>BSBM01000451.1:0-4800000 GCA_027924585.1 Larix kaempferi | reverse complement strand
CAATTTACCCTACTAAATGTAACATGCCATCTTCCGTCCACAATCTTTGGTCATCGATAGTAGTTCATCGTGAGATGGATCTCTTTTATGACACCCCATTATTATGTGATTGTTTAAAATGTCAAGGGTTGAAGAAGAACCCTCAACGCGTCACACTCACCCATTATACTAATGATCGACTACCCAATGTTGATGGTCTAATACCCCCTACTGCAGTAAAAAATCCAATAGGTTGTATAGAAAAGAGACATAGGAACAGTTCCCTATGCTCACTTTTGGAAAAATTGGAAGCCAAAACAACCATGTTTTATCCTAAATTGACCAACCCCTCTGATTATGTTCAGTCAATTGAAATTTGCAGTGATCAAAAGTATGATATTAATGCCACCCAAAACTTCTCTACTAGGAGATCCAAAACATTGCATGATTTGAGAGAAAAAATGTCCAAGTACACAACAAGGTTGGTTCAATTGTTGGAGGGTAGCGATGACTTCTCTCTTCCCATGAATTTGCAAAGTAAATATCAAACTTGTTACAACCACACTTTGTATGGCGCTTGGTTGTCTTCTCTAGGCATGTGCCTTATGGTGGAACCAAATTCTCCTTTTGTGGTAATAATTTTATGATTTTAAATTCTAATATAGATGCTACAAATCTTGTTTGGTTTATAATTTCACATGTACTCATTCCTCCCAACAATCAGTATCAATTATTCCATTTTGTCGTCCTGTCTAATGTTGGATGAATTACTTGAATATTGTTAAATACAAATATAACATTTCCATGTATAGTATGTGCATGAATGGTTATGTTTCTGGAAACTTTAACAGGAAGAACCTATTATATATCAATAGTCATCCACTCACTCATGCTGGAACTATGCAGTGTCAATAAATAGTTCTAGGCGCTCTTTATTTTGTATAAATTTTTCATTCAAGGAACACTTCAATGACCAAGAGTTCTTTATGAAAAAAAAGGCATCCATATTTGTTGTTGTGCATGCAAAAAGTAGTTTGTATCCTCGTGACGAGTTGTTAATAAAATATAAGTTTCAAACACCACCAAGCGCTCGTCAGAGATGCCTTGCATTGGGACTAACTTTAGACATCCCCTTGGGTGTATGACAAAAAACATTAATTAATTGTATTTTTTAATTTTCAATGGGAAAGATGTAAATGTATTGCTAAATTTGAACTTTGTTATATAAATTGTTTGTGGTTGAACATTTACTTGGAAAAATTATTATGCTTATATAATAATTGTTTGGTATATTGTTGGAACAAACCAATTGCATTATGCTTACTAATAGAATCAATGTCATGTTCAATATTTTTGAAATCAAGATTTTTGTGATGAGCAACCTGTCTACAATCTTGCGTTGCACCCCACTATAATGTCAAATCGAGAGAAGGCTGCAAAAATAGTGAAACTTGGAGAAGAAGCATACCAAGCATGGTTGAATCAACCACATATTCTGACACAAGTCACCTTACTACAAAGGGTTCTTGCTTAAAAATTACACACAACACACACGTTCACATAGACAAGATGTAAACAAGATGCCAGAAGCTAGCTTATATTACTTCTACCGAAATGGTTACAATGCAAACAACAAGAAATGGAAATAACTAACTACTGTCGGCCTCAACCTATTACAATACAGAAGTAACTGTGTGCTATCTTAGTGTGTCAATCTTCACCCTCTCCTGGTTCACTACGGAACTCTGAGCTATGGCTTGATCTTTTCTGCGTTCAGAAGACGTGTGACTGTTCTCTCCAATATACCTATCTTCTCCCTGAACTTTGCTCTGCGGAATTATCCACTCTGCCCCGTGATCCAACTGATCCAAACTCCCTAGCCTTTTACTCTTCTATTGTTGTTCCCTAGATCACTCCGACCCCCGAGACATGATTTCTCTATCTTTTGATCTCTTCAGATTCTGCAGACCTGCAATTGTCAGCGCCCCTGTCGTGTTGCACAATCTCTACCTGTGTTGACATATGTCACGATCCCAACTACCTTCAATAACTACTAATAACTTCCTTAGCAACCCCGAACTGTTTCCAAGTACTCTTCTTGACTTCTGCATGTCCTTCTGACACTGCTATAGTAGTCGATCATGTCACTTCCTTGACCATACTGCCTTGTGTCGGTCTTCAACATACCTGTATGCTTCCTTTCGCATGCTTGAGGCTTCACCAATCCACCCCTTCCTCCTCGCTTTGCTCTTTCCCAAACCTATCGGTGTCACGGTTCGACACATGTCGACCATCGATGCCTCTCACTCATCCTCTCGTCTGGTGACTCCCAACATATCGACTCTCGACCTTCGCTACTTCCGTCAGTCACATACCGACTACTCCTGCTTGACTCATTGACTTTGACAACCCAATCTGTTGTTTCACACCAGTGGTCATCGTCACTCCCTCTGATAGACCTTCTCCATGTCAACTAACTTCGATTGATCTTCCTAGGCTCCGATTCTCCTGCATCAGACCCCCCAGGTGAAAAAGAACTCGACTACTCTGTCAATATCCTGAACTCTTCTTCGGAAATCCATGTCACCTCCTACAACTCATCATCTTTCCATCACACTAAGTATTCCTTCTTTCATGAACTGCGCGTACGCCCGACTTTGCATTCCTCTATTACTTCTGCGATTTCCTCTTTCTGTCAATCCGGAATCTGCACTGTCCAGTCGATCTTCGACACTTACGTGCTTCCACTGCTTGAAAATTCTTCAAAATTGTATAGATATGAGACATTGAACGTTGGTGAAATGCTCAAGTCATTCGGCAGCTCCAACACATAAGCGTTGTCTGAAATGTTCTTTAGAATATTACATGGTCCAATATTCTTCAACTTCATCTTGTTATATGTCCCTGTCGGAAATCTCTCCTTCCGCAAATGTACATAGACTAATTCTCCTTCGTTGAACGAATGTAGCCTCTTCTTCCTGTCGGCTCTCAACTTGTATGTCACATTACTCTTTTCTATGCTCTTTCGCACATCTTCATGCACTTCTTTCATATGCTCTACGAATGATTTTGCATCTGCGCTTTTCCTGGTTTCCGTCGATAACTCAACCAATTCCACCACTCCATGTGGGCCTCTTCCCTGAACAATCTGGAATGGGCTCAAACCTGTCGACCGATTCACAGAATTGTTGTATGCAAACTCTGCTTGCGCCAACACGTTCTCCCACTGCTTGGGTCTGTCAGCCGTCAAACATCTTAGAAGGTTTTCCAAACTTCTATTCACCACCTCGGTCTATCTGTCTGTCAGTGGATGATATGCCAAGCTAAACTGCAACCTCGTGTCCAGTTTCTTCCATAGGGTTCTCCAGAAATGTCCCATAAACTTGGTATCTCTGTATGATGTGATACTCTTCGGCAACCCATGCAATCTAACTACTTCTTTGAAGAATAGAACAACAATTCCTGTGGCGTCGCTTGTCCTTCGACACAAAATAAAGTGTTCCATTTTTTAAAATATGTCGACTACAACAAAGATTGAGTCACTCCCTTGTTGCGTCTTCGGCAATCCCAACACAAAATCCATGCTCAGGTGCTCCCATGGGGTATCCGGTATAGGTAATTTTGTATACAACCCCGTATTCTGACTTCTCCCTTTTTCCAACTGGCAAAATCTACACTGTCGTACCCACTTCCGGATATCTGTCATCATTCCTAGCCAATAATACTTCTCTTTGACCAATGCCCTGGTCTTTTCGATGCCAAAATGACCTGCTAACCCACCTAGTATGGAATTCTCGAATTAGGTTCTCCCTTACTGATCCTCTGGGAATACACAACTGTTGTCCCTTGAATAGGTATCCCTCTTGGATAAAATAATCCAAGTATGGAGTTTTGTCGACACTCCATGGTTCACGATAAGCTTTCCATGCTTTCGCAAAATCCCCGTCAATCTCATACTCTGTCTTCACCGACTCTATTCCTATTGCCTAAACTGTCGTTGTGTTCAACAATGCAACTCTTTGTCTTAGCACGTCAGCAACCTTATTTGACTTGCCTGACCTATGTCGCAACATGAATGTATATCCCTGTAGGAATTTGACCCATTTCATGTGCCATTGATTCAACTTCGACTGAGTATTCAAATACCTCAGTGATTGGTGATTTGTGTATAACACAAATTCCTTGGGAAATAAATAATTCCTCCACTTCTTCAATGCCTGTACAATAGTATATAATTCCTGGTCATAGACCGAATATTTATGCTTCGCATCATCCAACTTCTCACTGAAGAATGCAATTGGTCGGCCCTCTTGGCTCAACACTGCTCCAATTTCCATTCCACTTGCGTCGTAATCGACCTGGAAAACTTTATCAAAGTTTGGGAGCGCTAACACTGGGCTCTCAGTGACCTTTTCCTTCAACTTGTCGAAAGCTCACTTGGCAGTTTCCGTCCACTTGAACTCCCCTTTTCTCATGCACTTTGTGAAAGGTGCACAGATCCGAATGAATCCTCAAATGAACTTCCTGTAGAAACTGGAAAGTCCATGGAAACACCTTACTCTAGTCGTACTTGTCGGTTCCGGCCAATCCAATATTTCCTTCACCTTTTCTGAGTCCATCACCAACCCTTTACCCGAGATTACAAATCCCAAGTACACCAATTCTTCCTTCATGAAGAAACACTTTTGCAAGTTCACTATCAGCTTCTCTTCCTGCAACTTCTGCAATACCTGTCAAATGTGCTCCAAGTGTTCTACCTTGGTTCAATTGAAAATCAGAATGTTGTCTAGATAGACTACGACAAACTTTCCCAAGAATGGTTTCAGTACCTCATTCATCAATAGCATGAATGTATTGGGTGCATTAGTCAATCCGAATGGCACAACTAACCACTTATACATCCCTTCCTTTGTCCTGAATGTTGTCTTCCATTCATCTCCTTCTCTAACCTGAATCTAGTGATAACCTCTCTTCAGGTCTATCTTCGTTAAGTACTTCACTCCACTCATGCAATCCATCAAGTTTTCCATTCTTGGTAATGGAAACCGATACTTGATCGTGATCCTATTGATGGATCTGGAGTCTATACACATTCTCCATTCTCCACCCTTCTTTGGCACTAATACTGCTAGTACCGTGCATGGACTCATACTTTCTCTAATCAATCCCCTATCAAACAACTCCTGAACCTGTCGATTGAGTTCTTGACCTTCTGTCGGACTCATCCTATGCGGTGCTTTGTTTGGAAGACTCGACCTTGGAATCAAGTCGATCTGATGGGATATGCTCCTTGTCAGCGGAAATCCCGTTGGTGTCTCATCGACTACTATGATCCGAAACACATCAAGCATCTTTCCGACTTCGACCAAAATCTTTTCTGTTATCGACCTATCGACACATGTCCCTTTGAGAATGATATCTTAACACCCCAACTACTTTTCGTCCTCCGCGAGGAATTATTTCGCTGAACACATCAGCACTCACTTTTCCCAACAGTTACTCTTGTCGTGCTTACAGTCACCTTGTTCTTCTGGCTTTGGCTTAAGAGTCCTTTGCACACCATTCTTCACACTGTGACTGTGTTGTCTTGACCATCATAGATCATCTTCCGATCATATTTCCATGGTCTCCCTAACAACATATGGCACGCATCCATTGGGAGTACGTCACACAGTACACTGTCTTCAAATCCTTCACTCTAAAGTTAATCAGGAACTGTTTGGTCACCTTCACATGGTGTCCTTTCTGCAACCATGAGATCTTCTATAGGTGTGGGTGTTCCCGGCACTTTAACCTTTCCTTTTCAATCACCTCTGTCAACACAAGATTCTCAGTACTTCCACCATCAACTATGGTATTGCAATGCCATTCTCCAATTCACACCTTAGTTCGAAAGATGGCCTTTCATTGTGCCAGCTCTTTCTCGTCGCGTCGGTCATCCAAAACCAGTGTCTTCATGGATGTCATGGCCCGACTTTTCTTCTTACCATCCCCACTATTGTCGAATGCCGACTCTTCCCTCTCGTTGACTTGCTCATCCCTTCGAAATATGGGTTTTGACTTCTCTGCAGCATGTATGTTCTCTGGGCATTCATATGCCTTGTGTCCTGCTTCTCAACACTTGCAACAAATTATGGATGGTATGTCATCTCCTTTTATGTCGAATGGACCACTTCAACCATACGCACCTCGACCGCAGTTCTCACGACCATCGCATCGGTTTTCTTGCATTTTCTCCCTTGTCGATGTCCCTTTGGTCCTTCGATTCTCTTCGACGGATTCCTTCCTGTAACCGCTACTTTGGGATTTCGCGGAAACAGTCTTCGCACCCCGACCACTCATCCTACCTCTGGTCACTACGGATTTCCTCGACAATTTCTCTTCTTACTTCAGAGCTAACTGGTAGGCTTCACCGACCTCTCTGAATCTTGGCATGCTCAATTTGTCCTGAATGGCATATTTCAAGCCGTTCACATACCTAGCGACAGCTTCTTCTCCTTCGTCGTTCTGTCCCAACCTTATCGACAATCTATAGAACTCTTCCGTGTATTCCTTCGTGGTCATCTCTTTTTGTCGATAGTTTTGCAAATTCCAAAACAAGGAAATCACATAGTCATTTGGAAAGAACTTCCCTTTTAGAGTGGCGACCATCCTATCCCAAGACTTGATTTTCTCCTTGCCCCTCTTGACTCTGTCAGCCTGCACATTGTCCCACCATAATGAAGCATGACCCTTCAACCTCAGACATGCAGTCTTAACCCATTTAGGATCCTCGATCTCCTCTATGTCGAAGTATTTATCCATCTATCTTAACCAGGCAATCAAGTCTTCTGCATCCAGGCTTCCCCAGTAGGTACATACATCTATCTTTGTCCGACCTCTCATATTCATCAAAAGTTTGATCAATTTTTCTTCTAGTTTTTCTCCTGCTGATTCCTATGGTTCCACTTCTTTGACCTCCTCGTCGGTGTGGTCTAACACATCAGGAAAAAAACCACTCCTTTGGCTTTCTTTGATCGATGTGACTTCATTTGTCAAATTTTGCATTGCTCGTATGCACTTATCGAACATCTCACGATCAACTGTGACTATTGCACCATGCGCTCTTCGTCCAACTCCTCAGACATTAACGCCTTTGTGAGCCATTTTCAACCTCGGCTGAAATGCCCACTTCGTCCAATCGCAACCAGACTTCAACAAGTCATGCACAACTCTACCCAACTGCAGCTGGAGCTATTCAACGCACTTGCAGGATCAATATCACCTGACGTTCTTATGCTCTCAGGATTCTTCTCGCTCGGATATGGCTATCCTTCCAATCTTAGGATGCTATAGCTCTGATACCAACTGACGCAAGGAAGGTTGGTATCACCGCCTTTCTCCTCGATAGGATACTCTTCCCACTCTCATACCAACTGACGCAAGTCACCTTACTACAAAGGGTTCTTGCTTAACAATTACACACAACACATGCGTTCACATAGACAAGATGTAAACAGGATGCTAGAAGTTGGCTTATATTACTTCTACCAAAACGGTTACAATGCAAACTACAAGGAATGTAAATAACTAACTATTGTCGACCTCAGCCTATTACAATACAAAAGTAACTGTGTGCTATCTCAGTGTGTCGATCTTCACCCTCTCTTGGTTCACTAAGGAACTCTGAGCTATGGCTCGATCTTTTCTGTGTTTGGAAGATGTGTGATTGTTCTCTCCAATCTACATATCTTCTCCCCAAACTCTGCTCTACGGAATTCTCCACTCTGCCCCATGATCCAACTGATCCAAACTCCCTGGCCTTCTACTCTGCTACTACTGTTCCCGAGATCACTCTGACCCCCGAGACACGCTTTCTCTATCTATCGATCTCTTCAGATCCTGCAGACCTGCAACTGTTAGCGCCCCTACCGTGCTGCCCAATCTATGCCTGTGTTGACATTTGTCACGATCCCAACTACCTTCAATAACTGCTAATAACTTCCTTAGCAACCCCGAACTATTACCAAGTACTCTTCTTGACTTCTACGCATCCTTCTGACATTGCTACAGTAGTCAATCATCTCACTACCTTGACCATACTGCCTTCTATCAGTCTTCAACATACCTGTTGGCTTCCTTTCGTACTCTTCAAGCTTCGCCAGTCTGCCCCTTCCTCCTCGCTTAGCTCTTGCCCAAACCTGTTGATGTCATGGTTCGACACATGTCGACCATCGATGCCTCTCGCTCATCCTGTTGTCTTTCGACTCCCAACATGTCGACTCTCGACCTTCGCTGCTTTTTTCGGCTGTATACCGACTGCTCTTGTTCGACTCATTGACTTTGACAAGCCAATATGATTTTCCGCACTACTGGTCGTCGGCACTCCCTCTAGTCAGCCTTCTCCATGTCGACTAACTTTGACTGATCTTCCTAGGATCCTATGCTCCTGCATCATATTCAATTCCCACTACGTCCAAACTCACTAATTAGGAATGACTACAGTAATAGTAGTTCTTCACATGTTGGCAATGGAGGCAATGCAACAGAGGTTGATATGGATGAGTTCTTATGACATACGAGTGTCATGGACACAATGTTGTTAGATGAATTCTAGGACAATGAGCTATGGGATGATGCTCATGCTCATATCGGTGAATTGAAAAAATTGTGGGAAGGGATACAGGTATACGATGTATCAAGACCTATCCCAACATAGAGGATTTTTACATTGTATTGCATATGTGCATACACCACACATGATTATCCAGGATTGGGATTTTGATCTGGTAAACATGCTTTTTTATTTGATTATATTCGTAACAGTATTTTCTAGAATATTTAATTTGGTGTGACTGTATTGATATTCAACACTAACATAATTTGTATACCATAACACCACGGGTCTTATAACAAAAGGGTATCATGGATGTAAATGATATGGACCTTGTATGAAGGCTAGGTGGTCCAACCACCTATGAAAGACGATGTATGACTGATCAAGGGTATTCCTCCCAAAAGGACACCCTTATAGAAGATAAACATTTGCTTTCAATGGTAAACTATAGAGAACCCAAAGGCCTAAAATAATGACACCCACTCACTGGCTTATGGAATATGACAGAGAGAAGGAGAAGGAAATTATAGAAATGTTCGATTCAAATGGTGAACCTATGTTCAATGATCCTAAATTCTTTGACATCTATGATGAGAAAATTCCCATTGGGATGAAAAGAAAATTGGTATTTTATGAGCTCGCATATTTGGAGCATCTTAAGATTGTCCACTTACTAGATGATCTGATGCATATATTTAAAAATGTTTCATCTTGTTTATGGAGGTACATATCATCGAAACAAAGTGACACATTGGCTATCAGGAGAGATCTTATTTCTTCAAATACTAAAAAGAAGCATTGTCCAAAACAAGAAAATAGAGGAGAGGCTGGCCCCTCTTGGTCATTTAAAGAAGGTGATGCCCCATGGGTTTTGAAGAAAGATGAGATTTATTTGGAAAATGAAGTTATATTGGGTGTGAAGGTGCCTTCTTTGTATGGGTCTACTCGATGGAGTTGATTCAATATAGATGAAAATTTTTCGAGTTTGAAATCACATGACCATCTAAACCTTCTAAAGCTACGTATGTCAAAAACAATGTTTTTTTTTAATTTTTTGTTTTTATCTTTTACCTCACAAGTTAAAATGCAAATAAATTTTTGTGTTCACTTTTTAGTGTCATTGTCCATTGCTCATGTGTGGGTGTGTGAACCATGACTTTCCCGAGGGCTTGTGGCGCGCCACATCTAAACTATTTTCATTTGTATGGTGGATCACATCAAAGGAGATTCACATGGCTAGTGTTTCACAGTGGCATCAAGAGAAAGCTAAGAGTGCTTGTATGTTTGAGAGGGAATTGTGGACTAGTTTCATGGACTTGTAGGTTCATCTTCTAATTCACCTAGTTGATGAGGTTGAATTAGTCGGGGTGGTATCATGTCATTGGATATTCTTCTTAGAGAGGTACATGAAAATTTTGCAGGGATTTTTTCAACAAAGGGAAAAAACCGAGGGGTCTATGGCAGAGGAGTACATAGTATATGAGTAATTCTATTATGACAGTGAGTACATCAAGCAAATAGACCACACACCAGGCGCAGTGGTTTGGGATGACGAATACGATGAGGAAAAAAGTGAAAGGGAGCTACTCCAAATGAATAAAAAAAGGTATGTGATAAATATTAATCCACTTATATTTTGTCACATTTCCACATAGTAAGTATTCACAATGAAATTCAAATCTATATTTGATCTCGTATGTACTCTATGTCGATTTGATTTCATGAATACAACAACGAATTCATAAATTGAGGCCATCAATAAATTCATTATTTACAATACGTAGGCAACACAACCATGGGCCGCATTGTATGAAGAGAAGAGGAGGAAATGAGACATTCGTAGGAAAGAATTTAGACAGTTGAATAGTAGAAGTATGGAAGAGTCTATCCATTCGACGTTTTCGCCCAAACGTCCATCTCCTCCGTCCCCTCTCGTTAACGGCGCCCCGACGTCTTCCTTCTCCGGTGCCCTTCTCCGGTGGTCTCACTCCTCCCCACGACGGGACGTGGTCCCACACGATATGTTATTTAGTGCGTATGGTCACATCTCACCTATCAAGTTTTGCAGGGCACAATTCGAATTTCAGTATGCGAGGCAAATTCAAATTCAAATTTGAATTTGAATTTAAATTTGAGGATGTGAGGCAAATTCAAATTTGAGGATATGAGGTCGTTTAGTGGCAGGGATGATGACCATGACCTCCGAGACAAGAGGTGCAAGTGCTTGGGTTCTGCTGTGCGATTCCGGTCTTTATTTTAGCCTGCGCCACAGCTGCTACTTATGCTACCTGAAGCGGCATCAGATTACTTGATGTTTTTGGCAAAGTGTGACTGACATGTGCTGTTAGATTCTTGTTAAGTTTGCATGATCCAACTGCACGGCCAGGGATGCCACGATGTTTTCATGGAAGGTAAATTCATGGTTTTAGGTGGGAGGAAAATTTGACCGTAGTGGAAAAGTTTTCGATCCACGCACAGGGAACGTGGGAATGTATATGGAGTTTCCACGACGATCTATGGAGCAGTTGTGAGGCGGCTTCTTATTCTGCAACTTGTATGTGTTCAATGGACAACATTGGACTCTTCTGGCTTCTCTTCCGCAACGTGTATACTTCTTAATCTCTGCTACACAGTGGGCGCGACTGGATTTTGAAAGCATATCTCTTATCTGTTTAACCCGTCAGCCCGTCGGTGGATTAAAGTTGAAGGTGATGGCGTCAGCCCATCGGTGGATTAAAGTTGAAGGTGATGGCGGTGATGAGGAAGGCTTTGTGGGCATGATCGTATCTGCAACAACCATGTAGATTTGAATATGATTCGCTGTCGTGTTTCTCTGTAGTTGTAGTTATTTTTTTTTGTGATTTAAAGATGTCTTGCACAGTTTTCGTAACATTTGTGTCATCGATAATTTTCAATATAATAAACTCTCATACATTTGTGTCTGGATGTTGTATTTAAGCTAATTCATTATTAATACTCTGCAGTCTCTCTCTAGTATTTGGCGGTCATGAAATTTTTTCTTATTAATACTGGAATTACAACACAAAGGTAATTGAAATGCCAAAAGTAAGACTATTTGTGAATTCATACTGGAAACATGAATCTCGGTGTTGATCATTTTATGCTATTCTGCCATGACTATGTATTTAATAAATTAATAGCTATGCGAATAGATCCTTACATAGAATTGTCCGAGATTAACTTAATCACATATGAAACCGTTCGTTTATTCATGCTCCTATGCCCTCCATTAGAATCCCTCATTCTGGCTTCTTTGCAGCTAATAACCATGGGCATGTGTGCCCCATCATGGGCGTGATAAGAATATCCAGATTCATGAACATCTTTCGTGAACAAATCAGAATATTACCTGTGTCCAAGCGAAATGAAGTTTCCCTCGCACTGTGGAGGCCATCTACAACGAATGCATGCCTGTAATAATTTTAGAGCACTATATACTTCCTTTTAGCGATGTGCTCATGTGGTAAGAATTCTCAATGAAGATTTCATTATCTAAAACTCATTTTCTATTTGTATATTTTTTTATTAATGATCCAAAGCTGCAACATGGATGCTTGTGTTTTGAGATTTTTAATCGCACCGAGAAAACAGTTCTCCATAATCTATTTAGAAAAATTTTATTTTCTATAATATTACTAGACACGATTATACATACCAATAATAGAGGCGTTCTAAGATTATTGAAGATTTTTTTTGTTTTTCCATTATCCATAAATAATAAGTTAGTAAAACGATTTAGACATCAATTATTTACATACAAATGTTTATGAGTTAGTAAGACGATTTAGACATCAATTATTTACATACACATGTTTATGGGTAGATTAGCAACAATTTTTAGTCCGCTTCTGTTATTTTTACTTATCTACATGTATTTATATTTTGAGGTGAAAATTACAATGAAAACTATGTTTAGTCTCCCTTGCGGAAAAAAATCTCAAGAACGAAGGTTGAAGCAATAATCACATAGTGTTATGAGACTTAAGAATATTTAATATTTGATAATAGTTGTGATAAATTTAAGCTTAAGTTATATTATCAATGAATGAAGAACAATTTTTGGGATAATATGATCGTAGTTAACATTTGTTTATGAATGAATGATAAGAACATGTTTTGGGTCAATATGATTATATTGACATTTGTTTGTGAATGAATGATACCAAAACTATTTGGTTAATATGATTGTAATTGACATGTTGTAGTATGTGTTATTGTTATATTAGATTTTATTTAGAAATATTATTTCGATTGTGATATTTATTTTAGGTAAAAAAAATTCATAATTTTAAATATTTTATATATTTATATATTTAGATTATGTCAAAATATTGATATCATTTTATTAAATACTTTAGATATTAATAATATTTAAAGATGTTTTATAAAAAGGACATGCGAATAGGAAAAATGACTATTCACAAGCTTGAGAAACTCTCCAAGTTAGTGAGCCTAAGTGTCTTATTTTTTTGTTAATATGATGGTTGTCAGTTGTTGGTTGTAATGTGTTATTTTTATATTCTTTCATTTAGACAATATCATTGACATTGTGATATTCATTTTATGTGGAATTTTTCATAATATTAAATATTTCATATATTTTTATTATGTCAAAATATTAATATTATTTATTATTACTCATCATTTTATCATTTTATCATTAGAGAAGTTTTTATAACATAAAAAGTATTTTAATAATTTTAATATGCAATTTGAAATTCTCCATGTTTGATTGCTTATTCATTGATCATGGATGTCTTATTTATACATGGAGAAGTGACCTTTGGCCCCAAAGGTATGTGACTCTTCATCTTAGTAACTAAAACTAGAGCTAGATATTATATTATTCACAAAAGGAACCATAATCCCTATGCATTAGGTTTCCAACATCCTCCCCTTAATCTAACTCGGTGTTTGTGAGTCCCTGAATCTTTATTCAAATTTTTCAAACTTTTATTTTCCCAGCACTTTGGTGAAGATGCATGCAATTTTCTCACTTATGGAACAATGTCTCAAACAGATGGTCTTGGCCTCTACATGATATTGAATAAGATGGTACTTTGTGTTGATGTGCTTAGTTCGATAAGGAAATCTAGGATTCTTGGCCAACTTGATTGTAGAACTATTGTTAACAAATAGAGGAGTAGAATTCACCTATTTCTCCTACAAATTTTCAAGTATCCTCTTGAGCCACATGGTCTCCTTTGTTGCTTCTGTAATAGTCACATATGTTGTCTCTATTGTGGAATCTGCTCGAACAAACTATTTGT
Organism: Larix kaempferi; assembly: GCA_027924585.1. Lineage (NCBI taxonomy): Eukaryota > Viridiplantae > Streptophyta > Pinopsida > Pinales > Pinaceae > Larix > Larix kaempferi. The sequence continues at coordinate 4,786,134 of BSBM01000451.1, read as the reverse complement.
GTGCCCAAGGGGAATATGATAATTCAATGCTCATGATATAGCTTGAAGTGGACACTCCATTCTCTTTGTTTCCATCAAAGTCTAAATTAGAGTATCTGAACAGTTTGAATCCATCTACCTTAGAATATTTGATTCCAAAGTATTGAGTTTGCTTCAGGTATCCATCTATTTTTTTTTACTTGATACCCATCATTTGTTATCACATAGTCATAGTCATTTGTTACCACTGAAGCATCAACATTAGAGGTAAATATTTTCCCTAGAATCAACACTCATATTTAAAATATCCAACTTTTAGAGTCGGGGGAGATTGATGAAGGGGAGTGCCTTTAAAATATCTGGAACTTAAATTATCCACCATTGCAACCAAAAATATTCAACCAAAAGAGTCGGGGGAGATCGATGAAGGGGAGTGCCTTTTCCATGTTCGGGTACACAGGGTACTACCAAAGGACCGAACACCAAGAGAAACCATTTCACACAAACAGATCACAGATCAACACACCGATGTTTTGACGTGGTTTAAACCCTCTTGAGGGAAACACTCCACGGCCCCGGCCAAATAGCTTCTACGGGACAATTTATTATGCAAAGAAATAAAGTTACAAATGAGCTTCTCATAATCGATCAACTAAACAATGACCCTCCATGCTCTTTAAATAGAGATCATGGACCAATCGGGTGTTAAGCCACGGATCAAGATTAGGTTTGATCTAAGAGAAGTTGAGCCGTCGGATCACTCTATGTCAGGAACATATTGTGACCGTCGGATTAAGTATTTACAAATGCATACTATTGCATACTAAAGAAACACACTATCCCTAATGGATATACTACACAAGTTGATCTTAACTAACTCCTAAGTGTCTAAATATCCTAACATTCCATTCACAACTGTGGGTGAAGGGGAATCCGCTACATTTCATTGTTGACAGTGGTAAACATAAGAACCTCATATCGATTGAGGTCATCAAAATATTGAAGCTACCGACAGTGCCACACCTCCAACCATACACTATTGGTTGGTTGAGCCAGGGATGAGATATTTGCATCAGTCAACAGTGCTTCTTATCCTACAACATAAAGCCATTCAAAGATAAGGTACTGTGTGATGTTGCCCCACTTGAATTTTGCAATGTTCTTTTAGGACAACCCTATACGTGAAAATGCCATGTTGTTTATGAGTCCAGGCCCCGTAGTGTCATTGTTTCTTTGGAGGGCCAACTCTACAGGATACCCGAGGTAGTTCCGAGTATTGTAGTTTCTTTGATCTCTGTGAAGCAATGTCAGAAGGTCATCTCTCAGACTCGTAAATTTATCCTCTTCATCGTTTGGTCAGAAGAGGAGAAATTTCCCGTACAAAGCTAATTTTGGAGGCACGCTACAGTTGGTTGGACGAAAACTTCAGCGTGGAGAACACAGTAGAAGTTCTTCAGAAGTATTTCTACTGGACAAATATCTGGCAGGTATATTTGATCGTGCACTACCTATGACATTGCTAAACCTTCCATCAAGAAGCAAGGTTTGTACACTCCTCTGCCTACCCTAGACAGGCATTGGGAGTCAGTATCAATGGATTACATGTCAGTTTTTCCCCCACCAAGCATGGTCACGACTGTGTTTTTTGGTTGTCGATCATTTCTCTAAGATGACCAGTCTAGCACCATGTACGCAAACTATTACAGTAAAATTCATTATTGAGCTCTTCTTTGAACGTGTTTGGCTTCATTTCGGGTTGCCATAGACCATTGTTTCATATTAGGACAATAGGTTCCTCATCACCTTCTAGTCCTCCTTATGGTCTCTAATGGACACCAAGCTAATCAAATTGACTTCCTTCCACCCCCAAACAAATGGTTAGGCATAAGTGGTCAACACGATGATTGTGCATATCCTGTACATGTACAAATCCAAAAATCCATGCACATGGGATGCGAACCTTCCATATGTTCAACATAGTTACAATAGATCCCTCCACAACTATGTTGGCCACATCCCTTTTCAGGTGTGATTGGGGTTCCAGCCATTAGCCCCATTAATGTGGCTATAACAATTGCATCTACATAGGATGAGTCCTCGCATGCTCAAGCTAAGGCAGGTAAAGCAACCAAACTCATTGAACGGATATAGCACATCCAACAACAGGTTCATGATATTATGCATAAAGCCAATTCCAAGTATAAACAACGACATGACCAAGATCAGGTTCCACACAAGTTTCAAGTTGGGGATAAGGTGTGTTTGCATTTGCAGAAGAAGCGCCTCACAAGACCCGACAAAAATATTAGGCCACATCGATATGGGCCTTACACCATCAAGAAGGCTGTGGATGAGAGAATTAAATGCTCCCCCTTTCCTTGGATTGGGCCTAGTATTTAGTGTGGAATTGTTTCCACCACATTTTCCACCTCTCTTGGACACCTCAAAGGTGGATGAGCATTTCCCCCCTATATAAATCAATCTAGACTGCCTTGAACAAGCTATAATGGATCGTATCATGGACACACAGATGAAGGGTACTCACCAATAAAACATTCAACTCTACCGGGTCATCAAAATTAGGGTAGCTTCTTCACCAATGCAAGTGGCTCTCCAGGATTCAAATTCAGTAGAAGTTTCCCCATTTGATGAGGGATATTGATGCAATGGATACCATTAGTTCATTAAACCTTTCAAACTCCTTGATACTTAACCAAAATTTTCACCTATTCTCAAAAATTTTGCTAAAGGATTATGGCCCGATGGAAAATGGTGGCAATTAATATGATGGATGAAACCTTAAATATTAGATGATACTTAATGCAATACCATTACTACTATCTGAAAAATCCCTTTAACATGAGCATCGATCATCTCACCATATGAAAATATTTTAATCTGACTTAGCCGACCTCAAGCTCTGGTACTGCAAAACAATATTAATTGCACCGCACTTACCTTTAATTCATTATTACGTGGTAGGAGAAATAATTATATCCAACATGCCCCCCCCCCCGCAAATTATTTCTGCAAACTTTCAAAAAACAAGTATTATTGTATCCTACAACATACGCACCTAAATTATCTCTAGGACACTCAAACAATTCCCTAGATAAGGGTTTAGTAAAAATGTCTTCCATTTGATCTTCAGATTGCAAAATTCAACAACAATTTCATTACTCTTCACAAGCTCTCTGATAAAATGATACCTTGTATAAATATGCTTACTCTTCTTATGGAAAACATGATTCTTTGTCATCACTATTGCATATTTATCATAGTAAAGAGTAGTATAAGTTGATACTATTCTGATCTGTTGATTTAGTCTTAACTAGTTCAGTAGTTGTATTTTTCTGAAGTTTGACTCATTTTTTCACTTTGAAAGATCTTTCGATCTTTGCTTTATTAAACACTTCTAAGGTCTGACAAGCCAAAAAATCTCAGGTATCATTCTACCTCAGCATATACTTTGCCTCAACTCTAAGATTACCAATCCTGGTCGATAATTAATATTAGGTGTTTTCTTTGAGATAGCTCACACACCCAACAACATCTCACCACAAGAGGAGACCCGATCACAACCATGTCCGATTGAGTGGAGGGGTCGGGCACTGCTGCTGCTAAAGGCTACAATCACCAAATGGGGAATATACATGAGTGTATATACCGGTATATACACTGGTGTTTATACTGGTATATACACTGGTGTATATTCCGGTATAGAGACTGGTGTATATATCGGTATATACACCAGTCTATATACCGGAATATACACCAATGTATATACTGGTATTGTAACATCCCGAATTTTCATAAAAATTTAAAAATTTTGTTAATAGCAATGATAGCTTTATTTACGATAATTTATAATTGTGGAAAATAATAATTGTTGAATGTAACAACGTTAACTAAACAGTTGTTTGTACTAAACACAAATAAATTTCTGATGAAACTAATGCGACAGTGACAGCTTAATTACATTCGTAACAACTATCATTAAGATAGTTAAATGCATGATTAGATCAGACTTTTGATGCGACACTTTTCAATGCAATGATAAGTATGATTAATGTAATGATGAAATGCCAGGTTAGAATGTGATATGATACTTTTTCTTTGAGATAATACTGACAGTTTGCTTCTTTGTTGTCCAAGGGACTCCTATGAGGGACCCCGAAGCTTACTTAGCTGTAATGCTAAAACATTGGGCCTGTTCTATGTGCAGACGACAGGTAAGAAGTTTTATGATTGCAATAAATTCCAGTTCGCGTGAGTTCAAAATCATGTACAATTTTTGGAAAAATGGAACATCGTTCCCAGCGTCTATATAATGGCAACTCGTGCCCCGTACAAAAAAAGGCAACTCGTGCCCTATACAAAATATGGCCCATGGTTCCCTTTACAAAATATGGCAACTCGTGCCGAAAATGCCACATCGTGGCTACTGTACATAGGAAGGTCTCTCAATCCTCCTGCCCACCCTCGGAGCTCCCAGGTGCATCTCCAAAATCAATCTTCCTCTTCTACGTGCTAGAGGAAGCTGGGTCCTTCCAGCATCTTTGAGCACGTCCCCATGAGCCCTGAAATGACAACAATAATATGTCAACTTTTCCTGGCAATTATACAAGTATAAAACATAATTTCAAACTAAAAATAGTTTTCAAATCTTGGATAACTCACCGCATGCGAGACTATAAGTCATGAGGGGGTCTCCCTCCTCCATGATCCAAGTCTCTCGGCAATGCCACCCTACAACATTTAGAACAATCAAATCAATGTTGAAACTAGACGCATATAGTAATTTTTGTTAAAATTGAACGAGAGTTAAATGATAAACTAGTCAATCTCACCGTGAACAAAATCGGCTGGTCTTCTGGGCTGGCGAATGGAGCAGTCGACTGGACAACCTGCTCCGATGCTAGGGTGGACGGTAAAGGAGAGGATGTAGCCACATCAACGGTGGCTACACCACTGGGGGTAACAGTGGAAGAAGGGGGCGTGGCAGGAGGAGGCATGGACTGGGGTGGGGGAAGTGGAGATGTACGTCTAGGACTATAAACCCCAACTGGCTGTAGTATGGATGGGTGCACACAGGAAGGGGAAGCGAGTGTGGTGGGGGAATGTGGGGGGGGCGAGGTCTGTTTTGCGAGGACAGGAACTGTGCATGACAGGAACTTTTCCCAACAGGAACTATGCCCATAGGAACTGTGCATGACAGGAACTTTTCCCAACAGGAACTATGCATGACAGGAACTTTGCCCAACAGGAACTATGCCTGACAGGAACTGTGCCCGACAGGAACTATGCCCGACAGGAACTGTGCCTGACATGAACTGTGCATGACAGGAACTTTTCCCAACAGGAACTGTGCCCGATAGGAACTGTGCATGACAGGAACTGTGCCTGACAGGGACTGTTCCTGACAGGAACTATGATTGACATGAACTATGCCCGACAGGAACTGTGCCCAACAGGAACTGTGCCTGACAGGAACTGTGCCCGACAGGAACTGTGCATGACAGGAACTGTGCCCGACGGGAACTGTGCATCACAGGAACTGTGCCTGACAGGAACTATGCATGACAGGAACTATGCCTGATAGGAACTGTGCATGACAGGAACTGTGCCCGACAGGAACTGTGCATGACAGGAACTGTGCCTGACAGGAACTGTTCCCGATAGGAACTATCCCCGACAGGAACTGTGCCTGACAGGAATTGTGCCTGACATGAACTGTGCATGACAGGAAATGTGCCTAACAAGAACTTTGCGCAACAGGAACTGTGCCCCATAGGAACTATGCATGACAGGAACTTTTCCCAACAGGAACTATGCATGACAGGAACTGTGCTTGACAGGAACTAACCCGATAGGAACTATCCCCGACAGGAATTGTGCCTGACATGAACTGTGCATGACAAGAACTGTGCACAATAGGAACTTTTCCCAACAGGAACTGTGCCCCATAGGAACTGTGCATGACAGGAACTTTTCCCAACAGGAACTATGCATGACAGGAACTCTGTCTGACAGGAACTGTGCCCGACAGGAACTATCCCTGACAGGAACTGTGCCTGACAGGAACTGTGCCTGACATGAACTGTGCATGACAGGAACTGTGCACGACAAGAACTTTTCCCAACAGGAACTGTGCCCCATAGGAACTATGCATGACAGGAACTTTTCCCAACAGGAACTTTTCCCAACAGGAACTATGCATGACAGGAACTATGCCTGATAGGAACTGTGCCCCATAAGAACTGTGCATGACAGGAACTTTTCCCAACAAGAACTATGCATGACAGGAACTGTGCCTGACAGGAACTTTGCCCAATAGGAACTGTGCCTGACAGGAACTATGCCCGACAGGAACTATGCATCACAGTTCCTATCGGGCACAGTTCCTGTGATGCATAGTTCCTATCGGGCATAGTTCCTGTCATGCACAGTTCCTGTCACGCACAATTCCTATCGGGCAAAGTTCCTGTCATGCACAGTTCCTGTCAGGCACAGTTCCTGTGATGCACATTTCCTGTCGGGCACAGTTCCTGTGATGCACAGTTCCTGTTGGGCACAGTTCCTGTCATGCACAGTTCATGTCAGGCACAGTTCCTGTCAGGCAGAGTTCCTGTCGGGGATAGTTCCTGTCGGGCACAGTTCCTGTCAACCACAGTTCCTGTTGGGCAAAGTTCCTATCAGGCACAGTTCCTGTCATGCACAGTTCTTGTTGGGAAGAGTTCCTGTCATGCATAGTTCCTATGGGGCACAGTTCCTGTCATGCACAGTTCCTGTCATGCACAGTTCCTGTCATGCACAGTTCCTGTCATGCACAGTTCCTATCGGGCACAATTCCTGTCATGCACAATTCCTATCGGGCACAGTTCCTGTGATGCACAGTTCCTGTTGGGCACAGTTCCTGTCATGCACAGTTCCTGTTGGGCACAATTCCTATCAGGCACAGTTCCTGTCGGGCACAGTTCCTGTTGGGAAAAGTTCCTGTCATGAATAGTTCCTGTCGGGCATAATTCATGTCATGCATAGTTCCTGTCGGGCACAGTTCCTGTTATGCACAGTTCCTGTCAGGCACAGTTCCTATCGGGCTCAGTTCGTGTCATGCACAGTTCTTGTCGGGCAAAGTTCCTGTCAGACACAGTTCCTGTCATGCATAGTTCCTATCATGCACCGTTCCTATCGGGCACAGTTCCTGTCATGCACAGTTCCTATCGGGCACAGTTCCTGTCATGCACAGTTCTTGTCGGGCACAATTCCTGTGATGCACAGTTCCTGTCGAGCACAGTTCCTGTCAGGCACAGTTCCTGTCATGAACAGTTCCTGTTGGGCAAAGTTCCTGTTGGGCATAGTTCCTGTCATTCACAGTTCATGTCATGCACAGTTCCTGTCAAGCACAGTTCCTATCGGGGATAGTTCCTGTCGGGCACAGTTCCTGTCAGGCACAGTTCCTATTGGAAAAAGTTCCTGTCAGGCACAGTTCCTGTCAGGCACAGTTCCTGTCGGGAACATTTCCTATCATGCACAGTTCCTATCAGGCACAGTTCCTGTCAGGAACAGTTCCTGTCGGGCACAGTTCCTGTCGGGCACAGTTCATGTCATGCACAGTTCCTGTCGGGCACAGTCCCTGTCAGGCACAGTTCCTATCATGCACAGTTCCTATCGGGCACAGTTCCTGTTGGGAAAAGTTCCTGTCATGCACAGTTCATGTCAGGCACAGTTCCTGTCGGGCATAGTTTCTGTCGGGCACAGTTCCTGTCAAGCATAGTTCCTGTTGGGCAAAGTTCCTGTCAGGCATAGTTCCTTTCATGCACAATTCCTGTTGGGCAAAGTTCCTGTCATGCACAGTTCCTATGGGGCAGAGTTCGTGTTGGGAAAATTTCCTGTCGGGCATAGTTCCTGTCATGCACAGTTCCTGTCATGCACAGTTCCTATTGGGCACAGTTCCTGTCATGCACAATTCCTATTGGGCATAGTTCCTGTCATGCACAGTTCCTGTCGGGCACAGTTCCTGTCATGCACAGTTCCTGTCGGGCACAGTTCCTGTCATGCACAGTTCCTATCGGGCACAATTCCTGTCATGCACAGTTCCTGTCGGGCACAGTACCTGTCGGGCACAGTTCATGTCATGCACAATTCCTGTCGGGAATAGTTCCTGTCAGGCACAGTTCCTGTCATGCACAGTTCCTATCGGGAAAAGTTCCTGTGATGCACAGTTCCTGTCGGGCACAGTTCCTGTCATGCACAGTTCCTGTCGGGCACAGTTCCTGTCAGGCACAGTTCCTATCCGGCACAGTTCCTGTTGGGAAAAGTTCCTGTCGGGCACAGTTCTTGTCGGGCACAGTTCTTGTGATGCACAGTTCCTGTCGGGCACAGTTCCTGTTAGGCACAATTCCTGTCATGCACGGTTCTTGTTGGGCAAAGTTCCTGTCGGGCACAGTTCCTGTCATGCACAGTTCATGTCAGGCACAGTTCCTGTCAGGCACAGTTCCTATTGGGGATTGTTCCTGTCGGGCATAGTTCCTATCATGTACAGTTCCTGTCGGGCACAGTTCCTGTCAGGCACAGTTCCTGTCATGCACAGTTCCTGTCGGGCACAGTTCCTGTCGGACACAGTTCCTGTCAGGCACAGTTCCTGTCATTGTGTGTGTGTGTGTGTGAGAGAGAGAGAGAGAGAGAGAGAGAGAGAGAGAGAGTTGATGGGGTGACAATTATTAGGAGTAAGGGGGAGGAGGGGTGTTTGGGGAGAGAAAGATATAGAGATAAGGAGCATCATAGGTTTGGGAAGGAGTAGGTTAGGTAGAGATAAGGGGTATATAGTTGAGGAGAGAGAGAGAGAGAGAGAGAGAGAGAGGGAGAGAGAGAGTGGGGGTTAGTATCAAGGAGAGTAGGATGGGGGTTATTAAGAGAGAGTGGGGGCTACAGGTAGAGAGAGGGGGGGTGTTAGAGAGGTGGGGTGTTAGGGACAAATGGATAGAAATGGGGGATAAGAGAGAGGGAGATGTGGGAAGGAAGAGAGAGGAGGTAGCATCGAGGGGATAGATATTGGGTCTTTTTTCATTGATCTATACACAAATAAAGACACGATATATATCCATAAACTTCATGTTATAACAAATAACTACATATCATCAAAATCAGTACCTATATTGGGATCCTCTTTGTCAATTGCACCATGGGCCCCCTTCCTCTAGGCTCTAGCCCTTGCCTTTATTTCAAATCTCAAAGATGGTCCTCCAAGGACATTAGTCCACACCCTACAATTTAGATGAAACCTCCTAATCTAAGAATTGAAAAATGTAGAAAATCATCCCCTACCTAATAAGTAATTTTGCTTGAGTGAAGGGTACATTTTTACTAAGGTCATGACAAAGGAGTTAGACAACCAATGCCACCAACATCGAGGTACATAGAGGAGTTGAGGCACTTGATTAGACATTTTCAAGAATGTAATATTTCCATTTAATGTTAAGTTGTTGATTATTGTGGTTTACCTTCATTTAAGAATTAAATGATAGGAACAATAACATGTGCACACTTATTAATGCATGCACGTTAATAACACATGCACGTTATTTTTTGTATAAGAATGTGTGCACGTTAATTCTAATTTCAAAAAAGTTTGGTGCAAATGAATTTTTCCACCTACATGTTGGATGAGTTGTTCACTTTGGTTTTAGGTTCGAATTGTCAAACTTGCAATTTGTGCCTGCAACTAGAGAAAAAACGTCAAATTTTTCTTTTCCATGTTTTTCAACCTTGAATCTACATATGCTAGAACGGTTGTTGCTAATGAAATTGCACAAAATTATAACGATTTGTGCATATTCCAAATAAATGTTTTTTTGAGGAGGACGATATTGTTTTATATTTTTCATTTGTTTTTATTTGTTCATATGTCAAATTTCTATAAAAAAAATAAGTTTTGTATTTTCTTTGTAACTTTTGATTGATTCACCTATTTTGAAAATGAAAAAGAACCCACACAAGTACAAGCAAAGACCTAAACACTAAAAATAAAATTTCACTGATTGTGTTAAAACCCTCATAGCGGGGCCTAATGCTCCACCTTGTCGTTTCGACGCTTCACTGTCTTTTGTAATTTAAAAAATAAATTAAAATAACATTAAAAATTATGAAAAAATAGTGCCACACAAGAACCACCTGTTAACTACAACTCTGCAAAAAAATTTCAATTTTTTTTAGTGTTTACATACCAAACTCGAGTCCTAACGCAGACATATGCATTATGTTTTATAATAAATATATAACATACCAATCTTAGGAGAACGCCATTTTCTTGGAGTTATAGTGATTATCCATAAATAAAATTTCTATATTCTGGAAGGTAACTCAATTGTCTATGCTTCATATTTTTACACTGTTCTAAAACGTTATGCAAATACCTCTAATATTTATTTTTAGTGATTGGATTTCTGATTTTCCAGGTTTGCATTGCAACTAACATGTCATAATTGGGTAGCATTACCTTGCACCCCATCCAATAAGTTGTTTGACCTTTTTAAACCTTCACAAGCCCTTACAATGGCCCTTATGCTAAGCCATTACCTAACAATATAATATTATTTCCTAGATCTTCAAATCTCAATCTTGCCTTTTGTGGGTGTTTGATTTTTCAAATCTCTAAACTAGATCCTTGAAGCATAACCTTGCCCCTAGAGTGTGTAAGTATTCTTGCACCAATCAATGTGTTTCTCCCACAAACCAATCATTGGTCTTTAGAGGTTCAAGAACAACATAGCCATGTTATAATTTAGTCCATGGTCAACTCTATTACCTAAGTTGATTGAAATTGGCCAAAACATATAAAACTCGTGAATAGTTAAAATTGACCAAATTATTCAATTCAATTCAATTTTATTTCATTTCAACAATGATTAAATACAACTATAATAACCAAAGAGCAACACATTTATAAACTTAAGTGACTAATCAATCAAAATCCCCTTAAAGGATCCACATAGAACATGCTTAAACTTAAGAATCAAGGTACCAATTTTATTTAACAGTGACATTTAAATAGTATTTAAGGTGACATGTATTTAAAAATGATACCAATATAATTCCCATATGTATTATGGATTTAAGTATTTATAGTGGAGTTTTTTTTCATTCTAAATTTCTATCTAATTTGTATTCGATTCAAACTTAGCAATTAAAATAAAAATATAATATGTATTGAATTTATTAAACTTTCAAATATTAGCTATAATGAAATATGATAGATATGTGAATTCTATTGAATGTAGTATATAAATATTATCTTAATAAAATATTAATTTGAATATGTAAAATATTTATATAAGAATTGATATGGATAATATGCTTCAAACAAACTACAAACCTCTCCAAAAGACTACTCATAATTTTATAAATATTTAATAAGCTAGTTGTTCATTTAAACTTAAATTTCCTAAAGACACCATCTTCTTAACATGTCATTGCCTTATCTATCTAAATGTGTATTTTAAATTTGAGATTTTATTTTTGAAGCATTTTATTTTTAACATGTCATTACTTCACTCATTGTTGAGTTTATATTTTAGAGTTTAGATTTTCTTTTTTAGAAGAAAATGTTTTTGAATTGTAATGTAATTAAGATGAAAAATTAATTAAACTAACACAACCACAAGTAAAGTGATCATGAAATTCGATAGGCTAGCCATCCACTTAGTATTGTGGAGATAGCTGGCTATTATTGTTAAACCTATGCCATTATTGTTATCCCTTTCTTTAACCACTCCTTAACTAAAGCTTATTTAAATCTTAATCAAGATGCATTTACAACAACCATGAAATGAATCACAGCTATACACATGTTACACTCACGTTAATTCCGTTGATTCGCTCAAAGAAACCCAAAATTTGAGATAATATCTAAATGCCTATTAACCTAAATATACTAATTTTAGTATTTTTTTGGTGAGTTAAAAAGTTTACAAATTTAATTTATTTATCCATTTATTTTGGAACTATAACAAACCAAATTCTAACTAAATTTCATAATAAAAAAAGAAGTTACACTTAATGTAAATTTACTTTCTTTTAGTAGTATTTTTTTATTGAGAATATAATAGTTGCAATTTTACAACTTTAGAAAACATTCGCATCATTTAAACTAAATCTCATCATTTATTTTTTAATAAAAAAAATTTTAAAGTAATTTTTTTTCCATTTTTCATATCCTTGACAGGGTAAAGAACATTTTAATGAAACCAAATTGCATATGAATTTTATATATATATTGTTTTTATTGTGTGGGAAAAATGGCTTTTGCTTTCACATAAATAATATGAAAACTGGTCCACTCACAAGGACTTATTATTGTGATATTAAAAAAAAACGTAATTTCACTATTTTAAATTTAGAAAATCCATATAACTACGTAACTTTTAAATAATATATGTAAACATACGATCACTAGCTTAATAGATAAATTTTATATATATCTTACAATCACTAACTTAATAGGTAAATTTTATATATATATATACATATTAATGGTATATAAAAGATATAGAACGGGAGCTTTTTAAAGATGTGGGTAAGTTAAATCTATTATTGACACAAAACTTACCTGATTGCTCCTAGAAATGCTCGACTAAATAACAAAAAAACATGTAGTTTCTAAGCACAATTTTATTTTTACTTTTCCAACAGCCTAATATACTTCATAGAAGATTTTCACTTTGTCCATCTTCAAAATTTGAATTTTCAATATTTTGGGAACGTGAGATATTGGAGAAAGGTGATCACACAGGACATGATTGATCGAGAGGGTGTCATAAATCGGTCCCAGGCCGGGCTATCTTGATCGAACGGTTTTTCTTAAGGATGTCATATTTGTAAAAGAATAACAACTTGAATCCCAATGTAAACGATAAGCACATTAAATGTTTTCAACAATATATGTGCATCTTTTCTCAGTTTGCTTTTGGAGATAGGGAAACTCAAACTCGAGTCCATTGTAAACTGTATGATGTTAAAAAAAGCTATAAACATTCGAAACACATGCGACCAAACAGAGGAAAAGGACTGCCTTACAGCCGAAAATAAGCCTTTGCATAAAATAAAGTTGCACTTTATCAATGAAAATACAACTACAACTATAGTCAAAATGGCACCGGAGAGGAGATAGAAATAACAGCCGGAGATTAGATGGCCGGCTGATGGTTTGGATCCCTCTGCTTTACCAACCAGATACCCAACGCCCTGGGACGCAGGGAACCAAATGGAAGGATATTTGCTTTGCTCCTAAACGCCTTGGGATGTCCTTCCATCCAACGATGAAAAGTTTGTTCGCATGGATACAGTACACGCCGGGTTTCTGCTTCGGAAAGAATCTAGCCAATCCAAAATCTCCTATTTTAGGATAAAGTCTCACATCTAGAACGACATTGCCACATTTTATATCTCTGCATGTGTATAATGCTAACGTTGGAATCGTGGTGTTGTGCCCATTATAATATTTAAGCGAAGTGTCACATCTAGAAGCACATTGCCACATTTTATATCTCTGTGTAATGCTAACGTTGGAATCCTTGCTGTGTCTACTATAATCTTTAAGCCATTCTCCAAAATAAAAAGCATTTCCTATCATTTCTGTGGAACTCCAATAAAAGTATTTAAAATCGTCAACACGAATAATGGAAACAATACACATAACATTTTAAAAAACAGCAACCTACAGAACAAATTCTTGTTAAGACTTTTATATGACATAAACTTGTATACCAGCAAGGCTGCTCCCTTGCGGATGGATAAACGAAAAGATTATGGTGACGGACACTGCTAAGGATCTTCACTTCTTTTGAAAAAAAAACCTCCAGCTACCAAGTTACACATAACAACAGCTTTGGCGTTAATATGAATGGTTATGATATTCATCGCTCATGATCAAGAAGCTTCAGCAGTGGCCCTGCTCAAACACAAATCCAAATCCAAATGAATGGAATGGGCGGGCGTTAATCCTCATGCTCAAATTCAAATTCAAGAAAGGGCGGAGGTTCCCTCTCAAATTCAAATTCAAGAAAGGGCAGAGGTTCCCTCTTAAATTCAAATTCAAATCTTTGCAATGATGTTTTCCTCTCTGTGCTGCCGTCGACAAGCAGTAAATAGCCTGTCAGGCGGATTGGACATCGAATGTTTCCATCGCCGGAGCCGGTGGATACGAGGATTGGCAGCCCGGGATCCACGGGATATCGTGTGGGACCACGTCCCGTCGTGGGGAGGAGTGAGACCACCGGAGAAGGCAGACGTCGAGGCGCCGTTAACGGGAGGGGACGGAGGAGACGAACGTTTGGGCGAAAACGTCGAATGGATAGACTCTTCCTATTTTAAATATGAGTGTTGATTCTAGGGAAAATATTTACCTCTAATGTTGATGCTTCAGCCGTAACAAATGACTATGACTATGTGGTAACAAATGATGGGTGTTCAGAAACTCTAATTTAGACTTTGATGGAAACAAAGAGAATGGACTGTCCACTTCAAGCTATATCATGAGCATTGAATTATCGTATTCCCCTTGGCCACACAAATATTTTGTTCGAGCAGATTCCACAATAGAGACAACATATGTGACTATTACAGAAGCAACAAAGGAGACTATGTGGCTCAAGAGGATACTTGAAAATTTGTAGGAGAAATAGGTGGATTCTATTCCTCTATTTGTTAATAATAGTTCTACAATCAAGTTGGCCAAGAATCCTAGATTTCCTTATCAAACTAAGCACATCAACACAAAGTACCATCTTATTCAATATCATGTAGAGGCCAAGACCATCCGTTTGAGACATTGTTCCATAAGTGAGAAAATTGCATGCATCTTCACCAAATTGCTTGGAAAATAAAAGTTTGAAAACTTTGAATAAAGATTCAGGGACTCACAAACACAGAGTTAGATTAAGGGGAGGATGTTGGAAACCTAATGCATAGGGATTATGGTTCCTTTTGTGAATAATATAAATATCTAGCTCTAGTTTTAGTTACTAAGATGAAGAGTCACATACCTTTGGGGCCAAAGGTCACTTCTCCATGTATAAATAAGACATTCATGATCAATGAATAAGCAATCAAACATGGGGAATTTCAAACTGTTCAATAACCATTGTTCCTATTAAAATTATTAAAATACCTTTTATGTTATAAAAAATTCTCTAATGATAAAATGATGAGTAACAATAAATAATATTAATATTTTAACATAATAAAAATATATGAAATATTTAATATTATGAAAAATTCTACAGAAAATGAATATCACAATGTCAATGATATTGTCTAAATGAAAGAATCTAAAAATAACACATTACAACTGACAACCATCATATTAAAAAAAATAAGACACTTAGGCTCACTAACATGGGGAGTTTCTCAAGCTTGTGAATAGTCATTTTTCCTATTCGCATGTCCTTTTTATAAAACTTCTTTAAATATTATTAATATATAAAGTATTTAATAAAATGATATCAATATTTTGACATAATCTAAATATATAAAATATTTAAAATTATGAAGAAATTTTACCTAAAATAAATATCACAATATCACAATGCAAATAATATTTCTAAATAAAATCTAATATAACAATAACAGATACTATAACATGTCAATTACAATCATATTAGCCAAAAAGTTTTGGTATCATTCATTCACAAACAAATGTAAATATGATCATATTGACCCAAAAATTGTTCTTATCATTCATTCATAAACAAATGTTAACTACGATCATATTATCCCAAAAATTGTTCTTATCATTCATTGATAATATAACTTAAGCTTAAATTTATCACAACTATTATCAAATATTAAATATTCTTGAGCCTCATAACACTATGTGATTATTGCTTCAACCTTCGTTCTTGAGATTTTTTTTCCGAAAGGGAGACTAAACATAGTTTTCATTGTAATTTTCACCTCAAAATATAAATACATGTAGATAAGTAAAAATAACAGAAGCGGACTAAAAATTGTTGCTAATCTACCCATAAACATGTGTATGTAAATAATTGATGTCTAAATCGTCTTACTAACTTGTAAACATTTGTATGTAAATAATTGATGTCTAAATCGTTTTACTAACTTATTATTTATGGATGATGGAAAAACAAAAAAAATCTTCAATAATCTTAGAACGCCTCTATTATTGGTATGTATAATCGTGTCTATTAATATTATAGAAAATAAAAAATTTCTAAATAGATTATGGAGAACTATTTTCTCGGTGCGATTAAAAATCCGAAAACACAAGCATCCATGTTGCAGCTTTGGATCATTAATAAAAAAATATACAAATAGAAAATGAGTTTTAGATAACGAAATCTTCACTGAGAATTCTTACCACATGAGCACATCGCTAAAAGGAAGTATATAGTGCTCTAAAATTATTACAGGCATGCATTCGTTGTAGATGGCCTCCACAGTGCGAGGGAAACTTCATTTCGCTTGGACATAGGTAATATTCTGATTTGTTCACGAAACCCTCAAAAAGGATTTTGCTTATGAATACTAGAGAGAGACTGTAGAGTATTAATAATGAATTAGCTTAAATACAACATCCAGACACAAATGTATGAGAGTTTATTATATTGAAAATTATCGATGACACAAATGTTACGAAAACTGTGCAAGACATCTTTAAATCACAAAAAAAAATAACTACAACTACTGAGAAACACGACAACGAATCATATTCAAATATACATGGTTGTTGCAGATACGATCATGCCCACAAAGCCTTCCTCATCACCGCCATCACCTTCAACTTTAATCCACCGATGGGCTGACGCCATCACCTTCAACTTTAATCCACCGACGGGCTGACGGGTTAAACAGATAAGAGATATGCTTTCAAAATCCAGTCGCGCCCACTGTGTAGCAGAGATTAAGAAGTATACACGTTGCGGAAGAGAAGCCAGAAGAGTCCAATGTTGTCCATTGAACACGTACAAGTTGCAGAATAAGAAGCCGTCTCACAACTGCTCCATAGATCATCGTGGAAACTCCATATACATTCCCACATTCCCCGTACGTGGATCGAAAACTTTTCCACTACTGTCAAATTTTCCTCCCACCTAAAACCATGAATTTACCTTCCATGAAAACATCGTGGCATCCATGGCCGTGCAGTTGGATCATGCAAACCTAACAAGAATCTAACAGCACATGTCAGTCACACTTTGCCAAAAACATCAAGTAATCTGATGCTGCTTCAGGTAGCATAAGCAGCAGCTGTGGCACAGGCTACCTCTTGTCTCCGAGGTCATGGCCATCATCCCTGCCACTAAACGACCTCATATCCTCAAATTTGAATTTGCCTCGCATCCCCAAATTTAAATTCAAATTTGAATTTGAATTTGAATTTGCCTCGCATACTGAAATTCGAATTGTGCCCTGCAAAACTTGATAGGTGAGATGTGACCATACGCACTAAATAACATATCGTGTGGGACCACGTCCCGTCGTGGGGAGGAGTGAGACCACCGGAGAAGGGCGCCGGAGAAGGCAGACGTCAGGGCGCTGTTAACGGGAGGGGACGGAGGAGACCGACGTTTGGGCGAAAACGTCGAATGGATAGACTCTTCCGTAGAAGTATGCCTTATTCTGGTCATTTAAAATAAAATATGCAAATGATCTTTCCCAATAGTTGGGTTGTTGACCAAGTCAGAGAGAAATATGGTGCATTTGGTTGTTACCTTCCTGCTGAAGAGGATTTGCTAAACATATGGATCAGGTGTAGCAACTCAGTAATAATGTATATGTGTACATTTTTAACTTTATAATGCACCTTTCAATTATAACATCTATATTTTAAATATTAATGGTCGGGTTATTAGACATATGACACCGTCATTTGTTCACTTTTCTATAGGTGCATTTGTTCCCATCTATGTGTGCATATGGGCATCATTTTCGCATTGAAGATGTCAATGATTGACGTCCCACACAAGACTGTGGAGTGGAATTTGAGTTCGACCAATCTAGCCATGCTAGCCACCACGATCAAAACCTAATAAGGGGGAAGTTGGATTACATCAAAAATATACAAGAGATCATTCAATTAGACTTCTCATCTTTCCAATGTGTTATTTTTAGGTGCAAGTGATGGTATACCTTCGACCAGAATAATGTAAAGGAAGATCCGATAGTGGGTTGATATGTATCAACTCTAGAAACATGTGGGATGAAACCAAGGCCTTATGTTTTCCCAAAGCACTACAACCAAGTTTTTTTTTTTTTACTTGGATGTGTTGGATAGGGATTGGTGGTTCATATTAAGACGCAACCCTAGATCAAAACATATTTTTGATATCATGCCAAGTGAAGAAGATAATTAGGGCAGTGGAAACAGAGAGTGATATGTTGTAGTGCCCCTAGACTTTTGTAGACATTGAGGGCACCTGCTGAGTGACCCGGCTGATTGAAACATTAACTACATAATTCCTCAACGACGCTTTAGTTAATATCCACACTATACGTCGAATCACATTACAATAATAAATCAACTATATTTCCTATTATAATTCTGGAAACTGCATTTTCCTTTCTGAGCACAAGATTTGAAAAGAAGTAATTTCTCCTCATAGTTACACATTCTATAATCACTACACAATTATCGAATGTAGAGAATGAATGGTAAATTCCCCTTGAAATCCAGAATTCTAGAAACCGTTGCCCCAATTCGATTTGCAATCAGTAAAAGACAAGGCATTTTGAAATTACATTCTTGGAACATTGCCCTATGAATGCGATTGTAGAAAAATAAAAGACCAATGCTCTTCCAAATTAATTCTAGACACGTTGCTCTATAGATACGATTTGCAGTGAAGTAAAAGACAAATACATTTTGAGAATTTAGTTCCGGAGCGCCAATATTACAGTTGATTCATTAATTCTGGGAAGGGAAGTCACTCAAGCTAGAATCAAGTCCTAGAGGTTCATGATTATACTTTTCAACATGGAATCTCTGGGATGTCAAAAATGCATAAGACTCAGGGATCGAATTACATCTCATTTTACGGATTCTGGAAGACCATCTAAAATCTCAATTAAGGAAGACAACTAAAAAAAAAATTAGCTTTCTGGGAAACACTATAGTCTCGAAACTCACAGATCTCGACTACCCCTCCTTTTATAAACTCCAGAAGACCATTAGATTGCAAAAACATGCAAATGCGGTGCATAATTTTCAAATCCCTGAAAAACATGATATAAATTCTTTCCTAGAAAACCTCAGGTAGTTAGACTAACGGATCGGTTCCAAAATCAAATAAATACAGTACATCTTTGAATTTCTCAAGCAACGGTGAGTAGTTATATAATCTGGAAACCGTCATGGTAGCAAACTCCTTGATCGATTTCAAATCAAATAAATACGGTACATAATTCCGGGTAGCAAACTCATGGATCGATTTCGAATTGGCCAAGCATTATGAACACCGATTGGTAAAGAAAGATATCAAAATTGATTTCAAATTGGGCAGCATTATAAACACCGATTGATAATAAAACAACGCTATAAATGAATTCAATTTAACATTGGATCGATCCCTGTAATTGATGATACAGAGTCGATCGTTGTTTGATCAAATCGAGTTCAAATCGGGCCAGTATTATAAACACCAATTGGTAACGAAAGACAAAATAAACAATTGATGAGAATCAAACAGAAAGTCAACTTAACTACCAGACACCGGCGTGACTCTCTCATAGAAACTTCCGAGCCTCATGTATCAACAGATGTTCACCCTCATGTATCAACAGATGTTCACGCAGGTTGATTTTTAAATGAGGAGATCAGGACCACCGAGGCAGACATCTGGCGGGATTCTGTCCCTTCGTTGTTACCGTTATAGCTAAGAAAAAGGGCGTGAAAAACCAAGTCTGTTAGAAAGAGGGCGTGATTGTTCCAACTTCGGCATTCGCCAAGCGGTAAGGGTAGTGGAACTCCTCTCAGGGACGGACGTTATGCTATCACAGTGGGCAATCAAATAAGGATCTGAATAGTGTGACTACAGTGTGAAACTTATTCCTAGGGTAACATAAGCCAGGAAGAAGACAGAAATTTGCTAACAGCGACGGTTTAAAGAAATTGTTCAGCCATACTCTAATCAGGAAGCGAGTTTCTTTTCTAGTTCTTTCATAGACTTTGGATCTGTATTACTTAACAGTTCTAGATCATAAAAATAAATCATATTTCAAATAGTACTCTAATCAGGAAGCTAGTTTCTTTTCCAGTTCTGTCGTAAACTTTGGATCTGTATTACTTACAGTTCTAGATCATAAAAATAAATAACATTTCAGATAATACTCTAATCAGGCAGCTAGTTTCTTTTCCAGTTCTGTCATAAACTTTGGATCTGTATTACTTAACAGTTCTGGATCATATAAAAAAATAATATCTCAACAATTAAAATTGTACAGATCTGAGATACATAAAAAGACTAAATCAAATATGAAACTTTCAGCAATAAAATAAAGAACCTATAGTGATGGTAGCTCGGTCGGAAAGTGATGTTCCTCTTTGATTGTTGCAGCTCCAATCCGTCGATGATCGCCACGGTCACTGACGGACACCTCGGTTATCCACCCAACCACTGTGGAAGTATTCTTCTTCCTTCCAGACCCCCGAGCTAGTCGGGCCATAGAGTGTTAAGTTTAAACCAAATAGACTAGCAAGATCACTAAAAGAAGCATAATCACAAGATAGACACAGAATTTACCCTGGGAAATCCTCATGGGGTAGAAAACCCAGCAAAGCTTTCCTCAATAAGATGATCAACTAAAATACAAGATGTGCTCCCTCCTTCTTTATCTCCTTAGCAGACCTCCCAGACAAGTGCGCTACTTTTCTCAAGTGAGTGAGTGTGTCTAATGAGGAGTTCACCTCCTCTATTTATATTAGTCCCCGACTGACTAAAATCCCTAATGGGGCCGACCTCTACTGGAGAAGTCTAATAACCCCTAAAATATATTATCAAGGTCGACCCCCACATGGTGGGTCTAATAACCCTAGTTACCACACACCCTCGGAGGAATAATCATCTCCAGATAAGTAATAGAGTTACCCTGGAGAGATGAAACATCTCCAGAATAATAAAGTACAATTATAATATTCTTAGCAGTTACAATATTCAACACTCCCCCTTAACGAGAAGGATATTATAACAACGTCTGCAGGAGCAAGGATTCATCGACTACATCATACATGATACATCTATATCTCATCGGAAGCTTTCTTCAATTTAACATCGTCATCACATGATCATCATCATCGTCATCCCACGATCATCAGCATCGTCATCCCACGATCATCAGCATCGTCATCTCACGATCATCAGCATCGTCATCGCACGATCATCAGTATCGTCATATCATGATCATCAGCATCGTCATCGCACGATCATCAGTATCATCATCTCATGATCATCAGCATCGTCATCACACGATCATCAGCATCGTCATTGCATGATCATCAGTATCGTCATCGCACGATCATCAGCATCGTCATCGCACAATCACCAGTATCGTCATCTCACGATCATCAGCATCGTCATCACACGATCATCAGTATCATCATCTCACGATCATTAGCATCGTCATCGCACGATCATCAGCATCGTCATAATACAAGTATCCATACCAATACAAGTATCCACATCTTCAATATAAGTATCCATATCATCAATACAAGTATCCATACCGATACAAGTAACCACATCATTAATACAAGTATCCATACCGATACAAGTAGCCACATCATCAATACAAGTATCCTACCGATACAAGTAACCACATCATCAATACAAGTATCCTACCGATACAAGTAACCACATCATCAATACAAGTATTCTACCGATACAAGTAACCACATCATCAATACAAGTATCCTACCGATACAATTAACCACATCATCAATACAAGTATCCTACCGATACAAGTAACCACATCATCAATACAAGTATCCTACCGATACAAGTAACCACATCATCAATACAAGTATCCTACCGATACAAGTAACCGCATCATCAATGAATCACTTTCTCGGAGACATATGTCTACGGATCAATTCAGGGACCGAAGTCCAGGGATGATACAATCCCCACTTCTCGGAGACCATACGTCTACGGATCAATTCAGGGACTGAAGTACGGGGATGATACAATCCCCACTTCTCGGAGACCATACGTCTACGGATCAATTCAGGGACCGAAGTCCGGGGATGATACAATCCCCACTTCTCGGAGACCATACGTCTACGGATCAATTCAAGGACCAAAGTCCAGGGATGATACAATCCCCACTTCTTGGAGACCATACGTCTACGGATCAATTCAGGGACCAAAGTCCGGGGATGATACAATCCCCATCACGTACATTTTGAACTAGTGGTTCTGGGATGATGCAATCCCCATCTCTTCATTCTCGAAGACCATACGTCTACGGATCAATTCAAGGACCAAGGTCCGGGGATGATACAATCCCCATCTGTCCACTAAGGACTTTATTCTCGAAGACCATACGTCTACGGATCAATTCAGGGACCAAGGTCCGGGGATGATACAATCCCCATCTGTCCATTAAGGACTTTATTTTCGGAGACCATACGTCTACGAATCAATTCAAGGGACCAAAGTCCAGGGATGATACAATCCCCATCTGTCCATTAAGGACTTCATTTTCGGAGACCATACGTCTACGGATCAATTCAAGGGACCAAAGTCCAGGGATGATACAATCCCCATCTGTCCATTAAGGACTTCATTTTCGGAGACCATACACCTACGGATCAATTCAAGGGACCAAAGTCCAGGGATGATACAATCCCCATCTGTCCATTAAGGACTTCATTTTCGGAGACCATACGTCTACAGATCAAGTCAAGGGACCAAAGTCCAGGGATGATACAATCCCCATCTGTATCCTTATCAATACAGATGTCATTAAAACATGTATTCTTATCAATACATCAATAAAACATGTATCCTCATCAATACATTAGTAAGACATGTATCCTTACTGATACAACAATAAAATATCAATAAACTATGTATCCTCATCAGTAAAGCAAAAGTAAGTGAGAGAAAATAAGTAATCTAAGTATAAGAGTCCTAAGTCTAAGTATCTAAAACAGGTATCCACATCATCGACCTTGCTGTCGATGAGGCAATCTCATCATTAGAGACCACACTACTCCCCCTTTCGAGGAGGGTCCTTTTGAACCACACCAAGTTTGTCTCGGAAGTATTCAAACTTCACTCGAGACAGAGGTTTGGTCAAAATATCAGCAATTTGATCCTCAGTGCTCACATACTCGAGCTTAATAGCTCCTCTCTGCACCATATCTCGTATATAAAAGTATCGGATCTCTATGTGTTTTGACTTATCGTGAAACACCGTATTTTCTGTCATCTTGATACAACTTTGATTGTCACACATAATCACAGTAGGATCCAATTCTAAGTCAAATACTCCAGATAGTAGTTTTCGAAGCCATACTGCTTCACAGCTAGTAGAGCAGGCAGCTATATATTCTGCTTCAGCAGTACTGAGAGCCACACTGGATTGTTTCTTGCTAAACCAAGAGATCATGGCAGATCCAAGTCCATAGCATCCACCTGATGTACTCTTCCTGTCTGAAACACTTCCTGCCCAATTAGAATTTGAATAACCATGTAACCTAAGTTCATGATTTCTGAGGTAGTAAAGACCAAATCTAAAGTACCTTTTAGATACCTCATTACATGCTTTGCAGGTATTAGGTGAACCTTCCTTGGTTCTACTAGAAATTGACTCAGAGTATTTACAACAAAGCATATGTCTGGTCTGGTATTTGTCAAATACATCAATGACCCAATGATTTGTCTATATAGAGTTACTTCCACTAATTCGGATGAGTCATCAACTAATAATTTCAAGTTGGAGTTCATGGGAGTAGCCATGGTCTTACACTCCAACATGTCAAATCTTTTCAAGATCTCCACAGCATACTTACCTTGATTTAGGAAGATTCCTTTTGGTTCTTGCCATACTTCTAGACCTAAGAAGTAGTGCATTAATCCTAGATCCTTCATTTCAAATTCGGAAGAAAGCTTCTTATTACATTCGATAATTTGGTTCTCATTTCCTGTTAGAAATAGATCATCCACATATAATAGTAATATAACAGGTTCATCATCCATAATTTTGAGATAGAGATTTGGATCAGATTTACTCTTGGTAAAGCCCATACCTGTTAAGAAGCTGTCAATCCTTCCGTACCAAGCTCTGGGAGCTTGCTTTAATCCATACAAAGCCTTTTTCAGCTTGCATACATGAGTTCTTCTATCTTTAACCTCAAAACCTTGTGGTTGTTCCATGTACACTTCTTCTTCAATGACACCATTCAGGAAGGCTGTTTTGACATCCATTTGGTGTAATTTCCACTTCATCATAGATGCAAGTGCCATGATAGTTCTAATTGAAGTGTACCTAGCAACTGGTGCAAATGTTTCTTCATAGTCTATTCCCTCCTTTTGAGAGAACCCTCTGGCTACAAATCTTGCCTTATATTTTTCAATGCTACCATCTGCAGCATGTTTTATCTTGAAAATCCATTTGGAAGAAACCACACTTTTATCCTTTGGTTTGGGAACTATGTCCCAAACATCATTTTTCATTATTGACTGGTACTCTTCTGTCATAGCTTCTACCCACTCCTTTTCTTGAGCTGCTTCTTCATAGCTGGTGGGTTGATGATCCACAAGGTCACACATTAATGCCACATAGTTGGATACAACCTTGGGTTTCTTCCTTTCTCTAGTGGAACCTTCAGGAGCTCCATATTTTTCAGCTCCTTGAATAATATCTCTAGCCCATGCTGGCCTTCTTTTTCTAGATATATTTGAAAGGGGGGATTCTTGAGGTTCTATCATATCATGATCTTCTGGTGTATCATCTTCAGGAATGGGTACAGCTTCTGTAGCTCTAGGAGGTGAATCTTCTTCATAGATTTCTTCAAGTTGGCATTTCCTATATTTCTTGATAGCTGTTTCTTCATCGAATGTTACATCTCTACTTATCTCCATATGATGAAAACCAGGTATGTAAATTCTAAAAGCTTTGGATGTATCACAATATCCAACAAATATTCATTTCTTACCAGAGGGATCCAACTTGGTTCTCTTTTCTTTTGGAATGTGAATATACACAGGACATCCAAATATTTTGAGATGACTTACCTCAGGCTTCTTTCCTGTGAATACTTCTTCTGGAGTCTTAAATTCAAGAGCACTATGAGAAAGTCTATTTTGTACATAGACAGTTGTCCTGGCTGCTTCAGCCCATAGATACATGGGAAGATCTTGATCATGTATCATAGTCTTTACAGCTTCCATGATAGTCCTATTCTTCCTTTCAGCAACCCCATTTTGTTGGGGATTGTAGGGAGTGGTTAGTTCCCTTTTGATTCCAGCTCCTTTGCAAAAGTCTTCTAATTCTTTTGAAGTGTATTCTCTGCCATTATTTGTTCTGAGAATCTTGATTTTCTTTTATGAGAGATTTTCTATTAAGGCCTTAAACTCTTTGAATTTTCCAAAGACTTCATTCTTACCTTTTAGAAAGAATATCCAAGTTTTCCTTGAGTAGTCATCAATGAATGTGACATAGTATTCATATCCGCTTAAAGATGTGGAGGGCATTGGTCCACATACATCAGAGTGTATTAACTCCAGGGTACTTTTAGTCTTTGTTTCACTTCTGGGAAATGGGTTCTTGACATTCTTCCCTTTTGCACAGCCTTTGCATGTGCCATCATGATTAGACTTTAAGTCTGGCAAACCTATAACTACCTTGCTTACATAGGGTAGTGCCTTGTAGTTAATGTGAGCAAGTCTCCTATGCCATAGTTCATTTGGGCTAAAGGTTTCATGAATAAGAGCTGCTTTTGGAAGGCCCTTAAGTTTGTATAAACCTCCTTCTTCTTCACCAATGATAATTGCATCCTTGATAGACTTTCCTTTGGACCACATTAAGACTTGTCCATCAATGAATGCAATCCTGTAGCCTTTCTTATCCAATGCTGAGATGGATAACAAGTTATTCTTCAATCCTGGTACATACAATATTTCTTTCATTTTCAGGGAGGTACCAGAATCAAGCTTGTATCTTGCTTCACCAATTCCCTTGATGGGATATTGAAAGTCATCTCCTAGAGATACCTTTTGGGGAGAAGTCTTTTATTCAAGACTCGAGAGAGTCTTTTTCTGACCTGTCATGTGCTTTGAAGCACCACTATCAATAAGCCATGTATCTTCTCCAGGAGTTATAGATCCAGAGAGTGCGGAGAAAAGAACATATTCTTCTACATCTTCTTCTTTATTTCTCCTAGATCTTCTTTTGAAGAAGGTTCTTTCTTCTTCTTCTTCTTCACTTCTAGGTCTTTTATTGTGAGGCCTTTCTTCCTCTTCTACTTCTTCTTCACTATCATCTTCTGCAAGATGTGCTTGATGTCTTTTGTAATGAGATCTCTTTTTCTTCTGCAGAGGGAAATCTCTAGCAATGTGTCCTATTTTGTGACAAGAAAATCATTGGAAAGAGGAATGATCTCTTCTTTGAATAGTTCCTCTTTTCTTTTGAAATCTATGTGGAGGATGATACTCCTTGTGACTAATCTTTTTGGAGTAGGATTGATTCCTTCTTTTCTTGGTGTGGGTGCCCAAGGCTTGGTCATCCTCTTTGAGAAAGGCTTCTCGGTTTGCAACCCTAGCCTCCTCTTGTACACAATCCTCCCAAACTACATCAAACTTCATACTTTCTTTTCTGGCACACATAGTTTGAATGAATGACTCCTAAGGTCTAGTGAGACCATTTAGAGCTGTCATCACAAGTTCATCTTCATCAAGAGTATCACCAATGGCATCTAGTTGCTCCTTGATTTGGGAGACCCTTGAGAAGTAGTCTTGAATGGATTCTCCTTTGTGCATCTTGGTGCTCTTCAACTGAGTCCTTAGGTTCATCTTCCTATTGATGTTCTTTCCTTCATACATTCTTCCTAGGGCATCGTACATTTCCTTTGGAGTCTTCTTGGAGGCCACTTGGGGAATCAAGTGGTATTTAATAGAATCAACTATGATTCTCTTTTCCCTAATAAAATCCTTCCTATGCTTCTCTTTGGCTTCATCTCCTTCCGGTTCTGCAACTTCATCCTTGATATAATGAGCAAGGTCATTTTCTTCAAGAATGAGACCAATTCTGTATTTCCATGCTCGAAAATTTTCTATACCTTCTAGCTTGTCTTCAAGCTTAGTGTTTGGGGCCATCTTCTCTTGGGGGAGTCCAAAAGATAAGAGGTAGAGTAGTACTTACCTGGAAACTTTTACTTTTCCGGATCTGCAGCAGAAATTTCTGGATTTATCGCACTTTTGGTAAAACTAGGGTTTGACTTTCCCGGAGTTCTACCCAACCAAAAAGTTCGATCTAGGGCTCAAAAGATTGGTCTTGACAAGGGGTATCCAGCCATGTAATCAGAATTCAATAATACCAATTTTTGCAGAAGTCAATTTCTGGTTTATCGCACTTTTGGTAAAACTAGGGTTTGAATTTCTCGGAGTTCTACCCAACAAAAAAGTTCGATCTAGGGCACAAAAGATTTGGCTTGACAAGGGCTATCCAGCCATGTAATCAAAAATTAATAATACCAACTTTTTGCAGAAACCCTAACCTTTACTAGAGAGAGAGAGAGAGATGTTCTTACCTTGTGAAAGATGTTCTATTCAGACTAGCTCTGATACCATGTTAAGTTTAAACCAAATACACTAGCAAGATCACTGAAAGAAGCATAATCACAAGATAGACACAGAATTTACCCTGGGAAACCCTCATGGAGTAGAAAACCCAGCAAAGCTTTCCTCAATAAGATGATCAACCAAAATACAAGATGTGCTCCCTCCTTCTTTATCTCCTTAGCAGACCTCACAGACAAGTGTGCTACTTTTCTCAAGTGAGTGAGTGTGTCTAATGAGGAGTTCACCTCCTCTATTTATATTAGTCCCTGACTGACTAAAATCCCTAATGGGGCCGACCTCTACAGGAGAAGTCTAATAACCCCTAAAATATATTATCAGGGCCGACCCCCACATGGTGGGTCTAATAACCCTAGTTACCACACACCCTCGGAGGAATAATCATCTCCGGATAAGTAATAGAGTTACCCCGGAGGGATGAAACATCTCCGGAATAATAAATTACAAATATAATATTCTTAGAAGTTACAATATTCAACATAGAGTTCACACACGTTTTTCAGAAATCCACCTTGGGTTTCCCCTCCCCACCAGGATTTCTTAGCCAAACCCTTTAAATAGCAGCAAGTCTTTGAGGCACTCGAAAATTACGACAATCGTCCAAATTATAGGCCCTTTACCCATTCCCCAAGCCTTCCTTATAAAGGAAAATCTCATGTGACACATGTCGCTCCATGCATAATTAAATATGTTTAATTAATTATTTAATTAAAACACTCACCCATCCAAGTGTTAGTTTCTCTGGGAAGTGCACCAACACCCCTAAGTTTGCTCTAGTTTGTCCCCCAGATATTTTAATTAACTCCGAGCTTTTAGTTGACTAGGTGTCTAATCTTAGGATTCTATTTTGCTCCTAAATAATGATTTCTATTATTTTAAATGCTCAACAAAAATAACTATTCATGTGCAAATGTATAAACTATTTTTATGCATTTGCTAAGTAATAATCTAGAGTTATTCTCATAAGTTTTTATGCAGTTAAATTTAACAATCAAACTCACTAGGATCATGGTGCCGTGTCGTTGGGCCCCTGGTTCCTTAATTTTTAATTCCCTGACATGGCACCACTCCATCGGGTCCATTCATCCATGGTTTCCATTCCTTGGCATGGTACCGCATCGTTGGGTCCTTGCGTCCATTCTTTCTGTTCTCGATAGGGTACCGCATCGTTGGGCCCTTCTGCCACCATCTTTCCGTTTTGACTTGCAGGAACTCTTGTAGGGATTTTAGGAATCGTTACCATCCATCCTCTGTCTACATGCTATCTAGGGACTAATGGCGCTGAGGAGTGAGTCCGTTCTCACTGCGCGCCCCTCAACTCGTACGTGACCAGCTCCGTCGTGGCCCACCTCGTACGCCCTCACGCATTCCTCTTGAGCAAGCGGATCAGTGCTTATCTGCTCATGCGTGGTATTCTTGTCGAAAGTCGACATCGTCATCGCTCCCCTGTGTGTGATTTACCCGTACTCTACGACCCTTCATGTTCCTTAGTGTGTCCATTGGTGAACCGTCTCACTTGTTTCTACACACACTTCTCACAACAAGTTATTAGTAGCACTGTCCTCAATAATCATCATCTGATTTCTAAATCTAGTATTGTTAAACATTTATGATTTATTCAAACTTCTTATTCATCTAATCAAATATACATTTCATCGACAATTACATAATCACCGTACAGCTAGTCATTAAGCATTATCTATCAACATAATTTTCCATAGTCATAGCTAATCGTTTAACATATGCAATTATTCATTTACATCAACAGTTCAGATACACATACTCAAAAATAAGGCCAAAAGGTTATTTAATTAATGTTTCAATCGGCTGGGTCACTCAGTAGGTGCCCTCAATGTCTACAAAAGTCTAGGGGCACTACATACACCCCTACTTATTTAGAACTTCGTCCCGAAGTTTAGAATAAAAATGGAAAACTACAACGCATCTCAGTTGCGTCCTCCCAAGTCACAGAGCTTGGACTATAGCTGTCCCATTGTACTTTGACTTGATCAATCACACGGTGCCTAAGTTGCCGCGTTTGCTGGTCTAAAATCCAGATCGGTTTGGCCATCACGGCCTCGTCGTCCGTTATCTGCACATTGCTCAAGTCAATGATATGTGAAGTATCAGGAACATAGTGGCGCAATACAAAAATATGAAAAACATTATGAATTCTACTTAATGATGATGGCAAGTCAAGACGATACACAACCGGTCCTATCCATTCTGAAATCCTAAAGGGTCCTACAAACCTAGGTGACAACTTGGCTCCCTTTCCAAACTTTATAGAACTCTTCTGTGGTTTTACCCGTAGAAATACCCTATCCCCAATTTCGTAGTTACGATCAGTCCTGTGTGCATCCGCATAGCTCTTCTGGCGATCTTGTGCTTCCTTTAGTCGAGCACGAATCGTGACCATCTGGTCTTCCATCTCTTGTATTACCTCAGGACCAAGTAATGTCCTATCCTCTAGTATATCCCAACTTATGGGAGTCCTACAAGGTCTCCCATAGAGAAATTCAAATGGAGCCATCTGAATAGAAATCTGATAACTGTTGTTGTATGCAAATTCTACCAAGGGTAGATATTCTTCCCACTTCTTCTGTTGATCCATTACATACATTCTTAGCATGTCCTCCAATAGTTGGTTCACTCTTTCCGTTTGTCCGTCCGTTTCAGGGTGGTAGGCGGTGCTAAAGTTAAGTTGAGTACCAAGAGCTTCTTGAAAGCTTGTCCAAAACCTTCCAGTAAATACTGATCCTCTATCAGAAATAATTTTCTTCGGAATTCCATGTAGTCTTACTACTTCGTTAATGAAGACTCGGGCTACCTCCAGAGCTTGATACGTGTTCTTAATCAGTAGGAAATGTGCACTCTTGGTAAGAGTGTCAACGACCACAAAAATTGTGTCATGTCTCCTGTTGGTTAAATTGTGTCATGTCTCCTGTTGGTTAAGGGAAAACCAAGTATAAAATCCATAGAAATAACCTCCCATTTTGATTATGGGATTGCATGTGGTTGTAGTAATCTGGCTGGGTGTCGATGTTCCACCTTTACCATCTAGCACTCCATACACTTCGCCACAAAACTTACCACATCCCTCTTCATACCATGCCAAAAGAACAAAGGTTTCAAATCTGCGTACATCTTTTTTTATTCCAGGATGTGCTCTATAGACAGCTCGATGAGCCTCAGACAGTATTAAACCTCAAATTTCTTCATTATCAGGAACATACATGCGACGGTTATACCGTAATAAACCATCCATGTCCAAAGAGTACCCTTCAAACTTGGGTATCCTCATCTATTCATTCTCCAACTCAGCTTTTACTTCATTATACCATGTGTCCTTCTCTTGTAGTGTCAAGATCTTTTCTCTTAAGTTGGTCTTTAATGGTATGACAGAGAATATCCTAGGTCTACGACTAAGTGCATCTGCCACTTTGTTTAAGGTCCCTTTCACATAAGTTATGTCGAAGTCGTACTCACTGAGTACTTCCGACCATATTCTCTGTCTTGCATTAAGTTCGCTTTGAGTGAAGATGTGTTGTAACCCACAATGGTCAGTCTTTAATTCAAACTTTCTCCCTACCAGATAGTGTCTCCATAACCTGAAAGCATGCATCACTGCAGTCATCTCCATATCATGGGTCGCATAGTTCTCTTCATGCAGCCTAAGTCTTCTGGACGTGTACGCAATTACCCTTCCATCTTGCATCAATACACAACCAACACCATCCTTTGAAGCATCCATGCACACCAGGAAATATTTATCCATATCGGGAACTCTTAAGATTGGTGTCGTAGTCAGTAATTCTTTTAATTTAGCAAAGGCCTCTTCACATTTCTCCGTCCAAATGAAAGGACGGTTCTTCTTTTGCAATTCAGTAATAAGTCTCGCTACTCTAGAGAAGCCTTCCACAAAACGTCTATAATACCCGGAAAGCCCCATAAAGCTTCGTACCTCATGTACGTTGGTGGGTGCTGGCCAGTCACAAATGGATTCAATCTTGGCTGGATCTACAGCTATCCCTTCGCCGGATATGATGTGTCCAAGATAATGAATCTCCTTCTGGAAGAATGAACACTTTGATAATTTTCCATAAAGGTGATTTTCTCTTAAACATTTTAAGACTATCCTCAGGTGTTCCTCATGCTCTTCCGGTGTTCTTGAATAAATCAGAATGTCATCTAAGAACACCTGTACAAACTTGTCAAGGTGTTGAAACACACCGTTCATCAGGTTCATAAATACACTGGGTGCATTTGTTAAGATGAAAGGTACTACGACAAATTCGTAGTGTCCAAATCTAGTTTTAAACGTTGTCTTGGGGAAATCTTCATCCTTGATCCTCAACTGGTGGTATCCCGACCTTAGGTTGATTTTTGAGAATATCGTCGCACCCTTCATCTGGTCAAAGAGGTCATCTATTCTGGGTAGGGGATACTGATTTCTTACGGTCGCCTTGTTCAATTGACGGTAGTCAATGCACAAGCGCCAAGACCCATCCTTCTTCTTTACAAAAATAACAGGTGCTCCCCAAGGAGACACACTAAGTCTAATTAGTCCTAAATCTAACAACTCTTGTAGTTGAATTTGCAATTCCTTCAATTCTGGTACTGACATTCGGTAAGGAGTTCTGGCTATGGGCTTGGTTCCAGGTTTTAGTTCTATGGTGAAATCCAGTTCACGCTGTGGTGGTAATCCGGGTAATGCATCAGGAAACACGTCCATGAATTCTGAGAACAAGGGTGATTAATTACTTCTACCTTATCTCCTTCCTTGTTCAATGCAATCACCGCATACAATTGACACCCTCTTCTCATGCTCTTCTTCAGCTGCATAGCCGATATCTTTCTCAAGGAAACTTTCTTTTCTTCCCAGTTAACATCCTCTTGTAACCTCCATCATCGATGAAACTTAGTTCCTTACTTCGGCAATCCATCACCGCCGAGTGTGCTTCTAGCCAATCCATCCCCAGGATTAGATCGTATGTACCCAATTCCATAACATAAAAGGATATTCTAGAAGAACATACTCCTAGGTCGACTTCACAGTTCTCTACCTTAAGACCCACACTCTGGACACTACCAGATGCCATCTCGACAGTGTCGAAATCATCTTGACTTATTGCCATCATTTTATTATTTTCTACAACTTTTAAGGAAATAAAACTTTCAGTAGCTCCAAGGTCTATAAGCAAGGGAAATACATTACCATGTATCTTACCAGTAGTCTCGAGGAGGGTGGACTGATGTTCAACTTGGGGGTTGTTGACGGCAGCGTGTATACGATGCGCTCGTCCTAAATCGGCCGCAGTAGTCTGGCGTGGTGCTGGAGCTCTTTGGTTTCCCTGGTCCTGTCGAGGGAAATCATTTTGGAAGTGTGGTCCCCCACACCTCCAACATCCAGCTTTAGGTCCTCTTGTGTTGTTTCTAGCAGGTGCATCATTTCTCCTCGATCCAAACTGCACTGATTTTGTAAATGGATTTGCATGATCATTCTGCTATGGTGGTCGGTATGGTGTTCTATCATCTCTGTTATACCCTCCATTGAAAGGTCTCCTTCCAAAATTCTTATTCCCATACTGATGTTTGGGTGCATGCGAAGGTTGAATTCCTCGGTCTGTACTCGTAAAGTTCTTATTCTGCAGTATCTTGCCGGGAAGCTCTTCTTCCGCTATGAGGGCCTTCTGGACCGCATCGTGCAAAGTAGAAGGTGTCAAAATACGAACCTTGTCCCGGATGACTAGGTTTAATCCGTAGATGAACTTATTGACCTTTAATTTCTCCGTGGCAACATGGGGTGCATACCTTAGTAACTTCATAAAACGAATTTTGTACTCTTGTATTGTCCGTAGTCCTTGCTTTAGTGCATGGAAATCATTCAGTTGTCGCTCAATGAATTCGTCTGATAGGTAATGCTGACGGAAATGTTCATCGAACAATTCCCAATATATCTCCTCAAGCTCCAGACCTAGCTGAGGTCGCAAGGTCTTCCACCAAAGAAGGGCTTCCCCCTTCAGTTATAGTATAGCCATTCGTACCTTCATGTTAGACGTGTAGTCTCTCAAGGAAAAACACATGGCCATGTTTTCTAGCCATGCCTCTGCGACAGTCCCCTCAGTGGAACCCCAAAATTCAAGAAACTTAACCTTTTCTAACTATCGATGTATGTTGACCGGAGGTGGCTCCTGCGGTACTGCAGTGACTTGAGAACCAACGTTCTCGCGGTCAAGTCGTGTCATCAACTCTTCCGTCATTCTGTGGTAGTTTCTCATCATTGTCATGACCTCGTCCGCAGGTAGATTAATGGTTTCCTCAGCTCTCGGAGGATTATCCATAGGGGCTGTTGGGGTTGGCGGGCATGCAGCTCGTCCTCATCCCCTTCCGGCTCTGCCCTGGCGAGTTGTTCGATCCATGACGAATTCTGTTCAGATGTAAAATAAAATTTATTAGTCAACTAAACATCATAAACTGTTTCGCGTGGAATTGTCTAAGTCCGAACTAAGTTCGACCTTGCTCTGATACCAAATGTAAGGTTCGTCTACTTAGCAAATGTAGGGTTCGTCTACTTAGCAAATGTAGGGTTCGTCTACTTAAGCAATAATTTTTTTTTTTAAACAAAATTTCTTTCATTTCATAATTTGACCAATGTAGTACCCGTTTAGGTCGTGATTTTTTTTTTTTTTTTTTTTTGAAAAAACTTTAAACAAGGAATCTTAAAGTATCAATAATTTCTAACCATGTGCATATTAATAATGTATAATAGTTATTTTCATTCCTACCCTTAAGCATATAATAGTAATGTAAACTTATCTTGAAATGTGATTGTGATCTCAACTATGAGTATTCCTTTCAGTAATACAATCTCTAAATTTGTCCAAAACAAGAATACATCATGATTCTATAATAAAGGAAGTGCGACATTCCGTTGAGCAAATGCTAATATCTCATGGTCAAGAGAATGGCATTCTCAAGTAAAATGTAAGGATACTGCTCTAAAATTATACCCATATTTCAATGATATAAAGGCATTTTCAAATAACGTTATATTCTAATAATAAAAAGGGCATTCACAATTTACATGTAAGGTTGTACCTATTCCAATAATAAGGTGTTCACAAGTAGTATGTAAGAATATTATATTACCCATATCTATATGTCTCACATTAAATAATTACATATATCTCAGAATTATAGAACATCCCTTAAAGGTATTATTAAATAACAACGAATCCTTCTCACAAGTATATAAGACATATATTGAATAAAAACATATATTTCAAAAGTTAAAGAATAATGATATTTATAGATAGCGATCCATTTATTATATATCTATACATGTTCTCAATAATAAAAGGGATCCTCATAAAAATAATTTCAGTAATTCAAAGGGACGAAGGAAAATGAAACATTAACTACATAATTCCTCAATGACGCTTTAGTTCATATCCACACTATACCTCGAATCACATTACAATAATAAATCAACTATATTTCCTATTATAATTCTGGAAACTGCATTTTCCTTTCTGAGCACAAGATTTGAAAAGAAGTAATTTCTCCTCATAGTTACACATTCTATAATCACTACACAATTATCGAATGCAGAGAATGAATGGTAAATTCCCCCTGAAATCTAGAATTCTAGAAACCGTTGCCCCAATTCGATTTGCAATCAGTAAAAGACAAGGCATTTTGAAATTACATTCTTGGAACGTTGCCCTATGAATGCGATTGTAGGAAAATAAAAGACCAATGCTGGAGTTTATAAAAGGAGGGGTTGTCGAGATCCGTGAGTTTCGAGACTATAGTGTTTCCCAGAAAGCTAAATTTTTTTAGTCGTCTTCCTTAATTGAGATTTTAGATGGTCTTCCAGAATCCATAAAATGAGATGTAATTCGATCCCTGAGTCTTATGCATTTTTGACACCCCAGAGATTCCATGTTGAAAAGTATAATCATGAACCTCTAGGACTTGATTCTAGCTTGAGTGACTTCCCTTCCCAGAATTAATGAATCAACTGTAATATTGGCGCTCCGGAACTAAATTCTCAAAATGTATTTGTCTTTTACTTCACTGCAAATCGTATCTATAGAGCAACGTGTCCAGAATTAATTTGGAAGAGCATGGTCTTTTATTTTCCTACAATCGCATTCATAGGGTAACGTTCCAAGAATGTAATTTCAAAATGCCTTGTCTTTTACTGATTGCAAATCGAATTGGGGCAACGGTTTCTAGAATTCTGGATTTCAAGGGGAATTTACCATTCATTCTCTGTATTCGATAATTGTGTAGTGATTATAGAATGTGTAACTATGAGGAGAAATTACTTCTTTTCAAATCTTGTGCTCAGAAAGGAAAATGCAGTTTCCAGAATTATAATAGGAAATATAGTTGATTTATTATTGTAATGTGATTCGAGGTATAGTGTGGATATGAACTAAAGCGTCATTGAGGAATTATGTAGTTAATGTTTCATTTTCCTTCGTCCCTTTGAATTACTGAAATTATTTTTATGAGGATCCCTTTTATTATTGAAAACATGTATAGATATATAATAAATGGATCTTGATCGCTATCTATAAATATCATTCTTCTTTAACTTTTGAAATATATGTTTTTATTCAATATATGTCTTATATACTTGTGAGAAGGATTCGTTGTTATTTAATAATACCTTTAAGGGATGTTCTATAATTCTGAGATATATGTAATTATTTAATGTGAGACATATAGATATGGGTAATATAATATTTCTTACATACTATTTGTGAACACCTTATTATTGGAATATGTACAACCTTACATGTAAATTGTGAATGTCCTTTTTATTATTAGAATATAAAGTTATTTGAAAATGCCTTTATATCATTGAAATATGGGTATAATTTTAGAGCAGTATCCTTACATTTTACTTGAGAATGCCATTCTCTTGACCATGAGATATTAGCATTTGCTCAACGGAATGTCGCACTTTCTTTATTATAGAATCATGATGTATTCTTGTTTTGGACAAATTTAGAGATTG
Organism: Larix kaempferi; assembly: GCA_027924585.1. NCBI lineage: Eukaryota > Viridiplantae > Streptophyta > Pinopsida > Pinales > Pinaceae > Larix > Larix kaempferi. The sequence goes on along the minus strand of BSBM01000451.1, from coordinate 4,749,306 downwards.
TATTACTTAAAGGAATATTCATAGTTGAGATCACAATCACATTTCAAGATAAGTTTACATTACTATTATATGCTTAAGGGTAGGAATGAAAATAACTATTATACATTATTAATATGCACATGGTTAGAAATTATTGATACTTTAAGATTCCTTGTTTAAAGTTCTTTCAAAAAAAAAAAAAAAAATCACGACCTAAACGGGTGCTACATTGGTCAAATTATGAAATGAAAGAAATTTTGTTTAAAAAAAAAATTATTGCTTAAGTAGACGAACCCTACATTTGCTAAGTAGACGAACCTTACATATGTACATGCTTTATTTCACTATTTACAGTGTTGATGTATCATTTTATTATTATTATATTTAATTCACTATATATTGTTTAGTTTTCATCTTATGACAGTCAAATTGGAAAGTTAATTATGGGATAATGTTTTTAAACAATTTTATTTGGATAACAATAAATATGATGTGAAATGTGTTTGTTTCTCAAGTAATTTGTGATTGTATGGAATTATTTATTGTAAAAGAATTTTATTTTATTCTATAATGTGTGTAATGCATTTTATCTATAACAAATGAATAAATGTTTAAAAGAGGATGACTACATTGAAATTAACATGGCTAGAGTTATTGTCATCCTTATAGATTATATTATTATTTCTATATTTAAACTTTTAAATCTCTTCATGAATAAGAAACTTAACCTTCTCAGTCATTTTACATTTTTTATAAACTTAACAGTAAGATAGATGAAATCAAGATTATGATAATTAAACCTAGGAGAAAAAATATATAATCTTATTTTCTATGGTGGTAACACCCTACATAGGCATCAATTAAAATTGTCGTTAAAAATAGAAGGGAAATAGTGAAATCATTAATAAAAGGAACATGGTGTTAAAATATGTCCTAAAATCAGCTTAGTATATCATCAAACGCATAACGATACTTTGATTTCAGTCTTCTACAGTCAAAGAAAATGAAATCATATTGCATGTACTCATTCCCATGTAACAGTAAGCTGAAATGCACATTTAAGAACACATTTGTAGTGGAAAATAACTCATGAACAACAAGCAGTACATTCACATTTAACACATTTTGACACGAGAATTTTTGGTCAAATGACCCTGGAAAAAACCACAAGGGGAAAACCAGTCAAGAGAGATTTTTATTATGAACTTCTTAGGATTATGAGTTCACGGCAGCATTACAACCATCATTAATTATAGCAGTACTTATCTCAAAATCAGTGCCCACATTGCACCTCGATTTGAGCCAAAGACCCTCGATTTCTATGCTCAAAATATATTGTACAACCTGGTACTTTTTAGATGTACGTACTATACCTTTCAGAATATAAATGCATGCAGACTACTGGTACTTTACTATGCAATACTATAATAATTTAATTTCAGCAGTAAATTCCTATAGACTACCACAAAATCTGTGCACACTTGCCTCGATTTATATGCAATAAAGCGGTAGTATGACCCTCAAATCTATGTTATAAGGGTTGTCTTTTTCATGGATGTAGATTATTGGGATGCATGCCCCATATCTTGGAAACAATTCCATCTTTCTTATCCTTCTCTTCTCTTCCTCTAGATCAAGTTCTCCTCTCCCTCTCTCTTGGGAATTGTGCCTCTCACACTTCTCCAAAAAATCTCTTGAAACTTGTGTCCAAACTCTCTCAGAAATTTTCCTTTTATTAAATGTGAGACTGGATTTGTCTCTTCATCTCCCAAGTGACTTTCTCTCTTCCCTCCCAAGTGACTCTTCCTTTCCATGGGTGAGTAAAATTACACTTTTGTAAAATAAATTCATTTTCACTCACACTTTAATAAAAACACACATGAACTTTATATCTCTAAAGTTAATGACTAGGAAAGTCACCTAGGTCCTTTCTACATGCTTAGACACCGAGCAATGTAGAAGACCTTCATCGCTACAAAGTTCAACACATGGATACTACAAATATTTTATAAATCCTAAATTTACTGATCAAAACTATTTTCCATATTTATGTGCATAAGCAACAAAATTAATACTGTCAAAATTAGAACCAATGGTACTTATAACCTCCATATAAACAAAACTACTAAATAATATAATAAGAAACAATAGATTGGGATGAGTGATTTTGTAAAATTTGTGATAAATATCAGGTGAAGAAAAAACAAAATTTCATTTTCACATGGTCGACAATTAATAATGTAATCAAAAACTTTACTTACATTTATGTATTAGTTTCTAGTCCTCCTTACCAAATGCACTATGAACTATGTATTTCCATTTCTCATTGCCATATGTATCTTGTTATTGCAAAATTGTAATTGTAAGAGTATTGTGTGATTGTACACTTGTAGTTGAAACTAAAATTTGTAAATTTGCAAGTTCGTATTTTATAATTGTAATTTTGCAATTTCGTAAATTATTTTGTAATTTGTAAATTAATTTGTAAACGTAAATGTAGATTTGTAATTGTAATTTGCAAATTCTAATTGTAACCGTAATTGCAATTTGTGATTATAAATTTTTAGTTGTAATTGTCCAATTTGTAATTTGTAAATCTAGTTAGTGATTTCTTATTGTAATTGTAATTTGTAGTTGTGAAATTTGTAAATTTTCAAATTTGTATTTCTTAATTGTAATTTTGCAATTTCATAAATTATTTTGTAATTTGTAAATTAATTTGTAAACAAAAGTGCAAATTTGTAATTGTAATTTGCAAGTTCTCATTGTAATTGTAATTGCAATTTATGATTGCAAAATTGTAGTTGTAATTGTCCAATTTGTAATTTGTAAATCTAATTGTAATTGTAATTGTAATTTGTAGTTGTGAAATTTGTAAATTTGCAAGTATGTATTTCTTAATTGTATTTTGCAATTTTGTAAATTATTTTGTAATTCTGCAATTTTTCAAATCACTTTCTAATTTGTAAGTTAATTGGTAGACTAAGTGCAAATTTGTAATTGTAATTTGAAAGTTTTGATTATAACTATAATTGCAATTTGTGATTGTAAATTTGTAGTTGTAATTGTCCAATTTGTAATTTGTAAATATAATTAGTAGTTTCTTATTGTAATTGTAATTGTAATTTGTAGTTATGAAATTGTAATAACGATTGTAAATTGTAATTATACTTGAGATTGTAACTTGCAATTATAACTAAGATTGTGCATAATTTATAATTAATATTATAGCTAATATAGAAGACATCAACATAGATACAAAATGAATAAATCAAATTGAATCACACGCATTTCAGTTCATAAGAAAATACGTCTATGTATACATAACAATAAAAAATAGTACAATGTGATCATCAATTCAATGGACACCACCACCATCACCTAACATCATGCAATGTATGATCATCATCATCATATTGACCACCTAACAAACATAAACATCATCTAACATAACCATCACCCACATATGACAAATTGCATCATCTAACATACACATCTATCATCACCTATAAAACATAAGCACCATATTACATACACAAAAACTTATCTAACATAATATATCATACACATAAAACATCACCTATCATACACATGTAAACATTGCCTACCATCGTTTAACATATACATTTAACATATTTAAACATAATCTAACACACAAATCTAATAATTACATCTAACAAAACACAAGTTGTATTATCTAACATAACCATTATGCACACATATAACAAACACCATCTAACATACAGATTTATCAAGCACACCTAGAAAACATGTCTAACCTACCCTAAGATACACATCACCATCAACATATAAATAAACATCAACATCAACAGGAAAAATACACTGTGTGTGTGTATGAACAATAATATCAAACTCATGATACATGCCAAATTATATACATCTCCAGTCCAATAAATGATATGATATATCTAGTCCACATCTATAACCAGAGGCATCACTACCTTTGGCAATAGAGCCAAAGGCATCGACACCGCCACCAGCAAATCCAAAGGCATTAGTACCTATATCAGGAAACAAAGCAACATGGAGAGTAGTATAGTCGATATCTCCCTAATGATGTATCCCGGCCACCCACTACGACCATCATATCTAGAGACTGGGAGATGGTCGGGTCAGTTAGGAGGATAGGTTGGTCAGTCGACCTATGGATGAGTAAGAGATGGTGGTGGGCCATGTGCAGTAGAAGAGGAAATATTGGTCATTCGCCATGATTAGGAGAAGGAGAAGGAGGTGGATGAGATGTCAAGGATCCATAATCGCGATGATGATAAGGACGTGATGGAGAAGGATGTGAAGGATAAGGATATCCACCCTCATCATATTGGTCATCCCTCCTGCAGCTAGAAGGATGGTGGCACCAATTATATACTAAGTCAAATACATCATATCACAAAGAACCATCCTCCGTAACTCTACCATCTTAAGGTCTCACATCATCTATTGCACCCATATAGGATGAACTCCTTTTCGAAACAACAATATGGCCAACCTGCTAGGAACATCCTCTCGAAACCTGGCACCTAGCCTACATTGCAGGTTGGGTCTAGGAACCTCAGGAAACTAAGCCTCCTCCATATCCTCATCTGTCTAACAAGTGGAGGCCTAGCCTCCCCATCATAGTTTTCAATATATACAAAACGTGTAGTACAAATTAATAATTAGACAATTTCATTAAACAATTTAAAGAAAATGTTAGAATAAATTTCATTTGCAATATTAAGTAAGAGAATAAAATGCAACTAGATTAATTTAAACACGGCGCTAATAGTACCTCTATCATATGGTGGCTTAGCTTGGGTTGAAGAAGATATTGCGACATCCTCTCTAGTCCAACCCTATGTACAGATATAGCACAAGGTCCAATGTATGTTCCTCCTTGCTAGCTAGCATCTCCAGCACCTCCAATGTGATCCTCGCTGGGAAATATGTTTGGCCCCTCTTAGGTAGCATCTTTCCCCACATGTGCATACGCAAATCCATCATATATCTAGGAGGGTGGAGGTCAAATGATGACCTCGTGGATGGAAACCTATCAAAAAATGAACAAAAATTCTCCAAATAAAAAGGGAAGTTGACCCTCCCGTCAATATGTGCACAACATCGATCTAGAGAAAAACAAAATTATCGCAAAAAAATGGCAGACCACCTAATGCATCTAGAACTCTACACTAAAGAATCAACATAATACAATAGATGGAAGCTAATGTGTTACCCATTAGTGGTGAGGTGTGTGATGGTTGTCACTAGTAGTGAGAGGCACCTAACCTCATCTACACTAAAAGCAGCAATACGCATTTGGCCTCTGGAAACTTGAAAATCAGCAGGGTCAATGACCTGGTAACTAAAATATCTCTAGGAGTAAGCAAGTTGACTCTCCACTGCGACACCAACTAGGACATTAGGGAACTGGGGAAAATCCTCCCCTCTTCTGGATAGTCCAATGATGGAGTAAATTTCCTCCTCTGCGGGTTGATACCACAAACATGAACCAATATGAAAGGCTTTCCTATGGTGATCCTAATGGCGGATCAACTACATCAATAAATATGAGTTCCCATTGAGGGATGTACCTTCCTGATAGAACATCAGGAGGTCGACAACCCTCAATAAGTCTCATGTGTGATCAGTAATGGGGTGAGGGTACAAATTCCTATCCCTCTCTCGAGCCTCCCAAACCCATACCATGTTGTACATGATCACTCTCGCCTGTTGCTATTGTCGATGCTCTCTTTTCTCACGTCTCTGATTCACATATAAATTCCATTAGTATGATAAATAGACATTAAAAAACATTAAAAATTTCATCAAATGAGCATTTTATTTATTAACATCAACTAATTATTTTTTTCTCATACTAAATAAATTTAACAAGCGATGCGCCTAAATTACAGTAAATCATACCTCACATTACTTTTGAAAATACAAGCACACAATGAATAGTGTGCTACAATAACCTAAATGCACCGGGTGTGTAAATAAAATAGATTAAAATTTAGTTCATATCGATATATGGTGCACTAAAATTCCAGAAGCACTGTAAACGGTGCGCTATGTTGACCCTTGCACACCAATAGTCAAATTTTTTATTTAAAAACAAAATCAACGTGCTTTTACAAGTAATGCATCGATGTGTGCATGTTCTACTAATGTGCACTGGATATATTCAATAAATCATAAGAGCAATGTTTCCATCAATAAAAATCACCGGTGCCATGTGAACACGTCAGCGCACCGTATGTTGAGATATTGTAACTTCTAATAATATTATATTTCTACTTTATTATTCCGGAGATGTTTCATTCCTCCGTGAAGATCTTATTGTATATCCGGAGATGTTTATTCCTCCGTCGGAATGTGGTAACTTGGGTTATTAGACTTCCCTAGTGGGCGTCGGCCCTGTATGTGTTATGTGGTTCAAAGGGTTGTTAGACCACCCTAGTGGGGTCGTCCCAGTCAGTGGTAATGGGGTATTTAACCCAATGGTTAAATACGAGCCTACATGATTTGTGTAAAAGACAAGTCGGAGTAGTGTATAAATAGAGGAGGTGTATTCCTCATTTTACACACACTCACTCACTCGAGAATAGCGCACTTGTGGAGGAGAGTTCTGCTATGGTGGAGGAGGAGATCATGTCTTTGGTTTGCATCTTTGTATATTTCTGGTCATCTATATTGAGGAAGCTTTGATGGGTTTTCTATCCCATGAGGGTTTCCCAGGATAAATTTGTATCTCTTGTGTTTATGCTGTGCTTGTTGTTTTTTCAGTGATCCTGTATATGCTATTATTGTGAAATGGAATGTAATGTTGTTATTTTCTGTCTTAGCATATTAAATATTAACATGGTATCAGAGCTAACCTGAAGGAAGGCAATGTATGGCATTTATGACACTTGCTTCACTTACGATAATTTGAAGGTTTGGGTTTTACATAGCAAAAACCAGTCATCGTGGAACTTTCGCTATAAATCCATTTCTGCGAAATTGCAGGATCTGAAAAGTTTACAGGTCGTAGATAACATCCCCAGGTACCTTGTGTGCAAAGGAAACCCTCATATTCGTTGTACTTTGTGAGTTATGATCAGTACAAGTTAGGGTTTCTGCCTCTTCCATATCTCAATCAAAATCAGGTGACCTAGGAAAAAAGGTCATAACTTGGGCTAGGAAGCTCCAAATGAAATTTCATAAAAAATGACAGGTAGTACACAGACTGTACTATCTCAGGAAACTTTTTCAGAGGTCGAAACTGAACCAGTGACATGTGGCATGCCGTACAAGTTCGCTCTCCGATTTTATCCCATAAACAGGTCACGTTGCGACACTTGGCATAACTCTCTCTCAGAAAATCCAATTGAGGTCGGACCTATCAGGATGGAAATATGACAGGTCAGGATACCACAAAAAAAGTTTTCAGACCCTGTGGAGCGAAAAGTTCAGAGTTACAGCAGAAATAATCAAGTACATATTTCTGTCAAAACAAAAAAAAATTTGAGCTCATTCATTCATGGCTTCCGGAATTTAGAGTTTCGGAGAAAGTTAGAATTTTTGGAATCGGAGTCCATGGATGAATGCTACTCAAGAAAATCAAAATTTAGAGACCAAGATCGAATTTTTTGGTTGGGTAGAAGACCGGGCTTGATCAAACCCCAGTTCGGGATTTTGATTGGAAAGATGGAAAATTAGGGCTTCAGCAAAAGTTGGAATTTTTGAAGTCTATAACCATGGCTGGAAGCTCCTCAGAAAAATAAGAGTTTAGAGCCTTGGATCAAACCTTTTGATTGGGCAGAAGGGTGGGCTTCATCAAACCCTAGTTCGGGATCCTGTCCAGAAGATCCAGAAGTTTCGAAGGCAATTTTGAAGGGTCAAATTTTGGAGATTTCAAAATTGAAGTATGTTAGTTTGATCAGCTCAGCAAGGCACATCCTTCCATCCATTCAAAAGTGTGAAAGTCAAAGATTGAATTTTTAGGGTTTCTCTAACAAACCCTAATCAAGCTCGAGATCAAGTTTCAGGGGGAGTTGAGGCTAAGGCCTTACGTAAGAAGAATACAAGAAGTCTCGACAGATATGACTTAAGGAGATACAGGTATGTCTTGAAATCTAATTCTTGATTAAGTTCATAATATGCTTGTATTCATATTATTTATTAGTACAATCTTGATTAATGTTAGAATTGTCTTATCACCCTAGTAACAGCATGAATGCATGTGAATGATAGAAGACATTCATTAATTAGGGCTATATGATTGTACTAATGCACTGTGGTGTTGTATGAGGTTGATGTTGTCTACTAACAAGATACAGGTACATCACGAAAGACAAATCAAGTTCCATGACCATGACAACATGAAGACAAAGACTCCTCCATAGTCTTTGATCACATAGAAGTTCTACTTACGAGGTATGTATGACTTTGTTATATGCTTAACCTATGAGATATGCAGGTTCTAGCACAGAATCTCTAAATCATTGAAATAAGATATTGTTCAGGTATGTTAGACATAACTAAGCAGGTATACTAATCCAGGTATGTTTTCCTATGTCAAGTTAGAATCTTACCTTGTGTTAGGATCCCTTATATAAGTATACTTGGTATGATTGGTTATGCTTATTCATAAAGTTAGTAATCAAGGGTTTATGCATATTATGTCTCTTATCTTGATGATTTAATTAACCAGAAGAGTACTATGATCAAACAAGAATATGCATGAGTAAAAGAAGACTTCCTTGAAACCCTGAATACTAATGATCATGACTATACATATTCAATATTATTCAAATTATAATGTTTTGATAATATTGAGAATATACTAATGAATGTATGTTTGTGTATGAGATCATGAGGATGACACTAGTGCACACTTGAGCATGCACAGTGGTACAGAATGAATAGAAGTTCAGAAGACATATGGAAGATCAAGCGGGAGGCAACCACACAAACATAAAAGATAAGTATTTGAGTTGTTATTTGAAATAGTAAATGATATTGCTTGTATGCATATTTGTATTCCTAGAATATATATCATGCTGAGTGTAAACATTCATAGAGCATTGAACAATATACTACTAATATGCATATGATTGGTAAGTTGGACAAACATTCCATTGTTGCTTGTCTAGAATGAAATCTCTTTGCTGACATGCTGAGAGCTGTGCACACTCTCGATAGTATGTTCCGGTAGAGATGGAAGGCATCTAGATAACCACTGTATGCATACAGGATATGGAAAAGTGTTGTGCCAAATTATTGGTCAAGATAGTTGCATAACTATGTAAATGATATCTGTATGCATAATAGGTTATCATGTCAACATGATTTCATGATTATGAAGTATTACTAATCATGTACTTAATTTTGATATGTAGGAAAGATCATGAAGAATAATGAACACCGAACAAGTGATGGATGTTCAACAAGAAGATTTACAAATCAAACAAAATATAGAAGGCTCATTGCTAGAAGATTCTCTTAGAAAGAGGAAGAGAATCATGACAAAATGTTTGCTCCAAGTGGATAGATAAGACCATTCTCTTAATGGTGTAATTAAAGCAGAAGTGTGAATCAGGTTCTGTATGGGTACCCAGGATCGATAATCAATTGATGAGATTAATGATCACCATGGGTGATATGGATCTCAACCTTTGCTACAAGGTTGAATATGGTTTCTAGACACAAATGACATGGATGCAAGAAGAAACTCACCACAGAGTTCGAATGATATTGAGGCCCATATCAGTAGACCCATCTAACGAGAGATGGCACAGATAGATATGCAGTTGATCATTCAATGCAGAGTGTGAATGATGTTCAGTCACAAAGGGAGAATTGACAGTTTCTTGATAAGCTTGGGCTTTACCAAAAGTAAAGTTGTTCCTAACTTTTACCTTAAGGTTATGGATCATACTGTTATTATATGTAGATGATCTATTTCTAACCGGAAATGAGAAACAAATTATTGAAAGCAAGAAGAATCTTTCTTCAGAATTCGAGATGAAAGATCTCGGATTAATGCACTACTTCTTAGGTCTAGAAGTATGGCAAGAACTAAAAGGAATCTTTCTAAATCAAGGTAAGTATGCTGTGGAGATTCTAAAAAGTTTTGATATGTTGGAGTGTAAAGCCATGGCCACTCCCATGGACTCCAACTTGAAGTTATTAGTTAATGACTCATCGGAATTAGTGGACCTAACTCTATATAGATATATGCTTTGCTGTAAATACCTTGAGTCAGTATCTAGTAGAACCTAGAAAGGTTCACTTAATAGTATGTAATGAGGTACCTAAAAGGTACATTAGATTTTGGTCTATATTACCTTGGAGGTCATGAACTCCAATTACATGGTTACTCAGATTCTGATTGGGTAGGAAGTGTCTCAGACAGAAAGAGTACTTCAGGTGGATGTTATGGTCTTGGATCTGCCATGATCTAATGGTTCAGCAAGAAACAATCTAGTGTGGCTCTCAGTACTGCTGAAGCAGAATATATAGTTGCCTGCTCTGCCAGCTGTGAAGCAGTGTGGCTTCGAAAGCTATTATCTAGAGTGTTTGACTTAGAATGGATTCCACTGTGATTATGTGTGACAATCAAAGCTGCATTAAAATGACAGAAAATCCTGTATTCCACGACAAGTCAAAACACATTGAGATCCGATACTTTTATATAAGAGATATGGTGCAGAGAGGAGCTATCAAGCTCGAGTATGTGAGCACTGAGGATCAAATTGTTGATATCTTGACCAAACCTCTGTCTCGAGTGAAATTTGAATACTTCCAAGACAAGCTTGGTGTAGTTCAAAAGGACCCTCCTCGAAAGGGGGAGTAGTATTGTCTCATCGAACAGCAAGGTCGATGATGAGGTTACCTGTTCACTACACCTAGATACTTAGAAATATTTAGATTTAGGATTCTTATGCTTAGAATACTTAGTTTTTTTATACATGCTTTTGATGTTAGATGTATTAGTGAGAATACATGCTTTTGATGTTAGATGTATTAGTGAGAATACATGCTTTTGATGTTAGATGTATTAGTGAGAATACATGCTTTTGATGATAGATGTATTAGATAGATGTATTAGTAAGAATACATGCTAGATGTATTAGTGAGAATACATGCTTTTGATGATAGATGTATTAGTGAGAATACATGCTTTTGATGATAGATGTATTAGATAGATGTATTAGTAAGAATACATGCTAGATGTATTAGTGAGAATACATGCTTTTGATGATAGATGTATTAGTAAGAATACATGATAGATGTATTAGTAAGAGTACATGCTAGGTGTATTAGTGAGAATACATGCTTTTGATGATAGATGTATTAGTAAGAATACATGATAGATGTATTAGTAAGAATACATGCTAGATGTATTAGTGAGAATACATGCTTTTGATTATAGATGTATTGGTGAGAATACATGCTTTTGAGAATACATGCTTTTGATGATAGATGTATTGGTGAGAATACATGCTTTTGATGATAGATGTATTGGTGAGAATACATACTTTTGATGATACATGTATTGATTAATGTACTTGTATGGTTGAGGATACTTGTACTTGTATTGATGAGAATACATGTGAGGATTTCATCATCCTTGAACACATGTTCTAAAGTGAGCCGTAGACAGGTGTCTCCGAGAAAGAAAGAGGATTGCATCATCCTTGAACACACGTTCTAAAGTGAGTCGTAGACAGGTGTCTCCGAGAAAGAAAGAGGATTCGATCATCCCTGGACTTCAGTCCTAAAGAGATCCATAGACATGATGTCTCTGAGAATGAAGTCCTTGGTGGACATGAGAGGATTGGATCATCCCTGGACTTTAGTACTAAAGAGAGTCGTAGACATGATGTCTCCGAGAATGAAGTCCTTGGTGGACATGAGAGGATTGGATCATCCCTGGACTTCAGTCCTAAAGAGAGCCGTAGACATGATGTCTCCGAGAATGAAGTCCTGAATGAACAGGTAGGGGATTGCATCTTCCCCGGACCTCAGTCCCAGAATTGAGCCGTAGACTGATGTCTCCGAGAATTGAAGATAGGACTGCATCGTCCCTGAACTAGGTTCAAAATGTACGTGATGGGATTGCATCATCCCTAGACATGAGACTTGTCTTAAAGGTACGTGTGAGGACTACATCATCCATGAACTGGGTTCAAAATGTACGTGATGGGATTGCATCATCCCTAGACATGAGACTTGTCTTAAAGGTACGTGTGAGGACTGCATCGTCCATGAACTGGGTTCAAAATGTACGTGATGGGATTGCATAATCCCTAGACATGAGACTTGTCATAAAGGTACGTGTGAGGACTGCATCGTCCATGAACTGGGTTCAAAATGTACGTAATGGGATTGCATCATCCCTAGACATGAGATTTGCCTTAAAAGTACGTGTGAGGACTGCATCATCCATGAACTGGGTTCAAAATGTACGTGATGGGATTGCATCATCCCTAGACATGAGACTTGTCTTAAAGGTATGTGTGAGGACTGCATCCTCCATGAACTGGGTTCAAAATGTACGTGATGGGATTGCATCATCCCTAGACATGAGACTTGTCTTAAAGGTACGTGTGAGGACTACATCTTCTATGAACTGGGTTCAAAATGTACGTGATGGGATTGCATCATCCCTAGACATGAGACTTGTCTTAAAGGTACGTGTGAGGACTGCATCGTCCATGAACTGGGTTCAAAATGTACGTGATGGGATTGCATCGTCCCTAGACATGAGACTTGTCTTAAAGTGATAAGGACTGATCATCCTGGAACTTGATCTGGATTGTATCATCCATGGACCTATGTCCTAAAGAGAGCAAGATTGATCATCCTATAATATGATCGTGTGTATTGCAGACGATGCTGACGATCGTGTGATGACGATGCTGATGATCATGTGATGACGATGCTGATGATCGTGTGATCCAGTTGTTGAAGATCGAGATGATCCAGATGCTGTAGATCGAGATGATCCAGGTGTTGTAGATCGTGATGATCCAGATGCTGTAGATCGAGATGTTCCAGATGTTGTAGATCGTGATGATCCAGATGCTGTAGATCGAGATGATCCCGATGCTGATGATCGTATGATGACAATGCTGATGATCGTGAGGATCCAGATGTTGATGTTGTTGTAACTGTTCGAGTGCTGCAGAAGATAAAGACTCAGTACTGAAGATGTTGATGTTCCAGTATTGAAGATGTTCCAGTAACTGCTTGAGTTACTGATGATGTTAAGAAAGCTTCCAATGATTTATAGATGTATCATGTTGATGACTCCTTGCTCCTGCAGATGTTGTTATAATATCCTTCTCGTTAAGGGGGAGTGTTGAGATATTGTAACTTCTAAGAATATTATATTTGTACTTTATTATTCCGTAGATGTTTCATTCCTCCGTGAAGATCTTATTATATATTCGGAGATGTTTATTCCTCCGTCGGAATGTGGTAACTTGGGTTATTAGACTTCCCTAGTGGGGGTCGGCCCTGTATGTGTTATGTGGGTCAAAGGGTTGTTAGACCACCCTAGTGGGTTCGGCCCAGTTAATGGTAATGGGGTATTTAACCCAATGGTTAAATACGAGCCTACATGATTTGTGTAAAAGACAAGTCGGAGTAGTGTATAAATAGAGGAGGTGTATTCCTCATTTTACACACACTCACTCACTCGAGAATAGCGCACTTGTGGAGGAGAGGTCTGCTATGGTGGAGGAGGAGATCATGTCTTTGGTTTGCATCTTTGTATATTGCTGGTCATCTATATTGAGGAAGCTTTGCTGGGTTTTCTACCCCATGAGGGTTTCCCAGGATAAATTTGTGTCTCTTGTGTTTATGCTGTGCTTGTTGTTTCTTCAGTGATCCTGTATATGCTATTATTGTGAAATGGAATGTAATGCTGCTATTTTCTGTCTTAGCATATTAAATATTAACACTGTAAGTGGTGACTAAACGTTTATAGCAAGCACCATAATTGGAGCAGCGCTTTTTGAAATTTATAATTATTTTTTGTTGGCATCTCGGTGCACCTGATACATGTAAGCACACTGACAAATCAGTGCATTCATGTTACCAAGATGCATTGAATAGTATGGAGAATATTTTTACTAAATTTAGATTTGTGGCAATGCATCTAAAAACATCGCAAGCACCACAAAACTGGTGCAATGTGAACACATAAGTGCACCATAAATGGTGCTCAAACATTTTTAAACTGCACCAAAGAAAGTGCTCAAACACTTTTGGAGCGCACTGTTGTACGAGAAGTGCTTTAAAAAATTTATAATTGTTTGATCAGCATACAGTGTGCTTGTTACACATAAGCACATTGATAAATCAATGCATACATGTCAACAAGGTGCACGAGCTCATGTGTTTTTTAATTCATTTTAAAATTTGTTTGGTGTATTATTAAATGTATAGTGCATCGTCCACACATTGCACTACATATAGGAAATGCATCACTACCGGTGCACACTGTAAATTTACAGGGGTGCACCATATGTTGTGGTACGAGTGGAATAGTTCAAACGCACCATGCAGGTTTTTAAATTTTTAAAAAAGGCTAAAAAATCTCAATTTTAAATTTATATCTGCTAAAAAATAAATTAGGAGATAACAAAGAGTTTACTCGGTCTCTTGGACGTTGGGGAGGCATGGTTGTGATGTACACCAAATTTCATATTTTTCCCACCATTTGAAAAAATTTAAAATCCACTCAACAAAAATTGAAAAGGGAAATGCCACCACATGAAGCACCGATGGTAGGGTGTCTGAACAGGGAAAGTAGGTTATCGGTGCTTAGGTGGTGGCATTTCCTATATGTAGACACCAGTGCTTAAAGACCCACCAATGTGTGCTCTAGATACATAAATGCATCAATGTCAAATAAACTTACAAAAAAAACCATTTTGTTTTGGTTTTTAACCCTAATGCGGTGTGGTAATTCATGTCATGCACTGGTGCAGTTGGGAAAGAAAAATGCAATGTATAATATTATAATGATGAAATATTTTCTAAAAATAAAAATAAAAGATAAAAATTACCCTAATCTGGTGCTCTCCATTATGGAAGCATTGATTCCTTTGTGATACATAAATGCACCAGTGTCAAATATAAAATTACAAAAACCTTTTTTTAGTTTTATTAACCCTAATACGATGCAATACATTCTGTTATGCACCAATTTTGTTGAAAAATCCAAACAAACTATTTATGATTAAAAAAGAAATGAAATTTTTTCCATTTGTTTTTCATTTTAGTCTATACTGGTTCGTATCTATCAAAATGCATCGGTGTGTTAGGGTTGGGTAAATGCACCGCTACAGGTTGGACATAAAAAAAAAAAAAAATTGTTTGTCCAGGTTTTTCATTTATCCTACTTCGGTGCTTTTAGATATGTTGTGCATAAATGTTGTTAAGTAAGTTAAATGCACCATCTGTAGAATTATACAAACAAAAAATTTCTTAACAATTGTTTTGACCGTGGTGCCACATGATGTATATCAGCACCGATGCGTACTTGGCTTGGGCACACCGATGCATTTTGTTATACAAAAGCACCCAAAAAAAATCCGCTAAAATGTCTTCCCACTCACCTCCACTATAAATGGATATTTGGGCTCTTTTTAGAGGAGCATCCACAAAAACCTCTGCGAGAAGGTCTTTTCCTTGTATTGTTAAGAAGGGAATTGGAGAAGTCAAATGCTCAATTACACAAAATCTTGAAGAGCAGTTAAACCTTCAATGAGATTCTCAATTACCAAAGGTCATCATTCATCAAAATAGGCATTGGCTATGGTGAGAATCATAAAACCCCTAAAGAAGATGCAATCAAGGAAAATGAAGAAAAGCCTAGAAGCTATGCTAATGTTCTCAAAGGATATATCAACAATGAAAGTAGCAGCAAGAAAAATAATGATGATCAACAGAAACCTATTTCTTCTCTCGAGCAGGGTATTTTTTAAGGATTCTAATATTATACTTAAGTAAAGTATTCTAGGCAATTATTTTGGATTGAAAAAAACACATATATAGATAGGTAGGCGAATATCAAATATGAAACATACAATTTACTACTAAAACTTGTGAATTTTGGTGAATATTATGATAAAAAAACATATTTTATGTAAATATAGGCGATATAAGAGACTAAAAATGACCAAATAGCGAATTTATTTTTTGAAAAAAGGCCCAAAAAATAGCCATTTGGCGAAATTTCGCCCCTAAAAATTTCCCTGCTCTCAAGAGAAACCAAAATGAGTTCAAAAGAGTTGCTCCACCAAGAATACCTTTCACAAACCGGTACCAAAATATCTTCTTTGGCTACTATTTTTCTTACAATAATTTTGGTCATAAACCAATAGATTGTAGAGCTTATGCAAGAAGTGATCATGTGAGAAATAGAAATAGAGGTCCTTATGAAACCTCAAAGGATGATTATGTGCACAACAAAACCATAAGTGCTCATGGGTTTTCTCACAGAAGCTACAATTCATTTGCTTCCCTACTTGATTACAATATTGAATGCTATAAGTGTAATAACTATGGGCATATATCTCGTTACTATAGAAGCAACATAGTGGGATATTCTAAACAAAACAAAGAAGAAGGCATTCTTTCCAAACAGAAAGAAGAATACTCTAAGGTTTAGAAGGAAAAGCATTAGGGGAGTTTTGAGGTCAAAAATGGGCCTCCAAACAAATAATGTACCAAAAAAATTCACTTTATAAGAACCAATAAGATTCAATATGATGATGTCAACCATAAGGGTAAAATTTGTAAAACAAATTGGAGGGAAAAAGAAAAAACTACTTTTTCTTACCATATTTTTGACATATCTCCTTAACGGTTTACCCAAATTTCAATTTTGGGCACTCGTTGGATGTGTATTTTAATTCCGCATCCAAACCATACCCACACTGCATACTTATGAGGCACCCACGACTTGAAAAAATGAAAATTTCAATAAAAACATATTTTAAAATACGTTTTTTATTGAAATTTTCATTTTTTCATGTCGTGGGTGCCTCATAAGTATCAGTGTGGGTATGGGTTGGATGCGGAATTAAAATACACATCCAACAAGTGCCCAAACTTGAAATTTGGGTAAACCATTAAGGAGATATGTCAAAAATACGATAAGAAAAAGTAGTTTCTTCTTTTTCCTCTCTAAAATTTAGAACTCTTATTTTATTATTTCCCTTAGGAGGCCCATTTTAGACCTCAAAACTCCCCTAATGGGAACAAAAGAAGGAAGAATGTGGACTTGCACTCAATGCTCAAGCTAAAGGGAACCAATGGTATGTTGACAGTGGATGCTCAAAATACATGACAGGGGACAAGATCAAGTTCCTCATCTTAAAAGAAGAAAAAGGAAGCAATGTTACTTTTGGAGATGATGCTTATGCAAAGATAGTTGGGAAAGGTACTAATAGTCTTGATAATGGAAAGACTAAAACAGAGAATGTCTTGCTTGTTTAAGGGATAAAACATAATATCATAAGTGTTAGCCAAATGTTTGATCAAGGTTACAAACTCTCATTTGATTATAAAGGGTGTGAGATAAGGAAAGAAGATTCAAAAATATTAGTGGCAATTGAAACCAGAACCTCAAGCAATGTATACATACTCAATGAACTCAAAGAAGAAAGATGCTATATGGGAGTGATATCCCTCTCATCTCTCCACTAAATGCTTAAGAAGAAGCACAAGCTCAGGGGAGTTGTAGACGATGAAGAAATTACAATATTATTGCATATTTGACTAAAGGGTTGCCATCAATGACAAAGTAAGATTGTTCAAAACATTATTTTCATTGATGTAAAATACAAGGAGCGATTGCATACGTCCAAGATAAATATTGTTGGAAATATTGTGCCATTGATGTCAAAGACAAGAGGAAATTGCATATGGAAATTTTTGGACTTTTGATGCCCAGTTTGGATACCCTGTCCTTGAAGCATTTTTTTCTCTAAAGACCTAAATCATATGGGAGTATGTAATAAATGGTTGAAAATCATATCACGAGACCTTTCCAATGGTGTATGGCACTCCCTCTAACTCCATAGGGCTATCGAGATACGAAGTGATAAAATATCCCTGCCAGAGTGTTAGGCCAACACTGCCAGGATGTTGAACTATGTTAGTTCGACCCAGAAAGGTGCTAAAAATAGTATAGATAAACATAAAGGGGGCGCACTTTTCAAGGTAGAATGAGCAAGATAGGTTCCAAAATAAGAAGGTGTGCTAGGGAGAAAAGATGAAGTTCTAAAGGGTATATTTCTTGGTTTTCAAGGGAAAAATGAAAAGCTAAGTATGTCACATCTTTCTAGGTGGCTATGGCAGATTTGAAGATGATCTTGTTACTGTTTAAAGATTGTTTTAAGGGGCGATTCAAGGGATGATGTAAGGGTGATCTTGGATCTTGTGAACTTGTGACAGTTTGGAGATGTTTTAAAGGAATCTTTTGGAGCATATTTGAATATGATTATGTGACAGTATAAAGGACTAATGTAAGGATGATTTTAGAGCATATTTTAAGGTGATTTTGTGATAGTTTTGGAGATGATTTAAGGGTTGAATCTGGAGCATATTTTAAGATTTCAAGGAGATTATATCAAAAAAAAAAAATCTATTTGTATCTTGTGAGTTGGTGCTCAACTAAGTAGATTAGTGTCTCATGTAGGTTGGTGCCTACATAATATTTTGTTGAGTTGGTGCTCAAGTGAGGCTATTGGTGTCTTCTATAGGTTGTTACCTACAAAGTTTGTAATAGTAGGTTGGTGCCTACAAGCTTGTAACAGTAGGTTGGTGCCTACATAAATCTATACAGATAAATTTTCATGGTTTTCTCTTGAAAGAGTTTCCACATTTAATCTTATGTGCTACAATATTTTTTTAGATGTGTTTACTATTTCATGGTCAATGAATGATTGATGAATGCTTAGTTAAAGTAAAATTAATTTTTATATTGATCAACGCCCCCCACCTCTCAGTATAAACATAAGTTCAACACATGTGTCACTAACCCATCACTCAATTCCTTAATTGTGTCCTCAGATTGAATAGTTAGTTGGGCATTTCTTTATTGTATTCATGATTCGGCCTTGAGATCTCTAGAGGTTTAATTGGTGAATTATTTTTGCATAATATTTTATTGCAAGAGATAAAATAATATTTACCTGTTATTCTCCTCTATTTCTTTGTTATTACAACTTTTGAATTCTCCAAAACAAATATTCCAATCAAAATTTATGCAGGTTTTAAGTTAGCATTCATTTAGAAACCCTCGTTTGTAGGTTGCCTTGGTAGTCAACCTTGCTCCTGAAATATATCTGAAATTTCAACCCCTTTGAATATGATTTTTTATGCAGTATCCTGGTATGTTTTATTTGCAATGCCATAGGTTTGACCCAATGCCGATGTGCCAAGAGAGAGTTATGGTAACTTTTCCAAAACTTTTTGTTTTTTAACCTTTCAAGAGAGCGAATTTGTATAGACTAGCACATGTTTAATTTTCCTTTTTTGCTTCTGAAATTTTTACCACAAACACTATGGTCTACATTCCTTCTAATGCAATCATTAACACTCAATTTGGATCTACAAAATCTCCAGATATATTAGTTTTACCTAGAACAACTTGCATAGACTATAACTCTGAACTTATAATGAACCAAGACCTAAGATGCTTACAATTGGTACTTCACTATTTCTTATGAGGATCCTAAAAATTTCACTATCTGACACATCCTTGTAAAACAATTATAGCGAAAATGGATCCAATACCAAATGTTATGCACCAAATTCTGAAAATAGTATAAAAATAGAAAGAAAGAGTAACCCAACGCCTTGAAAACAAAATAAAAAGATGAATAAGAAACCTATACAAAGGGAAAACCTCTTTATACAATGTATAAAATGCATAAGACAAGATGAGATGATCCTAAAACTAGGTCTCCTTTGTATATATAAAGGAGACAAAGAGTATACAATTACAATTAAGGTTATAGTTGATCAACAACAAAAAACGCTAATATAATAATAGAAATGCAATGTCATAATATATAACATTTAACATAAAAACAATTTTCTTGACAAAAAATAAAAAAATATTTTTTTTTATAAAAATTATTCATATAAATAAAACAAAAACATTCGTTTACCAAAACATTTATTTAGCAAAAATTAGAGACTACGTTGAAATGTTCTTTTTTATGCACTTTCACTATGTGGGTGGAGTCCCTTGGACTTTCTAAGTATCATGACTATGTTGAATTGTTCCTTTTGTATTTACTACTTGGCTTGAGGTTTTCTTAATATTAGAGATTGCAGGTTACTCTTGCATTATGTGTGTGGAGTCCCTTGGTCTTTCTAGGTAGTTTTGGAGTCCCTTGATCTTTGAGTGCATTTTTGTGTCAGTAAGTGGTTTGATTTATCATGATTTGAGTTATCACTTTATACCTAAATCGATTAAGAGAATGTGCTTGAAATTCAACTTGTCCATGGGAATTAAGTGGTTTGATTTATCATGATTTGAGTTATTACTTTATATTAAGAGGATGTGCTTGAAATTCAACTTGTCCATGGAAATTAAAGAGTTCTTGATCCAAGTGGGAGAAAGGCAATAAAAGGATGTATATGAAAGTCAACTTGTCCATGGAAATTAAATAGTTTGTTTTATCCAAAATAGAAGTCTACACAATTTATTTAGCATATCAAATTATTAAATGATTATTTTGGTTGTTAAAATTTCACCATGATTAAAATAGGTGTTATGGAGATTTTTAATGTTAATGTAGGATCAAAATTTTTAAAATAACTTTATAATTAAAAAATAAAAGTTTATGTTAATAATTTTGTTTAGTTTTTTTTGCAAAGGTTTTTGTCCAACAAATATAGTGTACTTGTACATCGCAAATATGATAACACAATGTATCCATATAGCACACCTAGATAGATACGAAATATTAAGTGTACATAGAAAACAATAACAGCTAAAAGTTATAAGCACGGAGTGGAAACATGTTTAAAAACTAAAAAATATCTAAAATTAAAAAAATACAATGATATACAAAATAAAAATACAATTTAAAAAAATTAAGTATATTCCTATGGAATTTGTAATCAAAATGATGGTTTATTTACTACAAGATTAGTTTACTTCTACATTAATGATAAATTGAAAAAAGATAATAAAAAAAACACCAGCTAACTATAAAATTATTAAAAATATATGATGCATAACAAAGAATCAATCATATGATTTTGAAGACGAGAAAGCCATGTCTTAATTGGTTTGAGGTCATTATCCTAGTGATTAGCATTTATAATTTCAATAACCTCCCTAATAGAGATATTTAACCATGACTAGGACTATTTGAGGATCTCAATACAAATTGTTGTTAAAAAAACAAACAGATTTGAGAGAGTTGACGAGAGATAACTCCTATGATTAAGCTTGAGGTACATGCACTTATATTTTGTTCTATAATTTCTATCTTGTTAGTTTAGTTGGAATAAACTATCCTTTGTTGGTCTTCCATGACACAAGAACTCTAAGAACCATTTATGACGTCAAATTCAATGAGGCCCAAAGATGGGCTATTTTATGTCATTTGCATCTCTGATCATTTATAGAAATTTTGTTGTAGGAAATAGAAAGCACATTGATGGTTCTTCCAAAGATCTTGTGCAAATTTGGAAAAAATATTATCATGAGTAAGTATTCTTTCCTTGAGGATACCCATAATGCATAACTATTTTTGAATGTGGTAATGGCAATAAATTGTATAATAAAAATATGACTTAGATAATTCTGTCGATCAGAGAATCCTAAACTCCATGATTAGTGTTTGGTGAAAGAGGTCTAGAAGCCACATTGTTGTAATTATCATAATACCTATAGATTCATGATGAATAGAAGCTTCCCTTTTTCCTTCTTAGATGAAAAGTGTGTTACTATTACTACTCAAGGACCTCACATGCAAATGTTGAATTGGCCCTACTGTATTTAGTACTTGGATTGAGGTTGTATTAATAGAATATATTTTCCATTGCAATTACCCTTTGTGAGTTGAGTTCCCTAGCCTTCCTAGGTATTTTTGTCCCTTCGTTGAGTGCATTTTTGTGTTAATAAGTGGTCTTTATCTATCATTAGTTGAGGAATAAATTTTTACCTAGGTTTAAGAAGAGGGTATGCTTGAAAGATAGATTTCCATTGTTCTTAATGAGTAACTTTTTCTTGATCTAAGTGGTAGATAGGATAATTAAATAACCTATTCAATATCTAAACTTATCAAATGATTACTTCTAAATTTCAAAACTTCACTACTAGGAAAGAAAATATAAGTTCTTTGAGGAGCTTCTTAGTGTTAATGTATGGGCCAATAATTTTTAAAATAAATTTCGCAACAAGAGGTAGAGGTTTTTTGCTAATAATTTTGTGGAGGCTTTCACAAAGGCTTTTGGCCTGATCAAAGGAATTTTTTGGAGAAGTCTATTTTATCAATGCAGTTAAAAAATATGCCATACTTGTGTGATATTGATATGAGAGCATCACTAATAGTATCCCATATAGTGATACCTAGATAAATTGTTATGGACCACGGGGCATAATATATGGGTTAAATGTATATGATATGATTGTAAAGGGAGATGTTGTGGGAAAAATTAAAACAAGGGTGGATAGACTTCCCACAGGTGGGATAAATCCGTGAGGTTGCAGCAAGGACCTAGTGTTATGATTAAGAACTAAAAGAAACAAACCCCAAATGGTTAGGCAATCTCTTGATTCGTAACCAAAATGAAAGAAAAAAAAAACAAACCTGAAATAAAAACATGGGTGAGAGATAAACTGAGCAAGCTTGAACAGGAGTATGCCAAACCAAATTTGTATTGCCCAATGGTCCAACTAAATACAAGAGTAACACCTAGGAGGTGCAAGATTCAAGGGAATCCAACAATATCCTTTAGGGAGGTCCTTTTTTCAACACAATTGCAAGATATCTAGGAGAGAACAATGGAGAAATTCTTTCCTCTAAGTGGAAGAGGGAAAGGGAGCTTTGTGTATACCAAGATGAGGTAGGAATGAGATTGAAAGAGGAGCTCTCAATTTGATTCCAACAACATAAATTTGCTTTGATTTTCTTCCTCTAGAATGCATTCCCATGGCTTCCTTTTATAGGCCAAAGGGTGGCCAAGAAACATCTGATCCAAATGTGAACTCTCTCCTCCTTTGAACTAGTTATGTAATATTCTAGCCAAGGATGGGCCAGAATATCAACTCCAACTCCCAATTTCAATAGAATTTTAACTAGTAAATTTTAACAATTTTTATGGTGTACAAGGTAATAATGTTGAATACTGATTCACTGGTCAAGGATGATGGGAGTGACTTTAGGTTCTAGTTTTTATATGAGGGAATGTGCAGCAACAAGGAAAAAAAGGGCCAAACACTAAGTCCTATGCACAAAGCACTGGAGCCATTTAATTTTCAACAATCAGACAAGTCTGATGTCTACTTCGAAGCTTTATGGGCCTTCCATCATATGCATACTAGATTGGGAGTTTATTCTAAATGGAAACAGGGTTTATATCATACATCAAACTCAGTAAAATGTATTGGAATAGAGTTCCTGTGAGTTTGGGATGTTACAGATGGATTTGGGGTCCAAATAGACAAGTGCACCATTGGGGATTACTCAACTAGGGGATTTACAGACCCCCAAACACTATTAAAGGATTTTGAAATCTCAAGGAAAGGGTTGGAATATCTTGTTTACTATCATAAGAGACTCACACAACCTTCATATCTTAAAACTGGTAATGATTAATTGCAAATATGGAAAAACTAGTTAATTTAAATTGCACAATGAGCTAGTCTTTGCATTTCTTGTTCCAAACTATCTTAAAGGCTTACTAAAATCAATTATGAAGCATACAATGAATCTGATAAATGTTCATTAACAACAATAGGTTTAATTTGGAAGTCCAGAACATATACTTGATATTTTATTACATTCATAATTACAGGGAATCTCCAATGCTAAGAAAATCTTACACACTAAGAGAGAATGAGTGTAAGAGGAAGAGAATAAGCTAGAGTTCTGCTCTAGATCTGATATATGTCTAATAGCAGGTCTGATATCTGAAGATGAGGGGTGCACTGGTCCTTCTGAGCTGCACTGGGCGCGTTCACTAGAATAGATCTCTTCTACGTGGTTAACTCCTTCAACATTATCTCCAATGGCTCTATAATTGTTGCACACTCAAAGAAGTCTTGTGAATCTTCAATGCTGGACTGATATGGATCTATAGAGAAGATATTACTATTTATCTGAGTGCGCTGAGTCTTATGAGTTGAACTGGATTCCTCCATTGAAATGGAGCAACTCCTCCTGATGGGGTCTTCCAAGACTCTCTCCAATGTACCCTGTATGAGTGATATCTCCCTGAAAGCTTGGATTCTTCTTAGTACTGGAGTATATGGACCTGCAAATCAACTCTCCTGTCATTTTATTAGTCGCGTGGGTATCAAGGAAAAACTTGCACGGGGCCAAACAACTTATTGCACAGAGAACTCGCGCTACATAGCATGGGGTTCCAATGCTTGAAGTCGTGTTATTGTCCCTTTATACTATTTTGGGAATTTTTGGGCTCAAATTGTTTTCTAGATCTGATGAGGATGTCTTCGGTGACCTACATTTTGTATGTTGATGATGCCTTTCTACAAGATTATCCTAAATGTTGCATGTATGTGATATTTAAGTGTAAACATATGCCCCCTTATATATGAGATTTGGAGGGTACAGTAGGGTCAATATCCATCATCGTGTCTTTTTGCTCTCTATGTTATCATAATCTCTGAAGCATTTGTGGGTAAAAGAACCCTCCCATGGGGGAAGGTTGTTGGTGGTGAACGTTGAAGCTGTAAAGAATATTGCTTTTTTATACAAACAAGACAATCATACCTATGCTCATGCAAATATATCAAAATGGATTACAAAGAAGAGGAGACAAAGGGGTGAACTCTTAGTACTTTTATTGCGGGGATGAAGATGGCTTTGATTCCTATATGAGTAAATAGATCTTGGAAGTGTTGTGACTAGTGCTGAAGAAGTGAAACTACTAACGCTCATTAATATCCCATGGGGGTGGGGGACCTAAATGTTGGTGAAGTTGTTGGGGTAACTTCACTAGATTGGATGTGTTGATACCATGAATCATAAGTGTGAACACTACTACCATCAAAATGTATGACTCCCCTTGATGCGACAGATATGTTAACATTGAGCATAGGGGATACCACTAAGTTGAGGACCACTAATGAATCTCCTTACTCAGTTCGAGGTGATCCCTTATATTGATTGAAAGGGACCCCAAGGTATAACTGTAACAACTGTAACTCTCATAATATGATGTGTTGATGTTGATGAGAGTTGAAGCGTATGATAAAGTAGGGGCCTTATCATGAGAACCAAGATAATTTTGTAACCAACTGGGAGACTAACATACCTGCCGCAAGATAAGTTGATAAGCGTGAGACTCATGAATTCCCTTGATTGATGTAAATAGGGTGAGTAACTGATGGAATATTTATTCAAATGATGGTGTAGGGTGTAATGGAGGGAAACAAATTATGGATGAAAGGATTTATCATAGACACAATACAGATGAGGTATGGTGGATGAAAAACTGATAATGCTAAGGTTTGGTGGACCCAAAATTCATTGATCAAGGGAAACCAAGGGATGCTACTAAAAGAATAATGTGATGGGGTTCCCATGGTCTTATGTGAATTGAGGAACTATTTGTACCAAAAGAATTATTGGGGCAGTTCCCACAGTTTTGAGTGAGTTGGGGACCCAATTTGTATGGGCAGGATTCCCACGGTTTTGTGTGGATTGGGGAATAAATTTTGATGATGAAGTGGTTTTTTTGCAGACGAGAAGACAGGTGCCCCATGAATCAATGCCATGCATAATGTTCCTATGGGAATAGTTGATTGTGAATGATGTCTTGAAAGGGTGGGGGGCCCATCAATTTCTTCGTGAGGTTTGATGATACGAAAGGAAACACATATGGTATATTACTCATAGAGGGGATGAGGGGCTATTTATGAATCATGGTCGTAACATGCGTCGAGGAATATGAGGGATACTGGAAGAAGAATATAGGGTGATGACATGTGGTTTCTTCTTGACCAGTTGGGTTGGGTGATGAGATTCCTCAAACTTGTGGAGGGTTCGAGATAATGGGAGAAAAAATATGATTAGGATTGAATTGCACATACACCCATGGGGGAACATGCTATTCATGATGGTGAAATTAATGGCATGTCGTAATCAAGAAATGGGTCCCCATGGTTATCAGTGGGTATAATGGATAAATGCAATGTAAACATAAGGAAAACATTGCCTATATGCCAAGATGAGATGATGTACCTGTAATAAGCTCCCCTATTCTCTTGTTGGAGAATAACAATGCATTGTATTTACTGTTGATCCTGCACACATGGCGCATATACCCAATTGTAATATAGATTATGAAAAGGATATTAACAATGAAAAATTTTGACAAGAGAGGAGTGCACCTGCACCTGGGGTGTCAACTGCAAAAATAGTTGTCGGGTGAAGTGTCTGGTCTGAAGGAATATAGGGTTTCATACTGGAGATCTCAAGATGTTGATCTTAGTGGTGCGAAAAATTTGTCAATCAGATCTATGGTTTTCCTATACGGGCGGTTTGAAAATTGGTCATATCGCCTATAAATAGGGGTGGGGCTTTCTTTAGGAAATCATTTGTATCATTTGACGATTGATTTCTCTAGATCATTTTCATGTATTCTGATATATTCGACTCTCGGTTTCCGAGAAGCAAGTTATAGGTAAGCCAACAACTATGACTTTTATTTCATTTGGGCATGTTTTTGGTCAGGGGGAATCGACCATACAAATTGTTGTTTCCCCCTTTTTTGCAGTAGCACGTGAGAATGGGATTCTCCTATGCGCATCATGGGACATGAGTAATTTAGTGACACACTGAGATAACATTACTAGTCGGTGACCAGTCGCGCTAGTAGCGTAGCGGAGACACACAAATATTGCGCTACTAGGTGGAAAAACAACCATGTGTTACACGACCGAGCAATGATTTGGCATGCGTTATTTGATCATGCGATTTTCCATTGGAACCGTCATGCTTAGCAAAAATTTTGATGGAAAAGTCACGCTACTGTGTTTTTTAAGTCAAACTATTTTTTGTGATGTGAATGGGTTTGACTCATATCTTTGTGTTCTTATGGCTGTAGGTACTAGTTGTCATAGTCATGACCTATATCAATTGGAGAGAGTGCCATTATGATAGGCTAGTTGAGCATGTGGAGGGGGATGCTTCTATCATGCAGGCGTTGCGAGAGATGGGGATATTGAAGTTTTCCAGGTGCCCCTTCATGAGATCTAGTGATTATCTCTTGGCGGGGATCATTCACCTATGGGACCCGAACCAGGGATGCTTCCGGGTAGGTGGAAAATATTTGACCATCATTCCATCAAATATATACTTCCTGACTGATCTTCCTATATGTGGGGTGTGGGAGGATCATAGCCCCAACATAGTGGGGTTGTGCACTTTTGTCTAGTTGATATATTAGTATTGTGGTGGGGTCAAGGAGGCCTGGATTTCGAGTTAGATTAGTGTGGCCCATATTACCTCACTACCTATCTGAGTAGTGGATACTATCGTTGTATGTGTTCTGGGGGTGATGACCCCTACCAAGATCACCAGAGGCCAACTTCTGTTATTAGAGCAGGTTATGGCTGGTCACAGAGTGGCCTGGGGTTCTATGATGTTGCACCATATGCAGCATTTGTTGAGTGAGAGATATCGAGGCGTTGTCGGGACGTTCACTTATGGGAGTGTGTTATCTGCATACATTTTTTAGAGATAACCATCCTTACAACCATTGGTGATACCTCCGGGGGGCAGAAAGAGGCTCGGATGGCTTACTAGGGCCATGTGATGACCCGATATTGAGGAGGGTAGGTGTAATAAATATTTACTTCTCAGTACCTTTGTGTGTGGAGGACAAGGATTGGTCCTATGGAGCACTGCCCCTAGAGTGGGATGAACTTCCAAGGGGACCTGGAGTTTCCAGTCCCAGTTCGTGGTTGGTACAATTCAAATATGCACTTTGTTTCTTTTAGATACACATGTTATGTACATTTAATATTCTATGCACACACACACACACACACACACACACACACACACACACACACACACATACACACACACAAACACATGCACATTCTAGAGGATGGGATTCTAGCACGGGTTGTAAGCATACTAGAGGAGTGTGACCCTGGTTGGCGATCAACGATGAGGAGAGAAGTAGTGGTGGGTCACCTGGCTCATGCATCACATGGGGGATAGGGTCCTCCAACAACAATATCAGCACTAGCACAAGGACCGTGTCTTGTACCAGGACTAGTGGGTCCACCAATGGCAATGATGCCATTACCCATTTTGGGATCCTCGGCTCCAATACCTAGGGAGCGTCCATGAGTGCGGGGAACTCACATGTGTATTTTTGTATGGGGCCACAAGCCCTGTTTTGTATATGCTATGAGCATAGCCTTTGGGAGGAGGATTTTTTATGTATCCCCATAAGGAAGATGATTATTGTATTATATGGCCCATGAGGCCCACATTTTGTACATGATGGATATTTTTTGATGATATATATATATATATACCATTTTACTGGAATTTTGATATCTTTATATGTGATGTGATGTATTCATGTGTTGTATACATATGCTCTGATTGTAAGAATATATGACTTGATATCGATGTGTAGTGGTAGGTCCTAGCACATGTTTTAGCCATATACCATGTTTTTTCTTGTAGGGTTAGATTGCCTATTGATGTAGTAGGTTTCAATCAAGGACATCATAATTTAGCAATGTGATCTGCGAATGCATTTTTGTTCCTATGGATGTGAGTGAATGTGATGGTTTCAAACTATCACATCAAGAGGTGAACTTGCAAATAATTGCGAAAGAGGAGCTAGTTGAGGACACGAAACACATTGTTGAGCTACGAGACTACAAGTTAGGAATCTAAATGGACATGAAGATGTCTTATCTTGATGTGAAGAGAATCACGCAATAACCCAATGACCACTTCATACTCTGCTTGGTTATTAGTGACTTCCCCCAGGGAAACTCCACCTGTGTGGAATAGGGTTTGAGTGGGAGTGTAAATGGACCAAGAAGCGGACACTAAATTATTTGACCAATGACTCACACCATTGGAAAAGCCGACGAAATAATCTGAATGTAATTGCATATGCATGACAAATCACACTAGTTTTAATTTTCAATCCATGGGATAAAAAACGAAAGAACAAATTGAAGACTACATTGTATTAAAATGCAAGGGACAACGTAGGGAGTGAATGGTGGCATCACTGTTGCAACACTAGAAGCCTCTGGTGTTGATATTCTAGTTGACACTAACAAAGTGGTGGATTGAATATGAGACCAAATGGAATCTAAATCCTATTGGATTATGGGGGGGGAGTATGGAATCTCCCTCGAATTCCACCAAAGATATTTTGGTGTATATTGGTTGTTTTGTGGATCGTGGTTATCCTCCACAATCGAGGGTGATTGGTATTCCTATGATGTTGTTGATGATGTATCATTGTCTATAAGTAAGCCAAATAACGATGACATGTTGATAACATCACCTTGATTTCCAATCTTAGGAAGCGAGAGGAGGACCTCCACGGTGGGTATCCTGGGGGGGTATGCCCTTAGGGGAGGGGGGTTGTATTTGAGCCTCATCTGATGGAGACTAAAATCCCACTCGACGCACAAGATGGGGCATTGTAATGAATAATTTTTTAACTATCCACACAATCTACATGGACAAGTAGTCCAGGCGTGATTTAGTTCATGCGCGAGACTTAAAGGTAGGGTGGCCTGGTCATTGATGAAGGTGCTAGTTGTACTTGGGACCATATGGGAATGGTTTCCACATTATAAAAACCCATGGGTTTGTACTGTCGGTAGTGATGCAAGAGGTGCTAGCACATCTGGAAATGGTGCTAGTAACAGTGGTGTCTCCGATGGAGAGGTTGCAAGTGTTGTGGCCTCTTGTAGTGATTCCTGCTTTTTTGTCGCGGATGTAGTAACAACGTTGATAGAGATATATTTAGGTGGTTTTATAGGTGTGGAATGTGTGAGGTGAATAGTCTCTAATGTGTCTTGAAATTTGGGAAGATTAGGATAGTGATGGGTATAATGCCCAAATTGAGAACATATTGTGCATACGTGGTTGGTGTGCAATGACTTGGTCTTCGTCTTAGTGTTGCGATTGGATGATGTGGTTGGTGTGACCCCCTTATGAATTGTCCAGAGCATGGTTTATGCTAATCAAGGTTTTGAGCAAATTCATGAGCTTAGGTAAGGTAGGGAACAAGTTAGTCGCATGTCCTGGTTTCTCGCATAGAGCACATGATGGAGTAACCCTAGGAGTGGGAGTAATGCTTGGGACTATCGGGGATTTCATTTTGGGTTGTTTTGTTCCCCCGATATTAGGTTTAGTGATTTTCAATGGTGGTTGAGTCAATGGTGCTTGTGTTGCAGTTGAATGTCCTGGTGGTGATCTTGTGGCGGAAATGGGTATAAACTCATAATGGGTAATGGCTTAGAATCCATCTTAGGATACGGTGGTGTAAGATACCATACAAGTATTCCCAAAGTGATCCTAGGTAGTGTAGGTTGTGCCATTACTGGCGTTCTTTGTACTTCTGTGAGGGGATACAAGAAAGGGATTTGAAACACCCAGTGGCACCGATGGGTTTAATGTCATATCAATACATCAGCTATTGCGAGGTACTGATGCTGAAGTGGAGGGGGATTGTGATTTATCTTCAGAGGTGAAGATAGTGCACATGAGACCATTTGTAGATACAGGTATCTCAAGTGGAGGACTTGAGTATGCCCCCAGTAAATCATAATATTTGTAGATCCCCAGACCAATATCAACATATTGGGGGGGAGTTAGGGGGGAGTTATTGGTCCTATGGTGGGTAGGATATTATCAATATTGGTATTGTTGTGTGGGTCATAGTATTTCAGCTGGTTAAGGGTGACAATATTATTATCATGAGGGAACATCATGATTCCTAAAACTCAAGAGGCTACTGCTTTCATGGTGTACATATAACTACATCCCAGGAGGATGTTGTATTCAAGTTGTGCATTGACTACCTTAATATCTAAAAGTGCCATATTTCCCCCTATCTCAATGGGGAAATTCTGGTTCAATCCTAAAGGTTTGATTACCCCCCCATCATAACTGAGAAGGGAGATAGATAAGGGGACCAAATGTATGGATCCTAGATGTTTCCATGCATGAGTGGACATCACACAAGTTGATACTCCTTCAAATACTATGCATCGATGAATGATGATGTTCATGATTATGACTAGAATCTAAAATGCAACTGACAAGGGTAGTCATGGTTCCAATTTTTCAAGATCAAATTTCATGAGACATGAATCAGAAGGGTCGATAATGTCTAATGCACCGAGTAATGCCTTCTTTTGGGAGGGACAATATTGAAGAACTTATAAAGTTGACATGGTAGTAGGTGATTGAGCCAAGTTATCCATGATACTGTAGTTGTGGGAAACTTTCATGTGAGGGTTTTGGGTAGTCCATATAAAAGGTGCTTTGGGAACTCTTGGGATCCGGTCACTGTTTGGATAGGGTATTTGCAAAGGCCCACTATAGGTGGTAGGAATACCATCTCCCTGTGGAGTTTTAGGCATGCCATACCCTTTAGCATGGGTTTGAAGTTTGACTCTAGTTGTGTTCACGTAAATATTCTGAAAGGTGCCATCACCTATGGGGCATGGATATGGTTGTTGAGAAACTACCACTTGATCGAAAAAGAGTTGTTACAAGACATCTATCTAAGGTTGTGGTGCATTTGTTGCTTGAGGAGTGTTGGTTGTGGCCAACTTCTTTGCTTTGAGCATTTTTTTTGCACTTGAGGATTAATGGGAAATGGTGTGTGTAATTCCCATACTCTCAACACATGGAGAAAGGATAGTTAGTCTTAATTTTGGCATTCTTACCCTTTCTGGGGGGGTTGTTTTCCCCCTCATTCTCGTTACCCATATTCTAGTTTTGGGCAGGGGGATTGACCCCCTATCCCCACTATTGGTTTTTCCTATTTTTTCCTTTCTTCTTCCCTTGATTCTAAGTATTTAGGCGATTATCCATGTTCAACTGCTCAAATCTATGAGTCTGTTGTGTGGGAGAAGGATGTACTAGATTCATCTCCATTTTAGGCATGGGGATAGCACCAGAAGTACCAGAAAATGGAAAATATGGATTGTATCCAGTTGCAAGAAGATATGTGTTAGGTGCTCCATATGATGTGGAAGTAGGAGTGGAGGGTTCCATTTGCGAGTGGCAGTACCTGAGGTTCTTAGCTAGCATTCAGGTATGTAGGACTATATGACCCATAAGCTAACTGACCAATGGAGGGTTTGGTACAATGGAAGGTGCCACTGATACAAATGGTGTTGGTGAGTACTATTGTGTCGTGCTGAGTGGTGCAGATGTTGAAAATTGGGGGGCATTTCCTTGGTGGTAAATAGACCCAATAATCCCATCAGTAGAGTGTGATGTACCCAAGGGGTTTGATTTCAGAGAACGATGTTGAGGGGAATCTAGTAGGACGATATATAGGTACCTAGATTATGTATAGATAAGATCAAAATGTTGGGCCTTCATGATGTCCTCTTATTCCATTTTAGGCAAGGAGGTTGCCACATTTTTTTAAATCATGGGTTGCAATGACTTTAGGAACCAATCCAATAGGAATTAGGGTTGGACATCTATTTTACAGAAGGCTTGAAAGATACGTCATTCATGGATTTGATCTGTGATATGGGTGGAAGTTGATTTCCAAAACTCCATGAATATTTCAATCCCTAGGTCATGACAAATGGGTAACTAAAAATATGTGAGGAAAATAGTGGTGATTGACTCAAATGTGGTATAAGTCAAAGATGGTAGGTTAACATAACATTTAGCCACTATTCCTGTAAGGGTTCTCTAAAAGAGGAGAAGACGAATAGAGTCATCGACGATGCTATTGGATGAACACCAAAGGTGAAATGACATCATATGGTTTGTTGGATCATCTCCCTGGTTCCCTTCAAATTTTAGAATTTCTAGAGGAAGCTTAGGGGGCATATATGTCCAAGTTGGATCATGAAGAATGGGATCATTAATCAATTTAGATAGCTTAGGAATATTCAAGTTTGCCATAAAAGGCGGATTTTTGTTAGGTATTGGTGCCACCATTGTATTATGTGTGTTTCTCCCTCTAGGAGGTGAGGGTAGTGATAAGGGCGGTGTCCTCTCTTCTGAATAAGGAGAATCTAGGGAACTCCTTCATCCTACTAGAGGAGATGACGAGGGGGTATTTAGGGGGTGGTGATGAAGTTTTTCCTCTTCTACCTGAGGAAGAAGGGGAGTTGTATGATCTCTGAGGGGAGAAAAGAGATATTTAAGCAAGGAACATCCTCGTCTAGATGAGCCTAACAACATTGCATAGGAATTCCCCTGTCGAGAGTATCTCCTTCATGAACCATGGGGATTAAATGGGAAACCACCTCTATGGAGAGGATAAAGTCCTTACCGTATGAGAGGATTCCTTATATTTCTTTGTTCTGCTATGGTGATGGCTTATGTGATCAAGTGAGAGTGATGATAAAGGGTAAGAAACACAATTGAACAAATGCAAAAATATGCCAACCACAACATATGCAATATAGTGCAAAGTGAGTGACATATGCTTGAGTATTCATGTGAGTATTCTACAAGTTGGTTCTTTTTAATTATGACTTAGGTGATATTGTAATAAAAAGAAAAAGAAAATGTAGATTCCCTATAAGAGGTAACGTCCTTTCTTCTCTCAAAGTCACTGGGCCTTCCAATAGCCACCCACCTTTGGTGATGAAATCCTCCGATGTTTGAATAGTTAAGGTATGATAGAGTCAGTTATCAAGTCAAAACATAGGGCTATGTTCCGAAGGTCTGGAAACATATTCCACTCAACAAACAAGATCCAACTCAAGAGTCAATTGCTCTCAAGCGATATCCTATGTTTTGGCCACTAATATACCCACGTCAAGTGTGGATAAGTGGTTCATCTTGGATGGTAAGGTGTTGTCTCCACAAAAATATGAGTGACTCTTTGTGGTAATCATATACAACTATACCTCAACTTTCATGTTCTGGGGCTCTGCACATTCTTATCCAGGTTGTCTTTTGACACTTGTTGATAACATGATTTAAAAGTACCCTATAAGTCAACAACGTTATGTCTCAAACTATTGAAACTATATTGGTGGTCATTTTTTGGATTCCTAGCCCAATCAATCCTACCTAGATAAAATATTATTTTGTGACCTCCTATGGAGGATTTTAGTTGGTTGGAGATTTACAAGTGCAATGTTGATTTTAAGAGTTCTAAATTTGATTAAGGACTGTGAGAGAGGTATTTCATACTTTCATATCATTATAATCCATCAAGATCACTAAGAGCACGAGATGGAGAGCATACTAGATGTGAAAGAGTCTTTAGGT
Source organism: Larix kaempferi (assembly GCA_027924585.1). Lineage (NCBI taxonomy): Eukaryota > Viridiplantae > Streptophyta > Pinopsida > Pinales > Pinaceae > Larix > Larix kaempferi. The sequence continues at coordinate 4,714,627 of BSBM01000451.1, read as the reverse complement.
CTCTCAATGTGTGCTTAAGTGGAAACCACACATGTGTTTGGAAAGAAAAATGAAATTGAATCTTGCCACTAATCTAAAAGAGCATAAAGTAAAGATACATGGGCGTCTACTTTAAATCAAATCTAAGCAAAATAACAATTATTCAAGATGCTCAAGTGAAATAAAAGTGTGCAAAGGAGGTATTTCAAACCTATCACCCTTTTATAATTTGCAAGATCACTAAGTGTGCAAGGAAAAGAGCATACTTCGGGTAAAGAATTATTTAGGTCCTTCGCTTGTGTGAGGAAAGTGAACTAAAATATCTTGCATAAAGCAAAGAAATAAGCAAGAAGCAAAAGATTATAACTAGCGGTAGTCAAATCTAACTTCCTAGATAAACAATTTCAATGAGATGGCAAGAATTATCATTTATTCAGTAGTGAGTACGAAGAGGCATGTTGAAATCCTCAAATTCTTTTAGTCTAGATGTTTCAAGAAGTCACTTCTTTACTACCTATCTTGGGCTAAGTTAGCTAACTACTAAAGAAAATTATACTGCATGTGAGTTATATTTTCTAGTTCATTAGGAAGCCTTTGAAACTGCAAATGCTTGTGAAAAATTGACTTAAAAATCAAATAAATAGTTAGTTGTGTGGGTTTTCCACTTACATTTGTGCTACGCGCAAGTACAGTGAAGAAAATCCACGCCAAGCACGATTAGAGTGAAGGAAACCTACGCAATCATACCATGCGGGTTACAAGGCAGTTAATCCATGTGAATAGAAAATCTATTTATTTGAAAGCCGAGCTATGTAGCACGCTTGGGACTTCAGGATCTGCGTTATTGACGAGATTTTCTATTACCTTCTAATTGATTTTCAAAGCAATTTAAAACTTTGCATTAATTATCAAACCATGGTTTCTACGAACTTGTGAGCCCCTTGACAAAGTTTATGCCAGACATGGTATTTTTTAATAGTCTTTTAATATCGAGAGTCTCGTTAAATGGTTTGGAGCTTGAATTAGAGAATTATTGACAATCTTAGCAAAAGACAATATTAATCTAGCTAAGCTTATAGAGAAAAGAATTTACTATTGAACTTTAAGAAACTAGAAATTGGCACACCCTACTAATTTAAAATCAATCAATATCTAAAATTGCTCTTACAGGAAGGAAATCCAACAGCTAAATTAACCCTTCATGAAAAGAAACAAACCAACTAGAATTAATTTGCATAAAGGAAAGGATTCTATGTCTAATTGTGCAGAAAGAATTCAACAGCTATTCTAATTAGCAAGGAGGAAATCAAACCTAACTACCCTAAAAAAGGAAAAGTGTACTGCTACTTCTCATATATGTAATCCAACATTCAAGAAACTATTAATCCAAATTTATCTATTCATCCACCAAGATTTTATTATTCTCCAATCACACATCCATATCATCAATAGTCTTCTTCTACCACACAACCAAACATCACTCAAAACAATTACAAAAAATAATCAATCTAGTCATTGCTTTGAGCATTAACAAGAAAGTACACAATCACTTCAACAACAAATAAAATAAAGCACACCACTCTGCTATAAATTTCAGAAAATAAAGAAACTAAACTACAACAACACCTTTCTTCTGAAGGGGATCTTACCTTCAGAGAAAGGAGCTAGGAAAGTCACTCAATCACACAAAATTACTCAATGCATCAACAACCAGCATCATATAGTTTTATAAATGGTAAGTCTAGGTACAAGAAGGTTTAACAATTCTGTGCAAAGTATGGCTAATCCCCTAATCAGGAGGATCGAAGTCTTTATACATTTTACAAAACCTGGAAAGAGCTAAGCATTCCAATTCCACAATCTGAAGTTACAACATAATGCTAAACATGGTAAATTGCCAGCTTAATATCCCTAGAATCTTATGAACCATATTGAAATTATGACCTTGCAAAGATGAGATTGTGTCTAAATATAGAGGAATATATCAATCCAGTTGGAACAACAATTAAGAGGAGTTTATAGGTTTTTTTAATACATTACAGATTGTTCTGGAAATTTTCTGCAGTCATTCTTTAGTTGCTTGTGGAACCATTTCACTTGGTTCTGCATCCCAGTGAAATGATCAATGAAACCTCGTAGATCATATCGTAACCACCTCATGACTTTCAAATCTTCAAGAATTAAGGCCATAGTCAACATTATGTTGTTTTGTAACCTGGAAATATGGATTCTACAGCTACTCTGACGTTGTAGGTCTATATGTGTTGAAACTACTTCAAACCACTTTCTGTAGCTTCAAAAATCTGTAACAGGAAACAAGCTTAATACACCAAACCCTTTTAAGTATTCAAAAGCAACATAACCATACCCCTACTCATTAGTTAAGTAACAAACATGAAAGGAACCTAATCACTACATACCGATGCTAAACTTGATAGATTACCCCTGATGAATGACCAATACAAGTATCAAAAACATGCAAAAGGTGACCAAAAAGAGTGTCAAAAATATGCCATATATGAATCCCTTCAACTACTAATATAAAATTGATCCTATGTAGAGGGATTCAAAATTCTCGTTGTTGATAGGTTGGACTTCTTTCTCCTGCACCTACACAACACCAAAAATTAGTTATCCGGCAGAAGACAACCAATTCAACATAAAATGAACAAAAATAGAGTGGAGTCTCCATAAACACTATTGTGGGAAAATTTTCCACAAGGATGCACAACCTTCCCACAGGTGGGATAAATCCTTGAGGTTGCAACAAGGACCCAGTGTTATGATTGAGAACTAAAAGAAACTAACCCCAAATGGTTATGCAAGCTCTTGATTAGTAACCAAAATGAAAGAAAAACAAAAACAAAACTAAAATAAAAGATGGGTGAGAGATAAATCAAACAAGCTTGAACAAGAGTATGCCAAACCAAATTTTTAGTTCCTAATGGTCCAACTAAATACAAGAGTAGCACTTAGGAGGTGCAAGATTCAAGGGAAGCCAACAATCTCCCTTAGGGATGTCTTTTTTGTCCATACAATTACAAGATAGCTAGAAGAGAACAATGGAGAAACTCTTTCCTCTCAAGGGAAGAGGGAATGGGAGATTTGTGTATGCCAAGATGAGGTCGAAATGAGTTTGAAAGAGGAGCTCTCAATGTGATTCCAACAACATAACTTTTCTATGATTTTCTTCATCTAGAATGCATGCCCATGGCTTCCTTTTATAGGCCAAAGGGTGGCCAAGAAACATCTACAACCAAATGTGAACTCTCTCCTATTTGAACTGGTTCCCAAGTACATGAAAGGGGATATCCAACACCCCCAATCATGTGAGAGGTCCTAATTCGAATTTTGGAGCCAAGAAAACCATTTTGAGCCTTTAATGTGTCGTGGAATTTTGTGGTCCTATCGTTTGATCAGTCACATGGGTATCGATGGAAAACCTACATGGGGTTGTGCGGGTGTGTGTATAGATAACTCACACTACATAGCATGGGGTTCCAATGCTTGAATTTGTGCTAATGTCCCTTTAGACTGTTTATGGCAGTATGGGGCTCATATTTTTTTCTTGGTCTAATGAGGATTTCTTTACTGAGCTGCATTATGTATGTTGATGATGACTTTTTGCAAGATTAGCCTAAATTTCACATGTATGCAAGATTTAAGCGTTAACAGAGTATAAATGGGGTTAAATGTATATGTAAGGACGTAAATGTATACGTAATATGATCAACCTAATGAATAACCCACATGTAAATGAATGAACAGGTATATATATAGGTCACATAGTCATTGTTCAAAGGAAGGAAATCCTATTACTTGGTTTTATCACATGTAAATCCCCTAGCTGCAAATATTTTTGGATGGTACTATTTTATGGCTCAAGGGGAGGAATATATGGGGTTAAATGTATACGATATGACCCCAAGGGGGAAATATATGGGGTTAAATGTATATGTAATAGTGTTGGCTTAATGAAGGGCAGATATGTGTAATGAGTGAATAGGTATATAGAGAGGTCATGTAGTCATTTTTAAGAGAAATGTGTGAATAGGATATATGAATGTCTCGGGGCATTTGGAGGAGGTTCTCTTATTATTTAAGGAGTTAATGTCTAATCAATCTCTCTTAACTATCTTGGAATTGTTCTCATGTTACATTTTTTGTACATGATGTGTACTCATAACATAAATGGTGTTCTAGTGCAGTTATTCAAAATAGGTGCACAAATAGGTGAGTGGTCTAGTATTATATTCCCAAACAATGGTTTTCTCTAATATATTTTCCAAAGCATCAATGCTCCTAATAGGACACACAACATGAGCACCCAAATATTTACAAGCATCAATGTGCCTTTAATATATGATACAGTAATGGGTCTTTTATATGTGAGATTCATTTATTTATATGGGTTCCCATGCTAATGTTGGGATACATGTTCTAATTTATAAATGCATATTCTACTCATTATAAGAAAGCATCCCAATCTTTTAAAGGTTTGGTGCACAAAGGTCATGTTGAATAACTATTACAAATTCTATGATAGAGCACAAGTGTAATACACATTATAAAGCATCAATATGAAACACATAAACACATTCAAAAGTGTCAATGAAATAACTAAATTAAAGAAGGAATTCACTTACTTGCCAATAGAGAGTTGTTTTATTAAGTGTATTAATTTTTTAAATAACCACAACACACTCTATTTATTTTAACAATTATATTATGATAATGTGTATACTTCTTCATTCCTTATTCGAATGAGGACACATGGGGACAAGAAGGGGCCTTAGTCTAGGCATGTGGTAGCCCCTCCTAATTCTCCCATGCATCGCATCATAAATTAAACAGTTGGCATGTCCTCAAGACAACCATCTAATGATACTTCACCTTTCCTACATGTGCAAGGAGAATAATCTAGGTGACCCCTATGTATGAGACCCTTCCTCTCCACGCATGGAAATAATATTTGGTTCCATTGACCTACCATTGTAGGACACTCCAACCATCGTGGAAAATATTGGGTATTAGGTATATCGGGTTAGACGGTTTCTTACTTTTATTCCAACCCCAATGGCAACTCCAACGAACCAAGTTAGACGTAATTTCATGGTATTCTACTATCTATCTTGCTTCATCTTGAATGAACTCTATTTTGTTGTTATGTGTTGCATATGTGCCTTTGGCTTTGATGATCATAATTTTGTTGATTTGTTTGGGGTCTACGGCATCGAATTAGACAAGCCCAATTTCGTTGTTTTGTTTTGGGTTTGTGTCGTTTTTGTTGTTTCATTTTGGTCTATGCCAAGCCTTGTTTCGTTGTGTGTTTTGGGCTTATGCCATCAACTCCCCTGAAAGTTTTGTTGTGTGTTTTGGGTCTATGTCATTAACTTTCCTGAAAGCATAATGATGATTCAAGATAGGAGTTCTTGAGAGGATAATGGCCATGGCAGGGAATACTCCCACTACACACGCATCCTATAGGAAGAAGAGGCTTTTCCCTCACAACCACAAGAAAACTTTTACTACCATCAACCATGATATTAATTAGAGGAGATTTGGGGTCTAAAATGGGTTTCCTAAGGAAAATAATAATAAAAAATCCACGTCACACTACCAATATGCCATGTCACACTAAGTTAAAGGTGCTATCTAGTGAAGGTCAACCTATAATATCTCATTAATGGTAGTTGACAAGTATGTTGGGTTAGTGTAGAGTTAAAAGATGATGATTGAAAATAATAATGAAACATTTAGATTCTTGTGCATACACAATAAATGATAGAGGTGGTAAATTTTTTAAATTTATATTATTTATTTAATTTTGGAATAAATGTACCACTACTTGTTATATGTTTAATAAAATCTAAAACTAAAATTACAATAATACTAAAAATAAACAATCATTATTTTTATTTTATTTTATATTATCACTACTTTCAAGTCCTTTAAAATACAAATCTCACATTAATTAAGATGATAATGGACTAATTTTCAAATAATAAAAATATTTATATAATTAATTTCTTATAAATAAAAATAAATTAATTAAAAAATGTATCATAAATTAAAAAAATAGGAGAGAGATAAAATAATCTTTCTCTATTTTTGAGATCACTTTCTTCTATGAGTTTGGAATTTGACATTTTTGGTACCATTGGAAACGTCTCAACGAGAGCTACAACTTTCATGTTTTGAATTTTTCGATATTCCACATCGATTTTTCGGGGCAGACATTTTAGTACTAGGGTACTAAAATGTTTTCCCCGAACAATTGATCCTTAATATGGAAAAAATCAAAACGCGAAAGTTGTATCTCTCATCAAGACCTTTCCAACGGTATCAAAAATGTCAAATTCCGAACTCGAATGAGAAAATTATCGCAAAAATAAAGAAAGTTTATTTTATCTCTCTCATATATTTTTTTATTTATGATTCTTTTTTTAATTTATTTATTTTTATTTCTAAGGGATTAATTATATAAATATTTTTATTATTTCAAAATTACTCGACTGTCATCTTAATTAATGTAAGATTTATATTTTAAAGATCTTAGGGATAGTGATAATATAAAATACTCTCTATCTATTATTTTAAGTGTATTTATTATTTCAGAATTTCTCCAGTATCATCTTAATTAATGTGAGATTTATATTTTAAAGAACTTAGAAGTAATGGTAATATAAAATACTCTATATTTATTATTTCAAGTATATTTTTCATATTTCCAGATGAACTTTTCAAAATCTTAACCAAGATGATGTTTATATGAAGTTAGTTATTGTCAAATAAAATTATGACACATAAGCATCTTTGACTTCTATATGTCCAACTCAACCATAATGGTTGACCAAAGTTATTGAAACTCTATTGGTTTGAGAAATCCAACTCATCCTTTGAGAAATCCAACTCATCCATAGCACATTTTTTATAGGGCCCAATTTAGACCCCAAATTTCCTTTAATATGATGACGCAGAAAATTGGGTCAAGAGAGAACTAGAGGTCGCCCTAGACCATGAAATTTATAGAGATATTAAGGCTTGGGTTCCAGATGTGAGTACCTCTAGAACCCATGACTCCAAAAATATCAAAATTTGTCATTCTTTATTGGTGCACCAAAACGTTGTTGGGCAAGGTCTTAATGGATCACCAATAGGAAAAGAAGGAAATCTTGCTACAAATGGATGAGATGCACCTACAAATGAAAAAAAATCCATGAAAAAATTAATATAATTGTTAAATCTATAACTAGGTTTGAGTTCATGAGTTTGTCTCATCACATAGCAACTAAACCTCCCACATCTTCCCAAAAGGTCCCTATAATCTCCATAATTGATGATAAACACCACTCCTCCTAGCTCGATTAGGATATTTTTCCTTTCATTTTTCTATGTTTAGCATAGGCATAGCATAAGAACTCTAGTTCATGTTCATGGTATAGCTATAAAGGATGGCATTTTTTGTTAAAAAAACTGAGAGTTTTAGATAGTGAATAGTCCTCAATTAAGACCTTTGTTATATGGTTGGCCAGGTTTCCATTATGGCCGACCAACCAAACATATTTTTCTATAATTTTCATGTTTTAATACAATCCATTAATTTAAAAAAACATGTATAATTTTTCATAAAAAAAAAAATTTAATTAATTAATTAATTAATTAATTAATATTAATAAATTAATAATTTATTATTAATAGTTTTAGAATCCACTATATTATATTAAAATATTTCAAATTTATGGTACCCAATCTATATGTTGAAGAAAAAATACAAAGAAAATACGAATTGCACAGTGAAAACCATCTACATAAACCTATAAATAAAAATTAAGAAGAAAGAAAAACACCTAATTTAAAAATTATTTATAGACAAAGACATAAAATTTGAAAATATATAAAAACAAAAATTTAAGTAAATAAAATGAGAAAGACTCTAAAACTGATAAAAGAAGAAAAGGTAGTACAAAGCCATATACAATTAAGTTAGTTATATATATATATATATATATATATATATATATATATGAAAAAAAAATTACAAGAAAGACTAATTATAAGAAAAGAAAGAATGATTATAAGAAAATAAAATATATTTAAAATAAGTAAATAAGAAAAAAAATATAAAATATAATAAATTAAACTAAAATAAAAGAAATACTCATTTTAACACACATAAATAATAAAAAGAAAAAATTTTAAAACAATAATTATAAGAAAATAAAGAATATTCGAAATGAGTAAATAAGAAAAAAATATAAAATATAATAAACTAACTAAACTAAAAGAAATACTCATTTTAACACACATAAATAATAAAAAGCAAAAATTTTAAAGCAACAATTATAAGATTAACAAGTCCCAACTTGGTGTTGGGATGCACTCATTGCACATGTGCACGATGATTGTAGGGAATGCAGGTGGTTACAGGGCCATGTCGCTGGTCTTGGATTGGGCCAAGGTAAGAACAAATTAGATAGTTGGAGCATGGATTCATGGGAGGTTAAGTCGAGGCCATGTGTGTCAAGTTTGGAAATTGAATGAGGTAGTTAATTATGGTGTAACAGAGGAAGTGCATGTAATATCCCCAATTTTGACTTGGAATGTATTTAATAAAATTATGTAAATGATGTAAATACACTAGTATGGATTCCTAGTGTAGAGCTCAAGGCCAAGGCTCGACTAGTGAATGACTAGTCATGTATGATGTAATTATTTTTATTTGGACCATATGGTTGGCTTGTCATGCTAACTCGAAATATATGTAAATATTATGTTGCGTAAATAATAAAATGATCCAAGATGGTTGTGTAAAGAGCACTAGAGGGGATATGATTCCACCAGAGGGGGGAGGAAAGCGAGCCTGTGGGAGACTAAATCCTTTGCTTCCAAGTGTCAACCATAGAACTCATCCAAATTCTACCATGTGCTTCAAGTGAGGCAATTACCTCCTTTTGACTATTGAATCCAACCATTGAATGCATGTGTGAGGTTGGCGGGAAAAGTCACCTCATGTAGTTATTTAAGCATGGGTTGAATGCACTTTTGTGGTAGTTTTGTGGCTATTAGAAGTATTTTCTTCTATGTTCAGAAGCTATGTAAGTTGTATTTTCACCATCATCTCATATCCCTTGGAGTCAACACTCATTGTATTATTCTCTCTTGCAAATCTACACTACGTAGAGATCCCCTCTAATCATAATTTTTGGTTGGAACTCCTCTCTAATCAATCTTCAAATAATTTATGATGCTATGGGATTTCCTCTTCACAAAGATTGGAATTCTTTCATCTATCTTGGCTTCCCAATATTTCTGGTTCGTCCATCAACTTTGGGTTGGGAGGGGGTTCTAGGTAAAATGAGGAAAATAATGAGTCAATGGGGGTCTCAATGGTTGGACCCTACTGGCCGAATAGTCCTGATAAAATTGGTTTTGGATTCTTTATCTATATATCATAAATTTATTCTCTTGGATTCGTCTTGGGTCCCATCTCAATTAGACTTGCTTCAACGAAAGTTTCTTTGGAAAGGAGGGAAAGACAATGAAAAAAAATCATTTAATTAATTGGATAATTATATTAGCTCCTAAAGAACAAGGTGGTTTAGCTATCTAAGACTCTATATTAATGAACAAATTTTTAGGTTCCAAAGTTATATGGAATCCACTGACAAGTGAGGATGCTTGGTGGAAAACAATGTTGCAATGAAAATACTCGAATTCTGAAAGGAGTAGAATTCTAGACTCAGTTTTCAATTCTGGTTCTTGTACCACAGTTTCAAAATTGTGTAAGGCCTCAATCGAAATTTTGAGAAACAATGTCACTTGGATGCCAGGAAATGGAGAAAATATCAATTTATGGGATTACATAATCATGAACAATATTTCCCTTAAAGAATCTGTGTATCTTTTGCAGTTGCAATTATGGATGTAGAACAACAACTTTCAGCTGCTCAATAGCATAGTGGATAGGGATGTTGACGAAAAATGGTTAGGATGGAAGTCCCCTCCCTTTCCGGATAATATGACTCAACTATGGAAGGCTCCATTTTATCATCTCCATGGTTTAGCTTCGTTCAATCATTCTCATTATAACATTAAGGTTTACCGGCAGTAAATGCAAAATTTACACAACTAAGGAAGCCTATGCTGCCCAAAATCATCTCCGTTGCTCCCTTCCTCAAAATTATGTTTGGAAAGCTATATGGAATAGTGAAGCTCTTCCTAAAATCAAGATATTTAGTTGGCTTTTAATGCATAAGAGGATTCCAACTTTTGACAATTTACAAAATTGAGGCTTCCAAGGTCCTTCCCAATATCAGTTATGCAAGAAGCAAGTGGAATCCATAAACCATGTTTTTCTGCATTATGAATTTGTTACTCAGGTTTGGAGTGTAAGCATGGCTGAGTTAAATATAGATCTGGTTATTCCTTCAAGTGTTAAGGAATCCTTCACAAGTTGTCATAAAAAATATATTAGAGGATTCAAGGAAAACCCAATGTTGAAGCAGATCTAGAAGACCCTTCCCTATTATATCTTTTGGAAAACATGGTTGGCAAGAAATCATTGTATCTTCAAGGATAAAAATTAGACATGTCCAAGACTGGTTTCAATTCAAGATGGGGTTATGTTGGATGAAGCTATCAAATCTAAGGGTCTAGTTAAGAAGCATTTTGACAAACTAGAATAGGAAGAAAGAAATTGGCTTCATAATTCTATGAATTCACCATATTGGCCAAAGCAAATGTAGCTAAAACTAGGAGATAGGGGTAGGAGAATTGGAAGTTGAGAATGAAACAACACAACTTCAGGCATTCGAACAAAGATCAAATAAAATATACCTTATTTTTCGATGGAGCTTCAAAAATCAATCCAGGGTTAGCTAGTGGGGGGGGGGGATGTTCTTTGACCCCAGAGGAATTGAGGTGAATAATTATGCTTGGGGATTGGGAATTGCAACAAATAATATGGCGGAATATTTGGCCATTTGGAAAGGGTTTAAGCAATCTAATAACGTGGGAATTCATATCCTAAACGTAATAGGGTACTCGATGATGCTAATATACATTTAGCTCATGGAACGAATCCAAAATATTTAATTCTATGTTGTCTAGTGGCGAGGATTAGAAGTGAAGAAAAACATGTCAATGAGATCATATTCTTCCACGTGTTAAGGACTTTAAACAAAGATGTTGATAAAATGGCTAATATAGCCTACAATGTTTTGAAGGGTAATCTATTTACTAATGGTATATCCTCAATTGATCTTATTCCATAATTTGTTGTCGAAGTTTTTAAGAATACTAGGTTTAAATCTAGGTAATTATGACAGTGGGATGTGACTTTTATTTTTCTTTTGGACTCATAATCAAGATTCTTTGGAGGTAAGGGTTCATTCTTTGAACATGAATTTTTTCAGTTTATATCTTTTAAGTAAACTCATCTTCCATGAAGATAGTAACAACTTGTGTTCGTATCTATCATAGAAATGATGAAATAAGGGAATATATTAGCATTTTAAGTATGGGGTAGCTCGTGAGTGAGCCCAGGTACAAGGTTTTGGGCTATATCATGTCTTCTAGTGCCAAGTCTGGTATGTCCTATTCAAATTGGATCAAGTTGAAGAATTCGGGGAAACTACTGGATAACGAGATCCATGAGGCAAGTAGTCAGTACCTGAAGTATCATATCAATCAGTGGTGTATGGATTATGTTGATGGTGTTTTCACATTCAAGGTTAATATTTTTCAAACCCTAGTGGTCATGTATTTGTTGGTTTTCTTATGGATCCAATGGATCATCCAAGGAGCATGTGATTGGCATGTGATTGTTTTCCAAGGTATTAAGACTTATTGGATGATTGGAAAGACTTCTAATTGTATTGTATGTCCTAATGATGATATGAACCTGATTCTATGCAAAAGAATTGCAATAGCTGTCAGTTTTGAGTAGGCTTGTTCTTGGTCTCCTTTTAGATCCTTATTTTGTGTAGTCTATGGCTTAAATTCAATTCCCATGGCTCTCGATATCAGTCAGAATGTTATTTCTTTTCTAGGAGTAATGCTACAGGATTATGTTAAAAAGAATCTTGAAAAGAATGTGACAATGTATCTTCAGCATCAGAAGAATGATTCTCATAATTGGTCAAGAATTTTTTAGGTTTGGTTAATTCTTGATACGCAGATGATAAAGAAAAGATAGAGGTTGGGGATTATTCTCCTCATAGTTTCCCATGTCATAATTCTTAGCTTCAGTATCCTCAATATCCTAGAGATCATTTTCACTTCAATGATGCTATATTTGTTACACCAAAATCTCGTCATCATGAGTCATGTATCAACTCCATGCCTTAATCCCTGAATTCCATTGGCTAAAACACTAAGAGAAATGTTTTTGTCCTTCCCTTTCCATCTTTTGTTGTCACCCCCAACACACCCTGCATTCTAGAAAGGGGCATCGAACCCTTGGTGGCACACTCTGCACCTTAGCAGAGAGCATCGATCATTGCATGATGTCTTTGTACAAGGTGTAGTGATCCACTTCTGACACAATTTGCCTTCATGCAAGGTGCATAGGAGTTGGTTAAATTGGATAAAAGGGAGCTTCGAGCGATTTCTTGATGCTTGGTGATGTGGAGGCTTAACCCTAGAAGCTAGCAAACCTGGCACTCGATCCCCTAACCTAGTGGGATGATCCCTTAAGCCTCTCCCCTAAATCCTCAACCTATTCTATCCTTTTAGCCTTATAAATATGAACCCCCTCTACATTGAGAAGGGGGGAAGGAATATGGTACTTTTATGTTGGTGAAATTTCTCTAGGTGATCCTCAATCAACCTTTGGGAGGCAATCATTCTATCCTGGAGGCTAGGATTGTTGGATGGAAGCTACAAAGTTAAGGCTTTGGTTGTGACATTTCTTCCCTATGTACTTATGATCATTACATTTAATACAAGTTATTTCCATAATTTTGGTTGTCTTGATAATACTTAATATTTTCCTCCTTAACTGTTAATCTAGATTAATTCATGTTTTTATTCTTGTATTGCTTGTATGTTTCCACTTGCTTGACATGGTTTTGCAACTAAATATCTAAAGGATTTTGAGCTTGGAACAACAAGGAGAAAGGGATTGCAAACTTGAGGTAAGCTATATCTTGACCCATCTAGCATTTCTATTGATCTAGGAAAGTAATTGGTATTGTGTATCTATTTGTTTTAGATCCACTTGGACTAGGGAGATCTATTTGAGTCCGCTCATGTAGATTATCCGTAAACAAATTTGGAGACCATACTGGGGATAGATATACATAGCTTTAATTTGATTTTGTTTTGGTTTCATTAATTTCCTTTTAATCAACTTTTTAGCCTCTTAAGTGCCTCCCACCATTGGATCTAATCATCAGAGAGTCTCTAGGTTATCCAAGCTCTGTTTAGGATCAACATTGGGCCTGTTACCTTTTCATTTTTTGGAGAATTTTTTTTTTTGTTTTTGCTTGATCCCCGCCCGACGGACCTAGGTTTTTTATCACATGCATCACTTTATCTTTGACACACTTATCCTGTGAGCAGACTGCGTCACTGACGTGTTCTATCCTTTGGTATCCTGCATCGCTGACGCACTTACCTTGTGTGCAAAGTGCGTCGTTGGACCCCCCAACTCTCTGGTGCATCATAGCAGCGTGCATCGCCCTCTATTGCTTGGTACCCAGTGTCAAAATTTTCTCCATTTGGTTTTTGGTCTAATTTCTAGAGCTCTGTGCACTGCACCTTACAGTCACAAGACCCCTAGACCCATCTTGTTTGTATTCTTGGCTTGATTGTGTCGATTAGGGTCATTATCTAGTCAAGTGAGAAACTTGGTTGTGGTGGGAAATTTCAATCCCCCATCGATCTGCTCAGTCTTGTGACTCCTATTCGTCTTTCCAAATCTGTTTGACTTATTAGATCTGAATTTTGAGCCGTCACTACGTTTAGTTGTTGTGACTTTGATTGGTTTTGAGTGGTTTTGAGTGATTTTGAGTGTTTTTGAGATTCTTGGGTGATTATTTTTTCTTTGAGAATTTATGACTGATTAGAGTGCAGTAGCATATTCTCTTTTTTTCTATTCATAGATCTGGGAAGTGTCATAGTTATCAGTTTTCATTTGATATAGTTATTGGAAAATCAAAGTGATTCCATATCCTCATTTCAAGTTCATTTCTTAGAAATCGTTGTAGAATTTTTCATACTTTGGAAATCGTCATTTACAGATCTTTGGAAAGTTTGAAAAGATTGATCGTTTGCTGGTGTTTTCTTAGTTGTGAAATATTGATCTATCATTTCTTTGAAAATTCAAGTGAATTCAAACTTTTACAAAGCATTCCAAAAATTGAAAGATTCTTGCATTTTTTGTTTTCTTGTTGCTTCTTGGATCATTGTTGTGGAGTGTTAGAGTTATTGCATTCTAGAGAGAAATTCTTCTTTTCATTGTTGCATAGATTGTTTAAGTTTGAAAAGAAAAATAAAAATAAAAAACACTTAGATTTGGTGTGTTACTTTTTTCTTTTGTTGGATTAGTAAAAGAGTGCTTCATTCATCTTTTGGTAGATTTTGAAGTGTAGGGGTACTCGTTTGATTTTTTATCATTGGAAACAAGAAAATATTTGTCCTTACCATAGATAGTTTTCATCGAAAGAAAAAGAAAATATTTGCATCTACATGTAGTTAAGATCTGCATCATTTTACATTTCAGTCTCTCGCCTCATGCATTCACCTAATGTCAAGATAAAATTTAACAGTAGCATTAGGTTAAAACTATATAGAAACTTATGTGTAAGTTAGAAACGTGTTCTGACGTCTTTAAGTGTGGCATTTGTCGTTATCTTTCTGCACTGCATCTCGAGGGATTGCAGTTCTTCCACGTACCAACCGGTATATCGAACAGCCTTTCATGTACCCTTGGGTATATAGAAAGGTACTTCATGTACTCGGTAGTATATCAGAAGGCTCCTACCATACAGTTGTGGATTAGACAAAACCATTATGGATTTGAGCTCCCACGTACCTTGAGTATATCAAGAGACCCTTCTAGGATTCCTGTAACCAACTGAGTCAACCATTTTTCCGTCTTGGAAGAATAATACACTAATAACAACACTCGAGGAGCTACTACGCATGTACTTCTAGGTAGTCGGGTTATATAGTCACGGGTACGATCCTAATTCTCCCTAGTTAGTGCTCTGAAATATTGGGCTGAGTATAACTGTTGTACCCTGTGGTATATCACAAGTTGCAAAGCCTTGAAAATATTATGAGGTTCTAGACCATTGAATCATGTCCATCACATAAGTTTTCTTGCGACCTTAGCTTGTGTAGATTGTGAAAGTGTGATTTATTTTTTCCTTTTTAGAAAACTCTTAGGAGAAACTTCGGTTCAATCACTCTAGATGAGCATCCCTTGAGAAGATCCTGTAGGATCTTGAACTTTCCACCTAAATATCCCCTTGATCAGGAGGAGAAATCGGGAGAAAATATGGATCAACCTACTATGTCTGTGTCACATGAAGAATATACTTCTACTTTAGAATCAGGGATTAACTATTCACCTCCTGTGAGTCCACCAGTCACCGATCCCTCCAGATTTGTGACTGCGGAACCATCTACTTAACATGACACATCCTTTCATCATTCGATGGAAGGGAATCCTGGAGCTATAGACTGGATTTTCAACCATCCCCAAGATGACCCTGTATCAATGGATTTTGGTCCGACTGCATCATTATGGGATACTTCTTTAGGTTGTCATGTTTCTGAGTTTAGGTCACTTCCAATGGCAGAAACTACACCTTGTCGATGGGTTCCCAATGACGAGTTCCTTGCACTACTCTATGAGAAGATTAGCCATTTTCAAATGGCTGGCGAACAACTTAGACACCAAAGTATCTCACGGAGAGGAGGTTTGGAAGTACCTACATTTCGACATACCCCCATTCATTCTTTATCATTTTTTTCACCAGAAATATCTACACCAAACACAACCACTTATGAACCAGGTCAACCCTCATTTCCCACGATTGCACTTCACAATCAGGTGACCAATTCTACACCCCATTTGACTCCAACCATTGAAGGGAAACCTTCAACCACTATTAACTATGTTACCGGAATGCTACCCCCACCCCACCCCCCCCCCCCCCCGCCTCAAAATTCGAGGGGAGGATATAAATTACCTACTAGTTACATTACAAGTGGCGCTCCCCCCTTATTTAGTAGTCACCAATTAACCATGAGTCAACCTTCAATTAGGGGTCAATACACAATTATTGGGCATGCTCCTGTAAGTGGACAATTTTCAATTGGGGGGCAACCCTTAGTTAGTTTCCATCCCGTGTGTGGAGGAAATTATATGGTTG
This sequence comes from Larix kaempferi, assembly GCA_027924585.1. Classification (NCBI taxonomy): domain Eukaryota; kingdom Viridiplantae; phylum Streptophyta; class Pinopsida; order Pinales; family Pinaceae; genus Larix; species Larix kaempferi. The sequence continues at coordinate 4,698,260 of BSBM01000451.1, read as the reverse complement.
GTAGTTCGTTACCAACCATGGGGAAAACCACGGGGACACATCACATCGGGGGACCATCCATTTGGACCCAACCTCCATGGATTTATATTCATCTTGGTACTATTAATCCCATTATAGGACAAAACTATCCACGAAACCTTTTTCCCGGACTACCTTATCTCGGAAACACAAACACCCCATGGGGGAATCATAACTGATGGACCACCCCCACCACCCCCACCTTGTTGATGTATTGTAACTTCAGAATATATTCACTTATATATTTTATATTGTATTTGTATTTTATTATTGTACCTCTGACGGAGATGTTTATTCCTCCGGTCGGAGAATTCATTATTGTAGTTGGGCCATGTAATGTCATTGAGGTCAATCCTCCCATGTATGTCAAGGCATTAGACCCAAGAGTTAAGTTATTAATGGGTTATTAGACTCTCCTAGAGAAGTCGACCCAGTGAGTTACACTTAGGGGCCGACCTATTTGGGGTTAAGGCTAAGTGAAAGGTAAAGTATAAATAGAGAGGGTGCTCCTCTCTATTTGATCATTCACACACTCACTCACTTCGCATTAGTGATAAAGAGAGATAAGTCCGCACAAGTGGAGGAGGAGGAAGCTGCTGGAGACCATATCTTTGTTTTTGGGTTTTGTATTATTGCTCATTCTATCTCTAAGGAAGTTGCAGGGTTTTCTCCTTTATGGTTTCCCCGGTGAAAAGCTTTGTGTCTCTTGTCTCTTTTGTTTGTTTTGATGTGTATGTTATTCTCTCATATAAAATCCTAGATCATATTGAATTAAATGATGAAAAACTAACATGGTATCAAAACTAGCCTGAAGGAAGGCAATGCATGGCATTTACGACACGTGTTTCACTTGCGACAATTTGAAATCTAAGACTTTGTATAGCAAAACCTAGTCATCGTGGAACTTTCGCTATAAATCAATTTTGGCAAAGGTTCAGGATCTAAAAATTGGACAAGGAGAAGATTAAATTTCCTGTACCTTGTGTCCAAATTTCAGCCTCAAATTTGTTGTACTTTTTGATATATGATCCGTACAAGTTAGGGTTTCTATCTCTTCCAGAATGAAGCCCTAAATGGGTGACCTAGGTAACAAGGTCATATCTCGGGATAAGAAGATCCAAATGGAATTCCGTAAAATGTAATATTTATCACATGGACAGTAGTTTCACAGGTCCAATTTTCAAAGGCCGAAGTTGAAATAGTGACATGTGGCACTCTATACAAGTTCGCTATGATGTTTCATCCATTAAACAGGTCATGTTGGGAAACTGAGCATATCTCTCTAATGGAGAATCCAATGAATCTAAAACATGTGGGGTTGGAAATATGACAGTTCGGGCTACCACAGGCCGAAGCTTCAAACCCTATAGATCTCCAATTTCAAAGATACAACAGAATAAATATGGCACATCTGAAATGGCTCAATGGAGGAAATCAAAGAAGAGGAGGAAGAAGCTTTCACTTAGGGTTTTCAATTTTTAGGTATGGAATGACCTGATACAATGTTGGAGACATCTGAAGAAACATTGGAAACTTTGAAAATGGATTTTGAATCCATTCCTCATAGATATTAATCCTCCATCAAAATGTTGTGGGAGGAAGGAGATTGAAAATTAGGGTTTCCAAGTAAGAAGAAACCCTAGCAAAGTTGGGAGACTTGTAGGGAAGCAATGAAGGAGGTTTAAATGGCACTGATATTCTATCATCCTAGCACCATGAACCTATATAATATGTTTACAAGTGATCTACCTTGGATGGTTATGGTTTTACCCTTATAGAGGAGACTACAAGCAATCTCGACAGGTATGACTTGATAAGACACAGGTATGTTTTGGAATTTGTTTCATTTATCTGATGATTAAGTTCATGGTATGTTTGTCTTCATATTATTGAGGTTAGTACAATCATGATTAATTTTTAGACTTATCTGATCACCTTAGTAAAATTATGAATGCATGTTATTAATAGAAGGCATCCATTGATTAGGATTATGACACTTATGATTGTACCAATGCACTTGTGGTGTTGTATGAGGATGATGTTGTCTGCTAACATGAAAGGTACATCAAGAAAGACAAATCCATATGACCATGATGACATGAAGACAAAGACTCATCCATAGTCATTGATCACATAGAATCTCTACTTACAAGGTATGTATAATTTGGTTCTACATTGCTTAACTTATGAGATATGCAGATTACTAGCACAAGGTCTCTAAATCATTGAAGAGAACAAAGAATACATTGTTTGGGTATGTTAGACATACCTAGAAAACATGATAATCCAGGTCTGTTTTCCTATATCGAGTTAGAATCCTACCTTTTTTTAGGATCTTATATAAGTTTGAGTAATCATTGGTTTATGCATATTATGCTTCTTAGTTTGATTAATGATATGACAAACTAGAAGAGTCCTATGGTCAAATAAGAATATTCATGAGTTAAAGAAGTACTCCCTAAAACCTTGAATACTGATGCTTGTGATAAATTACCTGTGTATGAAATGATCATGACCATACATGTTTAAGATTATTTAGAATCATAATGTTTTGATAGTATTGAGATTATACTAATGAATGTATGATTATGAGGATGACACAATGATGACACTAGTGCACACTTAAGCATGCATAGTGGTCCAAGATGGATAGAAGTTCAAAGACATATAATCATGATGCTATCATAAAGGAAGCAAAGATCAAGAGGGAGAACACTTCAGTAGTTCCTACAAGGAAGCAAAGATTGAGAGGGAGTTCACCCAACAACCAAACAAAGATAAGTATTTGAATTGTCATTTCTTGTATATATGATTACTTAAATGATGTTCCTATATTTAGGATGTATATCATGCATGTTAGAAAAGTTGCATTAATGAACAAGATACTATTAATATGAAAGTAATGGGTAAGTGGCATGTGGAACTGTACAACATTCCATTTCTACTTATCTAGAATGAAACCTTTTTCCTGACATGTTGGGAGTAGTGCACACTCTTAACAATGTTCTGGTAGAGATGGAAGGCATCTAGAAAGTTACGGGATAAATGTTGTATTGAAGCATTGGCTAAGCTAATTGCATGACTGTATGACCTATGTATTTATATGTAAGAATTTCTTTTGAAAACTATGAAATGTTTCTAATCATGCAATTGAACTTGAATTGTAGGAAAGACCGTATACCATCACCTACAAGAGAGACTCGTTTCAAGGAAAAAACAATGAAGAATCAAGATACTTCAGAAAACTACCTATTGAAGATATTGAAGAACCTAAAGTTCCCAGGATCAGAAATACAGTAAATGAAAGAAGCGATTCCAGAAGAATATGAAGAATGCAAGATGGAACACCCATAGGAACCTGTAGATCCACCCCGTGAGAAGAATTCTCACAAGAGGAAACCAACATGGGTACGAAAGACAAGTCAAGATGTAGAGAGATATGGCACTCTAGAAGGAATGCACAGAGACCGAGGCCATACTCCAGTTATGTAGCCCTGCTGTGCGACATCATTAAGAAAGAACCATCCAACTTTGAAGAAGCGGCATGGAAGGATTCCATGATTAAGGAATACCAGTCGATCATGAAGAATGATGTCTGGAATGTGGTCCCAAGAACAGTAGGGAAGTATGTTATGACTTCCAAGTGGATCTACGAGATCAAGGATGCTGCAGATGGCGGCATAGAGAAATACAAGGCAAGATTTGTTGCACATGGATTCTCCCAGAAAGAAGGGATAGACTATGAGGAGACATTTGCACCTGTATCCAAATATACTTCCATTAGAATAGTACTTTCTCTGGCTGCAGTGATGAAATGGAAGATACACCAGATGGATGTCAAGACAGCATTCTTGAATGGTGTATTGGAAGAGGAAGTGTATGTGGAGTAGCCACTCGGGTTTGAGACACATGACAGGGAGTCTCATGTGTGCAAACTGAAGAAATCCTTGTACGGTTTGAAACGGGAAGCCAGGATGTGGTATGGTAGGATTGATAGCTTCCTGACTAGTTTTGGCTTTACCAAGAGTAAAGCGGATTCCACCCTTTACTACAAGGTTGAGGAAGGAAACCCAGTGATACTCCTACTACATGTAGATGACCTGTTTGTGACAAGTGAGGATGGGTTGATTGCTGACATGAAGAGGAAGCTTGCTGCCGAGTTCGAGATGAAGGACTTGGGTATGATGCACTATTTTCTAAGCATGGAGGTGTGGTAGAGTGCAGATGGAATCTTCCTTGGGAAAGGGAAATATGCAGTAGAGATCCTAAAGAGGTTTAGAATGATGGACTACAAGGCCATGGCCACACCTATGACATTGAAACTGAAGCTATTGAGTGATGCTTCATCAGAATCGGTTGATGCCACAAGGTATCGTCAGATGATTGGGTCATTGATGTATCTGACGAATACGAGGCTAGATATTTTCTTTGTTGTGAACACATTGAGCTAGTTCCTGATGGATCTGAAACATGTTCATTTGATTGATGCAAAGCACATTCTAAGGTACTTGAAGGGTACGGTTGATTATGGGCTCAAGTATGATGCGAATCAGAAGATTAACTTGGAGGTTTATGTTGATTCGGATTGGGAAGGTAGTGCCATTGATAGGAAGAGCACTTCGAGGTGTTGCTTCGGTTTGGGATTAGGTATGATCTCTTGGTTTAGCAGGAAGCAGTCCTGCATGGCACTGATTACAGTTGAAGTAGAGTATGTGGCAGCTTGTTCGACTAGTTGTGAGGCAGTATGGATAAGGAAGCTACTATCTAATTTGTTTGATGTCCAGTTGGATGCGACTTGTATACATTGAGACAACCAGAGTTGTGTGAAGTTGTTTGAGAACCCATTGTGTTCGGATATCCACATCATCTTTTTCAGGATCTTGCATGCAATTAGGGTTTGCATGCAGAATCTAGGGTTTGCATGCACCTGCATGCACTTGCATGCATCCCAGTCACCAGTTTGATGCCTCCAGCACCTTATCCACTTCATTCTAGCACCCGGGAGCCACCTACCACAGAGTTTTAGCCCTCCTAGGCTGAAAGGCACCCACTTCTCACCTACTACTAGAGAAGGGTGCACTTGTTCACCTACCACTGCAGTTCCACTTCAGTTACATTCAGTTAGCTCCGATTCTCCCTGATTTGAGGCTAGTTTCACTCCCGACTGACTGTTTCACTTCCGTTGGACCTCCAGATTGACTAGATGACTTGTTCTGACTTCAGTTAGCCTCCCATGCGCCCCCACTGAGCCTCCTGATCCTTAATCAGTGCTACACACTTCAGTTACACTTATTACACTCAGTTAGACTCCGATTGACACCTGGATGACTGGTTGTTGTGCATTGATGAGCACCACCGATTGATTGATGAGGACTCCTAGTTAGAGTCAAGCTACTCCATTCTGTAATTCGAATGACCTCCTTAGGCAATTCGAATTGCTCTGTCATTGTGACAGTTTGTATTGTAATTCATTCACCCTTTTTGGGATAGAGAGCACTGCTGCATGTTTTGCACAGTTTTGCACCATATTTTCTATGTTCATCTGTTGTGATTGATTTACTTGTTCATTAGATCTGCTATGACTAATTTTACATGGTATCAGGGCCATTGCAAGGACAAGATCTCTTTTCTACAGGTGTTTGTACAAGAAGATTTGACTGAATTGCTAAAAATTGCAAAAAGTTTGGCATGAGATATCTCAAGGGCATTCGCTCCTGTGCATGCAAAGCTTGAAAACTATTCCAATACCACTCCAGAAGCTTGAGTTACCACATAATTCCTGGAACTGATACATTGGACCTATTCAACATTGCTTGAAATCCAATCCCAGGTGTGATGCAACTCTCAAAGGGTGGATTGTTCGACCTTATTGTGGTTGTTTTTATGTGATTTGCAGGTTTATTGTCTCCTTCAATTGCACTCGCTATCTTTTGCATGCAAGCTTCCCTACAGCAATTGCACTCGCTATAGTCTGCATGCAAGCTTCCTCTTCATCAGTTGACTCGCTCCTAGCAATGGAATACTCTTCTTCAAAGCCTATCCTCACCCCATTCAATTATTTTGATTGGAAAGATGATATGGAGATCATATTACGTTCAAAAGGTTACTACCGAGTCACTATTGGTCTTGAATTGGAGCCAAACAATGTGTCAGATCGAACCAAACACTACAACAAGCTTGATGAAGCTTATGGTCTTCTTTGTCTCTCCATCTCCAAAGATCTTCACTTCCATCTCGGTGGATTGAAGTCTCCAAAAGCCATATGGGAGCAACTTGAAACACTATTCGGCAAGCAGGATGAGCTTAGGGCTTTTCAATTAGAGAATGAATTGATTGGCCTTAATCCTGAGAATTTCGAGACCATCAATGAATTCTTCACAAAATTCAAGAACTTGAACTTGCAATTGAAGAACAGTGGTGTTATCAAAGAGGATAAACAGTTGATCCTCTCCATTCTAAGCAAGCTTGGGAAAGATTATTAGGTATTTGTCTCTACTTTCAATTCCGGTCGGCTAACTACCCCGAATTGGAAGATGCCTACCTTGAATGCCTTCATTGAGTCCGTTACAAAATAGCATGACAAGTTGATTCAAATGGGGTCCATAAGCTCCAAAGATTCAGCCCTATTTGTTCAAGGACCCAAGATCTCGAATGGTAAAGGAAAGCAAAAGAAGGAGAAGCCCAAATTCGAGCCTCACAAGGAAAAAGACAAAGGCAAGCAAACGGATGCACCATCCGGTTCGAAATCCAAGCAAAAGGGCAAAGAAGGTAACCAAAAATCTAAATGTACTTATTTTAACCGTGGCTTTCATCCCGAAAGTTCATGTATGAAGAAGACTATAGATCAAATGGCCCTCCTTTTGGAAAAGAACAACATAACCCTTCCTGACGGTGCAAGGAAGAAGGATCGGAATGATGATCATGAAAGAGGACAAGCACTCATGGCAACGGTTTCGAAGCCCACTACTCTCTTGATAGATTCGGGTGCATCAAATCATATGGCTACAAATATTGATTCTTTTTCCTCATTCGATCCAAACAGCTCCATTCCCATCCATTTGGGAGATGACTCAAAAATTTCTTCAAAGGGCAAAGGTACGATTCATGTAGAACATGGAAGCTTTCAGAATGTTCTCTATGTGCCTTCCTTAGCTTCGAATCTCCTTTCTGTGTATCAAATGATACATACTGGTGAACCAAAGCAAGTCACATTCATCCCTAATACAGTTGAAATTTCTGATATCAAAAGTGGAAGACTAGTTGCGGTTGGAAAGGCAAACCACACTGCAAAATGCTATGAGTTTTCGCACTTTATTCCGCTTGCAAAGCCCACTGCTCTTCGCACACATGGTAATGAGGTTAGTAGGCTTTGGCATGAAATATTTGGACATCTAAATTATAAGTATTTTCTGCTGCTATCAAATAAATCCATGGTAGATGGGCTTCCACAACTCCGTTCCTCGAAGGGAATATGCACCGGTTGCATTATTGGGAAGCACCCCGAGCACAGATTCGACCGCGGCAAGGCTAGCAGAGCCTCTACTATTTTGGGATTGATCCATTCTGATATCAGTGGTCCACTACCCCATATGTCATTAAATGGTTCAAGGTATTTTTTGACATTTATTGACGATTTTTCCCGCTTTACATGGGTATTCTTTCTCAAAAACAAGTCAGAAGTGCTTGGAAAATTCAAGGATTTTAAGGCTTCTGTTGAGACCACTACTGAGAGAAAGATCAAAGCTCTTAGATCTGATAATGGTGGGGAATATATCAAGTCCGAGTTGCTGCAAATTTGTGCCCAAAGCGGAATTAAGATCCAACATACAGTTCCCTACACACCCCAGCAGAACGGTGTAGCGGAAAGGAAAAATCGGTCACTGAAAGAGATGGCTACATGCATGAATGAATCGAAAGGTTTGGCTACAAATATTTGGGCTGAAGCAATCAATATTGCTGCATATATACAGAATCGTGTTCCACATTCATCCGTGAAAGGTATGACTCCTTTCGAAGCATTCTTTGGTCACAAACCGGATGTGTCAAATTTGAGAGTTTTTGGCTCTACTGCATGGGCTAGAATTCCTTCTGAGAAGAGACGAGCTTTGGATCCACAAAGTATCGAGTGCATATTGATAGGATATGGGGAAGAATCAAAAGCATATAAACTCATGGATATCAGATCTACAAAGATATTCATGGAGCGCAGTGTGCAGTTTGAAGAACCGCTTCAAGAATTGCAACTAGTCGAGGAAAAGACTGTCGATTCACCGCCTTCACCAGAAGAAGATCCGAGCAGCGATAATGAAGGTATGAGTTCTGATATTTCTGATATTGTAGCAGCATATGATGATCATGACATATCAGGTTCGGAATCCGATCATTATGATCCTCCTCAGTTACCAAAGTGGGCCCAAAACACTCTACATTCTACTGGTTCGAATCTTGGAAATCCTGCTAATCCGAGACGAACAAGAGGAGACTTTCAAAGAGCAGGTATGGCTCTTTCTATTGCTGATCCATTTCTTCCTGAGATTTGTTATTTGATGGCTGGTTCAGATCCTACATCATACTATTCATCCCATCGAGATCCGAGATGGAAAAGTGCCATGGACGAAGAGTACAGTTCTCTTCAAAAGAACAATACATGGGAGCTAGTTTCTCTTCCACCTGGAAGAAAATTAGTGAAGTGTAAATGGGTCTCCCGTACTAAAGTTGCTGCTGATGGCACTATCAGAAAATATAAAGCAAGGTTGGTGGCAAAAGGTTTTTCCCAAGTCCAAGGAGTGGACTACACTGAGACCTTTGCACCGGTTGCAAAGATGGATTCCATCCGCCTTGTTTTAGCTATTGCCGCATCCAAGCACTGGGAAGTGCACCACATGGATGTGAAGAGTGCATTTTTACATGGAGACCTTGCTGAAGAGGTCTATATGCAGCATCCAGAGGGTTATACATCAGATCCATCATTGGTCTGTATATTGAAGAAATCTTTGTACGGGTTAAAACAGGCCCCAAGAGCTTGGTACGCAAAGATGGACTCCTTCCTTCTTTCTCAGAATTTCCAAAGATGCAAATCTGATCCGAATGTGTATCTTCAGCGAGTTAAAGGTAATTTTTTGGTTATTGTACTTTATGTTGATGATCTGCTTATTACTGGTAGCACACTTACTTCAATAAACAAGCTAAAATCTGCCTTAAATCTAGCTTTTGACATGAGCGATTTGGGCTTGCTGAGTCATTTTTTGGGATTGGAGATAGCTCAAAATTTTGATGGGATCACTATATCTTAGCAAAAATATGCTTTCGACCTGTTATTGAAGTTTAATATGGCTGAATGTAAGGCAGCCCCATTCCCATTCCTCTCAGGAATCAGTCTTGAGGAGGGAGATTCCACACCGCTTGCAAATTGCAGTATGTATCGACAGTTGATTGGTTCACTACTTTATTTGACACACTCACGGCCTGATATCTCATATGCCATGAGTGCCATGTCAAGATATATGCAGCAGCCACATGAGCTTCATTGGCGAGCAGCCAAGCGGATCTTGCAGTATGTGCAAGGTACGAAACAGTTTGGCATACATTATGCTGCAGATTCTGAGCTAGATTTCATTGGTTTTACTGATTCAGATTGGGCAGGTGATAGCATTGATCGGAAGTCTACTTCCGGTTATGTTTTCATGATTGGTCATGGTGCTATTTGCTGGTCCAGCAAAAAGCAAGCAGCCATTGCACTTTCTTCAGCAGAGGCAGAGTATCGAGGGGCAGTCAATGCCTGCATTCAGGCAGTTTGGTTGCAGGGTATTCTTTCCGAGTTTGGTTTTGGTGGCACTACTTCGAATGTCCTATTTTGTGACAATCAAAGTGCTATCAAGATCTCCACAGTTCTAGTTCAGCGGCAGAGGAACAAACACATTGAGATTCATATGCATTACATTCGACAGTTGGTGCATGACCGCACCATCATTCTGCAATATTGTCCTACTGATGAGCAAATTGCAGACATCTTCACCAAGAGCTTCATTGAGAAGAAGTTCTCTTACCTCCGTTCACTATTGGGGGTGAGTTCCATCATGGTGGAGACAGATTGATTCATTATTATGCTTTAGCTTGAGGGGGGGCTTTCTTCCCACTAGGTTTTCCCTCTTTCCTCACTTAGTTTATTTTCAGCATTTTTTGGATTATTGTATTGGGGTGACCTTTGGTCTTAGTTACCAGGGCCCCACATTATTTTTGTTGGCACATCATAGTCTAGCTTGAGGGGGGGTGTTCGGATATCCACATCATCTTTTTCAGGATCTTGCATGCAATTAGGGTTTGCATGCAGAATCTAGGGTTTGCATGCACCTGCATGCACTTGCATGCATCCCAGTCACCAGTTTGATGCCTCCAGCACCTTATCCACTTCATTCTAGCACCCGGGAGCCACCTACCACAGAGTTTTATCCCTCCTAGGCTGAAAGGTGCCCACTTCTCACCTACTGCCAGAGAAGGGCGCACTTGTTCACCTACCACTTCAGTTACATTCAGTTAGCTCCGATTCTCCCTGATTTGAGGCTAGTTTCACTCCCGACTGACTGTTTCACTTCCGTTGGACCTCCAGATTGACTATATGAATTGTTCTGACTTTAGTTAGCCTCCCATGCGCCCCCACTGAGCCTCCTGATCCTTAATCAGTGCTACACACTTCAGTTACACTTATTACACTCAGTTAGACTCCGATTGACACCTGGATGACTGGTTGTTGTGCATTGATGAGCACCACCGATTGATTGATGAGGACTCCTAGTTAGAGTCAAGCTACTCCATTCTGTAATTCGAATGACCTCCTTAGGCAATTCGAATTGCTCTATCATTGTGACAGTTTGTATTGTAATTCATTCACCCTTTCTGGGATAGAGAGCACTGCTGCATGTTTTGCACAGTTTTGCACCATATTTTCTATGTTCATCTGTTGTGATTGATTTAATTGTTCATTAGATCTGCTGTGACTAATTTTACACATTGTTCCATAAAAAGTCGAAGCACATTGAGATCAAGTATCACTATATCAGGGATATGGTGCAGAGAGGAGCAATGAAGCTCCAGTATGTTGCGACAGACGAGCAGATAGCCGATGTATTGACCAAGCTGCTGGCCAGAGTGAAATTTGAATACTTCAGAGAAAAGCTTAGTGTACTTCAGATCGGGGTTCCTTCCAAGGGGAAGTGATGAGTCCGGAAGATGTAGATGCACACGAGCCATTCTCACATAGTTGTAGGAAAGTCCTCCTATGGTGTAGATGTAAGGTTTGGGCCATTCTCACATAGTGGTAGGAAAGTCCTCCTATGGTGTAGATGTAATGGTTGGGCCATTCTCACATGGTGGTAGGAAAGTCCTCCCATGGTGCAAATGTAAGGGTTAGGCAAGGCTTTTCCGACATGTTCAGAGGTTAGTCCTTCCATGGTCATTGATCTAATTGTCAAGGCTTTTCCAACATGGTCAGAGGAAATTCCTTCCATGGTCGTTGATGTAATTGCCGATATTTTCTGACATAGTCATAGGAAATTCCTTCCATGGTCGTTGATGTAACTGTTGAAGCTTTTCCGAAATGGTCAGAGGTTAGTCCTTCCATGGTCGTTGATGCAATTGTTGAGCCTTTCCCGGATGGTGATAGGAAACTCTTTCCATGTCGGTGAGTGTAAGTGTTGTGTTATGTGAATCTTGGTTGTGCTCCGTTGACGATGAGATGATCTGAAGATGATTAGGTGACAGTAGGGTACACAGGTTTTGCATAGGCATATAATCAGTCCTGGGATGCTCCTTCAGGTTTTGCAGTGGCATATAATCAATCTGTGAGATCTTGTAGGTTTTTCAAGTGGCATATAATCAGTCCTGGGATGCTCCTTCAAGTTTTGCAGTAGCATATAATCAATCCTAGGATATCTTGCAGGTTTTGCAAAGGCATGTAATAAGTCCTGAGATGTACCTACTTGATGCTTGTAAAGATAATGAAGACCTACATGGAGGCTAGGCCTACATCCAGCATGAAAAAGGATTGGCTCTGTAGAGCATCCTATGACGAGTAGATTGGAGATTGATGGTCGAGATAGCAGTAGCAGTGACAATGATGATCCAGCTTTGATGATGATCCAGTGATGAAGACTTGTGCTGATGAACTGTGTCAAGAGAACACCTTCCTAATTAAGAGGGAGTGTTAATGTATTGTAATTTCGGAAGATATTCACTTGTATATTTTATATTGTATTTGTATTTTATTATTGTACATCCCACGAAGATGTTTATTCCTCCGGTCAGAGAATTCATTCTTGTACTTGGGTCATGTAAAGGCTAAGTGAAAGGTAAAGTATAAATAGCGAGGGTGCTTCTCTCTATTTGATCATTCATGCACTCACTCACTTCGCGTTAGTGATAAAGAGAGAGAATTTCGCACAAGTGGAGGAGGAGGAAGCTGCTGGAGACCATCTCTTTGTTTTGGGGTTTTGTATTATTGCTCATTCTATATCTGAGGAAGTTGCAGGGTTTTCTCCTTTATGGTTTCCCCGATGAAAAGCTATGTGTCTATTGTCTCTTTTGTTTGTTTTGCTATGTATGTTATTCTCTCAGATAAGATCCTAGATCATATTGAATTAAATGATGAAAAACTAACACATATGTCCCAACACCTCCACCACCACCCATTCCACCACCACCACCTCCCTCTAGAGGAGGAGGACCCCCACCTTATTCCGGTGGAGGCGGACCCCCACCTTCTAGTGGAGGACCCCCGCCTTTTGGCGGAGGCCCACCTCATTTTGGAGGTGGAGGACAACCATATTATGAAGCCGGACTCCCTTCAGGTCCGCCTCCCAACCTAGGAGGCCCACCATATGGCCAATTTCCTATGCGATGACCTTATGATCAATCCATCCATGGTCCTACTGGTACATCGATGCCTTATCAATACTACTAGTATCGAAATCCAAACCAGCAGTTACCATTTATGGCTACTTTGGATATGCCAGACCTATCTCAATTGACTAATGATCCCATCTATCACGGTGTTAATTTGCCACCTATTCTGATGAATTTACCATCTAATATCCCAAATTTTGATGGAAAACCCGGTGAGGATCCTAATAACCACGTGATGACTTATCATTTGTGTTTTTTGTCAAATTCCTTAATGGATGATTCCATCCATTTAAGGTTATTCCAATGGAATCTTACTAGCACATCCGCAAAGTGGTACATCGAGTTACCACCACACTCCTTTCCTGATTTTTGATCTTTGGCTGTCATTTTTTACTCATTTCCAGTTACCAATTCGCTATGAAACTAGTATAGATATTTTGACTTCTCTCTGCCAAACCACCACCACTCACATCTCTGATCATATTCATGAGTGACGGAGGAGAATACATTTTATCAAAGCTCCCATTCCAAACCAAATTCTGGCCAAATGGTTTACGAAGTCACTCCTACCCGTCATAGCTAAAAACGTAGATATGGGTGGTGCCATCACGGAGGAACAAGATATAGATGGTGCCCATTATCTAGACCTTGTCTATGCTCAATCTAGCATGTTATACGACATCGTCCCTAAAGCCCCCCACCATACCTATGATCCAGCAAAACCACTGGAGGGACCTCATGTCGATGGCATCATTGGTTCTATTTGCACCCAGCCTACTACTCAAACCAGTGGATCACAAAACCATCATGGATCCTCTCCACCCTCATCTCAGGCTGGGAACAACACCAACAAACCACCCAATCGTGCTGCCACTGAAGAAGTGAATTCAGTACAATTTGCTTCACCTCAAAAATAGAGTGGTAAAAAGAAGAACAAAGGAAAATCCAAGAATTCTTCTAACCAAGAGGAACAAAAGAACAATCCTAATGACGCCAAACAAAAGCAGAAGATCAAGTATCCTTGTTTACTGTGTGGTGGTGATCATTTCAACAAAGAGTTCCCACATTGGGACAAAGTACAGAAGTTTATCAAGGGAAATCCTACACCTACAATACTAATCGATCCCTTCCCCATGCAACAACAACAGATTATTGCACAACAACCCTCTCCTTCTCAAGCATCCACAACTGCTCATGTTCTCACGATGTGTAGTGACACTTTCAACTTAAATACTTGATCACGATCATATGACTCATTCCCCAATAAGGAATTTAACGCAAGTACTACTGAAAAGCCTTCCACATCTACATCGGATATTCCCTTGCCTCGAGGTTCTCTCATTATTGAGAAACCTTCACTTGATTCAGTATTACGTCCACCCAATAGCACGATTCAAAAAATTGTTTTCCATCCCAATATTTAGGCCTCTAAAAAATACAACATTGTATAGGACTTAGCACAAGCCCCTTGTGCTATGTCAACATTGGAAGTCTTACAAAACTATCCTAATCAGCGTAAGACTCTCCTCACTGCTATCGGCATTGTAGACCCCGATTCCTCAAATAAAATCATGTTCAAACTTGAGTATTTCAAGCCGAGGCTTTCCCACCAACTAGAATTTCAAATCGTTACCAATTTTGCTAGGAAAAGCATCCATCATATTGTATTAGACGAAGGAGCCTCCACCTCGGTTATGTCGTTATCTTGTTGGAGAGCCATCGACTCTCCTAATTTGAACCATTCCCCTACCACTTTGAAAGAATTTGACGGTTGTGGATTCCAACCACAGGGGATGTTACAATATTTGGCAATAGAGTTGGGGGGAAAGACCATTACCATTAACATGGAAGTAGTCGCTCCCCCATTGTATTATAACTTATTACTTGGTCTCAATTGGTTTTATGCCATGACTTGGGTCGCAACATATGTATTCCGCATCATGCAATTTCCCCACCAAGGGAAGATTATCATTGTCTACCAACTGGATTTGTGTACACTGGACACCACTACTAACCCCACGGATAATGTCCCTCTATTGGGACACTCTTTGTAGTTATTCGAGAGTGTGGGGGTAGGAATCCTTAAATATTCATCCCTCATGGGAGTCTTTCCAACATCAGATCCCCCTTCCCATGTTTCCATGGTGAACATGATTTCTTCCATGATCCCATTGTCATCCAACTCCACTGACCAATAGCTCGTTCCTGATCTTGATCAATTAGATTTGATTGGAGATGTTATTCCTTTAACACCTACGGAAGCTACTTATGAGGCTATCCAATCAGCACCTGATGACCACTTTTTAGTGGCATCTACATCTCGTTATCCACCCTTACAATGGATTTCATCCTTACCCGATCCTCTTTCCTTCAGAATTTTCATTCTAATGAGTCCATCATGGAGATAATGAGTGCATATGAACCCCCATGGAAAGACCTCCACCATTGATCGTCTTTCCTCCCACCGCTAGACTCCATGGAGAACCACATTGAAAAGATCATTTCGCCGAATGTCTTTCCTTACCCTCAATATCCGATCCTCACTTGTGATATGGTAACTGAGGGAAACTTGGCAAACATTATGCCTACATTTCCTATTGACATCTCAACAACCCCCAGTGTCATGGAACATATTCGTATAGGCCAAAATTTCTCTCCCGAAGAGATCACCACATATACGACCTTATTCAAACACTTCTACAATGTATTTTCATGGAGCTATGAGGAAATGCTCAATATTGATCCTACTATAGTTGTGCATGAGATTAAAACATATCCTGAGGAAAAATGTGTCTAACAAAAATTACGTCCAGTGCACCCTAGGAAGACTACGGCTATAAAGGCTGAAATTGAAAAGTTGTTGAAAGTTGGGTTCATTTATCCTGTTCCCTTGACAGATTGGGTCTCTAATGTCGTTCTCATTACCAAAAATTAAGGCACCATTAGGGGTTTTGTTGATTAAAGGGATTTAAATAAGGCTTGTCCCAAGTAAAATTACCCTACCCCATTCATCGACTAGATCATCGAAAACTGTGCCGAAAGCGTCATTTTCTCATTTATGGATGGCTTTTCTAGCTATAATCAGATTGAGATCCACCTGGCCGATCAACATAAAAATGATTTCATTTTCCCATGGGGCATGTTTGCTTATCGCAAACTTCCCTTTGGCCTTAAAAATTTTGGTGCTACATTCCAGTAGGCTATGTCGTATGCTTCCCATGACGTGAAGGAATTTGTAGAACCATATCTCGATGATCTCTCTACCCATTCGAATCATCGTGAGTTCCACATTGATCATTTGACGACAGTATTGCTCAGATGTAGATGGTATAACATACATCTCAACCCTCACAATTTCATATTATGTGTTGATTTTGGACGCCTCTTAGGCTTCATTATTTCGAAAGACGAGATCTGTAATGATCCCTTCAAGGTGGAAGCTATCGTTTCTCTACCACCACCCACCGACATCAAGGAACTTAAAAGTTTGCAGGGGAAGGAAAACTACCTTTGATGCTTCGTGTGTAATTTCACTGAGAAAACACAGGGATACATGAGGTTAATAAAGAAGGATGCCCCTTTCATTTGGGATGATTACACCCAATAATCCTTTGACAACCTAAAGCATGCCATTACTCATGGCCCCATGTTGCAACTGCCCAATTACACCAAGGATTACATCCTTTATCTTTCTACTTCCACTACCATGATTGCAATGGTTCTGGTTTAGGAAGATAGTAATGCCTAGGAACATGTGATATATTACCTCAGTAAGGGTCTCATTGACTCTGAAACCCGATATTCACATGTTGAGAAGCTATCTCTCGCTGCGGTCATCGTTGTGCAGAATTTTAGTCATTACATCTTGCTCTGCAATACTACCATCATTTCTAACTCTAACCCTATGTACCACATTCTCACACGTCAGGTGCTACGGGGGAAATATTCGTGTTGGATCGTAATTCTTCATGAATTCGATCTCCAGTTTGAGAAGGCCAAATCAAAGAAATATTTGGTTTTTGTGGAGCTCATATGTGATCTTCCCCATACTGATCAGGAAATTGAGCCCATTGAATCCCTCCTCGACGAGTCTTTGTTTCTCATCAATGATTTTGACCCATGGTATGGAGACATCACTTTGTATCTCCACACCCAATGTTTCATTCCTCAGTTATCTCATGACGACCGTCGTCATGTGCGTCACCACACAAAGTACTACCTAATCATTGGTGATACCTTATATCGTCGTGGTGTTGATTCTATCCTCCAACGATGCTTAACTCATGAGGAGGCTGAACGTGTTCAGAATGATTGTCACTATAGGGCATGTGGTTTTCATCTTTCTGGGGTGGCTACAACTCACAAAATACTATGCACTAGATACTATTGGCCTTCCATCTTTAAAGATTGTATTGAAACCGTCAAGAAGTGTCCTCCTTGCCAGCTTTTTCATCATAAAAAGCACTCTCATCTCTCATCCAGCCCCATTACATCCATTTATTGTCGTCGGTCCCTTTTCCAAATGGGGCATAGACTTCATGCATTGTAAACCTACCTTGGATGAGGGGCATGGTTATGTCATCATCGCCATTGACTATTTTACCAAGTGGGCCGAGGCTACGCCTACATACAATGAAGACGAAAAAATTGTCGCACTCTTTATGCTTAACCACATCATTGCAAGATTTGTAGTTCCTCAAGCCATCGTCGTTGATCATGGAATACATTTCCAGAACAAGATGGTGGATGAACTAAGCACCATATTGGTTTTTCGACATGAGAAATTAACTCCTTATTACCCACAATCCAATGGAAAAGTAGAGGCCATCAATAAGGTATTGAAAACCATGATCCAACGCATGGTGGGAACACACAGGTCTAACTGGCACAATATGATTTTTTCATCCGTATGGGCGTATAGGAGTTTGGTCAAATTTGCGACCGGGTTGACACCTTTCCAATTGGTTTACGAATTGGAGGCATTCTTACCTATTGAGTGCGAAATTCTGTCATTGAAACTTGCAATCGAACTTCTACCAAACTCCACCGCCAAGGAAGAACATTTTCTATACTTGGATAAACTCGATGAAACCTTTCGTGATGCAGCTCTTTCTAATGAAGCACATAAGAAGCGCATCAAGGCCCAGAATGACAAATCAGTCAAACCTCATATATTTAACAAGGGAGATTTGGTCCTCACCTATGACCAAAAACATGATAAGATGGGGCAGGAAAACTTGAGTCCATGTGGCATGGTCCATATGTAGTTAAGCGTGTCTTGGAGAAGGGAGCATATGAACTTGAAGACTATGACGAGATATCTTTAGGGGAGCCTCGCAATGGACTCTTCCTAAAGCAGTACTATGCCTAAGTTTTTTGCATTAGTACTATGTATAGATGTACATGATGTGTGTTTTGTGAGGTGTGATGCTTTAATTTTAGTGTGCTAGGATCTTGTATTTACACTTATACCATGTTCTGCCTGCCTGGATATGCAGATGGAAACATGTTTTGGATTTGCGGGCGACGCCAGCTGACATACCTGTAACCTCGCTTCGGCAGCATGGGTAATATATTCCCCCACTGGTGAGCTCATGAATTCGGGAGGAATTTGTCTAGGATACGTAACCAACAATGACGTTGAGTATCATGCGGTAATTGGATTGTTGAATGATGCTCTTTCCCTAGGTATGGACCGCATTGTCCGCCTTGACTCACAATTATTGGTGTCTCACCTTAACCGTGTCTACACTATCCATGACCCCACATTACTTCGTCTATCTCGACAAGTACGTCTCTTGGAGAGGTCCTTTCAATCCATCCAATACCTACTTATTTAAAGGGACATGAACACTGTTGCTGACTCCATGGCCAATTTCATATTAGATTGGTACATTGCACATTCATAAAACATTTTATTGAAAAGATGTAAAAATGGCATAACATGTAAATTATTCATAGTGTGTAATCTAAACATGCACAAGATCCCATAATCATCAATCAAACACAGTATATAAAGTCGTAAATAGTGTATATATATATATATATATACCATGTCGGTATAGTACAAAATATGTGGTACTGGTACAAAATATGAAGCATATGAGCTTTCAGTAAGTCTTCGATACAAAATTCTGAATCCCAAGGATTTCAATACATACATATCACACATGAGCTACTCCCTAGGACGCTCATGATAGCAGATGATGGGCCTAGCTACTCTACAGAGAAGTGGACCAAAGCATGCAGAAACTCCTGTAGTCTGTCATTGGTAACGACGAGGTAGCTCATCTATGGATGCATCAGGTATATCCAAAGTCAACCTATGAAGGTTCTCCTCTAGCTCGCCTAGCTCCTCTGCTACATCCCAATGCATGGCTTCCATATATCGTACCACCCCTCTCCGCTCAATCGGAGAAGCACCAATTGGGCGAGACAGACCAACATCTGCATCAAACATGTATCAACTGTCAATACTACTCCAGAAACATTTAAAAAATAATAAATGAAAAAACACAATAGAGTTGTTTTTCTTACCTAGGTCCCCCCATGGTCCCCCCACTGCTCAGCCTCAGGAAGAGCCATGTCTGGGTCACCCCTAAATTCAATTCCCGCATATGGGTAATCCTCCACCACAAGGATTTGTCCCCATAACCGCCTGAAGAAGGTGGGACCATAATTGATGATGGGGCCCCCACCTCTACGGTAGGTCGTAACCTCATACCAACAGACCATATGAGGATCCCTCAAATCTAAGTCATCAATTTGCACCCGAGTTTGTAGCAGTGGAACCCATTGCAATATGAATGCAACCACTATCGATCCATAACGGAATTGTTTCAGCTCACCTCTCTGAAATTTGATGCGCTGATCTTCGAGATTCCCAAGGAGTCCCTCACACCAGTTGAACACAGTAGGGGCCATGCACTCCACGGCTTATAGCATATGTGCCTCAATGACCTAATGAGGATCCCTGCTCCCCTCCACCCTCTCTATAGTGAAGAGAATCATGCGCAGTGGTCGATCCCTCACGTTCTTGATCGAAATTTTCCCACCAAGCATCTGAGTACCAAGTGTAAAAATCTGATCCACTAGGCTCTCTGTGGATTGGTCACCACCTCGTGGCCCTGATAATGATACTGGGGCACCCCGCCTGGAAAACCACGTCAAGAAATATATTTCCTCTACATCTATAGTCAGCGTATGAACACCAACTTGGAAGTACTGTTGTTCTGGGTCCCATGACCTGATCAAATAGTCCAGTAGAGGTACTTGGGATCTCATGCCATGAATTTGAGCAAACCACATTGGTGAAGTGCATTCATGGATTGAGGATCATTTTCTGCTTGGGAATCCTCCATCTCATGTTCTCTTTCCTTCCACTAAACCATTTTATCAACCCAAACATGTCCAAACAACATTCAAACATGTATTAGAACCTTGCTATAGCTTTGGGATTGGATTACTTAATCTTATTTTTTAGTTTTGAGGGCCGAATTGCGCCAATGCACCCCATCAGTTCACACAGTGCATTAGTGACGCACTCTACCCATACAAAAAGTGCGTCAAGGAGCCGTCGATGCACTTCTTGTAAGGGGAAAGTGTGTCTCCTAGAGGGCACACAATTCCCCCATTCTACAAGCTCAAAAAACAAAACAATGGAAATTAAATGCAAATCTATTCCACTATAAATGAAGAGGATAAGGTTTAGGCCTACCTGACGCTGACAATGTCGAAAATGGATGGTTGAAACTCCTGCAATCGGCGCTTGAAAATCGGTTCCAAACAGAGTTTGTACAACTCCCAATTTGGTAAAAAACAATGGTAAATAATTTTTACTATTTGGCCCTTTTTATATCAAAAGTAGAATATTCTTATTTTAATTTATTCTTTTGTGGGTCATTTTTACTATAGTTGGAAATGTTTTTTATGTATGAACACCTAATTTGTTGTTTTGACTTAGTTTTTGGAGCCTACAGGTGAAGTAAAGTTGCATTTTAAAATGTTTGGTCGCTATCATCATCATTTCATGCTCACTCCCAAGTGTGAAAAACTCTTTGAGCATTTTTGTGCTATTATACTACTCATTAAAATAAAATATTAATGACACTGAGCTTACTCTTTGTTCCTTCTCTCATGCTCATAAAACAATGAGAATAAGTCACCGAGTTGTATTTTATCACTTTTTCGGGCTCGTTAAACTCCCACGAAAAAGGAACCCCTCGGAGTCCCTCTTTAAGCTCTTTTCAAACTCCCTAAATATGAAAATATCGTCAAGCGAACTTGTTGCTTTCATGCTTGTAAAAGTATTTGAACGATCCTCTTTCTAGTGATAGTTTACCCTTTATTTGGACCAAGAGGTACTATTTATGAAAAAAGAGCACTCCAGATGATCATGACTGGAAGAGTTCTCCCTCACGTTGTTTTATCCTTTTTTGGGTGAGGAAACTAGCTCTTACGAAAAAGAACCTTTGGAGTCTTCTTTAGTTATTTTCAGACTCTCTAAACATGAAATGACATCGAGTTTTCCTTCTTTGGTCTTGTTAAAATCTATTATTGAAGGGCCCATTTTGGGACGAACGCCTCCTATATCAGGTTCGTAAAACATTTGGGATTGGAATCATCTGAAGGATGATCTATACCAAGCATCTATTACCCTCCTCAAGCTCGTTAAAAAAAAAGAGGCACCCATTAAGCATGATGGGGATACGGAAATAATTTGTGCTTCATTGTAATTACGACAGTACTTAATCACTCTTGAACATGGCACTCATCTGCATATGCATTGAGTGCTTAGGTAATCTGTTTGTTACTCCTTTGGGTCGTCCGAAGAATGATTCCATGAGTCTTGTTACTCCTTTGGTTCATCCGAAGAATGATTCCATCATCAGTTGAATTAGGGTTTGGTGTCATTCTCATCATGTCAATACTGCCAAGTCATGCCATGCCCATGTTTGAGAGAGGTTTATTCATCAATTCGCTATCTGTAGTCGTTTTACCTTCTATCATGTCGGTCATCCCTGCGTTAGTCTCACACATTAATCTACTATCCTATTTACTCCAAAACATATTTGATTATGTTTCGTGTTGATGATGTGGGATACATCATGGCCCTCTTTAGACGGATTCATCCTTGTCGAATTCAACACACCATCTGAGGATTTAATCTAGAAACCAATCAAGTACCTTGGGCCTGCATTCCTCAATGGCAAGTTACCTCGCTTTCAACATGAGTTCACATCATTGGATCTTGATTTAAAGATTCCATCAAGTGTTCGACCTCAACTCATTGATTCACATTCGATGGTATGTACTATGATACCTTGGGAATCATTGACATCAATGGTGATCTCCCTCGCTCTTGTTAACGGTATACATCAATGACCGGTGATCAAGTGGTTTCTACCATGTTCGAATTCAAGACATTGTAATCACATGGTTAGAATCATATCATTGTGGGTTCGGCTTGAAGACCCTGGGTTAACTCATATATATTACCTAGGTTGCAATGGATATTTTTTTAGTCATATTACACAGATCCACTTTTGTATTGGTCGCGGCTATGTTATCATATCATCATGGATATATGCTTGTATCTAGTAGCCATGATTATGTCCAGCCGGTTTCTACTACCATGGATCTGCAATGTATTGTTCGGTAGCCATGTTATGAGTCATGTGAGATACAAATCTCAGATTTAGTTGTACTGCAATAGTATCTTCCAACCGATGATTCTTTCCTCCATCCTTTCCATATTACAAATCATTTCACCTGTTCTGTTTTACCAGCTTCATGATTTGGGGGGGAATTATGTTACACCAAAATCTCGTCATCATGAGTCGTGTATCAACTCCATGCCTTAATCCCTGAAGTCCATTGGCTAAAACACTAAGATAAAGGTTGGTGTCCTTCCCTTTCCATATTTTTTTGTCACCCCAATGCACCCTGCATTCTAGAACAGGGCATCAAACCCTTGGTGACACACTTTGCACCTTAGCATAGCTTGTCAGTGATGCATGATGCCTTTGTACAAAGTGCGGTGATCCACTTCTGACGCGGGTTTTCTTGATGCAAGGTGCATCGGAGTTGGTTAAATTGGATAAAAGGGATCTTCGAGCAATTTCTTGAAGTTTGGTGATGTGGAGGCTTATCCCTAGAAGCTAGTAAACCTGGCACTCGATCCCCTAACCTAGTGGGATGATCCCTTAAGCCTCTCCCCTAAATAATAAACCTATTTTATCCTTTTGTCCTTATAAATATGAGCCCCCTCTCCATTGAGAAGGGGGGAAGGAATATAGTACTTTTATGCTAGTGAAATTTCTCTAGGTGATCCTCACTCATCTTTTGGGATGCAAGCATTCTATCTAGGAGGCTAGGATTTTTGGATGGAAGCTACAACATTAAGGCTTCGGTTGTGACATTTATTCCCTATGTACTTCTGATCATTACATTTAATACAATTTCTTTCCATGAGTGTTGTTGTCTTGATAATACTTAGGATTTTCCTCCTTAACTGTTAATCTATATCAATTCATGTTTTTATGCTTTTATTGCTTGTATGTTTCCACTTGCTTGACATGGTTCTATAGCTAAATATCTGAAGGCTTTTGAGCTTGGAACAACAAGGAGAAAGGGATTGCAGACTTGAGTTAAGCTATATCTTGACCCATCTAGCATTTATATTGATCTAGGAAAGTAATTGGCATTGTGTATCTATTTGTTCTAGATCCACTTGGACTAGGGAGATATGTTTGAGTACGCTCATGTATATTATCTGTAAACAATATGAAATATAAATGTATTTTTCTATTAATCCAGTTTATTTGGGTCTATACAAATCAGGGATATAGCAACAACTGGAACTTGGAAGGATCTAAATTTTTTAGTATCTGTATTTGCTTGTAGAATATGGATTCATCTGAAATATTCTACTCAATAAATGGAGCTCCTCTATAACCACTGGTCTTCCATTCTAGCTGCGACCTTTTTTTATAATACCAAAAGTAACCATTTTTAAAATAAAAAAGGAATTAACGCTAACAAAGAAACAAACTCGTAGAATGATTTAGACTTGCAATGGATATTACTATACACTTGGGGACATTGTGCCTCAGAAGGAACCCTCCCTTTAGTTGTTAGCACTACGTTGAACTAGCTCAGATGGTCCATGACCAAGTGAGAGTTGAGAGAAAAGAGCCTCCTCTTATGTAAGTGGAAAGGTTGCTACAATGTGTCCTTGCAGCATGAGCATGATTTGAGGGAGTTCCAGGAAAAATCAAGTCAAGAGCTAGAGGTTTCCTTAACATGTGCCTCCATCCTTGCCATTAAAAAGTACTAATCACCACTCCTCATGCAATAAATCTAGCCTATAATCATGATGATCGTAACAGTCATTCATTTGGAAGCTAAACATTTTCCCTCTCTCTTTGGACATGTCATGGAAGAGGCACCATGATTGGGGTCATTCACTAACCAACTAATCGTGGTCTAGTGGAACCCGTGGCATTTAAGTGTTGGGCAGAATATTAATAAATACTATATGTTTTACATTTATACTATTGTAGAGTGTTAATGGTTAGCTACAGTAGTGTATCAATGGTTGGATCATGGTAACATGTTAATGGTTGGCCTATGGATAACAATAATCCTATATAAATGTTTGGTTGGCCTAAGTACCTATGGTGTAGGTATGTATGCTATCAATGTTAATAATCTGATGTATGGGCATGTATAATCATGTGTTGATTAATAGGAATAATCCTATGGATGTATAATTAATATGAATAATAATATAAGTATGGCTAGGTGTTCCATGGGTACCAATCATCACATATATATCCATGAGACTAGAAGTATGTTAACGATTGAAAGATAATATTGTATAAACAAAGGTAGGGTAACCTACTTAATGGCTATGGATAAGAGTGATGTAGTGTACAAATAATTGTATAGAAATACGATCCTATGTGAGTAAACAAACAAGTACAAGGTGAGTACCATATGCATGGATTCTCTTTCTAAGTTAAATAATTGAAAGTAAACTAGTGGTAGGATTAGCCCTCGACAGGATGACCTAATAACTTCTAAGTATAGTCGAAGAAGGGTAAGTATCTCGGCTTGTAGCCAGAACTGGTATGAGGACAAGTCATCCAAGATTTTATTTAAAATCCATGTTTAATATTCACAGGTGCAACCAAGATAGTGGAAATTGGTTAATCAACCATAGCCAAGTAATTCTCACACTAAGCGAAGGTAAGCACTCACCCCCTTACTTCTCTACCAGCCATTGTATGCTATGACTTAGCATATAAAAAAATTATTGAGTGTAATAAGTACATGATAGAATTTGTTGTTCTTGCCAAATTTATTGTGCCTAGTCTTTATATTGACCATGCTACTCATACGACAAAAGAAGAGTTAGTTGTAGAACGATTGGCAGAGTTAATGTGGTTGGAGGAATCTGCATTTTAGAATACTTTCATGCAACTGTGGAAAAAGAAATACATAAATCATGACACGATCACCACATCAAGAAAAAATATTTTTCCAAGGGTGATCTTGTCCTTTTATATGATAGCAAGTGCCTAAAGCATCTAGGAAATTCACAGAAGCAATGGTTGGGCCCTTTTATTGTTGCAAACTTAAAATATTATGGTGTTTCGCATATTGTGCAACTTGATCGTGTCCTCATAGATGAATGGGTGAATGGCACTCATCTAAAACCGTATATTCCAACTCCTTGAATTATATTTTTGGTAATCCTATTACAGAGAGTGAGGTAGGATAGGATTTTAGGTTTACAATTTATTTTTTGTCGCACCATGAATTAGTTCAATATGTTTATGTTGGCATGTCAATAATTCCCATGATTTTAGATAGGTTTGTATTATATTTTTTTCTCTTGGTTCAATTAGGAAAAATGCATGTGGTCAAGGGGAGAAAGTGTTAGGTCTATCATTATCAATTTATTAGTTGGGTTTTGAAGTATAACGCAATTGAAACCAGTCATGTCTAGTGTGCACACGGTGTGCATAACTATACTTTTTCCCTCATGGAGAATCAATGACACAACAATGATGATTTGTGAGTGGATGGGTCACTAGGGTGAGTCTGTATTCAGGTCATTTGTCCTACAATTTGGGTCTAGTCATTTGGGAAACATCTTAGGATTAGTAAGAGTATTTACTAGTTGATTAGATGTCTTTAGATGCCACAACCATTCAATTCATACTCAAACAAATTATGGATCAATGCTTAATGGGTATGGTATTTTCAACACACTTCATTAAATGAATCAATCAATTATTGCATTTAACATGGCCAGATTTGTTAAAAGTCTCTAATTTCACCTAAGTGTCCACTTTGTTTTTGTGTAGTCGCTACTTGTTGCCTTGGAGCCCTTGGAAATTTTTGAATTGTGCAACCAAGCCTCCAATTCATGACCCAGGCGAAAGATTAATATTGTATACCATAGATGATATACAACTATGGGTAAGGATTCCAGTAGTAAATATTCAATATTGAAGACTACCCCTAAGAGTAAGGAATTCATGCCTATAGATTTTTCTAATTGGTGAGTGAAAATTTTGGGAGACTTACATTGGAAAATTGAGGAAAACCAGCTGGTGGACAATGATTTTTCAAAGGTTGATCTCTTTCCTCACATGAAGCTAGAAATATACTTAAATTTTTTTTCCGTTGGAGTCAAGGGAGGTTGATACGATATGGAATCCATCGTTTCATCCCTTGAGGAATTCCACACTTGCATCTTTGAAAGACCTACCTATCATTGGAACCATAGGTGAGTTCATGCACTGCATGAAATTCTTTATCAATAAGGTACATGTTCATTCCTTTTGTCTTGACATGGCCTATTCAATACATTTTCATGACATTCACCCATTAACAAGACTCTCCATGGAAGGTTAGAATGTCTCAAATTCCTTTCAGGGCGAGAGGAAGCACAAGTGGAATAAATATGAGTCAAACCTCTATGACAAATATGAGATGAAGAGAGGAGGGCAAGGGAAAAATATCTCCCTTCTTAATAGTCTAGAATTCAAGTTTCCCTACCATATTTTCCACAACCAAATTATGAAGAATTATACTAGAGAGGAGTGTATGTTGGATGCCTTGTTTATGGTGGAATTTTGTGTTCAAGTAATTAAATTGAACTGGTGAAAATTCCTCATGGATGATTTGATTTAGGCCTATGTGAATGCCCATAGAATGTCTACATAATTTTTTGCTATATATTACTTGATTTCACCATGTAGAAGTGGAAACCTCCTTAAGGATGAACAATTCACCCAACATCTCACCGACGAGTGTCGGCCTTGCAATTCAAATCATGGAAGAGATGCAGTGATGCCCAAAATGTTGCATTCAATGATGTATCCTTTAGTAAATGGTATGACCACATCATTGCAATCACCACCCCCATTTTGAGGATTTTTCAAGCCCTCTTGGATGCCCATGTAGGGGTTTGGGATGAATTTGTACAAGACTATTATGTGGCCCCATATATCAGACCAAGAGATGTTTAAAGCCACAACACTCCCCTCCTACTTGATAGAGCCATTTTTTGATAAAGAGGTATCCCATTGGTCTGGCATACGAAATTCTAAGACTACTCAAGGCACCAATTATATTATGCCTAAGATCATAGGGTGAACTCCATGATAGAAGCAAATAGTGGCTAAAGAGGATGTGTCATGAAAGCATAAACCAAGTGAATTTTAAGACAACCTTGAGTCTAGTTCGGATAGAGAATTTGGTGAGCCTTTGACTACACCCAATTTACCTATAGGACACACTTCATCAATTTCATACTTAGTACATATCATTGAAAAGGATTTCAAGACTTATCACGACTCAGTCACATAGTTCCCACAAGGAAATAGTCCAAATAAGCCCAAGGTAGTGCAACCTTTGAGCTAGCACCTCATTAAAATTATTGCAAGTGGTTCATCATCTACACTAGGTCCCTCTTCAACAACCACTTGTCCATCACTATCGAATTGGTGTTTGACCTTCAAGAGGAACCCTTCTTGCGGGAACTCAATGAATTCAACCTTAAACATGATCTAGGTTCTATTAATGAGACCCTTGAGTCCTTCAGGGATTTTGAGAATTCGATGTCTATATTTCATGCTATCACAATTGAGGATGAAGGTATTTAAAGGATGTTCATGGTTTCCCTATGATGCATGAATTCAAGCACAGTATGTCTGCCAGTTCATATTAGCCAGCTTCTATCCCTCACGAGAAAATTATGGAACTAGATACCGAGGATGTCTCTGACATTGAAACTACATATGAACAACCAATATCGTAAGGGGATCCATCACCAAGAGCTAGTGTTGGTGATGAATCCTCATGGTAGCCCCATCTTCTAGTTCAGTGCCAAGTAGATGATGGTATCCTTCAAGATGTCACAATGAAGTATATGGGTGGGGATAGAGTACCTAATACTATTCCTTGTACTCTCACTCCATCTTCCTTACCCCTAGAGATTATCTCTGTCATGGAAAAACTATAATAGTTGATGAAATATCTAGAGCATTGTAGAGCGATGTTGCGAAAAATGTTAGGAGAATACAAATGTTGTTCATTTCCTGTCTGTGCAAACGTGTTGGAACCAAAGGTTATGTGCATTCATTACACCTCTATATCTTCTAGAGATGATCACTCAAATGACAAAAGTTGATTAAAATATAATTCGACTAAAGCCTCAACTGAGTGGTCGATTGATCAATCAACTAGATGGTCGAAGGAGTAGATGATTGGATGGTCAAGACAACTGAATAATCAACAAAACATCATGGTATTTTAGGAAATGGTTTGAACTAATGAACCTTCTTTGTGGACCATATCACCCTCAAATCAAGGAATTTTTTTAGACGTGGAGAATATAATTGAATGACCCTATGGGTTGTATTGGCATGTCATATTGAATGATGAATTATGCATTATGATGTCCTGATCATAATGTGATGTGCTTAACGGCTATAAATTGTGTATGTAGACACCACCTCTCTTCTTGGAATATATTTATCCCTTTTTCTATTTTTGGTTATATGTCCTATTGAGATGGTATCAGAGCTATTGGTTTTGAACTAACATGTTTCCCACAAATAGTGTTGATTCATATCTAGGGTTGATCGATTCTATGCTAAATATGTGTTGACTAGTACCTTTAAACTTGGGTCATATCTGTAAGATATCAGAAGGATGGATTCCAATATAGAACATGTTATTATGAATGGTCATAATGATGCAATATGGGCACCAGATGTGGAAATGTTGCTTAAGATCAAGGAACTTTGGTAGTAAACCAAGGTTTTTATTCCAGGTCTCACAAATGACTAGACTAAATTTGGCATCGACGGAATTAGAAGGATGAGGCTATTGGGGTAATCATGACCTACATTTCAAGGAGGATTCACTTTCATATAATTCGTATCGAATGTCCTCTTGCTATATAGAATAAGTTGAACTCAGTGTTCAATAAGGTGAACGAAAGTCAAGTGTTCAACGAAAAATTCCTATGGATAGGTTGTAGTCCTCTTGGGAGTGAAAAGACCCCTAGTTTGTCTACCCAAGATGAAAAGGAAACAAATTGTTATATAAAATCCTATATATAGTTCACACATGAACCTTTAAACATGGAATGAAAGAGAAAGAGGCAGGTCTTACCTCCAACCTGTAGGTTTTCCTAGTGTTTTGTCCAAGCTTTATCTCTAAGGCTTGAACCTGTGAAACAAGACAAAGCACCGAAACTTACAAGCAAGTAGGTGTATTAATCAATATCTAATATACAAAATATTACATATCAAATAACAAGAAACATAATATGGGAGAATAGTCCAAGTTATCATTGATTAGAAAGCCATGAAGAAGTACATAATAAAGCATTATTCTTGACTTTGACGCTGCAATATCTTATCCAAGCTCTCAATAATCATCCCTTCAAGACTCATATGATCATAATATCCACCTATCTATGTGTTTCCTTCTCTAAGAATTATAAGATCAAAATTTTGGTGCTATGAACATCCCTCCCCTTTAGGCCATGGATGGCCCTCTTTAAGTAGGGTTTGAGAGGCCAACCACTTGGAAAAGGTTTTGGATCTAAGTGAGGATCATTAAGATCAAGGATATTCACCTTACCAAGGATGGAATGGGAGGTAGGATTCGAAGGAGGAGCTACCCCATGAAAATATCCCTCAAATCCAAGATCCAAAAACCTAGGGATAAGGCTAAAGATGGATTTTCACTCCCCCAAAGAAGTGTATAGAGCGAAAAAGGGAGATTTTCGCTCCCCCATAAGCATAGAAGGAGAGAAATTTCACTCCCTAGGAAACTAGCATGGTGCGAAAATATCAAGAGGAGGAATTTTAGGGGGTTATTTTGGTAGGATTTCAACCCCTTACTTGTTGGATTTGCTTCCAAGTGTAACTAGGGAGAGGACCAACATTAGGATGAAGGGTCCTAACACACCTAGGAGGCACAAAAATCATTTTTCTCATGGTGATATGACATGAATTCCCTCAATGGCCCATGTTGTGACAATTTTAGGTGTAACAGCTTCCCCCTAAACTGTGAGGTCAAACGGAATCTGATGGCTGAAACACTTTACCAAAAATAAGTTTGTAGGGATTGTTGAAAGAGAATCAGAGAATAACTGCAAGCAAACACCAAACAATATGTCCAACAACCTCGAGGGGGGCATACCCATGCTCGAAACACACTGAATCAAAACATGGATGCCAACCAATACATTACAGATCCATGAAAGTATAAACTAAGGATATGGCCATCGACATACATCGTGAATCCATACTTGAATGACTGAACACAATCATGGATATGGCCATACAAAGTAGATCCATGATGAGATAATGACACAACCATGACCAATACAAAGTGGATTTGTGTAACAGTAAATCAATGACGTTACCAACATAATAACCATGTGGGAAACTACTAAAAAAATCACCACCGTAATCTGGATATGCTAAATAAAATTCAGAACAATCCAGAGTCTTCTACCCGATACTGAATCGATACGAATCTAACCATGTGAATATAAGGAGTTGAATTCAAACATGGTAGAAACAACTTGATTACGGGTTAATAATGTAAATCGTTAACAAGTGCGAGGGAAATCACCAATGATGATAATAATCCCTAAGGTATAATTAGTACATTCCAACGAATGTGAATAGATGTTTTGATATCGAACATGTTGGAATATTCTCACCATCATTTTTGTATTTTGCATGCATGAATGCAATTCTACATGTATCAAATCATCAGTATGGTAGTCTCCTAGCACCTAGTCCTTATTTGCAACCCCCGAGAGCCTGTTTCTGCTCAGTTCTAGCCCTCCTAGCCACTAATGCACCCTTGTTTTCATCACTGGATAACATGTGCGCCTTCTTCCACCTATTTAGGAGTTACTTCAATTATTTAGTTAGTTGGTGACAGTTCCTTAATTCAGGGGATGATTGACTAGTTAACTAACTGAAGCACTTAGATAGGCACCTACTGAGACTAGTTGAGCTCCACTGACTATTGGCAGCTCCTCATGTGCCCACATTGGATTCTCCTTCCCTACATTAGTGCCCATTCACTCAGTTATACTCAATTAGACTCATTTGACTGAATAGTTGACCTTTATGGCCACTGCCATTTGTTTGGATTATGTCTCCAATTCTATCCAATCCAACCATTGAGGATGATTCGAATGACCTCTTGGTTAATTCGAATTCTCTTGATAGTTATCGTATTGTATTTGTTAGTTTTTACTTGAGCAACATATAGCATATAAAAACTTACTGAAAGATAAACAAGCACAACATAAACTCAATGAACACAACGATTCTCTCGAGGAAACCACAAAGGGAGAAAACCCCAGCAAATCCTTCCTCAATATAGAAATCACAAAGTATAAAAGTTCCCCAAGACAAAACAGCTACTCCTCCACTTGTGCGCACCTCTCTCTCTTCACTAATGCAAACTTGCTTGAGTGAATGAGTGAATACAAATGAGAGAGAGAACTTCTATTTATATTCTTCCATTGGGGTGACAATTTCCCCAACATGGCCGAATTCTCTACTTTACTGGTCAATTACATAATATAATAATCTTTTAGGGGATTTTCTAGGCCAACACATGTCCTAGGGTTTACATTGATTCTTTCAATGATATTTACATTATTAATTACATGACCATCATCTCCTGGAGGAGGAATACAATAATATAAATAGAATATCTTCCATAGTTACATTATTTCAACACTCCCTCTTAACTAGGAAGGTATTCTGCAGGTAACAACATTTGCACAACTAACTTGTGAACTTCTATATGTCGTAGGAAGGCTTTGTATCATAATTTGTCTGGGGTATCATCTGCGGAGTAGAAACATCATCAGCAATCATCCTCTTGCTGAAACATCATCTGCTGGAACAGTAACTACGTCAAATGGAGAATCATCTGCTGGAACATCCTCATCAACAACATCATCAGTTGGAACATCTTCTGTTGTCAGCAACCTCGTCAGCTGGAACACCATCTGCTGGAACATCCTCATCAACAGCACCATCAGCTGGAACAAGATCATCATCAGCTGGAACACCATCTGTTGGAACATACTCATTAGCAGCACCATCAGTTGGAACAACATCATCATCAGCTGGAACACCATCTCCTTGAACATCCTCATCAGCAGCACCATTAGCTAAAACACCTACAACAAACATCAGTAACTAAATACTGATACTATCAGTCATCTAGTATTGATCTTTCCTCACCCTTGGAGAGGCATCCATGCCTATGGAAAACCATCAGCTCATGAAAGCTGGAACCATCAATCAGCCAGTACTAATATTCCCTCACCCTTGGAGAGGCATCCATCCCTATAGACAGGCATCAGCTCATAAGAGCTAGAACCATCAGTCAGCCAATACTGATCTTCCCTCATCCTTGGAGAGGCATCCATCCGTATGGACAGGCATCAGCTCATGAAAGCTGGAACCATCAATCAGCCAGTATTGATATTCTATCCCTCCTAGATAGGCATCTATCCTTTCAGATAGGCATCATCAATCTCTCTTTCTAGAAAGGTCCCTCTGGACCACACCAAGCTTGTCTCAAAAGTACTCAAACTTCACATGAGTCAGAGGCTTAGTGAGGACATCAGCAACTTGTTCCTCTGTAGGAACATACTCAAGCTTTATAGCTCCCTTCTGCACCATATCTTAGATAGAGTGGAACTTAATCTCTATGTGCTTCGATCTCTCATGAAACACAGGATTTTCTGTCAACTTGATGCAACTCTGGTTATCACAGAGTATCTCCGTAGCATCAATCTCTGCATCAAACAATCTTGTCAACATCTTGCGAAGCCACACTACTTCACCATAAGCTGAACAAGCTGCTACATATTCGGCTTCCGCTGTACTAAGTGCAACACAGGGTTTCTTTCTACTAAGCCATGATATCATGCCTGATCCCAAACTAAAGTAACATCCTGAAGTGCGCTTTCTGTCTTCAACACTTCCATCCCAATCTGAGTCTGTGTACCCATACATCCTAAACTCACTATCTAAGGCCTATTTGAGTCCATAATCCAATGTACCCTTCAGATATCTCATCACATGTTTTGCTGCAATTAGGTGAACATTCCTGGGTTCCACCATATACTGATTCAATGTGTTTACCACAAAACATATATCTGGATGAGTATTGGTCAAATACATCAATGACCCAATAATATGTCTATACAAGGTGGCATCCACTTTCTATGAAGAAGCATCACTCAAAAGCTTCAGATTTGTCACCATCAGAGTAGTCATGGCCTTGCAATCCAACATCCCAAATCTCTTTAGGATATCTACTGTGTATTTTCCTTGACCCAGGAAAATCTCATCTAGAAACTGCCATACTTCAAGACCTAGAAAACAATGCATCTTTCCAAGGTCTTTCATCTCAAATTCTGCTACAAGCCTCTTCTTATATTCAACAATGGGCTTGTCTTCTCCAGTCAGAAATAAGTCATCCACATACAGTAATAGTATCATGGGTTCATCATTCATAATCTTGTAATAAAGATTAGAGTCTGCTTTACTCTTGGTAAAACCCAAGCTCATCAGGAAGTTGTCAATTCTTCCATACCATGCTCTGGGAGCTTGCTTCAACCCATACAGTGCTTTCTTCAACCTGCATGCATGTGACTTATTATCTTCTACTTCAAATCCTTTTGGTTGCTCGATAAATACTTCATCTTCTATATTTCCAT
The DNA here is from genome assembly GCA_027924585.1 of Larix kaempferi. Lineage (NCBI taxonomy): Eukaryota > Viridiplantae > Streptophyta > Pinopsida > Pinales > Pinaceae > Larix > Larix kaempferi. Next base: position 4,664,041 of record BSBM01000451.1, on the reverse strand, counting down.
TCAGGAAAGCTTTCTTCACATCCATCTGATGTAGCTTCCATTTCATCTTGGCTGCCAAGGCAAGAATGGTTCTAATCAAAGTATATCTAGCTACCAAGGAAAAATTATCCTCATAGTCAATTCCTTCCTTTTGCAAGAATCCCCGGGCTACAAATCTTTCCTTGTAATTTTCAATGCTTCCATCTACTAAATGTTTTGTTTTGAAGATCCATTTTGATGAAACAACCCATTTGTCCTTCGGTCTTGGTACCAAATTCCAAACATCATTCTTGATAATGGACTGATACTCTTCATTCATGGAATCCATCCATTCCTTCTTCTTTACTGCTTCTTCAAAACAATTTGGTTCTTCTTCAACAAGATTGAACATCAAGGCTACATAGCTGGAGTATGGCCTTGGTCTCTTTCTCTCTCTACTGGATCCTTCTGGGGCACCATACTTTCCTTCATCTTGGGTTAATTCGTGTTCCCAGGCTGGTCTTCTCTTTTGAGATATCTCTTTATGAGGTATCTCCTCATGTCTCTAAGGTTCTTCCATGTCATAATTCTCTAGAATAGGATCCCATTCAATATTTTGAATTGGTTCTTTAGTTGATTCTAAAACCCTGGGAGCCTCCTACTCCTCTTCATCTTCACGAGTCTTCTTAGACTTGTTGAAGTTTTTTCCTTCATCAAATGTGACATCACGACTAATATCGATCTGACGGAATCCTAGGATGTATATGTGGTAAGCCTTAGATTGCTCGATATACCCCACAAATATTCCCTTCTTCCCTGAAGGCTCTAGTTTCGATCTCTTCTCCTTTGGAATGTGGATGAACACTGGACATCCAAATATCTTTAGGTGACTGACTTCAGGCTTCTTCCTGGTGAACATTTCTTCTGGGGTCTTGTTGCCAAGAGCACTATGGGAGATCCTGTTTTGTACATAGACTGCGGTTCTGGCAGCTTTTTCCCATAGATGCATGGATAAGTCTTGATCGTGGAGCATAGCCTTCACTACTTCTATGATCATTCTTTTCTTCCTTTCAGCTAAACCATTTTGTTGTGGATTATAAGGAACAGTGAGCTCCCTCTTAATCCCTGCTTGCTTACAGAAATCTTTGAAATGCCCTGAGGTATATTCCCCTCCATTGTCTGACCTCATGATCTTAATCTTGTTTTTAGAGAGATTCTCCACAAGTGCCTTGAACTATCTAAACTTTTTAAAGACTTCATTCTTATTCTTCAGAAAGTAAATCCAGGTTTTGCAAGAATAATCATCAATGAAGGATGCATAATATTCATACCCGCTTAGAGAGGTGGTGGACATTGGTCCACAAATGTATGAATGAATGATATCTAGAATATCTTTCGCTTTGTTATCACTACTTGTAAATGGGTTCTTCGTACTCTTCCCTTGAGCACACCCTTTGCATACTCCTTCATGATCCACCTGGATATCTAGTAATCTAGTCACTACCTTACATTCAATTGGTAAGACCTTATAGTGTACATGAGCTAGTCTCCTATGCCATATCTCACAGGGGTTCATGGTACTAGCCATCATTGTTGTATCTGCATGACCCTTCAGTTTGTAAATTCCTCCTTCTTCTACCACAATGACTACTCCATCACCAATAGTCTTCCCTTTAGGCCACATGAGAACTTCACCATCTACAAATGCAACTCGAAAACCTTTCTTACCTAATGTTGAAATAGATAGAAGGTTCTTCTTCAACCTAGGTACATAAAGTATATCTTTCATGTTCATGGACTTCCGAGAGTCCAACTTGTAAGAGGATTCTCCCATACCTTTGATGGGATATTGGTAGTCATCTCCGAGTTTTACCTTGTGTGGAGATTCCTTCTGGATGAGGTAAGACAAGGATTCTTTGTATCCTGTCATGTGCTTTGAAGCTCCACTATCAACTAGCCAAGTATCAATTCCATGAGATATTGAACCAGTGAGTGTTGATATAAGAACATATTCTTCACTGGAGTCTTCATTATCTCTGGTCGTGTCATCATCATCACTATCTTCCACTGCATGAGCATGAAACCTCTTCTTCTGCTTCTTGTGGTGTCCCGATTTGTTTAGACAATTCCTTGCAATGTGTCCAGTCTTGTGGCATGAGTAACATTCAGTTGAAGAGAAATCCTTTCTGGTCCTTCTCTTCTTCTAGGGTCTTCTTGGAGATTCCTCTCAGGGACGAGGATTTTTCTTCATGTTCTTCCTGCCTTTAGCATGAGTAGCTAAATCTTGATCTTCATCGTCATGTAATTTCTCCTCTCTTACAACTATTCTTTCTTCTTCTTGGACACATTCTTCCCATAGGTTTCTGAACTTGATTAGTTTCTTTTTGGCACAAATGCCACAAACAAATGGTTCCCAATCTCGGGGGAGACCATTTAGGGTAGTCATCACAACTTCTGCATCCTCTATCATATCCCCAATGGCTTCTAGGTGTTATTTAATATGGGATACTATGGAGAAGAATGAGTGCATGGATTCATACTTCATACTCTTCACACCCTTGAGTTGATTTCTCAAGCCCATCTTTATGTTGATGTTATTTCCTTCAAATAGGCTGGTCAAGGCATCAAACATCTCTTTTGGTGTCTTCTTGGAAGACAGATGGGGGATCAAGTGATCATTGATGGAATCAGCAATGATCCTCTTTGCTTTGATCAGATTCTTCTTATGCCTTGCCTTATCTTCATCTCCCTCTAGTTCTGTAAGTCCTTCCTTCACATAGTCTTCTAGTTCATGCTCCTCAAGGATGAGCATGACTCTATACTTCCAAGATCTTAAGTTCTCAGCTCCTTCAAGATTTTCATCAAGCTTGGTATTGCTTGTCATTTTTCTATAATGAGAACCTCAAATGGAAATAGAAAAGTTTATAGATCTTACCACATTGATTTGTTGGATCTGGAGCTGACTAGGGTTTGACAGAGAAACCCTAAAAATTCAAACTTGGAATTTCAAACTTTTGTCTAAACAGGGAGATGCAATTGACTAAGGCGAGCAAGCTGGTGTGCTCAGATTTTGAAAACTCCAAGAATTTACCCCTCAAAAGTGACCTTCGAATTTCGGATCTGCAATTTCTATCAAATTCTGGTTTTCTGGTCCAAAACCCGAACTAGGGTTTGATAGATATCGGGGTTCTTCCCCAACCAAAAAGTTTGATCTTGGTCTCTAAATTTCAATTTTGCTGAGGATATCAATCCTATGCTGGGAGAACTTCAAAATTCCACTTTTGTCAAAAGCCCTAATTTCCCGCAATAGTGACGGGCCAAAAACTGAAAATGCTCAGAATCAAATTATGTTTCGACATAAAGATGCACCTTCCTTAGGAGAGTCATCCTAGCATCTTGCCTTTGATGATCTGTATAAAGAGACCCAAACATTAAGAATCCCTAGCTTCCGTAGCTACACAATGTAATCTTTCAGGCCAGCTCTTATACATGTTAGTTTTTACTTGAACAACATATAGCATATAAACAATTACTGAAAGATAGACAAGCACAACATAAACACAATGAACACATAGATTCTCTTGGGGAAACCACAAAGGGAGAAAACCCCGGCAAATCCTTCCTCAATATAGAAATCACAAAGTAAAAAAGTTCCCCAAGACAAAACAGCTACTCCACTTGTGCACACCTCTCTCTCTTCACTAATGCGAACATGCTTGAGTGAATGAGTGAATACAAATGAGAGAGATCACTTCTATTTATATTCTTCCATTGGGGTGACAATTTCCCCAACAGGTTTGACTTCTCTACTTGACTGGTCAATTACATAATATAATAATCTTTTAGGGGCTTTTCTAGGCCGACACATGTCCTAGGGTATACATTGATTCTTTCAATGATATTTACATTATTAATTACATGACCATCATCTCCCGGAGGAGGAATACAATAATATAAATAGAATATCTTTCGGAGTTACATTATTTCAACAATATTAAGTTATTATTCATTATTCAGAGTGCCAGCTTACAACTGATGTATGATACAACTTTTTTTCCTCCATTTTATGTGTAATGAGTGTTAATTGATTCGGTGTTTCTTCTTCTTCTTTTTGCACTACATGAGTGAATTCTAGTGAGGTCTGCTACTGCTAAGTGATCCTAATCCTAAAATATTACATGGTATTAGAGCTGATGGAAGCTATTCGAATTGCAGCAGTTGCAGCAATTCCTTGAGCAGTTGTTTGTCATTGAGCACCAGAAGCCTCTAAGTTTCCACAACAAATCATGGTACTATTGCCTTGAATTCATTGGAGCAATCGAGTGAGGTCTAGCTAGGTGTGAAGGACTTAGTCACATGTGCTCAGTGTCCTAAGGAAGTGTTCAATTCGAATTGCAATAGATCTTCTTTTCATAATTCTCATTGTTTTGTAGGAATCTCCCCTCCTTCAGCTTTGAATTCTACAGTATCATGGATCTCAAGTTCAATTCATTCAACTACTTCAAATGGAAGGAAAAAAAATTTCTATACTGATTTTGCACTGGTGATTATGCATTAGTGATTCTGCACTGGTGATTCTGCACTAGTGATTCTGCACTTATGCACTAGTGATTTTGCATTGGTGATTCTGCACTAGTGATTCTGCACTGGTGATTCTACACTAGTGATTCTGCACTGGTGATTCTACACTAGTGATTCTACACTTCTGCACTTCTGCACTAGTGATTCTGCATTTCTGCACCAGAAATACATATGGAGATTGATTTCATTCCATCATTTGAATCCATCTTGCATCAGGTTTTTATGTCTTCTGTAGTTGCAGCAGTAGATTCGAATTGAAAAACATATTCCATGGATCTGGAAGCAATTCCTTCTCTCTCTTCATTCAACTATGATGAATGGAAACGAAAGATGATAGCTTACCTGAAGAGATATGGTATCTTCAATATGTGTATTAGTGTTAAGAGAGATTTTGCTTCCTATGAAGAAGAAGAAGATTAGATTGATGATTGTGACAGAGCCTTAGCAGCAATATATACTGCTATGTTTTCCAATATGGAATGCCTCATTGATCCTACAGAACATCCAAGTGATAACTGGACAAGATTGAACATTTTATTTGGAAAGAAGGAAGAAGATGATGTCCATTTGGAGAACAAACCCAGCAGTACTTCCTCCATTACTCTCTCTATTCATGATTCGGCCTCCATCATCTCCCATGATGAAGTTGTTCAACATAAAATCGAAATACAAGACATGGTTTCAGTTGATCCATCTTCTGATTCGCATTCTCAGCAAAATATGTCAATTACTACTCTAGAAGTTGAAGAGACTTTCACAATCTCTACTTCTCATGAGCCCGCTGATGTGCAAGATGATGACCTATTGAGTATTTTGGAGATAAAATCAGATTTGGGAGGCAATGCATTCGACCTCCTTGATCAAATTCTTCCTTTGGACTCCTATTTGGTCATTGGCACATGTTTTCAGAGTTTCACTAAAGATGGAAGACTCTATCATTCGCTTGGGTCACGACTCATGCACTTTTTTGTGATTTTGGTTTTGATCTCACCCCTGCTGGTTCAAAGGAGATCATGAGAAACCATCTTCCAATTCTTGGATCTGATTTGAAGTCCAAGATACTACCACTATGTCATAATTCCTTTGGTTATGATCTCACCTATGTTGGTTCAAAGCAGATATCAAAGAACTATCTACACATTCATGGAGTTGATTCTACCTCATTTGATTTGAATCACATGCTCCAAAATGATCTTCATGATGCTCATCCTATTGAGCATGATAGCTTTCCTACCACACCTACACTGCTTGATGAGATCCAAGACAGTGAATCTTCATCACATGACAGTTCAGATTCAAAGTATGAGAGTGATGATGATGAAGAGCAAATGCTAGATCCAGATCCACAAGAACTTGAAGATCTAGCAATTGATTCAGAAGATGACTGAATGGGAGATCTAGTTCCACAAGAACCTACTGATCTCTTAACTTATGATCCTCCTCTTCCGAGATGGGAAGCCACTCCTCTGATATCTTCCAAAGATCTTGTTGGTGATCCAATTGATCGACGTAAAACCAAATCAGATTATCATAATGGAAGGTTCCATCCTTCTCACATTACTGATCTATTTCAAATCGATCGATCCTTCTTTTGAAAAGAAGGACACTTGCCTCCTTCTGGGGTAATTGGTGATATACTACATTAGCATCCTTCAGTCTATTTTGAGGGAGGGATTTCTTCCCACTGGGTTTTCCCTCTTTCCTCACTTAGTTTATTTAGATTGATTGTACGAGGTGACCTTTGGTCTCAGTCACCAGGGCCCTACTTTACCATTTCAGTCACTACCTCATGTTTAGCTTACAGGGGGGTGTTGGAATATTCTGACCATCATTTTTGTATTTTGCATGCATGCATGCAATTATGCATGCATCTAGTCATCAATATGGTAGTCTCCCAGCACCTAGTCCTTATTTAGCAGCCCCCAAGAACTTGTTTCTGCTCAGTTCTATCCCTCCTAGCCACTGATGCACCCTTGTTTTCATCACTAGAGAACATGTGTGCCTTCTTCCACCTATTTAGGAGTTACTTCAGTTAGTTAGTTAGTTAGTTAGTTGATGACTTAGTTCCTTAATTCAGTGGATGATTGACTAGTTAACTGACTAAAGCACTTAGATAGGCACCTACTGAGACTAGTTTGAGATCCACTAACTACTGACAGCTCCACATGCTCCCACATTGGAGTCTCCTTCCCTACATCAGTTCCCATGCACTCAGTTAGACTCAGTTAGACTCATTGACTGCTAGTTTACCTTTATGACCACTGCCACTGGTTTGGATGATGTCTCCAATGCTATCCAAGCCAAACATTGACAATGATTCGAATGACCTCTTGGTTAATTCGAATTCTCTTGAAAATTATTGTATTGTATTCAGTTATTATTCATTATTCGGAGTGCCAGCTTACAGCTGATGTATGATACAACATTTTTTCTCCATTTTCTGTGTAATGATTGTTAATTGATTCAGTGTTTCTTCTTCTTCTTTCTGCACTGCATGAGTGAATTCTAGTGAGGTATGCTACTGCTGAGTGATCTGAATCCTAAAATATCACATGGTATCAGAGCTAACAACATCTATTCCAATTGCAGTAGCAGTAGTTGCATCAATTCCTTGAGAAGTTGTCTTTCATTGAGCACTAGAATCCTCTGAGTTTCCACAGTAAATCCTGGTGCTATTGCCTTGAATTCACTCGAGAAATACAGTGAGTTCTAGCCAGGTTTGAAGGACTTAGTCACATGTTCTCAGTGTCCTAAGGCAGTGTTCAATTCGAATTGCAGCAGATATTCTTTTCATAATTATCATTGTTTTGCAGGAATCTCCCCTCCTTCAGCTTCGAATTCTACAGTATCATGGATCTCAAGTTGAATTCATTCAACTACTTCGAATGGAAGGAAAAAAAAATTCTATAGTGATTCTGCACTGGTGATTCTGCACTAGTGATTCTGCACTGGTGATTCTGCACTAGTGATTCTACACTGGTGATTCTGCACTAGTGATTCTGCATTGGTGATTCTGTACTAGTGATTCTGCATTGGTGATTCTGCACTAGTGATTCTGCACTTCTAGACTTCTGCACTGGTGATTCTGCACTAGTGATTCTGCACTAGTGATTTTGCACTTATGCACTAGTGATTCCACACTTATTCACCAGTCCTTTATGCACCAGAAACACATATGGAGATTGAGTTCATTCCATCATTTGAAGCCATCTTGCAGCAAGTTTTGATGTTTTATGCAGTTGCAATAGTTTTATGCAGTTGTAGCAGCTTTCTGCAGTTGCGGTAGTTTTCTGCAATTGCAGCAGTTTTCTGCAGTGGTAGCAGTAGATTTGAATTGAACAACATCTTCCATGGATCTGGAAGCATCTCCTTCTCTCTCTTCATTCAACTATGATGAATGGAAATGAAAGATGATAGCTTACATGAAGAGATATGCTCTCTTCAATATGTGTATGAGTGTTAAGAGAGATTTTGCTTCCTATGAAGAGGAAGAAGATTGGCATGATGATTGTGACAGAACCTCTGCAGCAATATGTACTGCTATGTTTTCCAATATGGAATACCTCATTGATCCTATAGAACATCCAAGCAATAACTAGACAATATTGAACAGTTTATTTGGAAAGAAGGAAGACGATGATGTCCATGCAGAACTTCCTCCAGTGCTCTCTCTATTCATGATTCGGACTCCATCATCTCCCATGATGAATTTGTTCAAGATAAATTCAAAATACAAGACATGGTTTTAGTTGATCCATCTTCTGATTTGAATTCTAAGCAAAAGATGTCAGTTACTACTATATAAGTTGAAGATACTTCCACAACCTCTACTTCTTATGAGCCTGCTGATGTGCAACATGATGAACTACTGAGTATTTTGGAGGTAAAATCAAATTTGGGAGGCAATGCATTCGACCTCCTTGATCAAATTCTTCCTTTGGACTCCTATTTGGTCATTGGCACATGTTTTCAGAGTTTCATCGAAGATGGAATACTCTATCATTTGCTTGGGTTCATGACTCATGCACTTTTTTGTGATTTTGGTTTTGATCTCACCCCTGTTGGTTCAAAGGAGATCATGCGAAACCATCTTCCAATTCTTGGATCTGATTTGAATTCCAAGACACTACCATTATGTCATAGTTCCTTTGGTTATGATCGCATCTATGTTGGTTCAAAGGAGATATCAAAGAACTATCTACACATTCATGGATTTGATTCTACTCATTTGATTCGAATCACATGCTCCAAAATTATCTTCATGATGCTCATCATGTTGAGCATGATAGCTTTCCTACCACACCTCCACTACTTGATGAACTCCAAGAGAGTGAATCTTCATCACATGACAGTTCATATTCAGAGTACAAGAGTGATGATGATGAAGAGAGAATGCTAGATCTAGATCCACAAGAAATTGAACATCTAGTAACTGATTCAGAAGATGAGCAAATGGGAGATCCAGTTCCACAAGATACTGATGATCTCTCAACTGATGATACTCCTCTTCCGAGATGGGCAGCCACTACCCTCAGATCTTTTGGAGATCTTGTTGGTGATCCAGTTGATCAACGGAGAACTAGATCAAATTATTAGAATGGAAGGTTTTTATCCTTCTCACATTACTTATCCATTTTAGATCAATCGATCCTTCTTTGGAAAATAAGGACACCTGCCTCCTTCTGGGGTGAGTGATGATATGCTACATTATCATCCTTCAGTCTATTTTGAGGGAGGGATTTCTTCCCACTGGTTTTTCCCTATTTCCTCACTTAGTTTATTTAGATTGATTGTATGGGGTGACCTTTGGTCTCAGTCACCAGGGCCCTACTTTAACATTTCAATTACTACCTCATGTTTAGCTTGCAGGGGGGTGTTGGAATATTCTCACCATCATTTTTGTATTTTGCATTCCTACATGCATCCATTCATCTGCATGCATTTTCATGCAAATGCATGCATCTAGTCATCAGTATGGTAGTCTCCCAGCACCTAGTCCTTAGTTTGCAGCCCCAAGGAGCCTATTTTTGCTCAGTTCTAGCCCTCCTATCCACTAATTGCCCTTGTTTTCATCACTAGAGAACATGTCCACCTTCTTCCACCTATTTGGGAGTTACTTCAATTATTTAGTTAGTTGATGACTCAGTTCCTTAATTCAGGGGATGATTGACTAGTTAACTGACTAAAGCACTTAGATAGGAACCTACTGAGAATAGTTTTAGCTCCACTGACTAGTGACAGCTCCTCATGTGCCCACATTGGAGTCTCCTTCCCTACATCAGTGCCCATGCACTCAGTTAGAATCATTTGACTGACTAGCTGCCACTGATTTGGATGATGTCTCCAATGCTATCCAAGCCAACCATTGAGGATGATTTGAATGACCTCTTGGTTAATTCGAAATCTCTTGGCAGTTATTGTATTGTATTCATTTATTATTCATTATTCAGAGTGCCAGCTTACAACTGATGTACGATACAACATTTTTTCTCCACTTTTTGTGTAATGAGTGTTAATTGATTCAATGTTTCTTCTTCTTCTTTCTGCACTTCATGAGTGAATTCTAGTGAGGTCTGCTACTACTGAGTGATCCTAATCCTAAAATATCATAGAACACTCATGGAATAATTCTATTAGAGGTCAATGATTAAAGCCTATTGTTGAATATGAGGAAACCTTGCATTGAGGCATACAGGTACCAAGGTACTAAGGTAGTTCCTAAGTCTATTTCATGGATGATGTGCTGATGTCGACAGGAATAGAATCATCGAAGGAGGGCCATAATGAATCCCACATCATCGACATGAAACTGACATGAAAGTGATGCAATATGGTGGATGTAAATCAGCATGGACTGACGCAAGGATATAAAGGCTGACGATATTGTAGAGGTTAACTCAGGTAAACTTCCTTTGAACATTGGATGGCATGATAATAATTGACTTGGCATCATTGACTCGACAAGGAAAATACCAAGACATAATGCGACAATGACTGGTGCATTCTTCAGATGAATGAAAGGAGTAGGATGAATTAAAGGAGTAGGATGACTCATGCAATTGGCATGACTCAGAGACAAGTGTATTACCCAATTGTATGAGGAGATGCAAACAGGTTCCATGTTCAAAGGTGACACAAGCTTCCATAAAGATTTATATAAAAAAACTCAGTTGAATTCTCCCCAACCCCCATCATGATTGGAAAGCACCTCTTTGTTTTTTAATGAGCTTGAGGAGGATAACATATGCTCAGTATAGATCACCTTTCAGATGAGTCCACTATCACATGTTTTACGAACCTGAGAAAGGAGGGGTTTGATCCCATATGGGTCCTTCAATGTTTAATTTTACGAGTCCAAAGAAGGTAAAATCGGTGATTTTTCATGTTTAGAGAGTCTGAAATAATATAAAGAACAATCTGAAGTATCTTTTCAAAAAATTAGTCCCCTAGGCCCGAAAAAGCGTAAAATAATGCCTAGGAGAACTCTCTTAGTCAATTTTTAACTAAGGTATTCATTTTTCGTAAATAGTCTAAATGGTCCGACAAAGGGGCAAACTATCACCGGATAGACTACCTTTCAAATACTTTTATGAGCGTGAAAGATACAAGTTCGCTCGGCAATATTCTCATGTTTTGGGAGTTTGAAAAGGGCTTAAAAGGAGGCTCCAAAGAGTTCATTTTTCATAAATTAATCCACCTAGTCCAAAAAAGGGGCAAACTAATACTAGGCAGACACTTCCTCATTATTTTTGCAGGTATACTCAACACCTTTTTACTTGGTTTTGACAAGTGAGACTAAGGTATCAAAAGCACTTGGAATATTTTTCATGTTTGAATTAGGAGCACGAAAAAGGAAAAATTAATCTCAAACCATTTTTCATGTTTTTGACAAAAGCACAAAAAAGTGAAAAGTAAGCTCAAACCACTTTTCATGTTTTTAACCAGAGCACGGAAAAGTAAAAATTAATCTTGACACCTCTTACTATTTTTAGTGAGCTCGAAGAAAGGTTGGAAGAATGCTTGTGGTATCTACTTCATTTTTTAACGAGCTTGCAAAATAAAATGAACTATGCTCAAGATGATTTTCATGGTTTAGCGAGCTTGAAACCGAAAATAAAGTATGCTTGAAAAGATCCATTGGTGAATTCTTTCCCCACATGATATCCAGAGGTTGGTGCATGCCCTCAGCATGATTTCTAGAAATAAGAAATTTAGTTCCAAAATTGTGTGGAAAGACTATCAAATTGACTTCAACATGATGCCCAAAGGTTGGAGACATGCCCCCCAAGCTTTGTTTCGTCTACCTACTCTTCCTTTTCACCCAATGAAATATATGGCTACTAATAGGAAAAGGTTCACCAGAGGGGTAGGAAGAATGGCGATCAAGTGACACAGGCAGATGAAATGAAGGTCCAAGTCCTAAATCTGGTGGGAGACTCAACTTAATGGGAGAGGAATTTGTTTCATTTTTTAATGATCTTGACATAGAAAGGGAACTATGCTCATAATGACTTGTTTCATTTTTTTACGAGCTTGACACAGAACGGGAACTATGCTCATAACGACATGTTTCATTTTTTAACGAGCTTGACACAGAAAGGGAACTACACTCATGATGACATGTTTCGTTTTTTAACGAGCTTGACACAGAAAGGGAACTATGCTCGTAATTGGTTGGTTTCATTTTTACACAAGATTAAAACCAAAAGTAAACTATGCTTGAGGTTAGTTCCTACCCAACATGATATCCATAGGTTGGTAGCTTGCCCCTATCATAAGAAGTGAGTGGTCTTAACTCCAACATGATTTCCAGAAGATTCTTAGATGATGGGAAGAATTTATCATCTCACTAACGACTGAACTCTAGCATGATGTCCAAAGCCAAGATACATGGCTTGCGATGGGGGAGGAACCACTAGGACATGTGTAACATTCAGGGAAGTCTGGTGGCTAGCAGTCATACAATGATTGGGTGTAACAAAGGAAAGTTGATCAATGGTCACTATGTTTCCATGATGAGTAAAATACATCACTCAAAAGAGTGTGGACACTACAACTTTCATGGCATATACATAATCTCATCCAAGGAGTAGATTAAAATCTAAGGGACCTTGGACTACCATAACATCAATGCTGATAGTTTTCCCTCCTAAGGTGATAGGTAACTAAGGAAGGATACCTGAAGGTCTAGTAGGTCTTCTATTAAAATCTAGTATCTGATCAGTGGCTAGCACAAGCTTAGGAGAACCTATAGCTTTCCAAGCAGTTGAGGGTAAAATACTAATAGAAGCCCCTTCATCAACAATAGTGCGAAGTATGTTCCTACTAGTAACTCCTACAAATATATGGAAAGGAACACCTGAAAGAAGACAAGATTTTGTTAAACTAATCAAATCAAAGGAAATAACCTCAGTACTTGGAGGGATTCCCATTGAAATTGACTTGATTTCCCCTTTCCTAGAACAATCTAAACTTACTAAGAAAACATCTGTGCTTTTTGGTTCACTCTCAACTGAAAGATTCGGGTGAGATGAAGATTGTGTCATGATGACTACTTCATTCTTAGAATTCTCCATTGAAAGAGTGGGATCAGGTGGAGATGAAATAGACTCAACCACTTCAAATTCACTCTTCAAAGGAAGAGCGGGATGAACTAATTTTTCTTCACTCTCTAAGGAAAGAGTGGGATCAACGAAGGATGGAGCTGGATCAACCTCTTTAGGTTCACTCTTCAAGGGAAGAGTAGGATTGACCGAGGATGGAACTCGATCAGCCTCTTTATCAAATAGTGAAGGGTCAAGGGACAGCTTACAATATCTGGTTGGAGGTGATTCTAAGATACAGTAATGTCTTCCATAAATTGTGAAGCTTCATCCATGCGAGGAAAAAGGTAAGTAAGGTGCATGTCCTTGCATAAAAAACAAGGATTCTTGGCTTTAACTTTATGACCCTTAACCATAGAGTCGTTGTTCGATGGGGTATCATCAGTATGATGTCCATAGGTTGATGATATAGGTTGTTTGGAGGTTGTAGACCGCAGGCTTCTAATACTTTGGAAATACCAAGACAATCTTTAATAAGTGATAACCCCCGCAAAGCTTGCAAGGGAACTTGGGTCTATGACGTGTTTGAATAGAATGAGCGCCATTAGAGGTAGTTGATTGATGCTTGGTCTATTTTTCATTCTTCTTCTTCCCAATTTTCCTTTTCTTCTTCTTCTTATTTTCCTGATTACTAGCATTACTGTTTTTATCAGGTGAGGAAGAGGAAATGGAAGAAGATACATTTGATGAAGAAGACAAAGGATCAATTTGGGACTGATGCTCTCATGATGGAGAGTTAGAATTTGAAACATTAGGTGCATTTGGGATCACTGAATTGGAGAATAACCATATTGGTAATCCTATAGATAATTCGGGAAGATTCAAAGTGGCAATAAAAGGAGGACCAATATATCCAAATGGAGGAAAAAAAAAAGATACCCCTTGAAAAGGGGTCTCTTGATCTGTAGTCCCAAAAGAGGTTTCCATATATAAACTCTCTAAGGTATTCTAAATACCACACACAACAAATGATACTCAAACTAAAAGCAAGAAAAAAACTAGTAAATAGGTGGGATATAAAATCCAGAATCCTCACGGGTGTGTCAAGTTGTCACAACTCACGATATAATGTAGTATACTCGGCCCAATTTTTCAAAGCACTAACCAAGGAGGATTAGGGTCGTACCCTTGGACAAATAAACCAACTACATGATAGTATGTGTGTAGAAATATCCCCGAGTGTTGTTCTCATTGTATTACGACAACAAGATGGCCAGAAGGTTTACTCGGTTGGTTCCAGTGTCCTATACGAGTCTCTTGATATACACAAGGTACGTGGGAGCTCAAATCTGTAGTAGTGTTGTCTGATGTGCAACCATTCGAAAGGGGCCTTCTGATATACTCTAGGTACATGGAATAACCACACGGTTCATGGGATGCAGTGCAGGAAAAATAACGACAGCTCCTATGTTTTAAGATGCTAGAACACGTCTCTAGCCTAATACACACAATTGCTACAAGATTTTAAATTAACTAGTGCTTTATTTTATCTTATGAGGTTAAGTGGACAATGAAGTAATGACTCGACTCAAAACCATGCAATGAATGATACTGCAAGTCTTATTTTCGATGAAGTCCTACTTAAGAAGGAGAGAGAGAGAGAGTTTTCCTTTTTAGATGCAATATACCCAATGTACATGCAATTCACTTTTTCCAATGAATTCCAATAAATCCAAAACAAACTCAACTCATGCACATGAAAATGAACTGTAAATTTTTCAATTTCGATTAATATTATCTATAGAAAGGAGCAAGAGGTTTCAAGCAAAGAAACCTCTTAAAAATGCAATTCATTTTTCTTAAAAATGCAATTCATTTTGCTTAAAATTGTAATCTAGATGGTGAAAAAGAGATCTTTTAGATTTCTCTAATGATCAATCCAAGATGAATCAAATGGTAAGGAAGGATTAGGAGAGGGTCCGAAAGTTCTAGACTTGTT
This sequence comes from Larix kaempferi, assembly GCA_027924585.1. NCBI lineage: Eukaryota > Viridiplantae > Streptophyta > Pinopsida > Pinales > Pinaceae > Larix > Larix kaempferi. The sequence goes on along the minus strand of BSBM01000451.1, from coordinate 4,648,960 downwards.
AGGAATTGATAACTCCACCCAAAAAAAGAACATAAAATTGGACACAAAAAACCCTACTCAAAGCTTGATTCCCAATCACCACCAAAGGGTCCCAATTTTTTCCTAACAAGGATTGAGGGTAACCAACTCAACCTAACAGAGGTCTAGATACCACTGGCCCAGGAAAAATCAAAGAAGGGAAGTGTCTATATCAACATAGGATTAAATTATCATGTATTGACTCCAAACAGGCTATCTAGATCTCAAAGAAAAATTATTTAACTTTTGTGACTCCCTTAGGAATGATTCTGGATTGACTACTCTTGTTGCTCATACCGATGACCAAGTCGAATTTGGCATGAATGAATCGAACATCTGATATTTCAAAATTTGAAGATGTTGGTAACAAAGAATGTGGCTACTGGTCTCCCAAATATCATTCCACCTATTGAAGTTTGTTCAAGATGCATGCTTGGAAAGCATCATTAGGAACCCTTTAATTCTAAGAGATTATGGTGAGCACAAGATCGACTATAATTTGTTCACAACTATATTTGTTGCATTAACAATCCCTCATTAGTAGGTGCAAAGTAGATTTTAACCTTTATTAATGATTTATTCATATTTACATGGGTCTATTTCTTGAAAAATAAGATTCATGTCTTTAAAAGATTTAAGGGATTTAGGGCATTGGCTAAAAATCAATATGGTTGACCTATTAAATGTTTGAGATCAAACAATGGTGGAGAATATGTGAGTTGATGGTTTGAATATTACCTATTTCATAATGGTATATCTTGGCAGAGATATGTCCCTCACAACCCTCAGTAGAATGGAGTGGTGGAGAGGAACAATAGGACTTTGGTAAAAATGTCTCAATGTCTACTGTTGGCCAAAAATCTTCCAACTAAATTATTAGTAGAAGTCGTTTACTGCTCAAACTATCTCCTGGACCTTGTTCTGACTAGATTTTTCATGACATGACACCAATAGATAAGTGGTGAGGAAGGAAACTATATTTCAAACACCTCGTAACTTTTGGATTTGTTTCTAGGGCATATCAGCGATAACTCTAGGAATAAATTGGATGCTAAGAGTCATGCTTACATAATGATGGGATATTATGATGAATAAAAAGATTATCAATTGTTTGACAATGTCAAACAATAGATTATATTGAGAAAAATGTGATATTTAATGAGAACACTTTAGGCATTAAGTTATTGAACTCTTCCTCTGGCTCCTTGCATAGTGATCCTTTAGGTATTCTTGAATAATTTGGATCGATTATACATTTCTTTGAATTTTTTAATAGATAGTCAACCTATATTCTTGAGTCGACTAGAAGTCAGTCTACATCAACGGAAGACATTGAAACACCTACACAATCTACTTAAACCATTTTACTTGATCATTCAACAACTTGTTTACCTTGGTGGGATTCCAAGTCGATTGAAGTTGTTGGAGCTGATGTCAATGATGCTAGTACTAGTCGGCAAACCCATAGTCATAAACAACATGGCAAGGTTGACTTGATGTCTCTTGTTCTCAAAAATTGTCTTGAAAGATATTTTGATGCTAAGGGATTACCTAAATGGGAGAATGATATGTCTGTTGAGAATGATTCTTTAATAAAAAATTGAACTTGGGATTCAGTTCCCCGGCGACATGGAAAGAATGTTGTGAAGTGTTGATGCGTCTACAAGACCAAATTTACCTCAAAAGGTGTTGCTAAATGTCCCAAGGGTCGTCTAGTATCCAAGGGATTCTCCCAAAAGGAAGGAATCGAATACACTAAAAACTTTGCTCCTATTTCCAAGATGACCTCGATTTGACAAATCTTTCACTTGTTGCTCGGTTTGGTTGGGAACTTCACCAAATAGACGTGAAATTTTTTTTCTTCATAGAGAATTATCTGGAAAAAAAAAATACATGGATCAACCTCATGGTTTTGTAACGGATTCCAATCTTTTTTACTATTGAGTGAAGAATTTTTTATATGGTTTGAAGCAAACCCCACGTGCTTGCTATGAGAAGGTTGATTGTTTTTCATCAATCTTGGATTCAAATGTTGTGAGTCTAATCACAATTTTTATATATTATATGTTCATGATGATACTTTGATTCTTGCATCGTATGTTGATGAGTTAGTCATAACTGGAAACAATGTCGACTTAAATATAAAATTGAACAAATAACTTGCAAATACCTTTGAAATGATTAGCCTTGGTCTTTTGCATTTCTTTCTAGGAATTCAAGTGGTATAAATGAAAAAATTTATATTTCTTTCTCAATCAAAATATGCTTTGGATATTTTGAAACGATTGAAAATGGATGACTTTAATCCTTGTGCTACATCGTTTTAGTTAGGAGTCAAATTCTCTAAATACTACGACTCTCCTAGGAGTCAAATTCTCTAAATACTTCGACTCTCCCAGGGTTGATGCCACGCTCTATCTATAGCTGGTTGGTATCCATATTTCCTTAACTCTCAATTGGCCTGATATATTCTTTATCACTAGTGTGGTTTCTTGATTCATACATGATCCCATATAAATCCATTAGAAATTTGTTAGGAACCCGTGTCAACCCTTCTCTTTACTTTGTTAGTATATTGTTGTTGGACGCATATGCTTTGTAAGTCGTCCTGTAGTATTTTTTGATCCATAGTTTGTATTAGCCGATGGTATTGACCCATAGTATTGGATGCATATGCTTTGTAAGTCGTCTCGTAGTATTATATGTCCCATGGTATTGACCCATAGTATTGGGAATAGACTTAGTATATAAGTGTGTGTTGAGGCAAATGAAGGCACCATGAAGTTATTTGTATTGAGCTTGCTCAAAGGAGGTTTCCCCCTCTAAATGGCCTACAATCAATAAAATATTTTGTGATCTCATATATTGTGCATTTTATCAATTAAGTGTTGTAGGTTCCTCACAAAAGTTGCAAAGCGAATTGTTCGATACATTAAGGGTACATATCAATTTGGTATCAAATATTATCATAATAAAGATCCATTGGTCAATTTTACTGATTTCGATTGGGCTGGTGATATTGATGATGGGATGTCCCCTTCTGGCTATGTGTTTTGACTCATCTATAAATACTTGGTTTGGTCATGTAAGAAACATAAGGTAGTCTCTCTTTCGAATACAGAAGCAGAATATCATGGAGATTCCAATGCAGGTACAAAGGTAGTTTGGATCCACTGGATTTTAGAAGAGCTTGTTTTTCCTATTTAGACCTTGAATTTTATCTATTGTGACAATAATAGTGCAATTCAGGTTGTTGATAATTCTATTTCAAATAGAAAAATGAATCATGTTGAACTTCATGTCCACTACTTGAGACAATTGATACAGGACAATGTTGTTACTCTTGTTTATTGCAGGATAGGTGATCATATTGTTGATATCTTTATAAAGCCTTTACCAGAAGCTAATTTTGTTAAAATCCAGGCATGCTTTGGATTCATGCAACTGCAATTAGGGGGTTTGTTCAAAGAACATAATTTTACCTCTTTAATATCCAAATTGTTGTGTTGATGGGGGTGTTGGAACCAAAGGTTATGCAAGTTGATCACACCTCTAGATATTTTGGATACATTCAATCAAACAACAACAATCAACTATCAGAATTGTCAACTGGAGGCTTGGCTGAGTGGTCGATTGATCATTCTAGTAGATGGTTGACGGGGAATTCAATTGGATGGTTGGAATAACTGAGTAATCAAAATAATGTCATAGTATTTTAGGAAATGGTTAGAATCGATGAACCTTCCTAGTGGACTAGATCACCCTCAATTCAATGAATTTTGTTAGATCTAAAGACTATAAATGAAGAACCTAATATGGGTTTTATTGACATGTAATATCAAATGTTGAATTACGGATTGTGATGTTCTAATCATAATGCAATATGCTCAAGTGTTGTCAATGACGTATATAGACACCACCTCTCTTCTTGGAATATATTTATCCCTTATGTTATTTTTGTTAGAAAAACAAGCTCGCAGAGCAATAACAATAAACATAAATGCAAATATAATCACACATACACATTACAAGAGAGACATAGATATATCATGGTTCAACCAAGATGGGCTATGTCCACGTTGAATTTGCCAATCCTTATTATTATACCATCCAGCAAAGTGAAGGGATACAACCTGCAGCACAGTCGTTGCACTTCCTCTTCACTGTCTCACAGTCTCTCTTCTTGATCTCAGAGATATTTACAATGCATAAAACCTAATACATCTTACCCTAGCCGTATTACAATGTCTTTCTTTTACAGGGGAAATACAATGGGAAAATAACACGGGAGACCCAAAACCAAGGTTGGGGAATGAGTGTACAATCCTCTGAGGTGCTCGAATGAGACAATATCATCTATGAGACTGGAAGATCTGGCTCCACAACCAACAATTTTTTTATCTGTCCTGTTGTTCAAATGTGCTTTCCCAACAAAGCACATGCTAGTATTTTGTGGCAACACTAGGCAGTCCGATCAAAATTTGAACAAGAAGAAAAAAATGTAAGACCAAACAAAGTCTCCCATTAGCCACGGCCAACTGTTGAATTGGATGTCGTTAACCAATCCTACCACTACTATGCAATTGAATTGTCAAGGTGGAGCATGGCTAAGAATCTTCCCAACCATTCTATAATAGAATATTAAAAAAACCCATCTAGACTTAGGATATAAAGTATTATTCATTTTGATACTGTTGTAAGTGTTTGACTAGGTTGTTGGCCCAATGTTTCCTTTTTAGGCTTGCAACTTGTCATCATTATCCAATTGAGAACCCTCATATATATTATTCATGATTTTGTGACAATCCAAAATGGTAAGAGCGCACTTCCTGCTTTTACACAACGTTTCCTACTTTTTCTGCTTTTCAATGGATAAGGATAAAGCTAAGTGCTTTCATGGACTTGGAAAGTTGTCTAGTTTTAGGCCAACACATCCTCCATATTTTCCTCTCCAAAATCAATTATCTTTCTTATTTTTCATCACTCATTAGTTTCCATATCTGATTTAGCTAATTTGTGAGTTCCTTGGCTGATTTGGAAAGTGATGTTGCCACTATTTGGTTTTTTTTTTGCTTTTATTAAGCCTACCTTTTGTGATCTTTTCAAATTGCCTTTAGTTCATTTGATTTTCTTTCTTGAGATGTATTATTTATTGTATTCTTATTGTTCAATAATATCAAGATGGAATTTTATCCAATTGAGTTTCTTTTTCTCATGTGTTTTAGTCAAATTTTCTTCCTTCTCTGCATTCTTGCAAAACTAATTGTGAGGTTTCTTCAGTGAACTAGATTCAGGATGTGACTAATTCTCACATGGTATCAGAACTCTGTAGTACTGGATTTCCTCCTGAGTGTTTTTTACAGGTATTTTGTGTAGGTACAACAAATTCTGGATTTGAAATATCTTCCTCCTCTTACTCCATTCAATTATGTTGAGTGGAATCCAAAGATGGTTGCATCTCTAAAGAGAAAATGTATCTATGATGTTTCTATTGGTGTTGTGAGCGAGCTAGAGTCCTTTGAAGAGAAGAATGAGTGGTTGAATGACTATGACAAAGCATTTGGAGTTATGTGTCTAGCAATGTCTTTAGATATGCACTACCTTATTGGTTCTACATACTATCCTTTTGAGCTATGATCCAAATTGGATAGGGATCTACATCAATAGAATATTGGTGCATGGAGCGAGCCTATGGAAACCTCCTCATGTGTTCTCCCTCCTGATGTATTGACCTCAACTCTCTCTAAATAATTTTTTCAAGATGAAGAAAAATTTCTTCAATACATACAATTGTTGAAGATGAAGTCTTCCATCTCTCTCTCATGTTCTCCTATGAGTCTTCTACTTTGAGTTATGAGCAAGATAAGCCAGTTCATGCTCTAGAAGATGAAGAGGACTTTGATTCCTCTCTTTCACATGAGTATCCTGGTGTGCAGAATGGTGGTCTACTGAAGGTTTTGGAAGATAGATCAAAATTTGGAAGTGATGCATTCGCCCTCTTTGATTACATGCTTCCTATGTAATTCTACCTGATTACTAGCACTAGTTCTCAGAGTTTCACTAAAGATGGAGGACACCACCTTTTAATTGATATTGATTCTCAATCTCATCATGGTTCATTTGGTTATGATCTCACCCATGTTGGTTCAAAGGAGATATCAAGGAACCATCTATCAATTCTTGGAGCTAATTTAACTTCCATTGATCAGAAGTTCAAGTTTCAAGAGCAATTAGATCTTATTAGAGTTGATCTTGCCTCATATGGTTTGAAATTCAAGTTCCAGAATGGTCTACATATTCATGGATTTGTTCTGATCAAGTTTGGTTCAAAGAGATTCCATATTCACTTGCATCCACTAATGGAGAATTCAAGAACCTGTTTTTGGAGTATGATCCACTTCTTCCCAAGAGGAAGATAGCCCCATGCATATGATCAAGTTCACACCTACTTGGGTTTGGAGCAACTATTTGAGGTGTGTTTCATGTCCATTCTTGAGGGATGGTTTTGTTCCCTTGAGGTTTTCCATGTTTCCTTAGTTTACATGGGAATAATAATTGTAATGGGGTGACCATAAGCCTTGTTTCTTGGGAACTAATCATATTTTACTCACTCTAATTCAGGCTTAAGGGGGGGCTTTAGAATATTTAAAAAACCCATCTATACTTAGGATATAAATTTTTATTCATTTTGATAATTTCCAAGGTGTTTGACTACGTTGTTGGCCCCGTGTTTCCTTTTTAGGGTTACAACTTGTCATCATTATCCACTTGAGCACCCTCAAATAGATTCTTCCTGCTTTTATGACAGTCCATATTGGTAAGAGTGCACTTCCATCTTTTCTTGTTTTTTTCTGCTTTTCAGTGGATAAGGATAAAGCTAGGTGATTTTATGGACTTGACAAGCTGTCTAGTTTTAGGCCAACACATCCTCCATATTTTTCTCTCCAAAATACATCGTCTTACTTCTTTTTCATCACTCATTAGCTTCCATATCTGATTTATCTAATTCCTGAGGTCCTTGACTGATTTGGAAAGTGATGTTGCCACTATTGGGGTTTTTTTGCTTTTAGTAAGCTTGCCTTTTGAGAGCTTTTCAAATATCCTTTAGTGCATTTGATTTTATCTCTTGAGACGCATTATTTATTGTACTCTTATTGTTCACTAATATCAATATGGAATTTTATCCAATTGAGTTTCTTTTTCTCATGTATTCTGCTCAATTTTTCTTCCTTCTCTGCATTCTTGCAAAACTAATTGTGAGGTTTCTTCAATGAACTAGATTCAGGTTGTGAAAAATTCTCACAGTCTATTAGTAGTTGGAATTACAACTCACATACGCCATTGTGATATGGGATACAAAATGGCAAGCCCGAGAAGTTGCAAAGTAAAGCATTAAGAGATGCCTGCAATCATAAACCAAAATATTAGATTTAAAACTTTCCCTTGAGGCAAGTTTATGATTGTAGGCATCCCTCAATTCAGATTCTATGACACACCTCCTTAGCCCACTCACTAACATCCTTTGTTTGTAATGAATTTGGACATCAGTATGTATTCTAACCTCATACATTAGAGGGGATCTATTGTATGGATATTTTTCACCCTTTCTATATGGAACACGAATATATGACACTCATATTTGGAATAGGTTGAGCACATGAAGACTACATGTTTTGATCTGGATTGCATTATTCCTGACACATGGTTGTGTTTTTCCTTAAGGAACAGTGTGACCCGCACAATGCTTATAAAAGATAACTGAAATTGGTTGTAAATTCTCAATATAAGAAATGTGGCCACAATTCAAAGCCACACATCAAGAAAGAAAGCTCAAAAATCAGAAATCTACGAGTATTGATCATGCATGGAAGGTACTTGTGCAACATGCTTTCACTCTTAACTTCAAATTATCACCTTCCTAGATTTTAAATGGAATATCATTGGATGAGAAAATAGGATGAAGAAAGTATCATCAACAATCCAAACTTCAAAAGAAATCGGAATGAGAATGATCTGAAAGTGGATGGTTAGCCCAGATTTCACTTAATCTAAAAATGACTACAACAATCCACTTTCCTTCAAAACCAAGCATCTTTTATTAACAGTGCGCTTCCTGTGAAATTGAACTTACTTAACTAAACTTCTTCAACTTGCATAAAGGAAATGCATATGTAGTTGTAGAAATATAAAGAGCATAAGATATGAATACCATACCAACTTTGATAACAAAGTTCAGTAGACTTCCTGGCTATGTCTCTGGGTCCACTCTCAACTAGTGAGACCATTCTATTATAATGCTCAAATCATAACAATTACAATGGTGACTTACGATATGAGTTTTGGAGACACCCTCCAAATTCATGGCTCGGATGCACAAATGTACTTCACCATTGAGATGCTCTCGAAAAACCGAGAAGAACAATATAAACTCGACCATACTTGGACACAGTGCTCAAAGACCCCCTTTGGCATGTACATCAAGACAATGCCCTGAAAATCCACTGCTTAGATGCTAAAATGGACATTAGAATCAGACTCAGCTCAAAATTCTGAGAAAATTAACTCTAAACTTGCCTATGCTTTTTTTATGTGCTCAAGGATCCCCCTGGCACGCAAAACAAAGCTATACTTGGCATGTACAATTCTCACCTCAAGATTCATGCCAAGCCTCTCAAGAAGATTTCGCCCTAAACTCTCTTCAAGATCTTCACTTTGAAATTATATTCCCAAATAGTGAGGATGCATCCCCTTTTATAGCCCCCAAAGGGCATCTTTTTTGTTACAACCATATTAAATTCATAACAAATATATTAATTGCCATTATTTAACATAAGCAAAGTTGTTGGCATATTTGTTAAATTTTTGGAGTTATGCCCCAAAGACCAGGGTTCAAATACCATATAAGACAAATAATAATTAATACGTTGGCTTATAATATATATATATATGTATGTATGTATGTATAAACTTGCATATATATAAAACAGACCATATAAATACAATACGTTGAACCATGTGATTGGTACACATGGTAGTCATTTATTGGGCATTGCCACATCATCAATGCCCATTCATGTGCCATGTTATCATGTCATGTCACCATGCCACATCACCATGTCGTGTTAGCATGCCACATCACTATGCCATGTCATCATATTGACTATACGGTCTTGCCACCTATCAGCCACCTTGGTTGTATGTCTTACCACGTGGCAATCTGTGGGATTTCCACGTGGCACCCTCCTACAACTTTTGCATGTTCCATCAAAACTTCAAAAGGGCATATCTTCCTCATACGACGTTCGTTTGAGGTGATTCAAGCATTGTTGGAAAGATCTCATTGATTTCTACGCAGTGGTGTTGTTTCCATTGACATTCAAGTCCTTATAATTTTGAGAATTCTCAGATCCACCTAGATCATAGAAGGTGAAAACAATGCAAGGTTAACATTTCCATTGTTGAGGGGAAGCTATTTATTAGTTTCTTCAGTTATGTAGGGATATTGAGTGGAGATCAAAGAACCACCAAATGATTCATCCACTAGAGTAAGATATGAGATCACCATCAACGAGGGATCAATACGTGTGGCTAAGGACAAGGGAATCTAAGCTCTAGTGAAGGGGGGAGGTATGGTTTAATTTGTGTGTGGGAACAAGATCATCATTGTAGCGATAATTGGAAATGACGAACATGATTAGGAATATCAAACAATTGAAGGAAAGAGGTTTTTCTCTCTTACATGTTATTTCCCCTTTTGTTAATAGCTTACATGTAGATATAAGGAAATAACCATTAAAATCTACACTAGTGGTTGTCGAAGAGCTTGACCCACTCTCAAGGAGGATCAATCTAGGAACCTAACTAAATCCTCTAACTACAATCTTATACATTATTAGTTGACACTAGGGCACGGGAATCTAGTTACATTAATTTTTTTATTTAAACAATGATTAAGCATCGATTTCATATATAAAGTGGGTTTTACTTTATTCTCTTTTTGTTCAAGAAACATTTTTTAGAAATAAATTGTAAAGGGACCTTTCTCAAAGTAGACATCCATATACCAAAAATCTATATGTTTATAGTTTAATACTTGCAATTAATGATGGTATTCATACTTTAGGAGGATTTCTTTAGGGAGACTCTTGCTTAAATCAACATCAATGAACAATGAACATTTGAATAATGGTGGAGGTTGCACTAGTTTTGATGAGAGGTATTAAGGCAATAAACTCACTTAGAGTATTGCCAACGTTTATGTAAGAATTTTATTCCAAAATTCAAAAAAGAGACTAAATCATTTTACTCATATCATAAAAGATAAAAATAATTGAAAATTTGAATTGAACTTACGATCTCACTTGCTCAAGAAGAGACATGTTTTTTCCCGTGAACCAAGACTAAACTTCACAAACCAAAAAATATAAATTTTTAAAAACATACATATAATGAAAAAAAAATCTCCTAGATTAAACAAAAATGAATCCATAAGAAAAACATTATACATTTTAATATCCAAATTAAAATGTTTTTCAACTTGGACTAAATGTCATTGAAGATATTAATCCATGAGTTAAGAAATATTTTTCTTTTTCATTAATTTGAATCAGATCTAACTTCAAAACTAAAATAGACACAACCTTCTCGACACAAAAGGATAAAACCAGATACTTACTTTCTTTAAAATATAAATTATTCACATAAATAAAACCCATAAAAAGTTTACTAGCAAAGATTGTCCAATCATGTTACCCACATAGCCTTCACCTCAAGGAAAAAACCCTCAATTTAGAGTGTGAATGGCATCGTACAACATCTATAATTGACATCTTCAACCTTTTTCCTAATTTAATATTCTTGCAATTTGTCTAATTTTCTCCATAATACTTCCCCTTCACTTGTTAAGATTCTAGCGTGAATTTCAATCATAAGTTGTGGACACCACGGTTCATTTTTCTCTCGTCTCTCATGCTACTATTGTGTACCCTCCTTTATTTTAGCACGTGTCTCGGGGAATATTTAAATGCCTTTATAGTGATTTCCACCACCACATAGTTTTATTTTAGCACATGTCTCAATTGGACGATGATTTTGGGAACGTTTTCACATGAGTGCCTATTTTGTGCATTCTATGTTGCAAGGAAAGGCGTTTGATAAAGAAGGTTTGTGGTATTACCGTTCAAAGATTGGGTCATTTGATATGTTAATATCATCATGTAATTATTTTATACTAATATTGTCTTGGGAAATAGTAAGTATGATGGTTCTTTCAAAGGTAGTATGTAAATTACGAAAAAAATTAGTAAGTATTTATTTACTGAATGGCTTGAGGCTTTCACAATAGAGGAGATTACTTAGTTCACTTACCCTTTGTGAGAGGAGTCTCTTGGTTTTTTTAGATAGTTTGGTCTTTTTTAGGTGTATTTTTGTGTTATTAAGTGATTTGATTTATTATTAGTTGAGCCATTGCTTTATATCTAGGTAGAATGAGAGGATGTGCTTGAAAGTCAACATGCCTATGAAAATTAAAGAGGGAAAAGTCTAAAAATTCGATGATTTTGCTTGTCTTGCGAGTTTTTTATCGGAATTTGATGATTTTTTTAATAAATCTGACTTTTGTATTGTTAAAATTGTGCTTCTTAATGCATAGATAGATGTAGTGCCCTCAAATACCCCAAGGACACCCAAATTATGCAAGTTTAAATACTATTCTTTGATATTTTAAAAATTTCTTCAAAATTTTATTGGTTTTCGTCGAAATTATGTTGGAAAATATTATCGAGAAAAAACGAAATTGTCAAACATTTAGGCTACACTATTCAACCGTTTGTCTATGACCCAAGTGGGAGATTTAGTTGAATCATTATTTTATACCTAAGTAGAGGATGTGCTTAAAAGTCAACATGTCTATGAAAATTATAGAAATTAAAGAGTTTATCATGATCCAAGTGGGATATAATATGTTTACACAATTTATTTAGCATATAAAAGTATCCAATGATTACTTTGGATGTTAAACCCTCACCATTATGAGAATAAGTTTTAAACCCTCATATATAGTGCCAATATATGAGCCAAAAGTTTAAAATTAACTTTATACATGGTCTCTACTTATGTTTATTCTACTCCTTTGAGCATTGGTTTCATAACATAAATGGTGTGATATGCACTTCTTCAAAATAGGTGCACAAATGAACATGAGTGAGCTGTACGGTTTGCAAAAACAATTGTACTTTCTGATATACCAAACAAATCATAGATACCTTAATAGAACACACGACATTAGCACTCCAATATTTACAAACATCGATGCACCTTTAATATATAACACTAATATATCTATTATATATGGGAGTCATGTATTTTTATAAATTCCCATGTTATTGTTTAACCACATATTCTAATTTATCGATACATTTTCTATTCATTGTAACAAATCATCCCAATCTTTTAAAGTTTTGATGCATAAAAGTTATGTTAAAAAACTACTCATCAATATAATACATATTATAAAGCATTAATGTAAAACTTATAAACATATTCAAAAGTATCCATGCAAAAGCTACATTAAAGAATGAATAATTAAGTGAAATATTTTTTTTAAATACACAATATTTTTTATTTTTTTTATTTGTTTTAACAATTTTATATTTTTTTATAATAATTTGTAATTAATATTAATGAATTAATAATTTATTATTAATAATTTTGAAATTCAGTTTCAAATTTATGATACTCAATTTATATGTAAAGGAAAAAATAAAAAGAGAATAATAATTTAACAATAAAAACTATTTACACAAATATATAAATAAAAATTAATTAAAAAATATCTATATTATGAAAAAAACATTTACACTCAATGTTATTTATACACAAAGAAATACAAAAATTTAAGAATTAAAAATATCTAAAAACTTAAGAATCAGTTAAATAATATGAAAAACTAATAAAAAGAAAAGAAATGATAATACAAAGTATCACTATTCAGTTTTATAGAAAAATAAAAATACTTAAAAATAAAATAAAGATATAGAAAAAAATCACAAATGATAATTATGAGAAAATAAAATTATTTAAAATAAATAAATAAACAAACACATATTTTAACACACATGAAAAAGTTATAAACAAACATTTACAATTATAAAATTAGAATAACAAGATCACTTAATATAAAAACCAATCATATGATTTTGAAGGTTGGCAACTTTTATTTAGTTCTAGTTCATTGTATAAAATTGTGACTGAAGTTTTTCTAATGTATTTTTGGGAAGGGGTGATGTCTAGATTTTGGGAAGGGGTCAATGTCTTCAATCTAGAGTATGATTTAGATCTTCATATATATATATATATATATTTGGGAAGAATCGAGGAAAAGAATTAGCACTTATTCTTGAACTTGAAATGAATGTAATTATGGTCTGGTTTTATTGTTGTCATTATTATTATTTATTTTGTTTTGAGGTTGTGTAGTTTAATTTTTTTAAGTTAATATGTTATAAGATTTTCCATATTCATTTATGGTCTCAATAAAGCTTATTATTTAGATTTATCTATAATCTTTGATCATTCATTACATTGTTGTAGGAAGTAGTAATAGTTTCTCCAAAGTTGTTATAGAAATGTGGAAAAAATGTTCACCACACATAGTGATTGGTTTCTTGAAAATACCAACAATGATGTATCTATTTTAGAATATTATAATGTTTGTGAATTGTATATTAAACATAATATTTTAATTTGTCAATTGTTGCATTGAAGAGGTGCATTCTGCATCCCAGTAGGGGGATGTGTAACTCCTTCTGTGCTCATCCTACAGTCGTCATGTGTCATTTAAAAAAAAAATATTATAAAAATTAACACGTCGGCTCAAATTAGATTTAAAACATTTTACGACATATGTAATACTATACAATTCAGATAAATTAAAACACTTCCTCAACATTTGCACTCTAAAAAGGGGTTTGCACGTGGAGAAATTTGATCCCTCTCAGCGCTTGGTAGATCCTCTTTTAAGATGGATCTATGTTGGTATAACCTAAATTCCATGATTAAAATTTGGATAACGAAGATAGGGAAGCCACATGGATTGAACTATAGCTTGATAAGGAGTTTCCTTTTTCCTTCTTATATTTAAAAAAATGTGTTACTACTATCTACTCAAGGAACTAGCATGAGTATGTTGAAATGAAATTATTGTACTTACTATTTGGCTGGGCACTTTTTCTAACATGATATATTAATTAGCTCAGTTTCTCTATGTTGGTGCAATTTCTTGGTTTTCCTTGGTAATTTGGCTCTTAAATGCTTTTTTGTGTCAATAAGTGATTTTATCTATCCGGAGTTGAGTTGTTACTAGTAATGGAATTTGATGTGGGAAAATTTCCAGGGGTGATTTGCCCATTAAATACAATCAGAATTCAAAGTAAATCGTCACTTTTCTATGTTGAAATGCTTAAAAAGTTTTATAAAACTGACAGGTGGATTGGATTTGAAATTTCCAACCCTGGGGCAACCTAGGTCGAAGATGAGTTCTTATTAATAGTATTTTTTTCTATATATCTCAACATATTTCTCTTGATCTACGTGAAAGATAAATGATTAAACAATTTATTCAACATATAGATTCATCAAATGATTACCTAAGATGCCAAAGCTTCACTACTAGAAAAACAAGCCTTTGCAAAGGTTTTTAGTGTTAAATGTATGGACCAAAAATTTTAAAAATACCTTTGCAGTTAGAAGTAAATGTTTTTGCTAGTAATTTTGTAAAGGTTTTGACATGACGATAGTAATTTTGTAAAGGTTTTGACATGACGATAGGATTTTTTTAATGGTTGTTTTTTTCAACGCACCTATATGTTAACACCACTTATAACATTGAACGCACATGGATAAATGATGTACCAAAACACTTTATCAAAATAAATACATAAATAGACACAAGTGATTTGATATCTATGCCAAAGCAATGGTATATTAAAAGCACTAGTGCTTATAATCCAACATGTTGGAGTGCTCAGGAGCAATGGGCAACAAATAGAAAACACAAATAAGAAAATGGATAATTGTTAATTCATTTTTCTCACTATCATATGTACATATCAATACATTGAAATGACCCTTGGGTTCATATGTCCAAGACATGGCTTGGACTCCTAATGATTGTTCACATTCACATGTGACTCTTGCAGTGAATGTGCATAATAATACCAAATTATTAACCCATGTGGATTAATGTTTCCAACATTCCCCCATTAATCCAAAGGGGTGTATATGAGTCCAAGAAAAGAGAGCTGAAAAAACTGGAAGTGGGCAGCTACCAAAGGATGAACATTTCCAACTTGACAATCTAAATTTCTCAAGCAATCTAGTAGAAGCTAAAGTCTTCTAATAAGTCGTGAAAATAAGGTGCTCTCTAAAATGGGTGGTTTTGGGATGACCACAAACCAAATGGTTAGCAAAAGTTGATGTCTTCTACTAAATAGGTGTTTTTGGATGACCACAAACTATGGAACTTGGCGACTTGGCTCTAGGGTTCAATGATTCCTTCTAGAAAATGATGGTTTAAGGACCACCACAAACTAATGTCTATCAGAAGCAATAGGAGGTTGATGTCTTATACTAAATGGGGGATTTTAGGAAAACCACAAACCAAATCATGCTGGGTGGAACATGGCTCTGCCACTAGCTTTGGTTGTAGCTCTGAGTTTGGATAGGTGGCACTGGCTCAAGGCTTTGGCAATTGGCACAAGGTTTTGGATATGGCTCTGGATTTGGATCTGGTACATGCTCCCTTGTTCCAACTCGTTTGTTCTCGCTCACTTGTTTTTGAGGGTCCATCATTCCCCCCTATCAAGAACAAAGTGAGGAGTAGAGAATTCATGGTGGTTATGAGAGTCACAATTAGACACAGAATGCCATGATCTGATGAATGCTCTGGAACCTAGCTTTCTTTCTATGTTCTTGCTACAATTCTAAATATGGAAACCAGATCTAGTTGTGGCTTAGGATCGCTTGTTCCGGAATTGAAGAAGGTTGTGACTACTTGTTTTCAACTTTATAGGGATTCGAAACTTGAATCCTCACTATTGATTCATGATATTCCCCCTGTCATGTACAAGATGAGAAACAGGAAAATTTTCTGCTACAAGTTGTGTCACAACTCGAGACTGGGTTCTACGATATGGATGACATATCTTCTTGGTTGTTTTTGACAATTTCCAAGAAACCATCCACCCATAGTGAATCTCCAATCTTGTAGGTTTCTTCAGTGTTGAACATCTATCTGAAGAATGGTTATGCTTCACGCAATGCTGACAAGGATGGTGATTAAAGCACTGCTCTTCTATGTGGCCAATTCACTGACAATGTTGGCACTGATGTTCAACTTGAACAAGTAAAGAGGACTCATCTAGAAGAAATCCAGAACTCTGAAATTGGATTGGTCTGGAAAAAATTGGAATAAGAAAAAGCGCTTCCTTAGATCATATCCAATGCCTATTTTTTGTTTGTTGATCCTGAGTTCCTCCCAAAGTCTAATGATGGGCTTGGAAATATTATGCTAAAACTAATCATGAGGGGCTTCATATTCAGTCAACATTTCACTTATTTGGTCGTGCACTAACGGCTGATAGGGATCATCTTCATATTCAAAAAGAGGGTTGTTATGAACAAGAACGAGTTCAAAATGTTGATTCCTTTGTTGTATATTGTCATGTTGAAGAATGTGCACTTTGGCTTTCGAAACCTGCAAATAAGTTAGAACAGTTTGGGGGGTTTCTTTGTTGATAATGATTAAATTGTCAATAATAGTAAGTATTAGCGTGTTCATTAACTCTAATATTTATTCAATTCGATACATTGTGAGGACTGAGTAAGGCATCCTTGTGCAGCTAGGTCCAAGTTACAAATGACTCGACAACAAACTGAAGGATTCTTGCAACTCCGCCCATTTACAAACACACTCAACAATTTAAGTCAGGAGATGAAAGGGTGTTGGCTACAACCGATAATGCACCCAAGTACAATGCAATTCAATTTTGATTTGACACTTGCAGAAAAACAATTGCAATTACAAGTGAACTTACAAAAATGGCAGTTTGCAAGTCACAAAGAATGTTGCTTATGAATCTGAATTGATGAATTGGTTTACCTCATATTTCTTAAGTGACGATGATCCGAGCTAATGAAACACACGGGCCTCTGTTTAACAAATTTTTGCAAGTTGTTAAAACAATTTATTTTCTCTACAATAACTTATAGTCGTCAAACTCTACAAAATAGCCTACTGTAACAAGGTGGTAAGCAATATGCATAACACTCTCTACAAAGGTCTAAAAGACAGTCTATAATATAATCTCTAGAATAGTGAATTCAATACAGTCTATGTATAGGCAATGTGCGGGTCTTTGCACCAATGTAAGTTATACAATAATCTTTGTACACAACTCCAAAGGTAAGTCAAGGCATGATGAAGCATCTTTTAATTATCTTCCCAATAATAAATGAGCTTATATGATGTGTGCAAACAAATGGAATGAATCTAGTCAGCATGCAAATGAGTAGAGTGAATTCAATGTACCTTCTCTAACCTGTGAGGTCATTTAAAAAATATTGCCATCCTTTGTATTATAATTTTCACCACCCTCCACTCTAAACAAGTTGCACAATATTGAAACCAGATTGAGGTAGGTTATAACTGACCATTGAAAGCACCCACAGTCTTCAACGCACTCTTGCTCCAGGCAACAATAATCCACACTCATTAAACAATGGCATTCAACTATGCAATAACCATATCAATCCAACAATAACCAGATCAACCCAGCACCATGGCATTCAACTCTGCAACAACCACAAAGAAGAGGGACACCACTTAACGCTGCAACTGCATCCACATTATAGACTGGTGTTCATCGCCTTCAAGCAATTTTACAAATATAACACCCACTCATCTACAGGGTTGCGATAACCAATTCAACGCACCTTCAATACACTTCAATCGCAGTCTTCATACACTTCAACTAGCAATATAATAAATCCTATTTTTTCACAAAAGATCTCTGCAAAACAATCTTCTCTAGCCAACGATCCAATCAAAGAAATGGTCAGGTTGTAGGTGGTTTACCATGCACTGGAGGGAAAGAGTCAACAATGAGTTAAAAGAAAGTACGCAATGCAAATACAAAGTCGCACCATGTGCTAAACACAACAGTTGGACAAACCATCTCATCGACAAACTCGCTACACCAATGACCAAGCAATTAAAACTCTTAATCCCTTCAACCAACAATCAAGGAAGTTAAGATTGAGATTTGAATTCCACCCAAGGATCTTAGCAAAGAGAGCTGTGAGTAATCAATTGTGTGAATGATTGCATACAAGCTTTAGAATCAAAGTGAATTACTAGTGAGGTATAGTAATCTATTAAAATTCCAGTGAATACTTGAGAAGAGCAATGCGTATGGTTTCTCTCCAGCAATATAACAACCTTTGTGTGAGCCTCCACGCGTCTAAACTGAACAGCCTCAAATGATCAGCTATTGTATCCCTCACACAATCGCACGAGGCCAAAGTAAGAATCTGAAGAGAATGGTCGTGGTGCATCTTGGAGGAGATGGAAGTATAATTACATTTTCTCCAGTTTGCATAGCTCTCACCAGGTTTCCTCAATGCATAAGTAGCTCGTGAGATCCCTCCAGTGGCGTGAGATTCCTCCAGTGGCGAGTGATGTAACTCGTCTCACGTAAGAGTAGTTAGGGTTTCTGCTTGGAAAAAGAGCGTGCGGGTCGACTACAGGTCACGGGGGTATTGAGAATAATGGAGGAGTTATCTCCAGTGGGGTCACAGCTCAGGAATTAGGGTTTCTCATGCAGGATTGATTAGATATTTGTAGTAACGAGTGTAGAGGAGGGTGAAGATCGCTTCAGGAAAGCATGAGAGAGAATAGTTCACAGTAAGAGTGTTAGGGTTAGCTGGTGGATACAAAAAGAGACACAGTTTCTAGGTAACATATATCTAGCAGGACTGAGTGCAGGTAGACTGGCGGGACAACACTGACATAGCCAAGTCTGAAGGAATCCCTACGTAATAGCACAGGCCATAGGTCTCAGAAACGATCTAATACCACTATTGGAGTGCCCAGGAATAATGAGTAACAAATAGAAAACACAAAGTAATGCATTATGCATAATAATATCAAATTATCAACTCGTATTCAACACAACACATAGCACCAACACCCCCATATTTAAATGAATCACAATATGCCAGTAGCATATGAATAGTTGTGTGGCTTCCTCCCATTATAGCAATGCATCCCCATTGTTTTAAAACATTATTGTACTAGTTTGAAATTTTATGAAATAGCATACGTGAGATACATATTCATAAATTCTGTAGCCAAAATTTTGGTTTCCTTATATTTAAGAGAAGGTTTATCAGAGGAGATTACGTTGCATAAAAATGGGGTTGCTCATGTACAGCCCCTGGATTATCAGGGAATTCCCTTTAAAAGTAATCGATGCCATCTTTATGGACATCTGGTAGCTGATTGCTCCCTTCCTTTTAAGAAGAAAGTTTGGTTACAGAAAGACGTATTGAAGCAAAATCATGGATTCTCCACATATTTTAATCAGTTAAAACCTCATAGAGTTCTGTTATATTCTCCTCGGAGATCTGAGCCTTTTGTTGAAGAAGATAAAATCGTAAAGGAAGAGTGACCCAAGTGAGTTAAATCTTTCAAAAGATTTAAACCCTATTCTAGAAACTCCTTCAGTTTTATCCATTCACAATGGATCTCCTATGTGGACTGAAAAAGAAGAAGCTACCTGCACATGGAATTCTTCTTTGTTCTTGGATCCGTCTGTAAAGGATTTGGAAGGTGTACAGAGAATGAATTTAGGAATTTCTAAGAGTACAGAACTTCAAGTTTTTCCTTCCAAGGAAGGGTTTTGCTCGTCTATGTCTCCTCAGCTTATGAATTCTAACCAGATAATCGACTTAACAGAACCCTTAGAAGGTAAGAAGCCTAATATTTGTGCAACTCCTAAGGATCCTTCTAAGAAAAGGGAAGACGCGGACTACAAAATGAAGCTCAGACCAAGGAATGGAGGTTCAGAAGTAAAAAACAGAGGAGGACAGTTAGGTCTGAATATAGAAGTAATATTTTCAAGGATTAGAGGAAGAAGATCTCACCTACAGAGAGCTCAGATTAAATCATGTTATCAGGTGGCGGAAGGTACTCAAAAGTTTTTAATGGGGACTCTTAGAGCAACGGAGTCCCAGGTTACCTAATGTTGGTATGCTCCCTGAACTGTAGAGGGATGTATAAACCCTAAAAAAAATTAGCCATTCGTAGGTTGATAATGTCAAATCACCCTGATATTGTTTTTTTCAAGAATCTATAATGGAAGGCAAAAGTTTAATTACAGATCTCAAAAAACTGTTAGAAGGATGGGATTTTTGTTCTTTAGATGCTAAAGGTAGGCCAGGAGGTATCATTACTGGATGGAAGGTGGGCAACTGGACCTTACAAAACTCCTGGTCAATGGACTCAATATTGGGTACTGAATTATCTTCAATTTCAACAGGTAATTCTTTTCTTTTTGTTAACGTTTACGGTCCATACGTTGAAAGAGTTCGTTTCTAGGACAATCTTCTTTCCAGAAATCTGTTGGAGGACAGATCTTTAATTCTAGGGGGGATTTAAATTTCTCTTTGGGGTTTTCTGAGATGGGGACCAAATGCCTTGAAGGATATATTATCATATTACTTTTTACAAAAGCTTGATTTGGTTGGGTTACTGGATATTTAACCTATAAGAAGAGTTGGTCAAGAAAGGATATCCAAGAGATTGGACAGATTCTTAATCAGCGAAGCGAAGGTCTTATTGACTCTTCTTTCAGATTCAGACAATGGGTGTCAAATCATAAGAAGGGAATAAATACGATTTGGAAAATTAACACAGAAGGAGGGGATCAAGTTAATATTTTCAAAGACATAGCAGAGGAGGGAGTAAAGTTCCTTGACTCTGTTCAAAAAAGTGACGGAAGAAAAAATTGCAGATATTGTTAAGATAGCTCAATACTTCCCATCTGTAGTAAATGAGGAGGTTAACATTCAGTTGATGAAGGAAGTATTAGGCAAGGAATTAGAGGAGACTCTGAAACTTAAAAAAAAAAAAACCCTGGACCGGATGGAATCCGGTGGAAGTCTTTATCAGTTTATACGATTATACGATGTGCTATGAAAATACCTCCTTAGAGTAATGAAAGACTCTAGAAAGAATGGTAAAGTGTTGGCAGCCTTCAACACAATACTCATAGCATTGATTCCAAAGATAGATAATCGTGTCAACTTTGATCAATTCAGGTCGATATCACTTTGCAACTCCATTTACAAAATTATAGCTAAAATAATCACTCAAAGAATTAAACCATTCCTATTGGTTGATATTTCTCAAGAGCAATTCATATTTTTACCTGGTAGGTAGATCCATGAAGTTG
This sequence comes from Larix kaempferi, assembly GCA_027924585.1. Taxonomy (NCBI): domain Eukaryota; kingdom Viridiplantae; phylum Streptophyta; class Pinopsida; order Pinales; family Pinaceae; genus Larix; species Larix kaempferi. The sequence continues at coordinate 4,627,430 of BSBM01000451.1, read as the reverse complement.
TTGGTTCCGCACAAGGAGGACTACATTCTATTAAAACTAAGAAGATCAAATCAGTCATCTTAAAAATTGATTTGAAAAAGGCTTACTAAAAAGTAAGATGGACTTATATTAGAATGACACTCTCTCAATTTTGGTTTGGTGTGCAATTCACTAAATGGATAATGGCAACTATTTCCTCGGCTTCTTTCACTGTCATGATTAAGGATGTGACTTCTTCTTTCCTAGCATGGGTATAAGACAGGGATGCCTGTTATCCCCCCTCTTGTTCTTTCTGGTAGCGAATGGCCTAAGCAAATCCTTAAACCATGCAAAAATTCAAGGTGAATTCAAAGGCATCCTAATACGAGGAACCTGTAGACTATCTCATATCATGTTTGTTGACAATATGCTTATTTTCTCAGAAGGCTCGTGTAATGACCTGAAAACGCTGGCAAAAAATCTCAACCTGTTCTTTTCAGCTACAGGTATGCAAGTAAACCATTTGAAATCTTCCTTTATTGAAGAAGGACTTAAAGATGAAGATCAGCTCATTTTAAAGAGTTTATTTCCTTTCAAAGAACAGACTCTAGATAATGGATTGAAATATTTAGGATTTTTTCTAAAACCTATGTCTTATGGAAAAAAAAATATAGGAACCGGTTAATTTCCAAGTGTGAAAAATGTATAGCAAATTGGAGTCTTAAATGGATTTCTAAAGCAGGAAGACTTGTATTAGCTAAATCTGTACTAGAAGCAACCCCTATTTAGTGGAGCTCTCTCTCATGGATCCCTAGAGGCGTTCTGATTGTTATCAGGAAAATCCTATTCAAATTCGTCTGGTCGGGAGCTTCATAACAAAGGAAGATGGCTTGGATAAAGTGGCAGGACCTATCCATTCCAAAATATCAAGGTGGATGGGGTTTGAAATGCCCTTTAATGTTCTCAAAATCCCTTGCAACGAAAAGTACGTGGAGGTTAACAAAAGGGACTTGTTTATGGAGAGAGATCATAATCCACGAGTATTTAAAACCTTTAACGGCAATGGAATGGATCGGGAGCCTGATAAAATCAAATCAGAATGTCTCAGAATGTCTCAATTATTTGGAAAGAAGCAATAAATTCTTACAATGTTATTGCAGATTGTAATGTCATGGAAAATGGGAGACGGTAGTAGTGTGTTGGCAGGGGAGGAAGCATGGGTAGTGTAACATCCCTAAATTTTACAAAAATTTAAAAAATTTCTGAACATTATAATTGCTATTTATTTATTATGCGGAAGATACATTTAATGAATGTTGACTCATTAAAAGTTGTTCACTCATGTTTCATAATGTCGGTTCGTACTTATTTATGCATCGTCGTAAATTTATTTAAAGTTTGTAGTGACATAATCCTCTATGTAATTATTGTCGGAAAATTATGTAATCAACTCTCAGGTGGTTTTCAACTTCTATGTGAATGTCTCTGTCTTTGTTTATCAACAACATCGTTCTTTTGTCATTTTTAAGTATCGACATTTATTCATATCTTTAGAGCTTGATATATATGTCAATTATGTTTACTAACATTTTTATTTTCTTTTAATGGGGTCCTACTGATACCCCAAAGCTTACTTAGCTATTACATAGCTAACGCTCTTACTACTTTTGTACAGATCACACGTGAGAGTGATATCTTCAGTTGGAGATTAAAATTGTTGTATGTCATTGTTGTACTTACTCTAGACTTTGATGTTAAAGGCGTGTTTGTAGAAGACTTACTTACTTGATACTTAGGGTAAGACCTACCCTAGCTATATTCATCATTAAATGAGTTTGTTTGGTTTATTGACAAATATATATAATAAAAGTTTATGTATATATATATTGTACAGGATTTACGTTTTAGCTTAAGCATAACATAAGTGCACACTATATGTAACTTAATATGGGTTAGCAAACCCCATATTCTAAGTTATCCATATATTATTGTTTTATTGACATTGTATTATGATCATGGTTCATCACATAATATATTCGATCCCCATTACTATAGTTCTTATGCATGAATTTTTAAATGTGGTAGGGTTATAAGCCCACGACCACGATTATAATCTTGTAACATGAATATGTAAGGACATTAGGATGTAATTCGACATAACTGTATAAATTATACCAAGCATGGACCACGAATTCGAAACTTAGTGGATCTTTGCATTGGCAGGTGGCAGGTTTAAACTTAATGTTAATTAAATGAGACCATGGTGGAATGCACAATGGAAAACATGCCCTCGTAACTCATTTCATTTTGTTCTTTTGGCAAGGCTAGTGGTGGAGGCCGACAGCCTCCCGAGATGTTAGGTTTGGAAAATGGGTGTGCACAAATCAGGGTTTCAATGGAGGTTCTCATGGCTGAGCTTATTGTTACAATAAGAAGGTAACTATCCCAAAAAAAATTACAATGTTAGTTCCTCTGCTATTAATGCATACTAGCGTCAATGACTAACCACAAATATTCTTGTTACTTGGTTTTTGATAATGAGTGCCAGGTTTGCTTCCTGCCAAAGCTTGCCTCAGTGAGATGTGGGAGCTTACTTATTATGCCATCGATACGCAAAAGCCATGGTAAGCCTCGGTGGTTCTATTGGGAAACCTAAGTCGTAAATCTCTAATGTGAAAATGGTGGTGAAATGGCATTGATGCCAGTCTGTATCAACTTCGCCGATTTGTGGTCTCAATTTAATTTTGGTTTTAATGTTTTGTTTGAGCACTTTGTAAGCCATTTGACAATGCTGTAAAGGAAGAAGTAGGGTATTATACCCTCGAGCTACGACTTTGGTGAATCTTGTTTAAGAAATATCCTTGATAATGAAATTTGAGTTTTTGGTTGTTTAAAATCTTGTGTTTGTATAAATCCTGAGGTATTCGGGTTTGAACCCTCCAACCATTATGTGTGCAAATTTTGGGGTTCTCGGCATAACGTTGGCCCTCGCCATTACCTGTGTTCTCGAATTAAATTACAGTTTGGTTTTTATTTTGAAAATGAAAAGTTTTGGTATACAAAGGGTTTATGCCGTGAACCTGTAAGTTCTTTCGACTATAAGCATTAAAAACTAAATGGATTGAATTTAGAGCATTACCCAGCTCCACCGTATCTCTGTGTTTTGTTGCATTATTTAATTTCTATGTTTATTAAATGTTTCTTAGTGTAATTTATGGTTTTCACAATTCATTAGAATGTATTGGAATGTCATATTTTAAATGTTGTGTTCTAAAATCATGTAGGGTTCTAAAACCCTAAGCCTTGTTCAAAAAAATATGAATTTGGCTATTAATTAATTCATCCAGGTTTTATGGTTGAGAGAGCTCCTCTATGAGGCTCACACCCTTGACCAAATGAATTTTTTTTTATGTTGTGGATTAAAATAGCCACGATGCTCTTGATGGATTACTTCGACCTCTAAATAAATATGTGTTCATGTTACAAGAAAACCTTGATATAAATTCAAAAAATTTGTTTGATACTATGATATTTGTTGGTAAATTAAACACTTCACTCAGGGTTAAACCCTAACTAAATCTGTGAACTGTAAATGTTGTTTATAAAGGAAACATAACGATTTTGTAAAGTATGTTGAGTATTAAAAAGTGATTTTAGTATTTAAATCAAATGTTATTTGTTTTTATATCAGCATTGGGAAGACTTTGTTTCTGTATATTATAATTATAAAGTATTGTTTACTTAGAATGTTTAATAAGGAAATGGATATGTAATAATTTTGTATTTGTACTTTGCTTACGGGATATAATACCCATAAGGTTTATTTGAAATGAGGTTTAATTATATGAAGTATATGAGTTCTTTTTATTATCCTTGTTAATGATCCTGTAAATATAGATTATAATGACACAATTTGATTTCCAAAATTTTTCTACGATGATTTATGAATTAGAGATAATAAATAAAATTATATTTACTTACCTATTTGTTTATATAATAAACATCTGGTTTATGCAATGGTTAATAATTATATATCAATTACTTTCTATGAATATATACTTAGTTTATGGATATAAACATTGAAAATGAAACATTAAGTATTAACATATCTACTAACCATAGCTCTGTAATTAATATAAATTTATAGAAGAAAACAGAACGAACTGTAAACTTAGGTATTCTGAGTTTATTTCAGTATTCGCATTATATTTATATATCTAAATAGTATAGAAGTTTACTATTCTACTCAAAATCATTCAATCTGTTCATAAAGAATTATTCGAATCTATGTACTTAAACTCGATTCTCTGTACTAGAGTACGTCACAAAAGTGAGTGGAAAAATACAGATATGAATTTCTATTATATCATTATTCAATTATCCAGAATTAAACTATCAATTCAGCATTTTGATCTAGCAGTAATTAAAAAGCAATTTTCAAAGATAGATAGTAGTCCAAAATTTAATCATTCAAAAACTATAAATCAACAGTAAGTAAATAAGATAACACAATAAGAACCTGATAACTGTAGAGGGGGACAAACAACCAAAGGAGACCCTTCCACCCAACCTTCTCCTGAAGACAGCCAATATCACTTTCCTTAGGACCCCCGAGCCTGTTCACTGAACCACCAGGACGAAGAAGCTGTGTAGAGGTAAGTAATTTAACTTTTTTCAACTCAGTAGCAAAGCTTTCAACACTCAAACAGAATCTCTACATTCAGCAGTATTGAACTCTACACTAAGCAATACTAGTTCAGAGATGCAGACTCAATTCTATCAATCACTTCCTAGCCTTCCCCTCATCGAATATCTTGTGCATTTCTCATTCTCTTGATTTCAGAATTGTCACAAGGAAGTCTTAGTGAGCCTCCTGCTCAATTCAATGGGTGTTATAGCATGCATAGTTCTTTGGTCAGTTTCTTAATTATTGAGCCACCTTCTCAGTTCCACTTTCTTGGGGAACATGACTATAAAAGTAGGGAATTTCCCCCCTGCAACAGCTAGCAGTGAATGATGATGCTGCCAAGTGTCAATTTTCTCTCCACCCTAGTTCATTCCTCCTAGTGGGTCAGTGAACACTCTTTCAACAGTCTCCTTTGGATATTTGTCTCCTCTTTTATTTATTAATAATAATAATAATATTAGAGTAATTAATTATAGTCATCCTTGACCCCACTTGGTCAATAATTCATAAAACTTTACAATAGCTTATAACATAATTATTTTCTCACAACATAAAATGTTCAGATGTTGGGTATGTGACAAACACCCCCTCTTAAATTCAACATCGTCCTCGATGTTTCTTTACTCATCATCTTCTGAGCCTTCCTGGAACAGAATTGGATATGCCACCCGCATATTTCTTTCCAATTCCTAGGTTGCTTCAGCTGGACTAAGGTGCTTCCATTGCACCTTTACTTGTCCAATAGTGCGATTCCAAAGCAAAATTTTCCTCTTGTCAAGGATACAATCTAGTTCCACCAGAAAATCTCCTTCTGGTTCCACCTGTACATCATTCCAATTAATCACATGAGTAGCATCATGTACATACTTTTTCAAAATAGAAATATGGAAGACATTATGTACTTTAAGATTTGGTGGCAAGGCCAATTGATATGCCACTAGTCCAACCCTAGACAGTATTTCAAAAGGTCCACAATACCTTGGTACTAGCTTAGCACAACTTCCTAATTTTAAGGAGCTCTCTTTGGGTTTTACCTTGATGAAAACATGCTCACCAGCCTGGAACTCTTTCTGAGTTCTTTTGAGATCTGCATGACTTTTCTGTCTATCTTGTGCAATTTTCAAATTGCCTTGTACCTATTTCACTGTTAGTTCCATTTCTTTCAATAACTCAGGTCCTAACATCAACCTGTCAACTGGATTACTCCATGAAATAGGTGTATTACACTTTCTACAGTACAAAATTTCAAATGGACTGAGTTTTGTTGAAGCTTGATAATAATTATTATAAGCGAATTCAACTAAGTGCAGATAATCCTCCCATTTACCCGACTAATCTCTAACATACATTCTTAACATATCTTCAAGAACCTGATTTACTTTTTCTATTTTCCCATCCGTTTGTGGATGAAATGATGTACTGAAATTTAAAGTAGTATACAAACCTTTAAACAAAGACTTCCATAAATTTCCCATAAATTTAGAGTCTCTATCAGAAATTATGACTTTAGGAATTCCATGCAAACGAAAAATTTGTTTCATAAAAATTTCAACAATGTTAGCAGCCTTTTAAGTTGTTTTAACAGGTATGAAATGGGTTGATTTACTAAGCTTATCCACAACTACCATTATAGAATCATTCTGTTCTGATTTTTAGGTAAACCAGTTATAAAGTCAATGTTGATTATTTCTCACTTCCAATCTGGAATTGGTAATGGCTGTAATAAACCAGTCGGGTGTTGATGCTCAGCTTTAACTTGTTGACATTCAATGCACCTAGCTATGTATTCAGCCAATTCATTCTTCATATTCGGCCAAAAGAAATCATTTCTTAACATTGTTATCATCTTTTGGTAACTAGGGTGTCCTGATTAAGAACTTTTATGTACTTCATCTAAAATCAGCATCTTAACTTTAGGTACATTTGGTACATACAGTCTATTTTTATACGTCATGAAACCTTGTTCATTCATACTGTAATCTGTTATTAAATTTTCAGATATATTTTCAGCAACTTTTTGTTGTAGTTTCAAATCATTTTCATCCAATTTTATTCCTTCTTCAAGTTGATTTTCCAAATCTGTTTTATAAGTGCTGATTGTTGCCATAAAATTTAATTTCGCATTTTTTCTCAAGGCATCATCAACTTTATTTTCTTTACCTTTAATGTGTTGAATCTCGAAATCATATTCGCTAAGGAAGGCTAACCATCTAGCTTGCCTTGCGTTCAGATTTGGTTGATCCAACAAATATTTTAAACATTTATTATCTGTCATTAATGAAAACTTCATTCCGATTAGATGATGGCGCCACATCTTTAACACATGTATTATGACAACCAACTCTAAATCATAAGTAGTGTAGTTCTTTTCATGAATTTTTAGATTTCTAGATTCATACGCTATTACATGACCTTCTTGTGTTAAGACTCCGCCAAGGCCATCGTTGCATGCATCAGTGCATACAATAAAACCCTTGTTCGGATCTGCAATTTTGAGAATAGGTGCAGTTGTTAACAGCTCTTTTAATTTCTTAAAACTTTCTTCACACTTTTGATCCCAAACAAATTTCTTACCCTTCTTCTGTAAAGAGGTTATAGGATTTGCGATTCTTGAAAATCCTTCTATAAACTTTTGGTTTTAACCTGTAATTCCCATGAAAGATCGTACACCGGTTATGTCTTTAGGGACAGGCCATTCATTAATTGCTTTTATCTTATCCGAGACTACTGCAATTCCATCCTTGGATATCATGTGCCCTAAATACTGTATTTTATCCTTGTAAAAATCACACTTACTAAATTTAGCATACAGTTGATGTTCCCTTAAGACTTGTAAAATTATTCGTTAGTGTTCATCGTGTTCTTTCTTAGTCTTTAAATAAATTAAGAGGTCATCAATGAATACCACTACAAATTTATCCAAGTAATTATGTAAAACATTATTCATTAGACACATGAAAATTGCTGGAACGTTGGTTAGCCCAAAAGGCATAACCACAAACTCGTAGTGCCCATAACGGGTTCTGAAAGCAGTCTTAAAGATGTCCTCATCTTTAATCCTGACTTCATGATACCCAAACCTCAAGTCTATTTTAGAGAATATCGTTGCACCGCGTAATTGATCAAATAGATCATCAATGCGGGGCAAGGGATATCTATTCTTAATGGTCATTTTATTTAACTGATGGTAGTCTATGCATAAACGCAAGGTACCGTCTTTCTTTTTAACAAAAATAATTGATGCTCCCCATAGAGACATGCTTGGTCTTATGTAATATTTATCAATTAATTCTTTTAGTTGAGATTTTAATTCGTTAAGCTCTAGGATGTCCATTCGGTAAGGAGCTTTAGAGTTTGGTACCGCCCCCAGTACTAGCTTAATGGTGAAGTCCAATTCTCTTTTCGGAGGTAGTCCTGGAATTTCTTCCGGGAATACATCTAAAAATTCTCTTAGAATTGGTATGTCTTCAAGTTTTAACTTATATTCTTTAGTTGTGTGTTCGTCATTAATCACATTTACAGCAAACAACTTGCATCCCTTACGAACAGCCTTTTTAACTTGTAGTGTAGAAATCTGTCTAATTGAAGTTTTTCTGGGAATTCCTTTTACTGTTACTGTTTCACATTTATCATTCAAACAAGTAAAAGTCTTTTCAAAACAATTTAACACTACCCTATGCTTTTCCAACCAATCCATTCCAATTAGAACATCGTAAGAACCTAATGGTAATACATTTAGCTTAACCTAAGTATGAAATTGATTCATCAATAATTCACAATCTTTTACATAATCAGTTACTTTCCTTTTAGTTCCAGTAGCTAATTGAACCAGCCATGACTTTTCAAACTTTTCTACTTTCATATTACAACTTTTTACTAAATCAGGTGACACATAACTAAGACTAGCTCCTGGATCGATTAAAATAGAAATGGGTTTATCTTTCAGCATACCTTCTACTTCAACCCTTGAAGTTTGATGATCAGCCTGTCTATTTTCAAAGGCTGCATTGATCCTGGGTGGTTCCCTCGCTAAGTCACCAATAGTAGCCTCCTCCTTCATTGTATGTATGTTGTTGACAGTTCTCTTCCTAAGTGGGCCGTTTGATGCATAGTGAGGCCCCTGACAATCCCAACATTTAACAGGTTCTTTCGATTCATTTTTTTTAACATAACTTTTAGGTGGATCTTTGTTCCTTGCAGCTGTAAAATTTGGTTGTACATTACCTCTTAGATTATTTCCTTGAAATTTTGTGTTAGAAAAATTACAAGAATTATTGTTTCCAGAATTTCGATTAAATGCAAAATGCTTCTTTCTGTGTTCAAAATTATTAGGCCTTTTACCTTCTAGCTTGGTATGATTTCCCTTTTTTTGTTCTATGCATAACAAATATTTTCCTTTCTCATGGCCTCTTCAAGGGTCTTAGGGTTGTCATACTCAATTATGTCCTTTAAATGAGAGGGTAAACAACTCACAAATCTCCATACCTTGGGTTTTTCATCAGTAATGTAAGGCACGTATCTCAATAAACTTAAAAACTTATTGCTTAATTCTTTCATATTCATGGAACCCAATTTTAAATTGCATAATTCTTTAGCTTGTTCTTCAAAATATTGTTTTGACATAAATTTCTTTTGAAAATACTTTTTAAAAATGCTCCAATTTACATGTTTTTCCTTTAAGCCTATTACTCGCTTTAGATCTTGCCACCAGATGTCGGCTTTCTCGGTCAAATTATAAATTGCCATTTTAGTTTTTAGCTGACTTGAATAGTTATAAATTTGGAAATATTTATTTATACCGGATAGCCATGCTTCGGCTTCCTCCCCTTTTTCTATCTCTCCATTAAAAGTTGGTGGTTTTATCTTCTTAAACTCTCCTGAAATCTCTTCATATGGACTGTACTTCTTCTTTTTAGTATAGCAATCACTTTCACTACTATGACTGGAATACTTGTGCTTCTTCCTGTGCGATTTAACATTGATTTCAGAAGAAGAGCTAGTTTCATAATTAATAAGTTTTAACTTTTTATCTTTACGTTGGTAGGACATGGTTCCAGATTTAGAATTATTTTATTTTCTTTTATCCTGATCGTTATTATGGAATTTATCCAACAGGATTTGATTCATCTCTTCTTGATCTTTTAAAATTTGTTCATTCTCCTCCTTAACAGATTTTATTTATGTTTTTAAATCGCTAACTATTCTCAGTAATTCAGATGAATTATCGTTTAATTTGACAAATATATTTTCTGCATTAATATGTTCCTGCTCATTATTATTTTGTTCATTAAGATGGGAGCTGTCCTCAGCTGACTCTTCTGGTCATTCCATACCTGCAAACTAAATATAAAATGTGCTGAACATAAACAAAAGTAAACAAAATTTAGTAGTTGTATTTTCTATTTTAAATTTTAGTTGCGCGAGTTGAGCCACTTTCAGGCCAAGAGTTTGAACTTGCACTCTGATACCACATGTAACATCCCCAAATTTCACAAAAATTTAAAAATTTTCTAAACAATATAATTGCTATTTATTTATTATGTGGAAGATACATTTAATGACTATTGGCTCATTAAAAGTTGTTCACTCATGTTTCATAATGCCGGTTCGTACTTATTTATGCATTGTCGTAAATTTATTTAAAGTGTTGTAGTGACATAGTCGTCTATGTAATTATTGTCGAAAAATTATGGAATCAACTCTCAGGTGGTTTTCAACTTCTATATGAATGTCTATGTCTTTGTTTATCGACAGCATCGTTCTTTTGTCATTTTTAAGGATCGACATTTATTCATATCTTTGCAACTTGATATATATGTGAATTATGCTTACTAACATTTTTATTTTCTTTTGATGAAGGGGTCCTATGGATACCTCAAGGTTTACTTAGCTATTACATATCTAACACACTTGCTACTTTTGTACAGATAACAGGTGAGAGTGATATCTTCAGTTGGAGATTAAAATTGTTGTATGTCATTGTTGTACTTACTCTAGACTTTGATGTTAAAGGCACACTTGTAGAAGACTTACTTACTTGATACTTAGGGTAAGACCTACCCTGGCTATATTCACCATTAAATGAGTTTGTTTGGTTTATTGACAAATATATATAATAATATTTTATATATATATATTTATATTGTACAACATTTACATTTTATCTTAAGTATCACATAAGTGCACACTATATGTAACTTAATATGGGTTAGCAAACCCCATATTCTAAGTTATCCATATATTATTGTTTTATTGACATTGTATTATGATCATGGTTCATCACATAATATATTTGATCCCCATTACTATAGTTCTTATGCATGAATATTTAAATGTGGCAGGGTCATAAGCCCACGACCACGATTATAATCTTGTAACATGAATATGTAAGGACATTAGGATGTAATTCGACATAACTATATAAATTATACCAAGCATGGACCACGAATTTGAAACTTAGTGGATCTCTGCGTTGGTAGGTGGTAGGTTTAAACTTAATGTTAATTAAATGAGACCATGGTGGAATGCACAATGGAAAACCCTTGTGGAATGGATGCACATGATGGCTTTGGGTTTTGGGATAAACCCTAACCGTGCATTGAAAGACTACCATGCCCTCGTAACTCATTTCATTTTGTTCTTTTGGCAAGGCTGGTGGTGGAGGCTGACAACCTCTCGAGATATTAGGGTTTGGAAAACTGGTGTGCACAAATCAGGGTTTCAATGGAGGTTCTCATGGCTGAGCTTACTGTTACAATAAGAAGGTAACTATCCCAAAAAAATTTATAGTGTTAGTTCCTCTGCTATTAATGCATACTAGCATCAACGACAAACCACAAATCTTGTTACTTGGTTTTTGATAATGAGTGACAGGTTTGCTTCTTGCTGAAGCTTGCCTCAGTGAGATGTGGGAGCTTACCTATTATGGCAACGATACGCAAAAGCCCTAGTAAGCCTCGGTGGTTCTCTTGGGAAACATAAGTTGTAAATCTCTGATGTGAAAATGGTGGTGAAATGGCATTGATGCCAGTCTGTATCAACTTCGCCGAGTTGTGGTTTCAATTTAATTTTGGTTTTAATGTTTTGTTTGAGCACTCTATAAGCCGTTTGGCAATGTTGTAAAGGAAGACGCAGGGTATTATACCCTCATGCTATGGCTCTAGTGAATCCTATTTAAGAAATATCCTTGATGGGGAAATTTGAGTTTTTGGTTTTTTAAAATCTTGTGTTTGTATAAATCCTGAGGTATTCGGGTTTGAACCCTGCAACCATTATGTGTGCAAATTTTGGGGTTCTCGGCATAATGCTGGCCCTCGCCAATACCTGTGTTCTTGAATTAAAATTACAGTTTGGTTTTTATTTTGAAAAGGAAAATTTTTGGTATACAAAGGGTTTATGCCCTGAACCTGTAAGTTCTTTCGGCTGTAACCATTAAAAACTAAATGGATTGAATTTAGAGCATTACCCAGCTCCACTGTATCTCTGCATTTTATTGCATTATTTAATTTCTATGTTTATTAAATGTTTCAAAGTGTAATTTATGGTTTTCATAATTCATCATAATGTATTGGAATGTCATATTTTAAATGTTGTTTGTTCTAAAATCATGTAGGGTACTAAAACCCTAAGCCTTGTTCAAAAAAAATATGAATCTGGTTATTAATTAATTCATCCAGGTTTTATGGTTGAGCGAGCTCCTCTATGAGGCTCGAACCCTTGACCAAATGAATTTTTTTTTATGTCGTGGATTAAAATAGCCACGATGCTCTCGAGGGATTACTTCGACCTCTAAATAAAGATGTGTTCATGTTACAAGAAAACCTTGATATAAATTCAAAATGTTTATTTGATATTGTGATATTTGTTGGTAAATTAAACACTTCACTGAGGTTGTGATTCATTACAGGGTTAAACCCTAACTAAATCTTTGAACTGTAAATGTTTTTTATAAAGGAGACATAACAATTCTGTAAAGTATGTTGAGTATTAAAAAGTGATTTCAGTATTTAATTCAAATGTTATTTGTTTTTATATCAGCATTGGGAAGACTATGTTTATGTATATTATAATTATACAGTATTGTTTACTTAGAATGTTTGATAAGGAAATGGATATATAATACTTTTATATTTGTACTTTGCTTATGGGATATAATACCCATAGGGTTTATTTGAAATGAGGTTTGATTATATGAAGTATATGAGTTCTGTTTATTATCCTTGTTAATGATCCTGTAAATAATGATTATAATGACACAATTTGATTTACAGAATTTTTCTACGATGATTTATGAATTAGAGATGATAAATAAAATTATATTTACTTACCTGTTTGTTTATACAATAAACATCTAGTTTATGCAATGGTTAATAATTATATATAAATTATTTTCTATGAATATATACTTAGTTTATGGATATAAACTTTGAAAATGAAACATTAAGTATTAACATATCTACTAACCATAGCTCTGTAATTTATATAAAATTATAGAAGAAAACAGGACTGTAAACTAAGGTATTCTGAGTTTATTTCAACATTCGCATTATATTGATATATCTAAACAATATAGAAGTTTACTATTCTACTCAGAATCATTCAATCTGTTCATAAAGAATTATTCGAATCTATCTACTTAAACTCGATTCTCTATACTAGAGTACGTCACTAAAGTGAGTGGAAAAATACAGAGATGAATTTCTATTCTATCATTATTCAATTATCCAGAATTAAACTATCAATTCAGCATTTTGATCTAGCAGTAATTAAAAAGACAATTTTCAGAGATAGATAGCAGTCCAAAATTTAATCATTCAAGAACTATAAATCAACAGTAAGTAAATAAGATAACACAATAAGAACCCGATAACTGTAGAGGGGGGGAAACCACCAAAGGATCTCGTTCCACCCAACCTTCTCCTAAAGATAGCCAATATCACTAGCCTTAGGACCCCCAAGCTTGTTCAATGAACCACCAGGACGAAGATGCTGTGTGGAGGCAAGTACTTAAACTTTCGGCAACTCAGCAACAAAGCTTTCAACACTCAAACAGAACCTCTGCATTCAGCAATATTGAGCTCTGCACTAAGCAGTACTAGTTCAGAGATGTAGACTTAATTCTATCAATCACTTCCTAGCCTTCCCCTCATTGAATCTCTTGTGCATTTCTCATTCTCTTGATTTAAAATTTGTCACAAGGAAGTCTTAGTGAGCCTCCTACTCAACTCGATGGGTGTTATAGCATGCCTATTTCTTTGGTCAGTTTCTTAATTATTGAGCCACCTACTCAGTTCCACGTTCTTGGGGAACATGACCATAAAAATAGGGAAGTTGTCCTTTGCAACATCTAGAAGTGAATGATGATGATGCCAAGTGTCAATTTTCTTTCCACCCCAGTTCATTCCTCCTAGTGGGTCAGTGAACACTCTTTCAACAGTATCCTTTCAATATTTGTCTCCTCTTTTATTTATTAATAATAAAAATATTAGAGTAATTAATTACAGTCATCCTTGACCCCACTTGTTCAATAATTCATAGAACTTTACAATAGCTTATAACATAATGTTTTTCTCACAACATAAAATGTTCAGATTTTGGGCATGTGACAGGTAGGAAGCAGGAATGAGTTCCTTCTTCCAATCCATATTAATTTTCAACTCATATTTATTAAGGGTTTTTTCACCCTCATCCAACTTGCAGACAACGGGAACTCCTTATGTTTTGAACAGAGGTGGAAGAGTGCCAAGAACTTGGGTTTTAGAGGAGAAGAGGAGACTGTATGGAAAGAATTTACAAAAAAATTGAAGATCAATCATATTCATTTAACACCCAAGGAAAACCAATTGGTTTTTTCATATGATGACCATGGGATCTATACCCCGAAAAAAAGATATGATTTTTTTATCGTAGTGGACCAAAAAAATCAGAATTGGTGGTGGAGGACAATATGGAAATTTAATTGTCCACCGAAATCTAAGTTGTTAATGTGGTTCTTCTTGAGGGACAAAGCTCTGAATTGGGATCACCTTCAAAGAAGAAGCTGGGAGGGTCCTGGAAGGTGAGCCTTATGCCTTGAAGCTGAAGAAACAAACATGCACCTGGTAGTTGAATGTAAATTCACAGTTCAAGTCTGGAAAGAAATTGAGGTCCTTCTGAATTTTAAGTTCAATTCGAAAGGAACCATTGTGCAGGACTGTTTGAAGATTTGGTCTCTAAACTTTAATTACAAATATTATAAGAGCTTGATTCTAATAATAGCATGGAAAAATTAGATAGCAAGAAATAAAACAATTTTTGAAGACAGATACCAAGTTCCTTTATTTTGTGCAAACAATGTTGTTGTAATCTTAAAATACTTTCCTCGGGAAGAGATAAAAATTAAAATCAGACAGGTGGAGGTAGAAGTAGTAAATCAATATTTACCTTGGTCTTACTTCGATGGGGCAGCACAATTGAATCCTAACAGAGTTGGAGTTGGAGGTCTAATTTTTGTGGATAAAGAGACAAAACTGAGCTTCAAAGCAGGATTGGGAGAAGGAAGTAATAACTACGCAGAGTTATGTGCTTTAAAAATCCTCTTATAGTTGGCTATACAATCTGGAATCAAATCAATCCAACTATTTGGGGATGCTAAAATTGTGATTGATTGGGTAAAAGAAACCAAACAATGCTAAAACATTTTCTTAAATTTGATCCTTGAAGAGATAAGAAGATTAATGTCTTCCATGGATGAAATATATTTCTATCATATTTACAGGGAAAGAAACTCCGAAGCTGATTCTCTTTACAAAACGGGTTTGGATTTAAGAAGTGGAGAAGTACAAATACATAAAGATCTTGAAGGCAAAATTACTGAAGTGCAACACTCCTTCCTTTGGGATACACACTGATAGATATAATCCCTCTTAGTTCTTTTTGTTTGGGGGAAGTCCTCAATAATTTTAATATGTAAATGAATCCTCTAATATTTTGATATTGAAAAGAATCTAAGAATTTTAAAGTTTTTTTTGAAGATGCTAGTATACTGATAATTAAAGAAATCTTACTTGCAAAACTCTATTTTTTCCTTCTTCTCTATTTTTGAAAAAGTAAGCGATGTAATTTCTATTTGCCATAAATAAAATTACGAATTTTTTTATATGGGAAAAAAATATTCATAAACATCGATGTAAATAACAAATCATTGTTTTAATTGATTGTGAATAGTGGCACCCAAGGCTAGAGGTTTTTGGGGACAATGGAGCAAACTAGGGTTTTCAAACTTTGGGGGGGAATGACTGAAAAATGTTGGCGCAGTGATCATTTTAGGTAGGAAACAGGGCTTGGAGTCAAGTTGATCCCTTATGGATCAGCCCAGTACCAACCAAGGGTAAAAAAACTGGGAATTGTTAATTGTGCCGACCTATTCGATTATTGATGCTTGGTTTTTTTTAGCTCAACTTTTGGCCTCAGGTACATTTTTATATGTTTTATTGATGTGATTGTTGGAGGTTCTGTTCGTTGTTGGGTGCTACTGTCATCATTTTGCAACTCGTCGTTCTGTTGGAGTTACGGGTGCCGGTACTAGTTTTTGCATTTGAGCAGCATTCCGGTGTTTTTTCGTATTACATACATTTGGATGCAGTTGTCATCCATTTTTCACCCTTTTGTGGGCATTGGTGACAGGTGTCGATACTAGGTTATGCATTGGACCGGTTATCCGGTGCATTTCATTTATATTGGGGATGTACAACTCATAATCCACTAGTCCTGTGGTCCGTGAGGGTTCTTTCGGGGAGGATTACTGTCATGTTCGAAGCAACTGTATTGGGGGTTTTGGGAAACCCTTGTCGGGGGAGAAGGCTAGGAAAAGAAGACAGGCGAAGACTGTGAAATCTAGGGAAGGTTTCGAAACCTATCATATATCGGGGTCCACAAACTTGGATTGAGTAGAGATGCTCGCGGGCAGAGCTCTGGTCAGTATACTTGAATACACTACTAGTAGTCGGGATGAAATCCTCGATTGGGTTAATAGGTATTGGACACCTATTGTTGGGATAATTCCTAGGGTTAATTTTTTAATTAACCACTGGATTTTATTCATTTTCCCAACTCAGCATATCTAAAACAAGTTCTGGATGGTATTTGGTTGTTTAAGGATGGTTCTTTAAATCTGAAATGGTGGCATATGACCTTTGATCCCAAACAGGAGCGTATGACTTGACGACATCTATGGATGCTCATCCCTGGTTTACCTATCGAACTTTGGATGGAGAACATCATTAAGGATTTGGAAAAAACTGTGGGAAAGTGTATTAGAGTTGATAAGAAGTCCATCTTTGGTGTTGATAGACGTTTGGCTAAAGCATTGGTCGAGTTCAATATGGCTGAGGGGCTTCCGGTGGAAGTTGAAATTATTTGGGGTTCTCGGATAATCCATCAGAAGCTGGATTTTTTTTAAATCCCCTTTCGTTTCTTCCACTGCATAAAGACAGGGCATGATATGGCTAAATTCCCTCTAATTTTCAATGCAGACAACACTGTTAAGGAAGCAGAACTGGGTCTGCAACTCTCTGATTCTGAAAATTTTTCTCCTTCTCGTTCCGGTCCGGGTAAAATCTCTTTGAATTCCATTACTCCTTATAAAGATGTTACCTATGCTAAACTTTATTTTTATTTAGAAGCATAAAATCCTTTGGATAAACGCATTTCTAATGGTGAGGTAGTCTTAAATTTGGGGTTTATATCTCCTTCGGTAGTTTTAGTTGAGAAGGAAACTATTTGATCTGATTTTGTGTATAGTTGCTCCCCGTTGAAGGTTCATGATGAGTCGTCATCACCGATTGATACTGCATTGATCCCTTGTTTTGATTTGGTGGGTAAGGCCTTATGTCCTGGGGAAACCATAGTTTCTCGGGTAGGTGAAGCGAATGTTTTCACTTTGGAGGAAAGTGGTATTCTGGATAAATGTGGTTATAATTTGGGTTTTAATAGTGATTGTTTTACCCAACTCAAGGTTTACTCAAAAAACCAGTCTTTGAACCCGGATGTGTTACCTATCCAATCCCTGTGTTTTCAGAATGTAACCATTTAGAAAAAGAAGTCTCGTTTCAAAAACCTTTCCATTGATTCTAATATTGTTGGTTATATTCCGGTTTCTGCCAGAATTGATGATTCAATTAAGATTGTTGATTTACCTGTGGAGTATGTTGATACTATTGGGGCACTTAGAGTAGAGAATCCCTCATCAGAAGGTGATTTATGGCAATTCTCTGTTTAAATGTCAGGGATTTGGGAAAGGTCACTAGGGTTAGGGCCTTGTCCAAAATCTTTCAGTCTACTAACCCTAATATTATATGTCTTCAAGAAACTATGTGTGAAGATAATTGTGCGCTTTATAAACTTGCGAATTGCTTTCCCGGGTGGGAGTTCTCTACTACTAGTTATGTTTGTCTGTCAGGTGGCTTAATTGTCAGGTGGAATCCACATTTCTACAACTTTCAGTCTTTTTGGACCAATTTGGGAATTCCCATTGAGGGTTGGAGTGAACAATTAAAAATGAAGTTGTCCATACTAAATTGCTATGGTACATATACTGATAGGGTCGTATTCTGGGATTCTCTTAAGGATTATGGTCTACTTAATATTGAAAACCTGATCATTGCAGGTGATCTCAATTATGTGGTTTCACCATTAGATATATGGGGAACCTTGGCTAGAAAGGATATGATGGCAGACTATTTTACTGAGTCGATGTGCTCTTTTGATTTTGTGGACATTAAAACGATGACTCTTGTTCCAACTTGGACTAATGAAAGGAAGGGGGTGGAAGGTATTTAGAAAAGACTGGACATATTTCTCATTAAGTCAACATTACTCCAGCATTGTTTGCGTTATAGATCATGGGTGGGTGATGCAAAAATTTTGGATCATTGACCGATTTGTTTGCAATTGGACAAGGTTAGCCAGATGCCTAAACTTCCTTTTAAATTCAACAGTTCATGGTTACAAAATGAGGAGTTCTGTCAGATGATTCGACATTTCTGGACAACTTTTGATGGTGATGAAACTATGAATCCTATGGATTTATTAGTTTATAAACTTAGGAAACTTAAAGACAGAGTCACCAATTGGATAAAAAGCATAAATCTTGACAAACGGGTATTGGCTGACTTGGAGAAAAAAATTCAAGTACTTCATCTCAGAATTTTGAGTAAGCATTTATCCGACTACGATTTCTCCCTTTTGAAGGATTTGGAATAGAGGAAGGAACAGTTACTCCTACAAGAAGAAATGGAGTGGAGACTGAAAATTCATGCTCTGTGGATTGGTTTAGGTGACAAAAACACTAAATTTTTTCACTCTTTTGCTTCTAGCCGAAGAAATTTCAATACTATTTGGGAACTTTTTTATGAGGAGGGACGAAAAATCAGTGGTCTTGAAAAGTTGCAGGTCTCTGCAAAAATATTTTTCTGTAAATTTTTTCAAATATTGGACAGTGTGATTTAAATACACAGTTGAACATTGTTAGATTGTTCCTAGTTTTCTTTGATGACCAGGATACTGCAGAATTGGGTAAGCAGGTTACCTTGACTGAGATTGATGACACTTTGAAGGTATTTGCTAAAGAAAAGAGCCTAGGGCCCGATGGTTGGACAGTTGAACTGTTCTTGCACTTCTTTGATATTATGGGTGTGGATTTACTAAATATGGTAGAATTTTCTAGGACTGAAGGTTCCATCTTTGGTGCGCTAAATTCCACTTTCATTGCTTTGATACCTAAGTGTAATAAACCATCGACTTTTGGGGATTTTAGACCAATGGATTTGTGTAATTTGGTCTATAAACTCATCTCCAAGGTTATTGCGGTTTGGATGAAACCTGCACTGTCCAAGCATATTTCTATTGAACAATTTGGCTTTTAGAACGATCGTCAAATTCTTGAAGCGGTAGGTATTTCTCAGGAACTAATTCACTCAATAAATAAAAGGAATTTGAAGTCTTTATTGCTCAAGATGGATTTAGATAAATCCTACGACAGAGTGGATTGGGTGTACCTTCATTTGATATTGATTCAAATTGGGGTTCCTCCCTTGGTTCTGAATTGGATCATATCCTGTGTTTCTGCAACAAGTTTTGTTGTGTTGATCAATGGGGTTCCTTCAGGTTTTTTTCAGAAGTACCAAGGGAATACGCCAAGTTTTCCCATTGTCCCCGCTTTTATTCCTTCTGTTCATCGAAGGACTAAGCAGATTAATTATTAAATCAAAATCTGAAGGAAAATCAAAGGTATCAAGATGGGTGTTGATCTTTCTATTTCTCATATCCTGTTTGTTGATGATGTTATGTTAGCAGGTTTGGGTTCTATCGAGGAGTGGAAAAATTATAAGAATATTATCAAAGGGTTCTGTAATGCTTTAGGGATGGTGGTAAGCGTTACAAAATCTTGTTTCCACCATCTCAGGACCGAGGTTTCAAAGCTTGATGTGTTAAGAGAAATTTTACCATATAAAATTTGTCAACTGGAGAATGGGCTCAAATATTTGGGGTTTTTTTTTAAGCCAAATAATTATTGGGTAAAGGATTGGGATTGGATCCTGACCAAAATTGACAACAGAATTAATCAATGTTATTTTAGACTTCTCTCTATAGGAGGTAGACTTACTTTAGTGAAGGTTGTTCTGACTGGGATTCTTGTCTACTGGATGTCTCTTTTAAGAGTTCCTTGCTCTATCATAAATAAACTGAGGAGAACATTCTTCAATTTTTTGTGGAATGGTGTCAAGGCTCATGGGGGATTGGTTATGAACAGCTGGCAACGTTTATCGGTTCCTGGAAATTGTGGTGGGTGGGGTATAAAAAATTTATACTCTTTTAACTATGCTTTGAGACTCAAGTATTTTTGGATGGGTTTATTTCGATCCACTCTATGGTCCAAGGTTCTTTCTAACAAGTATATTAAAGGAAATATTCTTAAATGGATTAGGGATCAAAAGAAAAAAAAATGTTTTTGTGGTGCTTCTATTGTTTGGAAAGGCTTTATGAAGATTTACAACTTGATGGCAAAGGAACTGGTGTGGAAGGTTGGCGATGGAGCCTCGATATCTCTGGGTATTGAACCGATCTTGGGTGTGGAGGAAAAATACTCATTGTGTAATGATATCATTGATCACCTTAAGTAGTGGGGTATGCATACTTTGAATCACATCTGTAAAACTCAAAGGCAGTCTGATTACAACTCTTACTGGTTTACTGCAAAGGACATGGGTTTTGTGGGCCAAGCAGCCTTGGATTGTGTGAAAATGCCCACATAAGATTCAAAGAGATGATGTAAACATCACAATGAAATATTTTAGGAATAATAGAAGAAGAGAGAAGCAATAGAACATAGATCCAAAGGAGCTCTGATAGAGGCAGAATAATTACACATGTTACATTAATCTAAATAGCAAACTGGTAAATATACAATGCTGAGGATTCAAATTCACTAGGTGTAATTCGAATTGGACTTCATGCACAAATCCATAATTAGTGGAGATTCATCAAAGCATAGCTAGGAGTCCACCTTCTCATCAGTGAAGTCATCAATGCACAAGTAATGGTCAACCGGGAGTCAAACTGAGTCTAACTGAGTGTGGTTGGTGTAACTGGCACATGGAAGCACTAATGTAGTGAAGGAGGCTTAGTGGAGGGCGCAAATGGAGCTAACTAGAGTCAGAACAGGTTATCTAGTCACACTGGAGGTCCATCGGAGTGATAAGATCAGTTAAGAGTGAGTTAAGCCTAAAATTAGGGAGTGAACTCAGTTAACTGAACTAAACTGGACTGGTAGGTGAAGAAAGGTGCCCTTCCCATGCAGTAGGTGAAAGGAGGGCGCACTAATCTCTAGGAGAGCTAAAACTAATCTGAAGGAAGCTCCGGGGACTAGTTTGTTGAAGGCTAGGTGTTGGTACTCATGACTAGGATGCATGCAAACCCTAATTTTGCATGCATGATTGAAAATGAAAATGACAGAAATGCTAGAAGGACTAGGATGGAGTATAGGAATATCCTAACATATTGGAACATGTATATACATAGTTTAAATTCTATCGGTTGTCGTCTTACAGGAGGTAAATATGTTCTTTATTGGAATGGTAATAATATTTTGGGGATCATTACAGCCAAGACTGCATGTAATGTTATCATAAAAAACAATTGCATTTATCCTGAGCATTGGTGGTACAGAAAGCTCTAGAGATGGTGATTTCCATTGAAACTTAAGTGTTTCATGTGGCAAGCATTGTCTGATTGTCTCAAAACTTTGGATAAACTGTTAGTAAGAGGTTGGTAAGGCCCAAATATCTGTATGCTCTGTAGATCAAGTTCAGAGTCCTTATTTCATATATTTGTGAATTGTTCGTTTACTAGACTTATCTGGAGCAAGATTCTCTTGGCATTAAGGATTGAGGTCATTTGGACTGTGGATTACTTTGATAAGTGTTGTCTGGAATGGAACATGAATTGTAAATATCTTCTTGAGCTGCCTGCTTTAATATCTTGGGCTATCTGGAGGGCCCGTTACAAAGCTATATTTGAAGACATTGAACCAAATGTTTACCATATTTGTATTCAAGTTCTAAATATGGTAAAAGAGAATTGCATTGAGATTATTCCTCACAAGATTCGAAGAGCGAGTAATTTTAATTTTCAGATAAAGAATACAATTGCTTTCTTCAACGGAGCTGCAAAGGATGGTTTATGTGCTGCAGGTGGAATTATTTTCATCAGTAATGTAAATTTTTTCACCCTCAAGCTTAATTGTGGTCGTGGTACAAACATGAAAGATGAACTATTAGCTCTGTGGTGTATTCTAAAAGTTGTCAACATTTTTGGTATTGATGATCTTCAAGTATTTGGAGACTCTCGGGTAACCATCAAATGGGCATGTAGTCAATTTTCTTTACAAGTGTCGAATCTTAAACATTGGTGTGATCGGATAAAGTCTATAAAATGAAATTGTTCAAAAATCTCTCTTTTAAGCATATTTATTGACAGCATAACATTGTGGCTAATAATTAATCTAAACTTGATATGATCGGGGATGAAGGATATATATTTTGGGAGGAATTCTAGGAAGGTTGTAGAGTTGCGGGTGGCTCTGTAAATATATATGATCTATAAGTTGTTCAACTTTCTGGAATATTGGACCTTTTTTTAAGACATTTGGATATATTTTGTTTTTTCTGGATAATTTATATATATTTTTGTATAGTCTCTATGAGACTCATATCTATGTACTATTTGACTCACAATGAATATCAATAGTATGTTTTTTTTTTTGCTGAATTGAAAGAAAAAACAAAAAATAAAAACAAAAACATGGTTTTATTAGGTAGAATAAGTTTTTTTTCTCGAGTATATCTTCAAAATCATAATTACTAGCAATTGCACTTTAAGATGCAATAAAAGTACGTCGTATTGAAGGAGAATGTAGGAAATGATGAAGGAAGAGGTAAAGTAGACCATTAAAAAGAGAACCATAAACGAAAAATGAAAAAATAAAACTAGCAATCACATATTAAGAATGCCTTGTCTGAAGATTTGTTTGTTGAAACTCAGTTGATTGCATGCTTTAAAAAGAATTTTTGTGTTACAATGTTTAGATGTCCATGTGCATGTAAGTTTGAATGTGTTATCAATATATTTAGTTGATAAGTAAAAACTAACTTATAAATAAGCATGTTTTTATAGTTGGGAATGGATATATTTTTAAATGAACACTTATTGCCATAGTTGGGAATGGATATATTTTAAATGAACACTTTAATGCCATGAGTAAAAGTATCTCCATTCATTTTCAATCAAGCTTTTATCATATCATATATATGTTTTCAAAGATTGATTTTATATCGCGTGTTTTCTATTTCAAGATTTTATGATTTTATGTTAGAGATTTTATATCATGTGTTTTTTAAGATTTTATAACTTTATGTTGGAAAAATGCCTTCTTAAATGACACCTCTATAAATTGACACATTAAACAACCAATCACATTGTGGATAAGATTTTATTAAAATCGAATCAATTCGATAATTTCACCGACTCCATACAACTCTTGTCAATAAACAAAAACAAACTATCTAAATTACAAAATAAATTGGTAATGAGTCCAAAACCAATGATGTGACATCACCACCTCATATCTATTCAGCATTACCCCACGATAAGGATTTTTTTCTCAAAACCAAGAAAAATTAAAGCAAAACATAAACAAAATTCGAAGTACCTAACAATTACTTTACTGGACATACATCATTATTGAACCTTAGGGTAGATGGATAATCTAACTTTCATGTACATCCCTAGTGTCACAAAAACGAATTTTTTTAAATAAAAAGAAATCATATCATAATGTTTGCAGACAATTTAAAACTTAAAAGAGAAAAAAATAATTCAGTTATCTTAAAAAAAAAAATGATTTAAAAATACTTTTTTAAATAAAAGCAATTATATCATAATGTTTACCTAATTTAAAACTTAAAAAAATAAAAAATGATAATTCAAACTCAGAGTTATATTCCAGAACTCAAAGTTATCTTTCAGAACATAAACCATATCTGGTTTGATTTTTGTTTTTTATAACTTGTTAGCTAAAAATAAAAATAAACTAAATAGGGTTCTTCAAATTCCAAACCAGAAAAATATGATCATGCCACAAATAAGCTAATATTCTTCTTTTTTCTAAATAAAGAACGAGGAGGACAGGGATAGCCAAGAGCACGATGCAATTGATGAAGACCCCCATGTTTGACAAAGATGTTGATGATGATTATTGGACATTTAGGGAAAATCTTATCTATGATATGTCTAGAGATGGGAGTGTTGATTCAAAGTCTTTTGAAGATTTTATTGAACATCCCATCTATGATATGTTTAGAGAAGGGAGTGTTCATACAGAGACTTTTGGAAGTCTTTGTATGGAAGAGGACCATGCATGAAGACCTAGAGAATTAGTGTTGTGAAGGGTCAGGTTGGATGGATTCAATTGAAGATCAATCCCAAGCATCGTCTTCAGATGCACATGTTCCTTATGATTTGGAGCAGCCCGGGGCTTACACAAAGAGTCATCATTCGATAAAGTTATTGCAATAGTATGGTGGAGTGGTTGATCTCCCTCATCATACAGATTCGTACCTCAGTCCTATTTAATATTGGATAGAAAAATCCTGCAGGAAGAATTGCCAATTTAGGAACCAATTTGATGATGTATTACATGTCTATGATCTCCCATCTGGCCCTCTCATCCTGAATCATCACAAAGGTTTTCATTTCCTAATAAATATATCCTTGTTTTGGCTGGTAACCAAACACAAGATATAAATCATTAGTTCAATTGTTCAACACAGCACAAACTTGAAGGGCACGCAGGATGTAGAGTAAGAATTCTAATGGCATCTCGAACAAAAGCAGGAGCCGACGATTTGAACGCCTATTTCCATTCAACCTATCTGAACACCTTTGCCTGCCATTGAATGTAGGATTTTCGCATCCGCATTTTATCACCAATGCGGATTATGACTCTTCGTCTCTCTGCCAATCCCCTGTAGAAAATATCGTATAGAACAAAATTGGGAGACAAGGTAGAAAACCCTTCACCATGGAAGTAGAAAACGATGAGAAACATCTCCTCCGCACCTTGATCGACAGGAACGAAGAGACAAACCGGCACTCCCATCTGGGTATCAATGACGATGTACTTGATATAAACACCGTGCAAGGGCATGGTGTTTGTGGGGGATTTGTACTCGACCCAGTTCATGATACTCTGATGGAAGGTTTCATCTTTCCTCCTCCCTTGGATTTTTTATTTGAATCATTGGTTTTCATTCCTGTTGAGCAATGGATCATAATGAGCCTGGCTTGAATTTGTACACGGATTTCATGCGAAAGAACAAAACCATCCAAAAATACTACTTTCCTCGATGAAAATGTGGTTATAGGGGATTTGTATGTAACGAGTTTGTCTGGAAGAGAAAACACGTTTGAAAATGCTACTTTTGTCGATCGGGTTTGGTAGAGGAAAATGAAATTATAGAGGATTTATGATCCATTCATTATTGAGGAAAAAAATGAAGAACGTCGTATTGTAAGTGAAGCAATCGTATTGTAAGTGAAGCAAGGAGATGGTGCTTCTAAAAAAGATATATGAAAGGAGAATCACAATTTGAAATGTTGAACCACAAGAGTTGTTTCCATAATGTCATATTTCAAGGCTATACACAGAGTTCATGGTCGAGTTGGCCTGCACTACAGTACCCACATAGACCAGTAATGGGCATAGAGAATTTGAATGTGGAGAGATTCAAGCTATACCCAACGGCTAAGGGGTAGTAAAAATCCAAATTGAGAGAGTATTTCTCACTTGGGAAACAACTCACGACGTAATAAAATGACTATATCTTCCTGAAAACTAAAAATGATGTTAAATAAAATGATTATGTCTTCCTCAAAATTATAAGTGATTGATATGAGCATAAGGTATATTGTTTATAAGTGATTTCTATTAGCATGATCAAGATATATGAAATCCATCTACAAATTTATGGTTTTTTTCTCTTGAGCATTCTTCCAAAAATATTCTAGATGAAAAAACGATTAATATAGCCCCAAAAAGATATGTCTAATTTTGTAATACATTTGAAAGAAAAATCCAATTCTTGTACTCAAATGCATCCAGAAACAATGATAAGTCGAGGCTCTAAAACACCTTCTCTTTGGCTCAAAAGAAACATTCCTTGGATCAAAGTTTTCAAAACCAGAATAGCCGACAGAGATTGGCTGAAAAAATAGATTGAAAAACAAGTCAACTAAAAATATATATGCAAATTTTAATAAATGATCGATAAGAAATGTGTGAGGCAAAATGGAGGGTGGGGTTTCATTAAATAACAATAAATTAGGGTTTGGATGGGCACCATTTTTTCCCCGTTTTCCTTGTTTTTCTCCTTTTTTGCCTACACAGCACGCTGGTCAGCCTGGGCAGATGAGAGCCAATCAGATTATAATCGGATGGTTGGAACCAGCCTACAATTCCATTTTAGCGACCAGTTCAAGCCCAACCCGATGTGAACCTAGTCTAGACTGGTTGGTTCCAATAACTTTGCCTTGGATCTTCTTTGATTTATAGATCCTCTAAGGGAAACCCTGTCTTTCAAAAATGACTAGGTGTATGAAGAAATCCTGTTCAAACCTACATAGTCAATGGGAATTAATGATCCATGCATGCAAGTATATAAAATCCAAACTTGCTTAAGACCCGACAATAATGGAACGGTGAGAATGGGAGCTTTTGACAAGCCACTTGACCAATTAACCATTTCACAATAAGCCCCTTTCAATTGTAGTCTCCTTGCTAAATGAGCTTGCAATTGTCTCGTACTTACATCTTACCCACTCCTTTATGTTAGGTGAGCTTGAACAAGGGTCCGCAAGGAGACTCCACCTACTAGTCTCCTTTGTCGTGATTGAAACTTTAGAGCTTCCACAAAATTTTAAGTGTTAAAAAAACAAGATTGCAGAGCAATAACAATAAACAAGTTGCAAATATAAATAACATAAAACACATTACAAGAGAGACACCAATATAACGTAGTTCACCCAAGATGGGAAACATCCACACATAAATTGCTACGAACATAATAGTATATTAATAATAAACATAGTTAATTGTACTTAAAGAGAGTGGAAATGCTACGAATATAAATGGCATATTAAATAAATAATAATTGTTAATCATTAAGTAGTTCATTATTAATGTGAAGGGATGTAACCCTTCACTACAAGTGCTCAAGCCATATATAAGGCGAGATATGTTGTAATATTAAATGATCTTCTTATCTATTCAAATATCAATATATATTTGCCTATTTATGGCTTATCTAATATTCCAGGTGTTCTGGTAATACTTATTGTGTGAATGAATAAATATTCGCTTCATTTGGTATCAAAGCCTCGTGCTTGATTCCAGCCTTTGGCTTTCCTTTGGTTTTTAACCATAAGATTAGGGGTTCCCTAAAACTAGGATCTTGTCAAAAAAAAAAGAAAAAAAAAGAAGAAGGAAGAAGTAAAACCGCACATGGTTTTATGAAAGTGCACGTGGTTTTGTGAGAAGTGGGTTTGGTTTTATTCCCTAACAAAAAACCAAAAGTGAGATTCGAACTTGGGTGGGGAAGGTAACAATCATTCCTCCCAACTACCCATTTTACACCATTTTACAAAAATTAAGGGAAAATTAAATTAGAAGAGCACCAACACAAATAATTTTTACAAGAAGAATAATATTGAACATTGTTATTAAAAAATAAATAAATAAAATTCAAGGAGGATTCTTTCCAAAATTCGAAAGGGAAGAAGACAAAATCAAGGAAGACTCCCTTATTATTGTCAAAGTCGAGATCATGGAATCTGGTTTGCGATTACAAATAGAGAAATTAGAAGCCAAGTTAAAGCGTTATCGAAGAGACAATGAAGATTTACGTGACATGAATTCAAAACTAGAAGCAATAATTGAAATACATAAGGTGGAAGAAAAGTACAAGGAACAAAAAATTTTCGACCAGGAAAATCGTATAGAAAAATTATTATGTGCTCAAATTGAAGAGTTAAAAGATGAAAACAATTTCAATCAGAGGTTGAAAAATCAAGATATAAAGAAAGAAATAAACGATTATGAAGCAGAAATAATACGCTTGAACAAAATCGTTAGCGACAAAGATGAATAACTAACACAAATACGACATAAGTTAGAAAGTCAATAATCATAGGTCGGCCAATGTTGACAACAGATAAAATTTCTTCAACAACAAAATGACGACTCTAAAAAGACACATAAGTCAGAGATCGCAAAGAGTAATAAAGTACTATCGAACAATTCCAAAGAAATTTTCAGATTAAGAAATCATAACAAGACACTAGTCACAAAAATTAAGAACTTGAAAAATAGTCAGAAGACAGAACAATCTACGGAAGACATTGAAGGAAAACTTCTAGACAAACAGAAAGAAAATAGTTGCATCAGAAGTCATAACGAAGATCTTAAGGAACAACTTAAGAAGTCTAAAAATGACAGAAAATCGCAAGTAGAAGTGATTAAGAAGTTTCAAAATGATAACATGCAGTTAGAAAACAAGTTGGAAAATATACAAAATGAAACCTTAAAACCTCAAGGGACAAAAATACAACTTCCAACTCAAATCAATACTCAAAATACAACACTCGTAAAAGAAAATGACATTGTGAAAATTCCCTATCGACACCCCAACCATAAAAACCGATATTTTGAAAAGTGGGAAATGTTGAAAGATAATGGTACTAATGTGATAAAATCTCCTGACGACAAATCAGTAGGGAATCCCAGCAGTCAGCAACAAATCAATTTGGGATGAATTTACCCATCCACATATCGGAAGTTATGCTCTACACTTAGCAGTTCGTATCGACGTGTTTCGCCAGCCGTGACATTGCAAAGAACAATGTGACAAAATTATAAGGCTTTGAGGACAAAGCCTTTCTAAGAGAGTGGAAATGCTACGAACATAATAGTAGATTAATAATAAACATAATTAATTGTACTTAAAGAGAGTGGCAATGCTACAAATAAAAATGGCATATTAAATAAATAATAATTTTTAATCATTTAGTTCATTATTAATGTGAAGGGATGTAACCCTTCACTATGAGTGCTCAAGCCATATATAAGGCGAGCTATGTTGTAATATTAAATCATCTTCTTATCTATTCAAATATCAATATATATTTGCCTATTAATGGCTTATCTAATATTCTAGGTGTTCTAGTAATATTTATTGTGTGAACGAATAAATATTCGCTTCAGAAATTGTTAGTCCTTTTATTATTATACCATTCAAAAAATGAAGGGATACGACCTGCAACACATTCGTTGCAACTTCCTCTTCAATCTGTCCCAGTCTCTCTTACACAATCACAGAGATATTTACAATTATACAATACATTACACAGCCGTATTACAATGTCTTCCTTTTAAAGGGAATTACCATGGAAAAATACTATGGGCTACCCAAGACCATGGGCCCGTAAACTTTTGGCCAAAAAAACAGCCCATAAAATTTCTTTCATGGGCTTCACCCCTGGACTCGCCAACCGGGGGGGATGGTCCAGCTAGGACCCCCGTGGAGGGGCATAGTCCACCTGCATATCATATAAAATTGGTGTACAAACACGGTTGAAACAACAACATCTCTTAATTAAGAAGATCAGGCTCCACAACCAACAATCTCCCACTTGGAGATTGATCATAGCACCTCCACCACTGTTGCACTTGTTGGACTATGCTCTGAACCTTGGATCTAGAAAATTTCTCATCTTCACCTTCATTCTAGAAGGCCAACTGAAACCAAGCAAGAACTCAGTTTCTCTCTAGTTACTACCTTTGTCAACATGTCTGCAAGATTATGGCTAGTGTGTATCTTTTCCAGCTTCAACAGTTCATCTTCTATAATAGACCGTATGAAATGGTACTTCAGTTGTATATGTTTAGTATTAGAATGGAAGGTTGAGTTATTTACAAGATGAATGGCACTTTGGCTATCACTATACAACTTGTTATCCTCTTTCTTCTTACCCAATTCCTCCATGAACCTATGCAACCAAATCATCTCTTTACTAGCCTTTGTAGCAACAGCATACTATGCTTTTGTTGTTGAAAGTGAAACAACCTTTTGCAGCTTCGAAATCCAACTTACTGCTATTCCACCTACAGTAAACACATACCATGTGGTGCTCCTCCTGTTATCTTTATCACCTTCCATATCTGCATCAACATATCCCTGTAGAACAGTATTCGAACCTCCAAAACATAATGCATGAGTGGTAGTACCTCTCAAATACCTGAGAATCCATTGTACTGCATTCCAATTTTCTTTACCTAAATTATTCATATACGTGCTCACAACTCCCACTACATGTGCAATATCTGGTCTTGTTCACACCATGGTATACATCAAGATGCCAACTACTGATGAATAGGGAACCCTGGACATGCAATCTATCTCTTCTTGTGTCTTGGGACACATCTCCTAACTTAGTTTGAAATGTCTAGCCAAAGGTGTACTAGCTAGTTTTGCATTATGCATTATAAACCTCTCCAACACCTTTTGTATGTACTCACCCTGAGACAATGTCAATTTGCGATTTTTTATGTCTCTTGTTATTCTCATACCAAGGATTTGCTTTGCAACACCCAAATCCTTCATCACAAATGAATTAGATAACTTCCTCTTGAGCACATTGATATGATGCATGTTAGACCCTACAACAAGCATGTCATCCATATACAATACCAATCTGCATATAAATCTCTTCCTCATATGAAATTTGGTTGCTGCATATAAATCTCTTCCACCAAATCCCCATGGAGAAATATTGTTTTATATTTAACTGTTCAAGATGCAAATCTTCTATCGCCACTAGACTTAAAATAGTTCTAATTGAAGTGATTTTAACAACAGGAGAAAATATTTCATCAAAATCTATACCTTTCTTATGTGCAAACCCCTTTACAACAAGTTTGGCCTTGTACCGCTTCTTTCCTCCATCTTCTTTCTTCAACCTGTAAACCCATTTGTTCTGCAATGCTCTTTTACCTACAGGAAATTGAACCAAATCCCAAGTCTGGTTTCTTACCAATGATTCTATCTCCTAATTCATGCCTTGCTCCCACTTTTTTCTAGTTTCCACCTGCATTGTTTCTTCATAACATTCACGGGGGATTCACTTAGTGAAATTGTTACATAGCACGATCGTTCGCATGATATTAAAGAATACCCCTAATTTCACTAAATATTGGAAAATGCATACTAAAATTGTATTGTTGAACCCCCCTCCCAATATGCCTTTCCAATTAAGAAAACCCCTAGTTTCACCAGATATTGTAGGTATCCATTTTTATCAACCCATTTTTAACACCCCTTTATATCATATTATCAAGTTGTAACAAACAGGATCCCTGCCACATCTTAGTATAAGCAAGCAAGATGCTAAATAAAATAATAGTATAATGCTAATAATGATCCCACTAGGATTGCATGGGCGACTGATCAGTTTGTAGCATTGGAGAGTGGAAAACCCAAATAAATAGTATCGAGGAAGGCAAAATGCATAAAACGCAACCTAGTCAAGAGATCAATGATAACAAAGAATGTAAAAGACCGATAGTCCAATTATTAGTGCAATGCTTAGAAAATATGATCATTGAAAGTGTTTCACACCACAACCTGCCAATCTATCAATTTTATATCATGTAAATACAAATATAGCCATAGAGAACTCATGTTTTCTATAAGCTTAATAAATTAATCTCCATAAAAATTCAAAATTGAAACCCTTTTTTGGAAGGACGCCCCTACCTTCCTATCAGAACAAACATCATTAATGTTTGAACCCAAATGAACATAGAACAATTCCTTTTACTTTTCAATAACACCATATGATCATGTGCATAGCTTGGATTTGGGTCATTCACAAGATCCAATCAATTGCCTCCACTTCCTCTACATTTATTCTTGCAATCACGAGAATTAACAACATTTAGTTACCTTATCTTGGGTTATATCTAGTTTTTTTTTATCTTTAAAGGATAGGGGAAAATATCCATTGTTAGGCTTCAAGCATGCAATAGTTATAAATATGCACAGATAGTGAAACTTATATGATACCATTTCATGGTAACGATAACACATAGGGTATGTAAATAAGGATTTAGAGTTTCACCTATGTTTATGTTAATTCCAATATAATATTAAGACAGATGCCTTGCATATAAGAATTGAAATTACAATTATGAATGTGCCAAATATAACTCAATCTAACAACTATTCCTAATTGGCAATGTGAAAATATTAAAGAAGAATATAAAAAGTTGAAATAAATAATTAGTCAAGAGACATTGATCTAACTTTTCTTGGTTCCAGTGAACCAAGAAAGTTTGATCTTGCTTTTCTTGGTTGTCGTGGAGCAAGGTTTAATTGAATCTCAATTCCCACCTTAACCCTAACCTAAAAAATGAAGAGTTTAATCGTTTACTTGAATTCCTACAAAAATACAATACAATTGTTCAAGTCAAGAACTCCCATTTAACTACATCTCTTAACTTAAAGATGAAAAACAATATAACATCAATTCAAACCAAGCCTAAATGAGCTATTAAATGAGGATTGCTCAAGGACAATAATCCAAAGAGAATTCCATCAATATTATCATTGGTACACTATTATCAAATTTAAGCAAAACTTAGGATCATAAGCAATATCAAATAACAATGGAAGGTCCTTAAGTTTTAGGTGGGTATGAATCGATCTTGTGATTTGGACGTATGAATCCATCACACGATTTGGAGGTTATTCCTCAACACTCCCAACTAAAATAACCCCCAATATTTATATTACTATGTCAAATTAAAAACCCCCCTTGACCCCTTAATACGGGGCAATATATTTTTGAGGTTTTTAAGAGTATTCAACCCCCCAATATGAATGGACGTGATATGATATTGCCTCACTAGTGAACCCCCCGTGATAACATTCTATTTCACCAGAAATAGTCATCAATAAATAATACATTGAAGGAGAGTATCATCAGTGGGTCTACTTAACCTGGTATATCTTCTAACACTTGCAGGAGTTTGAGGTAGCTGTTGTTGTTCTTCATTTTATGGTACCTTTAGAACTTCATTTTCTTTTATTTCATCAAGCATTGTGTACTTTTTGTTTTCCTTTTGTTGTTTCTTTCGCTACAACTAGTATTTATACATGACCTTTTCATTGAATACCACATCTCTACTCCTAATGATTTTGTTACTTTCATAATCCCATAAGAGATAACCAAATCATCCACCATGTATCCAATAAATGTACATTTCTTGGATTTAGCCTCAAGCTTTGTTCTATTTTCTTTATCAATATGGAAAAATGCCCCACAACCAAAATTTCTCATAAATGAGTAGTTTACCTTTTTAACTATCCATGCCTCCTTTGGAATACCGCCATCCAAAGCACTTGAAGGACCTCTATTTATTAATTAAAGAATAGTATATATAGCATCTGCCCAAAACTGTAAGGGAAACCCTGCATGCAATCTCATACACCTTGCATGCTCCATGAATGTCCTATTCATCCTTTCTGACACACCATTTTCTTTTATGTTCCTGGGACTGTCTTCTCTCTACGAATCCCATGGTATGAATAGTAACTATTAAACTCATTTCCGCAATACTCACCTCCAATATCCAATCTGAGATACTTCAACCTTTTTCTTGTCTCATTCTCAACCAAATCTTTCCATTTCTTAAAATTAGTAAACACATCAGATTTATGTCTAATGCAATAAACCCAAGTTTTTCTAGTTGCATCATCAATAATTGTAACATGATAATGAGAGCCACCAAGATATTGTACCTAAGACGGTCTCCATATATCAATATGCACAAGCTCTAACTTTTCACTCTTCTTATGTTTCCCAACCCTGAAAAATATGACTCTCTTATGTTTTCCATAAACACAGTTCTCACCGAATCCCAAACTTACCTGCTTCAGATTTGGTAGAAAATTCCTTGAGTGGAGAATATGCTTCCCCTTCTCACTCATGTGGCCAGGCCTATGATGCCACAATGTTGTATATGTTCCTGTGGAAGCTAAAGAGATAGAACAATCAGTATTATGAGGACATAAATACAACGTACCTATCATGTCTCCTTTTTCTATCACCATAAATCCTTTAGTGATATTCCACCACGTTTCTCCAAACATATATAAACAACCACCATCTCCAAACTTCCCTGTTGAGATCAGATTTCTTTTCATAGCAAGAATATTCCTTACATCTTTCAATAACCATTCACCATTCTTTAACTTTATTTGTACCTTACCCATTCCAACAATTTTACATGGTTCATCATCACAAAATAAAACATGTCCAAAATCGCCTGGAACATAATCATGAAAAAATTTCCTATGGGGTGTAGCATAACATGAAGCCCGTGAATCTACTACCTAGTAATCACTAGTATTATCTAATGTAAGAATCAAAGCATCTTGTAACACATCACCTGCTACATTTGCTTCCTGAATAGTCTCCTGTTGTCCATCTCCTTTCTTCTTTAGAGATTTGCAATCATTCTTCTGATGTCCTGTCTTTCCAAAGTTCCAACACTCTATCTTTCCTAGTCTGGACTTGGATCTTCCCTTCCTAGACTTACTGCGATTACATGGGATCTTTCCTCTCTCCCTTTGTCTTCCCCTTCTCTCCATGGTCAATGCATTACCTGATGTCTCACATGTGCTTTTCCTTCGCATTTCCTCGCTAAGAATAACACCAACAACATCATCAAATTTCAAAGTATTTGAACCAGAGACAGAGTTACTTACAGCCATGACCAAGCCATTTCATCTTTCTAGTAATGAACACAAGATTAGAATATCCCTAACCTCATCATCAAATTTCACTTTTACAGAACTTAGCTGATTTATAATCGTATTAAATTCATTTAAATGATTAGAAACAGATCCACTTTCTGACATCTTCTTATAAATAAACGCTTCATTAGAAATACCTTGTTGGATATCGAGGGTTTTTCATACAGCTTACCCAATACACTTATCAGACCCTCCGTTTTCTTTTCTTTTGAAATATTGAAAGCCACCGATGAAGCTAGGAATAGGCATATTGTTCCCAGTGCCTTTCTGTCAAGAACCTCCCATTATTCGTCCTTCATAGTCGCCGATTGTTTTGCTTTTCCTCCCAATGGTAGGAATAGATCCTTCTGATACAGATAGTCCTCCATTTTCATCTTCCATAACTAGTAGTTTTGACCGTTAAATTTCTCGACCTTAAACTTTCCTTCTTCCACCATTGATACCACTCGAACCAGGAACCCTTCTTTCCTGCGAGTTTATATGCCAAATAGACCTTTGGCTCTGATACCAATTGTTATAAAAATAGGATCACGGAGTAATAACAATAAACAAGATGCAAATATAAATCACATAAAACACATTACAAGAGAGACACCAATATAACGTGGTTCACCCAAGATGGGCTACGTCCACATAGAAATTGCCAGTCCTTTTATTATTATACCATCCAACAAATGAAGGGATACAACATGCAACACATCCGCTGCAACTTCCTCTTCAATCTCTATCAGTCTCTCTTACACAATCACAGAGATCTTTACAATGTTACAATACATTACACAGTCGTATTACAATATCTTCCTTTTAAAGGTAATTAACATGGGAAAATATTACGGGCTACCCAATACCATGAGCCCGTAAACTGTTGACCAAAACAACAACCCATAAAATTTATTTCGGGAGCTTCTTCCTCGACCTCTGGACCCCAATCAGGGGCGATGCCCCCCCACACCCCCCTGCTGGGATGAGTGTACAGTCCACCTGCATATCATACAAAATAGGGGTACAAACACGGCTGAAACAACAACATCTCTGAATTAAGAATATCATGCTCCATAAACAACATTAAGGTGTATAGTTTCATGGGTTCCAACATCGTTCTGAGGGACAATCATTAAAAACTATCATTCCTTGATCGAGATGAGCTCCAATGTTGTCCATTCGGTCAACATTCTCATTTTTTTCCTGTCTTATGTGAAGGAAATCAACTTTCTTGCAGCGCAGCAAGTTTACAATGAACTTTTGGGTTCTATTACAACTTGAAGGGTCATCTTTAAAGGATTTCCTCATTTTTTAAATCACTCTTTTGGAGTCTCCGAAGACTAAGAAATCACTGAGGTTGGTGTTGATTTTCATCTCAATTCCTTTCAGAAGGGCCATCCATTCTGATTGATTATTAGTTTTTCTTCCTAGCCCCTAGGTGTAGGAGTTCAATTTTTTTTTGTCAAGGTCCAAGAGGACCCCTCCCACTCCTGCCAACCCTTGGATTTTTATGTTCTCGGTACTAGTTGTTATCTAAATTCAAACAAATTTACTGGGAGAATTAAGCAGGGGAGATAATTCTTATGTTTGATCTTGAGATGTAAGCAATAATGCTTTGGTGTTATTCTTTTTACCATATTGTTATAGCATATTTTGTCACACTTGTCCCAGAGTTTCTCGAGATGGTCTAATATTATCCATTTTCCTATTTTGTAGACTCCCTTGATCCCTTATGATCTATGAATATTACTTCATTTGGAAATCTTCTTAAAAACAAAGTTTTTCAAGTTGTATGCGCCTTATTACACCAATAGACTGCATATACGTGAGTTCCCTTTGTCTAGCCCACGTACATGTGTGTTCGAGGGTAAAAAATAAAAATAAGTTACTTTACAGGGAAATTTTTAGTTTCAACCATTCTCACTTGTCCTAATCCCATAAGTAATTGTCTCCAACTTCCCTAACTACCTGCCCATCAGTATAAAAGAGGCATAGGAGAAGGAAAAACAAGCACTAAGTATTGGGGATTATGCCCTCATGTTGTTCAAATGAAATCAAGATTTGAAGCCCTTGTTTATCCTAGTATGCAAAAGCCCCCTTTCCTATATATGGAACATATTTTTACCAGTCATTCTTAAGAGTTATTATTGTGCTAGAGAATGCTAGTGATTCTCTTGAGCATATTTCCCAAGGAAGAAACCGGATTGGATGTTAAGAGTGAAAGGACTCAGGTGGAAGAACTCAAACATTAGTTTCAGAATGGTGCCTCAGTGAGAATCAGGGACATCTATACATTTGTATATTTTTTATTTATATATAAACGATCTCTCTTTCCCATCCATTTCAAGTATTTAATTACATTTTATAATTATTGAAATTTAGATGTGTCATTTTGCAAATATTTTTGTAATTTCAATCTTTGCAACAGTAATTGATCTATGTTAGATATTTGTTTACTTTTAGAGATCTTGGAGATTTGGGTGATAAAGATTGGATCCTTCTATAGCCGGAGGGATTCTTCTTGAAACCTTTGGATCCAGGGGAGTTAATTGTTAACCTACTTATCCATTCAAAGGTTGTGTGTAAAGATTGAGAATTCACTTTCTACATGAATGATTGGGTTCTTTTTTATGGGTATCACTCTGTGTTGATCCTTCCCAAAGGTCACTAGGGTTGTAAATATTCCCGAAACAAAAATGGCAAATTTACTGGGGATATTTTCCATTTTTCGGTAATTTAGGGCTTTTGTGCATTCGATTGTTTTCTGGTTTGTTTTGTTTATTCTAGTTGTTTTTTTAAATATTTCTATCCTAGACTAGTAATTGTTCATCTTAGGACCCTTCTGGGAAGTAATTGTTCATCTTAGGACCCTTCTGGGAAGTAATTGTCGGTACTGGGGATTTAATTTGTTTTCCTTCTCCCGTAGTTATACATGGGTTACAACTGGCATAGACGCGTATAAGTCTTATAACTGCCTCTATTTTTCAAAAAAATGTATTTTTCCCTGTACGTGACCTCAACACTAAATAGTAGCGTATATGTGGTTTTGCTTCACACAACCCGTGTACAACCAGTTTACTTCTTTTTTCAGTTTTCCTCCCTTTCAAAATGGGAAAAGTGGGTCTTCCTGTGTCTTAGTTGATTGTGAATGCATGTGATTTTTCTTTGTTTTTAGAAAACAATGCTTTTTTACAGAAATGAAAAATAAAAAGGAATCTTTTGCAAAGTTTTCTTTATTATTTCACTTGTGCATGAAAGTGCATACATACACATATTTTCTATGTGTAGGGTGCATATACCTTTTATTCCATAGATACGTCATGTAACCCCGAAAATACAATTTCATAAATGTAGGGCGTTTATATGCAGTTTGTATTCAGTAGAGGCACATATTTTTCAGTAAAGGTGCATATACACAGTTTTTCTTCAGTAAAGGTGCATATACACAATTTGGCTTCAGTAAACGTGTGTATATATCCAATTATATGCACCATATAGTGGGAAAAGTTGTGTATATGTCTTGGTTGGCCCAAAAATAGGGTAAAATTTAAATAAAAAAAGCATTGATTAGTTTTTTAGGTTTAGCAAGTCTAGTGGGGATCTAGGTCTTTCTTAGAATTTCCAAATTATGACTTTTAAGCCTTCAAAAACATGATTTGGTGTGTTTTTTTAATAGGCCTTGAAAGAAAAGGAAAATTGAATTTTGCGAAAAATCATAGAACTTGCTTTTGGTTCATTTAGGAATCTTTTGAGAATTTTGATGTTTTTTGGAGTGTTTTTATAAAAGAAAATATTGTATTTCTTTCATTAGAATTATCTCATGAAAACCATAAAAAATTGTTTGCTTTGGTTACAACAATCTCGTTAAAAATTCGCATCTTGCTTAAACTTTTGAAAGGTTATGCTTATTGAATGAAGTTGCCATTGATGTCAACATGATCAAGAGATCTGTGTCATTTACATCATGACCTTATGAGATTGTTTAGTGATGTTGTCATTGATGTCAAAGTGGTAGCGATGATGATAATGTGGAAATGGTAATAATGATATGGAATTGATGATGATGATATGGCAGTGACGATGATGATGTGGAAATGGTAATAATGGTGTGGCAATGATGATGATGATATGACAGTGATAAAGGGAGATTGTTTGAATCCTTGAAGAGCTTTGAAGGAGCCTTGACATAAGTGTATATAACTCCAAAGTGGTCCCCTTATGGTGCAGTTGTTAAGCATGGCCCTCATGGGATGAGATAACATGTGGCTTCCTCCACATGCCCACTTTGAGTGGTACACAAATGGAGCAAGCCCCTAAATCCACTGAAGATGCCCCCAAAGCAATGATGATGTGTCCACAAGAACATGATGACGATAAGTGTGAAGAATCCCCTATAGTGATGATGATGTGTCCATATGACCATGTGAAGTGCAAAGAAGCCCCTAAAGTAATGGTGATGTGTCCACATAATCATGATGATGTGAAGAATCCCCAAATACACTTAATGAAGACATGAAGTGGTCAAGAAGACAAGTCAAAGCCCCTTAATGAAGCCATGAAGTGATCATTGACCCATTTAAAGAAGCCCCTAAAATGTGGAAGACAAAATTAATAATAAGTTAGGGCCGACCTAACCTAAAATGTGGTTCAAACACAATTAATAATAAGTTAGGGCCAACCTAACTTAAAGTGAATTAAAAAAAATGACTTGAAATGTATAAATACAAGTTAGATAATTTCATTTGTAATACATAATATCATGATCTATTATGTGCACGTCTAGAAAGACAAGAAGAGAGAAAATGTGAAGGCACGAGAGGAGGATCTTATGAAGAGTTCAAAGGATGATATAGGGTTTTTCTCTTAATTATTTATATTGGTGGAAACTTGCATAACTTTCTCATATGGTATTGGAATCACAAACTTCTTAGCTTGTTGTAAGGGATATGTGATGACATCATATAGGATTTATTTTGGTAAAGGTCATGGCAAGTGACTAGGGTTTCTCTCTTGTTTCTTCATCTTGTGATCTTGGAAAAGGTACGGATCGTGCATATGTATGAGGGTTTCTCTCTTGGTGAATCTTGGTTAATATCTTGGCATAGATCATGTTGTTATTGGCATAGATTTTTTATGATGATCTTGGCATAGATCGTGGTTATATTAGCACACACTATGGTGATGATATTGGAATATATCATGGTGATATTGGCATATATCATGGTGATATTGGCATAGATTATGGTGATGGTGATATTTTCATATGGTGATGTTATTGCCATAGATTATTGTGATGTTATTGGCATGGATTATGGTGATGTTATTGGCATGGATTATGGTGATGTTATTGGCATGATCTAGGGTTCCTTTGTAAATGATAATGAGGTTAAGGGTTTGAAGAGTCAAACAAATGAATTTTCATGGATGATTGTTTATTTGGTTTGATTACAGACCTAAGAGGAACCTTATTTCCCCTATTATTGAAGGCTCTATTGTATATTTGAAGGGCTAGTTTCTTGCAAATTTGAAGGACACATTTCGGCCTTGTTTATGCAGATGTGGAATATATCTTTTGGTATTTCACAAGAAGGTTTTGTTGCAGATTTGAAGACTATCTTGGAAGAAGGTGCTTGCAGATTTGGAGGATAGATTTGAGGCATGTATAGGTTTACATGTTTATAGTGATGTTAAATTTTCAGAATTTACTTCAATCTGATCTAGGATCTTAACTGAGAGAACAACATGTACAACATATCTACAGCATATCAATCATGGAGACAATAATGCAAGCACACAAGAGACACAAAGATTTACTTGGGGAAAACCATAAAGGTGAAAAACCCCAATAACTTCCTCAGAGATAGATAGAGCAATGATACAACCAACCATGAGAGATAGACATAACCTAGCAGCAGATCCTCCTCCTCCATAAGTGCGCCACTCCTCCTTGAGTGCATGAGTGAGAAGTGAGTGAGCAAATAGAGTGCCTCCCGCACTCTATTTATACTTGACTTGACTTGCCTTTTTACCTAACTCATGTAGGCTCGAACTTTACCACATAACATAATGCTGAGTGGGCCGACCCCCAATAGGGTGGTCTAATAACCCTTTGACCCACATGGCCGACCCCCAATAGGGTGGTCTAATAACCCTTTGACCCACATGACTTATACAGGGCCGACCCCAACAAGGTGGTCTAATAACCCATCAGGTATAAGTTACGACACTTACAATATAAATGACGACACTTCCTTATAGAGGAATAATACCACCTCTATAGGAATACAATATACATATACATGTGAAATACATTCCGAAGTTACATATACATCAACACTCCCTCTTAACTAGGAAGGTATTTCTCAGCACAGTTCTTCTAGCACAAGTCATCTTCTCTGGATCATCGTCACTGGATGATCGTCATCGAGTCATCATCATCGACACTGCTGCTGCTATCTCAATCAATCTCTGAATCTACTCGTCATAGGAAGTTATACAGAGCCAGTCCTTTTTCATACTGGATGTAGGCCCACCACCTGCAGATCTTCATCATCACTGGCCATACTGTGGAATCCTCAGGACTTATTACGTGCGTCACAAAACCTCGAAAGAGCATCCCAGGATGTTACGGGTACACAACTCCGACCTGTAGGATCTCCCAGGGCGATATTACATGTGACCCCACCACAAAACCTCGAAAGAGCATCCCAGGATGTTACGGGTACACAACTCCAACCTGAAGGATCTCCTAGGGCACAAATTACATGTGGTCACCACAAAACCTAGCAAGAGCATCTCAGGATGTTACGGGTACACAACTCCGACCTGAAATCTCCCAGGGCACAAATTACATGTGGTCATGGCAAAACCTCGAAAGAGCATTTCAGGATGTTACGGGTACACAACTCCGACCTGAAATCTCCCAGGGCACAAATTACATGCCATAGGACAAAACCTCGAAAGAGCATCTGCCAGATATCCCATGGCACAAATTACATGCCATAGGCAAAACCTCGAAAGACTATCTGCAGATATCCCAGGGCACAAATTATATGTCCTCCCAAGCAAAACCTCGAAAGAGCATTTGCCAGATGTCCCAGGGCACCGAATTACATGCCATAGGCAAAACCTCGAAAGACCATCTGCAAATCTCCCAGGGCACAAATTACATGCTTATCTGCACAACCTGTTCCACGGCCACAGAGTATCAAACTGATACTCACCATACATCATCCTGATGTATCCATGATCGTCCTGATCATCATCACTGCAACGTCCTGTTGCATGTCCTCTGGAGCAACATCCTGAAGCTCGTTATTCATGATCATCCTGATCATCACTGCAACATCCTGCTGCATGTCATCATACATGATCCACCTGATCATCAATGCATCTTCCTGATGCATACCAAGTATCTACCTGATACATATCATACATGATCCACCTGATCATCAATGCATCTACCTGATGCATACCAAGTATCTACCTGATACATATCATACATGATCCACCTGATCATCAATGTATCCACCTGATACAAATACAAATACATGATACATATCACCATACATGATCCACCTAATCATACAATGT
Organism: Larix kaempferi; assembly: GCA_027924585.1. Taxonomy (NCBI): domain Eukaryota; kingdom Viridiplantae; phylum Streptophyta; class Pinopsida; order Pinales; family Pinaceae; genus Larix; species Larix kaempferi. The sequence continues at coordinate 4,584,743 of BSBM01000451.1, read as the reverse complement.
ATCCACCTGATACATGATACATATCACCATACATGATCCACCTGATCATACAATGTATCCACCTGATACATATACAGATACATGGTCCAAGCATCCAACATGATGCATATACAAAATACATACACATGATCCAACTGATCATATCCAGCATCAACATGATGCGTACATACATACATAAATGATCCAACTGATCATATCCAGCATCCAACATGATGCGTACATACATACATAAAATGATCCAACTGATCATATCCAAGCATCCAACATGATGCGTACATACATACATAAAATGATCCAACTGATCATATCCAAGCATAAACCAGAACATCATCCTGATGCTCATCATCCAGCGCTTACATCCACAACCATGTGAAGGATCCTCCTTCCAACATGCTTGGAATGGCTTCAGCAAATGTTTCCATCACTTCTTCCTCGAAGTGTCCTCGATCTGAAGAACGCCAAGCCTCTCTCTGAAGTACTCGAACTTCACCCTGGCTAGTGGCTTCGTCAACACATCTGCAATCTGCTCGTCTGTCGCAACATACAGGAGCTTCACAACTCCTCTCTGCACCATATCCCTGATATAGTGATAATTGATCTCTATGTGTTTCGACCTGTCATGAAACACAGGGTTCTCGGACAGCTTCACACAGCTCTGGTTATCACAGAAGATACCAGTAGCCTCCAATGGGAGATCAAATAGCTCAGACAGTAGCTTCCGTAGCCATACTGCCTCACAACTAGCTGAACAGGCTGCAACATACTCTGCCTCAGCTATACTCAGTGCTACACAGGACTGCTTCCTGCTAAACCAAGAGATCACACCTGATCCCATACTGAAGCAACACCCAGATGTGCTCTTCCTGTCTGCAGCACTGCCAGCCCAGTCTGAATCAACATAACCCTGCAGGTTAAACTTTTGATTCGCTTCATACCTGAGCCCATAATCCACTGTACTCTTCAGGTACCTCAGAACATGCTTTACAGCAACCAGGTGAACACTCCTCGGATCTGTCAGGAACTGGCTCAATGTGTTCACAGCAAAGCAAATATCTGGTCTCGTGTTCGTCAGGTACATCAAGGATCCAATCATCTGGCGATACATAGAGACATCAATCGGCCCAGATGAAGCATCACATAGAAGCTTCAGATTTGATGCCATAGGTGTGGCCATGGCCTTGCAATCCATCATCCCGAACCTCTTTGGGTTCTCTACTGCATACTTCCCTTGTTCAAGGAAGATTCTATCTGCACTCTGCCACACCTCCATGCCAAAAAAAAATAGTGCATCATCCCCAAGTTCTTCATCTCGAACTCGGCAGTAAGCTTCTGCTGCGTGTCGGCAATCAATCTATCTTCACCATACCAAGTTCTGCACATATATGATTTCCTATCATGTGTCTCAGAACCAAGTGGCTGCTCTACATACACTTCTTCTTCAACTACACCATTCAAGGAAGCTATCTTGAATCCATCTGGTGTATCTTCTATTTCATCACTTTTATATTTCTCAATGCTGCCATCTGCAACATGCTTGATCTGATAGTTCCATTTGGAAGTCATAGCAAAATTCCCTTCATGTATTGGGATTGAATCCCAAACATCATTCTTCATGATCGACGGATCATGGCATTTCATTTCTTCATCCCAGATCCTGGGAACTTCAATATCTTCAATATCTTTGATAAATATCTTTGTTGCTGGAACAAATGTTGTAGTCCTTTTGTAGGTGAAGATATACGGTCTTTCCTACAAAACAAGTTAAATTGCATGATTAGAGACATCTCATAATTTTCAGAACAAATTCTTACACATAAAGAAATATGTCATACAGTCATGCAATTATCTTAGCCAATGCTTCAATACAACATTTATCCATATTCTGTAACTTTCTAGATGCCTTCCAATCTCTACCAGAACATTGTTCAGAGTGTGCTCAACTCCCAACATGTCAGCAAAGAGGTTTCATTCTAGATAAGTAGCAATGGAATGTTGTACAGTGCCATAGGCCACTTACCCATGTATATTAGTAGTATACTGTTCATCAATGCAACTATTCTAATATGCACAATATATATCCTAAGTCTAGGAACATGAGCATATACATCATTGAACAATTTTATTTAAACAAACAAATATGCAAGAAATTAAAATACTTATCTTTGTTTGTTCGTTGGGTGGACTCCCTTTGAGTCTTTGCTTCCTTACAGGAGCTGCTGGAGTCCTAATCTGAAGTAGCTTCTTCTACACCTTTCTGTTGTGGAAAGATGGTCAACTCCCTCTGAATATCTGCATCCTTGCAGAAACTACTGAAGTGTGTTCCTTTGCTTTCTTGCAGGAACAACTGGAGGTGTGCTCCCTCTTGATCTTTGCTTCCTGGATTACCTGTTCTTGAACTCATATTCATCCTTGGTCCCTATGCATGCTTATTAGTATCATGATTGTGTTATCCTTGTGATCTCATATAAAATCATACATTCATTAGTATACTATTAAAACACAATAATCTCAAGCATGTATAGTCATGATCATTTCAAACATAAAGTAATAAGCATTAGCATTCAAGGTTTATGTAGGATTCTTATGGTTAGTCAAATCATAAGAAACATAACATGTCTAAACCTGTAATTACTCAAACCTATGACTCTTCAAGTTAGTTGAATCATCAATCAAGATAAGAGATATAATATGCATAAAACCATGATTATTCAAACCTATGACTCTTCAGGAATAATCATTATCAACAACAGTATAAGATCCTAACACAAGGTAGGATTCTAGCTTGATATAGGAAAAACATACCTGGATTAGCATGCTAGCTATTTATGTCTAACATACCCGTATAATGTCTTTTGTTTCTCTTCAGTGACTTGTGCTAGTAACCTGTATATCTCATAGGTTAACCATTATAAAACCAAGTTATACATACCTCGTAAATGGATCTTCTATGAGATCCATGACAATGGATGAATCTTTGTCCTCATGTTATCATGACCATATGTTCTTGGACCAGAACATGATTTGTCTTTCTTGGTGTACCTTTCATGTTAGTAGACAACATAAACCTCATACAACACCATAATGCATTAGTACAATCATAAGTGTCAATAACCTAATCAATGAATATTTTCTATCGTGCATTCATAGTTTTATTAAGGTGATATGACAAGACTAAAATCAAGATTGTACTAATCGTAGTAACATGAAGACAAACATACCATAAACTTAATCATGAACAAATCTCAAAACATACCTCGATGAGTCATACCTGTCGAGATCGCTTGTAATCTTCTTATGTAAGGCCTTAGCCTCATCTCCCTCTGAAATAGGAACTTCTTCACTTATGCAAGTGACCAATCCATCTTCTTCTAGGATTAATCCAATCCACTTGATTTACAAGAACTGGGACTGGAGCTAGATATGGGTTTGTCAGAGAAACCCCAAAAACTCAAACTTTGAATTTCAAACTTCTGAAAGGATAGAAATATGCGCCTTGATGAGCTGATCAAGCTGCTATATTCAGAATTTGAAAACTGCAAAGTTTCACTCCTCAATTTTGCCTTTGAAACTTCTGGATTCACTAGACGTGACCCTAAACTGGGGTTTGATGAATCCCACTCTTCTACCCAATCAAAAATTTTGATCCAAATCTCTAAGCTTCTATTTTTCTGAGGAGCTTCCAGCCGTGGTCACATATTTCAAAAATTCCCATTTTTACAGAAGCCCTAATTTTCCACTTTCCTGATCAAAGTCCCGAACTAGGGTCTGATCAAGCCCGGCCTTCTTCCCAACCAAAAATTCTGATCTTAGTCTCTAATTTTTTATTTTGATGAGTAGCATTCAGCCATGGTCTCTGATTACAAAAATTCCAACTTTCTCCAAAGCCCTAATTTTCGGAAGCCATGAATGAAGGTACCAAAAAATAATTCTGTTTTGACAGAAATATGTACCTGATTGTTTCTGGTGTAACTCTGAAATTTTTGATCCACAGGGTCTGAAAACGTTTCCTGAGATAGCCTGACCTGTTAGCTTTCCATCCTGATAGGTCTGACCTCAATTGGATTTTCTGAGAGAGAGTTATGCCAAATGTCGCAACGTGACCTGTTTTGGGATAATACAGGAGAGCGAGCTTGTACGGCGTGCCACGTGTCACTGTTTCAACTTCGGCCTCTGAAACTCTTTCTTGAGATATCTAGGCCTATTATCTTTACATCCTGACAGGTTTTACCTCAATTGGATTCTCTGAGAGAGAGTTATGCCAAGTGTCGCAACGTGACCTGTTTATGGGATAATACAGGAGAGCGAACTTGTACGGCGTGCCACGTGTCACTGGTTTACCTTCGGCCTCTGAAAAAGTTTTCTGAGATAGCACAGTCTGTGTACTACCTGTCACTTTTTACTAAATTTTATTTGGAGCTTCCTAGCCCAAGTTATGACCTTTTTCCCAAGGTCACCTGATTTTAACTCAGATCTGGAAGAGGCAGAAACCCTATATTGCACAGATCATAAATCACAAAGTACAACGAATGAGAGTTTGTCCTTTGGACACAAGGTACCTGGATATTTAAGCTTCGTCCTGTAACAATTTCAGATCCGAAAACTTCGCCAAAACGGATTTATAGCGAAAGTTCTACGATGACTGGTTTTTGCTATATCAAGCCCTAGCATCGTAAGTGCAACAAGTGTCATACATGCCATATCATGCCTTCTTTCAGGCTAGCTCTGATACCATGTTAAATTTTCAGAATTTAATTCAATCTGATCTAAGATCTTAACTGAGAGAACAACATGTACAGCATATCTACAGCATATCAATCATGGAGACAATAATGCAAGCACACAAGAGACACAAAGATTTACTTGGGGAAAACCATAAAGGTGAAAAACCCCAATAACTTCCTCAGAGATAGATAGAGCAATTATACAACCAACCATGAGAGATATACATAACCTAGCAGCAAATCCTCCTCCTCCATAAGTGTGCCACTCCTCCTTGAGTGCATGAGTGAGAAGTGAGTGAGCAAATAGAGTGCCTCCCGCACTCTATTTATACTTGACTTGACTTGCCTTTTTACCTAACTCATGTAGGCTCGAACTTTACCACATAACATAATGCTGAGTGGGCCGACCCCCAATAGGGTGGTCTAATAACCCTTTGACCCACATGATCGACCCCCAATAGGGTGGTCTAATAACCCTTTGACCCACATGACTTATACAGGGCCGACCCCAACAAGGTGGTCTAATAACCCATCAGGTATAAGTTACGACACTTACAATATAAATGACGACACTTCCTTATAGAGGAATAATACCATCTCTATAGGAATACAATATACATATACATGTGAAATACATTCCGAAGTTACATATACATCAACAAGTGACAGTGATAGTGTTAATGACAATGTGAAGACAGTGACATGGACAGTGACAGAAATAGTGACAATGACAGTATAGTGACAGTGACAGTGTGAAGACAGTAATAGGGATAGTGACAGAGACAATGACAGTGATATTGATGGTGACAATGACAGTGACAGTGACATATTGATACTCTTATTCATATCAAGGTGGCGAGACGGGGCAAGGATAGGAGATCAAAGTTTCCTTCAGGTTGGTGCCTATAATATTAGGGATTTTGTGCTTCCTTCTAGTTGGTGTTGGTGAACCAATATGGAAGGGTGGTGCTAGGGTAAGTTGGAGATAACTAAGGATTGGAGTCCTCTCTGATAATTGGATCATGTACATCGGGGGGTTTTAGCCTCCTTCTAGTGGGTGATAGACAATATAGGGAGTGGGTGCTTCCTTCTAATTGGAGCTGGTAAATCTCGGGGTTTGTAGACTACTTTGAGTTAGTGCTCATAAATAGGAAATTGGTGCTTCCTATGAACATAATATTGTTATTATATAATAAAAATATTCCATGGTTTTATCACGTTTGGGTTTCCACGTAAAAAAATCTTGTCCATTGAGTATGATTTTATGTGATGATGAATGACATTTTTAATGGTTAATGTTACATGTTCTATTTTGAAGTTTGAAATGGTTAAAAGTGCTCAATACTTATTCACCCACCCTCTCAATATTGGTGAATATTCGAACAATGCTTGGTTTTTCTTTCTTTTTGAAAGTTGTTTGTAGTCAAGTAACTTTTTCAAAGGTTTCAATGGTATTTTCCATTTGCAAGTAATTTCGTTTTTATTTATTTTCAACTAAGAACATCATATTTTTACACTTCCACATCTTTATGATTAATAATAGCCACTAAAATTAATGCTTAATCTAAAATTTATTAGAACTTTATTTTTATAGGGTTCACCAATTAGCTTAAGCATAGAGCCTTGGACTAGGTTGGCAGTTAACTGCCTAAGGCTATTTTAATGTTTGAAACATAGTGGTATTTCATAAGGATGGGAAGAAATCCAATATCGTAAGGGTGTGGCTAGAAGCCCCACTAACATTGGATTTAAGCACGAGGTCATGTGAACTTGAGTCGAAGAGATTACCCCTCTGATACTTAAACCGAGCATTTATAGTAATTTGTGTGGATGGGAATTTCTTCAGTACCAGCTTGGGCCCCTTATGGTGCCAATATTGTTGATATTTTAGGCTTAGATACCCTACCCATACGTACAATCCCAACCATCAAATTTTCCTCGGACGTTGACTGCGAGTTTGTGGCCTTAGTATCTTGTCTTAGGTACCACAGAGGTGTATGCAGGGGGCTTCCTGCATACCTTGAGCAAACATTGAGATAAGCAAATAGTAATATTGGAGGGTGTCCCTTGCCTTGTGGGAAGACTTGAACCACTAAGGGCTATTAGCGAAGGCCTTGGTAACTACTTTCACACCTTTGTTGTTTAGTTGTGGGACTTAATAAACCCACACTGAACTTCAAAAGGCCCTTTCTTTGATTGGTTGATATCTGTATGAATTTTTCTAGTGGTGTGTTGTTTGTGCTTAGTTATCCTTAGATATTTCTTGCTTGTTGAGACAGAACTTATGGATAAGGTTCCTATGGACACCCACCAAGGGACCCATGTCCAAGGGGTTGCTTGTGCTTTTCCATTTGTTGGGAACGTTGGTGCTCCCTTGATGGGCACTTTGCATATTCTGGGATTCACCCTGTGGCTATCAGTTTGGTTATTTTCCACTCTGAATGTCCTGAATGCTCTTAATGCTTCTCAATCAAGCACTTTATATCAAGGGCATTAAAACCATGTTCCTTATTCACTAATAACATATTCTCCTCCTCCTACCTCGTGTGGTGAAATTTTTTATACTAGTAACCAACATTCTAAAATTAATAGGAAGAATATGAAGAAGATGCAAAGACAAGGGGGAATCCATCCAGTCACTACCAGTCATACTAGTTACCTACAACCAACCACTTCCATTCATGATAGGGGAAAACTTTCAGTCACTGCAATTCATAATAAAAGTATGTCATCAACCACTTCTACTCATGTTGAGGAAACACCATTGATCATTGTGTTATATTAATGACAAGTCATCAGTCACTGCTAGTCATACTGGGGACCAGCAACCAGCCATTACAAGTCATGTTGGGGGCAAACACTCAACCAATGTGAGTCATGGTGTACACATTGACACCGTTGAGAAGTATAAACATATAAAGCACAATCCTAAGTTCCCTTGTAAGCTTTGCAAGGGATATCACCTTACTCACCTATGCCCTACTATTCCAGAGGCACAAAAATTAAAAATGTGGTTTGTGTCTCGAGGATCTTCTGCTTCTGAACAACCTGTAATTTCCCAATAGCCTATTCAACCATTAGTTGATGAAGTGATCAAGTCAATGAAATCTTTGAATGCTCTCGCTCCTCCCTTGGAAAGTGTTGATGTTGAAGTGGTTGAACCAATGCAATATTTGGTCAATCCCACTCTTCTTTTGGAGAGTGACAAGCATCATGTGGTCGAATTGATGCAATCTTCGGTCGATCCCATTCTTCATTTGGAGATTGATGTGTCTACCACTCAATTTTTCTTCATTACCAGTTCAGAACTTTCTAGACAAGGGGGCACTCTACTCTTTTCAAATGAACCCCCCGCCAAGCTCTAGGATTGCTTCCTTTGATTGGAATAGTCTAGCTGAGCCGCGCCTTCCTTCTAATGTACCGTTTCAAATAAGGGTTCAAGTTAACCACTACATGATTACTCATTGTATTGTAGATGAAGGATCCTCTGTTAGTATTTTACCTACACATGCTTGGAGAGGTGTGGGATACACTAACCTTGTGCCGACTGTTTATCAACCACTGGAATTTGATAGAAGACCTAGTAAAAATTTGGAGTTTATTTCTCAATTTCCTATTACCTTAGGTGGGAAGATCGTCTTAGTTGATTGTATGGTTATGAAAGACCCTTTGGACTTCAATATGCTCTTGGGGCATGATTATGTATATGTTATGAATGTTGTAGTGTATGTGATATTTCTTGTGATGCATTTTCCTCACAAAGGAAGCATTTTCAGTGTTGATCAGCTGTCATTTGTTGACCCTTATCATTACTTGACTTTAAACCAAGTATATCCTTTGCTTGTTCCTAGTGTTTTTGTAGGCACTACCCCACCACGGGTGAATTATGTGACCTTATATCCCTCATGTCCAATTGCTACTGAGAATAAACCTTTGTATTCATGCATACCTTCTTGGGACTTGATCTCGATAATTGACCAGGTGATCCATCCAATGGGGACATTGGATCCTATTGTTCACCCTATTGGTCCAAGTGAATTTTTTGAATTAATTTTTCTCTAGGATGATACACTTCCTTCGGATGAAACTTTCCTAGATGCTATGATAGAGTCTGGAAATCCTTTATATATTGGCATCCTTTCCAAGGATCATCTCCCTAGATTGTACCTAGTTGCAATTGAATCCAACCCTGATTTTCCTTTTGAGTCTGCTCTCATTGTTTATAGATCCTCATACATTGGCATTCTTAAGTCTTTGGGATCTACCGTTAAGATGCAAGTCGATGTTCCTGAAGAGTTTGATTATGCTCACAGATTTTTCGACTCGCATGATGATAAGTTTGTTCCTATAGACCCTCAACGTTGATCTTCCTCATTAGTTTGATCTTATTGATTATAGGTCCTCAAGACTTAGCAGTCTTGAGTCTTCACTAGTAAAATATTCCTTGGTAATAAATATTGTTGAAGATATTGAAGTTGGAAATATTTCTACCATAGTGAGCTCTATCAAATCTTTCTTTTTATATTTTTTAGATAGAATCATGGTATTGTTGTTTCTTGTATACTGGTATTATAGAAGGATTCATGGTTTCTTAGGGATCATTTTCTATATGTTACTCAGTCCGATCAAGTATTTTCGGAAACTTGCATATAGGTTTAGGCCTCCCCTCTGTTAAGTGATGCGTTTGAACATTTTGCTATCCGAATTTTCCATAGGGTCGAACCTGTTGGATATTGGTGTGCCAACCATCTCTATCGACATAGATCCTACCTAACATTAGACACTGTAGTTAGCACCCTTTTGTCTTTTGGTGCCCATGTCAAGTTTTTCTCAGTTTACCGTGACTTTGAGAAGAAGCCCTGTGCCTCTCTTTCTCATATATTTATGTCAAATCCCTATAAGGCTCCCAATTTTGTGTTTAGGTTGTAAATGCATTTGCATTTTTCTCTCTTTCACTTTTCAGCCTTATGTCAGCTTTAAGCTTATTGCTCTTTATAAGCCCTCATTTATTATCTCAATATCATTAAGCTATGCATCATTTTTCCTTTACAACTTGACACCCTTTTACCGCTAAGAAACATACCCTGAGTGTCCCTATCCTGGTCATGTTCCTTGCATGATGCATAGGTGCATTCCATGCGCTTGGAAATAGTTCGCTCTCCCCCTACACTCATTTCTTCCCATGTATTATAGCGTTCTTTTATTCCTTTTCAGGATTTAATAATATGAAAAAGACAAAAAAAACAAATTTTCCAAAAAGATGGATGGGAAATAGTCATGTTCTTATTTATGTTTGGCAGCAAGTTATGTTTCCCTTGAACAAATAACATTGTATTGAGTTATTGTCTCTACATTTTGGGTTATAGTATGGCTTTAGGAAGCCGAACTCATTTATGCATTATCTCCACCGACTGGTTAATATTCCAGTCATTATGGAGTAGCATGTTGATGTCTCATACATCACTGACTTATGTCATGTTCATTCTTGATTCAATGCTTCCTTAGTCACTTGTTGTGTCATGCTTATGTTCAAGGGAAGTTTTATCGTATGTCATCCAATCCTAAGAACTCTTGACTTTAGTATGTTGGCCTTCCCATGTCAAGTGTGTTTCAGAATCTATTAGTTTGTTCCACCAAATCCTTGGCCTTCTGCTACTACCTCGTGTTGGATGATGGGGGATTCCTTAATGCCATCCTTCAAGTGGACCACATTCCATCGAATCCAAAACATCTATTATGGGATAGTGATCTAGAGTTCTTTTAGTACCTTGGAGCTTGCAGTCATTAGTGGAATTTTTCCTCGCTATCGACAATGGGAATACATCAATGTCCCCTTATCGTTGGAATCTACTTGTGTTAGACATCAAAACATCTATTCACACTTGTTAGACTGTACTAGGGCCTATCATTACCATTATCGGTGGGTTGGATCACGTTTGTTAATGGTATACATTAATAACTAGTAATCAAATGGTGTCTTACTATGTTCGAATCCATGACATCTATTCACATAGTTTAGACTCATACCCATATTGGTTGGTTCGAAGACCCCGAGTATGTACATAGCATCACATATTTATGCTATAACTTGGGTTACATTGGATTTCCATTCACACTTACTGTGTCACTGATACTTATGGAGATTGATCTGTTCAATCTCATTTCTAGATATCTTCTTATCATTCTGAGACATAAATCGATTGTATCTTCATGGCCATGATCACTGCTTCCATATACCTCATGGAGCCATAGTGTACTTGATTTGGAGGACATTCCTTTTTGTTACTCTGGAGAATGGGTATGCTCTCCTTGGGAGGAGAGAGTTCTTACTTGATATGTTGCAGGTGCCTCTTATGACTGATTTATGGGAAATTTTATATGAGTTACTTATGCACTCACTACTGAAAAGGATATAATTTATTTTGGCCATCATCTACCCCTCTGACCTCACACATTACAAGGCATCTATTATAGTATCTTTTGTCACACTTGTCCTAGAGATGGTCTAATCTTGTCCATTTTCCTATTTTGCAGACTCCCCTAATCCCTTATGATCTATGAGTAGTACTTCATTTGGAAATATTCTTAAAAACTAATTTTTTGAAGTTGTATGCGCCCTATTGCATTGCTAGACCTTGCATACACAAGTTCCCTTTGTCTATCCCATGTACATGTATGTTCAAGGGTAAAAAATAAAAATAAATTACTTTTAGTGAAAAGTTTTGGTTTCTATCATTCCCACTTGTCTCAATCTCGTAAGTAATTGTCTCCAACTTCCCTAATTGTCTCCCCATCAGTATAAAAGAGGCATAGGAGAAGGAAAAATAAGCACTAAGTATTGGAGATTATGCCCTCATGCTATTCAATTGAAATCAAGATCTGAATCCCTTGTTTATCCCGGTCTACAAAGACCCCCTTTCCCATATCTAGAACATAGTTTTTCCTCATTCTTGAGAGTTATTATTGTGCTAGAGAATTCTAGTGATTCTCTTGAGTATATTTCCCAAGGAAGAAACCAGATTGGATGTTGAGTGTGCACAGACTCGGGTGGAAGAACTCGGACATTAGTTTCAGAACAATGTCGCGACGAGCATTAGGTGACATCTATACATTTGTATCTTGTTGTTTCTTATATATAAAAAATCTCTCCTCTCCGTCCATTTCAAGTGTTTAATTGTAGTTTATAATTGTTGAAATTTAGATGTGTCATTTTGCAAATCTTTTTGTAATTTCCCTCTTTGTAAGACTAATTTCTCTCTGTTAGATCTTTGTTTACTTTTAGGTTATCTCTTGGAGATTTGGGTGATAAAGATTGGAGCATCTACAACTAGAGGGATTCTTCATCAAGTGTTTGGATTCGGGTGAGTTAATTGTTAACTTACCTATCCATTCAAAGTTTGTATGTAAAGATTGAGAATTCACTTTTTGCATGAATTTTTGGGTTTTCCTTTATGGGTATCACTCTGTGGTGATCCTTCCCAAAGGTCACTAGGGTTGTAAATCATTCCCAAAACACATATGCTTTATCTTGTTGGCATAGTTGGTTTACATTATCCTTTGTTGGCTTAGCTGGCTACAAGTTCTTTAAGAGTCTTGTATGACTTCAACAAGACCTAAACATGGGTCATTTGATTATTCATATTCATCTTTTTCAATTCATTGCATTGTTGTTATTCGAAGTAGAAAGTGTTGGGGGTATTTATATGTTTATGTTAAGTTTAGTTAAGTAAATAGAACTTTTAATATAATTATTATGCATGTATATATTTTTAAATAATGATGTGCACATCATGTACACATTTATATTCCCTGCCATAGGGAGAGATTATATGTTCCGCTTTTAGGTATTAATTAGTATGATTACATTCAATTTCTAAAGGATAGAGTAAAGTTGAAAATATTTTTATATTTAACTTTAAATTTTAATAAAATTTATTTCATATTTGTCAAAATATGATTGGATAAAAAGCTTTGATGGGACTATTTTTATCATTGTCACGGATTAGAGAAAAATAAAATAAAGCATACTTTGGAATTGGTATGTTACACTATGCAAATATTATTTGACACACGTGTCTGGTAAGTAATTAATTTACTAATCCATTCCTCACTAGATGGCAAAAATGCTCACCATCATCTACCTCCAACAAAAATAAGTTGTGAAAGACATAAGAAGCAACCCTATAACTGGTCTGGACTCGAGAGTAAACAGAAGGTGGTCCCTTCAACCTTAGAAGGCGGTGAAGGCTTGCTCTCCCTTCGGCCTTAGAAGGCAGTTCCTTCAACCTTAGAAGGTGGTGAAGGCTGGAGCATCTGAGATCGACTTAAGTCAGGATTGAAAATTTCGGCTCAAAATTTTGCACCAGAGGTAAGTTCTATTGAATAGTTTGAACATTTGCAGAGCCTTTTTGTATTTTCTACAGTTGAATTATATCTCTGATTGTACATTTGCCACTGCGGTTTTGTTGCAGGTCAGGACTTAGGACTCATCCGAAGTTTTTTTTTTTTTTAAATCAACAGCATGGATTGACGATGCCAATCCTAGCTTCAACAACCTTATCTACAGCCAAGTACAACATCAATGAAGTTAAAATGGCTTGGAAAAAGTGAAAACTCTCTTTGGGGAGTTAAAATGGCTTGGGCAACGGGAAAAATCTGACTGGTGTATTCATAATGTCATTATCTGTATTACCTGCAAGGGATGTATAGTATTAGTAATTTCATTATTTGTATTACCTGCTCGACTCTTATAAATCCGATGAATGGAAAGAGTACCGAGGATCACAAGGTCTCTGAATAATTGTTCTGTTTGACATAGAAGCAGTAGATGTTGGCGATATATGCAATTTCAATTCCTGAGGCTTGGGTGCCACTAATTATGGATTATTCTATATATTTGGCACAAAAGAAGAAAAAATAAGTGCAATGGGGTTGTTGGATAATTTGTGGGACGATACTCTGGCAGTCCTTCGCCGTGAGAATGGCCTGGGTAAACTCAGGAAAAATGGTGGCACTAATTCTGCCATGGAAAACCCCTCCACTCCAGGTTTGTTGCTTTAGTTGAATCGTTGTTATTGTTAGTTTTTATCAAAGTCTCTAGTTTGACCATGCTACTATGGAATTTAATATATAATATACTATGATTTAATCTCCATAGGAAGCATACATCCATATTAACTCACAAGGATTTTGACGAACACTTCCCTGTGGATCCCAGACACTGGGGCTGTAAAGCGGATTTGGCGGCTTTTATGTAATTATATTTGTTTGCAATTTCATGGCGTAGAATTCTGTTGTGTGGAGATTTCAAGCCCTAATGCCCCATCATGGATTTGTTTCTACAGAGTTCGAAGAGGGTTTAAACAGGTTGAGGAAATGTAGGCCGAGTGCAGAGTTCCAGGAATTGAATGATGAGGTGAGACAAGTAACACAGAGTATCACCATTGTTAAGCCTCCTAGTTACCTTCGTTCACTTTTTGTGGATATTTCGTCTTCCCGGGCAGCCTCAATCCCTTTAAACTCGCCTTCTTCTCATAAGAAAAAATGAGCCGTTTTCTTTAAGTTTCAGCACTGTGGCATCAACGGATTTCTCTCTTGTTTTCCATGAAATCAATCTACCAGAGAACACTACAGTTATGTTTGTTGGATTTGGATTGTTGTGTAACAGTGACACCACGAGAACGAGAGAATCCATGGCGAAGTAAGAAGAAAAATAATAACGTCCCTGGCGGTGATCAGAAGAGGGGATTTGAGAAATCCCCAAGAGCTGAACCCAGAAGCCCTACGGTTTATGACTGGTTAGTCTTTCATTTAATCTCTGTAATCTCAATTATATTCTTTGTTTTTTGTTGGGAGCGATCATATAATAAATTAGGCTAATTTTGTAGTGTTGATTGAGATTCCAAATTGTAACATTGCAGGGTAGTCATTACCTCGTTGGAGAGATGAGTGTGACTGGAGTATTCATTTTCTGCCTGCTAGGGCGTGCTTTGAAAATGATGAAAAGTTTCTGAAGGGACTACAAATCCAAGTTTTGTACAGAGCGTTTGTTCCAGGCCGACGCGAATATATTTTTGTAAATATTTTTAGTTTAAAGTTTGTCCAGCGCTAGCCCATCTGTGTAGGGTTTTATGTGCACTGAGGAGACAAATCACAAGTTTATAGCATGTGATCTTTTTGGCCCATTGGTTCTAGTGGAATAAGGTGGTTTATATATGTATAATCTCATCTATATAAGAAAACCAGATTTTTCAAAAATGAGTGGTTTTCTTTGATGCCAAAATGGTTCACAGTAAGAAGCCAACGACCGCCAGTATAGATGATATTCTGTGCTTAGGGTTTAAGTGTGAGTTATTTAAGTTTTCTGGAACAAGCCAATCATGTACTTTCTTATGTATTATTAGTTTCAATAAAGACTTTTGTCATCTTTTCACTAAAGATTTTTGCCATCTCACTTTTGCTATTTGTTATTAAGAAATGAAAAAGTAAGAATGTTTTGTAGTTTTTATTAGAATTTTGATTATTTTAATAATAAATTTGAATTTTATGTTTTTAAAATTATGTTTGGAATGTATTAATAAATTCAGTTCTCTCAAATATCTCAATATATTCAGATTAGGAAAATTTAAACAAGGTCAGATGCCTATGTTATGAATTTTATACATAGTGCATAGAATCATAGGATAGGTAATGACTGAATCCAGTAGTTTTGAAACCTAAGCAACCTGTCTTATGTGACAACACAATTACAAGAAATAATAAACAAAGCCATTGCTCAATGCTATATGAGACCCAGAAAATTCCAAAACGCTGCCGACAAACACAACTAACAATCCTTGACCAAAACTTTTGTTGTTATTGGGTTAGTTGTCCAGTTCATTAACCAAATCGTTGGCATTCTATTGGAATCACATCATTACTTTAGGCATATATTGTGGTAGAATTGCTGTGGGAATTTGAATAGAAGTTAGCTATAGGAATAATGGTTTCCTTGAATGAAATATTTAACTATCACTACGTCTTTAACAACCAAATTGCTACTACGCCTTTAACCCAAGAAATATAAGTCATGACTGGTGGCCATAGTGGCATCAATTCGGGCAGATGACAAATTAAATGTTTAGATAAAAATAATTAAATAGAATAAAAATATCAAAAGCGCTAGAGTAAAATTGTTGCTAAAGAGGTCAATGGCTATATGAATGTATCAAACCATAAGTCAACACAGATTTCTGCTAGCACAAAGGTTATTTCAAAATGTTTACAAGAACAACTGTATGGAAAGGGTGAAATCTTCAAACCTTTAGGTTAAGCTTTAAAGAATTCATATTATGTGCTTGGTGTATATACTTGAAATTATAATGAGTGCATAGTATGTGCTGGTGTATATACTTTTGTGCTTGTTGTATATGCTTAAATGTGTAATGATTCATAGTCTGTGCTTGGTGTATATACTTAAAAGTATAATGGCAGTTCTTTTTACTTTTCAGAGAGTGAGTAATTTGAAAAACAAATAATAAATATTAATTGTAAAAACAGATAATAAATATTGCAACTTAGTTTTGTCTTTTAGATTAAAGAAATACAAAAAGATTAGGTTAAAGAAATACAAAACAATAATAAGAAGAAATTATTCAAAATTATTTTTAAATAGAAAACAAAATCTACTTTCATGTGGGCTTCTCTATATATTTCTGTAAGCTCTACTTAAGCACTAGCTCATTCATTTTGTTAGCTTTTAGTTGATCCAATCTTTCAACTTCTACCTTGTCCTAAACAAATGAGAAAATAAATGCAACACTAATTATCATTCACCAAAGAAAAATAAAGAATATTGAAATAATCAATATTTTGAATAAGAGTTTTGGCCTTACCAAATGCTTGATGTACACAAGGCCTATATGCCTTCTGACACCTCTAAAATGTTTCTTAAACATGTCCCCATGTAACTGCAAATATATGTCAATTATAAACACCTCATAAAAGTTATTACATCTCTTTCCTATATTATTGTAATGTGTCATAACTTAAAAGTCAATGCATTGCACAAAATACTTTTGTAATAGTCTCATTTCACATGCATACAAGCAACAAAAATCTATAACCACAAAAAAGCGGTGCCTTACATGTAAGAAGCACAAAATACTTTTGTAACCGTCTCACTTCACATGCAAACAAGCACACAAAAATATACAACTACAAAAAAAAGTGGTGCCTTACATGTAAGAAGCACAAAATATTTTTGTAATCGTCTCATTTCACATGCATACAAGCACACAAAAGTAGTGTCTTACATATAAGAAGTGCTTGGGATTTTTTTGCATAACAAAATACATTATGCAAATGACTCTATACATTAAGAATAAAAAACTACAAAAATATTAGCACGCTTGAACTAAAAAAACAAACAAACAAACAAACAAAGAAGGTCAGGTAAAGGCACATTGTAAACAAGTTTAGACTAAAAAAGAGGCAAAATTGAAAAGAAAAGAAAAAAATTAATTTAAATTCATAACTGAACCTACCTCACTCTATATTGGAATTATGAAAATGCCAAAGATTATTCTAAAAAAAATTTTCTATAATTGCACAAAAAGATACTATTCCAAACAATCTGCAATCATTGCAGGTTAAGAATTTTCACAAAACTTGAAATGGAACCTATCAATTGCTTGGAATGTTATAAATAGTTTATGTTTAATAAATAAATTCAAGTTTGGTTTCAGGTTCAGTGAAGGTATAAAGGCACACACCTGATCATGAAGGAGCAAGTGGCTTCCATCATTGCATCCCAATTTTTTTTGTTGAGGTTTTTTCGATTGAAATTTTAGATATCCACGTAGTCGAGGTGAGGTGCAGGACTTCACATATACAAGGCATTTCGGGTGAAAAAATGAAGATGGGTGTCTATTTTGGGGGGTCTCGTGAGAAAATAATTCTGTTTTTTTCATGTCTTCCAACTTCGGGCGAACAAAAGTGATATTTTTATTTAAAATTTCACTTTGCGGTAAAAAGAAAACTTTTGTAGAATTATGTTAGCTTTCTACTCATAATTTTTTCAATTTTTTTTATTAATATTTGATATGTCGATTTCGCAAATGTTTGACAGTGTGTTCTTATAAAATGAAAAGACTACAAAAGAGTTATGATTTGTTGCACCACTAAAATCGTTGTTAGACTTGTGTTTTGCAAAAACTGAAAATGCTACGACAATCTACACACAATGTACTAACGTCTGACTATAAGTTTGCATCCAATGGACCTCTATACTAATTATTATATTTTTTTAAAGTCGATCCATGGGGAAACTCAGTCGATTTTCAACAACCTTTTTGTTGCACCACTTTTCTCTCAATCCGCTATAAAATCAAAAAATCTACGACCACCCTTTTGAAGTAGACACGTCAATGAATCGACTCACATTTTCTTCAATTTTTTTGGTGTTGTATTTACAAAGTTATGGATTTTTCTTTTCGCTGTTTTTTTAAAGAGCTGAATCATAACTCGACACATGTTACAAATATAAAACTTAAAAAATATCAGTTCTTATCTATATACAACAAAATTTATACCCTCGTAAAGTAGATTCAATGATGAATCTACTGGTATGAAGTCCGACATTCGTTTTGTTGTGTAAGAGGTGGTTTTCTCCTTCCGAAAATGGAGAAACCTGAAATTTTTGCAGAGATCTGAATCGGTCATGTTTCAGAGATTATTCGGCCGAAATAATTATTCGGCCGAATAACTGTTTTCCGTAACGGCGCCGTAACTTATGGCGAAGGTTATTCGGCCGAATAACTAAACGGAAAAAAAATTACGTCGGACGAAAAAAAAAAATAAATAAATAAATAAATTATACTCATATAAATAAACGTAAAGTTAATTCATTATTTTCGCATGTTTGAACTTCGCATTTTTTTGTCAAACTAATTTCGGAAGGAGGAGATAATTTTTGCAAAATGAGGTTTTTACAAGGTATGTTTCTTCTTCTTCTTTACAAAAGGCACATTGAAGGAGTTTTTTTTTCTAAGGCATATTTGCAAGGAGTTTTTCCAAACTATCTCTTTTCTTATTGCATTTTTACAAAGAAGACATTTTTTGCAAAATGAGATTTTTACAAGCTATGTTTCTTCTTCTTCTTCACAAAAGGCACATTGAAGGAGTTTTTTTTCTAAGGCATATTTGCAAGGAGTTTTTCCAAACTATCTCTTTTCTTATTGCATTTTTACAAAGAAGACATTTTTTGCAAAAGGAGGTTTTTACAAGCTATGTCTTCTTCTTTTTTACAAAAGGCACATTGAAGGATTTTTTCCAACATATCTCTTTTTTATTGCATTTTTACAAAGAAGACATTTTTTGCAAAAGAAGGTTTTTACAAGGTATGTTTCTTCTTTTTTCCAAAGACACATTGAAGAAAAAAAATTTCTAAGGCATATTTGCAAGAAGTTTTTTCCAAATATTTATTTTCTTGTTGTATATTTGCAAAGAAAACATTTTTTTGAAAAAGAGATTTTTACAAAGTATGTTTCTTCTTCTTTTTTCCAAAAGACACATTGAAAGTGTTTTTTTTAAGGGATATTTGCAAGGAGTTTTTTCAAAATATTTCTTTTCTTAGACATGTTTGCAAGGAGGTTCTTTGCAAGGATGTTTTTTTTTCAAAGTAGCTTTGCACTTTTTATTTAATTGAAAGAGGTTTTTTCAAATAGTTGTTTTGCTAAGGTATTTTGCAAATGATTTTTTTCCAAAGTAGTTTTGCACTTCTTATTTATTTGAAATGAGTTTTTTCAAATAGTTATCTTATTTTGCAAAGGATTTTTTACAAAGTAATTTTGTACTTCTTATTTCTTTGAAATTGGGTTTTTTTCAAAGAGTTGTTTCTTTACAATGATTTTTTCCCAGATATATTTATAAATAAGTTTTTATTGAAAGTATATTTTTCTAGTGGTTTTTTTCGTAGATATTTTTTCAAAAAAGTATTCTTGGAATGAATTTTACAACAAAGATTTATTTACAACGTGTTTTATTTTCTTCCTTGGCACAAGGTGTTTTTATTATTTTCCAAAGAAGATTTTTGTTCAGAGAATTTTTTCAAAGGAAAGTTAATTCCAAAGAAATCTTCTTCAAAAGACTCTTACAAAATTTTTAAAAGGTAAAGTAAATTTCAGTTCATGTTTTTATAAATTCCGTAAATGTTTTTAAATCTTAATTTATTTGTTTTTACTATAAAGTAACATGATTCTTTAATTTATCGTCTATAGATTAAACAACCATGGGCAATAAGAGAAATCGTAAAAGAAAAGCTGATCGTAAATGTGATGATGATGATAATAGAGAGAAACAAAAACTCAGATATATTGCCAAAAAACAAAGGGTTGCTGAAACGGAAGAGAAAACTATTGAAGATATAAATACAGATTTACATGACAATGTTGAAGAAATGGAAATTGAAAATAGAGTACAAGAAGAACAAATTGAAGTTGAAAAGAACATTGTAGAAGATGTAAATAGTGATTTACATGCTAATGTCGATGAAATCAATATTGAAGATCAAGTTCAAAATCCAGAAATTGAACCTGGTATGTATATATCATATATTTTCCAAATTCATTTTTTTATAATGAATTTTATTTTTTGATATATGTTAAATTAAATTTAACTTGATGTATAGGTACTTTTACTATTGATGATGAAATGTTAGAAGACATTGATTGCGACAAATATGGAGAAAAACTACCAATACATGTTGCACGATATCGTGCTACAAAATTTTATGATGAAGTTCTCAAAGATTACTCAATAGCAGGACAAGCACAAATTTTGAGATGTTTATTAGTGTCCAAGAAATTAGAAGGTGCTACATCGTTATTGGGTATTCACAAAGTAACAAAAGAGTCGAAATTGAAACAAAATGTGATGGAAAATATAGGCGATGCAATAAAAAAAATTGGAAAATCCAGGAAGAAAGATATCAGTGCTGCACGTAAAGCAATTCATACAGCAATTCTTTCAGCTAGTACTAAACAAAAGCGTTTGACAACAGAACTAGCAAAAGCAGTTGGAACATCAAGAAAAACATTATACAAACATAGCAAATTCAGAATGCAAATAGATGAAAATAATGAACTTGCTTGTTGGGCAATTATTTGTAGACAACCTTACAAAGATAGATTAGGAGCAGGGGTTAAAGATATTGTACGAGAATATTGGTTGGAACATGCTCGAGTTTCACCAAATGCAAGAGATGTGATACGCAAAAGAATATCACGAAATGTATATGAAAGCCAACCAAAACATATAATGGACATGACACAAGTACAATTGTTCAATAAATTCAAGGAAGATCATCGTGGAATTAATATATCAATCACTACATTTGTGCAACAAAAACCATGGTATGTTCGACCTATAACTATACGTGATACATGTTGTTGCCGTTATCATGTGCAATTTCAGTTATATTATGACACGTTTCTTGAATTTGGTAAAATGTTTTGGACAAATTCACCACCTCCGCCGACGATACGTGATTTCATATCTCAAATTTTATGTGAGAGAAATCACGATGAAGTATTTTATTCAAAGAAATGTGTCAATGGAAAACATTGTCATCATTGTGGAAATTTGGTGTTATTCCACAATAAATACCCTATCGATAATGATCAATCGTTGTCAAATGTAAATGTTGATTGGAAGAGATACGAATACATCAACTATAATACAAGTTCTAGTGATTCACGTTCCAAAAGAATTGATTTGCTAGAAGACAAGATATGCGTCACAGATTTTCTCAAAAAATTTGAAAACGAAATTTATAAATACACCCAGCATTCACATAGAGCACGATGGCAAGATCTTCAATTCAAACAGTCTCGTGAAATTTTTCCACCCGGAACAATTTTGTCGGTGGTTGATTTTGCTGAAAACTATACATTTGCTGCACAAAACGAAATACAGAGTGAATACTATCACTCTGACCAAGTTTCGATATTTGTCCATGTTGTATATAGACATTCTCAACAGGATATCGATGGCATTGAAAGCACATGTGACAATCGAGATGTGATTAAAGAATATCACTTCTATATCAGCGATGATCGTACACACGACACACATTTTGTCCAACATTGTATAGAAAATATTTTCTATGACTCACTGAAAAAACACGAAGTCAAATTCAAAGAGCATTGGATATGGTCTGATGGATGTGCGGGTCAATTTAAATCTTCACGATCATTTTTTTGGTTATGTCGACTTCATAAAGCGCTGAACATTAAACATCGCTGGAATTTCTTTGAAACTGGGCATGGAAAAGGTGAGCATGATGGTGCAGGAGCATGCGTGAAAAGAGCACTTCGAAGATGGCAAATGAACTATTCTTCAGCACGGTTTCATTTAGCTGCAGAGGTTGTCCAATGGTGTCAATTAAATCTAAGCCATGATTATAATCAACAATCAAAAGACGTGCGCAGGTATGTCCACTATTTTTTTTAATTTATATTATTTCTTAAAATTAAAAAAAATGTATATACTAACATTTAAGTACACATGTACACTATTTATTGTGTAGGTTTTTTTGGCTTGTTGGGGTCCAAGATATAAATAGATCAATACCATATGACGCTAGCACCATACATGGAACTAGAGATCTTCACTCTATTCAAACAAAATCATTTCACAACGTGTTTGCATTTGACAGTAGAAAGCAATCATGCTTTTGTCATATTTGCATTAAAAATGTCGAGTCTACAGAAGTTTGTGAAAACATAACAAACAACTACGTAAAAGCTTGGAGACACACAGAGATTAATCCAAAAGGAAAAATGCCACTGGCAAGTGTTGAAGAATTAGAATCAGAAGAAATAGCAATATCGTCTGATGGCGATAGAATTTCAGATCTCGTAAGAGAAGGTAATAAACTTGTTTTTGACTTTTTAATCAATTGTTCATTCTAATCCTTCGCCATAAGTAGTCAATTCAATTCATTTAAATACGCTAACACCAATCATAACTTGCACAGGAGATGTTTTCGTTGTGATTGCACCTGTAGACAACAACGAAAATGTCAAATATTATTTGATGCGATGCACTGAAGGAAAAATGAAATTATTGGAGGACTACAACGACAACGGATTTACATACGAAAGAGGATCCATCATTTTAAAAGGGTACTTTTTTCAGCAAACGCATATGACTAAAAATCATGTCTACTTTCAATATTATGAACCCGATGTTATATGTTGTCAATATAGTCATTTAGTATGTGCATCTCGAATAAAATTGATACAAGTTCCATCAAAAAAACAGTTAAAAACCAAAAAATGGAAACTATCCATATGTGACCATGAACGGATAGTTGAAGATGGTATTCCATTGCGATGTTTTTAACTACATATCAAAAATAAATTGATCTATATTTTTGTCCATGTCAATTGTTGTGTGCAATATATTTTTTGTCCAATTATCAAAATTGTTGTGCACAGTATATTTTTTCATTGAGATTTTATGAATATTTTCTTGAATGACAACTAACACAAAAGCTTAAATAGTTTATTTTTTCATTGAAATTTTATGAATATTTTCTTGAATGACCACTAACACAAAAGCTTAAATGGTTGTACTTTAACATGCTTAAAAATGAATTCAAATATAATTTGAAAATTCAAAAGTACTTTATTCGGGTCCCCATATGTCTATTAGACCACTAAGGGATGAGATAACGGATGTGGCTATCCCCACTTCGCCCCAAATTTTTACTTTTGATTGATTGATACTAACAAAAAATCACAAAAAGACCTATTAAATTTTGTATTATTTTAATCCATCGAACATGTTTCTTTAATACATACTTCACCATAAATATGATCTTAAATAGATGTCTTAAAATTGTCACCAAGTTCTCCGTCCCAAATCTTTAATTTAAAATATCGCTTGTGCAAATTCACATAACTGAAATCATGGCAAATGGAGATAACGATCATTTGATTTTTAATCACAAGCAAGGATTCCAGGATTGTGAAGCTTATGCTAAATTAGAGAAATGATTATTTACAACAAATCAATGAAAATTCATCAAATTGTTGTTTAAAATCATTGCTCTAATTTAGCACAAACTTCATAATCCTGGAATCTTCGCTTATGATTAAAAAACAAAAAACCGTTACCCCCATTTGCCATGATTTCAGCCGCATCAAATGTACCTGAACATTGTAAATAAAAATTAAATTAATTAAAAATCCATTATATCAAAATTTGAACTTAACATATATTTGCTTTAAAACTTCCTAATCCATCCATATTTTCTATCAAAACTTATATTTAACATTCCTAAACTTTCTATTTTTTCCATATTTCTATCGACTTTCTAACATTCCTAAAACTTCATAGCATCCTTGAAGATAACATTCAAACTTACTTAAATTTCATTTTTAAACTTTATATTTCATCCATGTATTTTCATCAAAACTTCAAACATTCTTGAACTTCCTAACATCTCTAAAGTTTAATGTAATCACTTTTAATCTTCCTGATTCATCGATATGTACGAAAACTTCTAACATTTCTAAGCATTCTAACATTCAAAGACAATATTTTTATCAAAACTTCTATCATTCTCTAAAACTTTATATAACATTCTTAAAATTTCTATTTCTTCCATATTTCTATAGACTTCTAACATTCCTAAAACTTCATAACATCCTTGAAAATAACATTCAACCTTACTTAAATTTCATTTTTAAACTTTATATTTCATCCATATTTTCATTAAAACTTCAAACATTCTTGAACTTCCTAACATCTCTAAAGTTTGAATGTAATCACTTTTAAACTTCCTGATTCATCGATATGTATAAAAACTAACATTTCTAAGCATTCTAACATTCAAAGACAACATTCATTTTTAAACTACCTGATCCATATAACTATCAAAACTTTCTAACAAATTATTAAACTTCCTAACATTCTTGTTCTTAATACACTCAATCTTATCATTCATTCATGTCGAACAATTATAACTTCCTCATTTATAAACTCTAAACCTATATGTGAACATCCACTTTTAAAAATTTCCTAAATAACATTTTTTAAACTTCAATCAAAACTTCCTCATTTATGAACTTTAAACCTAATATGTTTATCCATTTTTAAACTTCCTAAATAACATTTCTTAAACTTAATAATATTCAAGAATGTCATGTTTCTTAACATTCAGTTTTACATATATTCATTCATTCAAACATTCATTCAAACATGCAAATACATATTTTAAACTAAATTTAACACCAAATATGTCAAATAAACAAAAATAGACTTAGAAATCATTTAAAAACCATGATGAACACGAAATATGTAAGTTCAAAATTTATATGTATATAATCTCCAAAAAAATAATCATGAACATGCAAATTCAATGTACATCCATATATGTATATATCTCGTCCAAAAATAAACCTCCTCAACATGTCCAAGACAAATGTTTCCAATCTAAATGCATATCAACAACAAAAAATAGTGGACACCATGAACTATAAAATTAAAATGTATGTGCTATCCTCCACTCGGGCCTCCCCCTCCTCCACTCAAGCCTCCCCCTGGACTCAACCCTCCCTGCAACATGTGTAAAAAAAAATTATGTTCATATCATTTAAATTACTTAAACTATAATCAGAAAATTAAAATATTAAACTAATATATCAAAATACAATTCAAATATTAACAATATTACATCAAATTCTCCAAATGCTTGTCCACCACCATCCTCCAAAGGACTTTTTCCTTTGCCTCCAAAAGATTTGAGAGACCCAAGCTGCAATCCATATATAAAATCAATTTATGAATCTCATAAATCTAAATCCACAAAAATTAAAATATTAAAACAGTAAACAAAATTAAAGCAAAATTAAAGCAATCAATGAAATTACCTCTCTACCAATATCTGCATCATTAAGCAAAGAACCTATATCTCCACCCTAAAATTTAAATTGTATTAATAAATAAAACATATAATACAAACCAAAAAAATTACTATACCAATTAAAACTTAAAACTAAAACAAAAAATTTTAAAAACATTAGCTCACAATAGATGGTAAATCATTTATAAAGTTGGTATCTAAAGAAACCTGCATGGATGAGTCAAATTAACAATAAAATACACAGTTAAATTATCATTCAAAAAATAATAATTTATATATATATATATATATCAAATTCAAACATAAGTACAAATATGTTGATAATAAATATGTACCTCTCTCCCTACATTTTCGCTAGTTGAAATGTGAAAAGAATGTTCGTTCATCATTCTTGAAAACTGCAACCAATTTAAACATTTACATAATGTACCTATGATAATGTAACAAAAAAAATAAAATCAAGATAAATAAAATATTTAATTCAAATCAAATCATATCATGTAGTCAACGAACCTCTCCCAAACTCGATGTGTCGTTGGATATAACATTTGCTGCTAAGTCACGACAAATCTTTGCATATGCCCTGAGATCTTCAATGCTCATTCCATCTATTTCATCATCAGTTTTATAAACAAACTTTTGACGAATAGCAGAACGAGCCCTTTCTCTAACCAACCCCACATCTACTCCCACTAATACTGATGATAGCCCATCACCAACAAAATTCCTTGTTGTCGTCCCAAGTTGAGATGTGGGCTCCATCTCTGATTTTAATGCCACCAACCTAGGTGGACGAGATATCTGGGGCGGAGGTCTAAGAGTTGCAGGATCTCTATGTGCACCCTCTCGATCATATATTCGACACTTCCCAACTCCATAAAATTTTGAATGAACATCAGTATAATCTGGCTTCATATTTAAAAAAAACTCAGCATAAAAAAATCTAGCAAAATACTGAGAAACCTCATCGTTCCATGGAAAACGACCATAGGCAGCAAGAAACCGATCATAAAGTAAGTGTGTCAGATGAGGATGTTTGAAATATTGCACTTTCAACATTTCTTTTTTCAAACCTTCTTTGAAATTAAACATTGATTTGGCCTGCTCTCTTGTCACTCTTTCTTTCACAACATCCCATTTGTCTGGACCCATCACTTGATCCCTTCGTCTTCGCATCAAATCTACAAAACCATCTGTAGTCGGCCCAAGATTCTCATATGCTTGAATGAAGTTTTGCAATGATCCCAAGACAATCTCCAAACTTTGTTTACTCTCCGGAGGAAGATCCATAGTAGACAAATCATTTTGCAACTTTTCATAGTGAGATCTACATCTTTCAAGAGTCATTTGATGATTACCACCTTCCCATGGAAGCTCCCGAGGTAGATCAGATGGATATGTCGTAATGGGTGTACAACCCTCAGTTAATTCAACATATTGTGTCCTAGCTCTACCATCATCACCTCGTGCTGAATGGTGAGCCTCTTGAGAACCTTGCTCTGCACCGTCATCTGTCTCCCTTGTTTGCCCTGTCTCCCTCCCTATAGAATTAGGAGCATCTTCCGAACCATGCTCTGCTTCAAATGACAAAGTCTAGTTTAAACACAACTACAAATTTTGCACTCTCAAAAAAACAATTTGCATATATAAATGTTCAAAGATTGATATTCATATGTACCAATAGAGGGTCGAGATCGACGTTCTCCCATAGAAGATACAGGGGAATCATTTGTACCCCTTTCACCTTGTCGGTGTGAACTATACAATAAATTAGAGTCCTGAGGAGAGGTTGACAACCTCCGATTATCACTCGTACCACCTACGCCAGAAGATTGTGAAGACCTCCTACGCTTTCGCCTTAAAGAATCCTCTCTTTCCATTTGATATATAATGCCTACACCTAAAGATGAATCAACTAATTACATATTCAAATCCTACAAGTTAATTCTATGAACTCTAAAAACCAACTACTTAATAGACTAAGTTATTTAACAAGTACCTAGATTTACCTAATTTATCATCTAACAATTTTCAAAAAAAATATAGCTAATATTGTTAGATGATGAATTAATGTACCAATCTTTTAGGTGTTTTTGATGTTTAAAATGAATGGAACCAATATAGTTAAGTGGGTTTTTTTTAATGTGTATGAGTTCATGAATCTCTTTTACCTTCTTCATACATAACTTAATACCTAAAACATAAATCATGAATCTATTTAACCTTTTTACTACATAACTTAATACCTAAAACATAAATCATGAATCTCTTTTACCTTTTTAATACATAACTTAATACCTAAAGCATAAATCATGAATCTCTCTCACCTTCTTAATACATAACTTAATATCTGAAACATAAATTAAGTCTTGAAAATATTTTCACTATTGACAATAAAATAAAAATTGACAATTCATGTTTTATGTTTTCAAAATTTGTCATTTGATAATCGTTTTCAGTTTCTTAAACTACAAATTTAAACCAGAAATTTTATTACTCTAGACATAAATTATATCTACAAATAATCTCATTGTTCCATAGAACAAAAAAAAAATTACTGTTCAAGTATTATGATTGAGTTAAATGTCATGTTTCTCAAATTGGCCTCGTTTGACAATGATCTTTAATTTCAATCTAATAATGGTAACAATTCTTGGTATTATGTTCTCCAAGTCAGCCATGTTGCAAACAAAAGAAAACACAATACCAATTTACCACCTTTACTAGAATAAAACTCGAACCATTCTGACATAACATCACCTAGTATTTTATAAAACTTACTATAGTACATTTAGATTAAATCCTATTCATGTCTATAGTTCCCTTTTACATAAAATCCATTTAAATTATTGTTTTATCAAAAATAGACTGTATCTAAGCTAAACTAAAACATGTTGACAGAGTTCATGAACTCTGTCAACTAAGACATGTTGACAGAGTTCATGAACTCTGTCAACTAAGACATGTTGACAGAGTTCATGAACTCTGTCAACATGTTTTAGTTGACAGAGTTCATGTCATCATTGTTAAATTACATAAAACTTACTATAATACTTATAAATTAAAATCCATTCATGTCTTTAGTTCCCTTGTACCTCAAGTCCATTTACATTGTTGTTTTATCAAAAATAGAGTTGAACTATCTGAAATTTGTTTGTATCTGAACTATCTATTGCCAAAGTTGGTAATATAATTAATATCTTAATCTCTGAACTCTATCAACTTAGACGAATCGACAGAGTTCATGAACTCTGTCAACTTAGACGAGTCGACAGAGTTCATGAACTCTGTCAACTTAGACGAGTCGACAGAGTTCTTAAGTAAAACAAGCCTACATACAACTTAGAAATGTTCTTTCAAATTAAAATTAATGTTAATTTCTTTTCTAAACACAGCCAAATACAACAATTTAAAAAAATACTCAAAAAATTTTAAATTTAAATACTCCTCTTCATATTTTAATTTAAGACATTCTGGACATTCAATTCGACCAACTCCAAGAACTCAATCAACTGTACATGGTCCATGGACTCCGTCCTACTGGGCAGAGTCCATAGACTCTGTCCTACTGGGCAGAGTCCATAGACTCCGTCCTACTGGGCAGAGTCCATGGACTCTGTCCAACTGGGCAGAGTCCATGGACTCTGCCCAGTTGGACAGAGTCCATGGAATCTGTCCTGTTGCAGCCCATGGCCTCTGCCCAGTTGGACAGAGTGCAATATACAGATAATATGGGAATTACAAAACGATCGAAAACAATTTATATAAACGGGAATTAGAAAGATTTATCCACCTTACCTCTAAAACGCAGCCAAAACAAATGAGCGCGACCTGAAATCTTGCGGACGACAGCACAGATAAAATTTCTTCCACCCGAAACAGAGCAGCCGTAGCAGACGAACTGGGAGACCTGCGTAAAATCAATAACATTTTAGCAACAAAAAATAGCGATAACACCCTTCAATAAAATACACATCTACAAAACAGAAAAACGATACCTTCTACCTCTGCAAACGTCGTGTCGATCTGTCACCACCCGCAACTTCTCAACGACGTTCAAGACGCGCTGTGAAGCCCTACAAGCCCAAATCTGCTACAGATGATACCAGCAGCAAGCAGCAAACAATATTACATACCAGCCGAAACGATATTACATACCACCAGCAACGTCTTTGCCGAATCCTCCCTGCGCACCAGAACACCACCACTTACAAGCAGCAAGCAGCAAACAGTATTACTTACGTGCAGGTAGCGATACCAGACGATTTCTGACGGACGGACAGGAGAGGCGAAACAACGACGAACGGTTGACTTACACGCAGGCTTACAGGTCGACAACACACGCCGTCGACCAATAGGGTGGCTAACGGGCGACA
The DNA here is from genome assembly GCA_027924585.1 of Larix kaempferi. Lineage (NCBI taxonomy): Eukaryota > Viridiplantae > Streptophyta > Pinopsida > Pinales > Pinaceae > Larix > Larix kaempferi. The sequence continues at coordinate 4,554,735 of BSBM01000451.1, read as the reverse complement.
GGGCAGCGGGGTGATGGAGCAGACAGGTCACTACCAACACAACAGGGGTCCACGAGATCCCACGAAAGTGACGGGAGAGGGGCCGGGACCGAGCTTTTATGCCGAATAATTGTTCGGTTCGAACACTTGTTCGGGCCGAACAGTTGTTCGGCCGAACAAGTGTTCGGCCGAACAAGTGTTCGGTCCGAACAAGTGTTCGGCCGAACAATTATTCGGCCGAACAAGTGTTCGGACCGAACAAGTGTTCGGCCGAACAATTATTTCCACCGCCGTGAGTTTGCTCTATCCGGCTAGCCCATGGCACATATTCCGAGGCCTCCGTTATGTTCAACGGTGGCCCGTTAAAGATTATTCGGCCAAATAAATACTATATTATTCGGCCGAATAACGTTAATTATTCGGCCGAATAATTATAGTTATTCGGCCGAATAATTAACGTTATTCGGCCGAATAATTAACGTTATTCGGCCGAATAACATACGCTAGAGTTCTTACCCCGCCGATTCTCACCAAAGTGTTACCCACCTTCGCGTTTCCACCCTTTCTTCTTTAACTGGTTTTCATTTTTTCAAATTATTGAAGGCACGGACTATGCTGCACGCAACTCTTGTTATATTAGATCAATCATTATGTCAGTTGCATGTATTAACGTATTTAGTAGGAGCATGCCTTATGCGTCATATCCACTTTCATCTTGTATTTACTTTCACATTTGTCTTGTATCTACTCGCATTTGATGTGGTCTTATCTGAAATATCATATCAATATGGAATGTATATCTTCATTATTTTGATGAATTAAAAATAAATACTTCTTAAGTGAAAAAACTATTTCTCTTGAATTTTAACATAGTATCATAGTTGGTATAGGATTAACTCTCTCACAAGAGGGGCTAGAATATGGCATTCTATGGAAGATAATTCTCATAAGAGTATAGAATTAGAGCATTTTAGATGGAAAGTAGTTGTTTTCGACAATTCCATTATTGTGTATGATAGTTTGATGCTTTTAGAAATTTGTTTTTTAAGGTTCCATTTTCTTTAGATCTCATTGTTTCCCTCGATTTAGTATTTAGTGAAGGATTTGTAACTTCATTGCAAGGTTATGAAGCTACAAATACTCATCTTTCAACATTAAGATCTACTCTTTCATCATGAAATTTCTCCATATCCATAAGAAAGAATTCGAATTGTATGTTTTGTTTCCACACATTGGGAACCTTCTTAGCTAATTGTGATGGCACCATTACATCTGGAAAAATTGATTTAGCCTTTTTTTCTTTCATTTTTTTATGAAATTGGACCATGTTTTTCTCTAGATATGATTTGTTTTCATTGGATCATGAGGTTTCTTGGATCTACGTTTTCCAAGATCTGAAGTTCTTGAGTGCAATACCACATTTTCCATGTAATGATTCAACATGGTATTTTATAGATGAATTTGGTCACTATTGACCATCGGTTGAAATATGCCACATTATCACTAGTTTACAATTCTCATTAACCATGTATAAATCCTCTTTCCTTGTGTGTGTGCCCTTTAGTGGTGCAACTGTAACATACCCTATTTGCTGGAAAACATTTTGTGTTAAGAAACATTATGATAACTTTTATTGTAAAGTTTTATGTTGGACAAGTGTCCAAGGATGACTGTAATTTGCACAATATATTATTATTTAATAAATAAAATAGGAGACAAACACCTAAGAGGACTATTGAAAGAGTGGTTACTAATCAACTAGGTGGAATGGAATCTGGGGTAGAAGGAAATGGACAAGTGGTATCATCATGATGCAACTAACTAGCTGTTGGTATGGGACAACTCCCTTGAAATGTGGTCATAGTGCCCTGAAAGATGGGACTGGAGCTTGAGGCTCATTTATTCCAAACTGACCACTAAAAGACCTAGGCAATCTATATAATAGCCATCAAATATTGAACTGAGGTTCATCACTTTTCCTGACGAGAAAATTTACCTTGGGGTTTTGCTGTGTTTGCACCCAAGAGATTTGATGAGGGGATATGCTATGTTGTTGATCATGTTGTGAGTCTGGCAAAACTATTATTGAGTTCAAGAGGCTGATACTGAGTGGAGAAGGAATTTTATTTCAAGAGGTTGATACCGAGTGGAGAAGGTATTTTTGCGTGCCTTGCTTCTACATAGATTCCACCCACTTACTGGATCAGTAATCAGGCTCGGGGGTTCACTAGAAGTTAGCAGTTGAGTTGCTTCTTCTGAAGCAGGTTGGGAGGAACAGGCCTCCTTGGGTGTTTGTCGGCCCTATCATCTTTTATAGGTTCTATTGTCTTATCTATTCTTATTTTCAAGTTATGTCATCTATTTCTGTATATTTTAAAGTTATGTTATCTACTAGTAAATTTTGTTTATTTTCAAGTATTTAATTTATATACCTATACTTTAGTTTCTGATTCAAGTTTTAAGTATGAATAGAAATTATGAATGAAATAAATGATCTCTGCATTTTTCCCCATGCAAAAAGGAATAGCATCGTACTCTAGTACAGAGACAGTTTAAGATAGATAAGTCTTATAGGAAAATAGCCACGTGAATGAGAAGATAAAATTATTGCATTTTCTCAAAGTTATTGTTTACTGTTAAAATTTCTATGTATACATGTTTCAAAGTTTTCATGGTTATTTCTACATAATTAATTGTTCTCAGAATATACATTAATGTCTATTTCATTTATAAATATTAGTTGTATAGAAATAAATAGTTTTTCTTTTCTAATGTTTATATAAACTATTTCTCTGCTATAGTATTTAGAAAACAGATATATATTTATATGCAGATAGTACAGATTTAGAAACCAAATATACAGTAGAAAATATAGTAAGTTTATAACTCTCATCACATAGAAAACTAGCATAACATGTTTCGTATCTATCATCTTTTACAGACTTTCTGACATTATCTCAAAGCTAAAATAGATTATCACTTAACTCATTCCCACAGCTCGACATAGTCAAAATTTGGTATGTTCACAATAACCAGAAATCAAAACCAAACAATTACACAACAATCATTACTGTAGATCGAACAGTTGAAATTAACAGTTTCATCCTCAAGATTTAGCTGATACAAATGACTGTAGATTAAATCAATTTAAGAATAGTAGACTCCAACTCGATGCCAAAACCTTATCAAGGATAAACATTAAACCCTAACACACGAATCTTCATCATAGTGAATCGCAGAGATTTCCTGTAGTCGACGATTCATACATAAAACCAAATTCTACTCTAAACAAAACGCATCCATTATTACTCACAAAATTCAAAGGACTATACAATATCCAGATCTGGAGAGAGTTGTATTACAACTATTACATTATTATAGCGATTATCTGCAGGAGGAATGATAACAACATTTAAATCTCACAACTATAAACTTCTATTTATCAAACCATAAACACAGTCTCATGTTTACAAACTAGACAAACTATATACAGGCCATAAGCCTTCTTTAGATACGAATATCTAGCCTGTAGCAATAGACCTATAGTTTATACAGACTTCATACATTTTAGCTCACCATTTTTTACATTTTTCTCCTTTATTATTCACAAAAGAAAAACGACAACAGAAGAGTTCTGAAAAACACCATTTATCATATTATCCAAGCTTGAGGATAAAAACCCTGTTATATGACAATTACATTCAAAATCAACACGGCTAATGCCCAGTGGGTTGAGGAACCCTCTTCCCTATTCTTTTAAAAGTTTACAAACCCTATCGAAACTCCCTGAGTCAAAACACAACACACTGGACATCATACGGTCGGCGATCATCTCATCTACACAGAGTTTTCAAAGCTACCGTCGAGGCTTACCAGTTGGTATAGTTGCAGCCAACCTACGATGCCCAAACAGGATAACACCCACGAATCGTTGCCCTATAAACAACCACATCAATGATGGTGTTCAAACAATTATCTTATCAAGAAAACAAGACTTAGTATTAAACAAACCAACAACTACTGCGTTAAATGTCAAATGTGAAAGGTACAGGAGGATTTTTCGAACCATTACCTTCAATTTAGTTGGCCAACAACAGCAACAATCACCAGACAGGCGTAACAGTAATGGATATTAATCATGCTATCAATTTTTGAGGCACGATGAAACCCCACACATGTCACCAACTTTCAAACAAACTAAACAGTGCTGAGACCTGGAACAACCATGGCGAATGGTTGGTTTCTCATTCAATCAATCTTTCAATTTAAAAACCCTCAACATGTTTGACGATCGAAAACATATCAAAGACAAGCACTAAGCTGCCAACCATAGCATCCATCACTGTACAAATAACTGAGTAGTTCGTCTCCTAAATCTTTACTAGTCACGGGTTCAAACCCTGGCCTCACAACTCAAAACGCACAACAGAAAGACCTACAAATCCTCGGTCGGTCGGTCAGTTGCAGAGCCAAAACCACCGTTTTCCAAAACTCACAATAAACACGATGATCAAAACAAGGTAGGGTTTAACCCATACTCATCAATACATCGCCAAGATCAACGGTGGAGATCACCGGGAGAATTACGAAGCATCAATACTATCTACCATATTAATTGTAATATCATTACAAATGCCACGAGGGAGCCACGAAGGAATCAACTCTTAAACCTTCGAACACAGTGTGTCTGAACATCAGCACCAGGTCAGTTATTACCAAGGTATGGCACGTGAATAAGCTCGATATTCCAACCACGTTGGAAAGCCACTAATTCGGCAGTTGTGTCCATTTAATGCACATGGTAGTGTTGGTGTTGCCAACCTGTAGGATTTAACATTCACACCATAATATTCATAACATATTACATTGCTTAATGTAAAGTCGAACTATGCAACCCTGTCAAGGCATATAGTAATGGTATGCACCAAAGTTTGCACATATTACACAATATCACATAGTTACACATATTCCACATACCATATAGTTTGGATAGATTTCACTTATCGCATAGTATTACAATATTTGCATAAAATCTATATGTGTGTGCACAAATCCATATTGTTTGCACATAGATAATACGGGTTGCATATAACTCATGTCAATTGCATAATAGTCAATAAGATTCATAGGGTATCGTATCGAATAGGGTTTCATAATGCACACAACTCACATTATAATAAATGTGATATATTTACAATAGTTGATAATATTACAACAAACTCTATTTGCAAGAGTTCGATAACAATCCTATAAACACTATAAACAGACCATAGAGTTATACATTGTGAACAGATTCTAGACATTGCACATACACACATTATAAAGAAATCATTCATACCAACACCATCATCGCAGGATATGGACCCTAAACAATTTAACAAACAGTTGTACATGGATTTTCCACGATTTTCCACGGAGGTAGAAGGTAGACATTTACATACAGACAACATGAACGGAAACCAAAATAAATCTGGGTACAACACTGCGATATGATCATCATAGATCTTCTCTGATAAACTGTTGAATACTTGTCGCAACTTTAATCTCTTACCTGTAAATCTGTCACAAGTACGAAATCACATGCTTTAGCACGAATGCTAAGTAAGCCTCGGGGTGTCCGTAGGACCCCTTCATCAATCAAACAAAAGTACATTAGTCAAACAGTTGTTTCAACATTCATAAACAACAACAGTAAAAATTGTAGCAGCACAACTAAATTTGGATAACATCAAGACATAAGCTGAAATCTGTTTGTCGCAAATTCTTACTTAATAAATCAGCATGGCATTTAATACAACAAGATAACATTTCATGCATTGTTCTATTTCCGCATTCATTAAATAAGCAATAAATGTCACGTAGAAAAATTTTGAAATTTTTGTGATTTTTCCGGGATGTTACATGTGGTATTAGAGCGCAAGTTCAAACTCTAGGCTTGAATGAGGCTCATGCGCGTAAACAGAAAAATAAATCAGAAAGTTTATGTTACTAACTTTTGTAATTTTATTTTATTTTTGCACAGAATAGATTGACCTTTAATTGCAGGTATGGAAATACCAGAGGAATCAGCAGAGGACAGATCTCCTCATAATGAACGTATTAATCATAATAAAACTGAAGGAATTTATGTTGAGCTAAAAAACCAGTCTTCTGAAATTTTACGCACTGTACAGGATTTAAAATCTGATTTAAAAGCTGTTAAAGAAGAAAATGAACGGATCCTAAAGGTATAGGAAGAGTTACAACAGAATTTAAAAGGAAACTGTCACAATGATGAAAGAGGCAGAAAATCAGAATTAAGGGCTAATTCTTAAATAATGTCCCACCAACATAAGCATAAGAAAATAAGAAATGATAAAAGGAACAGTTACTCATCCTCTAAATCTGATTCAAGTAATGAAGACATAAATTATGACAACAGTAACAGTGAATGCTGCTCTAAAAAGAGAAAACATAAGCATCATGAGCAGATTACTGGGGAATTTAAAAAGATTAAGCCACCTACTTTTAATGGCGAAAGTGAGAAGGGTGAGACAGCAGAAGCTTGGTTGTCTGGAATGAAAAAGTACTTTAATATTTATGACTACTCTTCTCAACTGAAAGCCAAGATGGCTATTTACAATCTGACTGGGAAGGCAGATATCTGGTGGCAGGATCTTAAAAGAATCAAGAGCATAAAAGAAAAAGAAGTAACTTGGACTATGTTTAAAAGTTTGTTTAAAATAAGTTTTTGTCGGAACAGTACTTTGAAGATAAGTCAAAAGGGTTTTACGATTTAAAGTTGGGTACAATGAACATGAAAGAACTGTGCAGCAATTTCCTTAGCTTGTTGAGGTACATACCCTACATGGTTGAGGAAAATCCTAAAGTGAAAAGGTTTCTCAGTTGTTTACCTTTTAATATAAAAGATCGTATTGAGTATGATAATCCTTCCACTTTGGAAGAAGCCATGAGGAAGGCAAATTTTTGTTTTGACCAAAACAGAAAAAGAGAAGGAACAACTGGCTGGAAGAACAGTAAGACTAATCAGTATGACTATAAAAAGAAGAATTTTAATCAGAATGCTGGAGGTTTTAAGAAAAAATTTAATAACAGAAATTTTCCTAATAATTACTGGAATAATGCAACTCAGAACTCTACTGCTACAAGAAATGTACCTAATAATCACAACAATAATAATAATAACAATAAAAATAGGTATGTTGAGCAGAAAGGACCCATAAAGTGCTATGAATGTGGCGGACCACATAAGAGAGCAGATTGCCCACGCAACAAAAAGACAACCAACAATATTCACACTATGCAAGCAGAACCTACAGTTGGAGATATCACAAGATAAATGCCCAGGATAAATGTAGCATTGGAGAATCGTCAAGCGGACCATCAAACATCCATGGTCGAAATTGAAGGTATGATTTTTTTTTCCTCGAAAAAAAAGCGTAATTTTATTTCAGCAGAGGTGAAAAAATTACATTCTGTATATGCGTAGAAGCATGCGGTTATCCAGTTAAGGACCAAAAAAGGTTCAAAAAGTGTTTCAGTACACCAGTCCAGTATGATCATCGACATATGTCCATGTCAGTATAAAACAAAAAAAACCTCATAGGAAGATACAAAGATAACTAATAATATGTCTGGTGGCTCCCTGAGCCTCCTGAAATCTCCACAGTAATAACTTTAAAGTTTATGATAGCAACTCAAAATGTCGCCACAGCCAAAAAAAGAAAAACCAGTTCCATAGTTTTTAAGTAACATAACCACTATTCCTGTTCCTGTTCCAATCCATGCCCATGAAAAGCCATTCCATTAATAAAGGTTCTATGATAGTATTCATAGAGTGTTCCATTCCTGTACTCCTTTACTTTCCACATCCCCATTGCCAAGTCCCTGCCAATCTTAGAAGCCTTGTCCGCCTCCTTGTTGTTCTCCCTGAAAATATGTCTGCAAGAAAAATGTAAAAAGGAAATTTTTAGTTGCAGAATGTCCTGAAGAATGTTTGCAAGTCTAAGATCCCTGCAATGTTGAGTGCCAATAGTCCAATTAGTGACATTCATTGAGTCTCCATACACATTGATCTATTGACAACCAATCTCCTTAGCAAAAATGGGAAGAATTTTCAGACTCATGATTTCAGCATAATTGTTTCCACCCTCCCCCAGTCCCCAGAAAAGGTGGTATGAGTGGGTTAATGAGATATGTAGAATAGCCCCACCCCCGCAGTTTTTTTCCAAGGCAGATCCATCGTAGAAACCCCAAGGCATAGACTCGTCAATTTCCAGAGCTAGGACATCTCTTTGTTTTGCAACTTTTATATGATGTGGGTAGGCCTCAATGAATCCACATATCTGTACCGATGTGACCACCGGTGTACTGGATTTTTCATTGAAGATCATGCCATTTCGAGCCAACCAAATGCCCCACGCCACCAGTAATGGAAGATTCATGTAGGATTTGCCAATAGGGTCCAAAACCCACTGTGTCCAGGCCGACAGCACCGAATCCCCTTCCCAATTAAACAGGGTATTAGAAATTCTGGAGCATTCCGCCCATACTTGCACCATGTATGTACAGTGGAGAAATAGGTGAAAACAAGTTTCCTCGCTAGCTTTGCACAAAATGCACCAGCCTGGCCCGGTCCTGTTCTTTATTTGTAAAAAATCCCAGGTGGGGATGGTGTTTTCGAGGACATTCCACATAAAAAGACGATGTTTTAATGGGCAGTTTATCTTTCAGATGGATTTCCACCATCCCACCAACTCAAAACAATTCTATTTATATTTTAATAGATCCAAGTGCAAATTTAAGTTATATTTCACCTACTTTAGTAAACCGTTACAAGCTAAAAACAGAGAAATTTGATAATGCATGGTTAGTCCAGCTTGCAACAGGAACTAAAAGAAAGGTTACAGATTTTGTCCAAAATTGTGAAGTATTTTTAAGTCAGCTGAAAATGCAAATTAATCTGAATGTTTTACCCTTAGGGTCATATGATTTGTTGATTGGCATGGATTGGCTTGAACAGCATAGAGTTATACTGAATTGTTATGATAAATCTTTCACATGTGTAAATAATGAAGGTAATTCAGAAACAGTAAAAGGAATTCATAGGCAGATTTCTGCCTTACAAGTAAAGAGAGCTGCCAGAAAATGTTGTAAAATGTTTGCTGTAAATGTTGTTAATGATAAGCATACATCTAAAGAAGACATGTTAAGACTAGAGGATGTTCCCATCCTTAGGGACTTTTCTGATGTATTCCCGGAAGAAATTCCAGGATTACCTCCAAAAAGAGAACTTGATTTCACCATTGAGTTAGTACCCGGTGCGGTACCAAACTCAAAGGCCCCCTATAGGATGAATATTCTGTGGTTAAATGAGTTAAAATCTCAGCTGAAAGAATTAATAGATAAAAACTACATAAGACCCAGTGTGTCCCCTTGGGGAGCACCAGTAATATTTGTTAAAAAGAAAGACGGTACCATGCGTTTGTGCATTGACTACCGTCAGCTTAATAAAATGACAATTAAGAACCAGTATCCCTTACCCTACATAAATGATCTATTTGATCAAGTACGCGAGGCATAGATATTCACTAAAATTTATCTAAGGTGGCATTATCATCAAGTTCGGATAAAAGACAAGGACATATTCAAAACTGCATTCAGAACGCGTTATGGACACTACGAGTTCGTAGTTATGCCTTTTGGGCTAACCAACGCACTGGCAGTGTTCATGTGTTTAATGAACAACGTTCTGCATAAATATTTGGATAAGTTCGTAGTGGTATTCATTGATGATATTCTGGTTTACTCAAAAACTAAAGAAGAGCATGACGAACATTTAAAAATCATTTTACAAGTACTTAGAGATCATCAGCTTTACGCTAAGTTTAGTAAGTGTGATTTCTATAAAGATAAAATTCAGTATTTGGGTCATATAATTTTTAAATATGGTATTTATGTTGATCCTGATAAAATTAAAGCAATTAATGAATGGCCTGTCCCAAAAGATGTAACTGATGTACGGTCATTCATGGGAATAACGGGTTACTATAGAAAGTTTATTGAAGGGTTCTCTAGAATTGCTAACCCCATTACTTCTTTGCAGAAGAAAGGGAAGAAATTAATTTGGGATCAAAAGTGTCAGGACAGTTTTAATAAGTTAAAAGAATTGTTAACCACTGCACCCATCTTAAAAATTGCAGATCCTAACAAGGATTTCGTCGTATGCACGGATGCATGCAACGAAGGACTTGGAGGGGTCTTACGTCAAGAAGGTCATGCAATTGCTTTTGAGTCAAGGAAGTTAAAAATACATGAAAAGAATTATGCTACTTATGATCTTGAGTTGGGAGCCATGATACATGCTTTAAAAATGTGGCGCCATCACTTGATCGGAAGAAAATTCATTTTAATGACAGATAATAAGGGCTTAAAGTATCTTTTGGATCAAACAAATCTTAATGCAAGGAAAGCTAGGTGGTTAGCTTTCCTTAGCGAGTATGATTTTGAGATCCATCACATTAATGGAAAGGAGAATAAGGTTGCTGATGCATTGAGCAGAAATGCTAGATTGAGTTTTGTAGCAGCATTGAGTACTTTTAAAACTAATCTGGAAAATCAGATCGAAGAAGGAATTAAGCAAGACGAAAATTGCCAAAAATTACATGATAAAGTGGCTAAAATTTCATCTGAAAATTTTATAACATATTACAAAATTAATGAAAAGGGCTTCTTAACTTACAAAAACAAAATTTATGTGCCTAATTTTTTGAAGGTTAAGTTGTTGATTTTAGATGAAGTTCACAAGAGTCCTTATTCAGGGCATCCTGGTTATCAGAAAATGATAACTATGTTAAGAAAGGAGTACTTTTGGCCTAACATGAAGAGTGAAGTTGCTGAGTATATAGCTAGATGCTTTGACTGTCAAACTATTAAAGCTAAACATCAACATCTAGCTGGGCTATTGCAGCCCTTACCAATTCCAGAATGGAAATGGAAAATTATAAGCATTGACTTTATTACAGGTTTGCCTAAAAATCCGAAGCAGGATGACTCAATTATGGTTGTTGTTGATAAACTTAGTAAGGCTGCTCATTTTATTCCTATTAAAACTACTTTCAAGGCTTCTAACATTGTAGATATTTTCATGAAGCAAATTTTTCGCTTGCATGGGATTCCAAAGGTAATTATTTTAGACTGAGACTCTAAGTTCACTGGTAACTTTTGGACAGCACTGTTTAAAGGATTTAATACTAAATTAAATTTCAGCACTTCTTTCCACCCACAAACTGATGGTCAAACAGAAAGAGTAAATCAAATTTTAGAAAATATGTTAATATTATATGTTAAAGATCGGCCATCTAAGTGGGAAGATTACTTGCACATAGCAGAATTTGCCTACAATAATAATTATCAAGCATCTGCTAAGTTAAGTCCATTTGAAATTTTGTATGGAAGAAAATGTTGTACTCCAATTTCTTGGGATAATCCTGTAGACAGGTTGATATTAGGACTAGATTTATTGAAAGAAATGGAGCTAACTGTGAAACAGGTTCAAGGTAACTTAAAAGTTTCACAAGATCGGCAGAAAAGTTGTGCTGATTTAAAATGCACAGAAAGAGAATTTCAGGTAGGAGACCATATTTTCATAAAGGTAAAGCCCAAGAAAAGTTATTTGAAGCTTGGGAGTTGTGCTAAATTAGCACCAAGGTATTGTGGACCATTCGAAATCCTATCAAGGATAGGAGCTGTTACATATCAATTGGCATTGCCATACAATTTAAAACTCCACAATGTTTTTCACGTTTCTGTTTTAAAGAAGTATGTGCATGATGCTACTCATGTGCTGAATTGGAATGACATACAGGTGGAACCCGAAGGATATTTTCAGGTGGAACCAGACTGTATTTTAGACCGGAGGGAAATTATGCTTCGGAATCGCACCATAGGGCAGGTAAAGGTGAAATGGAAGCACCTTAGCCCTGATGAAACTACTTGGGAGCTGGAAAGTAATATGCGGGCAGCATATCCAGTTTTGTTCCATGAGGAACTTGATGATGAATAAGCAACATCGAGGACGATGTTGAGCTTAAGAGGGGGTGTTTGTAACATACCCTATTTGCTGGAAAACATTTTGTGTTAAGAAACATTATGATAACTTTTATTGTAAAGTTTTATGTTGGACAGGTGTCCAAGGATGACTGTAATTTGCACAATATATTATTATTTAATAAATAAAATAGGAGGCAAACACCTAAGAGGACTGTTGAAAGAGTGGTTACTGATCCACTAGGTGGAATGGAATCTAGGGTAGAAGGAAATGGACAAGTGGCAGCATCATGATGCAACTAACTAGCTGTTGGTATGGGACAACTCCCTTGAAATGTGATCATAGTGCCCTGAAAGATGGGACTAGAGCTTGAGGCTCATTTATTCCAAACTTACCACTAAAATACCTAGGCAGTCTATATAATAGCCATCAAATATTGAACTGAGATTCATCACTTATCCTGACGAGGAAATTTACCTTGGGGTTTTGCTGTGTTTGCACCCAAGAGATTTGATGAGGGGATATGCTATGTTGTTGATCATGGTGTGAGTCTGCCAAAACTCTTATTGAGTTCAGGAGGTTGATGCTGAGTGGAGAAGGCATTTTATTTCAGGAGGTTGATACCGAGTAGAGAAGGTATTTTTGAGTGCCTTGCTTCTACACAAATTCCACCCACTTACTGGATTAGTAATCAGGCTCGGGGATTCACTAGAAGTCAGCAGTTGAGTTGCTTCTTCTGAAGCAGGTTGGGAGGAACAGGCCTCCTTGGGTGTTTGTCGGCCCTATCATCTTTTACAGGTTCTATTGTCTTATCTATTCTTATTTTCAAATTCTATCATCTATTTCTGTATATTTTAAAGTTATGTTATCTACTAGTAAATTTTGTTTATTTTCAAGTATTTAATTTACAGAATGAGATTGAATTTATATACCTATACTTTAGTTTCTGATTCAAGTTTTAAGCAAGAATAGAAATTATGAATGAAATAAATGATCTCTGCATTTTTCCCCATGCAAAAAGGAATAGCATTGTACTCTAGTACAGAGACAGTTTAAGATAGATAAGTCTGATAGGCAAATAGCCATGTGAATGAGAAGATAAAATTATTGCATTTTCTCAAAGTTATTGTTTACTATTAAAATTTCTATGTATACATGTTTCAAAGTTTTCATGGTTATTTCTACATAATTAATTGTTCTCGGCATATACATTAATGTCTATTTCATTTATAAATATTAGTTGTATAGAAATAAATAGTTTTTCTTTTCTAATGTTTATATAAACTATTTCTCTACTATAGTATTTAGAAAACAAATATATATTTATATGTAGATAGTACAAATTTAGAAACCAAATATACAGTAGAAAATACAGTAAGTTTATAACTCTCATCACACAGAAAACTAGCATAACATGTTTCTTATCTATCATCTTTTACATACTTTCTGACATTATCTCAAAGCTAAAATAGATTATCACTTAACTCATTCCCACAGCTCGACATAGTCAAAATTTGGTATGTTCACGATAACTAGAAATAAAAACCAAACAATTACACAACAATCATTACTGTAGATCAAACAGTTGAAATTAACAATTTCATCCTCAAGATTTAGCTGATACAAATGACTGTAGATTAAATCAATTTAAGAATAGCAGACACCAACTCGATGCCAAAACCTTATCGAGGATAAACATTAAACCCTAACACAGGAATATTCATCATAGTGAATCGCAGAGATTTCCTATAATCGACGATTCATACATAAAACCAAATTCTACTCTAAACAAAACGCATCCATTATTACTCACAAAATTCAAAGGACTATACAATATCCAGATCTGGAGAGAGTTGTATTACAACTATTACATTATTATAGCAATTATCTGCAGGAGGAATGATAACAACATTTAAATCTCACAACTATAAACTTCTATTTATCAAACCATAAACACAGTCTCATGTTTACAAACTAGACAAACTATATACATGCCGTAAGCCTTCTTTAGATACGAATATCTAGCCTGTAGCAACAGACCTATAGTTTATACAGACTTCATACATTTTAGCTCACCATTTTTTACATTTTTCACCTTTATTATTCACAGAAGAAAAATGACAACAGCAGAGTTCTGAAAAACACCATTTTCATATTATCCAAGCCTGAGGATAAAAACCCTGTTATATGACAGTTACATTCAAAATCAACATGGCTAATGCCCAGTGGATCGAGGAACCCTCTTCCCTATTCTTTTAAAATTTTACAAACCCTATCGAAGCTCTCTGAGTCAAAACACAACACACAGGACATCATACAGTCGGCCATCATCTCATCTACACAGAGTTTTCAAAGCTACCGCTGAGGCTTACCGGTTGGTATAGTTGCAGCCAAACTACGACGCCCAAACAGGAGAACACCCACAAATCGTTGCCCTGTAAACAACCACATCAATGATGGTGGTCAAACAATTATCTTATCAAGAAAACAAGACTTAGTATTAAACAAACCAACAACTACTGCGTTAAATGTCAAATGTGAAAGCTACAGGAGGAGTTTTTGAACCATTACCTTCAATTTGGTTGGCCAACAGCAGCAACAATCACCAGACAGGCATAACAGTAATGGATATTACTCATGTTATCAATTGCCAAGGCACGATGAAACCCCACACAAGTCACCAACTTTCAAACAAACTAAACAGTGCCGAGACCTGGAACAACCATGGTGAATGGTTGGTTTCTCATTCAATCAATCTTTCAATTTAAAAACCCTCAACAGGTTTGATGATCGAAAACATATAAAAGACAAGCACTAAGCTGCCAACCATAGCATCCATCACTGTACAAATAACTGAATAGTTCGGCTCCTAAATCTTTACAGGTCACGGGTTCAAAACCCTGGCCTCACAACTCAAAACGCACAACAAAAAGACCTACAAACCCTCGGCTGGTCGACCAGTTGTAGAGCCAAAACCATCGTTTGTCAAAACTCACAATAAACATGATGATCGAAACAAGGTAGGGTTTAACCCATACTCATCAATACATTGCCAAGATCAACGGTGGAGATCACCGAGAGAATTACGAAGCATCAATACTATCTACCATATTAGTTGTGATATCATTACAAACGCCACGAGGGAGGCACGAACGAATCAACTCTTAAACCTTCGAACACAGTGTGTCTACACATCAGCACTAGGTAAGTTATTACTAAGGTATAGCACGTGAATAAGCTCGATATGCCAACCACGTTGGAAAGCCTCTAACTCGGCAGTTGTGTCCATTTAATGCACATGGCAGTGTTGGTGTTACCAACCTGTAGCATTTAACATTCACACCGTAATATTCATAACATATTACATTGCTTAATGTAAAGTTGAACTATGCAACCCTGTCAAGGCATATAGTAATGGTATGCGCCAAAGTTTTCACATATTACACAATATCACATAGTTACACATATTCCACATACCATATAGTTTGCATAGATTTCACCTATCGCATAGTATTACAATATTTGCATAAAATCTATATGTGTGTGCACAAATCCATATTGTTTGCACATAGATAATATGGGTTGCATATAACTCATGTCAATTGCATAATAGTCAATAAGATTCATAGGGTATAGTATCAAATAGGGTTTCATAATGCACACAACTCACATTATAATAAATGTGATATATTTACAATAGTTGATAATATTACAACAAACCCTATTTGCAAGAGTTCGATAACAATCCTATAAACACTATAAACAAACCATAGAGTTATACATTGTGAACGGATTCTAGACATTGCACATACACACATTATAAAGAAATAATTCAGACCAACACCATCATTGCAGTATATGGACCCTAAACAAGTTAACAAATAGTTGTACATGGATTTTCCATGATTCTTCACGGAGGTAGAAGGTAGACATTTACATACAGACAACATGAACGGAAACCAAAATAAATTTGGGTACAACACTGCGATACAATCATCATAGATCTTCTCTGATAAACTGTTGAATACTTGTCGCAACTTTAATCTCTTACCTGTAAATCTGTCGCAAGTACAAAATCACATGCTTTAGCACGAATGCTAAGTAAGCCTCGGGGCGTCCGTAGGACCCCTTCATCAATCAAACAAATGTACATTAGTCAAACAGTTGTTTCAACATTCATAAACAACAACAGTAGAAATTGTAGCAACACAACTAAATTTGGATAACATCAAGACATAAGCTGAAATCTGTTTGTCGCAAATTCTTACTTAATAAATCAGCATGGCATTTAATACAACAAGATAACATTTCATGCATTGTTCTATTTCCGCATTCATTAAATAAGCAATAAATGTCACATAGAAAAATTTTAAATTTTTGTGATTTTTCCGGGATGTTACAGCAACTCACAAGCAATGTGTAGGTTGCTAGCTAAAAACATGGACGCACAATCAAAGGGAAAAAATAAATAATAAAAAAATGTCTGAAATGCATGGGCCTTGAGTGGAGATCACAAAGGTTTTACACTCGTGTCGCCCAAATCTAGAACCCCAACGATTGGAACCAATTCTTAAGCATATAAATAATAGGTTATTGGTTGGGGGATGGGAAAAAATCCCTTATATTGAATATTGATGAGTTGAACTAGCAAATTCCTTAGTCCTAATATTTTTATCGTTTGGAACTTCTAATTGTTCTCCAAATTTGACATATTCTTTGCTAGGGTTTGATGAGCCACTATTTGAAAAATAGGGTATATTCACACAATTGGAACATCCTAAGGAAACCACTCATAGACATGGATCAAACATCACTACATAACCATTGTTTTCATGGTCAAAACCCCCAAAGAGGGAAATAGTCCACATCCCCAACCAACGCAACCACTTGAGTCCATACATTAATGAAAAAATATATATTATATGAACATCTATAGCAACCATTTAACAACAAATGACCTCAATGCTCTTTAAATAGAGATCATATACCAAATAGGTGTTAACCCATGCATCAAGTGTCATTGGTATTAAAGAGAACATGAACCATTGTATCGCTTTATGTCTAGAGAAATATAATCGTGACCATTATATTAGTTAGTTACAAAATCAAACTAAAGAAACACACTTTACCCAAAGACACATTAGACCAAGTTGAACTTAACTAACTCCTACGTGTTTAAATATCTTAACATCTCTCCTTAAGAATAATTTTGGAAAGGATTGAAGGATTTAAAAACATGAAACAAAATCACAGAATGAAGGAGGCATTAGAACCTACCTCATAACATAACTTGAAGCATTGAAAACTTAGCTTCTATAAGGGTCTTTGTGAAAATGTATGTAGCTTGATCATCTATCTAGAAATAGACAAATTTTAGGATGCAATCTTGAAGAAGCTTCCTGATGAAGTGCATTTGTATCTTAATTTATCTGATGTTCTAATGTTGAACATGATCTTTATCAAGTTTAATGGAACTATGATTATGGTACCAACTTGTGGTTGGATTCTACTACTAGAGCCATAACTCTAAAAAGGTTTGTTGAAGCCACATAGGTTCTTGTCTTGCAATAACTATCGATAGATACTTTTGTTGTATTGAAGAAAAAGCAAGTGGTAGTTACTTCTTACAATCCCAAGTGATGGGTTTGTAACCAAGATTAAAAATATAACATGTAGTATACTTACCATCATCAAGGTCATCAACCCAATTAGAATTAGTGAAACTAACCAACAAGGGGTCCCCACTTGACTATATATATTCCAAACTAAACTTATTGGATCAATTTTACATCTAGATCCACACCAATATCCAACAAAGGATTCAATATAGTCTAAGTGATAGCATTTTAAATCCCCATAAATAGGAGGGTATACCCTAAAGTATTGTGTTGAGACATAAAAGGTTGTGTAGGGTTTCAAACAGTATGTCCAATGAAGTCATTTCCCACTTTGACAATCATACTTATCCAATAACCAACACTATAGACCTTTGAATATCATATTGCAATCATCGACTAGCTATTCAACTACAAAACACTACTATCTAGTTTATCATTTATCAATAACAAGCACATAACATATAAAGAAATAGAATATCATCATGTAACATAATAGATAAGAATAGAAGTAAATAACAAATGCATTTTGTAGAATTTATAGAGCGTCTGAGCTAAGTGACGGCGAGGTTCGGCGAAGGCTCTGTAGGCTCCATTTAGGGTTTCAAACCCTAGGAAGCTCTGGGATGATGGCTCCTGATCTGTGCCCTTAAGAGAGAAGAAGATAGCTTGACGCATCCTTCAAGGCGTTGGTTTATGCTTATGCCTCTGCGTCTACAACCGGGGATGGCTTTATCAAACGGGATGATGCCCCAAAAATACAGATCATGTCAGCTGCTTCTAGGATGAAAGCCTTGGATTTAAGTGATAGAGGTTTGATTGGCCAGTTCACGGGCATTTGGCCATTGCCAAAGTCAATGGATCTCTGGGTCAAAAAAAATTGGATTCCCTTGATCGCTAGGGGCCTGCAACATTGTTTCTATGGGAAGGGTTATTTCACCTTCTTGTTCGAAAATAAAGCCGATCGTGACCTTATTTTCTAAAGCGGGCCTTATTTCATGGGCCCTAGAGGTCTTTATCTAAACAGGTGGAGTTTGTCTTTTGACCCGGAAAAGGACGTTCCCTCTACAATTCATGTCTGGGTTCATCTTCCCCATCTCCCGCTTCATTGCTGGAATGATGAATCTCTTTAGGAAATTGGAAACTCCCTTGGAAAATTCATAGATAAAGCTGAACCTAAAGGACCACTCTTCTCCTACGCAAGGATCTGTGTGGAGGTTGATTTGGAGAAGGGTTTACCTGAATTAGTTAACCTCTGTATGGATGGCTGGGAGTATGAACATAAGGTAGATTATGAGCAGTTTCCATTCAAATGTAAAAAATGACATGAATACAGCCATTTCGTTAAAAATTGTCGAAAAGCAGCACAAGAAATATCAGAGAAAAACCAAGATGAGGGCTGGCAACAAGCGAAAAAATTTTAAAAATGTCCAAGCCAACTCCAACTGATAAGGAAAACCAGTCACAAAAAGGTGCAGCTCCACCTCAGGAAGAAAATGAAGCCACAATAAGCAATCCTTTTCCAGCTCTGAATGTTGAGGAAGGAGAAATCATAATGGAAGAGGAACAAACACCTGAGGAGGGATCAGAGCCTCGGGACGCAGTAAAAACAAGTAATGATTTTGCTATTGGAGAATAAAATACTAACTTTACGTTTGAGCTTCAATCTCCAAGTGGATCCTAGGAAGAAAAATTGAAAAATGGTAAAGCCATGGTAGTATGCTTTTCCCCAGAATCTTCCTCAAAAGGATCCCAAGAAGAAGCAACCCCACCCCCAAATACTCAAGGGCGAAAAACTCAGAGGTACCTTCGGGAACAGGAGGCAGAGCGTGAAATGGATCTGGGAAGACAGAGAAGTATAGAGGAAACAAAGCTCCTTCAAAATCCAAAAATCCTAGGGAAAGAAGATGGAAGGCCAAAAGCAGGGCCTCAATCAATCAAAAATTAATGAAGATCGTCTCTTGGAACTGCAGGGGTCTAGGTGGAGCAAGCAAAGTGGAAGCAGTCAAAGAAATCATCAAATATGAACGTCCCGACATCCTACTTGTCTAAGAGACAAAAATGAGTGATGTGGAGGTCTTATCTCTTTCACAGTATTTCTGGAAAAATAGTCACGGGGTTGTTATGAGCTCCAAAGGTGCCTCGGGAGTTTTAGCTTCTATCTTCTCTAGTAAGTATGATGTTAAAAATATGAAAAAAAATCAATATTGCGTACTTTTTGAACTTCAGGAAAAAAATAATCAAAATAGTCTTTATATTTGAAATGTATATGGACCCACTCATTACAAAGACAAGCAATCATTTTGGGAAGATCTTTCTTCGCTAAAAGATGAGCTGAGAGGGAAGGACCTCATTGTAGATAGCGATTTCAATGCTACTAAATCTTAGATTGAGAAGTGGGGTGAATCCAGGGTAAGGGATCCCTTCAGGGAACACTTGGAGGACCTAATTTCTGACTTGGACCTTCTTGACTAGCCTTTAAAAAATGGAAAATTCACCTGGATTAACAAAAGGGTTGGAATCGGACATAGACTTGACATATTTTTGCTAAGTTCTTCTTTCCTGCAAAAAAAAACTTCTCCCTACTTCCTATGTCTTTCCTTCTGCAACTTCGAATCATAAACCGATCTCCTTAGTCCTCTCTTCCCCTACAAACCTAGAACCCATCCCTTTTTGCTTCAACCATCTCTGGCTTCAAGATAACAAGGTTCTGGATATTATAAATCAGGCATGGAATGAGGTAAGCTCGGGATCCCCCAGTTATATTTGGGAAATGAAACTAAGAAAGGTGAAAGAAGCCCTGAAAGAGTGGGTGAAAAAGGAGTATAAAATTCCTCATTTTACCAAGTCTCAATTGCAAAAAGACTTGGTTGCACTACAGTTCAACATGGAGACCAATGACATCACCCCTGGGATCATCTGCATGGAGAAAGACCTTAACAAAAATATTCTCAAAGAATCAAGACGTGAGGAAGAGGAATGGATAATCAAATCAAGGCAACTCTGGTTAAAAGGAGGGGATAGTAACACTGATTATTTCCATAAACAAACTAAGCTAAGACTCAACTTTAAATGATTAAGGAGCTAAAATATATAGATGGAACCAAAATAAAGGAGTGGGAGGAAATTAAAATTCATGTTTTCCAACACTTTCGAGATCTCTACCTGGATAAAAATGAGACCGGCCCCTTATCTCAGGAAGATCTCCTCTCGGGCATCTCAGCTCTCATTTCAGATTCGAAGAACATGGAATTAGCAAAGACCATCCTTGAATTTGAGATCAAGGAAGCAATCTGGTCTTTACAAGCTGACAAGGCACCTGGTCCTTTCGGTTTCACCATTAATTTTTACAAAGCAGCTTGGGACATCATCAAGACGGATCTGAAAAAAATGTTGAATTGGATGAGAAAGAAGGATAAGGTGGGGGGGATACCAACTCCTCTTTCCTTGCTTTTATCCCTAGAGACAAAAGTCCCATGTCCATCGACCGCTTCAGACCAATCTCTTTGTGCAACACTTCCTACAAAATTCTCTCAAAGATCCTGGAAAACAAAATGAAAAAAGTAATTGGAAAACTAATTTCATATGCTTAAGGAGGCTTCATTGCAAGGTGGAAAATTATGGACAATATCATCATAGTGCAGGAGGCCATCCACTCCATCTTGGAAAGAGGACAACAAGGTATGGCAATTAAACTCGACATGGCTAATGCCTTTGACATGGTAAATCATTCTTTTCTTTTTGATGTTATGTCAAAGTTTGGTTTCTCTAATAGATTCGTAAGATGGATTAAGGCTTGCATTAGCAGCCCCTGGATTTCTCCTCCGGTTAATGGCAGGACAGCAAAATTCTTTCAAGCTTCCAGGGGTATCCATCAGGGATGTCCATTGTCTCCTTTTCTCTATATTTTGGTAGCCGACTCTCTGAGCAGAAAACTCCAGCTCTATCAAGATAATGTGGAGCTAAAAGGGATCAGAATAGCCAGAGGGGTCAAGCCGGAAAACCATGCTCAGTTTGTTGATGATACCATCTTGCTTGGAGGTGCATCTACCATAATAGCTGAAAGATATAAGAATGCTCTTTCCATTTTTCTAACCGCTTCGGACGGCAAGGTAAACACTGCAAAATCTAAAATTTATGGGTGGAACTGTCCTCCTGGTACCTTGGCCACGATTTCATGAATTCTAGACTTTGAAGGAACCTCATAATGGAACTCCTTCAGTTATCTGGGTATTCCCATTTTCAAAGGGAAAAAGAAAAAGGCGGATTGGCAGGACTTAGTAGAAAAAATTAAAAAAAAGACCAGTGCTTGGGGATCCAGGTGGCTCAACCCCGCTGGAAAGCTCGTGTTAATCAAGTCGGTTCTATCTGCCTTACCAATCTACGTATGTTCAATATCTATTGCCCCTAAATACATCATACAGGGAATTGAGAAACTTCCTCTGGCAAGGTGGCAATACCTCGAATACCAAAAAGTTCCATCTCATAGATTGGGACACGGTCTGCAACTCAAAAAGCAATGGTGGAGCAGGTGTCAAAAGCCCTCTATTTATGAACCTTGCTCTCGGCGCAAAAATTCCTTGGAGATTAATCTCTAGGGAGACTGTCTGGTGGAAGAAGGTCCTTCAGAAGAAATATATGACAGGTCCCAGAAGAAGATGTATAGAGCAAATAGATATGACCAGGATTGGGTCTCCTATATGGGATATTTGTAAAAAGGCATCCCACATAATCCAAGGAAACATGTACTGGAATGCTGGAAACGAAAAATGGATTAACATTTGGCAGGATAGGCTGGGATCCAGTTCCCCAGCCAACTTTTGTCATGAATTAGGGGATCTAAAAGATTGGCTAGAACAAAAAAATAAAAATACTCTTTATAACATATCCACTTTGACAGATAGAGGTAGATGGGCTAGTTGGAAGAATTTGGAGCTCCCAGATCAACTTCATGCAGATTACAGAGCACTCTTAGCACTCTTAAACGGAAATACTCCCATCCACAAGCATATCAAAGATAGTAGGGGCTGGGGGAAGAAGGGTCTTTACACAGTGAAGGAAGGTTATAACCATGTTTTCAACAGCAAGAACAATCACAAAAACAATGTAATCTGGAACAAGGTCTGGAATAAAGAAGGACTTCCAAAAATTAATGTCTTCTTTTGGATTCTTGCTCATCGAAAAACGTTGACTGCTAAAAATATGAAAAAACATGGAATAGAAGGGCCTCTTGGATGCATCTTGTGTAAGGAGGCAGAGGAAACTCTGGATCATCTTTTCCTCGATTGCAATTTTTCTTAGGAGGTTTGGAACATGGCATTTCAAGGTCTAAATGTTTATATCACCTTGCCCACGAACTAGAGTGACCTATACAATTGCTGGAAAGACTATTACATTGGATCTTTAAACCAAAAACCCGATCTTACCAAGGCGTGGGTAGCTCTCCCCAGATATATTTGCTGGAGAATATGGAATACAAGAAACTCTGGAATCTTCAAAGGGAAGTGCTCTAGTCCAAAAAAGGTAGCTGAATCGGCAAAAGCAATTTGGACTGAGGCTTTATGTTCTAGAGGAATGTCAAAATTACACAAGGAACCACTGACCACTGAAGAAAGAGATTGGTTGGAATATTATATGGTTCCATCACCCTATCATCTCTGGAGAAAGCCCCCTGAAAAACCAAAATTTGAATAATGGCAGCTCAGGATGAGCAATGAGTGTTTCCAGTTTTGGAGTACAAAGATAGGATGTTGTCTTTTGTTCTTTGAAGGGGCCTCAAAAGGAAACCCAGGGTTGGCAGGTGTGGGGGGGTTATATTTGACCGCATGGGGAACAAGCAGAGAGACTATTCCTGGAGCATTGGGAAAAAAAACAACAACAACGCCGAATGGCTCGCCCTAATCAAAGGGCTGGAACTTGCCAAATAATTGAGAATTGAGGAAATTGCAGCGATCGGTGATTCATCAATCGTCATTAGAGAAGCCAGAACTTTGGCAAGAGAACGGAAGAGACCCACTGCAAAAATGCAACACCTTTTACTTTGTCTAGATAAAGAATTCAAGAAAATCAAGTTTCTTCATGTCCTGAGAGCTCAAAACCAACAGGCAGATAACTTGGCAAAAAAAGGAGTTGGCTTGAGCTATGGAACTTTGGAATGTGATAATGTGTCGAGGGAGGAAAGTTGGATCCACTAATTTTTTGTTTTATGAATGGTTGAAACATTTAGAAACATCACCCACCTAATGATCCATAAGACTTCCCACTCAAGTCTCAGAAATATCCTTTGGATCCACTATCCCCTTGGCAATGATTGGTATTGATACATGCCATGCTGCTGCCAGATGGGCAACATGCGCGAATTTAAGGCAAGGCTTTGGCAGCACGGCCCCTTCAAATTCGAAAGCAAGAGTGAAGCTCCCACTTGTATCTTCGCAGGCGAACGTTGGACCACAGGAAAGGAAAGTTTCGAACAAAAAATGGAGCATATTGTGATTGTTTCTGGTTCGTCTTGCTCTCTCTATCATAAACCGTTTAGGAGCTCCAAACGGGCTCACAGTTGGGTCCATCCTATTTTTGAGGGAGTTCAGTGCTCTGTAGATTGCGAGCAATCCTATGAGCACTCAGGTCATACCGGTCCCAGGGATAAGGATGATCAGCCGGGGGTCTTGCTGGCGGATGGGCATCATGATTCTGGGCAGAGAAGGGGCTCCAATGCGGACAATAAGACCCTTCAAATCCGTGTCACTAGGCTGGAACAGCAAGTCAGGCTAGCCCGGAATGAAAATTTGGAAATGAAACGAGCCTTATCCAGGTTGTATACTCTGGCTGAAGCCACACACCAAGAAGTAAATACTCATAATAGGAATCTTGAGGAGAGGGTCAATGCCCTAAGCATTGCAACTCCTTCGGATCTTTGCCTGAATACCCACATGGATTCTAGGAACAACACCAACAGGAATATTGGCAAGAAGTTGGAAAAGTTCAAGAACGAAATGGTCAATTCTGGTTTGCGCTTTGGTAACAGCTCTGCTAAGGAATGAACTGTGGAGAATTCCGAAGACCTCAGCCCCTAAGCTGGTTGGTCTAGGCCTAAAACTTCTTTTTTGTTGATATTTATGTTGTTTGTTGGTTTTTTTAGAACAAGCTTTTGCTGGAATGATGGAAAATGGCATAGTTGGCAGACTGATTATGAACAAGACGATGTTGCACCTTCCTTGGGACATTAGTATAGTTTTCAGTAATGTTTTGTTTTTGTGTTCTCCTGCTTGGGCAATATGTAAGAAGCTACAGCTTCACTAGGTTAGGCAAGTTTAAGAACAGCTATAAATTAGAGAAGGATGAACAAGGAATGATGGTCGTTGTACTTCTTTGGGAACTGTCATCCTTCTCCCACTATATGTAACCTTTGTTCTCTTTTTTAATGAAAAGCTCTTCAACCGTTCTTGTAAAAAAAAGAATAGAAGTAAATAACGTCATCACAACACAACATTAAGGAAACCAAAATTTGGCAGAGGGGCCTCATTCCATTCATTTCTAGCACAAACCAATACATGATTACAAAATAGGCCTTCAATCATTGGGTTGCAACAAAATGAAGTGTCCAAAAATATGGCATAGAACTTGTTACCTCTTCCCAACTCCTATATAGTCTAAACCAATCCCAAAATAAGTTGAAGTCTTTCCATTTATGTAAATGCATGCATAGACAAGAGGTCTCATTCAAACTCCAAAACCCTTTAGTTCTCTCCCAAGTCTTCATTTATGGACCAATTGATATATTCTTCAACTTTGGTCAAGTTTATTCAATATTCCATCTTCCACCATTCTTATCTTTGGTCACTTTAAGTCAAGCTTGGTATCTTAGTTCCAATTCCTGCAATACTTGATACTCTTTATAGTTGCAAATGGTGTTCTTTTCTAGTGGTGCAACACTAATCTTTCTATCAATTAAGTCTACTTCAATGTATACTTAAAATGAAGGACCCAACAAGCACAACTACATCTTTTTTACTCACCCTCAAGTCAAATTTGTCTTTTTTGTTTCCAAATGATGGGCCCAACCCCAATGTTTTCTCCAAAATTTGTTGTTTAAATAGAAGAAAATCATCCAATTCCTTCACCATTTTCCTTCCAAAATCATTATGCCAACCAAGTATTCTTAAACCTTGTCATGATTTGGTTCTTCAAGCTGATTTTTTTGTAAGGTGGACCATTTAGCCTTGGAAAAATTATGTAGTCTCTAAGGTGTAGTGTAACCCTCAAGCTTGATTGGCTTGAGTTGGTGCAATTGTGAGTACTTCCATGAAGATTGAAACATCTAGCCTAGTTCCTCATCCGCCTTTAAAATTTATTATTGTTTGGTTTCCTTTCGGGTTACATTCATCAATAGGTATGCCTCATTCTACATATAAAACATCCTTTCTTGTAATTCATCAATCATTTTTTCCCAATGCTTGACAATTTGCTTCTTATTTTGTGTAGCACTATAAATTTATTTGCATTACATGGTTGTAACCTCAAGACTCCCTTTCACCTATGTGACGATTGAGGTGAGTGGGTAAATGGTTTTCATCAGTTGTGATGCATTTTCTTCTATGCTAGATTTCCCCACTATTAGTGATTCTTTTAAGGCATTGCTTCACTCCATTATTTATGTTATTGCTTGTTGTAATTTACTTGACGTGCCTACTAATGCGTCTTCAAGTGCTAATTCCATAATATCTAGGCATTCTTCATAAAGTGTTGACTACATATCAACGAATCTAGTTCTTACAAGTTCAATTTCATTAGCCTTGACCTCTTTATCACAATACAATCCATCACATCCCTACACTGTGTCATGTAGCTTTACCTATATAGGTATATTTTCTATGCATAACTAGTCATTGTCTCACTTGACCTAAAGATGGAAATGCATGATGAGTTCATTACCAAAAATATAATGTTGTTGGATCAAGTCTTCAATTGAAATTTTTGGACATATGAGGGTTGATATGCCTAATAATGTAACTTTTGTAGTTGGATCCATTTAAGCCAAAGGTTTTTCATTGCTTGCATATGTATTTGTGCAACTATGTACCTTAGTGTAATTTTCTCTATGGTTGCAACAAGGTGGATATTCACATTCTTGATTCATTCTTGTCAATTTGGCATGATGTACTATACAATGTCAAAACTTTGGTAGCATGCCTTTAGAAATTCTTTTTGATGCCCCTAATCTTGGTAAAGTTGAGCAATCATATGTGTTTTTGCTGCATGATCCATGTGAACAACCGATAACCTAGGTGGATTATCCAATTGGTGCAATGGAATTAGGACAGATTATTTTGAAGTTTAACGCAAATTTAGGGGCATGTGCTCTATCTCTTCATCTTTATCTTATTCTAATTTTGAATCCTAGTTGGACCCAATAGTTGGGTCTTTCTATGGTCTCTATTAGTGGTTGTGAGCATGTGTTAAGCTTGTGTGCTTGAGATTTCTTGATTTGGTTGCACTTAGTCATGAATCTCATCTCAGTCATATCTTCCACTTTCTTTTTGTTACCTTGTGTATGTTGACCTTCAGTTGTGTCTTGAGGGTCCATCTCAATGGTATTTCTACCAATCAAAGAATTGGGTTCCTCATTAGGGACATCAACAATAAGAGTTGGCTACAAGGATAGTGGTTCATGTTATAAAATGGGAACTCTATCAAATTTTCCATGTGATTCATTTAGATTCCTCTTGGGAAAAGAAAGAAAATTCCTTGTTTTACATGCTAATGGTGACACTTGGACAACTTTCCACTTCCTCCCTAATAGCTCTTAGCACAAGAATAAATGGCAAAAGGTTCACTTCTACGCAGTCCTCACCTTCCATGATAGGCCTCATGATCCATAATGGATTATTACATAATATTTTATCTATTTTAATACTTTTTGGGTGGAAATATTGAAGTTATTGGCTTGTAGGGCCCATTTTCTAAGCAAGTCCCACTTTGGTGATTTGGGGTCCAAAACCTTCTAGATCCCATTTTGGGCCTTAAATGGTCAATTTTGGGGTCAAACAATTGTGAGCCTAGCTCTCAACCTCTCGACATTGTTCTACACATCAAACTTGATCTTTCCAACGATGCAAAAAATTCCTTAATCGGATTTCATATGCGGAATTTATGCCTCTCACAAGTTGACCACAATGATATAGAGTGGATACCATGTCAACTCCCATTACTTACACATGGAGATAGTTATTTGCAAGCTTCGAAAAGATTCTAATGGGCCTAAAATGTTGAATAATATATCTCAAATGGGAACTTTTGCATAGGTTTAATGTGAACGTGCCAGAAGTAGTTCGAGTTCTTGAACGTGCTCAATAAATGTTAGATTATGGCATCATTTATCCAACCGACCAAAGTGCTTTCTTTGCATTAGTGGTGACAGTTCATAAAAATTAGGAAGGTTCATGGCATATGTGCCCATATTATAGAGAGTTGAACAAGATGACCATTAAGGATAAGTTTCCTATTCAAGTTATTGATGAACTATTAGATGAATTATGAGGATCAATTTTATTTACCCACTTGGATCTTTCTTCAAGATACCATCAATTCAGAATGAGGTGAGAAGACATTCCAAACAAAAACTGCTAAAACATGGGAAGGTCATTATGATTTTTTGGCGATGCCATTTGGCCTTACCAATGCACCATCCACATTTGAAAGCTTGATGGATTTTAGTTTTAAACCCTTCCTCAAGAAATTTGTGATAGTACTTTTTGATGATATACCAATCTATAGAAAATATTAGGAGGAGCATGTACGACATGTTGACATGGTCTTAAAACTACTAGAGGAGCAACAACTATATGCCAAGCCTTCTGAGTGTGCCTTTGTCCAAGAAGTGGAATATTTGGGTCATATTGCATCTTATGAAGGTGTCAAAGTGGTCGCTAACAAAATTAAAGCTATAATGGAATGGTCAATTCCCAAAACCTTGAAGAATCTTAGAGTATTATTAGGATTGACAGGCTATTACCACAAGTTTTCCAAGAATTATGGTCAAACAACAACACCTCTAACAATGTTATTGAAAAAGTAGTCATTTTCTCGGATTTAAGAAGCAACTAAAGCTTTTGAAAAACTTAAAGAAGCTACATGTACAACTCATGTATTAGTGATTCCTGACTTCACAAAAACCTTTATTGTGGAACGTGATGCCTCGGGGAATCGAATCAGTGTAGTTTTAATGCAAGAAGGAAGGCCCCTTACATTCGAAAGTTGCCAAATCAAAGGAAAACTCTTATTCAAACCAATTTATGGAAAGGAAATGTCGGCCATACCACATGCAACTAAGAAGCAATGTCCTTACTTAATAGGAAGGCACTTCAAGGTAAGAACAGATCATGCTAGTCTTAAGTACTTCTTGGAAAAATGATTATATTTAG
This sequence comes from Larix kaempferi, assembly GCA_027924585.1. Lineage (NCBI taxonomy): Eukaryota > Viridiplantae > Streptophyta > Pinopsida > Pinales > Pinaceae > Larix > Larix kaempferi. The sequence continues at coordinate 4,525,672 of BSBM01000451.1, read as the reverse complement.
AAGTCCAACAAAAGTGGGTTACAAAGATGCTAGGATATGACTTTAAAATTATCTATGGAAAAGGAAACAAAATGTGTTTGAAAATGCACTTTCAAGGAAAGAAGAAGACAACGAGGACATACTTTAGGCTATTTCCATTGGGCAATCTGATTGGGTGGAAGAAGAAAGCATAGAATGGAAGTAGGATCAAAAGACATGCAACATAATTCAACAACTGCAAGAAGACACTATTGCCTTAGAAAAAATTGTGTGGAATAATGATTCATATGGTACTAGGATCACCTATATTTATGCAAAAATTCCCAACTCAAAAGCAACATGGAATTGATTTTTCATATGAAAGCAACATGAAAAAGTTTCTCTAGCCCACTTGCATGGAATTGATTCTTCATATGAAGATTGAGTTTATCCAATAATTCTACATCTATAACCTTTTGAGGTGGTGGTGAAAAAGCTATAATTGGTACCTCTACCCTTGCATATGCATTTGTTACTAGTGAAGTTGTTTATGGTGTTGCCTTTTCTCGATCAATTGCTCCTTCCTTAACTTGCTTCCTGTTTGCTAATAATGAAATACTCATAACTATGATTTGTTGCAGGTGCTACTATGTTAAGTGCGGTACATAATCATGAGTGCCCCATCTAGCTTCCTTCATAATGCATGTCTCGGTACCTAGGTAATTGAGGGATATTGCAATCTGGCTACCCCTCGTATGCATACCTTGTTACAACTAACTTATAAGTCATTCGATGTAGCAACTTGTTGATCACTTTATGCATTGAAGGGGAGTCAAGACTAGAAGAGATGGAATAGTTGATCACACCAGTTGTCAACCCTATGCATGTAAACACATAGATATGCAAATATCAACTAATACATAGTAGTAGATAACATATATGATGAACATGGGGCAAGAGAATCCCAAACCTATGTCCACTCAACTAAACTATGGTTTGCATCTCATGTGTATTGTATATCGTGTGATTTCCAGATGAATCATATTGCAAGTAGCTTTAATAATTAAAAAGCTATAAAAGTGGAACTTATCCTTAATTATTGATGGTGGGGACGAATCAACAATCCAAACTTTTTTTTAATAAATCGCATTCATGGTGTTCTCATATTTAATCCCCAACATTTTTTTCCCTTGTTCTTTAGAACTAGTTAAATTTTGATGAACAAACAATGTTGCTATATGTGAAAGGCTTATGTCTTCTTAACTATGGATGAAAGGATGAAATTGTTCTTTTCATAGCTGATCTTCTCTAAATGTTTGAACTTTTTTCAAGATGTTAGCTCTATTGATTTTCCACATCTCAGGTTTAGTTACCGAATATTTCTTTGAAATGCTACTATCCATAATACATAAATTCCATGTAATGATTTATGGTTATCTTCATTTGTGCTCAATAGGAGTTTTATTATGAATTGGTTTTTCGCACTCTTAGAAACATTATAGTTAACTTATCAGTTCCATTGTTGTTTAGATTAGCGAGAATTTGGAAACAATTTAGTTAAGTTATAAAGTAAACATTGACCATTCTAATTTATCATAATACGAGCCTAATATGTTTGATGGAAACATAAATGTTGATATTAGCAATTGTAAAGCATATCCCTAGGATTTCTTGGTTGCAAAGTTTAAGTTATATATATATTTTGTGTTATACTTCAAGCAAGTAATATGTTATGTTAGTGAGCTCTGAGGGTTAGCTTAAGTGGTCATAAGTTAGATGTGAGATCCCTTCCACCAAAGTTGGGAAGGTCATGGGTTCGACTCTCTTGATTCCCTAGGGGTTAAGCTCCATAGTCAAGTCTGATGGTTTACCTCGTTTACCATCCATGAATCGTGGAGAAGTACTCAAAGGATTTTCCACAAGGTTGTTCCTTGGAAAAAAAAAGGTAATATGTTATGTTAGTGATTCTATAATTGTGTTTCTCTTATGAGCATATACTATTGTGTCATGTTCTTATAAATTTTTGTACATATACAATGCATGTAATTTCTTGTGACACAAACATAAACACGAGAAAGTCGCTAATGGTTAAAGATGCTTGTGGCATAGTGTTTTGTAGAGAACAATAGAAACTTGTGTTGTGACTTCTAGTGTGACACCAACTAAACAAGCAATCGCAACCCCCATGCATCAACAACTTGTTCTCATTGCCAATAACTCATACTTAAAAACCATTCAAACTTAAAAAGACAATGACTTGTTGCGCCTTAGCCCATTTGTTAGAATTTGTCTATTCTTCATTCTAGACATAATAATTTCCATCTTTGTTGGAATTTGTCTTTTTTCATTATAGACATAATAATATCCATCTTAGTGTTTAAATTTGGATAGTATTTTAGACACTATATTAAATGTTATTTTGGACATTAGAGCAATGTTATAATAGATATTGTAACATCCAAATTAATGTTAAACTATTTTAATATTAGTGTTTTTTTGTTTGTAAAATTATGATTTAATAGTTCAAATCGGGTATCAACATACTAATGAAACATTTTCAAACTTTAATAGGCATATACATTTTAGTTATAAACTTGGTCATTTCGTATTTAATATTAATTCACAAATTATTTTTTTGACAATTGTCAAGGAAAATCTCCATTTTTTTGGGTGTCAAAATGTAAGCTTGAGAAACTTTATTTCCACAATCATTGAGCTCGAACAACCTATCAAGAAGTGAGTGCTTCCATATATGCTTTCAATAGGGCATGTGCCACTTTGGTTTGAGTTATAGCAATGATATCTTCTCTAATAAATGACGCCTTGTGAAAGCACATTAATCTCTTTTTTGGAAAATAGAACCATGGTGGATAAGAAAAGATTGGAGATGTTGGATAAGGATAGTAGCATTTATGTTTCTATTGGGGGCCTTACAGCGGCGGAACCCTGTGATAATGGTTCTTGATGTCTTTTCTTTCATTGGATGTTCGGGGATTGGGTAAGGGTTCTCAGGCTCAGGCCTTATCCAATATTTTCTCTGCTACTTGCCCGGGGATAGTTCTTTTGCAAGAGACTATGTGTGATAGTGTTGATATTGTTTCAAAGTTAGGTGGGATTCTGCCTAATTGGGAGGTTTCGGTTGTCAGCTCTTGTGATTTATCTGGGGGTTTGGTTATGGCATGGAACCCTGTTTATTTTACCTTTCGGGTTTTTAAAACTCCATGGGGTATTTTAATGGATGGATTGTTTGTGGGATTGAACATGAAACTCTCTATCCTTAATTGTTATGCTCCTTATCTAGAGAGAAAGAAGTTTTGGGAATCTCTCATAAATTCAAGTCTTTTAAGAATTGACAAACCTGATAATTGCAAGTGATTTAAATATTACTAGGTCGGCCTCAGAAGTTTGGGGGTCTGCGGCTAGACTGGATGTGTTGGTCGATTTCTTCTCACAGCTGATTGAAGGGAATGATTTTGTGGATGTGTTTCCAAACTTGTTGGTTCCAACGTGGACAAACAGAAGATTAGGGAATGAGGTTGTTCATAAAAGACTTGATCGATTTCCGGTGAAGTCAAATTTGCTTGGTATTTTCCAGAAATTTCGATCCTGGGTATATGAGGCTAAGTTCTCTGATCATTGGCCAATTATGCTGCAGTTGGAGATTATGGTCTTAAGGTTCATTATCCCTTCAAATGTAACAGTTCTTGGCTGTTGAAAGGTGATTTTTGTGATATGGTTCGATATTTTTGGAAAACTGTTGAAGTTGAGTATAATAATCCTCTCGATTATTTTTGTCTGAAGATGAGGAAACTTAAGGATGCGGTCACGGTTTGGATAAAGAATCGGAAGGCTCTGGATAAATTTGAACTCACTCAATTGGAGAAGAATATTAAGATATCACATTCTAGAAATTTTAGTGGTATTTTGGATAATGAGGAGATTCTTCTTCAAGAGGAAATGGAGTGGCGTTTAAAGAGCCATGCTTTATGGATTGATCATGGTGATAAGAACTCTAAATTCTTTCACTCCTTCGCTTATGCTGGAAGAAATTTGAATACTATATGGGAAATTAAGGATGCTTCAAGTAATTCAATTTTGGGTTTGGAATCTTTGCAGAAGGAGGTTGTTAATTTTTTTGGGAATATATATAAGGATACTGGTGAGTGTGACCTTTTAGAGCAGATTAAAGTAGTAAGACTTTATCCTCGGTTCTTTGATGAACATGAAGCTAGTGATTTGGTGAAGGAATTTTCTATGGAAGAAGTGGAGCATACTTTGAAACTCTTTGTGAAGGAAAAGAGTCATGGTCCTGATGGATGGACAGTTGAGGCGTATATTCATTTTTTTTTATATTATGGGGGAGGATATTCAAAAGATGGTGGATTATACTAGACTTAATGGAATCATGTCTGGATCCCTAAACTTAATGTTTGTTACTTTGATTCCAAAAAGTAACAAGCCTACTTCCTTTGGAGAGTTCCGTCCTATTGCTTTGTGCAATCTGGCTTATAAGGTGATTTCAAAAATTATTGCTCAATGTTTAAAGTCTGCTCTTTCAGCCCATATTTCTGCTGAGCAATTTAGTTTTCTGCAAAACCGTCAAATCCATGATGCTATAGGGATTACTCAGGAACCTATGCATTCAATAAAGACTCGGAAATTGAAGGCTCTTTTACTAAAAATGGATTTGGAAAAGGCATATGATAGAGTGAATTGGTCTTTCCTAAGACTTATCTTGATTCAAGTTGGAATTCCTCCTCTATTGTTAAATTGGATAATGGCATGCGTTTCCTCTATGAATATTGTTGTTTTGGTTAATGGAGCTCCTTCTTCTTTTTTTCAATGCTCAAGAGGTATTCATCAGGGATGTCCTTTATCCCCATTACTCTTCTTGCTGGTAATTGATGGATTTAGCAGATTAGTCAATCAGGCTAAGGATAATGGATTGATTAAAGCAATCAAGATGGCTTGGGATTGTGCTTTGACCCATCTTTTATTTGTAGATGATGTTCTATTAGTAGTAATGGACTCGGTTGCAGAATGGAAAAATTACAAAGTGATTATTATGATCTTTTGTAAAGCTTCAGGTATGAGGGTTAGTTGATTAAAGTCCTATCTATATCACTTTAACATTGATGATCTTAGGAGAAAGGAAATTGAAGTTATCATGCCTTATAAATGCCACTGTCTGGAGGATGGATTCAAGTATTTGGGGTTTTATCTGAATCCCAATAATTATCTTATCAAAGATTGGAGTTGGATCCTTCGGAAGGTCGAATCCTGAATCTCTCATTGGTCTTATCGTCTCCTTTCTATTGGTGGTAAGCTCATCTTGGTGAAAGCTTTTCTTTCGGGAATTCGTGTTTATTGGTTCTCTCTTCTTGAAGTTCCTACTTTTATTATTAATGCTCTGAGGAAGTTGTTCTTTAATTTTCTGTGGACCGGTAGCTTTGATCGTGCTAAGTTGGTTATGGCTGGCTGGGAGATGTTATCTCTACCTGAAAAATTTGGTGGGTGGGGTATCAAAGACTTCAATATTTTCAGTACTGCTTTAAGACTTAAAAGTCTTTGGAGAGGTATTTTTGGGAATACTTTATGGTCTAAGGTATTACAGGTGAAATATCTTAAATCTGATGTGATCAATTGGATTAGAAATACGAGGAAGATTGGTTGGAGAATCTCTCCTATCTGGAGGGGTTTTCTAAAAGTTTATAACTGGATTGCAAAAGATATCTTTTGGCAGGTTGGCTCTGGTAAGGAGATTCTTGTAGGTATGGACCCCATTCTAGGAATGGAAGACTCCTATGTTCTGTCTGATAAGCTGCTTGAAATTTTGAAGATATATGGTCTAACTACTTTGAATAGGATCAAAAAATGGGGCAGAAATATTAATCTAAATGATTACTGGTTAAGTTCAAAGGACCTGGGCTTTCTGGTTTTTATGCTCACGAATGGGACAGGTATGTAAGAGCTCTAAACTCAGCTGGATTTAAATTAAATATGGATAGAGATTAGGTGGTTTGGATTGGGAATGCTAGTACAGGTTCTGTGACTACTAAGATTGATTATCTCAGGATCATTCAAGATAAGTGTATTTATCCGCAGCATTGGTGGTACAAAAGATTATGGAAGTGGAAAGTTCCTTTAAAAATTAAGTGCTTTTTATGGCATGTTCTTCAGGGAAGACTCAAGACATGGGATAACCTGATCAGGAGAGGATGGTTTGGCCCTAATAGTTGTAGTCTTTTCCTGCATAACTCTGAATCTATTAGACACTTGTTTGTGGATTGCAGCTTCATGAATAGTGTCTGGAACTTGTGTTGTTCAGGATTGAATATTGATATTCAATGGGCAGTTGGTGAATTTGACAATTGCTTGCTCAATTGGTACAGGAAATGTAGAACACATTTTACTCTGCCTATTTTTATTTCTTGGGCGGTCCGATATGCACGAAACTGTGCAATTTTTCAAAGAAAAGGCCAATGGTTTGATGGCATTAAAGTTGTTTCAGGCATTCAGAGATGATAAGGAAGTTCAGTCAATTGCTAGAATCAGTCACTTATCTTTTAATGTTAGTCAACCAGTCCTTTTTTTTATGGAGCTGCCCAAAATGGTTTATGTGCTGCTGGTGGGGTTATATATTTGAATGATGATCATTACTTTACCTTGCTCTTAAATTGCAGTAATGGGTCAAATATGAAGACTGAATTATTGGCTCTTTGGTGCATTCTGCGGCTGGCAAATATCTTTGGATTAGTGGACCTTAAAGTTTTTGGTGATTCTCGTGTGACCATCAAATGGGTTGCGGGTGACTTTAATTTGAATGTTACTACTCTTCGTCATTGGTGTAAGCGTACAAGGTAGGAAATTTCTTTGCACCAGTTCATCTCTTTTGAACATATCTATAGGGAACACAACTCTTTGGCTGATAAGCTATCCAAGCAAACTCTTGATGGTGAAGAGGGGTATTTAATCTGGGAAGAGTGGCAAAATGCAAGCATCCAAGATATGGGTGATTTTTATTTCTTTAACTAAGATTATGTATCTATGTCTTATGCTTCTTCTTCTTTTTTAAAGTACAGTTGTGAGACAGCTTTAGTTTGAGAAAAGATGTGGAAAGATGGTCCCATATTTTTTCTTTTTTTATAAAGGCTATAACTTTTGCTGCTTTTTAAGCATATGTGTTCTTTTGGAAGAACCTAAACAATATTTGTACTATTTGATTCATCTTTTGAATAGCAATAGTACGCTTTTTTCTACTGAAAAAAAAACACTGCTCCATGTTAGCCAACGCAATTGCCCTGTGTAACTATTATGGTCTCACAACGACCTAAAATTTTGTAGCTATTATAGTCTCAAAATGACCTAAAATTTGTAGTTATTATGGTCTCAAAATTACCTAAATTTTATATTGAAGGTAGGAGGCATCTATAAACTATTGATGTATATGTAACTTCGGAATGTATTTCACATATATGTATATTATATTCCTATAGAGATGTTATTATTCCTCTATACAGAAGTGTCGTCATTTATATTGTAAGTGTTGTAACTTATACTTGATGGGTTATTAGACCACCTTGTTGGGGTCGACCCTGTATAAGTCATGTGGGTCAATGGGTTATTAGACCACCCTATTGGGTGTCGGCCCAGTCAGCATTGTGTTATGTGGTTAAGTTAAGGCCGACCTAGTAAAGGTTATTAGGAAAGTCAAGTCAAGTATAAATAGAGTGCGGGAGGCACTCTATTTGATCATTCTATTCTCACACACACTCTTTGGAGAGTGGCGCACGTGTGGAGGAGGAGAAGCTGCTGCTAGGAGATGTCTATCTCTTATTCTTGGGTTGTATCATTGCTCTATCTATCTCTGAGGAATTTATTGGGGGTTTTCACCTTTATGGTTTTCTCCAAGTAAACCATGTGTCTCTTATGTGCTTGCATTATTGTGTCCATGATTGATATGCTGTAGATATGCTATACATGTTGTTCTCTCAATTAAGATCCTAGATCAAATTGAAGTAAATTCTGAAAAACTAACATGGTATCAGAGCTAGCCTGAAAGAAGGCATGGTATGGCATGTATAACACTTGTTGCACTTGCGAAGCTAGGGCTTGATATAGAAAAAACCAGTCATCGTATAACTTTCGCTATAAATAAATTTAGGCGAGGTTTCAGGGTCTGAAAATCGTACATGGAGAAACTAAGATCCCCGTGTACTTTGTGTCCAAAGGAGAACCTCTAATTCGTTGTACTTTGTGATTTATGATCTGTACAATATAGGGTTTCTGCCTCTTCCAGATCTCAGTCATAAATAGGTGACCTTGGAAAAAAGGTCGTAACTTGGGCTAAGAAGCTCCAAATGAAATTTCATAAAAAGTGACAGGTAGTACACGGACTGTACTTTCTCAGGTAACGTTTTTAGAGGCCGAAACTGAACCAGTGACACGTGGCACTCCGTACAAGTTCGCTCTCATGTTTTATCCCATAAAAAGGTCACGTTGCGACACTTGGCATAACTCTCTCTCAGAGAATCTATTTGAGGTCAGACCTATGGGGGTTGGAAATATGATAGGTCGGGCTATCACAGGAAAAGTTTTCATACCCTGTGGATCGAAAAGTTCGGAGTTACACCAGAAACAATCAGGTACATATTTATGTCAAAACAGAATTATTTTTTAGCACCTTCATTCATGGCTTCCGGAATTTAGGGTTTCGAAGAAAGTTGGAATTTTTGTAATCGAAGACTACGGCTAAATGCTACTCATCAAAATCGAAATTTAGAGACCAAGATCAGAATTTTTGGTCGGGCAGAAGGCCCGGCTTGATCAAACCCTAGTTCGGGACTTTGATCGGAAAAGTGGAAAATTAGGGATTCTGCAAAAATGGCAATTTTTGAAATCTGTGACCACAGCTGGAAGCTCCTCAGAAAACTAGAAGCTTAGAGCTTTGGATCGAACCCTTTGATTGGGCAGAAGGGTGGGCTTTATCAAACCCTAGTTCGGGGTCATGTCGAGTGAATCCGAAAGTTTCAAAGGAAAATTTGAGGGGTGAAACTTTGCAGTTTTCAAATTCTGAGTATACCAGCTTGATCAGCTCATCAAGGCGCATATTTCTATCCTTTCAGAAGTTTGAAAATCAAAGTTTGAATTTTTAAGGTTTCTCTGACAAACCCTAATCTACCTCCAGATTCAGTTCCTGCAAATCAAGTGGATTGGGTTAATCCTAGAAGAAAATGGATTTGTCACCTGCATAAGTGAAGAAGTTCCTGTTTCAGAGGGAGATGAGGCTAAGGCCTTACATAAGAAGATTACACGCAATCTCGACAGGTATGTTTCGAGATTTGTTCATGATTACATTTATGGTATATTTGTCTTTATATTATTACAGTTAGTACAATCTTGATTAAATTTAGACTTGTCATATCACCTTAATAAAATTATGAATGCATGATAGAAGATATTCATTGATTAGGGTGTTGACACTTATGATTGTACTAATGCATTATGGTGTTGTATGAGGTTTATGTTGTCCGCTAACATGAAAGGTACACCAAGAAAGACAAATCATGTTCTAGTTCAAGAACATATGATCATGGTGACATGAAGAGAAAAGATTCATTCATTGTCATGGATCACTTAGAAGATCTATTTATGAGATATGTATAACTTGGTTCTATAATGGTTAACCTATGAGATATGCAGGTTACTAGCACAAGTCATTGAAGAGAACAAGAAGACATCATGTGGGTATGTCAGACATAACTAGCTAACATACTAATCCAGGTATGTTTTTTCTATATCAAGTTAGAATCCTACCTTGTGATAGGATCTCTTATATAAGTATACATGGCATGATTGATAATGATTATTCATAGGTTTGAATAAACATGGGTGTATGCATATTATGTTTCTTACCTTAATTGATGATATGACTAACCAGAAGAGTCATGAAAGTATAGGTTTGAGTAATCACGGGTTTAGGCATATTATGTTTCTTACTTTAATTTATGATATGACTAACCATAAGAGTCATTGAATACTAATGCTTATTATTTCTGTTTGAAATGATCATGACTATACATACTTAAGATTATTGTGTTTTGATAGTATTGAGAATAGACTAATAAATGTATGATTATGTATGAGATCTAGAGGATATCACAATAATGATACTTGTAAGCATGCATAGTGATCGAGGATGGATATAAGTTCAAGGACAGGTAATCCAGGAAGCAAAGATCAAGAGGGAGCACACTCCAATAGTTTCTGCAAGGATGCAGATATTCAGAGGGAGTCTACCACTTCTCACAATCCACATCAGAATGGAGTTGCAAAGATCAAGAGGGAGTCCACCCAACAACCAAACAAAGATAAGTATTTGAATTGTCATTTCTTACATATTTGTTTTTTTAAATAATGTTGTTCAATGATGTATATGCTTATGTTCCCAGACTTAGGTTGTGTATTATGCATATTAGAATAATTGCATTAATGAACAGTATACTACTAATATGCATGTGATGGGTAAGTGTCCTATGGCACTGTACAACATTCCATTGCTACTTATCTAGAATGAAACCTCTTTGCTGGCATGTTGGGAGTTGTGCACACTCTTAACAATGTTCTGGTAGAGATTGGAAGGCATCTAGAAAGTTACGGGATATGAATAAATGTTGTATTGAAGCATTGGCTAAGATAATTGCATGATTGTATGACATATTTCTTTATGTGTAAGAATTTGTTCTAAAAACTATGAGATGTTTCTAATCATGCAATTTAACTTGTCTTGTAGGAAAGATCGTATACGAGCACCTACAAAAGAAAGACTACAACATTTGTTTCAGCAACAAAGTTATCTATTGAAGATATTGAATATATTGAAGTTCTCAGGATTCGGGAAGAATTCCATGATCGAGGAGTACCAGTCAATCATGAAGAATGATGTTTGGGATGCAGTCCCAAGACCTGAAGGGAAGTCTGCTGTGACTTCCAAATGGATCTATAAGATCAAGCATGCTGCAGGTGGTAGCATGGAGAAATATAAAGCAAGAGTTGTAGCTCGTGGCTTCTCCCAGAAAGAAGGGATTGATTATGGGCTCAAGTATGATGCGAATCAAAAGTTTAACCTGCAGGGTTATGTTGATTTAGATTGGGCAGGCAGTGCTGCAGATAGGAAGAGTACATCTGGGTGTTGCTTCAGTATGGGATCAGGTGTGATCTCCCGGTTTAGCAAGAAGCAGTCCTGCGTAGCACTGAGTACAACCGAAGCAGAGTATGTTGCAGCTTGTTCGGCTAGTTGCGAGGCAGTATGGCTCCGGAAGCTACTGTCTGAGTTATTTGATCTCCCACTGGAGGCTACTGATATTTTTTGTAACAACCAGAGTTGTGTGAAGATGTCTGAGAACCCGGTGTTCCACGACATGTCAAAGAACATAGAGATCAAATATCACTATATCAGGGATATTGTGCAGAGAGGAGCAGTGAAGCTCCTGTATGTTGAAACGGATGAGCAGGTTGCAGATGTGCTGACGAAGCCACTAGCCAGAATGAAGTTTGAATACTTCAAAGAGAGGCTTGGTGTTCTTCAGATTGATGACACTTCGAGGAAGAAGTGATGGAGACATTTGTTGAAGCCATTCCAAGCATGGTGGAAGGAGGATCCTTGACATGGCTATGGATGTAAGCGCTGGATGATGAGCATCAGAACGATGCTCCAGTTACTGCTCTGTATATGCATCATGTTGGATGTTGGATATGATCAGTTGGATCATTTATATGTATGTATGTATGCATCATGTTGGATGCTGGATATGATCAGTTGGATCATTTATATGTATGTATGTATGCATCATGTTGGATGCTTGTTATGATCAGTTGGATCATGTATATGTATATGCATCATGTTGGATGCTTAGACCATGTATCAGTATATGTATCGGGTGGATACATTGTATGATCAGGATGATCATGTATGTTGATATATATCTGGTGGATACATTGTATGATCAGGTGGATCATGTATCTGTGTATGTATCATGTGGATACATTGTATGATCAGGTGGATCATGTATGATGATATGTATCAGGTAGATACTTGATATGCATCAGTTGGATGTATTATATGATCAGGATGATCATGGATGACGAACTTCAAGATGTTGCTCCAGATGACATGCATCAGGAAGATGCAGTGATGATGATCAGGATGATCATATGTGATGACATATATCAGGTGGATACATTACATAATTAGTTGGATTATGTGTGATGAGTTCCGAAGACACAGATGCACATGAGCTTTTCGAACATGGTTGTAGATTTGTTCTCCCATGGTCGCGATGTAATTGCTGGGATTTTTCGACATGGTGGCAGATGTGTTCTCCCATGGTCGTGATGTAATTGCCAGGGCCATTCGAGCATGGTTGTAGATGTGTTCTCCCATGGCTGCGATATAAGTGCTAGGGCCATTCGAGCATGGTTGTAGATGTGTTCTCCCATGGCTGCGATATAAGTGTTGGGGCCATTCGAGCATGGTTGTAGATGTGTTCTCCCATGGCTGCAATATAAGTGTTGGGGCCATTCGAGCATGGTTGTAGATGTGTTCTCCCATGGCTGCGATATAAGTGTTGGGCCATTTGAGCATGGTTGTAGATGTGTTCTCCCATGGATGCAATATAAGTGTTGTGCCATTCTTGCATGGTTGTAGATGTGTTCTCCCATGGCGTAGATGTAAGTGTTGTGTGATGTGCATCTGGGTTGTGCTTCGTGAACGATGATCATGAGTATCAGGATGATACTTTGTGGTCGTGGACAGGTTGTGCAGATAAGCATATAATCCATCCCTAGGAGGTTTGTTGATAGTCTTTCGAGGTTTTTCCTATGGCATGTAATGTGGCCCTGGGATATCTGGAAAACGCTCCTTCGAGGTTTTTCTTTGCGAAGACATATAATCTAGCCCTGGGAGATCCGACAGGTAGAGCTGTGTGCTCGTAACAGCCTAGGATGCTCTTTCGAGGTTTTGTCCTATGGCATGTAATGTGCTCCTGGGAGATTCGACAGGTAGAGCCGAGTGCTCGTAACAGCCTGGGATGCTACAGCTAGGTTTTGCCATGACCACATGTAATATGCTCCTGGGAGATCCGATAGGTAGAGCCATGTGCTCGTAACAGCCTGGGATGCTACAGCCAGGTTTTGTGGTGAGATCACATGTAATGTGCTCCTAGGAGATCTGACAGGTAGAGCTATGTGCTCGTAACAGCCTGGGATACTACAGCTAGGTTTTGTGATGGGGTCACATGTAATGTGCTCCTAGGAGATCCAACAGGTAGAGCTGAGTGCTCGTAACAGCCTGGGATGCTTCAGCCAGGTTTTGTGACGCACATAATAAATCCTGAGGATTCCACAGTATGGCCAGTGATTATGAAGACCTGCAGGTGGTGGGCCTACATCCAGTATGAAAAAGGACTGGCTCTGTAGAACTTCCTATGATGAGTAGATTCAGAGATTGATTGAGATAACAGCAGCAGTGACGATGATGATTCAATGACAATGCATCGATGACGATGATCAAGAGAAGAAGACTTGTGCTAGAAGACCTGTGTCGAGAAATACCTTCCTAGTTAAGAGGGAGTGTTGATGTATATGTAACTTCGGAATGTATTTCACATATATGTATATTGTATTCCTATAGAGATGTTATTATTCCTCTATACGGAAGTGTCGTCATTTATATTGTAAGTGTTGTAACTTATACTTGATGGGTTATTAGACCACCTTGTTGGGGTCAGCCCTGTATAAGTCATGTGGGTCAAAGGGTTATTAGACCACCCTATTGGGGGTTGGCCATGTCGGTCAAAGGGTTATTAGACCACCCTATTGGGTGTCGGCCCAGTCAGCATTGTGTTATGTGGTTAAGTTAAGGCTGACCTAGTAAAGGTTATTAGGCAAGTCAAGTCAAGTATAAATAGAGTGCGGGAGGCACTCTATTTGATCATTCTATTCTCACACACACTCTTTGGAGAGTGGCGCACTTATGGAGGAGGAGAAGCTACTGCTAGGAGATGTCTATCTCTTATGTTCGGGTTGTATCATTGCTCTATCTATCTCAGAGGAAGTTATTGAGGTTTTTCACCTTTATGGTTTTCCCCAAGTAAACTATGTGTCTCTTGTGTACTTGCATTATTGTGTCCATGATTGATATGATGTAGATATGCTATACATGTTGTTCTCTCAGTTAAAATCCTAGATCAAATTAAAGTAAATTCTGAAAAACTAACATAAACTTCTCCCTAATTATTAGTCTCTAACAACATAAGTAGTCAAAGTTCTTATCATTTAAAACTCCAATGATTTTGAGAGAATTTGAATTGATTCCTAATTAGTAAAACCTTTATAAACATCATTCCAATAATACTTAAAACTTGGATTATGATGAATTCTAATCATGCTTAAAACTTTTACCAAATTCATATAAAAAACAATTTTATAAGATAAATTTACGATCACAGACGAAATAAAAAAATAAAATTCGGGAAAATATGTAAATTAAAGTTGACATCGATGTCGAAAAAAGAATATATATAATAAATAACACGCCAAAGATCCCTAGGGTTAGGGTTGGTATTGAGTCGGTTCCTTTTTAATCGTCCACGTTTGATTCTTGCATTGAAAAGCACCCGATAATAATGCGATTTTAACACGATGACGAAGAATATTTAAGATGCAGTAACGAACGAATATTTCCACCGTTATTAATTGTCATGGTCATGGAATAGAGTTTTGATGGTTAGATTTTGTTATTGCGAGGGATGGTAAATATTATTTTAAATTTAAACATAAAACTTTTAGAAAGTGAACTATAACATTTTTATAATTTATAGAATTATATCTAAATTAATATTATTAATAATAAAATAAGAGGATAAAAAAAAATTAAGATATCATAAAGAGGTGGTTAACTTTAGTTTAATAGATCAAAAGTATCTATTTATTTTAAATAGCATAAAGAAGAAAATTAAAATAAGAATAAACTTTCATGAGGCTCGTAATGAAATAGAGTTGGACAATTCCTAAAACGTCGTGGGATGAAATAATTTGTCATCTTTATGACATAAAGAGGGTTGAAGATTAAAACCACTTTCTCATGGAATATCTTACATAAAGTCAACTATAACATTTTTATAATTTAAACATTTTTAGAAAGTCACTTTTTATTATTTTAAATTTAAACATAAAACTTTTAGAAAGTGAACTATAACATTTTTATAATTTATTGAATTATATCTAAATTAATATTATTAATAATAAAATAAGAGGATAAAAAAAAAATTAGATATCATAAAGAGGTGGTTAACTTTAATCTAATAGATCAAAAGTATCTATTTATTTTAAATAGCATAAAGAAGAAAATTAAAATAAGAATAAACTTTCATGAGGCTCGTAATGAAATAGAGCTGGACAATTCCTAAAACGTCGTGGGATGAAATAATTTGTCATCTTTGTGACATAAAGAGGGTTGAAGATTAAAACCACTTTCTCATGGAATGTCTTGCATACACCCACATCAAAGTGCAATTTCAAAACATTTACTACAATACTGATCTTCCTAACCTTTTAACTCATCATAACTATGGTGAGATTTAAGAATGCTTCTCTAAAGCTTTTTTAGCATTAAAATAAAATTTTAAAGAAAAACAAGTGACTCGTTTCTTTTTAAGGTCTGATAGAATAAAGTTAGTTTCAATGGATGTTAATAATTATCATTGTCGTCATCAATTTTATTATTATGTATAACATGTGATGTTTGGAAACTATAAGATCATTTTGATTAATATAATGATTAAATATATTTTTTTATATTTTGTTTTATTATTGAAATGAAAATATTGTAATTTTTGGTTTTTTTATATAATGAGTTAAAAGTTATAAAATCATTAATATTGATTAGTATTTACTTTTTGAAAAAATATTTGGAAAAAAAATATTTAAGTAAAAATGTGGTGAATAAAGAGTTAAAGGATGAAAGAATATTACAATATTATAAGGAGGTGATCGACTCTAATATAGAAGATCAAAAGTATCTCCCTATTTTAACCGAACTAAAGAATAAAATCAACATTGCTAAAATAAGAACAAACTCTTATGAGCTACATAGTGAAACAGGGTGTTGGACAATTCCTAAAACGTTGTGGGGTGAAAGAATTTGTCATCTTTGTGACACAAATAGGGTTGAAGATGAAAATCACTTTCTCATAGAATGTCCTGTGTACACCCACATTAGAACGCTATGTCATTACATTTGCTACAATACTGACATCCAAAACCTTTTAACTCATCATAACTATGGTGATTAACAAATACTTCTCTTAAAGCTTTTTGAGCATTGTAATTAAATTCTAAATAAAATCAAGTGGCTCATTTCCTTTTTAAGGTCCAATAGGCCAAAGTTGGTCTTAGTGGACATTAATAACTATCACCATCATGAATAATCTGTTTATTTTTGTATTATATGGTTGTTAAAATAAATATAGTTATATTGTTTTCTATAATATGGTTAAATGATGATCATCATCATCATGGTTATTAATGTCTACTAGGAACAATTTTGGTTTATAGAATCTTAAAAAGCGTAAGGAATGACTTGATTTTCTTTAGAATTTTATGTCTAAGCTAGAAAAACTTTAAGAGAAGTAGTCATAGATCACCATAGTTATGATGAGTAAAAATGTTAAGAATGTTAGTATTGTAACAAATATATTGAAATTGCACTCCAATGTGGGTGTATGTAGGACATTTTATGAGAATGTGATTTTCATCTTCAACTCTCTTAGTTTTACAAACATGACAAATTCTTTCAGGTAGTCATAGATCACCATAGTTATGATGAGTAAAAATGTTAAGAATGTTAGTATTGTAACAAATATATTGAAATTGCACTCCAATGTGGGTGTATGTAGGACATTTTATGAGAATGTGATTTTCATCTTCAACCCTCTTAGTTTTACAAACATGACAAATTCTTTCATCTCACGATGTTTTGAGAATTGTCCAGCGCCCTGTTTCGTAGTGGAGCTCATAAGAGTTTGCTCTTATTTTAGCAATGTTGGTTTTCTTCTTTGTGTTAGTTAAAACATAGAGATACTTTTCATGTTCTAGATTATGGTTGATCACCTCCTTATAATATCTTAATTTTCTCGATACAACCTTAAATCTATTTATTAAGATATATTTTTTGTAATATAAGGGGTTAATTGGACAATGCTTAAAGGATTTATGGGTTAGCCAATTAAGTATTAGTGGTTAGTAGTATGGATAATTGATAATTATATTTGACCATAGTTTACTATGATTAACTATATTCAACCATATTAGTTATGAAATTATTGGGTTAATTTTTAGTGCACATTACTAGGTTAATTGGTTAATGGTTAGAGGGTTTTTGAGTTAGTCTATTAATGATTAGAGAGTATTGGTTAGTGGGTTAATGATAAGGGGGTTAGTAAAGCAATGGTTAAGATTATTTTGGATCAATGATTTAAGAAAAATGGATCTATCCATTTTTTCAAACTTCAACATAAGTAATTTTAAATTGGACCAAAACACATAAAAAAACAAAATGTATATATCAATTTTAAGTGAAATTCTAACTTTTCACAAAATTCTTATTAAATTTGAAAAAAAAAAAGAGTTTATCCACTATTATTTATGTCAATTTCATTAATTACTACATAACCATTGACCATTCATCACTTAGTTGTGTATATAAACATAATTGCAAGTTTTGCATTTATATGTAACATATAATTCTTGCAAAGACTCTCTGAACAATTTTAAAAAATAACAAAGTCTTTGTATGGATTTAAAAATGTTACCGGAATATTACGGTTCATCTACCAATCTAATTAATTATTGTACAACATTCATCATTGAATTAGATATATAAACATAACAGCAAGTTTACGTTTAAATAACATACATATCTTGCCTGGCCTTTTGAAAAAGTAAACCACATTTTTTGTTTGTTTGTTATATTTCCCAAACACTCTCCAAGTTTGCAGTGACTTCAAATTATGACAAAAGGTCTATTGGATGCATATCCTTTACACATGTTCCATGCCTATCCCAAGAAATTATGCAAATGGGTAAAATTCACAAATGGTTGGTACCAAGAGGACTCATTATTATACCTTTTGATATGCACTAGTGTATCATTGTAATCGATTTGGCGTTGATGGCCCTATTAGTCATGTTGACTATTTATTAATTTTAGTTTTGTGTTAATTTTATAATATTAATTAAAGTTTGCAAAATCATTAATTAATGTGGTGTTACTATCCAAAGTTTTTACTTAATTTATATGCTTTCCAATTGATCGAAAGATTGGGGTCTAATTGCGAGCCAACGACAAGCTTCTTGGTATTGAAGAAGTCCATCACCTTCATCGCATCTGTATCCAATGCAGCGGCTTCTTTGTCAGAACCATTATATCATCTTTGCCTCACCCTTCGAGGCAGAGTTCATTGCCAACCACCTCCACCGCCAACCGCCGCTTCCTTGTTGTCTGGCTACACCACCATATCTTAGATAAATTCCATGTATGCTTACATAGATGCTTATATCAGTTCCCTTTTCAACCAGGATGAAGTGATCTCACTGTATAATGACTTTCTTCCAAAACTTCCTCCGTCCTCCCAACAATCCTGAGGAAAACTTAGTCGCCTAGCGTCAAACTATTGATGTTGACTGTATTGCAGAGGTGCAATTGTAGCGGTGTTGGATGATCTACAACAATAGCACAAACACCAAGTACATAGTCGAATAGGGACATGAATGGCATATAATGTTACAAATAATTGCACAATTACAACTTCTAAATCATGTACATAGTCTAATGTTGGTGTAAGGAACTTGAGCGGAGAGAATAGTCAACCTACTGCATTAATATAAAATGACACAAACAAGTTTTTTTCTGATTAATCTAAAAAACTAATTTCAATTTACAAATTCTATCACCCCAATCTTCAAATCTTCAAGAACAAAGAGGCTGCCAACTTATATTTGTACTCATCCCAGTCTTTTGATATTCTCCACTACTTGAGCCTCGATGGTCGAAGGGAAAATGATAAGAATATATATTCATTTCATATGGAGATATTTGCAGCTAATAGGGAAAGAAGATCAGCATCAATTATACCTAGCAATTACACTATACAAAGGGTATAAGCACACTTTTGGACGTTGATTATTGATCTTAACAGTAGCCATTTCATGCTACTTTAACCTTAAAAAAATAAAGGGTTGTAAAACTTGGGCAGTCCAAACCTCTATGGTAACGCCTGGAGTAGGGTTTAGCAAGAGATGTGTCCTCCCGACATCTTGGCTTCCTATAATTACCGACGACCATGGCGATGGAATCGTTGTGGAAGGAAAATATTCTTTACGTACCATTTATGAACTCCCTATGAGCTGACACATTTGTTAAGCTATGCATGGTTGTCATTCATGTTAGCACCAAGACTTATTGTATACAGTGATTGCTACATTCATTGCATGCAACCTTGCCGCGAAGTCAAATTGCAGTGGGTTTATTTCATTACCATGCTACAAAATAGGCAACTTGATAGTCTATGATTCCTTTCATCACCCGGATAGATTTATTTCTTGAACTTAGCAAGCTAAAAAGGAGAACACGATTATGGAGGAGACATGGAGGAGACATGGCAGTGAGGTCATCCCGAAGAGAGCAACTTCATAGTTGCATGCACATGGAGGTGTGCCTATCAATCCATGTTAGTGATGACAAAAGTGCGAGTATGGATATAAATTATGGGTGTACGGGTCAATTGGTTGAACATGTAAACAAAGGTAGAGACACGTCACCTATTGTTGCCACTGTGTAGGTGCTTGCATAGAAGCTACATGTTAAGGCAGACTTGTGGGTCATTATGTTTTTTTAAGTGCAGCATGTTAGCTAGAGCTTATTTTAATGTTTTTCAATTATAGTTCACATTTGTCGATGTTATGGTTTCTTTGCATCATGCAAAATTTCTCAACCTATGAAAAATTAATTTTTAATCAATAAGGTAGATTTGGATTTCAACTTTTCATATGCTTTATGAGACTGTATCAAATATTATAGAGTTGTATTAGTAATCCTTACACTTCAAATTTGACACATCCAAATATGTATCCACCAACATCTACCTTGATATGCTATATAGTTTGCCTCAAATAAAGTTCAAATTTGACACATCCAAATATGTATCCACCAACATCTACCTTGATATGCTATATAGTTTGCCTCAAATAAAGTGGCTCTTGAGCCAAAACCTCTCAAGAATGCATGCCACAGTTGGAACCAACACTTATATACCTAGGCCAATAGTCCAATTTAATGAGATTGGCACATTCTACACTATCATTCGTAAAGTCTAATATCTATGCATGTTCCATCTACCCTCATCCCAGGATCCTTGAGAACCCACATGTCTCCATTTGGGATCCTCCTCATTTGGTTTCATCTGCTGGGCCAGTTAAATTTTTGAGGTAAATTTTTGCGAAGTTTTGATGTGAATTGGGCCAAGGTAAAGTGGTCCGATGAGGAGTAGTCAACTTCAACAAAGCAGCCTAGAATCCAGGAAGCTGGGCATTTTGACAATGTCAAGGGCGGAGTTAAGTAAGTTAGTTAGATATTTTTGTCCACTTACATTTATGAGTGGATTAGTTAGTTAGTGGAGTAGTTAGTTAGTGGAATAGTGGGAGCGAGGCAGGCTGTGTGCACCTTATAAATATGTAAGGGGTTGGGAATTTTTGGACTGTTAGTGAATTAGCAAGCTAGTTGATGTCTTGTTTTGAGAGCTTTGTTTTGTCAAGAAGAGTTGCACGATCTGCAGGTTGTGTGCGCAGGACTATTGTAAGAGAAAGAGAAATATGTAAGTTATTGCAGACATGGAGTGCTTATTTTTTACTGCAACTCATGAACAAAGAAAGCGCTTCCATGGTTTTCTCTTGTTTGGGTTTCCACGTTACTTTCGAAGTCTAATGTGTATGTTTCTGTGATTATGTGTTATGTTCGTTGTTATATGTTGCATATTGATGAATGATTGATGATTCAAATGTATGAATGGAATGTGGTGGAATATATGTTAATACAATTAAGATGTTAAATATATGCACTTTGGAAAAGCATTAAGTAAAGCTATATGCCGATGTCACGAATGTTGGATTTTTGTCACATCCATTCGCTACTGCAAAAACTTGGTTCCTACAGCTCCCATAGATACTTCGAGTGAGACTTCAAATGCTTCACAAGTGTTGTCGGAAGGGGTTAAACCCTTTCGGGCCGATATCATGGGGTTTTTTTGGTATTTAGTTGTGTGAACCTTGGTCGAAATAGAAGTGCCTTAACATCATCTATATGTTTAGTGGTTGTAGAATTTAGGTTTCTCTTAGATTCATATTATATAGTATTGCTTCCCTTATTCCTTATGTTATCTCTTGTCTCATGATTTCCAATGCTATGAGTTGTTCTTTATTATGCTCCTATCACTGGGTATTTTTATTAGACTAGATCAATGGACTATTTTCGTAGGTAAGCAAAGCTAAGCCAAGACCAATGTTAAAGTTCACTACTATTAATCCTAGGAGTGAAGATAATTTTTTTGTAACTTTAGAATTTAAATTAAAAACCAAGAAAATACATTAGTATAGTTTAGGGCCAGTCTGGTAAACTGGAAGTCAGATTGACCCTAAGATGTCGAGTGGTAAGTTTGCAAAAAGACAAAAGTATACAAACTAGTTGGCAATTTGGCTAAGCTTGCCCAGTGGAATAAAAGACCTTGCTTTGCCCAAAAAAAGTAAAAATTTCCTCTTGAAAAGAATGGAAGAGATCATGCTATAGTGATTGTCTTCCAGCCATGCAACCTAAGGATGAGGATGAAGGTGAGGCATTGAAGGATTGTTGTGCTAATCAGCTTTATGACTATAATCTGCATCATGTTTTTTTGTTGGAGGAAGAAAATACGAGCCTAGACTATTAACAACACGTTAACATGACTTATCCACTGCTCTTCTCAAGGTGAGTGTCAATATGAGCGTGAGGAGGATTTACTTTAGTTAAATCGGGATTGTGGCTCCAACCATGCATCCAATTATGAAACTTATTTTTGTCATTGGTGTTGTGCTTTCCCTTGGTGAAAATGTTGCCACACTTGAGCTTAGCATCTTGAGGAGAATCGCCTTGTTTAAAAGAATGCCAAACATGGGGCAGGCAACATGCCTTTGATCCCATGCAAAAATTGACATAAAACATTGTTGAAAAGAAAAATTGCCCCTCATTTATTTGACATTGATCTTATTCGCCAAGCATTTCATCCAAGGGAGAATAATCCTAAGCTGCAAGATTTATGCAGTCATTGAGAAGAGGGGTGTTAGTGTGATCCAACCACAGCTGATTGAGGCAATTTGCAAGGTCCTTAACAACATGATTGGCCAGTCTATCAACTACTTTGTTTGCATCCCATTTTACATGGGAAATCAAGGTGACAGAAACTCGAGCAAGTAGGGAAGATAGGGTGTCCAGACTTGCAGGAATGCGCCAATTTACAAACACTTTTGAAGGAGGAGTGATCCAAGAGGATCTCCAAGATCGATCAAAATGAAAGTCTTCAAAATGTGAACAGAATCTTACAGATATGTAGATATCGGAGAGAGCTTTCCGGTGACGTTCATTTCGTGAGAAACGACCTCTGGACGTAAAAGTTATCAAGTTCTGAAATTACGACAAAACAGGTAAATTTGGCAAAAAAATGGGCCACATGGAACACCCACAGGGTGCCACGTGGCATGCACAGTCAGCATACATATGCCACGAGCCAGCACCATAGGGAACCATGTGGTCGATATGGTGACATGTCAAAGCAGTTGAACCAATAATTGCCTAACAAGTGGCAGGGTCAGCATCCAGTTGGACCAACCAAGGCCTGCCATGTGGCAGCCTAATTGGAACGTAGTTGGTTTTATTACCAAAAAATATGGATTAGGGGAGGATCAAACCCCCGACCTCCTCTCCGCCAAAGTCTCCACCATATCCGGCTAACCATAATCTATGCATTTGGTTCTTAACCTATAGGGTTGCATCTATTATTTAAAGTTTATGGTTGTTTTAGTTTGAAAAGGGGGCGGGGCCAAGGGCTTAGCCCTCGACTCGACCCCATGTGTAACATATATCCAACATCGAGGCCATTCAAACCATATGCTACCAAACCAGCAGAACAACCAAGATCCAAACCATATGCCAACACATCAAACCGACGATCCAATGAATGAGCCAACACAACAAACCAACCACCAAACCATATCATATCACGTTAAAAGGGGAGGAATGAGAGGCCCGTCGGTTTGACCCCGAGACCTCCATTCCCCAATACAACGTGTTACCAATGGGCCACATCCCATTCCGTTGAAGCATAACGACGGATTATAATTAAAATTTTGATATGGATTTGGAGCCCAAAAAAAAGGTGTGTAGCCATGATTTCGAGGCCCAAACCACTATATAAACCATCTTTTCCAAGCCACGAGAGCCAAAAAAAAGGAGTCGGAATTATGCACAGATCCTGAGGTGGGTACCAATGGTAACTAATCCCAAGAAATTAATAGATTCCGAGGTGGAATCTGTACTAGTTTGTACAGCGCAGCTTAAGAGTTTCTCGATTTGCGTGCCAGAGGAGGACTCGGGCAAAATAGGTCGAGTTTATGCTCATTCTTCTTAGAATTTCGAGAGGAACGCAGCGGTGTGGTCTATTTCTGTGTTTGACTGACAGAACTTAGAAGTGTTTCCAGAACTCATGTGTGTAAGCTTTTGAAGACTTAATAAGATCGGCCTTCTCATTGGAAGTGGCCCGGAGAGGTATCCCAGGAAGGGTGAAC
Organism: Larix kaempferi; assembly: GCA_027924585.1. Taxonomy (NCBI): domain Eukaryota; kingdom Viridiplantae; phylum Streptophyta; class Pinopsida; order Pinales; family Pinaceae; genus Larix; species Larix kaempferi. The sequence continues at coordinate 4,501,786 of BSBM01000451.1, read as the reverse complement.
TCTATTATCATTTGCCATCTACAATTTTATGGTTTGCATATTTGATTATCTACTTATATAATTTGATTAAGCATTTAAAATTGTCTTTAAAAAAGTCTTTTTATGGAGTTAAGCATTCAGATTTCACTTGCAAATTAATGGTTAAAAAGATCTTGAAATTTTTAGATCAAGTTTGGTATTAGATCAGTTAAACCATTGTATTGTGAGTTGTGAATGTTAACAAGATCAAGACTTCAGTGTGGTGAAGGAGAGATTGAATAATTTAATCCAGAAATCAGTTCAAGAAGAGGGAGAATGGATTCACCAAAAGGAGAATATGGGACTTCTTCAATCCCATCTAAAGGAGAATTTCTTAAGGATTTTATGACGATGCAAACAATGGTGGAAGAGCTTTATCAAGATTGGAAGAAGGGTGAACAAGGTGGCTCATCTCATGCTAAAGGTAAAGAAGAAGGAGGTGGTGATGAACCTCCTAAAACTCCACCATCTGCGACATATTTTCTTGATGGTTCTTTACATTCCTAACCTGAAAAGCACAAAGTTGATTTTAATATGCCTCAATTAAAGCTTGATATTAAGTTTGACTTACCTATTTATAATGGAGAACTTAATGCTAAGAAATTGGATAATTGGATCCATCAAATAGAATTTTATTGTAGGATTCAAAAGTTCACTGAAGATAGCATAAAAATTCAATTGGCTTCTCTCTGACTTGGAAGGACCGCTCTCATATGGTGGGAGAGTAGAACTCAAAAGGATCTTGTCTCAAAAGGAAACATCATTTCCTCTTGGCATCAGTCCACTTCATCGTTAAAAAAGCAGTTCTATCCGTTGGGCTACATGTAGCAAGCCATGATGGATTGGCAGAATATGAGACAAGGCAAGGGACAAAGTGTGCAGGAGTACACACAAGAGTTCAGGAAAAGGGTTTTGATACTTGGTATACCTCTCTACACTCAAGAAATTTTTCTCAAGTTTATAGGAGGATTACATAGTTATTTGCATCATATGATACTTATGTTTAATCCAACTAACCTTGATGAGGTATGCGTTCAAGCGACTCATATGGATTCCAAGGGGAAGAATACAAATGAAAACTTTTCCAAGAAACCTTTCAAACCTTATGGAAACAAATTCAAAGGTAAAGGGAAAGGTAAGCATACAACTACAGTTAAGAAGAGAGGAGATAAACCTACATGCTCACATTGCCAGAAAAAGGGTCATGATGCATCCAAATGTTGGACACTTCATCCGGAGCTCAAGCCTGAGAAGTTTCGTAATAAGGAGGACAAGAAGACCACTGCTACAACCATCCAACATGATTTGGGATCTGACTCAGTGGATGAAACTAGCTTGTTTCTATGGGCATACAAGGTAAAAATCCTTCTACTTTTATTTCAAAGCATGAACCTATTGTTGATGAAAGAAAGAGAAGTGAGTTATTTCATCTCAGAGTAATCTCTAAACATACAAAAATAGAGACTCTTTTTTATAGTGGATCACAATCCAATCTCATTTTAGAAGAGATAGTCAAAAAACTTCACTTGGAAACTAAGTTACACCCTAATCCATATCCACTTGGATGGGTATGTGAAAATGCACAATTGCAAGTTACAAAATAGTGTAGACTTAGATTTGCTATTACTTCTGGATTTGTTGATGAAGTTGATATGGATGTGGTCCCGTTGTATATATGTGGTACTATGTTGGGTAGTCGTTATCTTTATGATAGGAATCCTATCTTTTACAGGGAAGATAGCAGGTATCAACTCACTAAATATGATGTTGAATATGTTGTTCGTGCACACCGCATGAAAACTAATCTTTCTTTGGTTTTTGCAAGTCAAATGAAGAGGCTAGTAAATGCTAGTAAGAATTTTTGTTCTTATTATAGTTAAAGCAAAGGATGTTGGTCAAAATGAATCTTTTAAAGGATGTGATCCAAGACTTAAAAATGATTTGGCTAAAGCTGTATCTGATTATGATTTTTTGTTTCAAGAACCTAAAGGTTTACCTCCTAAAAGAGAAATCCAACATGAGATTCTCTTACAACGGGATCCACCACTTCCTAATATTGACCTGTACAGGTCTTCAATAATTGAAAATGGAGAGATAAAGAAGTAGGTTCAGGAATTGCTTGAAAGAGGGGACATTCGGCCACGTTCCTCTCTATGTGGTTCACCGATTGTTTGGTGCCAAAGAAGCATGGCACGTGGCGTATGTGCATTGATTACAAGGAACTAAACAGAATCACAATTAAGAATAGGTATCATCTTCCCTGAATTGATGATATTTTGGATCAACTAAAGAATGCAACTTATTTCACTAAGTTAGACTTGCGAAGTGGCTATCATCAAATTCGAATCCATGACAATGATATATGGAAGAGTGCTTTCAAAACTACTCAGGGATTGTATGAATGGATGGTAATTCCCTTTGGGCTTTGTAATGCACCTGCAACATTTATGAGGGTGATGGATGATGTTTTCGGCCCTTTATTGATGATTTCGTTGTAGTCTACTTAGATCATATTTTAATTTTTAGTCATACTTGGGAAGAACATGTCAAGCATGTGAAACAAGTTTTAGATGTACTTGTAAGGGAAAAATTGTACTTAAAGATGTCCAAATGTGAGTTTGGGAAGACATCTTTAGTGTATCTACGTTACATTGTAGGGGGTGGTGAACTTAGGATTGATCCCTCTAAAGTAGAGGTCATTGTGAATTGGCCCAAGCCAAATAATGTAACCAAGATAAGGAGCTTCTTGGGAGCAGCCCAATATTGGAGTAAGTTCATTGTGAACTTCTCCTTCATAGTAACCAAGATAAGGAGCTTCTTGGGAGCAGCCCAATATTGGAGTAAGTTCATTGTGAACTTCTCCTTCATAGCTTCTCCAATACATGCTTTGACGGGTATGAACAAAGTCTTTCAGTGGGAAGGCAAAGCACATAAATCCTTCGACACTCTGAAAGAAAAGATTAGCACTGCTCCAGTACTTGCACTACCGGATCTACAACAGCCATTTGAGATAGTGACTGATGCTAATGGTTATGGCATGGGATAAGTCTTCATGCAGCTTAAAAAACCAATATGCTATCATTTTGAAACCTTCTCTAAAGCAATAATTAACTATCCTACCTACGATAAAGAATTGTATGCATTAGTACAAAGTGTAAAGAAGTGGAAACATTACCTAATGGGTAAGGAAACAATTATACATATTGATCATCAAGCACTACAATATCTTCAATCACAAACTAAGCTACAACAATCAAAACATTTCAAGTGGATGGGTTTTCTATAGCAATTTCATTTAGTTATTAAATACAAGAAAGGAATTCAGAACAAAGTTGAAGATATGTTATCAAGACCTACAACAAATGCTTCTATTGTTATTGAACAAAGTCCCTTGGTACATTCAGGTTATGTTGAACAATATACTAGGGATGAAGACTTTAAAGAATTATATGCATCACTAATGCATTGCTCTCAAAATGAAGAATTGAATTATCATGTTCATGATAAGTTGTTGTATCATCTTGGAAAAATATGTATTCCACAAAGTGAAAGAGTGCATGTGATAAGAGAAGCTCGTACTTCTCTCATCTCGGGGCATTTTGGAGTAGGGAAAACTACAGCACAATTGCAAAAGTTTTGTTATTGGTCTCAGATGAATGATACTATGTCCAAGTATGTAAAAGGATGTGTTATGTGAGCAACAAGTAAGCCAAGTAACAAAAATTTAGGCTTGTACACTCCACTTCCTATTCCTTCCCATCCATGGGAAATTATTTCAATGGACTTTGTAGGAGGATTACCAATGTCTAGAAAGGGACATGATTACTTATATGTTGTTGTGGATAGGTTCAGTAAAATGTGCATTCTCATGCCTTGTAAGAAGCATATCACAGCTGAATTGACTGCTCATTTTTTCTTCCAACACGTATGGGTCCATTTTGGACTTCCTACTTCTATTATATCTGATTGAGTTTCCCGCTTCCTTGGGAAATTTTGGTCATCTTTATGGGAACTTATGGATACAAATTTGAAGAAGAGCACAACATTCCATCTAGAAATCGACAGACAAACTAAAGTGGTCAATCGAACCGTGGTACATCTCCTCTGCGGATATTGTGCTAAGCATCCTAAGCTTTGGGATGAGCAGTTGCATTATGTTCAGCATGCCTACAACAGAGCCATACACTCTTCAACATAAAGGTATCCATTCGAGACATGTTTTGGATATTTCCAAAGTATCCCTTAGACTTTGTTTATGTGAAGATTCAGTGGGATATGGTCAAGTTGATGCGGATAAAGCTTTGAAGTTTATTCCGCAAATCCAGTTAATACATCAAACAATACAAGAGCAATTGGAATCAAGTCAGGCCACATATAAAGAAAGACATGACAAGCATCGGGTAGATCATCACTTTCAAATTGGTGATCAAGTGTGGCTTCATATCAGCAAAGACCGACTCCAAGGTGAAGGTAGAAAGTTGAAACCAATAAGGTATGGACCTTTACAATTTTGGATCAAGTTGGTAATAATGCTTTCCGGGTAGATTTGCCTCCTTATATGTAAATGCATTCCGTTGTTAATGTGGAAAACTTAAAATTGTATGAGCCTCCCATGATTGTGGACCAAGATGTCCAGGTTTAAGTACCTTATGTTGATGATTTTTCTCCTAACTACCTCAATGAACTTCAGGAAGATATTATACTTGATAAGAAGGTCAGATCTTCACAAAGAGGTGACATGGAATATCTTCGTGTGGGACTTAAAGGAATGCATCCAAGCAAGGCACGATGGCTAGAGACCGGAAGAGTGAGGGAGTTGTACCCTCACCTATTTTATGAATAATTCCATGTTTTTGGTGGCCCAAAATCTTTCTAGTGGGAAGGTTTGATCTAGGAGGATCTCCAAGATCGATCAAAATGAAAGTCTTCAAAATGTGAACATAAGCTTACAGATGTGTAGATCTCGGCGAGATATTTCCGGTGACATTCGTTTCGCGAGAAACGGCTTCCAGACATAAAAGTTATCAAATTCTACAATTATAGCAAAACATGTGCAATTGGCAAAAAAATGGGCCACGTGGCACACCCACAGGTTTCCACGTGGCATGCAAAATATACATATAGATGCCACGTGGAAGCACCATAAGGTGCCATGTGGTCAAGATGGTGACATGTCAAAGCAGTTGAAACAATAATTGGCTGACAAGTGGAAGGGTCAGCATCCAGTTGGACCAACTAGGACCTGCCATGTGACGGCCTGGTTGGCATGTAGTTGGTTTTATTACCAAAAAATATGGAGTGAGGGAGGATCAAACCCCCGACCTGCTTTCCTACAAAGTTGCCACCCTATCCAGCTAACCATAATATTTGCATTTGGTTCTTAACCTATAGGGTCACATTTGCTATTTAAAGTTTATGGTTATTTTAGTTTGAAAAAGGGATGGGACTGAGGGCTCAGCACTCGACCCCATGTGTAATGTATATCCAACACTGATTCTATTCAAACCATATTCCAACAAACCGATGGAACAACCAAGATCCAAACCATATGCCAACACATCAAACCGGCATCCAACGAATGAGCTAACACAACAAACCAACCACCAAACCATATCATATCACGTTAAAAGGGGAGGAATGAGAGGCCCTTGGGTTTGACCCCGGGACCTCCGTTCCCCAATAAAACGTGATACCAATAGGCCTCATCCCACTACATTGAAGCATAATGACAAATTATACTTAAAAGTTTGATATGGATTTGGAGCCCAAAAAAAGGGCGCGTAGCCATGATTTCGGGGCTCAAACCACTATATAAACCACCTTTTCCAAGCCACGAGAGACAGAAAAAAGGCGTCGAACTTCTGCACATATCCTGAGGTGGGTACCAGTGGGAAAGAATCTCAATAAATGCACATATTCTGAAGTGTAATTCGTACCAATACGTACAACACAACTTAAGAGTTTCTCGATTTGTGTGCCAGAGGAGGCATCAGGCAAAATAGGTCGAGTTTATAGTCATTCTTCTCAGAATTTCAAGATGAATGTAGTGGTGCAACCTATTTTTTTGTTCGACTGACAGAACTCATAAGTGTTTCTAAAACTCATGTATGTAAGCTTTTGAATAGTTAATAAGATCGACCTTCTCATTGGAAGTAGCCCAGAGATGTAGCCCGGGAAGGGTGAACTCCGTTATCATCTGTTGTCTACAAGTTTATGGTTTGCATACTTGATTATCTGCTTATATGATTTGACTAAGCATTTAAAATTGTCTTTAAAAAATTATTTTCTTATGGAGTCAAGCATTCAAATTTCACTTGCAAATTTATGGTTAAAAAGATCCTGAAATTTTCAAATAAAGGGGTGCAGTGAATAATCTTCTGACACGTGGAGAGTATAATAGTGGAGTCCCTTTGTTTGACAGACAATCCACTCGAGCGGACACGAGCCGGATCTCCCTAGCTCAATGTCATTCTAGAACAAATAGAATAGACTACAAATGGATTTCCTAGATCTACTTAAGGATCAAGTGCTAGATGTCTTACCTTTTACTTCGCAATCCTTTCTCCTGAATGTTACTCCACGTCTAGCGGTCGTCAGATCTCAACTGTAGGACCTATTAAGACACAAAGAACAACACAACACGAGTAAAGAGAATCTATGCAATAAGAGATCTAAGTAAACAGTTAAGCAGGTAAACTACTCAATATCATCACACATTAACAATATTGGTGGAAAGCATTTGTATTATTGTAAATAGGGAAATACATAGTAGAGACATAGAACTACAACCAAAGCTTAACATTGCAGCCATTCTCCATCCAAGCCATTTCCCATATCCTCCCAAGGAAGTAGAGTCTCCCAATAGATGAGTAGAGATCTCTTAAGGATGATTTCACCAACATGTAGACACTATAGACTTCCTCCCCTCGGAGAGGGGTAGAACTTCACTTATATAGGACTAAGTGGATAGGGTAGGTTGAGATATGGTAGGAGAGAGATAGGGGATCCTTCCAAGAGGTTAGGAATCGAAGGCCAGCTCCCCCAATAGGTCAAGGATAGGGATACAAGTCAGCAACCTTCAAGAATGAGCTCGAAGAAGCTATTTTTTCCATTTAACTGACTTCATCGCATCCTGTAATGGAGCAAGGTGCGACATCGCAGGTTGCATGAGTGCAGCCTGCGACGATCTCTCAAAACCTAGCAGAAGCACAATGATGTCCTTCCCAGGTAAATGACTTAGTCAATGGGACTTCAGGGATGTATACACTGAATCTAATGGTGGTAATATTTTAGGTGTAACAGAATGCCCCCCAAAGCATGAAGTTGTTTAAAGATTGGACAGATGAAATACTTTGACAGAAAGAATGGCAAAATGGACTTGTCGGATGAAGGACGTTGTTACACCTAAAATATACCCATCATGAGATTCAGTGTATACACCCCTGAAGATATCTTGACTGAGTAATTAACCTGGGAGGATTTGTACCCAGTTGTACTAGGTTTTGAGAGGTCGTCGCAGGTTGCACTCATGCAACATGCGACATCGTAGCTTGCTTCATTGCAGGGTGTGATGATGTCAGTTAATGGGAAAAATAGCTTCTTCAAGGTTCTTCTCGAAACTTGCTGACTTGGGGCCTTATCCCTGACCTCTAGGGGAGTTGGTACTCGATTCCTAACACCTTGGGAGGATCCCCTATCTCTCTCCTACCATATCTCAACCTATCCTATCCATACCCTATCCACTTAGTCCTATATAAGGGAAGCTCTACCCCTCTCCAAAGGGAGGAAGTCTATGGTGTCTACATGCTGGTGAAATCACTCTTGAGAGATCTCTACTCATCCTTGAGAGACTCAAGCTTCCTTAGGAGGAAATGGAAAATGGCTTTGTTGGAGAAGGGTTGCAGCATTAAGCCTCGGTTGTAGTTCTATATCTCTGCTATGTACTTCCCTATTTTTATAGTAATACAAATGCTTTCCACCAATATTGTTCATGTGTGTGATGATATTGAGTAGTTTACCTGCTTAACTGTTCACTTAGATCTCTTATTGTATAGATGCCCTTTACTTGTTTCTCTTGTTTCTTGTCTTGAAAGGTCTTGTAGCTTGGTTCTGACGACCGTGAGACGTGGATTAGCATTCAGGAGAAAGGATAGCGAAGTGAAAGGTAAGACATCTAGTACTCGATCCTTAAGTAGATCTAGGAAATGCATTCGTATCATGTCTTATTTGTTCTAGACTCGCATTGAGCTAGGGAGATCCGGCTCGCGTCCGCTCGAGTGGATTGTCCGATAAACAAATTTGGTGACCATACTGGGGACTTACATGTCTGGTTCTGTAATTGTCTGAGAGTCATTTTCAGTTGATTGCTTGACACGAGCCTTCTATTTTTCATTTGCTTCGTGAGTTGATTTCACTATCAGACCTTCATATTGAAGAATCTGATCTGCTTCCTCTAAGTTTATACAACTCATTTTCAAACCATTCCATGGTTCATTGCTTGGAGATCTGATTCATTTTTGGACTTAGATCTCGCCCATCACACCTGGTTAGTGGAAACAGAGAAACACTGTGTCATTTCTGGCCTCTGTTCTTTACCTATTAGTCACTCGTCGCATCCCTTTCATTGGTAAATTGCGACATCGTCGCACTTCCCACATTGGTGAACTGCGACATCACACTGTGTACAAGCACAAAGTGTGCCGATTTGTCAAAATTTGGCATGCAAGCATCCCCTCTCCATTTGCCATTTCTGAACTTTGGTTTGTTGTATGAACTCCCTCTGTGCTGCAAGATCCAACCAAAGATCCCACCTCTGATTTGTGTGTCGAGTGTTTGGCTTGTTTGGATTGATTTTGGGTTCCGTCTTGGACAAGTTTGAAGACCAGTAGTGGTGGATACTCTTATCTCCTCCACCTTCATCCGCTCACCCTTGCATCCCCTTCCTTCCATTCCTAATCTTATCATTACATTAGATCAGCTTCCAGACCTCGTTTACATTATTTTTTGAGCTTTGCTTGTTACTGCTTGATTTTGAGTTAAGTGTGTCTTTCAGCTTGATTGAGTACTTGTCTTTTCTTGAATTTTCTGAGTACACCGAGTGTTGCAAGTAGTGTTTTCTTTTCGTTCATTTAGATCTGAAAGCTCAATTGTTATCAAGTTTATTCTTTGATGCATCTATTGAAAAGTTAAAAAGTGTTTATTTCCCATCATTTCTTGAGTGTCTTTGAAATAAAAACGTTCTTGCATTAGCATGTTTTGTTTATCAATCTTTTGGAAAATTGAATGAATGTATGATCATTTGTGTTTTTCTTGAAATATGAATCGCTCATCTTCTTGAAAGACTCGAGCTACACTTCCAATTTTGCAAAAGTATTTCCATGCTAGGGAAAGATAAGTGCATTTTTGTTTTTCATTGCTTTTAGGCCATTGAAAGTGAAATTGAAAAGCTTGCATACTCCATCTTAGAATTCTATCTTTTCATTACCTAGTGTTGTGATTTTTTGTGTTTCGTTGAAAAAGGAAAAGAATACTTTCATAGTCAAGTTTGTTTGAATTGGGATTGTGTTGCATTGTGTTGTTTTGGCAATCTCATCGGAAAGAAAAATATTTCTCCTTCCCATAGCTAGAATTCATTGAAAGAAAAGAATATTTCGTGCATGTAGCTAGGACTTGCATTATGCTTCCGATTATGTACTCACCTCATGCATTCACCTAACCGTCCAAGATAAAATTAACGGTAGAACTAGGTAAAAATTTTAGCAACTTGTGTGTAAGTTAGAGACGTGTTCCGGCGTCATTAAGCATGGTAGTTGTCGTTATTTTCCAGCACTGTATCCCAGGGGTATTGTAGTCTTCCACGTACTTATCGATATATCAAGCTCCTTCACGTACCCACCAAGTACCATAATCCATACTTGGCGTATATCGAAGGGTGTATCACGTACTCGGTAGTATATCGGAAGGTCTCTTGCCAAACGGTTGTGCATTAGACAGCACCACTACGGATTTGAGCTCCCACGTACCTTGCGTATATCAGGAGACACCACTAGGATTCCTAAAACCAACTGAGTTAACCATATGGCCATCTTGGAAAAGAAATACACCGAGAACAGCACTCGGGGAGATTATCATGCACGTACTGTTGTAATACCCCAATTTTGACCCTTATGAAATATTGGCTTCTAATGTAAATATTGTATACACACGTTGTATGTTTCCTTAGCGTGGAGCTCAAGGCCAAGGCCCCGCTAGTTTATGCTCAGATTTTATTTAAATTAGACACGCTTTGATATTGTGTTACCCACGTGCTATTAAGCCATGGGATATTGTAAATTGATGTAAATATTTAATATTGAAATAAAATACCAAAACTGACTATGGGAGCAACGAATGAGAAGGGGCCATGTGTATCCACTAGGGAGTGGTGAGGGGGCTAAGGGATTGAACCATAGGCTTCCATATGTCCCCTTGAGAACCCATTTGACTTACATTGCTGACATTTATTTATGTTGTAAGGAAGTGGTTGAAGAATTCAGTCCATGGCTTCAATGGAGCATGGGTAGCCCAGAAATTCGTATGGCAGAGTATGGGCTCTGTTTTCTTGTACCACAAGCCACTCTACCTCATGAGAGTTGCTTCTTCCTCATCCCCATTCCATTGTGAAATGGACCAGCACCATTTTTTATCCAAAAAAAAACGAATTGCCAGCAGGGAGAAAAATCAGAAATCGCAACCTTGAGAGAACATGGATTTTGGAAGACCAAAAACGTCCGGATTCGGCATTGGACAGTGAAATCCAATGGGGGATCCATTGGTATGAACCTTGGGGTGAATTTGGGAGCATTAGCTATCCCGAAATCCATAGGAAAACCCATTTTTTGCAGCCCAGAAAACCAATGACGGATTTGAGTTATTTGGTGAGCAGAATGGTGAGAAATCAAGTAGGAAATGACTATGCAGAGGTTGGGTGTGCTTGATAAACCCAGTGAAGGCTAGGATCTCAAGGATTAGCAGCTGGACCTTTCTATGCCCATCCTGAAGAGCATTGGAGGGAAGAGTTGCCTGAGGGACTGTGTAACAGAGAAGGGGATCTTCCTTGTGTTGGATGTGGTAGGTAATGTGGGTGCCTGACTGTTGAGTTCACTTGAGATGCCTGTAGCTCTGTGGTTGAGCTCACTGGCTTAGCGTTATCCTCCTCTATCTTCTTGAATGCTTGATAAACCCAACGGTGTGTTGGCTTAGCATAGCTGATGACCGAAACCAGGGCTGTGAGTGAGCCCAGCTAGTTCTTCCTTAGTGGATACACAGCCCAGCTCAGGGGTGATCTCTCAGCTGAAAGAATATAGGCTGGATAGAGATCTATGGTTGGGTGGAACGTTTCCCTCCCGTAGCCATTCGTTGAACATTTACATTTCAAGATAAGTATTCTTGTGAATTAATTTATATACATTCTGTGTTATGCAATGTGTTCAATCTGAATGTTAAATATTCATGGTAATCAAATTGAGATGGAATCTGTGAATAGCATGAGAATGAGATTGAATCTCTGCATATGGAATCACATTTTTGCTTGAGATAAACATGTTGATGCATTCCATTCTGTTTGTGTATTATTATGTTTAATTTCGCTGTGTTTATATTGAGTTGATTCTGCACACAGAAGTTTTTAATTGTTATGAATTTATGAGTAAAAAAAAATATTGGGGCTAAGTCTGCCAAAATCCCCGTATGATTAGTCATGTTCTCTCCCCTACATTTGGAAGGCGGGAGGGGACGTTACAAAGTGGTATCAGAGCCCATGTTGCAACACTGGGGCTGCTTGGGCCAAATTCTGAGTTACAGGCAGGTAACAGAATGTTTTAACGTGGTATTGGTGAAGTTTGGGGCGTCATTTTGATATGAAAAAATGGTAGGATCAGATTTCTCAGATGTAGCAGAGGATCACACCATTGCATAGAGCTCTCCAAGATATTTCCAACGGTATCAAACTTGCCTTATTTGGTTAAGGGACGAGGGAGATATGACCCCCGCTAGCACGCAGATTGCGCGCGGATTGCGCGCAGATTGCACGCGGATAGTGCATGGATTGTGCACGGATTGTGCGCAGATTGCATGCGGGTTGCACGCGGATTGCGTACAGGTCGCGCACAGATTGCGCACGGATTGCACGCAGATTGCATGCGGGTTGCGCGCAGATTGCGTGCAGATTGCGCGCGGATAGTGCGCGGATTGCGCGCAGATTGCATGCGGGTTGCGCGCGGATTACGTGCAGGTCGCGCAAAGATTGCGCGTGGATTGCATGCGGGTTGCGCGTGGATTGCGTGCGGGTCGCGCACAGATTGCGCGCGGGTTGCGTGCAGATTGCATGCAGGTCGCACGCGGATTGCGTGCAGGTCGCGCAAAGATTGCGCGCAGATTGCATGCGGGTTGCGCGCGGATTGCGCGCAAGTCGCACACAAATTGCTCGTAGGTTGCACGCAGATTGTGCGCAGGTTGCGTACAGGTTGTGCGCAGGTGGCGCACAGGTGGAGCACAGGTTGCAAAGGGAGTTAAAAAGGAAAAGTAGTTAAACCCAGAATTTTATAAAAGATGAATGGTGCATCGAAATTGAGATCCGCGAATTGCTAAGTGTTCCTTGTTATATGGACTAACTTCGCCCAATATAAAAGTTTTTGTGATTCTTCATAAATTTTCTTCCACAGGTGGCTGAAGTTGGCATTCTGGACCAAAATACAACTGTGTAAAATGTGCAGAATTATTGGTAAGAGTTGTCATTTTTGAAACAACGTTGTTTCCACACCCGATGTCGGAATGGAGCACGGGGATAGGCATTGGAAAGCTTGTCTAGTAGGGAATAATGGTGTATGACCAGAATTGGAATGAAGTTATCATACCCCACAAATAATTAGAGCAAAAATGTACCAGCGACTGTTTTGACAAATTATTGATAAATATGGGCAATTTCCAGAATTGCTTGAATGGGCAAGGGAAAGGAATGCATAGCAACTGTGTGAATTATTCCATAAGTTATATTATGTTAAATATTGATTGTGTATATTTCTATATGCATTCTTATGATTTCTAACAAATATTCTCATAATGCACAGTGCTTGCAGCTCATAAAATTTATAATTGTAGCAGAGGTAGCATACAGGAAAGATGGTGACCATAAATGATGCTCAAGATCCTTATGAACATGAAGAAGATGTTCTAGGAGAAAATATGCATGAAGAAAATGCGGAGACTAAATCCAATGAGAGAAGGGAGCAGGTGACTCCTCAGAATTTGGTTGAAACCATGGTGAGCTTCAATGAAAGATTGATGAAGGCTCAAGAAGAACAACACTAACTCAATGCTGCTATTTTGCAAAGCCTCACTGATATGCAGCATAAGATAAACCTTGGGTCCAACCCAAGCAATATGGGTGAAGAAGGAAGAAATGCAGGGAGTCATTCTAGAGGTCGCTCGAAGAGGAGGACTCCAAGCCCAAGGAAGAGTTCGGGGAGTAGAAAGCATAAAACATCTTCATCAAGGTCTTCTTCCAGCAGGTCGTGTGACTCCAAATGTTCTAGGAGAAGTCCAAGACGTGCACCTAAGAGATTGTATGGAAGAAAGAAGTTCAAGGGCATCCCACAGGGAGAATTCAGGAAGGCAAGACCTCCCACATTTGATGGGGAAGGCAAGACTGGCCAAGAAGCAGAAGCATGGCTTCTTGGAATGAAGATTTACTTCAGAATTCAAGACTACTCAGGAAATGAAAAAGCCAGAATTGCCATTTACAACCTAAATGGCAGAGCTTCCATTTGGTGGGACAATCTCGTGCAAGTGAAAAGAATTAATGAGAGAAAGATTAGTTGGGAAATATTTAAGAGGTATATCAAGGAGAAATACCTTTCTGCTAGGTATTATGACGGTAAGAGAAAAGAGTTTAATGAACTCAAGTTGGGACTAAAGTCTATGGAAGAGCATGTCCACAAATTTTTGGAATTACTGAGGTATGTTGTCTACATTAAGGATGAGAGAGTAAAAATCCAATGCTTCCTTGGAGGTCTACCTCAGAGCTTCAAGGATCGTATTGAGTTTGTTAATCCACCAAGTTTGGATGAAGCCATTAGGATGGAAATGCATTTCTATGAGCAAAGTAAAGGAAAAATAGAGGCTAACCCAACATGGAAAGGAAAGCCAAGAGAAAAGTTTGATCAAAAGAAGAATGGCTTCAAGCCACCATTCAGAGGTCATCCTAGAACCTTTCCACAGGGACAGCAAGCAAGGAGTGGATTCAAACCAGCAGTGGCAGCAGACAAAGCAGCAAAAGGACCACTTCAGTGTTGGAGATGTGGAGAAAACCACATGTTGAAGGATTGTCCACATCGAAAAGACAATTCTCGAAAGTTGAACAACTTGAAGGGAGTAACTACGGTGGGGGACATGGCAAGGACAGCACCTCGGATTTATGCAGCGTTGGATAATCATTAAGCAGACGATCAATTATCAGTGGTGGAAGTCGAAGGTAAGATTGCTACGCAATCTATTTCTATTTTGATTGATCCAGGATCCACTCATAGTTATGTTTCTCCAAAAGTAGTTGAAGGTTGTTCTCTTAGAAAAATGAAGCATAATAAGTCTTGGATAGTGCAATTAGCCACGGGAACCAAGAGAAAAGTAAGTGAGGTAGTGATGGAGTGTCCCATAGAATTGAATGGACTCCACACATATGCTGAATTGAATGTGTTACCATTAGGATCCTATGATGCATTAATTGGCATGGATTGGTTAGAAAGACATAGAGCCAAATTGGACTGTTATGAGAAAGCACTTGAGTGCATTGATGAAAAGGGAAGGCCGACATTGGTAAAAGGGATTCCCAAGCAAGTTTCAGTAAGGCAGATTTTAGCCCTGCAGTTGAAAAAGTTTTATAAGAAGGGTTGTCAATTATATGCAGTCCATATGCCAGATTCATTAGAGGACAAAGGGCCAAGACTAGAAGACTTTAGGATATTGCAAGAGTTCCAAGATGTGTTTTCGGATGAGGTACCAGGGTTGCCACCAACGAGAAATATTGATTTTACCATCGATCTTGTTCCAGGGGCAGCACCGAATTCCAAAGCTCCTTATAGAATGAGTACACCGGAGTTGGTGGAATTGAAGATACAGCTGCAAGAATTAATGGATAAAAGGTATATTAGGCCTAGTGTGTCTCCTTGGGGAGCACCGGTGTTATTTGTCAAGAAGAAAGATGGGACTTTAAGGCTGTGTATTGATTACAGGCAGGTCAATAAAGTGACAGTTAAGAACAAGTATCCATTACCAAGAATTGATGACTTGTTTGATCAAATGAAGGAAGCCAAATTATTTTCAAAGATTGACTTGAGGTCTTGCTACCATCAAGTGAGGATTAAAGAAGAAGACATTCACAAGACGGCTTTCAAAACTAGATATGGTCATTATGAGTTCACTATGGTTCCAGTTGGCCTTACCAATGCACCTGCCACATTCATGTGTCTCATGAATAGTGTATTCAGCAAATATTTGGATAAGTTTGTGATTGTGTTTTTAGATGACATTCTTGTCTATTCAAGAAATGAAGAAGAACATGAGGATCATCTAAGAATGGTGTTGCAAGTTCTTAAGGAACATCAGCTATATGCCAAGTTAAGCAAGTGTGAATTCTATCAAAAGAGGATTCAATATTTGGGTCACGTCATTTTAGAAGAAGGAATTGCAGTGGATCCGGAGAAGATTAATTCCATCATGGATTGGCCAACTCCAAGAAATGTTTCAGTTGTTAGATCTTTTATGGGCCTTGTTGGTTACTACAAAAGGTTTATTGAAGGATTCTCTGGGATAGCTCATCCGATCACTTCATTGCAAAGGAAGAACATCAGATTTGTATGGTCTGAAAAATGTGAGAAAAGTTTTCAGAAGCTGAAGGAGTTACTTACCAGCGCTCCCGTTTTGAAGATAGCAGATCCAAGGAAGGATTTTGTAGTGTGCACAGATGCTTGCATTGAAGGATTGGGTGGGGTTCTCATGCAAGAAGGAATTGTGATTTGCTATGAATCTAGAAAATTAAAAGAGCATGAAAAGAATTATGCCACACATGATTTAGAGTTAACAGCCATAGTGCATGCTCTTAAGATGTGGAGGCATTACTTGATGGGAAGAAGATTTGAGCTTAGAACAGACCACATGAGTTTGAAGTATTTGTTTGATCAACCAAACTTGAATGCTAGGCAAGCTAGATGGATGGAATTTCTTTGTGAATTTGATTTTGAAATTAAACATGTAAAAGGGAAGGAGAATAAGGTTGCAGATGCTCTTAGCATAAAATTTCATGTTTCAGCAGTAAGTATGTGCAAATCAGATTTGAAGACAAGAGTTCTTGAAGCCCAAAACGGTGACGAAACTTGCCTTCAAATTAAAGAGAAGTTGCAGCACGGTAATGTGGATGAAAAGTGTGCAGGATATCAGCTGGGTGAAGACAGTATCCTCATCTACAAAGATAGGTTGTACATTCCAAATAATGCAGATTTGAAGAAACTAGTTGTTGACACCAGATCTGAAGGAACCTAGAGTTTTTGCTAAAATGACCTAAAAGAGAAGAAATCATCACAAAAGGGTTGAAATAAAGATTTTTATATAAAAAATATATTATAAAAACCCATATTTATAAAGTCCGCCAGCAAATTTATGGAAAGGTTAAACTCCAGCCGGGTTCCGACGGCGGAGATATTATGGATCAAGATCTGCGGCTAATATCAATCCCGCGTCGCCAAAGTAATCGTCAGCAAACGGTGGAAGGTGGTAGCGGACATAATACCACCAAGGCACGTGTCCAATATCTATTCATCCGCGCATGTGATAGAGTGGTATTGGAAACCACTATAGCGCCGCGCGGAACCACCCATTACGGAAATATGGAAGGATACCTTACGTGGCAAGGTGGGTCCTAGCACGTGGCAAACTGGGATAGCTTGGTAGAGCCATGGCGCGTGGCGTTATACTTTATAATGATCGGAAGGCTGATACACATCTCAATCAAATCGACGGCCAATATTTCATCCGCTACCAGGAACATGCACACGGGATATAAAGGAAAGCGGTCGCGGTAAATAAACCGCCTTAACAGGTGTCAACATGTGATTAATCCGCGCGGGGAGCAAACCGGAAAAGGAAACCGCCTTTTCGATCGCGGATACTGCCGGTGGAATAAAGAGGAACAAGATCTGACGTTTCAAAATAATGGTTCAAAGATCAATGGTGGGAGATGACCCGCGTTCATAAAGGTGCAAGGAGGTTATTCTAAAAAGGCTTATATAAAAAGAAAGGGCTCCACATAATGGCATTTTGTATGTGTCGTTATCCTGGAGAGCTCCGAAGACTGGTGGAAGCCGGCGATTGCGACAGAAGGCGAAAAGCAAGCACTTACAGGTAGGGTCTGGTGACCTGTCACACTCTTTAAACGGAATTTTGTTTAAAAGAAGCATTTAAATGGAGACTGTGCAAGATATAGACGTTTTTAGGTCAAAAGATGCCCTAGAAGACAGAGATGAAGATGTTTTCGATACCCTTATTAGGTTCCCGGTCTCCGATGTAAAAATTAAGTTGTCTGAGCTATTAAAAGAGGGTATAGACCCACATAGAGTTCACCAGTCATCTCTGATAGCTTTTTGCCCTGACCAATTTCCTGTTTTCCCAGAATTCGTCTCCTGGTGTGCCGAAAACTATTCACGGGAAGAAAGAGTTGTTTTAAACAGTCAGAAAACTAGAGCCATTTGCAAAATCGAGCCCGCCGAAGTGATTAGAGCCCTGGAAATAGATTTGCCCCAAACCCTGGACCCTGAGGTTTTTTCTGAAGTTTCGATTATTGAAAATTTTCACCACGCTTCTCAGAGTGATAGGGAAGTGTTTTTGTTGACGTGTCTCAGACCAGAGACTAGCATTTCTGAACTCCCTTACCCTTTAGATATCAACCTTTTTAATGAGAGTACCCAGTTGGTCTTGACACTGTTGGCCGTAGTTTTAGGGTTAGATACGGATTTGTATATAACTGAGTTTCAATTGAGTTTATTGTACAGAATAAGTATAGTCCAGTCGGGAATTGACGAAAGTCAAATTCCCCGACTAAATTTTGAAGCCTTCATAGCCGAAAGGATGCATGACCAGATGGTCAATTTTTCCACGCACAGACATTTCAGGTTTCAGGCCTTTTTAATGAGAATGATTATGGTATCCAGCCAGGAAGAATTACAGTTCCCAGAGATTGTTTTCACAACTCCACTGGAAAACAATATTTTCAATTTTATCAATTACATGCTCTCGACGATCTTTAAGATGATTTTCGGAAAAAATCTGCCTAGGGTACTGCCGGAAATGCAGGTATCAATACAACTGAATACAGAGTATGCTACAGGAGACTGGTTTTTATCAAAAGATAGTACAGTGGTCAGATTGTATGGATTCAAGCATAAACCCTATGTGCTACCAGCATTCCTCACCTTGAGGATTTTTGCCTTGGAGTTTTTAAGACAGAAATTGATTGTAGAAGATAACAATTTTTTAGTCCACAGACAAGCAACGGACATTAAATACCCTTTCACATTAGGTCCGTTTACAATAAAGAATAAGAACGCTGCTGTATATATAGAGAAGTTGTTAAAAGACATGAATTTTGAGACAGATGCAGCTATGGAATATGACCCATTAAATATCATATCCAAACGAAGAATCGAGCATCGTATTAAGGCTCTGAATCATCAAAATGTTGAAGGGATGGCAGACAGAGCCAACTGGCTCGAATACAAAGAAGAAATTATTTCAGACAAGTCCGACAAAGAAAGGTCTTTGGAAGAAGCAACGGCGGAAACAGAAAGCGAAATAAATACTGCATTAGTGGGGTCCAAAAGACCTATACAGGACATTATGATCATCGATGATGAAGAGACAGAAAAAGGAAAACGATTGAAAACTGACGAGTCACAGGAATTGACAACCATTTCAGAAGAAGCAAAAGCGACAGAAGATGAAATACCAGAGGTTACAGTGAAGGAATACAACATTGAAGAAACCCCTGTAGGGGATGATGTAAATAGACCCAAAAATTTCATGGATGTATTTGATGAACATAGTAAAAACAAACAAGAATCCGCGAAACAAACAAGTCTATTGTTTCCAAAGGTCAGGAATATATCAAATAATGAAGTAAGCTTATTCACCAGCAGGAACATCAAAGAAAATTCTTTAAAATTTTCAGTTGTGACCAAAAACAAGATCTCAGAGATGAAGATAGATTTGTCAAAAATAAATGCCCCTGATAAAATTTTGTTACATAGACAAGCTGGAGAGGTCATATACTCAGACTATTTGGGGGCCACATTGAGAGCAGACAAACTGAAGAATTCTGTAGACAAATTAAATAATCAGTTGAGACAAGAAAAGGCAGAGAATAAGTCTCGACAACAGCAAATTAAGAAGCTGCAAATAGACTTAACTAATAAAGATGGAGCTGCAGCCACTAAACTGCTCCAGGAGAAGGAAGAGGTGATTTTAACATTAAGACGAAAGTTAAAAATCCCAGATGCTGTACTCATTCAAGGTGCAGAATTGACAATATTAGAAAAAGAGAAAGAAGAGTTATCTAACGAAGTAAATGATGTCACAGCTAAAATGCTAAAGCTCTCTGACGAAAAAGATAGTTGGGAAAAAGAAAGGTTCATGTTAGAAGAACAGTTGGCAACAGCGAGAAAACAATTAGCAGAAAATAGTCAACAGCAAGTACAGACAGGCTCGGAAGAAGAGAAGACCAGTGTAGATGGAATTTCACAGGCAATGTCACAAATAAGTTTAAAAGATAATGAAATCAAATTGTTAAAGGCAGAAATGCAGAAATTAAAAGAAGAAAATGAAGCAAAAGAAAAAGAAATAAAAACTTTGCAGGCAAATAATCAAGAATTGAGCAGTAATAATAAAGGATTGGCTGCTCATGCAACAGGACAAGCTGCTATGCAGGGATGTAAACATATGGTGTGGGACCAGATCATTAAAGAAGTTGAAAAACTTAGGCCATATCTGGATTATATAAGAGTTAAAGAAAAGGTAGCCAAAGATGCCTTCGACAGCTGTCGGGCAGTCAGGGAAAGCTTAAATAGAAAGCCGAAAGAAATAGCCCAGAGAGCAATAACATTTTTAAATAGTTTATCCGAGGCAGACCTGACAGCCATGAGTATAACAAACAGAATTTCTGTCATCACTTGGGCCAGAAGGATCTTGGGCAAATACTCACATGTCGAAAACATCGAGGCCAAAGCAGGAGAAATAAGGAAAGAAGTAATCCAGTTCAAAAAGCAATTTGACAAGTTAGTGAATAAAGGATTCCCAGCTTTCTGGAACGAAAATAGTGAATTAATCCCTCCAAATGATTATAAAAGATTACTGTTTGACATCAGGATGGATCACCGAAAATTCCAGCAGCTAGATCACATGCTCACAGGAAAAATTCTAATGGAGAAAATGTCAGGGGAATTTGAAATGTTAAATATGCTAATTTCAACTAGTGCAAACCTTCTCCCTATTTCTTATGCAGGTCATATCGAGATGCGAGTCTTGGTGAAGGAAATGACCAATTATGACTTACCCACGGCTGACCAGTGGAATTATGTGGAGAAGTACGGAAAGACCAGATACTCTGTTCATACTTAAATGCATTTGAAACTCTTGCCATGTGGCGAGAAGATGATATTCAAAAGATTTTGCCAAGTGGCAAAAGACAATCTTATTTTAAATTTGTAATATTATTTGAAAGACAGTTATGGGTTGCTCGAAGACAGTTATCTTTTAGTTAAGTTTTTTTAAATTATTGATTAGAAGAAGCAGTTATGTGAAACTTCTTCTAAAAATTTTGTATAAAAAACAATGGAGGTCATTGTTGAAGGGGTTGGAAAAATTTTGAGAAACAAGTATGTTTTGAAGTTTATTTTTGAAATAAAGGCAGTACAGTGATGATACCTATCTTTTGATACCAGAGATTCATGAGTTAATCAGTCTTGCAGTCTGTTATTCTCCTTATCTTTATATGTGCATGTTTACCTTCTTCGTTATATTTCCCATGATGTTTTTCTTCTATATTTAAATGAACATTTGAAATAACTTGAGATTCATACTGGTTATGCCTCATTTTATCTGCATTTAAATATCCATTTTATTCTCCAAAGTTGACAATAGATTTATCCTGGATAGATACCTGTTGTTGATGGAATGTCTTTACTTCTTTCTATGTCACCTGAAAAATCAAATTGACTGTAACTTGATTAATATCTTGCCTCTGCGTAAATTTATATGGTGAAAATCTCTTGCTGGTTTATTATATATCTTGAAAGCCTTGACTCCATGCCCAATGTTTCTTGTTTACCTTTTCGACCAGAAAATATTTTTTGAGAAATTTTAAAGGAACCTTTGTATATTTTAGCCTTCACATACATATCAAAGAGAGAGCCCTCTCTGGTAGAGAAAATGGCTAGTTCTTCTACCTAAAGCTTGGTTTGAAATAGGTTACCTTAGGTCTTATTTTCTTACAACTGGAATAAAATCTAAGTGATAACACTAGTGATGGATGAAATACACCAAATGTCGTACTCTGGACACCCAGGATATCAGAAGACTATAACAGCAGCAAGAAAGCAATACTTTTGGAATGGCATGAAGAAGGACATAGCTGAGTACATTGCTAGGTGTCAGAAGTGCCAACAAGTCAAGGTAGAACACCAACATCCAGCAAGGTTATTGCAGCCCTTACCCATTCCGGAATGGAAGTGGGAAGTGATCTCCATGGATTTTATAACAGGTCTTCCCATGACAGTGAAGAAGCATGATTCAATCATGGTTGTGGTGGATAAGCTATCGAAGGTAGCTCACTTTATTCCAGTGAAGTCCACTCACAAGGCTAGTGACATTGCGAACATCTTCATGAGAGAGATATTCAGATTGCATGGATTGCCTAAGGCAATAATTTATGATCGTGATACAAAATTCACTTCCAATTTCTGGAAGGGATTATTTCAGGAATTGGGAACTAAATTGAATTTCAGTACAGCTTACCATCCTCAAACAGACGACCAAACCGAGAGGGTGAATCAGGTTCTTGAAGACATGCTAAGAATGTATGTGATAGACAAACCATCCAAGTGGGAAGATTATTTACACTTGGTTGAATTTGCATACAATAATGGACACCATGCATCCTTGGGAATGAGTCCATTTGAAGCATTGTATGGCAAGGGATGTAGGACGCCAGTGAATTGGGACGGCCCAGTGAACAGGGTAGTGCTTGGACCAGAGATGATCAAGGAAATGGAACAGGAAATTGTTAAGATCATGCAAAATTTAAAGGCGGCTCAGGACAGGCAGAAGAGTTATGCAGATTTGAAAAGAGCACATAAGGAATTTTGAGTCGGGGATCATGTTTACTTAAGAGTGAAACCAAGGAAGAGTTCCCTCAAGTTGGGGAGTTGTGCCAAGTTGTCACCAAGATATTGTGGGCCATTTGAAGTCCTTGATAGGATAGGTCCAGTTGCATATAGAATTGCATTGCCTGCTAACATAAGAGCTCATAATGTTTTCCATGTATCTTTGCTTAAGAAGTATATACATGACCCTAATCATATGATTGATTGGAATGTGATACAGGTGGAACCCGAGGGAGAGTTCCAAGTAGAACTTATGCGCATCCTCGACAAGAAAGTCACATTGCTCTGGAAGAGAGCCATCGGGCAGGTAAAGGTCCAATGGGAGCACCTTAGTCCTGATGAGGCTACATGGGAGCTAGAGGATGCCATGAGGGAGGCATTCCCATTTTTGTTCAGTTTTGAGAACACCGAGGACGGTGTTTTTCTAAGGGGGAGGGGAATGTAATACCCCAATTTTGACCCTTATGAAATATTGGCTTCTAATGTAAATACTGTATACACACGTTGTATGTTTCCCTAGCGTGGAGCTCAAGGCCAAAGCCCCGCTAGTTTATGCTCAGATTTTATTTAAATTAGACACGCTTTGATATTGTGTTACCCATGTGCTATTAAGGCATGGGATATTGTAAATTGATGTAAATATTTAATATTGAAATAAAATACCAAAACTGGCTATGGGAGCAACGAATGAGAAGGGGCCATGTGTATCCACTAGGGAGTGGTGAGGGGGCTAAGGGATTGAACCATAGGCTGCCATATGTCACCTTGAGAACCCATTTCATTTACCTTGCTGACATTTATTTATGTTATAAGGAAGTGGTTGAGGAATTCAGTCCATGGCTTCAATGGAGCATGGGCAGCCCAGAAATTCGTATGGCAGAGTATGGGCTCTGTTTTCTTGTACCACAAGCCACTCTACCTCATGAGAGTTGCTTCTTCCTCATCCCCATTCCATTGTGAAACGGACCAGCACCATTTTTTATCCAAAAAAAAAATGAATTGCCGGCAGGGAGAAAAACCAGAAATCGCGACCTTGAGAGAACATGGATTTTGGAAGACCAAAAATGCTCAGATTTGGCATTTGGACAGTGAAATCCAATGGGGGATCCATTGGTATGAACCTTGGGGTGAATTTGGGAGCATTAGCTATCCCGAAATCCATAGGAAAACCCAGTTTTTGCAACCCAGAAAACCAGTGACGGATTTGAGTTATTTGGTGAGCAGAATGGTGAGAAATCAAGTAGGAAATGACTGTGCAGAGGTTGGGTGTGCTTGATAAACCCAGTGAAGGCTAGGATCTCAAGGATTAGCAGCTGGACCTTTCTATGCCCATCCTGAAGAGCACTGGAGGGAAGAGTTGCCTGAGGGACTGTGTAACAGAGAAGGGGATCTTCCTTGTGTTGGATGTGGTAGGTAATGTGGGTGCCTGACTGTTGAGTTCACTTGAGATGCCTGTAGATCTGTGGTTGAGCTCACTGGCTTAGCGTTATCCTCCTCTATCTTCTTGAATGCTTGATAAAACCAACGGTGTGTTGCCTTAGCATAGTTGATGACCGAAACCAGGGCTGTGAGTGAGCCCAGCTAGTTCTTCCTTAGTGGATACACAGCCCAGCTTGGGGGTGATCTCTCAGCTGAAAGAATATAGGCTGGATAGAGATCTATGGTTGGGTGGAACGTTGCCCTCCCGTAGCCATTCGTTGGACATTTACATTTCAAGATAAGTATTCTTGTGAATTAATTTATATACATTCTGTGTTATGCAATGTGTTCAATCTGAATGTTAAATATTCATGGTAATCAAATTGAGATGGAATCTGTGAATAGCATGAGAATGAGATTGAATCTCTGCATATGGAATCACCTTTTTGCTTGAGATAAACATGTTGATGCATTCCATTCTGTTTGTGTATTATTATGTTTAATTCCGCTGTGTTTATATTGAGTTGATTCTGCACACAGAAGTTTTTAATTGTTATGAATTTATGAGTAAAAAAAAATATTGGGGCTAAGTCTGCCAAAAGCCCCGTATGATTGGTCATGTTCTCTCCCCTGCATTTGGAAGGTGGGAGGGGACGTTACAACTGTCCAGGTAATCGGGTATGCAGGCAAGGGTATGGTCCCAATCCTCCTTGTCACGTCATATTGTTGGACCCTATAGTATATCGCGGTTTGTAATGCCTTGATAATCCCGTGAGGTTCTAGACTTTTGAATCCACTCTATCACATAAGTTTGCTTGTTGCCTTAGTTTGAGTAGGTTTTTCTGGACTGCTTTTCTTTTTAGCTTACCCTTAGGAGAAATGTTGTTTCAGCCACTATGGCTGACTTTCCTAACACTCTGGAGGATTTTCCCTGGAGAAGATCCCGTAGGATCTTAAACTTATCACCTGAATATCCCCTTAATACGGAGGTTATTTCGAGGGTAAGAATGGATCAGCGTAACACGGTCGAGTTACTGAAGTGGAAAACCCCACTCTAAATGTTGGAGGACTTTTGTTTCCACAAACTCCTCCGGATTCACCTGCCTCTCATCCCCCGTAGGATGAAGGAGCACAAATCCCCACTTCACAAGACCTTTCTCTCGTCATCCCGGGAGAACCTGGATCGTTCGAATGGATAAACCGACCCCAGGACGACCCTACAGTAGTTGTTGGTCCTTTAGCAACTTACTGGACATATTCTACTGGTCACCCAGTGGCTCATTTTTCCATCGCATCACCACCCAGCGAGACTACTCTGGATGACCCCTTCGCCTACTACCATGGCCAATTAGCTCACTTTCGTTCTATGGCTGAGCAGTTCCGGCAGTTAAGTCTCCAACGAAGGGTTGAAGATCCATTGTTACCCCCTTACCAACCCATCCCAGATCATCCGATATCTTTTGGATCACCAAAACAATCTTCCCACAACCAAACCATTAACGAGACTGGTCAACCCTCGCAAGAGTCCAGTCCTGCACCTCAAGTGAACCAACCAGTGGAAGGACAACAGTCCAACACACCTGTTACTACCACAGTTACTTTACCAGCTCCTCCCCCACCTCAAAATTCAAGGGGAGGATATTCCATTCCCACAAATCATTTCATTGGTAACATTATTACTATGGTAGCTAATCAATAACCTATGTTGGTTCAACCTTTGAATAGTGGTCAACCTATTGTGGCTGGGGGGCAACCCCTGTTTCCTAACTAGAACGTAGGGGGTGGAATCCCCAACGGACCTCCCGTTGGACCTCCCCAACCCGCTAGACCATCCAACATGGGATTATCTCATGTTGGGGGGCCATCCAATATAACCCTACCCTCATGGAGTCAAGCGTATCTAGGTTTTGTTAACCCTGCGCTGAGTCAATCTAATCTCGGAAACACACCATACGGGATACCTTATCCTGGGAATCCATACACTCTATGGGGGCAACAGCCTGTGTTGCAACACGGACCCCAACCAACTATCCCTCAAGCACCACCACCCCCGATCTCCTCCCCCACCTCCTACTAGAGGCGACGGGCCCCCACCTAACTTTGGTGGAGGCCCACCTCATTTTACCAACAATATCTCTCACCCTTTCGGCGATGGTGGGAAAGTTCCACCACCCCATCCAGGCGGAGGCGGTGGGGGACCACCCTATCATGGTGGAGGAGGAAATTTCCCTTCGGGTGGTGGAGGTGGTCCACCACCCCCTCTGGGAGGAGGTGGTGGAGGACCTAATTACTATGGTGGCAGTGGTGGTGGTGGAGACCCTCATCCTTTCGGTAGCGGAGGTGGTGGGGACCCCCATCCTTTTGGCAACGGAGGTGGTCCACCACCCCCTCCAGGCAAAGGCGGTGGTGGGTCGCCTTATTACGATTATGGACCCCCACTTCCTCCTGTTGGTGGCGGTGGACCTCCACCTCCTCCCAGTGGTGAGGGTGAACTCCCACCTTATTGGAATGGACCACCATATGGTGATGGACCCCCTTACAGTCCAGGTGGCACACCCCCCTATGGCTAGTTTCCTCCTAGTACACCTTACTGTCATACTGATCCTTACATGCCTTATCCGTATTATCAATACGCGCAGTCTAATCCACAATTGCCCTTTTTGGCTACATTGGACCTACCTGACCTATCCCGTTTAACCAATGACTCCATTTACCACAGAACTAATTGGCCACCTATTCTAGTGAAACTTCCGTCTGATATCTCGAAATTTGACGGCAAGCCGAGTGAAGATCCTAAAAACCACATGATGACTTACCACTTATGGTGTTCATCTAATTCCTTAATGGACAACTCGATTCATCTTAGATTGTTTCAAAGGACTCTCTCCGGTTTGGCTGCCAAGTGGTACATTGAGTTGCCACCCCACTCTTTTCCTGATTTTGGCTCTCTTGCCATGAACTTTTTTACTCATTTCCAGCTGCCTATATGGTATGAAACTGGTACCGATCTTTTAACCTCGCTCCGTCAGAATACCGCTACTCATATTTCTGATCATACCCATGAGTGGCAAAGGAGACGTCATCTCAAAGCTCCCATTCCAGATCAACTTCTAGCAAACTGGTTTACGAAGTCACTCATCCCTGTCATAGCAAGAGATGTTGCCATGCGAGGTGTTGTCACTGAACAACAAGCCATTGCGAGTGCCCATGTACTTGACCTAGTCTACACTCAATCTGGCACTTTGTTTGATATTCTTCCTAACGCACGCCGTGACGCTAACGATCTTGCGAAACCACTTAAGGGACCCAAAGCCGATGGCATCATTGGATCCCTTCACACCCATCCTCCTCATCAAATTGTTGGTTCTTCGAACCCCCAAGGTTCATCCCCGTTACCAACATAGGTTGGTCCCAGCACCACCAAGTCATCTGCTCCTGCTGCTACTAAAGAAGTGAATTCTATCTCATCAGCTTCACCTCAGAAGTTCGGCAGTAAGAAGAAAAACAAGGGAAAACCTAAGAAATCTTCTGCCCAACAGAAACAAAAGAGCACTCCTGATGACGCCAAACAGAAACAGAAGCTAAAATATCCTTGTTTATTGTGTGGAGATGATCACTTCTCTAAGGAGTGTCCCCATAGAGACGAAGTCCAAAAGTTTCTTAGGGGTAAACCCGCTCCCGCAATCCTCAAAGACCCATTTCTTGCTCAAAACTAGTAGATGATTGCTCAACCTCCCCCAACCTAGGGGGAATCATCCAATACCGTGCATGTTCTCATGGTGCAAAATAAGATGATCAATTTGAACACTCACTCGCGATCATACGGCATGGTCCCTTTGAAGGAACCCATTGGGAGTAATGCTGAAAAAGCTTCCAACTCCTTACCTGATGTCACTGTACCATCAACTTCTCTCACCATTGAGAAGCCCTCCTTCGATTCGATATTACAACCGCCCAAGGGCACGATTAGAAAAGATGTTTTTAATCCTAATGCTCAGGCGGCACAGAATTACAACATCGTAGAAGACTTGGCACAAGCCCCTTATGCCATGTCCATGCTGGAAGTTTTGCAGAATTGTCCCTATCAACGCAAAACTCTCCTCATGGAAATGGGTGCAGTTGACCCTGATTCTTCGAATACCATCATGTTCCAACTTGACCATTTTAAGCCGAGGCTTTCCCATCAGCTCGCATTTCAAGTAGCTGCAAACCTCACTGGGAAAATTGTCCATCATACCCTTCTGGACAAAGGCGCCTCTACATCTGTCATGTCGATCGCCTATTGGAGAGCCATCGGCTCTCCCAAATTGAATCGCTCTCCCACCACGTTGAAAGCATTTGACGGATGTGGCTTTCAACCTCATGGGCTCTTACAAGCTCTCGCAGTCGAGCTAGGCGGAAAGACCGTAACCATCAATGTGGAAGTGGTCTCCGCCCCAATAGATTATAATCTCTTGCTTGGTCGCAATTGGTTTTACGCCATGCAAGCGGTAGCTTCTTCAGTCTTCCGTACGATGCAATTCCCCCACCAAGGATGAATTGTTACCATCGATCAATTAGATTTTTGCACGCAAGACACTACTACTCATCCTGGTGACCATGTTCCTTCCATTGGACAAACGTCAAAATAGTATGAGAGTATAAGGGTTGGCCTTTTGAAATATTCATCTCTCATGGGCGTTTTTCCCATTTTAGACCCCCCTAATCATGTTTCCTCGGTGAACATGATCTCCATGGAGATTTCATCTCGCTCTACTAATACTTGGCTTGTACCGGATGAAGCCACAACACACCTGATTGGAGACGCAATGCCTCTCTCACCAGCTGAACATATTTACGAGACTATCCAATCAGCACCGGAGGACCATCTAACCATGGCCTCCCTATCTTGTTCTCTACAACGGGCATCATCCCTACCCGACCTCTTACTTCGTACTTTTCATTCAGATGAGTCCATCATGGAAGTTATGAATGTTGATGATGGCCCATGGGATGACCTTCACCATAGGTCCTCTTTTCTTCGACCGTTGGAGTACATAGAGAACAACATTCACACCATCTTTTTCTCGGATATCTACTCGTTCCCTCATTCTCCCATACTTACATGTCTTTCAGACACTGAGGGTAACTTGGCCAACATTGAGCCTACCACCCCAGTAGACATCTCGGTAAAACCTGGTGTAGTGGAACACATTCGCATAGGCCAGAAGTGTTCCCCTGAAGAAACAGCTATGGGCACGGCCTTATTCAAGCAATTTTGGGACGTATTCACTTGGTCCTATGAGGAGATGCATGGGATAGACCCCACGATTGTTTCTCACGAAATAAAAACCTATCTCGACATCAAACTTGTACGTCAAAAGTTGCAACCGGTACACCCCCGGAAGACTACAGTGATCAAGGAAGAGATTGAAAAACTCTTAAAGGTTGGTTTCATTTATCCTGTCCCGTTGACGGATTGGGTCTCAAACATCATCCCTGTGTACAAAAAGCAGGGCACCATTCATGTCTGTGTCGATTATCGGGACCTTAACAAGGCTTGTCCGAAGGTGTAACATCCCAAAAATCGCTAAAATTTTTTAAAAAATTGATATAGCCTAAATCATAATAGAAATGCTATCTACGGAATGAAAGTTATTTAAGTAATAGATAATGACAGCTTCATAAAATTATCATAGTTATTCTTAAGCATAAAAAGATTATAGATTAGAAATGAAATGTGATAAAACAATGTTTATTTCTTACATGTAATGATCTAGTAACAATATTGATGATCTGTTTGCATATTTTTGAAGGGGTTCCTATAGGGTGCCCTTGGGTTTACTTAGCTTGATAGCTAAAGTGTTGGATTCTTTTTTTTCACAGATCTGCAGGTAAGGTAAATAAATAATTCCAGTACTTCGAGAGGTGTTTTACTTTTCAACTAGCCGTCTCTATTTTAAGATAGGTGTATAAGTACTTCCTATGCATGAAGGTAGCGATGGTATGAAGTTCCTAGCTTTCTTAATCAGCTTGTATCATTTTTATACTAACACTTGAAGATGTTTTACACTATACTTCTGTGGTAACTGTTGGTAGATTCAATGGAATTACAACTTACATTAACAGTCTGAAATGCGACAAGGTTGAACAAGATTTACTTTGGTGAAAAGTGATAATAGCTATCATAAGATGATATCCATTATTACGACATGGTTGAGCATTGAATGATCTTAGTGAATAATAAAAATTGACCATTTATATCTATATGGCGTATCGCAAATATTCAAATTTCTAGATGTGTTGTTACATGTTCTGTTATGTCACTTTATAGGCAAGATGTTGCTTGGTTAATAGAATGCGACACATATTATTTTGTTGTCAAACGCCAGCTTTCTAAATAGTGTGAGGGTTAGAGTTATAATGCATTAGCCTTATGCAAAGTGACCTAGCTTTTGAAATCATAATGCAGGTTTACTATATGCATGAATTAAATGTTAAAGTTATAGTTCCTACAAATTAAGGCTTGTGTTGACATTCTAATACGTGCTTGCTATATAAATATATCGTATCTTTTGATTTTGCAACGTATAATGGCTATGTGAATTGATTTGGCATTGGAAATACGATATGCATATAACCTATGGTTCGAAGTGCAATGCACACATGCTATGCGAATTATAACATGATTTGAAACTTTATACGTGAATGTTATATCGTGGTGTGATAATACCCTATGGTTTGAAACTATACAACGGGGTTGTATTATAATGGTGATGTTATCCCGAGATCAAGCTGTAAACAATAAATTCGATGCTGACATGAACTAAATGTCATTGCATGCATACTCTGGCAGGAAATACATAAGATCCGGCATTAAATGCAAACCCTGTGTAATGGTAGTGGTTTGTCTCGATGGCTCCGACGTGTATCTGGCTCCACGTGATGTAGTTGTATAAATGATGAGAACTTGCTGAGCTGTAAGCTCTACCCTAGTGATATGGCACTCCAACTGGGCTTGCTATTTAATGAAGTTATTAATGGTGGGTGATCGTATTCTCTGTCTTGGTACTGGCGTGGCTTGGTTGGCCAAATCTCGCCCGTTGATCTATCTGCCTCGATCGTTGAGATCTAAACCCTAAGACAATCTCGCATTACTATTTGTTGTTTGCCTTAATGCATTCATTTGGAGTTTTTGGGTTTGGGAAGAGGCCGACAGGCCGCTGAATAGCAAGGCTTGACCCTGGGTGGTTTCTTGATGGCTCTGTAACTCCAATCTCTGTAAATTAATGGTGAAAAATTATTGTATAAGTTGCTCGGGTTTGAAAGGTGTATGGTAATGAAGCCCTGTGGCTTTCGTCGTGTGACAAATTAGGTTTTCGGTGAGTTATACTCTAAGTTTGATAAATGTTCAGTTGCATGATGCTTCTGTTGCGTCGGTTGGAAGAACTAGAAGCATGAAGCATTCCATTTGTCTGTTATTGTGAAGGTAAACTTGACTCATAACACTATTCGTTAAATACAGTTTTGGTTTATCAATTATTCGTTTGGAACTTGTTATAACTTCTGGTTGATTTGTGTGGCAGTACTGCCTTCATTGTGGATTTTACAGTGTTGGGGTTTGTTGGAAATGGATGGCACGCTACACTTTGGTAAGCCCCAGTGGCATAACCCTCCATAGGTTCTCCTAGCAACTTTTGGCCATCGTTTGAAGTTGTAACAACTTTGTTTTCTGGAATTCGTGGTTCAAAAACAATGTTGTTTTGTTTTACGCCTGTGTTATGGATGCCTCTTGGCATACAGGGTCAATGTAATAATTTTGTAGGTTACTGTACAGTGTTTTGGATTCTGAGTTTGAACTGGGCAATGTACTTCTGTCCACGAGGGTTTCAAGCTCTGTCGAGTTTTCAATAAGAAGAAAAATTTACAAGTCTATGTTGCAGTAGTTGTTTTGTTTCATCTTTTTTGGGGCTTGGCCCGTGAACATGATCTGTGACTCGTCGATTAAAATGTGGAAATGAACTTGTGTTTTAGCAGACCTCTGTGTTTGACTTTAATGTAATACGAAGTATGGTTTGTGAAACTAGGTTTCAATACATCTGCTGCTATCATTTTCTTTTATGGACTGTGAAACTATGAAATGTAAAACAATGGAAAAAGGAAACCGTGTGATGTATAAGAATAATGAGAAGACTTTTGCTATTACTAAACATGGGGTAGATGTTCGTAATCTATGATATGGTTCCAGCCTGTATGTAGTCCATCGATTTTGAAATGATGTTGCATTTTCCTTCTATAAGCTTTTCAAGGGTTAGGGTTTGACTCTATTTAAAATGTATGGATATGAGTTTGCTCGTCGTTAAGACCTCGGCAATCACTTGTTTTTGCTTCTGTTGTTTAGAGTTTTTCTATTGTTAATGAAATAATGGAACTTTGAAATGATAGTGAGGTTTTTCAACTAGCTCGAACTGTAGAAAAGAATGCAGTTGTGTGTTTTGTTTTATGGCAATAGAAACATGTGATTGAACATCAAGTTGATAACTGTTTAAAATAAAAAGATATTCTTTAATATCTCTGTAGCTATCGTTCAAAGATAAATTCAATAGTTTTAAGGTTTGGCTTTGAAAATGAAATATGTAAACCCTAGGCTTGTAACATGAGACTTCGGTGAATGAGAAGGTACTACCATTTTTTGCTAAGACTGTTGTGCTCTGGTTTAGGGTTTGAACCGGCCGTCCCTCATGGATCCTCCCCCTGATCCGGGCCGTGTGCCTCTCGACGAACTCTTCCGCTCGCTGGTCGCGGCCCAACCCTCGTCCTCTAAGCAGACCGGGCCTGTGGACTCGAGGTTCGTTAAAAAATCAACCATCCCAGAAGTCAAGCTAGGTTCCACGGCATCTAAATGTAAATCCCTCGCCCTCTCAGAAAAAGGTTTGGTTGGACATTTCACAGGGCTGTGGCCCTCCCCGAGATCAATCGAAACCTGGCTTAGCAAAAACTGGCGTCCTCTCATTCTAGGAGAAGTTCAGCAAATCTTCTGCGGCAAGGGTTTCTTTGTTTTCTATTTTGAAAAAAAAGAGGACAGAGATCTAATATTCAGAAACGGGCCCTATTTTATGGGACCTAGAGGAATGTATATTAACAAATGGGATCTCTCATTTGACCCAGAAAAGGGCATCCCCTCAGCAGTTCCAGTATGGGTCAAGCTGCCGCATCTCCCATTGCACTGCTGGAATGATGAAGATTTGAGAGCTATTGGCAACTCACTGGGGAAATACATAGATAAATCTGAACCAAAACCCCCCATGTTCTCCTGTGCCCGAATATGTGTAGAAGTGGATCTTGAGAAAGGGCTCCCATAAGCTATAAGCCTGTCGATGGATGGTTGGAACCACCTTCAAACTGTGGACTATGAACAGATTCCTTTCAAGTGCAAAGTATGTCACGAATATGGGCATTTTGCTAAACTCTTCCCTAAAAGGAAGTCACAGGAACTGGAAGAAACCCAAGAGGGAGACTGGATTGAGGTAAGAAAAAAGGGAGGGAAGCCTTCAAACACCCTCCCTCCTCAAGCAACACCAAAAAGGAAGGAAATGAACAATAAGCAGCAAAGCACAAATAGAGAAGCCAATAAATTTCAGCTTCTAGCATCGGAAATGGGTGAGGATGAGCAGGCCCATGTTCTAGGCCAAGTTCAAGAGGCAGCGATGGAAAAAGCCAGAGAAGAAGAAAGACAGGGGACCGCTAATCAACAACTTGAGGAAGGAGAAATCCGGATAATGTCTTTAGCACAACAAGAGGAGCCTGAAAGTGAGGCACCCAAAGCTTTAGGGGGCTCAGTCACAAGAGAAAAATCCAAACTATTCCAAGAAGAAACCTCAGAAAGTAAGGAAGAAGAAATGGAACCTTAAACAAAAAAAGGCAGGAAGCTTAACAAGGTCGTAAGAGAACAAGAAACGGCTAGAGACAAAGCGGCGGGTAAGCAAACCAGTCTTGACCAGCATGTAAGAATTCTACCCAGCACAAAGCAAACTCAAGGAACAATAGAGGAGAAGAAGGAAAGAGTAGTGTCCAATCACTCTAAAAAATAATGAAGATAGTCTCCTGGAATTGCAGAGGTTTAGGAGGTAAGCAAAATACGGAAGCAATCAAAAGGATCAAAAAGTTGGAAACCCCCTCAATACTCATGCTCCAGGAGACTAAAATGCAGGAGGCAGACTGTCTCAAAACCTTATCTCAAATCTAGCCCAAAGGAGAAGGAATGGCAGTCAACTCCATAGGAGCCTCAGGAGGACTCATCACCTGGTGGGACAAAGGTAAGTTCAAGTGTAACTATACATTCAATAATAGAAACTGACTCTTTACTGAATTAGAAGATCTGTCAAATAATGAAAAATATTGGATAGGAAATGTGTATGGGCCTACGCTTCATGGGCTCAAAGAAAATTTTTGGGAAGATCTTATAGATCTTCAACTTGGTAGAAATACTTCTCCCTGCATAGTCACTGGAGACTTCAATGTCACCATAAGTGAAAATGAACGCAGAGGAGGTTCGAAGGTTAAAGATCAGTTTGGAGAGAGACTGGAAGATCTCTAGGCATCATGGAATCTAGTGGATATAAAACCCCTGCAAGGAAATTACACATGGAATAACAAAAGAATTGGACCCGGTCATATTGATGCCAGGCTAGATCGATTTCTTCTCAGCTCATCCCTACTAAACAAACCCCTCTTGCCTGACTCTAAAATCTTGGCTTCTGTTGCCTCTGATCACCGCCCTATTGCTCTTTTTTTCTCTCTCCTCGGAAACCTTGGTCCCCTTCCCTTCAGATACAACCCAACGTGGTTGGAGCACCAAGATTGTTATGAAGAAGTCAAAGCAATCTGGAAACAATTTATTCCTGGCTCTCCAGGGTATATTTGGGAAACCAAACTCAAAAACACTAAGACATTGCTAAAAAGATGGGCAAAGCAAAACATGAAGAGACCTGGAGAAGAATTCATCATCTTGCAAGAGGAACTGAAAACTCTGCAAGATCAAATGGAAAATGATTAGATAACTGAAGCCACGTTGAGGAAAGAAAACGATTTAGAAGTTCAAATTCGGCAGGCGGCTAGAAGAGATGAGGAGGAATGGAGACTCCGATCAAGATGCTTGTGGCTCAAATCCGGAGATAGGAATACTAAGTTCTATCATGCCCAATGCAAGGAAAGGTACAGGAAAAACAACATTCTCAGCCTAATCAAAGAAGATGGAACAAAGATAAAGGACCCCACAATCATAAAGAGTGAATTCAAAAACCATTTCGAGTCTCTCTACAAGGAGGAAGAGGAACCGCCAATTTCAGATTTGGATAGTATGTGTCAAGACATCCCTAGTCTCATATCAGCTGATGAAAACAACATGCTCACTAAGCAGGTAACTGAAGAAGAAGTCAGGAAAGCGGTTTGGTATCTACACCCGGAAAAATCACCTGGCCCAAACGGATTCTCCATACACTTCTACAGAAAGTGTTGGCACCTGCTGAAAAGAGATCTCCTCAGAATGATAAATTGGACCAAGAATCGTGAGAAGATAGGAGGAGGCACCAATACCTCCTTCATAGCTCTAATCCCGAAGGAAAAAAAGGCCAATTCTATAAGAAGATTCAGAACCATCTCACTCTGCAACTCTTCTTATAAAATTCTTACTAAAGTCATAGCAAACATAATCAAGAAGCTGCTCCCTAATATAATCTCACCAAATCAGGGTGGCTTCGTCCCAGGCAGGCAAATATACGATAACATTCTATTAGTGCAAGAGGCTATTCACTCAAGCAAGCAGAACAAGGATGCAGGTATGGCCATAAAACTAGACATGGCCAATGCCTTTGACAGAGTAAGACACGTCTTTATCTATGTTGTTTTGAGAAAATTTGGTTTTGATGAAAAAATTGTTAGCTGGGTGAAAGCTTGCATTGGAGCGCCGTGGATTTCCCCTCTCCTTAATGGCAGACCCACCTCTTTTTTCCGCCTCTCCCGGGGATTGAGGCAAGGATGCCCCCTTTCTCCCTTCCTTTTTGTCATAATGGCTGACTCCTTAAGCAGAAAACTCAATTCCCTCTTAGCTTCAAACTCTCTCCCTGGCATTGCTTACGCCCGAAATGTTCAAGCTATAAATCATGCTCAGTTCGCGGACGATACCATTCTCCTTGGCAGTGCTTCTCCCCAGATTGCTGCTAGATTTAAAACTACTCTTGAACTTTACCTCAAGACCTATGGGGGCAAAACCAATGAAAACAAGTGCAATATTTACACCTGGAACTGTCGTCCTGCCACGGTTAGACTTATCTCAGCCATTCTAGCCTTTAAGCCCTACATGGACTGGTCCTCCTTTAAATACCTTGGCACTCCCATCTCCCTCAAAAATCCTCCTTCCTCCGTTTGGACTCCTATCCTTGAGAAATTCAAAGCTAGAATAAATTCATGGGGAGCCCACTGGTTGAATTTAGCTGGGAAAGTCACCTTGATAAAATCTGTCTTGTCCTCATTGCCTGTTTTCATAGCTGCCATTATGTTGGCCCCCGTCTCTATCCAAAATGCTTTTAGCAAAGAGATTAGAAAGTTCCTGTGGCAAGGAGGAAAGACTCAAAATAAAAAATTTCACTTGGTAAACTGGAAGACGGTCAAAGAAAAGAAAAAGAGAGGAGGGCTAGGAATTCGTGAGCCTGCCTTAGTAAGCAAAGCTTTGGGTGCCAAGTTAGCATGGAGGATTGTATCTGGAAAGAAAGAATGGTGGAAGGAAGTAATAAGGAGAAAATACTCAAGAAGCTCAAGACAAAGATGCCTCAATAAACCAATTTCCAAAAAAGGAATAGCTATATGGGGACTTATCTCCTCATCAGCGGCTTTAATTACTGAAAACCTCTATTGGATCCCTGGTAATGGGAAAATAATAAACCTTTGGACCGACAGCATAAATTGAGACAAGCCGCTCGGTAAAATGCGATGTCTTGACTCTATTCGAGATTGGCTAGAAAATTTGGGTATCACAAAGCTAAAAGACTTTGTGATATGGAAGGACACTGGAGAATGGAAGAGCTGGAAGCAATTGAGTCCCCCTGCTAATCTCAGAAGCAACTATAATCTCTTTCTCAATTTTTTGCATGGGAAAGCCCCGGTTAGCATAAAAGAAAAAGACCTTCGGGGATGGGGGAAAGCAGGCTCATATTTAGTTAAGGACGGCTATGAAAAACTCTCCCTTCCCAATTCTCCGGCCCACAAAAGATGGGGGAAAGTTTGGAACCCGGATGGCATTCCCAAAATAACTGTCTTCTTCTGGCTTCTAGCCGACAACAAATTGTTAACAGCTGAAAACCTCAGAACCAGGGGAATAGCAGGTCCCTCAAGGTGCACTTTGTGTAAACTTGCCGAGGAAAATTCCCAACACATTTTCTTGGAATGTCCCTTTGCAATGCAAGTATGGGCTCAAGTTCTGGGGAATCAATGGAGACCATCCATTCTTCCTAAAACTCTTGAAGAACTTACTAACCATTGGGGACGCACCTTCCCTGGTAGATCCAAGAAGACAATTTCGAGAATTTGGAATCTAGTTCCAATGAACATCTGCTGGCAGATTTGGTTAAATCGAAATAAGAGTATCTTCGAGGGCAGGAATGCTAACAGCTTCAAAGCTGCCAACAAAGCCATTACAATGATTTTCGAGTCTCTATCCTCAAAAAGAGTCTTCATACCAGCTCAAGAACCACTCTCTCTATCTGAACTCCAATGGAGTAGTGTGTTCGTGAAGGCCAGCTTCCTTCAGTCCAAAAAGGTTCATTCCTACTCTAATTGGGAAATCAGGAAAGACCCAGACTCTTTCTCCAGGTGGTGGAAGGAGCAAAAAAGTCACAGCATCTTCTTTGACGGGGCTTCCAAAGGGAATCCTGGGGTGGCAGGTGCGGGTGGGATACTCTATGATCCCAGAGGAAATAAAGTTGCAGCCTTCTCTTGGCGACTAGGTAGCAAGACAAATAATGAGGTAGAATGGCTAGCTCTCATTTTCTCTTTAGACTTGGCCTCCAACTTCAGCATTGACAATCTCAGAATCTATGGAGACTCCAGACACGTCATTCAAATTATGAGAAGGGGGTCTGCTCCACATGGCTCAAAAGCCCACAGATACTTGCAAAGACTCAAATCCAATGCTCATCTCTCAAAGGCCTCTTTTTTTCACATTTGCCGAGAGAACAACAGGCTTGCGGACTTAGCGGCCAATAAAGGAATCTTGTTAGAAATCGGGCACGTCAAGTACCTCAATGGTGCCATGGGGTATCATTTCATTCCCTAAGTTAAATGTCAAGGATTAATAAACCCATCGCAAAACTCATGGTTGGGTCCATTGTCTCGAGGGTCCACCTCTTTCCTCATCCAAACTATGGTTATGTGCCTACCCCCTCCTCCGTAGCTTCGGCCACATGCCTCCCCGATCATCCTCGCACTTGTCACATGGCTCCCAGCTGCGCTGTCAGCTCCCACGAGCCATTAATAACTCCCCCATCCGCTCCTTCTCCTTCTTTCACCGCGATGGCTCGCCCTCCCCATTTCTCCAGTGCCCTGAGTCGCCTCTCCCTCTGTGAATTAGACTCCCCTCCTTCCCATCGCCTGTTGTTGCCATCGTGTAACATTGGAACAATGCAGAGTGTTATGGCGGCCATAGCCGCCCTGAGCCACACTGTGGTGGACATTAAACTTTCTGTTCGAAGCACTTACGACGCCATCTGTACTAGCGTGAAGCAAAATGAAGAGATGGCCATGGATATTAATCACACGGTCTCCGAGCTTTCTTGCCAGGATTCGAGGATAGATGACTTGGAGAAGAATTTGTTCGAGTTGATGGGAAAAGTGGACATGCTGCGGGAAGACATGGCAGTCCTTACTGGGAAAACTCAGGGAAGTTGGGTGCACGAAACCCCCACGGTCAATCAGGAAATCGACCAGGAAATGGTGGACACAGCTTCTTCCCAGTCAAAGAATTATGGCTAATTTACAGCGTAGCTCAGGTTTCAAAATTTTGTATCTATTTTGTCAATGTATTTCTGCATAATACTCAACAGACAATTTATCAAGGTTTATTCCAGCGCCATTTTGGATAGTTATAGAAAGACAAAGCTCAGAGCTTGCAAAGCCATGTTGTTAGAAATCATAGTTACAGTCTTTCCAGACATTTCCTCCTCTGTTATAAATCTTTTGAATGCATGTAATGAATAGCTGTGCACAGCTTTTATAAATACAACCTTTTTCTCTGTTACTGTTAAAAAAAAACATGAGACTTCTGTTATATGACAAGAAGATTTGTTTGCCATAACATAGAAAATAATTTATATAAAATTCAGAAAGGAAAATTATTTATCCCTAAACAGCTGATATTTATAAAATGGAGAAAACATTACTGTATATTCTTAAAACAATTATCTATGCAGAATAATAAGAAAAAACACTGATACATGTATACATAGGAAATTAACAGTAAACATTAACTTGAGAAAATACAACATTTTTATCTTCTCATTCACATGACTATTTTGTCTATCATTCATCTATCCAACTTAATTTGTCTCTGTACTAGAGTAATATGCAGTTCCTATAGCATGGGGAAAAATGCAGAGAATATTTATTTCATTCATCAATTCTATTCATAATTTTAATTTGGTTCAGAAACTAAAAGTAGGGGTAATTAAACCAGAACACATTCTGTAATTAAGAATGAAATACTTGCAATAAACAGATTTAACTACTTAATAACATATAAACAAATAGAACCTGTAAATGAAGATAGGGCCAACAAACACCCAAGGAGGCTTGTTCCTCCCAACCTATTCCAGAAGAAGCAGCCCAACTGTTGGCTTCTTGTGAACCCCCGAGCCTAATTATTGAACCACTAAGTAGATGGAATCTGTGTAGAAGCAAGGCACTCAAAATGCCTTCAACACTCAGCATCAACCTCCTGAACTCAATAAGAGTTTGGCAGACTCACAACATGATCAACAACATAGCATATCCCCTCATCAAATCTCTTGGGTGCAAACACAGCAAAACCCCAAGGTAAATTTCCTCGTCAGGAAAATTGATGAACCTCATTTCAAAATTTGATGGCTATTATATAGACTACCTAGGTCTTTAGTGGTCAGTTTGGAATAAATGAGCCTCAAGCTCCAGTCCCATCTTTCAGGGCACTATGACCACATTTCAAGGGAGTTGTCCCATACCAACAGCTAGTTAGTTGCATCATGATGCTACCACTTGTCCATTGCCTTCTACCCCAGATTCCATTCCAC
The DNA here is from genome assembly GCA_027924585.1 of Larix kaempferi. NCBI lineage: Eukaryota > Viridiplantae > Streptophyta > Pinopsida > Pinales > Pinaceae > Larix > Larix kaempferi. The sequence goes on along the minus strand of BSBM01000451.1, from coordinate 4,461,594 downwards.
CTAGTGGATCAGTAACCACTCTTTCAACAGTCCTCTTAGGTGTTTGTCTCCTATTTTATTTATTTAATAATAATATATTGTACAAATTATAGTCATCCTTGGACACCTATCCAACATAAAACTGTACAATAAAAGTTATCATAATGTTTTCCAGCAAAAAAGGGTATGTTACAAACACCCCCACTTAAGCTCAACATCGTCCTCGATGTTGCTTATTCAAAATCAAGTTCCTCATGGAACAGAACTAGATATGCTGCCCGCATATTAATTTTCAGTTCCCAAGTAGCTTCATCAGGGATAAGGTGCTTCCATTGCACCTTTACCTGCCCTATGGTGCGATTTCGAAGCATAATTTCCCTCTGGTTGAGAATACAATCCGGTTCCACCTGAAAATCTCCTTCGGGTTCCACCTGTATGTCATTCCAATTCATCACATGAGTAGCATCGTGCACATACTTCTTTAAAACAAAAATGTGAAAAACATTATGGATTTTGAAATTATATGGCAATGCCAATTGATATGCAACAGCTCCTATCCTTGATAGCATTTCGAATGGTCCACAATACCTTGGTGCTAGTTTAGCACAACTCCCAAGCTTCAAAGAACTTTTCTTGGGTTTTACCTTTATAAAAACATGGTCTACTACCTGAAATTCTCTTCAGTGCGTTTCAAATCAGCATAGCTTTTCTGCCTATCTTGGGCAACCTTTAAGTTACCTTGAACCTGTTTCACGGTTAGCTCCATTTCTTTCAATAAATCTTGTCCTAACATTAGTCTGTCTACGGGGTTATCCCAAGAAATAGGAGTACAACATTTTCTTCCAAACAAAATCTCAAATGGACTTAACTTAGCAGATGCTTGATAATGATTGTTGTATGCAAATTCTGATAAATGTAAGTAATCTTCCCACTTAGTTAGCTGATCTTTAACATACAATCTTAACATATTTTCTAAAATTTGATTTACCCTTTCTGTTTAACCATCAATTTGTGGGTGGAAAGAAGTGCTGAAATTTAGTTTAGTATTTAATCCTTTAAACAGTGCTGTCCAAAAATTTCCGGTGAACTTAGAGTCCCGGTCTGAAATAATTACCTTTGGAATTCTGTGTAAGCGAAAAATTTGCTTCATGAAAATATCTGCAATGTTAGAATCCTTGCAAGTAGTTTTAACAGGAATAAAATGAGCAGCTTTACTAAGTTTATCAACAACAATCATGATTGAGTCATTCTGCTTCTGATTTCTAGGCAAACCTGTAATAAAATCAATGCTTATAATTTCTCATTTCCATTCTGGAATTGGTAAAGGCTGCATAGTCCAGCTGGATGTTGGTGTTCAGCTTTGATAGTCTGACATTCAAAACATCTAGCTATATATTCATAAACTTCATTCTTCGTGTTGGGCCAAAAATAATATTTTCTTAACATAGTTATCATTTTCTGATAACCGGGATGTCCTGAATAAGGACTCTTATGAACTTCATCAAAAATCAGCAACTTAACTTTCGAAATATTCGGTACATAAATTATGTTTTTATATGTTAAGAAGCCTTTTTCATTAATACTATAATCTGTTATTAAATTTTCAGATGAATTTTCAGCCACTTTATCATGTAATTTTTGGTAATTTTTGTCTTGCTTAATTCCTTCTTCGATCTGATTTTCCAAATCAGTCTTAAAAGTACTGATTGTTGCCACAAAACTCAACCTATAATTTCTGCTCAAAGCATCAACAATTTTTGGTAGGTACACACAAGTCCAACTGGCATAATATGCTCTTTTCAACATTATGGGCCTACAGAACCTCCGTTAAAACTGCCACAGATTTCACTCCTTTCCAACTGGTGTCTGGATTGGAAGTTGTCCTTCCTATAGAGTGCAAAATTCTGTCTCTGCAACTCATTGTCGAACTTCTTCCTAACACTACGGCCAAGGAAGAACGTTTCATGTACTTATCAAAACTTGACGAGTCTCGCTGAGATGTTGCTCTTGCTAATGAAGCACACAAGAAACGCATCAAAGCTCAATACGACAAGTCAGTTGAACCCCGTATCTTCAATGAGGGTGACCTGGTCCTCACATACGACCAGAAGCATGACAAACTAGGAGCAGGAAAGTTCGAGTCCATGTGGCATGGACCTTACATCGTCAAACGTGTTTTGGAAATGGGAGCTTACGAGCTTGAAGATTATGACGGAATATATTTGGGTGAACCCCATAATGGGCTTTACCTAAAGGTACTATGCCTCACCCTCTCATGCATAGATCTCCTTGTATATACTGTACATGGCGTGCTTGTGTGTTTTTGTGTGGTGTGATGCACTTGTTTTTCGAGTGTCTTTAGATCTTGTTTTCACTTCTCATACCATGTTCTATCTATGTGTGCAGATGGAAACATGCTATGGATTCGCGGACGGCACCAACCAGCATACCCGTAACCTTGCCTCGGCAGCCTGGGTACTATATTCCCCAACATGTGAGCTAATCAGTTTAGGAGGAAGTTGCCTTGGATTCACAACCAATAATGCCACAGAGTATCTGTCGGTGGTTGGAACCTTAACTGATGCAATTTCCTTGGGTATGAACCACATTGTCATCCACGTGGATTCTCAATTAGTGGTTTCCCATCTTAACCGAGTTTACGCTATCCGTGATCCTACCCTACTCCATCTCTTTAGACAGGTTCATCTCTTGGAAAGGTCATTTGAAACCATTCAATACCTGCACATTCCACAAGAGTTAAACACAGTTGCTGACTCGATGGCCAACTTCATTCTAGATTGGTGCATTGCACACACATGATACTCATAACATGTAAAAGCATTCACAACATGTAAATAATGCATTGTATAGAAGAAATCTTATAAACAAGATCACATCATTAATTTTTGAAACACATAATGTATAAATTGTCGGACTGTCTGTATACATATAAATCTCAAAAAGGTAGTGTTGATACAAAAATCTGAAGCCCGATAGCTTTCAGTAAGTCTCTACAAAATCTGAAGCTTCGCAGCTTTCAGTAGTACAAAATCTGAGGCCTCTAAGCTCTCAGTACACACACAATGATGACATGTGGCCTATCACCTGGCCCGTACAACCCTAGGTGGTCTAGCAGCCCTAGCCGGCTGAGTCTAGAAACAGGCCACTGCTCTCGCAACCTTGCAAAGCAGTGCGTTGAAGCGCACAGTCGCTCCAACCATGTGCACCTACATGGGTTGCGGCACCTCATCTACCGTCGACTCAGGAACAGTCAGTGTCAACCTACTCAGGTTGGCGTAGACTCTGTCCATCTCCACGATGGAAGCATGCACAGCTAGATCCACCATCGCTCCCTCTCCTCTCTCTCTCCTAGCCAGAAGAGAGGTCCCCACTAATCGTATAGGTCCCACATATGCACACACATGTTGTTCACCTGTCAGCACTATATCAAAAAAAAAAAATCATAAATGCACAAAAATTAAAAAGTTCAAGGGTCATTTGTTCTTATCGAGGTCTCCCCATGCTGCTCCCTTAGGCAGCGGCAAGTCTAGGTCATCTGTGAAGTCGGTGCTAGTATATGGAAAGTCCTCCACCATCAGTAACTGGCCTACCAGCCAAGTGAAGAACTCGGGAGGGAATCCGATGATAGGACCTCCACCATTCCGATCCATCACATCAATCCACCTGGCCATGTGTGGATCTCGGAGGTCCCTATCCTCCAGTGGTACCTGAGGACACAAAAGGGGAACCCGTTCTAGCAAGAACGAGATCACTATAGAACCATAGTCGAATTGCTTGATCTCTCCCCGCTGACACTTTGTCAGCTGAGCCCCCACGTTTGCGAGGACCCCCTCGCACCAGTTGAATATCTTTGGAGACAATCAGTCCTCTGCATAAAGCATTTGTGCTCAGGTGGCTAGGTGAGGAGCTTGACTCCCCGCCATCCTCGTAATGGTGAATAAAATGGACCGCAATGGGCGCTCCCGTACATCTTTAATGCAAATCTTCCCGCTACATGCACGAACGTTGGGACCACAATGCTGTCGGATCAAATCTTCCATGGTTCGATCACTCCCACGTGATCCAGTGAATGTCACATTGTCCCCCCTTCGGGACAAACCAGTTAGAAAATAGATGTCCTCAAAATCTATGTGAAGCTCATGCTCACCAATCAGAAAGTGTTGTTGGGTTGCATCCCAACATTGGAGCATAGGGTTCAGTAGTGGAAGTTGGGATCTCATCCCCTGAATGCGGAAGAACTTGAGAATCCCATAGTTTCTCAAAGCTTCCACACAATGTGGATCGTTTGCAGCTTGTTCGTCATCTAATTCATGTTCCCTTTCGCACCATTCCAAAACCATTTTTTATGCTTGGAACCTCTCAACGGGAGGTTTTTAACAATGTTAGGACTTGCTTCACCCACTGGAAGTCCTTCTTTAGAGTGTTGTTTGAGTTTGGGGATGGACGTCACCATTGTCGCACCCCGTTTTTGCTAACAAGGCGATATCATCGCAGTCCATGTATATTCCATTTGAGACAACTCAGTCTCGTCGCAGTTCCCGAAAGGGCCAAATGCGACGAGCCGAGGGCGCAATGGACCTTCCCAAATCAAGCCAAAACCCAAAAAAATGACTGAAAATCAAAATTGTAAACCACTACAATTTTGCTGGCTTAAGTTTAGGGTTACCTGTTCCTGATGGTAGGTGAAATGGCTGATCGCAGCTCCCAGAATCGACAAGTGAAGATCTGGCAGCAAATGGCACTATTCCTCCCAAATTTGGCAAATAGAACAATGGTGACTATATTTGGTTTTTATTTCTATTTATAGAACAAAATGGAATATTCCTTTTTCAAATATTTGATGTCGTTATGCTATTTGCTACAGTTTGGATTAGTTTTATTATATTTGAACGTTCGGTTGTCTATTTGACCTAGTTTCCGAATGTGTAGGAGTTGTGAAGTGCCTTTCCATGCCATTTTCATATTGGAACGGTCATCTCAGGTATGAACATCCCTTGTGAGTTTTTGTTGTTTACCCATTTTTTCATAGATCGCAATTAATGAGCTTACTCTTTGTTCTTTCTCGTGCTCTTGAAACTATGAGAATATGCTACCGAGTTACGATTTATCACTTTTCTAGGATCGTTAAACTCCTATGGAAAAGGAACCCCCGGGAGTCTATCTTTAAGCTCTTTTTAGGCTCCCAAAATACAAAAAGATTGCCAAGCGAACTTGTAGCCTTCACGCTTATAAAAGAATTTGAATGGTCGTCTTCCTGGTGATAGTTTACCCCTTTTTCGGACCAGGGGGCACTAGTCATGAAAAAGGTATACTCCAGCCAATCATGACTGGAAGAGTCCTCTCCCGCGTTGTTTTACCCTTTTTCAGGCGATGAGGCTAACTTTACGAAAAAGGACCGTTGGAGTCTTCTTTAGATCTTTTCAGACTCTCTAAACATGAAATGACGACCAAGTTTACCTTCTATGGACTCGTTAAACTCTTACATTGAAGGGCCCACCATGGGACGAACCCCTCCTATCCCAGGTTCGAAAAATATTTGGGATTGGACTCATCTATGAGATGAGCTATACCGAGCATCTGGTTACCCTCATCAATCTCGTAAAAAACACATGAGGCACTCATCGTTCATGATGGGGAAAAATGAAAGCTTTTGTGTTACGTACCTTGTTAGTGGCAGTATGTAGTCGTTCTTGAACATGGCACTCATCTGCATTTGCATACAGCACTTGGATCATCCATTTGTCCTCGAGTTCCACTTATTTCCCAAGTCTTGTTACTCCTTTGAATCATTCAAAGAAAGCTTCCATCATCAGTCGCCTTAGGAATTTGTGTCGCACTCGTCATGTCAATACTGCCAAGTCATGCCATGCCCATGTTCAAGGATATGTCTATCATTCATCATCTGCAGTCAGTACACCTGCCATCATGTCGGTCTCCTCTGAGTCAGTCTTGCATGTTACTGTAGCATCCGATCTACTCTATACATTTTTGTCGTGTTTCATGTTGATTGATGGGGGATTCATCATGGCCCTCCTTTGATGGATTCATCCTTGTCGACTTCAACTCATCATCCAAGGATTGAATCTAGAAACCAATCAAGTACCTTGGCCCTGCTTGCCTCAATGGCAGGTTACCTCACTTTCAACATGATTTTACATCATTGACTCTTGATTGAAAGATTTTGTCTTGTGTTCGACTTCAACTCGTTTATTCACGCTTGATGATATGTACTGTGATACCTTGGGAATCATTGACATCAATGGTGATCTCCCTCGCACTTGTTAACGGTTTACATCAATGGCTGGTAATCAAGTGGTTTCTACCATGTTCGACATCAAGACATTTGTAATCACATGGATAGATTCGTTTCATTGCGGGTTCAGCTTGAAGACCCTGGGAAGTCATGTTTTACCCAGGTTGCGATGGAGTTTGTATTGAGTTATATCACACGGATCCACATTTGTATTGGTCGTGGCTATGTTATCATCTCATCATGGATCTACACTTGTATCTAGTAGCCATGACTGTGTTCAGTCGGTCATTACTACCATGGATCTGCATTGTATTGGTTGGCAGCCATGTTGTACTTCATATGAGATTGTCAGTTCAGAGTCAGTTGTACTGCTGCAGTGTCCTTTGTACGATGAATCTATTGCCATTTCTTCTATCAAAGCACTTCACCTGTCTATCTTCAACAGCTTCATGCTTTGGGGGGCATTCTGTTACACCTAAAATCTACCCATCATGAGATTCAGTGTATACACCCCTGAAGATATCTTAACTGAGTAATTAACCTGGGAGGATTTGTACCCATTTGTACTAGGTTTTGAGAGGTCGTTGCAAGTTTCACTCATGCAACATGCGACGTCGCAGCTTGCTTCATTGCAGGGTGAAATGAAGTCAGTTAATGGGAAAAAATAGCTTCTTCGAGGTTCTTCTCGAAACTTGCTGACTTGGGGCCTTATCCCTGACCTCTAGGGGAGTTGGTACTTGATCCCTAACACCTTGGGAGGATCCCCTATCTCTCTCCTACCATATGTCAACCTATCATATCCATACCCTATCCACTTAGTCCTATATAAGAGAAGCTCTACCCCTCTCCAAAGGGAGGAAGTCTATGGTGTCTACATGCTGGTGAAATCACTCTTGAGAGATCTCTACTCATCCTTGAGAGACTCAAGCTTCCGTAGGAGGAAATGGCAAATGGCTTTGTTGGAGAAGGGCTGCAGCGTTAAGCCTCGGTTGTAGTTCTATATCTCTGCTATGTACTTCCCTAATTTTACAGTAATACAAATGCTTTCCACCAATATTGTTCATGTGTGTGATGATATTGAGTAGTTTACATGCTAAACTGTTCACTTAGATCTCTTATTGTATAGATGCCCTTTACTTATTTATATTGTTTCTTGTCTTAACAAGTCTTGCAGCTTGGATCTGATGACCATGAGACATGGAGCAACATTCAGGAGAAAGGATAGCGAAGTGAAAGGTAAGACATCTAGTACTCGATCCTTAAGTAGAACTAGGAAATGCTTTCATAGCCTGTCTTATTTGTTCTAGACTCGCATTGAGCTAGGGAGATCCGGCTCGCATCCACTCGAGTGGATTGTCCGATAAACAGACGCTGTTGCAGTACAAATGAATCTAAACTAACAATCTCATTTGATGTACAACATGGCTGCCGAACAATACAATGCAGATCCATGGTAGTAATGACCGACTGAACACAATCATGGCTACTGGACACAAGCGTAGATCCATGATGAGATGGTAACACAGCCACGACCAATACAAATGTGGATCCATGTAATATGACTCAATACAAACTCCATCGCAACCCTGGTAAAAGATGACTCCCCAGGGTCTTCAAGCTGAACCCGCAATGATACGAATCTATCCATGTGATTACAAATGTCTTGATGTCGAACATGGTAGAAACCACTTGATTACCGGTCATTGAGGTATACCGTTAACAAGTGCGAGGAAAATCACCATTGATGTCAATGATCCCCAAGGTATCACAATACATATCATCAAGCATGAATAAATGAGTTGAATTCGAATGCAAGATGAAATCTTTCGATCAAGAGTCAATGATGTAAACTCATGCCGAAAGCGAGGTAACTTGCCATTGAGGCATGCAGGGCCAAGGTACTTGGTTGGTTTCTAGATTCAATCCTTGGATGATGTGTTTAAGTCGACAAGGATGAATCTGTCGAAGGAGGGCCATAATGAATCCCCCATCATCGACACGAAACATGACAAAGGATGTGTAGAGTGGATCGGATGGTACAATAATATGTGAGGCTGACTCAGAGTAGACCGACATGATTGAAGGTGTACTGACTGCAAATAGATGAATAGTGAAAGTATTCTCGAACATGGGCATGGCATGACTTGGTGATATTAACATGACGAGTATGAAAAAAATTCCTAATGCAACTAAGTATGGAAGCTTTCTTTGAATGAATCAAAGCAGTAACAAGACTCAAGAAGTAAGTGGAACTCGAGGACAAACAAATGATCCAAGTGCTGTATGCAAATGCATATGAGTGCCATGTTCAAGAAGGACTAGGTACTGCCACTGATAAAGGTGTAATACAAAAGATTTCCTTTTTCCCCATCATGAATGATGAGTGCCTCATGTAATTTTTACGAGTTTAATGAGGGTAACCAGATGCTCGGTATAGCTCATCTCATAGACGAGTCCAATCCCAAATATTTTCTGAACCTGGCATAGGAGGGGTTCGTCCCATGGCGGGCCCTTCAATGTGAGTGTTTAACAAGTCCATAGAAGGTAAACTCAGTCGTCATTTCATGTTTAGGGAGTCTGAAAAGAACTAAAGAAGACTCCAACGGTCCTTTTTCGTAAAGTTAGCCTCATCGCCCGAAAAAGGGTAAAACAACGTGGGAGAGGACTCTTCCAGTCATGATTGACTAGAGTATACCTTTTTCGTAACTAGTGCCCCCTGGTCCGAAAAAGGGGTAAACTATCACCAGGAAGACAACCGTTCATATTCTTTTACAAGCGTGAACGTGACAAGTTCGCTTGGCAATCTTTTTGTATTTCGAGAGCCTGAAAAGAGCTTAAAGACAGACTCTGGGGGGTTCCTTTTCCGTAGGAGTTTAACGTGCCTGGAAAAGTGATAAATCGTAACTCGGTAAAGTATTCTCATAGTTTCAAGAGCACGAGAAAGAACAAAGAGTAAGCTCATAATCATTGAATAATTAGAATCTAATGAAATGAAAAGATAAACGACAAAATACACAAGAGGTGTTCATACCTGAGATGACCATTCCAATGCGAAAAATGGCATAGAAAGGCACTTCACAACTCCTGCACACACGGAAACTAGGTCAAATAGTCAACCGAACGTTCAAATATAATAAAATCGATCCAAACTATAGAAAATGGCATAACGGCATCAAAATATTTGAAAAAGGAATATTCCATTTGTTTATAAATAGAAATAAAAACCAAATATAGTCACCATTGTTCTATTTGCCAAATTTGGGAGGAGTAGTGACAGTTGGAGCCAAATCTTCACTCGTCGATTCTGGGAGCTATGAGCAACCATTTCACTCAGCGTCAGGAGCAGGTAACCGTAAACTTCATCCAGCAAGATTGTAGTGGTTTACATTTTTGAATTTCAGTCATTTTTTTGGGTTTTAGCTTGATTTTTGGAAGGGACATTGCGCCCTCAGCTCGTCACAGTTGGCCCTTTCGAGAACTGCGACGGTGTCGCTCAGTTTGTAAAAATGAGGTGCAACGGCGGCAACGTCCATCCCCAAAGCCAAGCCAAGCTCAAAAGAAAGACTATCAGTGGTTGAAGCAAGTTCTAACATTGTTAAAACTCTCCTATTGGCAAGTTCCAAGCATCCAAAATGGTTCTGGAATGGCGAGAACGGGAGCATGAATTAGATGACATGCATGCTGCAAATGATCTAGAATGCATAGAAGCATTGAGGAACTATGAGCTCCTCAAGTTCTTTCGCATCCAGGGGATGAGATCCCAAATCCCACTATTGACTCATATGCTTCGATGCTAGGATGTGACCCAGCAATACTTCATTATCGGTGAGCATGAGCTTACCATAGATGTCGAGGACATCTACTTTCTGAACGGATTGTCCCGAAGAGGGGACAATGTGCTACTTACCGGATCACGTGGGAGTGACCGGAGTGTGGACGACATGGTCCAACAGCATTGCAGTCCCAACACCCGTGCATTTAGTGGGAAAATTCCCATTAAAGATGTACGAGAACGTCCATTACGCGCCATACTATTCACTATTACGAGGATGGCGGAGAGCCAAGCTCCTCACTTAGCCACCAGGGCACATATGCTTTATGCAAAGGACTGTATGTCTCCGAAGATCTTTAACTGGTGCAAGGGATTCCTCGCAAACATGCGAGCTCAACTGAAAAAGTGTCGGCGGGGAGAGCTCAAACAATTTGGTTATGGATCGATAGTGATCTCATTCTTACTGGAACGGGTTCCCCTTTTGCGTCCTCGGGTACCACTGGAGGATAGGGATCCTAGAGATCCTTGCATGGCTAGATGGACCGACGTGATGGCCTGACATGGTGGGGGCCCCATTATTGGATACCCTCCTGAGTTCTTCACTTGGTTGGAGGGCCAGTTACTGATGGTGGAGGATTTCCCATACAGTGGTATGGACTTTAGAGATGACCCGAACTTGCCGCTGCCAGAGGGAGCAGCATGGGGAGACCTTGGTAAGAACAAATGACCCTTGTTCTTTTTTAATTTTTGTGCATTTATGATTTTTTTTATATAGTGCTGACAGGTGAACAACATGTGTGTGCAGATGTGGGGCATGTACGACCAGTGGGGACCTATCTTCTTGCTAGGAGAGAGAGAGAGGAGAGGGAGCAGTTGTGGGTCCGGCTGTGCACGCTTCCATCATGGATATGGATAGGGTCTATGCCAACCTGAGTGGGTTGACACTAGACGTTCCTGAGCCATCTATAGATGAGGTTTCGTGGCCCATGCAGGTACACACAGTTGGAGCTACTGCACGCTTCAACGTGCTGCTTCACAGGGTTGCGAGAGTAGTCGACTGTTTCTAGACTCAGCAGGCTAGGGCTGCTAGACCTCCCAGGGCTGTACGGTCCAGGCGATAGGCCATATGTTGTTACTGTGTGTGTACTGAGAGATTAGAAGCCTCAGATTTTGTACTACTGAAAGCTGCGAGGCTTCAGATTTTGTACAGACTCACTGAAAGCCGTCATGCTTCAGACTTTTGTACCAACACTACCTTTTGATATTATATATATATATACAGACATTCTGGCAATTTATACATTATGTGTTTCAAATGAGTGAATGATGTGATCTTGCTTATGTGTTTTCTTATAAAATGAATTAATTACATGTTATGTCTACTTTTAACAATTCATGAATATGCTTATGTGTGTGCAATGTACCAATCTAAGATGAAGTTGGACATAGCGTCAGAAACTGTGTTAACGTCTCGTAGAATGTGCAGGTACTGAATGGACTCAAAGGACCTTTCCAAAAGACAAACTCGTCGATAAAGACAGAGTAAGGTAGGGACACGGATAGCGTAGACTCGATTAAGATGAGAGACCACTAGTTGGGAATCCAAGTGGATGACAACATGGTCCATACCCAAAGAAATGGCATATGTTAGGGTTCCAATGACTGCTTGATATTCTGCAGCATTGTTAATTGTGAAACCTAGACACATTCCCCCTGAGCTGATAAGCTCGCCCGTAGGTGAATAGAGAACCCAAGCTGCCGAAGCAAGGTTGCAGGTATGCCGTTTTGGCATCGTCCGCGAATCCGAAACAAGTTGCCATCTGCACACGCAGACAGAACATGGTATAAGAAACGAAGCAAGACCTAAACATGCAAGAAATCAAAGCGTCACACCACACAGAAAACACACACGCACGCCATGTATAGTATATACAAAAGTACTCATGCATGAAAGACTCGAGCATAGTACCTCTTTAGGTAGATCCCGTTGCGGGGCTCACCCAAAGATATCCCGTCATAGTCTTCAAGCTCATAAGCTCCCTTCTCTAAAACATATTTTACTATGTAAGGTCCATGCCACATGGACTCAAACTTGCCTACCCCTAGCTTTTTGGTCGTATGTAAGGACCAAATCTCCTTCGTTGTAAGCGCAGGGTTCTACCGACTTATCATACTGCACTTTGATGCATTTCTTATGAGCCTCGTTGGCAATAGCGACATCTCGGCGAGTTTCGTCCAGTTTAGCTAGGTAGACAAAACGTTCTTCCTCGAAAATAGTGTTTGGCAGAAGTTCGATGGCGAGCTTGAGAGACGGGATCTCACACTCTATAGGGAGGACTGCCTCCAATCCATACACTAGTTGGAAAGGAGTAAATCCAATGGCAGTTTTAATTGAATTCCTATAAGCCCAAAGTGTGGAGAAGAGCATATTATGCCAATTGGACTTATGTGTACCTACCATTCATTGGACCATAGTTTTCAAGACCTTGTTGATGGCCACGACCTGTCCATTCGACTGTGGGTAGTATGGTGTTTATTTTTCATGGCGAAAACCCAATCTATCGCTCAACTCATCAACCACGTGGTTCATAAAGTGAAAACCATGGTCGGTAACTATCGCTTGAGGAACTCCAAACCACGCTATTACATGATTGAACATGAAGAGTGCGGAGGTCTTGCCGTCGTTCGTGTATGTAGGCATTGCCTTGACCCACTTTGTAAAGTAGTCCACAGCTACAATGACGTAACTATGCCCCCCAGCCGAGGTAGGCTTACAATGCATGAAATCTATGCACCATTTAGCAAAGGGGCCAACGGCAATAACCAGGTGTAACGGGGTGGGGTGGGTGCGTTTTTTCGTATGAAAGGGTTGACATGGAGGACATTTTTTTACAGCCTCAATACAATCTTTGAAGATAGTAGGCCAATAATATCCTGCGCGCAAAATCTTCTGGGCTGTAGCCATCCCAGAGAGGTGACCGCCACATGCCCCAGCATGACAGTCATTTAGAACGTGTTCAGCCTCATCATGAGTGAGACAGTGTCGAAGAATGGAATCGATACCACGACGGTACAAGGTATCACTGATGATCAAGTAATACTTTGCATGGTGGCGTATGCGACGATGGTCATCACGAGACAGTTGAGGACTGAAACGTTAGGTTTGAAGATACAATGTGATATCTCCATACCACGAGTTAGACGTGCTAATAAGGAACAATGACTCATCCGGAAAGGATTCATTGGGCTCAGACTCTTCATCAGTATGGGGGAGATCGCAAATGAGCTCGGTAAACACCAATGAATTTTTAGACTTGGCCTTTTCGAAAAGAAGATCAAATTCTTGCAGTATCATGATCCAGCGTGAATACTTGCCCCCAAGCACCTGACGTGTCAGAACATGGTACATGGGGTTCTAATCGGCGATGATGGTGGTGGTGCAGAGCAAAATGTAGTCTCGGAACTTCTGCACGGCTACGACGGTCGCGAGAGAGAGTTTTTCAACATGTGAATACTGGGTTTCAGTGTCAATGAGACCTTTGCTAGCATAATAGATCACATGTTCCTGGGCGTCCTGGTTTTCCTGAACCAAAACCATGGCGATAATGGTGTCAGAAGCAGCGAGATATAGAATGTAATCTCGATAGTACTTCGGCGGTTGGAGCACGGTGGCATGTGTGATGGCATGCTTCAAACTATCAAAAGATTGTTGAGCACAGTCGTCCCAAATGAACGGGACGTCTTTCTTCATCAATCTCATGTCACTCTCATGTAACCCTGCGTCTTTTGCGCGAAATTACAAACGAAGCGTCGTGAATAAGTCGCTCGTCCTTGGAGACTATGAAGTTCTGTAATATTGGTTGAAGCTGGAAGAGCGACAATGGATTCCACCTTCGAGGGATCACTGCGGATCCCATCTTTCGAGACAATAAACCCTAGGAGGCATCCAAACTCGACACAAAAAATACACTTATGAGGATTCAGACGGATATTGTACCGCCTGCATCTGAGGAAAATGGTCGTTAGATGATCGAAGTGGAACTAACGCTGCTTCAAATGGGCAGGGAGATCATCCAAGTAAGGTTCCACAAAGTCCTTCACATCATGGAAAGCATACGACATGGCCCGCTAGAATGTGGCACCTGCATTTTTAAGACCAAACAGAAGTTTGCGGTATGCAAACATTCCCCAAGGACAGATGAAAGCAGTCTTGTGTTGGTCGACGGGGTGAATCTCAATATCGTTGTACCCAGAAAAGCCATCCATAAATGAAAAGATGACGCTTCCGATACAATTGTCGATAATCTGGTCGATAAAGGGAGTCGGGCAGTTGTCCTTGGGACAAGCTTTGTTGAGGTCTCGATAATCGACACAGATGCGAATAGTACCCTATTTTTTAGTAACAGGGACAACATTAGAGACCCACTCTGTCAATGGGACAGGGTAAATGAAGCCGGCCTTCAAGAGTTTCTCAATTTCTGCCTTGATTGCCGCAATCTTGCAGGGGTGTACCGGTTGCAACTTTTGGCGGACAGGTTTGATGTCGGGATAGGTTTTGATCTCATGCAAAACAATGGAGGTGTCTATACCGGGAATCTCCTCGTAGATCCAAGCGAATACATCTCAAAATTGCTTGAATAAGGTCGTAGTAGTAATGACTTCTTCAGGGGAACACTTCTGGCCTAACTGAATGTGTTCCACTACACCAGGTTTAACCGAGATGTCGATCAAAGTGGTAGGCTCAATGTTGTCTAAGTTGCCTTCAAAATTCGTTTGACATGCGAGTATCAAAGATTGAGAGCCAGAAAGGACATCCGGTGTAGAGATGGTGCGAATGTTGTTCTCTACAGTAGCCAAAGCGGGAAGCGAGGACGAACGATGATGGAGGTCTTCCCACGAAGGATCATCCGCACTCATGATTTCCATAATGGACTCATCAGAATGAAAAGTCCGTAGGAATGGATCGGATGATGTCCACTGCAGAGAACTAGGGGTGGAGGTCATAGCTAAGTGATCCTCTAGGGTTGACTGGATAGCCTTGTACATAAGTTCGGCGGGTGACAAAGGCATAATGTCTCCAATCAGGTGTGTGGTGGCTTCATCAGGTACAAGCCATGAATCAATGGAGTTGGGAATAAACGAAGTCTGTGAGGAGATCATGTTCACCGTGGCAACATGGTTGGGGGGATCCGGAGTAGGAAAAACGCCCATAAGGGATGAATCCTTAAGGAGGCCAACCCCCACACTCTCATACTTTTGCAAATATTGTCCAATGGAAGCAACTTTATCGCCTGTGTGAGAAGTGGTGTTAGGTGCGCATAAATCTAGTTGGTCGACTGTGACAATTCGGCCTTGATGGGGGAATTGTACTATGTGGAAGACTAATAAGGCAACCGCGATCATGGTGTAAAACCAACTACAACCAAGCAGAATGTTGTAATCTAACGGGACAACAACTACTTCCACAATAATGGTTGTGGTCTTGCCCCCCAGCTCGACAGGTAAAGCTTGTAGCAACCCATGAGGTTGAAAGCCACGTCCGTCAAATGCTCTCAAAGTGGTAGGAGAACGGTTCAACTCGGGAGAGCCAATGGCTTTCCAACATGAGATCGACGTGACTAAAGTGGAGGCACCCTCGTCCAAAACGGAACGATGGATTATCTTCCCAGCAATGTTTGTGGCAACTTGAAATGCCAGCTAATGGGAGAGCCTCGGTTTGAAGTATTCCAGCCGGAACATAATGGTATTCGATGAATCTGGGTCAAGTGCACCGATGGAAGCGAGGAGATTTTTGCGCTGATTAGGACAGTTTTGCAAAACCTCCAGCGTCGACATAGCGCAAGGATCTTATGCTAGGTCCTCTACAATGTTGTAGTTTTGAGCAGCCTGAGCATTAGGATTGAAAACTGATTTTCTAATCGTGCTCTTGGGTGGACGCAATACTGACTCTAGAGAAGGCTTCTCTATGGTGAGAGGAGCAGTTGGTACGGTGACTTCAGACATCGAGGTGGAAGTTTTTTCAGCATTACTTCCAACAGGTTCCTTAGCTAGAACAGAGTCATACAAACAAGAATGGGTGTTCAAGTTGATGGTCTCGTTACGCACCATGAGAACATGTGTGGTGTTGGGTGCTTCTCCTTGGGAAGAAGAAGTGTGAGCAATCGACTGCTGATTTTGAGCAGGGAAAGGATTGTTGAGAACTGCAGGTGTGGGTTTGCCCTTAAGAAACTTTTGAACTTTGTCTCTATGGGGGCACTACTTAGAGAAATGGTCATCACCACACAGTAGACAAGGATACTTTAACTTCCTTTGATGTTTGGTATCATCAGGGGTGCTCCTTTGTTCCTGTTGGGTGGAAGACTTCTTAGGTTTCCCCTTGTTCTTCTTCTTACCACCAGACTTTTGAGGTGAAGCTATTAAGACAGAATTCACTTCTTCGGTGACAGCAAGAGTGGGTGATTTGGTGGTGTCATGACCAGGCTGTGTTGGTGATGGGGAAGAACCCCGGGGGTTCAATGAACCAACAGTTTGAGAAGAAGGATGGGTGGTAAGGGATCCAATGATGCCATCAGTTTGGGGTCCCTTTGGTGGTTTCACGGGGTCATAAGTGTTGCGGGGTGCATCAGGAAGGATATCAAACAACGTGTCAGACTGAGCATAGACTAAGTCTAGCAAATGGGCATGTACGATGGCTTGTTCTTCAGTGACAGCACCGCCCATGGCAACATCTCGTGCTATGGTGGGTTGGAGATACTTCGTAAACCAGTCCGCTAGGAGTTGATCTGGAATAGGAGCCTTAATGAGACATCGTCTCCTTCACCACTCATGTATATGATCCAATATGTGAGTGGCGGTATTCTGACAGAGCGAGGTTAAAAGCTCTGTACCAATTTCGTACCGTATAGGCAGCTGGAAGTGAGTCAAAAAGTTCATAGCAAGAGAACCAAAATCGGGAAAAGAATGGGGTGGTAGCTCAATGTACCACTTGGCAGCCGAACCGGTAAGAGTCCTTTGAAACAATCTAAGACGAATCGATTCGTCCATCAGGGAGTTAGATGAACACCATAAATGGTATGTCATCACGTGATTTTTAGGATCCTCACCCGGCTTGCCATCAAATTTCGGGATATCAGATGGAAGTTTCACCGGAATAGGTGTCCAATTAGTTCTGTGGTAAATGGGGTCGTTGGTCAAACGAGACAGGTCAGGTAGGTCCAGAGTATCCAAAAAGGGCAGCTGTGGATTAGGTTGCGAGTGATGATAGTATGGATAAGGCATATAAGGACCTTGCATTGATTGACCATAAGGTGTACCAGGAGGAAATTGGCCGCAGGGGTATGTGCCGCTCGGACCAAATGGAGGTCCGCCGCCATAGTAGGATGGTCCATTACCATAAAAAGGTGGCCCATGATCATAAGGTGGTGGCCCGCTTCCACCACGGGGAGGGGGTGGGCCGCCTCCAAATGGTGGTGGTCCGCCACCACCGCCAGGGTAGGATGGGCCTCCACCACCTCCTGGCGGAGGTGGTGGTGGTCCGCCACCACTGCCAAAATAGGATGGGCCTCCACTGCCTCTGCCGGGAGGAGGTGGTGGTCCACCACCGCCACTGCCAGATGGGTAAGGACATCCTCCACCTCCTCCGCCGGGATAGGATGGTCCTCCACCACCACCTCCAGGGTGGGATGGTCCTCCACCATTTCCTCCGGGGGGTGGTGGGCTATGATGACCAGAATGAGGTGGACCGTTTCTAGAAGGTAGGGGTCTGCCTCCTCCAGAATTATGTGGGGACCCGCCGCCTCCAACGAGAGGTGGGGGTGGACCAAATGTGGGTGGAGGGACTTGAGGGACTGTAAGTGGGGGTCCATGTTGTAAAACATTTTATTGTCCCCAAAGAGTGTAAGGATTACCGGGTTATGGTACCCTGTAGAGTGCGTTTTCGGGGTTATGTTGACCTAGCACAGGGTTAAAATGACCTGGATACGCTTGACTCGATGGAGGTTGGATTACGTTGGACGGTCCCCCAACATGAGATAGCCCCAAAGTGGAAGGTCCGGGAGGTAGGGAAGTTCCAATGGAAGGACCGATAGGAACTCTGGCTGCGGTATTATGGTTTAGAGACGGGGGTTGCCCCCCAGCAACAACTTGTTGACCACTAGGTAATGGTTGACCCAACACAGGTTGTTGATTATTCACCGTAGGATTACCACTACCTGTAAAGAAGGTAGGGGGTAAAGAGTATCCTCCCCTCGAAGTTTGGGGTGGGGGAGGAGCAGGTGACGTAACTGTGGTAGTTACGGGCGTGTTGGACTATTGTCCTTCAACGGGTTGGGTAGTGGGGGGTATTGAACTGGTCTCATGTCTAGGAGATACATGTGCAGGGATGGATGGTTGACCAGTTTCAGTAGTGGTCACATGTTGCGTGGATGATTCCGGTGACTCAAAAGATAAAGAGAGACCTGGGATTGGTCTGTAAGGGGGTAACGATGGGTCTTCAACCCTTGATTGGAGACTTGAATTCCGACACCTCTCGGCCATAGATCGAAAGTGAGCTAATTGGCTATGGTAGTAGGCCAGGGGATCATCCGGAGTAGTCTCACTGGGTGGGGGTGCAATGAAAAAATGGGCCACTGGGTGACCGGTAGAAGATGTCCAATAAGTTGTTGAAGGACCAACAGCTGATGTGAGGTTGTCCTGGGGTTGATTTATCCATTCCAACGATCCAGGCTCTCCCAGAGCAACGGGAGGTAAGTCTTATGAAGTATAAATTTTTGCTTCTTCATCCAGCGAGGGATGAGAGGCAGGTGAATCTAGAGGATTAAGAGGAAACAAAAGTCCTCCAACATTCAAAGTGGGGTTTTCCACTTCATGTGACCCGACCCTGGCGTGTGGATCCATCCTCACCCTTGAAATTACCTCTTGGTTAAGGGGATATTCAGGTGTCAAGTTTTGGATTCTACGGGACCTTCTCCAAGGAAAGTCAGCCAGAGTGACTGAAACAAAAAGTTTCTCCTAAGGCGAGCTAAAAGAAAAGTAGACCAAACAAAACCCTACACAAACTAAGGCCACAAGCAAACTTATGTGATAAGAGTGGATTCAAAGTCTGGATCCTCACAGGATTGTCAAGGCTTCGCAACTCACGATATACCGCAGTGTCCAACAATATGACGTGACAAGGAGGATTGGGACCGTACCCTTTCCTGCATACCCGATTACCTAGATGGTACGTGCGTAGTAGCTCCCCGAGTGTTGTTCTCGGTGTATTGCTCTGCCAAGACAGCCAAAAGGTTAACTCAGTTGGACTCAGGAATCCTAGTGGTGTCTCCCGATATACGTAAGGTACGTGGGAGCTCAAATCTGTAGTGGTGCTGTCTAATGCATAACCGTTCGGCAAGAGACCTTCCGATATACTACCGAGTACGTGATACACTCTTCGATATACGCCAAGTACTCAAGGTGACTTTGTGGGTACGTGAAGGAGATCGATATACCGATAAATACGTGGAAGACTAAAATACCCCCGGGATACAGTGCTGGCAAATAATGGCAGCTGCCATGCTTAACGACGCTGGAACACGTCTCTAACTTACACACAAGTTTCTAAATATTTTACCCTAGTTCTACCGTTAATTTTATCTGGACGGTTAGGTGAATGCATGAGGTGCGTACATGATTGGAAACATAATGCAGGCCCTAACTACATGCAAAAAGTATGCTTTTCTTTCGATGAATGCTACCTATGGGAAGGAGGAATCTTCTTTTTCTTTCCAACAACTTTACCAAAAACGATGCAATGTAACACAATCCCAAATCTACGAAAAATGATATTGAAATATTCTTTTCCTTTTTCGACGAAACATAAAAAATTTCACAACACTACTAAGCCAAATCAAAACATGCTTTTTCTTTTTCTTTTGTCTTTTCAAAACGAAAATGATGTTAAGTAATGAAAAGAGAGGATTTCTAAGCAGAGTGTGCAAACTTTTCACTTTCACTACGATGGCCTAAAAGCATAAAAATCAAAAGATACAATGCAACTTTCCAAGCATGGGACTACTTTTGTAAAACTTGATGTCTATCCGAATTTTTCAAGAAAATGAGCAACTCATAATTCATGAAAAACACAAATAATGCAATTTTCTTTCAAATTTTGCAAAAGATTCATAAATGAGACATTCCAATGCAAATGCAATTCTTCGAATGATCTCTAAAAAACAAAGGAAGCGAAGTACTTTTGATCTTTCAATGAGTGCATCAAAATGACAATTTGATAACAACTATGCTTTTGAACATGGGTACTTGAATTGAAAAGATGACTTGCAACACTCTAACAACTCAGAAAATTCTCAAGAGAAAGCAATCACTCAATGAATTGAAAATACATTCAAATATTCAAAGTCAAACAGTAACAAGCAGCACTAAAGCAAGCAAGACTCACAAATGAAATGCAAAATGAGGTCTGGAACTAATCCAATGCACTTGATCAGATCAGGCTAGGAGAGGAGGGAATGCAAAGGTGAAAAGGATGAAGGTGGGGAAGACCAAAGTATCCACCACTACCAAATCTCAGATTTGTCCCAAATTGGAACCCAAAACAACTCCAACAAAAGCAAACAACTCAATCACACAAAGCAAAAGGGATCTCTGACTGGATCATACAGTGCAGAGGGAGTCTGTATACAAACCACACTCAAAACAGAAGAGGAGAAAAGGTGCCTGGATGGAAAAAAGGGTAGATCGACGCACTCTGTTCTTGTACACAGTGCGACGTCACGGTTCACCAATGCGGGGAGTGCGACGGTGTCGCAGAAGGATAGTGACAGGGTTGCGACGACAAGCCAACAGACAAAGAACAGAGACCAAGAATGACATAGTGCCACTCTATGTATATCACCCAGGTGCGAGAGGCGAGATCTAAGTTAAAAAAACAAGAGCCAAATCTCCAAGTAATGAGCAATAAATAGGTTTGGGAATGGGTATGCGGATCCAAAGGAAGTTGATCAGAGTCTTCAAAGCGAAGATTTGATGGTGAAACCAACTTAAGAAGCAAATGACAAATAAAAGGCTTGGCAAGAAATCAGCTGAAAATATCATTCAACTTGACAACTAGAAAGCAATGTTTTCCCTAGTATGGTCACCAATTTGTTTGACGGACAATCCACTCGAGCAGACGGGAGCCAGATCTCCCTAGCTCAATGTGAGTCTAGAACAAATAGAACAAACTACAAATGGATTTCCTAAATCTACTTAAGGATCAAGTGCTAGATGTCTTACCTTCTACTTCGCAATCCTTTCTCCTGAATGTTACTCCACGTCCAGCGGTCATCAGATCTCAGCTGCAGGACCTGTTAAGACACAAAGAACAACACAACACGAGTAAAGAGCATCTATACAATAAGAGATCTAAGTAAATAGTTAAGCAGGTAAACTACTCAATATCATCACACATTAACAATATTGGTGGAAAGCATTTGTATCACTTTAAATAGGGAAATACATAGTAGAGACATAGAACTACAACCAAAGCTTAACACTGCAGCCCTTCTCCATCCAAGCCATTTGCCATATCCTCCTAAGGAAGTAGAGTCTCCCAATAGATGAGTAGAGATCTCTTAAGGATGATTTCACCAGCATTTAGACACTATAGACTTCCTCCCTTTGGAGAGGGGTAGAGCTTCACTTATATAGGACTAAGTGGATAGGATATGGATAGGGTAGGTTGAGATATGGTAGGAGAGAGATAGGGGATCCTTCCAAGAGGTTAGGAACCGAAGGCCAGCTCCCCCAACAGGTCAGTGATAGGGATCCAAGTCAGCAACCTTCGAGAATGAGCTCGAAGAAGCTATTTTTGCCATTTAACTAACTTCGTCGTACCCTGTAATGGAGCAAGGTGTGGCATCGCAGCTTGCATGAGTGCAGCCTGCGACGATCTCTCAAAACCTAGCAGAAGCACAATGATGTCCTTCCCATGTAAATGACTTAGTCAATGGGACTTCAGGGATGTATACACTGAATCTAATGGTGGTAATATTTTAGGTGTAACACCCCTTCGATGATGATTTTGTGAAATCCTTGATAAACTATGATTCTAAGATATTGTATCAATCCCAGGAGCTCTGCCCCATTATTGGTGTTGAATCATGAATAATCAGTGAAGATGTGAAGGATGTTTCCCTTGTGGTCTTGGAAAACACCTCCAAACCCAGCTTGGCCTGGGTTACCTTTACAAGCTCCATCAATATTTTATTTGAGAAAACTAATTGAGGAAGATACCAGGTGGTGGGACTATCACTAAAGAGAGGTTTGAGATTCAGGGAATGAGGAGAAGGAGTGAGATCAAGATTCTAATCTTGCACAATGAGACTTTCCAATGGGGGGCCCTTAAATTAATCATCAGTCCAGATTTGAAGCTTTAGAGTTTCTTGAATATTGCTTTTGATTTTGATCTAGATAGAGAATATTTGGATGGATTTACTCTAGAAGATCCGACGAATTATATATTTCCATATTTACAATATGATAAACCCCGTACCAAGATGCCATATACGGTTGAGAATAACATTGTTGAATGGTTGAGATCACCAAGTGCATAGAGTGTCAATAATAGAGGAGATTTTGAAGTCTGATTGATTGAATAAGATAGCATTTTGGTCCCATAGATAAGTGTTGAAGGGGAAGGTTCCTAAAAGATGATTCATAATTTCCTCATGGAGATTACAAAGATGACAGATGGATGGGTCGATGTAGCCACGCTTTCTTAAGTTATCCCATGTCAAAAAAAATCGTGGATCACTTGCCATTGAAAGAATGTCACTTTTGGCCAGTGATTAGAGTGCCATAGTCTCTACCAGAATTCATATTTATGAAGTATTATGTGGTGATTTTCATGAAGGCAGTAAGCCTCTTTCATAGAGAATGAACCAAAATAAGAGTCCCCCCACCACAAAATGTCAGGACCTGCTTGAATCAAGATTTGTCTTTGCATAAGCTCATCAAAGAGAGGCTAGAGATTGATGGAGGGATTCATGGCAATGTACAATGGAGAAGAGATCCATTGCCTCCAGTGGTTTTAAGGAGCATTTTCTTCCAAAAATAGGAAACATTGTAAGAGTAGGTATGAAGGAGATCATTTTTTACATTTGCAAGATTCAACTGTGATTCCAGTTTGGGAAACTGATGCCAATAATCAATCCAGAAGCGGTATTCTGAGCCATCCCTCAATCTCAAAAGCAATGATCCTGGATTAGATATTTTTGCATCCAAGTGGCCAAATTTCAGATTGTTGAGCCTTTGGTGGAATCTGTCCTGTGAATGAGCTTTTGAGGATCCACGATTGATGCATACTTAACTTTCCAAAATCAAGGACATAGATCATGACCATGCTTCATCCATATCCACCATATTTTGGCTTTTAAAATACTGAATAGAGCCTTTGGGTCATGAAAGAAAAGGCCACCATGGTTCTTGGGAAGACATAAGGTTTCCCAAGAGATGAGATCCCACTTCCTTTCAATACCAGTTCCCTGCCAGAGAAAATTGCATTGTATGTTTCTGATTTTTTAAGGATAATTTTAGGGGCGGCTAAAGCAAAAAAGAGGTAGATGTGAATGGATTGCAGTACTAATTTGAGAAGATCTAGTCTTGTAGAGAAGTTTAATGAGCGAAAAGTCCAAGAGGTTAAGCGAGCCTCAAGGATTGAAAGAAGATCCTACCAATTGGCTTGCCTAAGGGAGTTATCAGTGAGAGGGATGCCAATATATTTAGAAGGTAGCGGGTTGTGTTGGAATACAAGGATATGGGTGATGTTCATTTGAATGTGCAGGGGCATGTTAAAGGAAAAAAATTGGGATTTACTTTCATTAATAAAGGTTCTTGAAGCTTCCATGAAGTCAGTAAGCACACGCTTGATGGTTATAGCCTCCAAGACCATTGGGGTCCCCGTGACCATAGTATCATCTATAAATTGGTTGTGAGACAAGGGAGGTCTATTTCATATAGTGAGAGGCCTTGCAATTTTCCAGAAAGGATGGCAGTAGATAGGTGTCTTCCCAAGCCTTCAACCATAATGATAAAGAGGAAAGGCAATAGGGGTTTTCCCTAATGGATTCCTCTAGAAGGATTGAAGGTGGAGGAGGAAGAGTCGTTGACCAGGATAGAGAATAGATTTGATGAAGTGAGGGAGGCAATCCAGTGGACCCATGTGGGATGAAATCCAAAAGCTAAGAGAGTTTTCTTCATTTGTTGTCAACTCAACTTATCAAAGGTTGTTGACATGTCTAATTTGATGAACATGACTGGAGCTTTGGTTAATTTGAGTGAATGGATTGCTTCCTGAGCGAGGAGGATGTTATATATGATTTGTATTCCTTCTACATACACTGTCTGCTGAGAGAAAATGATAAGAGGGAGGAGGGGCTTCAGACGGTTAGCTAGAACTTTTGTGATTAGCTTGTAGATTACGTTACAAAGAGCGATGGAGCGAAACATTTTAGGTTCGGTAGATTGAGCCTCTTTGGGTATGAGAGTAAGAAATGTGGCATTGAGGGCTAGGAGAACACCCAATGTTCTTCTAGACTCTTCCACTAATTAGCAGACCTCATCTTTTAAAAAGTTCCAACAGTAATGGAAAAAATCAGCGATGAAGGCATCGAGCTGGGCGATTTACCTGGTTGAGTGTCCTTCATAGCTGCTTCAATATTAGCTTGAGAAATAGGGCATAACAAAGCTTAATTGTGTTCATCCATGATGAGGCAAGGGATGTTAGTGGTGATTTTTCTATTGGCTACATAATTGTCTGGTTGTGGTTCATCTAAGAGCTTCTTAAAGAAGTTTACAATCTTTGCTTCAATGTCCTAGTGTTGACGGAGCTACTGTGCTTGAGAGTTCTAGACATAATTGATTATGTTGGCATGACAATGTTGTATCATCAACCTATGGAAAAAAATAGCGTTTTTCTCCCCTTAACGAAGACATTGGATCCTTGATGTTTGTCTCCGCAATATTTCCTCTTATGCATAGTGTTCTTCTAGTTGTGATTGGAGCTAAGCTTCCTCCTTACTGAGGTCTTTTTTTCGTCCCTATAGTATTATTTGTTGTTGAAGAGAATCCATGCACTATTCTAACCACTGCTTGTCTTGAAGAATGTGCCCAAAATTCTGTTGATTCCATTGCTTGAGCTTACTCTTCAAATTCTTTGACTTTTGTTGAAACCTGTACATGAGGGTACCTTGTTCACAAGACGCTTCCTTCCACCATCTTTCTATGTTTTTTTCGGAAGTCCCAGTGGCTCAACCAAAAAATTTCAAAGTGAAAAGGACGGAAGAGAGGAGGGATGTCATTTTCAATTCTAAGGAATATGGGACAATGATTAGATCCTGTGGTTGGGAGCATTGAAGCCTCAAGTGCCTATCGTGAAGTCACTATTTGTTCAAAGAGTAAAAACTAGTCCATGCAGCTTGCAATTTTGTGATTGCCTCCCCTTCAATTATTCCAAGTAAAAATCCCATTGTTTGTGTGCATATCAATTAATTTGGATTCGTATATAAAGTTATTGAAGCTTACAGAGTCTATGTCAAGACGTCGAAGACCCCCTTTCTTCTCATGCAAAGACGAGATAATGTTGAAATCATTGCGAACTATCCATTGATGATCCTTAACTCTTTCAATAATTGTGTGAAGCTCTTCAATAAAGTTGAGCTTGGCTGGATTTGTGTAAGGGCCATAAATAGTAGTCACATAGCCAATAATGTTTGTGCCGGTGAGGTGGAAAAAGGCAGTGAGGGTATGTCTCATGCCTGAGAAATCCTGAAGGGAAATAGTATCTTTGTTCCAAGCTAGGATTAGACCTCCAGAAAAGCCTTGAGCATCTAGATCTATAACCTCCAAATTCTGCCAACAATGATGAAAGAGTGAGGTGGTTGTTGCCTCACTGCATTTTGTCTGTTGTAACATAAAAATATCAAGACTATAGTCTCGTAGTTTATTATGCAGGAATCTCTTCTTATCTTTTTTGTTAAGACCCCTGATATTCTAGGATATGAGCTTCATTGGAAACAATTGGAGGGGGGGAAGAATCCTGGGATGGGCATGATTTGTCCATTGTTAACCGAGTAAGCACCCATATCCTCCAGTGTTTGCATATTTATTATGTGGCCTCAGTGTCATTGATTGGTTTGTATCATCGGATGGCCTTGTGATGAGTTGGGTTGTATTCCTTGTGTCTTCTCTACAGAATCCTCTGGGATTGAAAGTTACCTCACGATACGTTCTAAGTGATCATCCGGGAGGGCCACATGCTATTGTTTTTGAAGAATTTGTGCCACATTGTCAAGATTGACTTCTCTTAGAACTTTATCGATGTCATCCTCTTCTTTCTCATTGTCCTGCATGGTTGATTCCATTTGGATTTATGGCCCTTCAAACCCATATCAGGGTTTCTCAAGCGTTGCTTCTTGTGAATGCTTTCAGAGAGTGAGTTATGATCCTCCTTGTGGTTGCCTTGGGATCTTCTATCCTCGCCTAAGGTTGAATATGTTCTTGTGATAGATTCTCCAAGATCGCATATGGATTTGGATGAGTCTTTCTTGGGTGTTGAATCTACCTACGGTGTTGTGGAAAAAATTGCACAAGTGTGCACTCTTCCACTTGGTAAGGGGCTAGGCCTTGTAGGCTGTAGCAAGGCCTCAGTCCTTGGAGCCCATGTGTGGTGGGTTGGTTGTCCTCCAAGTGATCCTGTAATAGATTGTTAGTGTAATTCACATAAAACAAAGAAATATGGATGAAATGCAAAATAAAAGAGATGGGGGGAGAATGCAAACTCCAATAACAATCCAAGATATGCCAAACCACTTTTTTATTGCCCAAGGGTCAAGATGTACAACACCTAGGAGCTGTGGGATTTAAGGGAAGCCAACAATATCCCTTAGGGAGGCCTTTTATATCCAAACTATATGTTAAGTCAATGATGAAACAATGGAGGGGAACTCTTGACCCTTGAAGGAAGGTGGAAATGGAGCTTGGGAATGATTACAATTATAGGAAGAGGTGGGCTATGAGGAAGCTCCAACACAAATCTAGTAGCATAACCTTGCTCTTGATTTCTCTCTACAAAATGCATCCCAATGGCTTCCTTATATAGGCCAAGAGGTGGCCAACAAACAACTAGATCCAAATGTGAACCCATATCCTCCACGAACTAGTTCCAAGGTACACCAAGGGGACTATTTAATGCCACCAAGTGTGTGAGGAGATGAATTCAGATCCTTGGAGGTGATGGAGGCTTCAGTCATGTCCCCAAATTTTGCATTGGGTCACAATGGCCTAAGCCCCTTGGACATATTCATAATAGTTTATCAAATTGATGCAAAGGGTCAAATAAAAATGATGTCCAAGTTAGTAATAATGTAAAATTAGATCCAAATGGACAAGGTGGTTCACATTAAGAGAAAACTCCCAATTCAAAGTTGTAATATTCCCATCCAAATAAACTATCATGGAGGAAAATTACTAGTTCCTAGGTTGGGGTGGAAACATTGGGGTTTTGAATAAGGGAGATAATAAACCCTAAATGGACATTAGCTTGACATAAATATATTAAAAGGGGTTAAATAAATATTTATGATAGGAAAATAAGGTGGCACTTGGTCATGGAGACACATTGGTGGTGTGGGACCCACACAAAGCTAAATTCCACATGGCATCCTATTCTCACCCATTCGAATCCAAGGTGGAGTCTAATGTTCTTAGGGAGTTGGAAGGTCAATATACGTGGAATGACTCAATGAAGGTCGAATTGGAGTGGAAGAGTAACTCCCATGGAAGAGGAAGAGGCATTTGAGAGAAATTGAGACACTTGGGCTAGATCATGGCTAGATTCCCTAGCTTCTATGACAACAATGATGAAGATGCTATGACACCTATGACACAAATCAGACCTGATTGCTGACATCTGACATATATGACATGTCAAGGATAAAAATAGACTCCAAGAGGGCACACAAGGGAGTTAGGGCAGCCAAAGAGTCATCCATTTGAATTGAGTGAAGGAGGAGGCTAGGAATGGAGGGACAAGTGGCACACATTGGAATCTCTTCCCAATTCGAGTTGGCATGAGTCTCTTGGATGGAATTCAAGCTAAGGAGGCCTTTGGAAGTTTATAAAAGACAAGAACAAATAAAGAGACCAGATTTTGATCATTTCTCATTTTTCAAATTGGATAACATAGCTTGTCCATGCTAGTGGAGTGTTTACTGTACTTGCCTTAGTACCAATTTCGAGGCCGAAAGATTCCCATCCTAATTGGAAATTGGATAGGCCATTCATACCTTTCATTTGGAATTACAATGGATTCATTTGTTGCAGGTTGAAGCTACAAGGATGCTCGTGATATTCTCTTCTTCAACTTGCTCCCACATCTCTTCCAATTTTCTCTCTATGTTCTTGCTCTTGGAGGAAGGGTGCACTTGGTGAGATGTTGATATCTTTGGGGGAGATCTTGTGGACCCATTTATTTTTAATATTATTTATTTACTCTGTATTTGCTTCTCAGAAGAACCTCAAGTCAAAATTCCAAGTGAAACTATGTATGAATGGTGCCATTTTCCCCCATAGCCTTTGCATAGCGCACTTGTGGTTGCACATAGTTAGTGAAGGAATGCTATTTAGACTTCACGGACATGTTAGCGGATATATACATCTGTAATAACCATATCATGATATCCACAGCTCGAAACATTATGTATTTCAAGTGATATTTACATTCAAGGAAGAGATTCGATCCATTTTTCCCTATATCTTGTTGTGAGAGCTTGAAGTGGATTAGTTTTGATTTGTCTCAGTCATCCTATGTGATTTTATTGCTGTATGGAGATACATTAATGTATTGAATAAGTCTCATGAAAATTATACAAGTCATTGGAACAATTATCTCAAATTTCATAGCAAGTTGTGGAGTTTTACTAGCATTTCCCCCTGTGTGAAAGCATGTTTACAAATCTCTGATTTATGTGAGTTGAAGAATCCTTTAGGAAATTATTAATGATTCATTGGGGACCCCATTTAATTAATATAACTATTCCATGTCATTGTTTTGAAATTTTGGAGGTTATTACTGCAATTGGGAAGCCATTAGTGACCTCTACCCTTGGGGGTTTGAACCTCGAAACTACTAGTAAATTCCCTATTTTCTCCTGATTACAAATGAATGTTGCAGAAGTATTTTGAGAGTGTCCAAGCACCTATAATCCTAATTTTTATGTCCTAATAACCTTCAAACATTGTCAGTCCCAATTCGAAATTCTTAGGAGTCTTTTGGATCCATCTACCCTTAGGGGTTGCAACATCAATTTTCCTACTAATTTTGCCTTTCATTCTCTAATTGCAAATGCAAGTTGTTGAAATACTTAAAATGTGTCCAAGAATATAATAGCTTCATTATTGTGTCCTAATACACCTCAATCCACTCTGGACATAATTTTTAACCATTTGGGATCATTTGGGACAATTTGGAGCTTCATTAGTCGAAGGTTCGAAAATTGGCCAAATTGGGAAAAATTACAAATTGGAGACATTACAGTGGTATCAGAGCATGGTCCTTGCACCTGTGAATTAAAATCATACATTGAAGAATAATTTGCAGCCATGTATTACTATTATGATGACTCCTATGAGTACAATTCTTATGAGCAGTATGAAGATGATTGTGAGCAATATGAAGCAAAATGTGAATGGTTTGAGGAAGAGGTGCCATCATGCAGCACTTCTTACAATGTCATAAGGAATTAAGGTTATTATTATGACCCTATGTATTATGGATATGAGTGTGTCACACTACCAAAGGATAATTCTATGAATGAATTACAAAGATTGAGAGCAACATGTAAAACCTTGCCCCAACAATATCAGGCATATCTTGATGTGTATAAGGGAGATACAAAAAAGGCCATTCCTTTTGAAGACTTTTTTGATTGGGTGTTTGAAAATAGGCCTAAAAATGAAGATGTGGAGTTAATGAAGAAAGGTCTATGCCTTTCTTGCAAAAGACCTTGAGGAGAAAATCATATGTGTGTGAGTGAAAAGAGCAGTGAAATATCTAAAGCTTTAGGGAATGCATGTGTTTCCTACTTGAAGAGAGTTTTGGGGCTTTCTTAAAAAAGATATTCCAAATATATTGATCTTAAGGAAACCAAGGGGAAAAATGTATCAGCTTGCTTGAAGGAGAAAAAGGAGGAGACCCATGAACCACCTAGTTCTGAAATAGGTGAAGTAGAAGAAGCAGTACATGAAGAGGATCGAAAGTCACTCCCAAGTGACTCTGAAAAATATGAAGAGACATCACATGAGCATGAAAAAGACTCTATTGAAAATATTGAAGATCATTTCGAGACACATTCTACCTTGGACATGAATCAAAGAGCATCTACTGATGGATGCTTGAACTATGAAGGAGTACCTACTGATGGGTGCTCACACCTCTATGTTGGTGACATAGAGATCACTTTTGAAAGTGTTGCTGCAAGCCAAACTTCCATTAAGCATGAAAATGAAGACCTTGTAGTAGTTGAAGAAGAAACAAGATCAACTTCCCCATCACCACTTGAGTTTCATGAAGTTGGTCCAAGTAAGAAGGAAGAAGATGAGGAGGTTCATTTGAAAGAGCCTCTTTTTCTTGAAGGGTCATTAAAGATGAATGAAAAGTAGATCCAAGAGACCCTTAGCATGCTCCATGATAGTCAAGCATTAGTGTCAAATTCTTCTTGGAAAGTTTCTTCATTGAAGGATCCATCCTCCCTTGAAGACATGGAGAAGATTCAAAGAGCAATGTGCAACATCAAAGGTAATTTCATGTCTTTGATTTTTGATAGAACCAATTTGGTTGAGTTCAATGAATTGTTACATGATGCATACTTGAAGAATAATGAGGATATTCATAAACTCAAAATTCAAAATGAGCAACTTCTTGAAAGGTTGCAATATACTTGTTCTTCCTCCTATGTTTCAAATTGTCATATGGTAGATTGCATGGAGGATTATCATGACATGGTAGATCATGAGAAAAATGGAAATTTTCATGTGCTTGATGCGTTTGAAGATGAGCTTGATGAGATCCAAGCACTTGATGTGGTGGAAGAGGAACTTGAGTTGCCTCTTGGAAATGGTTACACAGTTTTTGAAGAAGTGTATGATTCCACTACATTGGAACCAACCTATGAGGAAATTTTTGCCCTTTTTATGGAGGTGCATCATCCTACCCTTATGGATCCTACACATGATGACACTTTTGCATACTCTGATCATTTGGGGAAGTTGGTTCATTCTCCTACATCTTACACTTCCATATTTTGCAACATTCATCCTGATGAAGTATGGGTGAAAAGTTTCTTTTTGATGGTGCCACATGGGGAGTGTGAAACTCCTACCTCTCCTTTTGATGCTGACATGACTAGAGAACCTCATTATTTACATTTGTAGTAGCATCCTTTTTTACCTTCTGATGATACATATCTTCATGGATGCACTTATGATGTTCACTTGAGTCACTTGAAGACTCGTGATTTTCCTTGCTCATTGATTATTTCAATTGATGTTGGAGGAACTTCATTAACTACTTGGGTGAAGAGATATATGATTGGATAAAATGTTTATTGGCAGCAACATCCCTTGTTATTTCTTGATGATACACATATCCATGGATGCATAAATGGTACTTATGTGAACCCCTTGAAGGCTCATTGTTTTCTTTGCTCCCTACTTGGTTCAAATTTTAGTGGAAATTTTTCATTCACTTCTTGGATGAAAGAATACATGGATGATTATTTTGATGCATATTACATCCTTTTGGAGCAGCATTATAGGACATGGGATCCTCACCTATGTCATTGGAACAGATTTTATTGGTCACTTGATGCTTGTATGCACTTGGAAAATGGTGGTCTACTTACTTGGAGGTACAAGCACTTTCATGATTCTTTGATGAGGCACCTCCTTGATGTACATTTTTATTATGTTGTTATGTAATTTTATGATATACCTTTTGTACTTATTATGTTTGGAAGAAGGCATACAAGGAAATGGGATCCAGGAATTCTCTTTCCTGATGGTATGGGTTGGAGATAACTCCTAATTGTTGGAGTGCAATACAAGCAATGGGACCCTGGAATAATGTTTAGTCTCATTGGTTTCCTTTTTGGGAGGAAATAAGTACTATGAGAGATTGAATCCCCACTTTATAAGGTGATTTTAATCAGACTAGTGCAGCAGCAAGCATGGTGGTTCCTCTCTAAAAAATTTCATGGAATCTTGAAGACTCAAAGTTGGGCAATTCAGTGGCAACTTCAAAGAATTATACAGTGTGGTATCAGAAAGGGTTTCCAAAATATGAAAGAGGTAAAGAGTAATTGTGCAAACTCTGTTTTGATGGATTTAGTTAATATTTTGGTGTTTATTGGTGGTGTTACAAGGGATATCAATATGAAAAAGAAAAGCCCCATCTCCTTGCTTTTGGAAACACACAATTGTAGTACATGAGTACCACCACTCAAAGTTTTGGAAAGAAAGTTTTGGAAAGAAAGCAGGTTCTTCAACATCCATGTTTGAAATTGCTTGAGGACAAGCGATATTGGGAGGGGAGGATTTGTCATGTCCCCAAATGTTGCATTGGGTCACAATGGCCTAAGCCCCATGGCCATATTCATAATAGTTTATCAAATTGATGCTAAGGGTCAAATAATTGCCAAGAATGATGTACAAGTTAGTAATAATGTAAAATTAGATCCAAATGAGAAAGGTGGTTCACATTAAGAGAAAACTCCCATTTCAAAGTTGTAATATTCTCATCCAAATGAACTATCATGGAGGAAAATTACTAGTTCCTAGGTTGGGGTGGAAACATTGGGATTTTGACTAAGCGAGCTAATACCGCAAATGGACATTAGCTTGACATAAATATATTAAAAGGGGTTAAATAAATATTTATGATAGGAAAATAAGGTGGCACTTTTTCATGGAGACACATTGGTGGTGTGGGACCCACACAAAGCTAGATTCCTCATGCCACATGGCATCCTATTATCACCCATTTGAATCCAAGGTGGAGTATAATGTTCTTGGGGAGTTGGAAGGTCAATATACTTGGAATGACTCAATGAAGGTCGAATTGGAGTTGAAGAGTAACTCCCATGGAAGAGGAAGAGGCATTTGAGAGAAATTGAGACACTTGGGCTAGATTCCCTAGCTTCTATGACAATAATGATGAAGATGCTATGACACCTATGACACAAATCAAACCTGATTGCTGACATCTAACATATATTACATGTCAGGGATAAAAATAGACTCCAAGAGGGCGCACAAGGGAGTTTTAGGGCAGCCAAAGAGTCATCCATTTGAATTGAGTGAAGGAGGAGGCTAGGAATGGAGGGACAAGTGGCACACATTGGAATCTCTTCCCAATTCGAGTTGGCATGAGTCTCTTGGATGGAATTAGAGCTAAGGAGGCCTTTGGAAGTTTATAAAAGACAAGAACAAATAAATATACCATATTTTGATCATTTCTCATTTTGAAAATTGGAGAGCATAGCTTGTCCATGCTAATGGAGTGTTTACTCTACTTGCCTTAGTACCAATTTCAAGGGTGAAAGATTCCCATCCTAATTGGAAATTGGAGAGGCCATTCAGAACTTTCATTTGGAGCTACAATGGATTCATTTGTTGCAGGTTGAAGCTACAGGGCTGCTCGTGATATTCTCTTCTTCAACTTGCTCCCACATCTCTTGCAATTTTCTCTCTATGTTCTTGCTCTTGGAGGAAGGGCACACTTGATGAGATGCTGATCTCTTTGGGGGAGATATTTTGGCCCCATTTATTTGTAATATGATTTATTTTCTCTGTATTTTCTTCTCAGAAGAACCTCAGGTCGAAATTCCAATTGAAACTATGTAAAATGCCAAACTATGTATGAATGGTGCCATTTTCCCTCATAGCTTTTGCATAGCGCACTTGTGGTTGCACATAGTTAGTGAAGGAATGCTGTTTATACATCATGGACATGTTAGATTCTATATATATCTGTAATAACCATATCATGAGATCCACAACTCGAAACATTATGTATTTCAAGTGATATTTACATTCAAGAAAGAGATTCGAGCCATTTTCCCCTATATCTTGTTGTGAGAGCTTGAAGTGGCTTAGTTTCGATTTGTCTCAGTCATCCTCTGTGATTTTATTGATTTATGGAGAGCCATTAATGTATTGAAGAAGTATCATGAACATTATACAAGTCATTGGAACAATTATCTCAAATTTCATATCAAGTTGTGGAGTTTTACTAGCATTTCCCCCTATGTGAAAGCATGTTTACAAATCTCTTATTTATGTGAGTTGCAGAAACCTTTGGGAACTGATTAATGATGCAGTGGGGATCCCATTGAATTAATTTAACTATTCCATGTCTCTGTTCTAAAATTTGGGAGGTATTTAGTGCATTTGGGAAGCCATTAGTGACCTCTACCCTTGGGGGTTTGAACCTCGAAATTACTAGTAAATTCCCTATTTTCTCCTTATTACAAATGAATGTTGAAAAAGTATTTTGAGAGTTTCCAAGAACCTATCAGCCTAATTTTTATGTCCTAATAACCTTCAAACACTCTCAGTCCCAATTAGAAATCCTTAGGAGTCTTTTGGAGCCATCTACCCTTGGGGGTTTCAGCATCGATTTTCCTAATAATTTTGTCTTTCATTCTCTAATTGCAAATGCAAGTTGTTGAAGTACTTAGAATGTGTCCAAGCATATAATAGCTTCATTATTGTGTCCTAATACACCTCAATCTACTCTGTACATAATTCTAAACCATTTGGGATCATTTGGGACAATTTGGAGCTTCACTAGTCGAAGGTTCGAAAATTGGCCAAATTGGGAAAAATTACAAATTTGGGACATTACAGCTTCAATGTGCCGCGAGAAGTTGGTGGTCCCACCATTTTGACAACAACGCGAATATCGAAGGAATAGTCGTGCGGTCATCACGCGGGCACTGAACTAGTCACCTGCGCTATAATGCGGGTCAACAATGGTTTAGCCACGCGGCCCCTTATTTTAACTTATCTTGGGCATTTTGGATAAATATTTTATACCAGTAATTTCAGGAAAGTGTAGGGATACTAAAATCCCACGCTGGTACTGCTTTGAAGTTGCCTCGGGGATGGTTTGATCTGGCATCTCCTTGCTTCCAATATCCCCCCCGTCTTCAGGGCACAAAGAACTCCCTTGTACCTTCGTGCTGGAATAATCCAGTGGATAACAATTTGCTCCTTAAAGGAAGGTGCATCCCATGCTTTGCATTTATCCAGTTGCTATCACCACAGTTTTTCAAGTGAAATGGAAATTTCTGGGTCTTGCCCTAACCCAGCATCCCTGGATTTCTTTGAACGTTGAGGCTGTATTAATACCCGAGAGCTCCCTCGACCTAATAGTAATACGAGGGATAAAAGTCAACCGGAGAAGTATAGTGAGGCAAAAAAAAAGAAACCTCCTTGGAGTTATATCTAAGACTCACCTCCGTAATGAACTGCTATCGGTGACTAGGCTCTCATGGTAAGCCCTGTACAAGGTAAGTCCGCTAATAACACCTGAAGTGAAGGCGAGATAACTGCAGCTTTATCTCCCTATTACTTGAGCGGTGTAGGGTAGGATAATAATAAAAGCGCATAACGCCTGAGAAAAGCTCCTTGCGCTTGGGCAATCTGAGAAGAACCTAAGCAACAGAGAGCAAAAAGGTGATATCCCGCTCGCTGCATGGGGGTTGGGATTCGCTGTTACTTCTAGTTGGTTTGATGGAGGGAACAAAGGGACTAATTGGTGCGAGATGTATCTCCCACTTTTTTTTGTGGTGCGATAAGTCTCTCCCACTTATAAGGGTCCTGGCCCTAATGGACCACATGGTACCCGTGAGCCATACAGGGTCCTGTCGAGACTGAAATGGGCTCTTTTCCTCTTATTGGTAAAATGTTTGTAGTACCAGGCGGTCGGTAGAACATCGAGTAACTTCATGGGTTCTCTTTACGATGGAGTTTAGTCAGAGGCCGGTATGGCAATAACTCTAGCGTGTATGTCCTCGTCGATAAGACTCTTAGACGAGATCTGGGGAGTAACTAGCTAGGTTGGGGGAATCTACAATATAAGGTAACTGGGAGCCATAGATTGTGTACGAACCTTGAAGGACCTTGTGCTTTACTAGGCACCTTAGAGTTGTTGGGCTGTAAGTGTCGGGAAGGGGTATGACTAAAGGCCTATGCTACAGTGACCTAAGGACAGCGCTGATGCTTCGTTATCCACCACCTAATAGCACGCGTAGAATCGATGCGTAGAAGGTTGCGTAGAAGTGGCGTAAAGAAAGGTCCGCAGCTATGTGATTCCATTCCTAAAAGATTCTATTCCTTTCGGAATAGCAATGTAGTAGGCCATGGGTTAGCGCGATAGATGATCGTTGAAGTTCATCTCGATAATGAACAGGGATCACGCCCTGGCTCTCTTTCTCAGCTAAAGGACTAAGCAGGTCCACTACCAAAGTGGTTGACGATACATCTAAATCAGTGGTTCGTTCGGTAGAGCGATCAAAAGCTTGAGGGTTAAAGCCTGACTCTGAAGTTGTCTATTCCGAAGGCTTCAAAGCTAGAAGCTTGCAATGGAGGTTGGTGGGCTTAGGTAGAGTAAGAGGACAGAAGAATGACTTTCACCAGTAACCGAATCAGATGAAGAATAAATGAATGATCTTACCAAGGGGGTCCAAGCCTGACTCTAAACTGAAGTAAGACTATTCGCATGAAAAAGCTTATGTGTAGGAAAATGGACTGAGAAGCGGGTTTTCGGGAGAGAGATCATCAGAAGGCATCTAGCCCATAGAATGGGAAATGGAGGTCCTCCTTGATATCAATTATAAGTGCATATTGCACGTCAAGTGCGGGATTGGCATCGAGACAACCCACAGGCAAAAAAGACGAGCCGAGGACTTGCTTTCTTTTCGAAATAGGTTACTGTGATATTCTTTCTCATAGCAGTGCTGAATCTTTGTTCCAAGCATTGAATAATCACAAGAGTTTGAAAAGAGAGGATAAAAAAGGGGTCTTTACCCTTCTTGATTTAAGGTGTCCGAGGTTGATTAGATATACACCTTCCTTACCCGGTGAAAATAGCCTATCCAGAATACAAAAGATCCGTCGCTCTTCGCTCGAGCCAAGGATGTGACTCTCAACATCGAGACCGTGTTGGCTGGTGCCGAGGAAAACAAAACGGCAACTAGCTTTCTTGGAAAGAGAAGTAGTGGAGGTCTCATGAAATCCTGTCCATCCCTTCTCGCCCTTTTTTTTGTGATACTACCTTTACTTTATAAAAAGGGAAGGTCGGTCGAACGCATCTCGGATTGGGAATGGCAAGTCTTTCACGATGGGGTAGAAGGATATTGAATAGGAAGGGAAAGAGGAAGACCTAGATCTTCCGAAGAAGGCAATGTGAGGTGGTTCCGTAAATGGATTCGTCTCTCATACGGACGCCCTTGATGCCCCCCGATGGGATCCCTTTTGTATTATATTCTTCCTTATGAACAACTTCATCACTAATACAAGGGCGTTTAGGTCTTGGAGCTTCCACAGTATTTTCTCCCCCTTGAGGAGGGGACTGCTTTCCCTTGATCTGAAAAGTAAGGTACATCCTCAAAGAATGTGACATCCATAGAATTAAAAGGTTATAACAAAAACACAACTCTCCCCTCTGAGAACAGGAATAACCGACAAATGAATTCATTTTTTCCTTGTGGCAAGTAGGGATGGTCATTCACAATCACCCTTAGGTATACTTCTTAAAACTAGCATATAGGTCTCATGCTCCCTCTGTATAGGTTTATTTGGCTTAGTCTATCATACTGTCAATATGTTTTTTGTACTCGCCTCATCTGGGCAAGTGGTGCTGGCCCATCCTGTATTTGCATTTCGCCATTTCCTGGCATTAGTTCAATCCACCCACATGGGCTGCAGATCATTAGAACCCATTCTATTTTTGCACTCATGCTTTTTCTTTTTATCCTAGGATCGGGAATCTGTAGTAGAATTTATATCTCAGAGATTCATCCACATGCTCCTTCCCATGATCATGACTTTTTACTCCCTAATTCCCAAATTACTTCAATTCAGTGGTGTTTTATTAACGCGTCATACTATCACATATAATAAGCCATCTGCTTCATCCATACTATGATTTGCGTTGATTTACCACCATTCATAATCCCATGAGGAGATTACCATCGATGCCTCTACCCTTGGCTGCTTCCATACCAATTGTTATCACTATTATTTATTCATTCACTCGGTCACATTTGAGGCATCTAGCTCCTTGCTTTTAAATGGCTCAACTGCGATGGTTTCTTAGAGGGGGAAAAAGAGAGAGTTTTTGAGTAGCCAACTGCGACTTCCGTTCTAGAGGGCAAAAATGAGGTTCTGAGAAGTTAACTGCGACGCTAAAACAAGGAATAATATGAGGAAGTGGAGGCCATTTTAAGAGCAGATACCAACCTTACTTACAGAGGCACTAGCTCGTGCTTTCCCAGCGCCCCAGCCTATAAAGTAAGAAGTGCCTGCCTATTATAGTAAGGCCTTTGAGGGGAGGGAAAAAATATAGGAGCGAGGTACGAGCTATGCTCTATTTTGGGGTAGGGGCCCCGACCAAAGGGAAGGACGAGAAATCCCTAAAAAAAGAATAGAGGGTCTTTAAAACGAAGACCGAAGGGAAAGGATCTATAGATATTATATATGTAATTACGCTTTGATTTCTTCTCTCTCTAGTTACCTTGCTTGCCGAAAAGCCTCCTTTATTCCCCTCAAAGAGCTAGCTAGAAGGGTTGGGTGGAATAACCTTATTTTATTCCCTTCAAATTAATTTATTCCCCGCTTGTGACTCTTTCTTAAAAAGAATGACCAGCAGCACGATCCCCAGGGACGTCCGTTGAAGGTTTTCACTGAGTTTATTGGTTAGCGAAAGCACCGCCCAAAGTACTTCGTAGAATACGATGGTCTCCGGTGCGAGTATATAACTAGGCTGTGTAACTTTCAACCTTCAACAATGCTGCTTGTAATTAGCCACTTAACCTTGCCAACTATCAAACTGGAACTGAACGACGAGAAGGGAAGGGAACGGATGTAGAAGTTCGCAGTCATACGTTCGCCATCAGATAGGCTTCTTACCCACTCTTTCTTAGGCAAAGCATAAAAAGTTGAACGAGCAGCACCCCCACGTAGAAGTATACCAATCGCGAATAAGGGAAATATAATAATCATCGGAATCAGAACTCCCAACAGCACGAGCATCAGAATATTATCCTCCCTGCACAGAAATCAGAATATCGATCTCGCTCATTGGAATCAGCATCAGAATCTGCTCATCAACTGTCCCCGCCCGCCTTGGATCAACCTAATCTCAACTAGATAAATAAGAACTGGTTCTGGGTGTAAGCAGGCAGGTAAATACAAAGCTGTAAGTGCCAACCCAAGCGCGTGATATCTCGGCAGTAGTAAATGAAACAGGGCAGTTTCTTTTCTTTTAGTCTTAGTATCCTAACAGGTGAGTGCAAAGGTAAGCATTGTTCTGGCTACGTTCTCCCTCCTTAAAGTAATAAAAGTGTAGTAAGCTGTGCTCTGTAGATATAGGGTAAGTCTAAAGTAAAAGTAACAATATTCTTAGAGTGTTTTCAATCTTTCTGTCCAAGCAAACGGAGTGCCTGCCCCGACCGAACCTGAGGCCGCCATGGATAAAAACTCAATGTCTGGCGGTAATGTAAAATAAATGAAAATACAGTATGGGGAACTTGCGGATTATAGCTCCCTATATAGTCACCATGGACTTTTTTCACTAATAAATAAAGGGGACTAAAGCAAGGCATTAATAAACCCCATATTACTTACGAGGACAAGTTAAACGTGGATATGCAAGTGTAGACTTCACTTCTATTTTTCATTTTGAATAGGAGGGGACTATGCCAATAAACTTTCAGCAATGTAAACTTGCGGGGACTCTATAAGGGGTTTCTAAAAAAAAGAAAAGAAAAGTACTCCCTGAAAAACTTCCTGTTTCTCTCAGCAATGCAACTGGGTTCTGTTTACATAAATTGTACCACACAGACAACCCTTCCACCTCTAGGAGGGCACAGGGGATCTACGGATCACGTCCAACTGGTAACGGAGGATTCTCTCCAACAGTGGGCCCATAAATACCTCCTGTCTATGTCTCATGGGTGTTTTTACTATTGGGAAGGGTAGGCAAGCTGTCTCTGCTAAACCCTGTCATTCTTGTTTGGTAGTAATGTAAAAAAGAAAATACAGTATGGAACTTGCAGATTGCATGGATTATTCCCAATTATTCCCAATAGAGACTATTAGTTTGGGAACAACACGTCATGTCCGGGTTTCTTTTGTCGTCGAGCCTCAATAACGACATACATCCTTCCTTACAAGCAAATGAGAAGTTTTCCTTATATCACAGCAGTAGTAGTCCCAATGGGCCCAACCTGTCCGGTCTCACCCCAACACAGCAGACCTCTTTAGACAATTAGGCTAATGCTCCCACACCATATGATTAGAATTGTTGGTTGTTGTCGGACCTGCCCTTAAGAAGAAAGAAAGGAGACCTTGTTTCACTAGAGTAGAAGTTATTATATGGAGTGAGGCCTTAGAGTTGGTTGGTTAGATCCAATAACCAATTAAAATAAGGTTGTAACAAAGCAAAGGTGCGGAGCCCAAATGAGAAGAAGGTTTTTTCAATATGTCCCATACCAAAACAACCCCAAATAAGCACGGTGGATTCATTCAATTCCAGTTGTGCACTTATGGAATGGGTTCGTATGGATCACCTATCCTCTTACAATGGAAAAGTTCAACCCCACACTCGTAACCTCGTATGAATCCTTCACCCTCGTATTTTGAAGGGTTCGTATCCAGAATAGTTCTTAACTTCATGAAAAGGGGGGAAAGGCATAATCCCCGGTTCAGTTTGTGGTCCACCCGTAGTTGCAACCCCGCCTGTTGGTCCCACCCCTGGTCTCTGGTTTGTGTGCTTTCCTTTCTTTAAGTTAGGTACGACTCCTAAGTGTGAATAAGTTCCGACAAGAATATTTGTTAGTGAAAATGGGAAAGTTGTTAGTGGAGACTCTGACAACATGATAAAATGCAGTGTGGGGATCTAATCCTGATGTATCAGCAGTCTATTTGTTGGAAACTTGGTGGGATTTTCTACTTTCACTAGCCCTGGGAAATGCCTTTCCTTAAGCTGTAAAGAGAAAGCAGAGCCTCAGTCTCCTTAGCCTTACCTTTAAATGGTCGTCATAACAAAACGAAAAAAGTAGTTCTGACTCTTACAGCCCTCCCGAGGGGGGGGAAAGATGGGGGGTATAGCGTTCTAAAGTCAATGAACAAATACAAGTCATCAAATCAAAAGTAGAGTCTCCTCTGTAGAGTTCAATTAGTACTAGAGCCATCCATATCAGCTGTAGTTTTTATAGTGCTAGAGTATAGGCCCATGCACTATAGCCTAGGCCCGGTTGTTATAGAGTATACAACTCCCCACATAGAACCGCTCTACCCCATAGATGAATTAGCCATAGC
Organism: Larix kaempferi; assembly: GCA_027924585.1. Taxonomy (NCBI): domain Eukaryota; kingdom Viridiplantae; phylum Streptophyta; class Pinopsida; order Pinales; family Pinaceae; genus Larix; species Larix kaempferi. Next base: position 4,419,931 of record BSBM01000451.1, on the reverse strand, counting down.
AGCCTCCACGGGACAGTTTCTGTCGTCAGTTCTGCTGGTTCTGAACATAAACAATAGAACATGCATCTCTACGTTTTAACATATGATACGCGCATATATATAGGCGTTTCAACTTGCCATTTTTATAGGCGAACCCTTAGCACCCAGACCTAAATACACAACCAGTTGAATCCATTGTTTGTTGGGATAGCCGAGCGTTGACAGAAGGTCATTCCCAGTGTGGTTTACATAGCAAATCCCATTTTCAGAGGGTCCCCTTGCCGTACAGCTTATACTCACATATAGTTGTTATCCATCCCTAGTAAGGGGATATATTCCCTACAGAGAGAGTCCCTTGGCATAGTAGATAGTCCCAATGAAGCTAAAGCGGAAGCGGATGTGATGTGGTTAATTAAGTGAATGAAAGAGCGTAAGCGATATATACGTGTACTCATTTTAGCTAATTCATTCAAAGTTTATGAAAGAAGTCCCCTCCTTTCCTTTATAGATGTAATTATTCTCCATATTTCCACTAATTTGAGAATCTCTATATAATAAATAGTTGTTCCTTAAATGAGACTTCTAATTAGTGCAACTCTGAGCCCCAATATATTTCGTTTAGAATTCAATTCTATTTATACTATGTAGAATCTAGAGAGAGAGAGATCTACTTTGTCCATTCTTTGAAAAAGAAACTAGCGTCCCCTTCCTTTTATCCCTAAGCTCCCAGCTAATAAGCTTGCCAGGTAAGGTTGCCAAAGTCCATACCACTTGTGTGTGTGTGTTTTCCCTGAGCTCCAGCGAAGAAGCTATAAGTTGTCTCCTTCAAAAGAAACAATATTCCGCACATTCAACTATTCTTTTTTGCCTTATTAACCTCTGTAGTTAACTATATGCTGCTATTAGTAGATAACTAGTATCGAGTTAAACTAGATAAGATCTATTTCTATTTCATATCCTTACTTGTGCTGCTTATTATTATTCCCAGCGGCACAACCGGTATCACAACCGGGAGCAAAGGAAGAGGTAGGAGAGTAGGCCCAGCAGCAGCACTATAACTAGATCCCAAGCAGCATAATTCCCAGCATAATTCTAAGCATAACCAGTCTAATTTCTAGCCACAAAACCAATTCAACAAGCATAATTATTCCCAGCTTAAGCATTCCTAGCAGCATCTAACCAGGATAAATTCCATAAGCAGTTTAATCAGCAGCATTCCAAGCATTACCAGGCGAACCTAAATTATGATTTCCAGCAATAGTTGAAGTTGCATAATTCCTAGCATAAGTATAAAAATTACTAGTCTCATTCCCAGCATAACCAGTATAACCAAAACAAAAGAAAATGAAGTCATCCCAGGATAATAAAAATAAGAAGCACCAACTTAACCAGCCTTATTCCCAGCAGTAAAAGCAAAAGCGCAAGTCGTCCCAGGATAATTCCTAGCAGGACCAGTCTAACCAGGAGCAGTGAAATCATTCCAAGCACAACGAGCAGTTTAAGCATTTTCTAACCATTACCCAGAGCAGTCCCAGGAGAATGTAAAGAATAAGTTCCAGGAACAGCATTAGCAGGATAATAATTCCCAGCAGTCCCATCAACACGAGTATAACTAGCATAATTCCTGGCAGCACTATTCCCAGCACCGGGCCAAGCAGTAAAAGTGTTCCAATCAACATTCCCAGGAGCAGCATAAAGAGCAGCCGTATCAGTATTGTTTTCAGCATAAGTTCCAGGAACAGCATCCCAAGCATAAGTTCCCGGATAATAAAAATGAGCAGCATAACTAGCAGCCCCAGCAGCGGCATAAGTTTAACGAGATCCCCCAGTTCCAGCTTAATTTCCTATAGCAGTTTAATCAGCATAATTCCCCTCATTCCCAAGGTTTTTCCTTTGACACCTCGTGGTTCCCGAAGCACCTCTCACCCGCACCTCTCACCTCTGAGGCTTACACATCTAGCATTAGGACATGGGAACAGATATAGATCTTAAGGTATGGGGCAGTTTGTTGTTAAACCAAGGGAAGCGCAGGGAAACTCCGTCTCATATTGTTGATTCTCCGTCAAACTGGTATCGAGGGGGTGCTCGACCAAAGGGAGAGGGAAATAGAGGTAAATCTCAAAGTGGCTCGACCAGGGGGAGAGGAGTCTCATATTGTTGATTCTCCGTCAAAGCACCATCGAGGGAACAAGGTGGCAACTCCGTCAACTCTTATTTCTCTAGTTAAATTGTACGTTTATTAGGCAAATGGATAATGCTCTATCTATGAATTGTACGTTTATTAGGCAAATGGATAATGTTCTATCCATTAATTAGACGTTTATTAGTTCAATGGCTAATTCTAACTCTATTAATTAGACGTTTATTAGTTCAATGGCTAATTCTAACTCTATTAATTGTACGTTTATTATTAAAATGGCTAATTATATACCTATTCATTGTACATTTATTACTAAAATGGCTAATTCTAACTCTATTCATTATCCTTGCCCTCCCTTTGGTCAAGCAAGCCTTTCCTTTTTAGAAGTAAATTACTAATTATATCTAGGTAGATTGGATGTTTATGAGTGAAATGACTAATTATATATATATTCATTGGCACTTTTAGAGTGAAATGGATAATGTTCTATCTATGAATTGTACGTTTATTAGAGAAATGGCTAATGATCTCTCTACTTATTGGACGTTTCAAGATTCGAAGGCTAATTCTCTTCAATTGGACTATTATTTACTAAATGGCTAATCTCTCTGTCTTATCCTTTTTGTACAGAGGATGTAGCATTTCTGACCAAACTCTGTTGATTCTCCGTTCGAGGGAAATAGAGTGACAACTCCGTCAAAATGGTATCGAGGGAGATAGAGTGACAACTCAAAGTGGCTCGACCAGGGGGAGAGGAGTCTAATATTGTCAATTCTCCGTCGAGGGAGATAGAGCTAAAACTCAAAGTGGCTCGACCAGGGGGAGAGGAGTCTCATATTGTTGATTCTCCGTCAAACTGGTATCGAGGGGGTGCTCGACCAAAGGGAGAGGGAAATAGAGGTAAAGCTCCGTCAAACTTCGAGGGAGATAGAGCGGAAACTCCGTAATGTTGATTCTCCATCTCGAGGGAACAAGGCGGAAACTCCGTCAAGCTTGGCAAAATGGAAACAACCATTGATTTTTTATAAAATATGTATAATCCTGCAAATCTGCGGAGAATTAGAACTTCTATCGAAGGGAGTCCCTGACGAGAGACTGACCATCATGTGGTGCTGGTGTGGTGATCGGAGGAGCTTCCACAGCTAGATGAGCAGCAGCCGGAGGGGCTCCTATTTGGGGAGTGGGTGTAGGAGGAGCTACTGCGGGTGGGGTAACTGTAGGAGACCGAATGGCCATCGTTATTGCTGACTTGGAGTAGCGGCTGGGTGTTATGTCTACGGGGGTTGACAATCGGGGCATCGCAAATCTGTAGGATGATGAGCTGGTCCTAGCACTACATATGTCATTAGAGTGCGGGCCAGCTTGGAAGCATATCATGCGACGAATAGCCATGGCCTGCCATGTGGCACAAGATGTGCAGGGATGTGCATCCCCTCCTCCTCGATAGAGACCGCGTTCGGGACTAGGACCAACACGAGGAGAAGATCCAGAGATGGAACGATGGGAGGTGGTATGGCCATTGGCCATTATGGTACCCCAGGATCCACCAACTGGTGGGGCAGCTTGATCTTTATTTATTTATTTATTTTTGTGGCATATGCTTATGTGTCTCTCTATGTATGTATGTATGGTTTATGTTGCCTATATGTTGATGTGATGCATACTGGCATATATGTTTGGGCATGTTTATCAACTTAGGACTTATGATGATGATATGCATGTTTGTATAGCAGTAGGTGTCACACACACACATATGTATGTATGTATGTTTTGTTGGGTGTGTAGGACTATGGAGTCGAGTTATGTAGTAGGTGCCGATTCAAAACCTCATTGGCAACGGAGTCAACGAATGCATTGGCATTTCTTGTTATATGTGTGAAAGTAATGGTTTCAAACTATCGAATGAGAAGGTGCACACACAAAAAATTTCGGAAGAGGAGTGGATTGAGGACACGAAACACATTGTTTAACTCTTGCACGACTAGTTGTGATTCGAGGTGCACTTGTAGATGGTGAATGCCCGGGTGAAGGGCATCACTTAATAGACCTATTATGGCAATGTATTCTTCTTGGTTATGTGTAAGTGCCCCCAAGCAAACTCCACCGGTGTGGTGGAGTGTGGGAGGGGGAATATATAGCCCAGGAAGCAAATGCTAGGTTTTTGGACCATAAACTTACATCGTCCACGTATCCTATGTAGATGTTCGACTGGGAGGTCATCTGCATAAAGAACAGATGGACTTACTTTCTAATTCAAATAATGTATTAGAGAAAAGAAAGTAAAATGTGACACAAATAAGAATATCAATGGGTGATGTTGGATGTCTTGTTTGTGTTGCTGGGGAGAACCCCCTGATGAATTTTTAATTATTGGGGAATGCTTGCAGGTGGCCTGCTTCTTTGTCGGAAGACGAGGAATCACTGTAAGTGAGGACACTGGTTAAAGGAGATTCAACATTTATGGTATCTAGTAAGGTGATCTTTTGGCGTCGTATGGAGGGGGGAAGTTGACCTTGTAGTCTCATTAGTTCTAGGCGAGCTTCTCGTTCAACGCACAAAATGGGGCACTGAAACGAGAAGTGAGAGGTATCGCCACAAGACCGACATGGTTGTGGTACTGGAGTAAGGAAGTGTGTTTGTATTTCCAGGGAGTTGACTTGATCCATAATGCAAGCAATGGTACTAGGAGGGAGTATATGTGTGGAATGCCCACGGGAAAAGCATTCATCACGTGGTGTCATCGGTGTAAGATTAGAATGAAGCGGATCTTGCGGCATTATAGGATCCACCACAGGAATTGCTCCTCGAGAAACATTTGTGAAAGGTACGATTGGCAGTGTCGTTGATGTGGTGACCACATTAATAGATGTTGATTCTTGGTTTGAGGAGGGAGGGTCCTCTATTGTCACTTGAGTGAGATGAATGGTTCCCAAGGCCTCCCGAAATCGAGGGAGATCGGGGCAATGGTGTGTATAGTGCCCATACTAAGAACACATGGCACATGCGTGATTTGTAAGCAATGTTTTGGACTTGGTAGTTGTGCCCCCTTTTCTTGACAGTGGAGCATGGGTTATGCTCACAAGAGTGTTAAGCAAATTCCATAGCTCCGACAAAGTGGGACATAGGTTGATCGCATGGCCTTGTTTCCCACAAAGAGAGGATGGTGGTGTGACTCTTTGAGTGGGGGTATTGGTCATAATTGGGGCTTTTAAATATTGTTGGTTGATGCCCCCTATTTTAGTCTTAGTGACCCTTGATAAATCAAATGTAGGGTTGGGTAATAGGGGACCTTTCAACTTTAGTTACATGGTGCCCCCATTTGCGGTCTTTGAAACGACCGGTTGTGGTTTAGTGATGGATGTCATAGGTTGGTCTATTGTAACCAAGGGTGTTACAGGCCTTGCGGGCATATTAGCCAAAACAAGGACAAATGAGTGATTGGTTTGGAATCCATTTCTGGGTAATATGGTGTAAGGTACCATACTGGAATGCCCAAAGTGAGCCTAGGTAAAGTTAGTTGAGCCATTAACGATGTCCCTTGTACACCTATTGGAGGGTACAATAAAGGGATTTGGAAGATTGGTGGGACCGACGGACTCAACGTTTGTTCAATGCCAGGGCTCAGCGGTGGTGTTGATGCTGGTATTGAGGTGGAGGCAGCTCATTCGACAGTTGGTAGGAGATTGTCAAGGTTGTTAGTGGTGTTGGGATCATAGTAGTAAAGTTGGTAGAGGGTGACGACCTTCCCATTTAAGGGAAACATCATTATTCGGAAGACCGGGGAGGCTACCACCTTCGACGTACATATAACTACATCCCAAGAGGATGTTGTAATCAAGTTAGACATCGACGTCAACTACCTCGATATCGATCATGACCATCTTGCCCCCAAGTTTGATGGGGAAATTTTGGTATAATCCTCTTGGTTGGGATGGTCTCCCATCATATGCACGAAGTGTGATAGATGAAGGGAACAACTGAGGTGACCCTAACCATTTCCACACTTTACCAGACATAACGTAAGTGGATGCACCTTCATCGATGATACAACGATGAATCATAATGTTTTTTTACCGTGAAGGGGATTTGAAATGCAACTGATGAGGGTATTCGCAGTTCATCTTTATTGATATCAAAGGTCACGAGATGTGCATCGGAAGGGTCAACGGTTCCAAGTGCATTGAGTAACAACTTTCATTGGGTTGGGCATGACTATATCACTTCTAACGTGGACATAGTTACAGGAGACTGAGCCAAGTCATCCACAATACTATAATTATGGGTGGCTTTCATGTGGGGGTTATTAGGGGTATGATAAAGTGGAACTTTGGGAATCCGCGGGATTTGTTCGGCATTTGGAAGTGGTATTTGTAAAGGATCCCCCAAGGGAAGAGGAATGTCTTCCACATGGGGAGCTTCAGGTCTGTTGGCACTCAATAAATTTTTGTGATCAATTTCCTTCTGACAAAGTTGATGGTGCATAATAGATCGGTTTGCATGACGGAGGTTTCAAATCTGGTCGAAGAGAACATTTTTTTCCTCAAAAGTAGACATCAAAAGTTGCAAAAGGAAAAGGGGTCTTTATAGACCTATGATCAACTTTATGGGTTTGTGGACTATGTTTTTAAAATCTTTATGAGGAAATTATAAGTCTTTTAATTTTTCTACAAAAGCTAAAGTTTGAAACTTTATAAAGAAGGGTTTTATTTTTATGATATAGCCTATGATAAAAAACCTTATGAATAAGGCCCTTGATTTCCATGGAGCCTAAGTTTCGGCTTTTAAGAGAGAACAGAGATTTCTTTTAAATATTTAGTTTGGGTGCAAAAAACTCTAATTAAAAATTGGAGCAAAAGGGTATCAAACACCCAACACCAAGGGCTTCACCATGGGACGAAGCGCCAAGCCAAGAGGGCCCCATAGATCTCATATCCTCCCTCGTCCATGAGCTCCTCCTTTCTTTGTTACTTGATGTATATTAGAGGCGATGGGATATTTAAAACGTGAAGAGAGCTCTTCTCTATTTGCATGTGGGACAAAGGCTGAGAATACAAATATGACATGAAGATTGTGACGAGTATGAGAATAAGTTTTATGGCGTTTGGAGATGAATTCACTGTATATTGCAAAATGCTAGTGGACAAAAGTCGCTCCAAGCCACAATGTCAGAGCCGTGGGCTCACTTCATCGAAACCTTATGTAATTATTGTGGTATGTAAACACTACAACATATTTCCTCGTCAACACGATGCACCCAGCTGTCTTTTCAAGCTTAAGTATCATGGAGGGGCGAGGTCGTGGCAAATTTATATATGCAAGTTCAAATTATGCATGCGCCATATGGAATGGAGTCCAAGTCCATTGAGGATATCTATAAGGCACATTTGATTGATGGGCATGCAAGTGCCGGTGCAAGTGTTGATTCTGCTCGACAGAACTTGGCTGCCACATTTGTGAACGCATTTGTAAATGTTGGATCTGGTCAAGACAAATTAATGACAGCTGCTACAGAATCATCAAGTGGTAACAACACAGGAAATCGGCTTTTTAAGAACAAAGAACATGGAAAAACCAGTGCGGCGGCCAGTTTGGGTTTGATTCTCCTTTGACACGGTTATAGCGAAGGGCAGATGAGAAAGAAACATATCAAACGACACTGCTCATTTCTTTAGATGGTCAATATCCTGTTTCATGCCCGGTTGATGGATTCATTAGAGGTCTGAAACTACATCGACTAGAAGTGTCCAAATCTCAACCGTCTAATGAAGATGAAGAAGTGATCAACAGCTCTCTATTCATCCCGCGTTGTCTACATGCACGTAAGATAAGGACTGTTGATGGTTGCGGTAAAAAACCACTATCACACATGTCTATTTTTGATACATCCGCATATGGGAAAAATGGTGTTGAAAAGCACTCAAAGGCAACGCGGAACTGCCTTACGTGGCACCCAAAAAGCATTTTCTATTTATTAATGAGACATATCATTCTATTTTGTATACACACAATTTTTCTGGAAAATGCGTTGAAAGAGATACTTGGAGAAACCGGTAGCGCATGGGAAACGAGCACCTATTTAAAAGTTGGGGTCCGATATCAATAAAGAGATCAACACAGCCATTACCACCGCACTGGAATAAGTAATTGTACCCATGTCTTGCTTCTACATCAAGTTCTACGAGGTCAAGAAAGTCCTAAATCGGATGGAAAGATCCTCTTTGTGTTGCTCATGATGCGTTGTCTAGGGTATTTGCAAGATATTTTCCAATTGCAAATAATTAATGGCGGTGCAAAGATAAGTTAATAATTAAAGTGCATCCAGATTTTAAGGAAGCAATCAACAATTTCAAGATCAAGTAGAACAGCTGGCAGCATACTTTAACCTTAGAAATATATCGAAGCAAGCAGTTACATATTTCAAAATAAATGAACTCCAGCAACCCTTCAAAATTCGAAGCATCTAAACAAGCAGTTTCCAGATTTGGTTACCATTGATTTTCTTGTTAAAGTCTTGTTCCTAGAAGTTAGCATTTACTTTACAGCTGTTATTACGTTCTTGTAACTAATTATTATAGACAAAGTCTAGAAATTTCAAGTGGTTAGGGTTTACTAGGAAGAACTTTTTGTATAAATTATGCATTCTGCAATGTAAAAAAGGGGGGGATTTTCAGAGAGAAAGAATTCTCGTTCTGCGTTTTTGAAGTGTTTTTCAGAAATTAATAAAGATTTCAGAGTGAAGCAGATTTCATCAAAGATTCATGTGTTGTTTCAAAATTACAGTCCGTATTTCTCTTTTTCTTTACATGTGCATGTCAAATTTTCTTTGTCATTCTTGCCATTATGTCATTTTCTTCTATGCTTGAATGAACGTCTGAAATAAATTGGGATTCATACTTACTATGCCTCAGTTTATTGCATTCGAGTATCCACTTGCTTCTCCAAAGTTAACAAAGGATTCATCTTAGTTTGATGCCCATTGTTGATGGATTGTCATTAATTCTTTCCTTTCACCTACAAAAGCTTTGACTGTAATAAAATGACTATCTTGCCTTTGTACAAAAGTTTGTTTTGGCTGCTGATCTATTATTTTTCTGTTTCTCGACTCCATTGCCCAATGGTATCCTTTTCCTGTTGATCTAACCACCTCATAAAAAATTCCTAAGTTTTTATTATTTTACAATTTGGCCATTGAGTTTATTGTCAAACTGCTGTCGTGGTGACATTGGATAGCAGATTTGCTGAGAGAGCCCTCTCTGGATGAAGGAGGTCAACTTTCAGTCTAAAGATTGGTTTGAGGTTACCTCGGGGTTTCCTTGATACAGCCCACGGAAAATCCGAGTGCTAACATTCTGGCGCTGTTGCCGAGGAGCGAAGGTCTCACTTTCCCTAGGTATGAACGACAAAGTTTCCAGCTCTGATGGTTGATGGTGAACAACGGTCAGATATCAAGCAGGCTGTGCATCTTTCACCTGGCGACTCCATCTTCAAAGAATCCAGTTTTCGGAAATTTCATGGCGACTCCACATTAAAGAAATCCAGTTTTCGGAAATTTCATGGCGACTCCACATTAAAGAAATCCAGTTTTGCATTGGTTCACAGGCTAGTCTCCTCAATTTTCAAATCAGAATTTACAGCTCCAGTATTTCAAGATGACCTCGTTATTAAGAAGGTATGCTCCTATGAGCGGGTCTCATATTCCCGGTTTTTCGAATCAAATTCCTAAAATAGATTGGCAGTCTTATTTGCCTAAATTCAGATATGAAAACAATGATAATACTGCTTTACATTTAATCAAATTTCATATACATGTTTACAAGTTGAAGATTAGGTTTCATGAAGATGTTCATGGCTTCTTTAGAAGGCAAAGCAAGGGATTGGTATGAAGGTTTGAGACCTGGCAGCTTGTTTTCTTTAAAAGATTTTCACATAACATTTTATGAGCGTTATAAAGTGTATGTCCCATCTTTGTCTTTAGTGGAAGATTGTTGTGATCAGTGTGAGGGTTTCATACAGTACCTCGAAAGTATTGACGAAGATCTAGAAAGTATGAATGATGAAGACCTGTTTGAAGCACTCTATCATTTTTCTGCGAGAGTCCATGGTCATGATGATCGAGAGAAGCTAGCTGTAGATAAAATCAATGAAGAAATGATAGTAGATTCCCATGAGCTCTATTTAGAAACAAATGTTGATTCATCTGCTCCTTTGTATACAAATGAAGAATACATTCAGCATCGGGATCAGTCTACGGAAGAGAAAGAAAACAATAATTGTTTGATTCAGAAAATGCACAGACCACCTCCTCCTTTGACTGAAGAAGAAATGGATCAGCTCCTGCAGAGTCATGTTACAACCCCAGTTAAAACAAGGCCTGCAGAGTCTACACAGTCCGGGATATGTAAGTGAAACTTCTTCCATTTTTGGGCATGTAAATCTGAATTTAAAAGATGACAGTCATGAGGATCTTTTGAAGGAACCCATTTGTGATGATGATTCTACAGAAGAAAATCAACTTTTAGACACCCTATTCTTTCATCAACAAGATAGAGCTGTCATATTTAATGATCTTGTAGAGTGTTCACTATTTGAAGATGTTTTAGAGTATGAGGTTAATCATTCATTGCTGGAAAAGAATGTTAAGGAAGAAAGAACATTTCAATTCTCCCATCAGATTGCAGGAAATTTCAAAGGACATCAAACATAAATTATCTTTTTTGATCCTGTAGTTGAGTATATGGAAGATTTTCTCAGTTTAAATTTGCAGCAGAATTTTTACTATAAGAATAAAGAAGATTGTTGGTTGCTTGTGCTGTTATATTTTCTGTCAGTGATTTTTCTCAGACACAATGAAAGAATCATATTCTTTGAACATTTAATGGATTGGCTTCATTGGCGTTTCCGAATTACTTGATTAGACAAAGATTTGGGCATATTAAGAGTAGATAGGTAGGAGGAATAAGTTTGTTCAGCAAACATTTTTTTTTAGTATGTACAGTGTTGTTTTCAGTTTAGTTCCAGCATGTATGTTTTCAGTTTTCGACAGTTGGCGGTTTTTAGTTTCAGTTTTCAAATGAAGGATCAGGTACAGGTTACAGGTTTCAGTTGTCAAAGTTGGGAGCTGCCCAATGGTCAGGCACATGGTCTACGATGTTCTTTGCTGCCTCGCTGGGAGGACAGCATCCCCAGTAAGAGCCAGTTGTTAGCACTCAATAAACTTTTGTGATCAATTTCCTTCTGACAAAGTTGATGGTGCATAATAGATCGGTTTGCATGACGGAGTTTTCAAATCTGGTCGAAGAGAAACATTTTTTTCCTCAAAAGTAGACATCAAAAGTTGCAAAAGGAAAAGGGGTCTTTATAGACCTATGATCAACTTTATGGGTTTGTGGACTATGCTTTTAAAATCTTTATGAGGAAATTATAAGTCTTTTAATTTTTCTACAAAAGCTAAAGTTTGAAACTTTATAAAGAAGGGTTTTATTTTTATGATATAGCCTATGATAAAAAACCTTATGAATAAGGCCCTTGATTTCCATGGAACCTAAGTTTCGGCTTTTAAGAGAGAACAGAGATTTCTTTTAAATATTTAGTTTGGGTGCAAAAAACTCTAATTAAAAATTGGAGCAAAAGGGTATCAAACACCCAACACCAAGGGCTTCACCATGGGACGAAGTGCCAAGCCAAGAGGGCCCCATAGATCTCATATCCTCCATCGTCCACGAGCTCCTGCTTTCTTTGTTACTTGATGTATATTAGAGGCGATGGGATATTTAAAACGTGAAGAGAGCTCTTCTCTATTTGCATGTGGGACAAAGGCTGAGAATATATATATGACATGAAGATTGTGACAAGTATGAGAAAAAATTTTATGGCATTTGGAGATGAATTCACTGTATATTGCAAAATGCTAGTGGACAAAATTCACTCCAAGCCCCAATGTCAGAGCCGTGGGCTCACTTCATCGAAACCTTATGTAATTATTGTGGTATGTAAACACTACAACATATTTCCTCGTCAACACGATGCGCCCAGCTATCTTTTCAAGCTTAAGTATCATGGAGGGGGGAGGTCGTGGCAAATTTATATATGCAGGTTCGAATTATTCATGCGCCATATGGAATGGAGTCCAAGTCCACTGAGGATATCTATAAGGCACATTTGATGGATGGGCGTGCTATTAGGAACCCATGTCTTTACTTTGTTAGTATGTTGTTGTTGGACGCATATGCTTTGTAAGTCGTCCCGTAGTATTTGTTGATCAATAGTTTGTGTTATTGTTGTTGGCGCATATGCTTTGTAAGTCGCCCGTAGTATTGTTGATCCATAGTTTGTAGTGGCCCATGGTTTTGACCCATAGTATTGGCGCCTAGACTTAGTATATAAGTGTGTGTTGAGACCTATGAAGGCACCGTGAAGTTATTTGTATTGAGCTTGCTCATAGGAGGTTGCCCCCTCGAAGTGGCCTGTGATCAATATAAAAGTGATTCTGAGTTCTGTCATTTCTGCTATTTCGCATATTCGTATTAATTAATTGTTACAGGTGCATCACATCTGGTATCAGAGCACTTTCTTGGGCTCGCTGGGTGAAATTTTTGCCAATTTTTTTTTCGCATCTGTTGCAGGTTCGGATTTGGGAATAATCCCTATCCGCTTAACTGTGGGAAGTACTTGGGCATAAGCCCTAAAACTCATTGTGAGGAGTACCACAGGAACCCCGAAGTAGCTGGCCCATTGAGAGGACCTGCCAGCAAAAAGGGCAACGACCCCTACCTGATTGACTAGTTCCCACCCGTGAGGTAAACCAAGAGCTGTCGTTTGTGGCAAAGCAGTTATCAGTTTTACCTTAGCCGTGGAGTGAGGGGTACTGCCCCAATACGCAAGCAGAGTTTTTTGTCCATATCTCCCTTGTTTTCACTCTGTTTCCCTTGAAATTTTCGGGGAACCCCTGTCATCCCATTCTGCATATTTCATTCTTGAGGACCCTATCCCCAATTCCCCTTCCCAAAGCCCGAAAGCCCACATTTGTCTATTTTTAGGGTTTGCCATAACTTCCTCAGATTTCATCCAATCACCTTCAAATTTTACCACTGAGTTCCTTTCTGAATTCTGCTTCTTCATCCCCCTCTGCCAAATTTTCCCATTCTTTCACCCCGCTTCTGAAATCCTCATTTTTGCTTCCCTGTCTAGTCGACAGTGTCCAACACCTAGTCAAACCCCAATTACCCTTCAGATTTTTTCCCAAGTCCAGATTTTCCCTTACTGAAGCAGTTTCTGTTTTTGTTTTCCTACCCAGTCAAAAAAAAAAAAAAAACTCCTGGTTATGGTTGTCACCCGTGCAGGAGCAAAAACCATGGAAGAAGCACTTGCAGCCATCCAAGCCAAACTCCAGGATCTAGATGAAAAATTTCTCGGCCTCCATCTTGAACATTCAGCTATGAACAACAAACAGCAGTCCGAGTCTTCATCAGACAATGGGTTCTCTTCTTCCAGCAATTTTCGTGGTCCGAAGCTTGATATTCCTCGCTTCAATGGTACTGATCCAACTGGATGGATCTATCGTGCAGAACAGTATTTCAGTCTGCATAATACTTTTGATGTCAACAAATTTCCGCTGGCATCCTTTCACTTGGAACAGGAAGCTCTTCAATGGTACCGTTGGTACATCAAGGCTCATCCAGAGCCCAAATGGTCAGACTTTTGCCACCTCCTTTTGCAACGATTTGGTCCTAGTGCTTTTGATGACTTCACCGGAGCCCTCACTAAACTTCGCCAAATTGGCACTGTGAGAGAGTATCAAACCGAATTTGAGAACCTAGCCAACCACACCGGAGGATTGCCTGATGACTTCTACATGAGTTGTTTTATCAGTGGTCTAAAGGATGCAATCTGCTATGAGGTCAAAATGTTATGTCCCAACACAATGATGGAAGCCCTAGGGTTGTCTAAGTTGGTAGAAGACAAGATTGCAGCCCAACAACGCTCCAAGCCCACTTTTGTTCCCTTCCAAAATATGGGTTCTCAGCGACCACCTATACCGCAGGATCCTCGATCGACTCCTATCAAGCGTTTGTCTGAAACAGAGATGCAAGCACGCAGAGAAAAGGGGCTTTGCTATAATTGTGATGAGAAATTCACTCAGGGACATAGATGTGTTCAGCAAAAGCTCTATCTCTTGGATGTGGAGTCTCTGCATGCCTCTGAAATTGGTGACGAAGATCCAGAAACACTGGATGCTCCGGTCGACATTCAGGAACCGCCTATTGACCCTCCGTCTCAGGATGACCAGCCAGAAATATCTCTCCATGCTTTAGCTGGAATCACCACCCCCCAAACAATGCGGGTTAGGGGTTACTTCAAGAAGCTTCCTCTTACAATACTCATTGATTCTGGTAGCACTCATAATTTCATTGACCCTCGGATCACCAAACAAGCTGATTGTTTTATCCATCCTTGCTCCAACTTTGAAGTCATGGTTGCTAATGGGGGCACCTTACATTGCAAAGGGAAGTGTCGAAATGTGTGTATCTCTATGGGAGATTATACCTTGCGCTCTAACATGTTTGCCTTGCCCTTAGGCGGATGTGATGTGGTTTTGGGCACTCAATGGCTACGCACACTCGGCCCTATCTTATGGGATTTTGCTGAACTTTGGATGCAGTTTTGCCTCAATGGACAAAAACACACATTGACAGGATTACAACCAGGTTCTCTCAGCATCATCAGTTCACATCGCATGGAAAAACTCCTCAAGAAGAATTCACATGGTGTCATCGCTCAGATCCATTCCATTTAGATGCAACCATCAGCGGTCTCCACTACTCCTTTGGATCTACAACAAATTCTGGATCGATATACAGGTGTCTTTGTTGAACCAGTGGGTTTGCCACCTTCCAGGCCAGAAGACCATCGTATTCAACTCCTTCCTGGCAGCGTTCCTCCCAACATCAGGCCCTATCGCTACCCATTTCACCAAAAAACGGAGATTGAAATGCTCGTTCAGGACTTATTGAAGCAAGGTATTATTCCCCCAAGCACTAGTTCCTTTTCTTCTCCAGTTATTCTTGTCCGCAAAAAAGATGGGTCATGGCGCCTCTGCATTGACTTCCGAGCACTTAATCACCTCACCATCAAGGATAAGTTTCCAATTCCTGTTGTTGATGAGCTTCTTGATGAGCTTCATGGGGCTCACTTTTTCTCCAAGTTGGATCTTCGTTCTGGGTATCATCAAATTCGGGTTCATGAGGATGATATCCCTAAAACAGCTTTCCGCACACATGATGGCCATTATGAGTTTTTAGTCATGCCCTTTGGCCTCACTAATGCTCCTTCCACATTCCAGGCCTTAATGAATAAAATATTTCGACCTTACTTGCGGAAATTCATTCTGGTATTCTTTGATGATATCCTCATCTACAGTAAAACATGGGATGGACATCTCCAGCATCTGGATCTTGTCATGCAACTTTTCTCTGACCATCATCTCCATGCCAAGCAGTCTAAATGTGTTTTTGGACAGAAGGAAGTTGAGTATCTCGGGCACATTATCTTAGCAAAAGGGGTTCGCGTGGATCCTGCCAAAATCGATGCCATGAACAATTGGCCGCATCCTCAGACACTCAAGAGCCTTCGTGGTTTTTTGGGGTTGATTGGCTACTACCGCAAGTTTGTCAAGGATTATGGGAAGATTGCAGCTCCATTAACTGCTCTATTTAAAAAGGATGCTTTTATATGGACACCTGCTGCTCAGTGTGCATTTGACAAACTAAAACAAGCTATGTGTACTACACCTGTGCTAGCTATGCCTGATTTTTCCAAGCCCTTCACTATTGAGAGTGATGCTTGCGGCAATGGACTTGGTGCTATTCTTCTTCAAGATGAACACCCCATTGCGTTCACCAGCAAAGCCCTTTCAGGTAAGAATTTAGCTGCCTCTACCGATGAGAAGGAAATGATGGCTATTTTGCATGCAGTACAGAAGTGGCGCCCATACCTATTAGGGAATCATTTCTGCATCAAGACTGATCACCAGAGTCTGAAATATTTCTTGGACCAGCGTGTCTCCTCCCCGGCACAACAGAAATGGGTTAGCAAACTCATGGGTTATGACTATGAGATCACTTACAAGAAGGGTAAAGACAATATTGTGGAAGATGCTCTTTCTCGCACATTTGATGCCCAAGGTTCTCTTTCAGCTATTTCTATGCCTGTTCCAAATTGGTTGCAATCTGTTCAACAGGGTTATGTCAATGACTCTTCCTTATCTCAAATCATCCAACACTTGACCATCAACCCTTCTGTTGTATCACATTACTCTTGGGATGGTGCTTCTCTGCGATACAAGGGTCGTATGGTGCTTCCCCAGAGCACAGATCTTCAACAGGCTGTCTTCTATGAACTCCATGCTTCTCCATCGGCAGGGCACTCTGGGTTCCTCAAAACGTATGAACGAGCACGGCGTAACTTCTTTTGGCAGGGCATGAAAAGGACAATTCAACAGATGGTGGCCGAATGTGATACCTGCTAGTGCAACAAAGGTGAAACAATACTCCTTCTAGGATTGATTGAACCCTTGCCCATACCTACACGGATTTGGACAGATATTTCTATGGATTTCTTTGAAGGGCTCCCTAAATCTGGTGGGAAGACAGTGATTCTCGTTGTGGTTGATCGCCTCTCCAAATATAGTCATTTTTGTGCTCTCAGCCATCCCTATATAGCCTCCTCCGTCACTCAAATTTTCCTGGACCAGATCTTTCGTCTTCATGGCATCCCTTCTTCCATTGTCTCGGATCGTGATGCGACTTTCACCAGTCATTTTTGGACAGAACTATTTTGCCACACTAGCACCAAACTGAAGATGAGTTCAGGGTATCACCCACAAACAGATGGTTAGACTGAAATTATCAATAAATGCTTGGAAACTTATCTTCGTTGCTTCACCTCGGAACAACAACATCAATGGGCAAAGTGGCTCCCTCTCGCTGAATGGTGGTACAATACCTCTTACCACACTGCCTCTAAAATGACCCCATATGAAGCAGTCTATGGTCAAGCACCTCCAGCTCTTCTTCCATACACCCCCACCAGTTCACCAGTTCAGGAAGTTGACACGATCCTTCGAAACCGCGATCAGATTCTTCGCATTTTGTGGGACAATCTTCACATGACAAGAAATCGCATGAAGCAACAAGCTGATCAGCACCATTCTGAGCGCACTTTTCAAGTCGGCGATATGGTTTTTCTTCGTCTCCAGCCGTACAAACAATCCTCCTTGAAACTCAAAGGGCGTCATAAGCTCGCTCCAAAGTTCTATGGGCCATATCGGATTCTTCAGAAGATTGGGTCCGTTGCTTATAAATTGGAACGTCCTCCTTCTTCCCGCATTCATCCAGTCTTTCATGTCTCTTGTCTGAAGAAAGTTCTTGGCACCAAAATCAGTGGACAAACAATTTTACCCGAACTGGATAATGAAGGATCCATCCTTTTGGAGCCAGAGGCCATCCTCAATCGGCGCACGTGTTAGCTTTGCTCTCGCTCTATCACAGAGGTCTTAATTCAGTGGCACGGCATGCAACCAGAGGATGCTACATGGGAACCGCTCCTTCAGATTCAACAGCAATTTCCACATCTAAAGCTTTGAGGACAAAGCTTTTTTTAAGGGGGAGGGGATGTTAGGAACCCATGTCTTTACTTTGTTAGTATGTTGTTGTTGGACGCATATGCTTTGTAAGTCGTCCCGTAGTATTTGTTGATCAATAGTTTATGTTATTGTTGTTGGCGCATATGCTTTGTAAGTCGCCCATAGTATTGTTGACCCATAGTTTGTAGTGGCCCATGGTTTTGACCCATAGTATTGGCGCCTAGACTTAGTATATAAGTGTGTGTTGAGACCTATGAAGGCACCGTGAAGTTATTTGTATTAAGCTTGCTCATAGGAGGTTGCCCCCTCGAAGTGGCCTGTGATCAATATAAAAGTGATTCTGAGTTCTGTCATTTCTGCTATTTCGCATATGCGTATGAATTAATTGTTGCAGGTGCATCACACGTGCAAGTGTCGGTGCAAGTGTTGATTCTGCCCGACAGAACTTGGCTACCACATTTGTGAACACATTTGTAAATGTTGGATCTGGTCAAGACAAATTAATGACAGCTGCTACATAATCATCAAGTGGTATAAACACAGGAAATCGGCTTTTTAAGAACAAAGAACATGGAAAAACCAGTGCAGCAGCCAGTTTGGGTTTGATTCTCCTTTGACACGCTTATAGCGAAGGGCAAATGAGAAAGAAACATATCAAACGACGCTACTCATTTCTTTAGATGGTCAATATCATGTTTCATGCTCGGTTGATGGATTCATTAGAGGTCTGAAACTACATCGACTAGAAGTGTCCAAATCTCAACCGTCTAATGAAGATGAAGAAGTGATCGACGGATCTCTATTTATCCCGCGTTGTCTACATGCACACAAGATAAGGACGGTTGATGGTTGCGGTAAAAAACCACCGTCACACGTGTCTATTTTTGATACATCTGCATATGGGAAAAATGGTGTTGAAAACCACTCAAAGGCAATGCGGAACTGCCTTACGTGGCACCCAAAAAGCATTTTCTATTTATTAATGAGACTTATCATTCTATTTTGTATACACACAATTTTTCTGGAAAATGCGTTGAAAGAGATACTTGGAGAAACCGGTAGCGCATGGGAAACGAGCGCCTATTTAAAAGTTGGGGTCCGATATCAATAAAGAGATTAGCACAGCCATTACCACCGTACTAGAATAAGTAATTGTACCCATGTCCTGCTTCTACATCAAGTTCTACGAGGTCAAGAAAGTCCTAAATCGGATGGAAAGATCCTCTTTGTGCTGCTCATGATGCGTTGTCTAGGGTATTTGCAAGATATTTTCCAATTGCAAATAATTAATGGCAGTGCAAAGATAAGTTAATAATTAAAGTGCATCCAGATTTTAAGGAAGCAATCAACAATTTCAAGATCAAGTAGAACATTTGGAAGCATACTTTAACCTTAGAAATATATCGAAGCAGGCAGTTACATATTTCAAAATAAATGAACTCCAGCAACCCTTCAAAATTCGAAGCATCTAAACAAGCAGTTTCCAGATTTGGTTACCATTGATTTTCTTGTTAAAGTCTTGTTCCTAGAAGTTGGCATTTACTTTACAACTGTTATTACGTTCTTGTAACTAATTATTATAGACAAAGTCTGGAAATTTCAAGTGGTTAGGGTTTACTAGGAAGAACTTTTTGTATAAATTATGCATTCTGCAATGTAAAAAAGGGGGGGATTTTCAGAGAGAAAGAATTCCCGTTCTGCGTTTTTGAAGTGTTTTCAGAAATTAATAAAGATTTCAGAGTGAAGCAGATTTCATCAAAGATTCATGTGTTGTTTCAAAATTGCAGTCCATATTTCTCTTTTTCTTTACATGTGCATGTCAAATTTTCTTTGTCATTCTTGCCATTATGTCATTTTCTTCTATGCTTGAATGAAAGTCTAAAATAAATTGGGATTCATACTTACTATGCCTCAGTTTATCGCATTCGAGTATCCACTTGCTTCTCCAAAGTTAACAAAGGATTCATCCTAGTTTGATGCCCATTGTTGATGGATTGTCATTAATTCTTTCCTTTCACCTGCAAAAGCTTTGACTGTAATAAAATGACTATCTTGCCTTTGTACAAAAGTTTGTTTTGGCTGCTGATCTATTATTTTTCTGTTTCTCGACTCCATTGCCCAATGGTATCCTTTTCCTATTGATCTAACCACCTCATCAAAAATTCGTAAGTTTTTATTATTTTACAATTTGGCCATCGAGTTTATTGTCAAACTGTTTTCGTGGTGACATTGGATAGCAAATTTGCTGAGAGAGCCCTCTCTGGCTGAAGGAGGTCAACTTTCAGTCTAAAGATTGGTTTGAGGTTACCTCGGGGTTTCCTTGATATAGCCCAAGGAAAATCCGAGTGCTAACAAGGTCTATCATAACCTTTGGCTTCAGTTTAGAGATTAACATCCAACGTGTAGATATTTTGAAAATATCCATCGCCCCAAGGGGCAAGGATCTTGCTTCTGTGTAACAACTCCTTGGTTTGCAAAGGGTTGTTGTAGCACGGCAATTTGGGGTTGGGGAGAGTTTAGGGGATTTTTCATTGTCTTCTTCTTGGCCTCCTCTAACTATTGGCAGTCAGGGATAAGAGTACAATGATGTGTGTAATGACCATAATCACCGCAAATGGAGCAACAGTAATTGTTCCTTGGGTTGGGGTTCTTTCCTTGTTTGGGGGGATTGTTAGTTGCTGTGTTTTGATTACTCGTATTTTGATTTTGTTGGGTAGGGGGGTTTCCCCCTTGCCCCGGCTGTTGGTTTTGCTTGTTCTTTCCTTTCTTCTTCCCATGAGTCTACGGATTCTTGGGGTTTGTTGTGTTTAATTGCTAAAATTGTTGAACTTGTTGAACGTAAGACAATTGAACTTGTTGAAAGTAAGACATTTGAACTAAGTTCACCCCCATGTGTGGTGCAGTTTTCTAACCAGTCGGGAATGGGAATGGGTAATAAGGGTTATATCCTGGGGGTAGGATAAATGCGGTTTGCATTCCATAAGATGTGGACATAGGAACGACTTGGGCCATAGGCAGTGTGGGAACTATCATTTCTTGGATCACATTTGGGTATGTAGGACTATATGCTCCATACTTTAACTAACCAATTGGTGGGGTTGGTACCTATGTAGGGGGTATCGACACGAGTGGCATGGATGGGTATTGTGGAACCATATTAAATGGCGCCAAAGTGGTAGGAGGAACCTTTCCTAAGTGGTAAATGGACCCAATAAGCCCATCCGTCGAATGTGACGATCCCGAAGGTGTAGGATCCAACGACCAATGACGAGGGGCATTGGGAAGGATAGTGTAAAGGTAGTCGGGTTGTGCATATATGAGATTGAAATGCTAGGCTTTTAGAATAGTCTCTTCCTCGCTTTGCAGCATGGAGGTGGCAACATCTTTGGCTATGGTGGGTTGGAGTGATTTGATAAACCAATCCAACAAAAAGGGTGGTTGTATTTCGATTTTACACAATGTGCAGTGCCTACGCCACTCATGGATGTGGTCCACAATGTGGGTAGATGCACTTTGTTGAAAATCTATGAGAATTTTGAGACCAAGGTCATGTTGGATTGGAAGTTGAAAGTAAGTGAGAATTGCAATGGCCAATGTTGCGAATGTGACATGGGTTGCTCTCATTAGGTTTGCATACCATTTTGTTGTCGTTACAATGAAGGTGTGTTGGAAGAGGCGAAGCCTCAAAGAATCATCTACTATGGTGTTAGACAAACACCATAAGTGGAAAGACATGACATGGTTGGCGGCTTACATCTCATTGATTTCCTTCGGATTTGGGAATATCAGAGGGAATTTTATATGGCATAGTCGGCCAAGTTGGATCATGTCTTATGGGATCATTGATCAATTTAGCCAAATTTGGCAGATTTAAACTAGCCATGAATGGTAAGGTAGGGGGAGTTGGTCCTTCCATTGTGTGTATTAGACCAATTTGGCAGAATCATAGATAGATTGATGATCCAATTACCATATCAAGGTAATTGGATTACCTTCACACCTAATTTCGGGAGACACTTTTTCAATTTATTTTATTTAGAACACATCGAGGTACCCCCCTACCACCAACATTATTAATAGAACATGCCAACTCGTCGGAGCCCCAACCTGATAAAGAGGAGTCTATAGAGGAAATACATTTGTCTTGGCAGTAATCACATTCATAAAAATTCACCAGTAGTCATCTAATAGTAAGTTCTTTCAGTAATCAGTTGGTAAGCCCAAAATCTCATAAAATATCAATATGGACGTATGTCTTCCAATCAATACTCATATTTTTGAAGGAGATGGAGATCCTAAAAAGCATTGCTTTGTGTGTGAAGCCTTTTGGTGTCACGTCCTCGGTCGCCTTGGTGCCCTTCAGAGGCGATGCCAGACAACCTCATACATTTGTTTTCTTCAAATCCCTCTGTTCTTACCCGCAGCTGCAATGGCCTATGATCTGCAATCCGCAATGCAATATTCGGAAAGGAGGAACCACAATTCATAACTTCAATGAAATCACCTTTCCAACTTCCGCAATACGCAATCCTCCTTGTGGGATTCGGAAAGTCAGAACCATAAATTACCGCCCCGTAAAACTTCACCTCCAGAATCCGCAATCCACATTGCAGGATTCGGAAATGCGAAAGCCCAAATTCACGACTCCGATAAAACACCCTTCTGACTTCCACAATCCGCAATCCGCATTGTGGGATTCAAAAATGCAGAATCCCAACTTCACGACATTGGCAAAACACCCTTCCGACTTCCACAATCCGCATTGCGGGATTTAGAAATGCGGAAGCACAAATTCACAACTCCAATGAAACACCCTTCCAACTTCTACAATCCGCAATCCGCATTGCGGGATTCGAAAATGCAGAAGCCCAAATTCACGACTCCAAAGAAAGACCCTTCCGACTTCTGCAATCCGCAATCTGCATTGCGGGATTTGGAAATGTGAAATCCCAAATTCACGACTCCGGCAAAACACCCTTCTGAATTCCACAATCTCCAATCTGTATTATGGGATTCAGAAATGCGGAAGCCAAATTCACAACTCCGGCAAAACACCCTTCTGAATTCCATAATCTGTAATCCGCATTGCATATACGGAAAGTTGGAAGTATAACCACGCAAATCCAAAGGTTGGTCCCCGACCTCCACAATCCGCAATCCGCATTGCAGATTTGGAAAGGTGGAACCACACCCCCCTGCATCTACAAACTTCCCAGGCTCCTAATTTCCTCATCCCTAGACCAAATGGGAGAAGTCTGGTACCGTTGGAAATCTCTTGAAGATCTCTATGCACTGGTATAATCCTCTGCCACAGCTGAGGACTCTAACTTTGTCATTTTCCAACTGAAGCATAACTCAACCTCCCTCAATGCATCATTACCCTTCTGCAAGGGACTCTGCCTGCCTTCTGTCGTGACTTCTTCCTTTACCCTGACCCACAGAGAGGTCATGAAACACCACAAGGCTATCTAATTCCTTTCCCACGTCCAGGTGAAGACATACATTCCATTTAATAGTGCATGCAATTCCTACAAAACACGTATAATGAAACTAGGTCTAACACATGCATCTACAACATGCAATCTTAGTAGCACACCAACTCTATCAAATGATTGAACAATCAAACATGCATCTATTTCATACTCAGGCTTATACATAACCTTCCCACTGATCAATTTCATGTAATCATTCATTCAAATAATAACTTGAACATAACAAATAGGCATAACACATGAAATTATCATCATTTAACACCACAAGGAGCACTTATCTTGGAATGGAACTGTCCAAGCAACTGGCTAAGTGAGAGCAACGTTCCACCCAACCATAGGTCTTTGTACTACCTATACTCTTTTAGCTGAGAGAACACCCTCGAGCTGGGTTTTGTATCCACTAAGGAGGGATAAATAGGCTCTCTAACGATCAAGGTTCCATCCCAATGCTAAGCCAACCTACAATTGGGTTTGTCAAGCATGAAAGGGAAATAAGGAGAATGATGCTAAGCCAGTGAGCTCATTCACAAAGTTGCAGGCATCTCAGACTACTTAGCAGACATGGAACCCACAATACCTACCTCACCCAACACATGGAAGGCCCCCTTCTCTGTTGCACAGTCCCTCAGAGCCCCTTCCCTCCTGTGCTCTTCGGGGTGGGTACCGAAAGGTCCAACTGTTGCCATCATGATATTTCAGCCTTCACTGGGTTTATCAAGCATATCCAACCCTAGGTTTGACCTTCTTCTCTATTATTCAAGTAGGAATCTTCTTCGGGTTGCGGTCAAAGCTCTATCCCACAACTCAGTCCTCTGCAATCAAATCCAAGTGTTCTCATGGCTTCAATGAGTTTTTCATGCTCTGTAATTCACCCCAGGGTTCGGGTTTATGGGTTTCTCAACAGATAATGCTTCCATGCAGGGTTTCGTGTGCTCTCAGCTCTGCAAATTCCAGCTATCACAGAATTATGATTTTCTTCTTCTTCTTCTGCTTCTCGGCTTGGCTCTCATCATGCATGATGAATGAGGTTCTTAGTCCACAATGGAATAGCGATCAGGATGCACGAATTCCCATTTGGTAGAGTGCCTTAAGGGACAAGTGAAATAGAGTCATACTCCGCCATACGGATTTGCAGGGATGCTCCATACTCCATCGACTTCATGAGCAGGTTTTCTCAACCACCTTCTTATAGCAGAAGTAAATGTCAGCATGGGAGTCAAATGGGTTCACAAATTGACATGTGGCAGCATGGATTCAAACCCCACAACCCCCTCACCTCAACCTAGTGGATACACATGGCCCCTTCTCATTGGTTGCCTCCTTAGCCAGTTTCTTGGTATTTTTATTGCAATATTTAATAATTACATCATTTATAATATTACATGGATTCATAGCACATGGGTAAGAGAATTGTCAAATACTTGCCTTCTAAATAAAACCTAAGCATCCTCTAGTGGGGCCTTGGCCTTGAGCTCCACACTAGGGAAAACTCACATTGCATGTACACAATATTTACATTGAAGCCAATAAACCCTAAGGGTCAAAATGGGGACATTATAATTCTCTCCCCCTTAGAATAAAATCGTCCTCGGTGTTCTCAAAACTAAACAAAAATGGGAATGCCTCTCTCATGGCATCCTCCATCTCCCATGTAGCCTCTTCAGGACTAAGGTTCTTCCATTGCACCTTCACCTGTCAGATGTCTCTGTTGCAGAGAAAAGTGACCTTCCTGTCGAGGATGAGCATAGGCTCCACTTGGAACTCTCCCTCGGGTTCCACATGTATCACATGCCAATCAATTATGTGATTAGAATCATGTACATATTTCTTAAGCAAGGAAACATGGAAAACATTATGAGCTCTCATGTTAGCAGGAAATGCAATCCTATATACAGTTGGCCTTATCCTATCAAGGAATTCAAATGGCCCACAATATCTCGGTTCCATCTTTGCACATCTCCCCAACTTCATGGAACTTTTCCTTGGTTTCACCCTCAAGTAAAGATGATCCCCAACCTGAAACTCCTTATGCACTCTTTTCAAATTGACATAACTCCTTTGTCTGTCATGAGCTGCCTTCAAATTCTGTCCGATCTTAACAATTTCTTGTTCCATCTCCTTGATCATCTATGGTGCAAGCACCACCCTATTCACTGGAATGTCCCAACTCACTGGAGTTTTGCATCCTTTGCCATATAATACCTCAAAGGGACTAATTCCCAATGATGCTTGATGTCCATTGTTGTATGCAAATTCCACCAAGTGTAGGTAGTCTTCCCACTTGGATGGTTTATCCATCACATACATTCTCAACATGTCCTCAAGAATCTAGTTCACTCTCTCAGTCTGACCATCTGTTTGAGGATGATATGTTGTGTTAAATTTCAGTTGAGTTCCCAATTACTGAAATAACCCCTTCCAAAAATTGGAAGTGAATTTTGTATCTCGATCTGAAATTATTGCCTTGGGAAATCCATGCAATATGAATATCTCATTCATTAAGATATTTGCAATGTCATCTATCTTATGAGTGGACTTGACTGGAATAAAGTGAGCTACCTTTGATAGCTTGTCCACCACTACCATGATTGAATCATGCTTTCTTACAGTCATTGGAAAACATGTTATAAAATCCATAGAAATCACTTCCCACTTCCATTCTAGGATGGGAAAAGGCTGCAACAATCCCGCTGGATGATGATGTTTCGCCTTGAACTGTTGGTATTTTTTACATCCAGCAATGTACTCTTCTATGTCCTTCATACCATGCCAAAAGTATTGCTTTCTTGTTGCTATTATAGTCTTCTGATATCCTGGGTGTCCAGAATATGGCATTTGATGTATCTCATCCATCACTAACTTCCTCAAATCTGCACAATTTGGAATATATAGTCTAGTACCCTGATAAATGAGAACATCATCTTCACCAATATGATATCCTACACATGTTTCATCCACATTTCCCTGCTGCAATTTCTCTTTGATTTGAAGGTAAGCTCCATCACTGGTTTGAGCTTCAATGACCCTTGCCTTCAAATCTGATTTACACATACTCACTGCTGCAACATGAAATATCCTGCTAAGTGCATCTGCAACCTTATTCTCCTTACCTTTGACATGTTTAATTTCTAAATCAAACTCACAAACAAACTCCATCCACCTAGTTTTCCTAACATTCAGATTTGGTTGGTCAAATAAGTATTTCAAGCTCATGTGGTATGTCTTGAGCTCAAATATTCTTCCCAAGAGATAATGTCTCCACCTCTTGAGAGCATGAACTATGGTTGCTAGCTCTAATTCATGTGTGGCATAGTTCTTCTCATGTTCCTTTAACTTCCTTCACTCATAGCAAATTGCAAATCCTTCTTGCATGAGCACTCCACATAGCCCTTCAATGCAAGCATCCGTGCACACTGCAAAATCTTTATTTGGATTTGAAATCTTCAAAATGGGAGCACTGGTAAGCAACCTCTTTAACTGCTAAAAGCTTTTCTTACACTTTTCATACCATACAAACTTGATACTCTTCCTCTGCAAGGAAGTGATTGGATGAGCTATCTTGGAGAAGCCTTCAATGAACCTTCTGTAATAACCTGCAAGACCCATAAAATATCTAACATCTGCAACATTATTTGAAGTAGGCCAATCCATTATGGCTTCAATCTTTTCTGGATCCACTGCAATTCCTTCTTCTAAGGTGACATGACCCAAATACTGCACCTTCTTTTTATAGGATTCACACTTTCTTAGCTTTGCATACAGTTGGTGTTCTCTAAGAACTTGCAATACCATCCTTAGATGTTCATCATGCTCTTCTTCATTCCTTGAATAGACAAGAATGTCATCCAAGAACACAATCACAAACTTATCCAAATACTTGTTGAATAAACTATTCATGAAACACATGAATGTAGCGGGTGCATTGGTAAGACCAAATGGCACCACTGTGAACTCATAATGGCCATCTCTTTTCCTGAAAGTTGTCTTGTGAATGTCTTCTTACTTTATCCTCACTTGATGGTAGCCAGACCTCAATTCAATCTTGGAAAACACCTTAGCTTCCTTCATCTAATTAAACAAGTCATCAATTCTTGGCAATGGATACTTATTCTTGACTGTCACTTTATTTAGCTGCATGTAATCAATACACAGCCTCAAATTCCTATCCTTCTTCTTGACAAATAACACAGGTGCTCCCCAAGGAGATACACTCGGCCTGATATACTCCTTGTCCATTAATTCTTGCAGTTGCATCTTCAATTCTACTAATTCTGGTGTGCTCATTCTGTAAGGAGCTTTGGAAATTGATGTTGTCCCTGGAACAAGATTGATGGAAAAACCAATATCTCTCTTGGGTGGTAGTCCCAGCACTTCATCAGGAAACACATCTTGGAACTCTTGCAACATCTGAATGTCCTCTATACTTGGTCCCTTATCCTATGATGAATCTGATATGTGGACTGCATATAATTAACAACCCTTCCTATAAAATTGTTTCAATTGCAGAGCTAAAATCTGCCTTACTGAAACTTGCTTGGGAATTCCCCTCAATAACCTTGGTCTTCCCTCTTCATCAAGGCATTCAAGTACCTTCTCATAGCAGTTAATCTTGGCTCTATGTCTTTCCAACCAATTCATACCTATTATGGCATCATAAGATCATAATGGTAGGACATTTAAATTTGATTTTGTGAGCAGTCCATTCAACTCTATGGGGCACTCCATCACTACTTCACTCACCTTTCTCTTGGTGCCTATGGATAATTGAACTAGCCAAGGCTTACTATGCTTCACTTTATTAAGAGAACAGCCTTCAACCACCTTAAGGGACACATAACTATGAGTAGATACTAGATCAATCAAAACAGAAATAGATTGCTTAGCAATCTTACCTTCAACTTCTACCACTGCTGATTGATGGTCTACTTGATGATCATTCAATGCTGCATAGATTCGAGGTGCTACCCTTGCCATACCTTCCACTGTAGTTGCTTCTTCTAAGTTGTGCAAGATCCGAGGATTCTCCCTCTGATGTGGGAAGTCTCTAAGCCGGTGGTCTCCTCTACATCCCCAACACTGAAGTGGTCCCTTTGATGCTTTTTTTGCTTCTATTGCTGGCTCGAATCCACTTCTTGCTTGTTGTCCCTATGGAAAATTCTTGGGCTGATTTCTGAATGGTGGCTTGAACCCACTTTTCCTTTGTTCAAACCTCCCTCTTGTTTTTTCC
Source organism: Larix kaempferi (assembly GCA_027924585.1). Classification (NCBI taxonomy): domain Eukaryota; kingdom Viridiplantae; phylum Streptophyta; class Pinopsida; order Pinales; family Pinaceae; genus Larix; species Larix kaempferi. The sequence continues at coordinate 4,391,453 of BSBM01000451.1, read as the reverse complement.
TTCCATGTTGGTTGAACTTTTGACTTTCCTCTTCTCTGCTCATAGCAATGCATTGCCATCCTAATGACTTCATCAAGGCTTGGTGGATTGACAAACTCAATCCTATCTCTGAAATTTTGAGGTAGACTACCAACGAAACATTGGATCTTTACTCTTTCATCATTGATGTAGTCTACATACCTCAACAACTCCAAAAACTTATGGACATGATCTTCCATGGAATTCTACCCCAACTTGAGTTCATTGAACTCTTTCCTCTTGTTGTCATAATACTCTGCTGATAGGTATTTTTCTTTGAAGTACCTTTGAAACCGCTCCCAGCTTATCCTCTTTTCACTGATCTTTTGCACTTGCATGAGGTGCTCCCACCAAATTGAATCTCTGCCATTTAGATTGTAAATGGCGACTCTGGCCTTTTCATTTTCTGAATAATCATGCATTATGAAGTACTTCTTAATTCCAAGAATCCATGCCTCCGCCTCTTGACCTGTCTTACCTTCCCCCTCAAATGTGGGAGGCCTTACCTTCCTAAATTCTCCCAAAGGACCCTTCCAAATTTCTTTCTTCTCTCACTTCTACTGGAAGTATGCCTTGGGATTCTTTGAGAACCTCTGGAGTCACATGACCTACTGGAAAGAGATCTTGAGGAGGGCGTTCTGTGCTTTATGCTCACAAAACTCCTTCTAGGGCTTGGAGTCCTCTTCCTAGAACGACCTCTAGAATGGCTACCTGCATCTATTTCTTCTCTTCCCACATTGCTTCGGTTAGACCCAAGATTTATCCTTTGATGCATATGAATGAGGCTGTGCAAGACGGAAGCATTGAGCTGGTGTTGTTTTTCCTCCGCCTTCATCAATTTCTCATTGAAGATCACCATTGTTTCAACCAAGTTATGGGGAGTTATCTACTCCCTTCTTCCATTGGATTTAGTTTCAGTATGTGCTTCTTGCACATTCTCTCCTAGAACATCTTCCTCATGCTCATATGGATGATCATAAGGATCCTGGGCATCATTTATGGTCACCATTTTCTTGCTTTCCCTGTACGTTGCCTCTGTGGTACGATTCAACTACTAATTGTTGCAATCACTGTTCATTGAGACATTTATCAGACATCATAAGAATGCACATAAACATAAAACATCCATACAATATGGAATTTACTCATTGGACAACAACAATAAGAAATTTTGTTAAAACTGTGCCATTGGTGCCATTCCGCCTGCAAGCTCATTCGTGCATCGGCCCAAGCAGCCCCAATGCTGCAACTTGGGCTCTAATACCATTTGTCACGTCCCTAGTCACCTTGGTTCCCTTCAGAGGCGATGGGAGACAACTTGATACATTTTTTTCTTAAAATCCCTCTGTTCTTATACACAGCCGCAATGGCCTACGATCTACAATCCGTAAGCCTCAATGCGGGATCCAGAAAGGAGGAACCACAATTCATAACTTCGACGAAATCACCTTTCTAACTTCCGCAATCCACCTTGCGGGATTCGGAAAGTCATAACCACAAATTACCGCCCCAGAAAAATTCACCTCTGTAATCCGCAATCCACATTGCGGGATTCGGAAATGCGGAAGCCCAAATTCATGACTCCGGCAAAACACCCTTCCGACTTCCGCAATCCGCAACCCGCATTGCGGGATTCAGAAATTTGAAATCCCAACTTCACGACTCCGGCAAAACACCCTTTTGAATTCCGCAATCCGTAATCTGCATTGCGTTTTTCAGAAATGCAGAATCCCAAATTCACGACTCCGGCGAAACACCCTTCCAACTTCCACAATCCACATTGCGGGATTCGGAAATGCGGAAGCCCAAATTCATGACTCTGGCGAAACACCCTTCCAACTTCCGCAATCGGCATTGCGGGATTCGGAAATGCGAAAGCCCAAATTCATGACTCCGATAAAACACCCTTCCGACTTCCACAATTCGCAATCCGCATTCTGGATCTGGAAAGTTGAAAGTCTAACCATGCAAATCCAAAGGTTGGTCCTGGACCTCTACAATCCGCATTACGGGTTTAGAAAGGCGGAACCACACTCCCCCTACATTTGCAAACTTCCCAGGCTCCTAACTTCCTCATCCCTAGACCAAATGGGACAAGTCCAGTACTATTGGAAAGCTCTTGAAGAGCTCTATCTATTGGTGTAATCCTCTGCCACAACTGTGGACTCTAACTTGGTAATTTTCCAACTGAATCATAACTCAACCTCCCTCAATGCATCATTACCCTTCTACAAGGGACTCTGCCTGCCTTCTTCCCTAACTTATTCCTTTCCCCTGACCCATAGAGAGGTCATGAAACACCACAAGGCTATCTAATTCCTTTCCCATGTCCAGGTGAAGCCATACAGTCCATCTAACAGTGCATGCAATGCCTACAAAACACATATAATGAAACTAGGTCTAACACATGCATCTGCAACATGCAAGCTTAGTAGCACATCAACTCTATCAAATTATCGAACAATCAAACATGCATCTATTTCATACTTAGGATTATACATAACCTTCCTACTAATCAATTTCATGTAATCATTCATTCAAATAACTTGAACATAATAGATAGGCATAACACATGAAATTATCATCATTTAATACCACAAGGAGCACTTATCTTGGAATGGAACTGTCCAAGCAACTGGATAAGTGAGGGCAATGTTCCACCCAACCATATGTCTCTGTACAACCTATACTATTTTAGCTGAGAGACCACCCCCGTGCTGGGTTGTGTATCCACTAAGGAGGGCTAAATAGGATCTCTCATAGTCAAGGTTCCATCCCAATGCTAAGCCAACCTACAGTTGGGTTAATCAAGCATGAAAGGGAACCAGGGAGGATGATGCTAAGTCAATGAGCTCATCCACATAGCTGCAGGCATCTCAGATTACTCAACAGACATGGCACCCACAATACCTACCTCACCCAACACAAGGAAGCCCCCCTTCTCTACTACACAGTCCCTCAAGGACCCTTCCATCCAGTGCTCTTCAGGGTGGGCATAGAAAGGTCCAACTGCTACCTTCATGAGATTTCAGTCTTCACTAGGTTTATCAAGCAAATCCAACCCTAGGTTTGACCTTCTTCTATGTTATTCAAACAGGAATCTTCTTCGGGTTGCGATCGAAGCTCTGTCCCGCAACTCGATCCTCTAAAATCAAATCCAGGTGTTCTCACGGCTTTACTAAGTTTCTCATGCTATGTAATTCACCCACAAGGTTCATGTTCATGGGTTTCTCAACAAATAATGCTTCCACGCAGGGTTCTGTGTGCTCTCAGATTTGCAAATTCCAGCTATCACAGAATTGCGATTTTCTTCTTCTGCTACTTCTCGGCTTGGCTCTCCTCATGCATGATGAATGAGGTTCTTGGTCCACAATGGAATAGCGATCAAGGTGTGCGAATTCCCAGGTGGTAGAGTGGCTTAAGGGACAGGTAAAACAGAGCCATACTTTGTCATACAGATTTGTAGGGCTCCATACTCCATCGATTTCATGAGCAGGTTTTCTCAACCACCTTCTTACAACCGAATTAAATGTCAGCATGAGAGTCAAATGGGTTCACAATTTGACATGTGGCAACATGGGTTCCAACCCCACAACTCCCTCACCTCTCCCTAGTGGATACACATGGGCCCTTCTCATTGGTTGCCTCCTTAGCCAGTTTCTTGGTATTTTTATTGCAATATGTAATAATTACATCATTTACAATATTCCATGGCTTCATAGCACATGGGTAACAGAATTGTCAAATACTTTCCTTCTAAATAAAACTTGAGCATCCTCTAGTGGGGCCTTGGCCTTGAGTTCCACACTAGGGAAAACTCACATTACATGTACACAATATTTGCGTTGAAGCCAATAAACCCTAAGGGTCAGAATGGGGACATTACATGTGGCAAGCTAACCTAATTGATGATGAAAATCAACAAATTCCACAGTTTGTAGGTGGGCTCAAAAATCATGCACTCATGTGGTATATGAATTTTTTCGAAGAAGGTCCAAAAAAAAAGAAGCAAATCAAAGATTCCTTTCTAGACCACTTCAAGGTTGACGATTCAAAGCATTTATTAGGCTACCACTTGAAGTAGATTAAGCAAAGAGTGGGAGAATCTGTCTGAGAATATGATAGAAGATTTAAAGATGTCCTAGGCCAAATGCCTGCCAAGATAGACCTTGTTGTAGTCATTTAATTTTTTGTCGAGGGTCTAGCTAAAAGAATCAGAACTCCGTTGATGATGCATGAATACACATCCTATGAAGATTCCTTGAATAAAGTATTAAGAATTGAATCAAACTCATATCATTTGAGTCGCACCATCTACAGAGAATTGCAAGATATAATCGAGAGGATGGAGAAATCAATGTATCATTTGACTCTGTGACATAATGATTTATGGTGCACTAAATGTTCTAATGAAGGGCACACTAAGGACACCTGCCCTTACTATGATAAGAGAAGTTATCACAATAATTATAATGTTCAACAAGGAGAAATTAGAATACCACAAGAAAGACTAAATATATTTCCCGAAGAAAGAAAGCCATAAAATCTCCAGACGACACAGATGACTTATTTCTGTGACATATGTGAAATATTTGAGCCACACATGACTATAGTCTGCTCATATAATGTTGATAATGTCAAGACAAACTGGTGTGGAATTTCTCGAACGACACAATACTCAACTACAGTGTGCATCAAGGATTTAAAAGCTAAAGCAAATCACGACATAGTCTATACAGGATAATCGCAATAACGACCATTGTATCCTGGGGTACTAACCACTAGGTCAAAGTAGACCAGGCTGCTATGTATGTTTTAGTGAAGAACATTAGAGTCATGATTGTCCATGGAAGGACAAGACTGACTTAAAATTTTGTACAAAGTGTGGAGTTGAGGAGCACACTCTCGAAGAGTGCCACATCATGTTAAACGACCTTAATAAAAGAAAAAAATTGAACATTTTATCATGTGTCTCTAAGTGTAGCTGGAGTTTTCACCCCAGCTTGTGCTAAAGAGCACCTACTAAGGATTCAGGAACCCTTCGTAGCAATTCAATAATGGATAGAAAATAATATGTGAAATGAGTAAAAACTAAATATTAAGATGTGACATGTGCAAGTGATATCATAAAAATAAACCTAACAATAACAATAATAGTAAAAATAAACAATCACGAGGAACACATTAATGGAATTGAAATTTTTTGTATTAATGGGCAAACAAGGGTTTGCAATGGTGTTTACCTCAAATGGTGAGGTTGTAGGAGTCCTTGCAGCAGTACGAGAGTAGTGCACCAGATCTCCAAAGTTCCTTTCCCTTCTCCAAATGCTCAATAGGTGGCCAAGACTCAACTAAAATGGTGAACAAAAGCACAAGGTGATAGGATAGGGTTCAACAGGAATTTTGGCAGTATAAGGGTATGAAGAGTGATTGATGGATGTGAAATGGGGGGCCTCCATCACCTTTTATGGAGATTTTGGGTGGTGGAGTATTGACCCATGGTTTTGGGAAACTAATAGTATTCGTAAATGGTTTTAGGGTTTTCCTCTCTTTTTGAATTTATTTTTTACTTTTCCCCTTTTTTCTTTTATTTTGGGAATTTTGGACCCTTTTTTGAGGGTTTTTTACCTTTTTTCGAGGGATTTCATTAATTGAGGAGGGAAATAATGGTTTTTTTCCCTTTTGGTAACCATTTGAGGGTTTTTTAGGGTTTTGGAGGCCAAAAGTGTAGGAAAAGTGGACAAATGGGTTATGTACTAGGGAGATGAGCTAGCGAACAATTTTTGGGTGTTAACACTAAGAATGAAGCTTGTAGCACCAAAAGTTTGCATAGGCACAAAGAATGGGGCGATAACCCTTAGATCACTCGACTGCACAATAGGTAGGAAGATTATCCTAACCCAACCAAACAAAAAGATCTATTAAAAAATGCCTCGAAAATATTCTCACAAATAACATTTGAAGAAAGTAAAATACTTAATGACTTACTTCATCTATTAACAAAAGAAGAAGTTGTGGCAAGGTTAATTGACTTAATGCATCTTCTTGAAATAATGGCCAAAATGAAAACTCACTAAAATGCTATGTAGTCTAAATCATGAACAGAAAATCGATATGGATCCTCTTGTTGACCTGGAAGTCGACGGATTTCATATTTCACAAGTTGTCCTCGACTTTGGGTCGCAAGCAAATATCATGACTAGATCAACATGGTAAAGCATTGTTCGACCATGACTTGAATAATAAGGGATCTATCTTAAATTAACCGACCAAGGACTAATTGAACCCATTGGCATGTGGCGAAATGTAAAAACTTCAATCATGGGTTTCAACACACATATTGACTTCTAAATAATTGATCCACAAGAATGGGCCAAATATTTTCTAGCACTAGTCTGACGACCTTAGGGACGAAAAATGAAAGCTTCCATTTCACTAGAAAAAGAAAGGATTAAACTCAAAGAAGATGGGAAAAAAGTAATTGTACCTATCAATCCATCCCGAGGAAAACCCTAGGCAAAACTTGATGATCACAATGAAGACATCCGATGTTTGTACCAGATAGTCCACAACAATGAATATCTCGTCGAACCCAATAATTAAGGAGAACTATGACTGGGGAGTCTGATGTCTATTGGGTACAATTCCGACACAAAATTATATGACCAAAAAATTGAAAACTATGAAGCACAAGCTCGTGACTGTTGGTCTATTGAAGTCATTCCTAGAAAAAGAACGCAATAATGTTTCATTGTATTCGTCATTCCAAAAATATTTGAGAAGAAAATCATAGAATATCTTACTATTATTCCTACCAAGAGGGAATCGACAAGCACCCCACCTCTACGATATAAAGAATGCGAATCTCTGACTATGCATATTGAGCAAGTATCTAAAAATTTCGGTGATGAAGGTAGACTATAGTCTCTAGTTGAAACATTTACTGGCCAAGTAGCAAGATGGTGGGATACCATTCAATCTCGCCTTCAGACTTCAACTATTGCTTCTACAAATTTTATTGAACGATTTGGAGGAAAGAAGCTTACAACACAAATCATAATACCTAAATTCACGGAAGGTCAAGACCCAGTTCGCCATATATGTTTATGTGATAATGAGTGGAAATGAGCTGGATACCGAGATGAAAGACTCTACCCCCATCTTTTTCCAAATACACTTGAAAAATATAACAAGCAAGTGGTACAATATGGAAGAAGCTCGAGGAGACACATTCAACTGGCTAGAACTCAACGAAAATTTCATCAAATATTTTTCTTTCATTCCAGAAGAAGAAAACATAAGAGAAATAGTCGAGCAAATAAATTTGTTTATCCAACCGACGAATGATACTACTGTGTCGGCAACGACAGAATGACCTCAACCAACCTGCAACAATCTTACAACAAGGCCAATATCCCGATCGACACGACTTGAGCTTGAAAATGATCAAACAATGGGCAAAAGTTTCCAATGGAAAAAACATCATCCTAACATTCAAAATCCTATAAAAACTTTGATGAAAGTCAGTACAAAAGGAAAGACCGAATCAGAGAGATTGAATGCAAGTGAATTTCCTCAATCATTTACAAAATTCAAAGAGGGAGAGTGAAAGATCAATGAACAAAGAGTACCAAAATGGATGTACGCGAAAATCAAAATAAAAGAAGTCAACATTTCAAACGACGACCAACCGAAAATGGAAAAGATTGGAGATTATTGGTCCGACCAACAAATAGCCAACATCACCAACTTTTTAAAAGAATATTAGGATGTCTTTGCACAAGATTGAAAATATTTAAAAGGACTAGTCCAAGAAATGGGCGAAATGAAGATCAACATAAAGCCAGATTCCAAGATTGTAAAGAAATGACCTTATCAGTTGGCACACAAATATAAGGACATAGTCAAAAAGGAAATTGAGAATATGCTTGCTATAGGAATCATCTACCCAGTTGATCATTCTGAATGGGCTAGCCCTATGGTCGCCCAACACAAGAAACACGATCAGGAAAAATTATGAATTTGTGTCGACTTCAAAGGATTGAACAAAGTAACTTTGACCGACCCATTTCCTACACCTTTCATCGAAAAATCATCAACGAAGCTGCAGGGCATGAATGCTACTCTTTCACCGCCAGATTTTCAGGCTACATTCAATTCCCTATTGCAAAGGAAGACCAACATAAAACGACATGTGTCTATGAATTGGATCATTTGCCTAAAGTTATGCCATTTGGAGTAAAGAATGCACCTGCGGTATTTTCCATGATAGTTGTCAAAGTGTTTCAAGAATATATATACATGTACAAACACACACACACATATATATATGGTTGTCTACTTCGACGAATGGAAAATATACTCACTGCTGAGAGACCATATCCAGTATCTGTGATTGATGTTAGAATGATGCCACCAAATTCAGCTATCACTGAACATTAAAAAGTGCATTTCCACAACCCCAATCGGTATTTTACTCGGACATATTGTGTGCAAAGAAGGGATTAAAGTCGATTATGCAAACATTAAAGTTATCCTCGTCTTGAAACCTCCAGTAAACCCAAAGCAATTTATAATACTTCTTGGTCATACAGGTTATTATCGAAAATTTACAAGGTACTATTTTGACATGAAATATCCTTTGGAGGAATTGTTAAAAGAAAATCAGGATTTCAGATGGTCCCAAGAATGCGCAGAATCATTCGAGCTCCTTAAAAGAAAACTTGTCGAAGCCCCAATTATGAGATTCCCAAATTGGTTGATCTAGTTTCACGTCCATATTGACACCTCAGGCATTGCAATCAGTGCAATTCTTACCCAGCCAGGAGAAGACAGAATGGACCATCCAAATGCATATGCCAGTCAGAAGTTACATAAGGCTGAAAGAAACTATTCCACCACTGAATGAGAAGCCCTGGGCATGGTTTTTTCACTGTAGAAATATCGACATTACCTCTTCTCTAATCCATTTAAATTTTATATAGATCATCCAGTGCTCAAGTATCTAGTCAATAAACCCCTGCACCATGGTCGACTATGTAGATGGCTACTATTGTTTTAAGAATTCGAATTCGAAATCATTATCCGACCGAGAAAGAATAATGTCGGACCTGACCATTTGTCATGAGTCAAGATAGGAGCCCACTTATTTACACATGAGGTGTCATTATTTCAATCATCGCAATGTCAGCATACAGTTCACTCTCAAGGCATCAATATGATTAACACACGTACGATTATTAGAACAAATCTACAGCACATGCACAAAAGATCTGCAACAAACCTTTGCGCCATACTCAACATTTGTCGCCTCCCCTTCAATCCCATCCCCATCATTTCAAAACTTCATTGGCCACTCACAACTTCCGCTATAAAAGACCACCTATACCCCCTATAGCATCACAACGAAATCCCAGGAAGCCATGGCATTCTTTTTTGCCACCCCTGTCCTATTCCCCTTATTATTCTATCAGAAATGCTTGAGCATCAGGAATCCCATCTGCTATACTTCATTGATTGTTTCCCATCACTTCTCGTGATATATGAGCATTTCGACGCCCCCATAGAATCTACCTTCCACTCCATGATATATGAGCATTTCGATGGATCTCGATGTGCCAAGACCAAGAATTGTCATTCTGTTCCTTGCCACCAATCACGTTCCCGAGCTCCCAATTCCCCTAGTCGATTAATTTGCAAGCTGGAGCGAACGTGGAAAGTATAGCGGACCAAGTAACTGTTTTCTTAGATGCTTTTCTTCTCTGAAACAACATTCCATTGTCTTGTTGGTCATCTACAAGACTGCAGAGTTGTTATATGTTGTCCAGTACCAGACTCAATGCATAGATGTTGTTCAGTACCATATTATGCTATCAACTAGTTCTCCATACACGGGAATATTTCAAGTGATGATCAAACCACTGTAGAAGGCTGTATCGGTCTAGATTAATTACTTACATCTACTAGTTCACACCTGTAAGTAGCAGTGACTCCAAATTTTGACCCAGTTATTTAGTCATTTACTTGATCTCTTTGGGACGAAGAATCGTTTTGTTGGTGGGGGAGATGTTGGAGGAGCCTAGTCGACTAGGTCCTCCACTGACTATGGCCGTCCCAAAGACGCCGGTCGGTTAGTTGACCGACCGCGTAGTTGTAACTGGATAACTATATCTAAACCATATAAATAGGTTGTAGAGCCGACAACAGAATATATCACTAGACTAATATTGTACTATGCTTTGGTCTCATTAGTATAAAGCTTGTTGTTGTTGTCCCACTTACTCTTTTATATATTGTTGTATGATGTGTGTGTAGGTAACTCTTTTTCTATACTTGTATAATGTACTACTAGTAACCGATGCAATTCCCTATACTACAACAGTAGACCTAGGTGATAGGGGGCATCCCTGGTAAGTCACTGGTAAAGTCATGTAGACTTAGGTGATAGAGGGAGAATGTGAGATTCCTCGTTAAATTTTTTGAGGAGGGTTGGTCATTACTCAAAGTCAAGTTTAAAGGGGGGATTGTTAGGTTAACCTTGACTTGGTGAATGAGTCATTGAGCTAATATTGGTTTGGGTCAAAGAATGGTATTTGGTGGCTAATGATATTTGGTGTTCCATAATATTTGGTGGCCAATGGTATTTGGTGTCCCATGATATTTGGTGGCCCATGGTATTGGCCCAAGGTATTATATGTAATAAAGCTTACAAAGGACTTGGCATACTCCATTGTAATGTGACCTGAAGGTGAGCGGGTGAGCTCACTTGGTTCAGTTGGCTGGTTTTGGCCAAGGTAATGAAGATCTTCATTGTGGTTGTTTTTTCCCTCATGGGGTTTTCCAGGGTAAATTGTGTTGTGTTCAATGTTGTTATGTGGTTAAGATTATTATTGTTCTCTCATTATTATGTATTCTCATTTAAACCCCAAGAACACGTAGGAGTTATTCCAACACCCCTTCTTAACGACTACTTGTCTAGATCTTTGTTGGGTAGCATCTTGCAGGCCACAAAATCCATCAAGCTGCCTTAGTATTAGATTCTTGATTTCCACTCTTGAACTCCCGAGTCAAGGATCTCCAAAGTCAATTACTGGACCACACTATGTCATGGAACCTCACTAGCAGACCACTTTCGTCCTCAACAACTACCGAGGGATCCTTCCCCATATTCACACCTCCCAAACTAACTGGACAACATATTGAGTTGAACATGTTCAATTCCCCCCTCTGGCTTTAGATATACATTTGTTTTATACCAAGAACTCTTTCATCTGATTTGAAGATTCTTCATTTGATCTATGCACCCTAAATAAAAACAACAAATTCCACACAATCGTTGCCTCTTCTCTGCAATCTCTTTCTTTATCACAACAATGATGATTAGCTATGAATCGACTCCTTTCGGTATATATTCACACATACCAGTGTCATGGCATCTCAATTGGGCCTTGCACAAGATAAATAAAGGCTTATTACCTTATATCTCAACACTAGGAACCACTCAGAAAAAACCCTAATCCTCCTCTGATAATGGAAACCAATTATCAGCTAGCGTACAACTCATATTTCAATGAAATGACAGGTTATGCAAATTTATAGCGGCTGTAGAGCATTATAAAATGGAGATTTCCTTTAGTCTAGTTCAACTTTTCTCTCTCCAAGCATGAAATAGAAGAGTGGCTCCTTTTAATTGACATCGGTTCAATATTCATATATCACATAATTGATTCACAACCGGGTATCAAGGAGATATGTATATCCAAATTGCATTCCTCTTTAGGGCTCTCTCAACTACTACTTCAAAAAAATACACATTCCTCCTCCAATCGTGTACGTGAAGCTCCTCCTATCTCACAGGACGATGGGATGTGAAGCTATTTCCATAGCTCCGATGACTTCCACGGTTGATGATTATCACAAACGACGGCTCCCTAACATAGATATTCTCAACAATACCACTGCAATTTCTCAATGAATATTTGGGCGGCGATATCTTAAACAAAACACACACACACACTTGCAACACATAGAGAAAACCAATCTACTCTCACATGCTACAAAACACACATAAAATTTAGAAGTTTAACACTCTCCTATGATACATATGTACAGAGGATCATCTCCCACTCTCTCACATATTCCTGGGCACTCCCATGGGGGAATTAAGCCCAGCTAGGGTCTAATACCATCTAAAAAATTGAGATAGGAGAAATGATTGCACACTTGCAATTATAAATCTATTGAATAGCTTGATTATTACAATGTATTGTGACTCCAATATATAGAGTGCACTTGATTGTTATTAGATCTAATTTATTCCAATAATATCTCAACTACACACCAAATTAGGAGACTAAGTTGGAGAGAATCGCTCAACTCCAACTAGCTCTTCAACAATATTTCACAATTAGCAAAATACAATTATGAAATAATCTCACAAGTAGGAGTTATTCCAACATATAGCAAATCCAAAAGTGCTTTATAACATATAATCTCAAAATTAAAGGCAACGCATCCTATCCTTTCCTCCTCGTAAAAGCAAATCTCTCCCTAATTGAGAGCATGGCTATGACTAGGTACCTAATGTAAAATAATATGATAAACAACATAGGAGACACACGGCTTCCTAAGATTGCTTCATACTCTAGTCAAAACCATCCACGACTTAAGCAAGGTTGGCATAATGATGCCAAGTCTTAGTCTAAATCATTGGGGAGTCGAGGAAGAGGTCGCTCTACAGAAAAACAATAATATTAAAAATATTATTACATATAAATTTAAGAAAAAGATGTGGTGCAATAGAGAGTTAAAGGATAATGTAAAATTAAGATATTATAAGGAGGTGATCAACCCTAATTTAGAAGATAAAAAGTATCTCTTTATTTTAACTAGCATAAAGAAGAAATCAACATTGCTAAAATAAGACCAAACTATCAAGCATTGCACAATTCCCACAACGACGTGGGATGAAAGAATCTGTCATCTTTGTAACACAAAGAGGGTTGAAGACAAAAAAACAGTTTCTTATTAATGTCTTGCATACACCCTCATTGGAGCGCAATTTCAAAACATTTGCTACAATATTAACCTTACTAACCTTTTAACTCATCATAATTATGGTGATTTAGGAATTGTTTCTCTTAAAGATTTTTGAACATAGAAATAAAATTAGAAAAAACAACAAGTGACTTATTTCCTTTTGGAGGTCCAATAAACCATAATCACTATCATCATCATCATATTAATTTAAAAAATGAAAAATATATATAAAGTTAAAATAGTTATTATAAGCTTTATCAACCCTGTTACCAGATAAACTAGCAATGCTAGTGTCCAGTAATCACATACAAGGGGAGTGCGACCCAATGTCACCTCAACCACACTTCCATCTAACTACCTTAGAGTGTCTTGACCTCCAAGGGGGAGCCCTTATATAACACCTGTAAACACTTAGACACCAAACCCCAGGTCTTCATATGCAATTTGTGTTAGTGACCAATGCCTTTTATGGAGTCCAGTGAAGAAATGAATAAGACATACTATGAAATATAAATGGCGGAGATATTATCAAACCAAAATAATATGTCACTATTATAGCAAACTTCCTTCACCAAGCAATCATGTTAGGCATGTAATCATTCATTAAATAAAAAGCAAACTGTATTAGGACTATTGTAATGAATATAACTAAGGTAACTCCAACATTAGATTCAACAGTAAAAACTACTTAGGTTCAATGATCTTCAACCATACATTTAGATAGAGATTTTGTCCAATAATTTTCCAACAACTACAATATTCAAACAATGCATGGCATCTATAGATATCAACCAAACTGAGACAATTTTGAACACTATAACTTTACATATCATGTCTAATTTAGGACTCATGTAGCATGCATATAGAATCATGAGTATTTTTGCAAGATGAACTCATATCTGCAATTTATTTCTTAAAGATTTGCACAGAAAGTGTTAAAAAAAAGATTTGAAAGACACCACCCAATTTTACATTAAAAACTTATCCATAAGGGTTAGGGTTTGAAAGAAAAAAAATCAAATTCATGGAATAAAGCCTAATTTTGAAAACCTACCACATGGGTATTATAGATCGGGTCACAAAACCATAAAATATGAAGAGCCCAAGTAAAATCATGAATATATGTTGCTTAAAAATAAAAAATAGAAATTTACCGAAGAAGGTAGACCATAACAACCTGCTCTTATACCAATATAGAATAAGGAGCCAAGATATCACTTAAATATATGAAAAAAATATAGTCATCAAGCAACTAATCTTAAGCATATGTTCATTTCTTGTTAACATCATGTTACTATGCAAGAGATGAATGCTTGAAAATGTCAATGCTTCCATATAGGAACGTTGAAGACAAGAAACACATGCCAATGCTTCCATATAGGAATGTTAGAGACAAGTAGGAATAAGACAACCTCTGCAATCATAAGAATATAAATCTCAATGCAACAAGAACAAGGTGCTCATGACAAGATTTCAAGATTATAAGATTGATCAAAGCCATATAAACATTGAGTAAAAAAGGATCGAAATAAACATGACATGATATATATGAAAATAGATCAAAATGTTTAACATGATCAACATATAGCAAATTATGACCAACCCATGATATCACTTATAAATTATAAAATGACAAGTCACTAATGGCCATAATCATGGGTTCATTCCTTGTTAACATCATGTTAATATGCAATAGATGAAATACCCTGGAAATGTCAATGCTTCCATATAGGAACGTTAGAGACAAGAAACACATGTCAATGCTTCCATATAGGAACGTTAGAGACAAACAATACATGAACTAGATACAATCTCTGCAATACATGAAAATGAAACTATACCTTAATTAAAGAACTCATGACAAGCCAAAATATGATATCACATAGATTACAAAAAATGATTTTACTCAAGAAATTAATTAGCAAGAGCATATAATGATCATAAAAAGATAGCTTATAAAAACAATGAAATTTCTTTTACACAAAGGTCAGCAATAACATATAAATAAAACAAACAATGATCGCAAGATAACACATATAGAAGCATCATTATCATTATTAGAAGAGTAAGACCATTCGGGTCTTGTATTTGCAATGTAATCTTCAGCAAGAGCTCTCTGAAGTCTATTTCGATGTATGGATTTGGGGTTCTTGTATTCGTCACGCGGTCGATTTCGGAGTTCTTTCAACTATTAGTTGAGTTACATGTTGTGATGAGTTTGTAGCCACATGTTCTATTGTTTTGGCCATACACTGTTATGTTGTGCAAACATTTATCGGACAACTTGGTTCAGATGCAGTTTCATGAGAAGCAGATGTTGTCTTCATCAAGTCCATGAAACGAAGTGTGTTTTTTATTCGCATCGTATGGAGCATTCTAGAAGTTGTCATCAAGGGGGATGTTGGTGTGTTTCCACCTTCCTTCCATTTGTATTCTTTCTCTCTGTCATTATTAAGGGGGGGTGTTAGAATATGTAATGATGACTTATGTGGTATATTGGTAAAATATCTTTTAAAGACATAAAATAACTCTAATATTATAAAATAGAGTTATCCCACATGCATCATTGTAATTGATGGGTGTATTTTTATTGTGCCTAACGCCATAAGATGCCATCTTCATTCAGTTTGAGAGAAGTTTCCACACTTGATGTCCTCATCGAATTAGACTCTGTAATCAAAGCAGATGGTTTACCTCGTCTACCATCCATAAAATTTTATGAAGAAGTATTTGAAGACATTCCCTCGAGGTATTCCTTGAAAAATAAGTTATTATAAACCTTATATATAATACAAAGATAATATTTATAAATATTAATTAAATGAACAAATACAATATATAATGCCTATTGACAAAGATAATAAGAAGTTCACATATTTTTACACCCAATTCATCTATCCTATTTGTATAAATATATAATGCCTATTGACAAAGATAATAAGAAGTTCACATATTTTTACACCCAATCCATCTATCCTATTTGTATAATTTAATTGGTGATAATTTTTAATCAAAATTATTATGATTTCTTCCATCCATCCTATTTGTATAATTTAATTGGTGATGATTTTTTATCAAAATTATTATCATTTCTTCCATCCATCCTATTTGTATAATTTAATTGGTGATGATTTTTTATCAAAATTATTGTCATTTCTTTCGTCATTATTCCCATAACTTGCTTCATAGAAATGAAAGTGATGATAAGATATTTTATGTAAGGCAAAAGCAATTAGATTTCATATTCCCGAAGTGTCAAGCTACCTAGAATATGCCCCCACCAACTTTAGAAAGTGCCCAGGCCAAATATAAGGCTAAAATCCCCCAAACCCCCCCCTCTATATTAAGGACAAACAAAAACCCCTAATTCAGAACAAAACCCCTAAAACCTCCTAACTATGAAATAAGCGCAGACATCCGCTTTTATCACCACAATCTTTCGTCGCCGCCACCCCGTTGGATACGAGAAGTTCGCCATATCCTTGCGCCCGGCGCTTCATTTTTTCACAACTTCATCTCGTTGTTTTACATTCCTTTCATTTTTCCAGGCGTCGAACCTGCCATTGCTGGGAAACCCTAGCCGAGACGATTTTCAACTGTATCGACACCTTGTAAGTGAAGAGACGGCAGTCTTTATTTCTGTTTTTCCTTTTCATGTTATTTATAACTGAATATGTTTTAAATACCCTGCCGAAAGCTTCCTAGGGTTTTATTTTCCGATAAGGGTTTTGCTTGTTTTGCATGTAGGATATCACTTTAGTTAACAGAAAATGTCAGACGACGAAGCCAAAGAAGAGAAGGAGCTGGATCTCACCTCGCATGATGTAGTTACCAAGTATAAGCTTTCTGCTGAAATTGCAAATAGTAAGTGTTTAACCCTAATCCATGGTGGCTTTGACCTTAAACACAGGCTACACTACTGACTTTTAACCTTAAAACGTGGATTACACTAGAACGGTTTTGCTAACCTATCTCTAACAGACATTTTATGCCCTGTATTTTTAATATATTTTTATTATTATTTTGATTTTGATGACAGTTATTAGAGTTTTTTGTTTTTGTTAGTCTGAAGGTCCCATTTATATTAAACTTTTTGGAATATTGTGTATTATTTTATCTAGTGTTTTGATTATTTTAAAGACTGTACCGTGTCCGCATCGCGTTCTTGGATGTCACTGGTTTTATTCTTGGCACTCTATTTCATGGTAATTGAAATGAAAAAAGAAACAAATTATATTAATGTCCTCAAATAATAGAAAAGCGAATGGTATGGATAAACACAATATACTGGTATCTGCTGGCCAAGCCACAATAATACTTGGTGACTCGGGATCAGATTTGTACGCTTAGCTTATTTTTCTCGTGGCGGTGCCACTATAGTGCCACATTTCATGAGGTGCCATTTCTTTTTGGTGGGAGAAAAACTTCTACATTCTCAGATTTTGCTTTTGAAATTTAAGCTAAAATTGTCATGGTAAGGAAGGGTATAGATTCTCGGCCGCTTGGAGCTGAAGTGGATATGTTGGCTTTCCTTGCCCATATTGAATGGGGATTCTGTTGGCCAAACTCTTTGGCTGTTTTTTTTTTAATTTTTTAATTTTGGAAGAGGGGTGAAATGTGTCTCTTGGGGGTATTTGAGCCTTGGTGTGGGTATCAAACACCCCTGCTTTACCACTTATGCAATTTACTAGTATCAGCTAGCTAAATCTCAGTCATGAAGCCACGATAATACTTGGTGAATTAGAATCAGATTGATGGGTATATTTTTCTTGTGGCGATGCCACTGTTGTACTTGTGCCTAACGCCATAAGATGCCATCTCCATTCAGTTTGAGAGAAGTTTCCACAATCCTATCAGATTTGGCTCTTCAAGTTTATGTTAGAATTGCCATGTCAGCGACACAGACTCTCTCATGTTCAAATCCAAAGTGGTTATGTTGTCATTCCTGGCATATGTTGGCTGGGGATTCTGTTGTGCACACACTTTGGCTCCTGGTTATTTTTTTCTTCTTCTTTTCCATAAGATGGTTCCTATTCTCACTGTGTGGCAAGTGTGCCCTTCCCTAGTCTGGGAATATTACAAAGCAATATAGTTGACTTACAACACTCTTGGTGAAGAAGCTGTGGCTGGGCTATATCTATTCTGTCAGAGTAACCCTGGACTTGCACCTGGCCTCAACCGCTTGAGACAGTTCCCAGGGGAAAATGTGTCTCTGTGGGGATTTGAACCTTGGTAGGATTGCATTCTGACTTGACAGATTGAATTAGCAAACCACTGTTGGGTAATCTGCTCTGAAGTCATTTGACAAAGCACTGTTTGTTGAGAATCGAGATAATTTTTCAAGTATACTTGTAACATTTTAGTATTTTACCTATGTGACAAGCATTGAGCCAATTCTGATTGTGCATGGGCCAGCTGCACATTCATTTTGCTGGTTGCAGTTTGTCTGTCTTGATGTTTCCAAGTTTGCTTTCAATATCCTACTCGTGGAGAATGGTTATGAGGCAAATTTACAAACATTGGAATACTAAGCACTGTGAAGGTCAGGGAATGCCTGTTATGGAATCATTCAGGCAAACCCTGTTCGTTTTAATATATCAATATAATCTACTAAGTTTGCTTCTATTGCAACTGGGGCTATAAGGTGCAAAGAGAGATTTTTCTCTTCTATTTTTTGTGGTGCAATCATCAGATAAATTCAAACTTGTCTGCTTCATTGCAAACTGTGTTTTGAATAGTTACAAGTAGTATGTATTCAGGTCGACACATGTAGTTTGGGACTTTGCACATGAGAGTGAAATTATCTAATGTAATTGATATCATTTTGATTGGCTTACAATTACTATTTACTAAGGACTAGTACCAGCACTCGGGATCCTATTTTGAAAAATGATCGGAGATGTGGCTACTGATCATGATGATATTGGGATTGAAGTGTTTACCTGGCTGACAGCTGCATGTTGAATCTTGCAGAAGCTTTACAAACAGTTTTGTCTGAATGCAAGCCAAAGACAAAGGTGGTTGACCTGTGTGAAAAGGGGGACTCGTATATTAGAGAGTAAGACTTATTGAATTCATCTTTTTCTGCAGTTTGAATCCTTTATCTCCTAGAGCTTGAATCGTCAGTTTTTCTGAATGAAGTCTTGGAATTCCCAGATATACTGTTTTAGCTCAAAATGAGTATTATTTTTCTGTCTTTGTCCTGTGCAGGCAAACAGGAAATGTATACAAGAATGCCAAGAAGAAGATTGACAAAGGTGTTGCATTTCCTACTTGTATCTCAATCAATAACACGGTATGCCATTTCTCTCCTCTTGTTGGAGATGGAACTGTGTTGGAGGAAAATGACATTGTGAAAATGTGAGTATTTTTTTGGGAAGAGTTAGAGTGTTGGCCTTAAATACTAGCTATGAGTTATTATTTTATTTGATTGTATTCTGTGGATTTGAGGAAACAAAATCATCAATTGTTTAGTTTTATTTTACCCACAATTGGAGATACTGGTATCAAGTCATAATGTATTAGCATGTACTTATCATTTCACTTGGCTCTTCTATTGGTTCTTGCGATGTCAGTTTCATGGTTTTCATCCTTTTAAAGGAGACAAGAGCACTCTATTACTTCAAATATATGGGATAACTGAGATTGATTTTCAGACTAACAATTTTTTCTGGACGTCAGTGATCTGGGATGCCATATTGATGGCTTCATTTCAGTAGTAGCCCACACTTATGTGGTGAAAGAAGGTCCTGTTACTGGAAGGGTGGCAGATGTTATTGCAGCTGCTAACACTGCAGCGGAAGTTGCTTTGAGACTCGTCAAGCCAGGGAAGAAGGTGATTACTTTTTTTTCTCTTCTTTTCTCAAGGGTCAGAAATGGATTTGCTTAGTAAGTGTGGGTATTAACCAAAACTCTAATATACGTTAGTCTTTTGTGCCTTGTCTTCATGTTGGATGATGCTGGGTGGTTGTTATTGTGTGTATTTGAGTTATTGTTTGTATGTATAGAATTGAGATTTGTAAGTAGCTAACTTTATTCCTGGGCTAGTAAAGCCAAAGAGATAAGACTGCCTCTTATTTTATCTATGATGGAACTCCTTTCTTTCAGTAAGGACTCATATGCAGAGACACAGTTATTGGGTTGAGTTCCATCCATTAGTGTAGGGCCAGCCAACAACAGGGAGGGTGGGTTTCATTGTTTAGTTCCCAAACCATCCATTAGGGTTTTTAGTTCCATCCAACCCATTTCGATGGAGTTATGGCTCGCTTATTCTTATCTCTCTGGTTGTCTGGCTTTATGCACTTATCTCCATTGCTAGTTACCGAAATGATTTGCTTTTAGTTCTTTAGTACTTGTACTTGGTACCATATCTCTGTCATATCCAAATTATTTGGTCAGATTTTAAACAAATAGTCAAATAATATTTTAAGGGAAGGCCATGTACAGGTACATTGGTCTGTGCAGCTAACAAATCAGAAAATTAGCTAAGTACTCAAGATTGTAAATAGAAGGCACAATTTACTGGGAATTAGCAAGTGTATTTTTCTCAACTATATCTAATGGATAGGTGAAGCATGCTATTTTGAGAGGTAAACTGGAATTTGGTGGGATTCATCTGGATGTAGTGAAATCCCAACATGAAGAAGGATGTGCTGCGGAATGTTACAACTACGAACCTAATTTGGGATATTTTGTCTTTATTGTTTTTTCTTTGAAAATGTGGATTAATTCTACCATTGTTTGTTCTTGTTGTAAAACAATCTGGCAGGTTTTCCTACGAAGCTACCTATTTATTAATAGAACCATTATTTGACACCCCATACTTGCAACAGTGACCTATTGGATTCCTAATGGGGTCTAATTGCAGTGTTAATTTTTTTAGCTTGAATTTTAATATATAATGTGTGTAAGTAGAGGTACTGGGAAAATAATAGGGATAACATGAAAATTTTGGAACAAAGTGAGTGAGAAGCAAGGGATAATTTTGCCCATTCCAGATTAAGTAGTGCATTTAATCTTGGCAGTTTTTCAGCTAAATTGAAACTTTGTAGCCGAATTGAAGTTTCCCTTATCAATGCCTCCTCAAAAGTGATAGGTGCATGGAACATGGCTCTGCAGAAATCTGAAATCCATTGCCAAAAATTACTCAAGAATTTGATACCATTATAAAATAATATTTTTGACACATTTGAGTGACTGATGAGCACAATGAATTAATGCAAGGTTAGCAAGATTTGGTATGAAGAAAATTTAACCAAAGTCAAAAAACAAAATTTTAGTGTGAAGAAGTTGCTAGGCTGCTTGGGATGCAATGGTTCAAGAAAACTTGACCCATAGGAGGGTTTCGTTCCAGAAAATCTGAAGGGGGAGGACTTTACTACATAATGTGTAAACCCACCCCCACTCCTAAGCTGACTGAGAGAAGATATAAAACCAAAGCACATTTTTAAGGGTCTCTTTCCTTCCGCAGAAGGAACATTTAGGTTGAGAAATTCCTAGGTTTTGCAATATATGGCGCAGAGTAAGGCCTTCCATTACAAGGGACTAAGCACATATTATTGCCTTCTTCAAAACAGCCAGATCCTGTGTTTAGAGTCTTAGACCTAGGGTGCCATATTTTATTTGTCTATTATGAAGGCTTAGCTTTGGACATAGCCAGTGATAGCCATCAATAGGTTTATATTTTTTAAAGGATTTGGACTGGTACCAATGGCCCAACCCCTCCATCAAGTCAAGGGGACCTGGATTCCAATCTTAATGGAACGCTCTGGAACAAGGCTTTTGATCCTTTCCAAAAACAATCTTTCAGGAGTAGCGAGTGAAATATATCAAAATTGGCTAACCTTGCAAAATTCTGCTTTTAAAATTGGCTAACCTTGCAAAATTCCACTTTTAAAATTGGCTAACCTCTCTAGTCTCTCTCGACAGTGAAATATATCAGTAATCTTTTGCAAGCCTCTTTTAAACAAGCACTTGGCTGAGAACCAAGCAGTCTCTGCTAAAGGCCTGTTATAGAAAAGCATGACAGGCGACCACCATAAAATATGGTCATTGAATGAAAGACTGGATCGAAGAGAATTTCCTTAACATTGGAGCCAAGGTTTGATGTCCTTCCATGCTTTCTAGGTGCTCGTAGCTAGAGAGGTGCCTGCAATCTTTACATGAAAACCCCAAAGGTAGCAGAGTCTACATGATTTTTCAGGCGTCATTGTCTTCAACAACCCAAATGATCTGTTTTGCACATAGGTCCTGACATAGAGTGTGATCCCAAGACCACCTGAGTTCCCATGTAGCCATTAGAGACTCTTATTTATGTGGTGGAAGCTGTGTTACTGGATCTGCAAAACCTGTGTAAAATCCATCTTGGAAGTGGATCCCCTTTAGAAGGAAATTGGTCCCGATCCCATGAAACTGATCTTGAAATTTTGAAACAGATCCCAAAATTTCCAGTGCTTTTTTTGACCCTCTGATCTCCCCCAAAAATTGTTTTTTAATGAAAAATCCCAAAACTGTAAATGCCTATAAAGGCTAAAACCCTAAATCCCATTCCTGGTCAAGGTCTGATCTATCTTTCTATTAAGATCTGCTGTTGAGGTCTGATTTATGAAGGTCAAATCTCAAGGTCTGCTTTCAAGTTGTGATATATCATTATGGTCAAGGCCTGATCTATCATTATGTGCTACATTTTTGCTCACTTCACCCACACTATTATTTAGTCATTCCATAGGCTTGAAATCCCCATTCACTGCTGTTATGGACATGTGGCCATTGCTCACAAAATCATTATGACCTGCTTTTAATGCTTATGCTGAAATGGTCTCCAGAATGATCAATTATCAATGATGGGACATGGATGGCTAATAATGAATGCATGAGAACTATCTTTTTTGGTTATAACTTATATAGTTCTACTGTTGTGATTCCTAATTAGTTTTGATTCTTAATTTCTTTATATATATATATATATTGTACTTGCCATTTCCCTGCACGTGCACACACACACATTCTGTAATTGCCATCCCTGCCTTATATGGATCTTGGCTTTTAAAAAATGTGGCTGATCCAGATCTTGGTATCTTAGGGTGGAAGCCTTGAGAAGTTCTTGAGAAACTTCTCCAGTCTTCGATAGGCATTATCATCTTAGTTTTCGCTGTTTAGTTTTAAATATACATGGAATTATGAATGACATTAGCACAAAAATAACATCTACTATAGTTTGCCATTATGGGGATCTAGTAACATTGAAAGAAATCTGAGCAAAACCAAAAGATTCATATGGCTTATTCTGCTAGCTCATGAGGTTTAAATCCCCATTTTGTACTCTTCAACCTAGGTTCAGAATTGGATTTGGGTGTAGGGAGCAAAAAAGTGCCATGTGCACACCAGTGAGATCTTAAAACAACAAGCCAATATAGGGATCTAGCAACATTGAAACCTAATTTTGAATAGAGCCAAAAATTCCATATGGCTTCCCTTGCTTGCTAATAAAGGTTTATGCCACTTCAACCTGCATTGAGGAGTTAAAAATTTTAAAATAGTACCAGTAGTACCATGGAAGGGAACATGAAGAGGATGTGCATATGGAGAAGGTGAATATGGGTAATAGTGCTTTGAACAAGAGAAGATGGAGGTTATCTTAAGATTTTGTCTCTTCCCTTTGGTGGTCTGAAGGGGTGTGAATGTGGAGAAGTTGAAGCAGTAACATTAGCAATAAGGGTAATACTAAATAGTACATTGAGAGTTTGAACAGTAGAAGATGAAGGTTACCTGTCTCAACTCTTAGATTTTTTCTCGTCACTTTGGTCTCAACTATAGATATATTTTTTCTCGAACTTGATTGGTAACATCTCCAAGTACATTTAGACATAGAAGAGTGTCATGGGCCATGGCTGCATGGTGGTAGTTCAGACTTCAGATGGCTCTCTTCCCCCAAACTTATTAATTTAATCAGTAAATGGACCTTCCCCCCACCGAGGTGGTTGTAGAATGACAAACACAAGTTTCTTTCTTTTATTTGTTTGGTTCCTGAAATGGCTTAGGGCTTTATGAAATCAAAATATGTATGAGAAAATCATTAAACTAGGGTTCTACGGTAGAAAAAACAAACAATTAGCTAAAATCCTTTTAAAATACCTTCAATAATTAGTGCAGTTCTTCAAATATCTTCTCTAATGCTGAATCGATTTCCCAAATCATGCCTCGCAAAAAGGTTATTAGCCCCAGTGCAATCAATGTTGCAATCAATGAGGAAAAGTTTGTGAAAAGGGTGCTGGCAAATATGAAATGGAATAAGACAACCAGTACAAAGGAACCCAAGTCTATAAAAAGAAGAATAAAAGCGAGGAAGATAATTTAAAATTGTAAGAGTATGGAAAGGAAGGGGAAAGCAAATCTAATTAATAAATAACGAGAAAGATAAATATAATAAATAACATAGTAATCTAATCAAGAAGTAATGGGGAAGATAAATTAGGAGTGTAAGAGAGTATGAAAAGGAATGGACTGGTGAGTACATAAAAAACAAGAAAGATAAATATAATAAATAACATAGTAATATAATTAAGAAGTAATGGGGAAGATAAACAAAAATTGTGAGTATGAAAAGGGTGAGTTGATTACTTAAAAAACAAGATAAATATAATAAATAACAGTAATGTAATTAGGAAATAATGTAATCATTATTATAGAGCGAAATATACTCCAAAAGGAAATGTCCAACTTAAAGGGAAAGTAGAAAGGGACAGAATTAAGAAATAAAGGGGTAGCAAAAGTCTTAAAACTATCCAACATACTTGGAATGATGACAAATGTAAGCATAAAAGTGCAAAAAGCCAAGTCAGGGTTCAGAAAGCCCAATATTATAACAACCAGATAATTGGAGATTTCTGTAAAGTAGCCACTCAAAATCCCACCGCCTCCCCAAATCCATACCACCAATGCCCTAACCTATTACAGACACAAACTTACCTAAAATGGCATAAATTCTTCTTACAGCGTGTGGGCTCATGCACAAATTATGCTCAGAATATTTTCACACAGTGCACCATCCTTACTGAGTAGAAAATCTACTCAGATATGCAGAGACTGTAAATAATGAAAAATGCATCCATGTAGGGCTCTGTTTATTCTTAAAGATTTCTGTGTTCAATAAAAAATGTGTTATGCTTTAGTGTCTGGTAGGGTTTTTAATATCTACGTTATATTGGATCTTAGTGTGACTAAAAGAAAATATAAAGGGAAATGATGACAGCAACAGTGAATCACTTGTGAAACTTGCCAACCATGTTTCTGTGGTGTTTCCATTTTTGGAAATGCCTAGAAAAGTTTTTGGCACACCCTCTTTATTTTTGAAATGTTACCTTGGAGAAAACTAGATCCTGGTGGATGTGCGATACTTCACAGCTCCTCTTGTTGTTGTCTTTATTTTACTTTTTAACATTAGGATTTCATTTCTTTCCAGCTTCCATAGAAACCCAGTAACCTTGGTGGGTTACGATCTTTAAACTGGTTTGCAATTTTAGGGTTGTGATACCACAACCTTTGGTTGGTGCATTCTTTAGATTGTTTTGTGGCCTTATGATTGCATTTTTTATATTGCTTTATGCCATTAGGGTTGTGATCCTTCACGTTCCCCATAATATGATGCAGTCTTTAGATTGGTCCACATCTTTAGAGTTGCAATCCGGTTTCTCCGCTGCAACCTATGGGGGTGTGTTCTTGAGATTGCTCCCTAACATTGATGATTCTTCTTCATAATGCCAACATCTACCTTTTGAACTTTGGGTTGGCCTTTAGCTCCTACTCCGCTACCTTTGGGATTTTCGGACTTTATACTGCTCTGAATCTTCGGGGGTTGCAGATTTTAGTGTCCCGCAACCTTAGAGTTACATACATTTACAGCTACTGCATCTTTATCATGTCTGCAACTTGACTGGCCTGTTAACTTCCATTTTCTTATGGGGTCTCAGCTCACATCTTAATCTTGATGGTGTCTGCAACATTCCTGATTCACAACTTTTTCCAAGCTGCAATCTGTAGGGTCCATGTTGCTTTTTCTGCAATAAAACATCTTTTCTTTGCAATTGTTTTTTAAATGTCTATGCAGTATGACCCTAGCAAGGCCCATGGCTCCACTTGCACTCTTCAGATTGACATTCACTCAAATTTTCCTTAAGACTGTTTGCAGTGTCCCAAGTTTCATTTTTTCTCATCATTGTGAATTTACTCAAATATGGTTTTTAATAAAAAAGTACCAAAGCCTGTGCAAGTGATTATATGGGTGATGGATTGAAATTTAGACTCGTTTTCTTGATCAGACAAGATGATAATTGATATGCAATATTCTGTTTCAGTCTAATTTGGTTTTTAGACTCCTATCCATTACTCTGATTTTAATGGTTTGTTTATTTTTTCTTCTTAATGTGGCTTGTTTTCAATACAGAATAAGGATGTGACCGAAGCCATCCAAAAAGTTGCAGCAGCATATGACTGTAAAATTGCAGAGGGAGTACTGAGTCATCAGATGAAGCAATTTGTTATTGATGGGAACAAAGTTGTCCTCGGTGCAGGCAATCCAGAAACAAGGGTTGATGATGCTGAGTTTGAGGAAAATGAAGTTTATGCTATTGACATTGTAACAAGTACAGGTGAAGGCAAGGTGAGGGGGATTGCAGATGAGAAATACAGATTATTGATTGACTTGATTTTGTTGAAGTTTTATGTTTTGGTACTTGATGTGTTCCATCTACATGAAATTATTCAATATCGAATTTCTGCTTTTATTCTCTTAAAACACTGTATACAGGTGTACTTGCTTTTCATTGATGTTAATATGGTTCCTTCATGCTTTGTTCTTTTATAT
The DNA here is from genome assembly GCA_027924585.1 of Larix kaempferi. Taxonomy (NCBI): domain Eukaryota; kingdom Viridiplantae; phylum Streptophyta; class Pinopsida; order Pinales; family Pinaceae; genus Larix; species Larix kaempferi. Next base: position 4,364,536 of record BSBM01000451.1, on the reverse strand, counting down.
TTGAAAATTGCAACTGATAGAAAAATCTTTCCAATGCAGAAGAATGAAAGGGCATTTAGTCAAAGCTGTTTACAGATCATTAAATTTTCAATACAAATTTTAGTTCTAGACAAGTGGCATGGAATGCTGAAAACAGGACTTAACTGTGTATTAAGATGTGGATCAACAATGTATGCAATGCTTGAGATAGGCAGTTAATGCATTATGATAGCAAATATCAATTTAAAGAACTTAATTTCTTGTTTTTTATTGTTATGGTAATTTTGGTGATAAACTTTCAGCTTAAGCTGCTTGATGAGAAGGAAACAACTATATACAAGAGGGCGGTTGATAAAAACTATCATTTGAAGATGAAAGCATCAAGGCTTATTTTCTCTGAAATAAACCAGAAGTTTCCTATTATGCCATTTACTGCAAGGTATGGTCTTTCGTCTTCTAATTTCTTGTAATTTTAATTGTAATACATTTGTCAACCATGTTCAATCTCTCCATTCACATTTTTACTGAATTAGCAAAACACATGAGGTATTCCCTAGTTCAGAGATCAGAAACACTATAAATTTGTAAGTTTTTGACACAGGGCTTTGGAAGACAAGCGTGCCCGACTAGGTCTGGTGGAGTGTGTCAACCATGAGCTTTTGCAACCTTACCCCGTTCTTCATGAGAAGCCAGGTTAGACATATAATCACATTTAAAAAAAATTGTATTTCGTAGAATTATGACAATCCTCATCTCTCTACTTTATTTTTTTAACCTAAAAAACATCCCATATAAGTCTAAGGACAGACCAGCTCTTGTTTCTTTCTATCAAGTTATATCATTTTAAAAGGTCCTCAACCATTATACTACATGCTTCATTTGACTGCTATATTTGAAGAATTCTTAAAGTAAATGGTATGCAAGTAAAATTATTAATTGAAAATGTCTTTGTGGTGTGAAGGTGAGCTGGTTGCCCATATAAAATTTACAGTCTTGTTGATGCCAAATGGGTCAGACAAAATCACAGGGCATCCATTGCAAGAATTGAATTCAACAAAGGCTATTGATGATCCTGAGATAAAAGCATGGCTAGCTTTGGGTACCAAGTCCAAAAAGAAGGGGGGTGGAAAGAAAAAGAAAGGTCATCTCTCTTTAGCTCACAATATATTTACCTATGTAATGCTGTATTTCGTTTGTTGGTGTCTCACGCTGTAGTATCACAAAATACGTTAATTTATTTGTTACAGGCAAAAAGGATGCTCAAGAAAATTCAGCAGATGACACTGGAAATGGGGCTGATAGTATGGATACATCCCAAGGTTGATAGGAGGAAGTTTACTAGAGTCCAAAGTGAGTTACATGATTCCATTTCAAAGGCAGCTTTTTTTATTTATTAGTATCATATGTTTGTGACTCGACTCTCAACCCGCAGTGATAGTCTAGTGTAAAATCAATCGATCCGGTTGAATGAAGAGATTGTGTTTGTGATCCCTTCTATGAGATTGTGTTATTGATATATGTTAAGACAATGTATAATTGGTGATTAGATTAATAAATTCTTTGCATGTTCATGCATATCACATAGAATCTGTTCTCCATATCAATGAAATTTAAGTTTAGAGTTTAGTTATAAATAGATCTATATCAGCATATATACATTTTAAACTCGACCTCTCAGGGATCTTGAGGTGTAATTTTTTATTAATGTGTAAAAAATTTAAGATATAAAAAATATACATTTCAAGAAATTTGATCTATATGAATGCTTTATAAATCCTGGATTAAGATGGATTTATGCTGGTCTTAAATTTTAAAAATATAAAATTAAGCCTTTATTGTCACTTGCATGACAACACCTGGTCCATACTCGGCTGTAAAGCACTTCCTACTCTCGGTGTAATTAAATATTTTGTAGTCACATAATTATGTATGTGATAACATCTCCCCCATACTGTGTTGTAAAATACTTATATTTATTTTGTTTGTTACAGGCAAAAAATATGCTCATGAAGATTTACCAGTTGCCATTGGAAATGGAGCTGTTAGAATGGATATGTTACAAGGTTGATAGGACAAAGTTTACTAGAGTACGAAGTGTGTTGTTACATGGTTCCATTTCAAAGGCAGCTTTTCTTTTGTGAACTGTCTAAGTTAATGGTCATTTCTTATTGTCACCTCGAGAAGTTTTTTATATAATATATTGAATTTAGAGTATTAATCGATAATTCACATTTGGCTCCTTGTGTGCCTTCTTTAGCTTGGAGGTCACTTCCCCTCACAGAATGATCTTTGTTATATTTGTTTTTCAAGAATCTGTTGAAAGCATGATTTTTTTTGAAATGAACATGACTAGATTAGTTTTCCTTTAAAGCAATTCAGGAAGCAGGAACATAATTTGAACCTGGTCTTGGTAACCATCTCTAGGTATGGTTGTAGTAGCTTAATGGTAATTTGGCAAATTCAAGTGACGTGACTGAGTTCATAGGGTATTTTGAACCTTGGTATTCAACCTTTCACGTGACACGTTCAAATTGGTTCAAGGCAATAACACCTTTCACCCTAAGATGAATTCCAAGTTCTGTAAAACATCAAGGAATCTTTTTAGGTTCTACTCAGCTGTTATTTGTAAAAGTTTAGAAGTGGGTTTGTCTGCAGATAATATATATGTAGGATGGAATTGTCTCATGACAACTTGGCATTATTTGGAATTTTAAAAATTCAAAGGGAGAAGCTACATGAAGATCATAATGCTCAAATTTCCAGTCATCCCCTTTTGTGGGCAATGCATTTTAATGACTTGGGTAGGTAAACTGTGTCATGTTGCAGTGTGTGGAAATCATCATCTCATCATTGTAAGTAATGAATTCAAACTAGAGATGAATATTGCTAAATGGAATAGAACTATATTTTGCAAACATGGATAAAAATTGCATGTGTGCGATGGTGCCGAATCAATTTTTGGATTTTATAATTTTATTTAATTATTTAGATTTTATGTACTTAACCTTTGAGAGATCTAGTGTTATTATAGTTGGGTTTCATTAATGAAATAGAAGCAAAAAACTGAAGAAGCCATGGAGATTATAGACGTGTAATTTGGTGAAATGAGGTTATAGACATGTAATTTGGTCAAATTCTGTTGATACAAAGTGTTGTGCCTATTGATGAAGGTACAATCTTTAAAGAACAACCACTACAAAAAGCAATTATCTGTAAGAATAAAAAATGGTTAATGATATGTCCAACAGAACTTCTTATGATTAATGGTTTGTCCTTTAAATTTTCCTTGTGGAAATTTTCTATACGTTTGCTTGACTTATTTGGTTCAATAGTAACTCTTCCAGAGTTTGTGGGAAGCATTTTCAGAAAAAAATAATAGAGGTATGAGCATAGTCATACCTTGTAAGTAATTTCAATTTAAAGTTTGAAACTAGAAGTTGCGGTTAGTGTTGACAACTTGTAAGAAAACGGATCACTTTAAAGCATGTTGCCAATATGTGTGAACTTAGGGTTAATGTTTCCTTTTGTATGTATTGCCACATTAGAACTAGAGGAAGAGATCGTGTCACATATTGAGTGCATCACAAGGTCAGAGGATTTTGTAAGTGCCAATTCTCAATATGGCATATCGGGGAGTTAAAGGACACAAGCCCTAATATCATTTTGTATCCCCCACATCTGATGAAAACTCACTTAAGAGCTAATCCTTCAGAGTGTAACTTACCACAATCTGTCCACAGTTTAATAACAGTATCACTGTGGACCATATCTGAACAGGATTCCACTCCTGTCAGGTGGCATGATAACCATGATAGGATTTTGACGTGAGCTGTAACAGTCCATGCTAGACTGAGTTGTAGTCAACCAACCAGAAGCAGTTTCAAGTTGTACTTGAGCTTATATGAATGCAAGTTCGTTTGCATTCCAAATTTGAGAGAATTGTTCTAATTTCTGCCAAGATTATAATAAAGGGCATTACTCCTTTTTTCTAATGATGTCCTTTTTCTTGCTAGTATTTTCCTTTTCCATGAGGAATATATGAATTTGATTTCGTTAGCATGTGGACAATTAAAGTGCATGGGGTATCAGAGTCACGGTGATTGAAAATATGAAGAGGTCTTAGAGAGGCAAGTTGCATCTGTTATGACCTTGAGTTTGAGAGCCAGCGAGAGCCTTGTCTGGGAATTTCTGAGTTTGAACAAAATATAAGTATGTGCAAGGGAGCTGGTTGAATCATGGAGATCAAAAGGTTTGGTGTTGTGATGAAGAAAGTCTGTTTAGTCTGTTTTGATTGCCATTAGAATTGTGTAGAGAAAGAAAAATGTGATACTAAACTGTAGCTGGGTTTTGTGAAGGCATTCTAGAGCTGAGAAAATATTTGACAATGTTAGTGAGAAGCCCCAAATGCATGAAGGTGCTGAAGGCTCTGTACGATATAACTCATATGGTGCTGCAAGCATGTCTGTTTTTTTAGATGACCTACCAATGAAAGTGCCTCGTTAATGAGGGGATTACCTATTTTCTGAAAGGATAAATTATGTCCATCTTGGCCATTTATGGAAATCATTCCTTATTCCAGTTTGTGTTATTTAAGTAATATCAATTTTCACTCACAGTGTCTCGACTGATTGGTGTATGACTCGAATATAACTTTTGTTTGTTTCTCTATTTCTGAGTTGAGAACTCTGTGCCATGTTGAAATTGGTTGGACTTGAAACTCTGTTATTTCTCTGATTGTCTTGATCACCGGCCTCTAGAAAAAACATGTTGCATGTGGAAGACTCCAGTTGAGAGCTTGAACTTGTTATTGCTTACACAAGGTTCGAAAGAGACAAACTTTTGCCCTCCTTTGAAGAGGACACAAATGTTTGAGGCAGAAATTGAATACAATGTCAGTGAAAAATGAGAAGGGCTGATGGAGTGAAATGCTTTGGTGCTTGCTGAACGAAGAGAAGCCATGTTAAAATAGTTTCCATCACCATCTTTGTAAAAATGTGTCTGTGTTTTTTTTATGTCTGAAGTGATTCACGGTCTGGTCTTTATGTATGGCAACACCTAGATTTGGAGATTATACCGCAGAGTTGACTGAGTGGAAGCTAACATTGTGATAATAGCATGGTGTTTCATAAAATTGTGGCAATTTTGAAGTCAGGTATGCAGCATAAAAATTACAATATGAAGAATATTTAGTGGATGACGGTTCCAAGAACAATGTGAGAATAGTTGATACCAGTGGACATGTTCCTATACTGAGCATCAAAGTGTTTGAAAAAAGATAACTTGTAATCATTTGACAGTGTGAAAGATCGCTAGGTAGTCTGACAATGTTACGTCTATTTCACAGCGTCAGGACACACCTTGGCGGAATTGACAGTTTGGCAAACTAATGTGCATAGAGAAAAACCCTAATTACAGCAGAATCGTGGCAACATTAAGCGCAACAGAACAATTGAATGAGAGAGTTGTATAGACGACAATGTAATTATCGACATAGATTCGAAGACGTGAAGAATACCCACATCAACGTCTGTGTTTATCTTTGAAAATCTGCAAGACATGCTTACGAGTACCATCAGCATGCTAATGTTTATTGAGTGCCTTGTCAGATTTTGATTTTGAGAATGCATCGATTAAAGCACATAGATATTTTAGTTAACATTTTGTTTGTAGGGATAGAAGGTGTGGGGTCGTTTGTGACCTTGATGCACAGAAGGTCGTGGACACTAGAATAGCCACTAAAATGAGGCAAAAGTGCTCGTTGTCTTTGAAGGATTACATGCACTTCGAAACCCCTAAAGTGCTCGTTGTCCTTGAAGGATTACATGCACTTCGAAACAAAGGGGTTTGAAAGGCGACTTGTCCTTGAAGGACTACATGCACTTCGAAACAAAGGGGTTTGAAAGGCGACAATGATTTGAGGCTCAATGGTAATTAACATATCGTTAACATATTTTCTTTTAGTGGTGGTAGGTACAGGGTGAAGGGGTTGTCTATGACTTTAATGGACAAATAGTCATGGGGACTTGAAATAGTCGCTAACAATGAAACAAAATCCCCTGTGGTCCCCAAAAGGGGTTTAAAATATAGTCTAGTGAGCCACATTAGTGGGACTTGATGACAGCCGAGTCTTATACTTCCAAGTTGCCGATGCAATATAGTAGAGTGGACCGCCAAGAAAATTGTGGGGCTCAAATGCAAGAAGGAAGATAAAGGGTAAAGGGTGGGAGCCATTCCAACTCCACATGCTCTTCCCAATGAAGTGTTGTGGTTTAAGAATAGTAGCATCCTCTCGTTATGTCAAGGAGGTGGCATGGAGGAGGGTTTTAAATGGCCCCAACTACCTATTCCCAATTTGCTTGCTTACTCGTATCTTGCTTTGAATAAGCATACATATGGAACAATGGCTCAATTTGCATGCTTATTCGTATCTTGCTTTGAATAAGCATACATATGGAACAATGGCTTCTACTTGATTAATTGATTTGTCTTTCAATTAATGTTGGTCCTTCTTGACATTGAAGGTGACCTTGGCGAGAGGTATATTAATCTAGGGGGTTAACATGGATGGCATTATTTGGATTCCTACCAACTAGATGTGTTGAGTGTTTTTTATTATTCAAAGGTTCTTGGCGCCCATCGGTCTAATTGTCTTAGATTTGGAAGCAAAATGGAGCATTGTCATTGTTGTAAGTGATCTCAAAGGGCTATAGAAGGGGCTTCTCCATGTGACATAGATGTAGCAATGGCTCGAGGAAATGTGACCTATTTGGCGATCTTATAGGCTAGGTGGAAAAATGGGTTCAAGGGGAAGAATTTGGAGAATAATTTGGTAGGGGGACCACTTATAGGGTTGAGAAGTTGAATTTTGTGTCTTCGGTTTCAAAGGGAAGCAATTGGAAAATTGAAATGACATCTACCTTGGCATCTTTGCAAATTTTGGTCGAGCATTGTGTCTCATTCAAACCTCTCCTTGGAGGGAAGCCCTAGGAACTTCAAAGGCATTGCTTGTGGCCTTGCCTCTGACTACCTCAGGTTTGATGGATGTTGCTGCTGAGGAATTTGGTGCAGCTGTCAACAACCACAAAGAATGAAGTGTTGGCAACCTTAGTGCACTTTGCCATTGAAGGCAGAAATGGGTTCCATTCTTTTTGCTTTTTAATTCTCACTATGTTTTGTCAAATGATAATATAATTAGATAAGTTTATAAAGCATTATACATATAAACATTTTAGGAGGATTGTACATGCCTTTCATAATATTTTTTTGAAGGTGTATGCCTATTACATTTTCAGATTTTCCTTTTTATTGTGAAAAAAGAAAAATTAATATTTTTTGGTAGGTCTATGCTTATTAACATTTTCAGATTTTCCCTTTTATTGTAAAAAAAGAAAAAAACAATTATTTTTATGATTATTTTCTTTAAATGATTCACTCTGGACTAAATGAAGACACCCTAATCTACTAATTAGAAATCTTTCCATGTAGTCAACTTTTTTCTACTTACCTTGTGAAGCTGGTCTATATTGGTTATTCAAAATTATATGCTACTATCTCAATGTAATGTTAAAATATCACATGGTTATTCAAAATTATATGCTACTATCTAAATGTAATGTTAAAATATCACATTGAGATTGGTTTTTGACTTTAGCATTTAGACTTGTTTAAAATTATTGTGAAATACTCTTTTGATAAGAGTGCGACCCCAATGGAGACTATTTGGGGTAAGTTATATATCTTAATGAATTAATTTGACAATCATACTACCCAAACTCTATGGTGCATGCTTTTTTCATTGGTAAACATATTGTTAGGCATAAAAGGTATGGTTCTTGCATTAAAATCCCACAATGTTTTCATGCACTTACCATGAAGGTGTTCTCTTATCCTGGTTTCACCTATCTTTTATCTTTTTAATGAGCACGATTGTAATTTTGTTTTTTGTTTTGTTTCGAATCATTTTCGAAAATCTTACTTAACCATTCAATGGAGAGACCAACAACCTATTCAAATAATTGTCTTACCATCAATTTGTTTGATATGAAAATAATGTTAAAAGTTGTGATCATCCAACATTTAAGTACACTGATTCCACAAAGAATTATTTACGACAAAATCCCTTGTCAAAAGTTTTCTTTAATATGAATGTTAGGCTCATAGCTGCAATCATCATTGATAACAAATGATAATATTGGAAGACTCCATGCATCTTTGTTTGTCAAGCTCATGAAGAATTAATTAAACATTTGATCGATTTGGTCATTGCAATCTTGAAGATTTTCCGTATTAATGTCATAGAATAGGTAAAATGTATAGAGAGGCAAATTGATGACTTGGCACAAGATCCTCTTTTCCTATGCATTGCAATAGATAGCCATATTGGGGCTCAAAGTGTTAGCTTAGCTAGTTGTTGCCAATATTGTGGGTATTTGTCTAGTTTCGGGTCAACAAGTGTCAGGTTTAAATCCCCCTTGGTTAGGTGCACTAGTATATGTTAAGTTTATTAGGAATGCTTATTGTCCATGAATGTGGGGAAGCATCCCTTGTTTTTGTGCAAAAATATAGCCATATTTTTCCTTATAAAAAAATAGCTATATTGGTAACTTGTTCAAGTGTTTGGAAATCCAAATTTTAAGGCATGTGTTGTTTATAAGAGACTAGGGAAAATGAAAAATATAGATAGGATGATATGGCTTAGTGATCTTTAAGTGAATTTGCTTTGAAAGACATGCTCATGACCATTGGTGTGTGCATCTTGGTTGACTATCATCCTCTACTTTGAGAATACATTGGCTAAACTGAATGGGCCTTCAAATTCATCAACGTGGAAGATGTAGAGCTGATGATTGAACATATTGTTAATTGTGGTTGTGGACACTAGAGTTTTTGCTTTTTAATTATTCAATCAACACAATGTTGATATACATTGCAAATAGTTACAACTAGAAATATACTCTTCTATTAACATTTCATTTCCTCCTTACAAATCTTGTATATTTTAATTTGGTAAATAGAAACTCTTTTATATTTTAATGTGGCAAAAAGATTTTTAGAGATTAGGAAACCGACATTTTTAACGTGATGACCTCACCCAAGTATTGAGCCCATTTTTTCATGAATGACCACAACTACAATCTAAAATATTTTAATTATTAATGATTGCTTAAAGTAAATAGTGAGAAGTTGCAAAATTTTATCAGACAAGATGTTTGTGGATATGTTTAACTATTTGGTTAATTTTTTTCTAATTAGTTAAAAATAAATATTTGTCCTCCAAATTTTTATGGGTGCTAAACATTTTTCATCCACTTTCCAAGACTTGGTAAGATTTAAGGTTTCTACATTTAAAAGATACGTATGGATATTTGTTGCAAAATATATATATTTTAATTTGATAATTGTAAGTATTTTATTTATTTAAAAAAACCAAGGAAAACAAAACTTAAATAAACTTAGTTAATTTTGTCACAAAATTTTATTAAACATTCTAAAGTATAAAAAACAAAAGTAAGAGAAAATAAAGAAAAAGTCTATTGTTTTGAGAAAAGGACAATATATTTGCAAGATAATAAAATTTCAATTATGAAAATTTTTATTATATAATTTTTTTTTGACATGAGAAATGTATTTTTCTATGGAGATCCTATATATTCGATATCTCAAGTGTGATTAAATCCTCAAATAATATTAGACTTAGTGTTGTCTTGAAAATGCCTATTTCCTTATCCCGTCAGTACATATTATAATCTTTCTAGGTTCTCTAGGGGTAACTTTCAAAAATTCTTTCAAAGCATTCTTTTGCCTCAAAACTTAATCATAGAACCTCTTTTAGTGCCAACATTAGTGAAAAGATCTTTCAGAAAATTAAATGTGTCCCTTCTTTGAACTCTTGTTTAGATAAGAACCCTTCATTCAATAAAAACTTCTTTGCATGATTGATTTGCTTTGGAATTGTACATTGAACCTGCTTTTGACCTTTTGATCTTGATTTATGATTAGGGGTAACAACATGTTATTCTAGATTATTATTTGTCCAATCCATTAGCATTTTGTAGTCTTTGAAACCTTGCAAATGCTTTAAAACTTTATCTATTGTTGATTTCAAAACAAGTCACAATCCATAGAACTCACCTTGATGTTTTGTTCCTTGCCCAACAACATATTCCAAGGAAATATAATGAGTTGATTCAAGGAAAAGAAGAGCCCCTACTTCACACATAATTGGGGTTCTTTGACCTGCTCCATCAAATAAGTCTCATGCCTTATCATAACCCATGTTTGGTCCCTTTAGGTTTCTCCAAGGACTTTCCTTTCGGGGTTTTCAACGCTCCTCAAAATATATCTTGATTTTATAAGCAACATAAGTTGGAGACATGTTAATGCCTTGAAAAACCATTTTTCTCCTCAATAACCAAATGTCCTAGATTACTTAGCAATTTTATTTTTTCTTCATTTTTTCATACTTATCTGTTATCCAAGAAAATTACAATCAACCAAAGTCTTTTGCTCCCTTTCATTCTATTACCTCAAAACTAACACGTGTGATTAAAGTCTTGAAGAAGCAAGCTGGCCAAGGGGAATTCAAGAAGAAATGACCAATGTCACCACACCAATCCTCTTTAACACTTTGTCCTAGTTCTCTCCAACTCAAGGGGGGCTTCCTTAAACGATGATTACTAGAGTGATAAGCAATGATTTTAAGGTGAAATCAAGAGTAAATATAGCAAAATAGTCGTAGCATAGAAAAAAAGAAAAAAGGAAAAGGTGATGGGAGGATAGAGAGAAATCAAAGAGACTAGTGTTAATCCACCAAGGACAAACATAGTAAAAAAAGTACAATCTAAGAGCACTTTGCTTCATATCTCACCCATGGGAGAAAATTGCACGATTGATCAAATCTTAAGTGAAGTGTAAGAATATACTAGGTATTGCAAGCGAAGGGATCAAATAAAATATCCTCTTCCTTTCTATCTTTGGGGGTGCACCATACACCGAAAGATCGATATTACATCATTCAAATTAATAATGAATGCAAAAATTATTCCCGTATGTGCATAGATACAAAGGAAAAGAAAATAAACATCAATTTAATATCTTTTCCTTCCAATGATGTAGTAATACCCTTCTATGGCCTCCAACCCATAACATAGAAATTTCAATGTAAAAGAGATAGCAATACTCACAACCTTTTGAAATCTCCATGCAAGATTATTGCCACACATTTAGTAAGACAACACCTTCATACATATCAAAGAAGCTCCTAGAATGATATATCTATTAGGCTCCAAGAAGAAATAATTCTTCAAAATCCAACCATAAATTACAATGAGCAAGGAGCACTCATATGGATTTAGGAGCAAGAGGGGAGCAAAAGAGGAGGGTTGAAAATGATTTCCAAAACCTGCATAAAAAACAACCTCTTGCTTCCACAAAATATGATCAAAATCAACATTCATCAGGGGATAACATGGTTGGGAAAAGTGCCCCATATTTTCCCTAGGAGAAGGTAAACAAGACTGTTGAAACTTGCATATGAAACTCCCTCTTTCTGCTTAAAATATGAAATAATCACTGTAGAAGATGGATGGAAATTATGACCCAAATATTCCATAGAAAATGGCACACAAGGTTTCCCCTTATTTATATCATGAGAACATGTACATGGCTGGAAACGATCATGGAAAATATTCTCTAAAAATTGTTGTCAGGTCTTCAAAATCTACACTTTCATCATGAGATAAATCATAGATGGGATCACCAACATCACATCCATGTCTGTCATCAATTTTATCACATGCAAAGAGATCCTCAAATCTGTCGTCTTCAAAAGGATTGGCTTCAAAGTCATGAGAAGGAGAAAATTCCACCAAACCTCATCACCATGAGGAGAACAAATAGAAGCATCAATGGGAACATGAGGAGGCTCTTCAACAAGATCTTCAAAAGAAGGTTCTTCATCTTCTTCATAGACTTCATGGAATTCTTCATGTGCTTCTTCAAGGGCATGCTCATTTAATTCTTTTGAATCAAGATGCCTTCTACTAGGAAGGAGGGCAATAACATCTTCAATAAACTTTTCAATTTTTCCCTCTTCTTCATCACGCCAATGATGGAGAAACTTCTTGAAGAAATATGCAATAGAAGAATTTTTTTGCAACCACATCCACCATACCAATCTAATGCATCATCCTCTAATGTGCAAAGAAATACTCTGCTCTAATCATCCTCATGAAAAATATTGAAATCAACCACAACTTTGATGAAAGATGCAACATGAAGGGTAGTCGAATCACCAAACCCATGAAATGAAGGAGTGAAATCAAACAATACATCTGGATCATAGCCCTCATTAGGAAAACCAAGGATGCTTGAAAAATCAAGTTGAGGAAATAATTTCCCAACCTTAGAACCATCATCTTCATCAACCATTTCTTCACTTCAAAATATTCAAAATGATTTTACAAATCATACCTCAAACTAAGAACAATGCTTGGAGTCACCAAGATGAGCCCTCAAAGTGACTTCAAGATGTAGCATGTACTCACTACCCATACAACCAAGCCTTAAAAAATACGCAAAGGAACAAGGGCTTTGTCCCTTCATGGAGTTGTCATGTGAGAAGAAATTTATGCAATAAGAGTCTCTCTCAAAAACTCATGAAGCATAGTCTTGTGAGGTTCCTCCATATAAATCTGACTACAACCAAACATAAGAGACTAGCTGATTGGAATGAGTGATCTTTGCAACTTTTGGTGAAGTTTCTGTATCTCCATCTAAGATTCTTGGAGGGAACTTTGAGTGCTTCTCAAATAATCTTGGGTGGAAAATAATTCATCATTGAGCTTGTATATCTCTTCATCATCCTTCAAGGATGCTCCATGCAACATATGAACAAGCTCATGCAAATAATTTCTGTCGGAAAGCACATCTAAAAAATTGCCTTGGATTGTGGGCATTGTTCTTTGAATCTTCTCCATGGATTCAAGGAAGGATGAATCTTCTAATGAAGCATTTCTCCAGCAAGATTGTGACACTGAAACATGTGTGTCATGGAGAATGTGTAAGGCCTCCTTGATCTTTATTTCACTTATCTTGAGTGACCTTTCATAAGGAGAAGGTTGAGAATGAACCTCCTCCTCATCTACCAATGGATCAACCCCTTGAAGCTCATGTGGTGATAATGAGATCGATCCTGAGACTTCTTCCTCGACTGCAAGGACTTTGTTTTCTTTAGTATTAGGGGAAATTGTACTTACAACAACCTCATCAAGTGGTATCACTATGTCACCCACATAGAGTGATGGAAATCCATCAGAATATGTCTCCTCAAAACTTAGGCACCCATCAGTAGGTACCTCATCACAACATCCATCAGTAGATGCTTCTTATAAACTTGAGCAACCAATAGTAGATGCCTCTTCTTGGAACCCATTAGTAGCTACTCTCTTATCCATAATTTGTTGATCCTTAGTAGAACTAAAAGTGACTTCTTCATGCTTACTATCTTTGGAAAATATGCTTGAAGAAAACCCAAACAATCTCATGATGCTAAAAGATGCTGTTGGATGAATTTTTATTCCCTCTTCTTTATTCACAGGGGCAGAACAACTTGGTTACTTTATGGATAGTTTGTTGCTCTCTATTGAATCCCAATCTCCATTGTTGAGCTCAAATCCAAATCTACAGTAAAAATAATCTCTGAAAGAAATGGCCTTACCAATCTCTTTCCCCAAGGCTAGATCCTCCTGGTAGTGGCGGGGCAAGTTTTCAATTGGTGGTTCATCCCATTGAACTGCACTGTACATCTGGTCACAAATGTAACCATCTTCTTCTCTTGGTAAGCCTCCATCAATGTAAATAATTTATTCTTCCCCATACAACTCAAAACCTTCATCTTTCATGTCTGCAACTAGTTCCACAATTGCAACTTGAAAACAAATCTGAGATATCTTCCACTGAGATTTATTTTCCACAGTCCGAGCCAAGGAAAGAGATCTTATACCACTGTAATATCCATGATCTAATATAAGATGATATTATCTTAAATTCAAAGATTAAAAGCAGAAATTTTGCAAGCAGTAACTAGTTCACAAACTAGACAAGATGAACTAGTCTTGGTCAGTGATTAACCCACCAAAATATTGACTGATGGACATTTTTGGATCTGAAAAATGTATTGGGTAGTGTGCATCAGCAAGGACAACAGTATCAAGGCCAGCTTCTGAGTTCTAAGCACAATGTACTGGGGCCATTTATGTTTCGAACATTAGCCAGGTTGAAGTCCACTCCAAGGTTGCCTGGGCACACCAGCATATGCCTACTAAACTCTTCCACTTACACTTTACATCAACCAGAGGTGGATAACAGGTCATAACCCCATAATATACTGTTGGACATGTTTTACAGAGGTTTTGGGAGGTTATGGCAGTGTTTGGAGGCAAAGGGAGAAAAAGAGCTATGTAGGATTACTCCACTAGCTTATTTCTAGGCTCTTCCAAACATACTGAGATCGCACAAATTCTCAATATTATGGTGGGATGGTATTCATAAATGTCTCAGGGACCTAACATGACTGAAAGAATCGAAATTGAGCATACAAATACTTTTTTATTAAACAAACTGCAAAACTAGTCAAATAAAAGGGCACAATGACTAGTCTTCATAAATATGAATGCTAGCCATCATAAAGGGTCACAAATTTATGGTTTTTGGATTGGGATGGAATCTAAAGAAAATTTACATCCTAAAACAACTTTTAGAAAGGAAAATAGTTACTCATAGCTCTGTATATTGAAAATCCTGGAAAACTAGTCAATTGAAAGTGTATAATGAGCTAGTCTTGAAACATAGGGGCTCAAACAACCAAAGGAGAATCTCTAAATTCTCTTATGATATTTAATATGGATCTAATATGAAATATACATCATCATAAAATGATAACTTATCTCTTTAATCTAATAATTAAAATGGCATAGCCTCAGACATCATAGATAGTCACTATTCTTGAATTTTTACAGAGATAAAAGAAGGAGGTTACATAAAGGAGTAAGAAGAGAAGGTGTGGTAACTGTATCAGATATGTAGGATGAATATGAGAAGAGCGATTCTCATGGGAGGTGCACTGATCTTCTATATCTCCTTGCAATCTCTCCAATTGATTACTCTCTCAAAGTGAAACTCTACAGAACCACCTCAAATCATCTGGATCTTGGCATCAACATTTGAAGGATGGATCTTCACATGAAAATGATGGATCAGATATGCAATTGGACATCAATTCCTACACTGGATCATGTGTAGAATACTATAACAAGAACTATGGGGCACATCTCCCACAAGTGGCTAAGGATGCATCACCAAAGCCTAGAGAAGCTTGAGCTTTATCACACACAAATCATCAACTGTCAAAAGATGTGAATGTGGTGCTCCCTCCTCCTTTTATAAGTGAGATGAATTTTTGAGTAAGTGAAGTTGCTAATGACCCACCTTATCCTCATACAATGCACCTTCCTTGACTGAGTTGGCACTTTCCTGCTTTTCCACTGATTAGATTTTGCTCTCTTTTGGCAACTGTGCCCTCTATATTTTTTGGATGTTTCCTTCCTTTTGCAACTTGGATAGATTTTATTCCTTTTGGAAACTGCGCCATCCTTATCTTTCTAGAAGTTTCTACTTTTCCCCCTTGCCTGCTTTATGCACTACTTTTGTAAGTTTCCTTCTTTTTTTCCTGACACCTTGCTTTGTATTGCTTTCCTCCAATTTCCTTCTTTTTTGCTTTGCTCTCCTTTTCTTTCACTTTCCTCTTTGGTTGACAACTCACTGAGCTATCTTTGTCTCCTTATTCACCCTTGTACAACTCATTATCACATTTTATTAATAATTAAGTACAAAAATAATAATTACATCTCTTCAATTTAATTAAAAACTACTATAGGCTAAATTATTCCTAATTAATAATTGCCTAGGATATGTTATCCCCCCTTTTATTAATTAATTCATTGGTCTTCACTAGGATCCATGGGGGTTTGGTGGATTCTTAGCTCCCCCTTGATATTGGCAACTTGGGGACATGACAATCTCAATGAAGAGATTTAGATGATCTCCTCCTCTCTACCTAGGGTGGAATCTTTAACCACCGAAACTAGTTTACAATTGCAAGGGGGACATCTCCCAAGATAGAAATGGTCTCATATCCCAAGCTCGAAAATCCATACAATCTCTCCTATTCAAAATCAAAGTGTCCAAAAGCTCCTCCCCAAGAGTCTTGCATCCTTTTTATAGACTCCATTGAGCCCTTCCCCCTCATTCTAGAATTCTCTCACAAAATATTAATAAATGTTGTTTTCATGAGAGAATGATACCTTGGAATTCATTTACTTCCTCTCTAATGTTATTTGACCAAGTAATACCTTCATATTCCTTAGCAATTTGAATTAGAGAGGCTTAGCTTGATTTTGGGGGAATTACACTATCATGTGGGCCTACTCTCTCCTCTAGTACCCTCCTTGGATAAATTTAGGACCTAGAACATGTCATATGTTGTCATAGAGTGTCATAGATTCACTCTAGGAGTTACAATTCCATAAGTGCGCCCTTAATAGCTATTTTTAGCATAGGTCAACATTCATGAGATTCTTGGGAGTTACTCCACCACAAGTGCGCCTTTACTTTATTATTCTTAGCCTAGGGAGTTAGAATTTCATAAGATTCCTTCCTAATGAGATTCCTTACACCATGGATGATAGTTACAACTCGTGTGGGGCTCAATTCACTCTCATGTGTTCCCTCCTTGTCCAATTTTGTCTTCACAAATATTGGACCTCATACATTACAAATTTATGGCTTGCGTCACCACCTTAATAATTTCTCATAAACTTTGCCAAGTGACTATGGCCATTGCATCCTCTAGTGTAATGGAGTGGTCCATAATAAAAATTTGGGGACATGACAGTCCTCCCCACCCAAGATTGTTTGTCTTGAAGCAATTTAAATTCAGTTTGGTAGTGCATGTTCTCCTTCCCCCACTTATGCACAATAATTTTTTTGCTTCCTCCCCTAGTGATGGCTATTTATAAGGCTGAAATTTAAAATGGATCAAGTCACCAACTCTATATCCCATAAACTGAACCACACTAAGGTTGAAAATAATATCATGGTTCCAACCCAATCGTAAAGAGGTGAAGTATACTCTTATCAATGTATGGTCCTGCAATGTACTGACATATGATTCCTTCTGATCGCTACCAATAAGAAGAGTAACTCTACACTACAACTACTCACACAACTCCCCAAAAGACTGGTCCACTAAGAATGTCGTCGTATGAAATCCAAAACTGATTCTCACCTCTAGGTCTGCTACTAGAAATATGTCTAGTACTGTAGCTCCAAGATCCCCAACTAATCTCAGAAAGGGACCACCATACTACTATTGCGCCACTATGATCATAACCATCTCACTATCATACTCTATCTGCATCCTCCTCTCCTAGATGTCCAAATTGAAAAATATGTAAAAGCTGAATCTACCACCATGGATAGTGGCCTGCATAGGCATCCATGTGAGGTATACAATCCTACTACCATACTCGACCCCGAATATTGACAAAGGAAGTCTGTCCTGATCACTGGTCATGAATATAGGCTACTCATGAACTCTAATCATCCCCTTAAGAGATAGCTCCATCTCCCCTACTATCCTATCATCAACCCAGCTGAAACAACTAAGTCCAAAAATGATCCCAAGGTCCCAAATGAATCTGAGAAATGTAGAGTGCCAATTGTATCCTCCTCTAAACTACATAGTATCAACACAAAGAACCTATTGTAGTCTCCCAAGCTACCATGTAGGAAAACACTGTATCCATCTCTCATAAAGGCTCCCACTTAGGAAACTAATCCACTATTCTACATGGATAGGCTCCTGAAAGAGATGGTTGGCTCTACCTCCTGTGTCAGTTGCTAAACTGTTGAACCAAGTAATTCCAAGATTCCAATGTCTATGTTGCACCCCTTCGATCATCACTATCATCATAAACACTCCATCACTTTGAAGGATTCCAGGACCCCATCACCAAATTGGAAGTTCGTCACTCGCAATACTTATAGGAACCTCTGTGAGCCTCTCCAATATAATATGAAGCTCCTCTTGTGCATTATGTACACTGATCATATGGCTCACATCTTTGTTACATGTCCCATCCAACTGTATCAAGTGAAACTCCCATGTCCTGCCATGATTAATGAAGGCATCAGACGACAATCATATATGCCTTTGTTGTTGCTCACAAGACTAAAAAGGGACTGGTGTGTTTGTAAACCCAAAGGGTATGACCAACAAATCACAATCAAATCTAGAAGCATATATGTGATTATCCTTCTCCTCATGTGGAACCATCACAATAAGTCTCTCCATCAACTTGCAGGTACCTGATTTACATCACCACATGACATGACTATTGTTGGAGGAGCCTAGTCGACTAGCCGACTAGGTCCTCCGATTGATAATAGTCAAGTTGGTCTAGTCAGTAGGTTAGCCCACTAAACTGACCGTTATAACTAAATAACTACTTGTAAATTGTATATAAGGTTGGTGAGCCAAGGACATGAGAGAAGATTGTACAATGCTTTATCTCTGTTAATACAAAGGCTTGGTGTTGCGGTCCCACTTACTCTTGTATCTCTGTATGTTATATGTTCATGTGATTGTTTATATATATGTGATGTACTATGGTCAAACTATGCAACCCTTAAGACTACAACATTGGTTCCATCATCGGTAGTACATAATCATGATAAAATTCTAACTAAACGAGAGATTTGAGAGTGGTGGGACAAGAAAATAGCAAATTACATTCAGAATTATGCAAGGTGGAACAAGCTAACAATTGCATAGTAATGGGAGAAGTTCTTCACTGAGTTCCACAAAATATTTATAGAAGCAGTTCCCCACGAAATAAATAAATTCCTTGGCATTGTTCATGATCAAGTTAAATTCTAGAATGAAAGACTTCTAATGTGAAAGATCTACAAAGGAGGCAGAGCGAATCTATGCTAGTGGATTGAAAATATATGCGAAGATTTATGTGAATAACAAGCTGTGGAAGAAAGATCATCTGCTGATCTAGTCCGATGAAAATTCTACATTGACCTTCACGAAGGGTTATTTTGTTCTGTACCAATTATGTTATATAAATTCCTAATTGAAAACAAAGTTGGTCATATAGTCAAACCACGACCTCCGTTGGTTGTGCCTATTACATCAGGCTAGGAGCAAGAGCAAAAACAGTGGGAGCGCTTCGTCAATGAATGTCAGTGGGAATATTTATTAGACAAATGAAATCCATTTCTAAACCAACCTACGTCGAACAATAAGAGTCATGTCAGCAATGGGGGGTCGCCATCCATGTGTTTCTGAATAAAAGAATGATGCTAGTCGAAGAAAGAAGAAAAGAATGAAGCCTTGCAAAAATTCAAGTCTGCTCCGATGAACCAAGTGTTGAGCCGCTCATTAACAAGTACTAGACATTCATAAATTAGAAAGAGAAAAAAGGTACAAGCAACGAGAGCAACAAAAGTATATTGCTAGTCCATTATGTATAAAAATAAGTATGAAGAAGCCAGGTGAGATGGTCGAGCAGTCAAAAGACCTGCCTAAGTCGAGGGAAAGTTGATTAGAGGAGAGAAAAGGTGAGGTGCCGACACCCGTAGATCACTCACATGCGATGGCGTTGACTCCGCAAACTTTATGTATTTCAATCCAAAATGCATCAAATCTCGTCAACTTTGTATCGATGATAATGACAATTGGGCTTACCATTAGACAAATAGTCGAGTGTGACATGGGACCGAAACCATGTGACAGTAGTATATGGAATCGACTCGACCAATGTGGAATAATTATATATAGGTTGATGATTCAATGCCCATACTATGGTAACTAGATTACCTTCACACCTACATTTGGAAGACACTCGTTTAACTTATTTTATTTAGAACATATGGAGGTATCCCCTTGCCAGCAACATTATTGATTGAATCACCTTACTTGTTGGAGAACCGACCTCGCGACGAAGAGTCTACAAAAGAAGTACGTCTGCTGTGGTAGCAATCGCATCCTTAAGAAACCATTAGTAAAAGTTAGGTAGTAAGTCAATTGGTCAGTCGGTATGCTATAGTAAGTATAAATAGCACTAGATCTATTAATATGGCTTACCGTATTCTAGTTAATACTCCTATTTTGAAGGGGATGGTGACCCTAAGAAACACTAATTTGTATGTGAATCCCTTTGGCAAGCTAACCTCATTGATGATGAGAATCAACAAATTGCACAGTTTGCAGGAGGACTTAGAAATAAAGCACTTACATGGTACATGAACTTCCTTGAAGAAGGTCCAAAGACAAAACAACAAATAAAAGTTAACTTTCTAGAGTTCTTTAAGACCGACAATACCAAGCATCTGTCTAGACACAAATTGAAGCAAATTAAACCAAGAATAGGAGAGTTTGTATGAGAATATGATAGAAGATTCAAAGATATCCTTAGTCAGATGCCATTTAAAATTGACCATGCGCTAGTGATCCAATTTTTTGTTGAAGGCCTTCAGTAGAGAATAAAGACGCCACTACTAATTCATGAATACACAATTTAAGATGACGTCTTGAAGAAATATTTAAGAATAGAATCAAATGCAGATTACTTGATTGGACCTGCCGAAAAACGACTTGAAGAAAATATTGAAACTATACATAAATCACTACAGCACCTCACAATGAGATAGAACAACCTATGGTGTACCACCTGCTCCAGAGAAGGACATACCAAAGATACATGTCTCTATGATGAAAAAATGAGATATCATAATGATCACAACATATACCAAAGGGAAATGAAACAACTGGACAAGAGCATAAAATAACATATGTTTGTGAGTTTGGTCATTTTCCTATAAGGTCCCTTTGGTCTAGAGAATGCACCGGTAGTATTCTCAAGAATAGTGGTAAAAGTATTTCAGGAATAGCTATACAAAACCATGGATGCCTACTTCGACAACTGGACAATACTCACTACTAAAAGATCATACTCATTACCCCTGACTTATGCTGGCACGTTGTAGACAAATACATCTATTGTTGAATATTGAAAAGTGCATATTTGCAAATCCAATAGGAATAGATTTGGGTCATATCGTTTGCAAAGAAGGTATTAAAGTCGACTATGCTAAAATTAAAGTTATTCTCGACTTAAAACCACTGATAAAACCAAAGCAGGTCATAATGCTTTTGGTTCACGTAGGCTACTATTGAAAATTTATTAGATATTATTTTGATATGACATACCCCTTGGAGGAATTACTAAAAGAGCATCAAGATTTTATGTGGTCACAAGAATGTGCGACATCATTTGAGTTACTTAACAAAAAAGTAGTCGAAGCCCCAATACTACGGTTTCCAAACTAGTTGATCAAATTTCATGTCCAAATTGACGCATATGGTATTGTTGTCGATGCAATACTTACTCAACCTGGAGATGATGGGATGGACTATCCCAATGCATATACTAGTAGAAAGCTTAATAAGGCATAAATAAATTATTCTACAACAGAAAGGAAATCTCTAGGGATGATCTTCACATTACAAAAATACAAACATTATTTGCTAACTAATCCTTTTATATTTTACATCGATCATCAAGCACTCAATTATTTAGTAAATAAACCTCTCCATCATGGCTATCTATGCAAATGGCTAATTTTATTGCAAGAATTTGAATTTGAAACAGTAGTCTGACCCATAAAGACTAATATCAGACTCGGCCATTTATCAAGAATAGAAATAGGAGAAGACCCTATCAAGATCGACGATGAACTACTCGACGCACATCTATTTAGAGTCAGAGTTGTACCCATGGAATTGGAATATATAGAACAATATTTTGAAGAAGGACAACCTACATAAGGAATGCCAAAACAGAAAAATAAAATACTCACAATGAAAGTCGCACCATTCACTCTAATAAATGGATTCCGATATAAATTAGGACCTGATGAAGTACTTCGACAATGTGTCCTAGAACATTAGCGACAAGGTATCATCGATGAAGTTCATAATGGACCTACCGGTGGACATTATCAAGCCAACACAACTACAAGGAAAATCCTACAATCAGGACTATGGTGGCCGAAGCTATATAAAGATTGCAAAACTCAGGTGAACAAATGTGACATATGTCAAAGAATAGGTCGGCCACTACCAAATAATGAGATGCCATTAATATCTGTTAACCCAATCTTAACATTTGAAATATGGGTTGTCAACTTTGTTAAACCTTTTCCCATTCCTAATCAACAGATCGGAGCCCGATATTGTTGAAATATCAAGTAATACTGAGAGGGGGGGGTGAATCAGTATTAAGCCTTTTATATTATTTTAACCTCTTTTTCAATATTTATTAAAACATAGAATCAACAAAATAAGAAGAAAACAAATTTTATCGTGGAAACCCAATTGGGAAAACCACAAATTCTTCTACAACTGCAAAATTATATTTACAAATGTTTTTGCAAGCACCAACTTGATGGAGACACCAATCCCCAAGTTTCTCAACTACAACCGAAGGATGCACCAACCCCCTGTTTACTAGCTACTACTAGAAGGAGGCTTTGACCCCCTACAGGATTACAACATGTCCTAGCACCAGCCTACCACCCTGTTTATTTTCAGAACTTCAAAGACTTCTTACAAGGTCTTCTTCTGTTAAAATATTCAATTCGGACTATAGACACGCTTATGTTTTTTTCTTTCTCTAAAATATGTTACTGATCTCTAATACGAACAACAGAGTGAATATTTCTTTCAAAATGATTTATCTTTATATATATCACAATTTTTTGAACTATCGTGTCTTTTCAATGAAGTGCTACAAGAAATCATCATGTCCTTTTACAAAAAAATTATATTTATGTTTAATGGCATATATTCTTAACTTGTGTTTAGTTTTAATAGTCAACGTGTTGTTTGTAGAGTTTGTCTAAACTTATCATCCTCTAGATTTAGCAGTTCGACCAAAAACTCTTTCAACATGACGAACTCTATCAGATCTCGACTTTTTGAACTGCTGACTACAATTCTGATTGCCAACTCTGACTCCGACTTTTCAACAACAACTTCGACTCATGACTTCGGTTCTGACTGCGACTCCGACTTGTGACTCCGACTTTCCGACTGCGACTCAAACTCGTGACTCTGAATTTTTGACTGTGACTTCGAATTTCTGACTGCGAATCCGACTCGTGACTCTGGTTCTGACTCTGACTTCAACTTTCCAATTGCGACTCTGACTTGCCAACTACATCTCTGACTTCGAATTGTGACTCCAGATCTGACTGACAACTCTGATTCCGACTCTGACTTGCAGACTACATCTCCGACTCTGACTCTGACTTGCCGACTACATCTCTGACTCCGACTCCAACTCCGAATTTCCGTAGTTGGTATTTTCTTAAGTCAATTGGAAAAATTTCACCGAATTGCCATAATTTTACATAATGATGTCAAATTCATGAGAGCACTAGAACAACATGCCACATCATCATACATGCCATGTCATCACCTTCTTTGTTATTCCTTTGTCATTAATGAACTTCTTTGATATCAATGACAATCATACTCAACATTCTCCCCCTTTGTCATTGATGACAACAGCTCTTCAAATCCACCCCCCTTTGACATTAACGACAAAGGATAGCAAAACTTCCCCTATCATCATTTCTCACCCTGTCAACTATATCCATCTTTTGTGACAGGGTACAATCTTCAGTTTATACTAAGGAAGAGGGATAATCCCCAGCTTCTGTCTAAGATATGCAAAGGACTCTCTAAGTAGTGGTTTAGTAAATATGTCTGCAATTTGTTCCTTAGTATCAACATATTCCAATTTGACAGTATTTTGTGATACTTGATCTATGAGGAAATGATATTTAATTGGGATGTGCTTTGTCTTGGAGTGCATAATGGGATTTTTGGATATATAAATGGCACTCGTGTTGTCACATATTATCACTACATGATGATCATACTTCACTTGTAAATATTCTAATGTATGCTTCATCCATATGATTTGTGTGCAACATGAGGTAGCAATAATGTATTCAGCCTCTATTGTGGATAAGGAAATGGATGTTTGTTTTTTGCTTAACCATGACACAAGACATTCTCCCAAAAAGAATGTTGATCCACTTGTGCTTTTCCTGTCATCAATTCTTCCATCCCAATCGGCATCCGTATATGCAGTTAGTGTAAATTTTTCTCCTCTAGGATACCACAGTTCAAAATCAATGGTCCCTTTTAAATATATGAGAATTATTTTAGTTGCCATTACATGTGTTTCTTTTGGATAAGATTGAAATCTTGCCACTACTCCTACAACTTGCATCACATCTAGCCTTGTGGCTGTCACATACAACAGGCTTCCAATCATTGAGCTATACATAGTATGACCAACTTCCAATGACTCATCATCCTTACTCAATTTTCACCTTGTGACCACAAGGGTGCTAAGAGGTTTGCAATCCTCCATTTTGAACTTCTTCAACATTTCTTTGATATATTTAGTTTGAGACATAAAAATTCCTTTACCTGACTGTGATACTTGCAATCCTAAAAAGAATGTTAATTCCCCAACCATTGACATTTCGAATTCCTTCTGCATTGTTGTAGCAAACTGTTTACTTAGGGAATCTATATTACTTCCAAACATATTATCATCCACATAAACTACAACAATTGTCATGCTCTGATTTTATGTTTTAAAGTATAGATTACTGTCAGTAATTCCTCTTTTGTAACCTTGTTGTTGCAAGTATTCATCGAGTCTGGAAAACCATGCTCTAGGGGCTTGTTTGAGACCATATAGTGCTTTCTTTAGTTTACAGACATAATCTTGCTCATTTGATAGAATGAAACCATTAGGTTGCTCTATATAAACTTCTTCGTTCAGATTACCATTTAGAAATGTTGACTTGACATCCATTTGATATACCCTAAATTTTTTATAACTAATGAATTTGGTTCAACATGTGTTGGGCTGCACTCTACATTGAGCACCATTTTTCATTTACTATGATGCATTTGCAAAAGTTCCATAGCGTAAGTGATTTTGAATCTTGAATAAACTTAGGTGGTTGCATGATCCATATTTGATTCAAACCAGTTCTCTTTCTCATAGCATGAAACGATACAATTGACCATGACTCTAGACTAGTTCAAAAACAAAAAAGGACATTGGTATCTAGTCCCTACAAAACTAGATTGAACTGCTGCTCAAAAGTATTTTGCAGCTATATAGAATTCTCCTCTAAGCTAGTTTTACTTCTACACTTTTTCCAAAACATGTGTATATGCATGTTTCCACTATATATGCAAATAGGATATGACTCTATTTTATGTAAATTGTTGCACTTGAATTTTAGAGTTCACCAACAATATAGATTTTTCCGCTTCATACCACAACAATGTGTTCCCTGCTTGTAGCGAAGTCTATCATGCTACTTGTAACTACTATAACAATAGAAATTTTGCATATTGGTAATCATTTTTCACTTGCAAATTTGGTAATCATTGACTCAAATATTGCAATTCTGAATGTAGCATAGCATTTTCATACTTCTATGCATCTTTGCACATACATCTACTATTTGCCACTTTGGTCGCTGCTTAAACTATAATATGTGCACAATGTGTAGGGATAGGTGCATCAATACAGAAACCACAACAAAACAAATAGAAGGAAAAAAACGGTTTTCTTTTGTAGACCTAGGTCCATATGCTCATCTCAACCATTTGGATTGCATACCGGCCACAATTTTGAATGCCTTGTCCTGGTTCTAGGCATCTGCATTGCCTAACTGGCATATTGATACATGCAAAGAATCTATAAAGGCTTCTAATTTGCACCAAAAAATCTTTACGACTTTTAATTACTTTTGTCCCTATGTTTTTTTCACTTTCTTGCGTTGTTCACAAAAGAGATAGACAAAGCCATCTCTGCATACCATATATTGTAGAGATATCTATCTATGCCATCTACCAAATAGCTTCTATGGAAATTTTGAACTTGTTATTGCAACACTATAGGTAATTGAATCTATAATACAACTACAAGTTTTTGCCATTACAAGAACAATTTTATTGAATGCCATTAACAACATAACTTCCTTCTTTGCTATATAATAGTCTACTTGTTCTCTAAATAGCATAGTTCGCTTCCATGATGATAGAAAATGTGTAATGCCGGTATATAATGCTTTCTAGTAATATAGCTTTAACAATTTGCTTGCTCTCTGATTGCCATGATTCATTTGTATAATGCCAAATAATGAACAGGGGCCTTTGCTTATTCTAACAAGTAGCATTGCTTTGATATATTTAATTCATTCATATTAGATTGCATTTATTTTCTTGTTGCATCATTAGAAATAGTAATATACAGTAGCACATATTGTTGTCAAATATGTAAGTTCACCTGAAACAAATGCATGTTAAAAACAATTATTCTAATTTTTTTCTCTCTAAAATATGGTATTGTTTTTGTGTAAAAAATAAAAATTAGACCTTCATTGTAAATAAAAATAAAAATTAGATCCTCATATCAACATTGTGAAAATCTCAATCAAATTTTTCTCTCCATTCCCTGCTAAACTATGAACCACTACTACTAATAGATGTTTGACCTATAAAAAAATTATCTCCAATAATGGTGTTTTGTTATATGTTTGAACTCAATATTGTGCTACTTTGTTTTTCTATGGTCTTCAAAATACTAAACCAATTTTCCAGTGCCCCCAATGCATTCTTCCATATAAAATTGTTAGATTCTTGCTTTTTCAATATATCAAATACAACATTTTTATGATATCATGTTTAATATCTTGAATCGTTGTTCTAGGACCAATACAAAGTATAAATACATTATCTTTGCTCGGCTATAACAAATACTATACTCCAGCTTAACCCAAGTGGCAACATCGGGACATTGCCACCTCGTGGCTCTTGTATTATTTCTCATCCATGAAAATAAAATAAGGCAATGATTAGTGTAGCGGCATTATAAGAATCTAATTGGGTTGTGACTTGTTACTGGCGATGCTTGAAGTTTAAAGTACACTTGGCATGGATTTGCTTTAATCGTGGATCCATGAAAAAACATTCTATTATTAAACATCTAAGGTAGGAATACATTAACGAAAAAATAATAAAATAAAAATAATGTTATATGTAAGTATTTTATACATATCATGCCAGATTCAGAGATCAAGATAAGGTTAATGGTTGTAGTATTTTATTTTCAAGACAAGAAAATGAAACTTCCTGTAAATTAGAATGTCATCAAAGCAAAGATCACATAATGATTATTTACACATTTTATATTATGAATGCACTATAAATAAAATTGATGTTTTAAAGCGTCTATGTAGGGAGCATAATCTATATTTAGTGTATAAGATTGACGAGTAAGCCGTTGGGTTTATAAATCTAATATAATGGATTGCAATACTTTTATGGGCAAATACCTTCTTCTCACTACGATCAATGGGTCGTAAAGTGTGGATATGCCTCCGAATCCTTTTTTTTTCAGTGAAAAAAACCCATACTATTGCTATTCATAGGAGAATCAAATAGTACAACAATGCATAAATCTATAAAATAGACTTATCGGAACTGTCCAAAAAACTGAAAGACAGTTTTCACCAGAAACATATATGGCTTATAATTATAGAGTCAACTTTCCCAAAATATAAAAACAAGGAATCAAGCTGCATGTCTAAACTTCTAGACGAAGGCCCAAAATGAAAGGCTGTTCAGATATCAAAGATCAGAGTCAAGCCAGAGTCTATAAGGTCAGACTCAAAATGTTCCTCCCAATATATAACTCCTTCGTCCCCAGTATATGCTTCCTTTGAAAGTAAGTTTTTCATGGAGTTAAACTGCCTATAAATGTGTTCAAGAATAATAGGTCTGAAGTGCAATAATAAATCTTTTATCCTCTTGCACCAGTGAAAGAGAGGCAGATTTTCCAACTTGTATTCTCCCCGGGCCCATTTGATGGTCACTCTGGAGTCACCAAAAATTGCCGCATCTGATAACCCAAAGCGAAAAGCAACTGTCAAAACACACCAAAGACCAAGTATCTCCGCTTTCATATTGGTACCAAGACCGCAGTTTAATTTCAGAGAAAAATAATGATCCGGGTTGATGCCTATGAATCCATATAAATTATACCAAGAGAACTGTAGGTTCTTGATATTACGATTGAGAAGTGTAGGTTCTTGCTATTGCTATTGCTGTATATTTTTTTGAATAGATATGAAATTTGGGCATGTAACATATGGACCTATTTTCTATGTGATCCCACAAGTGGCATTCAATTTGGAGTTGACAATATTCATATATAATTGTTTTATTGAAGCCACATGTTTAACTCTAGCTTGACTAGATAAAAACCTAACTTGTATAGCCTGTAATTATGAAAATATAGTGAACCAAATTCTAATTTTTTTACCCAATGTATTTCACTCTTTCTTTTATCTCCTTAAAATTTCCACACAATTCCAATGATCCAGAAAAAAGTTTAAAACAAAAATGGTACGATGATTTGTTTAAATGATAACAATCAAGCGTTATCTATTCTAATACCAAATGTTAAGGGGAAACAACTAAATAAGCATAAAGACCCAATTTAGAATTGTCACATCTAAATCAAGTGAAAGTGTGAATAGGAATGTCACTTCGAGGATTAATTTCCTTTATGCTGATCTTTACAAATAACTTAATATCCCTAGAATGAGATCTCCTTGATGTGTTTGTGTGTGTGTAGAAGAGATAAATGTGTGATCACAGATAATGAGATGGCCACTAAGGACAACAATAAGAAAACAAACACAATGTAGTGGCCCAAGACCTAAGGACTTAACAACTTTTTATCTTCCCATGCATTTTTTGGATGGTCACGAAGCTCTGTAAAACCTTTAAGGGAAAAAAACATCACTAGCCATCTTGATCCATTGCTCCAACTATCCCAATGATGTGTTTTTGCATCTAGTGGTTTTTAAACTGCTACAAGTTGTCTACAAGTCAAACACATCGCTCATAAAGCTAACATTGCATCAAGTGTTACTTTAACTAAATGTTGTGTTCAGATGTTTGTTGAGACAACATCCCTCTTTAGAATGTTGTAAAAGATACACTTTGTTCCTAGATGATTTGGGAAGTATCTCACTACTTGAGAAATATTTTTCATCAAATTTATTCATCTCGGGATCTCTAGGGATTTCATGATTTATAGGAGGCATATTGGCTAAAAATCCCTTTTCCAAAGCTTTTACCAGTCATTATAACTAATTTGCAAACCCTTGAGATATCAAGCCATGGGTTGGATCCTCTCCATGAGCCTTAGATGGCTCTATTCACTTCTAGAACATTCAACTATAGCTACAATGAAGAAACATGGGAGGACAAGTGATAAATAATGGATGGAAGAGATTCAATGTATTTTAGAATGATAAGGTGTTTTAATGAATCGGTATGGGGTGCTTGTGTTGCTATAATAACAATATGCCACTTTGGGTTTCTTTCCTTGTGTTGCTATAATAACAATATGCACAACAATTGATAATGCAATTAGTTCTTAGCAATCCACTACATCTCCACTCAGTTAAAGACGCTTTTTAGTGTTACATGGAAGCCTGTGAAAGCTTAGTCACTTCATTGGGAGCTCATGGTTGACTAAAGGGGATCCATTGATTCATACATTGCTCATGAGTGTTTGTGCCTTCATGGTTTGCCCACACGTAATGTCGAAACACCTCTTATCAATTCACATGTGTTGTCTCGAATCAATGCACATTGCTTGGAAGCTTCTTGGACAAAATGAAGTTGTGTAGGTTTACAATTGGCATTATGACCAATTAATAATCGTTGGTAAAGTTATTCAACGTAACAAATCCTTTGTTTAACATTTGGAAGACTCATTCCTTACCCAAACCATTTCCCACAAATGCATTAATATAGCATGTAAGAAGATGTGTTGAGTAGAGCAAATGAGATCCTACCAACCATGAATGCAGTCTAGACTTATTAAGAATGAATATGAATCATCTCAAAGAGTTTGTGATGACGCAAGAGCAACATGGTAATTTGGGTTACCTTGCTTGATATACAAACGGAAACTAATAGGTGTGTGTACTAGAGCCATTTTGTTGGCATGGTGAAGCTCCCTCTACACTCGCTTTCACTCTTTTTGCGCTTTGGAATCCTAATCTCAAAACTAACTGATCATTGAATTCACAAACTATGGATTCATTTGGCCTTCAACTACCCACTTGATGACATTCTTTTCTTTCTCATCAACACATAATCCCTCTACATGGCACATTAATACTCTTCTATATGCCACATTATTCTTTATATCAACACAATACTTTGGACATTGAATTAATATATCTGTTTTTTCACTAGTTCTCTCTAGCACACATAATTCCACCAAAGAAGATATGAAATCATGCTTCTTCTTCATTGGATCACAACTCATGTCATGGGTTGGACTCTCACTCTCACTCTCAGCTATATTCTTTGAATTTGCATTATCTTTTTCATATTCATAGCCCATAACTACTAATTAGTGAGAAGCCAATATTTGAATATAATTATTTGAAGACAAAGAAACATTTTCACTTATTTTATGTTTTGGATTTGCATTGCCATTATTGCTAGAAAAAGATCTCTTGCATGTTGTGCTATGATTTTTCATGTTGGCATCCTCTTTAGAATTACTGTGCTCTCCATCGATTTCACATTTTGTGTCAAAGTCGAAAATGAGTTGGAAAATTATTTTCGGCTTCAACTTTTTCATTTTTATTTTCTTTGTTGAAGAAGTAGTCATCTTGATTTTCTTTAGTCTCCTTGTGACTTTCTACTTCACCTTCCCGATTGACATTATCTTTTGTTTCCATGCTAAATTTGTTCCTAGTTGTTTTACCAAATTTTTTTTATCTATATCTTTCATCCTCTTCTTGTATATTTTCTCCATTCATGACTTGCAACAAAACAATTAGGGAGTTTGATCATGATAGCTAATGATGGTTGGGTTTGGCAGTTTCAAGAAAATTCCCACTCAGATGGTGAATGATGAAAGGCACAATGATTGCATAGTACAAATGTATGGAAGGATGCAACAACTGAGTGGTCATGCACAACAAAGGTACAAACTGGCAGCTCGAGGGATTAACCCATAAAATGGCCAAGAATAATTTGGCTTAATACCAAATGGAGTATATGCTCACTTTTATATTTGATTGTTCCAATTTGGAATGAAAATAAATGAATATAAAATTGAATGATGATTTAGATGAACGGATATGTTGACTTTTATATGCTAGTGGTGACCCTTCACATACACTTGTGTCTGTAAGATTATACCTTTAAAAATTGCATAAAAATTATAGTATAACCTAAGTTCTATATTCCTCTATATATTCATTTTATTTATGTTCATAACACCCACCCTCCCAACATAAGTGGGGGTGTGCTTGCTTGTGCCATGCACACTCTCATCCCCTAGGAGAGTGGGTGCTAGGGGGGTGAGGGTGTGCATGTGTGTAGGTGGGGGTGTGTGCCATGTACACCTTACCCATGGGAGGGTGGGTAGTGGGGGGATGAGGGTGTGCATGTGTGTAGGCGGGGGTGTGTGTGTTGTGCACACCCTTACCCCCAAGAGGGGTGGGGGGGGGGATGATGATGTGCATGTATGTAGGTGGGGTTGTGTGCATGGCACATGGGATGCACATGCACACCTTGACTCACCTTCTCAAACGATGGGAAAGTGGTTTATGCATGACATACTCTCACTCCTTTAATGAGTTTGAGGATGAGGTTACGCATGAATGTCCAAGTGGTGAGTATTAGAGGATGTGCATGTGTGTGCCACAAGAGGGTGGGTGGTGGGGGGTCGAGAGTGTGTTTAGTTGGTGGGTGGTCGAGGGAGTGCATGTGTGTGCATGGCACATGGCACACACATACTCACCTTGATCCTCCCCACCCACCCTCTTGAGCAGTGAGGATGCAGGTGCCATGGGAGAGAGGGTGGTGGGAGGGGTGAGGGTGTGTGTCCACCCCTTAAGGGGTAAGGGTGTGCCATGCGAGGGTCAGGATGTGCAAATCCTCACTCCCTACACAATCCATCACCTCAAGGGGAAAATGTGTGTGCGCACTATGAGAGGGTGGGTGTGGGGTTTGAGCACACCTCATCCCCTACTACCAACCCACCCTCCCTCTCATGACACATATGCACACCCACACCCACCCTCCTCTAGAGCAAGGGTGTGCATTGTGCCTGAAGATGTGCATGCATGCGCATTTTGCTATGTACACATCCTCACTAAACACAAAATCGCATTTGTAGATCAAATTTCAAGCACAACCTATCACCAATTCATGTATAAATCACAAAAAATGAACTTTGGCGCATACAAAGCCATGAATTTCACACCCTCACCCCACCACCACCTACCCTCCTAGGCATTGATGGTGGGTGGCGAGGGGTGAGGGTGTGCATGTGCGTGCAAGGACAAAATGCCATTATAAACAAAACTTCGAGCACAAGCTATTACCAATTAATGTATAAAACACAAAATATGAATTTTGGTGCATACAAAATCATGGTATTCAATTGATAATGTTGATGTATTTGTAAATTCAGAATGTATTCACTTGTATATTTTATATTTTATTTGTATTTTATTGTTGTACCTTTGACGAAGATGTTTATTCCTCTGGTCGGAGAAGTCATTATTGTACTTGGGTCATGTAAAGTCATTGAGGTCCATCCTCCCATGTATGACGGGGCATTAGACCCCAGAGTTGTGTCTTTCATGGGTTATTAGACTCCCCTAGTGGGGTCGGCCCAGTGTCAAGTGGTAATGGGTTATTAGACTCTCCTAAAGGAGGTCGGCCCAGTTAGGGTAAAAGGCAGGTCAAGTTAAAGTATAAATAGAGTGGTTGCACCACTCTGGTTGCACCACTCTATTTGCTCATTCACTCACACATCCAACTCGCATAGTTGAGAGAGAGGGGTGCGCACAAGTGGAGGAGGAGTAGCTGCTGGAGACATCTATCTTTTGGGGTTTCATTTTTGTGATCCTTGTGTTGGTGCTTATTCTATCTCTGAGGAAGTTGCGGGGTTTTTCACCTTTATGGTTTTCCCCGTAGAAATGCTTTGTGTCTCTTGTCTCTTGTGTTTGATATGCTGTACATGTTGTTCTCTTAGTTAAGATCCTAGATCATATTGAATTAAATGATGAAAAAATAACATGGTATCAGAGCTATCCTGAAGGAAGGCATTGTATGGCATTTACGACACTTGTTGCACTTGCGACAAATTGGAAGCTAGGGCTTGGTATAGTAAAAACTAGTCATCGTGGAACTTTCGCTATAAATATGTTTTGGAGAAGGTTTAGGATCTGAAATTTTTATAGGCTGAATATCAGACACGGATGTACCTTGTGTAAAAATTTCAGCCTCAAATTCGTTGTACTTTGTGATTTATGATCCGTATAAGTTAGGGTTTCTGCCTCTTCCAGAATGCTGCCCTAAACAGGTGACCTAGGGAAAAAGGTCATATCTCGGGATAGGAAGCTCCAAATGGAATTCCATAAAAAGTGACAGTTAGGCCACGGAATGAAGTTTCACAATTCTGAGTTTCAGAGGTCGAAGTTGAAACAGTGACACGTGGCACTCTGTACAAGTTCGCTATGTTGTTTCATCCCATAAACATGTCATGTTGCGACACTTAGCATATCTCTCTCATGGAGAATCCATTGAAGCTCAGATCTGTGGGGTTGGAAATATGACAGGTCAGTCTACCATAGGTCGAAGTTTCAGACCCTAAGGATCCAAAATTTCAGAGATGCACTAGAAACAATATGGCATATATTTTTTGTCAAAACAGAATTGGATTCTGAGCATTTTCATTTTGGCTTGTCACTGTTGCGGAAAATTAGGGATTTTGACAGAAGTGGAATTTTGGAGTGCTCTTAGAATAGGATTTCTCTCCTCAGTGAAATCAAAATTTAGAGACTAAGATCAAATTTTTTTATTGAGTGAATCTCCGGGAAAGTCAAACCCTAATTTGACTTTTGGACCAGAAAACCAGATTTTGATAGAAGTTGCAGATCCAAAATTCGTAGGTCTTTTTTGGAGGGTCAATTTTTGGAGTTTTCAAAATCCGAGCACACCAACTTGCTCACCTCAGTCAATTGCATCTCCTTATCCAAACAAAAGTTTGAAATTCCAAGTTTGGATTTTTAGGGTTTCTCTGTCAAACCCTAGCCAGCTCCAGATCCAGTTTCAACAAATCAAGTGGTAAGGCCTAAATATTTTATTTCCATTTTAGTTTCTCCTTAAGATGTATCACCGCACCAAGCTTGAGGATAAGCTTGAAGGGGCTGATAACTTCTGAGCATGGAAGTATATGATTGGGTTTATCCTAGAAGAGAATGAATTGGACACCTGCATAAGTGAAGAGGTTCCAGTTCCAGAGGGAGATGAGGCTAAGGCCTTACATAAGAAGAACTTGGTTAAGGCCAAGAGAATCATTGGAGATTCTATCAAAGACCATCTCATACCACATGTGTCTTCTCTAAAGACACCCAATGAGATGTTTGATTCCTTAACCAAGTTGTTTGAAGGAAAGAACATAAATCGGAAGATGACTTTGAGGAATCAATTGAAGAATGTCAAGATACAAAATGCAGAGACCATGCAGTCCTACTTTACAAGGGTCTCTCAGATAAAAGAACAACTTGAAGCTGTGGGAGAAGATATAGAGAATGGTGAAATTGTGATGACCACCTTGAATGGTCTTCCTAGGTCATGGGATTCCTTTATTCAAGGAATTTGTGCTAGGAAGAAGCTCACCACATTCAGTAGGTTGTGGGAGGAATGCCCACAAGAAGAAGCTCGGATTGTAGCTTGAGAAGAAAAGATGGGTAATGAAGATCAGGCTCTCACAGCACACACTAGGAAGGATAACCACAAGAGGGAGCATCCTCATTACAAGAAGGGTAAATACCACCACCAGAATCGGAAGGAGAACTTTGGAGGATCCATGAGAGATCTTTCTCACATTCGATGTTATACTTGTGATGAGAAGGGACACTATTCCAGAGATTGTCCCTGGAACAAAAGCAACTCCCACAAGAAGAAGAAGAACAAGAGAAGACATCATGCTCACACTGTAGAGGATGATGAACCTCCAAGGAAGAGAACCAGGGAAGACAGTGAAGATTCTTCAAGTGATGAAGAATATGTATTGTAATGAAGTTTTACATGAAAGGAGTAGAAGAAGCTACTGCAGAGTTGGATTCCAGAAAACAAATAATCTACGGAAGAACCTCTCATCCATTTTCATCATTGGTTAAGGTGCACACTATCAGAGACTCCAGTAGCTCCTGCAAGGAAGAAAAGATTGAGAGGGAGTCCACCCAACAACCAAACAAATATAAGTATTTGAATTGTCATTTCTTGTATATATGATTACTTAAATGATGTTGTTCAGTCATGTACATACTTATGTTCCTAGATTTCACCTAGATTTAGGATGTATATTATGCATTTTAGAAAAGTTGCATTAATGAACAAGATACTACTAATATAGTAATGGGTAAGTGGCCTATTGTACTGTACAACACTCCATTGCTACTTTTCTAGATTGAAACCTCTTTGTTGACATGTTGGGAGTAGTGCACACTCTTAACAATGCTTTGGTAGAGATGGAAGGCATCTAGAAAGTTACCATATGAATATGGGATATGGATGAATGTTGTATTGAAGCATTGGCTAAGATAATTGCATGATTGTATGACATATGCCCTTATGTGTAAAATTTTGTTCTGAAAACTATGAGAAGTTTCTAATCATGCAATTGAATTTGACTTGTAGGAAAGATCGTGTACAATCACCTACAAAAGAAGGACAATGACATTTGTTCCGAAGAACAAGCGACGAAGTTCAAGAAAACTACCTATTGAAGATATAGAAGAATATGAAGTTCCCAGGATCAGGGATGTAGTAATGGAAGGATTCCATGATCGAGGAGTACCAGTCGATCATGAAGAATGATGTCTGGGATGTGGTCCCGAGACTAGAAAGGAAGTTTGTGGTGACTTCCAAATTGATCTACGAGATCAAACATGCTGCAGATGGTAGCATAGAGAAATACAAGGAAATATTTGTGGCACATGGCTTCTCCTAGAAAGAAGGAATATATTATGAGGATACAGTTGCACCTGTAGCTAGATACACTTCCATTAGAACAGTACTTGCTCTGGAAGCAGTGATGAAATGGAAGATACACCAGATGGATGTCAAGACATCATTCTTGAACGGTGTAGTGGAAGAGGAAGTGTATGTGGAGAAACCACTCGGGTTTGAGACACATGATAGGGAGACTCATGTGTGCAAACTGAAGAAAGCCTTGTACGGTTTGAAACAAGCACCCAGGACTTGGTACGACAGGATTGATAGCTTCCTCACTAGTTTGGGCTTTACCAAGAGTAAAGCGGATTCCAACCTTTACTACAAGGTTGAGGAAGGCAATCCAGTGATACTCCTACTGTATGTAGATGACCTGTTTGTGACAGGTGAGGATGGATTGATTGTTGATACGAAGAGGAAGCTTGTTGCCGAGCTCGAGATGAAGGACTTGGGTATGATGCACTATTTTCTAAGCATGGAGGTGTGGCAGAGTGCGAATGGAATCTTTCTTGGACAAGGGAAGTATGTAGTAGAGATCCTGAAACAATTCGGGATGATGGACTACAAGGCCATGGCCACACCTATGGCATCGAATCTGAAGCTATTGTGTAATGCTTCATCATAGTCGGTTGATGCCACGATGTATCGTCAGATGATTGGGTCCTTGATGTAACTGACGAATACGAGACCAGATATTTTCTTTGCTGTGAACACATTGAGCCAGTTCCTGACATATCCGAGACATGTTCACTTGATTGTTGCAAAGCATATTCTGAGGTACCTTAGGGGTACAGTCAATTATGGGCTCAAGTATGATGTGAATCAGAAGATTAACCTAGAGGGTTATGTTGATTCAAATTAGGCAGGCAGTGCCATTGATAGGAAGAGCACTTCGGGGTGCTGCTTCAGTATGGGATCAAGTGTGATCTCTTGGTTTAGTAGGAAGCAGTCATGAGTAGCACTAAGTACAACCGAAGCAGAGTATGTCGCAGCTTGTTCATCTATTTGTGAGGCAGCATGGCTAAGGATGTAGGGCTTATCGGTCGAGGACGTAAATTTTTTTATTTTTTTTTAAAGTAAATCTTTTAAACCTAACCATCTAGAATTTTTAGCTCAATTTCTTTATACACAAGTACTTAACTAGACTTGTAAATGTTTTCCACATTATAAAAGAATGATACCCCTAAACTTGAATAACCCGTCACATATATTTTATATACGATTTCACGCATCATTCTTTAATGACAAACAAACTATATATATATATATATATATATATATATATATATATTCGTTAATTTTTATTACCAAAATATAGACGATACTTATCAAGTAATAACCTTTAAACAAAAGTATGCATCGGTTAGTCTTCTATACTTTATCAAGTAGTTGGGGCATTAATATATATTTGTCGTCCTAATCTGATGTAAGTTAGTCTTCCTCTATTTGTAATGAATCCAATAATGCGTAAGATGCAACAAATAAGTATTAAGGTGAAAGTGTTACACTATATCAGTATTCATCATTAACAATTCTTACCATACTACCTTCACGCTTATCGTATATATTCTAGTATCTATCTAATAAATATTAACCCAATGCAATGACCTCTAGACAAATCTGAAACATCATTAAATTGCAAACTTGGCAAGGAACACTCGTCATGATGGACTTAACAATTAATAGAACTTGTCAACTAGCATCAATATACTATTTTTTATACAAAACAACGACCTTTTAAACAGTTATGAAATAATACTGAAATGCGAAAGTATCAAATTACTCGCCACGATGGTCTCTAAACCCTTAATGGAACTAGTGATTCAACATCAATATATTAATTATTACTACAACAACAACTTTTTAACAATTACAAAACCATATTGAAAATGTAATAATAACAAGAATCCTTGCCACGAATTTCTCCAAACCATAAATGGAATTGGCGAATTAGCATCGATATACTAACTATTAAAACAACAACAACTTTTTACACAATTATAAAACAATACTAAAAAGGTAATAATAACAGAATCCTCGCCACGATGGCTTCTCAACCATTAGTGTAACTGGCGATTCGGCCTTGATTTACTAATTGTTAATATAACAACAACTTTTTACACAATTATAAAACAATACTAAAAATGTAATAATAACATAATCCTCGCCACGATGGTTTCTCAACCATTAGTGTAACTGGCGATTCAGCATCGATTTACTAATTATTAATATAACAACAACTTTTTACACAGTTATAAAACAATACTAAAAATGTAATAATAACAGAATCCTCGCCACGATGGTTTCTCAACCATTAGTGTAATTGGCGATTAAGCATCGATTTACTAATTATTAATATAGCAACAACTTTTTACACAGTTATAAAACAATACTAAAAATGTAATAATAACATAATCCTAGCCATGATGGTCTCTAAACCATTGACAGAACAAGCATTCGTTTTCCCGAACCCTTTATGGAGAACAAATGGCAGAGTAGAACGTAGAGTTCAACTACTCGACCGACGTCTGCGGACTTATCTTCAACTTTTAGCCAAGTGTAATCTCCATCCATCAAATTTAAGGTAAGGTTGAGTTTATGCATCAAAGATAAAAAAAATTAAATGATCCATCCAGGTGTGAAGGGCGTTTTCCTAGATTTCGACTTGGCAATGAAACGGAATTCTTTGGATTTCTCCTTGCTTACAAACAGTGTGCGAAGAAATGAATTGCGTTTCCAGAATTTAGGAGATATAACATCAAATCGATCTATCTTAATCATACACAGATTTAGAAATCACAATTTATTAATTATCTGAGCATATTGAAACAGTGTCAGAAGGTACCAAGTAATCCTTCTGTAAATCTGAGCACACATATTAAAACATGAATCCGATCGGATGGTCTACAGTGTACTCCTATTAGAAATTGATGAACGAGTGCTATGATTAAGACACAGACTCGATCTGCGTCAAATCTTGAAAATAAAAACAATCTAAAATAACTCGGGCCGAACCTAAGAAAGATCGATTTGCACTCTTTACAAAGAAGTGTAAACAGACATACGCCATTCCGAATCTATTGGCAGATCGACAGCACCTAGCATTTCTAAAGTCGCAGTTAATTAAATTTGTAAATAAGCATACGCTGGTTAGATCTATTGAACAGATCGACAGCAGCTCGCACTCATAATATTACAGTCAAATAATTTGGTAAATAAACATACGCTAGTCAGATCTATTGAACAGATCGACAGTCGCTAGTACCCATAAAATCTCAGTCAAATAAATTGTAACAAAATAAAGAATGTCGACCCCGATCTATTGACAGATCTAAATCCTTTTAAAAGAAGTCAACTGAAACTTTCTTAACTAAAACACAGTCATGGAGGTAGCGGTACTAACCGATCAAAATTTCTTACTAAAAGAAATCAACCACGACCTTCATATATCCAAGCGATTTATTTAAATGATGGATCTCTGCAAGTGAAATGCAGAGTCAATTCAAGTACCGAATCTAAGACTCAGACCCAATTAAAATATGATTGTAACTAGTAATCTCTAATCGGTTTCACTATTTGGTGGTTCTCTGAAAATGAAATACTGCATTACTCTAAATACCAGATTCAAAACTGGGATAAATAGAATTTCAGTCTTAATTCCTATGTCCCGAATGATCTATTTCAAATACGATTTCCTGAAATTGAAATGCAGAGCCTATCTAAACTACACACTAAAGAAAAAGGAGTAAGACAATATATAATTCCTTAATGACGTTCGACAAATCCTGTTAATGAATTTCAATGATCATTCGAAATACAATTAGAGTTTTATTCAGAAGATTTCAACGAATAACGGTAAATAAATAAATTACAAGAGTTACCTCTCCGGTCGCTGAAGTTCTGCAGATAATGTTGGAGTTGATCCTCGATGTTCTACTCCTTGAAGCCTCGATCCTTCACCGGTGGACACCTCGGTAAACCACCCAACCACTCTGGAAGCACTCTTCTTCCTTCTAGACCCCCGAGCTAATCGGGCCGTAGAGTTCACACATGTATTTTAGAAATCCAGCTTGGGATTCCCCCCCACCAGGATTTCTTAGCCAAACCCTTAAATAGCAGCAAGTCTTTGAGGCACTCGAAAATTACGACAATCGTCCAAATTATGGGTCCCTTACCCATTCCCCAAGCCTTCCTTATAAAGGAAAATCTCATGTGACACATGTCGCTTCATGCATAATTAAATATTTTAATGAATTATTTAATTAAAACACTCACCCATCCAAGTGTTAGTTTCTCTAGGAGATGCACCAACACCCCTAAGTTTGCTCAAGTTTGTCCCCCAGATATTTTAATTTTCTCCTAGATTTTTGTTGACTAGGTGTCCAAGCTTAGGATTCTACTTTGCTCCTAAATAATGGTTTATTATTATTTTAAATGCTCAAAATAATAATTCGTGTGTAAATGCCTAAAATACTCTTATGCATTTTCTAAGTAATGATCTAGGGGTAATCTTATAAGTTTTATGCAGTTAAGTTTTAACAATCAATTTCATTAGGATACCGGTGTCGCGCCGTTGGGCTTCCCTGTTCCTTAATTTCAATTCCCCGACATGGCACCACTCCGTCAGGTCAGTCATCCGTGGTTTCCATTCCTTGGCAAGGTACCGCATCATTGGGTCCTTGCGTCCATTCTTTCCGTTCTCGACAGGTACCTCACCATCGGGCCCTTCTGCCATCATCCTTCCATTTGAATTGCAGGAACTTCATGTAGGGATTTCAGGAATCGTTACCATCCATCCTCCGTCTACATGCTATTGGGGACTAATGGCGCTGAGGAGTGAGTGCGTTCTCACTGCACGCCCCCCAACTCGTACGTGACCAACTCCGTCGTGGCCCACCTCGTATGCCTTCACGCATTCCTCTTTGAGCAAGCGGATCGGTGCTTATCTGCCCATGTGTGGTATTCTGTCAGAAGTTGACATCGTCGTCGCTCCCCCTGTGTGTGTTTTACCCATACTCTACGACCCTTCTTAATCCTTTGTGTGTCCATCGGTGAACCGTTTCACCTGTTGCTACACACATTTCTCGCAAACAAATTATTAGTAGTACTGTCCTTAATAATCATCATTTTATTCACAAATATGCTACCTCGTTAAGCATTTAAAAAATTCATTCAAACATTATTCATTCATCAAATTATACATGCATTTCGTCGGTAAACTTTCTTCGTTCTCATCATATAATTATTGTTTAGCTAGTCGTTAAGCATCATTCATAAACATATTTTTCATAAACATATTTAATTGTTAAACACATTTAGTCATTCCTTTACATCTACTGTTCCAATACACATACTCAAAATAAGATTAAAAAGTTATTTTATTTATGTTTCAATAGGTCGGGTCACTCAACAGGTGCCCTTAATGTCTACAAAAGTCTAAGGGCACTACATACACCCCTACTTATTTAGAACTTCGTCCCGAAGTTCAGAATAAAAAAGAACAACTATGACGCATCTCAGTTGCGTCCTCCCAAGTTGCAGAGCTAGGGCTATAGCTGTCCTACTACACTTTGACTTGATCAATCACACGGTGTCTAAGCTGCCGTGTTCGTTGGTCCAAAATCCGGATCGGCTTGGCCATCATGGCCCCGTCGTTCGTTATCTGCACATTGCTCAAATCAATGACATGTGAAGTATCAGGAACATAGTGACGTAATACAGAAACATGAAAAACATTATGAATTCTACTCAAAGATGACGTCAAGTCAAGACGATAGGCAACTGGTCCTATCCGTTCCAAAATCCTAAAGGGTCCTACAAACCTAGGTGACAACTTGGCTCCCTTGCCAAACTTTAAAGAGCTCTTCTGTGGTTTCACTGGTAGGAATACCTTATCCCCTATCTCGTAGTTCCGATTAGTCCTATGCGCATCCGCATAGCTCTTTTGTCGATCCTGTGCTTCCTTCAGTCGAGCACGAATCGTGACCATCTGATCTTCCATCTCTTGTATGACCTCAGGACCAAATAATGTCCTATCCTCCAGCCTATCCCAACTTATGGGAGTCCTACAAGGTCTCCCATAAAGAAATTCAAATGGTGCCATCTGAATAGAACTCTGATAACTGTTGTTGTATGCAAATTCTACCAAGGGTAGATATTCTTCCCACTTCTTTTGTTGATCCATTCCATACATTCTTAGCATGTCTTCTAACACCTGGTTCACCCTTTCTGTTTGTCCGTCCGTCTCAGGGTGGTAGGCGGTGCTAAAGTTAAGTTGAGTACCAAGAGCCTCTTGAAAGCTCATCCAAAACCTCCCAGTAAATATTGATCCTCTATCCGAAATAATCTTCTTCAGAATTCCATGTAGTCTCACTATCTCATTGATAAAAACTTTAGCTATCTCCGGAGCTTGATACGTGTTCTTAATCGGTAGGAAATGTGCACTCATGGTGAGAGTGTCAACAACCACAAAGATTGTGTCGTGTCTCCTGTTGGTTAGTGGTAAACCAACTATGAAATCCATCGAGATAGCCTCTCACTTTGATTCCGGAATTGCATGCGGTTGCAGCAATCCAGCCGGGTGTCGATGTTCAGCTTTTACCATCTGGAACTCCATACACTTCGCCACAAAACTTACTACATCCCTTTTCATACCATGCCAAAAGAACAAGGGTCTCAAATCTGCGTACATCTTCTTTATTCCAGGATGTGCTCTATAAACTGCTCTATGAGCCTCAGACAGTATTAAACCTTGAATTTCTTCATTATCAGGAACATACATGTGACGGTTATACCATAATAAACCATCCATGTCCAAAGAGTACCCCTCAAACTTGGGTATCCTCATCTGCTCATTCTCTAACTCAGCTTTTACTTCATTATACCAAGTGTCCTCCTGCTGTAGTGTCAGGATCTTTTCTCTTAAGTTGGTCTTCATAGGTATGACAGAGAATATTCTCAGTCTACGACTAAGTGCATCAGCTACCTTGTTTAAGGTCCCCTTTACATAAGTAATGTCGAAGTCATACTCACTGAGTAACTCCGACCATCTTCTCTGCCTTGCATTTAGGTCGCTTTGAGTGAAGATGTGCTGTAACCCACAATGGTCAGTCTTCAACTCAAAATTTTCCCCCACCAAATAGTGTCTCCATAACCTCAAGGCATGCATTACTGTAGTCATCTCCATATCATGGGTTGCATAGTTCTCTTCGTGCGGCCTAAGTCTTCTGGACGTGTAAACAATTAATCTCCCATCTTGCATCAATACAAAACCAACACCATCCTTTGAAGCATCTGTACACACCAGGAAATCTTTATCCATATCGGGGACTCTTAAGATTGGTGCCGTAGTTAGCAGTTCTTTTAACTTAGCGAAGGCCTCTTCGCATTTCTTAGTCCAAATGAAAAGACGGTTCTTCTTTTGTAATTTAGTAATAGGTCCCACTACTCTATAGAAGCCTTCCACAAAACGTCTATAATACCCAGCAAGCCCCATAAAGCTTCGTACCTCATGTACGTTGGTGGGTGCCGGCCAATCCCAAATGGCTTCAATCTTAGCTGGATCCACAGCTATCCCTTCACCGGATATGATGTGTCCAAGTTAATGAATTTCTTTCTGGAAGAATGAACACTTTGATAATTTTCCATATAGATGGTTTTCTCTTAAACATTGTAAAACTATCCTCAGGTGTTCCTCATGTTCTTCCAATGTCTTTGAATAAATCAGGATGTTGTCCAAGAACACTTGTACAAACTTGTCAAGGTGCTGACGAAACACACCGTTCATCAGGTTCATAAATACACTAGGTGCATTTGTTAAACCGAAAGGTACTACGACAAACTCGTAGTGCCCAAACCTAGTATTAAAGGCCGTCTTGGGTATATCTTCATCCTTAATCCTCAGCTGGTGATATCCTGACCTCAAGTCTATCTTAGAGAACACCGTCGCACCCTTCATCTGGCCGAAGAGGTCATCTATCCTAGGTAGAGGATACTGATTTCTTACGGTCGCCTTGTTTAGTTGACGGTAGTCAATGCACAAGCGCCAGGATCCATCCTTCTTCTTTACAAAAATCACAGGTGCTCCCCATGGGGACACACTAGGTCTAATCAACCCTAAATCCAACAACTCTTGAAGTTGGATTTGCAATTCCTTTAACTCCGGTACCGACATTCGGTATGGTGTTCTAGCTATAGGTTCGGTTCCAGGTTTCAGTTCTATGGTGAAATCCAGTTCACGCTGTGGCGGTAAGCCGGATAAAGCGTCAGGAAACACATCCATGTACTCTGAGAACAAGGAGTGGTTAATCATTTCCACCTTATCTCCTTCCTTGTTCATAGCAATTACCGCATACAGTTGGCACCCTTTCCTCATGCTTTTCTTAAGTTGCATGGCCGATATCATTCTCAACGAAACCTTCTTTTTCTTCCCAGTTAACATTCTCTTGTATCCTTCATCGTCAATGAAAGTTAGCTCCTTACTTCGACAGTCCATCACTGCCGAGTGTGCTTCGAGCCAATCCATTCCCAAGATTAGATCATAAGCACCCAATTCTGTAGCATAAAAGGTTATTTTAGACGCACATACTCCTAAGTCGACTTCACAGTCTTCTACCTTAAGACCCACACTCTGGACACTACCGAATGCCATCTCGACAGTATCGAAATCATCTTGACTTACTG
Source organism: Larix kaempferi (assembly GCA_027924585.1). Lineage (NCBI taxonomy): Eukaryota > Viridiplantae > Streptophyta > Pinopsida > Pinales > Pinaceae > Larix > Larix kaempferi. The sequence continues at coordinate 4,319,571 of BSBM01000451.1, read as the reverse complement.
CCATCATTTTATTATTTTCTAATACTTTTAAGGAAATAAAATTTTCAGTAGCTCCAGGGTCTATAAGGAATGAAAATACATTACCATGTATTTTACCTGTGGTTTCGAGGATAGTGGACTGATGCTCAGCTTGACGGTTGTTGACAGCTGCGTGTATACGATGCGCTCGTCCTAAATCGGCTGCAGTAGTTTGTCATGGTGCTGGAGTTCTTTGGTTTCCACGGTCCTGCTGAGGACATTCGCTTTGGAAGTGTGGTCCCCCACACCTCCAACATCTAGCTTTGGGCCCTCTTGTGTTGTTTCTAGTAGGTGCATCGTTTCTCCTTGGTCCAAACTGCGCCGGTTTTGCAAATGGCTTTGCATGATCATTCCGCGGTGGCAGTCGGTACGGTGTTCTATCGTCTCTGTTAGACCCTCCGTTGAAAGGTCTCCTTCCAAAATTCTTATTCCCATACAGATGTTTGGGTGCATGCGAGGGTTGACTTCCTCGGTTAGTACTCGTGAAGTTCTTATTCTGCAGTATCTTGCCGGGAAGCTCTTCCTCAGCTATGAGAGCCTTTTGGACCGCATCATGCAAAGTAGAAGGTGTCAAAATACGAACCTTGTCTCAGATAACTGGGTTCAATCCATAGATGAACTTATTGACCTTCAATTTCTCCGTAGAAACATGGGGTGCATATCTCAGTAACTCCATAAAACGGATCTCGTACTCTTGTACTGTCCGTAGTCCTTGCTTCAGTGCATGGAAATCATTCAGTTGTCGCTCGATGAATTCGTCAAATAAGTAGTGCTGACGGAAGTGCTCATTGAACAATTCCCAAGATATTTCTTCAAGCTCCAGACCTAACTGAGGTCGTAAGGTCTTCCACCAGAGGAGGGCTTCCCCCTTCAATTGCAATATCGCCATTCGTACCTTCATGTTCGATGTATAGTCTCTCAATGAAAAACACATGGCCATGTTCTCCAGCCATGCCTCCATTGCAGTTCCCTCAGTGGAACCCCAAAATTCAGGAAAATTTATCTTTTCCAACTCTCGGTGTATGTTGACCGGAGGTGGCGCCTGCAGCACAACAGTAACTTGAGAATCGACATTCTCGTGGTCAAGTCGCGTCATCAACGCTTCGGTCATCCGGTGATAATTTCTCATCATTGTCATAACCTCACCCGCAGGCAGGTTAATGGTTTCCTTGGCTCTCGGAGGGTTATCCCCAGGGGTCGTTGGAGTTGATGGGCATGCAGCTCGTCCTCATCCCCTTCCTGCTCTACCCTGGCGTGTTCTTCGATCCATTACGAAGTCTGTAATGTAGTAAAAATAAAATTTATCAGTTTACCAGACATAATAAAATGTGTAATGCGGAAGTTTCTAGGTCCGAACTAAGTTTGACCTTGCTCTAATACCAAATGTAGGGCTTATCGGTCGATGACATAAATTTTTATTTTTTTTATTTTTTTTTAAAGTAAATCTTTTAAACCTAACCATCTAGAATTTTTAGCTCAATTTCTTTATACACAAGTACTTAACTAGACTTGTAAATGTTTTCCACATTATAAAAGAATGATATCCCTAAACTTGAATAACCCGTCACATATATTTTATATACGATTTCACGCATCATTCTTTAATTACAAACAAACTATATATATATATAGATATATATATTCATTAATTTTTATTACCAAAATATAGACGATACTTATCAAGTAATAACCTTTAAACAAAAGCATGCATCGGTTAGTCTTCTATACTTTATCAAGTAGTTGGGGCATTAATATATATTTGTCGTCCTAATCTGATGTAAGTTCGTCTTCCTCTATTTGTAATGAATCCAATAATGCGTAAGATGCAACAAATAAGTACTAAGGTGATATATCCATATTTAAAACAAAAGTGTTACACTATATCAGTATTCATCATTAACAATTCTTACCATACTACTTTCATGTTTATCGTATGTATTCTAGTATCTATCTAATAAATATTAACCCAATGCAACGACCTCTAAGCAAATCTGAAACATCATTAAATTGCAAGCTTGGCAAGGAACACTCGTCACGATGGACTTAACAATTAATAGAACTTGTCAACTAGCATCAATATACTAATTTTTATACAAAACAACGACCTTTTAAACAGTTATGAAATAATACTGAAATGCAAAAGTATCAAATTACTCACCACGATGGTCTCTAAACCCTTAATGGAACTGGTGATTCAGCATCAATATATTAATTATTACTACAACAACAACTTTTTAACAATTACAAAACCATATTGAAAATGTAATAATAACAAGAATCCTTACCACGAATTTCTCCAAACCATAAATGGAACTGGCGAATTAGCATCAATATACTAACTATTAAAACAACAACAACTTTTTACACAATTATAAAACAATACTAAAAAGGTAATAATAACAGAATCCTCGCCACGATGGCTTCTCAACCATTAGTGTAACTGGCGATTCGGCCTCGATTTACTAACTGTTAGTATAACAACAACTTTTTACACAATTATAAAACAATACTAAAAATGTAATAATAACATAATCCTCGCCACGATGGTTTCTCAACCATTAGTGTAACTGGCGATTCAGCATCGATTTACTAATTATTAATATAACAACAACTTTTTACACAGTTATAAAACAATACTAAAAATGTAATAATAACAGAATCCTCGCCACGATGGTTTCTCAACCATTAGTGTAACTGGCGATTAAGCATCGATTTACTAATTATTAATATAACAACAACTTTTTACACAGTTATAAAACAATACTAAAAATGTAATAATAATAGAATCCTAGCCACGATGGTCTCTAAACCATTGACAGAACATGCATTCGTTTTAAAAACCCTTTATGGAGAACAAATGGCAGAGTAGAACGTAGAGTTCAACTACTCGACCGACGTCTGTGGACTTATCTTCAACTTTTAGCCAAGTGTAAGCTCCATCCATCAAATTCAAGGTAAGGTCGAGTTTATGCATCAGAGATAAAAAAATTAAATGATCCATCGAGATGTGAAGGGCGTTTTCCTAGATTTCGACTTGGCAGTGAAACGAAATTCTTTGGATTTCTCCTTGGTTACAAACAGTGTGTGAAGAAATGAATTGTGTTTCCAAAATTTAGGAGATATAACGTCAAATCGATCTATCTTAATCATACACAGATTTAGCAATCACAATTTATTAATTAGCTGAGCATATTGAAACAGTGTCAGACGGTACCAAGTAATCCTTCTGTAAATCTGAGCACACATATTAAAACATGAATCCGATCGGATGGTCTACAGTGTACTCCTATTAGAAATCGATGAACGAGTGTTGTGATTAAGACACAGACTCGATCTGCATCAAATCTCGAAAATAAAAACAATCTAAAATAACTCGAGCTGAGCCTAAGAAAGATTGATCTACACTCTTTACAAAGAAGTGTAAACAGACATACGTTCTTCCGAATCTATTGGAAGATCGACAACACCTAGCATTTCTAAAGTCGCAGTTAATTAAATTTGTAAATAAACATACGCTGGTCAGATATATTGAACAGATCGATAGCAGCTCGCACTCATAATATTACAGTCAAATAATTTGGTAAATAAACATATGCTAGTCAGATCTATTGAACAGATCGATAGCCGCTAGTACCCATAAAATCTCAGTCAAATAAATTGTAACAAAATAAAGAATGTCGACCCCGATCTATTGACAGATCTAAATCCTTTTAAAAGAAGTCAACTAAAACTTTCTTAACTAAAACATAGTCATGGAGGTAGCGGTACTAACCGATCAAAATTTCTTACTAAAAAAAATCAACCACAACCTTCATATATCCAAGCGATTTATTTGAATGACGGATCTCTGCAATTGAAATGCAGAGTCAATCCAAGTACCGGATCTAAGACTCAGACCCAATTAAAATATGATTGTAACTAGTAATCTCTAATCGGTTTCACTATTTGGTGGTTCTCTGAAAATGAAATACTGCATTACTCTAAATACCAGATTCAAAACTGGGATAAATAGAATTTCAGTCTTAATTCCTATGTCCCGAATTATCTATTTCAAATACGATTTCCTGAAATTGAAATGCAGAGCCTATCTAAACCACACACTAAAGAAAAAGGAGTAAGACAATATATAATTCCTTAATGACGTTCGACAAATTCTGTTAATGAATTTCAATGATCATTCGAAATATAGCTAGAGTTTTATTTAGAAGATTTCAACGAATAACTGTAAATAAATAAATTACAAGAGTTACCTCTCCGGTCGCTGAAGTTCTGCAGATAATGTTGGAGTTGATCCTCGCTATTCTACTCCTTGAAGCCTCGATCCTTCACCGGTGGACACCTCGGTAAACCACCCAACCACTCTGGAAGTACTCTTCTTCCTTCTAGACCCCCAAGCTAATCGGGCCGTAGAGTTCACACACGTATTTCATAAATCCAGCTTGGGATTCCCCCCCACCAGGATTTTTTAGCCAAACCCTTAAATAGCAGCAAGTCTTTGAAGCACTCGAAAATTAAGACAATCGTCCAAATTATGGGTCCCTTACCCATTTCCCAAGCCTTCCTTATAAAGGAAAATCTCATGCGACACATGTCGCTTCATGCATAATTAAATATTTTAATGAATTATTTAATTAAAACACTCACCCATCCAAGTGTCAGTTTCTCTAGGAGATGCACCAACACCCCTAAGTTTGCTCAAGTCTATCCCCTAGATATTTTAATTTTCTCCTAAATTTTTGTTGACTACGTGTCCAAGCTTAGGATTCTACTTTGCTCCTAAATAATGGTTTATTATTATTTTAACTGTTCAAAATAATAATTCATGTGCAAATGCCTAAAATACTTTTATGCATTTTCTAAGTAATGATCTAGGGGCAATCTTATAAGTTTTATGCAGTTAAGTTTTAACAATCAATTTCATTAGGATATTGGTGCCACGCCGCTGGGATTCCCTGTTCCTTAATTTCAATTCCCCGACATGGCACCACTCCGTTGGGTCCAGTCATTCGTGGTTTCCATTCCTTGGCAAGGTACCGCATCGTTGGGTCCTTGTGTCCGTTCTTTCCGTTCTCGACAGGGTACCTCACCGTCGGGCCCTTCTGCCATCATCCTTCCGTTTGACTTGCGCGAACTTCATGTAGGAATTTCAGGAATCGTTACTATCCAGCCTCCGTCTACACGCTATTAGGGACTAATGGCGCTGAGGAGTGAGTCCATTCTCACTGCGCGCCCCCCAACTCATACGTGACCAGCTCCGTCATGGCCCACCTCGTACGCCCTCACGCATTCCTCTTTGAAGTCGACATCATCGTCGCTCCCCCTGTGTGTGTTTTACTCGTACTCTACGACCCTTCTTATTCCTTTGTGTGTCCGTTGGTGAACCGTTTCACCTGTCGCTACACACATTTCTCACAAACAAATTATTAGTAGTACCGTCCTTAATAATCATCATTTTATTCACAAATATGCTACCTCGTTAAGCATTTAAAAAATTCATTCAAACATTATTCATTCATCAAATTATACATGCATTTCATCGATAAACTTTCTTCGTTCTCATCATATAATTGTTGTTTAGCTAGTCGTTAAGCATCATTCATAAACATAGTTAATCGTTAAACACATTTAGTCATTCCTTTACATCTACTATTCCGATACACATACACAAAATAAGATTAAAAAGTTATTTTATTTATGTTTCAATGGGTCGGGTCACTCAACAGGTGCCCTTAATGTCTACAGAAGTCTAGGGGCACTACAAAGGAAGCTACTATCTGATTTATTTGATCTCCAGTTGGATGCTACTTGTATATATTGCGACAACTAGAGTTGTGTGAAGTTGTCTGAGAACCCAGTGTTCCATGACAAGTCAAAGCACAATGAGATCAAGTTCCACTATATCAGGGATATGGTGCAGAGAGGAGCAGTGAAGCTCTAGTATGTTGCGACGGACGAGCAAATAGCCGATGTATTGACTAAGCCGTTGGCCGGAGTGAAGTTTGAGTACTTTAGAGAGAGGCTTGGTGTTCTTCATATCGAAGATACTTCTAGGAGGAAGTGATGAGACACAAATGCAGGAGCCCTTCCAAGCATGGTGGCAGGCGGGTCCTCCCATGGTCGTGGATGTAAGTGTTGTGTGATGAGCATCCGAACGATGCTCCGTCATGAACATCCGGATGATGTTCCATATGATGATGATTTGTATGATCATGAGCATCCGTATATGCTCCGTATGATGATGATCCGTATGATCATGAGGATCCGTATGATGCTCCGTATGATGATGATCCGTATGATCATGAGCATCCATATGATGCTCCGTATGATCATGAGCATTCGTATGATGCTATGTATGACTATGATCCGTATGATCATGAGCATCCAGTTGATGCTCCGTGGCCATGTATATCTTGTAGGTTGTGCAGTAGCATGTAATCAGCCTTGGGAGATCTTGCAGGTTATGCTTGGCATGTAATCAGTCCTGGGATGCTCTTTCGAGGTTTTTCTTGTTAGCATATAATCAACCTTGGGAGATCTTGCAGGTTGTGCTTAGCTCGTAATTAGTCATAGGATGCTCTTTCGAGGTTTTGCTTGTTAGCATATAATCAGCCCTGGGAGATCTTGCAGGTTGTGCTTGGCACGTAATCAGTCCTGGGATGCTCCTTCAGGTTTTGCAGTGGCATATAATCAGTCCTGGGAGATCTTGCAGGTTTTGCAGAGGTAGTGTAATCAGTCCTGAGATGTACCTACTTGATTGTTTGCTCGCAGAGATGATGAAGACCTACATGGAGGCTAGGCCTACATCCGGCATGAAAAAGGGCTGGCTTTGTAGAACTTCCTATGACGAGTAGAATTAAGAGATAGCACCAGTGATTGAGATGACGAGTACAGCAGTAGTGACGATGATGCTCTAGTGATCCAGTGTTGATGATCCAGCTCCAATATTGAAGACTTGTGCCTATATGTATTGATGCCTGTGTCAAGAGAATACCTTCCTAGTTAAGAGGGAGTGTTGATGTATTTGTAACTTTGGAATGTATTCACTTGTATATTTTATATTTTATATTGTATTTGTATTTTATTGTTGTACCTCCGACGGAGATGTTTATTCCTACGGTCGGAGAAGTCATTATTGTACTTGGGTCATGTAAAGTCATTGAGATCCATCCTCCCATGTACGACGGGGCATTAGACCCTGGAGTTGTGTCTTTCATGGGTTATTAGACTCCCTTAGTGGGGTCGGCCCAGTGTCAAGTGGTAATGGGTTATTAGACTCTCCTAAAGGAGGTCGGCCCAATTAGGGTAAATAGAGTGGTTGCACCACTCTATTTGCTCATTCACTCACACATCCAGCTCGCATAGTTGAGAGAGAGGAGTGCGCACAAGTGGAGGAGGAGTAGCTGCTGGAGACATCTATCTTTTGGGTTTTCATCTTTGTGATCCTTGTATTGGTGCTTATTCTATCTTTGAGGAAGTTGCGGGGTTTTTCACCTTTATGGTTTTCCCTGGTGAAATGCTTTGTGTCTCTTGTCTCTTGTGTTTGATATGCTGTACATGTTGTTCTCTCAGTTAACATCCTAGATCATATTGAATTAAATGATGAAAAACTAATAGATAAAAGCCCAATATTTATTTGAACAAATTCTCAGATTATCGACAAACTTTGTCAAACTTCATGATAAATCTTAGAGATCAACTACGATACCCAATAATTTTGGAGTATTTTCCTACAAAAACTTTTAAACTTTGAATCCCAATAAATAAAAAACTGTAAACACACACAACTTGATCACAGACAAAAAAATTACAAACCAAATTTCAAGCACAAACCGAACCAAGCATTAACCAAATCAAAACGTATTTCAACCATATAAATCGAACATTAGAGCACATAAAATTAAATAAGATGAGTAGAGAAACACAGATTTTTTTGCACCATCTCATATGGAACTTAGAGAATTTCACAAATTTAAGGAGTAGTCTATTTATTCTACGTTTTCGACTTTACGGTGGGTTTTGGTCGGAATCTGGTATTTTTTTTTTGCTAAAATCCAAATTTCTACATGTTTAAATTTTATTTTTGAATCCATAAATAGATTCAACACCCCAAGATACCCCCATAGCACCCAAATTATGCAATTTCCATAGCTAATATGTGTGATTCTAAGATTTTTTAAAGATTTCCAATCGAAATACAAACAAAATTAGACGAAAAATATGCTCAAAAAATATTGAAAACGTAGAATATTTAGACAATACCCAAATTTAATAAACGATTTCAAAATGATAACCATATGAAAAAAATAAAATAAAAAATAAGCTTAAAACATACAAACTTTGAAGCCCTTAAGAACCATAATTTCACTAAACACACATCACATTGGCATTGTCATTTGATAAAACAATAATATGCAAAATTAAAAACATATCCATAAAAAACAATTAAAACAACAATTTCCAGTAACAAGCACATAAGCCTTATCGGAATAGAGAAGGATTCTCCTCGGCCATGGAATAAAGAAAGGAAGAATAAAATACAAGCCTCTTTGTGTCTCCACTATCAATGGAGAAAGGAAGAATAAGAACCAAAGCCTCTTTGTGTCACATTAGAGCAAGTTGATCATTAATGCTGATCCCAACCCAAAGGAAAGGGCTCCCTCAAGAACCTACAAGAGAATTGGGAATCATATTCAAAACATGCCCTCCCATGCACTATTAGTCCCCTCAGCCGGTGCGCCAATACGAAGGGGCGAACTTTATGGTGTTGAGGTGGTAAGGAACAACCAACATAGACCACTCGAGTGAGGGTGGACCACCGTGGCTTGTCCTACCCTTAAGGTTATTACTTTTTTCCGAGGTATGGATGATTGGATTCATATTCTAAAACCCTCCCAAATCCTTTTGGACTATCGAACTTAAATACTCCATCGTGCGATTTTAGATGGGCGTCGCCATTTGTGGACGCATCCGAGCTTCATCTCTTTCTTCTTTAATGGTAATTTTCCATTTCTTCGTTTGTTTACATGCTATTGTTGCAAGATTTCTGTGAAATTGGTCCATAGGATTGAGTGTATGCCTATTTCTAACAGTTTGATTGGAAAATAAACTTCGTAATTGATTATACTGAGTATTCTGCCATGGACTTCAAGCTTAAAATTGAAAAGGAAAACCGCAAATCAGGCAATTATTTTGATACCAACATGATCGCTGACTTCCTGTGCTATGAGGAATGCGTCATGAATTCCTGTTTTTTTTTGTATATCTATCTGCAAGTCATATTGTGTTTGCTTGTTTTTTTTGCCCTTGCCTGCAATGCCATGTAATATGTTGGGGTGTTATCTCTGCCTGCAAGGTGATATAAAGGTATTGGGTAGCTGTTAAATACAAAAAAGAGTTTTTAGGGTTCATGTCTATTCGTGCTACTATAGACTAGCTACGGTGCAGAGATTTTCGTTTTCACTAGTTTTTATGCCTCGTGTTATTCTTCTCCATATGCATTTGTCAAATCTGAAATGGAATTATTTTGTTAAAAGAAAATGGCCATTCATCTGTTGAGTTCAGCATAATTTATTATTGTTATTGTTTAACAGGGTTTGTTGGGTTTTATTGTTATTAAATTGTACTCTAGAATTTGAGAGATACCAGCAATTTTGTACTTTTCATGGTATATCAAACTTGATTCAATTCAATTACTGGGCTAATTTTTAGTTGATAATTTTAGGTTGACTAAGCAATTTTCCTTGGGTTGGATTATGGTCTACCCAGATGGATTGAGTATGTCTAAACTCTATCCCTTGTTCTTTGAAGGACTCTTGAATGCAAATATGCGAGTTCGTTAACTGTAAAGTTGCTTTAAGAGCAGAAGATTGGATAGCCCTGAAAGTTGTCGTTTGGAATCTATCTCACTCGAGCATTTTCAAGTCGGCTGGATATGAACAATTCCGGTACTTAGATTTATTATGGGTTCTATGAATTTCTTCCGTATTTGTGTAGTTATACAGCTAATTACTCAGGGATGTTTTCACAACCTTATGTCAGGGATGTTTTCACAACCTGTGCTGCTATTGGAACATTACAGCAGTAAAATATTTTTAAAACTAGTATTGATGTGAGGAAACATAATAAAAACATTCTCCTCAACTTCGTCGCTTGTTGTTTTTAAATTTTTAGATATGTTTGCAATGTTGTACAGTGGTGATTTCCTTATATGAAGACACTGTAGAAACTTTGAAAGTAGATTATGGGTGAAGCCTGTGATGTGCAGTCTAGAAGTATGCTGAGAATATAAAAAGATGACATAGTAGATAAACACACACAGGAACGTAACACACAAACACAATGAATAGCCAAATGGTTGTAGCTTTTATAAGTTATTACAATAGCATGAAAGACAATCACATCTATACCTTAGAATATAGGCACAATGGACATCCTCAAAACGATATATAATGACCACAACATCATAGAAAGGCACTGCATATTTAAGACTGACTACTGAAGTTGGTAGACAGATGGAGGAAAGTTAGCGTTCCATCTTCCATTTGTCAGCCATCTCATCAGCGACACTCAACATCTGCACACTGACTTTCATTAATCTCCTTCCTTAAGTTATTATTACTACAGTAGCACCCACCTTATACGAAAGGTGGCCCACTTTTTAATTTACTACTAACGTCTATCTTTTCCCACCGTAAAAATAGAAAAAAAGTGCATCTTGCTAAAGTTCTTAAGCATTTTTAAGGAAAATCAAGGGGTCAATGAAGACAAAATCATTGTAGGTGCTAAATTGCTAATATCAAAGTCTCTTTTCTTTCCCTTTTGATTTGCACAATGAAAAGAAAATCCATTTTCTGACTGATCTATATTTGAATTCTTGGTGGGGTCTCCATTCAAGGGTCAATTCCTTGGATAGGGTCTAAATGGTATCTCCCTTGGCTAAGTTCAGTTCGTATATCCTTGAAATGATAAGACCATTATATAAATTTTGATTGCATGAAAAAGGATCTTGAACTTGGTAGCAAATTCACTTGGATTCCATGTGATATTGTAGCTAATGGTAAGTGTTTATGATTGGAAATCTCCCTATCCTTGTTTGAATGGGGCTTAGTTGTTTGAGATCCCAACTACTTAAAAGTGCAATGTTTGTTTATACTGCACCAACTGAGATCTTCATAGAAGGAACTCAAGTCTCACACCCTTCCTATTGTGTCTCTCTGTCTTTTTCATTGCCTCATGCTTCTTCTTTGCACAGGAAAGGACAAAATTAGGCTTTGTCAAAACTTTCTTAGGATAAAATACTATTCTTCTTTATAACAGAGTAAAACAATTCTACGTCGTGCCCAATAGACTCTAAATGATGACTTGTTGGCAGCTCTGTTGGTTACTTCCCATACAATTGCTATCCAATCAATATAGTCAACCAGTTGAGTGACCAACCAATTATCAAATGATGTTCCTAACCAAGTATAGATTGTTTTGGCTGACTAGTTGCCAATAAATCTAGCCAATCGATCAGGAATTGGCATGGTCAACAAGTTTGGCCTAGTAGCTAACTAGTCAACCACCAAACAATTCATCTTCACTTTTTTTCAAGCCCCACAAAGAGGAAAGCCCCTACTCTACATTAATTCATCAAGCAAACTTCTTTATCTTAAGAATCTCTGTCTCCATATTAACTGATTCATGTTTAGGTACAGAATCTAGACCTGGTGCATAAAAAACAAGGTTCTAGCATTTTGCTAAGTGTTTGCGATTGTGATAGATCACTACTGCATCTATGACAGAACTAAGTTTGTGACAGTGACAACGAGGTAATGTGACAACAAGCAACTGTTAATTTTTCAGAATTTACTTCAATTTGATCTAGGATCTTAACTGAGAGAACAACATGTATAGCATATCAATCATGGACACAATAATGCAAGCACACAAGCGACACAGAGTTTACTTGGGGAAAACCATAAAGGTGAAAAACCCCAATAACTTCCTCAGAGATAGATAGAGCAATGATACAACCCAAGCATAAGAGATAGACATTTCCTAACAGCAGCTTCTCCTCCTCCACAAGTGCGCCACTCTCCCGAGAGTGTGAGAGAGAATATAATGATGAAATAAACTGCCTCCTGCACGCTATTTATACTTGACTTGACTTGCCTAATAACCTTTACTAGGTCAGCCTTAACTTAACCACATAACATAATGCTGACTGGGCCGACACCCGATAGGGTGGTCTAATAACCCTTTGACTCACATGGCCGACCCCCAATAGGGTGGTCTAATAACCTTTCGACCCACATGACTTATACAGGGCTGACCCCAACAAGGTGGTCTAATAACCCATCAAGTATAAGTTACGACACTTTCGTATAGAGGAATAATAACATCTCTATAGGAATACAAACACTTACGTATAGAGGAATAATACCATCTCTATAGGAGTACAATATACATATATGAAATACCTTTCGAAGTTACATATACATCAACACTCCCTCTTAACTAGGAAGGTATTTCTCGACACAGGTCTTCTAACACAAGTCTTCTTCTCTGGATCATCATCAGCGAATCATCATCCTCGAATCATCGTCATCGTCATTGCTGCTGCTATCTCAATCAATCTCTGATCTACTCGTCATAGGAAGTTCTACAGAGCCAGTCCTTTTTCATACTGGATGTAGGCCCACCACCTGCAGGTCTTCATCATCTGTGCAAACGGTCTGATAGAGGTGGTCTCTTAGGACTAATTTTATGTGTTGATGCATTACCTGACAAGAGCATCCTAGGAACATTTATGTGCCTAAGCACGACCGACAAGATCTCCCAGGACTGATTACATGCATCCCCTTCACAATACCTTTAAAGAGCATCCCAGGAACATTTATGTGCCGCAGCACGACCGATAAGATCTCTAAAGAGCATCCCAGGACTTATTACGAGCACACAGCTCAATCTCTCGGATCTCCAGGATTGATTACATGTGAATAGACAATACCTCTAAAGAGCATCCCAGGAACATTTATGTGCCACAGCACGACTGGCAAGATCTCTAAAGAGCATCCCTGGACTTATTACGAGCACACAGCTTAACCTATCGGATCTCCAGGACTGATTACATGTCTTCGTAGTAATACCTCATCCTAGGATTGATTACGAGCACATAGCTCAACCTATCGAATCTTTGAGGACTGATTACATACTACATAGCAATACCTCATCCCAGGACTGATTATGAGCACACAGCTCAACCTATTGGATTTCTGAGGATTGATTACATGCTATTTGCACAACCTGCCACATATCATCTCTGACCTCCAAGTATCAACCTGATACTCATGATCTAACTGATCATCATCGCACGAAGCATCATCCTGATGCTCATGATCATACTGATCATCATCACTGTACCGTCCTGATATAATCATCTGGAGCAACATCCCGAAGCTCGTCATCATGATCATCCTGATCGTACAATGCATCAATGTTCCCCCAAGTTTCCGGGACGCGGGAGCGTGGGAGCGGGGAAACGCACATTGGGGATGTGTGGAGACCACCCTCAAATTTTAGGGAAATTCGGGGGGGACGGGGGGGTGTTAAGGTCATAAAAATTATAAAAAATATAGAGGTTTTAAATACCAGCAACAACAATTCATCGCGTGTAAATACAATTTAAGCTGCTCCCTGTAAATATAGTCTAATTCTTCAATGATTCAATACACTTCAACATTGTGTGAATCCATGGCATAGATGTTGTAATGGGGAACTGTGACTTGAGGATCCTATTTCTTCATGATTCTAGAGGAAATCACATTATTTGAGGCTTTCAAGTCCAACATACAATTATGTAGGAGTGAACTATTAATCCTATAATGGGATCCTATTCATCAATAACACCTTGTGCCCCCCTCCTCTAGGCTCTTAGCCCTTGCCTCTACCTTGAATTTCGAAGTTGATCCTCGAGGGACATTACTCAATGCACTACAATTTTGATGAAACTTCCTAAATCAAGCATTAAAATAAGGTAGAATTAGAAAAAAATTTCCCATGCGTAATAAGTGATTTTTGCTTGACTAAAGGGAACATTTTGATTAAGGTCATGATAGAGAAGTTCAACAATCAACACCACCAACATCAAGGTACATAGAGAGGTTGATGCACTTGATTAAATGCCAATCCCTTAACCTCATACATGATAGAATCCAGTGGAAACGTTGCAATCCTGAAATCCTGAAAACTGTTAAGTCTGTTGAATTATGAATGGAATCTAAAATTCTACTTTTTGCATATGAACTCCGATAAGGTTGGAACCACTCTCAAACATCCTGAAACAATTAATGGTAATGTTAAAAATTTAAGAATTTAATATTACCATTACTTTAAGAATTTAATATTACCATTACTACTGAACAACTCTAGTAAGGAAGGAGCGCCTAAGCGCCCCCCACTTCATCGGTGCGCGATTCAAAATAGGGGACGAGCTCCCCCATGCGTTTCTTGAAGTTTCTCCAAATTGGGGACGAGGGGTAACGTTTCGCTACAAGCCCCAAGTCCCCGGGGCGCGGGGAGCGAGGGGGGCGTGCCCCCAACCCTAGGGAACGCGTCCCCGTGTAACACTGCAATGCATCCGCCTGATGCATACCAAGTATCTATCCGATACATATCACCATACATGATCCACTTGATCATACAATGTATCCACCTGATACAAACATAGATACATGATCCAAGCATCCAACATGATGCATATACAAATACATATAAATGATCCAACTGATCATATCCAACATCCAACATGATGCATACATACATATACATATAAATGATCCAACTGATCATATCCAGCATCCAACATGATGCGTATACAGAGCAGTAACTGGAACATCGCCCTGATGCTCATCATCCAACGCTTACATCCACAGCCATGTGAAGGATCCTCCTTCCAACATGCTTGGAATGGCTTCAGCAAATGTGTCCATCACTTCTTCCTCGAAGTGTTGTCGATCTGAAGAACACCAAGCCTCTCTTTGAAGTACTCGAACTTCACTCTGGCTAGTGGCTTTGTCGGCACATCTGCAATCTGCTCATCCGTCGCAACATACAGGAGCTTCACTGCTCCTCTCTGCACCATATCCCTGATATAGTGATATTTTATCTCAATGTGTTTCGACCTGTCGTGGAACACCGGGTTCTCAGACAGCTTCACACAACTCTGGTTATCATAGAAGATACTAGTAGCATCCAACGGGAGATCAAATAACTCAGACAGTAGCTTCCGAAGCCATACTGCCACAACTAGCTGAACAGGCTGCAACATACTCTGCCTCGGCTGTACTCAGTGCTACGCAAGACTGCTTCCTGCTAAACCAGGAGATCACCCCTGATCCCATACTGAAGCAGCACCCAGAAGTGCTCTTCCTATCTGCAGTACTGCCTGCCCAATCTGAATCAACATAACCCTTTTTATTCGCATCATACTTGAGCCCATAATCAACTGTACCCTTCAGGTACCTCAGAATATGCTTTACAGCAACCAGGTGAACACTTCTTGGATCCGTCAGGAACTGGCTCAATGTGTTCACCGCAAAGCAAATATCTGGTCTCGTGTTCGTCAGGTACATCAAGGACCCAATCATCTAACGATACATAGTGATATCAACCAGCTCAGATGAAGCATCACACAGAAGCTTCAGGTTTGATGCCATAGGTGTGGCCATGGCCTTGCAGTCTATCATCCTGAACCTCTTCAGGATCTATACTGCATACTTCCCTTGTCCAAGGAAGATTCCATCTGCACTCTGCCACACCTCCATACCTAGAAAATAGTGCATCATCCACAAATTCTTCATCTCGAACTCGGCAGCAAGCTTCCGCTGCGTGTCGGCAATCAATCTATCTTCACCTGTAATAAACAGGTCATCCATATACAAAAGTAGTATCACTGGATTGCCTTCCTCAACCTTGTAGTAAATGTTGGAATCCACTTTACTCTTGGTAAAGCCCAAATTGGATAGAAAGCTGTCTATCCTACCATACTAAGTTCTGCACATATATGACTCCCTGTCATGTATCTCAGAACCAAGTGGCTGCTCCACATACACTTCTTCTTCAACTACACCATTCAAGAAAGCTGTCTTGAAATACATCTGGTGTATCTTCCATTTCATCATTGCAGCCAAAGCAAGTACGGATCTAATGGAAGTGTATCTGGCTACAGGAGCAAAAGTCTCTATGCTAGCACCTGTAGCATGCTTGATCTTGTAGATCCTCTTGGAAGTCACTACAGACTCCCCTTCAGGTCTTGGGACTGCATCCCAAACATCTTCATGATCGACTGGTACTCCTCGATCATGGCATTCTTCCCAGATCCTGGGAACTTCAATATTTTCAATAGATAACTTTGTTGCTGAACAAATGTTGTAGTCCTTCATTTGTAGGTGATGGTATACGATCTTTCCTACACAACAAGTTAAATTGCATGATTAGAAAACATCTCATAGTTTTCAGAACAAATTCTTACACATAAAGAAATATGTCATACAGTTATGCAATTATCTTAGCCAATGCTTCAATACAACATTTATCCATATCCCGTAACTTTCTAGATGCCTTCCAATTTCTACCAGAACATTATTAAGAGTGTGCACAACTCCCAACATGTTAGCAAAGAGGTTTCTTTCTAGATGAGTAGCAATGGAATGTTGTACAGTGCCATAAGCCACTTACCCATCATATGCAAATTAGTAGTATATTGTTCATTAATGCAACTATTCTAATATGCATAATACACAACCTAATTCTAGGAACATGAGTATATACATTATTGAACAGTATTATTTAAACAATAAAATATGCAAGGAATGATAATTCAAATACTTATCTTTGTTTGTTTGTTGGGTTGACTCCCTCTCAGTCTTTGCTTATTTTCTGCAACTCCATTCTGATGTGGATTGTGAGAAGTGGTCAACTCGCTCTGAATATCTGCATCCTTGCAGAAACTACTGAAGTGTGCTCCTTCTTGATCTTTGCTTCCTTGCAGGAACAACCGGAGTGTGCTCCCCCTTGATCTTTGCTTCTTTGTAGGAACAACTGGAGTGTGCTCCCTCTTGATCTTTGCTTCCTGGATTACCTGTCCTTGAACTTATATCCATCACTATGCATGCTTATTAGTATCATCATTGTGTTATCCTTGAGGTCTCATACATAATGACACATTCATTAGTATAATCTTAATACTATCAAAACACAATAATCTTAAACATGTATAGTCATGATCATTTCAAACACAGATAATAAACATTAGTATTCAAGGTTTCAGGGAAGTCTTCTTTTACTCATGCATATTCTTATTTGATCATAGGACTCTTCTAGTTAGTTAAATCATCAATCAAGATAAGAGACATAAAATGCATAAACCCTTGATTACTTACATTTCTAACTTTATGACTACACATAACCAATCATACCAAGTATACTTATATAAGGGATCCTAACACAAGGTAGGATTCTAACTTGATATAGGAAAAACATACCTGGATTGGTATGTTAGCTAGTTATGTCTAACATACCCACATGATGTCTTCTTGTTCTCTTCAATGACTTGTGCTAGTAACCTGCATATCTCATAGGTTAACCATTATAGAACCAAGTTATACATACCTCGCAAATGAATCTTTGTCCTCATGTCATCGTGATCATATGTTCTTGAACTAGAACATGATTTGTCTTTCTTGGTGTACCTTTCATGTTAGCGAACAACATAAACCTCATACAACACCATAATGCATTAGTACAATCATAAGTGTCAACACCCTAATCAATGAATATCATGCATTCATAATTTTATTAAGGTGATACGACAAGTCTAAATTTAATCAAGATTGTACTAACCGTAATAACATGAAGACAAACATACCATAAACTTAATCATGAACAAATCTCGAAACATACCTTGATGAGTCATACCTGTTGAGATTGCTTGTAATCTTCTTATGTAAGGCCTTAGCCTCATCTCCCTCTGAAACAAGAACTTCTTCACTTATGCAGGTGACCAATCCATTCTGTTCTAGGATTAACCCAATCCACTTGATTTGCAGGAACTGGATCTGGAGCTGGATTAGGGTTTGTCAGAGAAACTCTAAAAATTCAAACTTCCGAAAGGATAGAAATATGCGCCTTGATGAGTTGATCAAGCTGGTATACTCATAATTTGAAAACTGCAAAGTTTCACCCCTCAAATTTGCCTTTGAAACTTCCAAATTCACTAGGCATGACCCCGAACTAGGGTTTGATAAAGCCCACCCTTCTGCCCAATCAAAAGGTTCGATCCAAAGCTCTAAGTGTCTATTTTTCTGAGGAGCTTCCAGCCGTGGTCACAGATTTCAAAAATTTCCATTTTTGCAGAAGCCCTAATTTTCCATTTTTCCGATCAAATTCCCAAACTAGGGTCTGATCAAGCCCGGCCTTCTGCCCAACCAATAATTCTGATCTTGGTCTCCAAATTTCGATTTTGATGAGTAGCATTTAGCCGTAGTCTCCGATTACAAAAATTCCAACTTTCTCCGAAACCCTAAATTCCGGAAGCCATGAATGAAGGTGGTTAAAAATAATTTTGTTTTGACAGAAATATGTACCTGATTGCTTCTGGTGTAACTCCGAACTTTTCGATCAACAAGGTCTAAAATTTTTTCTTGAGATAGCTTGACCTGTCATCTTTCCAACCCCACATGTCCGACCTCAAATGGATTTTCTGAGAGAGAGTTATGCCAAGTGTCGCAACGTGACTTGTTTATGGGATAAAACAGGAGAGCGAACTTGTACGGCGTGCCACATGTCATTGGTTCAGTTTTGGCCTCTGAAAAAGTTACCTGAGAAATTACAGTCCGTGCACTACCTGTCACTTTTTACGAAATTTCATTTGGAGCTTCCTAGCCCAAGTTATGACCTTTTTTCCAAGGTCACCTGTTTATGGCTGAGATCTGGAAGAGGCAGATACCCTATATTGTACAGATCATAAATCACAAAGTACAACGAATTAGAGGTTGTCCTTTGGACACAAGGTACATGGGGATCTTAGCTTCGCCCTGTACGATTTTCAGACCCTGAAACCTTGCTGAAATTTATTTATAGCGAAAGTGCTACGATGACTAGTTTTTGCTATATCAAGCCCTAGCTTCGCAATTGCAACAAGTGTCATACATGCCATACCATGCCTTCTTTCAGGCTAGCTCTGATACCATGTTAATTTTTCAGAATTTACTTCAATCTGATCTAGGATCTTAACTGAGAGAACAACATGTACAACATATCTACAGCATATCAATCATGGACACAATAATGCAAGCACACAAGAGACACCGAGTTTACTTGGGGAAAACCATAAAGGTGAAAAACCCCAATAACTTCCTCAGAGATAGATAGAGCAATGATACAACCCAAGCATAAGAGATAGACATCTCCTAGCTGCAGCTTCTCCTCCTCCACAAGTGTGCCACTCTCCCGAGAGTGTGAGAGAGAATAGAATGATGAAATAGAGTGCCTCGCGCACTCTATTTATACTTGACTTGACTTGCCTAATAACCTTTACTAGGTCAGCCTTAACTTAACCACATAACATAATGCTGACTGGGCTGACACCCGATAGGGTGGTCTAATAACCCTTTGACCCACATGGCCGACCCCCAATAGGGTGGTCTAATAACCCTTCGACCCACATGACTTATACAGGGCTGACCCCAACAAGGTGGTCTAATAACCCATCAAGTATAAGTTACGACACTTACAATATAAATGACGACACTTCCGTATAGAGGAATAATAACATCTCTATAGGAATACAAACACTTCCGTATAGAGGAATAATACCATCTCTATAGGAGTACAATATACATATATGAAATACATTCCGAAGTTACATATACATCAACAGCAACAAGGTCCACACCAGCAATGAGTGAAGGGATTCTTGGTGCAAGTTTGACCCAGGCAGTGATGGACACTACCACAACACCTCATGCTGCAACATTCACCAGTGGTGAACTAACATGTGGTGCAAAGATGGACTGTCATAAATGCTTCTTGACATTACTTGATCTACCGTTAGGATCTGTGATTATGATTGTACCTGAAAGTAGATCTGTAATTGTCTTTGCATAAATATTGGTGCTTAGCTCATCTATACATTCTCCTTAGACTTTTAGATATTTGGGATGTTAGGTTCCTAGTTGATACTGATCTTGGAGACATACCTTACAATCCTTCTCAAGATTTTGGTGCACAAAGTGCTTTCACTCTATAGTTTCATATTTTTCATGTTATAATGGCAACTGTACAGCTAGAGTAGGACAGCTGATCTATTATGTTGTACTTGTATATGTGTGCGTACTATTATGTTTTCTTTGTTATCAGTTTGCATGTCTCTTTTATGCCTAAATGCTTCTGTTGCAACTTCAAGGTGTCCTAGGTTTGTGGTTGTCCCTAGTGTTATACCTAGGAGCACGAATCATAATACAGGAGAAGTGTCAACACTGTAGTGATTAGCATCAAAGTAGAACCTAGGCTGAGCTAATAGTTGCAAAATGTAAAATTGCCCAATTAGTGGTAGTAAGCAATCACATGTTGAATGCTTGTCTAGACGAGGTCTAAGTATTGGAAATATGGAATTACACCGACAAATCCATAGTTGAACCTTCCTTCACACTCACCATGATCTCAAATGCTGTCCATTATTAACACCAACACCTCCATTGGTGCAAGTTACCCCAATCCAATTAGATCCATCATTGAGGATTCTTTATAGGGACAAAGAAGAAATGCACGATTAGTTTGCATAAAGATTGAAGAAATTTATGCCCCATTGCATCCATGATGTTCAAAAGTTGTAGAAATAAGCTATTTTGAGGATGAACCCTGCTCATGGTATTGATACAAAGCAAAGAATGAGTTCAGTTCCTACCAAAAGAAGGAAAAAAATGTACTTGAAGAAGAAAAAGAAGAGCTAGTTCTCTTGAAAGGGGAGGAGGAAAAGGTCTATAGTTCTTAGGAGGAAAATAATGATGATGCTAGTAAAGTGTAGACTAAAACGAGACTGAATGCATAATGATAATAGTTAAAAGTTCTCCCAAAATATGCACCCACCCATGAGAAGCACTTCTTGAATATTAGGGATGAAAACCTTTTCCTTGTAAATCTAGTGGAAATAATTTTTCTCAAGTTATGTCTATCTTTATTTATAAAGATTTTCTATCATTCAATCTTTAGTATTTATTTCTTCCATAATAGTTCCTATTTCGCAGGGTTCTTTTAGCCCTTTCAATAATACTGTCTCGTAAAAGTCTTGCCAGATAATGATGCCGATATTGGTAATTTTGTGGTTGAGTTTGATGTTGAATAATCTCTTCACATGTCACTTTTATTGCATCTTCACCAACTAAGGTTGAATCTTCTCTGCCTATAGCTTCTATTGCATTGAATCCTTCATATTGATGTTATGCTTAGACTTGGATTAGTCTTAAATTTGAATGAACAACCTCTTACTAACCCCCATAGGAAAATCCAAACACTTGGGGGTGCAATTGGTTGAATTGTGGAAAGTGGCAAGTCTTGGGATTTGGAAGAGTAATATTGATAGATGAGGTTAAGAGACTTTTTTTTGAATTAAAGCTTCCTTTAAACTCTATCAATTGGTATAAGTATGTGCATGCTTCAAAACAAAAAAGGGCAGGCTACCACCATAGCCTTTGGCAGATCCATAAACTAAAAAATAGGAGTTGGCTTAAGCCAAGTCACTTCTTACCATGAAGTCTCAATCATAGTAGTAAGAAACTTAAAAATATAGGGCCTGTGCTCGATAGAAACAACTAATTTACATCTGAACCAATCGTAGGAGGTGGTTTCTCATGGTTATTTGGGGTCTCCTCCCATCTAGTCACTGGAGGATCAATATCAATAAGAACCATGGGGTCCCATCCATCATCCAGTAGCTCTAGGGGTTTGGGCCCCTCCAAGATAGCAAGTGCTAGAGTGAGAGGTTGTTAGTCATGATGTGGGGGTCCAATAGATACACTGCATGTGTGCGTGCTCATATTGCTCTTGTACTTGTTGTACAACCTTGTTGTAGGGCTTATTGTGTTTCGACCTAGTGGAGCTAGGTCAAGAGGGTAGTCCTTGTGGGCTATGTAAGCCAAATGAGTTAAGAGGTTCTAGAGGCACCTTGTTCATTGTACATGGGTGCCCATGCTAACTCAAGATGCTATAGGAGATGCTCCATCTCCAGTTGTACTTTGTGGGTCTATATAATGATTTACAATAGCAAGATAACACATATTAGTGTTGCATTGTACTAAGAGAATTGATGTGATGATAAAACAACATCAAGCAAAGCATCATTTCTTTTTTTGGAGATCCGAAAGAGGGCTTCAGTTCGAAAGAGTAGCCAAGCAACATGAAATTCAATGGCCCATGGTAGGTGGTTGCTTAACAAGGCAACTTGTCAGGATAAGATAGTAGGCAAATACTGTTGATAAATAAACTTTATGGAGCCTGTTACCACCTAGTTTCCACAGGATGTTCACCAGAGAGAAGACATTCGCCAACTAGGCATCTTTCAATTCCTCATCCACATCAAGTAGTCTTTTTCCTAGTTGCATGTTCTTTTGCACTTCCTTTGTCATGGTCAAAGGAAGTTGTTTGTGAAATTTTGACATTCATTACATGTGTAAAAGGGCTAGCTCGAGTGAGTCACTTGTATTATGGCAACTTTGGAGTGTTTTTTCACCTAGATGAACTTTGATCCTAGTGATTAGATTCTCAAAGTTGATCCTGTTTTTTTCACTCACACCTCCAAAGCCATAGTATGTTATAATACAGGTGCCTTAGGTTGGTGTTCAAGTCCTTAGGGTTCGATATCAAAATTAGAGTTAGTCACCATGTCCCTAGCAACATGCATGACCTTTTAGGTCCCTTGGTGGGGTAAAAATGACAAAAAACTATGTAAAAAGGAGTTAAGGGGATCAAATATTACAAAGGAATATTCTGGGCACCTCCCCCCTCAAAAAGGGTGCATGTAGGTGTTTTCCCTCATCCAGAGGAGCAATGTGGTGCCCTCTTCTCACTCTTGCATGTGTTTGCATGCTCCTCCCAAAGGTGGTGCCCCTTCTCTACAGTTAACTCCAAATTGCATGAGATGTGGCACATGTTTCTTGATTTGCACAGATCTCCTCCTAGATGTGGTGCATGGTGGCCTCCTCAGGCCTTGTTCACTCTAGTATTGGCTTGAGTTTTCTTAGAGGTGGCGCATTAGGGTTTTGGTGAGCTCCTACATGTGTCACAATCCCATGTTGCATGCATGCTCTACCAAAGGGGGGTGCATCTTCTCCTTTTCCTATGTAAGAGAGGCTCCTACTCTCTCATTTTGGTTGGTTGTGAGGTGAAGCTTTGCACAAGCTCTTTGTACTTTTGCTCTTGGAATTGTTAATAAATAAGGCTTTGGAGGTCAGATTTGTGGTGTGCTTTCATGTGTGGATGTTATGGTCTAAAGCTATCATATGTGATGTAACCTAGTTGGTTTAATTGCTTTGCTCTTTATTGGGCCTTGGAAAGGGTGTTATCACTCAGTAGGGTTAATCTATATAGATAGTTTTCTATTGAGGTTTTCTATACACTACTTGATAGAAGTTAGTTTTAAGCATTCTTTTAGTTGCATTGGTGCTTTATCTAACATTGTCTTATAGGATTACATCTAAAGGAGTAGGAAGGGAGATCCAATCTCCTATTTGGCTTTTATTCTAACATTTGTAGGTCCTCATCCATCGAGAAGTGATTGGTTAGTCTTGTGCAACCCTCTCAAACTTGGTGGCTCAATTAGACTAGTCCCTCGGTGCATCACTTTGGAACTTCATTACCTACCTAAAGGACATTCCTCGTCTTCACTCTACTATCCTCAAGTAAAACTCTCCCTTTGTTTAGTTACATATAGTTACATGCAAGCTTGTATTTGATCTCGAGATTGCAAATTCATATTCCATTTTTTAGATCTTGTACTTGCATGCACTTAAATCTATCATTAAAATTGAATATCTTAAGTAGATTTAGAAAAAGCATTTGCATGTTATTGAAAGATACATGCATGTCCATGCATGTAACTATTAATGCACATGGATGCAGTACAATTATATGTCTTGCATGTCAGTGTATATGGTTGCATGTTGTAAATTAGTGTAAAAAGATTTTAATTGGTCTCTTTATCATACCCTAGCTTGCTCTCCACTCTTTGGATAGTGAGAAAATTTAATGATACAAACACTTACATCCATTTAGATTTGTGTTTCTAACCCCCCTCTTTTTTTGTTTTTAGTCTAACACTTGTTCGCAGGTTAAGCCTCCATCCAATAGAGATCAAAGGGCTCCATTCTGGAGCATGTTTGTTGTTGTTTCATAATTTTTACTTGCAGATTTAGGACAACGAGCATGCAGTCCAAAAGGCAGCTTGGATTGGCCACTAGTCAGCCCCCATAAGTGCCCATCAAACAAGGCATTTACCTCATCTCTTTCTCTCTCTCTTGCTATCATTCTCTAATTATTGTAAGCTTGATTATTGGCCATAAGGACCAACAATAGGGATTCTAAGGGCTGCATAGCCTTGTGTAACCAATCTAGTAGGGCGGTGGTGTCACATCCCCCTACCCCCTGCGTCTCATTTTTTGCATCTATCAATATTTGCATCTAACATCGCATGCTAACTCCATATACTAATTCCTAACTTAGATTAAACCACATTTCCTTTGGTGTACTAAAATCAAACTTAGATTTTTTTAGTTTTCTTTTCGTCCATTACTACATAGGCATTATTGCATGCTAGTATATTATGCTCATTTATTCACGCATGTTGTAATTCTTTGATTAATTCCATCTAAATAACATTCTAAAAACACTTCATATTAACTGAACTTAAAACTAATCCACCCTAGAGACATCTAGTGTCTATAAAGATCTATAGGATTGTCACTTCGTGGGCAAATTCTACGGTTGAGGGACCATACAAGGTAGTGACCATTGTGGGACTCATCAGGCTACATCCTTGTTTGGTGTATTGCATTGGACATCCTTGCAACTCCGATCTAGTCCCCTCTTTGTGTAGTACCACACTTGACATTCAAATTCGTTTCCATGTACCTTGTGTATATTGGAAACTCCCCTTTCCCCTTAATAATTCACAAGTAACAAACAATTGATCTCTGCACCAAGCAGGTTCCCATTTTGATGATCCTATATTTAACAAGCAAGTCAATCCTCGCTCCAGCGATTTCACAATTTGACTTTGCTTCCGCTTTCTAGTAAGTAGATAACTTTCCCTTTCTGTTGGTAAATTAATCTCATAGTTTAGCTCGCAAGTATTTCAAGTTCTGCAATCGTATCCTTTTTTGGCCAATGGTTAAAGCATTGATCTCTATTATATACATGCTGAAGCTTTGATTTGCTTAATTTAGTGATTGCTCCTTTGATTTACTTGTCAGATATACTGCTAGATTAATTTCCTAGTTTCTTTTATTAACTCCTAAGTCGTTTTTTTCAAAGCGACCATCCCTTGGATTTCGTGTAAGTGTTGGCTTAAATAGAAGGAGTTGAGTGTTGTGATGACAGTTGCATCTGACTCGTTGACTTGCCCCCAAGGTCACTCTCACCACATTATGAATATGGACAATGTGGGTGTTATCGGATGAACTAGCAGGGCTAGTGTCCGATGAAAAAATATAGGGAAGGTGTGACCACTGTCACCTTAGTCACACATTTAACTGCGTCAAAGAGTCGTAACCTCCAAGAGGAGAGCCCTTTGATGTTCTGCAAACACTTAAGATGAAAAGATGCTATGTCTTCTAGGAGACCAAGTTAGCAACCAATGCCTTTAATCAAGTTGATTCTGTGAATGAAGAAGACATACTACTTAGAGATTGCTTGTAGAGTTAATGTATGATGTATCAAATCAAAGTGCAAGAACATTTATCAAGGTCACTTCAATAACACCTTAGCATACAAGAGATCATTTATCAACATTAATTATGTAAGCATGTGTCATTAAATGACATTGTGTAACCAATCAATAACTGTCCAATGACAAGTATGAAGGATTGATATTTATAGCAGCAGTATGACAAATATGATAATATAACAGTCCTAATAGTATGATAGTCCTGTAGCAGCAGTATGACAGTCCTTTAATAACAATTAAAATATCATTTATGTCATCCACGTAAATGTATCTGATGTTTCATTTGTGCAATGAATATTCCAATCTACTTTAGCAATGTATTGATTGTCATCAAATGGAGTTTTCAGACTGTATGCAATGTAGTTTCAGACCTCCTTTATCTTGAATATAGCATCCCTCTAAAACAGTAGCAAATTGTATTCAACGTCTAACTCTTTTTGTGGTTTTGTATAGGTATTGTTTGGAGGCTATTACAGCCTTGGAGAGGCCCCAAGAATGAGGACCGAGCCCTTCTAGGGCAAGTCCGAGGGCTTAGGGAGGCTCAAGGGACTAGGCCGAGGTTGGTGAGGGAAGAAAAGAGAAGGGAAGAAGAAGAGGAGAAACGGAAGAGGAAGATGGAGGAAGAAGGGGAAAGGAGAAGGAGGGAAGGAGGGAGGAAGAGGAGAAGGAAGGAAGATGGGAGAGGAGATAGGGAAGAAAGGAGGGAAGGCGAGGTAGAAAAGGTGGAGGGCGAAGGTGAAAAGAAGAAGAGGAGAGGAGGGCAAAGGAAAAAAAGGAGGGATCAAACCCTAGAAAGAGAGAGGAGGCAGGCCGCTAGGGTGTTTTTGGCAGCCTTTTGGTATGGAATTTTGGTTTTAGGATTAGGTTTTTAGGGTTTTATTATGTACAAAACAAAAAAAAACCTAATTACAAAAAGAAAATGCAAATACTAACCTAAAATAATATTTACACATGTACAATTAGGGTTTTTAGGTAGAGAAGAGAGACAACTTAGGGTTTTAATGGATATTACCCTTAAACCCTAACCTTAGAGAAAGGTGACCAGCCTTCCTCTTGGAGTTATTTCTCCTTGTCTACTAAATTAAGGCTTCTTGAAACAACCTCTAGGGTTCATTTCAAGACCTTAATCTAGGGCAAAGTTGGAGATTCAAGGCTAAATTTCGTAAAAACCTCCATTAGGGAGCGTTTTCACTATGCTAAGAGGATAGAAAGTAGATAAAAGGCCCTATTAAAAAAGAATGCAGCCCTAGGGCCACCATTCAATCATTCAAGAAGCAAAATTTTCACCTACCATTCACCAAGCAAGATTAAAAGGATGACTTACTTGAGCATGTGTTCTTCCAACAATTCTAGCATCCACCAAGTATTTGCAAACCAAGAGAAAATCCAACTTTCATCCACAAGAGCAAGAAAAAATCCCTCCAAGAGGTGCGCATCACTCCATTAGAGCTATCTTGGGTAAAAAAGTGACATTGAATTCTATCCCATGAGTTATGATTTGAAAATGAAGTGAGGAGAATCTATTTATATGTTTCTCAACTCACTTTTACAAAAATAACCAAGCCTACAAGCCAATACAATGTTAATTTAAAATTATAACAAAATAATATTAAAATAATATAATATGTGGGTAGCTTGGGCTGTTTTCCCATAGTTACCACAAAACTGCTAAAAATAGTTAATACTGAGCAGATTGCTTCACTCAGAAAGGTGGAGTGAGCAGCGGGGATTGTCATGCCCCATCTAACCCCAATAATGCGAAAAGTCCCTCAACGTCCCTCCCAAATACCATGTGGGCCTGGTGACCATAAGGTGACGTCATCATGAAAAATATCCAAGGAAGGAAGGGCGCTGTGCTGAAAAGGGACCAGGAAGGGTGTGTTAGGTGACCAGAAGAGGAGGTAAGAGCCTCATAGCTGGAAGAATTGTCACCGGAGTAGAAAACAAGTGGGGAGTCATGTGACCTAGTGACCCACCCCTAGGATCCTCGAACACCAACCTGAGGGCTACAAGCCCTATAATGAGGCAGTCAACAATGCCACTAAGCCATAGTAATCCTAAGAGAAGGACCAAAGGGTCCAACCATAACACCACTTAGAAAATGCTGGATAACACCCATCATGGTCTTGAAGAAAAGAATGAGCCTCTCCTCTTGGACACATATCTGAAGGTGCACTGGTATTGGTACCACGTAACACTGGCTCCAACTGCGGGACGAGTGCTCTTCCTGGGAGTGCTCGAGAGTCCTGTTAATCTTCTGGGTACCTGTAGACTTACACACACATCAAATATCCAAGGGCATCAAAAGCATCATGAGGCAGACACTTCCGTCCTGCATTGCTCAGTATAATGACATGAAAGATAAACTAAATAATAATCAAACTAAAGACATGAAAGAACGACAAATGCAATGCAAGGGTAACAGTATATAATAATCAAACTAAAGACATGAAAGAACGACAAATGCAATGCAAGGGTAACAGTATATGCCAAACCAAAATGAAACTACACCTACCTACGCTAAACATGATAATTAGAGTGGGTTAAGTAAAATCATACCACCAATGTAGCCAGCTGAGTAGGCAATTCATACTTGATCTTTTCCCTTTGCCTTTAGAGACAAACCATGATAAGATTTCATTGATGATAAACCAAGTACATACCAAGATCTTCATCCAGATAGGAGATGAAAGCTAGATGACTCCGGGGGCCTAGAAGCCTCGATATTGCTGCCACGGAGAAGGATTACTTTCACAAGCTTCGTTTATCCACGCTTGTACTGGGCTTACGTATGGGCTATCTCCATGATACCTAGTCATTGAGAAATTTTTTGCACGAAACTAGTTATCTGCTTTTTATCTTGGGAAACAATTTGCATAGGTGGACCTCGCAAATCTTCATAGGCTAGTTGCAACTTGTCCCTGCACTTGCTTAAACATTTCTTTGAACACACAAGTATATTGCTCATCTTTGTAATAATCATATTAGTACCCCCAATAATCTTTAAAATTTTGAAATTGTCAACCACATAATGTATGCCTTCACATTTCAAGCGAAAAGATAAACAATAGAAATCCTGACAATGTGAAAAGAATGTCATACCTGTCCCCATACCTGTATTGGTTTTATTGAAATGCATTGTTGGAAACTTATCGATACTGGACAGAAAAGGCCGAACAACTTCTTCAATATTGCTAGAGGAACACAGTTGGGAATGATAATTTGGGCTCATCATAGACTGAATAACTGCAAGAGAATTCTCTGTATAACATGCTTCACTGTCCCCGATGTTGGATAAATACGACTGAGTTGAATCCATGGAGATATTACCAGAGATATGGGGCCCCAAATTTTCAAACCGTTTATCATAGTAAGATATCTGCATATGGCAATCATCTATAATGGCAAGAGGACCCACATCCTGGGGTACTTCATCATCAAATGTAAGAGCAAAAGGGTTAATCCAATCTTCATCATTAGCATCACAAGGGAATTGACATTTAAAGGCATGTTAGCCTAGTTATTTTGTAGAAGCGAGTGTGAGAGGCTATAAATAAACTCTCCTCGCTTCATTTTCAAATCACAACTTATGGGATCAAACTATTATGTTACTTTTTAATCCAAGATAACCTTATGAAAGTGATGCACACCTTTTGAGGGCAAAGTCTTCTTGCTCTTTGGATGAAGTTGGATGTTATCTTTACTTTGCTAATGCTTGGTGGATGCTAGAATCGTTGGAAGAACTCATGCTTAAGTAAGTCTAGTCCATTTTTAGTCTTGCTTGATGAATGGTAGGTAAATTTTTCTTCTTGAATGATTGAATGGTGGCCCTAGGGGTGCGTTCTTTTTGAATAGGGCCTTTTATCTACTTTCTATCCTCTTAGCATAGTGAAAATGCTCCCTGGAGGAGGTTTTTACGAAGTTTAGCTTTGGATCTACAATTTTGCCTTAGATTAGGTTCTTGAAATGAACCCTAGAGGTTGTTTCAAGAAGCCCTAATTTAGTAGACAAGGAGAAATATCTCCAAGAGGAAGGCTGGTCACCTTCCTCTAAGGCTAGGGTTTAAGGGTAATATCCATTAAAGCCCTAAGTTGTTTCTCTTCTCTACCTAAAAACCCTAATTGTACATGTGTAAATATTATTTTAGGTTAGTATTTGCATTTTCTTTTTGTAATTAGGTTTATTTCTATTTTGTACATAATAAAACCCAAAAAACCTAATCCTAAAACCCTAATTTCAGACCTAAAGGCTGCCAAAAAATCCCTATCAGCCTACCTCCTCTCTCTTTCTAGGGTTCGCTCCCTCCTTTTTTTCCTTCAACCTCCTCACCTCTTCTTCTTTTCACCTTCGCCCTCCTTTTCTACCTCACCTTCCCTCCTTTCTTCTCCATCTCCTCTCTCATCTTCCTTCCTTCTCCTCTTCCTCCCATCTTCCTTCCTCCCCCTTTCTCCTTCTTCCTCCATCTTCCTCTTCCTTTTCTCCTCTTCTTCCCTTCACTTCCCTTTCCCCTTCTCTTTTCTTCCCTCACCTCAGCCTCCCCATATTGGAGACCGATTGACTCTATCGAGACCGGTTAGGAGTTGCTGAACTATACACCAATCTATTCATTCTCAGAGCACCAAAGGGATCATGCCAGATGGATCTAGAATAGGGCAGTCCCCGCTCGACATATTTCCTCCCAGACCCAACAGAGTAGCCATTGATCTATATAGAGTTTCTTTCCTTCGACCTTGGATGTTAGGAGTATCCCTCGCTCCGACATCACCCCTTACGACCTTGGATGTTAGGAGTATCCCTCGCTCCGACATCACCCCCTATGATCATATAGTCAGACATCTTGATGGCTCCAGAGAGCACTGACAGCGACAACGAGAAGGCGCCTTGTTTGCCCTCCTCGCCATCGACCATCATGCCTAGGAGATCCTGACGCCACTGGACCCATCTTCAACTCTCTCACGTTCTTCCTCTTTCTTGGCAGGATTTTGAGTGGTTTGAGTTGTCCAGCCTTGGACAATCTCACTTTTTATTTTTCCTCTCGTACCTTTGCTACGGTTTTATACATGTTGACGAGGCTTTACTACTGATTGTATTTTTATTTTATTTTATTTTGCTCTAGTTGTAATGTCCCCATTTTGACTCTTAGGATATATTGGCTTTTAATGTAAACATTGTGCATATGAGATGTATGATTCCTAGCGTGGAGTTCAAGGCCAAGGCCCCCGCTAGTGAATGCTCAGCTTTAAGAGGCAAGTATTTGATATTGTGCTATCCATGTGCTATTAAGCCATGGAAATTGTAAAAAAATGATGTAAACAAATATCATGTAATAAAAATACCAAGGGGATGGTTATGGAGGCAACTAAATGAGGGGGGTATGTGTATCCACTAGGGAGAGGTGAGGGGGTTGTGGGATTGAACCCTAGGCTGCCATATGTCACCTTGAGAACCACCTTTGACTATCCTAGCTGTCATTTAATTATGCTGTAAGGAAGTGGTTGGAAAATCTGTTCATGAGGTTGATGGAGTATGGGCAACCCTGAAATTCGTAAAGCAGGGCATGGGATTTGTTTTGGTTGACCCACAAGTCACTCCACCTCAGGGGAGGACGTTTTCCCTCATCCCCATTGGATGGTTGAGGATAAAATCAAGCCTAAGTTTTTTGGATTGGTGTGCATGCCGAGCGGGGAAGAAAACCAGAAATCATGACTTGGAAGGAAGCCGCGTTTGGGGGCAGAGCTGAAAACGCCAGAAATTCGGGTGGGAAGTGAAATCCGACAGGGTGAATCCATCGACTTGAACCTTGGGGCGAGTTTTAGAGTGTGAGATGCCTAGAATTCCATGAGAGAATCTAGATTTGATAGACCGAATACCCAGTTACGGATAGAGCCTTTCGGCCGCAACCCTGAGGAGATTCAAGAGCGGATCGTAGTGGGAGAGAGACCAGGGGGTCAGACTTCATGGTAGAGCCAGTGAAGGCTCATTTACCCTGAGTTCAGAAGTCAGGACCAACCATACCTGCCTAGGTTAGCGCTGAGGGAAGGGGCGCCCGAGGGACTGTGTAGCAGAGAAGGGGACCTTACTTAGGGTGAGAGTGGAGGTGATGGGGGTGCTTGGATTGTCTGAAGCCAATTGGATATGCCTGTAGCTCTGTGGTTGAGCTCATTGACTTAGAAAACCCTTTCCTTGTCTCCTCACTTGTTTGACAGAGCCAGCTCTATGGATGAGCTTGAATGATTGTGCCAAGGCTGTTGGAATTTAGTTGAGATGCCTGTGGCTCTACAGTTGAGCTCACTGGCTTAGCATCCTCCTCCATTGTCTTTTGCATGCTTGATAACCCCAACTGTGTGTTGGCTTAGCATGTTTGTTTGTGTGAAACCATGGCTGTGAGTGAACCTGAGTAGTTCCTCCTTAGTGGATACATAGCCCCAGCTCGGGGGTGGTCTCTGAGTGCTGAAAGAATATAGGATGGGGAGAGACCTATGGTTGTGTTGGAATGTTGCAATCCATAGCCATTTGTTTGGTGATTTCATCTTAAAGATAAGTGTTCTTTGTGATTTATATTATGTCCATTTGGTGTTCTGCAATGTTTAATTATTGGCGGTTTTGTTATAGCTAAAAGATGCATGCTAGATGTGTAGTAGTATAACTTAGTTTCTGCTGTGTATGTTATCTTTCCATGCTTCTGCACATCTGCCTTCTTGTTTTTGTATTGCCATGAATTGGTTCATTGATGAATAGGACTAAGTGTTGTAAAGGCCCAGATTGCTCTGAATGTTCAGTCAGGGCCTTGTGGGAGAAATAGACACCCCTTGTTGTGTTCATGTTCCCTCTGTGGGTCAGATGAAGGGAGGGGCCATGACAGAAGTGGATCAGAGCTCTTTACACAGTGGTAAAGAGGTATTGATGAAGTTTGGGGCAACACTTTGGTTGGAAGAAGGACAAAACCAAAGTTCTCAAGTGTGGCAGAGGATCACACCGTTGCATAGGGCTCGCTGAGAGCTTTCCAATGGTACCACGTTTACCCAAAATGGACTTAAGATGAACAAGTTATCAGCCTGAGAAGTTGGCAGTAACAAGAGCATATGGCCGACT
Source organism: Larix kaempferi (assembly GCA_027924585.1). Taxonomy (NCBI): domain Eukaryota; kingdom Viridiplantae; phylum Streptophyta; class Pinopsida; order Pinales; family Pinaceae; genus Larix; species Larix kaempferi. The sequence continues at coordinate 4,286,483 of BSBM01000451.1, read as the reverse complement.
TCCGACTTTCCGAACCTGCATTGCGGATTGCGGAGTCGGAAGGGTAATTCTCCCGGAATGGTGAGCTTGGTGTTCCGACTCCCGCATCGCGGATTGCGGATTGCGGAAGTTGGAGGTGTGATTCGGTGAAGTTGCGAATTTGGGATTCCGACTTTCCGAACCCGCATTGCGGATTGCAAAAGTCGGAGGCGTGCTTTGGTGAAGTTGTGAATTTGGGATTCCGACTTTCCGAACCCGCATTGCGGATTGCAGAAGTCGGAGGCGTGATTCGGTGAAGTTGCGAATTTGGGATGCCGACTTTCCGAACCCGCATTGCGGATTGCGGAAGTCGGAGGTGTGATTTGGCGAAGCAGTGTTTTTGGGGTTTTCGACTTCTGACTCCCGCATTGCGGATTGCGGAAGTCGGAGGCACAAATTTTCGAAGCTGTGAATTGGTGTTCCGACTTTCCGACTCCCGCACTGCGGATTGTGGATTGCTGAAGTCGGAAGTGTGATTTCTTCGAAGCTGTGAATTTGGAGTTCCGACTTCCGACTTGTGGCTTGCGGATTGCGGATTGCAGACTGAAGCTGGTTTTGCAGAATTATGGTATTTGGAAAAAAAAATTAGCAGGTTGTTTTCTGAGGTTGTCTCCCATCGCCTCTAAAGGGCACCGAGGTGACCGGGGACGTTACATTAGTTCCAGCACTTTCTAGGAGATGCATTTGCACTCCCACATTGTAATCATACTGGATGTATCATCTAGTCCCATTGACCTACTTTTTCGGTCATTTGTTGGACATTAATAAAATTATCTTATCTTATCTTATGGTGAATTAAAAGTGCTTGCATCTTGTTATTGCTTGCATATATAACAGATGGGCAGATGTGTTGCTGATTAAGGGTGTGAACAATTAAATAAATGGAGTATGCTTATTTTTTAGTTGGCATTTGAATCAGAGTGCACTTGTCTCTGTTGTTGGGCATTGGTCAAGGCATTACAAGCAAATAAGCCAAGCATTGAATCTGGATATGGACAGAGATATTCATTTAAGTTAATGAATCATTGCTAGAAGCTTGATCTCAGTTTGACAGTGAATTGTACAGACATAACACTTTAATTCTGTAGAGAAAGATCTGTGTTGGTGAGATGGACCAGCCATAGGCCTACTGTTTACAGTTCATGTGGCACAGTGAGCTGCGATCCAAATGTATGTAAGTCGTTCCACAATACTGCTATAACAGCAAATATCTGGAGAAAGAAAACAATACAGGCTGTGTGAGGTCTATAGCAGGACTGTCTGACAAATACAGCTTGGTCTGTTTGAGGGCAGCTTGACCTTGGGAGAGAGCAGATCAGAGATTTGGTCCTACCACAGCTAGGATTTTTCAAGTGCCAATAAAAGGGTATACAACAAGTTTTTGAGAAAATGCTTCAACCATGGTTGTGTGCCAAGGGTTTGATGAAATGCTTGGACCAACGTTCTCAATATTCATGCCATGATCTTCATGTTTTGAATGATGATTTAAACAAAATTACAGGGCAGTGTTTACCTGCTCTGAAACCATGTTAGAATTTCAAGTTTCCAAGTTCTTTCATTCAGCACAATCAGTTTCCAATTTTTCAACCAATGCTGATATCACTTTAGAATCTTTTCTATAATTTGTGGGAGAAACCTTTGTAGACAGACTGACTTTTCATTTCATACTAATTTGCTGTTAAATTGTTAGCATACACAGACAAAAAATCCACATGATTCAAGTTGTCACTCTTTGTGTGCATCAAAATCTGCCATCTGGAAGTGTATTTTAAATGTTGCTTTGACTTAGCTGGCTTCATATTATTGATAATTGCATCAAGGACTCAAATTTTCAAATGAAGTTGTTGCTTAACATGGGAAAAACTTATCTTCATTCACAGGGAAGTTAGTTTATGTTTACAGGGATGTTTGCAGCCTTAACACTCGATTTCAGCACTTTGCCCTTTCTCAAATAAACAACAGATATAAAACATAAGATCAACATTTGAAAATTTCAAGTAGTTATTGTATGCACACTATTTCATATTGAAGCCCTGACAAGGATTTCATCAGCTTTCACTAGGTACAACCTTCTATGTTTTCATTACCATTTATTGGGTTTGATTTATTGCTTCCTATTCGTTTTAAAAACCTAAGGCTGGGGTTTTGATCCCAGTGCATCATACTGGAACTGTATTCTCAATAAAGGTGCACATTCAAATTGTATTTGTGCATGGCACAGGAGACTCAATTGGCAGGGACGGGAAAGTTGTGAGCTACAATATTTCCACAGACAGGACACTTGTTCCAATGGAAGCTGATAAGTCCCAGGGGAAGTCAGAACAGAACCCAAGCATATTATATCGTTGCAAGAAGTGCAGAAGAATTGTTGCATCTCAGGAAAGTGAAGTCTCTCATAGTCCAGGGGAAGGAGAAAAGCTCTATAAGGGGAAAAGGAGGAGCACAAGGGATTTGTCAGAGGCAGAGAGGAAACCAGATTGCTCATCGATATTTGTGGAACCAATGCAGTGGATGGAGGCAGGTATTATTCATCTGAATCACTAACCTTTGTTAGCATACTCTGTTTTCTGCAATATCTGCTGGCATTTTTCCCACTTATAATCTTCAGTATGAGCTGACAAGGAGTTTTCACTTTTTGAAATAGTTCAAGAAGGCGCTATTGAAGGCAAACTTACATGTGCTGGTTGTAAAGCTCGTTTGGGCTACTTCAACTGGGCAGGCATGCAATGTAGTTGTGGAACTTGGGTGAACCCAGCATTTCGGTTAAGCAGAAGCCGGATGGATGCTTGTACATTCTGAATTTGTAAGCCTAGGAATATGTTTCTTCCTGAAATCCATCTGTAGATCAGAAAATAGTAATTTTAATACAATTAGTTAAAATGTATGACAAACTCTGTTATACGGCTTTTGGGCATTTATTTCTGTGTTTACAATTTGCATGCAATGATAAAAATAGGGCTTCAGGAAGATAGCTTGACTATCGTGAAAGAACATACAGCAATAATTCTTTGCTATTTGGGTATTGTCTGGTTGAGTTTCTATGGGGAAATGTTTGGTTTGTGATATTGGATAAGAGGTGATTCTTCATATTTTGAAATGAAGTTTTGTTGTCGATTTGGTTCTGTTATGATGTGACTCATAGATGCCATAAACAGTTCGGTAACTTGGTTCATGTGTGTCCAAATTCAATGACATTGAAATTCAGAAAAAATTTTGCTAGTAAAAATATATGATAAAATTTTCCATCAAGTTCAACTGGACCTACAGAACTTGGAAAACCTCCACAGGGTTCACTCTTAATGAGCTGGTTTATGGGAGAACAGTGCTTCTTCTAATTGAGTTTGAGATTAAAACTCTTTGCACAGCTGTTGATCTGGGCATATATATTTCTGCTGCACAGCAGGAATCTCTAACCCAGCTTAACCTGTTTAGATGAGTTTCGACAGCAAACTTTGCTGCACACAACAACTCTGCAGCAACAGCATGCTCACTGGCATAATTGCCTTATCAAAACAAAATCTTTTGAGCCAGGTGATTGGGCACTGTTATATGATTCTAGTTTCCAGGATTTTAAGGGCAAATTATGCTCCCGCTGGTTAGGTCCATATGCAAATGAAGCTGTTTTCAACAATGGGGAAGTCAAGCTGGTAACAGTTGATGATGGCAAACTTCCACTTGTTAATGTACATTGCCTCAAGTTATACAAGAAACCCCTATCTAAAGCAGAGGTTATTTCATGTTAACAAAATCAACAGTCTCTAATTGTGCTTACCGGTCTTCCAGGTCCCAATACTACTTAGTTTGATAAGTTTGAGGTCCTAAAATAAAATCAGCAATAAAGTCACAGGCTGTAGTGCTTCTTGAACACCAATAATGGTAGGATTCTCTACAGAACTAAAAAACAGAAAAAAGTGCCACCTATTGCTGTTCACTTTCTTTGCAGCAATATCATTGTTTTCTTATTTTCTCTGCTGCTGCTGACTTCTTTCTGCAGCACTATCCTGTTTTATTATCTTTTTCTACTGCTACTGATTTTCTTTGCAGTGATTTTATTTTTTCCACTGGGCATGCTACTTCTCTTCGATGCTGCTGCATTTTTCTGCAGCAGTCTGTTTTCCATTGCTTTCTGCAGACCACCACAACACTCCTACCAGGCTGTGCACACCATCCAGTGCATCATTTAGCTACTGTAGCTCCAAGTTGTCTACATGAGGTATTCTCCTTCGTCTTGAATTCATTTATTAGCATTCAATTTCTGTGTGTGTAATGGTGTTCCAGATCTTCACTTTTTCTGTCAGGTCCGGGCTACCTTCAGTTGGGGGCTAAGTTGCCAGGAAACATGGGTACAGGGACGGGGACGCCACTTTTTGAAACGGGGTACTTGGGTATGTCAAGGGTACTATATATATATATATTATAAAAATAAAACATGTCATAGTCACATTATACATGCATATTTCAGATTTCTTCATAAATTATGAATCATGATTCATAATTCTAAATTCAACGATTCATTGAACAATGAACATTCACATTGAAAATTTGAAAAATCAGACTCATAGTAGATGTCAAGATGAAGACTGGAAGTTACATAAAATTTGATAAATCACTGTATCAGGCAGTTGTAACAAACGGTCAAACTGTAATATGAAGGTACACTTGAAATCTGATTTTAAACACCTATTTGTACTGCTGTTACAAGCAATAAAAAGTTGCAAATGTAATACTGGGTTGATGTGAGTGTATTTCTTAGTATTAAACACATATGTGTATACTATATTTTTTATGTGCACATTTGGTAGTCGAATTATGTTCCATGAGTGCTGAACACAAAACCATAAAAACATTCCTTGTAAATCAATGCAAAATCAGTCAACCAGATTTGGACAATATTCAGTGGAATTTAAACAGTGTTGTAAAGTGCTTCACATAAGGCATGAACCAGACTGCATACGCAGTTAGCAAAAATTTACTTCAAATTTGGTTGGGGGTCATTATGTTTTCCCTTGCGGATCAGCATTTTGCTAAGTCGGCCGTACCCTCGGAGTACCCAAACACAGGGTATGCCGTAACATTTAGCCTATAAGTACCCCTTTTATTATAACGGCGTCTCGGGTATGTGGAGCCAGTATGGGGTACGGCAGGAGACGTACCTTATGTGTACCCAGGTACCCGGTACGGTTATGCATACCCTACCCCCGGGTACGGGTACCCATGCTACATAGGTTGGGGGGGTTTGCTGTTTACACATTGTGTAGCATCACATTAGCATTTACCCACCTTCATCACACTTCCCTAGTCTTCACACTGCCGTACAATTTTCCATGTTAGTCACCCATTAATGAACCTGCTATCATCTTTTGATACTATAACGATTAAAATCTTAGTTGATTAAATGCCACTGATTCCATGGATAAAATTCCAAATGTATATATCCTCTCACTCACTTTATAATAGAAGCACGAGGTGGCAAAGCATTTATTGGCATGAGTTAACAGGAAAGATAGTTAGAAGGGCTCCATCGTCTAATCAACTAATTGAAGCAGCTTCGTAAAGATGATGGGTAAATTGGGTAATGATGGAGAGATATGGCAATCATGCAATGTACAACATGAACAGAGTTGGTTCTGAAATTTGAAATGAGCATTAAACAGTTCCATCACCTTCATTTGACAGCAAAATACTTGAACCAAGTTGCGGAGTGTAGAGTATTCACAGAGCAGGTATGGGTGGTGACTTAGTCAAGCATGAACCAATCTCAGCAGCAGTAATCCTTGATAATGTGCAGGTTGCTGAGATTCTTAGGGAGGTGGGATGGATGCAATTCTTTGAATGCATACAAAACAATAGTGTGCCAATGTAGGATGAATTTTGGAGAGATATGGCAATCATGCAACGTACAACATGAACAGAGTTGGTTCTAAAATTTGAAATGAGCATTAAACAGGTCCGTCACCTCATTTGACAGCAAAATACTTGAACCAAGTTGCAGAGTGTAGAGTATTCACAGAGCAGGTATGGGAGGTGACTTAGTCAAGCATGAACCAATCTCAGCAGCAGTAATCCTTGATAATGTGCAGGTTGCTGAGATTCTTAGGGAGGTGGGATGGATGCAATTCTTTGAATGCATTCAAAACAATAGTGTGCCAATGTAGGATGAATTTTCTATAAATTTGCATCCGGAAAGAACGGTGGTAAACGGATTGGAGATTCAAGTGACAAAGGATATTATCTCTTAGGTTACAAGATTACAGACATAAGGTTGGAGATGGTTTAAAGAGTGAATTGAATCTGCCAAAGCCAATGGTTGCTCCCTTGTAGATTATGAAGCCATAGAGGATACAAGGCAGAGCATAAAACAAACTTCATTGCCTCAACCCCGAGGAGAAGTTCTGCAGTATGTTATTAGGTATTTTCTTGTGAAGGACATTCATCCTTGTGCATGGCTTACCTCTTCTGTTTTCTTGCCCACTTGAGAAGAGGTCGAAGAATTAACATCCTTTTTTTCTTATTGTGGTCACTCCAAGGAATCGCAGGGAAACACCAAGCAGGAAAGCGGAACCAGTTGGTTCATAACGGTTTGATTTTCTTATTGGTGAAGGATGCATTCCACCGCAACCAGCCACAAAGCAGTTAGGAGGAATTTGTAGAGCAGCAAGCTGCTAAGCGAACAGGGGATGTAGATAGAATGGAGATTGATACCCAAGCTGAAGGGTCTTCCCCTACTGATGTGCAACATCCTTAACCAATAAATCAGGAAACATTAGGGGAGGTTATAAGGAGGAAGAGGTTAAGAGAAAATTGACAGCTGGTTTATCTTCCCACAGCACTTGACAGCCTGATTAACATATGAAAATGGTGATAGAGGAAGAAGAGCAGTGAAAACAACAAAAGTAGATTTCCAAATGACACAAGGAGCACCCACACCAGTCAACAAAAGAGAGGCAACCTTCCAGGTTAGAGATGAACTTTCCTCTTTCTTTTAACTAGGATGAAGAATCGCAACGTTTGACTGAAATTTAAATCAAATGACTTCTGAAGCGATCAATTGGAGAAGCATTGCTTCTTCCCATGTAGAGGCCTTGGAGCATCACATCAAGCAGTTAAAGTGGGTGAAAGAAAAAACTGTTGAATGTCATCATTACAAGCAAGATACCATATCATCCTTGAGGAAACAACTGGAGGAAAATGAGCAAAGGCACAAAAGGGAATTAAAAGAGAAAGAAGAGGAAATTCAAAATCAGAAGCAAAAAGTAATGGAAGCTTGTGAATTAGCTGCTGAATTAATCAGCTGTCGATCCTTGTCTCCACTTTATGCTTTGTATTGAAAATAACTGTGGATTCGCACACAAGTAGAATATTTTATTTCTGATTTGCTGTTCGATCTCAAAGGAACCAAGAAAACATTATGTAGATGCATTTCTCTAGTATTTCTGAGAGACTGAATCTACTTTGTGAGCTCTACTTACATAACTATTTATTGCCAACCATCACCGTATGGAACCCCAATCATTTTGTGGGTGACATTAATCTTAGGGATTTTCAATTCTATTTAGAGAATGATATTTAGAGAGGCAAGGAAATGAAGTTGTATAGAGAGACTGAACTCATTGAACCTTTATGGGTTTGACTAGAAGTTGCCTTTGTTGCTAATGTACTTAAAGAACACCGTCGAAGGATTTCATGTCCTCGCCTTAGCAAGGTAATTTGCCAGGAAAAATTTGTAGCAGTGGAGAAATTCATTGAATTTTATAACAAGTTAACGAAGGATGTCATATAGAGTTGCCAGTGTTACAACTCAAAATGATACTTTAGTGGCAAAGTCCCAACCACTAGTGTTTTGACATTCAAAATATGGAAAACTACTAACATCGTCACCTTAGTTTTGAGTTTTCCCATGTTTTAAGCCACTTTCTAATAATAGGGAGCTTCCCTATCAAGATTTAAGAAGATCTTAGGACATTCAACTTTAGATCTAGAAATACATTATCCAATCAAACATTTCACAAAGATAAACTTAAATTGAATTGCATGTAATGTGATCAAAACAGAAATTGCTCCAAACTTATCATTGCTCAAAAATAAAGATTCGTGGACATAGGAAATAGATTGCAGAAGTAAAATCAACAATGTATGATAATGAGGAAGTGGGATTGGAGATTTTGGGGGCTATGTGGCGAAAACCCAAGTGATGGAGGGCACCTTACCACGTCTTTTCTCCAGGATTGAGGTTGTCTCAAGGGCTCCACTCCTCTGCAAGGGATGGGGAGAGGGCGATCTGGTGGTTGCAGTCACAGATCTGGCCTTGAGTTTGCCCTCTTTTAGCTTTTTTTTCTCATTTGAAGGGATCTGAGTGAAGAGCTTACCTTTGTTATTGTAGATTGTGGTATATGCACGAAGATCATTAACTTGACGACTGGGATGAAGGAATAGGTGACTGCACTATCTTTTCTCCTTGGGCCTGTGGCTCTTTCGATAACCCAGCGAGCGGTGGAGTATTTCGAGATGGAGGTGATCGTGTCATTGGGGTTTATGCTAATCGGGCCTAATTGGAAGGCATCCAACGAGTTGAAAGGCCTAATTGGAAGGCTTCCACAAGAATATTTTCTCCTCCGACTTAGAAGATGTGATTAGAGGTAAGGTGTCATAGGGGATAGATTGTTTTCCCTCTCGAGCGTCCCATACCGTCCGAAATCCTAGTTACCGCGTGGCACTGACATGATCTTGCTAGTTGGGCATGACCATCAACTACAAGTATCACCTAGACTACGCCTCACTGAAACCAGATTGACCGAACATAAGCTAGGCACCTTAGAGTATGTGAAATGCCAAGTGATCGTTTCATTGTAGGTAATGCAGTCGGAAGGCACGTCGAGATGCATTACTTAAGGATGATGGAGGACGTGCCAGAATGCATTACTTAAGGATGCATGGTGAGTCCATATAATTTTGGTAGCCTTGGTAGTCGACTCATGGTTGTTGGCCATGGGACGGAGAAGATGGTGTACTAGTGAGTAAGCTCACTAGGAGGACCAAGGATGATGTCGGGTCGAGTAGGATGAGACAAAATGGGAGGCATTGCTTAGCAGGCTCGACAGAGGATGGCGTGATTGGCAATGAGATATGTGGTGTGTTAACCATGCTATGACAATAGTGTTGATGGTTGTAGCGAAGGTATGTAGTCGGGCAGAGCCGAGACAGGACCTTCGGGCACCATTGAGGATTGATACTAGATGGGTGAGTGCATTGTCATGCATTGGGCAGTCAGCCATTCAAGTGTTGGCTCGGGGGAGGCGATGCGATGGTACAACATTGTCTAAGATTGGGTGGCGATGCGATGGATTCAATCGCCTACGGTAAAACAAGCACTTGGCATTTCACATACTCTAAGGTGCCTGACTTAGGTTCAGTTAGGTTGGCTTCGATGAGGTGTAGTCTGGGTGATACTTGCGGTTGATGGTCATGCCCAACTAACAAGTTCACGCCGATGCCGCCTGGTGACTAGGCTTTCAGACGGTATGGGACTCTCGAGAGAGAAAACAGTCTAGTCCCAGTGACATATGGTATCAGAGCCACGTTCGGTTATTGGCATACGTGGAAGTGTCTCTTCACCACCAACGCTCCTTTCATTGGATGTGCCAATGGAGCCATGTTGACAAGGATGTCAACATCTTTAAGTGGGGGAGATTGTAACGACCCTATGTTAAGCGCCATTGGCAAAGGTGTGATAGAGGGCACACTGAGATGCATTACTTAAGGATGCACGATGAGTCCATGATGGCGGGCGTGCTGGAATGCATTACTTGAAGATGCACGACGAGTCCACATGATTTTGGTATCCTTGGTGGCTAGCTCATGGTTGTTGGCCATGAGACGGACATGGTGGTGTACTAGCGAGTAGGCTCACTAGGAGGACCAAGGATGATGTTGAGTCGAGTAGGACGAGACAAACTGGTGAGGCATTGCTTAGCAGGCTCGATGGAGGATGGTGCGATTGGAAATGTGATGTGCGATGTGTCAACCATGTTAGGACGATAGTGTTGATGGTTGCAACGAAGGTATGTGGTCGGGCGGAGCCGGGACATGACCTTCGGGTACCATTGAGGATTGAGACTAGATGGGCGAGTGCATCATCATGCGTTGGGAAGTCGGTCGTTTAAGTGTTGGCTCGGGGGAGGCGATGTAATGGTACAACATTGTCTAAGGTTGGGTGGTGATGCAATGGACTACATCGCCTACGGTGAAATGAGCACGTGGCATTCTCGGCTCAAGTTCAGTTAGGTTGGTTTCGGTGAGGCGTATTCCAGGTGATACTTGCAGTTGATGGTCATGCCCAACTAGCAAGATCACGTCGGTGCCGCACGATAACTAGGTTTTCAAATAGTATGGGATGCTCGAGGGGGAAAATAGTCTAGTCCCCGTGACACAAGGTTTTATGGAGGATGTTGCAGCCAAAAATGCTTTTGTTGTCCCTTTTCGAGGGTTTTCTCAGGTGGTGCCCCCTCCATCAGATTCAAACCATTCTTTAGACCTCGGCGTTTTGGGAGATATTAAGGGCTGGGGTTTCTTAGTCGTGGCTTGGATTTCCAAATCTTTATAAAAGACATTTCAGGGAAATCCCTCGCATTGATGCTTAAAGCTTCTGATAGTATCCTCACACTCAAGATGAAACTTTAGGATAAATTGGGGATTCTGAAAAATCTTCAGCCTTCTCTATGAAAGCAAGCAACTGGAGGATTAACTATCTCTTACTATAAAATATCCAAGGATTCAAACTTAATTATTATTTTATTGTACTATAAGTTGAGTTTTTCTCTTATATAAGTTGAGTTTTTCCATAAGCATAAGTTAACATTGAGATAACTCGCAGAAAATAATCAAAATCTGCAATTAGTAAGTATGAAGAATTCTGGAAAATTTAATAGTAAAGCTTTAAAGCTATATTCCGAAATTTAAGCACCAGGTTTATTATTGTTTAGGCATCCCATCATCATAATCTTGCTGTTATTTATCTATGACAACAAATAAAAAATTTCCAAAATTTAAACTTATTATAAATTTCAAGAAATGTCAATTAGTCACATGCTAAAACAAATTTAGAATTTAAAACACCGTTGTTATAGTAATTTTAGGCACAAGACAACAAGAAAATAACTCTTCAAACTTAGACTTATGCTTGGAAATTTTATAGAAAATATTATGGAATGTTAAATCTGAGATTCAATGCATTAGGCTACTTCAAACAAGAATTTCTAGAATTTGATATTTTGCAGAAAATAAATTCCAGAACTATTTTATTTGATCCAAGTTACCTTTAAACTCATTTAAACTTCACAAAAATGTATCATATATACCCATAAATGTATTAACTGAAGTCTAGACTTGTAAAACCATTTAGAATATGAGATTTCCAGCTTTCATGGTTGCTGGAAATTAGCAAAGAATTGCAGAAAACAAAAAATTGAACCTACAAGAAATCTGAAAATTAAACTTGAAAATAAAATAAAAATTTAGATTTTTTTTTATAAAATTCCTAAAAAAATCAACAATTTTTAATTTTTTTTTTTCTAATTTTTTCCCCTTTTTTTACAAGATTTTTCTACTAGTTTTTACCTACTCTATACTAAGATCTAAATATATACATATATATTTTTTCAGAAAATAAATGGTTGAAGAAATGAAAAAAGGACTAGTGCCTTTTACATCCTTAAGCTATGGGGTCCTTTATCCTATTCATTTGAGCCTTTCTGGAATGTATGCTTGCTATAGATTTCCTACAAAATAACATGATAATATATACTACAAACCTTTGATCTCCCTTGCCAAACTTGTCAAGGAAGGGAAACCATGCATGCTCCAATTCTCTTGCTTAGTTCACACACTCACCAGTGTTACCTGTTGAATACCCTTCCTAAGATGCAAATAATTTAACATTCAACACACATTGGCATATGATAAACCATGTAGTAAATTACTATTTAATGGACTAGCAAGATATAAAAACAATGATCAAATTTGAATAAGTTAACTCATTATATTCATCAAGTAGAATTCCTTATATTCATCAAGTAGAATTTCTCACGAAGACACCAAGAGACCAAGCTAAAGATGGACAAATTGTGATAGTATTATTCTCCAAGATCACCGACAAATGAAAATGAGAAGTGAGCTCTTTTATATAAGAGAAAAACTCAACTTATAGTACAATAAAATAATAATATTTTGTTTGAAACCCTAGATCTAGTTTCAGAATACTCCAAAATAATAAAATGGTACCAAAACCCTAATAATATCCTCAATGAGGGAGTGCGTTGTAGTCAAAACAATCAAATAATGAATAGATATCAACAAACTTCCTCAAAAGAGGGGGGTGCTCCATACCATGAGTAAAACCCAACAATTGGTTTTCAAAACCACAAAACCACCCCAATAAGAGGGCACCCTCATAAAAAACGTCCAATGCTCAATAAACAAGCCTAACAAACTAGGGTGCTCCAACATATATGGTCCAAGAGTCAACTCCCAAGCCAACTAACTCCAACAACCTCAATAAAAGCCACATGTGTGACCTCAAAATGGTCCAAATGGAGTGTGCTATGGTCCAAGTGGTTGGTAAAGGTCCCAAAATGGTCAAAAAGCTCAACAACCTCATTAATAAGCCCAATAAATCTCTAGAATGTCCGAGTGCCACGACCTCACACTTGTGGCAATAAATGCCCTCAATCATCAAAGACTTGGCTCCAAATTTTAAGATATGATGTGGTAAGTGATGACAAGGCCCAAGAAGTCTAAAAAAGGTCCATACATGCCAAGTAGAGAAGGTATCCATCACGAGGAAAGGGGTTGGCCCCTTTTCATATCTAGGAAATGCAACATAAGACGTCCTCTAAGTGTAGCGCCTTGTAAAAAAATGCCTAATAGCCATAATTAAGAGCACACGTGAAATAAAACCCCTTTAGTGAAATAATAAATAAACCAATCATCAAATTTAGACAATGTTAGTTCTAACATGATAATAATACACAATATGCACTGTACAAACACACTTTCCCTAACTAACTGATTGGTTAATAATGTTTACTTATCTAGTCTGACATTGGTGTATCTCTTAGAACCTTTTTACACGTGAGACCCTAAATTAACTTGTAGAGCTTAATTTTCTCGAGTAAGTGAGGGTATATGTCATATGAGATGAATTTTACATATATAGGAAAGAAAGGGGGTCTTTGTGAAATTACTAGCATAGTAACATAAGAGTGTTTGGTCTATCCTTAAATTATGATTTAGCATTTTAAAGATTTTTTTCCACATGTATGCCGAGGAAGAAGCTGTCATGGGGTGATAAATCCTCACACCTTCATATTTTGATCCCTTTTTATTTTTCCATTTTTAATTTCTTATGTGCTTTTTTTATTTAACACATTCTTTTCTTTCATTGGCTTAGTCTCGTTTTTCTGTAGATGTGTCTTAGACAACTTGGGACAAGGGAACTTGGCTTTTGCGACAGGGAGTATCTCCCATGATATTTTCCATTTGCATTTGATTTATTCAACATCCTCATTTTTTGAGAGTACAAGACTATTGACTTTAAGAAAGGTATTCATACATTGGAATAGTAGTGAGACCATATGTCATTACTAATAATAGATCTTTCACAATGGAGAAAATGAAGGGGATGGATGAATTGGCTTAAATGGATGAAAATGTCCAGGTAATATTGTGTGAATTGGATGAAATAACACTGACTTAAGTTAACCAAGGTACACATCAACATGAAATAACACACTTATTTAGTTAAAAGAGAAACACCAAGTTTAGATCGAGACGAATAAATGATCGAAGTGTGTGTCATTATGAAAATGCAAGTGTAATATCTCATGCTAACATACCATCATGTTAGAAACCATGCTTAGTCTCTAGCTAGGCACATCATGGACCTTGGACTATCTGATACTGTTGGACAAAACAAACCAATGATCTATAGTGCAACCACATATCTCATATGAGGACAACTGATCATCATTTACCTAGTGAACTTGCTCTTTTCCATAGAAATGACAATTTGATACAAACATCCTTAAAATAAACTATTCATATAATGACAACCTTTATTTTACATATACATCTTCCATTCAAGATCATAATTAACTTGCATTTTGCTTTCAACCATATAAAACATTTCATGCATGAAAATAATCATCTTATTCCCAATCAAGATTCAAATATTATTGACTGAGTATCAACTTATAACTAACTTCTCCTTCTTTGGATTTTTCCTGTTATATGGAGTTTTAATACCCTAATTACTTATCAAATTCAAAATTACATTTTATCTCCTTTTATTGTCGAGACTGATAACTGAAATTCCAATCATGACTTTCATTTCCAGATGTATATTCTAAGCTTATTAGGTTTTGAGTTATTGTTGCCTAAACTTGATCAAGATTCTCCACATATTAATAACGAGATGGCCTTTGGAAAATTTCATAGTCAATCAATCTGAATTTTGTACTCTCAATACTTCCGAACATGTAAGAAAATTGACCCAAAATTAAAGTTTTAGGACATGGCTTCAAACTTTTGTTTTTTTAATCGGTTAATGTTTCCTTTCACTTCTTAAATAATTCTTGTGGCTTTCAAACTTCTTAACAAATTATAGAATTATCTTTTGCAAAGGGATTTCAAAAAACCCTAACCCTAATAGGGTGTAAAAACATGTTTTGTTATATTATAGGCGTAAGTCTCCATCTAAGTTGACCCCAAATTGTCTCATTTTTTGGCATTTGAAACTGTGATCCAAATAGTATCCCAAATCGAAACAAATACATAGCAGAAAAAGCTTCAATCCAACCATTTATTCTTTCTGTAAAGGCCAACCGTTTATTCATGTAAACATTGTATTGCATCCATTAGATCTGGAAAGTAACCCAAACCAACGTAGGGGGAAATTTATTTTTAATTAGAAACCCTTGATCTTCTCAAGCATTGAAAACCACATATACTATGAAACGAGAACTCGACACAGTTCTCGTTTTTCTCTCTCCTAATTTTAGTAGCTATTTTTACCTCCGTTTCAAAAAGGGTTGACACTAGTATCACACATTTTCATTTTAAGGCATTTTTTCATGCCTTTGAATTATCTTTGTCGTAAAATATTTTAAATTTCTATTTTCAAGTGTGTTTTTAGAAATTTAACAAAATAACATGCATTTATAAGCAATTTATAATGAAAAACATATACATTTTGGAAATTTTTCTATAAAATAAGACATTTTTATGGACAAAATAAGACATTTTTATTGACAAAATTATAAAAAATTCCATAAAATAAAGACATTTAAAACTATTTTCAAAGAATTTTTAGATATTTTTTTATATAAAAATGATACCATTTCATATTATTTTCAGAAAAAGTGACGATCCACATAAATTCAAGAAAAGTATACCATATATTTGTAAAAAACATATTAAAAACATTATATATAGAAATTTTATTTCTAAAATAAAGTCTGAAAGCAAAACATTACTAATATATCTTATTAAAAATTGTCAAATTTAACATTTTTTTCAAGACATGAAACTAATCAAAAAAACTGACCTCGGTGCCCTTTACAAGTTTTTATTGTTTATAGGCAATGTGTTAACGCGGAGAAAAACTGATCTCTCTAGTCTAAATGATTTATATCTAGAACAAAACGAGTACATAACATAACTATCCTTCCTAGTTAGATTAAATTGCAAGGTAGGTTGGGAAGCGAATTACCTTATAAACGCAATTCCTTTCTTCTCGTTTGATCTACTTCCAGTTCCTCGATCTACGACTGCAAAACAAGGAGCAAGTGGAAACAAATGAACAATATGAAAGCATATGATTATGAATCTAACTAGATCATTGATCAAAGAAGTCAATCCTAAACATCATTATAAAACATAACAAGTTTATGGAAATATATTTATATTAAATGTAATTTGCAGCAAATACAAAGTAGAGGGTTACAATCGATGCCTTGACATTATGACTCCTGTTAACACTCAATGAATTTTGTGATTAGTATTCCTCTGATAGCATTAGTGACACAACAATTTCATGATTAAGGTACTTGAAAGACAACCAAAGAAAAAGTATCTCATCTCGGGTTGTAGACATCATGGTTGCAAAAGGAAGAAGAGGTCCTATGTGTGTGAACTAAAACTTTATAAGGGACCTAGAAGATTTTGGAGCTAAAAGTCGAAAATGAGAAAAAACTCTATGTTTTCATGAAAAACCTAGGCCAAAACTCATGAAGAAAAAGGTTTGATATTTTAAAGGCAAAGAACTATGTATGGAGAAAGACTTTCATAGTTTTTCATAGTCGGAAGTTTTATGAAAAAGAAGGGGGCTTCGATATTTTGTTTGCCAAAGTCAAAACTTTATGAAGGTTTGATATTTTAAATTTTTAACCCAAATATCGACTTTTGGTGTGGCTTAAGCTTAATTAAAGTTTTAGCCTAAGGTTCGTCATATTTTTAGTTGAGCCAATAGTTTAATAAAGTTGGAGCAAAATGTATATATGCCCAACACCGAGGGCTTCACCATGGGACCACGCGCCAAGCCAAAGACAACCAACATAGCCACCATCGTCCAAGTTCAAGCCCTTCTTTCGTTGTTACTTGGTATGTATTGAAGACATTGAGGTATATAAAGAAATAGAAAAAGTCTTGTGCTTTGCATGTGGGATAAATCCCCAAGAGAAAAGTGAAACATTACATCAAGTTTAAAGGAGAATATCACTTCATGTGTGTAAAGGTCAGTTTGCGAAGAAACTTGATGTCGTGTTAGTAATTGGAAAGGCAAAGAAAACTGTTGGCATGTACAAACTGTTGGAAGGGAAGCCATTCTCATCCTCTACAATCGATGCTCAATTTCGGCCCACTCCTGATAAATACAACGCCAAAATTTGCCAGGATTGTTTGTTGTCTCTTATAGTCAAAGATCACTAGTGCCAAAGCTTGATAAGGAATGCAAATGTTAAGAAATGAAATTTCAAATATAGGTTTGACCTTGGAATCCACTCGTAATGTTGCTTGTCTTTTGGGTATTTAGATCGACAAATTCCATCTTTTGAAAATCGAAATGCAGTTAATCGAACGATAGCCTTTCCTTAAAATTTTACTGTTCAGATATTCGACAGGATTGTGAAGACCAGTGTACGCCATGGCGCATGTGCTTACTGGTATAAATTTGGCTAAGATTGTTCTTGCGTTTCTTGATAACAACAATCTTATGACAAAATCAAGCTCATACTCGCATGAAAGAGAGTTTGTTTGTTCATTCTTTTGAGGTGAAGATTAGTTAACATATGGCCAGAATTCAGAAAACAATTTGCAATTCAACAAGCGTTGTCAGGGTTCATGTCATATGTCTTGCAAATTGGTGGGTGAGCTCCAAGCAAAATTTTATTTGCTAAAAAATACAACTGCGCAGCCCAGTGTTGCACCAAAGAGTCAGCATGTTGAGCACCATCTAGCAATGTTCTTCAGGGATCGAGAGTTTTAATTATCACATACGTGACTCAATGCTTGGTGTTGTGGAAACCTTTGCAGATATATAGCGTTTATTTGTTTTATTTTTTCACTAAAGGTAGACTGCGATGGAAAATTTCTTCAAGAATTACAAACCGCATATCCTGGAGCTCGTGGAGGTTGTGACATGTTGCAACAAAATTGCAGAAGATGGGAGTTCAATGGATTTTAACCATTCCGCAATACAAATGTACGAAGATAATTAATAAAGCAAGTGGTTGCGGAATATAAACCACCATCACACGTGTTCACTCTTGATACATCCACATATGGAAAAGCAGTATCGCAAACCACTTAGAAAGCTATGCGGAAACAGCTTACGTGGCACCCAAAAGCATTCTCTATTTATTGGTGAAACTCGTCATTTTATTTGTTTCGAGAAAGCGAACGGAGGAAATAAAAAATAAAAACATAAGAAGCTAAGGCATAAACCCTAGCTTGTGGTGGAAAATATCATTGGTGAAATGAGGTGGAATCTCCATGATGTAAACCCTAGTGCATGAAACCGTTCATGTGGATCACTCTTTGCAATTGGAGGAGGCGTCTATTGCAGTAGTATGCTCTCATACAGGTAGCAGAAAAGTGGAGCACCAGCCCGATCATAATCTTACTCTACAGGTGGCAAAGCATCCAACAATAAATGGCAACCGGCAGTTTAAGAAAATGACAGATTTAGTTTTGCAAATTTTGGGATAAAGATTCTTTTTGTGAAAATTAGGGTTAATGCATCAAACGAAAGCTTTTTCAAGAATTGAAAAATTCTTGCAGCCGGTTTCGATTCTCATTACAAGAGTTTTCTTTATTTATTATTATTGTAAAACTTTGTTTAAAGATTAGTTTCAGGTTTTAAAGGGTTTATTTAAAAGAAATTTATCTTTAAAACAATACAGTTAGGGTTTTTCTCATGGAGCAAATTTTTTGTATAAGTTATGCATTCTGCAATGTAAAAAAAGGGAGATTTCAAGGGAGGAAGACCCGTTCTGGGTGTTTGAAGTGTTTTCCAGAAATTAATAAAGATTTCAGAATCTGAGCATATTTTTAACAAAGATTCATGTGTTGTTTCAAAATTACAGTCCGTACTTTCCTTTTCTTTACATGTGCATGTCAATTTTCTTTGTCATTCTTGCCATTATGTCTTTCTTCTATGCTTGAATGAAAGTCTGAAATAAATTGGGATTCATACTTGTTATGCCTCAATTTATCGCATTCAAGTATCCACTTGCTTCTCCAAAGTTAACAAAGGATTCATCCTAGTTTGATGCCAGTTGTTAATGGACTGTCTTTATTTCTTTCCTTGTCACCTACAAAATCTTATTGACTGTAATAAAATGACTATCTTGCCTTTGTACACAAGTTTGTTTGGCTGCTGATCGATATTTTTCTGTTTCTCAACTCCATTGCCCAATGGTATCCTATTCCTGTTTATCTAACCACATCATTAAAAATCCATAATTTTTTATTGTTATTTTACAATTTGGCCATTGAGTTTATTGTCAAATTGTTGTCGTGGTGACATTGGATAACAGATTTGCTGAGAGAGCCCTCTCTGGCTGAAGGAGGCCAACTTTCAGTCTAAAGAATGGTTTGAGGTTACCTCGGGGTTTCCTTGATATAGCCCAAGGAAAATTTGAGTGCTAAAAACTCCAACTCAAATGATCTTGCCTCAAAAGATCAAAGCCTTCTAGCCTCCTATGGATGAAGAGGGTCTCCTAACCAAATTCCACCAGCATATGGGTACTTTGTCCTTCCTCCTCTAACAATGGAGAGGGGGTTCATATATA
The DNA here is from genome assembly GCA_027924585.1 of Larix kaempferi. Classification (NCBI taxonomy): domain Eukaryota; kingdom Viridiplantae; phylum Streptophyta; class Pinopsida; order Pinales; family Pinaceae; genus Larix; species Larix kaempferi. Next base: position 4,267,122 of record BSBM01000451.1, on the reverse strand, counting down.
TAGGGCTAAAGGGATAAGAGAAGTTGAGTATTTAGGGGATAGGCTTAAGGGATCATCCCACTAGACAAGGGGATCGAATGCCACCTTTCCATATAAGTAGGTATAGGTTTCCACGCCATCCAAGCTTTGATAAGTCGCTCGAAGCTTCTCTTTATCCATTTTAACCAACATCGACGCACCTTGCACAAGGGAAACATGCGCTAATGGGAGATCAACACACCTTGTACAAGAGCACAATGCGTCAACGACGCACTCTGCTAAGGTGTAGAGCGCGTCACCTTGAACTTGACGCACCTTGCTAGAGGGAAGGGCGCATCGAGGTGCACAAATAAGGTTAAAGGGATGGACAACAACCTTTATTTTGATGGTTTAGCCCAGGCACTTTAGGGATCAGGGCATACAGAGAACACATAACTCATGATGACGATATTTTGTTGTAATAGAATGCCGCCCAAAGCATGAAGCTAGAATAATAGAACAAGTGAAATGCTTTTCAATATGAAGGATTGAGGCAATAATCATTGGTTGGAATAAACTCCCGTAGTACAACTAGCTCTGAGATAAATGTCTCAAACTGACTCATAGCATGGCTACTGACCAATACATTGGAGATCCATGATAGCAAAGACTGACTGAACACAATCAGGACTACTAGACACATTCGTAGATCCATGATAAGATGATAACACAACCACGACCGATACAAAAGTGGATTCATGTGATATGACTCAAAAAATATCCATCGCAACTTGGGTGAGATACATGAATTAACACAGGGCCTTCAAGCCTAACCCGCAATGATACAAATCTAACCATGTGATTACAATGCTTTGAAGTCGAACATGGTAGAAACCAATTCATTATTGGTCATTAATGTATACCGTTAACAAGTGCGAGGGAAACCGCCATTGATGTCAATGATCCCCAAGGTATCATAGTACATACCATCGAATGTGAATCAATAAGTTGAGGTTGAACACTCGATGGAACCTTTCAATCAAAAGTCAATGATGTGAACTTATGTTGAAAGGAAGGTAATCTGCCATTAAGACATGCAAGCCCAAGGTACCTGATTAGTTTATAGGTTTAATCCTCAGATGGATGATGTGTTGAAGTCGACGAGGATAAACCATTCGAAGGGGGGCCATGATGTTTCCCCCATCATCGACACAAAACAAGATCAAAGATTTCTGGATTAGATCAGACTGCAGAGTGACACTTGAGATTGACTTAGAGATGACCGACATGATAGAAGGTGTAATGACCACAAAGAGTGACTTGATGAACAAACCTCTCTTGAACATGGGAATGACATGAATTGGAAGCATTGACGTGACGAGAATGACACCGACACCGACACCTAATGCAATTGATGATGGAAGCATTCTTTGAATGACTCATGGTATGGGTGGGACTCGAAGACAAGTGGATTATCCAGGCTTTTGAATACACATGCAAATGAGTGCCATGTTCAAGAGTGACTAAGTACCGCCATAACTACAATGAAATACAAACTTTTTCCTTATCCCCATCATGATTGATGAGTACCTCTTTGTTTTTAATGATCTTGAGGAGGGTAACAGATGCTCAGTATAGCTCATCCTTCGGACGAGTCTGATCTCACATGTTTTATGAACCTGAGATAGGAGGGATTCATCCCAAAAAGGGGCCCTTCAATGTCAGATTTTAACTAGTCTAGAGAAGAAAAACTTGACATCATTTCATATTTAGAGAGTCTGAAAAGAACTAAGGAAGACTCCAAATGGTTCTTTTTCGTAAAATTTATTCTCCTCATCCGAAAAAGGATAAAACAACATGAGATAGAACTCTTCTAGTCGTGATTAATTAGAGTGCTTTTTTTTTCTTCGTAAATAGTTCTCCTGGTTCGAAAAAGGGGTAAATTATCACTAGAGAGACGATATTTCAAATACCTTTACAAGTGTGAAAGAATCAAGTTTGCTTGACGATCTTTTCATATTTAGGGAGTCTGAAAAGAGCTTAAAGAGGAACTTCGAGGGGTTCCTTTTCCGTGGGAGTTTTACGAGCCCCAAAAAGTGATAAAATGTAACTCTGTGACTTATTCTCATAGTTTTACGAGCACGAGAAAGAACAAAAAGTAAGCTCGATGTTATCAATACTTGATTTTAACGAGCATGACGATAACATAAAAACACTTGAAGACTCGTTCACACTTGGAAAAAGTATGAAACAACTTACAATGGTTGCCAAAAAGTCAAAACACCACTTTACTTTATCTGCGAACTCCAAAAATCAAATTAGAACTGATAATAAGGTGTTCAGAAGTAAAAAGATTACCAACTATAGTAAAAAATCTACAAAAGAAATATTAAAAAGGGAATATTCCATTTCTTTTATATAAAAAGTCAAATAGTAAATAAATTTTCACCAATTGTTTTTGACCAAGTTGGAATAGTAAAAACACCCCTTTGGAGCTCGTTTTTCCAACGTCGATTGCGGACGCCATGATTAACCATTTGACGCCCAGTCAGTCACATGTAGGCCTTAACCTTATGCCCCAACTTTTCAATGGATTAATTTTTGATTTAATTGTCATTTTTGGGGTATTTTGGCTTATTTTGAGGGGGATTGCACACGCCCTAGGCAACGCGCTTTCCCCTTGCGGGATGTGCGTCGAGGGCGCTTTGACGCGCTTCTCCCATGGAGAAAGTGCGTCGTCGGTGCACTATCCACAAAAGCGGGGTGCATCGGTGCAGACCCACATTGAAAAATAAAAAATGGGTCCAAAAGGACCCAACCCAAAGTTATGAAAAGGTTCTAATGGATGTTTATTTGATGTTTACACAGGTCTCAGCTCACACAATGGTCCAGTGGAAGGAATGAGAGCATGAAATCGAAGATGCCCAAGCGGAAAACGATCCACATTTGATGAATGATTTACAAAGATGTTGACTCTTGAAATACTTTCATGTACAGGGCATGAGGGCCCAAGTTCAGTTGCTAGACTACTTGATTAGATTATGGGATCCTAATCAACAGAATTTTTGAGTTGGTGCCCACATCCTCACCTTGGATGTGGAAGATATCTACTTTCTGATAGGGTTATCCAGACGAGAAGCCCTAGTCTCACTATCCGGGCCACGGGGTAGTGATTAGTCTACAAAGAGCCTGGTAGCGCATTTTTGCACGCAAGGGACACAGATGCTTGTTGGGAAGATTCCCATCAAGAATATATGCGATTGACCCCTGCACACTGTGCTATTTACTATAGAGAGGGTGGTGAGCAGCAGAGCTGCTCATCGAGCCACCAAGGCACACATGCTATATGCCATTGCGTGTTTGGAACTGACGATGTTCAACTGGTGCGAGGGACTCCTTGTGAATCTAAAGGATCATCTCACCAAATGCAGACGGGGTGAGTTGAAACAGTTCGGCTACGGATCCATCGTGGTCTCGTTCTTCCTTGAGCTAGTTCCACTATTGCGGCCTCAGTTAGAGCTGGATGATCTCGATACACGAGATCCTCACATGGTTCGATGGTCGGAGGTGATGGCCTGCCATGGAGGCGGAGGACCTATCATCACTTATGGGCCAACCTTCTTTAGGTGGTTCCAAGGACAACTCCTCATGGTTGAGGACTATGCCTATGTTAGTACCGACTTTAGGGGAGATCTAGATCTAGCTCTTCCAGAGGGGGAACAATGGGGAGATATGGGTAAGAACGAAACTCTTTGTTGTTTTTATGCTTTTTGTAATTTCTAAATGTTTTTGGGTAATACTAATGCTTCACACTTGTTTGGTGCAGATGTTGTCCTGTCTCGACCGGTAGGTGCTTCTCCCATTGAGAGGAGAGGGTTGGTCCAAGCTATGGTGGATGCTCAACAGGATGCAACAAAGGAGCTGAACAAGCTGGAGGAGAAACTCAAGATATTGACGATGGACATTCTTGACATATCCATGACTTGCCTCGCGGTTACCAGCACCGTACCGCTGGAGTTTCAAGGCGTTTTGGTCGGCTGCTCCGTCGAGTAGCTCGGGCTATTATTTGTTACCATGAGCATCCTCAGGGATAACTCATTGTATGATGTATGTACCGAAAGGCATAGGCTTCATATTTTTGTAGCCATGACCTACCGAAAGCTTATGGGCTTCAGATTTTGTATCAGTACCACTTTTTGTACTATACTAACACGATGATATATACAAAACATTATTTTGCGGTCTTATATACTATGTTTCCTATTATGATTTGGGATCTTGTGGATGCTATCTTACACACTATGAGTAGTTTACATGTTATTTCATTTTACATATCTTTTTGATAAAATGTTTATGAATGTGCAATGTACCAATTCAATATGAAATTGACTAGAGAATCAACAACTATGTTCATGTTTCTTGGATGTGTAGGTATTGAATGGACTCAAAGGACCTCTCCAAGAGACGTACTCACCATAATAGACATAGTAATATGTGGTTGCGGATAGAGTAGACACAGTTGAGATGGGAGACCACTAATTGTGAATCGAGATGGATAACAAGGTGGTCCACACCCAAGGAACAAGCGTCGGTCAGTAGTCCAAATACCGCATGATACTCGGCGACATTGTTGGTTGCAAACCTTAAGCAGGTTCCTCCTGAATTGATTAGCTCACCGGCAGGGGAATACAGTACCCAAGATACCAAAGCGAGATTGTGGCTGTGCTGGCTAGTGTCGCCTGCGAATCCAAAGCATGTTTGCATTTGCACATCCATGTAGAACATGCTATAAGTGCAATGATAAGATCCTAGCACACTAAAAATAAAGTGTCACACCAAACAAAACACACGTCATGTACAATATATACAAAGTACCAATGCGTAAATGATTTTAGGCATAGTACCGCTTCAGGTAGAGCCCATTGCGAGGCTCCCCCAAAGATATCCCATTGTAATCCTCTAGTTCATATGATCCCTTTTCAAAAACCTGTTTTACCACATATGAACCGTGCCTCATGGCCTCAAGTTTGCATGCCCCCATCTTATCATGTTTTTGGTCATAAGTGAGGACCAAATCACCCTCGTTGAAGATACGAGGTTTTGCTGATTTATTGTACCAGGCCTTGATGCGTTTGTTATGTGCTTCATTAGCTAGACCTACATCACGGTGGGTTTCGCCGATTTTTTCCAAGTATAGAAATCGTTCTTCCTCAGCAGTGGTGTTTGGTAAAAGTTCGACAACAAGTTTTAGCGACAGAATCTCACACTTGATAGGTAGTACTGCCTCTAATCCCTAGACCAATTGAAAGGGTGTAAAACCAGTGGTAGTTTTAACGGAAGTCCTATACGCCCATAGGGTTAAAAAAATCATAGTATGCTAGTTGGAAGTTTGTCTTCCCACCATATGCTGAATCATGGTTTTCAAGACCTTGTTAATGGCCTTTACTTGTCCATTTGATTGAGGGTAGTAGGGAGTTGAGTTTTCATGTCGAAAACCCAGTCTGGCGCTTAGTTCATCCACCATCTTGTTTTGAAAATGTGATCCATGATCGATGACGATGGCTTGAGGGACTCCGAATCGCGCAATGATATGGTTGAACATAAAGAGTGCAGCAGTTTCTCTGTCATCTTTGTATGTAGGCATAGCCTCAGCCCACTTGGTAAAGTAGTCAACTGTGACAATAACATAACCATGCCCCCCGACCAAGGTAGGCTTATAATGCATGAAGTCGATGCCCCATTTGGCAAAGGGACTGACGACGATAACTGGATGTAGTGGGGCGGGATGTGAGCGCTTTTTATAGTGAAAAAGCTGGCAAGGAGGACACTTCTTGACGACTTCAATACAATCTTTAAAGATGGAAGGCCAATAGTATCCAACGCGTAGGATTTTTCGGGATGTAGCCATCCCAGAAAGATGACCGCCACATGCCCCTGAGTGGCAATCATTCAAAACATGCTTGGCCTCCTCATGAGTTAAGCAACGTCAAAGAATAGAATCGATACCACAATGATATAATGTATCACCAATGATGAGGTAATATTTTGGGTGGAAATTGACACGACGACGTTCATCACGAGATAATTGAGGACCGAAGCGTTGGGTTTGGAGATACAATGTGATGTCTCCCTACCACAGGTCAGAAGTACTGATGAGAAACAAGGACTCATCGGGGAGAGAGTCCATGGGATCAGTTTCCTGATCAGTACAGGGAAGAGCGCAAATCAATTATGCAAAAACCAAAGACTTTTTTGACTTGGCCTTCTCAAACTGGAGATCGAATTCTTGAAAAATCACAATCTAGCATGAATATTTTTCCCCCAATACTTGACGCGCGAGAACGTGGTACATGGGGTTAGATTTGGCGATAATGGTGGTAGTGCGGAGAAGGATATAGTGGCGGAACTTCTGAACAACAATGATTGCTGCGAGAGATAGCTTCTCTACATGTGAATACCGAGTTTCAACGTCAAGGAGATCCTTACTAAGGTAGTATATCGCACGTTCCTAGGCGTGACTATATTCCTGTACCAAAACCATAGCAATAGTTGAAGTGGAAGCAACAAGGTAAATGATATAATCCTTAGTGTAATTCAGCGGTTGTAACACGGGTGCATGAGTGATGGCATGTTTGAAGTTGTCAAAGGATTTTTGTGCATAGTCATCCCAAATGAATGGAACATCCTTCTTTAACAACCGCATGTATCCATGTTTTTTCTCTGCGAAATTACACATGGAATGCCGCAAGTAGTTGGCCTTCCCCTGCAAACTTTGAAGTTTCGTAATATCCGTGGGCGGTGGTAGAGAAACTATGGATTCTACCTTGAGGGGATCGATGCAGATCCCATCCTTTGAAATGATGAAGCCTAGAAGGCATCCAGACTCGACACAAAAAATGCACTTATGAGGATTTAAATTGATATTATACCATCAACACCTGAGGAATACAGTCGTCAGATGATCGATGTGGAAGTCACGATGATTCGAATGAGCAGGAATATCGTCTAGGTAAGGTTCCACAAAATCCTTCACATCATGGAAAGCATATGACATAGCCCGATGGAATGTAGCACTGACATTTTTAAGGCCAAAAGGGAGTTTGCGATATGCGAACGTACCCCATGGGAAGATGAAAGTAGTCTTATGTTGGTCGACAGGATGAATTTCAATCTGATTATAGCTGGAAAATCCATCTATGAATGAAAAGATGACACTTCTGGCACAGTTGTCAATGATTTGGTCGATAAACTGGGTAGGGTAATTGTCCTTGGGACATGTCTGATTCAAATCCCTGTAATCAACACAAAATCAGATGGTGCCTTGTTTTTTCGTAACGGGGACGATATTAGAGACCCAATTTGTTAAGGGAACATGATAAATGAACCCAGCCTTCAAGAGCTTTTCTATATCTGCCTTAATAGCCACGGTTTTCCTGGGGTGCACAGGATGAAGTTTTTGTCGGACAGGTTTTACATCGAGATATGTTTGAATATCGTGCATAACAATAGCACGATCAATCTTGGGAATTTCCTCATGGATCCATGAAAATACGTCGCAGAATTGTTTAAACAAGGCCGTGAAAATGGTGACTTTTTTCGGAGAACACGTTTGGCCTTTGTGAATATGTTCCACGACGCCATGTTTTACCGAAATGTCGATCGAAAAAGTAGACGTGATGTTTGCCAAGTTTCCCTCGGTTACCGTATCATATGTCAGGATAGGAGATTGAGGGTAAGGAAAGACATTTGGTGAAATGATTGTTTCAATGGCGTTCTCTACCGAATCTAACAATGGAAGGAAAGACAATCGATGGTGAAGGTCTTCCCATGGGGGTTCATCCACACTCATAATCTCCATGATTGATTCATCATAGTGAAAAGTATGGAGTAGAGGATTAGGTATGGATGAGATCCACTGTAATGGCATAGAAGAGGAGGTAGATGCCATTCAAGAGTATACATTTGGTAGATCAAGTGCTGATTGGATGGCCTCATAGGTAGCTTCTGCAGGGCTAAGATGCATGACATCTCCAATTGAATCCAAATGATCAGGATCAGGAAAAACCCATTGGTCAATAGAGTGATGAGATGATGGGATCATAGGAAAAATCATGTTCACCATGGAAACATGGTCAGGGGGATCTGATGTTGGAAAGACTCCCATGAGGGATGAATCTTTAAAGAGTCCTACCCCCACACTCTCATATATCTACGTGGAATGTCGTAAAAGAGGGACATTGTCGGCGGGATGAGTAGTGGTGTCAGGTGTACATAAGTCTAACTGGTCGATAGTGAGAATTCTCCCTTGGTGGGGGAATTGCACAATGCGGAAGACAGATGACGCAACCGTAGTCATGGCATAGAACCAATTTCGACCAAGTAATAGGTTATAATCCAACGGGGAAGTGAGGACTTCCACGTTAATGGAAACAATCTTGCTGCTCAACTCTACAGCCAAAGATTGTAACAGCCCGTGGGGTTGAAAACCACATGCATCAAAGGCTTTCAATGTGGTGTGGGAACAGTTCAACTTGGGTGAGCCAATGGCTCGCTAGCAGGATAACAACATAACCAAGGTAGATGCTCCTTCGTCTATGACAGTACGATGGATGCTTTTTCCAGAAACATTAGTAACAATTTGAAACGCGAGTTGATGGGAAAGTATCGGTTTGAAATACTCTAACTTGAACATAATGGTATTGGAGGAATCAGGATCTACCGCTCCTGTTGTGGATAGTAGGGTCTTACAATGATTAGGACAGTTTTGTAAGACCTCTAGTGTCGACATATCACAAGGAGTTTGTGCCAGGTTCTCTACAATATTGTAATTTTGAGCAGCCCAAGCATTTGGATTGAAAATGGCTTTTCGAATCATGCTCTTGGGTGGACGTAATACTAAATCCGGTAAAGGTTTCTCTATGACGAGAGGATATTGAGGTGAAGGGATGCTAGATGTAGATGCAGAGGATTTTTCAGTATTACCTCCATTAGATTCATTCTCAGAAGTAGAGTCATATGTACGTGATCGAGTGGACAAGTTGACTATTTTGCTCCTAATCATGAGAACATGAATGGTTGTGGACGATTCTCCTTGAGAAGGAGATGGTTGTTGTGAAACCATTTGTTGTTGTTGTGTGGGGAAGGGATCAGTTAAAACTGCGGGTGTGGGGTTTCCTTTAAGAAACTTTTTCACTTCCTCCCGATGTACACATTCTTTGGTGAAGTGATTGTCACCACACAATAAACAAGGATATTTAACCTTCCGCTTTTGCTTATTGTCTTTGGGATTGTGTTTTGGCTCCTGCTGGTTAGAAGATTTTTTAGATTTTCCTTTGTTCTTCTTTTTGCCACTGGATTTTTAAGGTGAAGCAGATTGAACTTAATACACTTCTTCAGTGGAACCAAGTTTGGGTAAGCAATTGGTGTTGCTTCCAGCCTGAGGTGTGGGTGGAGTCGAACTATGAGGGTTCTGTGAACCACCAGATTGTGTAGCAGGCTAGGTGTGAACATAACCAATAATGCCATCGGCATGAGAGCTTGTAGGTGGTTTTGTTAGATCATATGTAGGGCAGGGTGCATCGAGAATGATATCGTATAAGGTGCCAGATAGGGCATAGACAAAGTCTAAGTACTGCGCACGAGATATGGCTTGTTCTTCCGTAACAACCCCTCCCATAGCCACGTCTTTAGCTATGACGGGTAGTAGTGACTTCGTGAACCAATTGGGAAGGAGTTGGTCCGGAATAAGAGCTTTAATGAGACTTCTTCTCCTCTGCCACTCATGAATGTGATCGGAAATGTGAGTGGCAATAGTTTGACGGAGAGAAGTCAACATATTCGTTCCGGTTTCGTAGTGGATTGATAATTGAAAGTGAGTAAAAAAAGGACATAGCTAAAGATCGAAAATCAGCAAAGGAATGTGGTGGCAACTCAATGTACCACTTTGCGGTAGTACCAGTAAGGGTTCGTTGAAATAACCTCAAATGGATGGAATCATCCATTAAGGAATTAGAAGAACACCACAAATGATAAGTCATTACGTTGTTTTTAAAGTCCTCTCCAGGTTTTTCATCAAACTTTAGAATGTCTGATGGTAACTTCATAGGAATCATTGGCCAATTGATATCATGTTGAATGGGATCATTAGTCAAATATGACAGATATGGTAGATCAAGCGTGGCCAGAAATGGTAACTCTCGGTTCGGCTGTGGATACTAGTAATACTGATAAGGCATTTGCGTACCAGTAGGACCATGGATTGATTGATCGCAAGGTCCTCCCATGTAGTTTTGTCCATATGGAGGTGGGCCTCTCAGGTTAGGAGGTGAACCTAAAGGGGGTCCTCCTCTAGGGTAAGGTGGTCCTCCGCTAGAATATGAGGGTCCTCTAGGTGGAGGTGGTGGTGGTGGGGGTGGTGGGTCACCTGGTGGGGGAGGAGGTGGGACAAGTGGTGGTGGTGGTGGCAGGGATAGTCCACCGTCTAGAGGTCCAGATGGTAGAACATTGTGGTTCCCCCATGGGGTGTTCGTGTTTCCGAGACAGGGTAATCCAATAAAAAGGTTTCCCGGATAATTTAGTCCTATAGAAACAATATTAGTACCTGGATAGGTATTCCCCCATGGGGGTTGGGTCCACAACCTGGTGATGCGAGTGTCAAAGGGATTGATGGACAACGCGATAAAAGGAACTCTTGCTGCGGACAAAAGACTACGCAAAGTATGCTACTTTGCGACGAGTACTTTGGCAAGCTAAGGAACTTGCACAACCAACGCATCCACAGACTGCACAGTGTGGGACACTTCCAGTGTTACAACGACAAGCTATCAACAACTTACCTCGCAGCAACTTGCAATGGGCCAGCGCATCAAAAAGACCGCGCGTCCACTTCAGGACTTGATCAACTCTGATCCAGCTACTTAACAATCCTTATCCATTCGACCACACTTAGATTATTATCGTTATGATATATGTAAACAAATGAACATATGATACTGCGCGAGCCAACGCTACGCCCAAATACATTGCTTAACTATGTGATTATCCAACAGATTCATGCATTCAAAGACTTAGAAGTGCTGAATACTTAGCATTCATCCACACATGTATTACTTAACATATTATGCCCACCATTCCTGTGGCGAATACATATAAAAGAAATCACATAACAGATAACTGCGGCATTAAACATCCATACTAAGCAAATGAACAGTTGCAAAATACAAACAATCACACGACACAGAATTTAACGTGGTTCACCCCTTGGATGGAGGCTACGTCCACAAGAACTGTTGTTAAGTTAGTCTTTTGGGAAGGGTACAACAGTTCTTAGTTTGCACACTCAGCTATAGATTCTCTTCTCTCTCAGATAGGCCTCTACGCACTCAGCTGCAGAGCCTTTACAATAGCTTTCAAGCTTTTAAAGATTCTAACAATGTTCAACAAATGAAGAGTAACCCTTTCCCATACAAAAATGTCCATGGGTCGTGTCTTTACAATCAATAGGTCTAAACCCTAAGGTTTCCAAAACTGGTGTGGCTAACTACCACCCTAGATGTCGCCATCGACAGCTTACTCTGCCTACTCCAGGCCATCTTGCTGGGCCACTCATGGCTCACACGCTCGTCTGACAGCTGCAGTCGTCAAAACGGTTACAACTGCATTATGGCTTGTCCCTTTCCACTCCTTTCGCCTGCCTGTCGCCATCGGCGTAGTGGCCTAGCTTCTCAACTGCTTTTCGCCACTCTCCTTGGCAGGTTGCTTTCCTCTGCCTTCCACTTGTCTCTTACCCAAAATAGGTCATTTTGTTGTCTGACCTTTACCTGTATTTCCTATCAAAAATAGCTGCTGCGCCAATCCTGTGCACGAACGTACTATGCAATCCTGCCTTAACTATTGCTACTGTGTGACATGCGCAATTATCAAAACTACCCCCATGCCCTGTCGCAACGTGCAATGCACACTTTTCAGCACTTGTGCAAATCTTCCAACTTGGGCCCCTCCCAACAGGCCCCTAACACTCACCTATGGCGCGTCCCGAGCCACTTCTGCCTTCGGACGATGGTGCCGCATCTTCCAGTGCACCTAGTTTTAAAGTAAAATGTTGCAGGGTAATTGCTAACTCTTCAACTGTGTCCTTTTCCTTTCGCTCAAATTCCCGAAGCATCTCCAATGTGGCCTGCGAGACCTTTCCTTTGGCCACCTTCTCTCTCATGGTGCCTTCTGCAACCTGAAGTTTTACGAACTTCTCATCGAATTGCTGCATCAATTCAAGGCCATCTTGTTCAATGGGCTGCAACCTGTTAGCTGTAGCAGCCTATTTCTCTCTAAGTGCCACCAACTCTTTTTGCAGCTCCTTGATTTCATTGTACTTTTGTACTTTCTCCCTAGACGACGCAGTTTTTAACTCTGCATTTGCAGCGTCTACCTGTTGCTGTGTCTGCTGTAGATCCCCCTTTATCTGTTGAAGCACGGGATCCTCATTCAAACCTGTCAATGCTGTATTTACTCCCTCAAGTAAATCTTGGCACTTTGTCACTTGCGACGAAATGCTATCTATGGTTGCCTGCACTTCCTCAGCTGGAGCCGTGCACTGATATGGTGGAATAAATGGGTGCCTAGCCTCCAATTCTGCAATCTTCCCTTTATAGGAAGTCTCCATCTGCATCATATCTGATGTGAGGGTTTTGACCTTTGCCCCAAGCTTATTTATAGTATCCTCCACATCATCCTCTTCTGCGCATTCCTCAATCTTTGCGCAGACTGCTGAAACTGTCTCCTTTAGCTTACGGTCTTTTTCCCTGGCTTCGCTTAGTTCTTGCATATTGCGAGCTTATTCCTGCTTCAGTTGATTGATATCTTCAGTGAACTTTGCGCTTTGATCATATGAGCCAAGGCCTCTCTCATGAATCTCTTCCATAATCTTTATATGAAATTCATTCAAGTCTTCTAGGGGCAAATCCCCAATATTAAGGTCAAGGCGCGCGATCTTTACTGCCTCCTTAATCGCTTCATTCGGATAAATGAGGTAGCCTAGCTTGAGGTTCAGCATGCGCAGATACTTACTTACAGTAAGAGGTGGCCTCCTTAGTGTGCTTGTTCCACCTACCTTCCCTTCGGAGTCTGAATTGTGTTGGTCCAAACTTATTTGCGCTACCATTGTCTTGACCGTTTCCATAGTTTGGATCAAGCTTATATGCAATTGTTCCTGCTTGGCTTCCTTCTCCGCGCGGGTCTCTTCCCATACTTCCTGTACCTTTGTTGTGATTATCTCATAGTCGTCCGGGTGTAGCTGTGGACCGAAATCAGGTCTTTCGGTCTTCCTCTTTGTACGTCGGCTTTGCTGTTGCATGGGGCCTTTAGTGGCCTTCCTTTTTCTTGCTGCCGTCTCTGTAGGTTCACTTTGCTCACCCTCCTTTTCCTCCTCAATGGGAGTACCATCAAGTAACCCCTCCTTGTGCACTCCCTTGTCCTCCTCTGATTCCTCCTTATCCTCCCTATCCTCCTTATCCTCCCCGGTGGTTTCATCATCTGTATCTTTTATGTCAATCTTCTCTATGATTGGATCGACGTTTTGCTCATAATTGGATGCGATGTCCATTGATGCGGTAACTTTCCAGTTCGCATCCCATCTCTCCATCATTGCCTCGTTGCTCCTGGTCCAGCCGATTAAACCCTGGATACCATAGTCCCTCTTCTTCATCAACCCTTAGCTGAATGTATGATCGATGCCTTTTCTCCATAAATCTCATGATGCATGTGTATGTGTCAGTCAGTGGTTTTGCGAGTCACGGCGTTGAAAGAACCGCGTCACGCAACTGGTGATAGTAAATGTAAAATACTTCATTTGTCTGGCGCTGCCTGGACACCTTCGGGCTCGCCCATAAGTTGGCGAAGTGTGTTCCATGGCCCTGTCCTGCTAAGGTTGGGGCACCTTGGTACCCATCTGGCTCTTTCCAGCCTATAAAGGCTATCAATATTAGCAACCAATCTAAAATGGAATGGGGTTCCATTATCCCGTGTGTCCGCAACATCTGCTAGAAACTCATTGAGTAAGTACTGGCACCAATTATAAGGCCTTTCGCGCAGTGTATTGGATGCGAGCTTGATCGCAACTGTGGGTACCTCAAGTGGTCGAAACTTGCGCAGTAGCTTCCCTGCGAGCAACTGGGTAGTAAATTTTGTCGCGCGATCATTGATATCACTGGTTGGGAATCCACGCCCCTTCCAGATCACACCGAATTCTTTCGCAACTTCGGTGGAGAGAGCTCTATCCTGTGCTCTTTTGACCATTAAGTCGGTAGGGTCCTCACCTCTCTTATTCAGGTTTGTGATCTGATGGATCATGTTGATACTGATGTCGACGCGCTTATCTAACCATAAGAACCCTTCATGTACACAAGTCAGTAATATGTGCACCACCGCCGAAAGCTCAGTGCTCTTCTTAAAATGCGGCATTTGTAGTAGGCTCAATAGCCCAGATGGTTGGATGGCCTTTATCCAATCCCGGACCTGCAGGATTTCGACACCAGTCTGCACATTCACCGTCCGACTGATGTAGCCGTCAGGTCGAAACTGTGGGTAGTTCTTCGGCTTCTCCAATGTGTTCTCCAGTAAGTCATGGTCGTCCAGTTTACATCTCGGCACTTCGCCCAGTATGTTTTCCACAATCCTCGCCCGAGTAGAAATGGGTGGAATTGGGAGTTCATATGCAGCATTTTTCTCCAAATGCACCGGCGGGGCGTCGTCTTTTTGTGGAGGGATATACTCTGGCACTAGGTAAATGGGCTGGTTCTGGACTGTGGCCGAATTCTGCCCGACGTCAGATAGATGTGGGTGTTTGTTCTCTTTCTTTGCAAAATCTCTTTCCATCTTATCACACCAATCCCATATCTCTTTCTTTTTGGGATGCCAATTGTCTGAACCCAATGGGAACTGGTATTCTTCTTCACACATTACTTTTTCAAATACACTATTGCATCACTGGTCTTAGCGCGGCAATAGAACCATTTGTTGGCATAGGAAGGTTTCCAATGTAGACCCAGGTACTTCGCGGTTTGAGAAACCAACAAAACCCCTATTCACCGGCCCTTTCGGCAACAGACTGCGAGTAGCCTGAGGTCTCACCTGAGGTGAAGCTGAGGGGGTGGTTGCAGAATCAGGTTTCCACAACCTGGTGATGCGAGTGTGAAAGGGACTGATGGACATCGCGATAAAAGGAACTCTTCCTGTGGACAAAAGATTGCGCAAAGTCTGCTACTTCGCGATGAGTACTTCGGCAAGCTAAGGCACTTGCACAACCAACGCATCCACGGACTGCACAGTGTGGGATACTTCCAGTGTTATGATGGAAATCTATTAACAACTTACCTCGCAACAACTCACAATAGGTTAGCGCGTCAACAAGACCGCGCGTCCACTTTAGGACTTGATCAACTTTGATCCAGCTACTTAACAATCCTTATCCATTCGACCACACTTAGATTATTATCGTTATGATATATGTAAACAAATGAACATATGATACTGCACGCGCCAACGCTATGCCCAAATATAGTGCTTAGCTATGTGATTATCCAACAAATTCATGCATTCAAAGACTTAGAAGTGCTGAATGCTTATCATTCATCCACACATGTATTACTTAACATATTATTCCCACCATTCCTGCAGTGAATACATATAAAAGAAATCACATAACAGATAACTGCGGCATTAAACATCCATACTAAGCAAATGAACAGTTGCAAAATACAAACAATCACACGACATAGAATTTAATGCGGTTCACCCCCCGGATGGAGGTTACGTCCACAAGAACTGTTGTTAAGTTAGTCTTTTGGGAAGGGTACAACAGTTCTTAGTCTACGCACTCAGCTGCAGACTCTCTTCTCTCTCAGATAGGCCTCTACGCACTTAGCTGCAGAGCCTTTACAATAGCTTTCAAGCTTTTAAAGATTCTAACAATGTTCAACAAATGAGGAGTAACCCTTCCCATACAAAAATGTCTTATTTATAGATCACACCCATGGGTTGTGTCTTTACAATCAATAGGACGAAACCCTAAGGTTTCCAAAACTGGCATGGCTAGCTACCACCCTAGCTGTCGCCATCGACAGCTTGCTCCACTTGCTTCAAGCCGTCCTGCTGGGCCACTCGTGGCTCACACACTCATTTGATAGCCGCAGTCTGTTGTTGCAGCAACATCCCCCCCAAATTTTTTGTACATATCGGGGCCCCTCCTTTTATTTTTTCTAGAAAGACTACCTTAAGAGGTTAATTCTCCTTTTTTACATTGTTTTCAACTGAAGATCCTGCTTTGAAAATTTCAAGTTTTTCTTCTAAGGATAAAATTCATGAAATTCTCCTGAAGTTGCGGAACCATTTGAGAAAGCCTCCCGAAACTGTGGAAGTATTCAAGTTTGTCTCCCGAAATCCCGGAGAGTTTTCCTCTCGAAATTGCGGAACCATTCAGGTTTCCCTTCCGAAACTGCGGGAGCCATTCGCATAAGCCTCCCGAAACACCGCGGAAAGACTTAGAAATTATTTTCTTGAAGTTGCGGAAGCTATTTGGGAAAGCCTCTCGAAATGGCGGAAGCTATTTTCGAAAGCCCTCGAAATGGCGGAAGCATTCGAGTTATTCTCCCGAAACCCTGCGAAAAGACTTAAACTTCTTACTTCAAATTGCGGAACCATTTCAGAAATCCCTCTCGAAACGGCGGAAGAATTCAAGAAAGCCCTTCGAAACTGCGGGAGTCATTCGCCAATCCTTTCCGAAGACGGCGAAGGACTTAGTGTCTTTCCGCTTGAAGTTGCGGAAGCGATTTGTGAAAGCCTTCCGAAACGACGAAATCATTCACGTTATTCTCCCGAAACTCCGCGGAAAGACTTAGACTTTATTCAAGTTGCGGGAGCCATTCACCAATCCTTTCCGAAACGGTGGAACCTTATGGTTTCCCTTCCGAAACTGCGGAAGCATTCGAGTTCTTTTCCCGGGAACCATCCAGGAAAACCTTCCGAAACGGCGGAAACCTTCGCGAAATTGTTCCGCAATTGCGGAAGCAATTGGCGTATCTCCATCAAAATTGCGGAAAGAAATCCAATATCCTCCCGAAACTGCGGGACGACTCAACGAAACTGCTTGCGACAAGTTTCCAAAGGTTGCATTTCGGAAGGATATGCCAATCTCTTCCGAAATGCCAAGGCAGTTCGCCATAATGTTCCGCAATTGCGGGTGAAACTCGTAAGTCCGCCCCGTAAGTGACGACTGGGCACAAATGCCGAGACGGCTTGAAATGACTGCGCCGTACAAAATTTAAAACCCCGTTTAATGGCACCACCAACCGGTTTAATGCCGCACATGTCTAGCCTTTTAAAAGGACGGTAGGGGTTTGGTTGGTCACATTGTTAGTTTTTATTCAAACAAACGCCGTTGAGAAGACCGCGGTAGACCGCTCCAGGTCAGCTCGTCCACGAACACGTCCACCTCACTCAGCCACTTTCTCGTTGCTAGGTAGGTTTTTTAACCGCTATTTTTGTCTCATCTCCACGTCAAGTTACCCTTGGGATTTTTTTTTCCGTCCATAACGTGGCCAATAGACATTGGTTGCATATGTCGTTATTTTTGTTTTTAAGGCCGTCGAGGCCCCTTTGGTTTCTCGTTCCTACCGGCTAAAAGCCGTAACTTTGACCACCCGAGTTTTTCACCGGCCACATTCCAGGTGACGTCACCCTCATTCAAAATTCGAGCCGGCCACAAAACGTCTTGTAAATGTTATTAATAACAGTAGTGGTCGAATGAACCCCTCACCTTTTGATAAATGTGGAAAGCGGTCCCTTGTTTCGTCATAAGATTGTTTCAATCCAACCTCACCCGCCATTGACCATTAGAAGTGCAGTGATGAAGGATACCCTCTCTCCTAGGGCTAGATGGGAAGCAGGTTGTTTCCACGTCGTATGCTTATCCTTTCAGAAACATTCCAAACTTTGTCTCCTTAAGATAATCAAGTCTCATAACTATATTTCTTGTTTGGAGTGGTTTATTTTGCTTCCCCAACATGCAACTTCATAATTTGTCTATGTCTCTCATTAGCATGTTGAATTGGTCCTTCTCTTTGTTAAAATATCATATCAGGTTGCACATTTTTTTATAATGACTTGTATTTGGTTGCTGGCAGGGATAAGTCAGGATGCCAAAAGGTGGTAGAAAGAAAGCTAAAGTGATGGAACCAGAGCCAGTACCACTTAGGACTGAAACTACATTCCAAGATACTAAATGTACCACCGGCATTCCTCCCGAAGTCCGTTGGGGCGATATTTACAGGATGATCAGGGACCATGATATCCCAGATGCATTATTGGAAGAAGAACAGATTTATCGCAACATCAGAACTTCAGGCATAGCTAGGGCTTCTACCCACCCTGAATTGTTCCCATGTTCTGAAGTGATCGGGTGGATACTGGAACATGCTAATGCGGAGACAAGAGTATTACATGACAGCAGGGGAGAGGCTATAGCCTCATTCCACCCAGCATATATTGCTGCAGCCTATAAATTCTCACGTCCCTAGCAAGCTCTGAGTGATGAATGGTTGGGCCAGATGAACAATATGAAATTATTGGTCACAGGAAAGCACTTAAGAAAGAGAGGTAATGATGAATACGATGTTCAGAACCTAAGACCTCCTTTTAGGTTAATCGCCTTGATGCTATGCAGAATTTTCGGCATACCCGATGGCACTGTATACAGGATACAGTGGGCTCCCATCATACACTTCGTAGCATTCAAAGGGACTGTGTTTGACTGGGCTACTATCCTTTCGGATAGCTTGGCATCCACAGTGGCTACTGCAAGAGAAGGTATGGCCTTAAAAAAGTCAGAATTTTATATGTCTTCCTATCTCATTGACTGTGTTTTGGCCAAGATATCTTTCCCTAGCTTAGGTTGCACATGGGATAAAGCAATCACCCCGATCTACACTGCTTACAAGATAATGTGGCCTCAAAATTACAGAGTTAGCTATAAGCTCATCTGCGAGGAGTTCATCATGCCTCTATATGAGTAGATATTCAAGGAAGAGCCCAACTGTCTGTAAGAAAATGCCATGGAGATCTTGGAAAACTATGGAGATTTTTATTTTTCAGAGAAGGGCACCTACATCAGGATGTTTGGAGGGACCAAAGCTCCATACATTTTTCCAAAATACGCCACTGACTATGTAGTCCTCAAGGAAGCAGTGAGACAAATTTTTCTTGATGGGATCGGAGCGATGCTTAACAAGCAGCATAAGGCTTCTTTCCCTCCTTTACCCTTCTGCATAGGAGCCTACAAATTCTCAGGGGTTGCATCAGCTGAAGAGTTTGTTCAAGAGCTGAAATGTTTCCACTTCGACGAAGTAATTTTCCATAGAAATGATAGGCGGGGGAAAGTTGCCAAACACTGCAAAGAAATTTATGCTCATTTTGAATATGCTCATTATTATGATGCCGAGGAAGAGGCATTCAGAGGCATCAATAACATGACTGAATTGCAGATTTGTCGTCAAGGCAGTGGAGCAAGCTCTAGCTCTACCAAGGCCCAAAAAACCAGCCTGCAAAAAGAGAAAGAAGCGGCTAATGCCCGATCCCAAGAAGAGAAAAGGTTGAAAGAGGAAGTAAGATTGCAGCAAGAGGCTGAGGTTGCAAGATTATAGCAAGAAGCTGAAGTGGCAAGATTGCAGCAAGAAGCAGAAAATGAAAGGCTGCAAAAAGAAGCTGAATATGCAAAACAGATGGAAGAAAATGAAAATCAACGGCAAATTGAAGAAGAAGAAAGAAAGCGGAAAGCTGAGGCGGAACAAAAGGCAGCTGAAGATGCTCAGGCAGGTGGCTCCGAAACCCAATATATGGAGATAGATATACCTCAGGCAGGTGTCTCCGGTACCCAAAATGTGGAAGTGGACACAGCGCAAGCAGGTGTCTCCGGTACCCAAAATGTGGGAACAGAGTCAGCTCAAGTAGTCCAAACGCCACCCGCAGAAGCAGAAATAAATATAATAGACCTCCCAATCGTCCCTTACACTCCATCAGAAGAGCATACCGTGTCCCGATGGGATGAATTTGTATATGATAAGAAGAGAAAGGCAGTAGTTCTGAAATCGGAAGAGAGGAAAAGAGACTCTTCCAAGAAGATATTGTTACCCACCGGGAGACCACAGTAATGCAAAATACAAATAAGGATCCCTTAGCTATGACATCTGCCGCTGTAGAAGCAGCAAAAGCAACGCAGGACAATGTGGCCGATATAGTTAGAGAAGTTGAGTCGACAAAGAGGAGAGCTCGCATGTTACAACACACTATGGCTAATGAGCAGGATTACAGAGATCTCGTAGTGAATAGGTATAATCGCCTGTCTGTTGAGGATAAGGAATTGTCAGACAAGTATAACCTTTTAGAAGAAGAAAAGGAGCACTTGGTGGTCCAGATGATGGTTTTAGAAGTAGATAAGAACGACGCAGAAGCTAGAGTGTCCCATCTAGAAGCAGATAAGCAGGTATTGGTTGAGCAATTCGAACAAGCAGAGAGTAGAGCAATCGATATGTCTCCCTTCCATGAGCTGTCCTGTAGCATCTTGAAACAAATGCATGCCACACAGGAACTAATTACTGAGGAAGTGTGCAAGCTGAAAGCCATAATGGTTAGATTGAAAGAAGTTAATACAGAGGCCAATAGGCTTAAGGGTAAATATACTCGGGTTAAAGCAAACATCCTGAGCCAGATGGAATGGAGAGAAGGGAAGGTTGATTTTCCCAAGCATCTCCCACTCAAATCTGTAGATGGTTTCAATGAAGATATAGCCCTTATGGAATTCTGTAGGAACTGTGGCTTTAAGCTAATGGCTAAGATCCGAGGGACAATGGATAAAAGTAACGGTCTTTATCAAAGAATCCATGAAGTGCATGACAAGTGCAAGTTGAGTTTCCCTCAGTCCCTTGATGAGTTCCCGGGCAAAGAGCAACGTTTATTTGACCTGAAGGAAGAGCTGGGCATCCAAACATAATATGTAAAGAAGATTGATGTCTTAGCGATTGATGATCTCCATCATTATATTCGGATGTCATCAATACACAATCATTTGCTTAAAGAAATACACCAAGCAACAGTAGCAGAAATTCAGGGTATTGGGGCAGAGCTTGGTAAAGATGTAACTTCCCAGAAAATCCTGCTCCCTGCCTCAGTAAATGTAGTTGTCAGAGACACTGGTATCTGGTTCAGTTACATTGTAGAAGAGGAAAAGAAAGCAACAACAGTAGCAGCAGTAACAGCCAGTCCAAGTACTTCTCTCCCAACAGCAGCAGTAGTAACAGCCAGCCCGAGTGCTTCTTTCCCAGCTAGAGCGCCTGCCCAAGAGTGAACACGCTGATATTAAGGCGTTAATTCCTATTTTTTGTATTTTGGCTTTCATATGTCTAAAAGCGTAGAGCCATTGGACAACTGTCCTTTTCTTTTTTTTTAAGTAATTTTCTGTTTAAGAAAGAGTCACATTTTTGTCTATTAAAAGAGAAAAGTCTGAAGAAGACATGTGTTTAGAGCCAGGTGGCAGCCCAAAGGGCATTGTGTAATATTATAAATAGAAGTTTAGGAAACAATGTCAGGGACTTTTGGTAGGGAAATAATTTTCTGAATTTGTACGAGCTATCTTGCACTTGTTTCAAGAAAATAAAATCTACCTAATAAGAGCCTGGAGAGGACGTCTTTTGCATGGAAATGGAGATTGGATGCATGTTGGATTATTCCTGTGACTTCTATACTTTACTGTGAGATCTTTCTTTACTGTCTTGAATTATTTCTTTGTATTGAATGATCTTACTTCTCTCTGTGCAAATGAATTCTCTCTTTCATGAGTAATAGAATATGTTATATCTGGATTAGAAGCTATCTTCTAATATCTCATGCTTCTGTTGTGGATCTATCTTTAAGATTTAATGGCTGTCTGTTGAATTTTAAGTAACTCTTTCAGCACATTACTCATATTCACAATTTGCTCCTTGCAGGGATAGTTTAGATTTATTTCAGTTTTAGACACAGATTTGTTTTCCAGTTCTGCATTTAGATTAATTAGTCTAGGCACTTGCATATCATTCTAAAACATAAAATTGAAAGAACGGTGGATCGGGCCATAACCGGTATAATAGGAGCAAATCTCCAAACCCATGGTTGCCGGAACCGCTAACCGGACGGATTCCCCATACCAAACGGTGGACAATCTAATTGGGATAGTGTACTGGGGAGGATCCCTCTCTGATTGATGCTGCGATATCTAGGGGGGCATCAACAGTTTTTTGGCGCTAGAAGGAGGGCCTGAAAATGCATGGTTGATAAAGCAAAATCTCCCACTGTCATAAATGTTACTGAAAACCCGCTTAAAGAAGGAATTTCAGACAGTCCAAATCTTGAAGTAGCAAATCAAGAAAACCTTGTCTCTGATCCTAACCCTCAAGAAGCATTGTATGCTGTACCTTTTACAGAAATAGAAGATTTGAGGAGGCACACACGATCTTATGTTAGATAGCTAGGTGGTTTAAGCGTAGTAAATTTCCTTCCTAGGAAAAGTTCCCCTAGAAAAGAGCGACACCCGTGATTCGATTCTTGTGCAAAGTTTTGAAGAGCTTGTGAATTTAACTTTAGAATAAATTGTAGAACCTTTGAACAAGGTCCAACTTGAAAACCCAGAAAATATTTCAGATCGAGAAATTCTTGGAGAACTTATTACTCCAAAGAACACTCCACTGAACTCACCTTACAATTCCCCACCAGATTCTCTGCATAGAAACATGGCTGTACCTGCTTGGAGAGCAAGGGGAGCGTTGAATCTAACTGGGCCATTCCACAATCTTCCAAAAAATCCAGAGAAGGTCTTGCCTAAATTCGACCCAGGAAAAGCCATTTCAGCCGAAGATCATCTCAAGAGTTTCTATCTAGCTCTGAATCTTTTGAACGTGCAGCATGAAGATGTAGTCTGCAGGATTTTTCCATACACATTCGAGCCAAAAGTATCATCCTGGTATTTTAGCCTACAACCTAGCTCGATCTCAGGTTGGGATGAATTTGAAAACTGTTTCTTAAAGAAATATGGAAACCAAAAGACTGTGGCTACACTTGTGAAAGAACTCTTATCCATGAGAATGGAAAAGAAAGAAAAGGTTCAAGACTTTAACCAAAGGTTCACAACACTCTTAAATAATTTCAGTGAAGCAAATAAACCAGCAGAAGAATCTCTGGTTAGATATTATACAACAGCTCTTGAAGGACCCATAGCAATGTTTGTTAAAAGATCTAAGAAAACCACCTTGATAGAGAATTTCAAAGAGACTAGAAAGGTGGAAGAGGAGGCGGATAGCATTGCTAAACATGCCTTAGAGTCTGAAACAAAACCAACAGCCAGTAAAAAAACCTTGCTGCTAACTAGAGGTAAGGAAGAGTCATCAACAGACATGGAGAATGTAGTTAAGATGATGCAGAAGTTATCCAATAAAATTGTAGATCTCGAGAAAGATAAGGCTGCTAGTACATCTAGGAAACCTTTCAAGCCATTTTACAAAAAAAGGGAAGACGGTGATCAACCTCATCCACCCATGAATACTTCCCTTGTTTTAAACCTCAATGAAATCGGGATGGAGAACTTGTGCACCTTTCATCAAGAACCGCATTCGGAAAAGAGCTGCCCACAATGGATTAACTCTATGAGTTTAGTCATGAACCAAATGCTGGATTCACAGATTCCAGATCAAGACAATCCTCTAGAGGAATCGAGCCCTGAATTAGAAGAACCACCTCCGGATACTACTATGGTGCTATGGGATTGGGTGCCTATAACTGAATCACCAGAAGAAGATCCCATAGAAAGCTCTCTCTCTACTGTGGATATTAATACTCACAGTAAAGGTCCTGTTGCGGATCCCGTGAAAGACTCGACTCCCCCCAAGCCTAAAGTTTCAAAAGAACTGCCTAGAAGGCATATAACAATCATTCCACCACAGCCTAAAGTTATCCAAATAGCGGCCAAACAGCCA
The DNA here is from genome assembly GCA_027924585.1 of Larix kaempferi. Classification (NCBI taxonomy): domain Eukaryota; kingdom Viridiplantae; phylum Streptophyta; class Pinopsida; order Pinales; family Pinaceae; genus Larix; species Larix kaempferi. The sequence continues at coordinate 4,243,117 of BSBM01000451.1, read as the reverse complement.
AACACTGACACCATAGTTCAGCCACCTAAGGTCACAATAAGTAAAACAGATCATCCAGCCCGAATTGGGAATGAGTCTGATATAGGATACGACATCATTGAGGATATAAAAAAAGTCAAAGCAAATGTGTCAATATTTGATATGTGCAGTTTGCCTCACCAACGAGACAAGCTGCTACATGTTCTACAACCCCAGACCAACACTCCATTAACAGACTCTCAAGAAGATACCGAAATTAATGAGGCTAGTATCGGCGGGAAATCTAAATCTCAAACATTGCCATTCCTATTGACCTTTGAAATTTCAATCATAACGTTCACAATTGTTTGGTAGATTTTGGAGCATCTTTAAACGTCATGCCACTGCCAATTTGTAAAAAAATTAACGGGCAACCTGTGCCATCTCCGGCCCAAATTATCCAGTTAGATAGGACTACGGTCAAAGTGATTGGGGAGATTAAAGATGTTCTCATTAGATTATCAGCCGACTCTAGAGTCTGTCAGTTTATTGACATAATGGTAGTTGATATTCCTGAAGCCTATGGTCTGATCTTAAGCAGGGACTGGTCTACCAAGCTGAATGGTTACTTTGCAACTGATTGGTCTCATCTATGGTTGCCTTATCAGAACAGGCAGAATCAGATCAAATTCCTGAGGGAACCACACATGAAGCAAAATGTAACTCAACTAGAGGGAAAGAATGAGGCTGTAACCTTCTCATCCTCGGTTCTGGGGAATTATTTCCTAGAAATTGATCCGGGTAATTATCAGTCTGAAACCATAAGCCATGAATTAGATGAACAGTCCCATCTCCTTCATTTCTCTCGGACTGATGATGTCGACTGTAATATAGTTAGTTTAGTCATTGAATTAGATCATAGAGATACTAACTTAGCTGAATCAAAAGATATTTTTTGGACATTATACTTTGATGGTTCTAAAACTCTGGAAGGATCCGGAGCTGGTTGTGTTCTGATGGATCCAAGAAGAAACAAGTATTTTTTGTCCTGTAGATTAGAATTTGATTGTAATAACAACACAGCTGAATATGAAGCTTTGGTACATGGATTAAAGAAGGCCATTGGTTTAAATTTTAAATACCTGAAGGTTTTTGGTGACTCAGAAATAGTTGTAAGATAGGTAAGGGACACCATTCATTGTCTCTCACCTCATTTGAAGGGTTATCAAGCTGAGGTATGGGATTTAATTATGCATTTTGATGCTTTCAATATAAAGTCTATTCCTAGATTGCAAAATTCTGCAGCTGATCTGTTAGCAACATCCGCTTCTAGATTGGTGCCATCAAATAACAAATGTTCAATTGAATTAATTTTCAGGCCCTCCGTTCCCAATAACATCACAAACTTCAGAGTTTTCGATGATGACGAACAGATTATCAGTTTTCTAACGAACGAAGACAGCTTCCAAGGAGCTGTGATAGATGAAGAAGAACACGATTCTGATTTGCTAAAGAAGGAGGCAGATAAAGGAAATTTCATCCCCAAAGGGGTAAGGTCACTCGAAATGCTGTTCGATCTTCAAAATAAGTTCAAAAGGCCAGCTAATACCAAAAATAACAGTTCATCAATGCAACATGAGTTAGTTAATTTAGGTACCGAGGCAGAACCAAAATTTGTCAACCTTGGCAAATGTTGTTCACCGGGAGAAAGAGATAGGTTCATCAAACTATTTAAGCAATATAAGGATGTTTTTGCATGGACCTATGAGGATCTGAAAACGTATGATGTTCGCATTATTCAGCATGTTATACCGATGAAAGCGGGTGTCAAGCCATTTCAGCAGTAGTTAAGAAGGATGCATCCTACTCTGGAACCTCTGATTCAAAAGGAATTAAAGAAACTCCTGGACGCTAAAATAATCTTTAAGGTCTGGAATTCTGAGTGGGTTGCTAACTTAGTTCCCGTAAGAAAAAAGTCAGGAGAGATAAGACTATGTGTAGACTTCAGAAATTTGAACAGAGCTTCAGACAAAGACAACTACCCCATCCCTTCAATGGAACAAATCCTTCAAATGGTGTCGGGATCTGAGCTATTTTCTCTTCTCGATGGTTTCTTTGGCTACAATCAGGTATTAGTAGCCGAAGAAGATCGTCTTAAGACTACTTTCCGCACTAAGTGGGGAACTTTCGCATATAGAAGGATGCCATTTGGTCTGATAAACGTAGGAGCTACATTTCAACGAGTAATGGATATCGCCTTCCGAGGATTGGGTGGGCAATGTGTTGTTATATACTTAGATGATGTGATAGTCTTCTCAAAGAAAAGGGAAGATCATGTTGTCCATCTCATATTTTTGATCGCTGTCGGAAATATGGTATTTCTTTGAATCCCAAGAAGAGTGTGTTCGCTGTTCCCGAAGGTAAACTCTTGGGTGATATCATTTCCAAAGGGGGAGTGTCAATAGATCAGGAAAGAGTACAAGCTATCAATAAAATTTCAATGCCTTATAACAAAAAATCTATGCAGTCCTTTTTGGGTACTATCAATTTCGTCCGAAGATTTGTTCCAGATTTCGCACAAATTGTCAAACCGTTGCAATAGATGGTTAAACAAAGCATACAGTTCAAGTGGACAGATTTGGAAAAGGACGCATTTAGAGATATCAAGGCAGCTATAGCTAAGGCCCCTTCCTTAAGAAGCCCAAATTTTGATAAGGATTTTATCCTGTATACCTTTGCTTTGGATGACTCCCTCGCAGCTGTACTCACGCAAAAGGTGGAGCTAGGAGACGAATACCCAATCTCGTTTATGAGCACTGGTCTGCAGGGGGCTGAGCTAAATTATCCCATGGTGGACAAGCATGCAGACGCTGTCTTCAAAGCAGTCAAGCAGTTTAGGCCATATATTCTTAAGAACAGAACTAAAGTTATAGTTCCCCACCCAGCGGTTAGATCCCTTTTCGTTCAAAAGGAACTAGGAGAAAGGAGGGGGAACTGGGTCACAGCTCTTCAAGAATATGATTTATAATTTAAACCAGCCACGATCATCAAAGGGCAAGGCCTGTGCAAATTACTTGCAGGAAACTCGACTGATGATGAGCAACATTGGAAGAATGAAGCTGAGCTAAACTCGGTTGAAGTATGTCCTATCTTCTCAACTCCTCAATCATGGTATAGAGATTTGGTGCATTATTTACAGCAAGGATACCTACCTGAGCACTGGAACTCTAAACAAAGAAGGGCACTCCGTTTGAAATCAACGCCTTATCAAATCATTGATGGGATACTTTTTAGAAAGAATTATGATGGAGTTTTCCTTAGATGTCTAGAAAAGGAAGATGAAAGTAAAGTTGTTAAAGAATTACACGATGGCCCCGCAGGTAGACATTATTCAGGGGAGACAACAGCACACAAGATACTTAGAGCTGGATATTATTGGCCCACTCTGTTCCGAGATGCCCATACGTATGCACGAAACTATGATGTATGCCAAAGAAGTGCCGAGAAATTGCCTAAGGCAGCAGGACCCTTGCAGCCGGTTATTATCTCTGAGCCTTTTGAGCAGTGGGGTATAGATGTTATCAGAGAGATAAATCCAAATTCTTCTTTGCAACATCGATACATCCTGACGGCTACAGACTACTTCACTAGATGGACGGAGGCTATCCCATTGCACAAGATCAATGAAGACGCGGTCATCAGCTTCTTGAAAGCGAACATCATAACCAGGTTTGGGGTTCCAATTTCCCTTGTTTTTTATAATGCTCCCTATTTTTCGTCTTTCAAGATAAATGAATTTTTTTATGAATGGGGAATCAAGTTGCACTATTGAGCCAATTATTACCCTCAAGGAAACGGATTAGCTGAATCTTCAAACAAAAACCTCATTCGAATTCTCAAGAAAACTGTGATAGAAAATCAATGAAGTTGGCATATAGCTCTCCCAAACGCCTTATGGGCAGACAGGGTGACTCCAAAAAACGCATTAGGGGTTTCCCCTTTCACTCTTGTCTATGGAAAAGAAGCCATCCTCCCCCCCAACATCTTGCTCCCATCCTTTCAGTTGTCCCAAGCCTCTCGGGGTTCTGGTAGCCAAGTCTTACAATCCAAGATCAATACCCTGCTTCAACTTGAAGAAGCCCAACAGAAAGCTAAAGACCGATTCCATCAACACCAAGACATAGTTAAGAGATGGTTCGATAAGATGAAGTTTAGTAAAAGAAGTTTTGAAGTTGGGGACTTAGTCCTGAAATGGGACCATAATCATGAAGGCAAAGGAATGCACACGAAATTCCAACATTTATGGGTAGGCCCGTACCAAATTTTAGCCAAGATAGGCCCATCCATTTATAAGTTGACAGATCTCGAGAGAGAAGAAGTAACCCTTCCTCTCAATGGCCTCGCCCTGAAGCAATACTTTGCATAGTCTCGCCGAGACTTTCTGTACATAAATAAAATTTTCTTTTATGGTTGCTTTAGCCTTTTGTTTTCATTATTTTTCAGCCATTTTGTTTCTTTTCTTGTCATTTGAACCTTTGCACCAAGTTTGTTTTCTGAAAGCCCCTGCGGTTGAGTTTCTCATCAAGATAGGTCTCTCAAAGAAATCTCACAACCCATGAGTTCGGAACTATGCTTGAATGAAAGTTTATCTATGTATTGTGCTCTCGCTGAACTTTTCAGAAGGAAGGAAGCCTGCTCTGCTAGTCACACTAAGCCTGTTTAAAATAGCAGAGACCTATGACCATCTTTAGTACTATCTTTGGGCTCCACCCACTCTCACACTTAAAAGCATCTCAAGAAGGTTATTGAAGTTGGACCCATGGATAGTAGCACATCCCGAGGGCATAGGGTATTGAAATGACTCCATGCTGCAAATTTAATAGCCAAAATGGCTTATATTCAAGGGTCTGTTTTCCAGAGTTTCTTGCCTCAATTGAAGCATGGTTGAGACAAAAGAAAAAAACATGTAAGATCAAGAAGGTTGTCCAAAAGACTCAGCTCAAAATAGGCTCCTCTCCGTCTGTGAGGCTTGATCAAACCAATAAAATCTCTCACTCACACAAAAGGACATTATGGATTGAGGAGCCTAAATCAAAGATCATGTCTAAAGAAAATATCTCTGGAAGGCTCAGACAGCAAAGCTGTCAAAAGTACAAACATCCAAAAGGATGCAAGCGGCATGGGAATGAGGAACAAGAGCAATAATGTCCATGAGAAAGTGTTGCAAATCCTGTGGAGTCCGGCAGTAGTAGCCATCTGAAAGATGAATCTTCTAAAATAAATCCCATATGTTGGCCCTTTGAGAGTTTTAAAGATGTCTCTGTCAAAGCTCCCCTTTCCCCAATGGCTAGCAGGTAAAGTGCCTTCTCCCTTCACCGAGATTCAAGTGCTCAGCTGAATATTGCATGTAAGATGGATATATTTTAATAAGGTTTCGGATCATGGAGAGGAATTTTTCAGAGATCTATGTTCGCCAGCGACTCGCCAATTGTTGTTGCAGCAACATCCCCCCCAAATTTTTTGTACATATTGGGGCCCCTCCTATTATTTTTTCTAGAAAGACTGCCTTAAGAGGTTAATTCTCCTTTTTTACTTTGTTTTCAACTGAAGATCCTGCTTTGAAAATTTCAAGTTTTTCTTCTAAGGATAAAATTCATGAAATTCTCCTGAAGTTGTGGAACCATTTGAGAAAGCCTCCCGAAACTGCGGAAGTATTCAAGTTTGTCTCCCGAAATCTCGGAGAGTTTTCCTCTCAAAATTGCGGAACCATTCAGGTTTTCCTTCCGAAACTGCGGGAGCCATTCGCATAAGCCTCCCGAAACTCCACGGAAAGACTTAGAAATTATTTTCTTGAAGTTGCGGAAGCTATTTGGGAAAGCCTCTCGAAACGGCGGAAGCTATTTTTGAAATCCCTTGAAATGCCGGAAGCATTCATGTTATTCTCTCGAAACCCTGCGGAAAGACTTAAACTTTTTATTTCAAATTGCAGAACCATTTCAGAAATCCCTCTCGAAACGGCGGAAGAATTCAAGAAAGCCCTTCGAAACTGTGGGAGTCATTCGCCAATCCTTTCCGAAGACGGTGAAGGACTTAGTGTCTTTCCTCTCGAAGTTGCGGAAGCTATTTCTGAAAGCCTTCCAAAACGGCGGAAGCATTCACGTTATTCTCCCGAAACTCCGTGGAAAGACTTAGACTTTATTCAAGTTGCGGGAGCCATTCGCCAATCCTTTCCGAAACGGTGGAACCTTTTAGGTTTCCCTTCCGAAACTGCAGAAGCATTCGAGTTCTTTTCCCTGGAACCATTCAGGAAAACATTCCGAAACGGAGGAAACCTTCGCGAAATTGTTCCGCAATTGCGGAAGCAATTGGCGTATCTTCATCAAAATCGCGGAAAGAAATCCAATATCCTCCCGAAACTGTGGGACAACTCAGCGAAACCGCTCGCGACAAGTTTCCAAAGGTTGCATTTCGGAAGGATACGCCAATCTCTTCCGAAACGCTGAGGCAGTTCGCTATAACGTTCCGCAATTGCGGGTGAAACTCGTAAGTCCGCCCCGCAAGTGATGACCGCGCACAAATGCCGAGACGGCTTGAAATGACCGCGCCATACAAAATTTAAAACCCCGTTTAATGGCACCACCAACCGATTTAATGTCGCACGTGTCTAGCCTTTTAAAAGGATGGTAGGGGTTTGGTTGGTCACATTGTTAGTTTTTATTCAAACAAACGCCATTGAGAAGACCGCGCCAGACCACTCCAGGTCAGCTCGTCGACGACCGCGTCCACCTCACTCAGCCACTTTCTCGTTGCCAGGTAGGTTTTTTAACCACTATTTTTGTCTCATCTCCACGTCAACTTACCCTTGGGATTTTTTTTCCATCCATAACGTGGCCGATAGACATTGGTTGCATATGTCATTATTTTTGTTTTTAAGGCCACCGAGGCCCCTTTGGTTTCTTGTTCCTACCAGCTAAAAGCTGTAACTGTGACCACCCGAGTTTTTCACCGGCCACATTCTAGGCGTCGTCACCCTCATTCAAAATTTGATGCGGCCAGACAACGTCTCGTAAATGTTATTAATAACAGTAGTGGTCGGCTGAACCCCTCACCTTTTGATAAATGTGGAAAGCGGTCCCTTGTTTCGTCATAAGATTGTTTCAATCCAAGCTCACCCGTCATTAACCATTAGAAGTGCAGCGATGAAGGATACCCTCTCTCCTAGGGCTAGATGGGAAGAAGGTTGTTTCCACGTCGTATGCTTATCCTTTCGGAAACATTCCAAACCTTGTATCCTTAAGAAAATCAAGTCTCAGAACTATATTTCTTGTTTGGAGTGGTTTATTTTGCTTCCCCAACATGCAGCTTCATAATTTGTCTATGTCTCTCATTAGCATGTTGAATTGGTCCTTCTCTTTGTTAAAATCTCATATCAGGTTGCACATTTTTTTATAATGACTTGTATTTGGTTGCTAGCAGGGATAAGCCAGGATGCCAAAAGGTGGTAGAAAGAAAGCTAAAGTGATGGAACCAGAGCCAGTACCACTTAGGACTGAAACTACGTTCCAAGATACTAAATGTACCACCGACATTCCTCTCGAAGTTCGTTGGGGCGATATTTACAGGATGATCAGGGACCAGGATATCCTAGATGCATTATTGGAAGAAGAACAGATTTACCGCAACATCAGAACTTCAGGCATAGCTAGGGCTTCTACCCGCCCTGAATTGTTCTCATGTTTTGAAGTGATCGGGTGGATACTGGAACATGCTAATGCAGAGACAAGAGTATTACATGACAGCAGGGAAGAGGCCATTGCCTCATTCCACCCAGCATATATTGCTGCAGCTTATAAATTCTCACGTCCCCAGCAAGCTCTGAGTGATGAATGGTTGGGTCAGATGAACAATATTGAGATGGCCAAAAAATTATTGGTCGCAGGCAAGCACTTAAGAAAGAGAGGTAATGATGAATACGATGTTTAGAACCTAAGACCTCCTTTTAGGTTAATTGCCCTGATTCTATATAGAATTTTCAGCATGCCCGATGGCACTATATACAGGATACAGTGGGCTCCCATCATACACTTCATAGCATTCAGAGGGACTGTGTTTGACTGGGCTACTATCCTTTTGGACAGCTTGGCATCCACAGTGGCTGCTGCAAGAGAAGGTCTGGCCTTAAAAAAATCAGAATTTTATGTCTTCCTATCTCATTGACTGTGTTTTGGCCAAGCTATCTTTCCCCAGCTTAGGTTGCACATGGGATAAATCCAACACCCCAGTCTACACTGCTTACAAGATAATGTGGGCTCAAAATTACAGAGCTAGCTATAAGCTCATCTGCGAGGAGTTCATCATGCCTCTATATGAGCAGATATTCAAGGAAGAGCCCAACTATTTATCAGAAAATTCCATGGAGATCCTGGAAAACTATGGAGATTTTTATTTTTTAGAGAAGGGCACCTACATCGGGATGTTTGGAGGGACCAAAGCTCCATACATTTTTCCAAAATACGCCACTGACTATGTAGTCCTCAAGGATGCAGTGAGACAAATTTTTCTTGATGGGATCGGAGCGATGCTTAACAAGCAGCATAAGGCTTCTTTCCCTCCTTTACCCTTTTGCATAGGAGCCTACAAATTCTCAGGGGTTGCATCAGCTGAAGAGTTTGTTCAAGAGCTGAAAGCTTTCCACTTCGGCGAAGTAATTTTCCATAGAAATGATAGGCGGGGGAAAGTTGCCGAGCACTGCAAAGAAATTTATGCTCATTTTGAATATGCTCATTATTATGATGCCGAGGAAGAGGCATTCAGAGGCATCAACAACATGAATGAATTGCAGATTTGTCGTCAAGGTAGTGGAGCAAGCTCTAGCTCTACCAACAAAAAATCAGCCTGCAGAAAGAGAAAGAAGTAGCTGATGCCCGATCCCAAGAAGAGCAAAGGTTGAAAGAGGAAGCAAGATTGCAGCAAGAGGCTGAGGTTGCAAGATTACAGCAAGAAGCTAAAGTGGCAAGATTGCAGCAAGAAGCAGAAAATGAAAGGCTGCAGAAAGAAGCTGAAGATGCAAAACAGATGGAAGAAAATGAAAATCAACCGCAAATTGAAGAAGAAGAAACAAAGCGAAAAGTTGAGGAGGAACAAAAGGCAGCTAAAGATGCTCAGGTAGGTGGCTCCGGCACCCAAGATATGGAGATAGACATACCTCAGGCAGGTGTCTCCGGCACCCAAAATGTGGAAGCGAACACAGCGCAAGCAGGTGTCTCCAGTACCCAAAATGTGGGAACAGATTCAACTCAAGTAGTCCAAATGCCACCCGCAGAAGCAAAAATAAATATAATAGACCTCCCAATCATCCCTTACACTCCATCAAAAGAGCATACCGTGTCCCGATGGGATAAATTTGTATATGATAAGAAGAGAAAGGCAGTAGTTCTGAAATCAGAAGAGAGGATAAAGAGACTCTTCCAAGAAGATATTGTTACCCACCGGGAGACCACAGTAATGCAAAATACAAATAAGGCTCCCTTAGCTATGGCATCCGCCGCTGTAGAAGCAGTAAAAGCAATGCAGGACAATGTGGCCGATATAGTTAGAGAATTTGAGTAGAAAAAGAGGAGAGCTCGCATGTTACAACACACTGTGGCTAATGAGCAGGCTTACAGAGATCTTGTAGTGAATAGGTATAATCGCCTGTCTGTTGAGCATAAGGAATTGTCAGACAAGTATAACCTTTTAGAAGAAGAAAAGGAGCACTTGGCGGTCCAGATGATGGTTTTAGAAGCAGAAAAGAACGACGCAGAAGCTAGAGTGTCCCATCTAGAAGCAGATAAGCAGGTATTGGTTGAGCAATTAGAGCAAGCAGAGAGCAGAGCAATCGATATGTCTCCTTTCCATGAGCTGTCTTGTAGCATCCTGAAACAAATGCACGCCACACATGAACTAATTACTGAGGAAGTGTGCAAGCTCAAAGCCATAATGGTTAGATTGAAAGAAGTTAATACAGAGGCCAACAGGCTTAAGGGTAAATATACTCGGGTTAAAGCAAACATCCTGAGCCAGATGGAATGGAGAGAAGGGAAGGTTGATTTCCCCAAGCATCTCCCACTCAAATCTGTAGATGGTTTCAATGAAGATATAGCCCTTATGGAATTCTGCAGGAATTGTGGCTTTAAGCTAATGGCTAAGATCCGAGGGACAATGGATAAAAGTAACGATATTTATCAAAGAATCCATGAAGTGCATGACAAGTGCAAGTTGAGTTTCCCTCGGTCCCTTGATGAGTTCCCGAGCAAAGAGCAACGTTTATCTGACCTGAAGGAAGAGCTGGGCATCCAAACAGAATATGTAAAGAAGATTGATGTCTTAGCCATTGATGATCTCCATCATTATATTGGGATGTCATCAATACACAATCATTTGCTTAAAGAAATACACCAAGCAACAGTAGCAGAAATTCAGGGTATTGGGGTAGATCTTGGTAAAGATGTAACTTCCCAGAAAATCCTGCTCCCTACCTCAGCAAATGTAGTTATCAGAGACACTGGTATCTGGTTCAGTTACATTGCAGAAGAGGAAAAGAAAGCAACAGTAGCAGCAGCAGTAACAGCCAGTCCAAGTACTTCTCTCCCAGCAGCAGCAGCAGTAACAGCCAGCCCGAGTGCTTCTTTCCCAGCTAGAGCGCCTGCCTAAGAGTGAACACGCTGATATTAAGGCGTTAATTCCTATTTTTTGTATTTTGGCTTTCATATGTCTAAAAGCGTAGAGCCATTGGACAGTTGTCCTTTTCTTTTTTTTAAAGTAATTTTCTGTTTAAGAAAGGGTCACGTTTTTGTCTATTAAAAGAGAAAAGTCTGAAGAAGACATGTGCCTAGAGTTAGGTGTCAGCCCAAAGGGCATTGTGTAATATTATAAATAGAAGTTTAGGAAACTGTGCCAGGGACTTTTGGCAGGGAAATAATTTTCTGAACTTGTACGAGCTATCTTGCACTTGTTTCAAGAAAATAAAATCTACCTAATAAGAGCTTGGAGAGGATGTCTTTTGCATGGAAATGGAGATTGGATGCATGTTGGATTATTCCTGTGACTTCTATACTTTACTGTGAGATCTTTCTTTACTGTCTTGAATTATTTCTTTGTATTGAATGATCTTACTTCTCTTTGTACAAATGAATTCTCTCTTTCATGAGTAATAGAATATGTTATATCTGTATTAGAAGCTATCTTCTAATATCTCATGCTTCTGCTGTGGATCTATCTTTAAGATTTAATGGCTGTCTATTGAATTTTAAGTAACTCTTCCAGCACATTACTCATATTCACAATTTGCTCCGTCCAGGGATAGTTTAGATTTATTTATGTTTTAGACACAGATTTGTTTTCCAGTTCTGCATTTAGATTAATTAGTCTAGGCACTTGCATATCATTCTAAAACATAAAATCAAAAGAACGGTGGATCGGGCCATAACCGGTATAATCGGAGCAAATCTCCAAACCCACGGTTGCCGAAACCGCTAACCGGATGGATTCCCCATACCAAATGGTGGACAATCTAATTGGGATAGTCTACCAGGGAGGATCCCTCTTTGATTGATGCTGCGATCTCCGGGGCATCAACACAGTCGTTAAAACGGTTACAACTGCATCATGTCCTGTCCCTTTCCACTCCTTCCACCTGCCTGTCGCCATCGACGTAGTGGCCTAGCTTCTCAACTGCTTGCCGCCCCTCTCCTTGGCAAGTCACTTTCCTCTGCCTTCCACTTGTCTCTTACCCAAAACAAGTCATTTCCTCGTCTGGCCTTTACCTGTATTTCTTACCAAAAATTGATGCTGCGCCAATCCTGCGCACCAACGTACTACGCAATACTGCGCACCAACGTACTATGCAATCCTGCCTTAACTATTGCCGCTGCGTGAGATGCGCAATTATCAAAACTGCCCCCATGCTCTGTCGCAATGCGCAATGTGCACTTTTCAGCACTTGTGCAATTCTTCCAACTTGGGCCCCACCCAACAGTTGATCCATAGTTTCTCTCGAGTTCTTCTCCTGGTTAACGGGATATTCAGGTCACAAGTTTAAAATCTTGTTGGATTTTCTTAAAGGTTGATCAACTAGGATGGTTGAATTAAAGATTCTCCTAAGAGTCTTCTAAAGAAAAGAAAAAAACACACTCAAAGACCTAATGAAGCTAAAGCTGCAAGCAAACTATGTGATATATGGGATTCAATAGTTTGGAACCTCATGGGATTATCAAGGCGTTGCAAATCGCGATATACTACAGGGTCCAACAGTTATACTCGACCCAATATTTCAGAGCACTAGCCAAGGAGGATTATGACCGTACCCCTGACCGTATAACCCGAATACATAGCAGTACATGCGTAGTAGCTTCCCGAGCACTGTTCTCGGTGTATTTCCGTGCCAAGATGGCCAATAGTTTAGCTTGGATGGTTACATGAATCCTGATGGGGTCTCCCGATATACACAAGGTACGTGGGAGCTCAAATCCGTAGTGGTGCTGTCTAATGCACAACTGTATGACAGGAGACTTCCGATATACTATCGAGTACGTGAAGTACCTTTATATATATCCGAAGGTACGTGAAAGGCCATTCGATATCCCGATTGGTACGTGGAAGAACTACAAGCCCCCGGGATGCAGTGCAGACAAATAACGACAGCTGCCATGCTTAAAGATGCCGAAACATGTCTCTAACCTAACACACAAATTGCTATGTAAATTTTAACCTAGGCTACCACTTGATTTTAAGTTGTACGGTTAAGTGAATCCATGAAGTGAGAGACTTGGAATTTAAACAAATACTTCTGAATCCATATCAGGATCCATCATTAGGATGTAATGTCAATCTTGTGGAGAGTATGAGAACTGAGATATTAATAGTGTAGATGTAGAGAGATGAATGTCGGCTAATGTGGGTTGGGAGAAAATTAGGGTTTTTATGGTGAAATAGGAATATGGATGATAATTTAGATAATAATTTTTTAATTTAGTTTAATTAAAATGTATACTAATGGTTTAAGCATAAAAAACAAAGCCCTAGTTTTTTAATATTAATGAGAGCCCTAATTTTAAACTATTACAAGTGATGGTTTAAAATAAAGTCTTACCATAATATTTAATAGGTATAGCTAACTACTTTAGTAAAACTATTGAATTAGTTTTAAATTTAATTATAATGTTGAATCATTTTAAAATATTTTCTATTTAAAGCCCTAGTTTAAAATATGTTAGGTATTATTATGTAAAGTGGAAACTAAATATATTATCATAATTTTAAACAAGTATTAATATCGAAACTGTGGATTCTCCAAGACTACCTGAAACCAACAACCATAGAAATCTTGCAACAGAAATAAACAAATGCTATTTGTCCTATATGAACATGCAAGTCTTTTCCTTTTTCTCTTCAATGAAAACTAGCTATAATAAGGAGAAATATTTTTGTTTTCGATAATGAAGTGAACAAGTACCTCTATAATTTCGAAATCAACCAACAAGACTCAAAAGCACTCTTTCAACAATCCAAAAAAAATGAATAACACACCAAATCCAAATGTTTTTTCCTTTTTATCTTTTCAAATTAAACGAATCTACGAAAAAATGAACAGAAGAATTTCCTTTTTGAATGCAATAACTCTTAGTTTCAAAATAATGATAAAAAAGTGGGAAGAAAACAAAAAATGCAAGAATTTTCACTAACATTGGAGTGCTTCGCAAAAGTTCAAATGCACTTAGAATTCTCAAGGAAATGATGAATAACATTTTAGAACCAAGAAAACACAAGTTAATGATAATCTTTTAAACTTTTCAAAGATCTTTTCATACTCATTCAAAAACATAAAAATTCTCCACAACAATTCTAAGAAATAGACTTGAAATGCGATTATGAACAATTTTGATTTTCTGACAAAATATACCCAATAGATCCGTGATTTATATCACTTTCCAAACCTATATTCAGAAAATGAGGGAATATGCTACTGCAAACTTGGATTGATTGGAAACTCTCAAAGAAAAATAATCACCCAAAATCTCAAAAACACACAAAAACACACAAAATTGAGCAAAATCACAACAATTAAATATTGGAGGGCTCAAAAGTCAGATTGAATAGATTAGATGGCCTGATAAGGAGTCACAAGACTGAGTGTGATCATGGGGGATTGAAATTGGCCACAACGAGTGGTACACCCACTTGACTAGCTAGGACTCTAATCAATGCTTAAACTTTAGAAATAAGCCAAGGTGAAGTATGTTGTGCCTAGGGGTTCTGTGACTGTAAGATGCAACACATAGAACTCAAAAATCAAGCCAAAAATTGGTTTTGGTAGTTTTTCACGCTGTGTACTAAATAAAGAAGGGCGACGTGCCCTGGAAGGATGTACCAGAGTGTTGGGAGCCCCAATGACACACTTTGCAAACAGAGAAAGAATGTTAGCGATGCAGGCTATGTACTTGAAAATATCGTCAGCAACGCGTGTTGATCAAAGGAAAACAATGTCAAAATTTCAGTGATGCAGGCTATGAACTACCCAGGTGCGTCGGGCGAGATCCAAATGATAAAAATGAAAAACTCTCAAACAATAAAAAGACAAAAGGCTTAACTAAGATCCCAACAGAGTCTAAATGTCCTAGAAGCTCTCTAATGATCGAATCCGGTGGAGGGAGAGGCAATTAGAGGCTAAATCAAGAAAAATCGTGAATTGAAAACAAACCAAAACTGTGATCTATAACTCCCCAGTGGAGTCACCATTTTTGTTTATAGACAATCTGTTAACGCGGACAAAAACTGATCTCTCTAGTCTAAATGATTTAGATCTAGAACAAAACGAGTACATAAAATAACTATCCTTCCTAGTTAGATTAAATTGCAAGGTAGTTTGGGAAGAGAATTACCTCATAAACACAATTCCTTTCTTCTTGTTTGATCTATTTCTAGTTCCTCGATCTTCAACTGCAAAACAAGAAGGAGCAAGTGGAAACAAACGAACAATATGGAAGCATATGATTATGAATCTAACTAGATCAATGGTTAAAGAAGCCAATCCTAAACATCATTATAAAACATAACAAGTTTATGGAAATATATTTATATTAAATGTAATTTGCAGCAAATACAAAGTAGAGAGTTACAATTGATGCCTTGACGTTATGACTCCAACTCAAAAGATCATGCCTCAAAATATCAAAGCCTTCTAGCCTCTTATGGATGAAGAGGGTCTCCTAACCAAATTCCACCAGCATACGGGTACTTTATCCTTCCTCCTCTAACAATGGAGATGGGGTTCATATATATAGGGCTAAAGGGATAAGAGAGGTTGAGGATTTAGGGGAGAGGCTTAAGGGATCATCCCACTAGACAAGGGGATCGAATGACACCTTTCCAGATAAGTAGGGATAGGTCTTCATGCCATCCAAGCTTCGAGAATCCACTCAAAGCTTCTTCTTATCCATTTTAACCAACAATTATGCACCTTGCACAAGGGAAACATGCGCAAATAGGAGATAAATGCAACTTGTACAAGAGCACAGCGCGTCAATGACGCACTCTACTAAGGTGCATAGCGTGTCACCTTGAACCCGATGCACCTTGCTAGAGGGCAGGGCGTGTCGGGGTGACCACATAAGGTTAAAGGGACTGCCAACAACCTTTCTTCTGATGGTTTAGGCTTGGCACTTTAGGGATCATGGCATACAGAGGACACATAACTCATGATGACAAGATTTTGGTGTAACATTTATGCACCTATGAGTCAAGCTTTTGTAAAAAAATGTGTTAATGGTAGATTCACCATCATCGACCTAAAGGCTCCCTAATTATAATTATCACTATAATCAACCCCTCATTGCTAGCATATACCATTTGTATCACCTCTCATTTAAGTCATAAGGCATCTACATTCATAAAGGTTGAGTTGACTTTTGATGCATACATAAGGAAATAAAGGACCACTCAAGGTGTTTTTGAATTGGATTGAAGTTGTCTTTTCAATGAGTTATAAACAACTTGTTGCCCCCCAACAATTCCCTTTTAATCTTTGTAAAAATTAAAAGAGCCCTGATTTAGAATTTTGTAAATACAATTCTTCAGTTGCTTTGATTTGTTTTGTTTGATTTTGCTGCTTGGTTTGATGGCATCCTTTGATTGTACATGCTTGATCTTTTTCTCTTTATCGATTCTTGGGCTCATGCCATGATGTTTTAGTGATTTGGCCAATCTACACCATTTGAGTCTTTTGGGATTCTGAGTTACTCAACGACATTTGCATGCTCTTGTTTCAGGATATTTTGGTTGACTATGTGCTTTGGTTTGAAAAAATTGAACTATTTTGATAATTCAACAATGTCATCAAGGTTCGACTTTCAATTCATTAATTAACTAATTGTGTATTTTTGCATATTAAAATTAAATACCTATATGTTTAACCTTACATGTTTCAATCTCCACCTTGAAAGGTTATATGTTAATGAACTAGGGAAGACCCTTAGTTTTGAATTTTAATGATTCATTAAATTTTACGAGCATGAGATTTCTGTTAAAAATTATGTTTTGCTTGATAATTTACACTATTAATTAATCTAATTAAATTCAATTGGAATTTTAGTTGTTAACATTCATTTTGTACCTTGAAAAAGTTTATGTCTAAATGTAAAGATGGGTATAAAAATTTTAATTTAAAAACAAAATCAATAAGTTTTATCATTCTCTTATTTATTGCTCATCAATAAATTAGATTGTTCTCCTCCTTTATTAAAGATCATTGGAAAGCCTTGTACTTTTTCAAGAGCTTAGACATGAAATTCTTTTACATTTAATATTACGATGATCAATGGTTATCCCTTCTATAATTATTAAATGCATAAAATTCATTTACCAAATAACTTATGTATTCCAAGAGGCACTTTATGAAATTTGCCCATATTCACTAAATGAGCTTAGTGAGATCGAACTTTATGTTTTATTAGATTTTGATTTTAGTTTGCTTGATTTTGATTTTATTTTTGGTTACTTTTAATAAGATAAAACATTACCTAAGCTCGTGCTTTTCTTAATGGGCCAAGAGATGGCAAAATGACGTGGTTCACATTTTTAAATGCATTTAATAAAGACTTTGGTCTAATTTTTTCTTGCTTCAATCTTGAATTTGTTTTATGTTTTCTGAGATTTACCATGATGGTAGGTGGTCTTTGTATTTGTGTTGGTTATTTCTTAAAATGCAAATTGAGATTGATATTTTAATTGTTTTGCCTTTGCATGAAGAAGAGATATCGTGGTGATGTGACTGTCACATTACTATTTGAATAATCTGTTAACGTAAATGATTTAATTGATTTATGTTTATTGGATGTATCTGATTTGCAAATAACAATAGATCCTACAAGATAGGACTTAGATTAGATTTATTAACTTGATTAGTTAATATCTAATCTTTGCATTTGCACTCTACTGTTAGGATATAATTTTGTAGCTTACCTTTTTTGTGGTTATTGAATCACATTTAGTGTAGATTGCATATTATTTTATTTAAAAAATTGCATTTAATTTAGACGGATTTAAAACAGGTTTCTTTTTCAAAGAGCAAATCCACTTAGTGGTTAGTGGAGCCCTAAGACCCGTTAGGGGCAGCTATCTCAAATGGCTTGGAGTTGTTATATATTCCTGAACCGGGTTGTTTCCCCCTTGTTGGCAAGTGGGTCATAAACACTTGACAACAAAATGGTGCTAGGAGGGCAATTCGGCAAGTAATACCCTCTTTGAGCTATTTCTTTTTAATCTTTTTATTTTAAAAAATGGCTCTTATTTCTATTCTAGAACATGCATTCAACTTTCCTAGGGCCGCTGAAGGTATTTCTAGAGAGACAATCAAATTCTTGCAAAAATTTATTTTTTATAGAGAAGGTAACATTTCTTCTCTTCAACATGTTTTAGAATTCTATTGTATTTGTGTTTACCTGAATTTATCTAATGAAAGTATGATTTGTATATTGTTTACCATTACCTTACAAGGAAGGATCTGTGATTGGTTTCAAGCATTGCCACCCAAATCTATTCACTCATGGAGACAATTCATATAATTGTTTCTTGATCTTCATGGGGACTAAAATTGGAAAGCATTGTGGCTAGAGTTGGTAAGTCTACGTAAAAATGAAGGTGAGTCTTTCCACGATTTCCTTTATATATATTTCTATTAATATGTTCCATATTTACTGCAAAAGACCTACCCACTAATGAAAATATGTGGGACTAGTTTATTCATCTAATTTATCTTCGTGATTCTCGTGAGCATCAAAATCATGACAAATATGAAGTAGATTCATTGCATGATATTGACGATGCTCAAAATTCTAATTTATTAATTGATGATATAACATTTGATTATGTTGAGTCTATTAGTGACATTGAAATCCTTATGCAACAACAATTGGTAAGTTCTTCTGTTATACGATCTTAGGAGGAAGATTTAAATTATAATCTAGCTACCATATTAAATGATAATTTTCATGTATCGGTTGGAAATAATATGGTAGAATAGAACTCAATAATTTTACTTTATGAAATCAAATCGGTCACTAGTAGCTCTATAGAAGATGATAGTGTTTTCTCTTCTTGTAATTAATAATTCAAGTTTCACCACTTTTTCATAAGACTCAGCGTTAGGTCAGAATCCTCATAATAATGTTTCCTTTTGACAACTAAGGAAGTTGATTTTGTCAGAAGGGAAGCGTTTAATTTACTATGTTCCGATAGCTAATTTTCATTGTATCCTAAAATCTTTTTTGACCACAACTTATATGATAATCACAATGATTTTCAAATTAATAATGAGTCGTAGTCACATCCTCTCTCGATACAAAGTCCTCAAGAATTCTTTTGCAAAAATGAGGACAATTTGATTACTCAATTCGATTCATGTCAAGATGATCAAGAAAAAGAATAATTTGTTTCCAAGCATCATCAAATATCTCCATCTATTTCTTCAGATTCTTTGGATAGTGAATCAGAACCTAATGAAATTTTTCCTCGTGTTGAATTGAATCTAACAGGTCACTTGAAATAGAATTAGCTGCAATTGAAAATAAATTTCAGGATATTTGTTCTAAATATACTATGCTTAAAAGTTAATTTTTCAAAGAAAGGTCAATACAATCAAACATTCTAAAGTTGAATGAATCTCATGCACCTATCTGTTTGAATGAGAAACTCCAATATGAGAAGAAAAACCAGGTATTGTGCTCCAACGTAACATCAAACGATCATGTTTCCTTTCAAACTAATAATGATGGTAATTTTTTAAAGGACACGTTCCCCACTTATGATTGTGATTTTGATGAGTTTCATAAGATTCCTATTCAATTGTCACAAATATCATATAATTTCCAACATGTGTTTTATGATCCAATTTATTTATGGTTGGAAGAATCTTTCCTAAACAATTTTCCCATCACTTTTTCGTAAATAAGGAACTAGACTTAATTTTCCATGTTTTTGTATTTCAGGTATTGCTATTCCCCTAGATGTTAATACTTAATTTCTTTTACCTTGTAGGATTGAAGTTACTTGATTGGCTTTATTGGAAATTCCATTTTACTCTTTTTTTTTTTGCTTTTAGAGTAATGTAGAATAGGTTTAGATTTAGAATTAGCTAGTTTTTATTTGTTTTGACATACATAGATTAACTTTATTTTATGTACAATAATGCAATTGTGAAGTGGTACATTGATTTCAAGTACAAAGTGGTTGTCATCATCAGATCACATTAAGGGAAGTTAACTTGTGCTTCTTCTTTTCTTGGTTATATAATGATTATAATTTTATTCATTGAAACATTTCAAGTCATACTATTTAACTTTTGATTATTAGGACTTGGTCATGTGAAATGATTAATATAAATTATTAAGAAAATATTTTAAAAGTAAGATGTGAATAAATATTATAAATTTTAGAAACTTTCTAGACACAAACTGATGAGAATTTCATTTCTCTTGAAATTTATTACGCAACTTCACACAACTAGTCTAGGATTTATTTTTAGAAATTTTCTTTTATTTTGAATAAAGTCCCTAATTTGCTAGACATCTCATATATTGTTTATTGGATTTACTATCATGAATTGAAGGAAGGCTTCTTTCATAACAATTTAAATTTTAACATTTTTCTTTTATTCTTAAATTATGATTTTTTAAATGAGATACCGATTCAATTTAGGCTTGATTTTTTTATCCATTTGATTTATGATTTTCTTAATATTGTTTACTTTAAAAAAAAAAACCTGATAGATCATCTCATAACTTATTAAAAATAGCTTTTAATCCAAATTATGATTGGAACGAAAGATATAAATTTATAGGGATTAGAATTCAAATCTATGATTTATTCCATCATTGAGAATCTAATTCCTTACTTCTTCTTTTCAATGATATAATTGTTATCTATTCTTGGTGAGATTATGATTCTAATTATCTTTACAACAACGATACTTATCACAACCACAATTTGAAAGGAAAATAACATAATTTATCTTGAACTTTTCAGAGGTGTTCAATATATTTATTTTTAATTTGCACTTTATCTTGATCAATATAATTTTCCAATCTATTTTCATTTTTCATACAGTAATATTTTGATATATATATTCTTAATTCTCACAAAAATAATTGGTTAATACAAGGCTTGGATTAGTTTTGTCTGTAAGTACTTTCTTTATTTCAACTAGATTTGTTTTCATTTTTCTTTTTCTAAACGGTTTGAATGATTAAAGTAGGATTTCTTAGCTTTGAGATTAGTGTTTTTGAATTTGTGAGATTTATTTATGGGTTGTGGTTTGTTGATAAAATGCTTTGGGGCTAAAGGTTGAAATGTTAATTCTTGAACAATCAATTCCAATCATTTTACAATTCTAAATTTTGAATTGTGTTATACATGTCAACCTCTCTTAATTTTAATTAATAGGGTATTGTTGATCCCAAGATAGATGGTACTCAAGGTTAAGTTAGTCTTCCGAGCCTCTATCATTTCAAAGTCTTGTGCTTGAAGAAACATTTACAAGGTGATTTTCAAGAAGAGACTATCCCTTCCCATGGTGGAACACTTTCCAAGTTTTACCTTCATATTAAAACCTAGCTACATTGATTACTTTTTCTTTTTGACTATTACAATTAGTACACAATGCTATATTTTTATAGATTCTGCAGTTATGTTTTAATTGGTTCCATCTTTAGGAGGAAATGAGTGAGGCTTGCATTGTTATTATCTCAAATCTTTTAATGTGATCCCACACTCTTAAGTATTAAAGTTTGTTTCCCCATTCATTAAGTAATCTATTTGAGATTAACATAATCATAGTATGACCCTTTCTGTATATCAAATGAGAACTTCAAGATGGGTTGGGAGACATGAGGCCTCATTATGAGTCGGTCTTCTCACGATCATGAACTCTTATGGAATGACACTGTCATTAGCTGGTCACCAAGCCAGGGTAGCGACTTTCAGCCTTAAAACTAAAAGACATGGGGTCTCATCACGAGCCAACCTGCTAATTTTCTGTAAGTTTTTGTGAATACGTTGCCACCACTTGATCACCAAGTTAGGGCAGTGGCTTCCAGCTCATCCCTTAGGAAAATTTAAGCAAGAAATTTATGGGTTTATAAGATATGCATCTTTGTCTAATGGATGGGATAAACACAACTAAATGGGTTAAAAGCTATCCCTATCGAGGCTATGGATGCCTGCTGGTAGAAATGGCCATGCATGTGGTATTAGAGGTAAACTAAATAGATAACATCTTCTAGTCATCATAAATTTTTCCATAGGGTGTGTTCCGATGACGAACATATTTTGTTGAAATCTAATCAAATATATTTGTCTCTACATTTTTAAATGATAGTTAGAAGGTTACCTTTAAAAATCAATTGCAATGCCTGTAGAGGTGTAGCTCAATCGGGGATTCACTTGATATGAAGGACATGCTGTAAATGGAGGTGAACCTAGGGGTATAGTGGTAGTGGATAGTATTGGACCCCTCAAACCTGTGTCACGCGAGTACCAGCCCCATCCTAGTTGTCGATTCCCCTAGTACAAAAAAAATCAATTGCAACTGGTTCAATCTTTAAAAGGTTGACTTATATGGTGGTACCCATGTTTCAGAGCAAACTTTCTTTTTGTCAAGAGCCTTAATTTTTGTCTTCTTGTAGATGTAGTTCTTCTATTATCAAGGCAGAGATAACTCCTTCTCCCTAGTACGTCACCATTTGTCCCCCCCCCAACAATTCACTCTTAATTTTTGTAAAAATTAAAAGAGCCCCCATTTGAAATTTTGTAAATACACTTCTTTGGTTGCTTTGATTTGTGTTGTTTTATTTCACTACTTGGTTTGATGACATCCTTTGATTGTGCATGCTTGATCTTTTTCTCTTTATCGATTCTTGGGCTCATGCGATGAGGTTTTAGTGATTTGTTCGATCTACACCATTTGAGTCTTTTGGGATTCTTAATTACTCAACGACATTTGCATGCTCTTGTTTCAGGATATCTTGGTTGACTATGTGCTTTGATTTGAAAAAATTGAACTATTTTGATCATTCAACAATGTCGTCAGGGTTCAACTTTCAATTCATTAATTAACTAATTGTGTATTTTGGCAGATCGAAATTAAATACCTATATGCTTAACTTTAAAGTTTTAATCTTCACCTTGAAAGGTTATATGTTGATGAATTAGAGAAGACTCTTAGTTTTGAATTTTAATGATTCATTAAATTTTATGAGCATGAAATTCCCGTAAAAAATCATGTTTTGCTTAATAATTTACACTTTTAATGAATCTAATTAAATTCAATTGAAGCTTTACTCATTGACATTCATTTTGTGCCTTGAAGGAGTTTTTGTCTAGATTTAAATTTTTTTTTAATTTAAACAAAAACATTAAGTTTTATCATTCTCTTATTTATTGTTCTTTAATAAATTAGATTGTTCTCTTTCTTTATTAAAGATCATCGGAAAGTCTTGTACTTTTACAAGATCTTAGAGATGAAATTCTTTTATATTTAATATGACAATGATTAATAGTTCTCCCTTCTCTAATTATTAAATGCATAAAATTCATTTACCAAATAACTTATGTATCCTCCAAAAGGCACGATATGAAATTTGTCCATATTCACTAAATGAGCTTAGTTAGATTGAACTTTATTTTTTATTAGAGTTTGATTTTAGTTTGCTTTGAATTTTAATCATAAGATTTTTATTTTATTAGTCTGGTTACTTTTAATAAGACAAAACTTTACCTAAGCTCATGCTTTTCTTAATGGGTCAAGATACGGGAAAATGACGTGGAAGACATTTTTAAATGCATTTAATAAAGACTTTGGTTTAATTCTTTCTTGCTTTAATCTTGAGTTTGTTTTGGCAGGTTGTCTTTGTATTTGTTACTAGCATAGATCCATCTTAAACTCGTATCTATTAAGCACCGAGAGAGATCCAATTTCTTGAGGTGTATTTCTTTTTTAAAATTTAAACTCAAGAAATTTGATCTCTCTTGATTGATAGATCCAGGTTTAAGTTTTAAGGTTTTATTTTATAAACGAACATCTATTTTTTAATTACTTTTCATAACATTTTATTTTATGAACCAACATGGATTTTTTTTAAATACTTTCCATAATTTTATTTTTATGAGCGGACATGAATTTTTTTAATTATTTTGTTAGTAACAAACATTACATCACAAACCTTACAACATCTGCCCCATACTTACTTTACTTTACTTCTTTTTACTTTACTTTACTTTACTTCTTTTTACGCGCAATCACCTTTTACGTTTTATTAGATGTAACGTTACATTTTTATGTTTTATTAGATATAACGCTACATCACACACATTAGAAGATCTCCCCCATACTGGGCTGTAGAACACCTCGTTTCACTCGGTGCAACAAAAGGATTGGTTAATATCATTGGATTAAGCTAAAGAAAAAGATTTATACCAGATCGCCAGGTTTATTTAACCAAATTACCACACAAGGGGATTCATGCCAAGTTTGCACAAAATCGCCAAATACAAATCCTATCCAACCACGTGGAAAGAATTTGAGGTCCATATTTCATAACATAAGAACTTCAGTTATTAAAAGGATGAAATTATTGTTTCAAGTTATCGAAGTCATTGCCGTTACATAAGAAATCTATTATACTCCCAGTTCGCCAAAAACAAAGCGAGGTTAATGCTAGCTACAAAATTGGGATTTTAAATAGCAGTAAAAGTAAAATTAAAATCACTTGCCTTGAAAATTACAACAATTACGGTGGCAGCAAGTTCTTGAAGGTGACTATTGAGCATACAATCAACCAGAAGTACCCCTTCGAATTGATGTTGTACCTCAAATTGTCACCTATGACCTGATATGCTTCACCACAATGAGGACCATGGGTTGTGATGTTCCCTAGTTGTGTTAGGGAACATTATCTTGTGGTTTGTCTAGTCTCTAGTCATGTTTGGGAAGGTCCCTTGACATTTGGAGGTCAAAGAACTACTTCCACAAACCCTATCTTGAGCGTTGATCGAGAGTGTCGCTCCCTCCTAGTTGTCCAAGGTGTGAAAATTTCAACTATGTCACTCCTTCCATGTCTCCAAGGGATAGAAAATTGCAACATTTTCACTCTATGCTCAGTGCTAGGGGAGCGACAGTCTTGTTATAGCCACTTTGCCTTGATTTTTGGGCCAAGATTCGAGATTGATCTTAGGTGGATCAACTTATCCTTCGAATATCTCTCCATTTCCATTCATGGCAACCTGAATCTCTCTTGACCAAATATTTCTATCAAGTGGTTTAGCCTCTCCATCCTATAAAGAGGACCTCATGCCTTGGCTCACACAAATGGAAAAAAGATTAGAGAGGTGGTCCTTATGATCTTAGGGTGCTCAAAGGGATTTGGAAGGAGAGTTTGAAGGACATGTTGCTGCGGAGTCAGGTATACATTCATTCATGTTGTTCATGCTTTTCTTTCTAATACAAACTTGGCCTATTTTGCCTTTTTCATGTCTCTTTTGTTAGATGTATAAACATGTTTTCCAATTGGTAATTAGATGTTAGTTAATACACTTGGTGCATTGGAAGGTGCATATCTTCTTTGTGTGCAGGCTCATCACCTTAGATATGCAAGCTAGGATCTGGATCAACAATGAGTAGCAAGGACAACCTTCAGGACTAATGCAGGACGTCTACCATTCTCATTAGGGAAATTTTTAGGGGCCAATCTTAGCCCATGGGCTAAATTTAGGGGTTTTAATTTTTTAGTGGGCTATTTTTTAATTAAACCAACATTTACTATGATTAGCCCAATTTTTATGTATTTATTTTTACTAAATGGCACATTATCCCCATAAAATATATAAAGGGGACACTAAATTGAACCATTTAGCCCCTCTCTGATACAATTTGAAGCTCCCATCGCCCAGTAAATAACCCGTCTACTCTAATTCGCTCAAATTTATAGAAATGGCAATTGCTGAGGATAAATTCGCCCTCCGGTAATCATGGAAATCCATGTTTTCGGTAATTTCGTCCACATATTATGGATTGAAATCGATTTTTTCAGTTTTAAATCGCTCTATATATATGTTTTTTTCGATTTTGTTTTTTATCATAGCTAAAAATATTTTGGGCTTTTTCAAATTTCAGGATTTCGCGACTGTGGAGCAAACAATCAAGGATTTTGGGTTTTCTTGGCCAGATCTCAGAATTTTGGGTCTTTGGAGCAAGCATTCAATTTTTTCCAAGCAAATGGCCTGATCCAGGTTAGTCTGGTTATGAATCCCGTCGATGTTAATTCTCCCTAAATGGTTTGTGTTTGTCTAAACTTATGTATGCATGTAAGGCGGGCACGAAGCAATTGAGGCGAAGAAATATCTAAATGACCTACCTATGCTGGAGATGTTTTTACGATTTCATTATCAAACTTACTGCCCTAAACCCCCGTCCATCCCTACACCGTGAATGGACAGAAAGAAAGAACTGTACACTGGTAGGCAGACCAACACCCTTAACCCAGCCACACTGCTTGGGATATGCGTTACTTACAACCCATAGACATTAGATAGTTGTTTCTTATCATACGTTAATACTGTTCCAAGGGATATGCGTTACTCTGAGCAACAACGAACATTTTGGATGATAGAAAAGTCGACTACTATACAGTGGGGAATTACTTTCCTAATGTGGACAGATATGTCCACGATAATGGATCTGTCAAGGGCCCCAATGGTCTAAGGTATGACTACGGTAAGTTCTAAGTATCCAAGAATTTTTTTGATGATAACAAATCCCACAGGATTCTGTTGGGTTGGATCAATGAATCCGACAGCGTGGCGGATGATCTCAACAAAGGATGGGATTCCGTTCAGGTATATATATAATCATGTTATCCTTCTCTTCTGCTCTGCCTCTGCTTCGGGCATCACAATCCCATGTGCTTCTTGATTGCAGGCGATTCGCAGTGTCGTGTGGCTTGATCTTATTACCAGGAGAAGCCTTGTTCAGTGGCTAGTGACGGAGCTGAATCATTACGCACCTATAATTGTAACGTCCCCATTTTGACCCCCTCTTTCATTAAATCGTAAATGATGTAAATATTGTTATTTAATCATGGTGAAGAGCTCAAGGCCAAGGCCCCACCATTGATTTAGCGTTTTATGTATTGACAATTAAAAATAAATGCATGTGGTTCTCGTGCTAGATAGGCACAATGTAAATTAAGACATCATGTAAATACAAATTTTAATGAAAAACCCACAACTAGCTATGCAATGCAACAAAGAGATAGGGGCATGATTCTACAAGGAATAGGGGGGGGGGGGGGAATTATTCAAACCCTTGAGCCAATGGTGATAAGCCAGATGTCAATGAATAAACCCTCAACTACCTATTCTGACTTATGCACCCAATCATTTAATTCTTCCAGAAATTGGTTGAGGCAGTTAATGCCTTGGGAATGAAGAGGCATGGCAGCCAATTTCGTGCATGGGCAAGCCATCAACCTGGAAAAACGTACTTTTGCTTCTAGGGCAAGAAAACACCCACGAAATGGTGCCCAAATCCATTCTGTGAACCCATAGTCTTTCCTCTCTCATGTAGTCTGAGCTAGCTGGACTTTTTCCATCACGTTTTTTACCAATTTCCTGCATTTTTCCATAGCTGGGAGCTCGTTTTTGTGTTGCACAGTGACTGGGAGAAAGGGAGTCACGTTTTGGGGGGTTATAGAGGTCATTTTTGCTCCTGAAATGCAGAAAAACATTTTCTGAAAATGAATTTGCTCTCCTAGGGTTTATTCCCCATCTACCAGTTCGTTTTGGGTTGCCCATGTTTTTCAGCACTTGTGTTTTGTTGTAGGGTGCATCCCTGTGTTGGTTGGAAATTATGAGCAAGAATTAGGAGTGGAAGTGGACCAGAATTGGCTTGATAAACCTAGTGAGGAGGTAACCTCTCAAGAAATCAAAAGGGCTGGTTTCTCTTCTATGCACACCTTGAAGAACACTAGAATGGAAGGTATGGCTTGAGGGACTGTGTATTAGTGAAGGGAATACTTCCTTGTGCCAGGTGTGTAGGTATCGTGGGGAGAAAGCTAGATAGATCTTGCAGAGGGTTCCCATATCTCTATGGATGATCCCACTAGCTTAGCAATTCTTCCTTCCATTGCCTAACAGCCTGATAAACCCAACTGTAGATTGGCTTGGCTGATTTGGTGTATCTTTGGGCTATGTGTGAGTCTGCTGTTCCCCGATTCCTTGTATAGATCATGCCCAGCTCGAGGGTGGCAGTGTGTTGAGATATTGATGATCACAACTGGCCTATGGTTGGGTGGAATGTTGCAGTTGCATAGCTAGTTGCTTGGGACTACTTTGTTATAAGATAAGTATTATCTTGTGTTAACTTTGCAATTATTTATTTGATGAATATCTTGAATGTATGATGGATTTGTAATTGAAATTACTTTCGCTGTGTTTTCTTATAATTATACATTTCCATATGTCTTTTTATATTATGTGAATGCTTATTTAATAAGTTCATGGGGCTAGATGCCTTGGCTTCAGTCTAACGTTCTCTCCATCACACTGGTATGATGGGTGGGGACGTTACAAATGGTATCAGAGCCATAGGCTACAACATTGGACCTATATGGGCCAAATCTGATTACAGTTACATGGGAAGGTCCCCTTCCTGATCACCACAGGTCTCAGCATCGGGCCTAAATTGGCTAAGTTGGATAGTTACAGAGGTAAGATCACCTCCTACCGAGCAGCAGTCATCACAGAAAGAAGGAAATATTTCAAAATTTTCCTAAAGAGTTTTTGAAAATTTTCTAAGTGTTCTGCGTTGAAAGGAAATTTTCAGAAGAACTCCGTGAGTTGGCCCGCAACGACGGAAGAAATCGCTGAGTTGGCCCGAAACGGCAAAAAATTTCTAAGTGTTTTCGGCGTTGAAAGGAAATTTTTGGAAGGACTCAGCGAGTTGGTCCGCAACAGCGGAAGAACTCGTCGAGTTGGCCTGAAACGACGAAAATTTTCTAAGTGTTTTTCAGTGTCGAAGGGAAAGTTTCGGAAGGACTCAGCGAGTTGGTCCGCAATGGTGGAAGAACTCTCCGAGTTGGCCCAAAAGGGCGAAAATTTTCTAAGTGTTTTTCAGCGTTGAAGGGAAATTTTCGGAAGGACTTAGCGAGTTGGTTCGCAACGGCGGAAGAACTCGCCGAGTTGGCCCGAAACGACGAAAATTTTCTAAGTGTTTTTTGGCGTCGAAGGGAAATTTTTGGAAGGACTCAGTAAGTTGGTCCACAACGGCGGAAGAACTCACCGAGTTGACCCGAAACAGTGAAAATTTTCTAAGTGTTCGGCGTCAAAGGGAAATTTCGAAAGAACTCCACGAGTTGGCCTGAAATTGCGGAAAAACTCAGCAAGTTGGCCTGCAACAGCGGAAGGACTGGACAAGTTGGTCCGAAAAATCTCAAATTTTTCTAAGTGTTTTCGCCGGAAGAACTCAGCAAGTTGCTCCGTAATAGGTCGGAAGAACTCAGCGAGTTGCTCCGCAATAGGGCGGAAGAACTAGATGGGTTGCTCCGAAACAGGAAATTTCAGCTATTTTTCAGGGAGATTTTCAGGTGCCGAAAATGGAAAAATTGCCATGGAACTTATGCACCAGATTGCGCGAAATGGAAAGATTTAAAAAAAAAAAAAAACGAGGGCGTTGCCCTCGACCCGCCCTGCAGTGGCGGAAGCCACAAGGGGGCAAGCCCCCTTGACCCTCGTCGTCCCCCTCATATGTCGTTGATTGTGAGAAAATTCTATGATTTGACAAATTGTTAATATAATATTTTCCCACGTGCATGAAGTAATTTATGAATTTATGAGAATATAATGCAGCTAACAATTGTGTGGATGAACACATTTTGCAGAATCACAGTTACATCAAGGCAACCTTCTAGACAGTGTAGTTGGAAGTTTTGAGTCTTGGTTGGGCCAGGAAAATGAACATCATGGATGATGCACAGGATCCCTATGAGCTTGAGACAGATGCCATGGGGGAGAACATACATGTTGAAAATGCTAAAACAAAATCTAATGGGAGAAGAAATCAAGAGACTCCTCCAGGTATTGCAGCCACCATGAGAAGCCTAAGGGTGGATTTGCAAAGTTGCAGAGAAGATAATGAAAGGATGATTAAAGCTCAGGAAGAACAAAATCAGTTGAATGCAGCCATGCTACAGAGTTTAACAGACATCCAAAGGTAAATAAAATTTGGGCATCAGACATCAAATCTAGAAAGGGGTGGGAGTAGTTCTAGGAGGAATTCCCGCAAGAGGGCCAGTATCCCAAGAAGAGTTTCTACAGACAGAACATATACTTCAGAAAACTCTTCTAATGGATCATCTGACTCAAAGGAATCCATTGAGGGTTCAAGTTCTTCATCCCGCAGAAGTAAGAGGAAGAGGCACTACAAGAACAGTTCGCATGGGGAATTTAAGAAGGAAAAACCTCCTACATTTGATGGAGAGGTAAAGTCTGGTCAAGAAGCTGAAGGTTGGCTTCTTGGGATGAGAAAGTATTTCCAAGTCCAAGACTATTCGGGAAATATGAAGGCAAGGGTAGCCATCTTCAACTTGAATGGAAGAGCATCTATATGGTGGGAACACATTAGGCAAGTGAAGAAGATCAATGAAAGGAAGATTGTGTGGAAGCAGTTCAAGAAATACTTTAGGCAGAAGTACCTCTATGACAGGTACTATGATGATAAGATCAAAGAGTTCCATGAGCTGAGATTGGGACAATTGACCATGGAAGAATATGCAAACAAGTTCTTGGAACTGCTGAGGTATGTCAGGTATATTCGAGATGATAAGGTGAAAATTCAGCGTTTCCTAAGTGGACTGCCCCAGTCGTATAAAGATAGAATTGAGTTTGATGAACCTCGAACTCTAGAGGAGGCCATAAGAAAGGCCAAGTATTGCTTTGATCAAAACAGAAGCAAACCAGAATTCCATAAGGCATGGAAGGATAAGAAAAACGAAAAGTTTGATCTAAGGAAGAAGGGGTTCAAGCCTCCTCAATTCTGGAATCAGCAAAGGAAACCATCACAGGTTGTGACTAAGCCAACTAGGATGATGGGAGACAAGCCAAGAGATCCAAAGGAGCCAAGAGAAGCACTTCAATGTTGGGGTTGTGGGGGAGACCACATTCTTAGGAACTGTCCACATCGGAATGGGAATCCAAATCAAGTTCACAACATCCAAGGAGCTGAAACTGTGGGTCAAGTGGCAAGAACAATCCCTAGAATCTATGCATCAGTAGAAGACCGCCAGGCAGATCATCAATCAACTGTGGTTGAAGTTGAAGGTAAGATTGCTAAGCAATCTGTTTCTATTTTGATTGATCCTGGATCTACTCACAGTTATGTCACTCCTAGAATTGTTGAGATTTGTGCTTTTAAGAAATTAAAGCATAGTAAATCATGGTTAGTTCAACTAGCCATTGGAACCAAGAGAAAAGTTAGTGAAATTGTAGAGAAATGTCCATTAGAGATGGATGGGCTATTCACTTACGCAAATCTGAATATTTTACCATTGGGTTCCTATGAAATTCTCATTGGAATGGATTGGTTAGAAGCACATAGGGTTAAACTTGACTGCTACAATAAGACAATTGAATGCATGGACGAAGAAGGAAACCCGGGGGGTTGTAAAAGGCATTCCAA
This sequence comes from Larix kaempferi, assembly GCA_027924585.1. NCBI lineage: Eukaryota > Viridiplantae > Streptophyta > Pinopsida > Pinales > Pinaceae > Larix > Larix kaempferi. The sequence continues at coordinate 4,211,901 of BSBM01000451.1, read as the reverse complement.
AGGTGACTTCTGTTAGACAAGTTTCAGCCATGCAATTGAAGAAGTTCTGTAGGAAGGGATGTCAATTGTATGCAGCCCACATTTTAGAGGCAACAGAGAATGAAACTCTTAAATTGGAGGACTATCATGTATTGCAAGAATTCAGGGATGTTTTTCCTGATGAGATTCCAGGACTCCCTCCAAAGAGAGACATTGATTTTACCATTGAACTTGTGCCAGGAGCTGCACCAGTGTCTAAGACACCCTACAGGATGAGTACATCGGAATTACTAGAATTGAAAATGCAATTACAAGAGTTGTTGGAAAAGAAATATATTAGGCCAAGTGTGTCCCCGTGGGGAGCACCTGTTCTATTTTTCAAAAAGAAAGATGGAACACTCAGGTTATGTATTGACTACAGGCAGTTGAACAAAGTCACTATGAAGAACAAATACCCATTGCCTCGAATTGATGACCTTTTTGACCAAATGAGAGGAGCAAAGGTATTTTCAAAGATTGACTTGAGGTCTGGTTACCATCAGGTAAGAATCAAAGAAGTAGATATTCATAAGACAGCCTTTAGAATGAGGTATGGACACTATGAGTTTGTAGTGGTACCATTCGGTCTCACAAATGCACCAACTACATTCATGTGTCTCATGAATAATGTTTTTAGCAAGTATTTGGACAAGTTTGTTCTTGTATTCCTAGACGACATTCTCATCTATTCTAAGAATTAAGAAGAGCATGAAGAACATTTGAGAATGACAATGCAATTACTAAGGGAGCATAAGCTGTATGCAAAGTTGAGCAAATGCGACTTTTATAAAGATAGAATTCATTATTTGGGTCACATCATCTCCGACGAAGGAATATCTGTAGACCCTGAGAAGATTGAAGCCATTATGAATTGGCCAACTCCAAGGAATGTGATTGATGTGAAATCTTTTATGGGCCTTGCTGGTTACTACAGGAGGTTTATCGAAGGATTCTCCAAGGTTGCAAACCCGATCACTTCTTTGCAAAAGAAGGGGATAAAGTTTGAATGGTCACCAAGATGTGAGAAAAGTTTTCAACGGTTGAAGAATCTTCTTACAAGTGCACCAATTTTGAAAATTGCAAACCCAAAAAAAGACTTTGTGGTATGTACCGATGCATGCAATCAAGGACTTGAAGGAGTTCTTATGCAAGACAACCACGTGATATGCTATGAGTCAAGAAAGTTGAAGGAGCATGAGAAGAACTATGCTACTCATGATATATAACTTTCAGCCATAGTACATGCTTTAAAGATATGGAGGCATTACTTAATGGGAAGAAAATTTGAATTAAGGACAGACCATTGTGGTCTGAAATACTTGTTTGATCAACCAACTTTAAATGCTAGGCAAGCTAGATGGTTGGAATTTTTGTGTGAATTTGATTTTGAAATCAAACACATAAAAGGGAAAGAAAACAAGGTGGCTGATGCACTCAGCAGGAAGGTACATGAAATGCATGTGGCAGTGCTTAGTACTTTCCAACCAGATTTGAGGCAATAGATTGTTAACCATATGGTTGAGGATGAAGTGTATGAGCAGATAAAGGGCAAATTGCAGCAGCAAAACCTTGAAAAGAATTATGGAGGCTATCATTTGGAAGGAGACAGATTTCTTACTTATAAGAATAGAGTCTATATTCCAAATGCGACAGATTTAAGGAGGATCGTTATGGATGAAATCCATAAAGCCCCATACTTTGGTCACCCAGGATATCAGAAAACAATTTCTACAGCAAGAAAATATTATTTCTGGCCAGGAATGAAGAAGGACATCGTTGAATAAATTTCTAAGTGTATGAAATGTTAATAGGTGAAGGTTGAACACCGACACCCAGCAGGTTTATTGCATCCATTGCCAATCCCAGAATGGAAATGGGAAGTAATTTCCATGGATTTTATTACAGGATTTCCAATGACTGTGAAACAACATGATTCCATCATGGTTGTGGTGGAAAAGTTAACAAAGGTAGCACATTTTATACTGGTTAAATCCACACATAAAGCCGATGCCATTGCAAATATTTTCATGAAGGAAATTTTCAGATTACATGGATTGCCTAAGGAAATAATTTCTGACAGGGATACCAAGTTCACTTCCAATTTTTGGAAGGGTCTCTTTGCAGATTTGGGTACACAACTGAGCTTTAGTACCACGTACCATCCTCAAACAGATGGGAAAACAGAAAGAGTAAATCGGGTGCTCGAGGACATGCTTCGCATGTATGTGATGGACAAACCATCCAAGTGGGAGGATTATCTACACTTGGTGGAGTTTGCATATAACAATGGGCAGCAAGAATCATTGGGAATGAGTCCATATGAGGCTTTGTATGGAAGAAGGTGCAGGACACCAGTGACTTGGGACAATCCAGTGAACAAAATTGTACTTGGGCCAGAATTGCTTAAGGAAATGGAACAAAAAGTTACAAAGACCAGGCAGAATTTAAAAGCAGCCCAGGATAGATAGAAAAGCCATGCAGATAAGCATAGGGTGCTTAGGGAATTTAGTGTTGGGGATCATGTGTATCTTAGAGTGAAGTCAAGAAAGAGTTCCTTGAATCTTGGGAGTTGTGCCAAGCTATCACCTAGATATTGTGGGCCATTTGAAGTGCTTGAAAGAATAGGGCCAGTTGCATATAGACTTGCATTTCCTGCTAGCACTAAAGCTGATAATGTTTTTCATGTCTCTTTGCTTAAGAAATATGTACATGATCCTAACCATGTGATTAATTGGGATGTGATCCAGGTGGAACCCGAGGGAGAGTTCCAAACCGATCCATTGTGCATCTTAGACAAGAAGGTAACATTGCTCCCGAACCGAGCCATCGGACAGGTAAAGGTGCAATGGAAGCACTACGGTCCCGATGAGGATACATGGGAGCTGGAGGATGCCATGAGGGTGGCATATCCATTTTTGTTCAATTTTGATGAGCACCGAGGACAGTGCTAATGTAAGGGGAGGGGAATGTAACGTCCCCATTTTGACCCCCTTTTTCATTAAATCGTAAATGATGTAAATATTGTTATTTAATCATGGTGAGGAGCTCAAGGCCAAGGCCCCACCATTGATTTAGCATTTTATGTATCGGCAATTAAAAATAGATGCATGTGGTTCTTGTGCTAGATAGACACAATGTAAATTAAGACATCATGTAAATACGAATTTTAATGAAAAACCCACAACTAGCTATGCAATGCAACAAAGAGATGGGGGCATGATTCTACAAGGAATAGGGGGGGGGGGGAATTATTCAAACTCTTGAGCCAATGGTGATAATCCAGATGTCAATGAATAAACCCTCAACTACCCATTCTGACTTATGCACCCAATCATTTAATTCTTCTAGAAATTGGTTGAGCCAGTTAATGCCTTGGGAATGAAGAGGCATGGCAGCCAATTTCATGCATGGGCAAGCCATCAACCTGGAAAAATGTACTTTTGCTTATGGAGCAAGAAAACACCCACGAAATGGTGCCCAAAGCCATTCTGAACCCATAGTCTTTCCTCTCTCATGCAGTCTGAGCTAGCTGGACTTTCCCCATCACGTTTTTTACCAATTTCCTACATTTTTCCATAGATGGGAGCTCGTTTTTGTGTTGCACGGTGACTGGGAGAAAGGGAGTCACGTTTTGGGGGGTTATAGAGGTCATTTTTTCCCCTGAAATGCAAAAAAACTTTTTTTGAAAATGAATTTGCTCTCCTAGGGTTTATTCCCCATCTACCAGTTCGTTTTGGGTTGCCCACGTTTTTCAGCACTTGTGTTTTGTTGTAGGGTGCATCCCTGTGTTGGTTGGAAATTATGAGCAAGAATTAGGAGTGGAAGTGGACCAGAATTGGCTTGATAAACCTAGTGAGGAGGTAACCTCTCAAGAGTATCAAAAGGGCTGGTTGCTCTTCTATGCACACCTTGAAGAACACTAGAATGGAAGGTGTGGCCTGAGGGACTGTGTATTAGTGAAGGGAATACTTCCTTGTGCCATGTGCGTAGGTATTGTGGGGAGCAAGCTAGATAGATCTTGCAGAGGGTGCCCATATCTCTATGGATGATCCCACTAGCTTAGCAATTCTTCCTTCCATTGCCTAACAACCTGATAAACCCAACTGTAGATTGGCTTGGCTGATTTGGTGTATCTTTGGGCTATGTGTGAGTCTGCTATTCCTTGATTCCTTGTAGAGATCATGCCCAGCTCGGGGGGTGGCAGTGTGTTGAGATATTGATGATCACAACTGGCCTATGGTTGGGTAGAATGTTGCAGTTGCATAGCTAGTTGCTTGGGACTACTTTGTTATAAGATAAGTATTCTCTTGTGTTAACTTTGCAATTATTTATTTGATGAATATCTTGAATGTATGATGGATGTGTAATTGAAATTACTTCCGCTGTTTTTTCTTGTAATTATACATTTCCATATGTCTTTTTATATTATGTGAATGCTTACTTAATAAGTTCATGGGGCTAGATGCCCTGGCTTCAGTCTAACGTTCTCTCCATCTCACTGGTATGATGGGTGGGGACGTTCAATAATGTAAGGAAAGACAATGTTGCTTTGGAAAGGGAACTGGTAATGAAGGTAGAGGGATTCAACTCAGGAGCGGCCCAGGTAATAAAGATCAGAATGTAAGTTATTATTTTAACTAGATAGATTATAAGAATGAGATGAATAACCTATGTGTATTGCATTGCAGGTGGATGTGGAGATAGAGTTTGAGTTGGGAGGAAATTATGAAATAGTGGAGGAGTTGAAGGAAATGACAACTCAAAGCTTGTGTGCCAGTGCAAACAAGATGACATGATTCGGGTTGATGGTATTGGCATCTGATGATTTGAAAGAAAGAAACATGGTATTCTTCAAGATTTTCGATAGTGGAGTTAATGGAAATGAGAGAAAGGTGGCCTTGTGCACGGATTAGGCCAGGTAGATCAGGCCTATATTTAATATCAATTTACCAATTTCAACCATTAAATTTTCAACTAAATTGAGAATTTGAATTACTGTAGGTCCACACTGCAAACGGATGTGGATAAGACTGGCTACGGAGGATTTGTGAATGTGAGACCCGAGCAACGCTCGCAGTCGCTCAGAGTATTGGTAATATGAGAGGAACTGTTTGTCAGTGGTCAAACTCAGCATGCTTATCCATGATCACAAGCCTAAACCAATAGTCAAGTCAACCGAAATCAGTGGACAAACTAAGGCCTATTTCAGCATTCATCATAATTGAAAAACACATGTATCTCTGCTCAGATCTGAGCTAAAAACCTAGTCACACTCATAAGAGGGATCGTGAACCAAACCCATGATTGTATTTGCTAAGGTCACCATGAGATAAAAACCTTTCTTCATGGTCATAGGTTGATAAATGATTATGCTAGGAAGAGCAAGTGTGAACCCCAAGCAAGTCTTTGCGTCATTCAAAATGAGACAACATGTGTGCTTGTAAGGGCGATAACACTATCTCACTTCATAGGAAGAATTGGATCCCTAACATATGTTTGTGTTCATTATGGGAAACCACTACCCATAACATTATCTTCACACTTGACTAGGTCACATGATTATGTAACAACAAAAATTGGCACTTCCACTTCACATTTGATGGGGTGATTGTTCTATTCTCATTGGGAGGAATAGTTCATTCACTAGTACTTGTGAGAGAAACCATGAAACATAATTATTCATTTGAAGTTGGAGTGGTGATATGACCATTTGTTGGGGTTTGAGTTATAACAATAGGACATTCACAAGTAGAGAGGAAAATTATTAACTAAACATTATCATTTGGGATAGTGATTCTATTAGCATATTGGCAAAGGCAAGGGAGAGACCTAACATTCTCCATTGATAAGGTTTGACATGAAGTGGTTTTGCTTTCATAAATGAAGGAATAATGATACAACCATTTACTAGGGTGATTTCAATTGAAACAAAGGATTCACCTCGTGCTCATGGATTCCAATGCAAAATTACTATTTTCCTAATAAAAAATAAGTTGCTAGGGTTGGGACATTTTATGTGAATCAAATAACTTCCTTATTCTTTTGGCAAGGTGAAAACAAGGTCTGGATCATTATTATTTAAAGAGGGTAATTTTGACTAGGATGAAGGTCCTAAGGTCTCATCATGAAATAAAACATTGAAGCTAAATGGGAAAATAGAAACCTTCTATCTATGACTTATTCAAGATGACCTAAACTATGGATATGAGCATAATCTAGTAAGATGTTGAAATAAGCATCAACTAGCACTAGTGTTTGATCATTGTTACAAGGAATCCTTGAATAAAACAAGCCCCTAAGGCAATGAGAAGAGGGGTTGAGATTCTGAGAGAAAGGGGGGGGTCACATGTGCATATTCAAATGTTGTGGGCTCAACAAGCATTGATCCTCCCTAGAAGTAGATCCTCTCCTATATTTTGGTATTTATGAAGAAAGGAGATTGCAAGCCTAGATATGGACTCAAGGCACAAAGGATGGGCCTTGAACTTTACCAAGGCAATTTTTAGAGGAACTATTCGTTGAAACACATGAAATATTATAAGAGAATGATATACTCCCTTTAGAGGAACTATTTGTTGAAACACATGAAATATTGTAAGAGAATGATATGCTCCCTTCATCCTTTTTGAGTTGGACCAAGGTAGAATAGATCCCCAAACCTTTGAGCTATAAAGGGTAGTGGTTCCAATTATTGTGTCCAAGTAGTGTATATTGGAAGATATGTCTTGGAAGTGAAGTTGGAAGCACTATCTCTCAAGCTAGGATAGAGAACCATAACCATTGCTAAGTTAGGGATGGAAGGCATGCCTCAAGCTAAACTAAGGAAATGAATGTTTGTGAAAAACACAGTCTAGGGTGTAAAAAATCACCATAGGGCTAGTGCCAGTGCCACATTTGACCATTGATCCCTTAGTTCTCTTATATTTAGCTAGTAAAAACACCACCAAATCAACCTTTGCAAAAAGTACATAATCGATCTTAATTTTTGATAAAACCTACCCCATTATTGCCTTCATGGGAGAGTATTTATTGATGCCATCCTTTTGTTCTGTAGATAATTATATTACTATCCAATTAAATACCACAATAGTAGGTTAATTGGAATTAAAGTACAACCAACGTAAATAGGCAATGGGAGTGTAAAGGAACTCCTATTGCTACTATACCAAATAAAAAAAGGAAATAAGAAATAAATAAATAGCTAGTAAAAATTAATAAAAGTAATGCAAATAAAAAGATATAAAGCCATGTTAAGCAACAAGTGTAGGCTTCAAGATACACTTGAACTAGAGTCATCAATAATAAGAATACTAAGGCTCCCCATTAGAGTAATCAATTACAACATCAAGGTCAATACATTGTTTAATGATGTCATCAGGGGAATAATTTTCTACTGCAGAAAAAAACCCCTATATTTGGGATCTATTTCATGCTACATGAAACAATGAATGGTGATGATGTGGAAGTTGTGGTGAATGCATGCGAGCTTGCTGCTGGGTGGCATCAGAACTTCCACTATGATGTGTCAATTTGGGGAATTATGGTTTTAAGTCTTGGAGAAGGGAAATAATTGGACATTGAATCTATGCTATATGCTTTTACTTTTTATTGTCTTGTCAACTGATGCATTTTTATTATATTGTGTTTCCCGTCAATTGAAGAGGCCATGAGTCACCATTATTTGACAAGTATTCATGGAATCAATGAAGAACCTAGATGCCTTACTCCTTTCAACTTTGATTTTGAGTAGGGATCGTTTACTTAGAAACATATAAAACAATTTATATGGAGGAAATCTCTTAGCCTCAATGCAAACATGAATCAATAACCAAAGCAAACGAACTTGATATTTATCTATTTGTAATGCTTCTTTGCTGGTTATGTTAATATGTTTCTACAATGCAATGCATCTCTTGGTTTGTTGTTGCAATAAAGTTTGCAGTTGTTAGCATTCAGTTGGATCTTATTCTTTAAAGGATTGGTAAAGGTAAATAAATGGATGGATATGTTTACTTGCATGTCTAGATAGATTGGGGTAGTTGTGTATTCCAAATCTAGGCTAGTTATTGGCCTCTATGTGATTATTATTATTAGACATCAAAATGTAATAAAAAAACTCAATAATATAAAGTAAATGTTTTTGTAAGAAGTTGTGTGGCAAGCATGCTCTCATATATATTTGGACTTACAAGTGTTGCAAAATATTGTGCCATTTTTGGCATGACTAAAAATGCTTGGTTGTTTTACACCTCACTTTTGAATACGTAATAATAACTGGAAATTTGCAGTATATAATCTCAGTATATAATCTGGAAGTTGGTTATTTGGCTTAAAACCCTACATTTTTTCAATATAGACATCAATTTATTATTGTTTAGTGTTGTTTTATATATATTTATAATATTATTATTGTTTGTATTTCTACAAGGCAGTGACCAAGTTGTGTGCAACTCTTGTTCTTTCTAGTTTCTACTCCCTTCTTTGAGTTTCCACGTGGATTTTTTCTTAATTTTATCACCCTTCTTTAGCTTAATGACTAGGGTTTGAGGGTTTAAATGCATATGAATTGGTCAAAGGGTTTGAGACTTCAGAGTACTCTATTGATGGTATTTTATGTGATTGCAATAACAACTAGTAGGTTGATCTTTTGGTTACTTAGGAGAATGGAAAAACATGGATTTTAGCGAAACCTAGTTTGATGTAATTGTATCATAATGGAATTGATTGAAGAAATCCTATGTGAATAGGCAAGAAATCAAATAAAAATTATCTTAATTCAACAAGTACTGGATAATGGCTCTTTCTCTAGGATATTATAGTTTAATGAATATGTTGTATTATTATTATATGTGGTTTATGCATTATTGAAAAATTCGCCAAGTCTTCATAATGTTTTATAATTTAATAAAAGATTCACCAAGAATTTACAAGGTTTTATAATTTAGTGAAAGATTCGCCAAGTTTTTACAAGATTTTATAATTCAATAAAAGATTCGCTGAGATTTTACAAGATTATATAATTTGGCATGACATTCGCCAAAAAATTATATATACGTATTATTTAATTGATAAAATAGGCTTCATATTTTCCTATGTATCATGGGGATTAGCCCAATTATTATACATAGAAATTTAGGGGGGTTCTTAAAATTTTCCCTGATTCTCATCCTTCTTATGCATATGTCTACTTGGGTTGGCTTGTGTATAGAATAGATCTAGGAGAATTTAACAACCAGTTGTTTCATTTTTTGTCTTGGGTTAGGTGTTTAGGGAACCTACTTTTGTCCAAGAGGAATCCTACTTATCTGTAGGGAGGTTTTCCTAACAAAAAAAATGGCAACCATACTGGGGACTTTCCCTAGTTTTTAAAACCTTTGAGCTTTTGTTTGGACCATTAAGATATCTTTGAGTCAGTTTTTTCTATTAAGTTTTTTCCTTTTGCAATCGGTACTGAGAAGTACAATGAGCCTCATACTTGATCCAACCTTGGATCTAGGAAATGTTAGTCAAATTTTACACTTACAGGACTTTGTTGCTCCTCTAGAGAGGCCCTCAAGGCAAATGTTATGAACATAATAAGTAATAATAAAATAATTAATAGCTAGGGTAATTAAGAGACACCTCATTTGGGTGAATAGTCCCCATGAGGAGCTATTTATACGGGTCACTTATCATTGTAAAGATAATATATAATCTATTCAATATTCAATATTATATTCTTATTCATGGCTTATTTAATATTCCAATTATTTTGGTAATATTGTGTGTGAGCGAACTATTGTTCGGCTCATTTGGTATCAGAGCCCTTTCTTGGGCATTCCATTGATCCCGACTCCTGGCCAAATTATCAGAGTTTCTCTGAATCTGGATTTTAGCCATCAATTCCATAGTTTCTCTGAAATCAAGCTTTAGTCATACCCCTACCCTTCAATCTAATCTTCCCCCGCGCATCTCCTCCTCTAAACCAATATCCTACCATGCGACCTTCCCTTCCTCCCTCCACCTTATTCATCCACACATCTCTCTTGTTCTGCACTTCTTCGTAGTCTACCCACACGCTCTCCCACCCGCAATCTCTCCTTACCATCTGCTCCCTCCATTGTTTCTCAACACCCTCATCCCTTCTTTCCTGTCCTCACTGTATTCCTCTCCCCAATCCCCCGCACTCATTCCTCCTATGCCACCGCTCACACTCAACAACCATGGTAGCAACCACACCCCACCACGCAACTCCCTCCCTCGGGGCTTCGTCCCCCCCTACACTGCTCCTGCGCACACACCTACGCGCCACCCTGCTGCGCGCTGCCACCTTGTTGCGCGCTGCCACCTCCAGCACTGTGCACCCCCCCGCCAACCATCCCTACGCCTCCTGTGCGTAAACACCACCCGCACCATCCTACACGCCCTCCTGCGCGCCACCCTCCCTTGCGCACCCCATTCTTCCATCCATCATTCTTACACTCTCCTTGGCCACTCACCCTACCCACTTGATCACCACTGCGAATTCCAGCGCCTACCCCAACTCCTGCATGCCCTTCCTTTATCCTTGAAAATCCAGCTCTCGACACACTCACCATTATCATGACCCCGCCGCAACCACACCTTCTACGCCTACCTCCTCTCACTTTCCATTCATCCTCGTCCTCCAAGCCGCCTCCTCCTCTCCCGAATTCTTCTCCAACATCCTCCCTCACTACCGCGAGTTCCTCCCGTGGGATAAAACCCTAATTCAAATTCAAAACAAAAAACAATTATTATAATAATATTATTATTTCTAAATAGTAAATATTATTATAGTATAAACCTTGAAAATCACAAATCTTTCATTATAATAATATTATTATTATCTTTTGAAATAATAAATTATTCCATTAATATATATATATATATGCCAAACAAGGATTTTTCAAAGGAAGAAAAAAATAAAAAAGAAATAATAATAATTATTTTTGGAAAAGGAAAAAGGTTATTTAACCTAATAAGAAGAAGACAAGAAGTAGTCAAAGGAAGACAATTTATCGTTGAAAAAGTCAAAATCAAAGGAAGAATATTTGAAGAAGTCAAGGTCAATTAAAGGCTCGTCAAAGAATTCAAAGTCAAAAGAATGACTATTTATCATCAACGAAGTTAGAGATCATGGAAGCTAGTTTGCGACTACAAATAGAAAAATTAGAAACAAAGTTAAGGCGCTATCGAAGATACAATGAAAATTTACGTGACATGAATACAAAATCGGAAGCACTGGTTGAACTACATAAGCTACAATAAAAGTTCAAGGAACAAAAAATTTTCGACCAGAAAAATCATATAGAAAAATTGTCTACGCAAATCGAGGAATTAAAAGACGAAAGTGATTTCATTTAGAGATTAAAAAATCAAGATATAAAGAAAGAAATAAATGATTAGAAATCAGAAATAATACGCTTGAATAAAATCATTAACGAAAAGGATGAAGAACTAACACAGATACAACAGAAATTAAAAGATCAAGAGTCAGTGGTCGACCAGTGTCAACAACAGATAAAAGTTCTTCAACAATAAAACGACGACACTAAAAACACACACGGGTTGGAGATCGCAAAGAATAATAAATCATTATCCAACAATTTCGAAGAAATTTTCAGATTAAGAAATCATAACAAGATGTTAGTCACGAAAATTAAGAATTTGAAAAATATTCGGAAGGCAGAACACTCTATAGAAGACAATGAAGGAAAAATTCTAGACAAGTAGGAAGAAAATAGCCGCATCAAAAATCATAATGAAGATCTTAAGGAACAACTTAAGAAGTCCGAAGATGACAGAAAGTCGCAAGTAGAATTGATTAAGAAGTTTCAAAAGGACAACATGCAGCTAGAAAACAAGTTGGAAAATATAATGAACCATTAAAAACTCAAGGGATGACAATACGACTTCCAGCTCAGATCAATGCTCAAAAGACGACGCTTGTAAAAGAAAATGACATTGTGAAATTTCTCTATCGACACCCCAATCATAAAAACCAATATCCTGAAAAAGGGGAAATGTCGAAAGATGATTCAGCAACAAATAAATTTGGGATGGATTGATCCATCAACATATAGGAAGTTATGCTCTACACTTAGAAGTTTGTATCGACATGTTTCTTCAGCTACGACGTCACAAGGAACAATGCGACAACATTACAAGGATTTGAGGACAAAGCCTTTCTAAGAGAGAGGCAATGTTATGAACATAATAAGTAATAATTAAATAATTAAATAATTAATAGTTAGGGTAATTAAGAGACACCTCATTTGGGTGAATAGTCACCATGAGGGACTATTTATACGGGTCCCTTATCATTATAATGATAATCTATTATCTATTCAATATTCAATATTATATTCTTATTCATGTCTTATTTAATATTCCAAGTATTTTGGTAATATTGTGTGTGAGCGAACTATTGTTCATCTCAACAAAAATTGCCAGTCTATCACCCCCCCTACAGTGTTTCGGGGAGTGAAAATATCAGTCTACTGCTCTATCTAGGTAGTTGTAGGAGCGAAAATCCCTCATTTGGGGTAGTTCTTAGCCTTGTTTTGGATGATTTTACTTGGCTTTTGCTTCTCAAATTTTGGTGTGGTTTCTTGTTGCTTGTTTGACGTTGTGTGGACTCCTCATTAGAGCATTTGATTACTTGTTAAGTCTTTTGAAACTCATTTTTGATTCCTACCAATCTTGGGAAACTAGAACTAACATAAGCCAACTTGATCCTTTGTTGGGTCTACATCCTTTTAATTTTTGGACTATTTTTGCTTGTCAAACAACATCTGAACCTTCATAACATTGGTTTGGACACTCCTAAACCCTGTTTGGGAAAATTTGGGACCTACTAGACTTGTTTGGCAATCCAAGTGTGAATAGGGATTTTTGCATCCAAATTTTGGTTTGTTCTTGTTTTTTTAGGAAATTTCCAAATTGTTTCAAGCCTAGGAGTTTGTAGCACTGTCCTGAACTCTTTCTTACCAATTGATTGTGCTCAAATTGAGTAATTAATTTTGGAATTATTAATGATATTGAGAGGGTGGGTGAGCATATTTACAAATTATTCAGTTTTTACAACCTGCACCAATATCAATTTAACACCACATCAATAAAAACAAAATGTGCGCAAATATTTGAAGAAACTTATATATATGTGTGTGTGTGTGTGTAAAAATGATATTACAAAGAAAGACAGGGGATACCAAACTCCATTGATGTGAGCATCGAATCACTCAGACATTCTTCTGATTGGGACACTATAATGAACCTTTTTTAAAATTTTATTAAAATGCCCAATTTTCCACTTTTTCCCCAATTTCGACCTTTGACTAGTTTTGATGCCTAGGTCCCAAATTTGCCCCAAATGATCCCAAATATTCTAAGAAGGTATATGAATGATATTAGGACTTGAATATGATGTTCAGGGATGATATATGGCCACCAAAATACTTCTGCAAACTCTCTTAATATTCTAGACCAAGTATGGAATTTTACTAGCAACTTGAGGTTCAAATCCCCCTAGGGTAAGTTCTGAAAATGGATCTCCAAATGCCTCCAAACCCACTTGAAATTATGAAAAGAGGTAGGGGATGTCTAAAGTAAATTATTTAGGTCTCATGTGCACCATTAATCAATTATTAATTCTTTTCTAACCTTCTCCCAAACAACAACAAAAATCACTAGTTCGACCTTTGGGGGAAATGGCATTAAATCTTCTCCAAATGTAATGAAACTTCACAAAATGACTTCAAATGCTTATATACTGAACATGAAACTTGTATAATATATCAATAAAATTACATCTATTAATAAACCATCAGTATTTTACTTATCCATTCGAATCCATCAACATTACATTGGTTCACAACAAGGTAGTGGGGGAATGGCACTGTTTGTCCATCAATGAGCAATTTAACATAGTTTTTCTTGGAATATCGACTTGTGGATCTTATGATATGGTTATTACAGAGATATATATCATCTTACATGTACATGAATTCGAAATGGCATTCCTTCACTACTATATGCAACCACAAGAGCGCTATGGGGAAAATGGCACCATTTCTTCATTAAAAATCAAATTTACACATTTCCACTTGGAATTTCGACCTGAAAATTTCTGGATATGAAGAAAATAGTATTTAATTCATATTATAAAATAAATGGGGCATTATAATCTCCCCCAAAGAGTACAATAGCTCACCAAAAACGCCCTCCCTTAAGGAGCAAGAATTTGCCATAAAAAATGGAAATGGTTGAGAGAGTGAGAAAAACTAGAAGAAACCATGAGCTGAACTGTAGCTTACACATGCAAATAAATACTCCATTAAAGATCCAAATGAAAGGTCTGAATTTTCTTTCCAATTACCAACTTGGATGGGAATCTTTCACTCTCGAAATTGGCTAAGGCAAGAAACTAGTCATCCACTAGCTCTCCCTCTTCACAAATGCAATTGCAAATTTCTCAAATGATCAAAATCTTGTTTCATTCTTTATTATTGAAATTTATAAAGTTTCCAAGCTATCTATGGGTCAAATTCCTTCCAAGAGATGCATTCCAACTCAAGTTGGGAAGAGATTCCAAAGAATGCCACTTGTACAACAATTCCTAGTCTCCCACTTCCACCAAATCACATGTGGAAGCATCTTAGCTGCCCTAACTCCCTTGAGCACCCTCTTGGAGGCTATTTTTATCCATGACATGTCATATATGTCATATTTCAGCCTTCAGGTCTGATTTGTGTCATAGGTGTCATATCACCTTCATCATTGTTGTCATAGAGCTAGGGAATCTAGCCCAAGTGTCTCAGTAGCTCCAAATTATCTCTTCCTCTTCCATGGGAGTTACTCCTCTTTACCAATTCTACTTCCTTAGATCATTAGCTTCCATATGAAACCTTACCAACCTCCAAATACGTTTCCTTACCCATAGATTTGAATGGGATAATGTGCATGCCAAGTGTGTGGAGGGAATCTAGCCACCTAAGGACTCCATAAGCCTCCAATTGTCTTCATGAACAAATGCCACATTGATTTTCACTTGTATATAGTTATTTATCTCCTTTATTAAATATTTATGCCATTCTAATGTTCAAACATCATTTATTATCCCCCTTATTCCAAATCCCAAAGCTTCCACCCCCAACCTAGGAAACTAGTAATTTTCCTCGGCAATTATTTGACCTTTAGCATCAATTGGACAAACTCTCATGAATATAGCCAATGGCCTTAGGACATTGTGAACCAATTCAAAATTTGGGACATGACAGACACTAATCCCACTGGAAATCACTAACTTGAAAACTGTAGACTTTAACCTGTGAGGACACCCATCCTCTGTACAAGCATCAACTTGCTGAACCAGGGTCCAACCTATGAGGACACCAATCCTCTGTGCAAGCACCAATTTGTAGTGTTCATGCACCAACCTTAGTGGAGACATCGATATCCTTTCCTTGCCCTGTCCAACCACCCTGAGAAGAAGATAGTACATATTTCTAACTGCAGGTCTGTGCGCATAAAAAATTGCACTCTGTTATACTGACTGCGTGCTCTTCCAGTCGTTCAACTTAAGATGCAGTTTCTCTTACAATGTTACACTGTGTTACACCATTGATCCACTCGTCAACATAGATTATGTCCATGTATATATATATATACACATGTTCCTTGCACCATCTCACAAATGATCAGATCTACATGTTTGCTCCTTATGTTGCATTTCCTATTTCCTCACACAATTCATCAAATCATCTTTCTTCTTCTGATCACTCAGGATTATTCTGGGTTGTAGCAGAAGGGATCACTGAAGTAACTATTTCAATCACACTTTTATCGATGGAAACTAGCCTTTCCAAACATAGAGAGGGCTCTCTCTCACGATTCTTTCAGCACACAAAATATCTATTGCATTGGATGGTGTGTATAAAAAGTGGCAGCTAGACCTTTAGATAAGGATTTCTAGGTTTTTTTCAATTGGTTGGGGTCAAGGATAGGTGTATCATAGGGCATGGAGTCAAACTTTAATGGCATTCTGTCACAGATGACTGTTTTGGACTGTAATTTCAGAGGCAAAGGAGAGATAAATGAGGTTTTTTCAAGTCAAAAGATATCAGCAGGTGGTAGCAGAATGGGAAACAAAATCCGTCATAGAGTTAGAGCATTTATGAAGGAATTCTAACTTGTGATTTCAGGAAGAAAGGGTGGAGTATCTAATCATATGCATCTGAAGCATAAAAGATGAATTTTATACCATGTAATATTGATCTAGACACTGTAGAAGAAGACAATCAATGGAAAATACTAATGAAGAAAACATACATAGGAATAACATACATCAAAACACCCATCACAAGAATCTCTGCTCCAAAATTAGGTCTTCACATTAATCGAGAGGTTGGGTTTCATTACATACTTAGTTGATTAGTACTCCTTAGCTCAGGGTTTGGCTCTTCTTCTTGCTCTTGTAGGAGCCTCATTGCAGGCCCTCTGAGGGAATCAAGAAATATCACCTATGTTCCAAATACCAATTTGAAAGGAGAAGTTCCAATGGATCTCTTGGAGGTGATTCTATCATCCCACAGAGCAACTTGGTCAACTTGGTATGCCAAGCCCTTTTATTTTCTTGCAGTAACTTCTTGATGATCCTAACCAAGCTTCTGTTAAATGACTCAGCTAATCCATTTCCTTGGGAGTAGTAAGCATTAGAATGGCCCAATTTTATGTGAAACTCATTGCAGAAATTGATCATTTTCTTGGACTTGAAATCTTGGGCGTTGTTAGTGATTATTTTAATAGGGAAACCAAACCTCGACATGATATTTTCCTCCAAAAATTTGATTATAACTATGTCTGTGGCTTGTCTGGTTGGTATGGATTCAATCCATTTGGTGAAGTAATCTGTGGTAGTCAATATCCACCCGTGTTGTCCAGAGGAGTTGGGAATAAGTTCACCAATGAAATCTATACCCTACTGTTGGAAAGGGGCCTCTACAGAGATTGGTTTTAAAGGAAAGGGTAAGAGCTTCCTTTTTCCTTCAAAGATTTGGAATTCATGGCAAGTAGCTACTTCTTTGTATGCATCATTGAGCATGGTGGGCCAATAAAATCCTGCCCTTAGAATCTTGTTGACAATGGCCTTCCAGTAATGATGCCCTCCACAGACACCTTTGTGAAACTCTTTTAGGGTCACTTTGGCTTCATCGTCCATCATACAGTTCAGCAAAATACCTATAGGGTCTTTCCAATAAAGGTTTCCATTTAATATGCAAAAATTTGCAGCCTTCATCTTTGTGGACCTAGCTTTACTCTTATCCATCTCAGGGGGTGCTTGTAAGTTCTGTAAAACATATATAATATCAGAGTACCAAGGAGATGATAAGAATTTGTCTGATACTTGCAACAGTGGGTCTTGAGCACTTTCTTCTAGCATGTGTGAAACCAAGTTCACACTTAGTGAATCCCAATTTGATTCAGCCATGAACTTGGACAGTCTATGTACTTTGATAAGCTTTCTAGGCTTGATTTCCAAGTCATACTCCAATAGTACAACTATCCATTTTTCCCTTCTACCTTCTGGATCAGGTTGTGTCAATATATCTTTTACAACATCATTAGGAACATAAGCAACAACATGGGAATGTAAAACATACACTCTAAAATCCTTCAAAGTTTTGATCATGGCATAGGCCTGATTTTCCATAATATTTTATTTGAGTTCAACATCTCTAAGAGCTCTGCTGAAGAAGGCTATGGGATGCTCATCCCCTTCCTGGTTTTTTTGTATAATTACTCCAACTATAGAATGCTCTAAGGAAAAAGAAAACATAAGAAATTCCTTCTCAAAATCATGACTGATTAGCACAGGTGCTTCAACAATTTCCCTTTCTATGTCTCCAAATGCTTGCTTCGATTCAACAGTCCATCTGATCTGATTATCCTTTTTAAGCATGTTTTTAATTGATCCCGTGATCTCTGCAAAGTTGGGGATAAATCTTCTTAAAAATTTTACTGTACCCATAAAAGATTGGACCTCTTTTTTACTCCTGGGGAGTTCAATTTTTTGTATGGTGTAAAATCTGTCTCGGTCAATTTTAATTCCATATTTAGATATTATATGACCCAACAACTTGCCTTCTTGCATGGAAAAATTTGACTTCTTAGGGTTCAAAGAAATCCCAAATTTTCTACATTTTTAAATACTTGATGTAAATGTTTCAAATGCTCTGTAGATTTGGAATACACAGTAATATCATCCATATATATAACCACAAACTTATCTTTCTCTTCTACAAAATCTATGTCCATAGCTCTCTGAAATGTGCTTCCTGCATTCAGCAGACCAAAAGGCATTTTTGCATACATGAAATTCCCCCAAGGTGTGGTAAATGTTTTTTTGTCTTGATCTTCAGGTTGTACTTTTACCTGAATGTATTCTAAAAATTCATCTAGCATGGAAATTCTTGCTGCACCTACAACTTTCTGCAAAATATGATCCATTTTGGGCAGGGGATGGTTGTCTTTCAGGGACACTTTGTTTAGATTTCTGAAGTCAATACACAGTCTAATTTCTCCATTTTTCTTTCTTACTGGGACTATGATAGCTACCCACTTTGAAAATCTTAATGAGACTATGAGTTTGGATTCAGAGAATCTCTTCATTTCCTTTTCTATGAGAGGGAGTAGGACAGGGTTCATCCTTCTTAGATTCTGCTTGAATGGTTTTTCACTTGTCTTCACTGGTATTGTGTGTTGTATGATATATGTATCATACTCTTTCATGTCTTCATAGAACCATGCAAAAACATCAGCAAATTTTCTCATTAAATCAACATAATCATATTTAGAACCCGGGGTTATATATTTAGAGAGCTTGACAATTTTAGGTTCTTCATCATCCCCAATGTTATAGTCTTCAACTTCACTGTGGTTTGGAGCAACTTTAGGATTTTTGGCCACATCATTTTCATCAAAAATATTTTCCAATGGTACCGACCATTTGGGGATATAGTTTCTTTTCATCTGCAGGATCCCTTTATCTCTCAATGTTGTTAGGAACTCTGGTGGATCAGGTTCCCATTCATCACTTGCACAGTTTTCTTGATCAATATGGGTATTGGCAAACTCTTCAGTCATCTCTAGGAATTCCTTTATCTGTTGATCATCTTCAAATATTTTCCAATGCTTGGTATTGTATGGGATAGAAGGCCTATTCTTTATATTGATCATATAAGTTCTGGTCGGATAACCAGGGAGTTATAATATGCTAGCAGTGCTGGCTAAGATATCTGCTGTTGTGTTTTGCTCTCTAGGAATGAAGGAAATATTGTGTTATGTGAATAAATTATCAAACATATCCCCAAAAAAATTCCTATAATCCCTCATTTTGGGATGCTTGGTCTCATAAACCCCATTTACTTGTTGGATTATCAATTATGCATATCCATAAACTTTGATCTTTTTAGCTTTGAGTTCTTTAAGTGCATTCAGACCCAACAGTAAGGCTTCATATTCTGCTACATTGTTTGAACAATCAAACATCAGTTTGAAGGAATGTAACCTGGGGCATTTATTTTCTTCATATGGGGGGATGATCCATACTCCTGCCCCAAATCCTTGTTTGTTCACAGCCCCATCAAATCTCATAGCCCAGTGATCTTATTTTTGGACTGTGGCTGTAGCTTCTGTTTCTAGTTCTGATTTCTCATCACTGCCCTTTTCTATTTGCCGACCAAAGTCCTTTTTGTTTACAGAGTTGTCGATCCATTGTATAACTTTCTCACTATCATATTTATCATCTGGTTCAGGAAGATTAGTAATTTTCAAACCTTTTTCTTCTAAACCAAGATCATAACAGAAAACCGAAGAGCTTATATCAGTGTCTACAAAAAATATGGGATGATTATCAGGCTTGCTTTTGCTGCTTACTACATAGGACAATCTATGTTCTCTGTATAGTCTTTTTCTTTCTCCAAAATCCAAAAACATGGATGGTGGCATAATACATATCCATCTGTAGATTTCCTTTCAATTTAGATGCCCAATATCTAGATAATAACATCCCAAATTTGGGGGGAATATCTACCACTACCACTACCGCATCCATTATCACATTCTTTTGAGGGATTTGTGTAACTGCTACAACCATGTATTTAATCATCCCTAAACATTGGACCCTTATAGAATCAAAGGAGAACAAATATTTATAAGGACTAGTGATTTCTAACCCTAGACTTTCCACCATTGATCTTGGAATGAGGTTATGTGAGGCCCTAGAATCTAACATAGCATTATGCAATATATGATCATGTATATTTAGACTGATATAGAAAGGGGGAACATTATATTCTAGAGAAGTTTCAACATGGGGTCCAAACAGAAGGGTGGAATTATCATCATGCAAATTAAGAGTATCTGGTTTCCTTCCTTCCTCTATCTTCACTATTTTCAGAATCTGATCCGTGTACTCTGAGTTTTTTACCAACTCATTTAAGGGAATTGAGATTTTTATTTTAGAGATTTCATTTTCTAAACTGAAATAAGAATGAATCTTTTCTATTGTTTTCACATTACTTTCATCCCTTCCTTCTGGGCCCTTTTTAGGAGCTTCTACTCCATTTTCAATTGCTTTATCAGAGGTAACATTATTTGGATCACCCTTCCCATAGGTTTCTTTTTTCTGTTGTTGAGAAGTAGATGGATCAGAAGTATCCTTTCCTTGGTCTAATGTTACCTTTTTGTTTCTCAAATTATGTTGCTTCTTAAATTCAAAAATTGCATTTTGGAAACCTCTTTGATATTGCTCAAATTTTGATTCCACAGGTTTCTATCTAACTGTAGAGATGATTAGTCATGTTAATATTTAGTCAAATAGAATTGGGGCTGCATCTGATCAAAGAGGTGGATCTGATCTTCAGGTTTTCCATCTTCCTTTTCTCCTGCTATCAGGTTCTCAGCAAAAGGTGGTCTAATTGGCCGATTCTCTGCATTTCTAGGATCCTTTGGTTCTCTTGGTTTTCCCCGTGGGGCATGGGGTCTCCTATAATTGTTATTTCGATCTTGAGGCTCTGGGTTTTCTCTAGCAGGAGGCGTGTTATCAAGGGAGATCCTATCCACCAGTTTTTCCATAGTTCTCATCATCTGCTCAAACCTGGTGCCAATAGATTGGGATGTGGAAGGTCGGGCTACCTCATTAGGTCTCTTTTTCTCAGATCCACTTATGCACTTTATTTTACTCGAGGCCATCAGATTAGATTCTACTTCTACAACATCTTTCAAAATATCAGGTAGGGTATCATATCTCATTTCTCTCAACATGAGAGCAAATCCACTGTCAAAGCAATTAGCATAGTGAATTTTGGCTGCTCCCATAGGGGGCTGTTTGACGAACAATCTACCGAGAGCGGACTCAAGAACTGATCTCCCTAGATTAACGTAAGTCTAGAACAAATAGGATAGAACACAAAATACTTTCCTAGATCAGATAGAAATGCCAATGTAAAGATAGATCATTTACCTTAGATTCGCAGATCCCTTTCTTCTTTGTTGATCCAATGCCCCAGCGCTGCCAGATCTTGAACAACTACACCCTGTTGAACATATAATAGACCAAGAATAGTGAAAGCATATATCTCATATGATAGATCTAAGTTAACAGTTAAGGAGGAAAACTCTAAACATTATCAATGCGACAATATTTATGGAAAGTAATTGTATTAACTGTATTGAAAAGTGGAGAGTACAATAGAAAAGAGGATCACAACCATTTCCTTAACGTTGCAAGCTCTTTCCGACAAGCCATGCCAAAGCTCCTAGAGAGAAGTAGATGTTCCCCAAGCTAGAGTGTTAATATACCAAGCTAATTTCACCAGCATAAGAGTACCATAGACTTCCCTCCTTTTGGAGAGGGGTAGAGCCTCACTTATATAGGACTAAGTGGATAGGATATGGATAGGGTAGGTTGAGATATGATAGGAGAGAGATAGGGGATCCTACCCATAGATTAGGAACCGAAGGCTAGCTCCCCCAACAGGTCAGGGATAGGGATCCAAGTCAGCAACCTTCGAGAATGAGCTCGAAGAAGCTATTTTTTCCTTTTAACTGACTTCGTCGCACCCTGTAATGGAGCAAGGTGCGATGTCGCAAGCTGCATGAGTGCAGCCTATGACGACCTCTCAAAACCTAGCAGAAGTGCAATGATGTCCCTTCCAAGTAAATGACTTGGTCAATAGAACTTCAAGAATGTATACACTGAATCTAACGGTGGTAAGATTTTAGGTGTAACATGGGCTTGATGTCCACAGGGATAGAATTGTACATTCTCATGAACCTGGCTGAAAATTCTTGGATAGTCTCAACATTAGTTTTCTTTGTGTTTTCATATTGAGTGAGAATTTGGAGAGGATTTTTTTATCCTGCCATCTAGCTAGGAAAGCTTGTTCTAACCTCTCATAGGTAGAAATTCCTCCATTTGGAAGGGCTTTGAACCATTTCTTTACTTCTCCAACAAGACTCTAGTAAAATAACCTCATCGTGAAATCATCCTCATCTACCTCATCCAAATATATAAAATAAGAAAATTGGTCCACATGCTGCTATGATTTGCCACTTCCTTCCCCATCAAACCTTATGAGGTGTTGGGCATAGCCCACAAATAAATCATGGAGATTGGCCAGGAGGGATAAAGGGGCAAATCTGGCAGCCATTTCTCTTAGGTTTTGCTTATAAACAAGAGGGGGTTTTGAAATAGCTTTAGAGCTAACACTAGGTATTACAACAATATGGATTGAAGTAGCAGGAGGAGTAATCAGGACTTGGGGGTATCTTTACTAGCTTCTTTAGTGAAGAGGAATAGGTCACTGTTTTCTTCTTTGGCTTGTAGATTCTTCCACAAAGAACTCAGACAGTGGGTTTGGAATTTTCTTTGATCAAATAGGGTTTCTTTCAGATTTGTCTCAGATTTAGACCTAAATAAGGGCTGCTCAAATTTTAAATCAAAAGAGACAGTCTCTATATCCTATGCCTCTTCCTTAAGTAAAGAAAAATACCTAGTTAATGGGGCAATACCTATTTGTTCTTTCCTTGATTTTCGGATGATCTTTTTTGTATCTGACACGAACTGTGCTGGTTCAGGATCCGACTGATTTCTGGTAGGTATCCTTTGGGAAGCCAGAATTGTTTCAAGAAACTCGCCAAGTGTATCTTGTGGGACTGTAAATTTGATTGTTGGATTGGCCAAGGAAAATATCACAACCATTATGTATCTGATCCTCTGTTTCCCTCAGATATATGATTTGATTCTTTGTAATTCTTTTTTCTGGGAAAATAAGTCCTTCGCTCCCCAGTATGGTCGCCATATTTTATCACTCAGGAGTCTTCTGTGTTGCAGCAAAAGGGATCACTGAGGTAACTATTTAAATCACACTTTTATGTATGGAAACTAGCCTTTCCAAACACAGAGAGGGAACTCTCTCACAATTATTTTAGCACGCAAAATATCTTTTGAATTGGTTGGTTGTGTATAAAAAGTGGTGGCTAGACCTTCAGCTAAGGATTTCTAGGGTTTTTTCAATTGGCTGGGGTCACTCATAGGTGTATCATAGGGCATGGAGTCAAACTTTAATGGGATTTTTGTCACAGATGACTGATTTGGACTGTAATTTCATAGGCAGGGGCAAGATAAATGAGGTTTTTTCAAGTCAAAAGATATCAGCAGGTGGTAGCAGAAAGGGAAACAAAATCCATCACAGAGTTAGAGCATTTATGAATGAATTCTAACTTGCGATTTCAGGAATAAAGGGTGGAGTATCTAATCATATGCATCTAAATCATAAAATATGAATTTCAGACCATGTAATCTTGATCTAGACACTGCAGATGAAGAGAATCAATGGAAAATACTAATGAATAAAACATACACAGGAATAACAAACATCAAAACACTCATCACAAGAATCTATGCTCCAAAATTAGGTCTTCACATTAATCGAGAGGTTGTGTTTCATTACATACTCAGAGTCTTTATCTCAAAATACCGACCCTTGGGTCTTATTCAGAACCTGCATTTATAGGCCTACAAAAATATCAAAACTTATAATGTGGCCATTTATTAAACCAGTAAACTATAATTGTTTCTTGATATGTTAGATGCATTGATGGGAAAATTCAGTGCATTGTCACTGTAAACTCGGATCGTAGAAAACCACCTGTCATCCTTCAGATCGAGTTGTTTCAGGCTGATTTGCAGGGATAATCATGTTGTGCCTTCCTTCTGCCTTCAGATTGACTCCTAGTCGTGGAACAAATGGATTTTTTCCTTGCGAAATTATGCATTTTACACGGCCACAAATTGTTCTGATAAAGCATCTTCAGTCTGCAATTTGAAATCCACAATCCATGGTGCAGGATTCGGAACTCGGAACTGCCAAATGGACTTTGTCAAATTTCACTTCCGCAATCTGCAATGCGAGATTCGGAGAGTTGAAACATCGTCGCACAAATTTGCATAAATTACCCTTCTGCAATCCACGATGCGGGATTCAAAAAGCAGAAACTCAAATCTATGCTTTTGGAGAAATCGTGCCTCTACAATCCCCAATTCTCAATGCAGGTTTCGGAAATCAGAAACTTGAATCCGTTTCTTTGGAAAAATTGCACCTCCACAATCTGCATTCCGCAATGCAGAACTCAGAAATTGGAACACCACTGCACGACTTCGAAAAAATCACCTCTGCAATCCACATTCCGCAATGCAGGACTCGATAATCGGAACGCCACTACATAACTTCGCAGAAATCACCTCCGCAATCCGCAATGCGGGTTTCGAAAGTCGAAAATTTGATTTTGCGCCCCTAGACAAATTACGCTTCCGCAATCCGCACTCTGTAATGCGGGTTTCGGAAGTCGGAAACTCCACTTTGTCATTTCGAAAACAAATACCATTCCGATTTCCGCAATCCGCAATGCGGGTTCAGAAAGTCGGAAAGCCTTCCTGGTCGTATGTGTTGCTGGTTTCTTCCTAGATATAGATCTAGATTTGTTCTTGAATCTTGACCATCCAACCTTTTTTGAAAGCGGAATGCCTCCATTTTCTTGTTTTTCCTACTGCGGCTTGATCATTTGGTTTGAAATTTGTTGATACTTAGTCATTTTTTGGAGTTCCTGCTTCTTCTTTTGGTGTAAAAGGTAAATGGGCATGCTTGGGGCTTCGATGGGGAATGCTCTTCCTTTCCCCTTGCGGGAGATTTCTTAGAGTTGATAAAACTTCTAATTCTCTTGAGCATTTCATGCTATCTGTTATCACCTCAATCAGCTCTCATGGAGAAGAGAGAGGCTCAAATGCGTAATGGCTTTTACTCCAAAAGAAGAAGCAAAATCTACCAAAAATTGCTAAATGTTAACAAATCCCGACAGGATGAGCTAGCTACAATAAGAAAATCAATAAGATGGAGGTCGTCCACTCTCAAGAGATCGAATGGTCAGGATTGAAGATAGAGCTATATCTACGGCTGGGAAGCAGTATGATGTGCACTTGATGAGAAATGATAGATCTACGGCCTAGATCAAAAGGCCTAGATCTGTGGCCCGGGAACAACTTCGTTGGAAAAAGAGCACAGGGTATAAACTTGTGAGGTTGGTGTGAAATGGCTACCTCCCACTACACGTCAACTGGAGAGGGATTTCACTGGGCCCAAAATTGCTCCAAAAAACCCCTCGAAACCACAAACCACCCGCGACAAAAACACTCATGATTTTGAGACACAAAGGGGCGGGAAGAGCGACCAACAATGGGAATGAGAGCACAAAAGTAGGATGATGGATCTACGGGCGAGATACAACGTCGAGCAAGATCAACAACTGGGTTTTAAATTCCTGAATTGAAGGGAAGAAGACTAAGAAAAACTATGAGATGTTTGACGAAAGGAACATAAGAAACTACAGTCCCTGGAACCATCATTGAACAATGAGTCTTCCTGATTTTTTGCACAGCTCCAACCACCGCCAATCTAGATCGAAGGTAGGTACCTGTTCATCATCGCACCCAATTTTAGTTTATAAGAGGAAATTATGGAATCAACCCAATTTTTGTGCAAATTTCTAGACCCGAAAGAGGAATTGATAACTGACCGAGACATTGAAATGTATGACCCAATCCTAGTTAGAAAGTCAGTTTCATGTATCAAAGACAGGTTCAAAACCCAACAAATCCTGGGAGTGGACGTCTTAAATGTATATAGATCCTATTTGATCGATTTTTCCTTACCATAGACCCTCCCCTTCCCAGGACTGGTATACTGGTGTGTGAAACAATATTCCACTACTGACAAAGTGGTCCTAGCTAAAAATGACTCCAAAATCATCTGTCCCATTAGTTCCAGAGCCATCATAGAGATGTTGACCCTCCCTTCCGAATTCGATCTAAACCCTAAAACTATAGAGGAAGAGGGCATAATTAGAGAGTATAGGGAAGCCACCACGGAAGTCAAAGATGTTTTCCTTTGCAAAATTGTTGGACTAGGAAAAACCCTGACTAATTTGTCCTTTCCACTAGATGCTGGACTATTTACCCAAGATACCCAGGATGTTTTTATCCTCCTAAGCCAGATTCTAGGGCATGATGATGACAAAACAGTCAATGAGTTCATGTTGAGCACATTCTTTCAGATTAGTGAGGCAGAGACTCCACCTAGTCTCAGATTTGATGATTTTATTGCTAAAAGGATGCATTCCCAGATGGTCGATTTTGACATGAAGAAAGGGTTCAGATATCAAACTTCTTTGTTTAGACTAATCCAATTTATAAATGAACACCAACTAGATATATCATGCCTATTGTTTTCTGCTGCAATAAATCGAGATTTTAACTTTTTTTATTATTCTAACAAAATCATGGCCATAGTCTATAATTTGTTGTTTGATGAAGAATTTCCAAGGGCCACTAAAGAGATATATAATACTTTGCAGTTGTTTCCACAAACTAGGACATGGGATTGGTTCTTGCATTCAAATTACACTATAATTAGGGTGTATGGCTTTACAGGGAAGCCCCATGTACTACCAGCATTCTTGATGGATAGGGTCTCTGCCTTAGAGTTCCTAAGACATAATATTTTAGCAGAAGAGGAGCATTTTGGAGCTCTCAAAAAAGGTATGGACATCAAATTCCCCTTTAAAAAGGGACCGTTTATAGTAAGGCAGAAAGGGGAAGCCCAGATCGTTGAAAAGATGCTCCAAGCCATGAAGTTCCAACAAGTAGAGGGAATAAATTATGACCCCCATCAAATCATTTCCCAACGAAGACAATAGAATAAGTGGAAATCCTTCCAACATCAGAAAGTAGAAAAATTGGAAAAGAGAGCCAACTTGTTGGAAGTATTCCAAGAAGAGCTGGACATTAGAGTGTCTATTGAAGAGGACATTCATCAAGTCATATCACAGGTCTTACACCAGATGCCCAAAGAAAGTGGAATCCTCCAGACCCCATATAAGACAAATACAGCTAACAAGAGGGCTATATCTGAAGTAGCATACATGGAAATAGGTGATCAAGCCTCCAGCAAAAATCCCAAACTGGATCTTTCTCAGGATATCATAGCACTTGAAGAAGAGGTTTCAGTTCAAACTAAGGTAAAAAGGTAGAAAAATCCCCATTTCTACAACATACCCAAACATTTGCAGAAGTTGGAGAAGCTAGCTCAGGCTCTAGATACCGAGGAAGGACAAATGTACTTGCTCATTTTGCAGAGCAAGAAGGAAAACTGCCGAAAAAATTGATAGATTGATGCCACAAGTAATAAAGGTGGTTGGAGAAGGAGTATCACTACTGTCAGCCAATGATCTAAGCAAAAGGACTTTTAAACTTGCAGTGGTAACTGAATGACATGTGTCAGAAGTAGAGCTAGATCTGGATCAGATCAGTGTTCATGATAAGATCCAACTACATAAACAAACTGGGGACATATTGTACGATGATTTACTGCAATCATCCATAAAAATCCATGAGCTACAAGGTACTATTTCAAAACTAGAGGCCTAGTTAAAACAAGAAAAAGTGGATAATAGGGCCACCAAGGCCAAATAAAAAGGTTGCAGGAAGATTTAATCTCATTTGGAGTAGATCCAAGTCAGAATCAAGCTTTCAAGAAGCTCTTTGAAGAAAAAGAAAATGAGATGCAGACCTTGTAGAAGAAGCTTAAAATCCATGCCACCCAACATGCTCAATCAACTGAGCTCATAGCTCTAGATAAATAAAAAGAATATTTGGAGGAGGAATTTAAATCCTACAAGGGTAAGGTGATCAAGTATAAGTACCAAGTACAGGAATTAGAAAGACATAAAGAGGAGTTGGAGAGCAGGGGAATGGGACCTCCTGTGATCCCAGTTTAGTCTACCTTTGTTTCAACTGAGGAAAGCACCAAATCTATGACAACAATCTGTTTGAAATATGGATAAATCAAGAAGCTTCAAACATAAAAGCAGAATATTCAATAAGAAACTAATCAAAATGTGGAAAGAATAAAGAAGATAGAGCAAGAGAAAGATAAAACCTTGGAATATTATAAGAAGCTACAAGAGAAGTATGATAGAATACAGGCCCAGGTCTAGGGAAATTTTCCCTTGTAGGGAGCTAAACATCAGTTGTGGGATATTTTAGCCATAAAAGTATCAAATTTCAGACCTCATATTCAATTCATGGAAGAAAATAAAGCCCTGGAAGCTAAATCCCTAGAAAGAGTTCACGTAGTGAATGAAAACTTAGCTACGAAGCCCGAGCAAACTGCTCAGAATGCTCTAAATTTTTTGTATTCTTTAACTAATGATGATTTGAATAAGTTACAGGTTGTTGACAGAGTAGCATATATTATGGATGCTAGGAGAGTAATAGAAAAACACACTCAGGTTAAGAACATGCAAGCTAGGGCTAATATCCTGCTAGAATAGGTCTAAGCATTCAAAAGTCATTTCACTAAGCTACAGGAAAAAGGCCTCCCATCATTTTGGGATGAAAATGGAAAATTATTGACAGGATAAGAATATAAAATTTTAATGGTTAAATGCAGAATGGACCATGCCAAGTTCGAGGATGTTAGCAAATGAGTTACAAGGAAGCTCATCCTAAACAAACTAGGGGCATATTTTGAATTGGTAAACCTCTTCACAGCAACAATATCCACACCGTTTCCCATATCACCTAGAATACATGCTGAATTCGAAGTCATGATGGACAATGAACTGCCATCACAAAAACATTGGAATACCCTGGAGAAATGGGGTAAACAAAAATTAATCTTACATCCCTAAAAAAGATGCATAGCTAGATAATGGATCGAACTTCCATGACTAATAGATGATTTGGATACAAAAGAAAGCATGGTCAATCCCTACAAATCATCCTGAAATGGCTCAATCTAAAGGACAACAGGTAGTTTTGAAAAAATGTGTTTACACTGGCAGTACACTGAAAGTATCCCACTAGCTTATCTCTAGTTCATGAATCAAAGGTTGATCCAACAACCTGAGTAAAGAAATAACACAACCACATCACTTGTAGTTTTTATTTTTATTTTTTTAAATAGTCCATAAGAATAATAGTTAAAATAGATGTATTACAAGCATTTATAATCTTGAATTTAATAAACAACCACATATGGTTGAGGGATTCAAGAAGGTTCTTATTTTTTGTAAGCCTATGAAAACAGGTTTTGAAGAAGGCCAAAATAGGGGGAATTTTTTAGATAAGAAAGCTCTAAGCAATGTAATGATATTGACATTTTCTTATTAATGAAAAGACTTAACCTTTGGAACAAAGATTCTTGAAATGAGTGCTTTGATGTATGTTTTTTCTTGTGTATGTTTTCCTTGCTATTGTTTTTCATCAACTGTCTTCTTCTAAAGTATATATATCAAGGTTTCATGGTCTGAAATTCATTCTTATCTAAATTCTTTAGATGCATATGACTAGTTACTCCACCTTTTCCCTTCTGAAATTACAAGTTAGAATTCATTTATAATGCTCTAATTTTGTGATGGACTTTGCTTCCCTTCTACTGCAATCCACTAATCTCTTTTGACTTGAAAAAGCCTCATTTACCCTACCTATTCCCTTTGAGTTACAGTCCTACTAGTCATTTGTGAAAAAAAACCCTAATAGTTGAATCCATGCCCTTGATACCCTTATCCTTA
This sequence comes from Larix kaempferi, assembly GCA_027924585.1. Classification (NCBI taxonomy): domain Eukaryota; kingdom Viridiplantae; phylum Streptophyta; class Pinopsida; order Pinales; family Pinaceae; genus Larix; species Larix kaempferi. Next base: position 4,181,694 of record BSBM01000451.1, on the reverse strand, counting down.
ACCCAACCAACCGATAAAACTAAAAACTAATCCACCTATTATTTAAAGTCCTAGCCACCACCATTTAATCCAAAACCATCCATCAAAGTAACATCTTGCAAGCTTACAGAGTTGTGATAGAGAGATCCCTCTCTGTGTTTGGAAAGGATAGTTTCCATCCATAAAAGTGTAGTTGAAATAGTCACCTCAATGATCCCTTTTACTGCAACCTGGAAGAATCATGAGTGATAACACTACCAAAGCTTGTCAATTCAAAATATTACTCCATGCGTTCTTCTAAGCTTACATTTCACTCATCGACTTCACTTCTTAATTATACTTCACTTGTGCAAACAATGCGTCGACAAGTTGGGGCTTCTCTAAATGGTAACACCCCTTCTTCCTTTCTTTTTGGACAAGCTTACCCATGCATCTGTCACTTGTCTTAATCCACAAAAATGGAGTACCATGATTGTGTGGGTCCTGTGCACACTAGTTCATTGCCTTGGTGGGACTTGCGCACTTGGGGACCATCACTCTATGAGTATTTCCTATTGGAGTACAAGTACTTGGTGGGTGCACACTCTTTCGAGACTTACATGCATATTTGATATACTTCTTCAAATTGGCATAAATACACTAAGCCATATTTGACATCTACTTTGAAGTATCACGACCAGGTGGGATTCAGGCCTTGTGCACATGGTTTTATTCACTTCTTCAAACTGGCACATAGATACTAAGTCCACTTTGACATCAATGAAAACCAAAGTTCAACAATCTCCCCCTTTGGAATTGATGTCAACACCTTATGAATCTGTGCACATCCTGATCATGAATTACTCTGTTTTGCTTGTACACAATGCAGTGCTCCCCTTGTTTTCATGCCAGTTTGATCCTTTTCTTTGTTGCGCAACCTTCGATCAATCCTTCTCTTTTTTTTCATTTCTTTGTGTTTCATGTGTTATTATTTGTCCTTGATACATGATTCTTGATATCTCTGTGCTTCATGATATCTCCCTAATTCATGATATCTCTCCCCCTTTGACATCAATGGAAAAGGGATACTTCCCCTACACAATTGCAGGTTCTCTTCTGAACTTGAGCTCTGACTTTGCATAGTCTTTCATACTGACCTTGTATAACTTACCATGTCCCTTGTTTGTTTCAATTACTCCCCCTATCTTCTTGATGTGTTCCCTTTTCTTTTGTTTCTTCTATTGCATCATGCTAAGTTTCCCTGCAACATGTACATATGTAATTGTTTATGTAGTTGCTACAATTTTCCTTACTATATATGTATTTCCCTTGGGAAATTGCAGATTTCCTTTCATCTTGATTGTTCCAGTCTTGTATTCTTTTATCAATGTCGTATTACATAATTGCTTGTTTGGATGCTTCTGCACGATTCCTTGTCTTCATGTTGTCTGATTCTTTTTTTGCAGATTCTTATATCATTGCTTCTTAGCATTTCTCCCCCATTGATGCCATGCTACTTTTCCTATCTTCTATGCTCAAGTATCACACTTTCTGCCATCATGATTCTTCATTCATATTCCTGTCGCAATACAACGATCTCCTTGTGTAATTGCACATTCCTTTTTTGAATTTGCACTATCTTTTATGTTGACTTCTTCATGCTTTATTTTATTCCTTTTGTTGCATCTACTGCACCGTGCGAGGATTTTATCATATCGGAGAGGCTTTTATGTGACAAAATTATCATCATTGATTAAATACAGCTTCATTAATATTGTTATTAATGACACATATCTTCGTCTTGGATTCATGCATCTTGTCATATCTTCCAAAATCTCTTTCATGATGTCGCACATATCTCCATCCATCAACTGGCTTTGCAACAATTCGTTATGATTGATAACTCATGTGTATTGTATGATGTCTTGTTATCATACTTGATCCTCTTAGAAAATATAAATTCAATCATATAGAATAATAAGTTCAATTTTCCTTTTTGTCCTTTATCCCAATCCTCTTAATTCATATCTATTAATTTTTCAGAAATTTCAATCTGATCTAGGATCTTAACTGAGAGAATAACATGTACAGCATATCTACAGCATATCAATCATGGACACAATAATGCAAGCACACAAGAGACATAGAGTTTACTTGGGGAAAACCATAAAGGTGACAAACCCCAATAACTTCCTCAGAGATAGATAGAGCAATGATACAACCCAAGCATAATAGATAGGCATCTCCTAGCAGTAGCTTCTCCTCCTCCACAAGTGCGCCACTCTCCTGAGAGTGTGAGAGAGAATAGAATGATCAAATAGAGTGACTCCCGCACTCTATTTATACTTGACTTGACTTGCCTAATAACCTTTACTAGGTCTGCCTTAACTTAACCACATAACATAATGCTGACTGGGCCGACACCCAATAGGGTGGTCTAATAACCCTTTGACCCACATGGCCGACCCCCAATAGGGTGGTCTAATAAGCCTTCAACCCACATGACTTATACAGGGACGACCCCAACAAGGTGGTCTAATAACCCATCAAGTATAAGTTACGACACTTACAATATAAATGACGACACTTCCGTATAGAGGAATAATAACATCTCTATAGGAATACAAACACTTCCGTATAGAGGAATAATACCATCTCTATAGGAGTACAATATACATATATGAAATACATTCCAAAGTTACATATACATCAACACTCCCTCTTAACTAGGAAGGTATTTCTCGACATAGGTCTTCTAGCACAAGTATTCTTCTCTGGATCATCGTCACTGGATAATCGTCATCGAGTCATCGTCATCATCATTGTTGCTGCTATCTCAATCAATCTCTGAATCTACTCGTCATACGAAGTTCTACAGAGCCAGTCCTTTTTCATACTGGATGTAGGCCCACCACCTACAGGTCTTCATCATCACTGGCCATACTGTGGAATCCTCAGGACTTATTACGTGCGTCACAAAACCTTAAAAGAGTCTCTTGACTAGCAAGAACCCTAAAGAGCATCTGAGGCCTTTTTCATCCTGTCCAGATCTCCAGGACATATTACATGTGACTGTCACAAAACCTTAAAAGAGTGTCCCAGGAATGTTTATGTGCATAGCATGACCGACAAGAACTCTAAAGAGCATCCCAGGAACATTTATGTGCCTAACCATGACCGACAATATCTCCAGGAATGATTACATGCAACCTCTGCTACAAACCCTCGAAAGAGCATCCCAGGACTTATTATGGGCACACAGCCCAACCTATCGGATCTCCCAGGTCTTACATGTAGCAGCCCACCACAAACCCTGAAAAGAGTATCCCAGGACTTATTACGGGCACACAGCCCAACCTATCGGATTTCCCAGGTCTTACATGTGGCCCACTATCACAAACCCTCGAAAGAGCATCCCAGGACTTATTACGGGCACACAGCCCAACCTATCGGATCTCCCAGGTCTTACATGTGATACACAGTGCCAATCCTTTTTCATAATGGATGTGACCTAGAACAAATCTAGGATTTCCTTTGCATAACCTGTCCACAGCCACAGAGTATCAACCTGATACTCACCATACATCATCCTGATGATCATCACTGCATCGTCCTAATGCAAGTCATTTGGAGCAACATCCTAAAGCTCGTCATCCATGATCATCTTGATCATACAATGCATCTACTTGATGCATACCAAGTATCTACCTGATACATATCACCATACATGATCCACCTGATCATACAATGTATCCACCTGATACATACATAGATACATGATCCACACAATGTATCCACCTGATATATATCAACATACATGATCTACCTAATCATACATAGTATCCACCTAATACATATACAGATACATGGTCCAAGCATCCAACATGATGCATATACATATAAATGATCCAACTAATAATATCCAGAATCCAACATGATGTGTACATACAAATACATATAAATGATCCAACTGATCATATCCAGCATCCAACATGATGCGTACATACATATACATATAAATGATCCAACTGATCATATCCAACATCCAACATGATGCATATACATATAAGTGATCCAACTGATCATATCTAGCATCATCCTGATGCATATACAGAGCAGTACATGGAGCATCATCCTGATGCTCATCATCCAGCGCTTACATCCACAACCATGTGAAGGATCCTCCTTCCAACATGCTTGGAATGGCTTCAGCAAATGTGTCCATCACTTCTTCCTCGAAGTGTCGTCAATCTGAAGAACTCCAAGCTTCTCTCTGAAGTACTCAAACTTCACTCTGGCTAGTGGCTTCATCAGTACATCTGCAATCTTCTCATCCGTCGCAACATATAGGAGCTTCACTGCTCCTCTCTATACCATATCCCTGATATAGTGGTATTTGATCTCTATGTGTTTCGAACTGTCGTGGAACAACGAGTTCTCAGACAGCTTCATACAACTTTGGTTGTCACAAAAGATACTAGTAGCCTCCAGCGGGAGATCAAATAACTCTGACAGTAGCTTCCGCAGCCATACTACCTCACAAATAGCCGTACAGGCTACAACATACTGTACCTCGACTGTACTTAGTGCTACGCAGGACTAATTCCTGCTAAACCAAGAGATCACACGTGATCCCATATTGAAGCAGCACCCAGAAGTGCTCTTCCTATCTGCAGCATTGCCTGCCCAATCTGAATCAACATAACCCTATAGGTTAAACTTTTGATTCACATCATACTTGAGTCTATAATCAACTGTACCCTTCAGGTACCTCAGAATATGCTTTATAGCAACCAGGTGAACACTTCTTGGATCCGTCAGGAACTAGCTCAATGTGTTCACCGCAGAGCAAATATCTGGTCTCGTGTTCCTTAGGTACATCAAGGACCCAATCATCTGACGATACATAGTGATATCAACCGGCTCAGATGAAGCATCACACAGAAGATTTAGGTTTGATGCCATAGGTGTGGCCATGGCCTTGCATTCCATCATCCTGAACCTCTTCAGGATCTCTACTGCATACTTCCCTTGTCCAAGGAAGATTCCATCTGCACTCTGCCACACCTCCATACCTAGAAAATAGTGCATCATCCACAAGTTCTTTATCTCGAACTTGGCAGCAAGCTTCCGCTGCGTGTCGGCAATCAATCTATCTTCATCTGTAATAAACAGGTCATCCATATACAAAAGTGGTATCACTGGATTTCCTTCCTCAACCTTGTAGTAAAGGTTGGAATCCACTTTACTCTTGGTAAATCCCAAACTGGATAGAAAGCTGTCTATCTTACCATACCAAGTTCTGCACATATATGACACCCTGTCATGTGTCTCAGAACCAAGTGGCTGCTCCACATACACTTCTTCTTCAACTACACCATTCAAGAAAGCTGTCTTGAAATCCATCTGGTGTATCTTCCATTTCATCACGGCAGCCAGAGCCAGTACAGATCTAATGGAAGTGTATCTGGCTACAGGAGCAAAATTCTCTATGCTACCACCTGTAGCATGCTTGATCTTGTAGATCCTCTTGGAAGTCACTACAAACTCCCATTCAGGTCTTGGGACTGCATGCCAAACATCTTCATGATTGACTGGTACTCCTTGATCATGGCATTCTTCCCAGATCCTAGGAACTTTAATATCTTCAATATTTTCAATAGATAATTTTGTTGCTGAACAAATGTTGTAGTTCTTCTTTTGTAGGTGATGGTATACGATCTTTCCTACACAACAAGTTAAATTGCATGATTAGAAAACATCTCATAGTTTTCAGAACAAATTCTTACAAATAAGAAATATGTCATACAGTCATGCAATTATCTTAGCCAATTATTCAATACAACATTTATCCATATCCTGTAACTTTCTAGATGCCTTCCAATCTCTACCAGAACATTGTTAAGAGTGTGCACAACTCCCAACATGTCAGCAAAGAGGTTTCATTCTAGATAAGTAGCAATGGAATGTTGTACAGTGCCATAGGCCACTTACCCATGTATATTAGTAGTATACTGTTCATCAATGCAACTATTCTAATATGAATAATACAAAACCTAATTCTAGGAACATGAGTATATACATTATTGAACAGTATTATTTAAACAATAAAATATGCAAGGAATGATAATTCAAATACTTATCTTTGTTTGTTTTTTGGGTTGACTCCCTCTCAGTCTTTGCTTCTTCTCTGCAACTCCATTTTGATGTGGATTGTTGGAAGTGGTCAACTCCCTCTGAATATCTGCATCCTTGCAGAAACTACTAAAGTGTGCTCCTTCTTGATCTTTGCTTCCTTGCAGGAACAACTGGAGTGTGCTCCCTCTTGATCTTTGCTTCCTTGCAGGAACAACTGAAGTGTGCTCCCTCTTGATCTTTGCTTCCTGGATTACCTGTCCTTGAACTTATATCCATCACTATGCATGCTTATTAGTATCATCATTGTGTTATCCTCAAGGTCTCATACATAATCACACATTCATTAGTATAATCTTAATACTATCAAAACACAATAATCTTAAACATGTATAGTCATGATCATTTCAAACACAGATAATAAACCTTAGTATTCAAGGTTTCAGGGAAGTCTTCTTTTACTCATGCATATTCTTATTTGATCATAGGACTCTTCTGGTTAGTTAAATCATCAATCAAGATAAGAGACATAAAATGAATAGACCCTTGATTACTTACATTTCTAACTTTATGAATAAACATAACCAATCATACCAAGTATACTTATATAAGGGATCCTAACACAAGGTAGGATTCTAACTTGATATAGGAAAAACATACCTGGATTGGTATGTTAGCTAGTTATGTCTAACATACCCACATGATGTCTTCTTGTTCTCTTCAATGACTTGTGCTAGTAACCTGCATATCTCATAGGTTAACCATTATAGAACCAAGTTATACATACCTCGCAAATAGATCTTCTAAGTGATTCAACTAGAACATGATCATATCATATGTTCTTGAACTAGAACATGATTTGTCTTTCTTAGTGTTCCTTTCATGTTAGCGGACAACATAAACCTCATACAACACCATAATGCATTAGTACAATCATAAGTGTCAACACCCTAATCAATGAACATCTTCTATCATGCATTCATAATTTTATTAAGGTGATACGACAAGTCTAAATTTAATCAGGATTGTACTAACCATAATAACATGAAGACAAACATACCATAAACTTAGTAATGAACAAATCTCGAAACATACCTGGATGAGTCATACCTGTCGATATTGCTTGTAATCTTCTTATGTAAGGCCTTGGCCTCATCTCCCTCTGAAACATGAACTTCTTCACTTATGCAGGTGACCAATCCATTCTCTTCTAGGATTAAGCCAATCCACTTGATTTGCAGGAACTGGATCTGGAGCTGGATTAGGGTTTTTCAGAGAAACCGTAAAAATTCAAACTTCCGAAATGATAGAAATATGCGACTTGATGAGCTGATCAAGCTGGTATACTCATAATTTGAAAACTGCAAAGTTTCACCCCTCAAATTTGCCTTTGAAACTTCTGGATTCACTGGACATGACCCTGAAATAGGGTTTGATAAAGCCCACCCTTCTGCACAATCAAAAGGTTCGATCCAAAGCTCTAAGCTTCTATTTTTCTGAGGAGCTTCCAGTCGTGGTCACAGATTTGAAAAATTTCCATTTTTGCAGAAGCCCTAATTTTCCACTTTTCCGATCAAAGTCCCGAACTAGCGTTTGATCAAGCCCGACCTTTTGGCCAACCAAAAATACTGTTCTTGGTCTCTAAATTTGGATTTTGGTGAGTATCATTCAGCCGTAGTCTCCGATTACAAAAATTCCAACTTGCTCTGAAACCCTAAATTCCGGAAGCCATGAATGAAGGTGCTCAAAATAATTCTTTTTTGACAGAAATATGTACCTGATTGTTTCCGGTGTAACTCCAAACTTTTCAATCCACAGGGTCTGAAATGTTTTCTTGTGATAGCCCGACCTGTCATCTTTCCAACCCCATAGATCTTACCTCAAATGGATTCTCTGAGAGAGATTTAGGAGAAGTGTCGCAACATGAACTGTTTATGGGGTAAAACAGGGGGCGAACTTGTACGGTGTTCCACGTGTCACTAGTTCAGTTTCAGAATCGAAAAAAGTTACCTGAGAAAGTACAGTCCATGCACTGCCTGTCACTTTTTACAAAATTTCATTTGGAGCTTCCTAGCCCAAGTTATGACCTTTTTTCCAAGGTCACCTATTTATGACTAAGATCTGGAAGAGGCAGAAACCCTATATTGTACAAATCATAAATCACAAAGTACAATGAATTAGAGGTTGTCCTTTGGAAAAAAGGTACACGGGGATCTTAGCGTTCCCCTGTACGAATTTCAGACCCTGAAACCTTGCCAAAATTTATTTATAGCGAAAGTGCTACGATGACTGGTTTTTGCTATATCAAGCCCTAGCTTCGTAATTGAAACCAGTGTCATACATGCCATACCATGCCTTCTTTTAGGCTAGCTCTGATACCATGTTAATTTTTCATAAATTTCAATATGATCTAGGATCTTAACTGAGAGAATAACATGTACAACATATCTACAGCATATCAATCATGGACACAATAATTCAAGCACACAAGAGACACATAGTTTACTTGGGGAAAACCATAAAGTTGAAAAACCCCAATAACTTCCTCATAGATAGACAGAGCAATGATACAATCCAAGCAAAAGAGATAGGAATATCCTAGCAGCAGCTTCTCCTCCTTCACAAGTGCACCACTCTCCCGAGAGTGTGAGAGAGAATAGAATGATGAAATAGAGTGCCTCCCGCACTCTATTTATACTTGACTTGACTTGCCTAATAACCTTTACTAGGTCGGCCTTAACTTAACCACATAACATAATGCTGACTGGGCCGACACCCAATAGGGTGGTCTAATAACCCTTTTACCCACATGGACAACCCCCAATAGGGTGGTCTAATAACCCTTCGACCCACATGACTTATACAGGGTCGACCCCAACAAGGTGGTCTAATAACCCATCAACTATAAGTTACGACACTTAAAATATAAATGACGACACTTCTGTATAGAGGAATAATAACATCTCTATAGGAATACAAACACTTCCATATAGAGGAATAATACCATCTCTATAGGAGTACAATATACATATATGAAATACATTCCGAAGTTACATATACATCAACAATTTTCCTTTTTTTCCTTTATCCTAATCCTCTTAATTCATATCATCACATGTTTCCATGAATGTGATTAATGTGCAGTCATGAATACAATTAGCTTCAATCTCTCTTCAATTCATTTTGATCTACATGGAAGACACCTTCCAAATCTATTTATGAGCTATGTGTGGCCTTGTTATTTTTCCGAGTTCCTTAATATTTCCCTTGTCGAGCTCATTTTAGTTTTTCAATTATGAGCATCGTGAATTCGACTACAATGTCTACCCATTTTTAAGGTTCAAAAATCCATTAGATAGTCTTCATTCACTGGTTCAATCACAACAAGCTGGTTTTGAAAAGCTAGAAATGGAGATTGGTATTTGTCAGTCTTAGATGCAAGAATTAGATCTCATGAAATGCTATACCTAGTCGTATATTAATCATGGCAATTCAGAGGAGATACTAGTTCTGAAGTGGCGAATTGATTTCCTAGAGTGACAACAAAAACAAAATCTTGATTTGTTGAATTTAGTTCGGATGGAGCAGTGTAATACAAACAAGCCTTATTCAAACTTATAAATCTGACAATTTCTACAAGCTCCTAATTCCATTGAGCGATCTTCACCTGATCTTGAGCTTCGGTTATTTCTGTAGCCATCCAACCATGTCATGGAGCCATCCCTATCCAACCATGTCACTGAGCTAGATCTCGAGCTTCAACTATGATTTTCATTTTGTAACTGTCACATCTGCCCAAGATATAAGGGCACATTTTGTATAAGCTATTTTTGTAATGTCACTGCCTTTTAATACAAACCAATTTGCACAACATTCACATGAGTTCCTATTTTCCACAATATGACTATACGTTTAAATGTACTTCGATTTTAATCTGATACAACAACACTTTTGTCTTTATGCGCAAGTTGTTGGTCATTCTTTTTATCGTCCAAAAATTCTTACTAAGATCATTATGATGAAAATAATACTTGAGGATTAATATATCATAGCTTTTTTATATATGAACAAGATCATGTGACCTTTGGCTACACTGTTTCAGTTTCCTTGAATCCACATAGCCTTTTGAATTCAAGGGTATTATTTGCACACTTTGGAAGTAATCAAATTAAGCAGCAATTCTCTACTGCCAAAAGAGTATTTTCATTATTATCATCAATTGCATAGACCTATGAACATTTATTTACCCATTTTTGTGTGCGAATGGGTTTTTGTTGATGCTTTACAAGACTGTTCTTACTACTGGACTATTATGCTAATCTTTGGCAATTTTGAGCTTTATGCCTAAATCCGTCACAAGCATAACACCTTATAGTATGAAAATACTTCGTAGTGTGACCATAATAATTGCATCTTAAGCATCTTTGTGAACTAGACCTTCTTTATAAAAAGGAACATTGTAATCATTATCATGCTTGAGTTGGTTTTGCTTAGATGAACCAACTTGCTGACTCGCAACAAGAACATGCTTGATGTTGTAGACATTTTTTATCTTATTGTATTCATGCCCAAACTTGTCATTTGGTGACCTTTCGATATTAGCATCTCATCCAAAACTAATGAGTTGTTCTTGAATTTATCTTTGACTTTCTTTCCAATAGGATTTTTTTCATCATGTGGATCTACGCAGTCTTGAGTTTTGTTCTCAAGCCCTTTTATTTCAAAAGAGCACTTCCTTGAAATCTTTAGATGTTCTTCTTCTTTTCTTACTTCATTTAGATGTATTGTCAACAACTTATTTCCTTGTTTTGTTTCTTCCATTGATGCTTCCAATAAGAGCTTATTTTCTTCAAGATTCTCAATTCTATTATGTGCTCAGGCTAGTTGTTTCTTAAGTTCTTTGTTTTCAATTTTTGCCTCTTCAAGTATTTTGTTCATAAGCGATTCTTCGGTTCTTTTGGATTTGATTGTTTCCTCAAATTTGAGCAACTGATCCTTCTGTAGATCGAAGGATTCTTGATATTTATGCAAACTAATTTTCAAAGATCGATTTTTCTTTCTTACTTTCTTTAGTTCATCCAAGGAACTAATCAGTTCACCCTCCCAGTCAACTTTTTCATTTTCTTCATTCTTAGAATCAAGGATTTATTCTTTTCTCTCACACTCTTTTTGACAATTATTATTTTCATGCAAATTGTAATATTCTGTACAGGACTTTGAGGATGAAAAGAAATGCCATTGTAGACATATTCGCTGAGAGTATCTGGAGTAGGATCTAGTTGTTTTTCACAATACTTATTCAGCACAACCTCCTTGCTATATGGTTTCTTCTTGATAGAAGAGTAGTAGTTATCCTTTTCTTCAGGGCATTTATATTCAAGATATTCTACCATCACCATAAAGAGTAAATCTCTTGGATTGTCATCACCCTAATCTTCATCAGATGAACTACTGTCCTCTCTTGAATATAGACTCTTCTTCTTTTTATGTTCATCCTTGGATTGTTGGTGTGACTTTCTTGTTTATCTATAATTAAGATCCTCTTCATTGTCACTATCCTTGGATTCCTTGTAGGGACACTTAGAAGGAAACTGACCTACTCTACCACATTTAAAACATGTGATGGGTAACTTACCTTTGTATTTTCCTTGGCCTCTTTTGATATTCTTCAAAAAATTGACTTCCTTATCTTCTGATGTATCATAGAGACTTTTGTTGGACTCTTTCATGTTTTCTCTTGTCTTCTTGGATGCTTTGAATGCTGCTTCTTTTCTTGTATAATTTTCCTTTTCAGTCCTCATCTCATGTGCTGTAAAAATTCCATGAAGCTCATCCATCTTTAATTTGTCCAAATCACTTATGTCCTCCAAAATCGATACCTTGGGATCGATATTGTTGTTAAATACCTTAACACATTTTGAACAACTGCTTCTTCATCAATTTGTGCACCAAGTCCTCTAATTGCATTTCCAATCTCATCCACTCAAAGGAGATAGGCTGCAATGTTCTCTTCTTCCATCTTTTTGAGGGTTCAAACTGTCTTGAGAAAGTTTGCATTTTTGCTTTCTTGAATTTCTCATCTCCTTCATAAATGTTCTCGAGATTGTCCCCTGCCTCCTTTTCTTGTGTACACTACATAACCTTGGTGAATTCCGAGTTTGTTAATCCACACAGTACTGCATTTTTGTCCCTTGCATTGCATTCATACTACCTCTTGTTATCTGCATCCACTGGAGGACTATTAGGAGATTTGTAAACACTTAGGATAGATTGTCATACATCAACTCTAAGTGATTGTAAATACACCTCCATTCTTATTCTCCAAAAGGTATAGTTAGACTCACAACCTTGGTGCTCTATTTGTGGAAATCCCTATTTTCCTATCCATTTATGCGCAGTGATCTTTATCTTCTAGCTATTAAACTGTTATTGAAGCAATGCGCTCTGATACCAATTGTTGGAATTATTAATGATACTGAGAGGGGGGTGAATCAGTGTCATGCACATATTTACAAATTATTCACTTTTTACAACATGCACCAATATCAATTTAACACCACACCACATTTGCTCCTTGTGTTCCTGCATTTCTTGTTGCCTCACGCACTTCATCAAATAATCTTTCTTCTAATTCCCTTGTCAGAGCATTTAATTATACTGAAGCTTGTCAATTCAAAATATTAGTCCATGCGTTCTTCCAAGCTTGCATTTCACTCCTCGAATTCACTTCTTATTTATAGTTCACTTGTGAAAACAATGCATCCACAAGTTGGGGCTTCTCTAAACGGTAACACCCCTTCTTCCTTTCTTTTCGGACAAGCTTACCCATGCATCTGCCACTTGTCTTAATTTGCACAAATGGAGTACCATGAATGTGTGGGTCTTACACACACTAGTTCATTGGCTTGGTGGGACTTGTGCACTCGGGGACCATTGCTTGGTGAGTATTTCCTATTCGAGTACCATTACTTGGTGGGTGCGTGCTCTTCCAAGGCTTACATGCATATTTGATATACTTCCTCAAACCGGCACAACGACACTAAGTCCTCTTTGACATCTACTTTGAATTATCAGGACTAGGTGGGATTTAGGTCTTGTGCACATGGTTTTATGTGCTTCTTCAAACTGGCACATAGACACTAAGTCCACTTTGACATCAATGACAACCAAAGTTTAACAATTAAGGTTTCATAAGTTTTTCTATAGTTTCATTTGTTTGGTTTGAAAGTGAAGAAGTTGGAAGTGATTGGGTCATCCAATTATCTCCAAGATTTTGTTTCCTTTGGTGCATATTTTGTTTTCTTTGGCTTCATTGGTCTTAGTTAAACTTGATTGGACTATTTTATTTCAATTGAAAAAGAAAAGAACAACTTGTATTTTGGTCTCTTATGCCATTTCAAAGATCTTGAAAAGTGAAATTTGGTTCTCTTCTTTGTCATTGACTCTGCCTCAATCTTCATTGGAATTTCAAATTGAAAGCAAAGAAGTATTTTATTCAAGTCTTTTGTGCCTTTTGAGTCTCCAAAAGAAATAAATTGTCTTTATTTTGTTGTCTTTTGTTCCCATAATTGAAGTCTCTCTTAGTTGAACAAAGAAGTTATTTCGATTCTTTTATGAAATTTAAGAGTTTTTTGAAAGGAATAAAACAAAGAAAGGAAAAAGAGTTTTGTTTTGGTGTTTGATTAAAGGATATATTTGCATTTAAATTCAAAATTGGTGAATATTTTAAGAGTTTGGTTTGGCATTGTTTATCATTGAATGAAAATAAAAATTTGTATTGGAATAGGGTGATTATTGCATTGGAAATGGAAACACACTCTCTCTTTTGTAGATAGAGTTTGTCGAAGTGAAGAATTTGCATTTCATAATTGCATGGTTTTGATTCAAGTCTTCACATCATCGGTTTAACGTCCATTTACCCTTTGAGTAAAGAACAACCCAAAAAATTAACCACGTGTTGGTAAAATAAACTAGACATTTTTGTTTTGTTAGCAAACCAACAATAGTACAGGGGTTAGGACTTTTGGACTAGGTAAAGTTAGTTAATCGTCCAAGAGTCACTAAAATGAAACTAGGACTACTAAAGAGTGAAAATCCATTAGTAGCGCGAAGTGCTTGTTGTGAAAGCTCCCTTAACACAGGAGTCAAGTGGTAGGAGAAGTCAAGAAGAGTGTTCGGACCTGTCCCCGACATTCTCTCTTAGTGGGGTTATGCGAGTTTGGGAGTAATCTTAGTAGTTCCAAGTCCTCGGGGTGACACTGTCATCTGACTTACTTTGGGTCTAATACAATTGTCATGCATCCCCTTCCCATTTGCAGAATCCCTCTCCCACGATCATTCCTCCCAACCACCAAGCATGAAGTGGTATCCTTAGTTGCTTTTCATAGGTTATCTCCTAGGTAACTGCAGTGGCGGTGTTGTCGGTACCTGAGACAGACATGCAAAACACAATTTTTTTATCCTTGGGAGGGTAATTGGTTGTGACCGATACTTGCACCTCTGGACGTCCATTACGGGGTTGTTGTGGGTAACTATTTCTCATATCTTTGTTAACCGCTTGATATCCTGTGCTCGGAAGATCCTTTCTCCATTGTTGCGTGGTTGATTAAATTTAGTTTTTTATAGGGGTGTGTTATTTGTTTTCTCATAGATGGATTTAAGGGTCGTTATAATAATTGTTATTTTATTTTTGCACTGGCTAATCGAGGTGTAAGTAGATTCTGTAGGATGCAAGGTTTATAACTTGAAGATAACGAGCCTTTAACATAATTAGGTTAACCAAATCTTTCTAACAAAGAAAAAATACATGAAGAAATTATTTAATATCAAGGAAGTGTTACTCCAGAACATGGCCAACCTGAAGGGGCAGTCGAAACTATAGAAGATCCAATCTTCCTTCCCACTCCAAATCAACCTTTAACTAAAGCTTTTTATCATCCAATTGTTCAATCACTAGTGATGAATTATATAGACTCTATCCTTTCTCACCTTCATCGACCTAAATCACCCTAGAGAAGAAATTTAGGGATAGATATAGCTGGACCCTTGCATGAATTTCAAGGAATTTATTTTTCCATCTACATTTGTTATCACGGATTCTACCATACTTACAACTTTTAATTTTCCTTTGTAGAGTACACTTACGACTCAACCACTCATCCCATTGCGACCACCTTCAAGTATCACTACTAGACTGATGTCTAGATTGTTACTGCACGAGTTACTTGGTGTTCAAATACTTCCCCCTTATAGTGAAGCGGTTAGTAGTGTGGTTGCATTAAGAATTATGTCAAATGGTTTCATCATCCCAAATCCCACCCAAATGGTTAACATGATTACACCCTCATTTGCAAACCCCTCCATACCCTTTGTTGGAGCGCAAGTTTTTACTAGGGGAAACCCTCAATCACTGGGCAATTACCAAAATGGACGATTTATCCATCCTGGGGCCCATTTGGTTATCAAACCAGCCCTTTGAAGGTTGGTCCCACATACCTACATACTGTATTACCTTACTCAATGGATAAAAATGGTCCTTGGGATCATCCTAACTCGATGGATGCACCTATACAAGGGTTTCTACCCAATCAACAAATGAACCCCATGACCTCCCAAGCCCCTCAACCTCATTTTATTGGAAGACCGACCTATGGTCCTACTAGTATATTGATGGATCATCAATACTACCAGTATCCACAACCGAACTGATAATTACCATTCTTGGCCACGTGATATCTATCGAATTTGTCATGTTTGAACAACGATTCCATTCAGTACAACTAGCATTGTACCCTTATCCCCGCCAAAATCCTATCGGATATTCCCAAATTTGATGGGAATCCTGGTGAACATATGAACAAACAAGTAATGACTTAGCACTTGTGGTGTTCCTCAAACTTGTTAATGGATTATTCCATCCATTTAAGGCTCTTTCAATGAACCCTCACCAACACTGCAACCAAGTGGTACATCGAGCTACCATGACACTTCTTCATTGATTTCAACACCCTTGCTATGGATTTTTTAGCACACTTTCAGTTATCGATTTGGTATGAAACTGGTATTGAACTTTTCACCTTGCTTAAACAATCCGACTCCACCAACATTTTTGATCACATTCATGAGTGGATGAGGTGGAGTAGGTTAATCAAAGCTACTGCTCTAAACTAATTATTGGCCGATTGGTTTACCAAATCATTACTTCCACCTATAGCTAGGGATGCTAACATAGGAGGAGCTATCACCGAGGAGTAGGAAATCATCCATGCTCAATCTTTGGATTTAGTTTATTCTCAATCCGGAACACTATATGATTTGATCTTGAATGCTCCTCTCCCTACCAATGATCCTTCAAGACCTGCCACAAAATCTCCAGCTGACGACATACTAGGTTATGAAAATACACAGTTTGCACCTCAACCGAATGGATAGCAAAGTCAATTGTCTTCTACTCCATCTGAAAATCATACTAGCAACAACACCAAGTCTGCTCCTTCTCTTGCCCAAACTTCTATGGTAAATTAGGTTCAATCCTCTTCGTCATTAGGTGGTAAGAAGAGAAATAAGGGAAAATCCAAAAAAACTTCTAACCAGTAGGAGAATCCTCGAAACCAAGAGACCAACAATGAAACCAAACCTGAGAGGAAGGTGAAGTTTCCATGCATCATTTGCGGTGGTGATCATTATACCAAAGAATGTCCTCATTGTGAGGAATTTAATAAGTTTCTGAAAGGCACCCCACCAGTAGTGTTAACTAACCAATTTCACCCGCAAAAATAGCAAATGGTTTCACACAACCAACCCCCTCAGCAGGGAGAAACAAAATCCATCCACACCAATCATAGGCTCAAGTACTCATGTGTAACGAGATGGTTGGCCTAACCACTAGATCATAGACATACGAGTCTACTCTGGATAAGAACATTAATGGAAGTCCCACAAAGAAAGTATTTACCTTTGCTACCCCTCCATATCCTAGCCCCCTTTCAATAGAGAAGTTGATCCCTAATACAGTGTTGCGCCCTCCTAAGGGCACAATTTGCAAAGCGACATTTAATAAAAATTACCGTGCCGCAAAAAACTACAACATTGTAGAATATTTGGCCTAGGAACCTTGTACAATGTACACACTTTAAGTTCTACAAAACTGCCCTAGTCAACATAGAACCTTGTTGTAAACTCTTGAAGTTGTGGATCTTGAATCTTCCAACACTATTATGTTCAACCTGGAGTACTTCAAGTCAAGGATTTCCCACTAACTAGATTTTCAAATTCATACAACTATTAGTGGGAAAAACATTCATCGTACCGTATTGGACGAAGGAGCCTCGACTTCTATTATGTCTATATATTGCTGGAGGGCTATCATCTCTCCTGAAGTCAACCAATCTTTGACCACATTGAAGGCATTTGAAAGATATGGACTCTTACCAGCCTTAGCCATAGAATTGGGGGGTAATACTGTCTCCATTCATTTGGAGGTAGTCGATGCACCATTGGATTACAATCCGTTGCTTGGTCAAAACTAGTTCTACGCGATGACCATCGTAGCATCCTCGGTTTTTAGTTTGGTACAATTCCCTCATCGAGGAATAATCGTTACCATTGACCAACTTGATTTTTGCACTCCAGACATCCATAATAATGCTGCCAACAATATCCCTCTTTTGGGACAACCCAAACCCTAATACAAAGACGTGAGAATAGGACTACTTAAAGATTCTCCTCTCATAGGATTTTTTCCTTTAGCTACCCTATATCCCCCATGACAAATTGCTTTGGTTAATATGATTTCATCCATGGTACAAAAATACCCTCAATCACATGATTCTTGGGTTGTACCTAACCCATCATAGTTCAAGTCCATTGGAGATAGAATGCCACTTAGCCCAAATGAGGCAGTATATCAGTCAATTCAATTCGCCTCTCATGATTCAGATCCCAATTCCCAACACCTTGTGGCATGGGACCCCTACACTCTATCGTCTTGGTTAGACTCTTCTTCACCCTCTTTATATTATCTCCTACAAAATATTCCATCCGATGAGTCTATTATGGAGATCATGAGTTTATATGTGTTAGAAAAATAAGATCGCATAGCAATAATAATAAACAAGATGCAAATACAAATTACACAAACACATTACAAGAGAGACACCAATATATCGTGGTTCACCCAAGATGGGCTACGTCCACACTGAAATTTCCAGTCCTTATTACTATACCATCCAACAAATGAAGGGATACAACCTGCAGCACATCCGCTGCACTTCCTCTTCACTTTCTCACAGTCTCTCTTTATGATCTCAGAGATATTTACAATGCATAATACCTAATACATCAACCCTAGTCATGTTACAATGTCTTTCTTTTATAGGGAAAATACAATGGGAAAATACCATGGGTTACCAAAAACCATGGGCCCATAAATTGTTGATGAAAACAACCCCAAAGTGGGGGAACGAGTGTACAGTAAGCCTGGGGTACAAACACGACTGAATAACATCTTTGAATCTGGAAGATCGGGCTCCACAACCAACAATCTCCCACTTGGAGACTGATCACAGCAACTCCACTACTGTTGTACTTGCTAGAGTTGGACTTGGAAAATTTCTCATCTTCACCTTCATGCTAGAAGGCCAACTGAAACCAAGAAGGAACTCAGTTTCTCTCTGGTCACTACCTTTGTAAACATGTTTGGAGGATTCTGGCTAGTATGTATCTTCTCCAACTTCAGCAGTTCATCTTCCAGAACAGAGCGTATGAAATGGTACTTGAGCTGTATATGTTTAGTCCTGGAATGGAATGTTGAGTTTTTTGCAATATGAATGGCACTCTGGTTGTTAATATATAGCCTTCTATCCTTCTGCTTCTTACCCAATTCCTCCATAAACCTTTGCAACCAAATGATCTCTTTACTAGCCTCTATAATAGCAACATACTCTGCTTTCATGTTTGAAAGTGCAACAACCTTTTGCAGTTTTGAAATCCAACTTACTGTTGTTCCACCTACAGTAAACACATACCCTGTGGTGCTCCTCATGCTATCCTTATCACCTGCCATATTTGCATCAAAATATCCCTATAGAACAGTGTCTGAACCTCCAAAACATAATGCCTGAGTGGTAGTACCTCTCAAATGCCTGAGAATCCACTGTACTGCCTTCCAATGTTCTTTACCTGGATTGTTCATATATCTGCTCACAAATCCCACTGCATGTGCAATATATGGTCTTGTGCACACCATGGAATACATCAAGCTGCCAACTGTTGATGAATAGGGAATCTTGGACATGTAATCTGTCTCTCCCCGTGTCTTGGGACACATTTACTTACTTATATTTAAATGGCTGGCCAAAGGTGTACTGATTGTTTTTTCATTCTGCATTCTGAACCTGTGCAACAACTTTTATATGTACTCACCCTGAGACAATGTCAATTTGTGATTTTTCATGTCTCTTTGTATTCTCATACCAAGGATTTTCTTTGCAGCACCCAAACCCTTCATCACAAATGAATTTGCTAACTTCCTTTTGAGCACATTTATTTCCTGCATGTTAGACCTTGCAACAAGCATGTCATCCACATACTATAACAAGATAATATAACTTCCATTATCTATCCTCTTGAAATAAACACAGTGGCCAAAATGACATCTACTATAACCTTGTTTTGTCATAAACCTGTCAAATTTTAAATACCACTGCCTTGGAGATTGCTTCAAACCATACAATATCTTCTTCAACCTGCATACCATATCCTCCTTCCCTTTGAATTCATACCCTTGTGGTTGCTGCATATATATATCTTCCTCCAAATCCCCATGGAGAAAAGTTGTTTTTACATCTAACTACTCAAGATGCAAATCTTCTACCACCACTAGACTTAAGATAGTCCTAATTGAAGTCATCTTAACAACAGGAGAAAATATTTAATCAAAATATATACCTTTCTTTTGCGCAAACCCCTTTACAACAAGTCTGGACTGGTACCCGCTTCTTACCTCCTTCTTATTCCTTCAACCTGTAAATCCATTTGTTCTGCAATGCTCTTTTACCAGCAGGAAATTGAACCAAATCCCAAGTCTGGTTTCCTACCAATGAGTCCATCTCCTCATTCATGCCTTGGTTCCACTTCTTTCTAGTTTCCACCTGCATTGCTTCTTCATAACATTTTGGTTCACCAGTATCGATCATCAATAAATAATACATTGAAGGAGAGTATAGTTCAGGGAGTCTACTTAACCTGGTAGATATTCTTATAGTTGCAGGAGTTTCAGGTACTTGCTGTCGTTCTTTATTTTCTGGCACGTTCAGAACTTCATTTTCTTTAATTTCATCAAGCACTGTGTACTCTGTGTTTTCTTTTTCATGTTTCTTTCCCTGCAAATGATCTTTATACATGAACTTTTCATTGAATATCACATCTCTACTCCTGATTATTTTGTTATTTTCATAATCCCATAAATGATAACCAAGTTCATCAACCCCATATCCAATAAAGGTACATTTCTTGGATTTAACTTCAAGCTTTGTTCTATTTTCTTTATCAATATGGACAAATGCTTCACAACCAAAAGTTCTTAGAAATGAGTAGTTTACCTTTTTACCTGTCCATGCCTCCTCTGGAATACCACCATCCAAAGCACTAGAAGGCCCTCTGTTTATTAAATAAACAACAGTATTTACAGCATCTGCCCAAAATTGTAAGGGCAACCCTGCATGCAATCTCAGACACCTTGCACGCTCCATGATCGTTCTATTCATCCTTTCTGACACACCATTTTCTTGTGGTGTTCCTGGGACTGTATTCTCCCTATGAATCCCATGGTATGAGCAATAACTATCAAAATCCTTGCCGCGGTACTCACCTCCATTATCAGATCTGAGACACTTCAATATTTTTCCTGTCTCATTCTCAACCAAAGCTTTCCACTTCTTAAAAGTAGCAAACACATCATATTTATGTCTAATGCAATAAACCCAAGTTTTTCTAGTTGCATCATCAATACATGTAACATAATAATGAGAGCCACCAAGAGATTGTACCTGAGCCGATCCCCATACATCGGTATGCACAAGCTCTAAGTTTTCATTCTTCTTTTGTTTCCCAACCCTGAGAAATCTGACTCTCTTCTGTTTTCCATAAACACAGTTCTCACAGAATTCCAAACTTACCTGCTTCAAATCTGGCAGCAACTTCCTTGAGTGGAGAATCTACATCCCCTTCTCACTCATGTGGCCAAGCCTATGATTCCATAATGCTGTATCTGTTCCTGTGGAAGCTAAAGAGATAGAATGGTCAGTATTATGAGGACATAAATACAACGTACCTACCATGTCTCCTTTTTCTATCACCATTGATCCTTTAGTGATCTTCCACCATGTTTCTCCAAACGTAGATAGACAGCCGCCATCTCCCAACTGCCCTGTTGAGATAAGATTTCTTTTCATAGCAGGAATATGCCTTACATCTTTCAGCAGCCAATCAGTTCCATTCTTAAATTTTATCCATACCTTACCCATTCCAACAATTTTACATGGCTCACCATCACCCAATAAAACATGTCCAAGACTGCCTGGAAATATTTCCTATGGGGTGTAGCATGACATGAAGCCCATGAATCTACCACCCAATAATCACTAGTATTATTTAATGCAAGAATCAAAGCATCTTGTAACACATCACCTGCTACATTTGCTTCCTGGGTAGTTTCTCGCTGTCCATCTCCTTTCTTCTTTATATATCTACAGTCTTTCTTCAGATGTCCTTTCTTTCCATAGTTCCAACACTCTATTTTTCCCAGTCTGGACTTGGATCTTCTCATTTTAGACTTGCCATGATTACCTTGGATCTTTCCTTTCTCCCTTTGTCTTCCCCTACTCTCCATGGTCAACGCATTACTTAATATCTCATCTGTGCTTTTTCTTCGCATTTCCTCGCTAAGAATAACACTAACAACATCATCAAATATCAAGGTGTTTTAACCAGAGATAGAGTTACTTACAGCCATGACCAAGACATTCCAACTTTCTGGCAATGAACACAAGATTAGAAGAGCCCTAACCTCATCATCAAATTTCACACTTACAGAAATTCGTTGATTGGTAATCGTATTAAATTGATTTAAATGATCAGCAATAGATCCACCTTCAGACATCTTCATATTAAATAAACGCTTCATTAGAAATACCTTGTTAGAGGCCGAGGGTTGTTCATACAGCTTACCCAATGTGCTCATCAAACCCTCCGTTGTCTTTTCTTTTGAGATATTGAAAGCCACCGACGAAGCCAGGGACAGCCGTATTGTTCCCAGTGCCTTTCTATCAAGAACCTCCCATTCTTCATCCTTCATAGTCGTCGGCTGCTTTTCTCTTCCTCCCAATGGTAGGAATAGATCCTTCTGGTACAAATAGTCCTCCATTTTCATCTTCCATAATTGGTAGTTTTGGCCATTAAATTTCTCGACCTTAAACTTTCCTTCTTTCACCATTGCTCCCACTCGAACCAGAAACCCTAGTTTCCTGCGGGTTTATCTTCCAAATAGACCTTTGGCTCGGATACCAATTGTTAGAAAAACATGATCGCAGAGCAATAACAATAAACGAGATGCAAATACAAACTACACAAACACATTACAAGAGAGACACCAATATATCGTGGTTCACCCAAGATGGGCTACGTCCACACTGAAATTGCTAGTCCTTATTATTATACCATCCAACAAATGAAGGGATACAACCTGCAGCACATTCGCTGCACTTCCTCTTCACTTTCTCACACTCTCTCTTTACGATCTTAGAGATATTTACAATGCATAATCCCTAATACATCAACCCTAGCCATGTTACAATGTATTTTTTTTATAGGGGAAATACAATGGGAAAATACCGTGGGTTACCCAAAACCATGGGCCTGTAAACTGTTGATGAAAACAAACCCAAAGTGGGGGAATGAGTGTACAGTAAGACTGGGGTACAAACACAACTGAATAACATCTCTGAATCTCGAAG
This sequence comes from Larix kaempferi, assembly GCA_027924585.1. NCBI lineage: Eukaryota > Viridiplantae > Streptophyta > Pinopsida > Pinales > Pinaceae > Larix > Larix kaempferi. Next base: position 4,158,589 of record BSBM01000451.1, on the reverse strand, counting down.
ATCAGGCTCCACAACCAACAATACGAGTCTCCTTGGAAAGATTTCCATCATAGATCATCTTTCCTCCCAAATATCCAAACGGTAGAAAATGACATTAAATCCATCATGTCACCTAAGATTATAGACAATCCCCAATCCCCCATCCTCACTCATGACAATCTGTTCGAGGGGAAATCAGGATACATTACGGCTACAATGTTAATCGATATCTCGGTGAAACCCGATATCATGGAAAACATTTAACTAGGCCAAAAATATTATCCCAAAGAGGTAAAAATTTACAAGGCTTTGTTCTAAGAATTCCACGATGTGTTTTCTTGGAGCTATGAGGAGATGTCAGGTACTAACCCATTCCATCATGGTTCACGGAATTAAAAACTACCTAGGAGTTATTCCAATCTGGAAGAAACTCTGCCTGGTTCAACCCTACAAAAATGTTGCAACGAAGGCCGAGGTTGAGAAACTCTTGAAAGCAAGTTTCATTTATCTAGTATTGTTAACGTAATGGGTCTCCAACATTGTCCCGGTTCTAAATAAACAAGGCACTATTAGGGTCTGTGTCAATTATAGGGATTTAAACAAGGCTTGTTTTAAAGATAATTACCCCAAACTCTTTATCGACCAGATTATTGAAAATTGTGCCGAAAGAGTCATCTTCTCATTCATGGACGGCTTCACTGGCTATAATAAGATAGAGATACTCACAACTGATCAACATAAAACCACTTTAATATTCCCTTGGGGAACCTTTGCCTGTCGAAAGTTTCCCTTTGGTCTTAAAACTGTTGGGGCTACATTTGAATGGGCCATTTCATATGATTTTCATGACATCAAGCACATTGTTGATCCATACCTCGATGATCTACCTGCCCACTCAACTTGCAAAGAAGATCATCCTAAACATCTTAGGGACATTTTCCTTAGATGTTGGCATTACAACATACGCTTGAACTCGCATAAATGCATATTTTGTGTTGAAGTTGGACGACTCCTAGGCTTCATAGTTTCCAAAGAGGGAATTAGAATCTATCCCTTGAATGTTGAGGCCATTTTGGCCTTACTTGCACCTACCAAAATTCTCCAACTTTAAAGTTTGCAAGGGAGGTAAAACTTTGTATGTCATTTCATCTGCAACTTCGCAGAACTTACTAAAGGATATATGCGATTCCTCAAAAAAGATGTCCCATTCATTTGGGATGATGAAGCTCAACGATCATTCAACACTTTAAAACATGCATTAACTCATGCACCATTGTTGCACCCCCCCCCAAATATACACGTGATTACATCCTTTATCTTGCCACATCCACTTCCACCATTGGAATGGTGCTCATTTAGGAAGACGAAAATGTTTAGGAACATGTCGTCTACTATCTTAGTAAGAACCATTAAGGCCCTAAACTCCAGTATTCACATGTCTAAAATTTTGCTTTCGCAGCTGTCATTTATATCCAAAGATTTTGTCATTACATTTTACTCCGCAAGTCAACGATTATTACAGATGCTAACCTTATGTACCACATCTTAACCCATCAAGTACTAGGGGCAAATACTCACTCTAGATTGTAATTCTCCAGGAGTTTGATTTAGAATTTGCCAAGGAAAAATACAAGAAATATTTAGTCTTTGTAGAACTTCTGTGTGACCTTCCTCATGTTGATGAAGAAATTGATCCCATTGACTCTCTTCCGGATGAGTATTTGTTCCTAATTAGCATGTATGATCCATGGTATGGATACATTATCGTATATCTCCAAACACAAAACTTTCAGTATGGATTATCTCTAGAGGATTGTCGCCGCATTCGCCATCATGCAAAGGACTACCTTATAGTTGGTGATACTTTGTACCACTGCAGCCTCGACTCTATCCTCCAACGATATTTAACACAGAAAGAGGTTGAGCATGTTTTAAATGACTGCCACTTCGGAGCATGTGGTGGTCATCTTTCTGGCATGGCTACAACCCAGAAAATTTTTTCGCATAAGATACTTCTAGCCATCGATATTCAAAGATTGTTATGAAGGTTGTCAAGAAGTGCCCTCCTTGTGAATTCTTTCACCCAAAGAAGCACACACATCCTACTCCACTTCACCCAGTCATTTCTGTAGGCCCTTTTTATAAATGGGGCATTGATTTTACTAAATGGGCTGAGGCTATATATGCCTACATATGCAAACGATGGCAAGAATGCAACACTTTTTGAGTTTAACCACATCATTGCTAAGTTTGGGGTCCCACAAGCCATTTTCATTGACCAGGGTTCACATTTAAGAAACCATATGATGGTCAAAATAAGTGCCAAATTGGGTTTTCGACATGAAAACTCGTCAACCTATTAACCCAAAGTGAATGGAAAAGTAGAGACCATTAACAAGGACTTGAAAACCATGATCCAACGCATGGTGAGGATGTGTAGATCGAATTGGCACTTATTGATTTTTTCAAACTTATGGGATTACAAAAACTTGGTAAAAAATGCCACCGTATTTACTCCATTTCAACTGGTTTATGGTCTAGAGGCAACTTTACCTATCGAATGCAATATTTCATCCCTTAAACTAGCCATGGAGATCCTATCGAACGCCTCAACTGAGGAAAAGCATTTTCTGTATTTGGAAAAAATTGACGAGACCCATCATGATGCTGCTCTTACTAATGAATCACACAAGAGATGCATCAAATTCCAATGTTAAATCACTTAAACCTCGCATCTTCAATGAAGGTGATTTAGTCCTACTCTATGACCAAATTCATGACAAACTAGGGGTAGGCAAATTTGAGTCCATGTGGCACGGTCTTTACATTGTCAAATGAGTATTAGAGAAGGGTTCCTATGAGTTAGTTGATCATGATGGAACCTCACTCATAGAGCCGAATAATGGGATCTACCTGTGAAATTACTATGCTTAGGTCCATCCTGCATGTTTACTTGTACATACTTCTTATATAGTTTAGTGTGTTTTGATGTGGTGTGATTGTTTCCTCTTTTTGTGTGTAAGGGTCTGGTTTTGCTTACGTCTACTTATCCCGCTTTGTGCTTGAATGCAAAAATGTCGGTGTATTCAGGATTCATGGATGATGCTAGTAGACATACTCGAAACCTTGCTTCTGCATTTTGGGTAATCTATTCACCCAATGCTGAGTTAGTCATTTTTGGAGGAGTTTTCCTAGGTCCAACAACTAATAACATCGCTGAGTACCATGCTGTAATGGGACTATTGACCGAAGCATCCTCCCTTGGCACATGCCATATCACTATTTACCTAGACTCCCAACTCATGGTTTCTTAGTTGAACCACATCTATTCCATCTGTGATCCTACACTGCTTCGATTATATCGAAGGATACAACTTCTTGAGAGCTTGTTCGATTTCGTACAATTTCAACATATCTCGAGAGAATTGAATACCATTTCTGATTCCTTAGCTAATTTTATATTAAATTGGCACATCATGCACACATGAACGTTTCATCATGAAATGTACATATCAAAAGCACAAAAAATACAATGTAAATAATGAATTAAGGGAATAATAGTTGAAAAAAAGGTCCATATATATGTATATATATATATCATGCCAAAATTTTGTCGCATCATATTTCCAAAAAGTATATAGGGGAAAAATTGGGAAACAAGGCTCATACATCATATAAAGTCATTAAGAAAGGACCGCTAGACTACTAATCCTCATCATGAGGTATGTAGTTCTCACTATAACACACCACTAACTGAGCTACTCTGTGTTCTAAGTGACTGATCCGCTCTGGTACCCCTATAGTGTGCCTCTTCAGGTGGTAGTAAATGTCATGTAACCTCATTGGATGGACACCTATAGTCAAACCCTCCAGGTTCTGCTCCACATCTCGGAGCCCCTTGGCATCATCTATTACCGCATGATGCTCTTCCCCGCACCTGTGTAGCAGTGATGATCCCATTGATCACGTTGTTCCTTGATCCTTGACATAAAACATGTACATATTAGATCCCCTTATACAACAAAAAAATGGAAATATTCAAAAATCCAAAAACACATCACGAACCAAGGTCACATTTTCCAAGAGACATACCTATATCATCCCAGTCTACTCCCTCCGATAGTACCAAGTCCTTGTATCCGCGGAAGTACACCCCTGCATATGGGTAGTCTTGTATCATCGGGATCTAGTTTCTCCACCATGAGAAGATACCGACATCATAGAATAACATATGGGGACCCCATAGCCGACCTGCATGGTTAGTCCACCATTCCATTCATGGCTAGGATAGAGGCCATATCGGCACATCAATTTGTGAATAGAGCAATGGTACCCTCTTTAGGAAAAATGAGACTAATATGGTCCCATACCCAAACTGTTTTTGTCGTCCTGTCTTGCACCTAGTAATTTGGTCCTTCATGTTGGCCAGTACACCCTCGCACCAGTTAAAGAGTTTTGGTTCAATACACTCGATGGAATAGGTCATTTGTGCCTTTGTGGCATGATTAGAACCCACACTCTGAGATAATCATGTGATGGTAAACAAGATAGTCCATAGAGTACGATCTGCTACATCCTTGATCGGTGTTTTCCTGCTACTCTTTCGAGTCCCAGGCCTACAATATTGGGATATATAGCCATTAGTTCTCTCATTAATACTGCAATGCCCGACCAAGTTGACTCATGCTCCCTGTTTGGAAAGCCTGGTCAAGAAGTAGATCTCTTCCAACTCAATATCAAGAATATGTGGCCCTACATTGAAGACTTGGTTTCTAGGATCCTGCATCTCTATCAAATGATTGAGAAGGAGTAATTGTTTTCTCATGCATTACGTCTCTATCCACACTCTCTGAGTGCATCAAAGGCGACTTGGTCATGGAGGGCTGCCATGTCGTCAGCTTCATGTTTTCTTTCCTTCCAATCGATCAGGGTGACTTCTTGGGTTAGCAATCCCCTTCAAATCACCAAAAAAATGCATGGTTTAAATCTCTGCTTCACATATTTCCTAACAAGGTAGAAACCAGCAAAGCATTTACCCTCTTTGCACTCTGTCACTTCCATGTAGTGTATAATAGAGCGAAAATTAGGGATTTTCGCTCCCCTATAGTGTCTTGGGAAGCGACAGATCCAATATTTTTGCTCCTCTTGAGACTCTAGGGTAGAAACAATCTCCCTGGGGTGAAATAAAATCCCTAGGGAGGTCCAAATCTTTCCTAAACTATCATCAAATTGAAAAATTAAACTATGGAAAGAAAGAGCTAGATGAGATCACTAACTTGGTTCATATGGTGAGTCGAATGGCGTCCTGGATCTCTCATAATCAACAATGCAATTATAGATCACAACAAGGGTGAAATCTCCTTTGAGGTAAATATCAAGGTGAAAATGACTTTTTTTACCTTTCATTTCCTTTTTACGTCCATTTAGCTTGTTATCTTGCTCATGTTAACACTAGAAATGCCGCTTCAAGCTATTTTTCACCCATTTGACGATGGCAGTATGGGATTCTGACACAATTATGTTTATATTTGATGACTCATGAAGCATGCAACAAAGGGCCCATATGGGACCAAACCCCTCCTTCTTCGGGTTCTTTAAGCATATGATGAGGGACTCATCTAAGATGAGATATACCAAGCATTTGTTACCCTCCTCAAGCTTGTTAAAAAACAAAGAGGTACTCATTGATCATGATGGGGAAAAAATGTGAAAATGGGTTAAGTCCTATTGGAAAGTCTTATGACAGCTTGTTGTCACCCTTGAACATGGCACCTATTTGTGTCTCACCTTACAGTGGGATAATCTACTTACCTCTGAGTCATACAAAATTCCAGGAGTCACCTCACTCATTTGGGTGATCTGAAGAATTCCACAGTCATTTTCGCATTATGTTTTGGTCTCTGCCTCATTGAGTCAATGCTTTCAAGTCACTGGTCGTGCCATCCAATGTTCAAGGGAAGGTTACTTGATTCAAACTATTTGCAGTATTATCAACCTTCATCCTTCTATCAGGAAATGCTCATTTGTTCCATCACTTTACATCATCTTTACTCTTTCGGTTTCATGTCGATGATGTGGGATGCATCATGGCCCTCCTTCGATGAGTCTGTTCCTGTTGACTCCAACACCTCATATAGGAATTAGACTTAGGAACCATTTAGTACCTTGGGTCCTGCATGCCTCAATGTCAAGGTTTCCTTGATTCCGATAGTATGTTTACATCATTTACCTCTGATCGGATGATTCCACGAGTGTTTGACTTCAGATCATATACTCACATTCATTGGAATGTACTATGATACCTTGGGATTCATTGTCGTCATTGGTGATTTACCTCGCATTTGTTAATGGTTTACATCATCAAGCGGTAATAAAGTGGTTTCTACCATGTTCGACTTCAACACCTTTATTTGCATGGCTAGAATTGTATCATTTAGAGGTCGAGTTGAAGACCCTGGGGACTCTTGTTATGTACCTTACCCAGGTTGCAGTGGAGATTTTTTGAGTAGATTACCACATGGACATCATGTTGGTGACCTCCTTGATGTACTGCCCCATAGATCCAATTTTGTATAGGTCAATGGTTGTGTTATTATTTTATCATGGATCTACGTTGGATTTTTGTAGCGATGATCTTTCCTTAGTCATTTATTGGTACGGATCAACATTGTATGTCGATGGTCGTAACTTGAGTCAATACTATCATAGATCTAGAATGTATTGGTCGGAATCCATGCTTTGAGTTAGTTTATTCCAAGCATGGGTATTCCCTCCTTAGGGATGATATAGTTGTACTGCTTGATCTTTGTTTGCAGCTTCTTTCCAGCTCTCTTCCAGATACCCTTTGCACCTATGTCTTGGTAAAGTATCTCGACCATCAGATCCTATCTGACCTCACACTTTAGGGGGCACCTATTGTACATCAAATTGTCACCTATGACCTCATATGCTTCATCACCATGAGGAGAATGGGTTGTGATGTTCCCTAGGTGTGTTAGGGACCATTATCTTGTGGTTTCTCTAATCCCTAGTCATGTTTGGGAAGGTCCCTTGACATTTGGAGGTCGAAGAACTACTTCAACAAACCCTATATTGAGCCTTGATGGAGAGTGTCACTCCCTCCCAATTGTACAAGGGGAAAAAATTTCAACTGTTGCTCCTTGCATGCCTCCAGGGGAGAAAAAATTGCAACATTTTTACTTTGTGCTCAGTGCTAAGGGAGCAACAGTCCTATTATACCCACTTTTCCTTGATTTTTAAGCCAAGATTCTAGCTTGATATTAAATGGATTAGCCTATCCTTTGAATATCTCTCCATTTCCATTCATGAAAACCTGAATCTCTCTTGATCCATTTTATCTTCTCTTGATCCAAATATTTCTCTCAGGTGGTTTAGCCTCTCCATCCTATAAAGAGGACCTCATGCCTTGGCTCAAAGACATCGAAAAAATATTAGAGAGATGGTTCTTATGATCTTAGGGAGTTCGAAGGGATTTGGAAGGAGAGTCTAAAGGACATGCTGCTGCGGAGTCAAGTATACATTCATTCATGTTGTTCATGCTTTTATTTCTAATACAAACTTGGCCTATTCTCCCATTTTCATGTCTCTTTTGTTAGATGTATGAACATGTTTTCCAATTTGTAATTAGATCTTAGTTAATACACTTGGTGCATTGGAAGGCGTCGTCTCTTCTTTGTGTGTAGGCTCATCACCTTAGATCTGCAAGAAAGGAGTTGGATCAACAAGGAGCAACGAGGAAAATATTCAGGACTAAGGTAGGACATCTATTATTCTAATCCTTCTTGTAAATATGTATGCTTGGGTTGGATGCTATATAGACTAGATCTAAGAGAATTTAGCAACCATTTGTTTCTAAATTCTACCTTGGGTTAGGTGTCTAGGGAACTTGCTTTTGCTCAAGAGGAATCCTACTTATCCGTAGGGAGGATTTCCTAACACAATCGATCAATAAACTCTTAGTTTTTTTTTTTAATTTGATTTTAGTTAAATTATGATTTAATTTAAATTTCATGTGATCTTCTCTTATTTTTTGTTTACGTAATAATTGGATTTTAATGTAATCAATCCAGGTTTGGAGGATAAGTAGTGGAAATTTTAAGGCTTGAAATAATCAGAAATCAACCAAACAAAATTTGGGATCGTTCGCTAGTTGATGTGTTGATGGAAATTTTCAAGAAGATATGCAGCTAAATTACTTTTTCTAAATATGCCGTAAACTTCAAATTTTTCATCTCCACAGGGCGAAATGCTTGGTAAAACGAACGAAAACCCACTTCCAAAATAGGCCAATTCAACTTATTCCCAATTCGTTTTATAGAACAAGGAATAGGATTGGAGATATCATTGATTTTCTAAACATTTTTTTTCTAGAATCTATATTTGGGTCGTTTTAGCTCTGTAGCTGGTGGAGGATGACGAATCTGATTTGGGGGCTAAAGGAGACTAATTCCTTATAAAATCAGTAGTATCTTAGCTGCATGGGGGGGTCTCTAAATACTAGAGATAACTGTGCTTATTTTTCTAATATCTATTTCATTTGTATACTGTGTTTTCAAAATAATGGACTTAGAGGGCGCTACCAGCCATTGATCGTCACTTGAATGGTGGATAATTTGTTGATGCAAGCAGTGAATTTCATCCATTTGTAAATCAATTCAGTTTGCATTTTATAACGGATTTTTTTTAAAAACTTGCATGACTATGTCTCTAAAGTGTTATAAATGCCTTCCTTTGACTTATACTATGTATATTATATAGAATATGAACTATGTTTCATAAATCTACATCATCACATGTTTATTTCTTAGAATGCGAATTGAGATTTATATTTAACTGCTTTTTCTTTTTCATGAAGAAGAGATATCAAATGGTGATGTTGTTACACCAAAATGTCGTCACCCTTGTGCAAGTGTCACAAGTGTCGCAAGTGTTGCAAGTGTCATCATCATGACCTAGTGTCGTCACAATGACTGTTGCAAGTATCGTCATTATGACCAAGTGTCGTCATCATGACCGTTGCGATAATGTCGTCATCTTGACCATTGTGTAAACTCTTTGCTCTCACCCCTAACCTCATTCTGGGCTAAAACACATCCAAATGAGAGATTTCCCTATCTAGTTGACCTCTTTGAGTAGGCTGTCGCACTTTTCCTTCATCTAGGGTGCGATGTCGCAGTTCTTGGTCAGCTAGGGTGAGACACTGTCGCAGGTTGTCCTCGGACAAAGTGTGACAACCCCCTCTATCACTCTATGTCCTCTACCAGGGTGCGACGAGGTTGGTTAATGGATATTTTTAGGAGTCTCGCGGTCTTTCTAGAACTGTTTGTTGAGGTGGAGGCCTATCCCTAGGCTCTAGGTGAGGTGGCATTTCGGTTCCTAACCTAATGGGAGGATCCCTTAACCATCTCCCCCTAATCCTCAACCTACCCTATCTCTTCAGCCTTATATAAACAACCACTCTCTCCATGAGAAGGGGAGGAAGGTCTATGGTATCCTTATGCTGATAGAATCCATATTGGTGATTGGGAAGCTTATACCATCCTGGAGGCTTGGCTTGGACATGTTGGATGGAGGATGCAACGTTGAGGCTTTAGTTGTAGCTTCATCCTTTCTATGTATTCCAACCTTTTAATACGGTTAATATAATCTCTTTCCATGATTGTTGTCTCATTGATGATGTTTAGAAATTTCTTCCTCAACTGTTAGTTTAGATCAATTATTGTTTAGATATCTTGTGCTACTTGTATCGTTTCCATATTGTCTTGATAGGTCTTGCAACTGGAGATCTGACGACCGCGAGACTTGGAGCAACAACAAGGAGAAGGATCCACGATCTTAAAGGTATGATATCTAAATACTCGATCTGTAACTAGATCTAGGAAATGAGTTTTGTATTTTGTTCTATTTGTTCTAGATTCACTTGAACTAGGGAGATCTGGCTCGTGTCCGCTTGAGTGGATTGTCCGTTAACAAATCTAGAAACCATACTGGGGATGGACATTGCTTTTTAGTTGTCAATTTGAATGTTATTTTCAGTTGATTTCTTTCCAAGCCTTTTTCATTTGTCATTTGCCTCCTAAGCTGTTTTCACCATCAGATATTCACTTTGAAGAGTTTTATTACCTTCCTCTGATTTTGTACTTCTTATTTTCAAACCAGTTCATTGCTCATTACTTGAAGATTTGGCTCAGTTTTGAACTTAGATCTCGCCTGTCACACCTGGTCAGTGGACTCAGAGCAACACTGTGTCTTTTTTCTTTATCTCCGTTCTTTGTTTGTGGGCCTATCGTCGCAACCCTTTCATTAGTAACTATGACATCGTCGCACCTCTCGCATTGGTAAACTGCGACGTCGCACTGTGTACAAGCATAGAGTGCGCTGATCTGCCATTTTTTCCATACAGGCACCCCTTCCCCATTTTTTATTTGAGTTTTGGTTTGTGTGCAGACTCCTCTGCACTATACCTTCCAGGAAGAGACCCTTTTATCCAACAGTGTTTTGTTTGGCTTGTTTGTATTGGTTTTTGGGTCTTTTGAGATTTGGATTCATGTTTGGCCCCTTGGATTCATGTTTTGACCCATCTCAAGGTTTTGAGATCATTTTTGGTTTGGTGTGATTGGCTTGTTTTAAAGACTTGAAGAGTGTGGGATATCCATGTCTTTTTGAGCCTCTTTTTCTTGGGTTATGCATCTTGTTTCCTTTACATGCTAAGCTATCTAATGATTATTGGAAAAGATTGATTCTTTGTCTCCACTTTAGTTCAAAGAAAAGCTTGATTTTGTCACTCTTTTGCTATATTCATGAAATTGGAAAACATAGGTATTCTTCTTGCTTTAATTTGATTATTTGAAATTCTTGGTCTCACATTCATAAGAAGAAGAAAGGCTTGTTTCAGATTTGTGTGCATTTGAGTTAGATAAGATTGTTAGGTGCTTTTCTTTGTCTTGCATTTTACTGGAAATGTTTCTGGAATTTTTCTTTCCGTGGCTTAGATGTGTCTTTTTCAAGTGTAAAAAGATAGGAAATGAGTTTTAATTATTGCATTTGGTAGATTTTGAGCCTTTCTTGAGTGCCTTTGTGTTATTTGGGTGCTTGTCATTTTTCTTTGGGAATTTCTAAATGATTAGAGTGCTGTAGATATTCTCTCACTTTCTGTATATAGATATGAAAAGCGTTTAGATATCAAATTCCATTTTTGGTACATGCATTTGAAAATTGAAAGTGCTTCATTATTTTGTCTTATACATTGTTAATATTAGTTGCATCTTTCATTTTCTTTGCACTTTTTAGCTGATTATTGCAGAAAGTTGGAGTTATTGCACTCTAGGAAGGAATTTTTCTTTTCGCTACTACTTACGTACTTTTGGTTTGAAAGAAAGAAAAAATATCTCCTTACCTTAATTAGTTTTCATTGAAAAGGAAAGGAAAATGTGCATTATCATGTAGTTGAGGGTTGCATTATGTTTACATTTATGTACTCACCTCATGCATCCACCTAACCGTACAAGATAAAATTAATGCTAGCTTAGGTTAAAATCATTTAGTAACTGTGTGTAAGTTAGAGATGTGTTCTGGCGTCTTTAAGCATGGCAGCTATCACTATTTTCCAGCATTGTATCCCAGGGATATTGTAGTCTTCCACGTACTTATCGGTATATCGAGCTCTTTCATGTACCCACCAAGTACCGCATGTACTTGGCATATATCGAAAGGTGTTTCACGTACTCGGTAGTATATCAGAAGGTATCTTTCTGAATGGTTGTGCATTAGACAACACCACTACGGATTTGAGCTCCCACGTACCTTGCGTATATCGGGAGACACCACTAGGATTCTTGAAACCAACTGAGTTAACCATTTGGCCGTCTTGGAAGAGCAATACATCGAGAACAACACTCAGGGATATTACGATGCATGTACTATCCAGGTAATCGGGTATTCAGGCAAGGGTATGGTCCCAATCCTCCTTGTCACGTTTTACTGTTGGACCCTGTGGTATATAGTGATTTGCGAAGCCTTGATAACCCCGTGAGGTTCCAAACTTTGAATCCACTCCTATTCCCACAGTTTGCTTGTTTCTTTTAGACTTGAGTAGTGTTTGATTTTTGTGGTAGTTTAGAGACTCTTAGGAAGTTTAGATATGGAAGATTCTTCTGGGACTACCAACCAAGGCGCCCCATTCTAGGGTATGCCATTTGTTATTCCCCCTTGTGGAACTGTTGGTCCTCCCTTTATGGCTATGTGGAGTCTTCTTGGATTGACAATAGGATTACCCATACGGTTATTCTCCAATAAAGTTACACCAAGTGCACCAATTGTGTCGAACCTAGGTCCTTCATCACATAGCATCAATCTCATGGTGACCATTCTCCTTCTTCATCGAAAGTTGAATCAGCTTCCATCTCTTCTTCTTCTCCTACTGAAAACTATGATGTTAGTAAGAAGGCGGGCAAGAAGAAGAAGAATAAAAGGAAGATAAAGAAGAAGAAGGATAAGAAAGAGACCAAGCATCAACCATTTGCCTCTGATGGCACTCATTCGATGAGAACACCTCGTAAGCCCAAGTTCCCTTGCAAACTTTGCAAGGGTGATCACCTTCTCAAGAATTGTCCCGGTCTTTCCCGTGTGTCAGAAGTGTGGTATAAAAGCCCCAAACCACTTGTATCGTCAACCTCTGACCATCATGTTGATGATAATCCCTCGACCAATGACCCATTGGTGAGGGGTCAGAAGGGTAGAGCTAGAGACCCTTGCTAGCTATGCAAGGGCATGTATCGTACTTACCTTTGTCCAAGCATGGATGAAGCTTCACGGTGGTTGGAAGATATTACTATATCTCAATAGGTGCTTCCAACAAGCGATAGTAAGTTGTCCCTCGACCTCCCACTGCTTGACCAAGTGATAGATTCAGTTTCATTTGTAATCAATCCCACTCTTCCTTTCGAGAGTGAAGTGATCGAGTCGATGTTATCTCCACTCGATCCGCTCTTTCATTGGAGAAAGTTCAGACTGAAGCAGTCGCCATGACACAATAGTTTGTCTCATTCTTATCTTCCAAGTGAGAGTGAATTGGAAACCGCTAATGTTTTCCTAGTTAGTTCAGAATGTCCTAGGTAAGGGGAAACCCTATCCATTCCTACAGGACCCCCCCCAAGTACTGAGGTCATTTCCTTTGATTGGAATGGTCTAACAGAATCTCATCTTCCTTCGGGTATTCCTTTCAAATATCTATAGGCGTTTTCGATAAAGAAATGTTTCGTACGATAGTTGATGAGGGAGCTTCTGTTATTATTTTATCCTCAACTGCTTGGCAAGCTATAGGTTCCCCTAAGCTTAAGCTAGTAACTGACCAAATTTTGGATTTTAATAGAAGGCCTATCAGACCTTTAGGAATTCTCCCGCAGTTACCTATCACGTTGAGAGGTAAAACTGTTTATGTTGATGTCATGGTTGTCCAAGGTCCTTTAGATTTCGATCTAATCCTTGGATGTGATTATGTCTATGCTATGAAAGCTGTCGTGTCCACACTCTTTTGAGTGATGTATTTTCCCTACGATGGGAGGATTGTGACCGTTGATCAACTTTCCTTCGTGACACCCAGTCATCGCATGAATTCCAGTCATCAGAATTCCCTGAACATTCCACATGTTTTAGGGGTTTCTTCCCCCTGAGGATGGGGGGAATGAGCATGGTTTATGTTATGTTTCAAGCTCGTTAAAAAATGAAACCGACCACCCTAGCATAGTTTACCTTTGGTTTCAAGATTGCATAAAAATGAAACCATCCACTCGAGCATAGTTTTATTCCATTTCAAGCTCGTTAAAAAATAAGATGGGTCCCCTCAAGCATAGTTATTGTCCATTTTAAGCTTGTGTAAAAATGAAATAGATCTCTCTCCCATCGGTTCGACTCTCTCGCTAGAGTTAGAACTTGAACCTTCATTTCATCTGCTTCTCGTTTCCCCCCCTTGGTGAACATTTTCATATTAGTATCCAAGTTGGTAGTTGGGTTAGCCAGTAGCATTTTCAGACGAAATGAAGCTTGGGGAGCATGCCACATGTTGTACCGTCAACGATCATGTTGAGGGAACACTGCCATGTTAATCCACAAGAAATTATGCTGGGGGCATTTACCAACCTCTGGGAATCATGTTGGGAAGGAACCCGTCAATGGGCCTTAACCGATAGCCGAGTTTACCTTTGGCTTCAACCTCATTAAAAAATAAAACCAGTAGTTTGAGCAGAGTTTACCTTTGGCTTCAAGCTCGTTAAAAAATGAAACCAGTAGTTTGAGTACAGATTAGTCTTTGATTCCAAGCTCATTAAAAAATGGAATAGACCCCCCAAGCATAGTTCACCTTTGGTTTCAAGCTTGCATAAAAATGAGACCAGCTTCACTAAGCATAGTTCTATTCCTGTGTCAAGCTCGTTAAAAAATGAAACATATCCTTTCCCTTTGAGTCGATTCTCCTCATAGACTTAGTACCTGAAACTTCTTTTCACTTGCCTATGCCTTAGGCGAATGAAATGAAGCTTGGGGGCATGTCTTCAACCTCTAGAAGTTACGTTGAAGTCAGCTCGATCGCCTCTCCACGTCACATTGGTGTTAATCCTTACGTCTAGCAATCATGCTGGGGGCATGGACCAATGATCCAGATTTATGTGGGAACGAAATAAAATAGCATTTACAGAATCAAATACAGATATATATATTGCAAATGACACAGTGATACAGTAAACACATATTCTATTAAATAGTGGAAATAAAACAAACTGTAAAATACAATAGCTAGAATGGTGGTAGCTATCTCTGAGAAGAGATGTGGCCACTATGCTCATTCGTGCCAAAATGATTACAAAGAGAGGATGAAAGGGCCTATTTATCATAAGCATGAGGGAAAGAATCCCAAACATCCAAAAACCTAACCCTAGAAGATGAGCCATCTTAAAGTTTGTGGCCCCAAGGTGGTTAGTTGAACAGTTAACTTCCCGGGGTCATAACTTTTGCATACGATCTCCGTTTGGGGCACTCGGTAGCCCGTTGGAAAGGTCTATCCGAGATTTACAACTTTTTATTGGGGCCTAATGCATGCCGTTGGCAACCATTTTGTCCCCCAAATCGCCAAAAAAGGTCATTCAGGGCCTCAAAATGGCCTCGGAAGTTTAGGACCCGAAAAACCGCTAAAATTAGTAAATTACAAAAGTTGCCAAAAAACTGTTTTAAGCCAGTTGGAGGAGGTGGGTCACCACCAATATCCACCTGGATCAATCCTCCCTCCTTAGGAAGCAATGGTATCCATTGCATCAAATCCCTTATCATATGTCGAACTGTGTGTTGAGTTGAGTTCCTGGTGCGGCATTTGCTGAAGCGAAAAGGTTGCCTTTCTTTGAAATCTTTGGAGAGTCGTAATTGTTGTTGTTGGATGCGCTGCAGCTGTTCAACAGTTTTGGTTGTTGTGGTATCCTTGGTCTGCACCGGTGTGGATGGTTTCTTTTTGGAGGAGCACCTTGAATGCGTGGCCTTGCACCGTAGAGGTACCCGAATAGGCGATGCTGCACTAACTTTGTGTTCTTCTTGTTTCTGCTGAGTAGAAGGATAATGTGCAGCGGTTGTGGATGTCTCTGCGATCTGATGTTCTTCTTCAATGACAATTGTCAATAGGGAAAATTTCTCAATGTGGGATATTATCTTCCTGCCCTGCTTGGTTGGGGTAGGTGCAACTATCTCTGGTATCCGACAGAGTTGTCCTCCCAAAGTGACAATGACACTGCGAGGTCGTGATTCATATACAACATGACGCTTCCACATATATGGTTGTCCTAAAAGAACATCACATACTTCAAGTGGGGCCACATCACACAATACATCATCTTTGAAGGGCTTGATGCCATATGGTAGGCGACATTGGTGACTCACGTGGATGCCTCATCCCTGGCCTAGCGATTGAATGGTGTATGGTTTTGGGTGTGGTGTTATTGGTAGCTCCAATTTCTTGATGACTTCTACTGAGATCAGGTTCTTTTGGCTACCGCTGTCCACAACAAAGTGTAGGGCAATTCCCTTCACCCACATCTGTGAGTGAAAAAGGAGCTCCTATGCCTCCGACTCTTCAGGTTCCTCTGGTTGAATCTGCGTGGTGGAAACAATGGCACTGGGTTCTGCATCAATGATCTGCTTCCCTTTTCGCGCGGCTGTGAAATTGGGTTCCGATTCAGAATCAGAACTGGGATCTAATTCTAACACTTTGATCTCAACCACCAATGACTGTTTTGAGCGACATTCATCAGTGTTGTGGTAGGGGCTTGTGTGGAACTTGCACCACTTCCTAGTGTCCTTCTTTGTATTTCTGTTACCCTTCTTCGTTTGTGGTTGGGACTGGTTGTCCTTTCCCTGCCCCGTGTTCTGCAAGCCAGAGTTTCCCTTGCCCTGCTTCTACGTAGGTCTGAAGTCACGCTTGTTCTTTTGCTGAAATTTCTGCTCAATTTTGATAGCATATTGATAGGCGGATCCGAGTGAAGAGATTTCTAGGAAATCCATCTCTGTTCGTATGTACCGATGTAGGCCACTACGATATTTCAGTACTAGGTGTCGCTCGGAGTCCTTGATACCTAGCTTTGTGCGCAAGGTATGAAATTTGTTGGTGTACTCTGACACCGTTTGGTCCCTCTCTTGGTGTAGAATGGTCCATTTTGTGTATTGGTCATCATAGTTTGCAACAAGGTAATATTGTTCCTTGACAGCATCTATAAAAGAGGCCCAAGTGGGATTGGAATATTCAAACAATCCTGACTTGTCTAATGAGTTTTGCTCATAATAAGTTTCCCACCAATTTTTGACATGGGGGACACCCTTGAGGAGCACAAAGACGGTCTTTTCCCTTTCGGAAAAATTGTGGACAGAGAAATACCCTTCTAGTAGATTTAACCATTTATCTATGGCATCGTCATCGATCTATCCTTCAAATAAAGGGATATCAAAGTTAACTTGTACCTTGAATGGAGTCACATCTCTGAAACGACTACCTATTGAAGGGGTATTTGTTTTTGTCGGCATGTGTCGAAGGATCTGGGCGAAATTATCTATCATCTCATTCCTCTGTCGCGCGAGGGCTTCCTCGAGCAACAACTTGATAGGATCTACTGCTTCGTCGTCTCTCTTTTCTTCCGCCATGGGAGGCCGTTTGGGGCGGCGAGAGTGGTCTTCCCCAAGTGAAACTAGTTCAAGACCCAACTCTCTGTATCCTGACCTCGTTGGGGACATGCACCGAGAAACAATCAAAGAGCAGACCGCTCTAATACCACTGATCCAGATTTATGTGGGAATGAAATAAAAGAGCATTTACATAATCAAATACAGATATATATATTGCAAATGACACAGTGATACAATAAACACATATTCTATTAAATAGCATAAATAGAACATACTGTAAAATACAATAGCTAGAATGGTGGTAGCTATCTCTGAGAAGAGATGTGGCCGCTATGCTCATTCGTGCCAAGATGATTACAAAGAGAGGCCCAAAGGGCCTATTTATCATAAGCATGAGGGAAAGAATCCCAAACATCCAAAAACCTAACCCTAGAAGATGAACCGTCATAAAGTTTGCAGCCCCAAGGTGGTTAGTTGAACAGTCAACTTCCCGGGGTCATAACTTTTGCATATGATCTCCGTTTGGGGCGCTTGGTAGCCCGTTGGAAAGGTCTATCCGAGATTTACAAATTTCGACTGGGGCCAAATGCATGTTAGTGGCAACCATTTGGCTCCCCAAATCGCCAAAAAAGGTCATTTAGGGCCTCAAAACAGCCCTGGAAGTTTAGGACCCAAAAAACCGCTAAAAATAGTAAATTACAAAAGTTGCCAAAAAATTGTTTTGAGCCAGTTGGAGGAGGTGGGTCACCACCGATATCCACCTGGATCAACCAACTTCTGGATACCATGATGAGGAATAGTCCACCATTGGGAGCAGTTTCGAGCATACTTCCCTTTTTGGTTTTCGAGCTCGTTAAAAAAAGAAACAGTACCTCTAGAAATCATACTAGAAGTAAGCCGTCAGTTTCTTATGCTGGGGGCAAACTTTCCAACCTCTAGCCATCATGCTGGGAAGAAACCTGCCAATGGGAGTTATCTTGAGCATAGTTCATTTCCTATTACAAGCTCGTTTAAAAATGAAGCAGACACCATGAGCATTCTTCCAACCCGTCTTCGAGCTCGTTAAAAACAATGAGATAGTATTTGAGCTTACTTTTCAATTTTTCTATGCTCTGGTTCAAACATGAAAAAGATTTCGAGTGCTTTTGATACCATTGTCGTGCTTGTTAAAAATTTGAGTAAAAAGGTGTGTCTAATGAGTATAGGTTTATCACTTTATCCAGCCTCGCTAGACTATTTATGGAAAATGAACTGTGCTGAGTTTACTTTTTCCTTTGTCATACTCGGTCATCAACCATGACAAAGTTGTTCATGGAGTCCTTTTAAGCTCTTTTCAGAATCCCTAAATAGGAAAAGATTGCCAAGCGAACTTGATGCTTTCACGCTTGTAAAAGCATTTGAATGATCGTCTTTTTGGTGATAGTTTACCCCTTTTTCGGACCAAGAAGCACTATTTACGAAAAATGAATACTCCAACCAACCATGGCTAGAAGAGTTCTCTCTCGCGTTGTTTTACCCTTTTCTGGGGGAAGAGACTAACTTTACGAAAAAGGACCTTTTGGAGTCTCCATTAGTTCTTTTCAGACTCTCTAAACATGAAATGACGCCGAGTTTTCCTTCTTTGGACTCGTTAAAATTCAAACATCGAAGGGCCCATTTTGGGATGAACCCCTCCTTTCCTAGGTTCATAAAACCTTTGGGATTGGACTCATCTATGAGATGAGCTATACCGATCATCTAGTTACCCTCATCAAGCTCATAAAAAACACATGAGGCACTCATCAATCATGATGGGGAAAAAGGGAAGATTTTGTGTTACATCTTAATTACGGCAGTACATAGTCACTCTTGAACATGGAACTCATTTGCATTTGCATTCAGTACTTGGGTAATCCGTTTGTCTCCGAGTCCTATCAATTCTGTGAGTCTTGTCACTCCTGTGGGTCATCCAAAGAATTCTTCCACCATCAATTTCATTGGGGGTTGGTGTCGTTATCGTCATGTCAATACTGCCAAGTCATGACATGCCCATGTTCAAGAGACGTTTGACGTTACTCATCATCTGCAGTTAGTATACCTTCGATCATGTTGGTCTACCTTGAGTCAGCCTTGCACATTACTCTACCATCCAATCTACACCAAACATCTATTATCGAGTTTCATGTCGATGATGGGGGATTCATCATTGCCCTCCTTTGATGAGTTCATCCTCGTTGACTTCAAATCATCATCCGAGGATTGAACTTAGAGACCAACCAAGTACCTTGGGCCTGCATGCCTCAATGGTAGGTTACCTCACTTTCAACATGAGTTTACCTCATTGAATCTGGATTGAAATATTCCATTAGGCATTCAACTTCAGGTCATTGATTCACGCTTGATGGTATGTATCGTGATACCTTGGGGATCATTGACACTAATGATGATTCCCCTCGCACTTGTTAATGGTATACATTAAGGATCGGTAATCAAATGGTTTCTACAATGTTTGACTCCAAAACATTGTAATCACATGGATAGATTCGTATCATTGTGGGTTCAGCTTGAAGACCCTGGGGAAGTTATTTGCTACCCGGGTTGTGATGGAGATTGTTTGAGATGCATAGATCCACTTTGTATTGGTCGTGGCTGTGTTGTTAGTTCAGAGTTACACGGATCCACTTTTGTATTGGTTGTGGCTGTTTTATCATCTCATCATGGATCTACGATTGTGTCTAGTAGCCATGATTGTGTTCAGTCAGTCTTTATTATCATGGATATGCAGTGTATTGGTCGGTAGCCATGTTTTTTGTTGTATGAGACTTGTGGATCTCAGGTCATTTCTGCAGCAACTCCTTCCAACTAGCAAGTCCTTGCCATTTTTCTTATTACAAAGCATTTCACCTGTCTCATTCCGTCAGTTTCATGCTTTGGGGGGCATTCTGTTACACAAAAATGTCGTCACCCTTGTGCAAGTGTCACAAGTGTTGCAAATGTCATCATCATGGCCTCGTGTCATCACCATGACCGTTGCAAGTATCGTCATTATGACCAAGTGTCGTCATCATGACCATTGTGATAATGTCGTCATCTTGCCCATTGTGTAAACTCTTTGCTCTCACCCCTAACCTCATTCTGGGATAAAACACATCCAACTGAGAGATTTCCCTGCCTAGTTGACCTCTTTGAATAGGTTGTCGCACTTCTCCTTCATCTAGGGTGTGATGTCACAGTTCTTGGTCAACTAGGGTGAGACACTGTCGCAGGTTGTCCTAGGACAAAGTGCGACGACCCCCGCTGTCGCTCTGTGTCCTCTACCAGGGTGCGACAAGGTTGGTTAATGGCTAGTTTTGGGAGTCTCAAGGTCTTTCTAGAATTTTGTTGAGGTGGAGGCCTATCCCTAGGCTCTAGGTGAGGTGGCATTTCGGTTCCTAACCTAATGGGAGGATCCCTTAACCATCTCCCCCTAATCCTCAACCTACCCTATCTCTTCAGCCCTATATAAACACCCACTCTCTCCATGAGAAGGGGAGGAAGGTATATGGTATCCTTATGCTGATAGAATCCATATTGGTGATTGGGAAGCTTATACCAGCCTGGAGGCTTGCCTTGGACATGTTGGATGGAGGATGCGACGTTGAGGCTTTGGTTGTAGCTTCATCCTTTCTATGTATTCCCACCTTTTAATACAGTTAATATAATCTCTTTCCATGAATGGTGTCTCATTGATGATGTTTAGAACTTTCTTCCTCAACTGTTAGTTTAGATCAGTTATTGTTTAGATATCGTGTACTGCTTGTATCGTTTCCATATTGTCTTGAAAGGTCTTGCAGCTAGAGATCTGACGACCGCGAGACTTGGAGCAACAATAAGGAGAAGGATACGCGATCTGAAAGATATGATATCTAAGTACTTGATCTATAACTAGATCTAGGAAATGAGTTTTGTATTCTGTTATATTTGTTCTAGATTCACTTAAACCAAAGAGATCTGGCTCGCGTCCGCTCGAGTGGATTGTCCGTTAACAAATGTCACTGTGATAAGATTATTATTTGAATTGTTGGTTGTGGATCCTGATCTTCTTAATTCAGAGATGATGTTGTTTCAGCCGTGTTTGTAGCCAATTTTTATATGATATGTAGGAGGACTGTACACTCAACCCATCGGGGGGGTGTGGGGGGGAATCATCCCCCCACGGGGGTCTGGGGGCGAAGCCCCTGAAAGAAATTTTATGGGTTGTTTTGTTGGCCAACAGTTTACAAGCCCATGGTATTGGGTAGCCCGTAGTATTTTCCCATGGTAATTCCCTTTAAAAGGAAGACATTGTAATACGGTTGTCTAATGTATTGTAGCATTGTAAATATCTTTGTGATTGTGTAAGAGAGACTAAGAGAGATTGAAGTTGAAGTTGCAGTGGATGTGCTGCAGGTTGTATCACTTCATTTTTTGGATGGTATAATAATAAAGGATTGGAAATTTCTCCATGGACGTAACCCAGATTCGGTGAACCATGTTA
The DNA here is from genome assembly GCA_027924585.1 of Larix kaempferi. Taxonomy (NCBI): domain Eukaryota; kingdom Viridiplantae; phylum Streptophyta; class Pinopsida; order Pinales; family Pinaceae; genus Larix; species Larix kaempferi. The sequence goes on along the minus strand of BSBM01000451.1, from coordinate 4,136,943 downwards.
CATTGGTGTCTCTCTTGTATTGTGTTAATGTGATTTATATTTGCATCTTGTTTATTGTTATTGCTCTGTGATCCTTTTTTCTAACATGAATAATCTCTTAACATAAACGATTTATTTGTTTTATGTTTATTGGATGTCTCTGATTTGTATATAACAATAAATCCTCATATTAAATGCAAAAGCAGACCAATTATTACTCAAATCGTTTGGCTCCAACGGAATAGGACTTAGATTAGATTTATTAACTTGATTAGTTAATATCTAACCTTTGCATTTGCACTCTGTAGCTGTTAGGATTTGAAGTTTACCTTTGTTGTGGCTATTGAATCACATTTAGTGCAGATTGAATGTTATTTGATTTTAAAAATTGCATTTAATTTAGACGGATTTAAACCAAGTCTCATTTCCAAGGAGCAAACCCACTTAGATACTATCGGAGCCGTAAAACCCCTCAGGGGAAGCCATCCCAAATGGATTGGAGTTGCTAAATAATCCTGGAACGGGTTGTTTCCCCCTTGTTGGTGAGCAGTTCATAAACACTCTTCAACACAACTATACTCAATTAATTGTTCTCAACAACAATCAAGATCATAGTGATAGTTGATCAACCCCATAGCATGATGAGAAATTTGTTTGGCTTGGAATGCGAAAATTTTAGTTGCTTTTGGACAACATATACAAAGATATATATAGAATAATAATAGGGGGATCCAAAAAACACCACTTTAATAATACTCGTGGTATAATCCAAATCGCATAAAAGTATGGGAAACCATCAATGAGTGTTGAACTAAATAATTTCATTAGAAGCTGCAACTAAATCATTGTTTGGCATATTTTTTTGTTAAAAGTGGTCCTGTAAAAAATTAGCAAGCCATGCGACATGCCAAACTGGATACATTTCCATCTTATGATACCAGGATCACATAGGGATTGACCATAAGGACAAAGCCTTAGTTTTAAAAGTTCATTTTAGAAATGTATTGAAGGAGATTTTGTCATTGTTTAAATTCAAAGCAAGAGGAGTGTGACCATTGATATAATCTATATAAGGTTTTCCGTTACACCAAAACCTACAGATGTTCGTAAACATTTGAAACCAAGCACAAGGTTTGATTATCCAAGGTGGTTGTTAGTCTAGATTATATTCCCATAGGTGCAGTGGTTATCAACTGATACTCCAACACCCCCCCCCCTCCGATGTAGCTAGGGGGAATTAAACCTAAGACCTCAAATCTAATACCATGTAAGGTTTTCCATTACACTAAAACCCACAGATGTTTGTAAACATTTGAAACCAAGCACAAGGTCCAATTATCCAAGGTGGTGGTTATTCCACATTATATTCCCATAGGTGCGGCAATTATCAACTATTACTCCAACAATTTACTCTTCAAAATTAAGATCATTTCTAAAGTGTCCATCAAGAAATTTAAATTCCACATGAAGAGCAATCCCCACACAAAATAGTTTCATGTCGATGTGACCCAATTCCACAAGCACTTCAAAGGAAAAGTGAAGTCAACCACATGCATGCCAAAGTTGTTTAAAAAATAAAATGAGGTGATAGTGTATTGAGACCAATACATAGATAAAAAGATGGGATCAAATTCTCCATCACAAAATTTGATCCGGATTTATGTGGGAACGAAATAGAAGAGCATTTAAAAAATCAAATACAGATATATATTGCAAATGACACAGTGATATAGTAAACACATATTCTATTAAATAGCGGAAATAGAATAGGCTGTAAAATATAATAGCCAGAATGGTAGTAGCTATCTCTGAGAAGAGATGTGTCCGCTATGCTCATTTGTGCCAAGATGATTACAAAGAGAGGCCCAAAGGGCCTATTTATAATAAGCATGAGGGAAAGAATCCCAAACATCCAAAAACCTAACCCTAGAAGATGAACCGTCATAAAGTTTGCGGCCCCAAGGTGGTTAGGTGAACAATCAACTTCCTGGGGTCATAACTTTTGCATACGATCTCCGTTTGGGGCGCTCAGTAGCCTGTTGGAAAGGTCTATCCGATATTTACAACTTTCGGATGGGACTAAATGGATGCCATTGGAAAAAATTTGGATCCCCAAATCGCCAAAAAAAGGTCGTTTAGGACCTCAAAACGGCCCCAAAAGTTTAGGACTCAAAAAACCATAGAAAAATTACTAGAAAATTGGCAAAATGGGAAACTGTTTTGAGCCAGTGGAATAGGTGGGTGGCCACCGATATCCATCTAGATCAATCCTCCCCCCTTCGGAAGCAATGGTCTCCATTGCGTCAAATCCCTTATCATATGTCGAGCTTTGTGTCGAGTTGAGCTCCTGGTGTGGCATTTGCTAAAGTGGAAAGGTTGCCTTACTTTGACATCTTCATAGGGTTGTAATTGTTGTTGATGGATGCACTGGAGCTGTTCAATAGTTTTGGTTATTGTGGTATCCTTGGTATGCACTGGTGTGGATGGTTTATTTTTGGAGGAGCACCTTGAATGTGTGGCCTTGCACTGTAGAGGTACCCGAATATGCGATGTTGCACTGACTTTGTGTTCTTATTGTTTCTGCTGAGTAGAACGATAATGTGCAGAGGTTGTGGATGTCTCTGCAATCTGATGTTCACCTTTAGTGGCAATAGCGAATTGGGAAAATTTCCCAGTGTGGGAGATTATCTTCCTTCCTTGCTTGGTTGGGGTAGGTGCAACTATCTCTAGTATCTGATAGAGTTGTCCTCCCAAAGTGACAATGACACTGTGAGGTCGTGATTCATATACAGCATGATGCTTCCACATATATGGTTGTCCTAAAAGAACATCACATACTTCAAGTGGGGCCACATCACACAATACCTCATCTTTGAAGGGCTTGATGTTGTATGGTAGGCGACATTGGTGACTGACACGGATCCCTCGTCCTTGGCTTATCCATCCAATGGTGTATGGTTGTGGGTGTGGTGTTATTGGTAGCTCCAATCTCTTGATGACTTCTGCTGAGATCAAGTTCTTCTAGCTGCCGCTGTCCACAACAAAGTGTAGGGGATTCCCTTCACCCATATCTGTGAGTGGAAAAGGCGCTTCTCTCCCTCCAACTCTTCAGGTTCCTCTGGTTGAATCTGTGTGGTGGAAACAACGACACTGGGTTCTGCATCAATGATCTTCTTCCCTTTTCGTGGGGCTGTGAAATTAGGTTCTGAGTCAGAATTGGAACTAGGATCTGATTCTGAAGCTTTGATCTTAGCCACCAATGACTGTTTTGAGCGACATTCATCAGTGTTGTGCCAGGGGCTTTGTGGAACTTGCACCACTTCTCTGTGTCCTCCTTTGTCTTTTCGTTACCCTTCTTCGCTTGTGGTTGGGACTAGTTGTCCTTTCCCTGCCCCATGTTCTGTGAGCCAGAGTTTCCCTTGCCCTGCTTCTGCACAGGTCCGAAGTCATGCTTGTTCTTTTGCTGAAATTTCTGCTCAATTTTGACAACATATCGATAGGCAGATCTGAGTGAAGAGATTTCCAGGAAATCCGTCTCTGTTCGTATGTACCGATGTAGGCCACTGTGATATTTCAGTACTAGGTGTCGCTCGGAGTCCTTGATACCTAGCTTTGTGCGCAAGGAATGAAATTTGTTGGTGTACTCTGACACCGTTTGGTCCCTCTCTTAGTGCAGAATGGCCCATTTTGTGTACTGGTCATCATAATTTCCAACAGGGTAATATTGTTCCTTGACGACCTCTATAAAAGAGGTCCAAGTGGGATTGGAATATTCAAACAATCCAGACTCGTCTGATGAGTTTTGCTCACAATAAGTTTCCCACCAATTTTTGACATTGGGGACGGCCTCGAGGAGCGCAAAGACGATCTTTTCCCTGTCGAAAAAATTATGGACAGAGAAATACCCTTCTAGTAGATTCAACCATTTATCTATGGCATCAACATTGATTTTACCTTCAAATAAAGGGATATCAAAGTTAACTTGTACCTTGAAGGGAGTCGCATCTCTGAAACGGCTGCTTGTCGAAGGTGTATATGTTGTCGTCGGCATGCATCGAAGGGTCTGGGCGAAATTATCCATCATCTCATTACTCTGTCGCGCGAGGGCTTCCTCAAGTAACAACTTGATATGATCTACTGCTCCGTCATCTCTCTTTTCTTCCGCCATGGGAGGCTGTTTGGGGCGGCGAGAGTGGTCTTCCCCAAGTGAAACTAGTTTGAGACCCAACTCTCTGTATCTTGACCTCGTCGGGAACATGCACCGAGAAACAATCAAAGATCAGACCACTCAGATACCACTGATCCAGATTTATGTGGGAACGAAATAAAATATCATTTACATAATCAAATATAGATATATATTGCAAATTACACAGTGATACAGTAAACACATATTCTATTAAATAGCGGAAATAGAACAGAGTGTAAAATACAATAGCTAGAATGGTGGTAGCTATCTCTAAGAAGAGATGTGGCCGCTATGCTCATTCATGCCAAGATGATTACAAAGAGAGGCCCAAAGGGCCTATTTATCATAAGCATGAGGGAAAGTGGATCAATGAAGAAGCATTCATCCAATCGGCCGATTAAGAAACGTTCCAGGTGGGAAGACTTAAAGGAAATGGATCAGGAAAAAGTAAAGCAACCAGTGAAATGTTGGGGATGTGGCAGAAATCATTTCCTCCGCGACTGCCCAACAAGAGAACATCAAGAGGGTAGCAGCCCTAAATTTTTCAGGCTTGTAGACGAGCTGGAAGGTAAAGAAAAGGAAGGAATTGTTTTGGAACAATGTCCTCATGCAGAGCTAGAAGGTCCCAGCCAGCAGGAACAATTTGTGAAGGCCAAAGGAATTGGTCCTAAAAACCCAAGTAAATGGTGAAACGTAGGACAGACCTGCCACATTTTGTGAATTTTGGACATGTATAAAGTGTGTATGTATTCCTAGGTATTGAGACACTGAGGACGGTGTTATTCCAAGGGGAGGGGTATGTCAAATCCCCATTCTTGACCCCTATGATATTTGGGTTATAATGTAAATATTGTATGCATATTTTGTATGATTCCTAGCGTGGATTTTAAGGCCAAGGCCCCGCTAGTGAACGCTCAATCTTGAGGAGGAAAGTATGTTGGTATTATTTAACCCATGTGCTAGTGAGCCATGGGAATTGTAAACATGCATTTTAATATAAATACCCACAACTAGCTATGCAATGCAACAAGAGATGGGGGCATGATATTACAAGGAATTAGGAGGGAAATATTCAAACCCTTGAGCCAATGAAGTCAAGCCAAGTGTTAATGAGAGAACCCATCAACCATCAACTACCCATGTTGACTTTGGTGCCCAATCATTCATTTATCCTAAGAGTTGGGTGAAGTAGTTAATGCCTTGGGGATTGGGGAGGTATGGCTGTCCAAATTCGAGTATGGGCAAGTCACCCTCATGGAAAATTGTGTTTTTGCTTCTTGGGCAAGAAAATAACCATGATTTGCTCCCTAAGCCATTACCATGAAGGGTTTTGCCTCTCTCACGTTTTGGGAACTACCTGGGCATTTTCCAGCCACGTTTTTCTGGTTTCTCTGGGTCTTCTAGCTGGGAAGAGGGCAATTCTATGTTGCAGACCTGTTGGGAGCTGCCTGGACGTTTTCTCCACTGATTTCCAGTGTTTTCCTCCCTTTTGGCATTGTTGGGAATTCATTTTTGTATTACATACCTGTTGGGAAGGAGAGAGCACGATTTGGGGGTTTGTAGAGACCATTGCGGCTCTTTGAATGCCCAAGGACGTTTTCTAAAAATGAATTTACTTTCCCTGGCTGGATTCACCATCTATCACTTCGTTTTGGCTGCCCACGTTTTTCCTCATACCCAGCACTTGGGATTTTGATGTTATGTGTATCCATGCTCAGTTTTGAGTTGTTGTGTGTTAAGAAATGTTGGGGTTGAGATGGGTATCCATTGCTTTGGGCTGTGATGAGCTTGAGAGTCCCCTTTTCCTTGTAGATATCATGCCCAGCTCGGGGGTGGTCTCTGAGTGCTGAAATAATACAGGCTGGGCAAAGACCTACGGTTGGGAGGAACGTTGCAGCAACATAGCTAGTTGTTTAGGGCCATTTCACCATAAAGATAAGTGTCTTGCTGTCTATGCATTTACTTTTGCAATGTTTAGATTGATGACTATTTTTAATATGCTGTATGCATGTAAATTATGTGTGTGGATGAGTTTTTAATTCCCCTGTGCTTAATTGTTTAAATGGCATCTGCACACTCTTAACTTTATTGATATGAATCTAATGACTTGGCGGAGCTTATGAAAAGCCCCATAGATTGGTAGCATGTTCCCTTCCAGGAGTTGGGTCCACAGGAGGGGACTTTACAGTTGATTTTAGCACTTAATGATTATCAAAACCTACACATATTAAGCAACATAATAGTTTAATCATCAAATTTTATTTTGATTAGTTTGCTTTCATTTACTAACTCCTTTAATTAAATTCATTAGTAGATGATTTAATTTGTTCAAAATTCTTTCATAATTTTGTTTAGTATTTTTTTGTATATATTTTACAAATGTTTTCAGTTTTATTCCTTTAATGTATCATTTCCTTTTTCAAAATTATCTCATAATTATCTTAGTTAATATTGTACTTTCCTTTAACTAACACTTTCAATTCCTTAGTTGTTAACACACTCAATTCCGTCAACTTAATAGTTTTTTTTTAATTCATTAATGCATACAGTCCCATCGTTGATTTTTTTTTTGCGATCCGAGAGCTCATCGACGACCGCCACTAGCCTGTGCTAGGGTTTCTGATGATGGTTGGTTCTTGTGAGGCAGCATGCACCTCTGGCAGCCTGGTGCATATTGGCGGCTAGATTTCTCTTAGTTGCATCTAGCTGGGGACCCTCAATCCCGATCTTGTTCGGTAAGGAATCCTATGGCCAGCCGGCTTTGATTGTTTAGGAAATACCAACACCCTCCATTGCAATGGTAGAGGAATCTTTGATTGAAGCAAGTAATTTTGCAGAGTCAGCTTTGGTTTGTCTCTTCAATGGGTTCTGGCCTCGCTTGGTTGATTTCCATAAGTGGATTTTTGAGGTATGGAATCCCCTTGTTCATGAGTAAATTTATATTTATCCCTTTGCTCGGGTTTTCTCTATTGTGTATTTCGATTCTCCTAAGGAAAAACAGATCATTCTTGGTTCTGTTTCGTGGTTTTGGGGAAGTTCGAAGCTCTTTATGAACCCATGGAGCCCTCTTTTTGACCCAACTACTGACCTGATATCATCTACTCCGGTTTGGGTTCGATTTCCAAATTTTCCCTTGCATCTCTGGAACTTTGCCTCGCTTGAAGCTATTGGAAATGCGTCGGGCTCCTTCTATGATTGAAGTCCAGAAAAAAAGGATTACATCAAAACTACCTTTGCTCACATCTGTGTGGAAATGGACTTCAACAATGGATTTCCTGCTGAGATCCATTTGACCAGCAAGGATTATGTGTGGGTGCAAAAGCTAGATTATGAAAATATGATGTTCAGATGCAAATCTTGCTTTGCAACTGGACATCTTGTCAAAGATTTCCCAAAATCCTCTCAGATCCCCAAATCCAAAAATCTTCATTGCAAATCCACTTGGTGGGATGGAGCAAACTCCAAGCATTATACAGTAAGCAGAAATGAAGATCTATCTGAAGAATATCCATCACAAGCTAAGGAATCTCCTCAAGCTAAAACATAGGACACTCTAGAAGAATAAAATATCCCCGCCATCGACATTGATCCACCTATAGCTCCATGAGATAGTGCTATCCAATTGATGGACCCAAAAAGTCCATCCCCACAAGATGCACCCAAAGATGCAGTGTCCATTCTCGAAGTCTTTTTCGAACCATCGGGTTGGACCAAAGTTGGAAAAAAGAAAAAATGAGCTTCACCCTCCTTGAAGCCAAAATAAAGTTTAACTTCTCCAAGAAAAACAAGAATCCAACAAACTTCATATCGTTAATCTCTGCATTGTATCGAGATGTATGTAAGAAGTAGGACAACAACATTTTTGGTCTTGCTAGTAGTAAATGTAGCCCACATCCTTCTTGGGCAGTTTGTAAGGAGATTCAATCTCCATAGAATAAGAAAGTATCAGGATAAGTTTAGACTGGTTGTAGATGAACAAGGATTCATGGACGTAGTCCTCTCTTGGGATCAGTCTGTCTTCAGAACTATGTAATCTTTATTTTTCTTTTTTTATATAAAAGCTTCTTAACCATTTTTGTTATAAAAAGAAATGCATACGATCCCATCAAATAACATTGCAAATTTAATATGTCTCGAGGGCTCTAAACACCACTGGGTTTCCATTCCCATCTTCCCCTTAACTATCCCTCCAAGGGTGTTTTTTAATGTTCTTGCTCGTGTCATATCGAGATTCAATACCAGGTCTCTTCTAAATCGACTCCAGGTATAATAATGAGGATTCATTTTAACTACCCATCGATACCTTTGATAGGGTTTTATCTCAAAATACCATGTAGCTAGGGAAATCCTTTGCTTATCATCCATAGTATTATGCAATTCAGATAATTGCACTATTTGGTTCACCCATGTAAACACATGTTGTTGGATTTATGGTTATACTGATAGGGGGTGAATACATATAACACAATTTTTCTTTCTTTACTCATTCATAAAACAATTCATAATAATCAACACAAGTAGATTCAAACCATAGAACAAAAGATGTAATGTGGAACCCAATCAATGAGAAAACCACAATGGTTTTTATCTTTATGAGTATTGAGAAGGAACCAATGTACTATTGCAATAATTGTAGGCACCAACCCGTTGTTATAAGCTTTGCAAGCACTAACTTGCAGGAGACACCAATCTCCTCAATTGAGCACCAACTCATTGTTACAATTTTTGCAAGCACAAACTTGTTAGAGGCACCAATCTCCCTAGTTGAGCACCAACTCAACAAATATTGCATAGGCATCCACCTACTTTATGAGTATATGGTGTTCTTTAGTCCCTATAAGACGACCTATGTGCTTCATGTAACTCCATGTGTATCTGTTGTTGGATTCGATATTGTGTTGTTGCTTACTTCAAGTTTTTTCTTCTGCAACGACTTGTTTATTATGCACTGCACTTTGCAAAACACATCTAACTCCTATGCACCATTTTTTCTTTTTCCCTACAAAAAAAATCTAACTTTTGTACACCAATGCACCTTCTTGTGTTGTCACACTCTACTCTGCTTTACGCAAGACTAATGTCACTCTGCTTTGCACAAGACTATTGTCACACTCTGCTCTACACAAAATAATATTCACTACTATCACACTTTTCTTCGTCACACTTTGATCTATCACACTCTGCTCTACACAAGACTACTATCACATTCTTCTATGTTGAACTCTACACTACACAAAACAATCCTCACAATTGTCATGCTCTACTATGCTCTGCACGGGACAATATTCACAACTATCACACTCTACTATACTCTATACAAGACAATATTCACTACGGTGTAATGTTCCCAAATATTTTCTAAGGACCACTCCATTAGACTAGGGGATGCAATGGCCCAAGTCACTTGGTAAATTCATGATAAATTATTAAGGTGGTGGAATGGGTCACAAATTTGTATACTGGTATAATGTCCAATATTTGTGATTCATGCAACATTAAAAAACATTGGACAAGGAGGGTGAATAGGAGGATAAGTTGGTCCCCATATGAGTTGCAAATCCCCCAAATCAAGCCGAGAATATCCAAATTTGAATTCTAAGGTGGAAGGCAACTCATAATGAAGGCATCTTATCTAATTGTAACTCCCCATGCTAAGAATAGTAAAGGAGGGTGCAGTTGTGGAAGTGTAACTACCAATGGGAATCTATGACATCTTATGATGTGTTGTAGGTCCCTATGAAAACTTATGATACCTTATGACATGTTGCAGGTCCTAAATTTAGACAAGGAGAGCATTAGAGGTTAGAGTGGGCCCACATGAGGATGTAACTCCCCCAAAATCAAGCTAACCCTCTCAAATTCGAATATGCAAGGTAGATGAAGTTATTATTTGGCCAAATAACATTAGAGAGGAAGTAAATGGGTCCCAAGGTGTCATTCTCTCATAAAAATAACATTTATTAATATTTTATTAAATATTTGTGAGAGAATTCTAGAATGAGGGGGAAATGCTTTGTGAAGATTTATAAAAAGGGTGAAGACACAAGTGAAGGGGATTTTGGTCATTTGAATTTTGGTATTGGAGATCCATTGATATTCTCAATCTTGGGATATGTGCCCCTTGCTACATAACTAGTTCCAGTGGTGAAAGATTCCACCCTAGCTAGCAAAAGAGGAGAAATCACTCAGATTTCTCAATTGTGCTTCATGTAAATGAGAGGTGAGGAGGAGTCACTCAGATTTATCAAGTGAGATTTAGTTGATGTAGGCTTAGATCTTTTTCTATTTCTGGTTCGAATTCATCTATAGGTGTTTGGAATTTCAAGTTGTAGCAACATAGGTTTATGGTGTTTTCCGGGCATTTTCGTGTTGGAGTTTTGGGTTCTTGCTTGAGGAGGGTGCACCATTTGATCCATTTTCAATTTTAGATATCATTATTTGGAACTATATGAATTATATGTGATATAGGGTGCAATTTGGGAGGTTTCTCTATCATTTTGAGGCGTTTCTTGTTGGTTTAGAGCTTGGATCGGTGAAGGAGGGACGGAATAGTGGTGTTGGTTTCGAAACTTTTGAAAATTTATGGGATGTGGGACCTATTCCATTGCATTCATAACATTTTTTTCCGGTGTGAAACAATTTTGTTTTCACTCAAAAAAGTGTTCATATGACCGATATGTGCCCATTTTATCAGATCTACTCCATTTTGTATCTCTTTTGGTAGAGGTTTGAACTTGTACAATTGTAACTTAGTATTTCATGAGTTTAGAGTTGTGCAAGAGACATGTATTGTTGTAATTAGTGTCATTAATGTTCCCATATATTGAATAATAAATATCCAAGTTTTTTCCTTATATGGTGTTCATATTTAAGTAACCCGTGATTCCATGTATAAATCTTTCTCATATGGTTATGCAATTTAAAGTACTGATCGTAAAACTTAATAGAAGTACGTGGAGATTTGTTACTGAGTCAATTATATTTTTTTTATGTATTTTAGTCTTATTTAATATTTTTGGAATTATTAGATTCGATTAGAAGGTGTTTGATTCAAGTTGAAAAACCAGTATTTCTATGTGGGGAAATTGAGCTAGTTTCTCACTAGTCTTGAGAGGTGCCTTTCATAATTCCTTGGAAGTTCTATAGAGTCTATCAGTGGGTCAATTTTTTTTATTTGAGTCTATTTGAGTCCATTAAACTAATATTGGTAGAATTCGATTCAGTTTGGTATTGTTTGGGAAGAGTTGGAAACCCTGTGTTCGGTGTGGCCAAATTGAACTAGTGTTCCTAGTTTATTTACTGACTTCCGATTCTATATCAGACATGATTTGGGACACATATAAGTGGAATCTAAACAAATTAATGAAATGCACATAGTTAATGGAAATCATAAATACACATACACTCCACTTATGTTGAATGAGAACATCTCATAAGCCTTCATAAGCCATTGTTTGGGAAAAAGTTGAAAATCAACATAATTAAAGTTGGAACCTTGGAAATAATATTCCTAATTTATGATTGGGGATATTACAGTGGTATCATATCATGTTCCTTGAAATATATTGGAAATAAGAGGAACCTTGAAGAAATTAAAAAAAACTTGGAAGAAGGTTTGCATAGATGAGGCTAGAACATATTGCATGGGAGCTTGAGGAGAGCTTAACATGGGAAGAATAATTTCTTGAAGATGGCTTCATTACTTCGGTGGAAGACAATGAAGGAGCTGAAATAATAAATTAATGCTTGCATAATCCATATGATTTGTATGATTTCTTTTGTGGCAACATATACAAAGTTGAATAGGAAGCTTCTTCAATGGCTAGAATTGTAGATGGTGGAATGCTACCCATTTTCATTCCTACATCGCCCATTAAGGAGGAAAATATTGAGTGGGAAAGAGGAATGAAGGGCCATGAAAATTCATTGAAGAACTTTGATAAGAAAAAACAGGAGTTAGAGCATAATTTGCAGCACTGTCAAGCCTTACTACCAGAAGTCTCTACATCAAAAATTGTGGAGAAGATGTTTGGTTTCTCTAGGAAAGTAGCATCCAAAGGTTCCTATCATAATATTGGTTTAGAGGAAATTAAATTCACTTTCATTGTTCATCCTTCATATGGCCATGAGGAGAAAAAAAACCATCCATCATGTGCGAGACCCAAAGAAATTGAAGCCATGTTCACAATCTCACTACGGCCATACAAGAAATTGGATCAAAGGGACTCACAAATTGTATCCTTGAGTCTTCCAATTGAACACAAAGTGGAGCAGCATGATCGCATGGATCAACCACATGGGAATGATGAATATGTGACACCAAGGTATGAAAAAAATTCTCATTTTTGCAACATTCCTATTTCTTTGCATCATCAAGAGATAACATCCCTTCCACATGAGAATAATTGTATCATAGAATATTCTAATGTTGATTTGGTTGTTAAAGATGCATTATGTGTTGTGGTTCATGCCACAAACACTACAACAAAATACCCTTTTGGGGGTGGTTTTGGATTGCAACGGTTTTTCTAAAACCCCCCTCAAAAAAAATTTTAATTCTTTGGGGGCGGTTCTTAAAAGACCCCCTCAAAAGTCCCAAAAATTGGACTTTTAGGGGCGGGTTTTACAACCCCCCCCCCAAAAAAAAGTCCAATTGTCAAGACTTTTGGGGGCGGTTTTTTAAACCCCCCCCTAAAGTCCAATTCTTAATACTTTTGGGGGCAGTGTTTTAAACCCCCCCCCAAAGTCCAATTCTCAATACTTTTGGTGGCGGTTTTGAAACCCCCCCAAAAAAAGTCTAATTCTCAGGACTTTTGGGGGCGGTCCTTAAAAAACCCCCTCAAAAGTCCATAAAATTTGACTTTTGGGGGTGGGTTTTAAAAGCCCCCTCCAAAAGTCCAAAATTCCAATAGGACTTTTGGACTTTTGGAATTTTTGGGGGGTTTTGGAAAGACCCCCCCACAAAAGTCCAACATGTGTTTTGAGGGGGGTTTGGAAAGACCCCCCTTAAAGGTTTACCTGATAGTTTTCAAATGTAGCAGTATAATTCAAATATTATATGTAGTATAATATATAGTAGGATCACTAAAAGAACAACCAAGCATAGATATAATAGACACAATATTTTGACCTTGGAAACCAAAAGGGATAAAACACAACAACCTTGTGATAGAGATCTTAGTTTAAAGTACAACATACATCCAAATGCATAGTAATCACATATAAAAAAATATAAACCCAAAGAAAAAAGGAGAAACTCCTCCAAAGATAGGGAACCCCGGAAAATAATCCTTCTAGTTGGTAGCGAACTCCTTCCTTGAGTGGAGTGAACTTGGTTGGGTGAAAATGAGTGAGGCACCAATCATGTTATATCTGCTTAGGATCTCAACTGTGTTCTTCCCTTAAAGGAGGAAGATCTCATTAGGTCTCAACCACACCTCCGATACCGGGACAATACCATCTAATGAATTTATCATCAAAGGAACACCCCCTTGTAGCCATTTCCAAATGGTCTCTCAAAGTCTTTTTCTAACACTAAACCAGTTCTCTTCAAACCCCAGGTCACCAAGGTGATTTCATTTTTCCTTCAAATTTAGCAAGTGAGATACCCAATGGGTAAATTCAAACAAGGTGAATCCATCAAGACCAATTTCATCTTCTGGAACTTCTTTATCTCTCCTCGGAGGGCATTTTTATGGAGCAGTGCAAATATTGCTGAGAGGCACTTTTGGCATATTGATATCTTCTTCCTGGAATACTTTTTGGTCAAGCTAATGATATGGTTGGATGCACCATACAACACTCTAGAGATACACACTCTCAAAATATTTTTATCATCATCCTATGAGCTGTGGTGGGAATTTCCCTAAGGCCAGTTAGGCAGATTTTACCAATAATTCCATACTTGGACAATTTTTGATCTTCTCCTAGGCTTGGTCTAATTTCCCTAAACCACAATTTTGGCAGGTCCATAAATTCTTCTTCAGGGCCTCTTTGGACAAAATGAGACCATGGTTGAGTAGACAAAACAACAGCCTACAATATCCCCATGTGCTGCGGACATTTTCTTCAACACACAATTTGTGGCAGGCATCCTCTTAAGGCTACTTGGACCAATTTTCCCATACTTAGCCAATTTCTTGATTTTCACCAATTTGCCGTATTTCTCCAGAATGATGTCATAATGAAACAATGATTTCAAATTCATGCCACATCATCATCTATGCCATGCCATGCGGGCATCATCCTTAGTGCTGGCATCAACCTTAATGCAGGCATGACTTAACCCCTTTACAACACTTAGCCATTTTTCCTTTGTCTTTAGTATGCAAAATAACATTTTTCTTCTATTTAGGGAGGTTGATATTTTCCTTATCTGATCACCATAAGAAAAACCAAGAGCATGGCTAGATAGCCATTTCAACAATGAATGGGACCATATCATCTGATGAACTTTATCATCAAAGGAACACCCCCTTGCGGAAATTTCCAAATGGTCTCTCAAACTCTTTTTCTAACACTTAACCAGTTCTCTTCAAACCCTAGGTCATGACCAAGGTAATTTCATTTTTCCTTCAAACTTGGCAAGTGAGATACCCAATGGGTAGAGGCTGAACCACTACACCACCTTGTTTTAAATTCTTCAGGATCGGATACTAGTGTGAAGCGAATTGGATGTACTAGTACTGGCAGCATAGATGGAGCATGAAGAGTTTTGAAACAGAAGCATTTCCCCGAGAGATGTTTTGGAGATTTTTGCGATATGTGTAAAGGTGTTCAAGTAATGCAAGAGTAATACTTTTGGCATGATTGATATGTAAACTATTTAACTAATATCAAGATAATCCTATCGACAGAGGTGGATTCCATTTTTTATATAAGCTTGTAGCCATGATGTAAGCTCTTGAGGAGCAGTTCAAGTTCGCCCTTTATTTAGGGTGATGGATATTTTCCATTCGGAAGATATATATAATTTTCAAGTTTAAATTATAATTAATAATTATATTAATATATTTATTATTAAGTTAATAAGTTTTGAACAAGTAACACACATTTGACATTGGTATTGTTGCTTGCACATTAATTCAAATTACATATATGATATTGATATTGATATGAATCATTAGCATAATAGCATGATATATGTCCATGAGTCCATTGTCATACTACATCCAAAATTTGGCAAATGGCATGCCTCATTTGCCATAGTACCAAACATGAAATCAAAGATAGTCAAATATTTTGAATTAATGCATCATAGAAGAATGCAATTATCTTTTCATTGTTGCAACTCTCAGTAACACATCTAGTGCAATTCCACACCACACAACAGGAAAGAAATTAAACTACGTACTTAACTCAGCGATCTCTGTGAGAAGGCAGGCCCTGGCCTTCTAACAGAGATGTCGTGTCCTAACACAAATTAAAACACCAAGATATAAGAAACTCTGCTCCTTGTATTAGAAATAATGAATCACAGTCATAGCTCTCTGTTTCAGCTTATACAATTATAAATTCTCCAACCCCAGGCTCAGAACGCCTCTTTACATTTATACCCTGATGACATGAATTCGTTTCACAAAATATCGAGCATCAATGAATATCTACGATCTTCAGGCTGCCGATTTACAATGGAACTATTACAGCCATAAGTAGCCTTGAATGAAATCGTTGCATTTAGGCCTGAGTTGTTGCATGCTGTCACAGCCCAGAATAGATTCGATCTTATTGGACTAGCTGGTACTCGGATGCTCTGTTGTGACTCAGTTGCAGCTGGCCGTGTGGAGGAATGCTCGACTGCTGCAGTGAATTATGGAACCGAACTCAAGAAGATATAGTTGGCACCACGTATGCATCTTCTACAAGGTTTAGCAAGTTGCTACACCTGTGGTCTTCTAAAGGCTTCTAGGCTGTCTTTATTGAATCAATCAATATTAGCAAAACCTTAAAAGATAGAGTGCAAAACCATAAAGAAATCAAGCATTAATGATATAAAACAATAATAGAATATACCTATTGCAATCCATGCTCTGCTTGGGAATATATCTGCTTAGATCAAGGAATAGTGAGGCAAAACAGGGAAAAAGGTGTAGATAGGTTTAGGCAAAAAGGGGCTATTTTGGGGCCCAACATCTCTTCCCAACTATCCAATTGCATGTCCTCATGCAACAACCAACTAATCTGAGTCTGAATCTGGTCCCCATTCATGTTAAAAGGAAAACTTGAAGGAAATGTCAGGTTCCTTGCCTGCTTCCAAAAACCCATTGCAAGCAGCCCAATATTCCCAGCACTGCTTCTCTTCTGCCTTAGTCAGTGTATAATTGTCCTTGTACTTCCCTCCTGGCCACCATATCAGTGGAAATTTGAACTTGAGTCCCAACCAGTGTAACCCACACGTTCTCATGCAATTGGCATACCCTGCTACCCTGGGAAGAGCTTGTTTAAAATTCTTAAGGTAGTAACGATCCCTTTTCTTCAAAGCTGGAGAAGAATTCTGCCACCTGTGCTTGCTACCCTCTAAGGAAAGATGTTGTTGTTTGGAGATCAGGTCAACACAGGTAGAGATAACTTTCTCTTGCATCTTCTTCAAATGATGAGTCTTTGGAGGAGATAAGAAACATCTTCCATGGTTTATGATGAGAGCACGAGGAGATTGGGGTTCACTCCTAATCCATAAATTGCCACTAGCCTCATTCCTAGAGATTGTCTGAAAGGAATCTTTGCACTGCACATGATTATTAACAAAAGAGGAAAAGGCTCTCAACTAAATATCCCCTGCATAGGGAATAGGATTAGACTGAGAATCACCAAAACATGCCATATTGTGCAAATACAATTCACACAACAGGTGCTGCTCAAGAAAATTGCTTGACAAAAAGGACTTTACAAACTGGGAAGGGATCAACAACTGATAAGGTCTACCCTCTTGTAAAGATTTCAATTTGAATAGGGTCATTTGCTCATACAGGAATACCGGGTAGGAAGGAGATGGGGCTCTTGAACTCAGCAGCTCCCGAGAGAGGGCATACATTTGGTCTTTTTCTTTTTGCACCTCTTCCAATTGATATTTATGAAGAGTTGATTCCTCTGCCCACTTATCCCTTAATTCTTTGATAGTATTCCTATGTTTAGAGAGAGGGACCATCCCTGCTCGACACTTATCAATGTACTTTTTCCATTTATCTAACTCCAACTGTAACAAAGAAAGTTGTTTCTCCAATCATTGAATCCTTCTATCCTCCACATCTTTCTCATCATCATAGTCTAAAGCAATAATTTATTGAGAAAATTGCATTCCTACCCTGCCCCTAGATGTTCCAGCTTCCTCATTTTGGGTTGGCAGTGTAGTAGCTTCCTCTTCCATCATTGTTGCAATGGCCTCTGCTTGTGTTGCAATCTCAGCAGTTAATTTTGAGGATGTTGGTTCTTGTGTAACTGCAACAACATCCTCTTCCTGTACCTCAACAGCCTCATTTTGTGTCGCTGAATCAATCATTAATTTCGAGAACACTAGTTCTTGTGGGACAGCATTCTCTTCTTGAATACCAAAATCAGCAGCTTCTACCTGAGTTGCAGTCTCAACAAATAATTTTAGGAATGCCAGTGCTTTTTCTCCTTCTTTCTTTGCCTGTGTAGGATTTTGTGCTACCAAACCCAGCACTATGACTTTGTGCCCTGCCAAATTAAATATGTCTCCACATTTTGGGCATACCATTTCTCTTTGTTCTTCATTTCCCAAAATAAGAGATGAATTTTCTAACAGATTTGCAGCCTCCACTAATATATTCAAATTCTTCTCTGTCAGTTTTCCAGTCACTTCCTTCCATTTCTCCAATTCATTCCAAAGCATTTGCACCTCCTCCTTTAGCAGCTCATTTTCAAAAAGGAGGTTTTCAATTTGGGGTTTTTCCACAGCAGGTTCTTGTGTAACAACTGGCTATTTGGGGTTTAAAATAGGAATTTCTATGCCTACCCCGATTGCACATGCTGCTTCTGCTGTGGGAATTTCACTATTTTCCCCAATTGCACATGTTGTTTTGGATGCTGCAACAGACCGAGTCCTTCTTTTATTCACAACTCCCGATGGCTTGACTTCACTGCCTTTTCTTGCTGCTACAGTAATAGCTCTGGTTCTTCTCTTCTTTGTTGAGGTATATTTCTAACCCTTACTCCCTGACCTTTTTCTTCTTTTTTGTGACACAGGGGTTTCTAAATTTTCAGAAAGAGGGATGCATTCCTCTTCTTCAATGATGGTTCTCCTTATTTCAATGGAGGATTCGACATCCAACACCTCCATATTTCCTCCTTCTACCACCTCTGCTTGATGCTCTTCCCCTTTCATTATAACTCGTGTAGCTACAATTGCTCCAGTTTCAACTTCCTCTGATGCAGCTGCTAATGACGCCATCCCTACTGCTTCATCTGCCACCCTAACTGCAATTTCTATTGGGTCTACTTCTTCCTCTATAGGATTTACTGCTGTTGCAGCTTCCAATATCACTGCCTCATTCGCCACTGGCTCCATCATATCCCCTTCTGCAACAGGGTTCGATGTTGTCGCAGCTTTCCCCATATTTACCTCTTCCAGCTAGTCTACCAATGCTCCATCCCTCCCCCCAACTAAATTGTAGGAACTCCAGTCCTCATTTACCATTTCAACACCTCCTATTGCCATGGCAGGTGCTCAGGGTACCCTTGGCCGAGCAACAAATTCTTCCCATGTCAAATTCTGGTGCACAAGGGCCCTTAAGATTAAGAGTTTAATCAACCCATGGTTTGAGAGGGAAGATAAGGGGTGTCGAGCACCCTTGACATACCCAGCCATTGTTTGCAGAGATTGTAAAAGATAAAATGACATATTTAACAATCTGCGGTCGCATAAATGTGAAAGGAGGAAGAATTCATATATGTAAACCACTTTGTACCTACCTTAATAGGAAATGTATTTCTTTATGAAGGTCGCTACCTAGTTCCAAGGATTTAGCAAGGATTCCAACGCTATGCCTCAACCATGCAGACGAAAAACTTCTCCAGATGCCAAAAATTCTTCTGTTGCAGTTGGATTATGGCAATTCCGATCAAACCATTGCATCTTGGTTCTGGAAAATCCTGTTACCTCCGCCATGATTGATTCTGAAACATCTATTCGAATACCTCGAACCTCTGAATGAGTGTTGGTTAGATTTTGAGCAAACTCAAGTGCAGTTTCTACATGAAAATCATTCAAACGCTGGAAATAGTCAATCCATCCAGCTTCTTGGAAGATAGTAAAAACCTCTCTATTTGCACATAGAGGCACTATGCTGACAGGCTCGTGTCGTACCGGGATACCCATATTGTGAAGCTGTCTGTAAATTATTCTACCAGCGGGATGAGTTACAATCTTATACGTCGAGCTACTACATGCAGAACGAGCGATGGATATTTTCGGGAATTGGCACGACTATTTTTGGTAAAAACTGGGTGACAGGTTGCCGAATGGTGGTCAAAAACCAAAAGCGAAGGACGAGCTGGCGCCTTTCCATGGTCACATCGTTGATAGGATCATTAATTCGCACATGCACCCATGAGCTGGCCATTGTTGAGTGGAGAGCGCTGATATTGATTAGCAAAGAAATAATGAGTATTCAATGAGGAATTGGCGGAGTCGTAGTTGCCAAAAGTAGGGAAAATGGACAAATTTAGGTGTTGCAGCTGCTTGAAATGGGAAAAATAGGCACTTTTGGAGGTGTCGCAGCTGCTCGAAATAGGAAAAATGGACAAATTTAGGTGTTGCAACTGCTTCAAATAGGAAAAATAGGCACTTTTGGAGGTGTCACAGCTGCTCGAAATAGGAAAAATAGGCAACTTGGCGGTGTTGCAGATGCGGTAAAATAGGAAGGATAGGCAACTTTAGCGGAGTCGCAGCTGCTAAAGATAGGAAATGGGCAATTTTAGCAGTGTTGCAGCTGCTTGAAATAGGAAAAATAGGCACTTTTGGAGGTGTCGCAGCTGCCTGAAATAGGAAAAATGGACAAATTTAGGTGTTGCAGCTGCTTCAAATAGGAAAAATAGGCACTTTTGGAGGTGTCGCAGCTGCTCGAAATAGGAAAAATGGAAAAATTTAGGTGTTGCAGCTGGTTGAAATAGGAAAAATAGGCACTTTTGGAGGTGTCGCAGCTACTTGAAATAGGAAAAATAGGCAACTTGGAGGTGTTGCTGCGGTAAAATAGGAAGGATAGGCAACTTTAGCGGAGTCGCAGCTACTAAAATAGGGAAAATGGGCAATTTTAGCGATGTTGCAGCTACTCGAAATAGGAAAAATAGGCACTTTTGGAGGTGTCACATCTGCTTGAAATAGTAAAAATGGACAAATTTAGGTGTTGCAGCTGCTCGAAATAGGAAAATAGGCACTTTTAGAGGTGTCGCAGCTGCTCGAAATAGGAAAAATGGAAAAATTTAGGTGTTGCAGCTACTTGAAATAGGAAAAATAGGCACTTTTGGAGGTGTCACAGCTGCTCGAAATAGGAAAAATAGGCAACTTGGCAGTGTTGCAGCTGCGGTAAAATAGGAAGGATAGGAAGCTCTAGCGGAGTGACAATTGCTAAAGATAGGAAAAATGGGAAATTTTAATGGTGTTGCAACTGCTTGAAATAGGAAAAATAGGCACTTTTGGAGGTGTCACAGTTGCTCGAAATAGGAAAAATGGACAAATTTAGGTGTTGCAGCTGCTTGAAATAGGAAAAATAGGCACTTTTGGAGGTGTCGCAGCTGCTCAAAACGGGAAAAATAGGAAACTTGGCGGTGTTGTAGCTGCGGTAAAATAGAAAGGATAGGCAACTTTAGCAGAGTCGCGGCTGCTAAAGATAGGAAAAATGGGCAACTTTAGCGGTGTTGCAGCTGGTGTAAAGAGAAATAAGCCATAGTTAGCGGTGTTGCAGCTACGCAAAATGGGAAAGATAGGCGATTTTGACGAAGTTGCAGTTGCTAAAAAATAAGGGAAATAGACAACCCAACAGTGTTGCAACTACACAGAAAAAGAGACTTGGGCGGGATTTGAGCAATGTTGCAACTGCGAGAAAAAGAGATAAGCCAGATGAAGCAGTGTTGCAGTTGCAAAAGTAGAAATTTGGGCGGGATTTTACAGTGTTGCATCTGCGGGAAAAAAAAGATAAGCCATATTTTGTTGAGTAACTATTGTTGCAACAGTCTTTTCTTCCAAGGAGTTATTCACATAAAGGAGGATCAATCAGAATGCCACAATCGTTTGGCCCGAGTTGCGACTGCCTCCGTTTGAGTGATCTTCCACGCAAAAACCTGTTCAGAGTTCTTAATAAGACAAAAACCCATCAAAACTGAAAAATAAAATCAAATAAAAGAAAAGAAAATGATTTATTTATATACAAAAAAATTTATGCAGAATTGCAACAACCTTTTAAAAATTATCAGGGACAGGGAAAAGTCCTTGCTCCTGAATCAGTTGGTAACCTGGAATAAAATAAACTAGACTTACTTTTGCAAGAAGTTAAATCCTATAATTCTCAAACTATAGTATTCAATCTCTACTGATCTAACTCATTTAGCAGCTACTATAACTCAATCATAATATGTCCAATCTAATGAATTCAAGAAAGATAAAACAGCAACCGGAAACTAGAAGTAAGCTTGAACTCTAATTTGATTAGTATTGGAAATCCTAGAAAGAATAAATGACTGAAAGGAATTAGAGCTGAGCTTGGCTGTAACAGCTGATCTAACAAACCATGCATCAAATAAACTAACCTACACAGTCAAGTGTCACACCACACAGTTGCAGCTATTCAGGATGCATTCATGAACTACCACAGAAGAATGCAATTATCATTTCACTGTTGCAGCTCACAGTAACACATCTAATGCAATTCCACACCACACAACAGGAAATAAATTAAACTACCTACTTAACTCGGTGATCTCTGTGAGAAGGCGGGCCCTAGCCTTCTAACAGCAATGTCGTGTCCTAACACAAATTAAAACACCAAGATATAAGAAACTCTAATCATTGTATTAGAAATAATGAATCACAGTCACAGCTCTCTATTTCAGCTTATACAATTATAAATTCTCCAACCCCAAGCTCAGAACGCCTCTTTACATTTATACCCTAAAGACATGAATTCGTTTCACAAAATATCAGGCAGCCATAAAGATCTATGATCTTCGGGCTGACGATTTACAATGGAACTGTTACGGCCATAAGTAGTATTGAATGAAATCGTTGCATTCAGGCCTGAGTTGTTACATGTTGTCACAGCCCAGAATAGATTCGAGTTGATCATTCCACATATTCACAACACAACATCTCATTTCACATGCAATGAAGATTATATAATACTGATGTATTACAAAATCAAAAATTGTTCCCATGGCATATAATGGCAACTTGTACCCAAAATTTTAATTAAATGTAAAGATTAATCCCGAACTACAAAAAATTTATAAACTATGTCCTGATCTAAGTATAAATATTCAATAAATCAACTATTCTCAGTTGATACAACATCACTGAAATCACTAGTCACACAGTATAACCACTAGTTACATAGTTCAATGTCATCCTTATGCCAAGGAATGAAGCTCAACAAAGCATCTGCTAGATTACATAATGCGCTACTCGGACGTGGTAGAGCTATATTTTCAAATAGAGGATCTAAAATTTCTGTCGGATTCACAATATAATAGCCTTTTCCAACAGGGACACAGTCTACCATTGCATTTGGGTTAGTTTTATGTATTGTCGCCCTTGCAACTTTAACCTTTGAGTTTAATGCAATGAGAAAGCATTTCATTCCTTGCAGACCCAATTGGGAAGTTGGTGTCAACTCATTAGCATTATCTTGACCCTGTAAGATGCATGGAAATAAGAATTTAAACATTGATGATCCTAGATTAAATATTTACAATCTTACCTGAATTGGTGTTTTCATTTGTCAATTTGCAGTTTCGATGGAACCACTGGTTTTTTCTGTACAGAATGTTGATCATATTTTGATGCATGACTCTGCACCCAATAGACAATGATTTCTAATATATTGATAAAATAAAATAAAATTGAACTAAATTACAAAAAATTTCAATACTTACTAGGGATGATGGAGTATGCATTGAAGTTAATTTCTTTTGTATTAGTTTGTTCATAGGGGTTGTTATGTCCCCTGTATTACTCTATCAAGGAAACAAAATGTAATATATATATATATATATTCAAAAGATTAAAATAAAATATTATTTTACATAATAATTAAACAACTAACCTCCACCACAGGCGTGATTTCAGCATGAGCATTTTGTATGGTAGGACACTGTTTATATGAGTAATCAGATATTAGAAGTCAGATCATTAGTGTGAAGGCTTGCATATTGAGACAAGAGTAAATAATTGGACACTAAAACTTTCTTTGTTGACCACATGTTCTCTCTCCATATCTTCTACTCTTTTCAATAGTTCAGTTATTGTTGTTGTCAAAGATGTGGTTTCCTGTGTTTTTCTTTCATTGTAGCTTGCTTACATCTAGTGCCTCCTTGTATGTACTTTTTCCAAACAATTTAGTTGGCATAACTCCTAATCCAACGCCACGACATCGTCCTCTTGCATCAACCCCTAGTACCTTGGCAAGGTCATCATCCCTAGCTGCAAAGTCTTGAGATGCAACTTCTACTTGTGTTTGTTCATTTTTTTGCTAACATTGACATACAATTAAATCAGATCATAGAAGATAACATTTCCAACACGTAAAATAAAATTTTAATCAATATCTAAATTAAAAGGTTGAGAACATACTATTATTTCTCCTACATCTGGTGTTATTGGAGTGCCATCCTTCTTTTGATGGCACTTCTTCCATAAGTCTGCCCTAGTAATGCTTGTAGTTGTATCACCAGAGGCTATAGATTTTTTTATAGTTGCAACAAGTAAAATAGTATGATTAACTTGTGACATTACAATGAAACTAAAATATGCTAATATTTCTCATATCGGATAAAATATCATCACAATTGTTTACCATATCATCTTCTACCCGTTGATAACCTCGACGTCCAAAGGTGTGCAAGTCCCTCTCCTTTTCTCTATTTTCCTTGTTTTTTTTCCTTATATCCTAGAAATCAATTGAAAATAACATATATAAGTCAACATTACAAGCCAATAGACATTCTAAGAAACTTGATTATATAATATGTGAACTTGTCCCTTACCAGGAATTCAATGGTGGCTCGTGATAGGACGAATTCTCTCCACACTGTCTCACTTATCCTAATTGGAGGAACATTTTTTATCTTTCCTCTGTTGACTCATAAGGGTCACAGTATTTTTTGGTCAACCGATATCTATGACTGTTTGCCTTATGGCCAATGGATTTCATACAATATTCTTTAAGGGCTAGGGGGTATTATGAATTTTGCCTGCAACATACAAGAATTGCATTTTTAGATGTCATACATGGTTTGAAAATAAACTTCGAAATCATCCAAAAATATAAATGTTGAAAACAAATACACATAATCTCTAATAGTCACATTAATAATGTTCCACAAGTCCTCCTTTAATTGATCTGAAACCTTCCTCCAATCAGAATAATTGATTGGAACCATTTTTCTTACGAGCACACCTAGTAATGAAGATAGCTTCATGGATTTTGGACCAACTGGTTGGTTCCTTTCATTAATATGAATTTCGATCTTTTCCTCCAAGTTATTGATTTTTGCACATTTAGTTGCTCCTCTACCTTTCTTCTTGACTTTCTCTGTCGATGCTTGTGTAGAGGGATCTTCACCTTGTATACTAATATCTTGTTGGCATTGTTGTTTGTGAACAACTTCTATAAAAGAAGGGCACTTAAAGGTGTTATGGATTATGAAGAACTACAAAATTTTATTTATGAAGAACTACAAAATTATACATTAATGAGCTTACCTTGTTCTTCATGTTGCTCCGTCTCTTTTTGTGTCGAGGGATCTTCCCCTTCTACACTGTTATCCATATGGCATGGTTGTTTGTGAACATATTCTATAAAAGGAGGGCACATCAAGGTGTTATGGATTTCTTAATCATAAGATTTATACTTATAAAGAACTAGAAAAATATGAATTAATGGGCTTACCTTGTTCATGTTGTTCCTCCTCCTAAAAAGAGGAAAATGTATCTTTGTCATTTCCTTCTTTGTTGGGACTAGTAGAGTCACTCAAAGGCATAGAAGGTGTAATCTTCTTTGCTATTGTTTGTATTTTCCTCTTCTTTGTAACTGTAGCCAAGAATGTTATTAAACATATGCCTAACATCATCATACAATAAAAATAAGCATTATACTGCATAAGGAAATACTTTGTTCTATTTCTAAATATTTACCTTAGATGCAGGTCCATTTCTTTCCCATTTGATAATTTTTACACGTTCTTTTTGAAAATTTCACAATCAATTTTTTTTTTTTTTTTTTTTTTTTTTTTTGGTCATAATCTGCTTTCTCTGTTTTTTTGAAAATGATTAGAGTATTGATTATCCATAGCCTATTAGATTGTTATTAAAGTACAAAGTAATATCAATTTAAATTAAATAAAAGTAGTATTCCCATATACTGTGATGGGGAATTTTGTTTTTTGCAAAGAACTCACAGATGTAACCTCTTGGGTGGCTCAGCCACAATTTTATTAATATAAAACCTACTCATTTTTGTTAAAAAAAATAAAAATTAAATTAAATAAAAATAATGGTATACTTCAATCACAAACAATCACTTACCTCCATGTCTCCACTTGTACAAAGCCTACATAACCAAAAAAATAAAGTCTATCATCACTCAATTTCTAATTGAAAGTTGTTTAAATGATTAATCTATCTAAGTTTCAAAAGTAAAAGGGAAGGCTATCTGTAAGGACTATCTACTAAGAGGAATAGATGTCATAACTTCAGAGAGAGAGAGAGGGTTAGAGTGTTTAAGTTTAGTTAGACACGTACAGTAGCCAAAAAGATATCTCAGTCTCCAAGAGTGAAGACCCCTCAGCCTTAGAGGCTGCAAGCAGGACAAGGTTTACACAGGCAGCCCCAAAGATGAACACGGTAACGGTCTTGCAGCAGTGGGAAAGTGCAGTCCTACTCTAGTGGTCACAAAACAATCACAACCCATCTAAATGAATGTCAAACAGTCCACGACTCAGGTAGGAAGAACCACCACAATCCATGGTCAGCCCTAGAGGAAACCAAAATTTTTACAAAATTTTTAAAATTTTGTAGCAGAGGAACCACTATTTTGATTTCTGTCAATAAAGAAACCACATAATGCGTATTACACTTACTAAGCATATGATCAAATTTTGTACAAAATGTAGCACAGAATGTGTATTACACTTAAAAGTTTGTAGCAGAGGAACCATTATTTTCATTTCTATCAATAAAGAAACCACAGAATGTTTTCAATTATTATGTTGTTTTCACGAAAGTATTGATAAAATACCTACAATAACGCAGAACGCAGAACAAGAATGCAGTGAAACTTAAGTTACACCTCACTCAATTCACCTCAATATATCCCAACAGCTTAGCTTCAGCTTTCGTGGTGTTGAATACCAGAATCAAAGCAAGTAAACGTTGGCCTGTGCAATAAGAAAATGACGCCCTTTCCCGGCAAAACTATTCGCGGGAAATAAAATTTGAAAAGTTATGTTAGGGGTCCCATTTTTTTATTATTATTAAATTTCATTTTTTTTTGGTAAATTAAATTTCATTTTTTTTTGTATAGATAGCAAAAACACCCAAGTTTTCTCCTAAGGTTTTCAATGAAAAGGGGAAGGACCTTGGTACAGGGAGTCATGTAGGTGGACCAAAGGAAGGAAGGAGGGAACCAAATAAATGCATCAAAAGGAAAGGAAATATTAGCCTATTGTGGTCGATGACATGAAGTTAAATAATGTAATAAGCATGGCTTCTAATGCATTGATTGTGAGGTTTATTTTTAGAAGGATGGGGACAATGAGTTTGTTTCAATAGATTCAAGTCCACCTATACTAACTGGGACCCTTCGGATGTATTGACTTGTAATGTAAACATTGTGCATATGTGATGTACGATTCCTAGTGTGGAGCTCAAGGCCAAGGCCCTGCTAGTGAATTCTCAGCCTTGAAGGGATGATATTTTATGTCGTGCCATCCATGTGCTAGTAAGCCATGGAAATTATAAAAACATGTAGATGATTATAATGCAAATAAAAATACCAAGGGGCTAGCTATGGATGCAACTAAATGAGGGGGATATGTGTATCCACTAGGGAGAGGTGTGGGGATTTTGGGATTGGACCCTAGGCTGCCATATCTCATCTTGAGAACCCCTTTGACTGTCGTAGTCGTCATTTAATTATGTTGTAAGGAAGTGGGTAAGCAAATCAATCCATGAGAGTGATGGAGTATGGGTAGCCCTGAAATTCGTAAGGCAGGGTATGGGATCAGTTTGCTCGACCCATAAGCCACTCCATCTCATGGGAATTCGTTTCCCTCATCCCCATTCGATTGTGGACCATCAAGGCATGCGTTTGGAGGTAGGACGCAGACCCAGTAGGGAAGAAAACCAGAAATCGCGATTTTGATTTAAGCCACGTTTGGAAGTGCATAGATCTCTCATAAATCTATGTGGGAAGTGAAATTCGTTGGGGAATCCCTAGACTGAAACCTTGGCGGTTATTTTGAGAGTGTTGGATGCCTAGGAATTGAGAGGAAAACCCTGATTCGGAAGCCCAAAAATACAATTGTACAATAGATCCTTTCGGCCGCAACGTTGAGGATATCCAAGAGCGGATCATAGTGGGAGAGAGACCAGGGGGTTCAGACTTCATGGTAGAGCATGTGAAGGTTCATTTATCCTTGGTTTAGCAGTCGGGAGAAGCTATACCTTCCCAGGTCGGCGCTGAGGGAAGGGGCGCCCAAGGGACTGTGCAGTGGAGGTGATGGGGGTTCTTGGACTGTGATCTGAAGTCAATTGGATATGCCTATAGCTCTATGTGTTGAGCTCATTAACTTATAAACCTCCTATCCTGTCTCCCCACTTGCTTTCCAGAGCCGGTTGTGTGATGTATGAACCTGATTAACTGTGCCTAAGGCTATGAGTGGACTTGAGTAGTTCATCCTTAATGGATACATAGCCCCATCTCGGTGGTAGTCTCTGAGTGTTGAAACAATACAGTTTGGGCAGAGACTTATGGTTGGGTTGGAACGTTGCATTCCATAGCTAGTTGCTTGGATATTTCAAGAAAAGGGTAATTGTTCTCTGCGGTTTATATCATGTTAATTATGTGTTATGAATGTTTAATTGTTCATGTTTCATTTAGCTGTGCTTATTTGAGTATGCATATGCATCCATGTGTTTTTATGAATTTGTTCATTGATGAATAGGGTCAAGTCTTGTTGAGGCCCAGGAGGTTCAAAATGTTCGGTCATGACTTTGGGGAAGAAATAAAAACCCCTTTTGTGTTCATGTTCCTTCTATGGGTCAGATGAAGGGAGGAGACATGGTAAAATGGATCAGAGCTCTTTACAGAGTGGTAACAAGGTATGGAAGAGGATTGGGGAAACACCTTGGTTGGAAGAAGGAAAATTCAAAGTTCTCAGGTTTAGAAGAAGATCATACATTGCATGGGGATCTCTGAGAGCTTTCCAATATATGATAACAAGTTTTCCAAAAATGTACTTAGGATGAGAAAGTTATCAGCCTGAGAAGTTGGCAGTAACAGTGGTATATGGCCAACTTCCGAATTTCCGCACCCGCAATGCAGATTGCAGATTTAGGAATTCGAAGGCGTGATTTCTCAGCATGGTGCGTTGAAGTTCCAACTTTCGACTCTCGCATCGCGGATTGCAGATTGCAGATCGCGGAAGTTGGAGGCCGCACAATTCTGTGAAGCTAAGACCTTTGGAGTTCCGACTTCCGACTCCTGCGTCGTGGATTATAGAAGTCGGAGGCGTGATTTGGCGAAGTAGAGAATTGGGTGTTCCAACTTTCCTACTCCCACATCGCGGATTGTGGAATGCAAAAATCGGAGGTGTATTTCTTCGACATCATGTATTTGTTGTTCTGAATTTTTGACTCCCACGTCGTGGATTGAGGAAGTCAAAGGTGTGATTCTTGAAGTGGCAAGTTGGGGTGCCGACTTCTGATTTTGACTTGCGGATTCCGGACCAAGTTATTGCGGCTGTACGAAAGTACATAATTTGGAAGAAACAAATTTAGCAGGTTGTATTCTAAGGAGCTCCCTCGCCACCTCTAAAGGGCACCGAGGGGGCCGAGGACATTACAAATATCCTAGAACAGTGATGTGTGTTTCTTTAAAAGATTGTTCATGGATTTGGATACCTCAAAGATTCCTTTAGGGAATAAGGCATGTGATTCCTTCCTTAATTATGTATAGAGCCTCAAGACCCCTAACTACTATTCAAAACCATCTAATGACATAGACATCCCTACTCAAACACTAAAGATACTTTCAAGAATCCATGTGTGTTTGTTCAAGTTTTTCTTCTTGGCCATGGATTTTCAAAAGGTTTTTCAGGGATTAAGGCCCAATTTTTCTCCCTCAAGCATGTCTAGGGAACCCAATATCTATACCAGGTTCTCAAAAAATTCTAATGGCACTAATATCCCCACTTATATGAATAATATGCTCTTGGGGGGTCATGTGTGGTGATTGTAGGAATTGTTCTTAGCCAAAGATGCCTGGAATTTCCTTTAGGACCTA
The DNA here is from genome assembly GCA_027924585.1 of Larix kaempferi. NCBI lineage: Eukaryota > Viridiplantae > Streptophyta > Pinopsida > Pinales > Pinaceae > Larix > Larix kaempferi. Next base: position 4,107,045 of record BSBM01000451.1, on the reverse strand, counting down.
AGTCCCACTCTTTTCTCCCCAACCATATCCAAGGTGTTTGAACCTATAATTAGTCTTAAAATTCTCACTGTGCCACAAAAACCCCACTCATAGGCCAAAGATACCATGGAAAGGTCTATTGTGATTGTTCAACATATCATTCTTGGCTATATATACCTAGAAGCTTTATTTAGGTCCTAAGGCCCAGTTTCCATTCCTTAACCATGTATAGATCCCCAAGACCCATACCTAATGCTCAGAAACTTCTTAACAATTCCCATATTCTGACTATAAGGAAAAATATCCCCTCAAGAGGTTAGCTTTGGTGGTTGGATACATCATTGTTAGACCTTTAGGCCTAAACTTTTCCTCTACATCCCAATGCATGAGCTTCCTACACCAACCATGGTTAATACCTCAACACCTAACTGAAAATGATTGACGCCAAATGAAGTAGCATATACTACCTTAATTTATGGACATTGCAAAGGAGGAAAAGTTACCATTTATATTCTTGCACTAGTGGAACGCCATATGAAGGAAAAAGGTTGTGAAGCAAATATTCATACTCACAATCCTTTGATGAATGGATTTCACAAGGAAAATGACTTGATACAAATAAGGAGGTTGAGAGGGTATACCATGAAATCGACCATGTATATTAGCCTATTGTGGTGGATGACATGAAGTTAAATAATATAATAAGCATGGATTCTAAGGCATTGATTGTGAGGTTTATTTGTAATAGAAGGATGGGGATAGTGAGTTTGTTTCAATGGATTCAAGTGCATGACTAGTAATCAATTTTAGATTACCACATAAGGGATTTCATTTTCATTTGAGGTTAGATGTTGAGGTTATATCCAAACATAGTATTATTTCTAGTTGGTATCTACTGCATTTATACCTAGGTGGATTTACCGATTACTTGATCAAATTACTTATATATCATTCAAGGTCCCATGCCAATAAGTAAGGATACCGTAAAGATAAAATAATTGTACTAAATTAGTCTATTTCCATAGACTCTCTTATGATTCTACACAAGATATTTCCTCTTTATGCTATTAATTGTAACTACTGGCATGATATGACTCATTATTGTTTCTTGCAGCCTTACAAAGAGATCTATCATATGCATTCAAACAATTATGACTCATTATGATCTCTCTTCTTATGGAAATAATATGAGCTAAAATTTCTATGGTGGTATGCCTTACAAATCTACTTTCTTAATTGACATATCAATTAGGTAACTAGGGATATTAGAATAATGAGAAGAGATATACGGTGTTACATTTTCTCTATATGCTCTCCATAAGTTTGACAATTCAATACATTGGTTAAGGTCCTACTTGGAGAAAACCTACAAGAACCTATATAATCCTTTTAAATATTAAGAATTTTTATCATTACCTCTTCTGGCCATAAGAAATTCTTATAAAGATAAAAGGAATTTGAACCATTAACCTAGGTTTTTTATACCAGTATTATACCATTGAAACTATTCTCCTAATGAAAATTTGATTACTTGCTAAGATATCCCTCTGGTCGATTTTCAATGATGCCTGCCTTACATCTACCACATATCATGCGATGCCAATCTATAGCCTCCACCTCATTTATGTATTTGCATTGTTCAATGAATCATTTTAGTGGTGGAAGTGTAGTAGTTTTTATAGATGCCTGCATGAGAATTTCTATTTAGGTCATTGGAGAGTCAACGATAGGTGGCATATGAAATTATTGAACCAAGTGATCTCTAATAATGTTATGGCCATTGCACTGCACCTTTGAGTAATTTACTCACTCCCAAGTGATATTTCTTGAGCTCTAAAGGAAATGAAGTTTCCCATACCTTCCAAGCCATTAAATGAGGTGATCAAAGCCAGTTCTAACTCCTCCTAAAAATACATTGATATGTTAAAATGGTGGTGACAACTTTAACATCTTGATCTCCTATCATACTAACAACATATATTAGTTATTCTAAAGGTTGGGATATCTCCACATTAGAAACGTATTTATATTTAACCCATAGAGCCTCCCTACGATGTAAGTTATAAATATCCTTGACAAGCAATAGAATAAAAGATAGAAATGATTATGCAATAAGTAAAATAAGAATATTATAAGAAACTAACACTCCCTAGCACCATCCCCATAGCATATTCTATAATAAGGTTTATCCCAAGGGGGTCTTCCTATGAGTCTAACGAGTAACAATATTATATTATACCTAGGATTATAGGCTCATGCCATGGTTATACATACAACAAATTTTCAGGCCCATCTAGATATAAGATGCTATAGATTCATGCATATTCTCTTTTTCGTCTTTTTTGGTTTTTATGTTTTTGCAGAAAAAGGAGTAACAAAGGGGCCGATTTCATCTTGTGGAGGTTGTATTCTTCATTTGTTGGTTGAGTTTGGATTGCGTGGGTTGTGACATCGTCTGGAGAGGACACAATCTTGTTTGTGAGGACAATTTACTTTCTGTTGGGCGCATATCCTTATAGTTCCACATCTATAGTGATACCCACACTTCATCTGGGACAATATAGAGGGTTGTTACAACCAAAAAGGGAGCTGCAATCCATATTGACACCTACAGGAATCTACTACAGCATTGTTGGGTACTCTCATTGTAGTCTTCCTTCTTGTTACGACTGTGCATAACGTTTCTGGGTAGTGAAGGAGGGCGCTATAACATAATAAGGGAGTCTAAGAAGAAGAGGATTTTGGTTGTTTTGAGGAGCTAGCAGACACCAAAGAAAAATCGAGACACCAAAGAAGGCCAGCTCACTTCCATAAATCATTGTGCACGCCCAGGAAGCTACAAGTTAGAGTTAAAGTAATTTTAGATTTGTTTGTCCACCTTAGAACTGTTGTTAGAGTCATTATAAACTCAAAGTTATATGAATATGATATTTAGGGTTTATTTTCCTTGTTATTTATGCAAAGCAATCTCTATTGCATTTACTGTTCATTGTAAGTGCTACGAAAATCAAGATCTGAAAAATTATAGTCAATATATAGACTTCAAAACCCTTGATATCCGAAACAAACTCTTTCTGCACTGTCTAACTTTCTTCCACAACGGAATTCTTTCCGGAATGCGGGAATAGAGTTTCCACACAACGCTTCTTCCCCGCCGTTGATCTCGATCTCGATCGTTGATCTATCAATTTCGCGGCCAGCCTGAGTGTTCGTACAACTTACTTTTTCATGCAGCGAAATGGCTTTATGATTGTTCGATCAGTGTCCCCACCAAATCAATGGTGGATACCAAAATTTATTAAGCGCATTCCATAGAATATCGCGCACATGAAAAAATTTTCAAATCTTTCAACTTCTCCCAGCGATATCACTATAAACCGTCGATCTTCCCCACGATCGATCCCCACTCTATGATATTTTTTTATTTGAGCGACTGGTTAAGGTTTAACCCTCTACAAAGATTCACTTAATTGATCACTGACAGGATCAATTCTTCTCTGCAATTCGGAAACTATGGTAATCCAAAGCCACATATTTTATACACAGGGTTATATGGAATGAAAGCGGGATGAATTCATACTTCTACAGAACTATATGAAGACATGAAATCCATCAAAACCATATGGAGAGTCTAATCCTCTGTTCTTTATTCAATTCACCGGAAATTCAAATACACACAGAGAATTCTACTTGTTCACTTCTCGCTCACTCTTCTGTGCACACGCCTCTCATTCCTCCATTCATGCTATGTGTAATTTCTCTCCCTCTCAAGCTCTATGAGCTAATCAAAGCTTCTTTGAGCTATCCTCAAACCTCTATGAGCTATCCTAAGCTCTATGAGCTAAACTAAGCTTCTACGAGCCAACAAGCTTTGTAAGCTAACTAAGATGCTAAGAAAATAACTCGAACTGATTTAAATACAAGAGGATTCTATTTCCATATCCTATAACAAAGGAGTACAGTCCTTATTAATCTCTGCAGAGGCAAAAGAATACTTCTGATAATTTAGTAGAGACTCCTCACCCCCTTTCTTCATTGATTGTGTGGTTCGTGGGGGCTTTCTCTCTGAGTGTGTAGTGGTTGGCTTTACAACCACTAGAGGTTGCCTGATCACCATCTGATTTGCAACCTTTCCCCCAGCAGGGTTTACTAAAACAAGATCCTCCTCTATCACTGTCTTGAGGGCATCATATTCAAAATTAAACTCCTGCTCCAGGTTGATTATGTCCTCCTCTACGTCTATCCTAGGATTCTTGAGGGTTTGTTCATCACATTCCATATCCTCCACCTTTGACCGAGACCTTCTGCTACTACCATCACTGTTTAGGGGCAAGGGAGTAGCTGGGACCGTACCTTGCAGTTCTCTAAGAGCCTGAATTTTCTCTGTAGGAGTCCAATCAAAATCATAGGTAAGAGAATTTGCATCCTGGGACAGGTCATGGATCGTGGAGTGAATAAAGGCTGACCTTTGCACGTCGACCCTCCTCTGGGAAATGATTCCCTTAGGATCGTAATTTTGTGCATGAGTCACCTGAAACTTCATGGCCTTCAAAAATTTCTCCACCATTGGTAATGTTGTTGGATTCTCCACAACAAAGGGCCCGAAATTAATAAGGTATTTGATCCAAGAGTTCTTCTTGTGAATAGTAAAATTCTCCTCATGGAAGAAATCCTCTATCTGATCAATTCTAGTGCGAATACTGCAGGAGTTAGGTAAACTAGTAGCATGAAAGGGTCAGCCGAAAAACCATATACCCTGCTAACTGAATACTTTTGCATCAAGAACCATATACCCTCTTGCTGCAAGGCAACCTTCATGTCTTCTGATATCCTCTTCTCTTTAGGGCTGAATAGTTTGGAGATGTTGAGGACAATTCTGTCAATGAACAGGGTGTAAGACCAATCCTGGATCTTCTAGAGAGACCGGGGCTAGTCTTTGAACACCTCTGGATCCATGTCCTCAAGGGTCTGCCGGTTGGAACTAACTATGATGGAAAATAGATACACCTGGTATCTAAAGTGCTTATCCAAATCAAACTTCTCAAGTTGAGAATTGATTTTTCCGGCCAAGAACTCATCAAACTTAATTCCTGCTTCAGATTGCCTCAGGTAAAGGAGAATGCCTAGCATTACTTTAGAGACCATGATATCACTATCAAGACCTAGGATTTGACTCAAGAGCGAGATGGTTGATACGACAGGATTTATGAACAAATTGGAGGAGAGTGGGGTGATAAGGATCTCTGAGGGAACTGGGGTAATCAAAATGGTCCGGAACAATTTATTCTTGGATTCTAGGTCAGCTTTCCCGAACACCTACAGAACCTCTGATTCGATGAAGGGGATCAGGGCCCTACATTGGGATTCAGAGAGACCCAGGGTAGCCCTGATAGCTTCTGGTGTAATTCTGCAAACAACATGGGAGTGGGTATCATCTAAGATGACCTTCCCACTGGCGGAATAATGGGAGGCTACCATTTGGACGAAATCTGGGAAATGGGGCAATTGTTCTAATCTGAACCCTATTAAGGATGACTTTCAACAGTTCCGACTAGTCTCCAGAAGGTGACAACAAAGAGTTCTGGGCATTACTGACACTGGACAACCGCAAACGAGGATCATAAGCATTGTAAAGTCGATTACAGATGATCTCCTCGGATGGGTCAAGGCTTTTTATAGACGATGCCATGGTGGAATTGTCTATTGGAGGTGTTAGCACCCAAATCGTACCTCTAGGTTGCAAAGAGGCCAAAATGGTGTAACCACAAAACCACTTAAGGAGGGATAAGCTGGATTCTTATCCTCTAGAGAGGGATCTCTCACAAACAGGTTCTAACAATGCCAAATAAATGATTAAAACTAAAATTGAATTGTTGTTTGGTTGAAAACAAAATAGGTATCCATTGGGCAATGGAGTCAAAACAGACAGAAAGTATATATCATGACAATGCTTGGCAAACAAAATCACTCAGGGGCAAGGAAGCCACCATATTACAGTCAAAGTGCTTTAAATTTGATGATTTAGAAGAAAAATGAACAATCCATCAATATAGAGCATATGGATATGAATTCTATATCGATTTTAGCAGAATTGGTTGTGAACACTTGGAATGAAAAGAATAGAGCATAATGACTATGAATTCTATTATGATACTACACTTATCCAAGCATAAACAACATAACAATATGTATTAACAAAGAAAGAGACACATTCACATCAGGAAAGAGAAAAATGGACTGCAAGACCAATAACACATGAATCCCTAGTAAAATTGCTTGCTCGGCTGTGCCTGATTTTATTAAATAGTAGCAAATTATTCAACTCAGAGCAATACACGGGTTTCCCAAATTTTTCAACCCCTTTTCACTCTTTTACATTGCTTATATAGCTTTATCATGGCCCTCAGGCTCGATTTTTTCTAACAAAAAATTGTTACAGACCAGTGACACCTATGCAACAAGTTCGTCACTCTAACAAAATGACAAAGTTGGCCAAACTAGCTCAACTGTCTTTTACATATTTATTGATCATTTTTACCACAGGACAACAGACTCTAGCAAAAAGACAAAATGTTCTGGTAACTGCTCCTCCATTCGGCCTCTTCCACTATCTTTGACGCTTCATGCACTCAACTTCAATTTTTCCTTCCCATAATTTTCGATGAGTTTCCACTACTCGGCTGCTGGTAAATCCAAGGCAGCAAGCTCTTTAATCCATACCCTCATTTTGGTATGCTCTTTCTATGAATAGCCTACGAGGAGTGTAAGATCTTCTTTAAATGTAGATACCAACTCGAAATCCTTCGTCAGTTTTTCCACCACCGTCTTGCCTGCCAGAGGCTGCTCCATATCTGCAAAGCACTCCTGGTCTAACCTGCACTCCCATAGCTTGCCATGATATCCCTCCTTTGTCCTCATGGCTCCATCTTCTTCCCAAAACATAGGCAAACCTTTCTTAAATAATGGATAAAATGCCTCCCTGAACAGCTTCACTTGGTTAGCCATGACATATATCCCTGCTTGGACAGTGCTCACTTGTTGGTCCTTGAGTATTACCTTCTTAGCGTTGATCATTGTGGCCACTCTGTCGTTTATATTGGTTGCTTGAGCCTGCTCTTCAGACATACCACTTAAGAACTCTATTGCATTTTGTGCATAATTCTTAGGATTCTTGTTTAACTTCTCATTTTCCACTGTGACAGCTGACCTTTCCAGTTTGATTACAACTTCCTTATCTACCATGAAGTCCAAATATGGCCTCAGCTCCTCTGCCTATACAATAACATCATCCCAGATGATCTTATTTTCCTCCTGCAATGCACTTTGCCCTATAACTTGCTGCTTCAACTTGTCATAATCACCCTGCATTGCTTGGTACTTGGTTTCCCAAGCTTTATTGTCTTTCTCTGCAGCCTCTTTGTCCCTTTTGGCATTATCCTGCATGGTCTTGAGGTTGGCATTCTGTTTTTTCAATCTTTCCACTTCTACATCATCCAGACTTGCCTTGGCTATTTTACCTATAATAGAAAAATCTCCAGCCTCCACCGAGGGTGTGACCATGGCTTCTATCTCTTGTTCTTTGTCTTTCAACTTTTTCTCAAGCCCTTCAACTTTAGCCTTCAAAGCTTCCTCATTGTCCATTATCAATTTCATATCTACTTGCCACTTTTTCTCTCTTTCTTCAAACTCTACTAGCCTAGCTTTACAATCAGTCAACTTACCCTGCAACTCTTCTTTTTCCTCTACTAGTTCTGCAATTTTTGGTGCATTCACCAGTTGGGCAACTGGAATCTTCAATTTATTCTTTAGTGACAGAATTTCTTGATCTTTTTCATCTAATAGATTCTGAATGCTATCCCTTTTATCTTCTTGAGTTTCAGTGGCCAATAGTAAATCCTGGAACTTTTTCACTTGTGCCTTCAAGCTCTTGTTCTCCACCTTTTCCAATCCCAACTACTTTTGCACTTTGGTTTTGCTGGCCTGCACTTTTGATAGCTCTATGGAATCCCTCAACAAATTGTTATAGATTAATTCACCTGTCTCCTTGTGCAAATTGATCACATTAGGTACTAGGATGTCTTCTAGATTTACTTTTAGTTCTGTGGCCTTACTCTTAGTGGCTAAGGCAAGACTCAAGGTATTCTGGGCAAGGTTCTTGCTTGCCACCAATTCTACATCCTTCTTGGATATTTTTCTTGCATCAACATACACTTTAGCTTCTTTTGAGATTGTATCTGGGCTCTCCTCATATCCCTCCAGTAACTGATCCCTGCTTAGGCTTGATGCTGCAGCTCCAATAGGTGTTCTGTTGAACACATTTTCCTTAACCTCGAAAGATGGCACCGAGGATCTGACTTGATTTTTCTTGGGTTTCTTTGCTTGTACCTGTACTAATTGCTGATCATACTCCTCTACCTTTTTCCTCTTCGAGGCTCTCTCAACATCATTGTCTACATCTATGGGCTCACTACGCCCTTCCTTTATAGATTTTTCTGGAGGAATGGTAAGGGACATGGTTGTTGATATTGTTGGGGTTTTACCAGGTGAACTAGGCACTACTGATGTGCTACTTTAAAAAAGGAATGCTAAAGATGAAGAATATTCTGGTGGGTCTACTTCCATCTGGCCTTTTTCAATGTATTCTAACCAATTTTCCATTTCAGCTAGACCTGTCAGTTCGAAGTGCTCATATCCTTTCATGTTACTTTCCTTCCTTCTTTCTGAGATAATGTGGTGAGGATCATAGTTTATGGCAACTTTGGATGGGAATCCCATATCACCCATCATTCGCTCAATAGCTGGGATAGATGCTTTTTTTTTTACAATGAAGGAGCCCAGTGTCCATGGAAAACTAATGTCCAAAGACTTCCTGTCATCCAAGAAATGTTCACACTCCACCTTCAATTTTTGTCTTATAAATTCCAAGGTGAGTACTCTAGGGGTTATGAATGCAGGTAGCACATAGGGGGCATGGGAGTAGCCATAAACTCTAATCACAGTCCCATTCTTCAGCAGGAACCAATCCCCAACCCTCTTCTCCATGGATGGTTGTAGTAGGTCTTTCATCTTAGGCAGTACCCTAGGCAGTCTCTTCTGGAAAAAGATGAAATATATCTCTGCCATAAGATCATTTATGAAGGTTTTGTAGTCTGAATACATCTCCTTAGTCAACTCAGCTTTGGAGCTTGCAGGTTTTCTTCATTAGCTGCCAGGAACATTTTTAACAAGTAATACTTGAACCTGAAAGTTCTTGTCTTAGGGAATTCTATGAGCTGGGAGTGGATGTTGTCTGCCAAGGCTTCATCAAACTTTAGGCATGCACATTGGGTAAGTGAATTTGGGCCTACTGGCTCGATAGGACAAGTGCTTAGAACAAACATCAAACTTATCAGGGGCTCGATTATGTATAGGTCATTGTCTAAGCCTAGGAACTGGGCCTGCATGGAGATAACACACTTCAACTCTTCCCTAAAAACGTTGGCCTCACCAGGAAAAGGTGAGCCCTGAGAGGAGGTATTTGGTAGTAGGGAAGCATGATAAAAGCTCTGTTTGAAGTCAGCTGGGGCTTGACGAAAATGTTGGATCAGTGTTTCCATTCTATAACTTTGGGATTTTTGGCAGAATTCTTCTGGAATGGCCAAATCTTTCCTAATAGTAGGGGCGTCTACATAGCACAGGATTTTAGAGTTTGAGGCATCCATGATTGCTCTTCGGTCTGAGGATTAATGGTCGGCACACCAATCTACAAATTCAGGGAAACTAGAGGTTTCGCTGGTTGTAAACAAATTGAAAAAGGAATGATAAATCTCATGGACATCCACTTCTCTGGCCCTTATGACCTCCAATATTTCTTTGGCAGTTTCTATGGAATATATCAGCATGGGATCGTAAACCTCACAGTCGTTATCCTCTACTAGGTCAATGATCTTTAGGGGCTCAAATCCTAGGGGTACCATGGGTCCGACCATTTAAATAGTTTATGGCGGAGGTGGATGGCCTACCTAATCGATTGACAACTGGGTGGAGCTTCTGGGTCTCTGGTTGGTTGGTCGGATCTGCATGATCTGCTCCTTTCACTTTCCAATGCACACAAGTCAACTGGCATGCGAATCTTCATGCAGACGGGCGTTTTATAATATAAACATGCCATATCACCATGAAATCTATGACAGCGATGGAGCCACGTTAGCCATCTATCCATACGATCAACTCTCATCCGTAGATCTCCTTGACCTTTACCTGCATCATCCCCTGTGGCTTCCAACCTTGCCACATATCAACTCGACGGCACCTTTAATCTGCAAAAAAAATTTCAACCGTCGATCCGCTCTCCTCTTGGATCTTGACCATCCCAGGATGCACCCTTTACCGAGTTCCTGAATTTTGGGTTTTTTGATTTTACACGCATGTCATATCTGCGAACTAATCCTGAGCCTTCGATCTTCATCTCACTGGATCTGCACTGTTGGGAGATGCCGAGCTTTATCAAAAGTTCGCAGATTTGAATCATAACCCTTTTCGCACATGTTCAAATCGCGAACAATTTTCTGACCGTTGATCTAAGCCTTCCACCATCGATCTTCCTTGACCTTCTCTCAGGCTAGCACCCCGCCAGCATTTAAAAGACCTTCAAATTTTTTCGCAAAGGAGGCTCACGACCATTGATCTCCCCCACTTTTGATCTAAACTGACTATAGGCATTAATCAGCGCTGCAGGAACATTCCTTTATACTTAATCCTCTGATCAGCATCAAGATTGTAGCTTCCCCAAAATTATTATCTCGGCTCCAATTTCAACTGCTCAAATTACTGATACCTTCAACCTTCGGGTCTCTTTGGATCAAGGATTAAGCTTTCCCTGGCTACTTTCATGGACCTAGAGCCTTTTCATCCTCCAAAAATCCTTCTAAACAGTTAGCACAAAACAGGTGCTAACAGGAGGAATTAAAGAACACAAAAGGGTTGATAAACAATGAACGAGTACCTGGTGGTGATGATTGACACTTATGGAGGTTGCAGTTGTATCCAGCTGATTCGTGCTTGGTGGACGTCAGATTTGCAAGGTGGTGGGAGTATTAATGGACTGTTAATGTTAAGCTAATTAGCCTTATAAACCACCGCACTCCGTAAACGTGACCTTTGTACCTCCAATATTCAAGCGCAATATCCAATGGGGAGCGGCCCACCAGATTTCACAAATTTGTTTTTTATCTTCAGAGTTATATTAATGGGTTAAAATCTTAAATATCTTGCCTTTAATATAAAACCAAAATATTATGTAATTGATGTTTTTATTTGGTTATTATAAGGTGGAAGCTTGTATGGTGTAATATATGGTTGTCATGTGCTGGTAAAGGCTATTTTGGAAAGCATATGGGTTTACTACAGGAATATTCCTAACCGTATATTGGAAGGAAGTTGAGAGGCCAACTCTCAAGGAGCCAATTCGAGAAATTGGGTTGGTTTTATTTTCAAATGGCCAAAAAAAGGGATCGGACAGATTTGAAAATGAGGTATACTTTTTATATTTGATTCTTCAATATGATATTTTATAACATATGTCTTCATTGTAATTTGTAGTGGTTTTTTCTTACGTGATGTGCAAATTGGTTCTATGTAGGATGTCAAAGGAATATCAAGTCAGGGTTGAAGAATTCATAGAGTTTGCAAAAAAAAAATCAGAGGATAATAACACCACAAGATGCCCTTGTTAAAAATGTTGCAATGTTGCAGTATTGACGTTTGAGGAAGTATAAGACCACTTGATGATTCATGGTATAATAAATTCATATAAAACTTGGTATTTCCATGGAGAGAGAGTTCCTACTAGGGACTATATATTTGACAAGAGCAAGAAATGCCATACAACAGATATGCATGATTTGCCTCGAGAAATTACACATGGTGATGAACACATAGTCAGACATCAATATTTTAATCATAATGATGAGTTTGCAACATTGCTTCCAAATGATACCGAAGTTCTTGAGAATGATGATCATAATGAGGAAACCATGGTTGATGATCATATGGTTGAAATGGTGAATGAAGCTTATCAATATTATAATGAAAATCCAGATGTGAATTGTGAAAATGGCCAAGCAGAATCAATGGAAGAAAAAAATGATATCAATCAATATCTAAAGTTAATTGAAGATGCAAAGGCACCGTTGTACCCAGGTTGCACTAGTTTCACTAAGCTACCGGCCACTATGAAATTGTACAACCTTAAAGTGAGAAATGGATGGTCTGATGCAAGTTTCACCCAGTTGTTCAAGTTGCAAAGAGAAATGCTTCCAACAAGAAATACACTTCCAAAATCTACATATGCTGCAAAAAGTTTGATTAAATCATTGGGGTTGGACTATGAAATGATACATGCATGCCACAATGATTGCATTTTATATTGGGGAAATATGAAAAAATAAATGAATGCCCAACATGTGGCAAATAAAGATGGAAGGTTGATGCTCATTCTGAAAAGGTGCGTATTGGTGTCCCGACCAAAGTGTTGAGGTATTTCCCTATAGTGCCGAGGTTGAAGAAAATGTACAGGTATGATTTTGAACTCTTATAATTCCATTATATCATACACCTTCATGCACTACCAACCTACTAGAAAATCATCTTCTTTAATCTACCAAGTAGTGCAATGCATAAATGATTATTTATGTTTTTGTTACAGCTCTACATATATTTCACAGAAAATGAGGTGGCATCATGAGAATGCAAGTAAGGATGGAATAATACGCCACCCAATTGATAGCTCGGCATGGAAAACTATAGATTCTAAATGGCCTGATTTTTCCAATGATCCTCGCAATGTACGACATGCAATGGTAGTGGATGGATTTAATCCTTTTGGAAACTTGAGTAGTAGTCACAGTGTATGGCTAGTAGTACTAGTCACATATAACCTTCCGCCATGGTTATGCATGAAAAGGAGCTTTTGTTTGTTGTCATTGTTAATACCTGGTCCCAAGAAACCAGGAAATGACATAGGTGTTTATTTGGAACCATTGGTAAATGAACTAAAACTAACATGGGATGAAGGGGCAAGGACATACGATGCTCATTCAAGGTCATTCTTTAATATGAAGGCTATATTGATGTGGGTAATCCATGACTTTCCTGCTTATGGAAATATGGTTGGTTGCACGACTAAAGGGTTTTGCGCATGACCTATGTGTGGAAGGAACACAGATTCAATGTATCTCAAATGTAGTAGGAAGTGTGTGTACATGGGACATAGGAGATATCTTCCAATAAATCATAAGTATCGTTCACAAAAAGGACCATTTAATGGGAAAAATTCTCGTGACGACTTACAACAGCTGGGTATAAGGAGGTCCCTGTGGCCACAACAAAAAGGAAAAAAAATCTTTCTTCCACCCACACCACACACTCTTTCAAAAAAGGAGAAAGAGATTCTTTGTCGTGTTTTGTTCATGCTAAAAGTTCCACGTGGATATAGTTCAAACCCTAGAAATCATGTATCTATGAAAGATCTCAAGATTCATAGTCTGAAAGCACATGATTTCCATGTTCTCATGCAACAAATCCTTCCAGTAGCATTGCGCCATGTGCTACCAAAAGCAGTTCGAAACACTATTTGTAGGCTTTGCTTCATTTATAGGCGAATTTGTGCAAAAATGGTGGATCCAACAGATCTTGATAACTTACAAGATGATGTTGTGGAAACTTTGTGCTTACTCGAAAAAGTATTTCCCCCCTTCATTCTTTGATATAATGATACATTTGACTGTACACTTGGTGTGAGAGCTACATTATTGTGGACCAGTTGCATATCGATGGATCTACCCTTTTGAAAGGTCAGTGAAATTCTATTAATTACAAATCCACATAAATTCCAACATTTTATGTGCATATAATAATAATACATTACTAGCAACTCTTTATTCGTACTTTTGATTTCTCTACAAATTGTGCATTTTTTTCTAGGAACATGAAAGTTTTCAAAAGTTATGTGAAAAATAAGAATAGGCCCGAAGGCTGCATCGCTGAAAACTACACTGTGGAGGAATCCATAAATTTTTGTGCTGGATATGTTGAAGGTATGGATTATATTGAAAGCATGCCTAGTAGAAATGAAGCTTGGGACAATGAAGAAGGAGAGGTTGGACAATATGGGAAGGCCTTATCTAGTGGAACTTCTATTGAATTAGATAAAACTAGTTTGTTACAAGCCCACAGATGGGTCTTGCACAACATAGATGAAATTCAACCTGGATAGAGTAAGTAATAAGCACATACTTATGAAATCATTTTTTATTATAATATATCACTGACATTACTTGAAAATAGGATGCACTTGAGAGAAATTGCCAAAAATAACATCCAAGCCCAAAAAGATGAAGTCTCGCTACAAAAGATCCACAACCAACAATTTATTGATTGGTTAAGAAAACAAGTAATTATATGTTCTTTATATTAGATTTAATTGAACTTCATTGATCAAGACAATTATGATGTATGAAGGTGAGATTCTTTTAATATATTTTGAAATTGCATGGTTTTCTAACGACATTTAAAAATTTACAGGTGGAAGGAAAAGAAAATATTTATGATAGCCTTAAATGGTTGGCACGTGGCCCAAGGAAATATGCAACTAAGTATGATGGCTACTTAATCAATGGGTGTAGATTTCATGTTAAAATCATAGAAAATGTCAGGGCCACCCAAATTAGCGGTGTGTGCATAGATGCACAAACATTAATGAGATCAAGTGCAAAGGATAAAAACCCTATACATCAAACGACAACATATTATGGAGTGATTCAAGAAATAATGTTATTGGAATACTATTTGGTGTAGTATCCATTGTTCAAATGTGATTGGATAGATGTACACAAGAAGAATGGAATGAAAGTTGATGAAATTGGTTTCACCATGGTGAATTTGAAGAGATGCTTGAGTAAGGATAGATTGGAAGATGATCCATTTATTCTAGCATCACAAGCGAAACAAGTATTTTATGTACAAGATCCGGTAGAGAATGACTGGTGTGTAGTTTTGACATGCCCTCCAAAGGGATCAATAAATTGTAATAGATATGAATTGGAGTATGCAGATTTATCAAGTGTTGCAGATTTTGAAGGGACGAAATGCAAAGAGGATGAAGCTGTAGGTGATGGTGGCATGGATTATGTTCGACAATATTGTGAAGGCACATAGTTGGATGTTGTTCAGTAAGTAGCATGCATGATTTATTTATCAGTTCTCATTTAATTTGTATCTGTGAAAATGTATATCTTAGATTATTACTTGGATTTACCTTTCATGCATATATTTTTTGTTTTGTTATTGTTTATGCATGGATCTTATCTGTTTTATTGTGTAATGTATCTTTCATTTATTTTGACAGTAGATAGATTGGGTGTGGGGAATTGACAGTGACGTGAGGGGGGGGGGCATATGAGCTTGAACCTTCACGTGGTTGGCCCTATTTAGTAGAGAATAAGATATTCTTGAAACCAAGAGAAGCTCATTCAGGTATTTTCATTTCGTTTTTTTAGAATTTCATATATGTTATGCCTTTTTTTACATATCTATCAATCGCTTATATGAAAATACCATTTTGTCATGATATATGCAGGTCTTTGCAATGGAAAGATATATAAGGACAATTTGTATCATTCTCTAATGCATATTTGTAAGTTATCACCATAACGAATTCTAAATTAGATATCTTATTGTCGTTTCATTGATTATAACGTGTTGATTTCTTCATTTTAAGTACAGTTGTACTTGTCTATTTTATGAATTGATTTTGTTGCACATTTGTTGAAGGAAATAAGTTGATTCCGGGATAGCTATTGACAACGGGCAGGTAATGTAATGAACAATATTGAAAGTATTTGGTTACAACAAATTTAATTACAACACATTTATTACAACCATAAGTATACCAGATTGATGGTGTAACAACTAATTTGTGTGAAATATTTGTGTAAAGCATAGAGGATGCCAAGATCATTTGACGTTATTAGCATCAGAGCTGAACTTTGAGGTATAGATCCTTATTTCTTTTTTGTATGTAAGAAGAGAGAAATTTATATTAAAAGAGAAATATTTACAAATGAACCCAAAAACGTCATAACCCTGCCATCACACTGAGTCATCTGACTGAACAAAATCACCTCCAAAGAGGACTTTACTTGACCATACATACTACAGAGATGAATACTACAAATACTGCAAAACTAAAACAAAACACGTGCACGTAGGCCTTTTGACTCCCATTATCACTCCTTTACACAACAAAACCTCCTGAAATATAAATGAAAACCAAATCCCCACACTATTGACATTCTTTACCATAAGCAGCTGATAGCTTAGAAAACAGATATAATAGACGATAAATCGACACCCAAAAAACTAGACACTAAACATCCCCCATGCCAGCTTAGAACAAAATGTAATGGAAATCAGGACAGTTCCCAAGAGGAGGAACAACAGAAGCCGTTGGCTGCGCACGAGGAGGTTGAAGCTGCATAGCCTGAAGGAGAAAATCTAGCTTACGGTGGACCACCCTGGTTTCCTCCAGAATGCTTCTTTCATAGTTGAGCATCTCATTTGCAAACTGATGCTCCATCCTATCCTGAAGAGCGTAACCCATAAGATTTTTCATCACCCAATAGAGCGCAATGGTGCGCCCATACAGGCTGAAACGACCCATGGTGTTTCCTGGATCCATAACCTAATTTGCAGTCTGACGACGTTCCACATCCAAAGTCGCCTTATCAAGTTGGTTCCAAAGTTGTCGTTCCATAGTGAAAATATCTTTCTGGAGATCTAGGGGAACATCCCAAACAAAGGCACTGGATTCCCAACGGGCCTTTTGCTGGGCACGAGAGAAATTCCCACCGGATTCACCTTAAGAAGTCTCGCCCACCCGAGAACGACGACGACCTGCAGTGGCACTGCATCTATCCCAATTACCATGATCACCCATACTATC
This sequence comes from Larix kaempferi, assembly GCA_027924585.1. Lineage (NCBI taxonomy): Eukaryota > Viridiplantae > Streptophyta > Pinopsida > Pinales > Pinaceae > Larix > Larix kaempferi. Next base: position 4,090,085 of record BSBM01000451.1, on the reverse strand, counting down.
TAACCTCTTACAGACCTCAATCTCTTTCACAACCAGAAAACAACGACGGTGCATGCAACTAAATCTCTGAACTCTACGTGTCTACCACCTTCCTTGGGTTTAAAAAGAGTTCTGCCAGCCACAATAATAATGAACCCAGTCATGTCCATTAATGGAAAATCATACTGCAACTGAAGGTGGTGATCTTTCACACTATCCATTAATGGAAAATCGTGCTTCACTTAAATCCTTCCCTCCTGTAATCATGGTAGAAGTACCTTTCCGAGTTAGTGAGAAGACAACAAACTCCACAGGAAAGGGATGAAAAGACTGATCATCAATCATCCTTTAAAAGAAGGGCGAAAGAACAAGGGATGAATGGATCATGTGGCAGTACGATCCTCCGCCTGACGTCGCCCTCCCTCATCAGCATGGTAACTCATCATATCGCGGGAAAGAATATCCTTACATCTGTCAGGTTTTCCCACGTTTGGGCACTTAGGTCCAAGTGATTAACCGCGCCAAGGTTAGCGAGCAGGTCCGCCAGCTTGTTCCCATTGTGCTTAACATGGGAGAAAGAAATATCCAGCCCCAAAGATAGCAGAGATGCTAAATTATCCATCTTGTCCTCCAACCGCCACGACGTTGCCACCTTTGAGCTGCTTTTTCCCTTGTGAACCTCAGAGGCCATGTGGATAATAATCTGGGCATCACCCTCCACAACAAGGGGAGTACAATTATGGGTACAAGCCAGTTGGATTCCCTGAAGAAGACCTTCCATCTTAGCTGCATTATTAGTCTCATGCCCCAAATGGCCAATTTTGACGCCGACCATTAACCCTTTTGTATCCCTGAGAACAAACCCGTAGCCGACCGGGCCGAGATTAAGAGGTATAGATCCTTATTATCAATACAATTTCAACATTATTTGGGAGTATCACCTATAGGTTTCCTTTGAGGCATTGGGAGTATCACCTATAGGTCTCCTTAAGCTACCCTAACCACTATTAAAGAATTTTACATAATGTAGTTAGCAATCCCATTGACTACTTTGTGTAAATTTCAATACTCAAGACATTTCTTCAGTCAACGTGGTCACAATATATGATTCAAATCGGAAATTGCTTCCAAACTCAATCAATACACTCAATTAAGCCAAAAATATAGGCATACGGTCTTATTTCACAATGGTCCTTTATCTAAACCTAAATACAATGGATCGATCATTACAAAAAGAGACCTCTCTCTCTCTATGTAAGCTCCAAGAGTCAAAATTGAGCTTGTTCCTCTTGATCGAACCTTCCTTGAGCTAACTAAGCTCCACTAAGCTACCTAAAAGCTTTTGCGAGCTAACAAGCTCTGTAAGCTAAAGCTAAGCTATCCATCTAAATGACTCAACTGGATTAAATAAAACTCTTACTTTGTTTTCCATATCCTTCAAAGAAGGAACAAAGTCCTTATTCGACTCTACTATCCTTTATGACTTACTATGCTTGATATCTGTTATTTTCCAGTATCGTAAACAAGCAGCTCATTTTATTTTTGCTTAGTGTGGTTTTTTTACTTTTGGAAAATTATTGATGAAATCTGTCAAGGATTAGAGTGTAGGAGGAATATTGTGCATGTGGATCATTTCTGCATTCAGAGTGACTTATGAGAATTCTATGCATTGGGTATTTTTCCCTGCATTAAGATTTGGTAAGCATTAACATTTTGTTGAAATCATGGTTGTGTAATAGTTAAGTTGTTGACCACCTTACAAATTGGGGTGATATCATATGATATTTGTATAAGATGTACTTTATAATTGTATAAATGGTAACTGGAAGGATATTTCTACTATTTATTTGTGCTACATCTTTTAGAATGGGAAACATATTAACTTTGATTTTGACTTTGGGTGCAGAGCAAAATTAGTGGATTATGCTCTTGCCTCTGGAAAAATATACGAGGGAGAAGGGTTTAAATACATTAAGGAGTCCTATGAAAATGGTACACTTCATCTCATTGGCCTTTTGAGTGATGGTAGTATTCATTCGCGATTAGATCAGTTGCAGGTATTCTATATCTATAAATGCATTATTATGAGTTGTTTATCTTAGAAAAGCTTATAGATTTATCAGTGCTATGCAATTTTTAATCTTTGTATTTCTCCATCATGTAGTTGAATGATATTTATATCACCAGACTGGATTGATTTGGGTCTAAATATGTTATAATTGTAGAACCCATTGATCTGTTGACATAAATTTTAAGAGAAGGCTACTCTTACATGGATCCATCAAGCAACCATTAGAAAAGATGTTCGTTCTTATCCATGAATACTTGAAATTCTAATTAGATGTTCACTTCATGAGTATGTGTATGAACTTGAATGCCAACTTTGTCCTACAAAACGTTTCGGTATTACTGTTTTCTTTATTGAATCAATGTTGCATATGAAAGCTTTCAAGTTCAACCAAATTATAAGGTCAGATCCATTCAGACTACTTTCTTAGGTCTCTCGAGTCGGAAACAATGTTGGGATTATTAGTCTTTTCTTAGAATTACAAATGATGTAATCGTGGTGTTAATATTGCCCCTTTCCCCAATTCTTAAAGGGTTCTAGCTTAATGGTAGAGCGCCTGATTTACAAGCAGGAGGTTGAAGGTTCGATTCCTTCATGCCCTAATGATATTGCAATATTGATGTTTTAAATGAAATATATTTTATTATGGCTACGAGGGGGGGTTCTCAACTGACTTCATATGTCACTACGAGGGGGGTTCATAACTACCCCCAAAGGTTTGTAAAGCGTTTTAGGGGGGGTTTCGAACCACCTTTGTAGGTACCTACGAGGGGGGTTTATAAGATCCCCCAAAGGTTTGTAAAGAGTTTTAGGGGGGGGTTGAACCACCTCTGTAGGTACCTACAAGGGGTGTTTTAAAACTGCCCCAAAGGTTTGTAAAGAGTTTTAGGGGGGGTTTTGAACCGGCTCCGTAGGTACCTACAAGGGGGGTTTAAAACCGCCCCCAAAGGTTTGTAAAGAGTTTTAGGGGGGGTTTGAACCGCCTCCATAGGTACCTACGAGGGGGGTTTAAAACCGCCCCCAAAGTTTTGTAATAAAGGCTCTTAAGGGTGGTTTGGAACCGCTCCCGTAGGTACCTATGAGGGGGGTTTATATCCGCCTTAAAAGTGACTTTAGGGGGGGGGGGTTTAGAACCGCCCCCAAAAGTCCAAAAGTGACTTTTGGGGGGGGTTTAGAACTGCCCCCCAAAAGTCCAAAAGTGACTTTTGGGGGGGGTGGGTTAGAACCACCCCCCAAAAGTCCAAAAGTGACTTTTTTTTTGGGGGGGGGTTAGAACTACCGCCAAAAGTCACTTTAGGGGTGGTTTTGATCTCTTCCAGAACTGCCCCTAAAAGTCAAAACTTTTAGCATCGGTGTTATTAGGGGCGGTTTTTTAAAGACCGCCCCCAAAAGTAACTTTTGGAGGTGGAAGACAACCGCCCCTTAAAGTCAAAAATGACTTTTGGTGGGGGTTTTGAACCGCCCCCAAAAGTCCAAAAGTAACTTTTGGGGGGAGTTTAGAACCGCCCCCAAAAGTGACTTTTGGGGGGATTTAGAACCGCCGCCAAAAGTCACTTTTGGGGGGGGTTTAGAACCGCCCCCAAAAGTCACTTTTGGGGGTGGTTTTGATCTCTTCCAGAACCGCCCCTAAAATCAAAACTTTTAGTGTCGGTGCTATTAGGGGCGATTTTGGAAAGACTGCCCCCAAAAGTGGAGGAATGTTCCAATGAGCTACAACCCTTAGCAGGAAAGTTGAAGGTGAGCAAAGAGAATGTTAGGATATCCGTGAAAATTTTTGATGACACAAATGCCTTGGTGACAGATTTTTGTTGCAGAGCTTTAGGGGAAAATGGTGGTTTGAAAGTAGAATCTTCCCTTGCATATTTTGAAGCCATTTGAAAGGAAATGGAATCCATGGAGACTAAATACATACACTTGCTTTCTGATAGAGACCATCTTCTTAGGATTGCTAAGATGTACCATTGTGCATTACAAGAAGAAGAAAGTGAAGTTGAAAGGCTCACCCATGAGCCTAAGATCCCCATGATTCCTTGAAGAGCACAAAAAAAGCACTTCAAGAATCAGATATGGAGGTTGAACAACTTTGTAGGGAGTTAGAAATATCACACCCTCCATCCTACACTTCAGACAACTAGTTGTATATGGATGATTACATTCATGGTTTGAAGGATGAGCCTCATGTTGGCATTGAGCATGAGGATATTTCATATTTGCAGTTACTTAAGGAGATAGTTGACATGGATAATATTGACCAAGTACTTTTTTTGCATCGGGAGGATCATGAGTTGCTTCTATGTGAGAGAGACTTAGTCATGGAGGAGACAGATGTGTACACTTTATATGGACTAGCAAGTAGAGAACAATACACATCCATGGATTTGGTGGATAAATGTATGATATAGGTGGATACACATTGGGGTCAGATCATACCAGTCAGTGTTTAGTCTTGTGAGGAGCATCATAGGTATCCATTGATATTATCTTATGCCTTCATTATTCGTAGAAGGACATGGAAGTTTCATCTAATTCAGATTGATGGGACCAGTGTCATTGATGTGAGACATATGACCAGTGTGTAGATTGCACAAGAGGAGCTTCATGTTATACTAGAGAGGCTCACAGAGGTTCGGATGAGCATTAGGAGTGATGAACTTCCAATTTGGTGGTGGGATCCTAGCATCCTTCAGATTACTGTATTTTTTTGGATGACAATGATGATTGGAGGGGTACAACATAGAAAATGGGATCTTCGTATTACTTGGTTCGGTAGTTTAGAAACTGGAAGAGGTGGTAGATCCAACCATCACTTTCAATAGCTTGTCCATGTGGAGCAGAGGATTAGTTTCCTAGGTGGGAGACCCTATGATGGAGGGATACAATGTTTTCTTGTTGTGTGTCTTGGGAGACTACATGAGGCTCTGTGTGTGGAGACTATGTAGTGCAGAGGTGGATGCAGTAGACACTCTGCATTTCTTAATTTCATTTGGGACCCTGGGATCATTCTTAGACTTAGTTGTTTCAGGTGGGTTGATGGCCGGATAGTAGGAGAGATGGAGCTATCTCTTGAGGGGATTGTTAGAGTTCATGAGAAGCCAAGAGTAATGGCCAGTGATTTAGACAAATTTCCTTTTCCTATATTAACCATAGAGTATGGTAGTATGATGGAAAATTTCACTTGGATGACTATGAAGGCCACTATCCATGGTGGTAGATTCAGTTTTCATATGTTTTTTAGTTTGGAAATCCAAGAGAGGGGGTGCAGAAAGAGTATGACAATGGGATGGTTATGATCAGAGTCGCACAACTATAGCATGGTGGTTCACTTTTGAGATTAGTCGGGGATCTTAGATTTACAATGCAATGCATATTTCTAGCAACAAACCCAAAGTTGAGAGACAGTTTCAGCTTTCATATGATGATATTCTTAGTAGACCAATTTGTTGGGGGTTTGATTGAGTGATTGTAGTATAGATTTACTACTATTATTGGCATTGGTCAGGAGGTTTCCTATGCCAATGCTTTGCAGGACCATAGAGTGAGCACTGTATACTTCACCTCCTTTCGATTAGTTTGGAGCCATGATACCATTTTCAGCCTTAGTGTGGCTGAGATTTTGGACTATGGAGTGATAACTTGGTCCACTTGAAATTGTATCCTTATGAATAGTCATCACTAAGGAAGGAGGAAGAAAAATTAATGTGCATAAGTTGGGGAAGGATAACAAGCACTGCCACACCCAAATTTAAATTGCTTGAGGACAAGCAATCTTGAGTAGGGAGGACTATAATGTCCCCAAATTTTTTCTAAGGAACACTCCACTGGACTAGGGGATGCAATGGTCTAAGTCACTTGGTAAAGTCATGATAAGTTGTTAAGGTGGTAACATGGGTCACAAATTTGTATAGTATAATGTCCAATATTTGTGATTAATGCAACATTAGAAAAACATTGGACAAAGAGGGTGCATAGGAAGATGAGTTGGGCCCCATATGAATTGTAAATCCCCAAAATCAAGCCAAGAATCTCCAAATTCGAATTCTAAGGTGGAAAGCATCTCATAATGAAGGCATCTTATCTAATTGTAACTCCCTGGGCTAATAATAGTAAAGGAGGGTGTATTTTTGGAAGTGTAACTCCTAATAGAAATCTATGACATATTTTGACAACTTATCATGTGTTGCAGATCCCTATGACAACTTATGACATGTTGCAGGTCCTAAATTTAGACAAGGAGGGCACCAGAGGTTAGAGTGGGCCCACATGAGGATGTAACTACCCCAAAATCAAGCTAATCCTCTCAAATTTGAATTTGAAAGGTAGATGAAGTTAGTGTTTGTCCAAATAACATTAGAGGGGAATTAACTGCGTCCCAAGGTGTCATTCTTTCATAAAAATAACATTTATTAATATTTGTGAGAGAATTCTAGAATGAGGGGAAAATGCTCCATGAAGATTTATAAAAAGGATGAAGACACAAGCGAAGGGGATTTAGGTCATTTGGATTTTGGTATCGGAGATCCATTGAGATTCTCAATCTTGGGAGATGTGCCCCTTGCTACATAACTAGTTTATGTGGTGAAAGATTCCACCCTAACTAACAAGAGAGGAGAAACCACTCAGATTTCTCAATTATGCTTCATGTGAATGAGAGGTGAGAAGGAATCATTTATATTTCTCAAGTGATATTTAGCTGATGCAGGTTTAGATATTTTTCTATTGTTGGTTCAAATTCATCTATAGGTGTTTGGAATTTCAAGCTGTGGCAACATAGGTTTATGTTGTTTTTCGAGCATTTTGGTGTTGGAGTTTTAGGTTCTTGCTTGAGGAGGGCACACCATTGGATTCATTTTCACTTGAATATATCATTATTAGGAATTATATGTGACATAGGGCACAATTTGGGAGGTTTCTCTATCATTTGGAGGTGTTTCTTGTTGGTTTAGAGCTTGGATCGATGAAGGAGGGCTGAAATGGTGGTTATGGTTTCAACACTTGTGAGCATTGCTAGGATGTGAAACCTATTCCATTGTGTTGAGATCATTTTTTTAGTGGGAAAAACCTTTTTTTTTCACTCAAAAATATGTTCATATGATCAATATGTGCCCATTTTATCAGATCTACTCCATTTTGTATCTCTTCTGGTAGAGGTTCGAACTTGTAAAATTGTAACTGAGTATTTCATGAGTTTCGAGTTGTGTAAGAGGCATGTACTGTTGTAAATAGTGTCATTAATTTTCCCATACAATGAATAATAAATATCCAAGTGTTTTCCTCATATGGTGTCCATATTTAAGTAACTAGTGATTCCATGTATACTATATTTCACATATGGTTATGCAATTTACAATATTGATCGTAAAAATTTAATAGAAGTCCCCTAAGGTCTATTGCTGAGTCAATTATCTTTGTATGGATGTATTTTAGTCTTATTGAATCTTTTTTTAAGGATTATATTTGATTAGTAGGTGTTTGGGTCAAGTTGAAAAAATAGTATTCCTGTGTGGGGAAATCGAGCTAGTTTCTCACTAGTTTTTGAAACTTGTTCCCTTAGAAAATGATACTTGATTGGAATGTGTCTTGTTTTTGAGTACATAAAAGGGTTCTTGGATATGTTTATGGCACTATTTTTGTCACACATTAAGGAGATTGTATTTTTGTATTATACCTTAATGTCTTGCAATGTTTGCTTCATCCAGAGAACTTGAGTGCAACAATATTCTACTACGATGTACTCAGCTTCTAATGTAGACAGAGAAATTGAAGATTGATTTTTGCTCAACCAAGATACTAAACAATTACCCAAAATTAATGCTCCTTCGCTTGTACTTTTTATGTCATCAATATTACCTTCCCAATTTGCATCAATATATGTTGTCAAAGTAAAATCCTCACCTTTTGAATACCAAAGTCCAAAGTGCCTTTTATATATCTGAAGATTATTTTTACTACTTGAACATGTGTCTCCTTTGGTGCATATTGAAATCTTGCAACCACTCCTACTGCCTACATAACATCTGGCCTTTAAATAAATATATGGCCTATCGCAAGTGTTATCATTAATTGCCACTAGAAACTCAATCTTGAACTTCTGCTCTTCAACTACGTCAAAGAACTCAACCTTGTGATGAGATTTTCTTTTACCTTCTAATTAACTTAAAAGAGTAATTGAAATTTATTCATAAATTATCGACCTGAGGTCATATAAGACTTATGAGCTACCTAACAACATATATGCCAAACACTATAATTCTGATGATTTTCAATACATGGAAGATTGATGAACCGATGGGGCTAAATCATAAAATGAAACTGTTGGTGAAAGGATTCAATTAAATAACAGCTAAAGGAAAGTATTTAACTCGATTAACCTAGAAGCATTGTTCTACCAATTACAACAATTTGTCCCAACTATATGACAGGAAGGAAATTGAGCAACAAAATCCAATTCTAACTGTTCATTAATTCCGCAAAAGATAAATCCTACGAAACCAACAGCTAATAATAAATAATTGCAAGGGACTAACCATAACTCCCCTGTTATTCAATAATAAATATAAGGAATAGATGTGACCAATTAATTGCTTCACACCTTGAGAACACACACCTATTGTAATCGACACACACTCTTTAAAAATGCAAATAATTAAGCAAACACTAACCTGCATAAACAAAGAAAACTCTAAACTACAATAGCACCTATCGCTAGAAGGGGGCCCTGCCTTCGGAGACAAGAGTTGGGAAATCCACTCACTCATACGAAATCAATCAACACATACAGAACCAGAAATAGTGGATGTTAGATATTAAAATTTATTATTACAGAAAGGTTCAGCAATTTTATGCAAGATGATGGCTAATCTCCACCAAAGAAGATTTAAATTTTTTATACATCAAAACCCACAGGAAAGATTATGAAATATTATACGGTTACACCTGATTACCAGATAAATCACATCTATTTATTCTCTGAGAGGTTTCATGAGCCAATTTAGGAGGCTACTATAATGAAGCGTGGATGTAGTTCTAAACTGAAATATATTTCAAACAAACAGGCGCAATTATTGGATAACTCAGTAGATTTCAAATCGTTGAAGAGTTTTCATGATTGTTGAGTTGGCTACGGACTGTTGATTCCCAAATTAGCTACGGAACCACGGATTAGTTCTGTAGTTTGACCTTGATAATGCATAATGACCAGCATGATCGTATAAAATGATCGAGATCCTTATCGAACATGTACTAGAGCTTTTGTCTTTGTGTATAAACTTGAGACTTCTCTGCAAGACTTTTAGCCTTCCACGACTACTTTGTTCCGTAGCTATCCTTAGTGCCTCTTTTCACAACTTGAAACTGTAACAACAATGGACCTGGAACACCATTTCTTTAGTAGGAAATTATAGCAACATAACCCTACCCAAATCACTAGCAAATGAAAAATACTCAAGGAAAACATGATCAATCCTTACCAAAGCCAAAAATTTTCGAGGTGTGGCCAAAAGAGCTAGTAGTGGTATAGGAACTAGTCAAAAATGTATAAACGAGGAAAAAACAAGAGAACAAAAAGTGCCATATACACAACCCTTCATCTTCCCCCAACCAAAAGGTTTGCATGTACTCATGTGAATGAACATTGTGCTCCACTAACAGGGGTACTCTGGAAACTATTTGAACATTCATCACTCCACTTATAAGAAGAATATCCCCCTTCAGTCATTGTTTAAAATCCTCTATGTTCTGTAACAATTTTCCAAAATTCATTGTCTTCTCCATCCATCACAGGACACCAAATTATAGGAAAATGGAATCGAAGCCCAATCCACTAAGCTTTATGCACATCCAAACAATTAAGGTAATTCTGTACTTTGTCTAGGGCCCTCTCAAACATTCTAATAGAGAAAGGATCCTTTCGTTTAAGCTCAGGACTCAAGTCATTAACCCTTCTTCGTAGACAGAGTAAGGCTATCAATCTGTGAAAGGGGATCCAATTCCTACATTCGTGAACAACTTTAGCCTGAGTAGTTTTGAGAAGTGTATCAAATGCTTGATCTTGCATAACCTGATTCCTAGTTGTGAACCATTTTTCAGGTGAAGGAGAACCCCTTACCTAGAGAGTATCTTCCCATTCAATATTTTCTACAAAAGTTGCAGCATTATCCCACTTCAATTGATTTCTCATTAGGACATGAATGCCTATAATTGTAACTCCCCTACATGAGGATTTAGATCTCCATCCTCATAATCTACCATAATCAAATTATGCAGATATAATTCACATAGAAAGTCTTGTTCTTCATTGTTACTTCTAGAAAAGGCAACGAGAAATTGATCCTCTATCTCAATTTGGTCATTGCAACCCATTGTTACCGATGACAGCATGAAAGATATAAGTTTCTCCTTCAAGAACACCAAATAAATATTCAAAGGGTATCTTAAATTCCTCATAAAATGGGCTAAGTAGTTCATATACTCATTTTCAAACTTTAACTTTTTAATTTCCTAATTAAGACTCCTTGTGGCAAGGGCATAGTCATGTCTCTAGAGTTGTTCTGTCACTGTTTCCTGGACTTTCCCTTCTTTATGATCCTTGGAAAGTTTTAGTTGTTCCTCTAATTCTCTTGTTGTTGCTTGTAGCTGGTTCACCATATTCTCCAATTTCCGTATTTCGGTATCATCCGATGGGGCATCTTCATAAATTTCTCAATTCTCCTCTTTTTCTTCTTCAAATCCCTCATATTGTTCTATATTCTTTCCCCACCTGCTAATTTACACTCTTCCTTCACTAAATGTTTCCATTGCTTCTTCATTCTACTTGGATGCTCGTTTTGTGACTTCCAACAAGGTATCCATCTTGTGGCCTACAGATTTCTGCAATTTCCCTTTTAGGGTCATTATTTCTTCGGCTTGATTATGATAGGTCCGAATTAATTTCCAGTAAGCCCTCTTTATCTCACTGTATGCCCTCCTATATCTACTCAGTAGAAAGTGCTGAAAATTCCTCAGCCTCATGCTTCATGTTCTTTTTAATGTAGTTTTCCACCCTTCCACCTTATTCCATTGTTCCCCTAGGTCCTGCAACTCGAATTCCTTTTCCAAACTTTCTCTGGTGCTCTTGGTGCACTGAAATCCTCTGTTATTTTATCAGGATTACTATTATTTACTGACCTTGACCTAGTTCGGGGTCCCTCTGTTGAGCTGCTTGGGGTTTCATTCTGCGAGCCCCTCTTTCTTTCTTCATGAGCCGGTATCTCCTTTGGGGTTTCAGGGGTATGTGCTAATATACTTTTTCTCTTCTTCGTTACCTTCCTGGAGCTTGGATATATTCCAATGAATAATTCCCAAGTCTGAGTTTTCTTTTGCAAAGCATCTTCTACCAACAACCTTATCAGCGCATGGTATGCCAGACTGGTGTCTAGATTACTACTGCTCCTAACCATTATACACATCAAATCTAGATATTTCCACAGAAAATATGGCATGTTGATATACTTTTGATATCTTAAATGAATCATAATTTTTAAATGATAAGCAAACAACAAACTAAACCGACCTTCACATGTGATAAATTTGAGCGCACAGAGAACCACTTCATCCCATAGAATCGGCAATGAAACCCTCTGTGTCCCTTTCTCTGACCCTTGTACTACCTCACATGGTGCTAGGAATTCTTCTCTAAGTGGCTTCATCAGTACTCGCCTTTCAAACCATTTTTCTCCCTCCTGAGATAACCCTGAAACCCATGCGATTGTCACCTTGTCCGCCTAAACTTTTAATCCTCTTACTTCTGCAGTTGTGTATTCAAATGTTCGAGCAAACTCCATTGCAATCCCAACATCAAATTCCTTCATTTTTTTAAAATAGTTCAACCATCCTGCTTGCTGGAAGATCATTTTCACTTCTTTGTTCCTATAGACCATATATGCATTGTTCGATTCACTTCGGATTGCTCCACCCATTGTACTCAGTTCTTCGTTATCCCTTCGGTTCTTTCGAATTCTATTCAACACTCAAATATTTTTGTTGATATCACAAAAGGAAAAAAAAATGAACCTGAACCATAAGAGGGTAAGTTATAATGGCATCATAGGGTAGTGCAATGGTGTTTTCGGTAATGATTTGGCCAGTAGGATCATGAATGGAGGAGTTGTTTACAAGCTGAATTTGCTAATTTTCCTCAACCCATTTGGTTGTTTCGGCTATGGTTAGATATATTTAGAGCCACCTCTAACTCCCCCCAACCAATCCTATGCACAACCTCGTGTTTGACAGAGGGCTCGGTAATTCATGATCAGTCCTATCGTACTTATCAAATGTTAATGAAGGGTGGTTACGTACCTTTATTACTTGAAAAGATAGCATGGCAATCTACGGTCAAGTTGATTTCGACGGTGAGAATTATGGCTAAAGGATCCCATTCGCTCTGCTGATGAGGTGGTATGGTTCTCCTGTGTATTTCCTTCCTAGGATGATGGAGTATTGGGGTTCGCGTTGGTAGTCTGAAGTCAATTTTAGAGGTAGAATCAGATCTGGTTGAGATTTGATGTGCCTCTAGGTGGCTATTGAAACTGAATCCGCGATGGAGTGGATCTGTGCTGCGTTTTTTGTCAATCCATAATGTTGCTACTGCACGTGATAGAAATGGGGCTAATGTTGGGCCCGTGTAAGTAATAAAGGATCTGTCGCATGGAGGAGAGGGCTCTGTTCCAACCAAGTTTCTGTAATGTGGTGGATTGGAATTTCTGCAATGTGACAGAAAAATGTTCTTTAACATTACAGATGGGATTTCCGCAATGTAATGGAAAAAGGTTCTGCAACATTACGTATAGAGTGTCTGCAATGTAATGTATGAAGCTTCGGGAAGTACCTTCAATCTATAGGGAAAGGGATGTAAATGGTCAATCATCTGATGAAAAATGAGGGACGAAAAATGCGGGGAGGGGATGGAAATGGATGGGATATGGAGGATGTAATGGGAAGTGATACAAGAGAGTAGGTAGGGTTTTATTCAAGAAAAATATGAAAACCAAACCGTCTACAAAATGTTTTGAATATTCCTGCAAAGAATTACAAACAATTTTATCAGTATCATTTTTTTGGGGGTTGTGTCCCCAAAAGGGATTTTCATAGTCAAAATTTATTATTATTATTATTTAATTTTTTTTCTTCTTCTTCTTTTTTTAATTTTTTTTTAAACTAGAGGACTATTATTTTTCAGAAGTCGAGATGGATATCTCAAAATCTTTGGTACACCAACATGCAACAATATTTTGAATGAATGCCTCTTTGGACAATGGCTTCTTATATGGCCTTAATCGATGACCATTGGCCATAAGGAGCATTCCTTCATCATCAATAGTTTGATTCTTATTGTACCATTATCATAAACTATTTCAATCAGGCTCATACGATCCCAACCAATGGGTGCGAAGTTTTCCTTTGAAATATTTAAACCTGGAGTCGTAAAGGAGAGCCCAGACGCCTTCCTGAAAATACTTTCTTTTGATGAATTGACCATGCCACTTAGCTCTTTGTTGTTGAACAATTGTTGTACGCTCTATGGCAGCCAACCACAATTCATCAAGCTCATTAAACTGATGTGGGCGATTGTGTTGATCTTGTGATAGGTCCATGCCTAACTAAAATGCAGTCCTTAACATTTTAATTTCAACTTCTATTGGTAGGGTGACTTGCTTACCATATACTAGTTCATAGGGAGTCAAACCCGTGGTGCTTCTCCATGTTGTTTTTTAGCCCCATAAGGCTTCTGGAAACCTAGCAGTCCAATCCCTTCGATGGAGCTACACAGTTCTTGGGGGTGATATGGTGAAGTTACCCTATGTTTGATATGGTATTTTTCTGTAAGAGCTTTGATGAGTTTGGATGTGAATTGTGATCCTCCATCGGTGTCAATATCCTTAGGGAATCTGAACCTGGTAAAAAATTATGCATAAAAGAAATCTAAAACTGCATGCTTTGTTACTTGTGGAAGTGCCCTCGCCTCTACCCACGTTGTCACATAATCTATGCATACTAAGATATATGATTTCTTCCTGGATGAGGGTTTGATAGGATGAACAAATTCCAGTTCCCACTTCTCAAATGGTTCCACCACAAGCTGAGTATGTAGTGGCATTTCGTTTGATTGCACTAGCTTCCCTATTCTTTGGCAGCTATCACAGCTCCGTACATACTCTCTTGCATATTTAAATATGGAAGGCCAATAATAGCCTAATTGTAAGATATTGTGGGTTGTTTGTTTGTTTGCAAAATGTCCTCCACAGGGTCCATCATGATAGGTTCTAAGAATTGGGTATATTTCATCCTCCTGAACACATCTGCGGATTACCAGGTCAGGTCCCATGTAGAATAGATACCCATCGATCTAGGAAAATATACTGTTGTGCTGCACAATTCTCTACTTTTCTTTTGATGTCATATGCCCTGGAAATTTTCCTGCAACCAAATAATTTGCTACATCTGCAAACCAAGGTACATTAGTAGATATAGCAAACAAATGTTCATCTGGAAAAGCATCATCAACTGATAGAGATTCACCGATACTAATTATTCTAGAAAGAAAATCAACAACCAATTTATCTTTACCCGGTCTGTCCATTATTGTAATGTTGAATTCCTGTAACAACAACATCCATCGAGTGACTCTACCATTTGTAATGGGTTTTTTCATAAGGTATTTAATAGCGGAATGGTCGGTGTGCACAGTTACTGGGTATATAGTGATCTAATGGAGAAATTTATTAACAACATAAATGACAACTATGAATTTTTTTTTGTCACTGTATAGTTTAGTTCTTCAACAATCATATTTTTACTAATAAAATATATGGAATATGGTTTATGGTCTTCTTGTTGGCCTAATACTCCTCCTATGGCGGTATCAAAAGCATTTGTTGAGATTAAAAAGGGTAGGGACCAATTGGGTCCTCCTAGGACAGGTGATGTCGAGACTTTCTGCTTCAATGTTTCCCAAGCTAGTTGACAAGAATTCAACCACTCAAATTGTGTATTTTTTGACATTAGCATAAATAAAGGACTAGCAATTCTTGAAAATGTTTGGACAATTCTTCTATAATATCCTACATATCCAATAAAACTGCGTACCTCTTTTTGTGTACGTGGTACTAGTAAGTTGAGGATTACTTCAATTTTTTATGGGTCCACTTTGATGCCTTCTGGTGATATTAGATGACCCAAAACAACTCCTTGTGTACACATCATCCTGCACTTTTCATAGTTGAGACACAAGTTCACCTCTATGCATTTTGTAAGTACTTTTTCCAGATTATTCAAAGCTTCTTCAAAATCTCCACCATGAGAGGTAAAGTCATTCATAAAGGCTTCCATGGTTTCATGAATAAAATTTGCAAAAATGCTGAGAACTGCACTTTGAAATGTAGCCGGCACGTTACATAATCCGAAAGGTAGCACACGGTATGCAAAGGTTCCCCATGGGAATGTAAATGTTTTTTTCTTGATCTTTCGATGCTATACTAAGCTGATTGTACCCACTGAATCCATCCATGAAGGAGAAATACCTTTTTCCTGCAACTATATCCAATACCCAATTGATGAAAGGTAACATGAAATGGTCCTTATGCGTAGCTTTATTCAGCTCTCTATAATTGACATAGATGTGCCATTTCCCGTTCTTTTTGGGAACTATTACAAGCAAGGACACCCACTTGCTATCAGAGATAGGATAAATAAAATTTGCAGCCAGCAATTTTTGAAGTTCTTCTTTGACCACCTCCCTTAATGCAGGATTCATCATTCGCTGAGGTTGCCTAATGGGTCTGCAGTCTTCCTTGGTATAGATATGATGTGTGCATTTTTATGTTTTTTCAATACAAAGATAAGCATTTGTGTTCGCTAATCTGACAATGTGGAGCTGATCTTTAATGTTTTTCCAGGTTCAATTTCCACTTCCTTGGTCACAAGATTAGTAAGGAAATTGAGATTAGTATCAAGGATTATTGGTGAACTTGAAATAATGTTCATTTGTTGGGTGGAAAATGTTGAGATATTGTAACTTCAAAGAATATTATATTTGTACTTTATTATTCCGGAGATGTTTCATTCCTCTGTGAAGATCTTATTGTATATCCGGAGATGTTTATTCCTCCGTCAGAATGTGGTAACTCGGGTTATTAGAATTCCCTAGTGGGGGTCGGCCCTGTATGTGTGGTGTGGGTGAAAGGGTTATTAGACCACCCTAGAGGGGTCGGCCCAGTTAGTTGTAGTGGGGTATTTAACCCATTGGTTAAATACGAGCCTAAGTGTACTTGTGTAAAATACATGTCAGTGTAGTGTATAAATAGAGGAGGTGTGTTCCTCATTAGACACACTCACTCACTTGAGGATAGCGCACTTGTGGAGGAGAGGTCTGCTATTGTGGAGGAGGAGATCATGTCTCAGGGTTTCATCTTTGTATATTGCTGGTCATCTATATTGAGGAAGCTTTGATGGGTTTTCTACCCCATGAGGGTTTCCCAGGATAAATCTCTGTCTCTTGTGTTTATGCTGTGCTTGTTGTTTCTTCAGTGATCCTGTATATGCTATTATTGTGAAATGGAATGTAATGCTGCTATTTTCTGTCTTAGCATATTAAATATTAACAGAAAAGACTAGACTGAGCAGATCCATAATATATAAAGAAGGGATGGAATTTATCAGAAGCTGATTTATCATATCATCCTCTATTGGATCTTTTGTTGCAAGGGATTTTTCAATCACATAAAGCTATAGAGCCTTATCTTCTTGATCTGATTCTTCACCTTCTGGCCCCAAAGAAATTTCTTGTTGTATCACTGGATTCGCAGGGGCATAAAGTCTAAGCTCCTTGATAGCATTACCATTGGATATCCGCATATTTCCTAATCGACAGCCAATATAAGCATCAACCGTGGCCAGCCATGGCCTTCCTAGAATCAAAGGGTATCCTTCCAGTTTTGATTTTGTCTCCAGAACCATAAAATCTGTCGGGTATTCCCATGAATCCACTGAAATGATAGCGTCTTCTATAATGCCTTTTGGTCTTATCAGCTAGATGTAAAATAGTAGTAGTTGTTGAAGATTTGTGATTCCTAGTCTTTCCATTGTTTGTTTAGTCATTACATTAATGGCATCTCCCAAGTCTATCAATATGTTAGAGAGAGAAACACCATTTATTTGTACCTTGACAACGAGACTACCAGGGTCGGAATATTTAGTAGCAAGAGTGTTCCCCATCATTAATTCTGCCAAGTCTCCTACCACATGGACTGTTGGGGGGTCTTTCCTCTTTATGCCCAGCTTCCTCAAGCATAACTCTCTAACAACCTTTGAATAAATGGTAATATCTTTAATAGCTTGGAATAGTGGAATTTTCATGCAAACATTTCGTAATTCCCCCAGGAGATCAAACTCTAGCTGAGCCATTGGTTTATCTGTAATTAACCGCTCAGGATATGGTGGATGTTGCTTCTCCTCTATTTCTTGTGGTTTCCTGGGTGGGAGACTATCTTCTAGGTGAATTGGTAAAGTCTTTGGTGTCTCTTCGGTATCTTCATCTGTAATTATGGGGGAAGTGGTTTTATTAATGTTTCTTCCAGAGCGCAGTTGAATATCATGGAAGTCCATAGTAGAAATAGAACAAGATGGATAATTCGGTGGTTCAGGAGCCATTATAGATTGTCCAGCCTTGTTATTGGGGTTAGGGGGGGTTGTGCAGGAAGGAGTGGTCGAGGAGGTGGGTTTTTCAATAGTAGTGTTAACTAGGGTTGTGGGGGTGATTGCATTAATGGTTGTATAGGTGCAAATTGGAATTGATGAGAGGATTGAATTTGAGGAGGTTTTGGTTGAGTTTGTTGTTGATTTCCCAAGCCTGGATTTCTCCAAATTGATTTCCAAGGGATGTTTTTTTAATATGGAGGTACCCTGGTTTATTTTTGCGTAGGCAGATACAAGGGTTGATGGGATTGTGTCACTTGTGACGCTTGTGCTTGGAGTGTTTGCGCATTGTTCCAAAAAGGATTAAATCATTGCATAGGATCTAGCATCGTACCTGAGGGTAGAGGTTTCCATGGTTGTTTTTAAGATATGAAGCAAACAAATTCTCCTTATGTCCCTGCTTCTACATATATAGATTTCAGTCTTGGCAGCAAGGGGCAGTCTTTCATAGGATGATATTGATCACATAGGAGAAAAACTTCCACTTGATCTAGTGGAAAGTTCTTGAGGGGATGCCTTTTTCTGCATTTAGAAAAAAAAATAGCCAAAGATCGATCTTCCTCTTCTTTCTTTTTATTTTCATGAAGTGCATCCAACTAAGAGCTCAAAGAGCTAAGTATATTAGTTTTGAAGTCCTCCATAAGTTTACCGATATCTATTCTTGAAACGCCTTCCCTTGAAGCCTTGGTGGTTCTATTTTCTACATCCCTGGTTCCTTTTCCTGATCTGGAAGCATTCCTCAAATATCTCCTATAGAGATCACATATTTCTATATATTTTAGCAGGGACACATCCCTTGCGCCCATTAAATTTAGAAGTTCAATACAGTCATCCCTGATTCCTCGTGAGAGCATAATTTTTTATGTATCATCGTTTAACGTGTTCTATCTCAATCTCTGCAAGTTGTATTGAATTCTCTCCACATAGTCCTCATCATCCTACTGGGTCATTTTGAAAATTGCTTCCTTCCAATATTTATCCTTACAGTATTCTTGATACTTATCCAGAAAGGTTTTCTTCATCTGTACCCAGGTTGAGATGTTATTCCCTCCCATCCCCATGAACCACCTAAGTGCCTGATTCTTCAACGTGGCTGGGAAAAGCTTTAGTCTATGTTGATTCGTAATGTAATCGTAGCTCCTGCAGAGGACATCAAATTCAATCAAAAACGTATCTGGGTCCTCACTAGCCATGCCATGAAAATTTGGCAGTGTCGAATGTGGAATATTCTTCATCTGGTTTGTAAGTGTAGGCCCTGGATTTCTGATTGGAAATTCAAAAGTATTTGTCATGATTCTTGATTCTTCACCATTTTTTTCTCCTCGGTTGGTTTCCTCCCTGTTTGGAATGTGATCCCCCCTACCATCCATATTTCCCCAAAAACCTTCCAGTCTATCTGACAATGGGGAGTCAGTAGAATTTCGTTATTCATTCAACTGACTGTCAGAACTTAGTGTTTGGAAATTTCTTCTCCTTGAACAAACACTGTGATTGGCAGTTCATCATCACTGTGAGTCAGTAAAACAACTTTGCTAATGAGAGTGGTGGAATGCTTAGGATTTTCCTGTTTAGGAATGTTAATAAAGGATGGTCTCCTCTGAGTGCATCCTCCTCTTATTGCACTTACTGCACTTCCTGCACGGTTAGTATCTAGGGGGGTATCATATGCATATACAAGCCTACCTATACTATCTCTTATGCTATGCATGAATGATTGGCATGATTCGGAATCACGGGGACTTGCGGTGGGAAATAAACCAGTGGGATTTTCTGTGTGTCTTACTTGCCCCTCTGTGATGTACCTGCAATAATTAATTAATACAAATACACGAGATATCAAAATAATAGAACATAATCGCTTTTATATTGATCACGGGCCACTTCGAGGGGGCAACCTCCTTTGAGCAAGCTCAATACAATTAACTTCACGGTGCCTTCAATGACCTCAACAGACACTTATATACTAAGTCTATGCCCAATACTATGAGTCAAAACCATGGGACATATAATACTACAGAACGACTTACAAAGCATATGCGTCCAATACTATGGGTCAATACTATGGGCTAATATAAACTACGGATCAACAAATACTACGGGACGACTTACAAAGCATATGCGTCCAACAACAATATACTAACATAGTAAAGAGAAGGGTTGACATAGGTTCCTAACATCCCCTCTCCCTTAGAAAAAGCTTTGTCCTCAAAGCTTTGGTTGGAGAAATTGCTGCAGAATCTGAAGGAGTGGTTCCTCGGTAGCATCCTTGGTTTGCATTTCGGGCCACTGACGCCTTTGGAGTGTCAAGGAGGATTGCTTGGAAGGCTGTAGATGAAGAAGAACCCTATCAGCTGCGTGGAAAATGCGCTCAGAACGGTGCTGATCGGCTTGTTGTTTCAAGCGAATTCTGGCCATGTGAAGATTGTCCTGCAGAATGAGAAGAATCTGATCGCGGTTTCGAAGAACCGAGTCAATTTCCTGAACTGGGGAGCTGCTAAGGGTGTATGGAAGAAGAACTGGCGGTGTTTGTCCATAGACTGCTTCATATGGTGTCCTTTGAGATGTGGTATTGTACCACCAGAGTGCTGCTAGGAAATCCATAGAAATAGTTGGCCAAAGCTGTGTAGTGATGGGCAAGGGTTTGATCAATCCCGAAAGGAGTGTCGGTTCCCCCTTGTTGACTTGGAAACTATCATCGTTAGCCACCATCTGTTGAATTGTCATTTTTAGTCCCAGCCAAAAGAAGTTACATTGTTCCTGGTCATACATTTTGCAGAACCCAGAGTGCCCTGTTGATGAAGAAGCATGGAGATCATAGAAGAGATAGCCCTGTTGAACATATGGCAACCAATTTGGAACAAGCAGAGAAAGAGCTGTAAGAGAAACTGGGTCATCAATTGTGCGAGAAGGAGCATCTTCCACCATATTGTCCTTACCCTTCTTGTAAGTGATCACATAGGGATAACCCATGAGTTGGATAACCCATTGCAGGTGTGTTGGGGAGGAGACCCATTGTTCCAGAAAATTTTCCAGACTCGGGAGATCAATCTTGATGCAGAAAGAATTACCTAATAGGTATGGCTGCCACTTCTGTACTGCATGCAAAATAGCCATCATTTCCTGCTGAGAGGTAGATGTGGTTACATTATTACCGAAAAGGTCTCTTGAAGGCAGCAAGCTCATTGGTTCAGCAAAGATACCTGCATATCTATCCAAGGAAGTAGTGGAGACTGTTGATGGGTGCATCTGAATGGAATTGAGCTGAGCGATGACACCATGTGAATTCTTCTTAAGGATTTTTTCCAGGCGATGTGAACTGATGATGCAGAGAGACCCTGGTTGTAAGCCCCAAAATTTGTGTTGTGCTCCATTGACTTTAAACTGCATCCAAAGTTCAGCAAAATCCCATAAGATGGGGCCAAGTGTGCATAACCATTGAACGCCCAAAACCACATCACATCCGCCTAAGGACAAGGCAAACATGTCGGAGCGTAGGTTATAATCTTCCATAGAGATACGCACATTGTGACACTTCTCCTTGCAAGGTAAGGTGCCCCCATTGGAAACCATGACTTCAAAGTTGGAGCAAGGATGGACAAAACAATCAGCTTGCATTGTTTGTGGGGCGGTGACGCCGGTTACAACATGGAGAGAGATCTCGGGTGGATCGTCCTGAGATGGGGTGTCAATAGGCGGGTGTTGCATGTCAACCGGATCATCTACTGTATCTGTAGTTTCTTCACCAAGTTCTAAGGCAGGTGGAGAATCCACATCCAAGATATAGAGCTTTTGTTGAACACATCTATGTCCCCGAGTGAATTTCTCATCACAATTATAGCAAAGCCCTTTTTCTCGGCGTGCCTGCATTTCTATTTCAGACAAATGCTTGATAGGAGTTGGTTGAGGAGCAGGCGTGATGGGAGGTCGTTGGGAACCCATAGTTCTGAAGGGAACAAAGGTGGGTTTGGAGCGTTGTTGAGCTGCGATCTTGTCCTCGGCCAACTTAGCCAACCCTAGGACTTCCATCATTGTGTTGGGACAAAACATTTTGACCTCTGAGCGGATTTCATCCTTGAGACCACTGATAAAACAACTCCTATAGAATTCATCAGACAATCCTTCTGTGTGATTGGCTAGTTTCTCAAATTCTATCTGATACTCTCTCACTGTGCCAGTTTGGTGAAGTTTAGTGAGTGCTCCTGTGAAGTTGTCAAAAGCACTAGGACCAAATCATGGCAAAATGAGTTGGCAAAAATCTATCCAGTTTGGCTCGGGATGAGCTTTGATGTACCAATGATACCATTGAAGGGCTTCCTGTTCCAAATGAAAGGATGCAAGTGGAACTTTCTGAACATCAAAAGTATTATGCAGACGGAAATATTGTTCTGCTCGGTATATCCATCCAGTCGGATCAGTACCATTGAAGCGAGGAAAATCAAGATTCGGCCCACGAAAAGTGCTAGAAGCAGAGAACCCGGTGGCTGCAAAAGATTTTGGCTGTCTGGTATTGTTCATGGCTGAATGCTGAAGATGGAGGCTGAGAAATTTTTCATCCAGATCTTGAAGTTTGGTTTGGATAGCTGCAAGTGCTTCCTCCATGGTTTTTTTTTTACAGACTGGAGCGGCTATGGCTCAGAAGGAATCTGGAACAACGCTGAACGGCTGGATCTGGAACGGCTTGCAAAATGGATCTGAAACGGTGCAGCAGTGATCGGCAATAGTTCAGTTGAAAGTAGATATGGACCCCAGGTATGTGCGGCTTCCTAACATTTCAGGGTTTTCACTCGGCCACCAATGCTGTCTGACGGCTTGCGTATTGGGGTAGTACCCCTCACTCCACGGCTCAGGTAAAACTGATAACCGCTTTACCACAAACGACAGCTCTTGGTTTACCTCACGGGTGGGAACTAGTCAATCAGGTAGGGGTCGTTGCCCTTTTCGCTTGGCAGGTCCTCTCAATGGCCAGCTACTTCAGGGTTCTTGTGGTACTCCTCACAATGAGTTTTAGTGCTCATGCCCAAGTACTTCCCATAGTTAAGCGGATAGGGATTATTCCTAGATCCGAACCTGCAACAGAAAAAATTTGGGCAGAAATTCCACCCAATGTTCAAAAACTGGATCTATATTGCTCAGAATCGCTATTATAGCATGTTTCCGGAACTGGAACAACCACTCTGCTTCTACTTGTGAGAGCAGAATAGAAATCTGGGCACTCGGTCAAAAGATTTTCTCGCCGCAATTTCCGCAGCCGTCACCGAAATTCTGAAAAATTGCTGATTTTAAATCCGCGATATCTTAACTTTTAGAACTCCAAATGAGATGATTTGTTTTTTGAAACTGCATATTTTTGAAAGAGGAATTTATATATGCAATTGGTTTCTTCTGATTTTGTGCAAAAAGTTTCAGAAATTGATCTGAAAGTCGCCGCCCAAAAAAAGAAAGAAAAAAAAAATTCCACTTGTGCTAAGGAAAGTGCTCTGATACCAGATGTGATGTACCTGCAATAATTAATTAATACAAATACACGAGATATCAGAAATAATAGAACAGAATCGCTTTTATATTGATCACGGGCCACTTCGAGGGGGCAACCTCCTTTGAGCAAGCTCAATACAATTAACTTCACGGTGCCTTCAATGACCTCAACACACACTTATATACTAAGTCTATGCCCAATACTATGAGTCAAAACCATGGGACATATAATACTACAGGACGACTTACAAAGCATATGCGTCCAATACTATGGGTCAATACTATGGGCTAATATAAACTACGGATCAACAAATACTACGGGACGACTTACAAAGCATATGCGTCCAACAACAATATACTAACATAGTAAAGAAAAGGGTTGACATAGGTTCCTAACACCCTCCTCAGAGATCACACAAAGCTACTTCCATAAAATATCATATGCAACATAATCAATAATCGAAGAAAAAAAAAATCACACCCAAACAATCAACCAAAATTGCAATGTCCTTGGCAGCTCCCTGGCAACAGCACCAAAATTATGAGCTTTTCTTTTACCTTCTAATAAACTTAAAAGATTAATTGAAATCTATTCATAAATTATCAACCCGAGGTCATAAAAGACTTATGATCTACCTAACAAAATATATGCCAAACACTATAATTCTGATGATTTTTAATACATGGAAGATTGATGAATCGATGGGGCTAAATCATAAAATGAAATTGTTGGTGAAAGGCTTCAATTAAATAACAACTAAAGAAAAGTATTTAACTTGATTAAAGTAGAAGCATTGTTCTACCAATTACAACAATTTGTCTCAACTATACGACATGAAGGAAATCGAACAAAAAAATCCAATTCTAACTATTCATTAATTCTGCAAAAGATAAATCCTACGAAACCAACAGCTAATAATAAATAATTGCAAGGGACTAACCATAATTAAAAACGTGCTTCTAACCAGTAATGAAAATTCTCAGAAATTCCTACTACAACCCTTCACCACAGTATTATTTCAATCAAGCTCCCACAACATATACACTCCCCTGTTATTCAATAATAAATATAAGGAACAATTGTGACCAATTAATGGCTTCACACCTTGAGAACACACACCAATCTGTAATCGACACACACTCTTTAAAAATGAAAACAATTAAGCAAACACTAACTTGCTGCATAAACAAAGAAAACTCTAAACTACAACAACACCTGTCGCTAGAAGGGGGCCCTGCCTTCGGATGTAGGAGCTAGGAAAGCCACTCACTCACACGAAATCGATCAACACATCCAGAACCAAAAATAGCAGATGTTATATATTAAAATGTCCTATTACAGAAAGGTTCAACAATTCTATGCAAGATGATGGCTAACCTCCACCATAGAAGACTGAAAGTTTTTATACATCAAAACCCACAAGAAATATTATGAAATATTCTATGGTTACAACCGATTACCAAATAAAGCACATCTATTTATTCTCCGAGAGATTTCATGAGCCAATTTAGGAGGCTACTATCGTGAAGCGTGGATGCAGTTCTAAACTGAAATACATTTCAAACAAATAAGCGCAATTACTGGATGAATTAACAAATTTCAAATTGTTGAAGAGTTTCTATGATCGTTGAGTTGGTTGTGGATTGTTGCTTCCCAAATTAGCTACGGAACCACGGATTCATTCTATAGTTTGACCCTGATAATGCATAATGACCAACATGATCGTATACAATGATCGGAAGCCTTCATCGAACATGTACTAGAGCTACTTGTCTTTGTGTATAAACTTGAGACTTATCTACAATCCTTTTAGCCTTCCACAACTACTTAGTTCCACAATTGTCCTTAGTGCCTTTTCACAACCTGAAACTGTAAACAACAATGGACCTGTAACACCATTTCTTTAGTAGGAAATTATAGCAGCATAAACCTACCCAAATCACTATAAAATGACAAATACTCAAGGAAAACATGATCAAACCTTACCAGAGCCAAAACTTTTCCAAGTCCAGCCAAAAGAGCTAGTAGTGGTATAGGAACTAGTCAAAAATATATAAACGAGGCAAAAACAAGAGAACAAAAAGTGCCATATACACATCCCTTCACCTTGTAGACATTCAAATCATCTCTCACAGAGGTACTCTCATCAATAACCATGGGATCTTAAACCATGTCAATGTTTTCATCTTTTGATCTAGGTTCATTATCATTTCATTGTTTCAGCTTCATATCCTTTTAACATTTATCTCTTCTTCCTTTACTTTGAAAACACCAATATTTCAAACTACATGAGTGGAAAAAATGTTATCTTTGATCAATCGTAGGACAATGATTTGTAGTTGCTCTATATCGTCATCTTGGGAGCTATCTTTCTTAGCTAATTGATTCAATTCTCTGGTTCTATTGATTTTATAGAATCTCTTCTATTTTTGAATTAGATGATATATTTCCAGTAAGAACTATATCAATTTGTTGAGATCTTCTTCAAACTAACTTTTTAAGAGTCTTGTAAATAGGTCCCTAAACCCTTGATTGGATGCACCAAATTTTCAAGTTCTCTTTCTGCTGATAACCCTTCATCAACGTTCCCTCTTTCAATTCTAGTAGAGTATGCATTGCTTACGAACTATCTAACTAAATTGGATTATAAGACTGAATGAAGTTCTAACTTTTATGTTCCTTCTTCCCCAAACTCCACCTCATTTGCTATGAGGTCTTCTTCATTTTGAAGATTTGAGATTCAATTGCTAAGACTCAGAGGATTATCTTTCAAATCCTTAAATACAGGACATTTTTTGTTTTATCATCATTTGTAAGAGAGCCCTTTCTTTCGAGTATTACAATATCTTTGTTGTCCTTCTTCAAACTGAAATACTTGGTCTGGGTCCCAGTTATGTGTCTTGAAAATACACTCTTAGCATATATTGTTGGTCCATAATCTTCCTTATTTTTCTCTTCTGATTTCCTCCTCCATACTTTTGTGCATTTCTCGTTATGTTTGACATGGGTATTATCTTTCTCATTTATTCTGAAATTGCTTCCACAAAACCCTCTTATATGTCCATAACTATTGCAATTATAGCATATTATGTTATAATTTAATGAGTTGTAATTTCTCCTTGAGAATCCATGGACATTTATGTTGTTGTTTCTTCTACAATCTATAGCTTTATGACCAAAACCATTGCAAGAAAAACAGTAACCACAAAAGTAACCTTGATACCTGGTTGTGAAGAGTCTTCTTGGTGGAGCAGCTCGTTTAGACTCATCCTTATATTTTTTGAATGAGAAACCAGTCTTTTTTTTGTCATGATTTCTTTCCTTGCTATTGTTTTCTCTGTAATTGGATTTTTTAAAAACATTGGAGTAGCTTTCAATCTTCTCTTCAATTTTCCTCTTAGGTGACTTAAGGCTTGCATTTTATTAAAGTGTCTTTTGATTGTCATCATAACCAAGATCTGTCTTGATAAATGGTGACCTTTGATAGCTAAGAATCTCATCTAGAATTGTTGTACTCTTTTCGAATTTCAAATTTGTGTTCAGCTGGGTCACTGTCTCCTCCAATTCTGTTCTTAGAGAGGTAATTTCTACTTCAAGATTTTCAAACTTTTCTTGCTTTTATTCTAGCTGAATCTTTTATTCAATGGTGATCCTTTATAATTCTTTGATGATGTGTGACATCTCTTCTTTATAATTATGATCTTCCTCTTGGTATTTTTGCAGTTGTCCCCTTAGTGATTGGTTCTCTCTTCCAACTTTTTTGATTTCATCTAGATCACAAATAAGTTATTCTTCAAGATTATCTTCCTCATCTATTTCATAATGTTTTTCATTTTCTGTATTTGGATTTTGATTGTCTTCATATTCTTGATCAACTAGATTTGTTTCCATGCAGAGATATTCTTCTTCATCATCAATTTCTTTCCTTGCATATAGACATTTTGCAGCAAATTTTTTTGTTCCATCACAATTAAAGCATTTGGAGGATAGCTTACCTTTGTATTTTCTAGGTTCTCCTTTTGTATTTGACACATATTGTGCTTCTTCTGTCTCAGATTCATAGTTTGAACAATCACCATATTTCTATTCATAAATATTTTGTAGCTTGTTCGAAATTTGTTTGGCTTATGTACACTACTTTACCTTATCAACTGCATAATCTAGTAAGCCACTCAAGATGACATCCATTGCTTTTGTATTTCCTTCTCATGACTCCTCTGTAGCTTCTATATAACCTATTGTGATTGATTCCTAGATATCAAATCCAAGGGCCATCAAATATGTCTTCATTTTTATGCTTTGGAATAGATAGTATGTTCCATTGAACAAAGGGGCTATGTCCATGCTGAAACCAAATTCCTCACAAGCCATTTGTGCTTGAGATATTCCTTCCAGTGGTTGAGTTATTTTTAAGGAACCTTCACTGATCCCAATTATTGGATTTATGGTTATACTGAGAGGGGGGATGAATCAATATAACATACTTTTTCTTTCTTTACTCATTCATAAAACAACTCATAATAATCAACACAAGTAGATTCAAACTAAAGAACGCAAGATGTAACATGGAAACCCAATCAGAAGAAAACCACAATGATTTTTATCTTTATGAATCTTGAGTAGGCACCAACTTGATGTTCTAAGGTTTGCAAGAACCAACTTGCTGGAGACACCAATATCCTCAACTAAGCACCAACTCGTTGTTACAATGTTTGCAATAACCAAATTGTTGGAGACACTAATTTCCCTAGTTGAGCATTGATTCAAAAAATATTGCATATGCACCCACCTATTTTATGTGTATATGTTGTTCTTGATCCCTCATAACACGACCTATGCACTTCATGTAACTGTTGATGTATATGTAACTTCGGAATGTATTTCATATATGTATATTGTACTCCTATAGAGATGGTATTATTCCTCTATATGGAAGTGTTTGTATTCCTATAGAGATGTTATTATTCCTCTATACAGAAGTGTCGTCATTTATATTGTAAGTGTCGTAACTTATACTTGATGGGTTATTAGACCACCTTGTTGGGGTCGGCCCTGTATAAGTCATGTGGGTCGAAGGGTTATTAGACCACCCTATTGGGGGTCAGCCATGTGGGTCAAAGGGTTATTAGACCACCCTATTGGGTGTCGGCCCAATCAGCATTATGTTATGTCGTTAAGTTAAGGCCGACCTAATAAAGGTTATTAGGCAAGTCAAGTCATGTATAAATAGAGTGCGGGAGGCACTCTATTTGATCATTCTATTCTCTCTCACACTCTCGGGAGAGTGGCACACTTGTGGAGGAGGAGAAGCTGCTGCTAGGAGATGCCTATCTCTTATGCTTGGGTTGTATCATTGCTCTATCTATCTTTGAGGAAGTTATTGGGGTTTTTCACCATTATGGTTTTCCCCAAGTAAACTCTGTGTCTCTTGTGTGCTTGCATTATTGTGTCCATGATTGATATGCTGTAGATATGTTGTACATGTTGTTCTCTCAGTTAAGATCCTAGATCAGATTGAATTAAATTCTGAAAAATTAACATAGTATCAGAGCTAGCCTGAAAGAAGGCATGGTATGGCATGTATGACACTTGTTGCACTTGCGATGCTTGGGCTTGATATAGCAAAAACCTGTCATCGTAGAACGTTCGCTATAAATCAATTTTGGAGAGGTTTCAGGGTCTGAAAATTGTACAAGGTGAAGCTAAGATCCCCATGTACCTTGTGTCCAAAGGAAAACCTCTAATTCGTTGTACTTTGTGATTTATTATCTATACAATATAGGGTTTCTACCTCTTCCACATCTCAGTCATAAACATGTGACCTTGAAAAAAAGGTCATAACTTGGGCTAGGAAGCTCCAAATGAAATTTCATAAAATGTGACAGGTAGTACATAGACTGCACTTTCTCAGGTAACCTTTTCAAAGGCCGAAACTGAACCAATGACATGTGGCACGCCATACAAGTTCGCTCTCCTGTTTTATCCCATAAACAGGTCATGTTGCGACACTTGGCATAACTCTCTCTCAGAGAATCCATTTGAGGTCAGACTTGTGGGGTTGGAAAGATGACAAGTTGGGATATCATAGGAAATTTTTTTAGACCTTTTGGATCGACAATTTTAGAGTTACACCAGAAACAATCAGGTACATATTTCTGTCAAAACAGAATTATTTTTGAGCACCTTCATTCATGGCTTCCGGAATTTAGGGTTTCGTAGAAAGTTGGAATTTTTGTAATCGGAGACTACGGCTGAATGCTACTCATCAAAATAGAAATTTAGAGACCAATATCATAATTTTTGGTTGGGCAGAAGGTCGGGCTTGATCAGACCCTAGTTCGGGACTTTGATTGGAAAAGTGGAAAATTAGGGCTTCTGCAAAAATGGAAATTTTTGAAATATGTGACCATGGCTGGAAGCTCCTCAGAAAAATAGAAGCTTAGAGATTTGGATCGAACCTTTTGATTGGGAAGAAGGGTGGTATTTATCAAACCCTAGTTTGAGGTCATGTCCGGTGAATCAGGAAGTGTCAAAGAAAAATTTGAGGGGTGAAACTTTGCGGTTTTCAAATTATGAGTATACCAGCTTGATCAGCTCATCAAGGTGCATATTTCTATCCTTTCAGAAGTTTGAAATTCAAAGTTTGAATTTTTAGGGTTTCTCTGACAAACCCTAATCTAGCTCCAGATCCAGTTCCTGCAAATCAAGTGGATTGGGTTAATTCTACAAGAGAATGGATTGGTCACCTGCATAAGTGAAGAAGTTCCTGTTTCAGAGGGTGATGAGGCTAAGGCCTTACATGAGAAGATTACAAGCAATCTCGATAGGTATGACTCATCCAGGTATGTTTCGAGATTTGTTCATGATTAAGTTTATGGTATGTTTGTCTTCATGTTATTATGGTTAGTACAATCTTGATTAAATTTAGACTTGTCGTATCACCTTAATAAAATTATGAATGCATGATATAAGATATTCATTGATTAGGGTGTTGACACTTATGATTGTATTAATGCATTATGGTGTTGTATGAGGTTTATGTTGTCCGCTAACATGAAAGGTACACCAAGAAAGACAAATCATGTTCTAGTTCAAGGACATATGATCATGATGACATGAGGACAAAGATTCATCCATTGTCATGAATCACTTAGAATATCTATTTGCGAGGTATGTATAACTTGGTTCTATAATGGTTAACCTATGAGATATGCAAGTTACTAGCACCGGTCATTGAAGAGAACAAGAAGACATCATGTGGGTATGTTAGACATAACTAGCTAACATACCAATCCAGGAATGTTTTTCCTATATCAAGTTAGAATCCTACCTTGTGTTAGGATCCCTTATATAAGTATACTTGGTATGATTGGTTATGTTTATTCATAAAGTTAGAAATGTAAGTAATCAAGGGTTTATGCATTTTATGTCTCTTATCTTATTGATGATTTAACTAACCAGAAGATTTCTATGATCAAATAATAATATGCATGAGTAAAAGAAGACTTCCCTGAAACCTTGAATACTAATGTTTATTATCTGTGTTTGAAATGATCATGACTATACATGTTTAAGATTATTGTGTTTTGATAGTATTAATATTATACTAATAAATGTGTGATTATGTATGAGACCTCAAGGATAACACAATGATGATACTAATAAGCATGCATAGTGATGGATATAAGTTCAAGGACACGTAATCCAGGAAGCAAAGATCAAGAGGGCGCACACTCCAATTGTTCCTGTAAGGAAGCAAAGATCAAGAGGGAGCACACTCCAGTTGTTCCTGCAAGAAAGCAAAGATCAAGAGGGAGCACACTCCAGTTGTTCCTGCAAGGAAGCAAAGAAGGAGCACACTTCAATAGTTTTTGCAAGGATGCAAATATTTAGAGGGAGTTGACCACTTCTCACAATCCACATCAGAATGGAGTTGCAGAAAAGAAGCAAAGACTGAGAGGGAGTCAAACCAACAAACAAACAAAGATAAGTATTTGAATTATCATTCCTTGCATATTTTATTGTTTAAATAATATTGTTCAATAATGTATATACTCATGTTCCTAGAATTAGGTCATGTATTATGCATATTAGAATAGTTGCATTGATGAACAGTATACTACTAATATACATGGGTAAGTGACCTATGGCACTGTACAACATTCCATTGCTACTTATCTAGAATGAAACCTCTTTGCTGACATGTTGGGAGTTGTGCACACTCTTAACAATGTTCTGGTAGAGATTGGAAGGCATCTAGAAAGTTACGGGATATGGATAAATGTTGTATTGAAGCATTGGCTAAGATAATTGCATGACTGTATGACATATTTCTTTATGTGTAAGAATTTGTTCTGAAAACTATGAGATGTTTTCTAATCATGCAATTTAACTTGTTGTGCAGGAAAGATCGTATACCATCACCTACAAAAGAAGGACTACAACATTTGTTTAGCAACAAAGTTATCTATTGAAAACATTGAAGATATTGAAGTTCCCAGGATCTGGGAAGAATGCCATGATCGAGGAGTACCAATCGATCATGAATATGTTTGGGCTATAGTCCCAAGACCTGAAGGGGAGTCTGTAATGACTTCCAAGAGGATCTACAAGATCAAGCATGCTGCAGGTGGTAGCATAGAGACTTTTGCTCCTATAACCAGATACGCTTCCATTAGATCAGTACTTGCTCTGGCTGCAGTGATGAAAGGGAAGATACACCAAATGGATTTCAAGACAGCTTTATTGAATGGTGTAGTTGAAGAAGAAGTGTATGTGGAGCAGCCACTTGGTTCTGAGACACATGACAGGGAGTCATATATGTGCAGAACTTAGGATAGACAACTTTCTATCCAGTTTGGGCTTTTACCAAGAGTAAAGCGGATTCCAACCTTTACTACAAGGTTGAGGAAGGAAATCCAGTGATACTACTTTTGTATATGGATGACCTATTTATTACAGGTGAAGATAGATTGATTGCCGACACGCAACGGAAGCTTGCTGCCGAGTTCGAGATGAAGAACTTGTGGATGATGCACTATTTTCTAGGTATGGAGGTGTGGCAGAGTGCAGATGGAATCTTCCTTGGACAAGGGAAGTATGTAGTAGAGATCCTGAAGAGGTTTGGGATAATGGACTGCAAGGCCATGGCCACACCTATGGCATCAAACCTAAAGCTTCTGTGTTATGCTTCATCTAAGCCGGTTGATATCACTATGTATTGTCAGATGATTGGGTCCTTGATGTACCTAACGAACACGAGACCAAATATTTGCTTTACGGTGAACACATTGAGCCAGTTCCTGACGGATCTGAGAGGTGTTCACTTGGTTGCTGTAAAGCATATTCTGAGGTACCTGA
Source organism: Larix kaempferi (assembly GCA_027924585.1). Lineage (NCBI taxonomy): Eukaryota > Viridiplantae > Streptophyta > Pinopsida > Pinales > Pinaceae > Larix > Larix kaempferi. Next base: position 4,057,476 of record BSBM01000451.1, on the reverse strand, counting down.
AGGGTACAGTTGATTATGGGCTCAAGTATGATGTAAATCAAAAATTTTAACCTACAAGGTTATGTTGATTCAGACTGGGCAGGCAGTGCTGCACATAGGAAGAGCACTTATGGGTGCTGCTTCAGTATGGGATCAGGTGTGATCTCTTGGTTTAGCAGGAAGCAGTCCTGTGTAGCACTGAGTACAGCCGAAGCAGAGTATGTTGCAGCTTGTTCGGCTAAGTTGTGAGGCAGTATGGATTCGGAAGCTACTATATGAGTTATTTGATCTCCCGCTGGAAGCTACTGGTATCTTTTGTGATAACCAGAGTTGTGTGAAGCTGTCTGAGAACCCGGTGTTCCACGACAGGTCGAAACACATAGAGATCAAATATCACTATATCAGGGATATGGTGCAGAGAGGAGCAGTGAATCTCCTGTATGTCGCGACGGACGAGCAGATTGCAGATGTGTTGACGAAGCCACTAGCCAAAGTGAAGTTCGAGTACTTCAGAGAGAGGCTTGGTGTTCTTCAGATCAATGACACTTTGAGGAAAAAGTGATGGAGACATTTACTGTAGCCATTCCTAGCATGGTGGAAGGGGGATCCTTCACATGGTTATGGATGTAAGCACTGGATGATGAGCATCAGGATGATGTTCTAGTTTCTGCTCTGTATGATCAGTTGGATCATTTACATTTGTATGTATGATCAGTTGGATCAGGATGATGGATATGATCAGTTGGATCATTTATGTATGTATGCATCATGTTGGATGCTTGGACCATGTATCTGTATATGTATCAGGTGGATACATTTTATGATCAGGTAGATCATATACGTTGATATGTATTAGGTAGATACATTTTGTGGATCATGTATCTATGTATGTATCAGGTGGATACACTGTGTATGGTGATATGTATCAGGTAGATACTTGGTATGCATCAGGTAGATGTATTGTATGATCAGGATGATCGTGGATGATGAGCTTCTCCAGATGACATGCATCAGGACAATGCAATGATGATGATCAGGATGATGTATGGAGAGTATCAGGTTGATACTCTGTGGCCATGGACAGGTTGTGCAGATGAGCATGTAAGTAGACCTGGGATATCTGGACAGGATGAAAAAGGCCTCAGATGCTCTTTCGAGGCATTGCTCTAGGAGGACACGTAAGTAGACCTAGGAGACTTGGACAGGATGAAAAAGGCCTCAGATGCTCTTTCGAGGCATTGTCCTATGGCATGTAAGTGGACCTGGGAGATCTGGACAGGATGAAAAAGGCCTCAGATGCTCTTTCGAGGCATTGCCATGACCACATGTAATATGCTCCTGGGAGATCTGGACAGGATGAAAAAGGCCTCGAATGCTTCAGCCAGGTTTTGTGGTGAGATCACATGTAATGTGCTCTTGGGAGATCCGACAGGTAGAGCTGTGTGCTCGTAACAGCCTAGGATGCTTCAGCCAGGTTTTGTGATGGGTCACATGTAATGTGCTCCTGGGAGATCCGACAGGTAGAGCTATGTGCTCGTAACAGCCTGGGATGCTACCGCCAAGTTTTAGTGCAGGTTTTGTGATGCACGTAATAAGTCCCGAGGATTCCACAGTATGGCCAGTGATGATGAAGACCTGCAGGTGGTGGGCCTACATCCAGTATGAAAAAGGACTGGCTCTGTAGAACTTCCTATGACGAGTAGATTCAGAGATTGATTGAGATAGCAGCAGCAGTGATGATGACGATGACTCAATGATGATTATCCAGTGACGATGATCCAGAGAAGAAGACTTGTGCTAGAAGACCTGTGTCGAGAAATACCTTCCTAGTTAAGAGGGAGTGTTGATGTATATGTAACTTCCGAATGTATTTCATATATGTATATTGTACTCCTATAGAGATGGTATTATTCCTCTATACGGAAGTGTTTGTATTCCTATAGAGATGTTATTATTCCTCTATACCGAAGTGTCGTCATTTATATTGTAAGTGTCACAACTTATACTTGATGGGTTATTAGACCACCTTTTTGGGGTCGGCCCTGTATAAGTCATGTGGGTCGAAGGGTTATTAGACCACCCTATTGGGGGTCAGCCATGTGGGTCAAATGGTTATTAGACCACCCTATTGGGTGTCGGTCCAGTCAGCATTATGTTATGTGGTTAAGTTAAGGCCAACCTAATAAAGGTTATTAGGCAAGTCAAGTCATGTATAAATAAAGTGCGGGAGGCACTCTATTTGATCATTCTATTCTCTCTCACACTCTCGGGAGAGTGGCACACTTGTGGAGGAGGAGAAGCTGCTGCTAGGAGATGCCTATCTCTTATGCTTGGGTTGTATCATTGCTCTATCTATCTCTGAGGAAGTTATTGGGGTTTTTCACCTTTATGGTTTTCCCCAAGTAAACTCTGTGTCTCTTGTGTGCTTGCATGATTGTGTCCATGATTGATATGCTATAGAAATGTTGTACATGTTGTTCTCTCAGTTAAGATCCTAGATCAGATTGAAGTAAATTCTGAAAAATTAACAGTAACTTCTTGTGTATCTGTCGTTGGATTTAATACTATTTTGTTTCTTACTTCAAGTATTTAATCTACAACAACTTGCTTTTTTAGCGTTGTACTTCAAAAAACAAATCTAATTCCCGTGCACCCGTTTTTCTTTTTGCGTTGCAAAACAATTCTAACTTTTGTACACCAATGAACCTTCTTGCATTATTGCACTCTACTATGCTCTACACAATATTACTGTCACACTATAATATACACAAGACTACTGTCACGCTCTGCTATGTCGCACGCTGCTCTGCACAAGATAATATTCACTACTATCACACTCTTCTCTACACAAGATAATATTCACTACTATCACACTCTTCTCTGCACAAGACTACTGTCACATTATTCTCTATCGCACTGTACACTGTACACAACATTCTTCACAACTTTCACACTCTACTCTACTCCGAGCCAGACAATATTTACTACTATCACACTCTGTTATGTCACACTCTGCTTTGTGCAAGACAATATTCACTATTGTCACACTCTACTATTTAGGCAAGTCAAGTCATGTATAAATAGAGTGCGGGAGGCACTCTATTTGATCATTCTATTCTCTCTCACACTCTCGGGAGAGTGGCGCACTTGTGGAGGAGGAGAAGCTGCTGCTAGGAGATGCCTATCTCTTATGCTTGGGTTGTATCATTGCTCTATCTATCTCTGAGGAAGTTATTGGGGTTTTTCACCTTTATGGTTTTCCCCAAGTAAACTCTATGTCTCTTGTGTGCTTGCATTATTGTGTCCATGATTGATATGCTATAGATATGTTGTACATGTTGTTCTCTCAGTTAAGATCCTAGATCAGATTGAAGTAAATTCTGAAAAATTAACAGTAACTTCTTGTGTATTTGTCGTTTTATTTAATACTATTTTGTTGCTTACTTCAGGTATTTAATCTACAACAACTTGCTTTTTTAGCGTTGTACTTCAAAAGACAAATCTAATTCCCGTGCACCCGTTTTTCTTTTTGCGTTGCAAAACAATTCTAACTTTTGTACACCAATGAACCTTCTTGCATTGTTGCACTCTACTATTCTCTACGCAATATTACTGTCACACTATAATCTACACAAGACTACTGTCACACTCTGCTATGTCGCACTTTGCTCTGCACAAGGTAATATCCACTACTATCACACTCTTCTCTGCACAAGACTACTGCCACATTATCCTCTATCGCAGTCTACACTGCACACAACATTCTTCACAACTTTCACACTCTACTCTACTCCGAGCCAGACAATATTTACTACTGTCACACTCTGCATTGTGCAAGACAATATTCACTATTGTCAGATTCTACTATGCTATGCGCAAGACAATTTTTACTACTACACAGTCTTCAACTTCGGCATTGCTCTCAACTTATGTAACTCATCCAAAGAAGAACCTACAAAAAAAATCCCTTTCTCTTCAGAAGGTGTGCCTCTTCTTCTTTGGAGAACCCTATAAACTTTTAAGAAAAACCTTCAAAAAATATCATCGAGAATATCTTCAAAAAACTAAAAAATATCTTCAGATCCATCTTCAAACCCTAGAATACCTTCCTCTTCCACAAGTGCGCACCTTTTTTAGAGCTCCATAAATGTTTGAATTAATAAACTAGGAGTGCATGCTTCTATTTATACTCTTCAAAAATTACTTTTTGGGCCAACATAACATTGTTCAATATCCTAGTAGGGTCGACCTAACATGCTGGTTGTGTTGAATTTACAAATTCTTTCATATCTCCTCATTCCTACGAAGTTAGAGGGAGTTCCATATACATTGGAAAGGTCTCGGAATACAATTTCCAACCATGTAAACTATACCCCAATTTGATCTAGGTATCTAGAGTAAAAAATCCTTTAAATATAGGGTATCCATACTGGCCATCCAAAAACAATATTTCCAACAATCTTCAACTTGAAATATCTATCTGTAGTCTCCCCTGTCTTTGATTTTAGCAACAAAAATATTTTATTTCCTTTGAAATCAATGACAACAATATTTCCAACACATCTGTTCCATTAAACTTTCTTAATTCGACCTTGGGAATGAATTAGTTCCTTGATCCCAAATTGAACCCATGAATGATGTGGACTATCAATTATCAGAGACTCAAACCTCTTATTCTCTACTTGTTTTTCAATTTTATTAATATGTTGTTGGGACAAGTCCATCTTGTTCTCCTTTTTCTCTTTGTGAGGAGATGAATTAGAATAATGTCTTATCTCATTCAAAATGTCCTTCTTCATCTTTTCGAAATCCTCCTTACTAGTCATCTTTTTGAGATCCTCCTTACTAGCCATCTTTCCAAGATCCTCTTTACTAGACATATTTTAACACATACATTTAAATTCACTAATTATCTCATTTTTGTGTTTCCTAATTGCAAATGTGTCACCAGCCTTTCACTCATTTCCATAAGTTTTTCCTCCACTTTAGATCATTGGTGAGACGTACCTTCATTTTCTTCATGAGTCATGCTTGAGCTCGTTGGTGGTTTAATTGGTGTATTATTTTTGGTATAACCCTTTTCCATGTGAGCCCAAATAATATTTGCATACAGTTATATTTATTTCCTCTATATCACTCTTTTGATTTCCCAAAACAAATATTCCAATCAAAAGTTATACAAGGGTCAAGTTAACATACCTTGTGAAACCCAATTTGTAGGTTGTCTTGTTGGATGACATTGCTCTTGAAATATCTTTGAAATTTCGTCCATTATAAGTCTAAAATTTCTTCTTGCAGTATCCTGATATGTCCATTTTGTAATTCCAACAGTATGGGTCAATGCTAATGTGCCATGAAAAACTTATGGTAACTTTCCCAAAACTTGTTATTTTTATCCCTTTCAGGAGAGAGAAAGTGTATGGCCTATCATGTGTCTAATTTTCCAGATCAGATTCTGAAATTTGTTCCCGCAACATTTCTAATGCGATGAGTCTCACTCAATTTGGATCTCTCAAGCTTCCTATATAATTTTTTATCTAGAACACATGTTTGAGACTAGTTTTTGGACTAACCAAAAACTCTAACTTCCACAGGTTATAACTTGGAACTTGTAATTAATTAGGACCTAAAATTTGTACCACATATATTTCATTATGTCCTATGAATCCATTCCAAGTTTCTATGTCTAAAACATCCCCCAAAAAAATTTATAATGAAAATTCCATATGAATCATTTTGGAAGAGTCCAAGCTTTGATACCAAATGTTATAAACCAAATTCCCTAAAAGAGCATAAAATAAGAAAGAGAGAGTAATCCCATGCCTTGAGAATGACTAAAATAGATGAATAAGAGCCTCTTCAAGGGGGGAAACCTCCTTATACAATGTAGAAAATACACAATATAAGATGAGATGATTATACACATGAATATCCTTTATTGCATTGAGAAGGCAAATTTCTACAGCTCTGATGGGGGGGCAGTGTCCATCTATCCCCAAAAAAATTAAAAAATGCATGAGTGTGTTGTAGCATAGTGGTGAGAGGGAAGTGCCCATCTCTCCTATAAATAAATAAATAATAATAAATAAATAAATAAGAATGCATGCATTAGTGTGTTGTAACATAATGGTGAGAGGGATGTGTGACATAGTTAAGTGGTGAAAGGTTTGCAGATTTGATCCCTCTTAGCACTTTGTAGAACCAGAGTTAAATTGGTATATACTAGTTATAAATAAGAGATGAAGTGATCATTAGGTGACCTAATACTGAGTTGGACTAACAATAACTAATATAATAATAATGAATTATGGTTAGGACCTTAACAAATTAAAAATGCAATAGAAATGAAAAGCTAAGAATGTGAAGAGACTAGACAGTAGGATAGCAAAAGTTAGGTGCATCGACTTGAAAAAGATATGGCTAACTTGTTCATGTCATAACTCTTTCGTATAAAATCAAACTTGGGCACATAGTAGATCATGTCCAAGGAGAACAATGTGAGATGGGAATGAGATGATAAAATGATGCAAAATAGACACATTGAGATGTGAATGGACACAACAGGGACACAAAACCCAACATAAAAGAAGAAGAAAAATAGCACACAAATGGATGCACATGCATGCAAAGAAGACACAAATGAGATGCTCCATAGACACAAAATATTTGAAAGAGACACAATGATAGATGCAGAAGGATGAAAAAGTGGAAACAAAAAAGGATGCCAAAGGAACTTTCCAATTTGAATGAAAGAGAATGCAAATAAGAACATATAGGCCTATATTGAATAGTGCACCCAATAACCTCTCTCTAGTGTTAGTTGCTTATTGCAATTTTTTTACCTTTTTCTTCAATAGTGACCATGACGACTCAATATCATGGATTACATGAATCATATGAAGGGCCTATGATATTGATCAAGAGCATATCAACGACTATTTAATTAGAAGTATTACTAGTTGGTTTACTTGATGCACATCATAGTGGATGCTTAACTAGATCATTAACTAAACATTGCCTTTTGTTTTTTTTGTTTTTTATATTTATGTCTATATATCTATAGATGTTGTGCATGTGTTGTATTGTTATAGGTTCCTAAAGAAAAGGGCATCCATTGGGATGATCACCCATTAAACTGAGAGAGCAAGAGGGATCTGCCGCTAAAAGAAAATTTTGGGTATGTTTATACTTTTTCAGCCGATGATTTTTCAATCCATTGTAAATTAATTCCAATTAAGGAATTATGGTTGTGATCTAATACATGCTAATGGATTAGGGTTTTGGATGCTATAGTATTCTATTGTAAATGGTGAAGATAATATAATGAAATAAAGAGAAGATCAATTCTTAATTAAGTAAGTTTTCTCAATTAAGGGTTTTTAGGGTAAATCTCTGTGTATTGTGCGTGTGACATTGTCATTTCTTAGGTTTTAGAATATGATGGTATTGATTTTCTTACGTAGGTTTATCAAAATATTCAATAGAGACTTTTATTTTTGTGTTTGAAGCATATTAACACATTCTTTGGCACATTGTTGTCACTTTAATTGTATATGTACTTATCAAACTAATTGTTTTTATGCTTTGGGTTTCTATATTCCCTGTCACAAAATGTTTTGTCTAAAATTGTGCCCTTCAACAATGATCCTAAAACCAAAATTGCAACAGAGAACACTAATACATTTGCAAAAATGCTTACCTCTTACAAATCTCCCCTCCTATTATTATCGTTGCTAAACTAGAGAATAACTAATAAGTACCCAACACATTTCTGTGATGAATGAGGTCACTTGGAAAAAAAAATCAATGTTGATTGCATTGAATTCCGACTACATGACAACCTATGGCATCATCAAGAAAATTTTGAGGAGGCTACAACAACATTGAGAGCCTTTAACTATCTAGGTGCAAATTCAAAACGTGTGATAGAAATATCAAATAACTAATAACAAGCAAAAAAGAGTGGCTGAGAACATTGTAACATTTAATATACAAACCAACATGAACCTAGAGAAAATATGTTGTTAAATTTAATAACATGGAAATAAACATTCATACTAAGGTGAACCATATAGAAAAACATGCAATGTTGTTGAATTTAAGAGCATAAAATTAAACATTTGATGAAGGCAAAAAGACATAATCTCTATTTTACTTACATTAACCATGGGTCCATAATGATTAATCATGGATCCATAATGATGTTTTGAAGTTGTTTTCAAATATCAAAGATACATTTAGAAAGTTAAATTCCATGTTTAAAAAATATAAAATTAAACTTTCTAAATGTAAATGATGACAAAAATTCTCAATGACAAGCATTTTGACAATCACATTCCAACACTACTTGGAACAAATACATTTATCTTTTTGTATGATATATTTCAACGAAATTGAAACTCCATTAAAATAATTGTTTGCTGTACATTTTTTTCTTTCTAAAATAATATAAAATATGTGTATATTCAACAACCCAAAAAAGCATCTCACCTCTCCAAGTATAGAAATAGAAAGGTTCTAAAGGGAAAATACATAATTGACTTTTACAACCACAAAGATAGATTAAAAAGGTTTTGAAAACTAGTTCATCATTTATGATTCGATGTTAGTTCGTTATTTATGATTCGTTGTTTTGATGAATATGGTTTAAAATTGAATAAATAACTTAATGGTAACTTATTCAACCCAAAAAAGCATCTTACCTCTTCAAATATAGAAAGGTTGTAAAGAGAAAATACCACAAAGATATATTAAATGATTTTTCCAACTAGTTCATCAAGTTCATCATTTATGACTCGATGTTTTGATGAACTTCAAATATAGAAAGGTTGTAAAGAGAAAATACTACAAAGATAGATTAAATGATTTTGCCAACTAGTTCATCATTTATGATTCGATGTTTTGATGATTATGCAGGTTTAAACTTTTGAATGAATAACTTAATGGTAATTTAGAGTATTTGTTTTTATTTGGTATTCAATTAGTGAGGATAGTGATAATATTTTGTGATGCCAATTTTTTTGTAAAAAAACAATTTTGCGAAAAATATTGTGTAATTTGATTGTATTAAAATAAAATCACATTTACCCAAGCCAAAAGCCTTACATAAAAAATATAGCAACCTATAATATCGCATGGTGCATACATATCCAAAAACACAATAAACTATGAAAATCTATCTATATCCAACACTATAGACTTGTTCTTTCGAGTCCTAAACCTCGACAGTCTATATCCAAACAGTAAGTTGTTGCCTTGATCATTTCCCTATATATATGCATAAATGAGATATCCTCAAGAGTTCCAAGACTTTGCTCTTGAATCATCAAAACAAATGGCTTAGAACCACAACTATCATGTCAAGGGACAATTCATTGAGGCCAGTCCCAAGCCCCTATAGATAAAAAACACAAAACAATAATCAAGTAAACGAACCGTGAGGTTGTCTTGCTCTAAAAGACCCCTTTATAGATCTATGTTGATGTTCATGAACATCTAGAACAACATGTTCCCTAGCATGTCCCAATGTTGATTTACGACCCCTTAACCTATAAGAGCTTTTGGGAGAGTGACTTTGCAAAATTCCACCATGGACCCCATCCACTAAAATGGAGCAGAAAGGCTTCTTGGGCCTTAGAAAATATCATTGAGGATTAGTGACATATCTATTCTTCTGTCCATAATCAAAATTCAAAAATTCTATATAGGCTTCATAGGAGATAATTCCATTGCGGAATCATCAACGACCTCCCCTATATGTGAATCCTCTAAAGGAGGTAAAGCCAGATCAAATCCTGGAGCCAAGAGTCTCGAGAAATTTGGAAAAATCTGAAAATTGCCAATATTCTGAGATTGCTCCCCAAGGGAGATGAAAACATGTTCAATGAGAAAAGATGCATCATCACCCTTAAGAGAACTGCTGCCCAAAAGAGCCAAAGGTCTAACCAAAGGGGAAAATAAAGAAGAATAAAGATTATGGACAGAGTTGATATCCCCAGATAATAAACTCCCATGGATCTGTTCATTTGACAATCCATAGTCTGAAGCTACCTAAATACATACTTCATGCATGAGAGGGGAAGTATTAATAATGGACTTACTAGGATCCATGGGCATCCATAAGCATGATTGGAAAACATCCCAAAGAACACCTCCTGAAACCCCATCTTTAGCTGCGACCATTTCCAATTAATGGCTCGAATTATTTGAAGCAATAAAATCCTTTGGTCTAAGCTGGAACTCCTTTGTCCCTAGTAACAACCTCGAAACTGTATCATTTGTGGGCAACTGAAAGAGCTCCACCAGATGCACTACCATATGAAAAGTCCGCAACCAACCCCAAATCTATCAAAGACTTTAAACCCTCACTTAGTTGAGGAACCTTCATATCCTTAGTGGCCCCAAGACCAAGCAGACTAGGATTCGATACTTTAATTTACGTGTTATAGTTTTACAATATAATACCCATGTTACATAGTTGTCTCTTTATGGGTAAATATTGCTAAAGTTTTATCATTAATACTAATTCCTATCGTATAATTAAAGTTTCATATCAAAGTTAAAATTCCACCATTATACAAGTTTTCGCCCTAATCTATACAAATATGGTATAAGGAGTACTCAAATTGATCATATTTGTCACCAAAGACTTTGATCCATTTTAGAATGACCCAAATCATTAAATTTCCAAAAAAAAAAATGAACTTTATCTCGACAAAAAAAACTACCCTAATTGAAAATAAAACAAGTCGAGTACCCTTTATACGATGCCATCTATACACTTTAGATAAAAATTCAAGTGACATTTCTATCTTCCACATTTAATTCATGTAACATTAAAAATAAAACAATTTGAATACCCCTCATGCAATACTATCTATACACTCTAGATAAAATCCATGTAACATTATTATATATTCCACATGTACTTTTTTTCCAGCGAAAAAAAAGTACTATTGATATTCAAGTGAATCGAATAGTACAAAGAGAATCTTGATTCTAAGACGAATCAACCACAAGCTACCCAATAAGGTCTGATTTACAAAAATAACCAGCAAGACCTTTCCCAAAGCACAAAAGCTCAAAATGACAGATGTCCGAAGTTACTATATTACAAAAAGTGCAAACAATGAGAGCTGCAGCCATCTAATACCTGAATCCTCAAGTAGCTTAATCAAAAAAGTAAGAGTTTCCACGATCTAGAATGGTGTTATCCCACCATTCCTCCCAAACTAAATGACCTTCCAAGCCTGTCAGAGCCTGTTTGGATAACTTATCCGCCAGCAAGTTGTGATCTCTATAAATATGCTCAAACAAAATGTTTTGCTGTTGTGAAATTTCTTTTTGAGCTCGGGAGCACCAATGTCTCAAATTTGTAACATTTAGCTTGAATTCACCAGCTACCCACTTGATTGTAACACGTGAATCCCCATACACTTTGATGTTGACTAGTCCAAATATGTTAGCCACTTTCAAAACACACCAAAGTGCCATAAGCTCAGCTTTCATGTTGGTCCCCATACCACAATTGAGACTGACTGTGAAGAAATGAGAATCATTCAGATAGAGAACTCCACCAACTGCACAAAACCCATTTTGGGCAGCCCCATCAAAGAAAAGAACAGGCTGATCCACCTTAAGAGTAAAATCACTTACTTTGACAATCTTTTGACTATGAACAGTAACCTCATATGTTGAAAACATTTTCATTGTTGTCAGACTGCATGTCAAAACATTAGGAGGCACATTCTAAAAATTTGCACAATTTCTTGTGTACCAAATAGCCCAAGTGATACAAATAGCAATGGTAAAAAAGTTTTTGCAATTTCAGTACCAGTTCAAGAGACAATACTTGAAATTACCAACTTCCCACTGTTGAGTAATACTCAATTTTTTGGAAACAAATTCCCAGACATTTTGAGTGAAATTGCAGGAGACAAATAAGTGCTGAATTGATTCTGCATTATTTTGGCAAAGTATACAGAAGCTAGGACCAATCCATCCACGCTTGCACAAATTATACCAAGTCTTCAGCTTATCCTGCAAAGCTAACCAAATAAAGCATTTTATTTTTAAAGGAATTGACCAATTCCATAAACACTTATACCACCAATCTTGCGGGAAGATTAAACTATCTTGTAGAATTCTCTTGTAAGCAGATTTGGCCGTTACAATACCAGTAGAAGGATTCCCTCCCCATACAATTTGATCAGAATCTTGATTTAATATGACCCCAGCTGCATTAAGGTTCAGAATATAAGAATCCCAAATGTGAGCTAATGAGCCCGAGAGACCGAGATCTCTAGCAGAAATCCACCCAGAAGAGCCAACACCACCATCTCTGTATCGCTGAATCTTATCCAGAGTGGACAGACCTAAAACCTAAAGATACTGGGTAAGGATAGTAGGGAGGCGGAAATTTTCATCCATGCATGATGCTATTCCACATGTACTTTAAAAAGAAATGTACTAACCATAATGGGGAGTAATTTTGCGAGCCTAGGTAACTACCAATTAGAATGTGAAGGACACGAGAAGAATACAATATAGTACGTATTACGAATAGTACTAAAGTACAAGTACATGTACTTTGTAAAGTTGATAAGGAACATCTATATTGGGTATTTGTGTTAAAGTTATGATATTAATGGAAAATGAATATTTAAAGTTAGTTTTTTCGAAATATATATTATGTGCATGAATTGGATGGTTCAAATTTTACCAGTTTAATTTAGAGGGGACTTTATATTTGGAATTTTCAAAAATTTTAATAACTTTACTTTCATCATAACATAACAGTGAAATTTAAATTAATGGACCACCTTACTTTAGAACCTTGGTAGAAATAAATATTCTTATAATGTTTATTATTATTATATAATTTTTAACCCTTATAACGTTTATTATTATATAATTTTTAACCCGGTGATAATAGTATGAGACCTTGACTAAGAAAAGTTGTTCTTTGTCATTTAATAGTAAAATACAAAGGAGATTGAGAGAAGGCTAACTAGAGAGAGATAGTATGAGAACTCATAAAAGTTGTTCTTTGTCATTTAATAGTAAAATACAAAGGAGATTGAGAGAAGGCTAACTAGAGAGAGATTGATCAAAGGTTTATTAAGAAAATAAAATGGAATAGATTTAGTTTTTTTATTGAAAAATATTAATATCTATTATTTTGGAAAATCAAAGTATAGCTAAAAATACATCCATTCAAATAATACATAATCAAATCGATTCCCAAGAAATAAGTATCACAAAGCTAAATTTGATCTCCTTATTTTTATATAAACACTCTTTTAATAAAAATATTTTATTTCTTATATAAAATTAAGAAATTTTAAATATATTATTGAGATAGAATTGGGTGACTTTTGTATGGTGTAGGGATGTTGCATATGTGAAGTGTTAAATGCCTAGTTTTATTTGTTTAATAGGACATACATGACACTATTATAACATAAATAAAATAACACATTAAATGTTTATTGTAATTTGTATTTATATATTATTTGTCAATTGAAAGTGGTTTATATATATAAATAAAGTTGTTATGTATTTAGTGATCTATATTAATAGGTGTTTAATTCATTTTTTTTGGATGAAGGGTATTAGTTTACATCGATTAATTTAGTAGAAATATCACAAAAAAATATAGAGCAGCATCTAAATGGATTGAATTAAAAAGTAACAAATTTAATTTTTTTAATAAGTATATTTTTTTGATGAAGCAAAGTTCCAGTTTTGTCTATTATTTTATCTTTATTTTTAATTTGGGTTTTGTATTTTTAAAAATTGACTAGAAAAGTTTTATGATCAAATTTCCCTTCACCTAAGTGGAACTATAACTTTCTAAGAAATCATTTCAAAAGACAAATGATTAAATTTGTCCATTTTTTAACTTACTTTTTATATAAGTGGGACTATAACTTCCTAAGAAATAATTTCAATGAACACATAATTGAATTTGTCCATTTTTTAAATTACTCCTTAAATAATGTGAATAAAATATACCTATATTTTTTGTTATATGTAATTTGATATATTGTATATCACATTGAATTCAATTTATTAAAAGTTTATAAACTTTATTAATAAGTAATATATAATAAATAGTGAAGTGAATTAAAAAGTAAACAAGAGTTTTTTTTCTTTTTCTTCACGAGGCAAAGTTCCACCTTAGTCCATTATTATTATGTTTTTTGGGTTTTTTATTTTTGTTTTTAATTTAAGTTCTAGTGTTATTAAAAATAAGAGAGAAAAATTTTATGATGAAAGTTCCCTTCACCTACATAGAACTATAAATTATAAAAAATAATTTGAATATAAAACTATAATTTCTAAAAAATAATTTGAATATAGAACTATAACTTCTAAAAAAATTATCTTTTTGTTAACTTACTCAGTAAATAATGTCATTAAAATATATTTTCATTTTTTTTGTTGATATATTATATCAATCCTTTATATTACATTGAATTCAATTTATTAAGTATTTATAAAATTTATCTTGGTTAAGGATTTTTTTTAACTTCTTCATTGTTTCTCATCTTTTTTTTTTTACACAAATGGTTAAAGAACTTTGATTATATAAAAACGGGGATTACATAATGAGGTGAACAGATTGTTCCCATAACTGAAAGACATCCATCACTCCAAGTTCATTCTTTTCAAGCTTATATCTAACATGATATCTTCCTGTTCTATGAAAAATATAGCATCTTACGAACTGTCCAAGAAGGATGATACATAAATAGAACATAATTACAATACTGCCTTATACAAAAACTGAAAAATGGAGCACTCTAAGAGTTTGTCATGACTATGGATAGCTCCCATTCTGTGGATTTCAGAAGCATTAAGCAAAACACTTAAGAGCAGAAGAAGCCAAAAAAAAAGGCCAACCAACAGTTTGCTACTGGAGACCGATGTCCATAACAGCACCTTCAGAATCAGCAACCCCCATCTTATCAAAGCTAAGGTCCACGAAATTGCCAGTATGTACCATGAATTGTTTCAGCTTGTCCATTTTCCTGTTTAGGTCGGCCATCTCGCTGCTCGAAGCATTAGATTTTTTAAATTTATGGGGGTAGCAGAGGCCCAAAGTCTCTTCCAGATGTTCAATCTTCTCGGCTACTTTACTGTTCTGAGCCTTCACCTCAGAATGTGTTGCTAGAGCCAGAGAGTAGAGATGGGTCAAAACCCATTTGAACTCCAAATTTTCACTGCGGACCATGCGAATCTGCGTTTCCATATCCTGCAGACGGTTCAGCAAGTCCTCATCCTGCTTTGAAACACCGTGAATTGCTTCATGCCCATGAAAAATTACAACCCTAGCATGCCTGCGACAGGGGTCGAGTCCAGAGATGTTGCTACGAGCCTTACCCCCCAAGTCTTCCATACTTTCATCCTCCGTCGGGTTTGCACAGCAGCAACCTCCATTAGAGCTTTGAACGGGCTTGCTGCATCTTACACATTTCAGGACAAGTTCACCCCCTTTCTGTGAATGCCCAACAATATGATGCTCCATGCTCACTATAGCTACACAATATGATGCTACACACTGCCTTCCAGCACAAAGACAGGCACTCCAAATAGATAACAGGTCCGAACAGCAAGAACCAACACTGGGATGAATGTTGATCATTCTCCCATCCTGTCTTATACAAAAAGCAAAGCCTCGCATGCCAACCAACTGGCAGACTGTTCGGAAGGCATTAATGTTGTATTGATTGAGGATCCTACGGAGATCAGGGTGGCCGTCGAAAGGCCAACTTGGGATTCTCAAAAACAAAATTTTAGAAGTTCTATAGTTTGTGACAAAAAAGTTATGAAGGCTCCAAGAAGGGAGATGAAGAGCCCAAGTTCTATGGAGGAGCCATAGACTAGGGGATCCAAATATATTTGAAAATGACATTGTCATAGTTTAGTTGGCCATAAGAGAGTCCTACCCCTTTGTTAGCCATGCCATTAGTGTGCCTGTTTAGGCCTCTCAGAATATGTAGAAAGGTAACTTCTTTGAATTCCTTGCTGATGCTGACTAATAAGTGATGCATCTTAGAGGAGGGATTTTTCCTGTTGGAGACAATGTTTTTTTTTGTTTTACAGAAACGGATAACTAGCTTTGTATATTAAAAAAAGTAGGATATTACATATAACCGGGAGGCTGTTCCCGTAAACCCAAAGTTGCCGTAGAAAGCATCTCATTGTTCAGCCTCTGATTTTAAAAAAGAATGGCGCTATACCATTTACAAAAAGAAGCAAGAAGGTATGGACTTAAACTAAAACAGAACATGAACCTATTACAGAGCTTCGATGGTGCATAAGAAAACCAAAAAGGAGAAGTGCCTGAAGGTGCAAGAGCCAAATCAATTGGCCTGATGGCGACTGGCAGGAGCCGTGATTGCATTTTTGTCCTCCACATTCAAAATAACAGAGGAGCTTCTTCCCTTGTTGACCAAATTGTTACCATTGTTGACCCTTATGCAGTCCACTTTAGCTTCCAGAATTCGAAGACAGCTGAAAAAAGTATCATGCTTACCCATTAATTTTTTGAAGTAGTCTTTCGCCTTTCCAGAGCTGTTCCTTACTTCCGAGTTAGAGATCTGCATGAAGGTGGCAAGGTTTGAAATCGCCTTCTTGGTGTCCAATAAATCACCACGGAGCCAACGAACTTGGGCTTCCAGGTCTTGAATTTGAGTTTGAGCTTCAAGGGAGGGGCTAGCATGCCCATGGGGAGAGTCCATAGCAACCAGGTTTCCCTGGTAACCCAAATGTTGCTTCCAATTCTTGCTACTATAGCCATCGGGATTATTTCACACTAGGAGGTGAGGGCCATCATGACCAGGTTCCGGAGTTTTTTGCAGCTTCCTACTTCTATTGCTGTAATCAAACCCATTTCCAAGGCAGTGCATAACATCCCGATTGCCAGTACTGATTCCATTTTCCAGGGGGTTCCAATTCTTTCTACTACCTTGATCCTCAGACTGACGAGGATCGTTGCAGGACATGCCCCCTCGCCTACCATTGCTTTCATTGCTCTGCATAAGTTCATTGAGGTAGCGTTTCTTGCCTCTACTGGAGCTTGGTCCCAAGGCACAAACCTTATAGTGCTAAGAATGGCAAATACCCGCCATGACACATAGCGAAAACCAACAGATGAGAGCACCCAGAGAATGGGGAGATTTCGCAGAGGGACAATGAAGAATGAGACCGCCACCCTACATGAAATAGGGAATATGTGGCCTGGGGAAATGCCCAAATTTAAGATTGGAGCATGCGAGACAGGTGGTGGAGGTCAGACGCAGCCGTCGTATGCACTGAAGGGACAAGGGGAAGCATAGCTGGAATCCAAAGAAGATACAGGGAATTAATGCGACCCTCGTTGGATAATGTGGAGATGAGGGGGGTAGGATGGGACCAAGGAGGGTGGAGAAAAGGGAAGAGGACGCTAGGGGACCCATTCGTTGAGTTTGAGGATGCCATTAGAGATGGCATGACCACAATCCAATCTTGCTCCAGTGTTTGCCATTCCATCGGCAGTTTGATTGTTATGCCTTAGGATATGCAGGAAGGAGATAGAGTGGAAGCTAGTAGCTGCAAACTTGAAGTGCTGGTGAAGAGGGAGAGTGGCTTTACGGTGGTTGTTGACGAGTCCTCTGGCCTCCCTTATAACCAACAAGGAGTCCCCAAATACCACGAGATCACTGACTTGTTTGTTTTTTGCTATTTCGAGACCTTTTATCAATGCAAGCCACTCGGCTGCATTGTTAGTCTTCTGGCCAGTTCCCCAGGCATAATCCTTCACTCTGTTTCCATCGGAGTCCAGAAGAACTCCCCCCGCACCTGCCAACCCAGTTGGAGACAATGTTTCTGGCCTCTCTAATGACTATTAAGGAGTCCCCAATGACCGTCAAATTCTTAATTCCTAGATTTATAGCAATCTCCATACCTTTTATGAGACCGAGCCATTTTGCACCGTTGTTGGTCTTTCTCCCAATGCCCCAGGCAAACTCTCTTTGCTTGTTCCCCTTGGAGTCATAGATTACTCCCCCGCACCTGCCAACCTGGGGTATTGCTCTTCATTGTTTCTCATCTTATTAAATGTGTACTTCTTTATATTTTTCATTTCCTATTCCTCTTTTTATCCACTCTTTTAAAAAAAATTATATACTAAATTTTTGCTTCACTCGGCTAGGGGAGAAGTGTTCGTCTTTCCCATAAAAAAATAAAAAATAATATTGCATGCATTAGTGTGTTGTAGAAAGTTCATGCATAAGTGTAATGTAGCATAGTGGTGAGAGGGATGTGTGTAGATTTGATTCCTCTAGGTGCTTTGTAAAACCATAGTTAGATGGGTTTATACTAGTTTATATTTGTGTTGAGAAGGCGTACTTCTACAGACGAACAAGTGTCTGTCTATCCCATAAAAATAAAAAATAAATAAAATAAAAAGTAAAAAATCATATTGCATGCATCAATGTGTCATAGAATAGTGGGAGCCCCAGTGGGGGAAGTGTCCCTTTATCCCATAAAATTAAAATAAAAAATAAAAATTCATACATTAGTAAATTTGATTCCTCTTAACACTTTATAGAACCTCATAAATTTAGATAAATTTCTACTTATTTTTAATATACCAAAATGTGCTTTAATCTTCTCCCTATAATCTTCTCCCTATAGTATTCTCCCTATAGTATTCTCACATTATCATATGCCAAACTTTTTTTGATAAATATTAATATCTAAATCATATTACATTAAATTAATTACTACAATTTAAATATGCCAAAAATTTATTGAATGATTTGTTATTTTATTGAAATATATATTTTTTTAATGTTGGATAGTTTGGTGTGGTATTGCTTTAAGATATTATGTTTTGGTTTAACTACATATGGTTGACATTTGATATATTATGTTACACTTCAACTTGATGTTATATTTTTGTTTGAGTGTTACATATGATATGTAAGGAAATTTAATGTATATTTTGAAAGTATATTTGTTTTTATATAAAAAATAATAATATTTTTTTGTTTGAAAGAAAACAATATTTTAGAAATATTATTTATAATGAAAATAAATTTTAAATTAGTTATAATCAATTTAGATTCATTTTGATTTACATTAATAATGCATTAAAAATGATCAAATCCTTAGAACAATTTTTTTTTAAAATTTTTACACTTTAAAAAATATTCATAAAATTTACTTCCTATTAACTAAAAAGAGGTAAATGAAAATAGATCCAAAATTAAGTTAGATCTAGACTATAAATAATGACAATGCTAATTTTTTTATAAATCAAAACATAATTACTCTATTCAAATTTACTACCTCTTTATTGTATTTTCATATCAATTATATAAAAATAAAAATTTTAAATCTTATTCATACTTTTAACATGATATATTGTAATATAAATAAAACCATATTATTTTTTATTTCTAAAATTTATATCAATTTATATAACTTATAAATTATTAATTCAAAACAATTTCCAATTCTTAATAAAAAAATTACTATTATTTACCATATATTATTTTTCTTTTCCAGAAAAAAATATTATCATATTTACCATATATTAATGTTATTATACCTACCGAAGACAAATATATAACAATCAGTTTGCATTTCACTTTTAATTAATTTACAAATTTTCATTTTAAATTTTTTACTCTACAGCCTACAAGGTAATGTATTATTTTAATACTATATTGTCATTTGTTTGTATTGCGTTTTCCTTTTAACTCTTGAGCAAGTACACATGCCCAACTTGATTGTTTGTTGTAGATAAAATATATCCAAGGAAAGAAGGGAGTTAACAGAGCCGAGGAGACTCCAACGGATTGGCCATGGTACTCCTCCCTTCCTTGTTCTATTAATCGTATGGAGGTCGGCTCGGTTTAAGCATTGATATCTATTTCGTATTAATGCTATGTATGAGCTTAAACTCTTAGAGCCTCTGTAATTTCATGAATATCATAAATAAAAATCACTTAGGGACTTTGTTTTCCCTTTTTGTGGCTCCTTTTGTCATCAGAGTTCTATATAATGCTTAGTGTTTATATTGTATTGTTTCTCTTACTTGTAAGCAGATCCCTCACTCTCTTAATACCATCATTATAGTGGTGTCTAGGACTTGTGAATGCCTTTCTTGTTTGATATTCCGTGGTAAGGGTTTTAACTGTGTAATGTTACATATTATGAGCACGACTGTGCGTTTATCCTTTGCTTATACATCATTATTAATATATCTCAACGAGGGTTTTGGCCTTGTTATAATATTTGATATGGGCACGATCGTGCATTCATTTTCATTGTTGTATGTTATGGATAATGCATCCCTATACATTTCGTTTCTCTTGTAGTATATTATGTAGAATATGTTTTACCATTCGACGAACAGTCGGGTTAAGGGACATGTTTGGATATAGCATAGACATCACACTTTGGGGTGATCACTGCACAATGGAGGGTTCCCACCTTGCAAGCCTTCGACGTTTGCCTACTCCCCCTATCCTTGCAATTAAAGGCGGGCGTGTTACTGAGTTCAATGGAAAAACCATTGGAACCATATCCAACACCAACCTCCTTATAAACCCAAATATTGAGGAAGCTCAACTTCTCCAAACATGGTTTACTGACAATGGTTTCCGTTCAGCCTCGCCATCTTTGAGCAGAAAATCCACCTCGCCTTCTTCTAGCTCTTGCAAATGCATTTCCATTTCTGCTCTTCAAGCTCTCCAACCCTCTAAAAAAGCAACCTGGTATTCAATTATTGCTACAATCACCCATATTAACACCGATGACTTTCATTTCCTTGCATGTCCTTTGTTTGCCGATGGCATTCAATGCATGAAATTTTTTTCCCACAAAGTTGGCAATGTATGGCATTGTGCAAAATGTGATGGGGAATTTACAGAGTGTGTTTATCGATACATACTCAAACCTGACCTAATGGATGCCACTGGACAACTATACGGTGTCATAGCTTTTGATGATTCTGCACAGCAACTGATGGGCATCTCTACAAAAGATTTATGCCTTCTCTCAAATTATTCAACATCTATTTTGGAAATAGTTCAACGTGTATGTGCTCCAAAATACCTTTTAACCTTATCTGTACGAACATAGACTTGTAATTCAACATCTCGCTTGAAGGTGTTGCTCATCATGTCAGAGGAAGCTTCCTTATCATCATCACCTACCGATTCCCTTGATGGAAATGAACCCATTTTGCGTACTACACGTCCAGTAGCTCGCAGGCTTTGAACTCTGCCTTTGATAACACTTTCCCAACAAGTTTCTACTCTTCAATTCTATCTTTTTGTACTTCATACTTGCTACTTATCCACTGCAAGCTTTTGTATTAACATCGGTATGTAAATGATACTTTTATGCATCATAGAGCATGCTTTAATATTATATGCTTTACTTTTTCTGTAACATTTTGTTAAATTGCATATTCATTGCAACGTATCTTGTCACTTTCAAATTTATGCTTACATGAAGATTCATTTATCAACTTTATACTTCTTTTCTTTATAAACATTTTTCAAAATGATTCATATTTGTTTCTTGCAACAACTTACCATAAATTATGCACGGTCCATTTATCTTTAACAATCTACCTTTGTTTGCTTATTCAATGGCTTAATATATAGTATGTTTCTCCTCAAACAAATGCATTATTAAGTTCTTAACCAAAAAAACATGTTTCTTGTAGCCATGTCAACAAATGAGCACAATGATCATATCAATGGATGCAGAAGAGTTCTATATACTGAGAAGAAACAACAAAACAACAAACGCCAACGCCTTCTATATAAAGCTGCTCGCCAACTTGTTAATATCCCCGCTCCATTTGACATTGTCCAACCTTCCCTCGGACACTCTACATCGTCTGCATCAACACCCAACAATCAAGGAAACATTCACCTACAAGGTATACAACAACAATTCCGTACAAGGTTGGACAAATTATCTCCCATGAACGTATGCTCTATATGCATGGAGTCTTATCTTGGCATTAAGACAAGGCACTTTTCTAATGCATTTTCATGTTCACGATGCATTGGGGAAAAAAAACTTCATCGCTACTCCTTGGCAAACAACAATCCTAGGGTGCAACCACCTATGCTTGCTGTCCTTACTCAAGTTGAAGAAATGCTCATTTCTCGTGTTAACCCAATTTTACAAGTCACTCATGCTAGTGGGGGTCAATATACTTATTCTGGCCACACTATTAGCTTCCCCCAAGACATTACAAGCATTGCCACTTTACTCCCCCGCTTACTCTCAGACATTGACATCCTTATTGTTCATAAATGCAATCCTAACAAAAAGCCTTATGAGTTCTTTGTTAGTCGAACACGTGTTCTTGCTGCTCTCCAATTCAAGCTGTCAAATGATCCCTACTACAAGGATGTTCAAGTTAACTCAATTGCATTGTCTTCTTTGCCTATTGAACTAACTGGCATTTCCTCCCTTCTTCGCCATATCAGACCTGAGGAAACCCTACTTGCTGAGCATACCTCAAATGCTAATATCCAGTCACCCAACTTCTTTGAACCCCATGAAGAACAATCCTCTTCCTTTATATCTACCCAGACAAATAGTAGAACCGAGGTTGATGAAATCAAACGCTTCTTAGCAACAAGCGATGCACCCACTCCGCCTTGCATTGACTAGCCACCAATAGATACTTCCCCTATCAATGAATACAACACAATAGGCCTCCTCTCAATGGCCTTCCCAACCCTGTTTCCCACTGGAGTCGCAATGCTTAAACAACCACACTTTGAAGAGGTTGGTATTGACAATTATGCACTGCACCTACTTCGATACCATGACAATTGATTTGGCCAACATCCTCGATTTCGTTATTACATATATAATCTCATGATGCGCCACCACAGCCATTCTACTGCTTCTGTGTTTGTAAAACGTAGTATTGAAGATACACTTCCTCCAACGGTTTCAGAGCTTCTACAACAATTACAAGAATTACCAAATGCTAAGACAGTTGAGCAAGTCATGCGGTTTGGCTCCAACCTTCGTGGGACCCGCTCCTATTGGAACAAAAGCAGAGCTGAACTAACTGACATGATCACATAGCAAGGAACACCAACATTCTTCTTTACGCTCAGTGCAGCTGACACCAAATGGCCAGACCTGCATTCTTTCATGCCTGGACATGCTCCAGCATCTTCACATCAACAGTACCAATGGAGAATTTGCAACCTTATATCAAATCCAGACGTTGCATTTCAATACATGGAGAAAAGATTCAAAATATTCCTAGAAGAAGCTCTTCAAAAAGGGCTTGCAACAAAAGACTATTGGTGCAGGTTTGTAACAAACCATATTCCCATCAAATTTCAGTGTATTCAATACCTCAACTCTTAATTTCTAATCTTAATATTTTCCATGCAGATATGAATGGCAACATAGAGGATCAACACATATACATGGCTTCTTGTGGATGGACAATGCACCCGATATGGACACATTAGACTGGGCAGATGATGCTAGGGTTGCATATGCAAAATAGTACTTTGACAAGTTTGTTACAGCATGGAATCCTCGCATCAACCATTCTCAAACCCCATTGTTCCAATCCTCAACTATAAATGATCCATGCACCATTGGATCACATTCTATACTTGCAAGTGATCACTTACATGACTACGAAGAACTTGTTAATTGTGTCCAAAGGCATACAAAATGTTCTGAGTCTTCATGCCTCCTCAAAAAAGGCTCAACTCTTCAATGTCGTTACGGCTTTCCATTTAAACTACAACCTACCTCTTCCTTATTCATTGATGCAAATGGACAAAAAAAATACAACCCTGCCATGAATGATGCCCTCCTAAATATTCACAACCCTACCATGCTCTCCATTTGGCGAGCTAACGTTGATTGCCAACCTATTCTCTCTAGACATGCTGTACTCAAATATATTTCAAAATATGCAGCAAAGGCAAAGCCGAAATCAGAATCCTACCAGGCACTTCTTTATCGCATTGCACATGCAACTCCACATGATGCACCAATCCTGCAACCAATAAGACTCTTCCTATCATAAACTTTTGCCGATCGAGACATTGGTGCACAAGAAACATGTCACATGCTCCAAAAGCTCCTTCTTTGTCTTTGTAGTCGTTCCTTTCTTTCCTTAAATGTTAGCCAAAGTGTTTTTCGACGTATTTCCAATGACTGTCTTGATACCCCACCAACACCAACCTTCATTTTTTCCTACATGCAACGACCCCCTACACTCGAACATCTTACTCTTATTGAAGCTGCACGCTCTTGGTCATTCTCATCTCGTAGAAAGCACTCCCATTGGAAACCAAACCACCCTCCCAAAATCGTTCGTGTCTTTCCTTGCTTCACTAGCATTCCACACATTTCTGAAGATGTCTTTGTTTCCTTCTGTTGGAGTGAGCTCCTGCTATACAAACCTTTTCACACGTTGCACAATGACATTGGAGCAACAGAATTGGACATAACTTCTAATTGGCTTCGCATTAAAGACACATACATTGCATGGCATGTTGATCGTTTACCAGAAACCCCCAACACACCTCCCTCTGATGACTCTAATTCTGCTTCTAACCACTTGCCATTACCACCTGTTATGGATGAATGGGAATTGCTTTCCCAACTCCACCCTGGAAACAACCTCTATGTTGACGACCTTGACATGCTTGGCCATCTTGATTTTGA
The DNA here is from genome assembly GCA_027924585.1 of Larix kaempferi. Classification (NCBI taxonomy): domain Eukaryota; kingdom Viridiplantae; phylum Streptophyta; class Pinopsida; order Pinales; family Pinaceae; genus Larix; species Larix kaempferi. The sequence continues at coordinate 4,032,759 of BSBM01000451.1, read as the reverse complement.
TAAAGAACACAATTGGACCGAAAACCATATTCCTTCCCACATGCATGCAACAGCCATATCATTCACTAACCTCGCGCGTTTATCCTCCCACATACACCACGACACCTATTCATCTTCAGGTCCTGTTGCCTCCTTGTCTCCCACACAACGAATGGCCTTTGACCTTATCCTAAAACACTCAACAAGTTCTACAAACCCTTCCCCACTCAAAATGGTCATTCAAGGCACTGCGGGGATAAGCAAGTCTTTCTTAATATCTTGCATTAGAACTGCACTCCATCCTGTCTCTAGCAATACACCTTCCCCCTTGCTCCTACTAGCTCCAACCGGTATTGCTGCATTTAACATACAAGCCCTTACAATCCCTTCAGCTCTTCGCATACCCATTGTTGAGATGCACCCTCTTGAAGGTCAATCCATTTCGTCCTTCCAAGAACAATTCCACCATATTCGGTACATCATCATTGATGAAATGAGCTTCGTTGGCCCAAAAATGCTTTCTCGAATAGATGATCGCTTACGTCAAGCCTTCCCTTCCCATTCAACAACTCCCTTTGGTGGTTGTTCCATCATATTCCTTGGTTATTTTGGACAACTGCCCCCTGTAAAGGACATCCCCATGTATGTTGGCGCATCTCGAGGGAATAGTCTATGGCGCACATTTGACACCTTCGTTACACTTTCAACTGTCTTTTGACAACAAGGGAACAACCCTTCTCAAGTTTCCTTCCGCCAACTACTGCTTAATCTCCGAAATGCAACACCGACTCTTGAAGATTGGACCCTCCTCATGTCCAGAACAACCTCAAACCTTTCACATGAAGAGAACCATACATTTGACAACTGCACTCATTTGTACGCAGCTAATAGCTCTATTGAAATGCACAACAAACAGATGCTGAAACACCTTAACATGCCAGTTGCACATTGCTTTGCAGAGCAAAAGAAACAACATCTCCAATCCTCAGTAGATGATGAACAACTTCCATTCAAGGTTCTATTAGCAATTGGTCAATAAGTCATGTTGACAGCCAACTTGTGTGTCTCTGTAGGTCTTGTAAACGGGTCACTTGGGAAAGTTATTGCAATTGTCTACAACTCCAACGATCAACCACCGAAATTGCCATCTTATGTTGTAATTGACTTCCTCCACTACAAAGGACCCCCATGGTATTCTTGCAATCCAACTTATGTGCCCATCCCTCCTAACACAAGGGGTACACGAAGGCAAGTACCACTTCGAATGGCATGGGCTTTAACAATTCATAAAGCACAAGGGATGACTCTACAAAATGCAACAATTGATATTGGCAACATTGACCGACAAGGCCTTACATTCACTGCAATATCAAAAGTTAAATCTTTATCAGGCCTTCGCATAGCTCCACCTTTTTCCTTTTGTAGGTATTCTCGAATTAGAGATAGCCCCTATGTCCAACGTAGAATACAAGAAGAGACCTTGCTTTCTTCAAAGTCTTTGCAGCCACATTCTCCATATAGTTACATTCCACCTCCTTTACATGCCTACTTTGTATAGATATCACTTTACTCCCTTCCACTTTTCCAAAATGAATTATCTGCTTTGTTCATATCTTGTATTCCTACTCCTACTATCATTGAATATATTATACTTCTTGAGGTCTATTACTGACCACTTTTGACACAGAAATAAAAAAAAATGTGCAACACTGAAATAAATGACTGTCCACTGTTATTATTTCTTCAAAAATCAGTACTTAAGAAACTGTTGCAAAAGTAAATAGATGTCAACCACAACAGCAAAAAATAACAATGAACACAAAGTTGTTTGCTTCAAATAGTATTCAAGACATGTATATATATAGTCTCTGATTCTGAACCCCTTTACATCTTTTACATGTCATACTGTTTGATAAATCATTTTCTCACTACATACTAAACATTTTATACATCTATTTGTAATGCTCCTTTACATCTAAACCCAATTCAAAGATAGATCTTTCACTATTTTTTTCCTCTCTCTTGTATTAAAATAGTGTCAACAAATCCTTGAAAGTTGGATTCACAAGTCACAAAAAATAACTCTTCTACTACCTATCAGGTACCCAAAATATAGTTTCCAACAGTTTCTAAATATTTGCAAAATAAATTGCATCTCCCTGATTTTCCTGAACACAAAAAAAACACCCAGGCCATAAAAGTAATTACAAAATTGCAATTATTTGCACCTCAACTAACTACAGAAAAACTTGTCCCAAGCATTAGCTTGTTTAGCAATAGTAGTAACTCTGCTTGGTTCCAAAACTTGCAAAGCAACTTCATGATACGACAATTGAGTCTCAACATATTCCCTTCCTTCTTCTGCTGCTGCACAACTTTCTTCTAACAAATATGCATGTATGGATACTTGGCCAACCATATGGTGTACATCTTCTTCAATGAGGGTATCCAATTTTCTAATGTATTCTAATTCTCCTTGCAACGCAGTGTTGATCTCTGTCATTTGCAACTCCTCTGCAGGCAACTCATCTATAGGTGGAAGCGGACAAAGATGACACTTCTCATAGACCTTATGGATTCTCTTATAGAAACCCATACATGCCTCAATAGTCCTTGTAATGTCAGTATTCAGCTTTAGAGATGCCTTTCTGCAAAATTCTAGAAGTTGCATTTCTGACTTTAAATCCAAAATTGTTTTAGGCACTAATTTTGCAGGGTATTCAGAGTTTGTCTCTCTCCAAACCATATGTCGTTTAACCTTCTCTGCTACATCAAACTGCCTTCCTCTAGCTGCTTGCGCCTCTACAACAATTTCATCCATTTGTACCATCATTTGCTTCAAGTTGTACACTTTCTCCATAACAGTCACTTGGAAATGATACATCTGCTCTATTACTTTGCAAGCTTCATCACAAAACACAGTTATTTCTACCTTTCTGTTGTTTCCTGTTTCAAGCCATTTTGTCAGGCCTCCGCTTTCTTTCTCTAACTCTTCAACCTTCAACTTCAACTCTTGGACTTGCTGGTCAGTAGCTAATTGTTTTGATTTTAACTGAGTGGTCACAGCTTCAAAATATTTATTTTCTCCTTCCAAAATCATCACCTAAACCGCCAATTTATCTTTTTCATCATCCAACCTCCATAGATCTTCAACCATTTTCTCCTTTTCAGATAACAAGTCACTATATTTCCTTTTCATCTCTTTCCCTCGATTCTCTTCTCTATGTAGATTTTCTCGTACCTTGGACAGTGTTGCCTTTGCAATTTCAAGATGGCCTACCAACTCGTCCACATTATGCGCACTTTCCTGGGCCATCGCTACATTTTGCTGTACCTGCAAACTTTGGATCATTGTTAATTCCCTCCAATATTGGAGTTTCTATTACTGTGACAACATCTTCATAATTGGCACACTTCATTCTTTTCTCTGATTTCCTAATGATCACTTTTCTATCAGGATAAAAAAAAAATTGAATCAAGATTTGCTACCTCATTCTCTTTAGAAGGACTATAAGGGACGAGTTCAAGCCCTGGTAGTGGACAATACCCTCCACTTACACTTTCTAAGGGCCCAACTTCCACATTTTGTACATCAGTGCTTTTTGGCTCTTCTCGTTGCTTAGATTTCAACTCTTCTTCTCTTATCCTGTCCTGTTCCGTTGATCCTAAGGGCCCTACTTCCATATTTTGTACATGAGGACTTTTTGGCTCTTCTTCTTGATTAGCTTTTACCTCTTCTTCTCTTATCCTGCCTTCTTCCGCTGATCCTAATAGTCCTACTTCCATATTTTGTACATCAGCAGTTTTTGCCTCTTCTTCTTGCTTAGATTTTACCTCTGCTTCTCTTATCCTGTCCTGTTCCGTTGATTCTAGGGAACCTACTTCCATATTTTGTACATCATCACTGTTTGCCTCTTCTTGTTACTTGGATTTTCCCTCTTCTTCAGTTTCTTCTCTAAGCAGTCTGTCTAATGCTTCTTTTATCACCTTCTCATTCTCCTCCTGCTGCACTTTCTGAACTTCAGCTTCCTTCTTCTTCTTCTCAACCTCTGCTACTGACCTATCTAATACTTGTTCATGATGTGTTTCTACCTCAACCTCCTTATTCTTGTCAACATTAGGACTAGAACTCGTTCCTTTTTTAAGACAATATCGGTTGTTTAGATCAATCATGTTCTTTGCGCTTCGATAAAACTCCTCATCCTTCCAAAATAAGTGGGCATACTCATAGCCAATCCTGCAAAAGCCACAGTGTGCTTGCATCTTTCCATCGGGATCATGCCTTCTAAAACTCTTCGCCCCAAAATGAAAGCCTTCCAAGTATTCAACAAATGCTTCAGCTTCCTTTGCTTTTGCAAGTTTATATGCTCCTATTACAAATGGCATTGGTGGGTAAATCAACTTCTTCTTTTCAGCTAGAAAATGGCCAACTCCATTTACATAGACTTGCCCAACAGCTTTTTTGTGTACCACAAAATCAGTAGCATATTGCGGCATCATGGAAGGAGCTTTGCTTCCACCAAACATCCGGATATACAATCCTTCCATGCATAAGTAATAATCTCCATACCATTCAATGACTTTCATAGCATTCTCAGACATGCAACATGGTTCTTCCTTAAACATCAAGCGATACAGTGGTATGATGAATGATTCACATATTCTCTTATAGTGACTTTTATACCTATAGACCCAAAGCATTTGATATGCTACATGCACAGGGGGCCCATTTGTGTTCCAAACACATCCTAAACCTGGAAAAGGATATCTAATCAAGATACAATCCAACAAATACCCAGACATATGAAAAATAACATTATCCTCGGCTACTCCTCGTTGAGCTGCAGCAGTGTTTGTAGATAAGTTGTCTGAGATGATTGCAGACCAATTGAATACTGTACCATGTGTCGCAACATGGCACATCATAGGTGCCCAAATGAGTTTGTAAATATTCCCATCAGGCAATCCATAAATTCGGCTCAACATCAAAGCTATTACGCGAAACAGGGTTCTCAGGTGTTCAGTGTCATACTCCCCGCTCTTTTTTGTCCTTAACTGTTTTCCAGGGATTGTCATCTTCCTAGAAAATTCCAAATAATTAAAATTTGCATCTTTTACCCATTGAGTAGTCAACATAACATCAGCATGAGGAAGGTTTTATGCTGCATCTAAGTGACCTGCCTGGAAGGATCCAAGAGCTTCACTAGTAGTGTCTGAAATCATTCTAGACGTTGCATCAGTCCTCTGTATAATCCAGCCTATCACTTCTGAGCATGGAAATAGCTTAGGCCGTGTTGTTGCTCTGTGGAGGTGTGACTTCCTGATGTTCTTATAAACCAAGAATTCCTCAATACTCGCATCTGGGAAATTTGTGTCCCTAATAGCTCTATATAACTCAGTCCATAAAAAGTGCGGAGATGCTCCTGTCACAGAATTTGTGTCTCCAAACATCATGTAAAAAGTACAGAGCAACAAAACTTATATGTCAAGGTCAAACTCTACTATGCTGCCTTTGCTTCTTTCAAATCACATGTACATATCCAACCTGTCTAAACATAAAAGCACCAAATCAAAAAATAACATTGAAATCTTATTTGCAGTCAATGGTTATGGTCCAACAACCATAATCGACAATCTTGCGAAGACATAAAATATTATCATTAATTTGGGTGTCAACTTATACAGTATTTTTTACCTTTAGTCAAACACAATGCATTGTCCAAGTATGTTAATCTGCGAAAACTATATGTTCACTCTATGGATTGTTCATGGGTTTCGCAAATAACATGGAAAACAAAATACTGTAATTTATATGTTCTATAGCTTATTGTATTTTCAAAATAGAAATTCAGCCAAATAAACCATACTCCCACAACACAAATTTATTGACTTTCACTCAAATTTTAATAAATTATAATATTTAACTCTATTGGAACAACATAAATTAGTCAAAATTCACTATAACCATATCTTAAAATCACATCTACGCAAATATCACTTGTAAATTCCTGGACAAATCTGCAATTTATACCCCCAGGATCATCGCCATATGAGCCTCAATAACATGGAAAAAATGTAAGCCCTCCTAGAATGAAAACTTACATTTTTTTATTCAAAATTTGACTTCAAAACTTATTGTCTCTCAAGGAGTCTCCAACCCCTTCAAAAATGATTCTCATTGTCTTTTATAAAAAATTCGAAAGAAGTTTGACATAACCGCTTCTTTTAACTAATAACTGAAAATGTCTTAACTCGAAAGATAACATTCTTTAAACAATATTACAAAATTTTCTTTTAAAATAAAAACATCATTTTTGCCACTTGGCAAGAGTTTCTGAATGCATCTTCATGTATGAACAGAATATCTTTGTCTTCCATATTTATCCACATAGTTCCATTGGTCAGCCGTGGGCAGATCATAACTGGTCATTTCCTTTATCAAGACTCGCATTTCAATGTGACCTGCATAAGAAACAAGAGGAAGATTCTCATAGATTGAAATCAACATATTTAAAATTTCAAAGTCCTCCGCAATTTTCTCCATTAGAATCTTTCCAGTAAGCATATGATCCAAATGCTGAAACTTTTCGTGATTCATTCTTATACCAAACAATAACCTCTTATATTCATTTGGAGAAATCAATTCATGATTTGCATCCCAAAAAGCAGGGAATCCTTTGATTATCAATTTTTCAAATTGTTTCTTAAACCTGATTACTTCCTCTCGTACATCTTCAGCTTTAACTTCAATATTTTCAATATGTGAATACTTCCCTAAAATTCTTCTAGCCCATGTAATGACTGAAATTCTATTCCTTATATCCATTGTTGTCAAATCCACTTCAGTCAAACTATTTAGGAAATTTATTGCTCTTTGTGCTATTTCCTTTGGCTTTTTGTTCAGATTCTCTCTGGCTGCTCTGCAGCTTTCAAAAGCATCTTTGGCCACTTTTTCTTTAACCTTCATATAATCAAGATAGGGTCTCAATTTTTCAACTTCTTTTATAATCTGATCCCACACCATATGCTTACAACCTTGCATTGCAGCTTGTCCTGTTATATGGGCTGCCAATCTTCTATTGTTATCAGACAATTCTTGATTCTTTGCTTTCAAGGTTTCAATTTCCTTATCCTTTGTTTCATTCTCCTCTTTTAGCCTCTGTGTTCCATTTTTCAATTCTTTAATCTCAACATCCTTCAGACTTATCTGAGACATGGCTTATAAGAGACTGTTTGCTCCAGCTTTCTCTTCACCTGTACCTACATATGCCTATTGCTGACCTAATTCTGTTAACTTTTTCTTTACCTCTTCCAATTGCTCTTCCAAACAAATCTTCTCTTTTTCCCAATGAAATTTTTCTTCAGCAAGCTTCAACATTTTTGCAGTAATATCTTTCACTTCATCTGACAACTCTTCTTGTTCCTTCTCTAGTACAGTCAGTTTGGCTCCCTGGATAAGCTGAGCATCTGGGATTTTCAGCCTCTGCTTTAACGTTCAAATTGTGCTATCCTTTTCTTTGAGTAAATTTGCCACCCCACCTCCCTCTTTGTTTTCCAAATCTGATTGCAATCTTTTTATTTGCTGCTGCCGAGACTTATTTTCTGTCTTTTCTTGTCTCAATTGGTTATTTAGTTTGTCTACTAAAATCTTCAAATTGTTAACTTTTATGATCCCTTCCAAATAATCTGAGTATATAACTTCTCCGGTTTGTCTATGCAATAAGATTATATCTGGGGCATTGATTTTTGTCAAGTTAACTTTCATTTATGAAATCTCGTCTTTGGTAACAACTGAAAATTTAAGAGAGTTTTCTTTAACATTTCTGCTAGTAAATAAACTGACTTCTGTGCTGGATATACTCCTAACCTTTGGAAATAATTGACTGGTTTTCCGGGAAGATTCTTGCTTATTTTGACTGTGCTCATTAAAAACATCCATTATATTACATGGTTTATTTACATCTTTTTCCATCGGGGCTTCCTGAATACTATATTCATTTACCTTGACCTCTGGTATTTTGATTTTGGTTTTTTCTTCCTCTTTTGAAAATGCCATTAGATCTTGTTGCTCATCCATTTTTAACTTTTTCCCTTTTTCTGCTTATTCACTCTCAATGTTAACTATGTCTTGTGTAGACCTTTTAGACCCCACCATTGTAGTGTTCACCGTGCTTTTTGCCTCTACCATCGTACCTGTCAATATCATTTCTTTTTCTTGAGAATCAAGAACGATTTCTTTGGTCTCCTTATAGTCGAACCAATTTGCTCTATCAGACATTCCCTCAATCACCTAATGATCCAGTGCTTTGATGCGATGATCCATTCTCCTTTTTGAAATTATGTTTAACGGATCATATTCGATGGCCACGTCTGTCTCAAAATCCATATCTTTCAATAATTTTTCTATATAAATAGCAACATTTTTGTTCTTCACTGTGAATGGGCCAAGTGTAAACGGATACTTAATATCTGTTGCTTGTTTGAAAAACAAGAAATTATTATCTTCAACAATTAGTTTCTGCCTGAGAAACTCCAAGGCGAAAACCCTTAAGGTAAGAAACACTGGTAAAATGTAGGGTTTATGTTTAAATCCATATAACCTGATCACTGTATTGTCTTTTGACAAGAACCAATCCCCTATAGCATATTCAGTACTTAATTGCATCCATGTCTGCATCTCCGGTAGTACTCTAGGCAACCTTTCTCCATAAATCATTCTGTAAATTTCTGAGAGCATGTAATTTATGTAATTAAACATATTATTCTCCAATAAATTTATCGAAACTATCTCAGGGAATTGTAGCTCTTTGTGATTGGCCATCGTGATCATTCTCATCAAGAATGACTGAAATCTAAAGTGTCTGAGAGCAGGGAAATTAACCATCTGGTAATGGATCTTTTCAGCCAAGAATTCTTCAAAGTTAAGTCGAGGAATTTGACTTTCATCAATCCCCAGCGGAACTGTACTCATTCTATACAAAAGGTTAATTGAAACTCAGTTACGTACATGTCTGTGTCGAAACCTAGGACCAAAGCTAACAAGGTTAAAACCAGCTGGGTATTTTCATCAAATAGAGTGGCCTCTATAGGGTAAGGGATATCTGAAGTGCTTGCTTCTGGTTTAAGACATGTGGACAGGAACTTTTCTCTACTATCTTGAAGGGCTTGGTGATAAAACTCAATAGCAGAGGTTTCGGAAAAACTTTCAGATTCGAGGGTTTGGGAAAAATTTATTTCTAGGGCTTCAATTATGATAGCGGGCTCTATTTTACAGACGGCTCTGGTTTTCCGACCGTCTAAGACAGTCCTTTCTTCTCTGGAATAATTATCAACACACCACGACACTAATTCTGGAAAAGACGGGATTTGGTCAGGGCAGAAGGTTAGCAAGGATGACTGGTGGCCTCTATGTACGTCTATACCTTCTTCTAACAACCTAAACAATTTAAGCTTGATTTCAACGACTGGTAACCTAATTAGGGTATCGTAAACGTCCCTATCTCTGTCTTCTAGGGCTTCTTTGGCTTTAAAAACGTCTATATCATGCACAGTCTCCATTTAAATTGTTTTTTTTTAAAACAAATTCCTCTAAAATATGGGAGACAGGTCACCAGACTCTACTTGTGCAAACACGTCCTTTATCCTTCTGACGTAACTGGAAATATCCACTGGTCTTCAAAACTCCCGAGAACAGCGACACATAGACAAAATGTCGTTTTTGAAAACCCTTTTGTTTTATATAAGCTCTTGTTCTTATCTTTCTTGCAGCTTTCCGGACATATTTTCTTTCCAGCCGTTGATCGCACGTATTAATGATTTGAGCCATCAGATCTTGCGCCCTTTATTCTCCATGGCGGTATCCGCGATCCTAGATAGTGGTTTTCCTTCCTGGTTTCGACTGCATGTGGATCAACCATCGCGTGATGTCACGTCCCCTCCCATCATACCAGTGCGATGGAGAAGATCGTGATGCTAAACTGGGCATCTAGCCCCATGAACTTATTAAATAAGCATTCACATAATATAAAAAGACATATGGAAATGTATAATTATAAGAAAACACAACGGAAGTAATTTCAATTACGCATAAATCATACATTCAAGATATTCATCAAATAAATAATTGCAAAGTTATCACAAGAGAATACTTATCTTATAACAAAGTAGTCCCAAGTAATTGGCTATGCAACTGCAACATTCCACCCAACCATAGGCCAGTTATGATCATCAATATCTCAACACACCGCCACCCCCCGAGCTGGGCATGATCTCTACAAGGAATCAGGGAACAACAAACTCACACATAGCTCAAAGATACACCAAATCAGCCAAGCGAAGCTACAGTTGGGTTTATCAGGCTGTTAGGTAGTGGAAGGAAGAATTGCTAAGCTAGTGGGATCATCCATAGAGATATGGGCACCCTCTGCAAGATCTATCTAGCTTGGTCCACACAATACCTACACACCTGGCACAAGAAAGTATTCCCTTCACTAATACACAGTCCCTCAGGCCATATCTTCCATTTTAGTGTTCTTCAAGGTGTGCATAGAAGAGCAACCAGCCTTTTTGATACTCTTGAGAGGTTACCTCCTCACTAGGTTTATCAAGCCAATTCTGGTCCACTTCCACTCCTAATTCTTGCTCATAATTTCCAACCAACACAGGGATGCACCCTACAACAAAACACAAGTGCTGAAAAACGTGGGCAACCAAAACGAACTGGTAGATGGGGAATAAACCCCGGGAGAGCAAATTCGTTTTCAGAAAACGTTTTTCTGCATTTCAGGGGCAAAAACAACCTCTATAAACCCCCAAAACGTGACTCCCTTTCTCCCAGCGACTGTGCAACCCAAAAACGAGCTCCCAGCTATGGAAAAATGCAGGAAATTGGTAAAAAACGTGATGGGGAAAGCCCAGCTAGCTCAGACTACGTGAGGGAGGAAAGACTCTGGGTTCAGAATGGCTTTGAGCACCATTTCGTGGGTGTTTTCTTGCCCCAGAAGCAAAAGTACGTTTTCCCAGGTTGATGGCTTGCCCATGCATGAAATTGGCTACCATGCCTCTTCATTCCCAAGGCATTAACTGCCTCAACCAATTTTTGGAAGAATTAAATGATTGGGTGCATAAGTCAAAATGGGTAGTTGAGGGTTTATTCATTGACATCTGGCTTATCACCATTAGCTCAAGGGTTTGAATAATTTCCCTCCCTATTCCTTGTAGAATCATGCCCCCATCTCTTTGTTGCATTGCATAGCTAGTTGTGGGTTTTTCATTAATTTGTATTTACATGATGTCTTAATTTACATTGTGCCTATCTAGCACAAGAACCACATGCATCTATTTTTAATTTCCGATACATAAAACGCTAAATCAATGGTGGGGCCTTGGCCTTGAGCTCCTCACCATGATTAAATATCAATATTTACATCATTTATGAGTTAATGCGAAGGGGGTCAAAATGGGGACGTGACACGTGACACCTGTGAAGGTGGTTTGTTTACCGCAACCACCCTTTCCCTTATCGAGTGTGCATTTCCCCTGATGCGGATGGGTCTCATCCCTTGATCTTTTCTTAATGCATGTCGTCCGTCCGATCATCATCAATATATGGTGCATCTCCCGTGTATTTCTGCATCCGCCATGTGCCATGGCCCACACTTCCACATTTTACTCTTTGGCGGTTCCGCATGGCGCTTCAGTGGTTTGTGATACCACTATCGCATCGATGCGGGACAATAGCATTGTGCCACGTATTCCAGTGGTATTGTATCCGCAACCACTCACCATGGTTTTCACACGAGCTTTTTGGCGATGCGAGAATCCACCACAACCATCGATCTTTTCTTGAGCCATCTCCGCCGTTGGAACTTCGCCAGAATTTAATCTTCCCAAAAATTTCTTTCGGACTATAGCGCTTATGGGTTTCATTTTGCCCCTCCTGGGGCGAATGCTAGTAATAGTCTATTCCTTTATTGAACTGGTATATAGCAATCAGTTTGGATTTCGCTTTTTATTAATTTACAAATTTTTATGCTAAATTTTTATATAGTTGCCTATAGTTTTATGAATTTTAATTATTAAATTGATTTTAAAACAAATAAAAATTTATATTTTAAATTTTATAAATTATATAGTGCTTATTTTTTATTGGCTATTCTTATTTATTCTTATTTTTGGTTGGCTAGCAGGCTTGATTAGACTAAGAAGCCTTGCCTAGGATGTGACTTTTCTGAAATTAAAAATAAAAATAAAAAATTAAAATTTATAAAAAATCCAATTGAGACACATGTATAGTTTTTGGGTATATATAATAATGGTGTCAGAGCACTCTGTCTACGGACTCTTGGATAGGCCCATGCAATAAATATGACACTGATTTTCATAAATAAAAATAAATTCGCCATAATTATCCATACGGAGCCTCGAGTTCGCCCTTCTAAAAATCTAATAGTCAGTCATAATTTCTAGATTTCTTAATGTTGTTGTTTGCTTTAGTTGAACCACCTGCTCTTTCTCCTCGTACTTGCAACATGTTGGAGGGTTAGGTCGAATCCTTATAAAAACATAAATGAAAGGAGGTCATAGTAACAAAATTTCTCATAACCCTTAACTTCTGTGCAAAACTTGATCGCCTCATCCATCTACTGCCGATCTCACATGTCTGTAATATTTTAACTCTTGATGAGGTTTAGGATCACTTCCATTCCACGCAAAAATCAAGCCAATCATATGGACATCCATAAACTAGTCCGTGGACACATTACATATATTTGTAATAAAATCCCCATTGAAAATAAAACAGTAGTTAATAATATTTACCAAAATCTATTATTAGATACCAACAATTAATTACAGAGTGACAGGTTTAGATTTTCAATAGTTCTAAAAAATATTTATATTAAATTAATTATTTGAAAAATAAAAATTATTTTTTATAATTTTAAGATATTTTATTACTATTTTGTGATTGGATACAAACTATGAAAAAAGCTATTTTTACCAATGGCCACATAGCTGAAGTTATATACTATGCTGATGATTTTCATCAATGAAAATAGATACACCATAAATAACGCTAGATTGGAAAAAGATAACTTTAAAAATAAATTTGCTCAATTTTTTTAAAATGTTATATTATATATAAATTTCAATATTAATTAATAAATAAATTTTAATTAAAAAAATATTAAATATTAAATAAACCATAAAATAAAATGTTTAAAATAAATTTACTTAAAATATCTATTTTCATTTTTAAAGATATTTTTACATTAACGATGTGTGCTTTTTTCCAGCGAAAAAAACTACTATTGTTATTCATATAGAATCAAATAGTACAAAAAAACTGATTCTTCAGTCGAATCATATACAGATCTCTTTCAATAACCAGCTTGCCCATGTGTTAGCATTTCCACATCTTTCAGTGTATCAAAATGTCCCAAAAATATAATTATCCTATCAGATTAAGATAGATATAACTTAAAAGAGCACATCAAGGACTAATATCCAGATAATACAGTCTGTAACGATGTGTGCTTTATATACATAGGGATTAAGAATTTGAGAATTATATATATATATATATATATTCTGATTTATATTATTCTATTATATATATTGTTTGTATGAAAGTTAAAACAATTTATTTATGTCATTTCTAAACTATTTCCATCTTATTTTTTACTTTGGGACTATATACAATTGTTAATTAAATTACTTATAAACTATTTTTTTAGCTTACTTATAAATTATTTTTAAATGGCTTTACTTCACATTATTTTTAGCAAAAAAAGCAGGTACTAAGTAACTAGATTATCTATTAAATTGTATTTCTAAATTTGGATTTCTATTAACTAAATTTGTGTTATTTTAATTTTTTTTAATGATCATTTTTAAATAAGCACTATTTTCTTTTACATAAGCACTACTATTTATACTATTTGACTCATTTTTCTATTTCATTTTTAAAGGTATAAAATAGTAAGTGTCACTTTTCTCTTACTTTTAGTTTAATTTTCATAATTATTTCAACTTTTTAACTTTGAATTATAAATAACTAATACATTACAACATTTTTAAATAACAAGTATAAGCACCTTTAGTGCTAATTTTACTTGTTTACTTTACAAACAAATTTGACTAAAAATTATATTATTATTATTAACCTTACTATTAACCTTATTAACCGTATTCTTCTATTTGTGTATGGAATATAACTAACATTCTATAAAATTGTGCATTCATACTTTAAGCCCATAGTATTGTTGCTATCAACATGTCATATATATCTTAATATTATAAATTGTACTTTAATATTTTAATATGTGGGTGTGATATTGTATTGAGACATAATGTTTGGTTTTACGGCATATAGTTGTCATTTGATGTATTATGTTATTTCTCAATCTACAATGATGTTACATGAAAATATATATATATATATATTTTTAAATCATTTTTTTCTTTATATATATTTTAAAATTAATATTTTCTTTAAATTATACATTTAAATAATGAATATTTACCATTATTTTTTTCAAAAACAATACTTTCTTTATACTTCTAAGTAATAATATTGAACTTAATATTGACCATGTAGTATATTATATGATTTTTTTCAAAAACAATACTTTCTTTATACTTTTAAGTAATAATATTTACCATGTAGTATGATGTGGATGCTATTTATATTATATGAATATACGGATATGATTGAACAATTTTCGTGGTTCTATAAACGAAACAACAATTTTTTGTGAAGATTTTTTTTTCTTAGTTTGAGTTTTACGTCCAACTATATATATCAAATGTGTTGCATTATATGGCAAATACAAAGTTTGAATTGGGCTTAACAATTATCACGATCTCATTGTTTTATGTGGGAAAATATATTATACTAATTAATATTTTCTTTATATTTTTAATTAATGGGTATTAACCTTATATTATAAGTTGGAATGTTGTTTATGTTGTGTACATATTATTTGATTTAATTCAATAGATCAATAATTTTGATGTCTTAACAAAAATAATGATCTTATTTTGTTGGAGTGGGATTAAAGCTTTTAGAATATATTGTTTGTATTGAAAATGGAATTTAAATTATTTGTGAGAAGTTTAGTTTCAATTTGACTTTGGATCTATTATGTATAGAGAGAGATCAAATCCATAAAAGTATAAACTTTTTTCAAATTTTTACTCTCGAAAATATTAATATCTTGAAGAATTTGATACTTAAATACATGATAGATTTGGGGTTGATATGAATCTAGACATTGTAATTGCAGGCAACAATTCTATTTTTTTCTATAAATTAGAAAATATAATTACCCTATTTAAATTTACTAATTATCATTCATTTTCCAAAAATAAAGTTACCGTAAAAGTAAAAACTTTCTTCAAATTTTTGCACTCCCAAAAATGTTGATATCTTGAGGGATTTGATACTTATAAATACATGATAAAATTGGGGTTGATATGAATCTAGACATTGAAATATATATTGTAATTGTAGGCAACAATTCTACTTTTTTTCTTCTATAAATTAGAAAATATAATTGTCCTATTTAAATTCACCATTCATTTTCTAAAAATAAAGTAAAATAATTCATTTTCTAAAAATAAAATAAAATAAATAATGAAATAAAAATGTTCGTTAATAGAGATAGTGAACAGTAAGAAACTAATATGTTAAAGATATTAAATAACATACATATTATTAAATAACTAATCTCAATTTACTTTTTTGTTTTTATAACTACACAAACTCCCTCTTTTATATTTTCATATCAATTATACAAATCAAATTATTGAAACCTTTAACTCAATAAATTGTAATAAATGTATAACTATATTATTGTTTATTTGTAATATTTATAATTTTTTATTCAATATCAATCTATATAACTTGTGACTTGTTAATCCCATTAATATTCATATTTATAAAAGTATAGATTGCTACTAAGTCTATATCGATATGGTAACCAATGTATCTTGATGTTATAAGTTGTACTTTAATATTGTGGTTTCAAATTATATTTTTATGGTTTTGGTGTGGTATTGTTGTGAGATATAATGTTTTGGTTTAGTGGTACATAAATGATGTGTTTATTATTATTATTATTAAAATGATTTAATTTTTAGTTTGAGCAAATTAAAATTTTTAAAATATTTATAATGAAAATTAATATTAAATTAATTGTAATAATTTTTTATAGATTTATTTTTAATTAAATTATATATATAAATATATATATGGGGAATGATATATATCTTAGTAAGTAAACATTATAAAATGTTTTTTATTTTTATTTTTATATTTAAGTTTTATGCTTACCACTTATTAAATATGTTGTATTATAAGATAAATTTTATGTTTGATTTAACTTAACAATTATCACAATCTCATTGTTTTATGGGATAGATATTTTATTTTTTTCGATAAATATTATTTTTATAATTTTAAGGGATGAGTACATTTACCATGTAGTAAAAGATGATATGCCATTTATGTTGTGTGTACATGTACTACTTTACTGAATGAATAACTTTGATGGTTCTACAAACGGAACAATAGCTTTGATGGTTCTACAAACCAAACACAAACTTTTATATGAAGATGTTTTTTATACTCAAGTTTGATGTCCAACCACCTATCAAATGTGTTGCATTATGTAGCAAATAAGATATCCAACTTTGACTTAACAATTATCACAATCCTATTGTTTTATGGGGAAAAATATACAATATATTTTTAAAAAATCAATACTTTATACTTTTAAGCAACGAATATCAACCAAATATTATGAGGTGGGTTGTTGTGTGCATATACTATTTGATCTAAATGAACATTTTTTGATGGCTCTACAAACTAACAATGGCCCCTTTACGAAGATGTTTTTTCATACTCAAGTTTTATTTGCTACCAAATATCAAATGTGTTCAACTATGTGGCAAATACCATGTTTGACTTTGACTTAACAATTATAATCATCTCATTGTTTTATCATTGTTTTATGGGGAAAAATATACTATATTTTTTCAAGATAAATACTTAGCTTAAATTTTTAAGTGACGAGTACCAACCATATATTATGAGGTGAGATGTTGTTTATGTTGTGTACATTTACTACTTGTGAACAACTTTAATGGCTCTACAAAATAAACAATGACCCCTTTATGGAGATGTCTTTTATACTTAAGTTTTATGTCTAACCACCTAATAAATGTGTTGTACTACGTGGCAAATACTATGTATGACTCAACTTGACAACTACCATGATCCCATTGTTGTATGGAGAAAAATATACTATATTTTTTTTGAAGATCAATACTTTCTTAAATATCTTGATTCTCCTAAATATCAGGTATTGGCATTCTCCCAATGGATGTAGCCCTTTCCAAAAAAAGAGGGATTTGATACTTATAAATACATGATGGATTTGAGACGGGGAATGATATATATGTTAGTAAGAAAACATTACAAAATGGTTTTCGATATTTAAGTTTTATGCTTACCACTTATTAAATATGTTGTACTATAAGATAAATTTTATGTTCGATTTAACTTAACCACTATCACAATCCCATTGTTTTATGGGAAATATATTTTATTTTTTTAGATCAATATTTTTTTTTAAAATTTTAAGCGATGAGTACATTTACCATGTAGTAAAAGATGAGATGCCATTTATGTTACATGTGTACATAATGAGTGCATTTACCATGTAGTAAAAGATGAGATGTCATTTATGTTGTGTGTACATGTACTACTTTACTGAATGAATAACTTTAATGGCTCTACAAACCAAACAACAACTTCGATGGTTCTACAAACCAAACACCAACTTTTATATGAAGATTTTTTTTATACTTAAGTTTGATGTCCAACCACCTATCAAATGGGTTGCATTATGTAGCAAATAAGATATCCGACTTTGACTTAACAACTATCACAATCCCATTGTTTTATGGGGAAAAATATACAATATATTTTTTAAAAATCAATACTTTACACTTTTAAGCGACGGATATCACCCAAATATTATGAGGTGGGTTGTTGTTTATGTTGTGTGCATATACTATTTGATCTAAATGAACAACATTTTTTTATGGCTCTACAAACTAACAATGAACCCTTTACGAGGATGATTTTTCATACTCAAGCTTTATTTGCAACCAAATATCAAATGTGTTCAACTATGTGGCAAATACCATATTTGACTTTGACTTAACAATTATAATAATCTCATTGTTTTATGGGGAAAAATATAATATATTTTTTCAAGATAAATACTTAGCTTAAATTTTTAAGTGACGAGTATCAACCATATATATGAGGTGAGATGTTGTTTATGTTGTGTACATTTACTACTTGTGAACAACTTTAATGGCTCTACAAAATAAACAATAACCCCTTTATGGAGATGTCTTTTATACTTAAGTTTTATGTCTAACCACCTAATAAATGTGTTGTACTATGTGGCAAATACCATGTATGACTCAACTTGACAACTACCATGATCCCATTGTTTTATGGAGAAAAATATACTATATTTTTTTGAAGATCAATACTTTCTTAAATACCTCGATTCTCTTGAATATCAGGTATCAAGGCATTCTCCTGATGGATGTAGCCCTTTAAAAAAAAAGAGGGATTTTATAGTTATAAATACATGATAGATTTGAGACGAGGAATGATATATATGTTAGTAAGAAAACATTACAAAATGGTTTTCGATATTTAAGTTTTATGCTTACCACTTATTAAATATGTTGTATTATAAGATAAATTTTATGTTCGATTTAACTTAACCACTATCACAATCCCATTGTTTTATGGGAAATATATTTTATTTTTTTAGACGAATATTTTTTTTTATAATTTTAAGCGATGAGTACATTTACCATGTAGTAAAAGATGGGATGCCATTTATGTTGTGTGTACATAATGAGTGCATTTACCATGTAGTAAAAGATGAGATGCCATTTATGTTGTGTGTAGATGTACTACTTTACTGAATGAATAACTTTGATGGTTCTACAAACCAAACAACAACTTTGATGGTTCTACAAACCAAACACCAACTTTTATATAAAGATGTTTTTTTATACTTAAGTTTGATGTCCAACCACCTATCAAATGTGTTGCATTATGTAGCAAATAAGATATCTGACTTTGACTTAACAATTATCACAATCCCATTGTTTTATGGGGAAAAATATACAATATATTTTTTAAAAATCAATACTTTATACTTTTAAGTGACGAATATCAACCAAATATATGTGGGGAAGTTTGTTGGGATTTCCCATGAGTGTTTAGCCTTCCTTGATTCCTCGAGAATAGCAGGAAGGTGGATTTTTCACTTGAAAAAAATTATGAGGTGGGTTGTTGTTTATGTTGTGTGCATATACTATTTGATCTAGTTGAACAACATTTTTTTGATGACTCTACAACCTAATAATGACCCCTTTACGGAGATGTTTTTTCATACTCAAGTTTTATTGCACCGAGTGAAACGAGGTGCTCTACAACTCAGTATGGGGGAGATGTTGTAACGTGATGTAACGTTTGTTACTAACAAAATAATTAAAAAATAATTAAAACTATTCATGTTGGCTCATAAAATAAAAATTATGGAAAGTATTTAAAAAAAAACCATGTTGGTTCATAAAATAAAATATTATGAAAAGTAATTAAAAAAAAATAGATGTTCGTTTATAAAATAAAAGCTTAAAACTTAAAACCGGATCTATCAATCAAGAGAGATCAAATTTCTTGAGTTTAAATTTAAAAAAAGAAATACACCTCAAGAAATTGGATTCCTCTCGGTGCTTGATAGATACGGGTTTAAGATGGATCTATGCTGGTTTGCAACCAAATATCAAATGTGTTCAACTATATGAAAAATACCATATTTGACTTTGACTTAACAAATATAATGATCCCAAGGAAAAATATACTATATTTTTTCAAGATAAATATTTAGCTTAAATTTTTAAGTTATGAGTATCAACCATATATTATGAGGTGAAATGTTGTTTATGTTGTGTACATTTACTACTTGAACTAACTGAACAACTTTAATGGCTCTACAAAACAAAGAATGATCCCTTTATGGAAATGTTTTTTATACTTAAGTTTTATTCCTAACCACCTATCAAATGTGTTGTACTATGTGGAAAATACCATGTATGACTCAACTTGACAACTACCATGATCCCATTGTTTTATGGGGAAAAATATACTATATTTTTTTTGAAGATCAATATTTTTTTTATACTTTTAAGCGATTAATATCAACCATGTATTATGAAGTAAGATGTCGTTTATGTTATGTGCATATACTACTTGACCTAACTAAACAACTTTGATGATTCTACCCAACAAACAATAACTCCTTTATGGAAATGTCTTTTTATATTTAAGTTTTATGCCCAACTACCTAAATGTGTAGCAGTATGTGACAAATACCATATATGACTTGACTAAATAACTATCACTATCCAACTGTTTTATGGAGAAAAAAAAAATATCATATTTAATTGAAGATCAATACTTAAACAATCTTTTAAGGAATAGGTATCAACCATATATATTATGAGGTGAGATGTCATTTTTGTTATGTGTATATATGTTTATTTTAAATGAATAACTTTAATAGCTTTACATAATAAACAATATAGTTTTGCATAAAACTCTAAAACCAACCAAATAATTCCTTATTTGTCTTTCTTAAAATTTACTGAGATCAAATAAACCAAAATTAATTCAAGTGAACATAATGATAATCACCATCATCAATAAAAATAACTCCCAACCAGGGATGATTTTAAGGACCCATACTTATTTATTGTTTGTATTGAAAATGGAATTTAAATTATTTGTGAGAAGTTTAGTTTCAATTTGACTTTGGATCTATTATGTGTAGAGAGATCAAATCCATAAAAGTATAGACTTTTTTCAAATTTTTACTCTGGAAAATATTAATATCTTGAAGAATTTGATACTTAAATACATGATAGATTTGGGGTTGATATGAATCTAGACATTGTAATTGCAGGCAACAATTCTATTTTTTTCTATAAATTAGAAAATATAATTACCCTATTTAAATTTACTAATTATTATTCATTTTTCAAAAATAAAGTTACCATAAAAGTATAAACTTTCTTCAAATTTTTGCACTCCGGAAAATGTTGATATCTTGAGGGATTTGATACTTATAAATACATGAGTAAATTGAGGTTGATATGAATCTAGACATTGTAATAGATATTGTAATTGTAGGCAACAATTCTACTTTTTTTCTTCTATAAATTAGAAAATATAATTGCCCTATTTAAATTCACCATTCATTTTTTTAAAAATAAAATAAAATAATTCATTTTCTAAAAATAAAGTAAAATAAATAATGAAGTAAAAATGTTCATTAATAGAGATAGTGAACAATAAGAAACTAATATATTAAAGATATTAAATAACATACATATTATTAAGTCACTAATCTCAATTTTTTTCTTTTTCTTTTTATAACTACACAAACTCCCTCTTTTATATTTTCATATCAATTATACAAATCAAATTATTGAAACCTTTAACTCAATAAATTGTAATAAATGTATAACTATATTATTGTTTATTTGTAATATTTATAATTTTTTATTCAATATCAATCTATATAACTTGTGACTTGTTAATCCCATTAATATTCATATTTATAAAAGTATAGATTGCTACTACGTCTATATCGATATGGTAACCAATGTATCTTGGTGTTATAAGTTGTACTTTAATATTGTGGTTTTAAATTGTATTTTTATGGTTTTGGTGTGGTATTGTTGTGAGATATAATGTTTTGGTTTAGTCGTATATAAATGATGTGTTTATTATTATTATTAAAATGATTTAATTTTTAGTTTGATTAAATTAAAATTTTTAAAATATTTATAATGAAAATTAATATTAAATTAATTGTAATAATTTTTTATAGATTTATTTTTAATTAAATTATATATATATATATATATATGTGGAGAATGATATATATGTTAGTAAGTAAACATTATAAAATGTTTTTTTTTTTTTTTTTTTTTTTTTTATATTTAAGTTTTATGCTTACCACTTATTAAATATGTTGTATTATAAGATAAATTTTATGTTTGATTTAATTTAACAATTATCACAATCTCATTGTTTTATGGGAAATATATTTTATTATTTATATATATATATATATATATATATATATAGAATGATATATATGTTAGTAAGTAAACATTATAAAATGTTTTTTTTTTTTTTTATATTTAAGTTTTATGCTTACCACTTATTAAATATGTTGTACTATAAGATAAATTTTATGTTTGATTTAACTTAACAATTATCACAATCTCATTGTTTTATGGGAAATATATTTTATTTTTTTAGATAAATATTATTTTTATAATTTTAAGGGATGAGTACATTTACCATGTAGTAAAAGATGAGATGCCATTTATGTTGTGTGTACATGTACTACTTTACTGAATGAATAACTTTGATGGTTCTACAAACCGAACAATAGCTTTGATGGTCCTACTAACCAAACACCAACTTCTATATGAAGATGTTTTTTATACTCAAGTTTGATGTCCAACCACCTATCAAATGTGTTGCATTATGTAGTAAATAAGATATCCAACTTTGACTTAACAATTATCACAATCCTATTGTTTTATGGGGAAAAATATACAATATATTTTTAAAAAATCAATACTTTATACTTTTAAGCAATGAATATCAACCAAATATTATGAGGTGGGTTGTTGTGGATGTTGTGTGCATATACTATTTGATCTAAATGAACAACATTTTTTGATGGCTCTACAAACTAACAATGGCCCCTTTACAAATATGTTTTTTCATACTCAAGTTTTATTTGCTACCAAATATCAAATGTGTTCAACTATGTGGCAAATACCATGTTTGACTTTGACTTAACAATTATAATCATCTCATTGTTTTATCATTGTTTTATGGGGAAAAATATACTATATTTTTTCAAGATAAATACTTAGCTTAAATTTTTAAGTGACGAGTACAAACCATATATTATGAGGTGAGATGTTGTTTATGTTGTGTACATTTACTACTTGTGAACAACTTTAATGGCTCTACAAAATAAACAATGATCCCTTTATGGAGATGTCTTTTATACTTAAGTTTTATGTCTAACCACCTAATAAATGTGTTGTACTACGTGGCAAATACCATGTATGACTCAACTTGACAACTACCATGATCCCATGGTTGTATGGAGAAAAATATACTATATTTTTTTTGAAGATCAATACTTTCTTAAATATCTTGATTCTCCTGAATATCAGGTATTGGCATTCTCCCAATGGATGTAGCCCTTTCAAAAAAGAGAGGGATTTGATAATTATAAATACATGATAGATTTGAGACGGGGAATGATATATATGTTAGTAAGAAAACATTACAAAATGGTTTTCAATATTTAAGTTTTATGCTTATCACTTATTAAATATGTTGTACTATAAGATAAATTTTATGTTCGATTTAAATTAACCACTATCACAATCCCATTGTTTTATGGGAAATATATTTTATTTTTTTAGATCAATATTTTTTTTTAAATTTTAAGCGATGAGTACATTTACCATGTAGTAAAAGATGAGATGCCATTTATGTTACATGTGTACATAATGAGTGCATTTACCATGTAGTAAAAGATGAGATGCCATTTATGTTGTGTGTACATGTACTACTTTACTGAATGAATAACTTTAATGGTTCTACAAACCAAACAACAACTTCGATGGTTCTACAAACCAAACACCAACTTTTATATGAAGATGTTTTTTTATACTTAAGTTTGATGTCCAACCACCTATCAAATGTGTTGCATTATGTAGCAAATAAGATATCCGACTTTGACTTAACAACTATCACAATCCCATTGTTTTATGGGGAAAAATATACAATATATTTTTAAAAAATCAATACTTTACACTTTTAAGCGACGGATATCACCCAAATATTATGAGGTGGGTTGTTGTTTATGTTGTGTGCATATACTATTTAATCTAAATGAACAACATTTTTTTATGGCTCTACAAACTAACAATGAACCCTTTACGAGGATGATTTTTCATACTCAAGTTTTATTTGCAACCAAATATCAAATGTGTTCAACTATGTGGCAAATACCATATTTGACTTTGACTTAACAATTATAATAATCTCATTGTTTTATGGGGCAAATACTTAGCTTAAATTTTTAAGTGACGAGTATCAACCATATATATGAGGTGAGATGTTGTTTATGTTGTGTACATTTACTACTTGTGAACAACTTTAATGGCTCTACAAAATAAACAATAACCCCTTTATGGAGATGTCTTTTATACTTAAGTTTTATGTCTAACCACCTAATAAATGTGTTGTACTATGTGGCAAATACCATGTATGACTCAACTTGACAACTACCATGATCCCATTGTTTTATGGAGAAAAATATACTATATTTTTTTGAAGATCAATACTTTCTTAAATACCTTGATTCTCCTGAATATCAGGTATCAAGGCATTCTCCTGATGGATGTAGCCCTTTTAAAAAAAAGAGGGATTTTATAGTTATAAATACATGATAGATTTGAGACGAGGAATGATATATATGTTAGTAAGAAAACATTACAAAATGGTTTTCGATATTTAAGTTTTATGCTTACCACTTATTAAATATGTTGTACTATAAGATAAATTTTATGTTCGATTTAACTTAACCACTATCACAATCCCATTGTTTTATGGGAAATATATTTTATTTTTTTAGACGAATACTTTTTTTATAATTTTAAGTGATGAGTACATTTACCATGTAGTAAAAGATGGGATGCCATTTATGTTGTGTGTACATAATGAGTGCATTTACCATGTAGTAAAAGATGAGATGCCATTTATGTTGTGTGTAGATGTACTACTTTACTGAATGAATAACTTTGATGGTTCTACAAACGAAACACCAACTTTTATATAAAGATGTTTTTTTATACTTAAGTTTGATGTCCAACCACCTATCGAATGGGTTGCATTATGTAGCAAATAAGATATCCGACTTTGACTTAACAACTATCACAATCCCATTGTTTTATGGGGAAAAATATACAATATTTTTTTAAAAATCAATACTTTACACTTTTAAGCGACGGATATCACCCAAATATTATGAGGTGGGTTGTTGTTTATGTTGTGTGCATATACTATTTGATCTAAATGAATAACATTTTTTTATGGCTCTACAAACTAACAATGAACCCTTTACAAGGATGATTTTTCATACTCAAGTTTTATTTGCAACCAAATATCAAATGTGTTCAACTATGTGGCAAATACCATATTTGACTTTGACTTAACAATTATAATAATCTCATTGTTTTATGGGGAAAAATATAATATATTTTTTCAAAATAAATACTTAGCTTAAATTTTTAAGTGACGAGTATCAACCATATATTATGAGGTGAGATGTTGTTTATGTTGTGTACATTTACTACTTGTGAACAACTTTAATGGCTCTACAAAATAAACAATAACCCCTTTATGGAGATGTATTTTATACTTAAGTTTTATGTCTAACCACCTAATAAATGTGTTGTACTATGTGGCAAATACCATGTATGACTCAACTTGACAACTACCATGATCCCATTGTTTTATGGAGAAAAATATACTATATTTTTTTGAAGATCAATACTTTCTTAAATACCTTGATTCTCCTGAATATCAAGTATCAAGGCATTCTCCTGATGGATGTAGCCCTTTAAAAAAGAAGAAGGGATTTTATAGTTATAAATACATGATAGATTTGAGACGAGGAATGATATATATGTTAGTAAGAAAACATTACAAAATGGTTTTCGATATTTAAGTTTTATGCTTACCACTTATTAAATATGTTGTACTATAAGATAAATTTTATGTTCGATTTAACTTAACCACTATCACAATCCCATTGTTTTATGGAAAATATATTTTATTTTTTTAGACGAATACTTTTTTTTTAAAATTTTAAGCAATGAGTACATTTATCATGTAGTAAAAGATGGGATGCCATTTATGTTGTGTGTACATAATGAGTGCATTTACCATGTAGTAAAAGATGAGATGCCATTTATGTTGTGTGTAGATGTACTACTTTACTGAATGAATAACTTTGATGGTTCTACAAACCAAACAACAACTTTGATGGTTCTACAAACCAAACACCAACTTTTATATAAAGATGTGTTTTTATACTTAAGTTTGATGTCCAACCACCTATCAAATGTGTTGCATTATGTAGCAAATAAGATATCTGACTTTGACTTAACAATTATCACAATCCCATCGTTTTATGGGGAAAAATATACAATATATTTTTTAAAAATCAATACTTTATACTTTTAAGTGACGAATATCAACCAAATATATGTGGGGAAGTTTGTTGGGATTTCCCATGAGTGTTTATCCTTCCTTGATTCCTTGAGAATAGCAGGAAGGTGGATTTTTCACTTGAAAAAAATTATGAGGTGGGTTGTTGTTTATGTTGTGTGCATATACTATTTGATCTAGCTGAACAACATTTTTTTGATGACTCTACAAACTAATAATGACCCCTTTACGGAGATGTTTTTTCATACTCAAGTATTATTGCACCGAGTGAAACGAGGTGCTCTACAACCCAATATGGGGGAGATGTTGTAACGTGATGTAACATTTGTTACTAACAAAATAATTAAAAAATAATTAAAACTATTCATGTCGGCTCATAAAATAAAAATTATGGAAAGTATTTAAAAAAAATCCATGTTGGTTCATAAAATAAAATATTATGAAAAGTAATTAAAAAAAATAGATGTTCGTTTATAAAATAAAAGCTTAAAACTTAAACCCGGATCTATCAATCAAGAGAGATCAAATTTCTTGAGTTTAAATTTAAAAAAAGAAATACACCTCAAGAAATTGGATCCCTCTCGGTGCTTGATAGATACGGGTTTAAGATGGATCTATGCTGGTTTGCAACCAAATATCAAATGTGTTCAACTATATGAAAAATACCATGTTTGACTTTGACTTAACAAATATAATGATCCCAAGAAAAAATATACTATATTTTTTCAAGATAAATACTTAGCTTAAATTTTTAAGCTATGAGTATCAACCATATATTATGAGGTGAAATGTTGTTTATGTTGTGTACATTTACTACTTAACTAACTAAACAACTTTAATGGCTCTACAAAACAAACAATGATCCCTTTATGGAAATGTTTTTTATACTTAAGTTTTATTCCTAACCACCTATAAATGTGTTGTACTATGTGGCAAATACCATGTACGACTCAACTTGACAACTACCATGATCCCATTGTTTTATAGGGAAAAATATACTATATTTTTTTTTTGAAGATCAATACTTTCTTTATACTTTTAAGTGATTAATATCAACCATGTATTATGAGGTAAGATGTCGTTTATGTTGTGTGCATATACTACTTGACCTAACTAAACAACTTTGATGATTCTACCCAACAAACAATAACTCCTTTATGGAAATGTCTTTTTATATTTAAGTTTTATGCCCAACTACCTAAATGTGTAGCAATATGTGACAAATACCATATATGACTTGACTAAACAACTATCACTAACTGTTTTATGGAAAAAAAATACCATATTTAATTGAAGATCAATACTTAAACAATCTTTTAAGGGATAGGTATCAACCATATATATTATGAGGTGAGATGTCATTTTTGTTATGTGTATATATGCTTATTTTAAATGAATAACTTTAATAGCTTTACATAATAAACAATATAGTTTTGCATAAAACTCTAAAACAAACCAAATAATTTCTTATTTATCTTTCTTAAAATGTCCTGAGATCAAATAAACCAAAATTAATTCAAGTGAACATAATGATAATCACCATCATCAATAAAAATAACTCCCAACCAAGGATGATTTTAAGGACCCATACTTATTTAAAAGTGTATAAACCTTGGCGAATCTTACCAATTCCTAAAATGTCAACTATAAAATATTTCACGATATTTTTCTAAAATTATTTCAATTTCTAAGGATTTTATATAGTTTATATAATAATTTGGCGATTTGTAGAGTGAAAAAAGTTTACCCCATCAAAATTGAGCGAAACGGGATTTCAAAAAATGCAAATTGGCGAATCGTTTTTTGGAAAAAAACATGGAAAAATAGCCCATGGGCTAAATTTCGCCCCTAAAATTATCCTTGCTCCCAACTCCTTTATGAAAATACCTAGACCCTTCTTAATATAAAAAAATAAATAAAAAGTAGATGAATTTTTAACCAATCTCTCCCCCGAAGCGTTATGATACATACATTAGAAAACCGTTAATGAAATTGAATTATACACACTAAATTGGAGGTGTTGCAAAGATTCCAACAAAGGGGTGTGTAATATCAATTAATTAATTATGCATTAGCGTGTGCATTGCTCCCCTAACAACCCACCAATATTCGTTGTTTCCCATGGCCCATGAGTCATGACCTCCCTTCTATATATTCCTCCCGTCATCAATTTCATCCTATTCCATCCGCGTGCGTTATAAGGGTCGCTCGCGACAGCGACCAGACGACACGTCACCCACCACCGTCCCATCAAATTCCATGACGTGGCGGGCGGACATCATAGCCCGTCCCCACGCGGGCGCGGATGCAATCAAACCGATTCTACTTTCCTTTTCCCCTTTCAAAGCAACCTCGGAACGTCAGCTCCGTCTGACGTGGCGTACGCGACCTGCATTAAAGAATTCCCTCCGACAGTGGGCCCCGTACGACAGCGGGACGTGGCATCCAGCTGTCCGACGTCAACAGCTACATGATGCCTAACGGCAGCGCGCTACGTGTCGCAGAACCGGCGCCCCTCGGTGCGGCACAGCCTGGATTCCGTACGTACTCGCAACTGACGCGCCCGTCCAACGGCTTCCGTTTCCCGAGATTGGAAAAAAGAGAAAACAAAAGGCCAGCGAGGTCGATAAACCCGGCCATTAACTGCCAGGGTTAGGCTCTCCGACCACTGAGATCCCGCCACGTGGAAAATAAGTCAGTCAACGATAAGATGGCGAGATCTTTCACGTGATATTCTTCCTGGCTGTAAGCCTCTCGGGTGGCGGGACCCATTCCGGCGGCCTGTCCAATGCCACCACCATCGCCGTGTTGGTACGACGTTCGACCTGCCGGAACTTTCCCCGCAACTAACCGCGGTTAGGAAAATCCAATCCCACCATAGAAGGAATGATCCGCTCCCACAGTCCCCACCATTAAATAAATAATTTCCTACCGGTTTTTCTTAAAAGGACTCGACCCCCCTCTCCCCCACTGCAATACCGAGGCGGCTGCTGCTGTATTTGTTTGTTTGTTTGTTGGAGTCCAGGCTGTTATGTCGGCAGCGCACACTCCCCACTTCATGCCACGTGTCCTTATCGCCGTTCCAACCACCTGCTTACCTAACAGCTCATCGCCTCCGCTCATCTCTTTATTATTTTGGCACAGGATTCGCGTCAATTACCGAAAAAGAAAAATAACGTACGCCTGCGGCATTTAATATTGAAAGGAAATAAAATTATATTACGATATCTTTATTTTAAAAAAACAGAAGAAGCCATCAATTGAGAGCCCCTCTGATTTGAAAGTCATAACATGAGATAAGTATGAAGTCAATTCAAACTTTATATCATATAATAATTGGGCATATCTCGATGGGAGTGATTTGGGTTTAAAACTAGTTAGGGACCATAGGACCGTAGCTTTACTTTACACAGAAATGATTACAATTCCCAATGTTTGAAAACAGGTGGTTGCCATGAAATTTCCTATATTATGCCATGTGACCTCGAATTTAAGTGGCCTAAGTGACCTAGTCATCATGCCCTTGCAAATTTAAAATCCACTCAGTCAAATATTTGACCGTTTTGGAATGTTTATCCACATAAGAGTGCACTAACACGCACCATCCCTATCACTATAGTTAAAATTAAAACAATCATGACAACAAGTTTAATTTAACATATAATATTCTTTTTTAACCATTAATTTTAGAAAATATCAACTTTAACTTTTTTTGTGAGTAAAATAACTCTTTCTATAATTTTTAACAATATAATTCAGTAGTTTAATTTAACATATATTATTTTTTTCCATTTATGCTTTCACCATTAATTTAAAAAAATATAACAAAATCAACTTTAACTTTTCATTAGTAAAATAATTCTTTCCATAAAAATTAACAACTTATAATTCACTGTCAACCTTTTTACAATTGAAAGATTTATTTTTACCATATAAAGATATTGTATTTTTACGATATACAGATATTGTAGGTTTATGAATATAAAAAATATATAAAATGTTTAGAAGTTGTTATTTTTTATTTTTTAAATTATTATTATTATATCAATAAGTATAATATTGAAATTATATAATTAAAAAGAGTTAAGAAAATATGTAGAAAAAAATGAACTTGTTTAAATATTTTATGATTTGGTTTAGATGCGGTTTTGGTTCAAATCTAGTGTTTTTTCATTTTGCAAAGTTTAAATTTAATTGTGTTTTAATGGTGATTTTGATATTAGAAACATATTCAACACTAATTTTTTTTTTCACAAGAAAAAACTATATTTTATTGATAAGTATATATAGTACATTGACCAGATAGAATCCTTAATAACACCCAAACTGAGCAACCAAATAAAACCAAGACCATTCCAAGTCTCCCATGAAAGTGCCAAAGCCAAGGCAGAGTGTAAACGGGATATACCAATCCTCCAAAGAGTCCAAACAAACCATATAGAACCAAAAAGATAGCGTCGAGAAAATACAAGGGAGAAGAATCAAACAAACCGTAGTCTGGAGCCACCAAAAAATAACAATAGAATATTACTAAGCAACAAAAATGTTCCAAAAACCTGTAATTAAAAATATTCATTTTCAAATAATGATTTAGAGCAAAGCTTTATGGTCAAACTTCGTATAACAAGTGGAACTATGTTTTTAAACCGTCTTTATTTTACAAAGAATAAGATTATTTGTAAAATATTTTACAAAGAATATGGATGGGAATTAGTTAAAAATTGAAAACTCAACTTGTTCTTTAGAGTGTAATTTTTTTTAAACAAATTTTATTAATTTTTTAAAAATAATTACCATATTAAAGAACAAAATTTCTATCAATCAATTTTAGAAATTTTTACTCTATTAAAAAGTTTAAATTTAGCCATATTTTAACTTACTCCATATAAATTTTTATATTAAAAAATATTATATTTAAACAAATATTATATAAACATATTTATATTTAATGTTAATATATTAAGAAATTTCATATCTGTTCTTTATGTCTCATTTGAAAATAATATTTCAACTGATATTATTAGAGTGAAATAGTATATTCCAACGTTATGATTTCATAACACATTAATATTCTTGTTCAATGTCATGGCTTGTGGGGTTATCACAATGTGGGCCCCAAGCTGAGTCATGGTTCTTATCCATATGAGGTCGGTAGAACAGGATTTAGTTCCACACTAGGTAATGCCTCCTTAATCGAGGCCATCGGAATCCGTTTGGGTTCCATGGCTTAAGCCCCCGGCTGTCAACAAAATATCTAGGTCACTAACAAACCGAGGGTTAGGTACGAGTTCTTAATCCACACGGCTCTCGTTTTTCTTAATAACGGAAGAAAATATTAAAAGGGCACGAAAACCGGGGCGCGGTTTACATGGGCGGTTTGAGGACCGGAGGTTTCGAATTAGTGGCCCGGAGAGCGGTTTTTTTGCAGCGGACTCAGCTTACAGACATATATAAAGCTAAGGCTGAGCTCCAACAGAGCTTGTAATATACACCGACATAAGACAACAGAAGAAAAACGTTTTAAATAAGAGAGAGAGAGAGAGACCGACAGAAGGGAGCTCTAGAGATCGATTTCGATCCTGTTTTGCTGAAACAATGGGAGTTCCGAAAGACGAAGCGGCGGTGGCAATGGCGGTGGCGGAGCGGATCAAGGGACCTTGGAGCCCCGAGGAAGACGCGGCGCTTCACAAACTGGTGGAGAAATATGGGCCACGGAACTGGTCTCAGATAAGCAGAGGAATCCCGGGGCGCTCGGGGAAGTCATGCAGGCTACGGTGGTGCAACCAGTTGAGCCCCCAGGTGGAGCACCGCCCATTCAGCCCACATGAAGACACCACCATCATACAAGCCCACGCTCGACATGGCAACAAATGGGCTACCATTGCTCGCCTCCTCCCTGGCCGCACCGACAACGCTATCAAGAACCATTGGAACTCCACACTCCGACGCCGCTACCACGGCGACAAGGACCAGAGCAACGGTTTAGTAGTGAACTTGGAGTCGGTGGCCGAGGACAAGGAAACGATGGTTCCTCTCACAGCCACGGCAACGGCAACGACAACGGCTTTAGTTTTCCCAACGGCTGTAGACAACGGCAGGAAACGAAGCACCAGCAGTTGCAGCGCTAATGACAATCCTGGAGATGCGGAGGTCGAATCTCGTCGGCTTAAGAGGCTAAATTTTGCTGAATCTCCGTCTAGTTCTGATAATAATAATAATAGTATTGAAACTGGTCATTGTAATTCGACTGCCCCGGGTTCGAGTCCCGGGCCACAGCTGCACCGTCCCGTTCCACGGCAATCTGCTTTCAATTGCTACGAAGCTGTGAAAATGCAGGAAGAAGCCTCTGCTTCTGCTTCTGTTTCTGTTTCCGGTTCAGCTGGCGCTCTCGATCCACCGACTTCCTTAAGCCTGTCGTTGCCTGGAAGCGCTTCTTCAAGTGAGAATAACAGCAGTGGAGAATGCAGCCCCATAGAACAGAGCTCCGAGACGAAATCTGCAAAGTTTCAGGCTTTTCAACAGCTGACTGGTTTTTCGTTTGCAAATCCGTTTCCGGTTAGCGGCTACTTAAAGACAGAGGAAGCCATGGCTATGATGTCTGCTGCTGTCAAAATGGCGATTGGGCAAGCACTGCCGCTAATTTTCCAGATGCCTAGTGGTAATTCCCATGGAGGATGTTCGAGTGATTCTGCTAATTTTGGTGGAAGTCTGCTATCTATTATGCGGGAGATGATCGCGAAGGAGGTCCAGAATTATACCAACGGATCGCAGTGTTCGAATCAGGGGCCCGGCTTTAATTCTGTTGCTTCAGTGTTTAGATAAGTAGGCTTAATGTTGAAAAAATAAAATGAAGGTTCTTATGGCAGTGAAATGGAGAAATTTGAAAAACACGGTCCGTCCTTGTGGGATAATTTTAAAGGGTCTGAAAAAAAGGGGCACACTTGGATTAGAATTTTATTGTGGAAATGGGTTTCCCCTGAAGGGGCAGAACTGTAAATTGATGAAGGCGTTCTCGGTTTCTGTTGATTTTCTTTTGAATTGTATATCGTGAATCTGAATACTTTCTTCTTTTGCTGCTGCGGCATGTATACAAAAATGAATAAAAAGTTTTATTTATGATAGAATAGCATAGCGCTATTTGATGCCATTCAAATAAATTTCAGAGAATGCATTGAAATTGCAGATCCCCTTCATGCCCAGAATTTTTTGGGAAAATCAACTGGTTGTTGATTAGGTCCATGGTTGAGTAGCAATCACACAGTAACTAGGATGTAATAAGTATATTTTATTTGTAGGAATTTGGAGCCAAAGGCTAAAAGTTCAGAGATGGTCTCAATTTTTAAATTATGGAATTGTTCAGTAGTGCCCTACCTCGGAGCATCATGGGCTTCTCTAGCAATTTTAGGAACGCAATTAAATGGTGGTTGCAACCATACAACCTGGGAGCATGGATATTTTTCTACTTTTGTTGAATGTTTGAGAATTTTATACAACAAACCATTGAATACCATGTTCATTCAACAGAAATTTCCACAGGGATCATAAATGTTTTTGAACTTTTGTTGAGAATTTTATACAACAAACCGTTGAATACCATGTTCATTCAACAGAGATTTCAACAGGGATCATAAATGTTTTTCAACTTTTGTTGAATGTTCGAGAATTTTACACAACAAACCATTGAATACCATATTGATTCAAAAGAGATCTCTGCATTACAGAAATGTATTTGTAGGCCCCCAATAAATGGGGGGATTTGAACTCTTAAGATTTCAAAAATGGAAGTGTCAGATTCTCTAATCGGTATACTTGGATCAAAGTTGAGTTCACTACTGAAGGGTCATATAATGTTTTATGGAGGAAGCAACTACCTACATTGTTGTTTACTATGGAAAACAATATCTTTACACATTTGGAAGCAGGAAATCAGATCGTAGATGCATATTCTGATAAATTTGTATTGGGATTAATAGGGGATCATCAATAGGGAATGGATTCTTTAAAGCAGATCAAGGATTTCCTAGATCTAAGATTAGTGATTTCTTCCGAAAACAAATAGTTATCACAGTGGATAAGAGCAGGAATTGTGTGGATCAGACCAGGGATTGTTCTGTTGATTCATAGAATTTGGAAATGACAAGCAGCTCTTACAATCTTATGAATATCTGGTGAAGGCTCTACTGAAATGAGGAGAATACATAAGAGTATCATCACTCTCACGTACGTATTTGTTTAGCTGCCAATGATAGGGTGAATACTTTGGGTTTATTAAAATTTGAAATTTCCATAGTTGTAACAGCTAAACCCTCTTACTGGAGCTTCTCAACCAATCACCAAAGCTTCCAAGAGCGCATAACAGACAACATATTTAAATTATATGGAGAATTTAAATCATGCATAAACAGAGGTCAAATTTATACAGATACATATCTTGTCTCTCTTTCAATTCATGTATATACTGACATTTAAACAAAAATACGAAATTACTTTCATGAGCCCATGCCTATATTCCTAATGTGGAATTCAGTTTTTTCATTACCGGTAATGATCAGCGCATGTTGACCAAAGTCTTCATATCTTCATTACTATCGATTTAGACTTCATATCAGCGCATGCTTTCATCTAGAATGTTGAGTAGAGCTGGTACATTCATTAGGAGTCCATGATCAAATTTCAAATAATTATTATTGTTACGAGCCAGACTTTTCTTTCTTTTCATAAAGAAAAAATAAAGACTTCATATCAGGGCATGCTTTCATCTAGAATGTTGAGTAGAGCTGGTACATTCATTAGGAGTCCATGATCAAATTTCAAATAATTATTATTGTAACGAGCCAGACTTTTCTTTCTTTTCATAAAGAAAAAAGAAAGACTGAGAAATCATAACAAGTTTTCACACCTAAGAAAGACAGTCTGAGAAAGAAAAATTAATCCCCACATAACAAGTAATAGTACCTTCTTATTATTATGATCACTGGTTTTTATGTTTGGAGGTCAAATATTTTCAGAGCAATTCAATTTAAGAAAGAACAAAGGCATCAATGTAAGGAAAAAACTTTGGCAAGGTACAAATAACAAATGAATATTTCAAAGGATACTAATTTAGTACTTTTTCCCTTGATTAATAACATGTTAGATCAGTCATGGCATGAAAGGTACATGTTAGATCAGTCATGGCATGCAAGGTACTTTATCAAGATGGATTTGGAATCAGGATATCACCCACTCTGGATTAAGGAAGAAGATATAGATTAGTAACATGTTAGATTAGTAGTGATTAAGGAAGAAGATATAGATTAGTAACATGTTAGATCAGTTAGGAAGAAGATATAGATTAGTAACATGTTAGATCAGTCATGACGTGTTAACGTACTTTATGAAGATGGATTTGAAATCAGGATATCTATCAAAATGGATTTGGAATCAGGATATCACCCACTCTGGATTAAGGAAGAAGATGATACTTTGAAGACTATTTTTAAGACACAATTTATAGAAATAGTTAATAATGCCTTTTAAAGAAAAGGGTTAATAATGCCTTTTGATTTCAATTATGTAACTATTTTTATTTCTATGTATTTAATGAATAATGTATTTGTATACATTCGTATATTAATTGGTTTTTAGCCATGTTTCAATTATTTTGCATTTAATAAATACATTGTTTGTATCCATTTGTTTGTTAATAACGCCTTTTGATTTCAATTATGTAACTATTTTTATTTTTATGTATTTAATGAATAATGTATTTGTATACATTCGTATATTAATTGGTTTTTAGCTATATTTCAATTATTTTGCATTTAATAAATACATTGTTTGTATCCATTTGTTATAATATATTTAATTATTTTTATATATTTAATGATAGATGTTTTCTATATATTTATATATTCATTTGGTTTTAGCTATGTTTTAATTATTTTTATGCATTTATTAAATGCATGGTTGGTATCCATTTATATATTCATTTGTTATAATATATTTTGATGGGACTTTAATCTTTAGTTCTACTCGGGAAGTGCATATGGTACATATGAAGTAAATGTCAGGAGATGTTGAGTAACCATTAATTACTAGCCAACCAACAATACAAAAGCGAACCAAAAAACAAGAAAAACGGAGTTTGGTAGGCATTGTTTGGTGTACTTATGTGGTGTAGGGGTGGGCAATGCCCAATATTTAAGAGAGTTCATAAAATTGATTATAGGGCAATGCCCAATATTTAAGAGAGTTCATAAAATTGATTATAGATGGAACATCATTTCATGCTATAACAAACAATGCTAGGAGTTCTCATTCAAATAAGAATCAATAGAAAGGGTTTGAAGAATCAACATAGAAGAGTAGTTAAATCTCACTGAGTTGAGTTACCTTACTGGTGAAAGAAATAAACATTTGACACTAAACATTAATATTAACACTAACACTAATGGGTATATTATAGGTGTAGTGGTAGCAATCATTCCAAATTGGTGGAAGTCATCTGAAATAAACATTTAACACTAAACATTAACACTGACACTAGTAGGTATATTATGGATGCAGTGATAACAATCATTCCAAACAAATCTACGGAGAAACACAAAATTATTATTTACTAAGGGGTTAAATATGTTCTCTCTTTTAATTCATCTATATACTAACCTTTAAACAAAAATACAATATACATAACATACTAAATACAATATGCATAACATACAATGTGCAAATACTTTTATCAGCCCATCCCTATATTCCTAATGTAGACTTTAGGTTTAATGCATGTTATCAATTGAGGATTTATATCGATGCAGGCTTATATCTAGAATGTTGAGTAAAGCTCGTACATTCATTAGGAGTTCATTATCAAAATTCAAATAGAAGCCACACTTTTCTTTCTTTTACACATAAAGAAGAAAGAATGACACATAATCAAGAAAGAATGAGAAAGAAAATATTAATCCCCATATACACAAGTAATAAAATAGGTTTGTACCTTCTTATAATCACTTGTTTTTAATAAAATAGAAGAGTATCTTTTTTTAATCACTCGTTTTTATTTTTGTTATGTGATGGTTAGATATTTTCAAAGTAGTTTAATTCTTTATTTAAATTGATCCAAATTTGTTAAATAGGGTGAATATTTTTAAGGAAGAATTTATGAAAGAACAAAGGCATTGATGGGAAGAATGCAAGGTACAAATAAATATTACAAAGATGATAAAAAAAATCCATCCAAGAGGAAAGTAGACTTGAAAATACAATAATAGTTAGATTTTTATTTAATATGGATGAAAAAATTTTCTATCCAAGAGGAAAGTAAAGTTAGAGATACAATAATTGTTAATAATTGTTAGATTCTCATTTATAAAATATAAAAAATAGCATTATATAAATAATTTGTAAGAGTAAGAGAAAGTAAAGAAGCAGAGCTGGAAGCAAGGAATTATAAGATCAAGTACTTCATTTTTCAGCACTCGTCGACAATTAGTACCTTTTGCCTTGGATTAATGGCATGTTAGATCAACAATGACATATAAGGTACTTTGTCAAGATGGATTTGAAATTTAGCATACCATCAACTTTGGATCAAAGGAAGAAGACAATTGGAAGACAATCTTTAAGACAAACCAAGGTCTATATGAATGGTTATTAATGCTGTTTGGTTTCAATGATGCACCAACTATTTTTATGCATTTAATGAATGATGTGTTTGTATAAATTCATACATCCATTTAGTTTTAGTTATGCACCGATTATTTTTATGCATTTAATAAATGATGCATTTGGACCCATTCATATATTTATTTGTCATGACATGCTTGGATGATACTTTAATCTGTAGTTCTACTTGGGAGGAGGATGTGGTACATATGAAGTAAATGTTGGGTACATATCAATGAATAACATACATAAATAAGTGTGAGTTTTCTAGGTAATGTTTGGTGTACTTGAGATTGGTGTATGGGAGTTTGGACAATAATATAAGGGAGTTCATAAAATTGATTTCTATAATTGAAACTCCACTTCATTGTATAACAATCAATGCTAAGAGTTTCCATTCATATAAGGATCAATGAAATAGTTTGAAGAATTTACATAAAAGAGTAGTTGAGCCTTAGTGAGTTACTTTACTTGAAGAAGTCATTTAAAATATACATCGACACTAGTGTTATATTATAGGTGCAATGATAATGCAAAGGGGAGCATTGCTCTACAACTATTCCAAGCTAATCCATAGAAAAAACACAAAATTATTTACATATGACAAGGAGCTCTATTATGAAAGAAGTAGTGGAAGCACTATTCATTATCCACTATTCACATCGATCATCATCTTATGCAATACTTGCAAATTCAAAGTATGTTCAAACAAGCAAAGCATTTGAAATGAAATGTGATTTACTTAACAATTT
Organism: Larix kaempferi; assembly: GCA_027924585.1. Classification (NCBI taxonomy): domain Eukaryota; kingdom Viridiplantae; phylum Streptophyta; class Pinopsida; order Pinales; family Pinaceae; genus Larix; species Larix kaempferi. The sequence goes on along the minus strand of BSBM01000451.1, from coordinate 3,993,942 downwards.
CATCTACTTATTAAATATAAGAATGACACCCATTGCTCTCTAAGTCATTATTCACATATAGAGCTAGTAACCCACAAACGCCTAATTTTTAATTATCTAAGTGCCAATAATAGGGTGGATACATGTATCTTGTTGTAACAATGAAACCCTCTCACGATAACTATCAACCAACCAACAAAGTTACCAATCACACATACTATTTCTAAAGTATCAGTATGGCTACTAAACTTTCTGACAATTTCCATGATCCGGAATCTCCACCTCTGACACTACTGAACTTATAAATGGGCTCGATGTAAGAGTATCTTGAACCCTCGAGAAAACCCAGGAAGGAATAAAGGAATACACTATCCTGGTGAATCAACTATGTGCAGTGAACGACGATGGCTATGTGCAACCCCCGGAAGGAGAGGCTATGTAAGCACCAAAAAATTAGTAGCCCATAAACCCATAATGTTTAATTATCTAAGTGCCAATAATAGGGTGGATACATGTATCTTGTTGTAACAACTAAACCTTCTCATGATAACTATCAACCAACCAACAAAGTTATCATTCACACATACTAGATGTTAACACCAAAAAATTCCTCACTGTAATGTCCTCTTCGCCCATGAATTACAGGGAAGGAAAACATTAACAACACATCGGGCTTTTGGCAGACTTAGCCCCAATATTTTAACTCATAAAATTCATAACAATTAAAAACTTCTGTGTGCAGATTCGAACTTCAATAAAACACAGCGGAATTAAACATAACAACACACATAAGCACAAACATAAGATGATTCCATATGCAGGGATTCAATCCCATCCTTATGCTATGCACAGAATTCATTTCAATTTCAACCTCATGAATAAATAACATTCAGATTTAGGACATTGCAGAACACAGATTGTATATAATTTAATCCACAAAGAATACTTATCTTGCAACGAAAATGTCCAACCACTGGCTACGTGAGAGCAACGTGCCACCCAAACATAGATCTCTTTCCGGCCTGTATTCTTTTAGCTGAGAGATCACCCCCGAGCTGGGCTGTGTATCCACTAAGGAGGAACTAGATGGCTCACTCACAGTCAGGGTTTCACTCAAACAACCATGCTAAGCCAACACACAGTTGGGTTTTTCAAGCATGCAATAGGAGATGGAGGAGGATGCTAGTCCACTGAGCTCAATCCCAAAGCCACATACATTTCAAGCTAGGCTCAGCAATCCCATCCTCTGTTCATACATCCACTCTTGGATTTCTCACAACTCTGTCACAAATAACCCCAAATCCATCACTGATTTTCTGGGCAGTTAAAACTGGGTTTTCCAAGAAATTTTCGGGTAGCTATTGCTCCCAAATTCGCCCCAAGGCTCATACCAACGGATCCCCCATTGGATTTTCTTGTCCAATACCCATTCTGGGCGTTTTTGGCTTCCCAAAACGTGGGTTCATTCCCAGTTGCGATTTCTGGTTTTCTCATTCATGGGAGCTCGTTTTTGGATGAGGAATGATGCTGGGTTCTTCCCCCATGGAATGGGGATGAGAATGAAGCAACCTCCCATGAGGTAGAGTGACTTCTGGGACAAGTAAACAGAGCCCATACCTACCCATACGAATTTCTGGGTTGCCCATCCTCCATTAAAGGCATGGGCTGAAATCTCAACCACTTTCTTACAATAGCATTAAATGTCAGCAAGGAAGTCAAACGGGTTCACAAGGTGACATATGGCAGTCTATGGTTCAATCCCATAGCCCCCTCACCATTCCCTAGTGGATACACGTGGCCCCTTTTCATCCGTTGCCTCCGTAGCCAGTTTTGGTATTTTTATTGCATGATGTTTATTTACATCATTTTACAATGTTCCATGGCTTCAGAGCACATGGGTATCAAAATATCAATGCTTGCCTTTTAAATCAAAATTCAGGCTTTCACTAGCGGGGCCTTGGCCTTGAGCTCCACGCTAGAAAAACATACATCACATGTACACATTATTTACATTAAATGCTAATACATCCTAAGAGTCAGAATGGGGGTATTACATTCACCACCTTCATCCCCTAGTGACATCACCACATTCCTTATTTTTCCCCATTAAAATCTTTCACTAATCACTAAAGCCTAGGCCAAAAGCCCACAAATTGATTCATAATTATTTTTTCCTCTCCAAAATAGGAAAAAATGGCTTTATTCCCTCCAAAAAGTAAAAAAAATCCCTCAAAATAGGGAAAACTAGCTACTACCATGTTTTGCCTAATACCATGGGCAAACATCATTATAAATAAATGGTGAAGGGTCTCATTATACACACATTCACTCATTGCCTTACTATTAGTATGTCGAAATTTCACTAAAAATCCTTGAAGCCTATATTTAACTTCTATATGCGTGCACTACCATTTCTATACTATTTCCACAAGTCTTAGTAAGTGTATTTTTGCATTAACTAACCTAAATAACCTATAACCTAGCCACACTAGATTTCAATAATTCATAAACAAGTATTATTTATATTACTATATTCTCATTAGCCCATTATAATACTATTAATGTTAACTACATTTCACTTACATGACGCACTGATGATTAGCACATACCATCGTTAAGAATGTTAGATTATAATTTTCATACATTCATTAAGAAGAATCATTTTCTATAGAAAGTTATTATAAGTGCATGCCTAGATACGTTATAGTGACTTCTTATCAGTGCATGCCTAGATACGTTATAGTGACTTCTTATCAGTGCATGCTTACATACATTGTGTTGACTATATAGCTCATACAATCCATATGATTTTATGATCGAAACTTATATAATTTATCCATCTCAAATGATTTCCATCAAATAAAATTCACATAATAAATAGTAACAAATAGAATTTACATAATAAATAATAAAAATATAATTGGGAGAATATTACATTGTATATGTGAGATAGAATTAACATAAAAATATGAAAATATTACATAATTAAACAAGAAAATATATTAAGAGAGAATAATATATAATTAGTGTTCCATAGTTAAATATTAAAATACATTAAGAAAGAATATTATATAATGAGTAGACATCAAGAGAGAATAATATATAATTAGTATTTCATAATTAAATATTAAAATATATTAAGAAATAATATTACATAATTAGTAGTGTCGGTGTTATGGGCAAGAAAAATTGATATTCACTTATTATTTAGTTGGTTGATAAAAAAAGTCAATTTATATTATACAAATTCATAAAAAAACTATTATTTTTGTTATTTTCATATAAAAGATTAATAGCTTTTAAAATTAAATAATAGAAATAAGTGATTTAAGATTAATTTATATGATAAGATACATACAAAATAACATAATATTTTTTATTCCAAAAATGCAACATGTAGAAGTAGATAATAATTAATAACAATATATGCAGTCAATAGTTAATAACACAATATTGCAAACAGGGTGTCCACAAATATATCATGAAGGGCTTGGCAAGAAATTGATCAACAACATAAAGGGGAATACCATCAAACTCAAAAAACATAAAAGTATCCATTTTTTTTAGAACTCCCTCTAATCTTTTTATGGACAAAATGTAATAGTGAATAATGTGGTGTTCCTTACTTGTGTAACTTGAGAATAACACATTGTATAACAAGATTAACATGTAGTAAACTAGAAATAAGCAACATAGAAGTAGAAATATGAGACAATAATAGCAGAATATGGCGGAAAAATACCTTTGTTGTTATGGAAACAATGTCCACATGCCTCTTATGGTAGGGAGACCATTCACTTGATCAAAGCTCCATTACAATATTCTTCACAAAACACTTCATAGCCTTGAAGCTTCTTTAAATAAGCTTGAAATGTTCAAAACCCTAACTACTTGACATGGTCAAAATACAATTTCCTAATTGGTCTTAATTAATAAATAAACATTTTTTTACATTGATTGATAACTTAAGGGACTCCATGCAGAGAAGAGATCTCATTCCTTGTGTTGTGTAGGATAATAGGGGAGGAGTGATATGGATTGGGACAACTGTAGATGGTGTGTCAAGAGGAGCAATGAGATGAATTATTTCCCATGAAAACCTTGTGAAAGAGAATAAATATGCATGCATATAAGTATTGGATAGAGATTTCATACTTATTTGATGAAATGAATATATGTGTTTACCTTATGGTATTGGAAAATTGCTATGGACATTATGAATATTTCATAAGAATGATTATAACATGCATACTTCTTAATAATTCATATAGGTACATGTGGATGTGCCAATAATGGGAAAGCAACTAGGGAAGTGGATGATCAATGTTGATGCATTGTGTATGAGATGACCAAAAACTATACCAAATTGCAACGACTAAGAACAATGTGTCAAATACGGTTGAAGGAGAAACTTGGGAGCTAAAGGATGTTGTGCAACTAAATATTGTACATATCTAAAGACATGTTAATTTTTTTTATTGTATATATAGTGTTGATATGCACCGAGGACAGTGCATAAATTAAGGGGAGGGGAATGTAACACCCCATTTTTTACCCCAAGATATAAATATGATGTGATTATGTAAAGGCTAGACGCTGGATATGTATGGTAAATGATGACAGAATATATTGTAAATATGTACATTTTAATTTTAATATAAAAAACCTCGATAGCTGTAAGTGAAGAAGGACACAGAAGGGATGGGGGACTATGAATCTACAAGTGGGGTAAGTAAGAGGGGCTAAGCGATGATGACCCTAATGGAATTTAACTATGCCTTATCCTTTCGTAACATTTTTAACCCAAAGTTCGTTAACCACAGTTATGAGGGTCACTTTAATTTATCATGGGTTAATTATCTTAATTGATTATTAAGAGGGAAAAAGTGGCCTCTTCAGGGGAAGCCATGTGTCAAGACAAAACCATGCATATTTAAAGTTATAAACTCAATTCATTCATCAATCATTCATTCCAATATTTAGGGAGAGAGAGAGCATCCATGCTATGGTAGTTCTAGAGGTAAACCAAAGGAAGATTAGTTTTTGGAAGCTACACTTGAGCCCACCCTGCTAAAAGACAACCAAGCTACCTTGATAAACTGGTTCCCAATGTTAGGGAACTTGGATTGTAGTGTGACATCCCTGGAGCCTTGTTAGGGAGACTTTCTAGTTGTCCTATACTAGATGATCATAAGGGGAAGGGTACAACCTTAGGGACTGAGATACAAAGAAGGGGCACCTTCCTTGGCATTATGTAGGTTGATGGGGAATGAGAGAGGGGTTGGTGTTAGTTGTGAATGGGGTTACCTACACCACTAGGGTAGATAATAGGTTCCCTTGGGAGATGAGCACTCTGTGAGGAGTGTGGCTATAAATTGAAGGGGAAGAAGTGAAAATTCTCCCCTTGTGTATTAATATCCCCATCTTGGGAGCTTGACATTTGTCGAAGAAAGAGAAGGATCGAAAAAGTTCCTATGTCTAGGAGGAACATTCTTAGCTTGCAGCTGTTTGGAGGACAATTGCATATGATAAGTTCCAGTTGTGTATGAATTCCATTTTTTAGTTTTGTTATTTGATGTTTCAATTATTGTTTCGAAATCAATTCTCTGTATGGATTGACTAAGCATGGTTTGATGCATTCATGTTAGGAATGATTACATAATTAGAATGTACAATTTTAGTTTAAAGAATTGCTATTACATATTATAAATCCAAACTCTAGTAAGCCATTGTAAAGTAAATTCGTAATTGGAAGCAAGAGCAGGATTGTATGCATATTTTTGAGTGCCCCATGGACTCAATAGTGTAAAGAGGCTATTTGGTACGTGAAATTTAGTGCCCATAGCTACCTTCGATTGTGATGAACTGTCTTTGATTGATGGTTTTGTTGGGGTAAGTGAAACCTGCCATGGGACCTTAGATGGTGAGGCATTGACATGAGTGATACGTGTCATATTAATGTGGGTGTATGTTATTGGGGTAACTTCTTGGTATGGAGGGGTTAAGTACCATGCAAGAATACTAAGAGTTAAACCTGGCAATGTGAGGATAGACACGAGGGGCATACCTTCGATTCTTGTAGGGGGGAAATAGAGAAGGGACTTCTATGATAGGCATGACCAAAGGAGAGGAGAGGATGGTTCCTTCTTAGGGATGGATCTTGGTATTGGATGTTGTTGTATATTTTGAAGCAAAGGAATTTGGTTGATCTATAGAGGATAAAATAGTACACATGAGGTTGTTAGTTGATGAGGAAATGATGGGTGGTGCTCCTTTGTATGCCCCCAACAATGAAGAGTATTTATAGATGCTAGGTCCTATCTCACTAAAAGTTGGAATCTCTTACAATCCTACTATAGGCGGGATATTATTGGATTTGTTGATGGGGTGAGGCTCGTAGTAAGTAAGCTAGTTATGGGTGACCACTTTCTTATTCTGAGGGGAAATCGTGGTGTGGAAGACTAAGGAGGCGATCACCTCCATGGGTACATACAATTTCCAACAAGGAGGATGTTGTAGTTGAGATGAGCATCAATGATTTATACATCGAGGAGAACCATTTCTCCCCATATCAATAGGGACATTATGGCAAAGGCCTTGTGGTTTCAAGGTGTGACCATCATATGCACAGAGGATGATTGCTAAGGGACGAGGTTTAGATATCTAAGATGATTCCAAACATTTGTTGAGATGACACAAGTAGAGGAACCTTCATCAATGATGCATCAATGAATGATGATATTCTTGATAGAGAAAGGAATTTAGAATGTGATGGAGGAAGGGAATCATGGTACACAGATGTCTAAATCAAAGGTCATAAGGTGTAAGTTGGATGGGTCTGTGGTACATAATGCTAATAGTGATGCCTTACTCTGGGAAGGCCAATACTAAAGAACTTCAAGAGTAAACATGGTGGGAGGAATTATCCAATTCATCTACGATGCTATAGTTGCATGCAACTCTTGCAAGAGGATTGTGGGTAGTACATCATAGAGGTGGTTTTGGAACTCATGAGGTAGATTCACTACTAGGGTGTGGAATATGAAGAGACATGCTAGTGGAAGTTGGGCCATCCTCATGCTATGTAGGTGGGTTTTATTGCATTTTGTAGGCTTGATTGTGGGTGTAAAGATGAATCTCTATAATATCCATGTAGATGTTTTGGTAAGAGCCCTTTATTGATGGGGGGGATTATGTGGTTGTATAACCTCTTGATAGTGTGAACTAGACCGTTAAATGAGAAAGAGGTTCTATAAGACAACTCGTTGAGGTGGGGTAGCATTGTTTCCTTGAAGAGGGTTCACAGTGATTAGTGATTTTTCTTTGATTATCCACTAACACTCAAGGATCTTTGGGAAATGGTGCACATAAATTCCATTATCTCCACACATGGCTCAAGAAAAATTATTTATAAGGTTATTGTGCTTTCCTTAGTTAGTTGGGTTCTTGTTGCCATTATTCTAATTCTAGTTTCCCACGTTACAATTTTGTTGTTTAGGGGGGTTTCCCCCTTTCCCTTGGGGTTGGTTCCGTTTTTTTAATTTATTTCCCTTCTTCTTTCCCTAATTTTATGGATTAGGGGGTTTTACAACATTCAATTGTTCAAACCATTAAACATGTTGGAATGGATAAGGTTGAACAAAATTTACCCCTATATGTGTTGCAGGGTGAGAACTAAATGACATTCATGGTAGTGGATTGTGAAATGGAAAATAAGGGTTAAGAGGTGGGATTGATCCTTAGTATTTGGAGGTCCCATATGAAGTTGACTTAGCACTAGGGTCCCCATGGGAGGGGGGTGTATAGAAATTTATTTTTCACTCATGTATAGAAAATTAGGACTATATGGTCCATATGTCAATGATCCATAAGGTGGGTTAGATCCACATGGTGGAATTATAACACCTAGTGGTGGAGGGAGGTCACGATGTGGGTTGTTTGATGGTATAGACCCATAAGAGTTAGGTGTGTTCTCTTGATGGGAAATGGCCCCAACGATCCTATCTATGGTGTTTGAGGTGTTGGGGGTGGTACTCTAGAGATCGATGCCGAGAGGAACTGGGGATGATTGTGTATATACTTTGTCTAGGCATAAATTCAATCAAATTGTTGAGCTTTAAGGATAGCCTAGGGATGATTGTGTATATAATCAAATTGTGTATATACTTTCTTTCAGTGATCTTGCTAGTCTATTTTGTTTAAACTTAACATGGTATCAGAGCTAGCCTGAATAGAACATCTTTCACAAGGTGAAATTATATTTCTCTCTCTCTCTCCCAAAATTAGGGTTTCTGCAAAAGTTAGTATTTTTGGTTTCTGGTTGCATGGCTGAATAGATCTTCTAAAGATCTATCTTTTGAGCCTTGGATCGAGGTTTTTGGTTGGGTAGAACTCCGGGAAAGTCAAACCCTAGTTTTACCAAAAGTGCGATAAACCAGAAATTCTGTTGCAGATCCGGAAAAGTAAAAAGTTAAAGTTTTCGGGTAAGTATTACTCTATCTCTTATCTCTTGGACTCCCCCAAGAGAAGATGGCTCCAAGCACTAAGCTTGAAGACAAACTAGAAGGTATAGAGAATTTCCAGGCATGGAAATACAGAATTGGTCTCATTCTTGAAGAGAATGATCTTGCTCATTATATCAAGGATGAAGTTGCAGAACATGAAGGAGATGAATCCAAAGAGAAGCATAGGAAGGATTTGATTATGGAAAAGAGAATCATAGCTGATTCTATTAAAGACCACTTGATTCCCCAAGTGGCTTCCAAGAAGACTCCAAAGGAAATGTATGATGCTCTAGGAAGAATGTATGAAGGAAAGAACATCAATATAAAGAAGATGAACCTAAGAACTCAGTTGAAGAGCACCAAGATGCACAAAGGAGAATCCATTCAAGACTACTTCTCAAGGGTCTCCCAAATCAAGGAGCAACTAGATGCCATTGGTGATACTCTTGATGAAGATGAACTTGTGATGACTGCTCTAAATGGTCTCACTAGACCTTGGGAGTCATTTATACAAACTATGTGTGCCAGAAAGGAAAGTATGAAGTTTGATGTAGTTTGGGAGGACTGTGTTCAAGAAGAAGCTAGGGTAGCCAACAGAGAATCCCTTCTCAAAGAAGATAACCAAGCCTTGGCCACACACAATAAGAGAAGGAAGAATCAATCTCACTTCAAGAAGTTCAATCACAAGGAACATCATTCTCCTCAAAAATTTCAGAAGAAAGGAAAAGGAAAGTGCTCCTCTTTCCAATGTTTCCATTGTCATAAGGAAGGTCACATTGCTAGATTTTGTCCTTCAAAGAAGAAGAAAAATCTTCATTATAAAAGAGATCAAGCACATCTTGCAGAAGATGATAGTGAAGAAGAAGAAGAGGAGGAAGTAAGGCCTCACAGAAAAAGATCCAAAAGAGATGAAGAAGAAGAAGAGAGGCCCTTTCCTAGGAAAAGATCTAGAAGGAATGAAGAAGAAGATGCAGAGGAATATGTTCTATTTTCTGCACTCTCTGGATCTGTGTCTCCTGTAGAAGATACATGGCTCATTGATAGTGGTGCTTCAAAGCACATGACAGGCCAAAAGAAAACTCTCTCAAGACTTGAAGAAAAGTCTTCTGCACAAAAGGTATCTTTAGGTGATGATTATCAATATCCCATCAAGGGAATTGGTGAAGCAAATTACAAGCTTGATTCTGGAACACCTTTGAAAATGAAAGAAATTTTGTATGTACCAGGTTTGAAGAAGAACCTACTTTCTATCTCAGCACTAGATAAGAAAGGATTTAGAATTGCATTTATTGATGGACAAGTGCTCATGTGGCCCAAAGGAAAGTCAATTGATGATGCAATTGTTATTGGTGAAGAAGAAGGAGGACTTTACAAACTCAAGGGTTATCCAAAAGCTACCCTTGTCCATGAAACCACTAGCCCCAGTGAACTGTGGCATAGAAGGCGCGCCCACATTAATTACAAGGCCCTACCCTATGTGAGCAAGGTGGTCATAGGTCTACCAGACTTAAAGATTGATCATAATGGCTCATGCAAAGGATGTGAAAAGGGGAGGAATGTCAAGAACCCCTTTCCAAAGAGTGAAACAAAGACTAAGAACATTTTAGAGTTAATTCACTCAAATGTATGTGGACCAATGCCCACCACATCCCTAAGTGGGTTTGAATACTATCTCACATTCATTGATGACTATTCAAGGAAGACTTGGATATACTTTCTAAAAGGAAAGAATGAAGTCTTTGAAAAATTCAAAGAATTCAAGGCCTTAATAGAAAATCTCTCAGAAAAGAAAATCAAGATTCTCAGAACAGATAATGGTGGAGAATATACTTCATAGGACTTTGAATACTTTTGTAAAGAAGCTAGAATCAAGAGGGAATTAACCACTCTCTACAATCCCCAACAAAATGGGGTTGCTGAAAGAAAGAATAGAACTATCATGGAAGCTGTAAAGACTATGATACATGATCAAGATCTTCCCATGTATCTATGGGATGAAGTAGCCAGGACAACTGTCTATGTACAAAATAGACTTTCTCATAGTGCTCTTGAATTTAAAACTCCAGAAGAAGTGTTCACAGGAAAGAAGCCTGAGGTAAGTCACCTCAAAATATTTGTATGTCCTGTGTATATTCACATTCCAAAAGAAAAGAGAACCAAGTTAGATCCCTCTGGTAAGAAATGAATATTTGTTGGATATTGTGAAACATCCAAAGCTTTCAAAATTTACATACTTGGTTTTCATCATATGGACATAAGTAGAGATGTAACATTTGATAAAGAAGCAGCTATCAAGAAATCTAGGAAGTGCCAACTTGAAGAAATCTATGAAGAAGATACACCTCCTAAAGTCACAGAAGTTGTTCACATCCCTCAAAATGATGCACCAGAAGACCATGACATGATAGAACCTCAAGAACCCCCCATTGCAAATCTATCTAGAAAAAGAAGGCCAGCTTGGGCTAGAGACATTATTCAAGGAGCTGAAAAATATGGAGCTCTTGAAGGTTCCACTAGAGAAAGGAAGAAACCCAAGGTAGTATCCAATTATGTGGCCCTGATATGTGATCTTGTGGATCAACAACCCACCAGCTATGAGGAGGCAGCTCAGAAGAAAGAATGGGTAGAATCTATGATAGAAGAGTACCAGTCAATAATGAAAAATGATGTTTGGGATATAGTTCCCAAACCAAAGGATAAAAGTGTGGTTTCTTCCAAATGGATATTCAAGATAAAACATGCTGTAGATGGTAGCATTGAAAAATATAAGGCAAGATTTGTAGCCAGAGGATTCTCTCAAAAGGAGGGAATAGACTATGAAGAAACATTTGCACCAGTTGCTAGGTACACATCAATAAGAACTATCATGGCACTTGCATCTATGATGAAGTGGAAACTACACCAGATGGATGTTAAAACAGCCTTCCTGAATGGTGTCATTGAAGAAGAAGTGTACATAGAAAAACCACAAGGATTTGAGGTTAAAGACGGGAGAACTCATGTATGCAAACTGAAGAAGGCATTATATGGATTGAAGCAAGATCCCAGAGCTTGGTACGGAATGATTGACAGTTTCTTAACAAGCATGGGATTTACCAAGAGTATAGCTGACCCCAATCTTTATCTCAAGGTGATGGATGATGAACCAGTTATACTGTTGTTATATGTAGATGATCTATTTCTAACTGGAAATGGGAAACAAATTGTTGAATGCAAGAAGAAGATTTCTTCAGAATTCGAGATGAAAGATCTCGGATTAATGCACTACTTTTTAGGTCTAGAAGTATGGCAAGAACCAAAAGGAATCTTTCTAAATCAAGGTAAGTATGCTGTGGAGATTTTAAAAAGATTTGATATGTTGGAGTGTAAAGCCATGGACACTCCCATGGACTCCAACTTGAAGTTATTAGTTAATGACTCATCAAAATTAGTGGACATAACTCTATATAGACAAATCATTGGGTCATTGATGTATTTAACAAATACTAGGCCAGATATATGATTTGCTATAAATACCTTGAGTCAGTATCTAGTAGAACCTAGAAAGGTTCACTTAATAGCTGCAAAGCATGTAATGAGGTACCTAAAGGGTACATTAGATTTTGGTCTATATTATCTTGGAAACCATGAACTCAGATTACATGGTTATTCAGATTCTGATTGGGCAGGAAGTGTCTCAGACAGAAAGAGTACATCAGGTGGATGCTATGGTCTTGGATCTGCCATGATCCCATGGTTCAGCAAGAAACAATCTAGTGTGGCTCTCAGTACTGCTGAAGCAGAATATATAGCTGCCTGCTCTCCCAGTTGTGAAGCAGTGTGGCTTCAGAAGCTATTATCTGGAGTGTTTGACTTAGAATTGGATCCCACTGTGAACATGTGTGACAATCAAAGCTGTATCAAGATGAAAGAAAATCCAGTGTTCCATGATAAGTCAAAACACATAGAGATCCGATATTTCTACATACGAGATATGGTGCAAAGAGGAGCTATTAAACTCGAGTATGTGAGTACTGAGGAACAAATTATTGACATATTAACCAAACCTCCGTCTTGAGTAAAATTTGAATATTTCTGAGACAAGCTTGGTGTAGTTCAAAAGGACCCTCCTCGAAAGGGGGAGTGATATAATCACTGATGATGAAATTTCCCTCATCGACAGCTAAGGTCGATGATAAGGATACCTGTTTATTAAACCTAGATATTTATATGTGCTTAGATTTAAGACTCTTATACTTAGAATACTTATATTACTTGTTTTTGATGTATTGATGAGGATACATGTTTTATATTGATGAGGATACATGTTTTTATATTGATGTATTGATGAGAATACATGTTTCTATATTTCTGATGTATTGATGAGGATACATGTTTTATATTGATGTATTGATAAGGATACATGTTGATGTATTGATAAGAATACATGTTTCTATATCTTTGATGTAATGATGAGGCTACATGTTTTATATTGATGTATTGTTGAGGATACATGGTTTGATAACATGTAAACATGTATTGATGAGGATACTTGTATGTACTTGTACTAGTGATGTACTAACAGTGTCTGTATTGATGAGGATACAGGTGGGGATTGTATCGTCCCTGGACTTTGGTCCCTTGAATTGATCCGTAGACGTATGGTATCCGAAAATGAAGTCCTTATTGGATAGGTGGGGATTGTATCGTCCCCAGACTTCGGTCCCTTGAGTTGATCCGTAGATATATGGTCTCCGAAAATGAAGTCCTTATTGGACAGGTGGGGATTGTATCGTCCCCGGACTTCGGTCCCTTGAATTGATCCGTAGACGTATGGTCTCCGAAAATGAAGTCCTTATTAGACAGGTGGGGATTGTATCGTCCCCGGACTTCGGTCCCTTGAATTGATCCATAGATGTATGGTCTTCGAGAATGAAGTCCTTAGTGGACATGTGGGACTAATCATCCTTAGACTGTAAATCCCGTAATTCCGAAAGGAAGGATTGTCTTAAAAGAGATTGAGTTGGACTAATCATCCTTAGGCCGTAAATCCCGTAATTCTGAAAGGAAGGATTGTCTTAAAAGAGATTGAGTGGGACTAATCATCCTTAGACCGTAAATCCCGTAATTCCAAAAGGAAGGATTGTCTTAAAAGAGATTGAGTGGGACTAATCATCCTTAGACCGTAAATCCCGTAATTCCAAAAGGAAGGATTTTCTTAAAAGAGATTGAGTGGGACTAATCATCCTTAGACCGTAAATCCCATAATTCCAAAAGGAAGGATTGTCTTAAAAGAGATTGAGTGGGATTAATCATCCTTAGACCATAAATCCCGTAATTCCGAAAGGAAGTGTAATGTCCCTTGTTAGGAATTTTATTAAAATTGCAATTTTCCACTTTTTTTCCCTTGTTCGACCTTTGACTAGTTTTGATCTCTAGGTCCCAAATTTGCCCCAAATGATCCCAAATCTTCTGAGAAGGTGTATGAATGATATTAGAACTTGAATATGATTTTTATGGATGACATATGGCCACCAAAAGATCTCTGCAAACTCTCTTAATATTCTGGACCAATTATGCAATTTTACTAGTAATTTGGGGTTCAAATCCCCCTGGGGTAAACAATGAAAATGGCTTCCCAAATGCCTCCAAACCCACTCAAATTTATGAACAGAGGTATGTAATGTGTTAAGTATGTTATTAAAGTCTCATATGCACCATTAATGGATTATTACAACTGTTCTCACCCTCTCCCATTCAACTGCAAAAATCCCCAATTCGACCCTTGGGGAAATGGCACTATTTCACCTCCCAATGCAACTAAATTGAGTAAAAAAGCTTCAAATGCTCAAGTACAGTACATGAAACTTGTAGAAGACATCCATGGCAGTATATTGATCACAAATATATCAGAGAATCATCCATTCATTCGAAATCATCATCAACACATTGGCTCACAACAAGGTAGTGGGGAAATGGCATTGTTCTTCCATTAAAAATGAGATTTATACATGTCTACTTGGAATTTCGACCTGAAACTTTTTGGAGATGAAGAACAGAGTATTTACTTCATATTACAAAATAAATGGGGCATTAAAAGCTTCCCCAAAGAGTACAATAGCTCACCAAAAACGCCCTCCCTCAAGGATCAAGAATATGCCATCAAAAATGGAAATGGTTGAAGGAGTGAGCTGCAATAGAATAAACCATGAGCTGCCCTGTAGCTTACACCTGCAAATAAAGACTCCATTAAAGCTCCAAATGAAAGGTCTGAATGGCCTTTCCAATTACCAACTTGGATGGGAATCTTTCACCCTCGAAATTGGCTAAGGCAAGAAACTAGTCATCCACTAGCTCTCCCTCTTCACAAATGCAATTGCAAATTCTACAAATGATCAAAAGCTAGTTTCATTCTTTGTTATTGACATTTATAAACTTCTAATGTCCTCCATGGGTCGAATTCATTCCAAGAGACTCATGCCAACTCATGTTGGGAAGAGATTCCAAAGAACGCCACTTGTACAACAATTCCTAGTCTCCCACTTCCACCAAATCACATGTGGAAGCATCTTAGCTGCCCTAACACCCTTGAGCGCCCTCTTGGAGTCTATTTTTAGCCCTGACATGTCATATATGTCATATGTCAGCCTTCAGGTCTGATTTGTGTCATAGGTGTCATAGCATCTTCATCATTGTTGTCATAGAGCTAGGGAATCTAGCCCAAGTGTCTCACTAGCTCCAAATTGCCTCTTCCTCTTCCATGGGAGTTACTCTTCCTCTATATTTCGACCTTGGATGAGTCATGCAATGAATAATACCTTTTGGACTCCCCCAAGTATGTTACCATTCACCTTGAATTCGAATTGGTGAGAGAATGATGCCAAGTGTAGTGGGGAAATCTAGCCATATGTGGGTCCCACTTCCTCCATGTGTCTTCATGATGAAATGCCACTTTGATTTTCACTTGTATATATTTATTTAGCTCCTTTATTAAATATTTATGCCATTCTAATGTTCAAACATCATTTATTATCCCCATTATTCCAAATCCCAAAGCTTCCACCCCAAACCTAGGAAACTAGTAATTTTCCTCCTTGGCAATTATTTGACCTTTAGCATCAATTTGACAAACTCTAATGAATAGGGCCAATGTGATTAGGCCATTGTGACCCAATACCAAATTTGGGACATGACAAATCCTCCCTTCCCAATATTGCTTGTCCTCAAGCAATTTTAAACATGGGTGTTGAAGAACCTGCTTTCTGTATAATTCTTTGAAGTTGCCATTGAATTGCCCAACCTTGAGTCTTTGAGTTTCCATGAAGATTTTAGAGAGGAACCACCATGCTTGCTGCTGCACTACTCTGATAAAAATCACTTTATTAAGTGGGGAAATCCATATCCCATACTGCTTGTTTCCCCAAAAAATTTGAAACCAATGAGATAAAAATTATTCCAGGGTCCCATTGCTTGTATTGCACCCCAATAATTAAGAGTGCTCTCCAACCCACACCATTAGTTAAGAGGATTCCTGGATCCCATTTTCTTGTATGCATCCTTCCAAGCATCATGAGTACCAAATATATATCATCAAAGTACATAACAACATAATGAAAATGTACATCAAGGATATGCTTAATCAAAGAGTCATGAAGGTGCTTATACCTCCAAGCAAGTAGACCACCATTTTCCAAGTGCATACAAGCTTCAAGTGACCAATCAAATCTGCCCCAATGACATAGGTGAGGATCCCATGTCCTATAATGCTGCTCCAAAAGGATGTGATATGCATCAAAATATTCAACCATGTATTCTTTCATCCAAGAAGTGAATGAAGAATCTCCACTAAAATCTGAACCAAATAATGAGCAGAAAAAACAAGGAGACTTCAAATGACTCAAAGAAGTCTCACCCATACATCCATGAATGTGAGAATCATAAAGATGTAACAAAGTATGTGGCTGCCAACAAAAATGTTCTCCCATCATAAATCTATTCACCCAAGTGTTGGATGAAGTTCCTCTAACATAAAATGAACCCAGTGTTGAGCAAGAAAAACCATGAGTCTTCAAGTGACTCAAATCCATATCATAGGTACATCCATGTAGATGTGAATCATCATAAAGTGACAAATGATGCTGCTGCAAATGTGAATAAGAATGTGCTCCAACCATGTCATCATAAAAGTTAAATCTAGGAGTTCCATGCTCCTCATGTGGCACCATCAAAAAGAACCCTTTCACCCATACTTCATTGAGACTAATGTTGCAAAACATGGAATTGTAGGAAGTAGGAGAATGAACTAACTCACCCAAATGATCAAAAAGTGCAGAAGTTTCATCATGGGAAGGATCCATATGGGTAGTATCATGCAGCTCCTTCAAAAGTGTGAACTCTTTGTCATATTTTGGTTCCAATGTAGAGGAATCATGCTCTTCTTTAAAAATTGCATAACCTTCATCAAGAGGCAATTCAAATTCCTCTTCCACCACATCAAGTGTTTGGATCTCTTCAAGTTCATCTTCAAACACATCAAGAACATTCAAATTTTCACATTTCTCATGATCCACCATGTCATGAGAATCCTCCAAACAATCTACCATTTGACAATCTGAAACATAGGAGGAAAAACAAGTATCTTGCAACTTTTCAAGAAGTTGCTCATTTTGAATTGTGAGCTTATGAATATCCTCATTATTCTTCAAGTATGCATCATGTAACAATTCATTAAGCTCAAACAAATGGTTTCTATCAAAAATCAAAGACATGAAATTACCTTTGATGTGGCACATTGCTCTTTGAATCTTCTCCATGTCTTCAAGGAAGGATGTTTCCTCCAATGAAGTAGCTCTCCAACAAGAATTTGACACCAATGCTTGAGTGTCATGGAGAATGCCGAGGGACTCTTGGATCTTCTTTTCATTCATCTTTAAGGACCCTTCAAGAAAATGAGGCTCTTGCAAATGAACCTCCTCATCTTCTTCATTTTTTCTTGGACCAACTTCATGAAGCTCAAGTGGTGATGGGGAAGTTGATATTGGTTCTTCTTCAACTGCTACAAGGTATTCATTATCATGCTTAATGGAACTTGGGCTTGCAGCAACACTTTCAAAAGTGATCTCTATGTCACCAACATAGAGGTGTGAGCACCCATCAGTAGGTACTCCTTCATAGTTTAAGCATCCATCAGTAGATGCTCTTTGGTTCATGTCTAAGCTAGAAGGTGTCTCAAAATGATCTTCCATATTTTCAATAGAATCTTCTTCATGATCTTGTGATGTCTCTTCCTTTTGCTCCTTCAAGCAAGCTGATGCATTTTTCCCCTTGGTTTCCTTAAAATCAATAATTTTTTCCACAAGTTCGATAGAAAACAATTCGAATCCTTCCTTAAGTTTCTTGGTCATATCTTCAAATATTGTTTTCATAATTTTTATATGCTCCTCACCATCATATGAGGCTCCCTTTTCATCCCTAGTCATAGTTTCCTCAAAAAATTTGCTCTTCTTCTCCTACCTTTTTTTTTTTCTTCAACAAAAGCACTTTTGGTTTCAATATCTAATGGTGGTACCTGAATTATTGTCCTCATGAATATTATACCACATCAGGTGCCAAGATCATGCTCTGATACCACTGTAATGTCCCTTGTTAGGAATTTTATTAAAATTGCAATTTTCCACTTTTTTTCCCTTGTTCGACCTTTGACTAGTTTTGATCTCTAGGTCCCAAATTTGCCCCAAATGATCCCAAATCTTCTGAGAAGGTGTATGAATGATATTAGAACTTGAATATGATTTTTATGGATGACATATGGCCACCAAAAGACCTCTGCAAACTCTCTTAATATTCTGGACCAATTATGCAATTTTACTAGTAATTTGGGGTTCAAATCCCCCTGGGGTAAACAATGAAAATGGCTTCCCAAATGCCTCCAAACCCACTCAAATTTATGAACAGAGGTATGTAATGTGTTAAGTATGTTATTAAAGTCTCATATGCACCATTAATGGATTATTACAACTGTTCTCACCCTCTCCCATTCAACTGCAAAAATCCCCAATTCGACCCTTGGGGAAATGGCACTATTTCACCTCCCAATGCAACTAAATTGAGTAAAAAAGCTTCAAATGCTCAAGTACAGTACATGAAACTTGTAGAAGACATCCATGGCAGTATATTGATCACAAATATATCAGAGAATCATCCATTCATTCGAAATCATCATCAACACATTGGCTCACAACAAGGTAGTGGGGAAATGGCATTGTTCTTCCATTAAAAATGAGATTTATACATGTCTACTTGGAATTTCGACCTGAAACTTTTTGGAGATGAAGAACAGAGTATTTACTTCATATTACAAAATAAATGGGGCATTAAAAGCTTCCCCAAAGAGTACAATAGCTCACCAAAAACGCCCTCCCTCAAGGATCAAGAATATGCCATCAAAAATGGAAATGGTTGAAGGAGTGAGCTGCAATAGAATAAACCATGAGCTGCCCTGTAGCTTACACCTGCAAATAAAGACTCCATTAAAGCTCCAAATGAAAGGTCTGAATGGCCTTTCCAGTTACCAACTTGGATGGGAATCTTTCACCCTCGAAATTGGCTAAGGCAAGAAACTAGTCATCCACTAGCTCTCCCTCTTCACAAATGCAATTGCAAATTCTACAAATGATCAAAAGCTAGTTTCATTCTTTGTTATTGACATTTATAAACTTCTAATGTCCTCCATGGGTCGAATTCATTCCAAGAGACTCATGCCAACTCATGTTGGGAAGAGATTCCAAAGAACGCCACTTGTACAACAATTCCTAGTCTCCCACTTCCACCAAATCACATGTGGAAGCATCTTAGCTGCCCTAACACCCTTGAGCGCCCTCTTGGAGTCTATTTTTAGCCCTGACATGTCATATATGTCATATGTCAGCCTTCAGGTCTGATTTGTGTCATAGGTGTCATAGCATCTTCATCATTGTTGTCATAGAGCTAGGGAATCTAGCCCAAGTGTCTCACTAGCTCCAAATTGCCTCTTCCTCTTCCATGGGAGTTACTCTTCCTCTATATTTCGACCTTGGATGAGTCATGCAATGAATAATACCTTTTGGACTCCCCCAAGTATGTTACCATTCACCTTGAATTCGAATTGGTGAGAGAATGATGCCAAGTGTAGTGGGGAAATCTAGCCATATGTGGGTCCCACTTCCTCCATGTGTCTTCATGATGAAATGCCACTTTGATTTTCACTTGTATATATTTATTTAGCTCCTTTATTAAATATTTATGCCATTCTAATGTTCAAACATCATTTATTATCCCCATTATTCCAAATCCCAAAGCTTCCACCCCAAACCTAGGAAACTAGTAATTTTCCTCCTTGGCAATTATTTGACCTTTAGCATCAATTTGACAAACTCTAATGAATAGGGCCAATGTGATTAGGCCATTGTGACCCAATACCAAATTTGGGACATGACAGGAAGGATAGTCTTAAACATGATTGTGATGGATCCCGTAATTCCGAAAGGAAGAATCACTAGAGTTGATAGGACTGTATCGTCCCTGGACCTCGGTTCAAAAGATACGTGATTTGGATTGTATCATCCATGGACCTAGGTCCTAAAGAGATCGAGATTGAGCATCCTACTGATGATCGTGTGATGACGATGCTGATGATCGTGTGATGACGATGATGATGATCATGTGATGATGATGCTGATGATCGTGTGATGATGATGTTGATGATCATGTGATGATGATGTTGATGATCATGTGATGACGATGCTGATGATCATGTGATGATGATGCTGATGATCGCAACGATGATGTTGATGTTCCAGTAACTGGTTGAGTTACTGATGATAATGTAATGAAGAAAGCTTCCGATGATATACAGATGTATCATGTGTGATGTAGTCGATGACTCCTTGCTCCTGTAGACGTGGTTATAATATCCTTCTCATTAAGGGGGAGTGTTGAATATTGTAACTTCTAAGAAAATTATATTTGTACATTATTATTCCGGAGATGTTTCATTCCTCCTAGGTGATTCTATTATGTATCCGGAGATGTTTATTCCTCCGATGGTTTGTGGGAACTAGGGTTATTAGATCCACCATGTGGGGGTCGGCCCTGGGTTTATATTTTAGGGGTTATTAGACTTCTCTAGAAGAGGTCGGCCCCATTAGGGATTTTTGGTTAGTCGGGAACTAGTATAAATAAAGGAGGAGAGCTCCTCATTTGACACACTTCCACAACTCAGAAAGCAGCGCACTTGTGTCTGGGAGGTTTGCATGTGAGGTAGAGAAGAAGGACAAGTCTTGGAGCATATCTTGTATTTTGGTTGATCATCTTATTGAGGAAAGCTTTTCTGGGTTTTCTACCCCATGAGGGTTTCCCAGGGTAAATTCTGTGTCTATCTTGTGATTATGTTTCTTTCAGTGATCTTGCTAGTCTATTTGGTTTAAACTTAACAATTTGATGGAATAAATTTATGTGATGTGTTCAATAGAAAACAAATATAACTAGAAAACGCAACAATATATTTGAAAATATAACATATGTAAATAATGGTGCATGTGTGTGTCTTTCAAAGTCACATTAATGTTGATTTAGAGTATATACTTCTTAATTACATTGAGTTTGTTGTAATTTAAATAATCAATGATGCGATCCTATTGATTTAACATCCTTCCTCTCAATGTGGTAACTATTCCTTCCAATAGATCTCTTATTAGATGGTTGTGAACCCACCGAAGATGACTAGTGATGGTGTGAAGTAACTAGTTACAATGAGGGGTGTTGGGGCTATGTTTTGAAAGGGTTGACAACATTTCCAATAGCCAACAAATTTAATCAAGGTGCAAGTGCATCCCAAAAATTCCATCTAGTAATGATCCTAGCTTCTAGCCACTAGGATACCTGCCTCAAGTGTGGATAAGAGGTTTGTTCTTGAATGGTTAAGTTTCACCTCCACAAAGAGATAGGTAGATTGACGTGTTGAATGAAAATAACCCGACTTCAAATTTAGTGTCCTTGGGAACTAAACCTTCTTATAAAGGTTTTTTCACACTTGGTATAACAATATTTAAGGTTCCCTAAAAGAAAACAACTATTGTTTCATGTGAAAGATATTTATGGGAATTTTTTTGGCACCTAACCCAACAATACTAACTTAGACTATAATTTGTTTTGTGACATATTGATACAAGATTTAAGTCATTTTAGGATTAAGTTGATTGATTGATTTCAAAAGGTTCAAAGTTTGATTTACCATGTTTAAAGGGAGGTATTTAAAACCTCTCAATTTTTTTGATTCATCAAGATCACTTTGAGTGCAAGATGAAGAGAATACTTAACAAAGAAGAGTTTTTAGGTCCCTTTGCGTGTGCTTCAAGTTGTAAAACACATGTGTGGTAAAAATTCTTCAAACTAAACTTGCGATTGAACTTGTAAAAATAAATATAGAGGATGCGAATATGCATGGTTCTTATTATTTCTAATTTAATTTTACAAAGTGTGATTTGGATGATTGTAAGTAATACTTTAAAACAACATGTGAAAAGGGAGGCATTTCACTCTTTTATTTCTTTCTAATTCACCAAGATCATTTTATGGGTGCAAGGTAAATATAATACTAAGATTTAAAGAAATTTTATATCCCTTGTTTGTGTGAAGAGTGGACTAATATATATTGCTTTGAAAAAGAAATATGCAAGCGACAAAAGTTTAATCTAACGTAAGTTTATCCACATTGCCTAATCTAAGAATTCATTTTAACTTTTTAAATAAATAAATATGTGTGTAACCTACTATAGTGTAGGCTATAAAGTTAATGGTAACCTTAAAGACCGATCCCTAGAAAAGGAAGTTGCAAATTGATTTCACTCCCTATTTTAAACTAGGTGATTTAATGACTAAGGAATCAAAAATTGATTGTGGTTTTATTTTCAATTCCTTAGAATGTGCAAATGGATATGTGGACTTCGATTGTGAAGAAAGCAAGCTTACTAAACCTAATTATGTTACAGTCATGTGTGTCTCATTGCTCATAGTCGAGTGACCATGTGACCTGCGAGTCATAGTTGTCATGTGAACAAGTAATGTGATTAAACAAACATACAACCTAAGTGTTAGTGCAAGATTGGGGTTACAGTCGTTGTGCAATAAAGAAATGCAACTGAAATAAAAATGGACACAAGTGATGGTGTGATTGTCGAAGGAATAACGGTATGAGTTCACTCGAAACAAGCATCGAGTAACATACATGATGAAAACAAAAAAGAAAATGGATTAAACCCTTAAAAATCGTTGGTTAGGGGCATGAAAAACAAAGGAATGATCCTGCAAGAAGCCCTAAATTAGAAGAAAGAAAGTAGAAAACCTTTTGATTTCAAAGTAAAGAAAAACACAAAGTGGAGTTGTTAGTATTGTTGTGGGAAAGATGGGTCAATGGTGAGCTAAATATCATTTCCTTGCAAGTTGAAACCAAGGAAACTGTACAAGAGTGGGTTAGTGTGACAAATACTATAATGTTGAAAACATCAAATAAATAACAACATGTCTTCCCCTAGGGTGTACCCCTCACAAAACACTCCTCTATATATCTCAATGAAGAGAAGTAGGATGGAAAGAAGCACAATGCCAGGGAATACCGTGTGGGATTTACCTTCATGCCCCAATTTACATAATCATTCTACTCCTTATACCAAAGGAAGGTTAATCTCAATTCTTATAAGGAAAGTGTTATTGTCTATCACCTAAGAAAAACCTATTTATGCATGGAATCTTGACTAGGTTTACAATAGAAACTGGCGATGCATGGAGTTAGCTTCTACTACTAAAAGGGTTTCAAAATGATGGTATCTTTAGGATGAAAGGAATTGCACAATACATTTAACTCATTTAACATTATACTTTTTCCATGGCACCTTAATCACAACCTTATTAATGGAAGATGAGTGTAAGATTAGAAGAACAACATGCAGAAGCAAGCAAATCATTCATTCTATCAAACTAATATTATAATAAACAAAAAACCAATGGGAAAGGTAAGCATAGATCCATTGATTCACTAAACATAATGTAAGACATATATTCAAGAAAATGAACCATAATAACATGTACAAGATGTGTTGCTTCAATCTAGTGGAAAGATGCCTTGCTCCTGATCTTATTCAACAACTTCAAGGTAGTTCTTTAGTACAACATGAATGCACCATAAGAGAATATTAATCCTTGGACCTTGGTATATTGTTTATATTTTCAATAAAGGTATTTAGATGATGTTTATAGTAAGAAGAGAATGAGAAAAGAGGAAGGACAAAATTGATGTTGTAGATCTTAGAAACTTAGTTGAATTTTGGTAGCTTGGCAATATGAAACATTGCTCCTCTTTTTTTTAAAGCCAAAGTTCTCCTTTTATATGCTTACTTCATCTCCGAGGGTGAATCATCTATCATTTAGATTGTCATTCTTTTAGTGCTAACTAGCCCTATTGGATTTTCCCATGACATCAAGAGAAATCTATCTCTTCATGATAACCAAATTGAATGAGATTTTTCTGTCACCATCCTCTGTAACTTCTTGATCCTTTTGATCACTTTGTATTAATTCTAAAATCATAGAATATTACCTAGGATTTCCTTTGATCACCTCATTTAATATGCATCATTGATCTCTTGATTTGTTTCGGTTCCCCTTTTGCTTTGGGGGAAGGAAACTAGGATCATTTGATAAGTTTTTCTCTTTTAGGAATTCTAGGGCCTCCTTGATATCCCTCCTACATTAATGGCCTGACTACCATGGCCACCAGAAGAGGTATTAAATGTTATCATTTTCTTATTAATGAGATACCCATTCATCCGCCGATTTAAAAACTTGGCCTAGTGGTATAAGATTGATCTCGCCTTGTTTTGTGCCCACTTTTATAGATCAACTTCATCCCTTTTTGCACCCACTATTTTAGTCTTGGCCTCAGGGGTATATCCTACTTATATTATGGAAATGACGGGTATAAGATTTACATATGTGGATGCTTTAATAATATATTGACATGTTGGACACATCATACTTCCCCATGGGCTCATATCATGGGATTTATTAACTTTTTGCTTCAGAATTGACTTGGTAGATGCATGGAAGTATGACCAACTTTAAAAACATAGAGGTTAGATATAGGAAAAACCCAATAATTCTACTACAAATAACATGGCACCAATGTCCTCTAATTTGAGTTGGAGGTACATGTGGAAAATTATAATTGGATACTTGTTGGAATCTTATTAATACTGAGAAGGGGGGTGAATCAGTGTTAGCGTAGTTATGAACAATTTTTACTTCTTATCAATTTGAACTGGAACTTAAATTATGCATTCACCATAAACATAAACATTCAACATTACATGCGCAATACACATAACATAAGGATTTTACGTGGAAACCCAAATGGGAGAAAACAATGGAATGCTCTCTTATATTAAAAATCTTACATTCATGGAAGCACCAATTTTTGAAGTTCTCCAACACCAACTGGAAGAAGGCACCAACCACCTAGTTTTATAGGCTACGACCTGAAGGAAGCACTGAATCCCTGATTTAGTAGATTCAACTGGAAGGAGGTACCAACCCCCTGTTCCTTGCCCCATCCTACTGCCCTTATATGATCGTAGAAGAAATTTCTTTGGTGTTCTATTGATCCGCGCACTCTTCAGATTAGCCGTAGTTCTGTTGTTGTTGCAACATCCCCCCCATAAAATTTTGTAAATATTGGGGCCCCTCCTTTTATTTTGTTTTGAAACTTATCTTGCTCAAACTTAGCAAGTTTGCCTTTACACTTTTCCTCCTAGCTTTTGATCTCCCCCCCCCCCCCCAAAAAAAAAATCGATCTTTTTGGCCAAGGCAAATTTTTTCTATCTTTTAAAAGGCGCAGTTTTAACGATTAACTTTGCGCCTTTGGCGCAAATCCACCCATATTTTTGTTGTCGTTTTGCACAGTTTTAATGTTTAAATTTGCACCAAAAGCGTAAGTATTAACCTTAACTTTGCGCTGAAGGGCGCAAGTACTAATTTTAACCTTGCCGCCATTGCACCAGTATGACTCTTAAAATTGCTGCCCCTTCGCACAAGTTTTAACCTTAACTCTCACGCCAAATCAACGCAGAATCTAAGGCTAAGTCGCCCGCCATTGCGCAAACCCTAAAATTAAAATGGCCGCCAACAGGATGCGCCTCGCCCCTTCGTCGCAACATCTTGATCGTTGAGTTAGGGCTGAAATCGCCGCTCGTTGCACCACTTTTAACCTCAAAATTCCCGGTGAAGCCCCAATCCAAAGGCTCATTCCACGATCGTAGGGTGTAAGCATAAATCGCCGCTCGTTGCACAAATTTTAACAATACGATCACCACCACAACGCAACTCATCCTTTGGGTTAGCGCGCAAGTACGAAGTTGGTGAGTTATTTAATATTCCCCCGTGCAGAGTTTAGTGCCCATCGTATTGAGCCCCGTGCTCATCAATTCGCCAACCTACCACCCATGCGCATTTAATACTATCCCTATATATGTGCACCAAATGGGATTTTGGGTCATTGTATTATTGCCAAAGGAGAGCCGAGCTTTCCATTTGCTGTTGAAGAGCTTGGAACTGTCACTCGCCTGGGAACGCTCGTCGAATCACCGGAAGCTACTCCGAGGTTAACAGGTAGGTGTTCTACCTCCTTCCTTTTGATTTTATTCAAAATAAACCCATTTCAAGCTATGCTCCCCATTAAAATCAATTAGACATCCATTTGTTTCGCTAATATATCATAAGGAAACCATGCAAACCTCCCTTCAAGCTAATAAGAACACGAAACTGTGTTTTCTTCATTCGAGCCACGTCCCGAAAATCTGCCTTCCATGCCTATGCGTATCACCCTCTGAACGGTTGCTTCCTCGGTGTATTAAGAAATTTTTTCCCATGGCATTGTTGTTGATAACAATCAATCTCAAGGAAACATCACCATGGTTTTTAAAAGGGCCGTGAATTTGGCATTAGCTTTGTAGTCCACACTCTAACCCATAACATGAATGCTAATAACTAAAACGCCAGAACTGCACTCATCATGATGTAGGTGAAACCTACTCCAAGTGATAAAACCTTTTTGTTTGAGCCATATGCATTAGTAACGTTTTTTTTATAACTGCATTTTCTCCTTTCAAAGGCTTATAGGGAAATAATTGTTTTATATCAATATGATAAAAATGGCTAACATGCTCATTTCATGGAATTTACATTTTGGTCTACTGCATGGTGTGTTTGGTTTGTAAACCTTCCTCGTCACCCTTATATATAAAAGGTAATTTTATTCAAGAGCCGATACTGTTCTATGCTCAATCTCTGCCTAATAATATAGATCATAAGATGTATTGTGCTAAAACGATTGATTACAAATATGTCAAACTCCTCATTTTGTACCACCCCATCATCGCAGGTTTGACATGCACAGAAAATATGCAAGGAAGAAGGCTAAGCTCAGAGAATCTGACTCGGACGTGGAAATATTGTTAGATACCTCACTTGAAACCATGTTCAGTGACACACAAGCTACCACCGGAGTCCCTCCAGGAATCTCTGCCCCAGAATTTCAGTGGGGTGACTTATATAGGTTCATCAGGGATCAAGATTACCCTCAAGCTCCTATAGAAGATACTATGGTATATTCAAACATCAAGAAATATTTCCTCCATAAGGCAGCAACTCCTCCTGAGTTATTCCCATGCTCCGAGGTCATCGGCTAGATAATTCCCCATGTCAAGACTGATACAAGGTTCATTAACGACAAGAATGGGATGAACCTAGCATCTTTCGCACCCGAACATATCACAACTACTTACAAGTTACCCCAGGCTAGAGCTTGGTTGGATAATGATTGGATAGCAGAGAAAACTATGGATCCTCTGGAGTCTGCCAGAAAAATGATGATAAGTGACAGGAAAATCAGAAAAAGACACAATAATGACTATGAAAGTAACCTTCTAAAGACTCCCTATAGGCTCATTGTCTTGATGTTGAGTCAGGTTTTTGGCATGCCAAATGGAAATATTTTCAAGCTGGGATGGGTGCTAGTAATAGTCCATGTGTCCATGTCCGGTACCATTTTTAATTGGGTTGACATAGTTTCAGAAAGTTTAGTCTCGCAGCTAACCGTGGCCCAGGGAAGACTAACTCAGAAAAAATCAAATTTCTTCATGTCTTCTTATTTAATAGACTTTCCATTTAAGTAAGCACCCCTTCCCAGATTTGGGTTGTGTATGGAATAGAAAAGAGACTCCTCTCTTTGTGGCTACCCAACCCGCATGGGCAAGCAAATATGAAAATCACTACAAGCAGATTTGCGAGAGATTCATCATGCCCCTTTATCAGCTTATCTTTGTAGAAGAGCCAAACTGCATGTCTGAGAATGCCATGCCCATCATTGAAGAGTTTGGAGACTATTACCACACCCTAGAAGGCACCTATATCTGAATGAGTGGAGGATCCCAAGCTCCCTTTTTGTTTCCCCAGTATGTTATAGATTTTGTGGTGCACAAGGAAGCCTTAAGGAAACTCTTTGGCACTGGTGGAATCAACAGGATCCTCACTGAAAGGAATAAAGGTATATATCCACCAATTCCTTTCACTATCAACGCATACAGCCTCCCGAGGGAAAAAGAAGGAGAAAACTATGCTCAGGGCTTGGAAATCTTTCATTTCGGCACAAAGTTTTTCAGGAGGCATGACCGTTGTGGTAGGGTTGCTAAACATTTCCTTGATGTCAAAACTACCTTTGAGTACACCCATCTTATGGACCAAGATGAAGATTTCTTTCGTAGTGCTAGAAACTTGATAGAATTAGGGAAATGCTACAAGAAGAAAGGAGGAAAGGGTTCCACTCCCAATCTTGTCGACCTAATCCAAAAGGAGCAAGAGGCAGCAACATCTCAATCAGAGGGTTCAAGAGGAATGGAACATCAAGAGGAATGGAACAAGAAGAAGAAGATAGGCTTCAGAATCAACAGGAAGCAGACAACAACAACAACAAGAGGCTGCTAGAATACAAAGGGAGCAAGAGGCAAAAGTCCTACAGGAAGAGGAAGATAGGCTTCAGAAAGAGAAGGAAGTCAAAAAACAACAACAAGAAGAAGCTACTAGAATCAAACAGCAGCAAGATGAGGAAGTTTCCAAAGTCCAAAGGGAGCAAGAGGCAAAATATCGAAGGGAGGAAGAAGAAAGAATATTGCAGGGACAAGCTGCCAAATTGCAGCAAGAGGAAGAGGAGAGAGCCATGCAAGAAGAAGCATATAGGTTACAAGCCGAGTTAGCAAAGCTAGCTGAAAGGAAAGGAAAGGAAGAAGCTGAGAAAGCCACAGAACAAGGCCCATCCAGCCCGTAGACCATGGACTTAGATTTGCCAAAGTTAAACCAACCAGGGATTCCTGATGCAGGGGTTGTCTCTACAGAAGAATTAGCACTGACCCCATACAACCCCAGAAAGCAGCGCCAAGTGGCCAACCCGGATTCCGTTTACTTTCATGAGAAAAAGAAGGCTATTGTTGGCAGATTAGTAAAGAAAATGGAAATTGGACAAGACCTATATGAACTCAGAGTATAAGAGACCACACTTGTCCAAGGGACTGACCTCGACCCTGCATTCATGGCAAGATGCTCTGTAGCTGCAGCCCAGGCAAGCAAATCCAATGTCGAACGTCTGATTGAAGATAAGAAGAAATAAAGAGAGCTATGCTTCAAGATAAAATCTAACAGGAAGAATGAGGTGTTGGAGAGCAATGAATTAAAAAGGAAGTACAAGGAGCTTGCAGAAGAAAAGGAAGAAACAACCTCGAGAATCTTGCAACTCGAAAATGAAAAGAATACCCTAGAGATGCATCTGGAAATCTCAGAAGATGAGCAAAAGAACTTGAAAGTTCGCATATCAGAGTTGGAAGAACACGAGGCTAACAATGTTCAACAAATTAATTTCTTCAAGCCTCAATTCGAAAGATTGACGCAAGAAAAGGCTGGACTGTTAGAACAGCTCAAAGAAGCAAAAGAGAAGAAAGAAGATCTAGCCACATTTTACAAGCGACCCTGTGAAGCGCAAGAGAGAACTCATCAATTGCTAGTATTGATTACAGAGCAAGTCTGCAGCATCAAAGAAATGATAACAAAGATGACCTCCATTGAGGTTGAAGCACTCAAAAGAAAGGACAAGTATGCGCAACACGTGGCAGAAATTAAACAACAATTTCAATGGAGAGAAGGAAAATCTGGTTTTCCCTCAAACCTGCATGCCACAACAGCTGAGGAATTTGACATGGACACAGGAGTCCTCAAATTTTGTAGAGATTGTGGTAACAAGTTAAGTGTTGAGATCAGGAAGACCGTTAAGAAGTGTCACATTGTCTACTCCAAAATCCAGGAATCCCACGAGAAGTGTCATTTAACTTTACCTCAGACTATTTATGAGTTTCCCGAGAGATAACAACGCTTGGCACGATTGCATGGAATTTTGGACGTAGAGTTAGGCTATCTAAAGAAGATAGAGGTTATAACTTCAGAGGATATGCATCAATTCATTGAACAGGATGCTGCTCATACTTATCTCCTGGAAGATATTGCACAAGAGGTTGTAGCAGGGGTAGAAAGCATCAAATCAGACTTGCGCAAGCATAAGATAGCGCAGAATGTGACAATCTCGGCAAGAGGGAAAACCATCCTAAGAGAAATGTTAATTTTTGAGCATTAATTCAATTCACTCTAGGATCTTTATTGAGAGAATAACATGTACAGTATATCAATGCATATCAATCATAGCAAGCATATCAATCATCACAAGATGCAAACATAAGAGACAATAGACACACAGAGTTTTCGTGGGGAAAACCCTAAGGTGAAAAACCCCACAACTTCCTCAGAGATAGATAGAGAAATAGCACAACCCAAGTACACAGAGATAGTATCCTCCTAGCAGCTGATCCTCCTCCTCACATGTGTGCCACTTTTCGAGTGATGGATAAGTGAGTAATGAAGAAGTGATCAAAATAGAGATCGAGAGATCTCTATTTATACTTGTCCTGACTGCCCAATAAAATTATGGGGTCGACTTGTCTAGCTTAGTACAATAACCCATGGTTAACTTAATCAGGGCCAACCCCACACATGGTGGTCTAATAAACCATCGGCAAGTTATGACACTTGTCAATACAAATGACGACACTTCCTTATCGAGGAATAACACATCTCTATAGGATTATAATATACATAGATGAAATACATTCTGAAGTTACATATACATCAACAAGAAATTAGCCAGTGGGAAAGTTACATCCAGGAGGTGGACAAAGCAGCAGAAGCAAATGATTCCGTTGGAGAGAGCAAACTAGAAGAGGAGGAGCGACCCAATGAAACAGCAGGGCCATCTGGACCGTAATTTTTCTTATTACCTTTTGTACGAAATAGCTGAAAAGTTGTTATTGTATAAATATATTGAGAGACAGTTGGACTTTCCTTTTTGTCTTGTATGTAAGAGACTTTCACGAATCATTCCCATTTGGTGATTAGGCATTAAGTAACAAACTAAAGATTCCTAGGATTAGGGTACACTTGGTAGCTCTAGGAGCATTTTGTAAAGATATATATAGATGAATAGAAGAGGGAGAGAGGACTTTTGGCAGGTGACAAACATTTTATGTTGTGTACGTGAACTACTTTACTGCATGTATAAGGAATTCGATTTTGCCTAATGAAATCCTGGGAGATTACATTTTTTCCTGGAATGATGTGTTAAATGTTTGCTGGATTACTCCTGTATCATCTATACATTGCTGTGAGATCTTTCCTTACTGTTATGAATTACTTCTATGTGATGAATGCTCTCATTTTTTCTGTGCAAAGATGTTTATCTCAAATGAGTAATGGAATGTGTCTATTGAATTAAAGCTATCTTTAATATCTTTAATCTTCTGCTGGAACTGCATCTTCATGATTAAATAGTTATCTGTCTGATCTTTAGATGTTTCTTTCAGTGTATTACTCATCTTTAAAGTTTTCTCCTTGCAAGGATAGACTAGATTTTCTTATACAGTTTCATATTAGTTTAGATTAATTACCTGCATTTAGCTTAGGGCACTTGCATATCATCTTTAAAATAAAATACATAAACGGTGGATCGGGCCGCAACTGGTGCAAAGGTTATAAATCTTAAACTCTCACGGTAGCTGGAACCGTTAACCAGATGGATTCCCCAAGCCAAACAGTGAGCGATCTAATTGGGCTTGCTTACCGTGGAGAATCCCTTGCTGATTGATGCTACGATTTTCGAGGCATCAACAAGTTCATTCCATTATGCACACCTTCTGTATACTGATATCTTGTAATTGCTTAACTGTATCATGTAATTCACTTCACTGCATCAACATTACACACTTGATCCCATACTTCATAAAAATTATACAATCTGCACTCTGGTTCATCATACCATTCTGGTTTTGCGTATCTGCAAACTCAACTGATACTGTGCATCCTGTGTTGTGCTGCTATTATGACTTCACGCATTTCTATCAGATAACTTACTTCATTCCGCGCACCTTTTTCTATGCTACACTTCTATCTTAGTGCATCTATCTTAGATAATTTGTGACCCTCTACGTACCATCTATGATTCTATCTTTATGTTCTTATCACTTGTCTCAGATTAACCTCATCATAATGTGCATCTTCTACTATACTGCATCTCTCTCTTAGCGCATGTTATATCACCTCGCACATCACTTGTTGTGCTTCATGTCTATCTTCATGCATCTATATTAGGTAAAACACTTCATCTTTATGTGCATGATCTATTGTGCTACATTTTTCAAATCTGGTTCTTCTGCTATGTTGTTCCGATTCCATGAGCCACTAATACCCAAAAATTAGAAGCATTACAAATCAGATTACTACCACATTCGCATTTTCAAGCTTACTTAAACTCTCCAAATTGGATTCTTATTTATACTTGTTCTGCACAGACAGTATGTCCACAAGTTGGTCGTAGCGTCCCTTCTTCCTTGCTTCTCGGTCCAGCTTACTTCACGCTTCCACCACTTGTCATATTCTGCACCACTGAGGTATCACATCTTGTGGGCCTTGTGCATACTTGGTCTTTTGCATAGTGGGTCTTGCGCACTTTGGAATCACTTCCTGTGTGGTCCTGTTCCCTTGAAGTATCATCTCTTGTGGGTCTTGCACATTCGACTTGTTCGACAACCACTTTCTTTCGGGACTCTTGCACACTTCAACAACTTGTATACTTCTTCCAATTGGTGGGTCTTGGACATTCCAGAACTTGCACACTTGTCCAACCGCTTCTTTCTCCCAAGCCTCTTGCGCACTCTCGAACCTTGTCCAACCATCTCTTTGGAATTTACCTTTGAAGTAGCATGACTAGGTGGAATTGGGACTTGCACATGTACTTTATGTACTTCTTCAAACTAGATGTACTTATTATGTACTTCTTCATACTTGATGCACTTCTTATTTACTTCTTCAAACTAGATATACTTCTGCAATCTGGATGTACTTATTATTTACCTCTTCAAAATGGATTTCATATACTTCTTCAAACTGGCTTTCATATATTTCTGAAAATTGGAACAAGGATACTGAGTCCTCTTTGACATCAGTTGACATTAATGATGACCAAAGTCCTTCCACTGATGCATGCTTCATGATATTTCTTATATGCTTTTCATCTCTGTGTTGATCGTATGCTTAGTGATATTTCTCCCCCTTTGACATCAATGGCAAAGAGGTGCCTTTAATGCGCGATTTTAGATTCTTCGTTCTTCAGTTTTGTGCTTTCCTTCATACATCTGCTTGCTTCGATTACTCCCCATATATTCGTGCTTATTCTATTTTATTTCATTGTATTTGCTGCACAGAGCTCAGTCACGTTATGATCTGTACCTTCACATTGTCTCTGTAACTGTCTCGAGTATGCTCCCCCTATAAAGTTGCTAACTTCCTTCTATCTTGATCTTCTGTTCCTATCAGGCTTATTAATCACTCACACTTCTTCATTTATTGAGCAATCTTTCATGCCATATTACTATTGCATTTACTGTCCACTACAGAGTTCCATATGCTTCTAGTTTTCATTGTTTTCCATGTCGATTTCTTCCAGCATCCAACTTTTATTTTTGTTGCAGTTACTGCGCTGTGACCAGTCTTCATCACATTTTATGACTTTGCATTTATTTCCACGACATCCAAATATTCCTTCTTAATATCGCACATAATTTCGTCCGTAAACCAGCATGCCAACAAGGCGATGTGACTAATAAATCGTGAGAAGAATTCGATGTGTCATTTTTGTACTCAAGCTTTTTAGGAAACATCATTTCGATCACACAAAAAAATGAATTGGATTTCTGCTTTTTGTCATCTTGCTCGATTTCATTAACTCATGCAATGAATTTTGATGTCTCCATAGTCATATTCGAATTGCGCAGAGATGAATGCAATTAACCTCAATGGCTCTTCAATTTATTTTTGTGCACATAGGGAACCACCTTCCAATTCTATAAATGAGCTACGTATTGCCTGGTTCATCATCCTTGTTCATTCCCTGTCAAGCTTGTTCTGCATGTCACAGCTTCCGAGTTTCTCATCTTCATCCATCATGTCTTCTTTCTTCCAAATATTCAACAACTCATTCAACAATCTCTCTCGACAGTTCAGTCGTCGTAGGCTGAGTTTGTACAACTGAAGGTGGACATGGGGATTTGGTAATCCCAAATGAGGGAATCTAATTTCAATCATTTGTACGTACAGTCGCAGGTCAATCACAACAATGCTAAGGGGTTGTTCAATATGAACAAGAGATTCGACTTCGTAGAGAGGAAACAACAACATATTCTTGACTTGTTGAATCTGATTCGGACAGAACAATCCATTGCCAATGCATTGTCTTCAACTCTGCAACTTTGTCCACTGCTGCAATCCTCATAATTCATTGAGCAAGCTCCGATGGACATTAGAGAAAATTTGGGGTCTAAAATGGGCCTTATAAGAATACAAGACACCTTGTAATAAAATGATCCATTGAATTCAAGAACCAATAGAATTTCAAGAAAGAGTCAACCATAATGGTTGACATGGCATATTTGACATTTAAAAAACTACTTTTTAAACTCGTATTTTTAACATATATCCATGTCATTTTACTCAAATTTCGAGTGGGAGCACTCGTTGGATGCATAATTAAATTACGCAAATAACTAGTACCCACACTACATACTTCTGAGCTACCCCACCTCACAAAAAATGAGAAATACATCAAAAAACATGTTATTTTCAAAGTAACACATTTTATTATTATTATGTATTTCCCATTTTTAATGCGGTGGGGTACCTCAAAAGTATGCAGTGTAGGTACTCATTGGATGTGGAATTTTTGGAATTTAATTCTTCATTCAACGAGTGCTCCCGCTCGAAATTTGAGTAAAAAGACAGGGAGATATGTTGAAAATACGAAGAAAAAAATAGTTTTTTTCTCTTTTTCTCCAAAATTCATAAATATTATTTTATTATTTTAACTATTATTTTATTATTTTCCTTAGGAGGCCCATTTTAGACCTCAAATTTTCTCTAATGTCTTGAACTTCGTCTTTCACAACAACCAACCAATCATGACGCGGAGTTGGACTTCGAGCTACGACTATGAATCAATTTCATTATTATCATTTTTTGTTGAATACGACTCCCATCATCGTCTTTGTACTTCAATTGACGTTAGGCCTCATCATGATACCTCTTTGTACTTCAAATCTGTTTTCTGCGATAGAGGTCTCATGTAATTTTGTAAAGACAAATTTTGAATATAATACAAACTTTGTTTATGTATCTGTGCGGGCCTTGTGTATGTTCATCAGTAATACTTATTTGTACTCTTCTTTCTACTGTTACATGTATGAGCTCTTTGTGCGACAATTCAACATATATTTGCAAATAATTGCAACATAACATTAGTGCGACTAGAAACTTCAAATATTCTCTAACTGTAATGCTTACTAATACATTCCTTGAATTCCTAATGAATCTCATGTTGAATTCGAGGATCCTACTTATCTTTTTAGAGATCAACAAGATGGGCAGCAATCACTTGCTTCTTGCGACGAGCCTGTGTCATCTGTTTGAGTAGATTTCTTTAACCATTTCTTCATGTGCACACTTCCATTTCAATACAACGCGTAACTATCTTTCATTTTGGTCCTTGTGTTGCAGTTGACGTTATGTGGAGTATTTCTATCTGGACAATTTATTGTTCTTCGACAATATTGAGCCTTCTTCCCAAAACCATCACATGCATAACATCTCATAGTTTGACAATATTTCACAATATGACCATTGTAATTGCACCTTGCGCACTTCAATGTATTTATCCTTCTTCAGGTAGTGTAACAAAAAAAGTTGTAATTATTGAAGGAATTATCATACATGAATGGCTTCATTTGATTTGGACTGTAATTGTTATTGCATACCTTCTTAGTTGTTCTATCATAGCCAAGTCCTTATTTGTTTTTCAGTGATATCTGATCGTTCAAAATATTATTCAGGATTGATGTATTGTCTTTGAATTTGTTCTTCATTTATTCTTTAAGACAAGCCTTCTCACTCTCTGAATGTGCACAGTTCGAAGTATCAATAATGTGACCTTTCCCTTTTGAGTTAGCCAATTTTTCTTCTAA
The DNA here is from genome assembly GCA_027924585.1 of Larix kaempferi. NCBI lineage: Eukaryota > Viridiplantae > Streptophyta > Pinopsida > Pinales > Pinaceae > Larix > Larix kaempferi. The sequence goes on along the minus strand of BSBM01000451.1, from coordinate 3,957,734 downwards.
ATAGGAGGTCTCTCTATTTTTTTGTTCGAGTTGACTTTTCAGTAGATCATGTTTCTACTCTGACTCTTCCAATGATGTCTTCAATACCGATTTCTCTTCTTCAAGCTTTATGGTTTTGTCCACTGCGCAGTTTAACTGCTTCTCAAGATTCATTTATTTTTCACTACCTTGTTTTTCAGGAGACTCACGAATAACTTGGCTTGCTCGACTTATTCTTCATACTTTGACAATTGGTCCTGCAAGAGTTTTTTCTTCCTTCTTGAATTCTTTAATTCATCCAAGGCACTAACTATTTTACCTTCCCAGTCAACCTCTGTAGCTTCTTCTTCTTCTTCATATTGACTGTCTGATTTAATTTCCGGGACAGGATTTGGAGGTGTATTAAAGGTTCCACTAAGAAGTACTTATCCAGTGTTCTTGATTGACTATGCACATTCAACATGTATTGCTTGATAGGGGGACAACACTTTTTCTTTTATTCACTACTTTCATCTTCCAAAAAGGCCATGAAAAGCACTTCTTTTGGACTTTCATCACATTCACTTTCTTCGAATGAACTATTTTCTTCCTTAGAGTACAAACTCTTCCTTTGTTTTGGGACTTTCTTCCTGTTCTTGGATCTATCCCATGTACGTGCCAACCTTTCTTCATTGTAATTAGTCTATTATTTGTTATCACTATCTCTGCCTTCTTTATACACACACTTTGAGGTGAAGTGGCCTACTTTTCCACATTTAAAACATTTGAAGGGTAAATTCCCCTTATACTTGCCACATTGCCTTTTCAACTTTATCACAAGGTTTACTTCTTCCTAATCCAATTAATCACAAGAGCCTTTGTCATGCTCGTGTTTTGCTTTCCTGGTAGCTTTAAAGGCTACTTATTTTTTGATAGGATTTTACCTTTCAGTTCTCATCTCATACACAGTCAGGATCCCATGAAGCTCATCCTTTGTTAAATCTGGAAGATTGGTTATGTCTTCTAACACGAATGCCTTTGAGTCAAACTTGGAGGAAAAGTTATTAATATATTCCACACAATCGATTCTTCAGTTAGTGTAAATCCAAGACTTTTGATGGCATTAACTAACTCATCAACTTGAAAAAAGTACGAGGAAACATTTTCTTCATCCTTAATTCTCAACGACTCATATAGTCCAGAGTAAGTATGTAGTTTTACCTTCTTTACTTTCTCGTCTCCTTCATAGATGTTTCTGAGCTTGTCCCATACATCCTTAGCTGAAACATAGTGAATGAATTTAGTGAAATCAATGTCTGTTAACCCGCATAATAGTGCATTCCTTTCTCTTGCATTGCATTCATACTTTCTTATCTCAAATTAATGGATCAACTAGTGCAGTTGCAAGAACATTATAACCATTCTCAATAGACTTCCAGACATTAGCATAGAGGGATTGTAGATATACTTCCATTCTTATCCTCCAGAAGGTGTAGTTGGAGCTATCAAATATTTGTGCTCTATTGGTGGAGAGTCCTTCCTGATTGTCCATATAGGTGCAAGGATTTATCTTCCAAATGTTAGGCTATTATTGAAGACACCTGCTCTGATACCAATTGTTGGAATATTATTAATACTGAGAGGTGGGGGGGTGAACCCGTATTAGCACAGTTATGAACAATTTTTACTTCTTATCAATTTGAACGGGAACTTAAATTATGCATTCACCATAAACATAAACATTCAACATTACATGCGCAATACACATAACACAAGGATTTTTACATGGAAAACAAAACGAGAGAAAACCACAGAATGCTCTCTTATATTAAAAATATTACACTCATGGAAGCACCAAATTTTGAAGTTCTCCAACACCAACTGGAAGGAGGCACCAAACCCATGGTTTTACACGCTACGACCTGAAGGAAGCACCGACTCCCTAATTTATCAACTTCAACTAGAAGGAGGCACCAACCCCCTATTCCTTGCCTCATCTCGCCGCCCTTATATGAATATAGAATATATTTCTTTGTTTTTCTACTGCTCCGTTCACTCTTCATATTAATTGCAGTTCATTCTGTTGTGCGCACATTTTGTATACTAATATCTTGCAAGCACTGAACTGTATCACATACTTCACTTCACTTAGTTAACATTACACAATTTATCCCATACTTCATAACATTCTGCAATATGTGCTTTGGTTCATCATACCATTTTGTTTTTGTGCATCTTAAAACTCAACTTATACTGCACATCCTGTGTTGTGCTTTGGTTCTGACTTCGTGCATCTATATTAGATAACTTACTTCATTCTACGCACCTTCTGCTATGCTACACTTATGTCTTGGTGCATATCTCTTAGATAACTCGTGACCTTCTGCATACCATCTGTGATACTATCTTTCTTTTCTTAGTACATGTCTTAGATTAACCTCATCATACTATGCATCTTCTGCTGTGCTGCATCTATGTCTTCGTGCATGCTATATTACCTAGCACATCACTTGTTGTGTTGCATTTTGCGCATCCATCTCTTCTGCTAGATTATGTTGTTCTAGTTCCACAAGCCATTGATACCCCAAAATTATAAGCTTTCCAAATCAGAGTACTACCAAATTCTCATTTTCAAGCTTACTTCAACTCTCCAACTTGGCTTCTAAGTTGGTTGTAGCATCCCTTCTTCCTTGCTTCTCGGTCCAGCTTACTTCATGTTTCTGCCGCTTGTCATATTCTATGCCACTGAGGTATCACACCTTGTGGGTCTTGCACATACTTGGTCCTTTGCATAGTGGGTCTTGCGCACTTTAGAATCACTTCATGTGTGGTATTTCACCCTTGAAGTATCATCGCTTGTGGGTCTTGCGCATTCAACTTGTCTGACTTCCATGTTGAAGAATGTAACTTTAGAAGATATTCTTATTTGTATTATTTGTATAATTTGTATTGTACACCCTACATGGATAATTATTGATGTAATTGATCATGTAAAATTCATTGAAAGAGTCAATGGAAACCCTAACTATTAGGTCGGATTGGAAAGATATAGAAAATAATATTTTATTATGAATTAGACAAGTCGGCCCGATTAGGAGAGTCAAGTTGGCCATGTTGGTAAAAATGTCAATTCAATTTTTTAGTATAAATGATGATCTCTCCCTCCTCATTTTGTCACCACTCTCACTCATCAAGCTCACATGAGTAGGAGAGATAGAGTCAAGTGAATAGTTGATTTTAGAGTCTTCTTGTTTTGGGTCTTTGCACGAGGAATACTATTGTACATTCTGACGAATCTATATAGAAGAAATTGAATGTTTTTTTTCCGTCCCACAAGGGTTTTCCCATGATTAATTATTGCATACTATTGTTCATGCTATGCTTGTTTATATTTTAGTGATCCATTTTGTTACTGCATTTAAAAATCTAACACGGGTTCAGAGTAGGCCTGAAAGAAAACATTGTGCAGCTATTGCAACTGCAGAAACTAGGGTTTCTATTTCAAGAAGAGTTCTCCACATATTAGATAAGAAATAGGGTGAAAGCAACTCGCCTCACTGAGGCACATCTTTCTCTCGAAGCATAATTCAATTCCAAGAATTTTCATTTTTGGGCCCACCACTGCAGCTCGGGAAACTAGGGAATCAAGTTTTTGGAGGATCTGTCCACAAAATCGAAAGAAAAGTACCTTTTTTCAACTCGCCTTAGGGAGGTGCATCTTTTCCTCCTCTCATATTTTCAAGATCCTGAAGTTGAGAAATTAGGGTTTCTCTGACAAACCCTAGGTCACCCTGCAGCCAGATCTCAGAAATCAACTTTTGGTTGGAGCATCTCATTTGGTAAGTTATACTCTCTCTATTTCCATTTGAGGTTTTCATTTATCAAGTTTATCAAGATGACAAATCATACCGAGCTTGAGGATAAGCTTGAAGGAACATAAAATGTTGTATTCAAGCAGAGAATAAGCACATACACAGAATAATAATGACAAAGAAAATGAGTCGAACGTTCAACTTCTTGGCATTCATCTTGGAATCAATATTTGTACATCATGGATGTGGTTGGAGTAGTTGTACATGCTCCAACTGCTTCTTTGGTTAATTACATAACATAGGTTAATGATGGAAATTAAGGGCTTTGAAGGGTCCCTCCAACATCTCCCCCGCCAACAAAAGGATTCTTCATCCTGAAGAGAGAAATTATGCAGAAATCAACCATGACTGGTGTCTCATCAGCATCCGTCTTCAATCTGGAAACAGTCGATCAGAGCCTCACCCTTTACTCAACTATCTAGAATCATCTTCAACGGCTCAAAGGAAGGTCTTTTGGCTCTACTTTCTATGCCATCTCTTGTCCTTCAATGTCTGAGGTCACACTTCAAGGAATGCTTATGCATTTCTACACCGAGGGGGACTCGATCAATTCAATTGTTCTGGGTGTCATCATTTTTTCATTAAACTCATTTCTGTGCGATGTAAATTGTTTTATGCTTGAATGTGGTCTTCGTCGACTTATTTTGCCGTGATATGCCTACAAGTGCAGAATATATATGCTCAGTACATGTGTTGTTGATCATGGTCGGGATCGACTACTTACGAATATGGTCGTGGTTGACTACTTTAAATTTAACTGAATCGACTCAACTCGACAAGTTGGCTAGAAACCAGATGAATTACAAAATTGGAGGGGGTTGCTTGCCTCAAACGAGACTCACATTTCATCCCCTCGCGACTAAAAAAATTAAAAGCAAAGTTACTTCGAGACACATCGATGCAAAATAAACCACCATGTTACATCGACCACATTTAAAAGAAATGACTCGACCATACATATCAACGTTGACCAAAATAGAACCATCTTTTCACATATTACATCGACCAAAATACAAAGCAGCCTTAATAAGATGTCGACCTCGACCAAAGGTGGAAACCGACCGTATTTTACAAGTAAGATAGTCGACCCTATTTTAACATCTTACTCTTCCTCATTGTAATTTTTACATTGACCATACTTTTTAATAGCTGTAAAGCATACTGGCCAATTTCTCATAATTTATAATAACCATTGACCAAGTTATAAAGCAGAACGACCAATTACGATTGACCATATTATTGTAGTCGACATCGAAAGTGAGTTTGGTCGGGTAGTCGACAGCTTCAATTGCTTGTGATCGGGTTCCAAATGGTATGATGTAGAGAAAGTAGATATTGAGAGTTCAATCCAATGGAAAGTAACATAATCAAGAGCATTGATGTCACATATAAACTTCTATGACATTCAAGAAATGAAGCGCACTCCACAAGATGAATAAGAGTTGGTGGTTTAAATCTAGCCAACAATGTCATCTCTTCCCTTCACTGCTACTATTGATAAGATTTCCTTGTTAGGAAATATCTTCTTGGCCGGCAAGTTGAATACTGGTTTCCAAGTCAATTGATCATAACTTGGTGAGTTACATTTACTATTGGAAACAAGACTCTGATGGGTCTGTTGGATGGCCAAAGTAGTCGATGATATATAATCGACGGGGACTTGCATGAGTTATTATAACTGTTTCACTTTGTGTTATCGACCATAGTTAAGAAAAAAACTTGTAATCTCATCAACCACAAATGCATTAAGCTCAATTGAAAAAATCTTGTTCTGTTCGACGAACTGCTGCATCCGTCGACAACCATCATTAAATTGACATTAAGTTCTGAACATGACTATAATATTACTCGACCATAGGACTCAACATATGATCAATTTTCACTTGGCTCAATTCTAATGAATTAATAGGTCAAAAAACAAAGAATTAACCAATATATTGGTCAACAAGTTTTGCGTGGTTTGATTGCAAAAATAAATGGCATGTTTTCACCATTCAACAACAACGTGAGGTCGAAATCAATGTCTAGGTCGATGAGAAATCTCCCAATGTCGTGGTCGAAGACTCCATCGTTGGCGGATGACTCTCAACAAGTTGATGGATAGCGAGTTACTTTCATCAATGGTCGATAGAATCCTCGAGCCAGAAAAGATAATGTACAGCAAACATGCAGAGGCATCTCCGCGTCATAATATTTATTTCTTGCAGGTTGCTTTTACATCACACATTTTCTTCCGAGTTCATACGCCTTCCCTTTTGTTGTTGCTATCACCGAGCTAAAAGAGAACGACAACGACACCACTGTTGTATTCAAGCAGATAATAAGCACATACACAAAATAATCAAGACAAAGAGAATGAGTCGAACATTCAACTGCTTGGCATTCATCTTGGAATAAATATTTGTACATCATGGATTTGGTTGGAGCGGTTGTACCAGATCCAACTGCTTCTTTGGTTAATTACATAACATAGGTTAATGATGGCAATTGAGGGCCCTAGAGGGTCCATCCAACAGAGAAATTCGGAGCATGGAAGTATAGGGTGATGCTCATCCTAGAAGAGCATGAATTGGACAAGTATGTCACTGAAGTAGTTGTAGAGCTAGAGGGAGATGAGGCCAAAGCAAAGCACAAGAAGAACCTGATCAAATCCCGAGGATCATAGCTGACTCCATTAAGGATCACTTGATCTCACACATCTCATCTTTGAAGAATCTGAAAGAGATGTTTGATGCATTGAAAGGATTATTTGAAGGAACCAACATCAATAGGAAGATGACCTTAAGGACTTGTTGATGCCCCGAAAATCGCAGCATCAAGCAGCAAGGGATTCTCCCCAGTGAACAGTCCCAATCAGCTTGTTCACCGTTTGGTGTGGGGAATCCGTCCAGTTAACGGTTCCGGCTACCGTAAGATTTAAATATTTGTAGTCTTCCGCACCAGTTGCAGCCCGATCCACCGTTTTGTGATTTTATTATTTAAGATGTTATGCAAGTGCCCTAAGCTAATTTAATCTAAATGCAGAGCTGAAACAAATCTTTATATAAAACTAAGACAAAGCAAATCTAATCTATCCTTGCAAGGAGCAAACTGTAAATATGAGCAATACGCTGAAAGAAAACATCTAAAGATCATACAGATAGTCGTTAAATCTAAAGATGCAATCTCAGCAGGAGGTAGAAGATATTAAAGATAGCTTCAATTTCAAATGCAATCCATTCCATTACTCATTTAAGAGAGACATCATTGTACAGGAAAATAGAAAGATCATTCATTACACAGAAATAATTCATAGCAGCAAAGAAAGATCTCATTGTAATATGTGAATGACACAAGAATAGTCCAGCAAGCTTTCAACACACAATTCCAAGGAAAAAAAACACCCTCTCCAGGCTTTCATTAGGAAAAATCCAGTTCCTTATACATGTAGAGAAGTAATTCTTGTACAAGACAGAAAATGTCTTTCACTTGCCAAAAAGTCCTTTCTTACTCTTCTATTATTCTATTTATAAATTTTCAAATTGCTCCTTGAGCTGACAAGTGTGCCCTAAATTCTAGAACCTTCTAATTTGTCTTTTAGTGTATAGTTACAAAAAACACAAATTAGTGAAGGGTCTACCATATAAAACAAAATTGGAGCCAGCTGAACTTTTAAAATAGCTATACAATCAAGGAACTTCAGCCTTTTCTCACATTAAACGAATAAGAATTCTAGTGGTTCATTTATTTTATTTGGTTTCCCTTTGCTGACTTGCTACCTCATCCCTAACAACTGGCTCGCTTGAGGATGCTTGGCCATCTACACTTTGGATATGTGTGGCCCATTGACTAAGCTCTTTCATGATTATTTTTCTCCGAACAGATAATGTTGCCTTTGCTGCAATCTCATGCTTGCGCAAATATGATTTGACTTGTACTGCTCCTACTGTTGCTTCTTGGGCAATTGCTTCCAGAAAGTAGATATGCACAGCGGGTTGGCCTATAATCTGTTGGAGTTCATCTTGGGTTATCACCTCCACCTTTTTAACATAATCCAACCCTTGGTCCAACTCGCCTTGCAACTCATCTAACCGATGTTCTCGTTTTGGGAATTCATTGATAGTTTCAGGCAGAACAAAGTGGCACTTGCCATGGGATTCTCTGATTTTGGAGTAGAAAGAGTGACATTTGCGGATAGTTTTTCTGATCTCCAAGCTTAGCTTGGCGCCACAGTCTTTACTGAATTCAAGGACTCCCACATCCAATTCAAATTCTTCTTTGGTGGTGGTATGCAAGGTTGAGGGGAATCCATATTTTCCTCTTCTCCATTCAAATTGTTGTTTTAACTCTTCCAAATGCTTTGCAAATCTGTCTCTGTTCCTTAAGGCTCCAACTTCGATGGCTGTCATTTTCATGATCATTTCCTTAACATTGCAAATTTCTCATGAGATCAGCACCAGTAGCTGATGGCCTTTTAATATCATGTCACATGCTTGCTTGTGAAATGTGAACAGATCTTGCTTGTTTTCCATTGCTTCTTTGAGCTATTTCAACAACTGCTCCTTTTCTTGGATTAACCCCTCATATTGATCCTTGGGGAGATAAATTTGTTGGGCCTTGCTGGCTTCGAGCTCCTCCAATTCTGATATCCGGGCCTTCAAGTTCTTTTGCTCGTCTTCGGAGATGGCTAGCTGCATTTGTAGTGAATTCTTCTCATTTTCAAGTTGTAGAGCTCTCGAAGTTATCCTTAACTTCTCCTCTGTCATTTCCCTGTATTTCTTCTTCAATTCATTCGCTTCTAGAACCTCCCTCTTCATGTCATCTCTTATTTTGAAGCATTGATCTCTGTAATGATTTATTTCATTTATTAACCAATCAGTATTGGCTTTACTCGCCTCGGCTGATGCCACAATGCATTGGGATTGGAATGAAGGGTCAACATCAGTTCCTTGGACCAGTGTGGTTTCTGACACCCTAAATTCATACAAGTTCTCCCCAATTTCCATTTTCCTCATTCTTCAGTCAATGATAGCACTTTTCTGCTCATAAAAATACACGGAATCCAAGTTGGCCACCTGGCGCTGCTTTCTGGGGTTGTACGGGGTCAACACTAAACCTTCAATAGAAGCAACCCCTTCTCGAGCTATCCCTGGTTGGCCTATCAATGGCGGATCCAACTCCATGTCTTGTGGAGTAGACGGTTTTGTCTCGGGAGTTTTCTTGGTCTAGTCCCTTTGCTGCTTGTCAGCTAGCTCTGCTAATTCCTTTTGTAATCTGTCTGCCTCTTCTAACAGAATCCTCTCTTCTTCTTTCTCCTCTTGTAGTTTAGCATCCTGTTCCTGGAGGATTCTTTCTTCTTCCTCTCTTTGGGCCCTTGCTTCATTTTCCTTTTGGCTTCTGGCAGCCTCATCTTCCAAATCCTTTTTCTCCTGCTCCCTCTGTACTCTGGTAGCTTCCTTTTGCTGCTGCAATTGAACAGCCTGCTCTCTTTGGATTCTTGCTGCCTCTTCCTCTTGGATCTTGGCAGCTTGTTCATTTTGAATCCTAGCTGCTTCTTGATCCTGCTGATGCTTGATAGTTTGCTCTCACAATACCATGTCTTCTTCCCCATGGTCTATCCCTGCTGAAACTCCTGATTGGGACGCTATTGCTTCCTGTTCCTTTTGAATTAGGCTGACAGGCCTAGGTTTAGGGATTTTTGCACCTTTCTTCTTGTAGTGCTTGCCTAATTCTGTTAAGTTTCGAGCACTACGGAAAAACTCTTCCTCTTTGTCCTTAAGATGGGCATACTCGAAGGTGGTTTTGAGATCAACAATATGTTTGGAAACTTCACCACAAGGGTCATGCCTTCTGAAAAACTTTGTTCCGAGATGGAAGATATCTAGATCTTGAACATAGTTTTCTCCTTCCCTGGCCCTCGGGAGGCTATATGCGCCGACAGTGAAAGGAATTGGTGGATAAATCCCTTTCCTCCTTTCAGTAAGAACCCTGCTGATTCCGCCAACACTAAAGAGTTGCCTTATGCCTTCCCTATGAATGACAAAATGTGTAGCATATATGGGAAGCAAAAAGGGAGCTACGGATCCTCCATTCATCTGGATATAGGTACCTTCCATACTATGATAATAATCACAAGTGCTTTGATGATGGGCATGGCATTCTTTGACATGCAATCTAGTTCCTTCACAAAAATAAGCTGGTACAATGGCATGATGAATTTCTCGCAAACTTGCTTGTAATGGCTTGCGTATTTACTTACCCATGTGAGTTGATAGGCCATGAATAGAGGCGTTTCTTTTGGCTTCCATGAGCAGCACAAGTCTGGGAAGGTGTGTTTGCTCAATAAGCCATCTATCAAATAGGAAGACATGAAGAAATCTGCCTTCTTTTGAGTCATCCCTCCCTGAGCCCCAGTTAATTGTGAGGCTAGACTATCTGAAATTATGTCGGCCCAATTAAAAATGGTGCCATTCATGGCTATATGAAAAATTACTGGCACCCATATGATCTTAAAAATATTTCCATTAGGCATGCTGAAGAGCGGACTCAACATCAGAACGATGAGTCTATAAGGAGTCTTGAGGAGGTTGCTTTCATATTCATTGTTGTTCCTCCTTCTTATCTGCCTGTCAGATATCATCATTTTCCTGGCGGCGTCTAGCGGGTCCTTAGGATGCTCTGTTATATATTTATCATCTAAACAAGCTCTGGGTTGAGGTAATCTGTAGGTGGCTGAGATATGCTCAAAAGCAAAAGATGCTAGATTCAACCCATTTTTATCATTTATGAACCTAGTGTCAGTCTTGATGTGAGGTATGAACCAACCAATGACTTCAGAACACGGGAACAATTCAGGACGAGTCGTTGCCTTATGGAGGTAAGACCTTCGGATGTTTGCATATACCAGAGAGTCTTCTATGGGGGCTTGAGGATTTTTTTGGTCCATGATAAACCTATATAGATCACCCCACTGGAATTTCGGGGCAGAGCTTCTAGGGGGCACATTGGTGGTAGCTTGTGCGTCAGTGAACATTGTCTCGAGTGAAGTATCCAATAGGATTTCTACGTTTGAATCTGAGTCGATCTTTTGCGCTGCTTTCTTCTTTGCAGACCTCCTATGAATTATAATCCTGTGGTGAGCATGGCAGTACAAATAAGGCGTGTGTAGATATTCATCTATTATTAAAATGCAAAGTCTTTTATAGATTTGTGAAAGAAAAGACATAGTTGACTTTAACTAGATAAATTTCAAGTATTAATCAACATAGATATGGAAAATCCCAGAATATGCTACTTCCAAAAATATGGAGGTTGTTTTAACAAAAGATCCACTAATTCTCAGTTCAGCTACCATTTCATAGTTGACAATCATGAGAAACACCAGACGCTAACACAAGCCACTATGGTTTCATGTATGAGACAAATTGCATTATGGTTCAATCACTCTTTGAAAGATAGTTCTAGAACCTATGTGACGTTTTAGGGTCGTGGTTGCCTTGATTTCATGCTTGATTGGCCCATCACGTCAAAGCTAGTTTGTAGTCTGGGAAATTTAACAACAAGGAGAGCGACATGGTGAAAAGGTCGCGATATACGCTTCCAATTTGCGCTATTACTTTGTTCAAAATGTAGGTGTCTTCTAAAACAAACCCAGCCAGGAGAAACTAATGGAGGGATAAGGAACTGGAGTACTTTAATGGTATCATGTCATTCACTGAAACGTGCAAGTGCCTAAATGTTTTGCGCGACTGGGGGGACCATTGGGTTTTCACCAGTAAGGCGGATAAATACACATGAGTGGTTTATAAGTGAACGAGGGGCCATTCATAATGTTCCCTACAGCAGAACTGTCATTTTGATTTTATCGTGTTCAAACAAAAAGGAGGGGAGTTTGGCGAGCATTCTTTTAGTTTCATGATCTAGGCGCGAATGTATAATCCTTGATGGGCTAGCAGGTATTGGTAAAATTTTCTTGGCTTGAAGGCATTGACATAACCACCATGCCTTCCTATGCATACGCTTGTCACAGAATCTAAGCGATTCATAGCACTAAATCACCCATCAGATACTTAAGCCGTTTATTCATCGTATGCACGTAGCCACCATGATTCCTAGCATTCCCTTCCATGGGGTGAACATGCATGCGGTGTTTCAAAGTAAACAAGCACTGGCTAAAGATTTGGACTTGAAACGACATCTAAGTGGGCTAACTGTGGCCACTAGGATTTAACCGAGGAAAAACTCAGGGATGGAACGTTGCGTGGGAAGGACCTACTTAGGGTGTTGCACAAGTGATAGCATGACAAACCTGAGGCTAGCCGGTGTTGATAGGGCTCTCCAAGTCCCAGTTCGCATAGGGCGATTTCGTATCCTCATTCTAGAACAAGGAAGAAAATGGTTGTTCCATGCCCTTAGAGGTATACATATAGTAATAGGAGTTACCTACGGGGTAAAACAAGAAAAGAACGGGCATAGCACCTACCTATCAAACTTGTGGGGTCCCTGGAGGGCTGGCGGACGTTCCAAGATGGGCGATGGTTCCCACAGGCGTGTTGCAGCGAATGGGGAGCTTTGTTCTCGGATGGCAAGTGGTGAGCTCTATTCAAATTGACAAATGACAGAATAACTTTCAAAACCCCATTGCATGCGTTTATAATGTGGTGGCATTTATGTCGCGTGAGGTGGTGGGTTGGCGAATTGAATGAGCACGAGGCTCGATAACCTGTGACTTTAAGACGGCACATGGCCGCATTCATGACCCTATCGACTCCAACATTGTACATGCACCAAAATAAATTATCGCGCCCACAGCGGCGATTGCAAGATTAAGGCCTACGCTAAATTCTCAAGCGGTGAGCATAACATTAAATCTGCCGCCAAAGCGGCACCCGCAGTGTTAAATCCTGCGACGACAGTACTGTGCCCAAAAAATGAGCTTGGGGTTGCGGTGCTATGATGGCGGGGTTATAAGGACAAGCCTTGCGCCTTTGACACAAGGTTTAGTCATAAAACATGTGCTAACGAGAATCGTGCCAACAAGCCAATAAAAGATATTTTCATGTAGGTGCTCATTTCAGGATTGGTTTTGCACCAACGGCGGTCAAGATATGGTTATAAAATGCATCGAGCAGTGGAGTTATGATTAGTAACTGCGCCGAAGAGAAAAGGCGACCAGACAAAGGAGCAAGGCGGTGGATTTAGAGTTAACTTCTGTGCCAAGATGGGAGACTTAGCATTAGTAGTTGCACTAAGGCACGGCCGATTTATAGTTAAAAAATGTGCCAAGCGGGATATCTATGGTTGAAACTTGTGCCAAAGGGCGACTGAATTAAGGCTAACAAATGCGTTGAAGAGAAAAGGTGAGTTTGCCTTAGAGAAAATAATCTAGAAAATTTTTGGAAAGCAAGTGTTTGAAACTTTGCCAAGTTAAAGAGAAAAAATAAGTCCGAAAGACAAGGAAAACACTTGTTACAAAACGTGCAGGAGGAGGGGCCCCAAATATCTCCAAAATTTTGGGGAAGGATGTTGCAGCAACAACAATTGGCGAATCGCTGGCGAACACAGATCTCTGAAAAACTCTCTCTCGTTCATAGGAAATTTTAAAAGCTATTCACCTTGCATGCAATAGTCAGCTTGAGCGTTTGAATTTCGGCAAAGGAAGCGATCACTTTATCCGTTGGTCATTGGGCAAGGGGAGCTTCGATAAATTCATATTTAAGACTCTCCAAGGGCCAAAATATGGCGTTCATTTTTTTAGAAGATCCATCTTTTAGACGACCACTGTCATCGAACTCCATAGGATCGTAACAACATCTCATAGACAATATCCTCTTGTTCCTCATTCCCATGCTGCTTGCACCCTTTTGGATGTTCATGTGTTTGACAACTTTTTGTTGTCTGAGACTTCCAAAAATAGTTTCCTTAAAGTTCCAATGTTTGATTTTGGTTCTTCAATCCATAATGTCCTTTTGTGTGAGCGGGAGATTTTATTTGATTTATCAAGCCTCACGGACGGAGAAGAACCTAACTTGAGCTGAGTCTTTTGAACAACTTTCTTGACTTGAACATTTTGCTTTTATCTTAGCCATGTTTTGATTGAGGCAAGAATTTCTGGAAAATAGACTTTTAATTATAAGCCTTTTGGATTTAGATTTGCAGCATGGAGTCATTTTAATACCCTATGCCTTCGAGATGTGCTTCCTTTCCTTGGGTCCAACTACAACGATCTTCTTGAGATGCTTATAAATGTGAGAGTGGATGGAGCTCGAAGATAGTGATAGAGATAATCATAGATCTCTGCTATTAAACAAGGGTTAATGCGACCAACAAATAGGATCTCTTCATTCTGGAAAATGATCAGCAAAAGCCAAAATGCATAGATAAACTTTCTTTTGAGGATACATTTCTAGCTTCATGAGTTGTGAGATTTCTTGAGAGATCTATCTTCACGAAAGGCCCAATTGCAGGGCTAGCAGGAAAAACTATACAACGAAAGAAGAAAGGGAAAACTCAAAAACTCAGAAAAGAGGACAACTTGGCTGAAACAAACAAAAAACAAGAGACTAAGGTAAAAGGTAAAAATACAAGAAAAAAGCTTTTATTTATGTACAGAAAACCTCAACGAGACTATGCAAAGTATTGTTTCAAGGTGAGGCTGTTGAGGGGAAGGGTTACTTCCTCTCCCTGGAGGTCTGTTAGCTTGTAAGTGGATGGGATGAGCTTTGCAGAAATTTGGTAAGGGCCTACCCATAAGTGTTGGAATTTCGTGTGCATTCCCTTGCCTTCGTAATTATGGTCCCATTTCAGAACTAAATATCCTACTTCAAAACTTCTTTTACCGGACTTCCTTTTATCGAACCATCTATTGACTATATCTCGGTGTTGGTGGAATCGTCTCTTAGCTTTCTACCGGGCTTCTTCAAGTTGAAGCAGGGTGTCAATCCTGGATTGTAAAGCTTGGCTACCAGACCCTCGAGAAGCTTGGGACAACTGCAAGGATGGAAGCAAGATGTTGGGAGGGAGGATGGCTTCCTTTCCATAGACAAGGGTGTAAGGGGAGACTCCTAATGCATTCTTTGGAGTCACCCTATCTTCCCATAAGGCATTGGGGAGAGCTATATGCCAGCTTCGCTGATTTTCAATCACAGTCTTCTTGAGAATTCAGATAAGGTTTTTGTTTGAGGATTCGGCTAGTCCATTTCCTTGGGGATAGTAATTGGCTGAATAATGCAATTTAATTCTTATTTCATAAACAAATTTATTTATTTTAAAAGACGATAAATAAGTGGCATTATCAAAAAATAGGGAAATTGGAACCCCAAACCTGGTTATGATGTTTTCTTTCAAGAAAGTGATGACTGCATCTTCATTGATCTTGTGCAGTGGGGAAGCCTCTGTCCATCTGGTGAAATAGTCGGTGGTTGTCAGGATGTATCGATGTTGCAGAGAAGAATTTGGCTTTATCTCTCCGATGACATCTATACCCCACTGTTCGAAAGGTTCTGAGATGATAACCAACTGCAAGGGCCCTACTGCCTTTGGAAATTTTCCAGCACTTCTATGGCATACATCACAGTTCCGTGCCTGAGTATGGGCATCCTGGAATAAAGTGGGCCAGTAATAGCCAGCTCTCAGTATTTTGTGAGCTGTTGTCTCCCCTGAATAATGTCCATCGGCAGGGCCATCGTGTAATTCTTTGACAACTCTACCTGCATCCTCTTTCTCTAGACATATGAGAAAAACTCCATCAAATTTTTTTCTGAAAAGTATTCCTTCAATGATCTGATAAGCTGCTAGCTTTAAATGGAGGGCCCTTCTTTGCTTAGAATTCCAGTGTTCTGGTAGGTACCCTCGTTGCAAGTAATGCACTAAATCCCTATACCATGATTCGGGAGCTGTGAAGATGGGACATACTTCGACTAAATTCAGCTCGGCTTCATTCCCTCAATCCTGCTCTTCATCAAATGCACGTTCAGTAAGCAATTTACATAGGCCTTGTCCTTTAATGATGGTGGCCGGTTTAAATTCCAACTCATATTCTTGAAGAGTCGTGACCCAATTTCGCCTTCTTTCTCCCAACTCCTTTTGAACGAAAAGAGATCTGACAGCTGGGTGGGGAACTATAACTTTAGTTCTGCTCTTAAGAATATATGGTCTGAATTGTTTTACTGCTTTGAACATGGCATACGTTTGTTTTTTAGCCGCAGGATAGTTCAGTTCATCACCTTGTAGACCAGTGCTCATGAACGCGATTGGGTATTCATCCCCTAATTCTATCTTTTGCGTGAGCACAGCTACGAGAGAATCATCTGAAGCAAAAGTATACAAGATAAAATCTTTGTCAAAATATGGGCTTCTTAAGGAAGGAGCATTAGAAATGGCTGCTTTAATATCTCTGAATGCATCTTTCTGCAATTCTATCCATTTGAACTGCGTGCTTTGCTTGACCATTTGCTGCAGAGGTTTAACAGTTTGAGCGAAATCGGGGACAAATCTTCGAACAAAATTGATAGTGCCCATAAATGACTGCATGGATTTTTTGTTATGGGGCATGGGAATTTTATTTATAACTTGGACTCTCTCTTGATCTATTAAAATTCCTTTTTTTGAAATGATATGACCCAGAAGTTTACCTTCAAGAACATCAAACACACTCTTCTTGGGGTTTAAAGAAATACCATATTTTCGGCAACAATAAAAAATATGTCTCAAATGAACAACATGGTCTTCTCTTTTCTTTGAAAAAACAGTCACATCATCTAGATAGACGACGACACATTGGCCACCCAATACTTGGAAGGCGATGTCCATCGCTCGTTGGAACGTGGCTCATGCGTTTATTAGGCCGGCATTCTTCGGTATGTGAAATTTCCCCACTTGGTGCGGAAAGTAGTTTTAAGGCGGTCTTGTTCAGCTACTAATACTTGATTGTAACTAGAGAAACCATCAAGAAGGGAAAAGAGTTCCGATCCTGATACCATCTGGAGTATTTGTTCCATTGAAGGGATGGGATAGTTATCTTTATCTGAAGCTCTGTTCAGATTCCTGAAGTCAACACATAATCTTATCTCTCCTGACTTCTTTCTTACGGGGACTAGGTTAGCAACCCACTCAGAATGCCGGACTTTAAAGATTATCTTAGCATCAAGTAACTTCTTCAATTCCTTTTGGATTAGAGGTTCAAGAGTAGGATGTATCCTTCTCAATTGCTGTTGAAATGGCTTGACGCCTGCTTTCATTGGTATGATATGTTGAATAATGTGGGTGTCATATGTTTTCAAATCTTCATAAGTCCATGCAAAAACGTCCTTATATTGTCGAAAAAGCTTGATGAGCTTATCTTTTTCTCCCGGTGAGCAACATTTACCAAGGTTAACAAACTTTGGCTCAGCTTCGGTGCCCAGATTTACTAACTCGTGCTGCATCGATGAGCTATCGGTCTTGGTATTTGCTGGTCTTTTGAATTTGATCTGCAGATCGAACAACATTTCAAGTGACCTCACCCCTTTGGGGATGAAATTTCCTTTAGCCTCATCTTTCTCTTGTAAAACAACATCATGCTCTTCTTCATCTATCACAGTTTCTTGGAACATGTCTTCGTTTGTTAGAAAACTGATGATCTGGTCGTCATCATCGAAAACTATGAAATTTGTGATATTTTTTGGGACATAAGGCCTGAAAACCAGTTCAATTGAACATTTGTTATTAGTCGGCACCAATCTGGAAGCGGAAGTTGCTAATAAATAAGCCGCAGCATTTTGCAATCTAGGAACAGATTTTATATTAAAAGCATCAAAATGTGTAATTAAATCCCATACCTCAGCCTGATAACCTTTCAAATGAGGTGAAAGATAGTGAATGGTATCTCTTACCTATCTTACAACTATTTTTGAGTCACCAAAAACTTTCAGGTACTTAACATTCAAACCGATGGCTTTCTTCAATCCGTGGACTAAAGCTTCATATTCAACAGTGTTATTAGTACACTCAAATTCTAATCTACAGGACAAGAAATACTTATTACTTTCAGGATCCACTAGAATACAACCAACTCTGGATCCTTCCAGAGTCTTGGAACCATCAAAGTATAAAGTCCAAAAAACATTGTTTGATCTAAGTTAGTATCTTTATGATCTAAGTCAACGACTAAGCTAACTTTATTACAATCAATATCATCAGTTTGAGAAAAATGAAGGAGATTGGATTGTTTATCTGATTCATGGCTAATAGTTTTAGATTGATAATTACCCGGATCAATTTCTAAGAAATAATTTCCCAGGACTGAAGACAAGAAGGTTACAGCTTCGTTTTTTCCTTCTAGCTGAGTTACATTTTGTTTCATGTGTGGTTCCCTCAAAATTTTAATCTGATTCTGCCTATTCTGATATGGTAACCATAAATGGGACCAATCAGTTGCAAAGTAACCATTTAGTTTTATGGACCAATCCCTACTTAGGATTAAACCGTAGGCTTCAGGAATATCAACTACCATTATATCAATGAACTGACATACCCTAGAATTTTTCGACAACCTAATGAGCACATCCTTCATTTCCCCAATAACTTTAACAGTAGTCCTATCTAACTGAATAATCTGAGCGGGAGATGAAATTGGTTGACCGTTAATCTTCTTACATACTGACAATGGCATGACATTCGAAGATGCTCTAGAATCTACCAAACAATTGTGTACATTGTGATTGAATATTTCAAAAGTTAAAAGGAAAGGCAACGTCTGGGATTTGGATTTCCCGTCGATACTGACTTCATTAATTTTAGGGTCTTCTTGAGTGTCTGTTAATGGAGTGCTGGGTTGGGATTGAAGAGCTTGCAACAACTTGTTTCATTGCTGGGGAAAACTACACATATCAAATATCAAAACATTTGCTTTTACCTTCTTTATATCTTCATGATGTCATATCCCATATCACATTCTTTTACAACTCTCGTTTGATTGTCTATCTTGCTCAATGTGACCTTTGGTTGTTGGACTGTTGTGTCAATGTTTGGCAGCTATTGGGTTAGCTTTAGGTTGAGGCAGAATGACTGTAATATGTCTTTTAGGTACCTCTTTGGAAATTTTAGGTTTAGGCATAGTTGAGCTTGGAATTGGATCTGCAATGGGACCTTTACTGTGAGTGTTAATATTTATAGCAGAGACTGGGCTCTCCACGGGTTCGTCTTCTATTAATCCAATTAACGGTACCCAGTCCCATAATACCATAGTGGTATCTAGGGAGGGCTCCTCTATTTCAAGAGTTGGTTCCTCTGGAGGATCATCTTGATCTGGAATCTGTGAATCCAACATTTGGTTCATTACTAAACTCATAGAATTAATCCATTGTGGGAATCTCTTTTCCGAGTGCGGCTCTTGATGAAAGGTAGATAAGTGTTCCATTCCTATTTCATTTAGATTTAAAACAGGAGAGTTGTTCATAGGTGGATGAGGTTGGTCATTGTCTTCTCTCTTCTTATAGAATGGTTTGAAAGGCTTGCTAGATGTGCCGGTTGCCTTATCTTTCTCAAGATCCACAATTTTATTGGACAATTTCTGCATCATTGTAACTACGTTTTCCATGTATGCCAATGACTCTTCTTTATTCCTAGTAAGCAGCAGGGGTTTTCTATTAGTTGTTGGCTTTGTTTCTGCATCTAAGGCATGTTTAGCAATGTTTTCTGCTTCTTCTTCCATCTTCCTGGCTTCTTCAAAATTTTCTATTAGGGTGGTCTTCTTAGTTCTTTTGACGAACATTGCTATGGGACCTTCAAGTGCTGTTGTATAATATTCAACTAAAGATTCTTCAACAGGTTTAGTTGCTTCGCTGAAATTATTCAAGAGCATAGTGAACCTTTGGTTGAAGTCTTGAACCTTTTCTTTCTTTTCCATTCTCATGGACAGTAATTCTTTCATGAGTGTAGCTACAGTTTTTTTATTTCCATACTTCTTTAAAAAACACTTTTCAAACTCTTCCCAATTGGAAATTGAGCTAGCTTGAAGGCTAAAATACCAGGAAGAAACTTTCGGTTCAAATGTGTATGGGAAAAGCCTACGAACTACATCTTCATGTTGTACATTTAAAAGATTCAAAGCTAAATAAAAACTCTTAAGATGATCTTCAGCAGATATGCCTCTACTTGGGTCGTATTTGGGAAAAACTTTCTCTGGATTTTTAGGAAGATTGTGGAATGGCCCAGCTAGATTTAATGCCCCTCTTGCTCTCCAAGCAGGTACAGTCATGTCTCTATGTGGAGAATTAGGTGGAGAATCGTGTGGAGAATTAAGTGGAGTGTTTCTTGGAGTAAAAGTTCTCCAAGATTTTCTAGATCTTAGAAATTTTCTGGGTTTTCAAGATCGACTTCTTTCAGAGGTTCTGTGATCTCTTCCAAAGATAAATCTACCAGCTCTTCAAAGCTCTGCACAAGAATCGAATCACGGGTGTACTGTCTTTCTCTTCTAGGTGTTCTTCTTCTAGGGAGAAAAGTTATTGCATTTAAACCACCGAGTTGTTTAACATAAGCTCATGTATGCCTCCATAAATCAGCTACTTCAGCAAAAGGTACAACATACAACGTTTCTTGTTGCTCAAAATCAGAATTGAGATTTTCTTGATTTCCTAGGATTGTTGTTTCAAGTGGGTTTTCAGTAGGATCTGCTTGACAGGAAGAGTCTCATCTGTCAGCCATGCACTGCAGGCCCTCCATTTAGCACCAAACACTGTTGACGCCCCGAAAATCGCAGCATCGAGCAACAAGGGATTCTCCCGAGTGAACAATCCCAATCAGATTGTTCACCGTTTGGTGTGGGGAATCCATCCAGTTAACGGTTCCGGCTACCGTAAGATTTAAAAATTTGTGGTCTTCCACACCAGTTGCAGCCTAATCCATCGTTTTGTGATTTTATTATTTAAGATGATATGCAAGTGCCCTAGGCTAATTTAATCTAAATGCAGAGCTGAAACAAATCTTTATCTAAAACTAAGACAAAGCAAATCTAATCTATCCTTGCAAGGAGCAAATTGTAAATATGAGCAATACGCTGAAAGAAAACATCTAAAGATCATACAGATAGCCATTAAATCTAAAGATGCAATCTCAATAGGAGGTAGAAGATATTAAAGATAGATTCAATTTCAAATGCAATACATTCCATTACTCATTTAAGAGAGACATCATTGTACAGGAAAATAGAAAGATCATTCATTACACAGAAATAAATCATAGCAGCAAAGAAAGATCTCACTGTAATATGTGAATGACACAAGAATAGTCAAGCAAGCATTCAACACACAATTCCAAGGAAAAAAAACGCCCTCTCCAAGCTTTCATTAGGAAAAACCTAGTTCCTTATACATGCAGAGAAGTAATTCCCGTACAAGACAACAAATGTCTTTCACCTGCCAAAAAGTCCTTTCTTACTCTTCTATTCTTCTATTTATAAATTTACAAATTGCTCCTTGAGCTGACAAGTGTGCCCTCAATTCTAGAACCTTCTAATTTTTCTTTTAGTGTATAGTTAAAAAAAACACAAATTAGTGAAGGGTCTGCCATATAAAACAAAATTGGAGCCAGCAGTCCTTTTAAAACAGTTATACAATCAAGGAACTTCAACTTTTTCTCACATTAAACGAATAAGAATTCTGGTGGTTCATTTATTTTATTTGGTTTCCCTTTGCTGACTCGCTGCCTCATCCCTAACAACTAGCTCGCTTGAGGATACTTGGCCATCTACACCTTGGATATGTGTGGCCCATTAACTGAGCTCTTTCATGATAATTTTTCTCTGCACAGGTACTGTTTCCTTTGCTGCGATCTCATGCTTGCACATATATGATTTGACTTGTGCTGCTCCTACTGCTGCTTCTTGGGCAATTGCTTCCAGAAAGTAGATATGCACAGCGGGTTGGCCTATGAACTATTGGATTTCATATTGGGTTATCACCTCCACCTTTTTAACATAATCCAACCCTTGGTCCAACTCGCCTTGCAACTCAGCCAACCGATGTTCTCATTTTGGGAATTCATTAATAGTTACAGGAAGAACCAAGTGGCACTTACCATGGGATTCTCTGATTTTGGAGTAGAAAGAGTGACATTTGCGGATATTTTTTCTGATCTCCAAGCTTAGCCTGGCACCACAGTCTTTACTGAATTCAAGGACTCCCACATTCAAGTCAAATTCTTCTTCGGTGGTGGTACGCAAGGTTGAGGGGAATCCATATTTTCCTCTTCTCCATTCAAATTGTTGTTTTAACTCTTCCAAATGCTTTGCAAATCTGTCTCTGTTCCTTAAGGCTCCAACTTCGATGGCTGTCATTTTCATGATCATTTCCTTAACGTTGCAAATTTCTCTTGAGATCGGCACTAGCAGCTGATGGCCTTTTATTAGCATGTCACATGCTTGCTTGTGAAATGTGAACAGATCTTGCTGTTTTCCACTTATTCTTTGAGCTATTTCAACAACTACTCCATTTCTTGGATTAAACCCTCATATTGATCCTTGGGGAGATAAATTTGTTGGGCCCTGCTAGCTTCAAGCTCCTCCAATTTTGATATCCGGGCCTTCAAGTTCTTTTGCTCATCTTCGGAGATGGCCAGCTGCATCTGTAGTGAATTCTTCTCATTTTCAAGCTGTAGAGCTCCCGAAGTTATCCTTAACTTCTCCTCTGTCATTTCCCTGTATTTCTTCTTCACTTCATTCGCTTCTAGAACCTCCCTCTTCCTGTCATCTCTTATTTTGAAGCATTGATCTCTGTAATGGTTTATTTCATTTATTAACCGATCAGTATTGGATTTACTCGCCTCGGCTGATTCCACAGTGCATTGGGCTTGGAATGAAGGGTCAACATCAGTTCCTTGGACCAGTGTGGTTTTTGACACCCTGAATTCGTACAAGTTCTCCCCAATTTCCATTTTGCTCATTCTTCGGTCAATGATAGCCCTTTTTCGCTCGTGAAAATACACGGAATCCAAGTTTGCCACCTGGTGTTGCTTTCTGGGGTTGTACGGGGTCAACGCTAAACCTTCAGTAGAAGCAAACCCTTCTCGAGCTATCCTTGGTTAGCCTATCATTGGTGGATCCAACTCCATGTCTTGTGGAGTAGACGATTCTGTCTCGGGAGTTTTCTCGGTTTGCTCCCTTTGCTGCTTGTCAGCTAGCTCTGCTAATTCCTTTTGTAATCTGTCTGCCTCTTCTAACAGAATCCTCTCTTCTTCTTTCTCCTCTTGCAGTTTAGCAGCCTGTTCCTAGAGGATTCTTTCTTCTTCCTCTCTTTGGGCCCTTGCTTCATTTTCCTTTTGGCTTCTGGCACCCTCATCTTCCAAATCCTTTTTCTCCTGCTCCCTCTGTACTCTGGTAGCTTCCTTTTGCTGCTGCAATTGAACAGCCCGCTCTCTTTGGATTCTTGCTTCCTCTTCCTGTTGGAGCTTGGCAGCTTGTTCATTTTGAATCCTAGCTGCTTCTTGATCCTGCTGATGCTTGATAGTTTTCTCTCGCAATACCATGTCTTCTTCCCCATGGTCTATCCCTGTTGAAACTCCTGATTGGGACGCTATTGCTTCCTGTTCCTTTTGAATTAGGCCGACAGGCCTGGGTTTAGGGATTTTTGCACCTTTCTTCTTGTAGCGCTTGCCTAATTCTGTTAAGTTCCGAGCACTACGGAAAAACTCTTCCTCTTTGTCCTTAAGATGGGCGTACTCGAAGGTGGTTTTGACATCAACAATATGTTTAGCAACTTCACCACAAGGGTCATGCCTTCTAAAAAACTTTGTTCCGAAATGGAAGATATCTAGATCTTGAACATAGTTTTCTCCTTCCCTGGCCCTCGGGAGGCTATATGCGCCGACAATGAAAGGCATTGGTGGATAAATCCCTTTCCTCCTTTCAGTAAGAACCCTGCTGATCCCACCAACACTGAAGAGTTTCCTTATGGCTTCCCTATGAATGAAAAAATCTGTAGCATATCTGGGAAGCAAAAAGGGAGCTACGGATCCTCCATTCATCCGGATATAGGTAGCTTCCATACTATGAAAATAATCGCCAAATGCTTCAATGATGGGCATGGCGTTCTCTGACATGCAATCTGGTTCCTTCACAAAAATAAGCTGGTACAATGGCATGATGAATTTCTCGCAAACCTGCTTGTAATGGCTTGCGTATTTACTTGTGCATGTGAGTTGATAGGCCATGAATAGAGGCGTTTCTTTTGGCTTCCATGATCATCCCAAGTCTGGGAAGGTGTGTTTGCTCAATAAGCAGTCTATCAAATAGGAAGACATGAAGAAATATTCCTTCTTTTGAGTCATCCCTCCCTGAGCCGCAGTTAATTGTGAGGCCAGACTGTCTGAAATTATGTCGGCCCAATTAAAAATGGTGCCATTCATGGCTATATGAAAAATTATTGGCGCCCATCCGATCTTAAAAATATTTCCATTAGGCACGCCGAAGAGCCGACTCAACATCAGAACGATGAGTCTATAAGGAGTCTTCAGGAGGTTGCTTTCATATTCATTGTTGTTCTTCCTTCTTATCTGCCTGTCAGATATCATCATTTTCCTGGAGGCATCTAGCGGGTCCATAGGATGCTCTGCTATCCATTTATCATCTAAATAAGATTTGGGTTGAGGTAATATGTAGGTGGCTGAGATATGCTCAGGAGCAAAAGATGCTATATTCATCCCATTTTTATCATTTATTAACCTAGTGTCAGTCCTGACGTGAGGTATCAACCAGCCATTGACTTCAGAACACGAGAACAATTCAGGACGAGTCATTGCCTTATGGAGGTAACACCTTCGGATGTTTGCATATACTAGAGAGTATTCTATGGGGGCTTGAGGATTTTTTTGGTCCATGATAAACCTATATAGTTCACCCCACTGGAATTCCGGGGCAGAGCTTCCAGGGGTCACATTGGTGGTAGCTTGTGCATCAGTGAACATTGTCTCAAGTGAAGTATCCAACAGGATTTCTACGTCTAAATTTGAGTCAATCTTTTGCGTTGCTTTCTTCCTTGCAGACCTCCTATGCATGATAATCGTGTGGTGAGCATGGCAGTACAAATAAGGCGTGTGTAGATATTCAACTATTATTAAAATGCAAAGTCTTTTATAGATTTGTGAAAGAATAGACATAGATATGGAAAAGCCCAGAATATGCTACTTCCAAAAATATGGAGGTTGTTTTAACTAAAGATCCACTAATTCTCAATTCAACTACCGTTTCATAGTTGACAATCATGAGAAACACCAGACGCTAACACACGCCACTGTGGTTTCATGTATGAGACAAATAGCATTATGGTTCAATCACTCTTTGAAAGATAGTTCTAGAACCTATGTGACGTTTTAGGGTCGTGGTTGCCTTGATTTCATGCTTGATTGGCCCATTGCGTAAAAGCTAGTTCGTAGTCTGGGAAATTTAACAACAAGGAGAGCGACATGGTGAAAAGGTAGCGATATACGCTATTAATTTGTTCAAAATGTAGGTGTCTTCTAAAACAAACCCATCCAGTAGAAACTAATGAAGGGATAAGGAACTGGAGTATTTAAATGGTATCATGTCATTCACCGAAACGCGCAATTGCCTAAATGTTTTGCGCAACTGGGGAGACCATTGGGTTTGCGCCAGTAACGCGGATAAATACACATGACCGGTTTATAAGTGAAAGAGGGGCCGTTCATAATGTTCCCTACAGCAGAACTGTCGTTTTGCTTTAATCGTGTTCAAACAAAAAGGAGGGGGGTTTGGCCGAGCATTCTTTTTGTTTCATGATCTAGGTGTGAATGTATAATCCTTGACGGGATAGCTGGTATTGGTAAACGTTTCTTGCCTCGAAGGCATCGACATAACCACCATGCCTTCCTATGCATATGCCTGTCACAGAATCTAAGCGATTCATAGCGCTAAATCACCCATCATTATTATACTTAAGCCGTTTATTCATCGTATGCACATAGCCGCCATGATTCCTAGCATTTCCTTCCATGGGGTGAACATGCATGCGGTGTTTCAAAGTAAACAAGCACTGGCTAAATATTTGGACTTGGAATGACATCTAAGTGGGCTAACTGTGGCCACTAGGATTTAACCGAGGAAAAACTCAGGGATGGAACGTTGTGTGGGAAGGACCTACTTAGGGTGCTGCGCAAGTGATAGCAGGACAAACCTGAGGCTAGCCAGTGTTGATAGGGCTCTCCATGTCCCAGTTCGCATAGGGCGATTTCGTATCCTCATTCTAGAACAAGGAAGAAAATGGTTGTTACATTCCCTCAAAGGTATACATATAGTAATAGCGAGTTACCTACGGAACAAGAAAAGAACGGGCAGAGCACCTACTTGTCAGACTTACGGGGTCCCTAGAGGGCTTGAGGACGTTCCAAGATGGGCAATGGTTCCCACAGGCATGTTGCAGTAAATGGCGAGCTTTGTTCTCGAATGGCGAGTGGTGAGCTCTATTCAAATTGACGAATGACATAATAACTTTCAAAACCCCGTTGCATGCGTTTCAAATGGGGTGGCATTTATGTCGCGTGAGGTGGTGGGGTGGCGAATTGAATGAGAACGGGGCTCGATATCTTGTGAATTTAAAACGGGACATGGCCGCATTCATGACCCTACCGACTCCAATGTTGCACATGCCCCAAAATAAATTGTCGCACCCACAACGTTGATTGCAAGATTAATGCCTGCGCTATATTCTCAAGCGGGAAGCGTAACATTAAATCCGGTGCCAAAGGGGCACTCACAATGTTAAATCCTACGACGATAGTGCTGCGCCCAAAAAATGATCTCGGGGCTGCGCGGCCATGATGGCGGGGTTATAAGGACAAGCCTTGCGCCTTTGACACAAGGTTTAGTCACAAAACATGCGCTAACGAGAATTGTGCCAATGAGCCAATAAAAGATATTTTCGCATAGGCGCTCATTTCAGGATTGGTTTTGCGCCAACGGCGGTCAAGATATGGTTATAAAATGCGTCGAGTGGCGGACTTATGATTAGTAAGTGCGCCGAAGAGAAAAGGCGACTAGACAAAGGAGCAAGGTGGCAGATTTAGAGTTAACTTCTGTGCCAAGGTGGGAGAGTTAGCACTAGCAGTTGCGCTAAGGCGCGACCGATTTATAGTTAAAGAATGTGCCAAGCAGGATATCTATTGTTGAAACTTGCGCCAAAGGGCGGCTGAATTAAGGCTAACAAATGCGTTGAAGAGAAAAGGTGAGTTTGCCTTAGAGAAAATAATCTAGAAAACTTTTGGAAAGCAAGTGTTTGAAACTTTGCCAAGTTAAAGAGAAAAAATAAGTCTGAAAGACAAGGAAAACACTTGTTACAAAACGTGCAGGAGGAGGGGCCCCAAATATCTCCAAAATTTTGGGGAAGGATGTTGCAGCAACAACAAGACTCAACTCAAGGCTGTGAAGATGCAAAGCAATGAAAGTATCCAATCTTACTTCACAAGGGTCTCCAACATCATAAATCAATTAAGTTCCATTGGAGACGAGGTTGAAAATGAAGAACTAGTGATGATTACCCTAAATGGTATTCCAAGATCATGGGAGTCATATATTCAAGGAATATGCTCTGGGAAGAAACTTATCTTGTTCAGTGCACTTTTGGAATCTTGCACCTAGGAGGAAGCAAGGATTTCAACCAGAGAAGAAAAGCTAGGTGATGAAGAAAATCAAGCTCTAGCAGCTCATGCCAAAAGAGGCAAGAAAGAATATCATCATCACAAGAGACCCCGCAAGGTTAGAATACCTACTAAAGGCTATTCAAGCTTCAAATTCTACCATTGTGATGAGATGGGACACATGGCTAGGAATTGTCCCAAGAAGAAAGGGAACAAGAAGGGAAACAATAAAATACATCATGCTCATGCTGCGAATGATGATGAACCAACTAAGAAGAAAGCAAGAGAGAATTCTTCAAGTGACGAAGAATATGTTCTAATCTCACCACTCACAGGTATAGTATCACTTGGTAACAATGATTGGCTTGTTGATTGCGGTGCTTCTAAGCGCATGCCATCATTAAAGGATGCTCTCAACAATCTAACATAAAAGGACTCACGTAAAAAGGTGAAGCTAGGAGATGACTATCAGTATCCCATCAAAGGGGTAGGAGAAGCTTCTTAGAAGCTTGAATTTGGGAATCCTATCAAAATGAAGGATGTTTTATATGTACCTGGACTGAAGAAGAATTTACTTTCCATCTCAACATTAGATGAGAAAGGATTCAAAGTAGCATTTGTGGATGGCCAAGTACTTATGTGGCCCAAAGGTAAAACCTTTGATGATGCAGTGGTAATTGGAGTGCAAGAGGGAGGATTATACAATCTCAAAGGACAACCAGAACAAGCCTTGGTTAATGAAACTATGGAACCAAGTGAATTGTGGCACAAAATATTTTCTCACATCAGCTACAAGGAATTACCAATTGTGAGAAAGATGGTTAATGGGATACCCGAGATACAGACTAATCATGAAGGCATATGCAAAGGATGTGCGAAAGGGAAGAATGTGAAGAAGCCATTTCCAAGCAGCGACAACAAAGCCAAGGATATTTTTAAGTTCATACATTCAGATGTTTGCGGGCCTATGTCTTTCAACTCTTTAAGTGGGTATGCCTACTATGTTTCTTTTATAGATGATTATTCTCGTAAAACATATATCTACTTCTTAAAATCCAAAGATGAAGTATTTAGCAAGTTTAAGGAGTTCAAATCCCTTGTAGAAAAATAGATTGAAAAGAAAAGAAAAACATTAATATTAGATAATGGAGGTGAATTTACCTTAGGAGATTTCAAATATTTATGTAAAGACTCGGGGATTAAGAGGCAGTTGAGAACTCCCTATAATCCACAACAGAATGGGACTGCAGAAAGGAAGAATAGAACAATAATGGAAGCAGTGAAGGCCATGATCCATGATCAAGACCTTCCAATGCACTTATGGGCGGAAGCTGCAAGAAAATCAGTATATGTTCAAATTCGGATTCCCTACCAAGTACTTGAGAACAAGACACCCGAGGAGATGTTCACAGCAGAAAAGCCAGAAGTCAACCATATCAGAATATTTGGATATCTTGTATACATACATATTCTGAAAGAGAGGAGGGCCAAGTTGGAGCCTTCAAGAAAGAAGGGAATCTTCATTGATTATAGTGATTCATCAAAGGAATACATAATATATATACCAAGCTTCAAGAAGATTGAGACTAGCAAATATGTAACCTTTGATGAAGATGCATCCTTCAATAGATCAAGGCAGGTGCCCTCCGATGAATTACATGAAGAAGAACTTGAGACTCTTAGAGTTCGATATATAGTGATGAAAGAGCATATTCTAGAAGAACCCAAGGATCATGATATTATTGAGCCACAGAGACCTGTAGATCCATCGAAAGAAGTGAACTTGCACGAGAGAAGACCAGCTTGGGAACGAGAGATTATTCATGATGCAGAGAGGTATGGTGCTCCATAAGGGACTTCCAGAGAGAGAAACAGACCTCGACCATACTCCAACTATGTAGCATTGTTGTGTGACATCATTGACATTGAACCTTCCAGTTATGAAGAGGTAGCTGAAAATAAAGTGTGGAAGGATGTTATGATCGAGGAGTATCAATAGATCATAAAGAATGATGTATGGGAGGTGGTTCCAAGACCAGAAGGGAATTCAATAGTGTCTTCCAAACAGATATACAAGATCAAGCATGCGACAGACGGAAGTGTTGAGAAATGCAAGGCAAGACTTGTGACTCGAGGATTCTCCTAGAAAGAAGGCATAGATTATGAGGAGACATTTTCTCATGTGGCTAGATACACTTCGATCGGGTCTATACTTTCTATAACCAAAGTGATGAAGTGGAAGGTACATTAGATGTATGTGAATACTACATTTCTAAATGGCATAGTGGAGGAGGAAGTGTATGTGGAGCAGCCACTAGGCTTCGAGACACGTGACAGGAAGACTCATGTGTGTAGGTTAAAGAAGGCCTTGTACAGATTGAAACAAGCACCCAGGAAATGGTACGATGGGATTGATGGTTTTCTGACGAGCTTGAAATTTATCAAGAGTAAAGTGGATTCTAACCTTTACTATAAGGTTGAGGAAGGAAATCCTGTGATTCTACTGTTATATGTAGATGAATTGTTTCTGACAGGTGATGAGAAGCTCATAGCAAAAAAAACGAGGAAGCTTGTCATAGAGTTTGAGATGAAATACCTGGGTATGAGGAATTACTTCTTAGGTCTTGAGGTGTGGAAGAATCCAGAGGAAATTTTCCCGAGCCAAGGAAAGTATGCGATAGATATATTGAAGAGATTTGGGATGATGGATTGCAAGGCTATGGAAACACCTATGGAATCGAATCTAAATTTGTTGAGTGATACTTCTTCAGAACTGGTGTATGCCATAGTATATAGGAATATGATTGGTTCGTTGATGTAATTAATGGACATGAGGCCAGACTTATGATTTGCGGTGAACACTCTGAGTCAGTATATGGTAGAGACAAGACATGTTAACTTGATTGTGGCAAAGCATGTGCTGAGGTACCTGAAGGGTACAGTTGATTATGGCCTTAAGTATGCATCATATAAGATGATGAACCTATAGGGTTAGTTGGGCCGGGATTTTCATTGATAGAAAGAGAACATCAAGGTGTTGATTCAGTTTGGGATAGGGTATGATCTCATGGTTCAGTAGGAAGCAAGCGAGTGTGGAACTCAGTACAACCGAAGCCGAGTATATGGAAGCTTGTTCGGCAAGCCGGGAGCTAGTGTTGATTTAGAAGTTGTTATCAGGATTGTTTTATCTCGATTTAGAGGCAACTTGTGTCTTTTGTGACAACCAAAGTTGTGCGAAGCTGTTTGAGAACCCTCTATTTCATTACAAGTCAAAGCACATCGAGATCAGATATCACTATATCTGGGATATGGTGTAGAAGGGAGCAATGAGGATCCAGTATATAGAAACAGAGGAGAATATAGCCGATGTGTTGACCAAGCCTCTATCGAGAGTGAATTTCGAGTACTTCAGGGATAAGCTTGGAGTGGTCCAGATCAAGAGGGAGTGATGAGGTCAGTTGAGGTAGCAGGTATTCACGTGTCATGTGATGTAAATGAGTCTCTTATGCTATGAGAGGATATGGACAAGTGATGAGGTAACACATGTAGTTGCGGTGTGCAACGTAATGGAGCTCCTAGGATGGAACCACTAGATGGCTTGATCGGTTCATGGAAGAGGACAATTGCATTTGGTATGAAGAAGGACCAGCTTTGCAGGACAATTGCATTTGGTATGAAAAAGGACCAGCTCTTCAGGATATCTACATCTAGTATGAAAAAATACTGGCTCTGTAGTGGTGTGCACCCATTATTAAAAAGGATTGATCACTGCATGGGTACACCCAGTATGAAAAATGAGTGATCACTATATAGGATAATCCCAACTTGGCTGGTTGTATATCCAAAGTTATTGGTTGTATCTCCAAGGGTATATCCCATTATGGTTAGTGGTATCACCGAGGGAGATCCTAGTGTAGGTTCCCCGATGGACTGGGTTGAACTGGTGCATGTAGGATCTCCAACGGACTGGATTAAGTGGGTGCATGTTGACTGGTGGTTTCACTAAGGGTAGATACTAACATGGTTGGTCGTATCTCCAAGGGTAGATCCTAGTGTGGTTGGTTGTATCTCCGAGGGTGGATCCCAGTATGACTGGTCGTATCACCAAGGGTAGATCCCAACGTGGATGTTGAAGTCCTAGATTGGATCTAGGCATCGTTTGCATCCAACCTAAAAAAGGGATGGCACTGCAAGGCACATCCAACATGAAAAAGGGTTGGCTTCTTATGATATATAGATTCGAGAGATGTCAGATGTCAATAGTCAGAGTACAAGAAGTGCAGCAGCTGGAAGATGATGGTGATGATGTCAAAAGAATACCTTCCTTGTTAAGAGGGAGTGTTGAAGAATGTAACTTCGAAAGATATTCTTATTTGTATTATTTGTATCATTTGTATTGTACACCCTATGAGGATTATTGTTGATGTAATTGATCATATAAAAGTCATTGAAAGAGTCAATGTGTACCCTAACTGTTAGGTCGGCTTGGAAAGATCTAGCAAAGAATATTTTATTATGAATTAGACAAGTCGGCCCAGTTAGGAGAGTCAAGTCAGCCCTATTGGTAAAACGTTCATGTCAATTGTTTAGTATAATTGAGGATCTCACCCTCCTCATTTGGTCACCATTCTCACTCATCAAGTTCGCATGAGTAGGAGAGATAGATTCAAGTGAATATCTACTTTTGGAGTCTTCTTGATTTGGGTCTTTGCACAAGGAATACTATTGTACTTTTTGACGAATCTATATAGAAGAATTTTGCTTGGTTTTTCTGCCCCACCAGGGTTTTCCTAGGATAAATTATTGTGTACAATTGTTCATGATGTGCTTGTTTATCTTTCGGTGATCCATATTGTTACTGCATTTAAAACTATTACACGCCACTTTCTTTTGGGACTCTTGCGCTCTTCAACAAGTTGTATACTTCTTCTGATTGGTGGGTCTTGCGCACTTCCGAGACTTGCATACCTATCCAACCGCTTCTTTCTCCCAAGCCTCTTGGGCACTCCCAATACTTGTCCAACCATTTCTTTGGCATTTACCTTTGAAGTAGCATGACTAGGTGGACTTGGGACTTGCGCATGTACCTTATGTACTTCTTCAAAATGGATGTACTTCTTATGTACTTATTTAAACTAGATGTACTTCTTATGTACTTCTTCATACTGGATGCACTAATTCTTATGTAATCCTTCAAACTGGATGTACTTCTACAATCTGGATGTACTTCTTATTTACCTCTTCAAATTGGATTTCATATACTTCTTCAAACTGGCTTTCATATATTTATTCAAACTGACACAAGGATACTAAGTCCTCTTTGACATCAATTGACATCAATGACAACCAAAGTTCAACAATACTATGAGGCTAACTAGGTCGGGTCCATCATACATAATGCATTGTTGGTGGTGAAAATTTGTTGAGATTCTGTTGATGTAGCAAGTGGATCCTTGAGGAATCATGTATATACTTGGAATATTGACAGTGATCTAGACCATTGATCTTGGAAGGGGAGAAAAAAAGGGCCATTGGAAGGATCCCCACATTTGAAAGGTCGCTAGGCGCCCCCTCCCCATGAATGTATACGATTAAGAGTTGAATCTCACATGTATAGATATATTCCATTCTTGGGGGACAACTTCATCGTGCCTCGTGATCATGTTGGTGTGCATGAATGCCTAGGATTAAATGCCAAAGAATTCATGGATGAACCCTAATCATTCGCGGGGGACCCCTGCATGTTACCATCCAACCAGGTGTATTGTTATGAATGGTTATGATTAAATATCATGGAAGTTCTTGATGCTCAAAATAACATGGTTCGAGAAACAACGTTATAAATACCCTTGGAGGTATGTTCAAGGGGATGATGGAGATGGAATCATGGGTTGCATTTATAGCCCTCAAATAGATAGGATCCACAGGGTTGATTAATGGTCAAAGATGCATAAATGAATAATTGTTTAATTAAATGGACATGAATAAATGCATAATTAGTTAGAAACTCAAATGTGTTGGTGGGTGATTCCACAAGGGTGGTTCACCATTTTTGGCACGTGGGAGCCAAAAATCTTGTTTTTCGAACCCTCGATCGAGGTCTTTTCAAGCCCTTGATCGAGGTTTTAAAAGCTCAGTTGAGGGTTTTAAAAGACCTCGATCGAGGGCTTGAAAAGACCTCGATCGAGGGTTTTTAAATACCTCTATCAAGGGCTTGGTTAGACCCTTGATCAAGCTATTGCTCGATCGAGGGCTTGAGATAGAAAAAAAAAAACAAAAACAGGGCCTGGCCGATTGGCCGACCCTGTTCGAAAACGACAGTGCAGCGACAACGAAAAGGACGGGATGAACGCCCTCAACCGAGCATCTGCAACGAAGTCACCACGCCACACCCCACTCCCAAATCCACCTCGCAACCATGGCTTCTAATCCACCAGGTAAGTGGAATTCAACCTGTCATTTGTTTTTTTTTTAAACTTAAATTTTATTTGTTTTGCTATTTGTTTTTAAAAAAAACTAAATTTTATTTGTTTTGTATAAAATTGTGTGTGTTTTTTACAAAATGTAAATTTTATTTAGTTTTTATCAATTTGTGAATGTAACCATTGAAAACCAAAAACCACCATCGAAACCAAAAACCATTGAACTAAAAACCACCATTGAAACCAAAAACCATTTTTTTGTGTGTACAAAAACCATTGAAACCAAATACTATTTGAAAAAAAAAAAACAGAACAAAAAACCATTCCAAAACAAAAACCAAAAACCATTTGAAATATGTTTAGGGTTTTAAATTTATGTTGTATTTTTTTTTTTAAATTATTAATATTTTTGTTTATGTCAATCAGTAGCATTTCACTGGATAAATGCTACCGGTTTTATTTTAAAATGTGTTTTGACAAGCATAAATGCTGCTCTTTTTTTTTTCAATCCTCTGAGAATGCCAAGAGGATTGAAAAAAAATAATCATATTAGGTTGCCGGTTTAACAAAAACCATTAACATTAAAAAAAACTCAACAACACCATAGTGACATGTAGAAAACTCATTTGGTCTCCATCTATAACCTTAGATTCAATGTTACTTTGGAAAACGACCTACAATTTCTCTAATGGAAAATCCATAATTAAGTAAGTAGCATCATTATTATTAATTTATTTAATGAGATGAAGTGTCGTTTTTATTTTTTTATCACATTATCATGTATATTTTTATAGTTATACATAATATCATATAAATGCTTATATATAATAAACATATATTTTTATATTTATACATAATATCATATAAATACTTATATATAATAAATATTATTGTAGTGTTACTCTCACATTTTAATAATATATGCACATTTTCATTTTAAAAAACATGCTTAAGTGTATAAAAATAGAATACACACTAAGTTGCCTTCCATTTCACTACACTAAATATTCAAAATATAGAATTTTTTTAAATTTTTTTTTAATAATATATATTATAAAACATTTTAAAAATAAATATATATATTACAATTAAATTTAAATATGTTTATTAAATTCAATATTTATTAATATAATTATATGTTAATATAAACTAATAATTTTATGTTAATATAAATTATAAATATATTGAAGTTAAAAAAAATCATTTTCTTAAAATCAAAGCTTAGGTCTAATACCTCAATAATCATCACATTAAAAGCTATCCAAACACATTTAGGTGCATACAACCTGTCCATATCAAGATGACAAAAGCAAGCACATCTTATATTATTAAGATTTGGATGACTCCCTTTGCCATGGTCTAAATGTCATAATATAATATGTCAAATTTTAGGTATTTCTTTAGTTGATATGAATATATCAAAATATATCTCATATATATATTAATTTACAAATATTTAGTCTTTTAAAAAAACCATAATCACACACACACACACACATATATATATAATGATGATGATGATTTGTATTGATAAAAACTCATTTACAACATAAATAAAAATGGCGTGCCTAGAGGGAAACCATAGCACTTACAGAACTTGAGTTTATCAAAGTTATGAAAACTACCTAGCAAGTTGATAGGTTTCTAATCATTGCTAAGATAACAATGAAAAAAAAAAACATGGGACCCTAAGAAACCCCTAATCATGATCTTCATAAGAAACACAAACAACAAGTATATGTTCTAGAGGAGCTAGTTCATACACATTGTATGTGTTTTTCTTGATGAGGAAATCCACCTAGGTCTCTACTTGATCCAATAAGGATAATCCTTTGTAATGTCATGGTAAAAAACAAATGAGTAACCTAGTTGGTGAAGGAGAGGATATGCTAAATTGATTTTGTTTCCCTACACCTCCTATAATGAGAATTACTAATGAGAATTAAAGTGAAATGCATAGAACAACTCCAACTAGGGAAACCAGAGAAGTTGCAAGGATGGGTAAAGTCGACCACCATGCAAATTCACCAATTTATCCATCGATGGGAGTGAAATCATACTGTCATTTTGAACCTTCTAGATATCCACTTCCCACTTCATGATGTCCACACTAACCACTGTAATAAACTCCATATACACAAACCACGAGATGATGATGAAAATGTAGTGGAGAGGAAAGAAAATGGGCAAGAGAGGGTAACCAAAATACCATAGAGAGAAAATATGCATGGGGATTATTCTCAATACCTAGTACATTACATAAAAACTTAATATTAGTCGACAATGTTGATCATCTATTTTTATAGTCTTTGTGGGGACCAAATTCAAATCCTGAGTGATTTTGATGGAAGAGTAACCCCATGTCATGGCATCTTAGCTAAAGGAAATTGTTTGTGATTAGTGGTTTTCCCATCGAGGGTAGTAAATAAACATTGTTCAAAAGAAAAATCTACTTTGTTTACTAGTGGTAAATAAACATTAAAAGAAAAATCTACTTTACTAGTGGTAAATAAACATTAAAAGAAAAATCTACTTTACTAGTGGTAAATAAACATTGCAAATACTCGCGCCACCTCTTGACCCTCAACTAGTAGATCTGTCCCTACAAGATATTGAGAATATATCATTCTAAGAATAGTTTAGTTTCCCCCCCACATCCCAACCTCTAATCCTATTCCTGGTGTGACATTGAGGACTTTATCTAAGAAATCCAACTATTCTCAATGAATATATGTATCCAACATGCTCACATGATTTGAATGTGACCACCACATTTTATCCCTAAAGATGTTGCACCAGCTATCGCTTGAAACCAAACACCATCCGAATTCTCAAGGGCATGTGTTGTCACAGATTTGTTTCAAGGACACAATTAATCATGTGACCCTTATCTAAACAGGAAGAATCTATCACTGCTAAATAACAACTTTTCTATGTTGCCTTAACAAAATTGTACTTTACCTCCATTCACACAACTCCTCAAAGCCTACACAAAGTAATTCTCTACCATGTAGATTAGCCACACAAGACAAACCATCTTTTAATTAGCGGACGGTTTGCTTATTGCTTCCTCCTCAAGAGAGATGACCTCTTGGCACCTTGTGGGAGTTTTGATGTGGGTTTTCTTGCCGCCACTACTATCATTTTAGCCACAAGACATTAAAGCCCACAAAATTGGGGCATAAACAATACTGTGGATTTCCCAACAATTGCCTCAAACATGTAGCGAGCCCCAGTTGACTTAGGCTTGATTCCATTTCCCCTCCATCCCATACCCAAGTATGTTGTCGCAACAAGTGTTGAACCTCTAAATTTAATGTCGAGGCCCCTATGATGCTAGCGTTGCTAATAAAAATGATATCGAAATTGAAATTGGAAATTGATATTGGAATTGAAATGTAAATTTGAAATTGAAAATGAAACTGATATTGATATTGGAAATTGATATTGGAAATTGATATTGAAATTGAATTTGAATTTTGTAATGAAATTCGAATTGAAAAACGAAAATTGAAATTGAAATGAGAAATGAAAATTGAGAATTGGAAATGTAATTAGAATTCAAATCGAAATTGAAACGTGGAATTTGAAATTGAAAATTGAAGATGAAATTGAAAATTGAAGATGAAATTGAAAATTGAAGATGAAATTGAAATTGAAATTTGAATTTGAATTGAATTTGAATCTCAAATGCAAAATTTGAAATAGAATTTGAAATTTGAATTTGAATTTTAAATGTGAAATTTGAAAGAGAATCGGGATTAGAAATTGAAATGTGATGTAGAGAGTTATTAAGAAAGAACTTCATTGCTTCGTGCTCGGCGATGCACGAGAGGATCTGACGTTGCCCAAGAGGGCGACCATCGGCAGTGTTCCCGTTTACCGAGGAATGAGGCCACACTGGGGTCGGATGCCACTAGTGGCAGTAGCAGGAGAGCTAGTGTGTCGGTTCATCTCGACGACACACATGTTGATCCCCAGGTGGGGGATGAATGACAAGACACAAGTGCATCAAGTGCATATTTTTTGTTAGATACAATTTCAGTAAATTTTTAGTATATAATGCATTGAATTTCAGTTGCAAGTTATAATATATATTTTCAGTAACATTTGTGTTTTGGTTTGGATCGCAGGTGACCCGTCAGGGATATTGTACGACGATGAGGTCACACGCATCACTCTCGCTGATATCACTACCCAGCGAGAGTGGGTGCACTCATGTGTGTGCACATTGAGGGAGGATTCTCCCACACAATGATCTTTATTCATGATGTTATTAGTAGTGGATGATATGTTGTCCCTCTACAAGAGGGTGGGAACTCTTAGTGACATTTGGCATTTTTCATGCCAGAGGAGGAGACGGGATGTCATTGGGATCCACAATTGGGAGGATGTCAAAGTCACCATAAAAGGGCATGACATCAAGGGCACTTTGTTCGAAATCCCTCCTGACCGCCCTTCCGGTTAACCGCTTAGACTCAAGGAGTTTAAGTTGGAGTCTGTTGCACCATATTTATATGATAGATTCGTCGGAGCGTGGGGCATGTGCCCCCACCATGATCAGGTCCCATTGTACTTTGAAAAACATATTTATGCAGAGTTTGTTTTGGATATGCACCCAGATTACATGATGTAGGAGCATCGGGGCCTAGGTAGATCTGTCGAGATTGATCAACCGAAGGAAGCCGACCAGCGGAAGTGCCGATGACCACTGGTGCGGGAAGCAGGTTGACTTGTTGAAGTCAACAAGTCGAGCAGAAGCAGTCGGGGTGCAACCAACTGAAGGATCAGCAAATGTCGCAAGGTCGAGGATCGACAGATGATGAGCAATGTAAGAGTTCGAGTAGTCGACAAGTGGTTGAACTACGACACGACAGGGTTTAGCGAAACCAAGTGTAAAGGGGAAAGGAGTGAGCTGACATGACAATCGAGATGTGACTGACTGCTGTAGCAGGGTTGGAAGGACAGAAAGTCAATGAACTGTACTTAGTAGTTTTTCAGGGTTGCTGAGGAAGTTATGGCAAGTTGGTGAAGGACATGATAGAGGACGTCATGGACAGAGGCTGTACAGCACATCTGGAAGCTGACAGTGCAGATTCATAGGATTTGGACAGGATCGACGAATGGAGGGAACACGTGTCTCGGGATTGTAATAATCTTGGAAACAACAACCATAGAGTAGAAGAGGAAAAAGAGGCCTTCAGTCTAGCCACTATTGAGGAGAGCAAAGTAGAGCGCAAAGCCGAGAGAGTTGTGAAGAGTCACACAGGCCGAGTGTAGAGTGTTGAGATCGAACCATAGCTCAGAGTTACGAAGGTGAACTAAGAGAGGGTGAGGTCGACACATAGGGAGAACACACCATAGTTACTTCGTTGTTGTAACGACTGAGGCTGATTGTAGTTAGTTATTTGCTTACAGTTATTTTACATTGTAACCGATTTGAGAGAAGTAATATAAGCCAATCTAGGCATCTTGTTCTACACCTTGTTTGTGTGAGCATTGTGGTTTGTGTCGTGTGTATTGTTAAGAAAGAACCTTATTTCCGTAGGGTGACTTGCGTCAGTTGGTATCAGAGCCCGGAGGCGAGTCCGGTTGGAGAAGACCATACCAACCTGACTTGCGTCAGTGTTGAAGGTGTGAGAATTTTCAGCAGAGGTTGAAGATGGCTCACAGAGGCGTTAATGTCCGAGGACGAAGAGTGTGTGGCACAGCAGCTGTCACAGTGGATCGTAAGATGTTCGACGAATGCATCTGAACGATGCGGACTTTGACAAATGAAGTCGCATCGATCAAAGAAAACCAGAGGCGTGGTTGCATTCCTGAAGCGCTAGACCACAACGATGAGGAAGTCGAGGAAGTGGAAGCTCGGGAAGCCGCAACAGAAGAACCAGAGGAAAAACTCATCAAGCTTCTGACAGAAATGAGAGGTCAGGCGAAGATAGATGTGCGTACGTACTCAGGAAGCTTGGACCCAGAAGACTTGATCGAATGGTTCAGAGATATGGAGAAATACTTCGATGTGGAGCAGATTGAGGATCCTAAATGGGTTAAGATTGCGTGTCTAAGGTTGAAGGGTCATGCCTCATTGTGGTGGGACAATGTACAGGCTGACAAACTCAAGAAAGGCAACGATAAAATCAAATCTTGGGACAGGATGGTTGCCAAGTTGAAGGGGAAGTTCTTGCCAAATGACTATGTGATTTCCTTGTTCAGGAAGTTACAAAACTTTCGACAGAAAGAGATGACCGTGAAAGAGTACACAGAGGAGTTCTATCGAT
This sequence comes from Larix kaempferi, assembly GCA_027924585.1. Classification (NCBI taxonomy): domain Eukaryota; kingdom Viridiplantae; phylum Streptophyta; class Pinopsida; order Pinales; family Pinaceae; genus Larix; species Larix kaempferi. Next base: position 3,917,603 of record BSBM01000451.1, on the reverse strand, counting down.
TGTCGATTCGGTCAGGACAAACTAATGAAGGAGAAGAAGCTGTCGCCAGATATGTAAATGGCCTGAAGTATGCTATTCAGGATGAGCTCAGCATGTCGAGATTCAGAGCAGTTGGAGAAGCCTATCAGCTAGCTCTGAAGGCGGAAGAGAAACTGTCGAGAAAGTCCACAGCGACTAGAGGCAAGATGACTAGTCGGGGTGGAAAGACTGTCTCCGTGAAAGGTCAAGGTAGTGGCTACAAGAGAGAAGGTGTCGAAGATAGTCGACGCATAGAAGGGACATCGACGAAAGAAAGAGCGCAAGAGAACCAACAGGATGGTCGAGGCGCGTATAGTTGAAGTGGTCCATCCGACAAGAAGGGAGTTAACAGACCAGGAATTGGTTAATCTGTTACAAATGTTGAGGAACGGGACATAAGGCATATGAATGCCCAGAAAACATACACGTTGCAGAAGAGTTGAAACCCAGACGTCGAAAGGATGAGCAAGTCGACGAGAGGGAAGAGTCGGCATCAGATAGAAGTGGAGGTGAGAAAAAGAAGAACCGAAATTTGATGGTTTAGAGAGCTTTGATCCAAGAAGATCAATGTGACCCGATGGAACCAACACAACAGAAGGAAATATTTTGAGCGAAGGTGTGGATCGGGGAATGGCGTTGCAAGACCATAGTTGATAGTGGGAGTACAGAGAATCTTGTGTCGATGGAATTCATCGACAAGATTGGGTTGAAGTGTCGTGAACACCCACACCCTTACAAGATCTCATGGTTGCAGAAGGGACACCATGTTAAGGTGACCAGACAATGCCTGATCAACTTCAGAGTTGAAGGATTAGAGGACAGCATACTGTGTGATGTAGTTCCCATGGATGCATGCCATCTGTTGTTAGGGAGGCAATGGCAATATGATCGTAAGATGATATATGACGGTCGAGCTAACACAGTCACAGTGTGGAAGAATGGCGTGAAAGGGACTCTTAAGCCGAGGTGAGGAGAGCCAGCCGACAGCAAGGATGGCGAGAGCAACCTTTGGGAAAAGCAAGTGTTGATGAGCACCGCCAAGGAATTCCTTGCAGAGGAAGAAAAGCAGTCGGGATGTTATGCAATCATTCCAAAAGGACCATATGTCGAAGGAACGACCGACATGGAGAGCATTCCAGTCGAAGTCGAGGAGTTGCTCGAAGAGTTTAGGGACATAATGGCTGATGAGAAACCGACGAGATTACCACCGACAAGGAGTATATCCCATCAGATCGACTTAATTCCAGGGTCGAGTCTGCCAAACAAAGTTCCATATAGGATGAGTCCAGCAGAGGGACAGGAGATCAACCGACAGGTCCAAGAGTTGTTGGATAGGGGATTTATCCGAGAAAGCTTGAGCCCATGTGCAGTACCAGCAGTATTGACACCAAAGAAGGGTGGGGAATGGAGGATGTGTACTGACTCAAGAGCCATAAACAGGATCACAATCAATTATCGATTTCCATTTCCAAGGATGGATGACTTGATGGATTGCCTGAGTGGAGCGACATACTTCACGAAGTTAGACCTGAAGAGTGGATATCACCAGATCAGGGTCAAAGAAGGAGATGAATGGAAGACAGCATTCAAGACAAGAGAAGGGTTATATGAGTGGTTAGTCATGCCATTCGGATTGACTAATGCACCCAGTACATTCATGAGATTGATGAATGAAGTGCTGAAACCATTCTTGGGAAAGTTTGTCGTAGTATATCTAGACAACATTCTGATTTTCAGTCGGACCAAGTCAAAACATTTGGAGCACGTTCGACAAGTATTGCAGAAATTGACGGAAGAGAAGCTGATGGTTAACTTGCAAAATTGTTTCTTCATGAAGAAGGAATTGGTGTACTTGGGATTTGTAATTTCAGGTAAAGAGTTGGAGATGGACCCCGAGAAGGTGAAGGAAATAGTAGATTGGTCGGAACTGACAAGTATGACTGTAGTGAGAAGTTTCCATGGGCTTGCTAGTTTCTACCGGAAGTTCATTCGGGGATTCAGTCGGATTTTTGCACCATTGATAGAATGTATGAGAAAGGGCGAGTTCAAGTGGACGGGTAAGGCCCAGGAAGATTTCGACAAATTAAAGGAAAAGGTCACTGAGAGCCCAGTGTTGCCGCTCCCAGACTTTAACAAAGTTTTCCAGGTCGATTGTGATGCAAGTGGAATGGCAATTGGAGCAGTGTTGAGCCAGGAAGGCCGACCAATTGCATTCTTCAGTGAAAAAATGAATGGGGCGAAGCGGAAGTATTTGGTCTATGACCAAGAATTTTATGCGATCATCCAAGCATTGAAGAAATGGAGGCATTATTTGTTGCCGTAGGAATTTGTGTTATACACAGATCACCAAGCACTAAGGTATCTGAATACTCAGTCGAAGTTGGACCAACGACACATGAAGTGGGTGGAGCTACTCCAGAGATATACGTTCGTGTTGCAACATAGGTCGGGCAAGTCGAACAAAGTTGCCGACGCATTGAGCAGAAGAGTTGCGCTATTGAGCACGATGACTGTTCAGGAAATAGGAATAGAGTCGATAAAGATGGAGTATGAAGCCGACGAAGATTTTGCAAAGGCATGGAAGGCTTATCGAGAGCCTTGGAGCGTCGATAGAACTCCATATTTGAGTTATCTCATTCAAGAAGGTTACCTGTTTAGGGGAAGTCAGTTGTGTATTCCCAGAGGATCGGTGAGAGAGAACCTAATCCGAGAATTTCATAATGGAGGGTTAGCAGGGCACTTTGGGATTGACAAGACCAAAGCACTGATCGACGAAAAGTATTTTTGGCCAAGGATGTTGACAGATGTCATAAAATGGGTTCGACAATGTCAAGTTTGCCAGTTGGAAAAGGGAAAGAGTTAGAACACGGGATTGTATACACCATTTCCAGTACCGGAGAACCCGTGGGAGCATCTTAGCATGGATTTTGTGTTAGGATTGCCAATGACACAGCAGGGGAACGACTCAATATTTGTTGTAGTCGACAGATTTTCGAAGATGGCACATTTCATACCATGTAAGAAAACAAGTGATGCCACAGGGATCGCTGTGCTATTCTTTAAGGAAATAGTCAGGTTGCATGGGTTGCCAAAGAGTATCACGTCGGATAAGGATACGAAATTCGTGGGGCATTTCTGGAGGACCCTATGGAAGAAACTTGACACGAAGTTAGAGTTTAGTTCGGCATATCATTTGCAGACAGATGGACAAACCGAGGTTGTAAACAAAAGTTTGGGAAACCTTCTGAGGTGTTTAACAGCCGACAGACCTAAGCAGTAGGAGAATGTGTTGGCATAGTCAGAGTTTGCATATAACAATTTTGTGAATCAGTCGACAGGACTGAGCCCATTCCAGATTGTTCAAGGGAGGAGTCCACATGTAGTGGCATATTTGGTCGAATTACCGACAGAAACCAGGAAGAGCGTGGATGCAGAATCATTCGCAGAGCATATGCATGAAGTTCATGAAAATGTGCGGAAGTGCATCGAGAAGAGTAATGCGGCCTACAAGTTGAGAGCCGACCGGAAGAAGAGACTATTGTCATTCCAAGAAGGGGACTTAGTCTATGCATATTTGCGGAAGGAGCAATTTCCGACATGAACATACAACAAGCTGAAATTGAAGAAGATAGGACCATGCAAGATTCTGAAGAAGATCTCAGACAATGCCTATGTGTTGGAATTGTCGGAAGACTTGAACATTTCAGCAACGTTCAATGTCTCATACCTGTATAAATTTGAAGAAGGGTCAAGTAGCAGTAAAGGGGAAGGAACAAGTATCGACTGGATGGAACAGATTCCAGACCGACATAAAGAAGGGATTTCAAAAGTAATTGATGAGCGCAAAGTGGGGCATACTCGTAGATCGCGCATGATAGAATACTTGGTGCGATGGACCAATGATGAGTTGCAGGAAGTGACATGGATTTCTAAAGAGGAGCTCAGGAGACTGACGGAGCAGTCGAATTCTTTTTCACTTGGGGAGACTGATGTAGGAGCATCGGGGCCTAGGAAGATCAGTCGAGATTGATCGACCAAAGAAAGTCGACCAGCGGAAGTGCCGATGACCACTGGTGTGGGAAGCAGGTTGACTTGTCAAAGTCAACAAGTCGAGCAGAAGCAGTCGGGGTGCGATCGACTGAAGGATCACCAAATGTTGTGAGGTCGATGATCGACAGGGAATGGTCGACAGATGATGAGGGATGTAAGAGGTTGGGTAGTCGACAAGTGGTCGAAATACGACACAATAGGGTTTAGCGAAACCAAGTGTAAAGGGGAAAGGAGTGAGCAGACAGGACAGTCGAGATGTGACTGACTGCTGTAGCAGGGTTGGAAGGACAGAAAGTCAATGAATTGTACTTAGTATCTGTTCGGGGTTGCTGAGGAAGTTATGATAGTTATGGCGAATTGGTGAAGGACATGATAGAGGACATCATGGATAGAGGCTGTACAACACATCTGGAAGCTGACAGTGCAAATTCGCAGGATTTGGACAGGATCGACAAATGGAGAGAACACGTGTCTCGGGATTGTAATAATATTGGAAACATCAACCCAAGAGTAGAAGAGGAAAAAGAGGCCTTCAGTCTAGACACTGTTGAGGAGAGCATAGCAGAGCGTAGAGACGAGAGAGTTGTGAAGAGTCACATAGGCCGAGTGTAGAGTGTTGAGATCGAACCATAGCTAAGAGTTCCGAAGGTGAACCAGGAGAGGGTGAGGTCGACACACAGGGAGAACACACCACAGTTACTTCGTTGTTGTAACGGATAAGGTCGATTGTAGTTAGTTATTTGCTTATAGTTATTTTACATTGTAACCGATTTCAGAGAAGTAATATAGGCCAATCCAGGCATCTTGTTCTACACCTTGCTTGTGTGAGCATTGTCGTTTGTGTCATGTGTATTGTTAAGCAAGAACCTCATTTCCGTAGGGTGACTTGCGTCATTACACTAGCACATGGTCCGAGTTCTTTGGGGTTGGTAGGCGACGCTCCTACCAATGTCCTAGAGCTTGTAGAGACCCTGCCTTCATGCCACCCCCTCCAAGGTTGGTACCGATTCTAGACAGGACGGTTATCAGGTTGGAGGACGTGGCACAGTCATCCCAGCTTGCTGCAAAGGCTAGACATGACATTGTAGAGTCATTTTTCACTGCCATGGGCAGTGCTGTTGTTGTTGTGCATGGAGAGGCATCTAGACCACCCCCTGCACCTGCAGAGCCAGAGATAGAGTATGTCGATAGTGACATGCTCAGGAGTTTGGATGGCAAGGCCATACTGGGGTATGCTGAGTCAGTCCTAGATGCATGCTTTCGGTTGTATCATAGATATGTCGCTCCAGGACATGTATACTTTTGTATAATTATGTATATATGTTCTTCAGGTTACATCATATTATATGTTGTAAATTGAATGGTTAATAATAATTAAGGGAGTTGTATTCTATTGCTCCATGCAGGGGACCACATTCATGGATCAACTCTTTTCTAGTGAGCCATCAGTTGGTCCATCCGCTCGTCCCAAACTACGGGCGACAGTAGTCGAGGTAAGTTATAATTTATGTTATAATTTAATTTGTGTTTATTATTTCTCAATTTAAATAATTTATGTTTTATTTCTTAATTTTAAAGATTTTATGTTTTAGATCTTAACTTCAAATGAATTCCAAATTGTACAGGGCAAAGGAAAGGGCATTACTCCTGACGATAGACATGAGCACCGCGAAGGTCCTAACCAGTCGGGTCTAGACATAGAGGTGAGTTTTAATTTATGTTCCAATTCATGTTATTTAATCACATTTAGCAATTTATTTGTGTACTTTATGTTTCAATTTTTGAATTATAACTTAAATTATGTTTTAGTTTTAATTTTTAATAAATCTAACTTATTACATCTAATGACATATTACACAGGCATCGCTACGGGTGGGTGTCGATGCTGCAATGGATTTCACATATGATTGGGATGCAGCTTGAGCACGTGGTCTTGATGAAGTGCCATCTACCCAGATGCCGGATATCACCATTGACTCAACGAAGATCGAGGCATTCTTTCATAGTTTATCACCTCATGGCCAGCATCGGTCTACTACACACGAAGGCAGTCACATGGTCAATCAAGGGCCTCATGGGGGTAGTTCCCAATGAGTTGGTGATCTATACATTTCCATGTTTTGGATATTTTCATATTTTATATATTTTCATGTTTTGGATGATCTATGTATACGTTTTCATGTTTTGGATATGGATTTCTATTATTTATACATGGACTTTTATCATATATGTATTTTGGATATGGACTTTTGGATATTTTGTTACATATTTTGTATATTTTATCATATTGATGTCTTCATGTGTATTTTGTATCTGATTTGAAATCAATCAAGTTTTTTATATTACATATGGATATAGTTATTACAATTACAAATTTATGTTTTGTTATTTCAAATGCAAATTTAATGTACAGTGATTACAATATAAAAGTTCAATTTCGATGTGTAGTTACAATTTAGTTCAATTTAAAATGCAAATTTCAACTACATTATAGAACATCTTCCAAAATTTAAAATTGAATATATACATTACAATTTAAAATTGAAATTACAATTCCAATTCAATTCCAATATAAAATTTCAAATTTAATGTGTAATTTCAATTCCAATTCAATTATAATTTAAAAGCTCATTTTCAACTACATTACAATTGCATAAATAAAATCAAAATTTAAAATTAGAATAAATTTGAAATTACAATTACATTATGTTGTCTACACATTACAATTCAATTACAATTTATACATTCCAATTCAATTACAATTTCAAATTTAATGTGTAATTTCAATTGAAAATTCAATGTGTTGTTCCAATTTAAAAGTTCAATTTCAATTACATTGCAATTGCATTTGAATTTTTTTTTTTAAAATTAGAATACATTGTACAATCTAAAATTTAAATTTTACAATTTTACATTGTATAGATATATTTTAAATTGTCAATTACATTACAATTGTATTTGAAATCAAAATTTAAAATTATAATACATTTGAAATTGAAAATTGAAATTATAATTGCATTATGTTGTCTACACATTACAATTCAAATACAATTTAAACATTCCAATTCAATTACAATTTAAAATTAAAATTTCAAATTTAATGTGTAATTTCAATTGAAAATTCAATGCGTTGTTCCAATTTAAAAGTTCAATTTCAATTGCATTTGAAATAAATTTTTTAAATTAGAATACATTGTACAATCTAAAATTTAAATTTTACAATTTTACATTGTATAGATGTATTTTAAATTCTCAATTACATTAATTGTATTTGAAATCAAAATTTAAAATTAGAATACATTTGAAATTGAAAATCGAAATTATAATTGCATTATGTTGTCTACACAAAACAATTCAATTACAATTTCCACATTCCAATTCAATTACATGCAAAATTTAATGTGTAATTTCAATTGAAAATTCAATGTGTTGTTGTATACAAGAATGTTTTTGTCCATTGAGAGTGAAATATCCCTTGAGACAAAATTATGTAATTACAACCAACCAATGATTGATTGATGCCATTTTGGTATTGTTTATGATAGATTTCTATCAAATTCAAAAATATTTGGTGTAATAACAAGTTCTATAGTATGTAGGTGATCTTTATGTTCTTTTCTTTTAAGTGTGTTCTCTAATCTAGATGAAAAAAAAAAAACACCAAATCTTATTTAAAACATAGGATACTTATTATTATGTTTTTTCCTTTTATTTAGCAATCATTTGAAAGGTGGTGTTTGTGCTAATAACAATGGAGTATTATGCATCACCTCATTTTTTAATCCACATAGTCATTTAAGGTTTTAAGAAAGGAACAAATTGTTATGTCAAAGTCTTTCCAACTTTCATTATTACTTTTCCATGTCTATCAAAAACAAAGGCATGTACAAGTTGTGTTTTGGTTTGATTATTGAGATTTTTTTATGCAAGCAAGGCCATATAATACTAACTAATTTACTTCAAAGAGATTCCATGCCTATGCGCGCAAAACTGTATGATAAAGATGGTTTTTGATGCATGCAATCCAAAAATTGAGAAGGTTTGATGGTTAGAAATTATAGTGAATGTTTGTGAGTTGTGCCAACAATGGGTATTGTTTGCATGAAAATATATTCAAGGATTATGTGTAAGCTCCCTTTAGTTGAATTGTACCCTCTATCTCCTATGTTATATTTCATGTAGCACCAAGTGCCAATATTTTTATTAAATGGAATGAGGAGACCCAAAAACAATTGGTCCTAACTTTGATATGTTCAATAACAAAACTAATTGATTATTGTTGAATGAAACATTTTTTCAATACATTGATATTTGATAATATTTTATACAACTGATAATGAAATACAATGTAATTGATGATGAAATACAATGAATGGATTGTAATGTATATAATTTTGTATTTGAAATCATAATTTAAAATTAGAATACATTGTACAATTTAAAATTTTACATTGTATAGATGTATTTTAAATTCTCAATTACATTACAATTGTATTTGAAATCAAAATTTAAACTTAGAATGTACATCACAATTTAAAATTGAAATTTTACAATTGCATTATCGTGTCTAACATTACAATTCAACTATCTAGTAGAACTTTAATATTGTTTTTAAAGAATCTAAACAAATATCTATAAAACTATTATGGAGGAAGTTCATGGAGCATTGACCATACATTCAAGTGTATTCACATTGGAGCACCATGACCCAATTTTCACAAAATCCTCTCATCTAGTATTTTTATTCTTGACATTAAAGCATCTACAAAAATACATTTATAAAACAACCTCCACAAAAATATCCAAAAAAATATTACACAAGACAACATGAAAACTATGTCAATGATGCAAGTGGCATACATGTAACTCATTCATCTGGCCAATGGGTTATAGGAATGCAAGTCTCCATAATACGATCATGGTAAGCTTATGTCATCTTCCATCTCTTTGGCTCACCTCTCTTCACCTTGATTTCTGTTAGATGTATCTGAGCTGCAACCACCAAATGACTTTATTGACATGATATATATTCAGGCATAAAATCTTTGTAAATAATATGAGCACCCTATTTTTTCACTCTTTCAAAAAAATGTCCCATCAGAACCATGTCTCCAGTTTGGTATGTGAAGTCTCCATATTGGTAGGGTCGCACCAAACTACTTTTTATTTGTGTGCATCGCATCAAATAATATGCCACATTTTCTTGGTTGTAGGGGGGTGCAATGACAATGAATACATCACCTGCAAGATACATTACAAATATAATTCAAATGTCCTATGTGCATTTCTAAAACATTTGTATATGTATAATATATAATGAACTAATTAACTTAATTAAGTCTCTTGTACCTTCCCTAACTATATCAGAAACTTGATCATGATCTAATGAGACCATTGCCTCATCAGTGTGCATCTCTTGCCATGTTGGAATTGGATGCGGGCCCTTTGGATTAAGAGAGACATATTTCCATGGTTTCACATATACATCATTTTCACAGTGACCAAGCCCGCATCCATTTGCATAAATGCAAAAATCGCAAAAAAAATCATCCTTCCTCGTTTCAATGGAAAATATGTCACCCATGTCTTTACTTCGAACATAATGTAATTCCCTCGTACCAAGTATGGTCTCACAATACCACAGAATGGATCTATTCACATCTCCAAGGGGGTGGAAACGCGAAGGTGGGTTACACTTTGGTGAGAATCGAGCGCTGAAGAGACATAGCGGAATTTATTCGGCCGAATAAATTTAATTATTCGTCCGAATAAATTTAGTTATTTGGTCGAATAATTTAGTTATTCGGCTGAATAAGTTCTACTTTATTCGTCCGAATAACATTTAACGGGACACCATTAGACCTAATGGCGGCCTCGATTTGTGTGCGAGGTTTAGCCAGAGGGGAAAAATGCACGGCGTTGTCTAATTATTCGGCCGAATAATTATTCTGCATAAAAGCTCGACCGTGGCCATTGTTCGTCATTTTCAGCAGGATTTCGTGGACCCCGTTTTAAGACCCACTGCCGGCCCCGCCTTCGCACCACCTGTCTCGCCACTGCTCCGTCCACCCACTCGTCTAGCCACTGGTTCGTCTACCTGGCTGTCGATGAACTCCGCAACCTGCTTCCCTACTCTCTGCGTCTCACTTCTCTGCCACCCTCTGCGTCACGTTATGCTCGTCTTTTCTGCTTCTAGTCGTGGTGGAGTTGTATAATCGTCGGTTGGTCATTGCGCGTCTGGATGTGTGGACATCTGTTGGTGGAGTGTGCATCCGCCACCTTCTGCCTCTCCCATCTGCACCTCCTTTCTGCGTCTGGTCGCGGTGGAGTTGTATAGCCGTTGGTTCGTTTTTGCGCGTTTGGACATCTGGACGCTTGTTGGTGGAGTGTGCGTCTGGATGTCTGTCGGTGTAGTGTGCGGTTGGACGTCTGTTGGTGGAGCTTTGTTGTTGGAGTGTTCGCCTGGTGGAGGATGATCATATTTTTGGAGAGTTTATGTTAGTGGACGATCGTTCTGGTGTTCATTTCGTCGGTGGACGTTTGGATAAGAGTGGGCTGTTGTGGCTGTGGACCTGTCGCCGCGATGTTGTCTGCAATGTTTTTATTTTTTTTTGAAATTTCTTATATTAATGTTTAATTATTATTGCAGGTTCTGTTTTTTTTGGTGCTTGGGCTCGTTTTTTCAATTTTTCCTGGTTTCTGTTTGGCTGGGTCTAAATTCGCTTGAGTTTTGTTCGGCTGGGTCAAAGAAGTGAAAATATAAACAGGTAAGCCGAAACTTAGTTTTTTTTTAATTAATGAATTAAGTCTTAATTAAAAAAAAATTGAATTTGTCCCTGTAAATGAGCTGTGTTCAATTGGACAGAGTTCATGAACTGTGTCCAATTGGACAAAGTTCATGAACTTTGTCCAAAATTGGGCAGAGTTCATCAACTGTGTCCAATTGGGAAAAGTTCATGAACTCTGTCCAATAAAAAAGGCAAGAAGACTAGTATAACTTCTTTTAAATGAGCTCTACCTTATTTCCATAATCTCTGTACATGAGTTAGCTAAGCTGACCTTACTATTACTAAGAAAGAGCATAGATAATGATACTTATTACTTATAGATAGTATAATCATAGTAACCTAATATGGAAATTGTAATATAAGCAAACAGAGTGGATTAGTACTAAGAGGTTTAACATGAACTCTGTCCAATTCGGCAGAGTTCATGAACTCTACCCAATTCAGCAGAGTTCATGAACTCTGCTGAATTGGGCAGAGTTCATGAACTCTGTCCAATTAGGCAGAGTTCTTAAACTCTGTCCAAATCGTATGTTGAAAATGATTTAAATTTAAATATAAAAAGAGAAATATATGCAGTCTTTAGTTAGTTAATCTTGTTAAACTATTGATTTTTCTTATGAGTTTATAAATGAAAATAAAAGTAGTTTTGTAATTGTATTTGCAAATGATATCTCCCCTTTATATATAGGTTTCTCTTATTCGGTTACTCTGTCAACATGGACATGGACAGAGTTCATGAACTCTATCCACATGGATAGAGCTCATGAATTTTGTCCTTGGACAAAGTTCATGAACTCTGTCTACATTGACAGAGTTCATAGATCAATATATTAGTTTTATTACAAACCGTGTTAATGCATAGCTATAGATACAACAAAACTTTAGACACAATTAAACTTTACTTTGGATACAACAAAACTTTAAGCTTTACTTTCGACACAACTAAACTATAGACATGAATAAACTTTACTTTAGATGTAATAGGAAAGAACAAAAGTCAATTGTATTATGTACCAAACTGAAGACCATTTTGTAACATGGCAAATTTCTGAAACATAGCCAAACTTGTGAAAAATAATACCATGCATTGTTAATATTTTAAGAATGTATGGAATAATGAAAATACTCATAGATATAATTTATGTTTAAATATTATTAAAATAGCAATTAAGTAATTAATTTAAGATTTTAATTAACAGTTAACGTGTTCATGAACTCATTTTTTGACATAAAGAAAGGTAACCCTTCATTTTGTATTTAACTATATTGGTTCTATTCATTTTAAACATCAAAAACACTTAGAAGATTGGCACATTAATTCCTTATTAGCTATACTCATTTTAAGAACTATTAGATGATATTAGATATATGTAGGTCTTTATTACATAACTTAGTTTCTTTAGCAGTTAGGTTTTAGAATTTCTAGAATTACTATCTAGATGTAACACTTAACTTAGTATTTAACTATATTGGCTCTATTCATTTTAAACATAAAAAACACTTAGAAGATTGGTACATTAATTCCTTATACATCCAACAATATTAGTTATAGTCATTTTAAGAACTATTAGATGATATTAGGTATATATAGGTTTTTATTATAGAACTTAGCTTTTCTAGAAGCTAGGTTTTAGAATTTGTAGAATTAACATGTAGAATTTGAATATGTAATCAGTTGATATTTGTGTAAGTGTAGACATTATATCAAATGGAAAGAGAGGAGTCTTTGAGGCGAAAGCGTAGGAGGTCTTCACAGTCTTCTGGGGTTGGTGTTACAAGTGATAATCGGAGGTTGTCAACTTCCCCTCGAGATTCTAGTTTATTGTATAGTTCACATTCAGTTGATCATCGACGAGGCGAAAGGGGTACAAATGATTCCCCTATATCTTCTGTGGGAGAACGCCGATATCGACCTTCTGTTGGTATATGAATATCGATCTTTTAATATGTGTACATACAAATTGTTTTTTTTGTGTACGCAAAGTTTGTACATGTGTTTAAACAAAACTTTGTTTTTATTTGAAGCAGAGCATGGTTCAGAAGATGCTTGTAATTCTACAGAGAGGGAGGCAGAGCGAGCAAGGGAGACGGATGAGGGTGTAGAGCAAGGTTCTCAAGAGGCTCGTCATTCTACACAAGGTGATGATGGTCGAGCCAGGACGCAATATGTTGAACTAACTAAGGGTTGTACACCCATTACAACATATCCATCTTATTTACCTCGGAACCTTCCATGGGAAAGTGATGATCATCAAATGACTCTTGAAAGATGTAGATCGCACTACAGCAAGTTGGAAAATGATTTGTCTACTATGGATCTCCCTCCAGAGAGTAAACAAAATTTGGAGATTGTTTTGGGATCATTGCAAAAATTCATTCAGGGATATGAGAATCTCAGACCAACTACAAATGGTTTTGTTGATTTGATGCGAAGACGAAGGGAACAAGTGATGGGTCCAGACAAGTGGGTTGTTGTGAAGGAGAGAGTGACAAAAGAACAGGCCAAATCAATGTTTAACTTTAAAGAAGGTCTAAAGCGAGAAATGTTGAAAGTGCAATATTTCAAGCATCCTGATCTTGCACATCTACTCTATGATTGGTTTCTCGCAGCCTATGGTCGATTTCCATGGAACGATGAGGTTTCTCAATATTTTGCTAAATTTTTTTATGCTGAGTTTTTTTAAATATGAAGCCAGACTATACTGATGTTCATTCAAAATTTTATGGAGTTGGAAAGGATCGAATATATAATCAAAAAGGTGCTCTTAGAGACCCTACAACTCTTCGACCTCCACCCCATATATCTCGCCCACCCAGGTTGGTGCTATGAATGTTAAGAACATGACTGTTATCTTTGAATGCTAGGAAGTTTAGGAATGTCAGGAAGTTTTGATAGAAATATAAATGTTAAGAAGTTTAAAAATGAATGTTAGGTTCAAAGTTCAAGAATTTGTTAAGAAGTTTTGATAGAAATATGAATGTTAGGAAGTTGAAAAATGAATACTAGGTTCAAATTTTAATATAAATTTTTAATTAATAATTCTTATTTTCAATGTCCAGGTACATTTTATGTGGTTGAAATCATGGCAAATGGGGATTTAACGATTTTTTGCTTTTTAATCATAAGCAAAGATTACAGGATTATGAAGCTTGTGCTAAATTAGAGCAATGATTTTAGACAACAATTTGATGGATTTTCATCGATTTGTTGTAAATAATCATTTCTCTAATTTAGCATAAGCTTCACAATCCTGGAATCCTTTCTTATGATTAAAAATCAAATGATTGTTGTCTCCATTTGCCATGATTTCAGTTATGTGAACTTACACAAGTGATATTTTAAAGTAAAGATTTGGGGCGGAGAGTGGTGACAGCCACATCCGTTATCTCGTCCCTTAAGTGGTCTAATAGACATATGGGGACCCGAATAAAGTATTTTATATAGAATTAAGACAAAAATTTTACACAATGAAGTTTTCATTACCAAATAATTTTTGAATTCATTTGAGCATACTAGAATACGATCATTTAAACTCTTATATTCTAGTTCCTTTCAAGATCATAGACATAGAAAGAAAAAAAATATTGTACACAACATTTGACAATGACATGGACAAAACCATTGATCTATTAATTTTTTATATAGTTAAAAATATCGCAATGGAATGTCGTCCTCAATTATCCATTCATGGTCACATTTGAACAGTTTCCATTTTTTATTTTTTTTATTTTTTTTCAATGGAACTTGAACCAATTTTATTCGAGATGCACATACTAAATGACTATATTGACAACATATAACATCAGGTTCATAATCCTGAAAGTAGAAATAATTTTCAGTCATATGGGTCTGCTGAAAAAAATAGCCCTTTAAAATGATGGATCCTCTCTCGTATGTATATCCGTTGTCATTGTAGTCTTCCAATAACTTCATCTTTCCTTCAGTGCATCACATCAAATAATACTTCACATTTTCGTTGTTGTCTACAGGTGCAATCACAGCAAAAACATCCCCTGTGCACATTACAATTGACGTTAGGATTTTTAAATCAATTAAATTGACTAATATTCATGTATAAGGTGATGGACAAGAATGAACAATCGACAAAACAGTTGTACTTGATCATTACCTTCTCCAACAAGATTTGAAATTTTGTCGCCATCAGATGATATTGCTATTTCTTCTGATTCTAATTCTTCAATGCTTGCTAGTGGCATTTTTCCTTTAGGATTAATCTATGTGTGTTTCCAATGTTTTACGTAGTTGTTCGTTATGTTTTCACAAACTTTTGTAGATTCAATATTTTCAGTGCAAATATGACAAAAGCATGATTGCTTTCTACTGTCAAATTCATACACGTTCTAGAAGGATTTTGTTTGAATAGAGTGAAAATATCTAGTCCCATGTATGGTGCTAGCATCACATGGTATTGATCTATTTATATCTTGGACCCCAACAAGCCAAAAAAACCTAGTACACAAATGACAAATTTTGATGTTAGTACATACCTTTTTTTTAATTGACAATAAAATATAAATTAAAACATTTGTGTACATACCTGCGCACATCTTTTGATTGTTGATTATAATCTTAGTTTAGATGTGATTTACACCATTGGACAACCTCTGCAGCTGAATGAAATTGTGCAGAACTATGGTTCATTTTCCATCTTCGAAGTGCTCTTTTTACGCATGCTCCTGCACCATCATGTTCACCTTTTCCATGACCAGTTTCAAAGAAATTCCAACGATGTTTAATGTTCAATGCTTTATGAAGTCGACATAACCAATAAAATGATCGCGAAGATTTAAATTGTCCTGCACATCCATCTGACCATATCCAATGCTCATTGAATTTAACGTTACGTCCCTTTAGTGAATTGTAGAAAATACTTTCAATACAATGCTGAACAAAATGTGTATCGTGCGTACGATCGCCGCTGATATAAAAGTGATATTCTTTAATCACATCTCGATTGTCACACGTGCTTTCAATGCCATCAACATCCTGTTGAGAATGTCTATATAAAACATGGACAAATATCGAAACTTGGTCAGAATGATAGTATTCACTCTGTATCTCTTTTTGTGCAGCAAATGTATAATTTTCTGCAAAATCAACCACTGACAAAATTGTTCCTGGTGAAAAAATTTCACGAGACTGTTTGAATTGAAGGTCTTTCCATCGTGCTCTATGTGAATGCTTGGTGTATTTATAAATTTCACTTTTAAATTTCAAGAGAAAATCTGTCACACCTATTTTATCTTCTCACAAATCAATCTTTTCAGAATGTGCATCACTAGTACTTGTAATGTATTCATATCTTCTCCAATCAATGGTTACATTTGACAACGAGTGATCAGTATCGATAGGATATTTATTGTGAAATAAAACCAAATTTCCACAACGATTACAATGTTTTCCATTAACACATTTCTTATTATAAAATACTTCATTGTGATTTCTCTCACATAGGGTTTGAGATATGAATTCACGTATTGTGGGCGGAGGTGGTGAATTTGTCCATAACATTTTATCAAATTCAAGAAACGTGTCGTAATATAATTGAAATTGCACATGATAACGGCAACAACATGTGTCATGTATAGTAATAGGTCTAACATACCATGGTTTTAGTTGCACAAATGTAGTGATTGACACATTAATTCCACAATGATCTTCCTTGAATTTATTGAACAATTGTACTTGTGTCATATCCATTATATGTTTTGGACTGCTTATATATACTCCTCGTGATACTATTTGTCGTATCACATCCCTTGAATTTGGTGAAACTCGAGCATGTGTCAACCAATATTCCCGTACAATATCTTTAACACCTGCTCCCATTCTATCTTTGTAAGGATGTCTACAAATAATTGCCCAGCAAGCAAGTTCATCATTTTCATCTATTTGCATTCTGAATTTGCTGTGTTTGTATAATGTCTTTCTTGAGGATCCAACTGCTTTTGCTAGCTGTGTTGTCAAACGTTTTTGTTTAGTACTAGTCGAAATAATTGATGTATGAATTGCTCTTCGTGCAGCACTGATGTCTTTCTTCCTATATTTTCCAAATTTTTTTTATTGCATCACCTATATTTTCTATCACATTATGTTTCAATTTCGACTCTTTGGTTGTCTTGTGAATACCCAATAATGACGTAACATCTTCTAACTTCTTGGTCACTAATAAACATCTCAAAATTTGTGCTTGTCCCGTTATTGAATAATTCTTCAAAACATCAACATAAATGTTTTGAGCCCGATATCGTGCAGCATGAATGGGTATTTTTTTTCCATATTTGTTGCAATCAATGTTTTATAACGTTTCATCATCAATGCTGAAAGTACCTATACATCAAGTTAAATTTAATTTAACATGTATCCAAAAATACAATTCATTATAAAAAATGAATTTGAAAAATACATGATATATACATACCTGGTCTAGTTTTTGGTTCTTGAACTTGATCTTCAATATTGACTTCATCGACATTCGTATGTAAATCACTATTTAAATCTTCAACAATGGTCTCTTCAACTTCAATTTGTTCTTCTTGTACTCTTTTTTCAATTTCCATTTCATCAACATTATCATGTAAAATTGCATTTGTATCTTCAATAATCGTAGCTTGCGTTTCTGGAAGGTTTGCTTTGTTGGCATGATATTTAAGTTTTTTTTTCTATATTATCATTATCATCAGCACGTTTACGATCATATTTTCTTTGACGGTTTCTCTTACTGCCCGTGATTGTTTAATCTATAAATGATAAATTAAAGAATCATCATTTTATAGTACAAAAACAAAATTAAGATTTAAAAACAGTTACGAAATTTATAAACACATGAACTGAAATTTACTTCACCTTATCAAAATCTTGTAAGAGTATTTTGAAGAAAAAGTCCTTGGAAACAAATTTCCTTTGAAAAGAACCTTTTTTGAATGAAATAAGAACTCATTGACAATAAATCACCTTTGAAAAAACCCATTGGAAAAGAATAAGAACACTTTCTCAATAAATCTTCTTTGTAAAACCACTGGAAAAAAAACTTCTTTGAAAAAATACCTAGGAAAAAGATTTCTTTGGAAAAACCCTTGCAAATAAATAACTTTTTTGCAAAAATAACTTGGGAGAACAACGCTTTGAAAAAACCCATTTTCAAAGAAATAAGAAGGAAAAATACATCTCCTTTGCAAAAATAACTTGAAATAAAATCTTATTTGCAAAAATGCCTTGGAATAAAAACTCTGTAAATGCACCATTTGGAAAGAAACATTTTCTGAAAAAACGTCTTTTGCAAAAATATCTAGAAAAAAAAAACTTTGAAAAAACCTATTTAAAAAAAAAAACTCATTTGCAAAAATATCTTGGGAAAATAATTATTTGAAAAAATCATTTTCAAATAAATAAGAAGAAAAATACAACTCCTCTGAAAAAATAACTTGGAATAAAAATTTCTTTGCACAAAACACTTTGGAATAAAAACTCTTTAAAATCACCATTTTTGAAAAAAAATACCTTGAAAAAACCCATTGCAAAGAAATAAGAAGTGCAAAAAGCTTGGAATAAAAACTCATTTTGCAAAAATGCCTTAGAAAAAAACTCTTTCAATGTATTCCTTAGAAAGAAATAGGGAAAAAATACCTTATAAAAAAAACTCCCTTTGCAAAAAAAGCTCCTTAGAAAACTCCTTCAAAAATATTCTGACCAGAAATATGCGAAATTAGTGAAAGTATTTAGTTTTATTTATATAAGTTTAGACAACAATGGTTGTTGTTGTTTTTTTTTTTTCTTCGGCAGACGTGTTTTTTTTACGTTTGGTTATTCGGCCAAATAAACTTTGCTCTAAGTGACGTCGCCGTTACGGAAAATAGTTATTTGGCCAAATAATTATTCGACCGAATAATTATTCTGCCGAATAACCTCTGAAACCTAAAAATCCGATTTTTCCTCACAGTTTTTCGGTTTCTCCATTTTCAGAAGGTAAAAAGAATCTCTTACACTACAAAGCGACTGTCGGACTTGATACCATTAATTTCGTTATTGAATCTACTTTCCGAATATATAGATTTGTTGTGTATAGGTAAGATCTGATATTTTTAATTATTTGTTTTCTTAACAGATGTCGAGTTTGGTTTCATCTCTTTCAAAATGCGGTGAAATGAAAAATCCATAGCTTTAAAAATACACCACCAAAAAAATTAAAAAAACTATGGTGCAGTTAATTGGCGTGTCTAATTCAAAAAGATATTCATAGATTTTTTAGTTTTATATTCAATTGAGATAAAAGTTTTGCGACAAAAAATATGTTGAAAATCGACAAGGTTTCCCCATTGATCGAATTCAAAAAAATATAATAATTAGTATATAGATCCATTGGTTACAAACTTATAGTCATGCAGTAGTATATTATGTGTAGATTGTCGTAGCATATTTGTTTTTTGCAAAAAATAAGTTTAACAATGATTTTACGTGTGCGACAAAACATGGCTATTTTGTAGTCCTTTCATTTTATAAGAACACACTATTAAACATTTGCCGAATCGACATATCAAATTTCAATATAAAAAATTGAAAAAAATATGGATAGAAAACTAACATAATTCTTTAAAAGTTTTCTTTTTAGTGAAAAGTGAAATTCCAAATAAAAATATAACTTTTATTCACCCAAAGTTGGAAAACATGAAAAACTCAGATTTATTTTCTCACGGGACCCCCCAAAATAGACACCCATATTCATGGATTCACCCTAATATGTACATATTTTTAACTATTTTCAAATTATTTCAAAGTTGCTAACAATTTTCAATGTTATTGTCCAACAATTTAAAATGAAATGTACACTTGGATTCTATTTTCAAGTTAAAATGTATGTACATATTAACTATTTTTAAATTTCTAAGTTACTAACAATTTTCAATGTTATTAGAATAATTTTCAAATTAAATGTACACTTGGACACTATTTTCAAGTTAAAATGTACATATTTAACTAATTGCAATTTCTAAGTTACTAACAATTTCAAGTTAAATGTAATTTCAATTCTTGGTTTGTTATTTGTTAAAAAAATACAAATGTATAGTCTCAATGTGAGCTCCGAGTCTCAACATTTGTTGATTGAAATAACTATTAATGTCTAATTTTAACTTACCCTCATTTTATTTAAAATGAACATTATGATAGTTATGTATTAGTTAGAAAATTCAATTTGAAAACAAATGAATGAATATTTTCATAGTTATGATGGTTGGCAATATTTTCATAGTTATGAATATTTGAAAACAAATTAATGAAATATTTCCATAGTTAATGTATTTCCAATTCATGTACCAATTTTTTCTATGCATTAATGTAGGGATAAGTTAACTTTTTTTTTTCCTATAATAGGTATATAATTTATATTTCAAAAATTTTAACAATTTTCAATTTAAATGGATAATTTTCAAGTTAAATTGATAGTTATGTATAATTAGTTGGAAAATTAAATTCACACTCAATTTTCAATTTGTCAATTTCTGTATCAAATTTCAAGTTGCTAGCAATTTTAAAGTTCAATGCACAACTATCAAGCTATTATTAATTATCTTGAGTTAAATATATATACTTGATTTTCAAACTTTACTATCAATGCTCAAACTAAATGTACAATTTCAAGTTACATGTACATATTTAGTTATTTTGAAATTAAGTTACAAATAATTTTTTTGTTTTAATGTATTTTCAATATTTCTACCGAATTTTTCTCAAGTCACTAGAAATTTTCAATTTGTTAATTTACATGTAACAAATTTCAAGTTACTGGCAATTTTAAAGTTAAATGTACAAGTTATTACCAATTTCAAGTTACAAGCAATTTCAAACTTTACTTCTAGAAGAATTCTCAAGTAATTACTAGCAATTTCAAGTTACAAGCAATTTCAAATTTCAAGTTACTATCAATTTCAATTTTTACTTAGAACAATTCTCAAGCTAAATGCATTAGTTGGAAAATTCATTTCACACACAATTTTCAATTTTTCAATTTCCACATCAAATTTCAAGTTACTAACAATTTTAAAGTTCAATGCACAACTATCAAGTAACCAATTTTCAATTTGTTAATTTACATGTTGTGCAGGGAGAGATTATGGTCAGACATCACATCATGGTGATTAAGAATCACATGACCATGTGCCCCCTCATGATCCTGATCAACCATCACATGATACCTTTTCCTCTCACATTAAAACTATAATTGGGAGTTGCAGTGGGGTTGGAAGGGGTGGAAGTTTTCTAGAGGATTGTGCAGTTGTTTCTACACAAGAAGAGATTTGGAACTCGATCCCTAGTCGGAGAGTTAGAGAGCATGTCAGTAACATAATCGAGTCATATTTTGAACAACATTCAACGATGGCCCAAGCTCAAATCCTACATGGGTTGATAAAACACAAAAAATTGAAACATGCCACAAAGTTGTTGGGTTTTCAAGATGTTAAAACAAAAAAGACATGCGAGAATGCAATAGAAAATGTAAGAATTGCATTATCTTCATTTGGAAAATCAAGAAACAATGATATCTGAGCTGCTCGTAGGGAAATTACAACGGTTGTTGTGGCACAAAGCACCTGAAGAAATTGAATGGTATCAACAATGACATCATTGCTCAATGTTTCAAAAATAACATTGTTTAAATATACTAAATTCAGGGTCCGGATAGATGAAAATGATGAAGATGGTTATTGGGCTCTTATTTGTAGGGAACCCTATCGAGGCAGGATGGCAGCAGGCATTAGAGAGAAGGTGATAGAGTTTTTGGATAGCCATTCTCGTGCTATTCCAGATCGAAAGCATGTCTTGTGGCAACGTTTATCCATAGGAATTTATCAGGAGCACAATAAGCATGTGATGGAGATGACGGGTGTTGCACTTTACGAGGAATTCCAAGAAACCAATCCTGGTATTCAAATATCATTTAACATGTTCAAAAAATTGAAACCGTGGTATATTAGGCCGAATACGATTCACGACACTTGTTGTTGCCGGTACGACGTTGAATTTCAACTATACTATGACACATTTCTGGATTTTTTCAAAAGGCACTTGAACGGTATACTAGCTCCTCACACAATGCGAGATTTTATTTGTATTATACTATGCAACATGAATCTTGAACACGTGTTTTTCAATAAGAAGTGTATAGGTGGGAGAAAATGCCATGAATGCGGTGATTTGACATTGTTCCATAGGAACTTTCCTATCGATCCAACACACCATGGATTGTCAAATATCACAGTTAAGTGGAAGAGGTACGAATATGTCTCCATGAATCCATCATCTTCTTCATCTGTGCCATCTAAGAGGATCGACTTGCTCGAGGATGAGATTCATGTTTCAGATTTCATGGAGAAGTTTCAAAGTCAGATTTATAAATACATAAAGCACTCCCATAGGTCCAGGTGGCAAGCTTCATAATTCAAACAATTAACATGAAAATAGAATCCAAATGTACATGTTTCAATTGAAAACTGTTCCAATAACATTTATTAGCCACTTGAAAATTGTTCATTTAACATAAAAATTGTTGCAAACTTTGAAATTTAAATAACAAATGGATGAAATAAATAAGAATAACATTACAAATAAATATTTAACAAATTAAATTATGAAATTTAGTTAAATTTATTGGAAAATTGTTACTAATTTTGGAAATTATGTAGCATTCAATTGAAAAACTTGATAAAATATGATATTTAAATTATGTAGCATGTAATTCAATAATTTATTTTGGTTGTTCATTGAAATTTGTTGCACCAAATGTGCATCTTCTTCTTCTCTCAAGCTTGCTCTTTGTTGTCTCATTCGTTCTCTATTCCTCTCACGTTCCTCATTGTCATTTTGTTGTCTAGCATGTTTTATTTGTCTTTTTCTTTGACTCCCCATCAATCTATACTGAAAACAAACAAAAATTTCTTCAAATTGTTATAACAAACAACAATATGTTAGTATGAAATCTTGAAATATGTCTACAAAGAAATTTTACATGTCTAATGAGCTCTAATTCAACAACATCAAAATGACAAAGCTCTAATTGAAAATAAATTAGCAATGAGTTAAATTAGTATTTTTGATGAATTGTTTGCTGAATATATAGAGGTTGGTTGATATTTTTACGAGGAAATGGTAGTTGGCAACATTAATTATCCAACTCCTTTCCCGGGTTCGTTTTTATATTTTTTTTACACAGACAAACCCTCAATCGAGCTTATTTTACACACCCTCGATCGAGCAAATACCTCGATCAAGGGCTTGAACATACCTCAATCGAGGTCTAGTTAAAACCCTCGATCGAGGTCTTATTAAACCCTCAATCGACGTATTTTAAATACCTCAATCAAGCAAATAGCTCGATCGAGGGCCTAAAAAATAGGTCGAAAGCCCTTTTCACTACAAAATGAAAGTTTTGTATGCTTTTCAGAGGGTTAAACCATGTCATTAAATGCACATTAATGGGCGGACTTGATACCATTGGATTCGTCAATGAATCCTCTATCCAGATACATAAAATTTACGAATTTTTATCTTGATATGTCTTTTGTTTTTAAATTTCTACTAAAACTTGCCCTAAAAAATTCTACCGACAACTTCGATTGAGCTCAAAGATAAATCCACAACATTCAAAATACACATCCAAAAAATTTGAAAACATATGCAAGCACTAAATAAACGCGTCCTTTTTAAAAGGGTATTTTTAGTTTTTCAAATTATGTAAACAATCAAAAGATTTCGTGCACATACACACATGTGTGCAAAATGCGACTAAAATATTCATTGATTAGTTTCGAAAAATAATAATAAATATAATTTTTCGAGAAAATTAAAAGAAAAATATGTAAGCACTAGTGCATTTTGTCTAGATCATGTTCACATATTTCATTTTTTTAAATTATTACTTTAAAATTAAATTATTGTGCACACACACAAACTACTTGTTAATTGCTCTTCAAATTTTTAAGTACACACGTTTCATTAAATGAAAATTCGACACGATAAATGACATTGGTATATTTCGAAAAAAATATCATTGGAAAGCCAACATAATTCTCTACATTTCGTTGTTCAACCGCATGTCAAAATTCATGTGGCAAATATGAGTTTCGAAGGCTTCAATTTAATACATGGGCAAAATTTCTGTTTTTCACCATCATATTTGGCCAAAAAGAGTTACCCATCTTCATGGAATCACCCTGGTACATAAACAAACTGGAATGAAACTATCTAACCATGCATGCATTAATTTCTTAAATTGAAATTGATTAACTAATGAAAAGAAAAGAGAAATAAATTTTACAAAATAATGAAAACGATGTTAGCAATAAATTTTATGAGAAATTAATAATTAGTCTCTAGCATGAAAATAAATCAATAATTCATAACTTTTTTATGCCTATATAGATTAAATATGCCTCTTCCAATGCACCAAAGGAAATATCTAATTTCACTAAGTTTCATATTTTTGAATCGCATTCAAAGTCTATGTTCCATGAATGAAATAGTTGAGCTATATAAAGCTGGAAATTAGTGTTTTAGTCATTACGATAAATTTGCAGTAATAATTTGCATTTCTCTTACGTCTAAGTATATTTGAAAAGCAGTTATTAGTACGCAAGAGAAATTTGTTATTTCGTTCAAATATGATTTTTAAAAGGCGATTAAAAATTGTACAGAAAATATCAGTTAAATGAATATGGAACTTTGTTTATAGGATATTCAATGAAATTTAACTCGATAAATTACTAATTGCATAAAATAAAAGATTAATAAAAATAGTGCATGATTACTACTTCAGTTTGAAAAATACAGCTTCAAAAAGCCTAATGACTAGAGACTGAAAATAAGAAATAATATGTACATGTCAGTAAACAGAAATAAAAAGTATATACAGTCCAAATATACATATTATACAAGTTGCACAATACAAAAATAAATAAATAAACACTAGTGAAGTTGAATAACAGAAGGTTGACGAAATATTCAAATAGGCCCAATAAGTTTTTTATTAATGAAATGGAATTTTGGCAATCATCAAGTACAATAGGTAGCGTCTAGTTCAACCCCTGAGAAAAGGAGGTTTATGAGACCCTATGCAGCTCTCAATGAATCGGGATCATCCAGGTGAAACCGAGACAGTGGGAGTACTCCTCACTCAGATTGTGCTGAGGGTAACCTGCACACATGAAAACATCAGTAACAAACTTTATAGAAAGGAACAAAATACATGCTGGAAAACATAACGTACATTTTGCAGAAAGACACTCTTCTTTCACCTTAATGGATGGAATTGAAACGTATTCTTACCTACAACCAATGTCTGTTAGGCTCATGAACAACTAAGTATGAAGGCAGAAAATGTAGAAATGGAACCTAGTATTACCCGCCTCTTACCTACAATGCAAGATGATTGTTTGTGGCAAATTCATTTCAATTTTAAAGGTTGTCATCGCAGGTATGGAAACATGTGAGGGAAGGCAAAGTGTTTCGACAACTGTCAGGAGCTCAACTGTCGCTGTGTCGTTTGATCTTTCACATGGATCCGAAAAGGTGAGGGTGAGATGTAGTAACCGGTGCTCACCCTCTCCAAACATAGAATGAAGAAAGTTTTGCCAAGCAGGATCGTCATTAGGTGTGCTAGAAAATTTCTCAAGAATAGTATTATATCCATGTGAGAGAGAATATAATTTGGTTGGCTAGGTCTCTAAACCATATAGCGTAGATGTGCAAAGTCACTGATGTACTGGTGTAAATCCGGAATTGTACCAATGCTACTCAACTAGGACAATTTTATTTTAATTGAACGACATCGCAACACCATATACTGTCATCTCACTATAGTGGAAGATGATCCTCCGATCATGATATAAAAAACCAAATATAAGCAAATTACTTTTTGCACAACCTCTGAGACTCCTCCATTAAATAAATAATGGATCATTTTGTTTTGTGCCTCCAGCATTCCATGCTACAAATCAATCTTGAATTCTTAATTCACTGCTTCATCTTGATAAGTGTTGACCTAGTATGAGTCCATTTCAACAATCCTACCTCATGTAGTATTGATATCTTTAACAAATATTCGATTAAGTGCCTATAAGTTGGATATTTCATTTGCACAGTTTTGTTGATTTGATCACCTTTGTCTTTTTTGAACCAAGAGTATCTCTTCTTCTCACTCATGCATATGTTAAAAAAATGAACGTAGGCTTCCTTCATGTGAGAAGAACATTGTAGTAGAAACATAGCTTCATGGATGTGCCTCGCAAACTACCCTCTCCTCGTGTGTCAAACCATGGCCTGTATTTGTGTTTTGATTCTTTTGCTATTATGCTCTCGTAGTTTGCATATGCGCAGGGTTTGTCCTAGATGCATTTTTTACCTTATAATATGTATTGGCCTCCTTCCCATGGTGTTCGACTGTGTTTGAGGCCTGTGTGTCTAAGATTTGCAACTCATCAGTGACTTGGGGTTAGACCCAAGAGCCTTCATGGCATCTTCAATCTTCCTTCTGGCCATGTCCAACGTAGCTAGAGTTTGGAGCATTAGTGTATTCTTTGTGCACTCTTTCTATCAGGGGTGGATTGATGATTGAATTTTTTTTTTCATTTTCCTATGAGTTCCTATCTCTCCCACTGCTCTCCTCCTAGGAATGGTTTTGATTGCCTACGAATGCCTTCGCTACAAGCCTGCGCATTTGTGGCATTTTGTTTCTTCCTCCAACTCTTCTCTCTGTTAACCAATGACTCCTCTTTCCACGTAGAGAGTTTCTACCATACATTTTTGAGGTCATTTCTCTGCATGTTATCGATTATTACTCTAGCCATTGAACATTAATGGTCCATCCCACTGTCGATTTGCATGAGTTCTAGGTAGCATAGATTCTATGGCATGTAGATATCCTACCTGGCGACGAATTATGCTTTTTGTGATCTCTGTGTATAACTCTGCGTTTGGGCCATTCCTTCTGCAAACGAGCTTGCGTGCCCTGCTTGTTGTCATGCCATTGCCTACTGTCAGCCCTGAAATGCCCCTTCCTCATCGTGCATTCCATCTCTGTCTTCTAGTGCACCTGTGCACAATTAGGATTTCCCTCTTATTTTTTTCAGTAGAAAATCACCTTCCTGCTATTCTGAAGGAATCAAGGAAAGCTTGAAATACAATCATTACAATAGGGCTCAACAAGATCATCATGTCACTTACAAGAATTGAACCTGGGTGGGGAGAGCAATAGTCTTTCCTCCCAACCACCCAAGCTACAACCAATGGGCTACAACAATCTTAGGATTTCCCTCTTATATTTTAGTGGGGAGCAATGATTTTATTTATTCATAGGTATGCCCCTTTTTATCTTATTTTATTTTTTAATAAGGGGGGAATGTAAAGAGAAACTTTAAATGAATGCTTGGGATAAAAGAGGGAAGGGTAATTTTATCATTTTCGTTTATTGAAAATTATGGATGGGATATGGGTAAAGAGAGGGATTAAGATAGAAAAGAAAAGGATGAGGTTAATAAAAATGAATGGATCAAGGGGTAATTGGAGAAAGGGGATTTATAAAATGAAAAATGGTAAAGAAAAAGGGATAGGGATAGAAGTATTATAGGGAAGTGGAGAAATTTTATTAATATTAAGGAGAGAGTTTAAGAAATAAAAGGGGATTAAAAAAGAGGGCATTTCTTTTGTCATCAAAATGGAGGCCATTGGCACTTTCATAACTAGGATATGGCAAGGGGGTAAATCTTGGCTTTTTCAACTTAGACATGAAGGTGGCACTTACAAAAGGATGCGACATTTGAATTAAGGAGGATGCATTTTTGACAAATTTTAACTGACAATACAAAAAATGCTCATTTTTTCTGAAACTTCCACCAAATGACAAAAGGGTCAAACGGTAATGGTTTTCGTCAACAAAATATGAACGTGACCAGTGTGATGAGCTAAACGCAATGATATAAAAATCAAGATATGATGACATGTGTGATGAGGAATGAAAAAACTTCAAGATACGCCATCGACCAGACTATGATGACGCACATGATGTAACTTGGTAAGTTTGTCGAAGGGGTCATATGACAACAAAAATGGTGAAATAAGATAGGGACAAGACAAGCACATCGAACTCGATGTGATGGTATAGATGGAATGATCTTGCGAAAAATTTCAGTAGGTTCGACTTTGGCGTTATGCTCCAACAACTTTCGAAGCATGTCGATGTTGAGCATCAAAATAAGCTACTCAAAATAATCCTAGACATTCATGGGGAACCCGCCATGGTACCACCCAATCATGTGCATTGCCGTGAATGGGTAGGATTCCATGCCAGGAGTTCCTAAGTCAAATACACACCATTCATGTGGGACTGCCCTAATTAATTCACAATCAACTTTATTCCCATGAATGGTTAGGATTGAATGATGGAAGTTGTGCAGATGAATCATGGCCATTTGTGGGGTACCCCACTTAATTATTATCATGCATGTTTTACCATTGTGAATAGATGATATTTAGAGATGGAACATGCATGACGCATCCAAACCATTCACGGGGGGGCCTTCCCTCTTATCCCTTAAGCATGGATGAATGTGCGAATGGGTGAGAATTGATGGATATGATCGATGAGGTGATTTGGGTTGTTTGTGGGGTACCCCACTTAATTATTCCCATGCATGTTTTACCATTGTGAATAGAGGATATTTAGAGATGGAACATGCATGACGCATCCAAACCATTCAGGGGGGGACCTTCCCTCTTATCCCTTAAGCATGGATGAATGTGCGAATGGGTGAGAATTGATGGATATGATCGATGAGGTGATTTGGGTCGTTTGTGGGGAATTTTTCCTCCTATTTCTTTTTTGTCTGTAAAGGTGTTGGACTTCAATAATCTAAGTGAGGTTGATAGGTACATTCAAGGAACAACAAATGGCTCCTTTTATGGGATGTCTTCTCCCTATGAAGGACCAGGAATCTAGGGAATCTCTAGGGTAACCATACCAATACCTCATTTATTGGGCCATGGAGTAAAAAATACCTCAATGCTTACTTACAAAACTATCGATTGCATACTTAGCAAAGGATGCTCAATGGAGCTTAGAGTTAGAAGTATTTATGCACTGTATAGGGACAGTAAAAATCTATTTACACAAGAGAATTTTGTTGCTTACCTCATGTTGACAAAAAATTATTTAGGTACATGCCATTAATAGGATGGTCCAATGTTTTTCCTTCTAGGTTTGATAGATAGAAAGAATTAGACATTGTCCCACATTTCTCCTTGATGATGAAAGGGTCAACCCACAGGCTATCAAATTTCCCATATTTTCCAGGGTTTTCATGCCTTTTGTTTCACATTAACACTCGATCTACTTCAGTGAACTTTCTACATTGGGAATTTTTATCAAACCAAATCTTTATCTTTTCTATTCTCCTTGAAACCCCAGTAGGCCTAACTTATCTATTATTGAACCTCTACCAATTGGTTTATCCTTCTTTTGACCTTGTTTGGTTTTCCATCAAATATTGCAATATAATTATTATTGGCAGCTCTAACTAGATGAAAAACACTACTTCAAGGACATATACCAATTAGAAAGGTGCCTTCATGGTATCTCTTTTAGTGGATATCTTATTTAACCAAAAAGCATACCTAAGCTATGAGTCCTAGGATTTATTGTTTTCTACTAGACTCTTCTTTATGATATTCATGAGGTTTTTTTTTCAAGACTTTGCTTGGCCATTTCCTTGATATTAGTAATTGGAAGAATGAATGAGGGTGATATTATATTGTTGGAAGAACAATATCAATTTAATGGATTTGAAATATTTGGCATTGCTAGCTACTATCTTCTCAAGCCAGCCAAATCTAGATAGGACGTTATCTTCTAGGAACCTAATGACTACCAAGTTTGTGGATTTTTTGGTAGGGACAAATTCTACCCATTTGTTGAAATATTATGTGGCGGTCAAGATCCATCTATGTTGGCCACTAGATGGAGGGTGAATCTCTCCTATGAATTATATACACCATTGTTGGAAAAGGGATTCAACTTGGACAAGTTTCAAGGGAAAGGCTGGGAGTTTTTTTTCCCAATGAAGTTTTGATAGGGAAAACATGTTGTTACAAATTTATGAACATATGAAAACATAGTTCCTAAGAATTTCATGTGTTGTGGACCTTCCAACAC
Organism: Larix kaempferi; assembly: GCA_027924585.1. Lineage (NCBI taxonomy): Eukaryota > Viridiplantae > Streptophyta > Pinopsida > Pinales > Pinaceae > Larix > Larix kaempferi. The sequence continues at coordinate 3,887,530 of BSBM01000451.1, read as the reverse complement.
AATGATCTCCATAGATCCCTTGATGAATGCATTTGAACAAGTCCTTAGCCTCATCTTTCAAAAGGAATTTGAGTAAAACTCCCTCATGGTTCCTCCAATGTAATTCCAGACCCACATCACAATACCTTATAGTTTTGAGTCTTAGGTATATTCTTTGAGAGTTTTCCATATCTATAGGTTAGGTGTTAGCTACTAGTAGGTGTAATATGTCATTCTACCAGTTGAAATAATAGTAGCAAGCCTTAACATAATTTTGTGTCTATTTTCCTAACTCCTCTCCTTCCTCAACATGCATTGTGTAGGCCCATTCTACTTGTACATTTTCCTTGGCTATCAGTTTTGCTAGTCCTTTCCCTTTGATCAATTTGGTGGTTTTTATAACCATGTCAAATTCTTGTATCTTGGCGAACCATATGCCCCAATTACCATGTTCTTGCGGATGACATGACATCCACTTGATTGCCACATGAGAGACAAAGGCAATGATTTGAGATTGTGGGATATATTCCCTAAAGGAATTAAGTGTTTTGACCAATGCATATGCTTGTATCTCCATGATATTGTATGTAACACCTCATTTTTTACCCCAACATGTAATGATGTGAATATGTATATACTGATGAAATGGATAGAATCTAGACAAAAATGGTCTAGTATGACCAAGTTGATGTAATTATGTACATTTTATGTTTACTATAAAATTCCATGACTATTGTAGACTAAGAAGGACTAAGATGATATTGGGGGATATGATTCCACAAGAGGGAAAGTGATAAGGGGGTTTAAGGGGGAGATGACCCTAGTGACTTATAAGTTAAGTCATTATCCTTATTATTCATTTTATACTAAGTTTATTAATACCTCTTAAGTCAAGTGCATTAGCCATAATATTGAATTAATTAACCTAAGCTTCAGATTAGTTGGAGAAATGTGAACCATCCTATTGGGTATGTGTTATATTCTCTACATGACTACCCACCGTTTGGTGAGGGTTCGGAGGCTGTACCTCAAATGAAGGGTTGTTTTTTACCCATTTTTTGGCTATTTTCGGGAAATGGTATTTGGCCCATTGTAATCTAATTCTGGTTTGGGAAATAAGGTTTTAGAGGTTAGTGAATACCTATATATTGTATTATAAATGGTTGAGTTAATACAATGCAAAAAAGAAACTAAGAGAACAATGAAGTTCTAAGTTAAGTTAGCTTTTCTCTGTGGGGTTTCTAGGTTAAATCTCTATGTACTGTGTGTGGATTGCATTGTTTACTTTCTATGTTGCTTAAGAATTGTATGCATTGTTACACTTAAACAAGTTTAGAACTTTGAGTTGGTATCAAAGCAGTATTTGGACTCAAGGGCATGCCTTTATTATTGAGGGTTTAGCTCGGTTCTTGGGTCTGTAATAAACTTGGTTTCAATGGGAGCTCTGTAGAGGTGATTCTTTTGCTAAAAGAATGGCAAGCGGATCTAGAATGGAAATAAAAAAAATTTAATGGACAAAATTTTGAGCTGTGGAAACTCAAGATGGAGGATGTTCTAGTAGATAAGGAACAATGTGTGACCATGGATGCAGGTACAAAACCTACTACTATGTCAAAAGAATATTGGGATAAGTTTGATAAAAAGGCGAAGAGAACAATTCATATTTGTCTCTTGAATTTGGTACTATTGAATGTCTCTGTAGAATACACTGCAAATAAGTTGTGGGAAAAGTTAGGGAATCTGTATCAGTTAAAGTCCTTAGTAAATAAAAATTTTATGCAAAAGAAACAATATCATCTTAGGATGGAAGATGGTGAATTCATGACAGAGCATCTAAATGCATTCAATGCTATGGTAAGTCAACTAACCTCGATTGATATTAATATGGATGAATAAGAGAAGTGCATTACCTTGTTATGTTCTCTACCAAACTCTTGGGATAATCTGGTTGTAGCAATATGTAGTACTACTTAGTCTACATTGAATTTTGATGTGAAGAAACTGCAACAATTAATTAATAAGAATATGCGAAATAGCAGAAATGACAGAACTCAGAATCACTTTTATATTGATCGCAGGCCACTTAGAGGGGGCAACCTCCTTTGAGCAAGCTCAATACAAATAACTTCATGGTGCCTTCATAGGCCTCAACACACACTTATATACTAAGTCTAGGCGCCAATACTATGGGTCAAAACCATGGGCCACTACAAACTATGGATCAACAATACTACGGGTGACTTATAAAGCATATGCGCCAACAACAATAACACAAACTATGGATCAACAAATACTACGGGACGACTTACAAAGCATATGCATCCTAACATCCCCTCCCCCTTAAAAAAAGCTTTGTCATCAAAGCTTTAGATGTGGAAATTGTTGTTGAATCTGGAGGAGTGGTTCCCATGTAGCATCCTCTGGTTGCATGTCGTGCCACTGAATTAAGACCTCTGTGATAGAGCGAGAGCGAAGCTGACGAGTGCGCCGATTAAGGACAGCCTCTGGCTCCAAAAGGATGGATCCTTCATTATCCAGTTCGGGTAAAATAGTTTGTCCACTGATGTTGGTGCCAAGAAATTTCTTCAGACAAGAGACATGAAATACTGGATGAATGCGGGAAGAAGGAGGAAGTTCCAATTTATAAGCAACGAACCAAATCTTCTGAAGAATCCGATATGGCCCATAGAACTTTGGAGCGAGCTTATGACGCCCTTTGAGTTTTAGGGAGGATTGCTTGTACGGCTGGAGATGAAGAAAAACCATATCGCCTGCTTGAAAAGTGCGCTCAGAACAGTGTTGATCAGCTTATTGCTTCATGCAATTTCTTGCCATGTGAAGATTGTCCCGCAAAATGCGAAGAATCTAATCATGGTTTCGAAGGACCATGTCAACATCCTAAACTGGTGAACTATTGGGGGTGTATGGAAGAAGAACTGGAGGTGCCTGACCATAGACTGCTTCATATGGGGTCATTTTAGAGGCAATGTGATAAGAGGTATTGTACCACCATTCAGCGAGAGGGAGCCACTTTTCCCACTGATGTTGTTGTTCAGAGGTTAAGCAACGAAGATAAGTTTCCAAGCATTTATTGATAATTTCAATCTGACCATTTGTTTGTGGGTGATACCCTGAACTCATTTTTAGTTTGGTTTCAGTGTGGCGAAATAGTTCTATCCAAAAATGACTGGTTAAAGTCACATCACGATCCGAGACAATAGAAGAAGGGATGCCATGAAGACGAAAGATCTGGTCCAGGAAAATTTGAGCGATTGAGGAGGCTATATAGGGATGGCTAAGAGCACAAAAATAACTATATTGGGAGAGGCGATCAACCACAACGAGAATCACTATCTTCCTGCTAGATTTAGGGATCCCTTCAATGAAATCCATAGAAATATCTGTCCAAATCCGTGTAGGTATGGGCAAGGGTTCGAGCAATCTTGGAAGGAGTGTCGTTTCGCCCTTATTGCGCTGGCAGGTATCACATTCAGCCACCATCTATTGAATTGTCCTTTTCATGCCCTGCCAAAAGAAGTTACGCCGTGCCTATTCATACGTTTTGAGGAACCCAGAGTTCCCTGTCGATGGAGAAGCATGGAGTTCATAGACAACAGTCTGTTGAAGATCTGTGCTCTGGGGAAGCAACAGACGACCCTTGTATCTCAGGGAAGCACCATCCCAAGAGTAATGTGGTACAACAGAAGGGTTGTTGGTCAAGCATTGGATGATTGGAGATAAGGAAGAGTCATTAACATAACCCTGTTGAACAGATTGCAACCAATTTGGAACAGGCATAGAAATAGCTGAAAGAGAACCTTGGGCATCAAATGTGCGAGAAAGAGCATCTGCCACAATATTGTCCTTACCCTTCTTGTAAGTGATCTCATACTCATAACCCATGAGTTTGCTAACCCATTTCTATTGTGCTGGGGAAGAGACACGTTGTTCCAAGAAATATTTCAGACTCTGGTGATCAGTCTTGATGCAGAAATGATTCCCTAATAGGTATGGTCGCCACTTCTGTACTGCACGCAAAATAGCCATCATTTCCTTCTCATATGTAGAGGAAGATAAATTCTTACCTGAAAGGGCTTTGCTGGTGAACGAAATGGGGTGTTCATCTTGAAGGAGAACAACACCAAGTCCATTGCCGCAAGCATCACTCTCAATAGTGAAGGGCTTGGAAAAATCGGGCATAGCTAGAACAAGTGTAGTACACATAGCTTGTTTCAGTTTGTCAAATGAACACTGAGTAGCATGTGTCCATGTAAAAGCATCTTTTTTCAATAGAGCAGTTAATGGAGCTGCAATCTTCCCATAATCCTTGACAAACTTGCGGTAGTATCCATTCAACCCTGAAAAACCACGAAGGCTCTTGAGTGTCTGAGGATGCGGCCAATTGTTCATGGCATCGATTTTGGACGTGAACCCCTTGTGCTGAGATAATGTGCCTGAGATACTCAACTTCCTTCTATCCAAAAACACATTTAGACTGCTTGGCGTGGAGATGATGGTCAGAGAAAATTTTCATGACAAGATCCAGATGCTGGAGATGTTCAGTCCATGTTTTACTGTAGATGAGGATATCATCAAAGAATACCAAAATGAATTTCCGCAAGTAGGGTCGAAATATTTTATTCATTAAAGCCTGAAATGTGGAAGGAACATTAGTGAGGCCAAAGGGCATGACCAAAAACTCATAATGGCCATCATGTGTGCGGAAAGTTGTTTTAAGGTTATCATCCTCATGAATTTGAATTTGATGATACCCAGAACGAAGATCCAACTTGGAGAAAAATTGAGCCCCATGAAGCTCATTAAGAAGCTCATCAACAACAGGAATTGAAAACTTATCCTTGATGGGGAGGTGATTAAGTGCTCGGAAGTCAATGCAGAGGCGCCATGACCCATCTTTTTTGCGGACAAGAAGAACTAGAGAAGAAAAGGAACTAGTGCTTGGGCGAATAATACCTTGCTTCAATAAGTCCCGAACGAGCATTTCAATCTCTGTTTTTTGGTGAAATGGGTAGCGATAGGGCCTGATGTTGGGAGGAACGCTACCAGGAAGGAGCTGAATACGATGGTCTTCTGGCCTTGAAGGTGGCAATCCCACTGGTTCAGCAAAGACACCTCTATATCGATCCAAAATTTGTTGTAGATCCAAAGGAGTAGTGGAGACCGCTGATGGTTGCATCTGAATGGAATGGATCTGAGCGATGCCACCATGTGAATTATTCTTGAGAATTTTTTCCATGCGATGTGAACTGATGATGCTGAGAGACCCTGGTTGTAATCCTGTCAATGTGTGTTTTTGTCCATTGAGGGAAAACTGCATCCAAAGTTCAGCAAAATCCCATAAGATAGGGCTAAGTGTGCGTAGCCATTGAGCGCCCAAAACCACATCACATCCTCCTAAGGTCAAGGCAAACATGTCAGAGTGCAAGTTATAATCTCCCATAGAGATACGCACATTTCAACACTTCCCTTTGCAAGGTAAGGTGCCCCCATTGGCAACCATGACTTCAAAGTTGGAGCAAGGATGGATAAAACAATCAGCTTGTTTGGCGATCCGAGGGTCAATGAAATTATGAGTGCTACCAGAATCAATGAGTATTGTAAGAGGAAGCTTCTTGAAGTAACCCCTGACCTGCATTGTTTGGGGGGTGGTGATTCCAGCTAAAGCATGGAGAGATATCTCTGGCTGGTCATCCTGATACAGAGGGTCAATAGGCGGTTCTTGAATGTCGACCTGAGCATCCATTGTATCTGGATCTTCATCACCAATTTCAGAGGCAGGCGGAGAATCCACATCCAAGAGATAGAGCTTTTGTTGAACACATCTATGTCCCTGAGTGAATTTCTCATCACAATTATAGCAAAGTCCATTTTCTCTACGTGCTTGCATCTTTGTTTCAGACAAATGCTTGATAGGAGTTGGTCGAGGAGCCTATGGTATGGGTGGTCATTGAGAACCCATATTTCGGAAGGGAACAAAAGTGGGCTTGGAGCGCTGTTGGGCTACAATCATGTCTTCTACCAACTTATCCAACCCCGAGGCTTCCATCATTGTGTTGGGACATAACATTTTGACCTCAGAGCGGATGGCATCCTTTAGACCACTGATAAAACAACTCCAGTAAAAGTCATCAGACAATCCTTCAGTGTGGTTGGCTAGTTTGTCAGATTCGGTTTGATACTCTCTCACAGTGCCAATTTGGCGAAGTTTAGTGAGAGATCCTGTGAAGTCATCAAAATCACTAGGACCAAATCGTTGCAAAAGGAGCTGGCAAAAGTCTGCCCATTTTGGCTCTTCATGAGCCTTGATGTACCAACGGTACCATTGAAGAGCTTCCTATTCCAAATGAAAGGATGCAAGCGGAACTTTGTTGACATCAAAAGTATTATGTAGACTGAAATACCGTTCTGCACGATAGATCCATCCAGTTGGATCAGTACCATTGAAGCCAGGAAAATCAAGCTTCGGACCACAGAAATTGCTGGAAGAAGAGAACCCATTGTCTGATGAAGACTCAGACTGCCATTTGTTGTTCATGGTTGAATGTTCAAGATGGAGGCCAAGAAATTTTTCATCCAGATCCTGGAGTTTGGCTTGGATGGCTGCAAGTGCTTCTTCCATGGTTTTTGCTCCTGTGCGGGTGACAACCATAACCAGGAGTTTTTTTTTGGGGGGGGGGTGACTGGGTAGAAAAACAAAAACAGAAAATGCTTCAGTAAAGGAAAATCTGGATTTGGGAAAAAATATGAAGGGTAATTGGGGTTTGACTAGGTTTTGGACACTATCGAATGGATAGGGAAGCAAAAAAGGAGGATTTCAAAAGCGGGGTGAAAGAATGGGAAAATTTGGCAGAGAGGGACAAAGAAGCAGAATTAGGAAAGGAACTCTGTGGTAAAATTTGAGGGGTGATTGGGTGAAATCCGAGGAAGTTATGGCAAACCCTAAAAATAGACAAATGTGGGATTTCGGGCTTTGGGAAGAGGAATTGGGAATAGGGTCCTTAGGAATGAAATATGCAGAATGGGATTACAGGGTTTCCTGGCTTTTAGAATGGATCTGAACGGCTGGATCTAAAACGGTGCAGCAGTGATTGACAACAGTTCAGCTGAAAATAGATATGGACCCCAGGTATGTGCAGATTCCTAACAGTTCAGGGGTTTCACTTGGCCACCAATGTTGTCTGACGGCTTGTGTATTGGGGCAGTACCCCTCACTCCACGACTCAGGTAAAACTGATAACCAATTTTCCACAAACGACAGCTCTTGGTTTACCTCACAGGTGGGAACTAGTCAATCAGGTAGGGGTCATTTCCCTTTTCGCTAGCAAGTCCTCTCAATGGGCCAACTACTTCGGGGTTCCTGTGGTACTCCTCATAATGAGTTTTAGGGCTTATGCCCAAATACTTCCCACAGTTAAGCGGATAGGGATTATTCCCAAATCCGAACCTGCAACAGATGCGAAAAACAATTTGGCAAAAATTTCACACAGCGAGCCCAAGAAAGTGCCCTGATACCAAATGTGAAGAACCTGCAACAATTAAGTAATAAGAATATGCGAAATAGTAGAAATGACAGAATTCAGGATCACTTTTATATTGATCGCAGGCCACTTTGAGAGGGCAACCTCCTTTGAGCAAGCTCAATACAAATAACTTCACGGTGCCTTCATAGGCCTTAACACACACTTATATACTAAGTCTAGGCGCCAATACTATGGGTCAAAACCATGGGCCACTACAAACTATGGATCAACAATACTATGGGTGACTTACAAAGCATATGCGCCAACAACAATAACACAAACTATGGATCAACAAATACTACGGGACGACTTACAAAGCATATGCGTCCAACAACAATATACTAACAAAGTAAAGACATGGGTTCCTAACATTTGAGGATGTAGTGGCATCCCTGTTATCAAAGGAAATGAGGACATAGTGCATGGAAAATCGTAGCACTAATGCCTTATCAGTGAGAGGTCACTCTAAATACCAGAAAATAGATCTACGAGGGGTAGATCTAAATCTAGGGGAAGGTCTAAATCTCCAAGAGAATCTTTGAAGAAATTATGTTGGAAATGCAGTAAGGCTAGGCATCATAAGAATAACTATATATCAAAATGTGTTTAAAGAGGTAAAGTATCAGAGGATACTTCGTCCATAGAAGTAAAGTCCTCCTCTGAGAAGGAGGGGATGTGTACTAGGATTCTACAAGTACATAGTCAGGAAGTTATATTTGGTTGATTGAATCGGGAGCTTCCTTTAATATGACTCCTAACAGGGAGTGGTTCTATGAGTATGAATTGTGTTAGAATATCACCAATACTGAGAGGGGGGGTTGAATCAATATTGAGCACTTTTTACCATTTCAAAATTTAAGCACAGCATGTGATAATAACCATTAACAATCCATTCATCGACACATAAAATGATACATAGTGAACAAGAGATATTTTTTTATATTAACAAGATTACATGATTACATTCATAGGAAGCACCAATTTCCAATATTCTCCACCACAAACTAGAAGGAATTACCAACCCCCTAATTTTTAGGATCCAACCTGAAGGAAGCTCCAACTGTTTGGTTTCTTTAGCACCAACTGTAAGGAGGCTACTACCCCCTAGTTTCTCCAACACCAACTAAAAGGAAGCACCTACTCCCTTGCCTTGTACCATCCTTCCAACCTGATATGAATAAGAGTATCAATCTACCATTGTCATTGTCCTATCACTATCTTCACTATCACTGTCACTGTCATCAAGTCCTTCTTGAACAAACCCTAGAAATAGTCATCGATAGACTTCATCTTTTATTTGGCTCTTTCAATCGATTAAAATTATCATCATATTTAAACCCTAGGTCATTCCAAGAGAGGAACCCAAGATCATGCCATAAGAACCCTAATCCATGTACCAAGATCACAAGATAAACCTAGTCCATGCCTTTTCCAAGATCACATGATAAACCCTAGTCCATGCATTTCCAAGCTCACAAGATAAACCCTAGTCCATGCCTTTTCCAAGATCATAAGATAAACCCTAGTCCATAAGAAACCCTAGATCACATAGATTATCCAAGATATAGTGCATCTTCTTCTTCAATTTTAGACTTCATATACTTATTTTGCACCCGTTAACCTCTTCTAGCACACCTTCTTATGTTTTGCGCACTTTAGACTTAATCTCTTGAATAGATTATGGAAAATGTGTCACTTTCAAGTTATATTTATACTAATGCGCCACCTTTTTAATTATAGTCATGTTTGGTCAGCCCTAACAAAATTTTGGCCCAATTAGGTTGGCCCTGACAAAAATTATGGCTCGGTACAAAGAAAACTTCGTATCTTCTCAACCACAGGGAGTTAGGAATCGTGCCACCTATCACTGGAAAGGTCTCAGAATAACCTATATGATTATGGAACTTTTTATTTAATTTGGGATACCTTTATGGGGGGGAAGTACCCTTTTGTTAACATCATTCTCATGAGACTCCCCATGGCTTTGCCTTCATGGCATCTTGCTTTACTTCTTCAATGGGATTTGACTTGTCTTCTTGCTACTTCATTTATTAATCAAGGGGATTCTTTACACTTCACACCATGATGGTTAGGTGGACACATCATCATTAGTTCAGGCACTTATTCACTTTCTCCATTTGGGTACAACTCAAAGTGCACATGTGGAAACAAACACATGTTATATCATCCCATGAGGGACATGCTTAACAACTACGCCATAAGGGGACCACTTTAATTTCGTTACTTCAATGTGCATTTACTAAGGTTGACATCAATGACAAGTAAATATCCAACATTAGGTATAATGGAGGGGATTTCCTCCTAGGATATGATTTTCCAGCCAAAATCATAGGGAGTAGAAAAGTGAAGTTACTACTAAAGGATGGAAAGATTAGAACCCCTCCTGGTATTTTGCACATTCCAAAACTGGCCAGAAACATGATATCTCTTAGCACAATGAGTGATGCAGGTGTAAATACTATAATCGAAAAAAATAGATGTAAAATGGTTTGAGGAGCAATGGTTTTGTTGAGGGGAGTTTGATATGGAACTCTATACAAGATATTGGGAAGCACCATCATTAATGGGTGTTAAAAAACTATTGTTCCTGAGAGTAAAAGTGAAGATATTATGATGTGGCATTGAAGGTTGGGACATATTGGAGAGAAGGAACTTCAATCATTACAAGGTAAATGTATGGTTGAAGACATGTATAATTGCAAACTAGATTTCAATTTTTGCGAGCATTGTTTATATGGGAACATAACCGAGTGAAATTACCTTATGTTGCTACAAGGGCAAAGAATATCCTAGAGTTAATACACAATGATGTGTTTGGTCCTATATGTATTCCATCATTGGGAGGATCTATATATTATGTGTCATTTATAGATAATTTCTCAAGGAATATGTGGATGCATTTCTTGAAAAAGAAATATGAGGTTTTCAGTAAATTCAAGGAGTTCAAGGCTCTTGTGGAAAACCAAACATGAACAAAACTAAAAGTATTGAAAATTCACATTGGAGATGAATTCTGTGTTAAAGAGTTTGATCCGTTTTGCAAGCGGTGTGGTATAACATGAAAAAATACAAATATGTTTACACTCCAATAGGATGGGGTTGCAAACAGGATGAACATGTCACTGATGGAGAAGGCAAGGAGTATGCTTAGTGGTGCAGGCCTAGCAAAGGAATTATGGATTGAAGTTTTTAGCACTACATGTTATCGGAAGAATCGATCACCCACATCAACGTTGGTCAACAAGACTCCTCATGAGGTATGGTTTGTTAAGGAGCCTTCTGTTGCACATCTTAGATTTTTTGGGTGCCATGCTTTTGTGCATGTTCTTAAGGAGAAAAGGAGCAAGATGGATACTAAAGCAGATAAATGTGTCTTTATTGGATACAAATATGGACTGAAAGGTTACAGACCATGGAATTCTGTAACAAGGAAAACAATATACAATCGAGATGTGGTCTTCATAGAAGTTGATAGCACTTCTAGGAATGAAGATGAATCAAAATAAATTGAGGACCAGAGAAAATGGATTTTGAGATAAAAAAATTAAGGATCCGATTCAAATGAGGAGGAAGAGTAATCTGAATAAGATGATGAGGTGGAACTATAGACTCCAACCTTGAGGAGGTTTGATTGTGTAAGGAGGCTAATTGAAAGAGATAGTCCACCCAATTTTTTTTTTTCTGGTTATGTTCCATCATCTATTAATGATGAACCTAGACCTATTAAAGAGGCAGTTAATTTAGAAGAGTGCAAACTATGGAAGAAGGCCATGGGAGAAGAAATGGAGGCAATGGAGAAAAATGAGGCCTAGGATTTGGTTGTGTTTCCTGATGGAAGGAAACCTGTTGGTAGCAAATCAATGTTTAAAAAGAAATTGAATGCAATAGGAAAATTCAAGAAGTACAAGGCTCGACTGGTAGCAAAAGGTTATCCTCAGGTAGAAGGAATTGAATTTGATGAGATATTTTCCCCTATTTCAAAATTGAGTTCCATTAGATTCCTATTATCTCTTGCTCCAACATTTGATCTAGAGGTAGAAAAAATGGATGTGAAAAAAACATTCCTACAAGGGGACCTGGAACAAGAAATCTAATGAAGCAACCTAAAGGTTTTACAGTAAAGGGAAAGAAGGGACTGATTTACAAGCTAAGGAAGTCCTTTTATGGTCAAAAGCAGTCTCCAAGAATGTGGTACCAGAAGTTTGACACATACATATTGGGAATGGGATTTGTGAGAAGCAAAGTTGATCATTATGTCTATTGCAAATAGGTTAGAAAATATTTTGTTTATGTATTGTTGTATGCCAATGACATGTTTTTGGTTGGAAACATCATGGAGGTTATAACGGAGGTGAAATCACAATTATCCTCCAAGTTCAACATGAAGGATCTCGGTGCTGCCAGTTTCATCTTGGAGATGGAGATCAATAGAAATTTTGTATAAAGGAAACTATGGTTGAATCAGGAAAAATATATTGAGACAATATTAAACAGGTTTAATGCGGGAATGTAAACAAGTAAAAGTCCCTATTCTTGTAGGTGTAAATATTATCTACATAATAGTTTCCATATACTAAAGAAGAACAAGAAGACATGTCTTGTGTTCCTTATGCTAGTGCAGTTGGATGTTTGATGTATGCCATGGTATGCACTAGGTATTATGCAGTGGGACTTTTGTCTAGGTATATGTCAAAACATGGAAAGGATAATTGGACAATTGTAAAGAGGGTGTTAGAGTATTTGTGTGTAACTACATTTGGTGCAATATATTATCAAGGAAGAGTTGGACATGACAAAGTGTTGAATGTACATGGCTTTGTTGATGTTGACTGGGCTGGAGATCTAGATCGTAGAAGATCTACAAGTGGGTACACGTTTAACCTATTTGGAGGTGCTATTAATTGGATGAGTAAGAAACAGGTTGTAGTGGCACTGTCAACTACACAATCTGAATACATGGCAGGAAATCATGCAAGTAAAGAGGCTATACATTTGAAGATATTTTGTTTGGACAATGGGTTTGAACAAAAAGTTGTGAGGTTAGACTGTGACAGTCAGAGTGCAATCTTCATGGCCAAGAACCCTACTTATTACTAAAAAACAAAGCATATTGATGTGAATTATCACTTTGTAAGAGACATGGTCGAAATCAAGAAGGTGTTGCTATAGAAAGTCAACACTTTGGAGAATGTTGCAGATTCATTGACAAAATTTGTGAGCTATGAGAATTTTTCTTGGTGTAGAGAAGCAATGGGCATTCGTGACCTGTATTTTTTATCTGATAAAATCATGCACACCTTCTATGCAGAGAAAAAAACAAGTGGGAGAATGTTGGGTATGTGTTATATCCTCTGCATGACAACCCACCTTCTGGAGTGGGTTCGGGGGATGGAACCCAAATGAAGTGTTGTTTTTGCCCTGTTTTTTGGCTATTTTTGGCCAATGGTTTTTGGTCCATTGTAATTTGATTCCAATTTGGGATTAGGGTTTTAGAGGTTGGTGAATACATATATATTGTATTAAAAATGGTTGATATAATACAATGAAAAAGAGAAATGAAGAGAGTGTTGAAGCTCTAAGTTAAGTTGGTTTTTCCCTTTGGGATTTCCAAGGAAAAACTTTGCACACTATGTGAAGGCCAATGTTTACTTTTTGTGTTGCTTAAGAATTGTATGCTTGTTACACTTAAACAAGTTTAGAACTTTCATATCCATGTATACCACTTATCGAGTTCTCATCACTCGTGCCTGCCACTTGGATAGTTCTCAACATACATATCAATTATTGAGAACTAATTCATTCAATCATTATATCATCATTCAACCATCATCATTAACTATGTTTATCGAGACACCATTTCGTACCATAGCCTAGAGATGTACCTAAGAACCATGGGAATTACAGATGTGTAAATGCCTTTTACCCATAGATACTGGTCTTGGGAAATTGAGTTTCCTTGTGAGGGATCCTATAATGCTGTTGAGTTCCCCGGAGTCCATAAATAGAGAGTCCCTCACTAGCATGTTCTAGATCCCTAAAAGGGAATTCGAGGGAGAAATAACCTTAGGGACTATTAACTCAAAGAAGGGAACTCAAAGGACTGTTAACTCAGAGGAGGTGACCCCATTCCTTGGGTGGTGTGGGCTAATGGGGGATGAGTTCTAGCGGATTGGGACAACTGTGGAGGGGGTTCGACACTTGTGGATTTGTTGAGGCATTGAGTATATTTCCTTCTCGTGGATTGATAGCCCCATCTCAAGGGTGGCACCCGCTATAGAAATCAGTTAGAAGATATTTTAAGATAAGTATCCAACTGTGTATGAAATGCCATGTTTATATTTCTGTTACGATTATGGTCTAATTTATTGGTATGTGAATATATAACTGCATGGATTACATGGCATGGTATGACTGCATTCATGCTAGAATTTACCTGTGCTTTTAGTATATCCATTCATTTAATTTGAGCAACCATATATATGTAATTCAGTTGTAAACTTGATAATTAATTAACAAAAAATGAATTTGGGTATTAGCAATGAATTTGGTAAGTTATTTGAGCACCCCATGGCCCTAAAGGCATGGTGAGGTCACCAAATATGTGACAGATTAGTATCAGAGCCACAAATTGCAGCAGTGGACTACATGGGGTAAAATTGAATTCTATAGGAAGAATTTCAATTTTCTTAAGAAGTGTTTGACAAAAAATTTGGCATAAATTATTGGTTTGAAGGGTTCATATTTGGTTTTCAGAGCTAGAATGGAAGTTGATAATAAATAAAAGCATGAATGGAAAATTTGAGTAGAATTTTGCATCCATGTCAAAAAAAATTAGTTCTATCAACTGATGGGAATTTACCAATAAGAGGAAAGAGCCAGGAATGCTCAATTCTATTGATTGATAGAATCATTTCTCATGTTGGGAGTGGCTAGGTGTAAATTCAGGTTGGCCAACTGTTTATGGAAAAATGCGAAGTGTAAATTTCATAGATCCACATGTTGAAATTTTGAAAGAAAAAATATGTAGACCCTACAAGTGCCACGTGGACGAGTGATGTGGATGTGCCACATGAATTCTATATGATGTAAAATTTCCACATGGATAAGAGGACATGACATGGACCAGCCACATCAGTTGAAGTACACCAGCATAGATCCATCTTAAACCCGTATGTATCAAGCACCGAGAGGGATCCAATTTCTTGAGGTGTATTTCTTTTTTTAAATTTAAACTTAAGAAATTTAATCTCTCTTGATTGATCTGGGATTAAGTTTTAATTTTTTATTTTATAAACAAACATCTATTTTTTAATTACTTTTCATAACATTTTATTTTATGAGCCGACATTGATTTTTTTTAAATACTTTCCACAATTTTACTTTTTTTTTTACATTTTAATTAATGACCGACAATACATTTTACTTTTTTACTTTTCATTACATTTTACTTTTTTACTTTTCATTAAATACTTTCCATTACATTTTACTTTTTTTACATTTTAATTAATGGCCGACAATAATAAAGACAAACGTTTATAGCCTAAGATTTAATTCAAATGAAAATACACGTCCATGATATAGCCTAAGATTTAATTCAAACGAAAATACACATCCTTTAATTAATCACCGACATAATATTAATTTTTTTTATTATGTTAAAGACAAACTTTATTTATTATGGCCGACTATAAGGACAAACATGGACAAATGTTACAAGATCTCCCCCATACTGGGCTGTAGAGCACCTTGTTTCACTCGGTGCAATTATTAGATCAACGCATGTAACAGGTGCAAAGGTGAGAGGAGATTGGTCCATTGGATGAAGATGGAGATCAATGACTACCATTCGTTTCAGATCCTTAACAAGCTCGCACATTAACCTAATACGCACAAGAATGAAATATGAAACCGAATTGATGATATGTCAATCCCACATTCATTCAAGCTTGTTAAGTTATTTTTAAAAAACCACCTTTGCCAAGATATTGAACAACATTCTGCCCTTGTCGAAACCACTATTGAGTAAAAGTGAATTGTTGGGTGGTATGGTGATAGGGAGGACAGTGGAGGGTGACATGGTCGTGTCAGGGGGTGAAACATAGGACCCCAATAACATATCATCAAACACATGTTATGAAATGTCACCACCCTTCCACGTCAACATCGTGACACGCCAACAAAAAATAGAAAGGTTTAAAAAAAAATAAAAAATTAAGTTTGGAGCGTAAAAAATGATTTGGGCATAACATGAGAAAAAATTATCATAATTGGGTGAGACCAGTGGAATTATGACACCATTTATGGAGGCCACAAAAATGCCGAGGGTTATTATCCTATTTTGCTCCAATTTCCCCGAAAAATTGGAATTAAGTGCTTTTGAAGACCAACACTTACAGGATAGATGGGAGTCCTGATTGGGTTGAAAATTTTATACTGTAGTCATTTTCAATCCACAACAATAACCTAGGTGGAAATTGGTGAAATTATAAAGGGTATGAAGGAGATGTTGCAGAAGGCTAAAATCCATTGATTGAGCGCGCACAAGGTTGATTTTTGAAAATTTGGAGGAAAAAGAGAACCAAGAACACAATTGTAAATTTTTCTGATTTCGACAGTTTTCCTACTCATCAAGCCAAACAAATTTTCTTAGAGGTGATTTTTCCATAAATGCATAGTCTGCAAGATAATAGTTTTCAGTAAAAATTCCAAGTCTAGAAGAATTACAGAAATTAAAAGTTGGCAATTCCAAAACTTTATAAAAATTGATTAGTTTATCATATGTGAGTGCTAGAAGTGCCTAGGTATTCATAGTCATATGGGATATCAACTCCCTGTAGAACTTATTTTCTAATTTCTTACATATTTTCTTCTACGGGACTGAGAAGTTGGTCCTTCAGAATAAGTATAGTTATAGGAATAGGGTAAAATTGGGCAAAATTTTTAATTTTAGTCGGAGATGTAACTTGTAGATATGAAATGAAAATGAACATGGGTATAGTAACTGGAAATAGGTTAAATAGGATACTAAGCATAATGAATCAATACTTCTTCTTTTTCCAGAAATTTAACAGAAAAGGGGCATGTAGCCTAATTTGACAAAAACTATCATATGGGTATTTTCCATAATTTTCCAGTATGCATGAGATTTTGAAAAAGATTAATCTTAACATATTTAATGATATTAACACATTGTAGATATTGGTACAACATGTTTCTATAGGTATGTTATCCCTTGAGGTGTTTCAGGCTATTAAGGAACTATACCAGGGCATGATATAAACTCAATTTGGTTTAGATTTAGAGATCAAATTTTTTTAGGTAACATGGTCTTTAAGATTCATTTCAGAATTTTCAAATACGTAGGACATATAGGAAGATTGAATGTAAGGATTTTATCTTCTAAGGCATTTTATCATTATGTATTCAGGTATCTTGATTTGAGATAGATTGATGCAAGAAGGTATGGAAACAAAATGAAATACACAAGGTATTATCAAGAATAAAGGTTGTAATATCTATGAAATAAAAACGTACTGAGCAAATGAAAATTCAACAGTTAACAAAAGTAAATGTGGTATTTATAAAGCACATAACTATGATTGAGTGAATATTTAACATATTAAACAATATATGAAGAATTCAACACTATTCGACATATGAACATTCATGGAAAAGAAATTGGTCATAAAAAGTAATCAATTTCATTTAGAGAAGCACATCATCCATACACTATGAAAATGATGGAACCATTGGATTCTAGAGGATTTTATTAATAATCAACAACAAATTACATAGTTTGGAATAGAGGTGGAATAACGAAGAAAAATACAACACATAATTTATACGGGTTGATACAAATATGAAAATCTAAATCTCTTGAGCTTCATGCCCCTTCATCATTTTCCCAGACCTAGAGTATTTATGATCCTACAATCTTGAGAATTTTTTTCTCTTAAAATTTTCCCAATCCTTGATTAATGAGTCGAAATCTCCTTATATAGTTGTTCTTTTCCTTTCAACTTCTTCTTGAAACTAGCCCAACTTTACTAGTTCTCAAAACTACCCAAAAATGTTGCTTCTTTAAACAATGGTAAAGGCTCAACCTTTTGATTAACCTTGTTGTGAGGTTGAGGCTTTCCCTTGGGTTGGCAAGGTCAATTTGGCATATTTGGCAATTTGTTTCCAATATTTACCAATGGGATATTTGTCATTTTTCATAACATTCACTACCATATCTTAAACTGTATAATGTTCATAAGATATAGATGGAAGATTTCTAAAGGTAACGTCATATTGGCAAGGATTTCAAACTCCTCAGATAACAACTCCATTATAACCGTTCCCTCTAGGTTCCCCTCCATATTTGCAAATTTGTTATCATTGTTTACTTTTTCGGTTAATAGCTACTTGTATGCTTCTTCAATGTACAAATCACCATGTCCATCGCATGGGGTTGGAAATCCTCCTTCTAATGCATCTCTAAATAGGCCTTTGAAGAAGAAATGTCTCCCACTAGACTATTTACCCTTTCATGAGCTCTATTCATTAAGTTCTTATTTCTTATCACCTTACTGGATTTTGTTATAACGTCTGTCCTATTAAAGTCACAACCAAAACCTGCAAGTCAACCTTAGTTCTGCTATTCAGAAATTGTATCACATTGTTTACTATGTCTGGCTTGCTCTCTAATTCTTTAGTTGTTCTTTTAACTCCTACCAAGGAAGTTCTTGCAAGATCTAGTTCATCCTGAATAAGCACAAAATTGTCCAAATACATGAAGATATCTGCTAAAACGTTGTCCCATAGGATGTGTTTGGCTCCTTTTAGGGGTTCCTTTCCTATGAGCCTTTTTTTATGTTTGGCTCCTTTCCTTTTGAGTAAAGTTGTCATTTATGTCAACAAGATCAAGAGGTCTGCCAAAGTCATTAATTTCAAAGTAGCAATGATGATGATGATGATGATGTGCTAGTGGTGTTGGTTGTGGAGCCAGATCTTCCAATCTCAGCCGTGTACCCTGGCTTTATATGATATGCAAAAGGACTGTACACTCGTTCCCCCACTTTGGGGTTCGGGGGCGAAGCCCCCGAGAAAATTTTTTGGGTTGTTTCGCCAACAGTTTACGGGCCCATGGTTTTGGGTAACCTGTGGTATTTTCCCATTGTATTTCCCCTTTATACGAAAGACATTGTAATATGGCTAGGGTTAATGTATTAGGTTTTATGCATTGTAAATATCTCTGAGATCGTGAAGAGAGACTGTGAGACAGTGAAGAGGAAGTGGAGCGGATGTGCTGCAAGTTGTATCCCTTCACTTTGTTGAACGGTATAATAATAAGGACTGGCAATTTTAGTGTGGACGTAGCCCATCTTGGGTGAACCACGATATATTGGTGTCTCTCTTGTGATGTGTTTGTGTAATTTGTATTTGCATCTTGTTTATTGTTATTGCTCTGCGATCTTGTTTTTCTAACAAGTGGAAGGCTTGAGGACATGATTGTGGTTTGGTACCTGAGCCTTGTTTTGGTACCAATTTCGATACTAGTTCCAGTACCATGCAAATGACAAGTATGACAACCTAATGAAAGGAAAATATGGAGTACGAGAGACGAGATAACACTAACAAATAAAGAAGAACTTGTTACATCATCTCTAATTTTTACAGAGATTCACTATCTATCAATAATGAAACATGTACTTTTGAGAACAACGTGTTTGGGTCCATCACTGTTACAAATGACCCATACATGTGGTCATTTGTTGAAGCGATTTCAACACGATGTGGCACCATTATAATGAATTTGATTTGGCTTACTCTTGATCAAATTTGGTACACATATGATAGACGTAGTTCTTCACCCTAGTGTCACCATTCAAGTATCAACCTTCAAATAATAGGACACTATTCTTTGAGAGGTCTTGCTCCACAAGTCCACATACAAAAGGTGTAGGATCTCCCTCAAATGCAAATCGATTTAGTGAAGTGGTGGTAGGTCGTTGGTCCACATGCTTGCAAGAAAAGTTTGAGGGTGCTACTGCTCACCCATGTGACGGAAGGAAAGATGAGTTTAAAATTCGTTTGTGAATGAAAGCATCTATTATGGATCCATCACTTGTTGAGTTTTGTGTGGCTCCACGTTTAGCGTTAGTTGGGTCCACTTATGATCTATTGATACATGTCAGCTATGATATATATTCTTCACATTATTGGATCCAAGATTGAGATGGGGTGAGCTCTGAGGTTGATGGTTCTGAAATTACAGGTTCTTCAATGACATCGAAGGAATGAGTGAACAATCTGCTGGAGATTCAGGGCATAAATATTGCATCTTCTGGGTTATCGCATTGATGAACTGTGATGTGTGAACAAGAATAAAATTACATATTGTACTCGTGGGAAGCTGAAATCTCTATTTGAGCTCAGTGGAAGCAAATAATCACAAAAGAATATTTAGCAATGGAGGAATCCTGAACTTCGTTCTGAACCTCTAATATTTTATGCAATCTTTACGAATATTCGGGAGATTTTATTGGCATAAAGAAGAAGCTCTGGGCATACATTTGAAATATGGGTTACTGCTCTGAACTTGAGATCCCTTGTTACATAATTTCTTTCTCTATATACACGCCATCATTAGGTCCACGAGCACACCTTCGTTGACTTGCCAAGAAATGACCACTACTCTTCTCATCGATGGGTTGCGCCAGACATGAAAATTGCAGAACATGATGGAGATCTAATATCGTGATTTGGGTATTGCTTACACGTTGAAGAAAGTAAATCACTCTGAGGATTTGATTTATCATGAATAGACAAGTGTAATCTGAATCAAAAGTGTGAAATATAGGTCTGGGCATCTATGTCTATTAACAGAATTTGTATAATGCTGGTGTTATATTGAATTAAAAAGTTACAAAATAAGTTGACGATGTATCAAAGGCATTCAGTGAGTTAATTTATAGCAAAATGAGAAGGGTCACTTAAAGAATCTGATGGTGTTATAGCAATACAATAACCAGTAAATAATTCTAAGCGAGAGGGTGCTGAGAACCCTTTCGAAGAACATAGTGCTTGTAGTTAGCTGTTGCAGATACTGGAGTTGAGTACACTGTGATGGATAGAACTTGAAAAACCTCTTGATCTAATAACAATAGTAGTAAATTTTTGAATGGAGCAGTTGGCAGGGACGTGATTGAAACCAAGAGAAAGAGGAGCAATTACAGGTTGTTGCAGAGGTAGAGCATTGTAGAAGAGCAGCTAGGGTTTATGTTTGAATAAGTTCTGGAATGAAGAAATGAATGCAACCACAGGAACATAGACATTGTAGGTAGACAGAAAGACAAAGCATTGTGAAATAATGATCAGCAAAGTAAGTGCAGGAATAGTTGTGCAGGTGCAGGAACAACAGAAGATTAAGGTTAAGAATTAAATTTACTTTAGGGTGGCAGGTTGCTGCAGGGGAGATAAGTCGGTGCACAACAGGATCGATGTCCTCATCCCATTGATCAATTTGAGCTGGTCTGCAATTTGGATCTTTCTTGTGAAGGTTGAAGCCTTCACCAAACAAGTCAGTTGGATATGGATTCTATAAGTTGAAGTCTATTTTGCAAGTTGGAGCTTGCGGTGATGGTTGAGGCCTTCACCAAATCAGTGAGTGGGTGCTCACTGTAAACGGGGTTGAAATATGTACTTGTGTAAGTTGTCTCTTGCATCATGGATAGTTGTCCCTCTCAAGCCGGAGCCTGACATTGACTTTGTATTGAACAAATAATAAAGAAAAATATCTTTTGTGGTTTTTCCCTTTCAGGGTTTTTTACGTTACATCTTGTGCACTGTGTATCTTTCATGTGATGATTTGAAATATAGGTGTTAATGTTTACATGTGCTAAAGTTTAAATTGGTTAAAATAGCTCAGTCTTGATTCAGCCCCCCTAGTACTATTGAGGGTTCCAACAATTGGTGTCAGAGCAGGTTTCCTTTAGACAACAGATTAACCTCTGGAACGAAGATCCCTACAAAAATGCATGGGAAAGGAAGGACTCTCTCCAGATGGAGTTCCCTGGTTTGACAAATCAAATAATTTTTCATCAAGTGTAAAGATGAAAACATATTTGCAAACTCTTGAGGATGATGTTTGGAATTCAGTGAAGAATGGGCACATCCCTCCAAAGTCCGAGACAAAAGGTGTAGCCACAAAAGGATTATTTAGATGTCATGCAAAAGCAAAGGCTATTCTAAATAAATTATCTGACGATGTGAAGGTTAAAGTAGGACAGCAACCTTCATCCAAAAGGTTTTGGACAGCCTTGAAGATCTCTACTCAAAAGAAACCCTAACAGAAGAAGCACGTGTCATTCATATAGAGAAAGATGGAAATTCATTAAAAAGAGAAGCAATCTCAAAAGGAGTAAACATTATTGAATCATTATATGAAAGCAACATGGAAGATTCTGAAAATGAAGAAGTTGCTGAGATTGACTGGGAAGGAGAGCTTATTTCTGCTCTCGCAGAGTTAAGAAAAGAGAGAAGAACAAATGAACAACTTAGGCATCAATTGCTGAGGTATGAAGAAGATGAATCAAAGGTTACTATCCCGAAAGCACAATTAGAATGAGCATTGGAAACTG
Source organism: Larix kaempferi (assembly GCA_027924585.1). NCBI lineage: Eukaryota > Viridiplantae > Streptophyta > Pinopsida > Pinales > Pinaceae > Larix > Larix kaempferi. The sequence goes on along the minus strand of BSBM01000451.1, from coordinate 3,865,365 downwards.
AGCAAAGTTTAATAAGCCAACTCAAATAAACTTATACTAAAGTTATGTCTTTAAAGGAGGAGCATGAAAGGATGAGCAAGGCTTCTACTAAATCTGGTAAGGAAGGTGTAGAAAAGCTCTCAGAATTTGAAAAAGAAAATCAATCTCTAGAAGATCAGCTACAGAAGACCCAAGAGGAAATTGAAGAAACTCGATAGACCATTAATGAACAAAAGACTGAGCTACAAAAAAGATAAGAAGAGGTGAAAAGTTTAAAAGATGAAGTTGTCGGTCTAAAAGAGGAAATGAAAAGGCTGCAAACACAGCAAAGAACAAATGACATGTTCATAAATAGCACTGAAGTCCTGGATGAGATCTTGAGCCACCAAAGATCACCCTCTGACAAGTCTGGCCTTGGTTATGTCAATAAAGCAATCACAATTTCCATACAACAGGTAGGTGAAGAAATGGATCAGATTCATACTGAGATCAATAGGAGAACATGTTTGAATGGTTACCCAAGGACAAATCATTCATTGTTAGTCAAGAAGAATACATCAGCAAGTTGGAATCATACTCTTAGGTACACACTTCCTTTTAATGGTCATTGTTTTTCATGCAATACCTTCAGTCATAAAGCCATGAATTGTAAAGTTCATGCAAAGAAGACATAAAGTGGTATCAAGAATATGGTAAGATGTTGGAGATGCAATTGCAATTGACACATGGCCCAAGATTGCAAGAGCTTACCTAGACAAGAGCATGGAAAGATATCGAAAAAGAAAATAAAGGATGAGGATTTTGCACAAATTAACAAGGTCGGATCCAACAACCAAAGACCGAATCTAGTATGGAGAAGAAAAGAACAAGAACAAGACAAGAAAGCATTTGAGGGTTTTGTGCTTCAAACAAAAGAAGAAGGATGCTCTCAGACATTCCTATTCTAAAAGGATCTTTCAATTGCCCTTAAAGAAAAAAATGAGAAGGGTATCATTATATGGGTTTTGAAAGTGAAGACTACACTAGGTGACGAATGGCAGTTTCTTGAAGCATGTTCAGATTCTCTCCTAAAAATTTCATTTAGAGATTATGAAATGCATTCTATAAAATAGTGTAAGAACCCACACAGAAATTGAGATTATGTAAGTGATGTCTTCAGATTACGAAACTTTGCTCTCCTCTATCAAAGGCAGTGCGATCTAGGTTGGGATACTATGATTCTTGGGAGAATTATTGGGACTCTGTTCAAAATAAAAAAAATGTTCCTTGCTGAAAGCCATTACAGAGCTAGTCATCTTGCTTGCTAAGAAAGTCGATGTCTCTGTCATTTTAATCCTTCAACATACTTAAAGAGTTTTCATCCATTCTTGACTTATAAACCATATTTGAGACATATTTCAGGAGAAGAATAAGATGGAATGAATAAGATTGTTTGAACCGCCAATGCATCCAATAAAATAAGTTGGGTCTACAAAACTAACAGTGACAAAAGGTGTTGATACTCTAAGATGAGTTTTCATTGCAATCTCATGTATTAACGCTCTCAAAGAATTTTTGAGTTCCCTTCCGAAATATCTCACTGTAGTAGCACGAGCCATTGTTTCTTTTGATTGACTTGAAAATATTTCCATAGTGATGAGGTAAATGAAGAGGTTGTCATTTAAGTAGAATCCTAAAGGGATGGATGGCTCAGGCTCATTTTTGCTTCTACCATGTATACTTGGAGAGATGGGAAAAGTCACATACTTCAAGGTATTCTCTTTTTCAGATTTATGTATGCTTTGGTGGACACTTTAAAGACTGTTTTGTGGCACTTTTTCAAAGGTTAAGAACGGATCCTATGAAATTCAAAATAGTTCATGAAAATCATGTGTATAGAAGTAGGATAGTTGTCTTATTTTATGGCTCAGAGACAGCCTAGACACAACTTATAAAAGTTTGACAGATTTGAAGGCTACATCTTGATTATTGTTTTGAAGATTCACCAAATGTATGTAGGGGCATATTTAATACAAAGAGTGTGGACTATCTTTTGATCAATGAAAGAGAATTCTTGAGGATAACCTACGGTGACTATTAAAGGCATCTCTTAGTCCTTCTTAAAAGCAATATTTTGATCAGTGTATACCCCCAAGTCCCAACACTTGAGCAATTAAAGAATGGCAGTGTTTGGACAGTTTTGTGGACATTTTTTAGGTAGTTTAAGGATTTTAATAGACATCATTTGGTATGACTTCCATTATCTATTTGTACCACCACCTCTAGCATACCTGATGACATAGTTTTTAAAGGGAATGGATGGAAAATTCTTAGAACATCAACAAATCCATCTTTCAACTAGAAAATCCCTACAGATATCTCAAATGATTATTGAACGCATCTGGACATCCTCTTGTGGTAGTCAGGATCATATTTGCTGTAGCAGTATGTGCCTTTTATGCTTCACAAAGGGGAGACCTTTTTACTCATTTCATACCAACAAACAAAGTGATTGCCTCCACACCTTTATACAGTCATGAAGTAGTGGTGTGCACATCGGTTCATGGTATCCAAAAACTGTATTTCTTAGCAGTCATAATTTCATTTCTGGTAGTTGTGGCCTTGGAGAGACTGGTAGCATTTGGTGTTTAAAGAGGATTGCATTTTGGATAAGCGACAATCACCATTTCCAGTAGAATTCTAGAGGCATGGTAGGGGATGAATAAGGTGTTTTCCTGACAAATTATGACGATAAATTCAAACCAACAGTGACACACCATATGTTGGCCATGCAAAGCCATAAGAACATTAAGCAACAATGTTCATGGACAAAGTTTGGAGAATTTTCATTCAGAAATGTTGGTTGTGGAGCCTGATTATCTTCCCGATTCAGAGATCTTGTTGTTCAATCATGCTTTGTATCCCAGTTAGACTACACATTCCTCTCAACAAGGGGGGTTCGGTGGGGGCTTTACCCCCCCCCTCCTCCGAGAGGGTCCGTGGTTTTTCAACCAATGGTTTACAGACCCATGGTATTGGGTATCCCGTGGTATTTTCCCATGGTAATCCATCTTTAGAAGGAATACATTGTATTGTGGTTGTGTATCATTGTATTGTATTGTATTGTATTGGAAATATCTATGTGATTGTGTGAGAGAGATTGTGAGAAAGTGAATAGGAAGTTGTAGCATATGTGCTGCAGGTTGTATCGCTTCATTTGTTGGATAGATTAATAAAAAAGACTGGAAATTTCTCTGTGGACGTAGCCCACATTGGGTGAACCACGTATATTGGTGTCTCTCTTGTATTTTGATGTTATGTGTTTTATTTCCGCATTCTGTTTATTTTATTGCTTCGTGATCCTATTTTTTTAACAAGAAAATCCCCAGGACTGTACCCCATCTTGAGCGACCTACAAAACAAGAAGTAAGTCAACAGTTAGGTGTTGAAACCAAGGTAAATCTTAAAGCAACCTTGTGGCAGCTTGCAATCATTACTAGCCCTAATATATCATTGACATTGCTCAAACTGGCAACAGGAGGTGAAAGATTATGATGGGTGGTTATTTGTCAATCAAGTTAAAAATATGCTCAGTACTCTTGAGAGCAGATCCATGGAAAGCCTTTGTGGCACATTGCAAGAAATTAATCATAAACATATTTGTATCCTCTGCAAAGAGCTCCTACACAAGGTCTTCTACAAGAACAACCAAGACAAATAGAAATTTGAAAGAAACAATGAATATGGAGATCTTTTTTATAGGAGGAGCAGCATAGACTTCTTGAAAATGAAGTGCAGCAGAGTTGATCTCTACAGGCAAGAATGCTTTATGGTTGCATTAAGGAAATAGTTGACAAGCTCATCCAATTTTCTTGACAGGGGGAGCAGTTTTAACTCTGTGGATTCTCAAAAACTAAGATTGATTCTTGATGGGGGAGCAGAAAAAACTATCTCATATCAACCTTTGTCATTAATGTCAAAGGGGCAGAGAGTTGAAGTTGTTGCCATCAATGAAAAAGGGGGAGATTGTTGAGTAAAGTTTTCATTGATGTCAACGGGATCAAGAGGTCTGCTGAAGTCATTGATGTCAAAGTAGTAGTAATGATGATGATGTGACAGTGGAAGGCTTGAGGACAAGATTGTGGTTCGGTACCTGAGCCTTGTTTCATTACCAGTTTTGGTACTAGTTCCAGTACCAGGAAAATGACAAGTATGACAACCTAATGAAAGGAAAATGTGGAGTACGAGTGATGAGATAGCACTAACAACTGAATAAGAACTCATTACATCATCTCTCATGTTTACAAAGATTCACCGTCTATCAATAATGAAACATGTTCTTTTCAGAACAACGTGTTTGGGTCCATGACTGTTACAAATGACCCATACATGTGGTAATTTGTTGAAGCGATTTCAACACGATGTGGCACCATTATAATGAATTTGATTTGGCTCACTCTTGATGAAATTCGGTACACATATGATAGACATAGTTATTCACCCCGATGTCACCATTCAAGTATCAACCTTCAATAAAAGACATGGTCAACGCTAATGTTCTTTGAGAGGTCTTGGTTCACAAGTCCACGTACAAACAATGTCAGATCTCCCTCAAATAAAAATCAATTTATTGAAGTGGTGGAAGGTCCTTGGTCCACATGATTGCAAGAAAAGTTTGATGGTGCTCACCCATGTGATGGAGGGAAAGATGAGTTTAAAAATCATTTTTGAATGACAGCATCTATTATGGATCCATCACTTGTTGAGCTTTGTGTGGCTCCACGTTTGGATTTAGTTGGGTCCACTTATGATTTGTTGATACATGTCAGCTATGATATATGTTCTTTACGTCATTGGGTCCAAGATTGAGATTGGGTGAGCTCTGAGGTTGATGGCTTTGAAATTGCAGATTCTTCAATGACAATGAAGGAATGAGTGGACAATCTGTTGGAGATTCAGGGCATAAAGATTGAATCTTTTTGGTTATCACTTTGATGAACTGTGATGTGTGAACAAGAATAAAATTACAATCTATACTCGTGGGAAGCTTAAATATCTGCTTGAGCTCAATGAAAGCAAATAATCACAAAAGAATATTTAGCGATGGAGGAATCTTGAAATTCGTTCTAAAGCTCTGATCGTTTATGCAATCTTTATGAATATTCGGGAGATTTTATTGGCACAAAGAAGAATCTTTAGGCATACATTTGAACTACGGGTTAATGCTCTGAATTTGAGATCCTTTGTTACATAATTGGTTTTTCTATATACATAGCGTCAATAGGTCCACGAGCACACCTTGTCTGACTTGCCAAGAAAATACCATGGCTCTCCTCATCGATGGGTTACTCCAGACATGAAAATTGTAGAAGATGATGGAGATCTGATATTGTGATCTGGGTATTGCTTGAACACTGAAGAAAGTAAATCACTCAAAGGATTTGATGTAGCATGAATAGACAAGCTTAATATGAATTGAAATCGTGAAATAAAGGTCTGGGCATCTCTGTCCATTGACAAAATTTGTATAGTGCTGGTGCCATATTGAATTCAAAAGTTGCAAAATAAGTTGACTATGTTGCATAGACATTCACTGAGTTACCAAAATGAGAACGGTCACTTGAAGAATGTGAGGCTGTTATAGAAATACAATATCCAATAAATAATTCTAAGCAATAGGGTGTTGAGAACCCTTTCGAAGAAGAACAGAGTGCTTGTAGATAGCTGTTGCAGATACCAGAGTTTAGTATACTATGATGGACAGAACTTGAAAACCGTATTGATCTAATAACAATAGTAGTAAATTTTTTAATGCAGCAGCTGTAGGGATGTGATTGAAACCAAGAGAAAGATGAGCAATTACAGGTTGTTGCAGAGGTAGAGCGTTGTAGAAGAGCAGTTAGGGTTTATGTTTGAATAAGTTCTAGAATGAAGACATGAATGCAGCCACAGGAATATAGAAATTGCAGGCAGACAGAAAGGAAGAGCATTGTGAAATAATGATAAGCAAAGTAAGTGCAGGAATAGTTGTGCGGTTGCAGGAACAACAGAAGAGCGAGGTTAACCGTTAAATTTACTTAGGGTGGCAGGGTGTTGCAGGGGAGCTGAGTCGGTGCTCAAGAGGACCAGTGTCCTCATCCCAGTGATCAGTTGGTGCTGGTCAGCAGGTTGGAGCTTGCTTGTGAAGGTTGAAACCTTCACCAGACCAGTCAATTGGAGCTTGCTGCTACGGGTTGAAGTATGTTTTGCAAGTTAGAGCTTGCAGTGAGGGTTGAATCCTTCACCAAATTAGTGAGTGGGTACTCACTGTATAAAGGTTTAAATCTGTACTTGTGTAAGTTGTAGCTTGCATCAGGGATGGGCGTGCCTCTCAGGTCGGAGACTGACATTGTATTGAACAAATAATAAAGAAAAATATATTTTGTGGTTTTTCAGTTTCAGGGTTTTCCACGTTACATCTTGTGCACTGTGTATCTTTCATGTGATGATGATTTGCAATATAGGTGTTATGGTTACATGTGCTAAATTTTAAATTGGTTAAAATAGCTCAGTATCGATTCACCCCCCTATCGGTATTGTTGAGGGTTCCAACAGTTATCACCTTATTGGCTTCTGTTATAACATTTTTCATATTAAAGTCACTCCCAAAACCTGCAATTCAACCTTAGTTCTACTATTCAGAAATTGTATCACATTGTTTACTATGTCGGGCTTCCTATGTAATTCTTTAGTTGTTCTTTTAACTCTTGCCAAGGAAGTTCTTGCAAGTTCTAGTTCATCGTGAATAAGCACAAAATTGTCCAAATACATGAAGATATATGCTAAAATGTTGTCCCATAGGATGTGTTCGGCTCCTTTTAGGGGTCCCTTTCCTATAATCCTTTTTGTACCTTGATCCAATTCCCTTTGTAACTTGTCCTTAGCATTTTGAGCTTATCCAATGAGCTCCTCTTTTTCTTTTACCTCATCTTTCAATGATGTAATTTCCTGCAGTTTAGAATCTAGATTTTTCTCAACATTACTTAATTCAATTTGTTTAGTGGCTAGATCTAGCTAGAGCTTGCCTACTCCTTGAGTGGATTACTATGGAGTAGCTTGAGATGTGATTGTGGTTTTTTCCAGTTCCAACCTAGAAACCTTGCAGCTACATGTCAGTGTATTTATCTCTATATTGCTCAACTGAATTCTTGTAATCCAACATCTGTTTATATATCTTTTCTTTCTCCTCTTGTATCATTAACACTTTTGGAGATTGTGATGGACACAATAGCACACTGGGGGGGGGGGTGAATCAGTGGGCCAACACTTAATTCCAATTTTCAATTTCTTCTAACCCTAACATATATCATTTAGATTTCCACTTTAACACTTAGGCAGATATCATCATTCACACTAAGTTATACATCAATACTCATCAAACTTTAAACATGTCATTCACAACATCAATTCACACCATTAGAGACACAACACAATATGAGCTTTGTAATATTTTTATATTTCTTCAATCAGCTATAGCCGAGGGGCTTTTTTAGCTACAATTGATTGAGAAGCACTAGCTACTATTCCAAGACTCAACTTGGTCTTTTTCTCAGATCCAACTAGGAAAAATATATACAAGACCCAACTTGTAGTTACATACACATTTTTGTAACATTACATCTCATCAATTTTCCCTTGTCAACACAAACATGTCACATGTCATCACTGTCATCATCTTAATCAATAACCTGCTGCCAATTAAGCACATCGTCATGTCTTCAATCCATCTCCCATTACTGCTGCCCTATCATCACTTTGTCCATATCCAAAAGCACATCATCCTCATTCTGTTCATACAACCATCACTAGCACATCATCATAATTTTGTCCAACACATTATTCTTTCCACAGGCACCCCAAAACCCTATCCACAAATACATCAACATTCTGTTCTACAGGCACATCTTTACTCTATCCACAGGTACATCAACATTCTGTTTGCAGGCACATCTTTACTCTGTCCACAAGCACATTGTCATCCTAGAAATCAAATATATAAAAATGTATTCATTGATGCTCCTGCTGATCTACTGCTGCTGCTGCCACCTCAGAAAAAACACCCGAAATCAGAGCTCTCCTGTTCCTCTGAAATCTTCCACCCAATCCCCACACTTCACATAAACATTTGTCATTTGTTTATACTTCTCTTTTACAAAAATTTTGGAGGCCGACATGTCATTTTTAATTTTCATTTTATCAAATAATATTTTTTATTTCCATATTATCCTCATCAAATATATATATATGCCCAAACTGCCCCTCAAATATGCCCACAAGGGCTTTTGGAAAATGCCCACAACTATACTTTAACAATGCCCGCAGGGGGGGCCTTTTCATATGCCCGTAGAGCCCTTAGCAAATGCCCGCAAGGGCCTTTTTATTATGCCCGCATATGCCTCCAATTATGCCCGTAGGGCTCTCATAGAATGCCCGCACTGCTCCTTAAGATATGCCCACATGGGTTCTTTGGAATGCCTTCAACATCTTAAGAAAATGCCCGCACATCCCTCTTTAGATGCCCGCATGACCTCCTAATAAATGCCCGCAGGTGCTCCTTCCTCATGTCCATACTTGCCTTTAGATTATGCCCGCAGAGGCACTTTGAAATGCTCGTAGGGGGGCTTCAAGAATGCCCGCTAGGGCTTCTTCATATGCCCGCAAGAGCTCCACAAAATTACCACAAAGGCCTTAGAAAAATGCCTGCAGAGGCCCTTTGAAATGCCCACAACATGCCTTCATACACCCTAAAAAATGCCCGCAGGATGTCCAGAATATGCCCGCAAGGCTATCAAAAAATGTCTGCAACTGTGCTTAAGAATGCCATGTCATACATGCTTGCCTTGTCATCATCTCATACTTGCCATGTCCTCAAGCTATGTCATCTACCTTGTCATGTCATTGTCTTGTCTTTTTCCCATTGCTTGTCCTCCATGTCACTGTTATCACATCCATGTTAGCTAGAGCTACCATGTTGCAGATTGTGTGGTCAGAGACCATACTCTAGATTTTTTTTTCCTGATCAAAGATCAGATAGCATTAGAGGGGGCATCTATTGTATTGAGATTTCCCGGAGCAGAGATTGCAGAGGGGACAATATGTGTTTTGATGGTCCAGAGCTACTACAGAGCAGTGATTACAGGGCCCTTCTTCCTTTCCTACCTTTGCACGACCCCATTGAGAGGGGTAACTTAGCCATATTGTGATGAGAGCAATACAGATTAAAGCTGGTTTGCCACTTCTTGCCCAGATACAACAGAGATTGGTTTTCATATCCACCTTCAGCAGCAAGTATATGGTACGACAGGTATATCATTTTATGGTTATTGCTATTGGTTTTGCTTTGAGAGTTGTTTATTTATGATAGTACATGGACTAGATGTGTGATGGCTGACTTGGAGATCTCGTGTTTTACTGTGATACTTATGGCCCATGGTGAGGTCAGTCCACCTTTCTCAGTAGAAACCCCTGTATATGCACACTGGTTCCTGTCCCCACTCTTGGTATGAGACTTGGTCATTTTACTTGTAGGAAGCTAACCTTGGTTCCACTTGTCACTTCCACCCATCCGACTCATCCATTATTGGCTATTTCCCGACTTAGACCATGATTAGTGGCCTTGAGGACCCCTTCTCCCTGGTGTCCCTTGAGTATGCCATGACTCCATGTTTCTTGTGCCTCGGCTCTTTAGTGCGTGAGATGCATTCTCAAACCTGGGATTTACTCCTGTCGGTTGCCCCTGATTTTGTAATGCAGTATATGATTGTGTAGACTCAACAGGTGCTCCCCATTACCCCTCGACACACCCACACTTGCCACCATTACTTTGCAGTATGAGTATCATTGTTCTATCTTATGAGATGTATATGAAGCCAGAAGGGCTATGAAAGAAATGAAATGTAAATGAAACCAAAAAGGCTATCTGAATGTAAATAAAGCCAAAAAGGCTATGTATGAAAGTGAAATGTAAAGGGCCAAGCAGCGGTAACACAAAGTAGTATCTAAAGGACTGATTAGCCACATATGTATCAGAGCATTTTATTGGTTATTTCCTCACCTAGTACTGCGGGGCAAGGAGGTGGGATGGAGTAAGGGACAACTAATTCTAAGTGTCCCCTAGAGTCTCAAGTTACGGTTTGTTGGACACCCAGTCATGGCGGCTCTAGAAAAGATCCTCACGGAGTCTGTTGAAGGCACGGATGTGAGTTGCAAGGTGTGTGTAAGATGGCTAGTGGTAGTTTCCCTGCACTATACCCATTTGTGAGGCACTGCCCTTCCCTTGTGTTTCTCATGGTATGCTTATGTCATTGGGTCTCGCTTTCCCCGCTTATCCAAAGGGTCATGGGGTCATGGTATATGTCATTCCCCTATCCTTTTTCCTCATTGTCCACCTCACCCAAAGTTAGTTCAATAACCAAGTCTATAGGTGTGCATAGCAATTGAGTCTTTGTTGAAGGTGGTGGGCCCACCTCACCTGGGGCTGATTTTGAAATATTGTTTATTATGATCGCCATGTTCGTCATTGTATGTTTTAGTTATGTACTAACATAAAATGGGAGCCTTGGCATCCCATGTTGCATGCAGGTTTCAGCCATTGCCCTTTTTTACCAGAGTTGACTTGGTCAAACTAGTTTGACCAGGCCAAAAATGGGTCCCGAAAAATGTTGCAACCAAAACTTCGATTTTGGTTATTTGTTATGTGTTGGGGTCCCATACATGCCCCCAAGCATCAGATTGTGAAAATGTTGAAGCAACGGTGATATTTTTAATTATTATTGGCCAGCATGGCCCTGTTTTAATTAAAAATGCTTGAAATTGGGCAGATGGTGCTCAAACGATGGATCTTGGTCGTTCTAGTGACCATTCCTAGTGGATTTGGGGTTTACGATCATGATGCAACAAACGGTTCATCAATCCGGGCAAGATAAGTGGGTCAAAAGGGAAAATTTCATCTTCAGCTATAAAAACCAGCAAATAATTAATGGAAAAGATCAAATTTGGCTAAGTGAAACTTTGAAATGGTAAGTTTAATGTTAGGCAAAGGTAAAGGGGTCTCCTATTATCATTTTGATTATGTTTGGACATGTATTATTTGGTGTGGTCCCACCAATTCAGCCCAGCTATTGATGTGGGGCGAATTTGCCCATACTTGGTCGTTTTTGGCCATTGAAAACTTCATTTTTTGTAAAATTTATGTATTGAGACTTTGGGCAAGGGATCTAAGGGGCTAAAAGAGCCTAAAGCCACCCCTTAGACACCCCTTTGCTTGTTATATGAACCCCACAAGTGGTCCCTCACTCCACATGGGCACATGAGGGTAACTTGCCCCCCCTTTTCTCTAGCTTGATCTCAGCCATTCAATTTGGCTCTTGTGAGATTGAATCTTGGCCCTTCATTTTGGTGGGAAAGGTTTTTGTATGAGCCTTCTTCTATAAGAGGAAGAGCTCTCTTGGACATTTTTTGTGACACTTGAAGCTAATAGAGAGAAAATTCTTGTGAGAAATTCTTGGTGGTTCATGGTGTGATTTTTCTCGAGTGTCTGATATCTGTTTTTTGAATGCATTGATAACATTATCAAGCATTTTCCATACCATTTCTTTGTTGGTTCGATTTGCAGCAGTGGAGACCATCCAGAGAAGGGCGCATTTCTTGGAGCAAAACTCCACTATTGCCTCCTATCCGGAGTGCCAATCATAGGGAGTGAATTTACATTTTGTTATTCTCTTTCTATATCATTTGTCTCATATTATTTGTGTCTGATTTCTCCACTTGTTTCAAATTCTGATTTTTATCTTGTTTGCGGTAGGTGAAGGAGGGTGCAATTGGGCATTTTAGCAGCAGTAAACAAAGGGAGAATTCTTGCAAGGTTGGCACTTGATCTTTTGGGAGATAGTCTTCATTTAAGGTGCAACAACATCATCACTATCAAGTAAGTTCTACTACAACTCTTCTCTTTGTTAAATTTTTTGAATATCAAGAGGAAAAATTCACATAAACTCATCAAAACCCCCAAAATTTACATCTTTAATTTTAACCGTAGGAATTTACTTTTGTTTTAAACCCGCATTTGTTTTGATAAAAGAACCTCATATCCAAAACCCCACGAATTTTTGACTCCATTTTTCCATATTTCCAGCACTAGTCTCTTCATTAATTTCGCCCTCCTTGGGCATTTTGCCCTTCCATGCTGTTTGAGTGGTTTTGGGTTTGTGGATATTGTTGGTTTCACTTTGCATAGTTATATTATCACCTAATACCAACTAAGAACTACTAGAAGTGCTATTTAATTCACTGATTTTGCTTCTGCTATGCATGCACATCAAGATTGAGTCACATCCCCCATAGGCAGAATTTTAATTCACACTTCTAGCTAATTTTTCTTTTTCTGATTTAATTTCCTGCCATATTATCTTTCATCATCCATCATTTTTGTACTCATTATCAACTATGATATCACTTAAATGAGTTCATTATTATATCCAGAGTCTCGATCCATTTGGCTAGAAGAAGTCTCGAACACTTAGGCATTCACCTCACGTCTTCACTTGCTTTTCCTTTGGGGTTGGGTGTCTGTTTGTTGAGTCTCAACCTTGGCTGGTTGAGTAGGGCCCCCCCCTTGACTTGGCTACGTGCCTTGTCTAAAGTGACAAGCACCCTGTCCGGAGTGACAACTGCTCAACTGAGCAGTGGACTTGGTGTTTGCAGGTGTCACCTACCTAGCTGCCTACCTCTCCGTCCTGGATAGGATACCCTTAGTAGTAGCTAGTGATTGTGTGATAACATTTTTGGTGCCGTTACCGGGGAGGTAGAGGCTTACCCCGCAGTCTTTTGCATTTGAGTCCTTTGCTTTTATTTTTTCTTCTCATCATACCGCATTCAGACTGGATTTGTTGGTTGATTTTCGATTCCATAATTTATTACAACCATCAATTTTTGCTTTATTCTACTCCCCTCACGACATCTTTATCTTTGGTGAACAAGGTTCCATGTTCACCTGGAGACTCCACATCGCGACTCCACTAGAGGCCGAACCCATCCATATAACCTCAGAAGCTAGGATTGTTTTGACTCCTTACTCAATACTCCTATCACTGACGTCAAAGGAATTGTGAGAGAACATTCCCCTAGGCCCGAGGGTATGTCCACTACGGGAAAAGACACGATGTCTTGTGGTGTGATCATGAAATTGTTATCTCAACTGGTTGAATTGGTCACCCATGTCACGGTCCTACTAAAACAACAAGATGAAGATAATAGGGAACGCGATCGGCGTATCCGACACATTTATGAGGGAGGTTATAATAGTTCCATCGCGTCCACCCAGGTCCTTACCTGGGGCCAATTAGCTAAGAAAAGAAGTGGCCCAAGTGATCCTGATCATACGAAGATTAATCCTGAAGGCCTAAGGAAGAACAATCCTCATCCAAATCCTTGTCCCGAGAGATCCCAAGAAAAGGATAAATCGAGCCCAAAGGCACGAATGACACCAAATAAGCCAAAACCAGACCCCAAGATGATGACTAGAGGGAAAGACGATCCTCAAAAGAAAGATACGCTTATGCCCAAGGTGTGATAAGGTCTAGCCCAAAACCTGAAGTAAAATCCACCTCTTTATGAACAACTGGGTGGAAGAAGGAGGTGAGACCGGTCACGTGTCCCGAGGGAACCACTAGTAAAGAGTCCCATAGCTTGGATCCCATCAAGGTAAACATTTCAGGAAAGTTGTCCAACTCCTTGATTCAAGTCCCATTTAAGGAGTTAGTCAAAATCCCGGTCATCCGAGCCCAAATCATGGAATTCCTCGGCCTAAAGTTTGCCCCGATTAACAAGGTGAAACAACATGCCTTTCAATTTGACATGGGTAGCTTTCTGTCCAAACTCAGCATGCCCATACCTCTAAATGAAATTTTGAAGATTCCCGAGATGCATGATAGAGCCAATAGCTTTTGGGGAGTGCGACCGAAAGGGGCATCGCCTGAGAAACCAATCAAGGTCGCGCTTGACCCTCCCATAAACATCCATAGTGTCTTTGGAAACGGTGATGGGTGTCCTCCATTATACGTTGCCCTTGAGGTGAATCAACTAATACTCCAAAATTGCATGCTTGATTCGGGGGCTGAGGTCAACATCATGCCGCTGCGAGTCATGGAACAACTTGAGTTGATCCCTTCCAGGCCTTTTAGGAATGTGTGTTGGATGGATTCCCGTCCGATAGAAGCAGTTGGCGTTATTGAGAATCTCCATGTAAAGTTAGTTGTGTTCCCTGATATCAGAATGTCCATGGATGTTCTCGTCCTGGACATCTCGGATGTCTGGGGCATGCTTCTATCTAGAGAATGGGTTGCTAAGCTAGGTGGAAATATTCAAATGGATCTCAAGTACGCAACCATCCCGATGGGGCAAAGCAAGGTCATCACCCTACTTAACGAGCCTTCCATGAGGGAACATGTGGAGACCCCTGATTACCTATATGAAGAAGCAATCCGCCCAACGGAAGAGGTAGGAAAATTTATGGTGTTAGCAAATTATTGGGAGGACATTAGACAACACCCTTTCCCGCCTAGTGAGATCTGGAAGATGCATTTTGATGGGGCCCACTCTAGGCATGGTGCGGGTGTTGGGGTAGTCATAACCTCACCTGCTGGAGAAGAAACCATATACTCATTTCGCTTGGAGTTTGATTGCACTAACAATGTGGTGGAGTATGAGGCCCTTCTTCTAGGACTCGAAGTTTCCAGAGACCATAAGATTAAGTGCTTAAGTGTTGTGGGTGATTATGATCTCATAGTATCTCAGGTTAGAAATCAGTTTGCTACCAAGAATGATAGACTGTGTACCTACAGAAATGTTGTGTGGGATACCATTGAGCTATTTGACGCCTTTTCAATTAATGTTGTCCCTGGAGAGGATAATTCGTTGACAGACGGATTGGCTGTGGCTACTAGTACCATTGAGGTCCTCGATGCCTTGATTGAGCAAAAGTGCAAAGTTGAGGTCCTTTCTAGGCCATTTGTGCTCGATAACTAGGACTATTGGCAGGTTTTCGAAGATGATGTCCAGATAGTACATTTTCTGCAAGGAATAGAAAGTTCCCTAGATCCAATGGTCATCTTGGAGGACCAGTTGCTGGAACAATCATTGTGTAGTGTGAACTTATTGGAACTATCACTTCCGCTAGAAAAGAATTTCAACGGACATGATGAATAAAGAGGGGGCAGGGCCGAACTAGTTGATGAGGTGATTGAGGTGAATATAGGCTTGCCAGTTTCTCCCAAAATGATAAGGATTGGGAAGAATGCCTCCAAGGAGGAGCGTAGGAGAATTGAAGACCTGATTCGCGAATACAAAGACGTTTTCGCTTGGACATATGATGATCTAAAAACTTATGATAAATCGGTCATCGAGCATACTATCCCACTAGTGGAGGGTACCAAACCATACAGGCAAAAGTTACAAAATGTCAACCTGAAACTAGCCCCTTTGATTAAGAAGGAAATCGAGAAGATGCTAATAGCCGGAATCATTAGGCTTGTAAGGCATACCACTTGGGTGTCCAATCCGGTGATAGTGAGGAATACAAATGGTGAAATCAGATCTGCATTGATTTCAGGAATTTGAATCGGGCTTGCCTCAAGGATAACTACCCTTTTCCCAACATGGAAAACCTGTTGCAAAGTGTCACTGAGGCAGGGATGTTGTCCATGTTAGATGGTTTCTCTGGGTACAACTAGGTCCAGATTAATAAATAATATAGGGGGAAAACAACATTTACCACCCCATGGGGAACCTATGAGTAAATACACATGCCTTTTGGGTTGCTTAACGCTGGATCCACTTTCCAGAGGGCTATGGACTAGGCGTTTATTGACCTAATAGGGAAGATCATTGCCATCTACCAAGATGACTTGATTGTGTTCTCCAAAGAGAGGGGCGATCATGTAGGCCATTTGAGGAAGGTTTTTGACAGGTGTAGGAAGTTTGGGATATCCCTTAACCCAAGAAAGTCAAACTTCGGGATTGATAAAGGAAAATTATTAGGACACATCGTGTCCAAGGAGGGAATTCGGATCGACCCAGAGAGAATTCGTGCCATCGAGGATATCCCCCCTCCTCACAACGTCACCTCGCTTAGGTATTTCTTTGGGAAGATCAAATTTGTAAGAAGATTCATCCCTAACCTCGTCGAGCTGGCAAATACCCTAAACGTTCTGTTGAAGAAGGATGGCAAATTCATATGGTATAAGAAGTGCGAAGCATCATTCAAGAAATTGAAAAGGGCCATATCTTCTTCCCCTGTCCTAGTCTTCCCTGATTACAATAAGGATTTCCTGATCTATTCGTACGCCTCTGAGGACACTATTGCTGGGGTGTTGTTGCAAAAGAACAACGACAATCATGAACAACCCATAGATTTCATGAGCAAAAACCTGAGAGATGCGGAACTAAATTACACTACTACTGAGAAACAAGCGTACACTTTGGTCAAGGCTCTAAAACATTTTCGAACCTATGTGGGATTCTCTAAAATTAAAGCTTATGTACCCTACCAAGCCGTGAAAGATGTTTTGTCTCAAACAGACGGAATCGGTGCGAGGGGAAACTGGATCTCCAGGATCCAGGAGTACGACTTGGAAATTAAGCCAATCAAGATTGTGAAAGGACAAGGATTAGCCCAACTGTTAACCGAAAGGGAGAATGGTGTCCAGGTGAATCAAGTAAGCTAGAGTGGAGATGATGACATAATTGTTAATGAGATGGAAGAGCACGGATGGTATAGGGATGTGATTTCTACTTGAAGTACCTAACATGCCCCGATCACCTTGTTGATCACCAAAGGAGGTCCCTCAGGTTGAAGGCCTCGAAGTTCATGCTGACTAAGGACGGTCTCGGGTGGAGAAACCCAGATGGTATTATCCTAAAGTGTGTTAAACCTGATGAGTCACATGTGATCATTAAAGAAATGCATTCTAGGCTATGTGGTGGCCATTATGCCCCTAGATCAACTATTGCTAAGTGTTGGTGTCCATTTTGTCATCGTTTTTGGCCATTAAATATACTCTGAGTGGAGTCTCTCTCACCATTTTTTTGATATAATAAGTTACTCTTTCCACCATTCAGACCGTCAAAATGGAGCAGGTATGCATTTATTCACACATCATATGAATTTTGGGTAAAAATTGTTATATTATGGTTTATTGATGTTTATTTGGCTTGTTTAGCAACTACATTTCGTTTCACAGGTTCTGGCTCTCAAACAAATCTTCAATTGGATGCGTATTGAAGTTGTGGACGATCAGCTGCATTCAGGATGCCATTCAAACCCGCATTTGACCCACGATATCGATGGTTGGGGTATGCTCGGGTTGTTAGAGAGTAAACCGACGCATGGGTTCCGTTTGGGACGTGGCCCTGATGATACATGAGCTGATGTTCTGGAAGATCCTTTCTCCTACATGCTCAGCTCAACATCACATCCATCTTTTCCCACGTCAAAGGAGCATTGACGCTTCAACAATTGCGTGAAGGATCAACGCCGTGGAATTTGGGAAAAATCTCTGTGCGCTGTCATGAAACTTTATGAGGTCGTTCCTTGGCTTACGAGTTGTCACAGGATGCTGAGTAGAGCTGCTCTTTGGTTATGCGTTGTCACGAGATGTTAGACAGAGCCGTTTTCGTGTATTGAATACTATCTATTATTAGAGCAGTCGACCACTAAAGGGTCGACTTGCTCCCCAATTGTAATCGTGTATATATAGACGTCCTTCTGGCTGAGACTAGTTAAGTCTTGTTTTGTTGACATGACTGAGACAGAGTTAGCCTTGTTAGTATTTCCCAAGCTGCAAATAGATACAGAAATACTATAACACTCTGTTTTTAATTCACTATACCTATGTTCTAGTTTTTATGAAGATTCAATAGCATGCGTGGTGATTGACTAATCAAGGCACAGCCTCTGATTGCTGAGATGGGCCCCTCAACGACCAGCGGTCTCCTGTCTGTGTATATACTTTGTGTTTGTTTTCTGCAGATAAAATTGTGTTGTTTATTTCATCTTTGTATTTATTTTATACATAATGTTTTTGTCCTGTAATATAATTGATGTTCTGTTGTTTACATATATGAGATTTCTGTTTTGTGCTATGTATTTTGTCATTGTTCATGTTCGATGGTTTATATAAATAATATTTTTGTGTTATGTTATATGTATCCTATTGTTATTTATGTTAATGGTGTTTTAGAATATAACTAGTGACCGGTCACACTTAGGTTCATTTAGCTTGCTTCATAGTTTAGGTTACATCTAGTTTACTTCATTTGCTTAATAGTTTAGGTCACATTTAGTTCCTCTAGTCTACCTATGTAGTTTTTCTTAAAAGATTTAGTTTGCTTAGATTCACTTAGAATCTAGTTAGCTCAATTTTCTAAGCCTTCTCATAGTTAAAACTAAAGTTCTGTAGTTCCTCTCTATAGTAGTAGAATAACTTCAACCACAATCCAGCCTTGCTTTAGGATAAAATAGAAATAGCTAGTTTCCTTAATTATAATTATCATAGGTGGTTTCTTCCTCACTCTAGCTCCTAAATAATCTACTCACTGCTTCCTCTGCATTATAAGATCATATGCATCAGCCAGCTGGTAGTGAAGATCATCTCTCCTTCTTCCTCCTTTAGTCTAGATCGTTTTCTATCATACGGACCTTCATTCTTTCTGCATTTGTTTTTATGTTCATTTTAAGTTCAAATTTCTTAAGTCTTGAGTTCTGTTATTTCTTGTAAATTGTCATATAGAATGCTAGTTTAAATTCATAATTCACATTTAGTTTTTTTTGTATTTACATGGTTCTAATCTTCAAAGCATAACTCTTGTTTCTTTTCCTATGTCTAGCTAATAATAGATGTTTATGACCTGGTTCAGAAGTTAACATCTTTATTAAGTTTTCTACTTGCTTCTAAGTTACATCAGCCTTATGTCATTACCTCATGTTTGTAGTCCTAGCTTTGTTTATAATTTTCACCTCTAATTTATCAGTTGGAATTAAGTAGTTTTTGCTCTTTGATCAGTAATTATTGTTTTGTCTCTTCCATCATTTAATTCTTAGGTAGAGTAGTGTAATTTGACATTGTTTTAGTATGTTGGTTAGATCGGCTCAGTAATTGTATTGTCTAGAGGTTGACTCGGTTTTTTATTCTGAAAGATCTTTCGATCTTTTCTTTATTTAACATTTCCAAGGTCTGACAAACCGAAAATATTAGGTACCTTTCTACTTTGGCATATATTTTTCCTCAACTCTAAGTTTACTAATCCTAGTTGATAATTAATATTAGGTGTTTTCTTGAGACAACTCACACACCCAACATTTTGGTGCCGTTGCCGGGGAGTTGAAAATAGGTAGAATACAATTGAAATTAGGTAGAATTTTCTTTCCAAAAATTAGTAATAGGTTTGAATTCTTCCCTTTGGAACTTAGAAATAGGCTGGTTGCGGGTGAACGGTAAGATGAAAGGTAAGAACATGTGCATCTGTTATAACATGCATCCCCAAAACCCAACAATTGTAATAATCAATTTAGAATTTATTTCAGTCGTAGCTTTTTGTTTCATGAATAGGTCTAGAAATTCAAAGTTAGATACATTAATTAGAAACCAAAATACTAAAAGCCTTACTAACCTGTTTGAGGGGGGGGGAATACCACCCCAACTACTAACTTAACAAAAAGGTATCGGAAAACAAACAAAGGGAATAGGCCTACTAGGAAATCCAAAAGAGATTCTTTCTAGGAACTAGGGGAAACCATAGGGACCAGTCTATAAAGAAACCATTATTAAGAGGATCCTCCACATTCCATATTCATTAAAGAAAAGAAAGGAAAATACCTAGGTCTTCTTTCTTCAGAGACCAAAGCCTGCATGGATCAGGAAGATCACAATGAGGTAAGACACAATGCAGAAAAAGGAGAAATGCAAACCAAGGGAACTTTTGGATTTCCCATCTTAGACCCTACACAGTATGTAATCATGAAAAACCTCCCTCCCTCCCCATTACCTACCTTTTATGGGAAAAATAGTGAGGATCTGGATACCTTCTTATTTGAATTTGACATCTTGTGTATGACTATATACAAGAGGGCCAAAAGTTACACTACCCCCTATCTCAGATCAACCTCACCATGTCAGAGATATGAAATCCCCAGGACCCACAATATTACCCGTACAACCGATACCAATCCTTAACAATAAGCCAACCCAAGCTCTCCACAGCATTGGGTTACAACTCCTCCCATATCATGTTATAACTACCTCACCAGTACATGACATTCAATTGCGATCTGGAAGAGTTGTGCAAGATCAACCCAAATCATCAGTTGTTATTCAAGTGCAACAAGAGGAAATGGAACTAGTTGAAAAGGAACTTTCTCCTTCTCCTAGTTCTTGAAGTTCAAAAGGGGTTATATTCATCTGTACATATGTAGATATATCTTTTTCTTTGTTTTAATAAGCAAGAGTCATTTATGACAGTTGATTGTATGATTTATAGAACAAATTTCTACTCCTCTTAATCAGCTCATAAGCCTACACTAATAAAGAAGGAAAAGAATCTTCTCCTCGCTCTAGCATTTTCATTTAGTTTCTATGTACATATGTTTTTATTTTTGAATAAATTTAAATAAGTGGTTTGTAGTCTGGTTACAGGGATCACATCTTTAGCCTAAAAAGACATCATTTGAAAAGGGAAGTGCTCTGAAATTCATTAAACATCTTAAATGAAAAGTTAAAATGATATCATATCACTCTTAACCACCTTTATGATTCTTTTTGATTGAATTTCATACTCGCATGGTATCTGATTCAAGTATGCAAATTCATGATTTTCCATTAACAGTTGCTTAAGACCTACTATAATCAATACATTTGTCAGAAATTTTTCTCTTACCTATGGACTACTAGATCATCTTGGACCCATCATCAAAACTTGTCTCTTGAGCACTCTTTAAAAAGTAAGTCCAAGGCTAAGTGATATTTCTACTTGTGGGGAACACTACTAATCTTTTATGAAGAAGATGGACTAAGAGGTCAAAGACAACTTTAGGTTATTCTCTTTTGATATGATCAGTAATACAAGCTATTTTGACTTATGTTTTTGAACTATGTGTATAGCAATGCTCAATACACTCTTGTGCCAACCGGCTTCCATATGCTAACATCATTACACGAAGCAAACCCACCGGGGTACTGAACAGGCTTGCTGGCAGCGGGTCCATGCTAAGTAAAATTTCAAACAAGGAAGCTTGGTAAATGCGAGTAAACCCGCCGGGGTACTGAACAGGCTCGCTGGCAGCGGGGCTATGCTTGCATGGTACCAAGATAAACCCACTGGGGTACTGAACAGGCCTGCTGGCAGCGAGGCAATATCGGGTAAAAGAGATTTGGTCAATACATTGCTATGCACACAGTTCATTACACAAACACATGTGTTGGCCAATTATTTGTAATATCATTTGAGAATGACTGTAAGATGGACTTGGACCCTGTCATCTAATTCAAATAATATCTAGGAGATTGTTATCCTAGAAGTGGGACCCATAACCATGGAAATCCAACAAAGTCAAGGGTGAACTTTATTTATATACTTGAGATGACAAGAGATCTTTCAGAATGAGTCCTAGATGACTGGTTTTTCCTATGGCATTCGTTTTGCATCAATTACATCACTACTATTCATATGGTCTGCATAAGCACTGTTATTTATTTGTAGTGAATTTGAACGTATGAATCATTTCCATTTTAGTTAAGTATTCCTTTTTCAATAAAATGTCAGAATTGTGGCTAATCATATACTAACTAGTTATTTTCTCTTTTATGGCTTGAGGACATGCCATACTTTTGGTTTGGGGGAGGTTCAGAATATTTTATGGTCTGATTATTTTTCTATTTATCTTTGACAAGTGATAGGTGTTTTCAGGAAAAATGTAAATAATAAAGAAGGATTGCTCTAATCAAAGATAAATAAGGAAGCACACAACTAAAAGCTTTAGAAAAGTAGGTTTGCAATATATTTTGTCCATTAACAGCCTCAGAACTCCTTGCAAAAGGTAGCTTCAATCAGCATTAGCAAACATATCTTATACAGACCAAAGTCTGCATGAAGGGTTGAATGACGGGTCGAATGCTGATCTGAATAAGGTGACGAATGAGGCAAATACATAATGATCTAAATGATGAACAAAGTAAATGAATACTAATCTGAATGGAGTGCAGAATGAAACCATAGTTACAGTAATATCAATGAGTATGCCAAGATATGTAAAATATTTTGGATTTCTGTTTATGTATCTAATTAATTAATCATATCAAGGGTCAATTTGAAATGACATCTTTGCATACTATCCCGTTCATTCAATAAATTGGGTAATCATACATCTTGGGCACTACTATATGATCCCTATCCTCCATTTAAAAGAATCATCGTACCATCTATCATTTATTACTAAGGCATCATGATTTTTATATGTAATTATGTCCATTTCGTAAGAACGATTATGTTCAACCTGTCCAAAGTTTTACTTTGGACATGGTTGAATACATTATAAACCATATGAATCCATAATTACGAAGTTTTAGGGAGGCACATGACTCAAGGCAGTTTAATGATAAGCATATCACTCATACGTGCTAAATCTCCTTCACGATCATCTGGCTGCTCAAACGGACCTCGATTTAAACCTACCCACTGTGCGAATTCTGATTCATTCTGTTCATTTCTTCATTCACCTTGAAATTCCATCCTCTACAACCTTATGCATTCCCTTTGCCTATCCACATCCGTCAGCTTCTGTTCACAATGCCAACCCGTCACGAGCCATGCAATAACCAAGACCTCCTCCGCATTTCCGAGTTTAAGGCTTGCCGTGAAATATTTTTGCATGCTGGATGGGGTTTGTTCCTTCATCTCCTTGACAGCCACGACCATGAGATCTCCTTGCTCTTTGCAAAAGGATTTGATGGTAAGATGGCTCGGGTCGGTCATCTCACTTTCCCGGTGACAGAGGAAGTCATAACATCGGCCACGAAACTGCCCGTTGGCACAAGCATTTGTTTCTCCCACGGACAACCCATGAGTTCGCCCTCAAGACTGAGTATCAACATCTTGAAGGTGCAAAAGGGGTTCACCGAGAATGGGTTAGGCCCGAGTACCTTAAACCATTGACCGTCATTATTAACTTAATCACCTGTGAAGGTAAGTTTTTAGTCTTCAAAGCTTGTCATTTTTTATTATTGGCACATTTTGTTAATAATCAACCCCTAAATTTACCTTTCTATTTCCTAAAAATCCTAGAAAAGATGTCTAGCTAGGTTCGAAAGAATAATGTTAACCCTGCTGGCAGTTTGTATCATCATTGTCTTATAAAAATCCTAATCACCCATCAGCTATAGGAAAATGGGAAAACTTGGGATAAATTTGTGTTTGAAACGTTAAACCCTCACCTAGTCGTGAAGCCCATTATCAAATCCCCTTCCTCTCGTAAACGCCATCGATTCCAGTCCCGTTCTGATGAGCCCGTTCAAACCCCTGACCAAGCAAAGAATGATGCCAAGGTTGTGCGATTTAGTGAGGGTATCTCGAGAGAAATACACCCTGTTCATTCATCCTCTCCTGATCCTGGCCATGAGGGAACAAACCCAAAACCCTCATTCTTTTCACATCTACCCACGAAGTCGAGGAAAGCTAATCGTGCTCAGACAGACGATCAGTCCGATATTCAGACGCAACATTCTGACCACCCTGGCGAATAAGCAAATTACCTTGCCTTTGAGTCCCCTCTCCTTGCATTGGCCAATTTATCAGCCAGTTTACTTGAAGACCCTGTCTTGAATCCTACCCCTGAGGCACCCATTACACCTACTGATCCCGAACCTTTTCATAAGGAATTGAGCCCTCAAAAGGACCTTATGTCTTTAACAGAGATATCTGTTCCACTCTAGCAAACTGTGGATAGAATAACTCAGGATGTAGCAGAGCTAAGAAGCCAGAATGTAAAGTATGAAGTGATCATTTTTGGGCTTCGCCAAGAAAACAAGAACCTGCGTTTTCAGGTGAAGTGTGTGGAAAATATAAACGAATTCAAAACAACCTCCAATCTTTCTCTCCGTTTGAAGCATGACAATTTGAAGGAGAAGCTCCAAAAGTTTAGAGCTAAAAGCACTTCTTCGTCTAAGTCGAAGGTAGCTACTTCCGCAGCTAAGCCTTCTTCCTAAAAAAATTCTATGTTTGCTCAGTGGGACCTGGCATGTCTCTGGTTTGGGGGAATGTTGGTGTCCATTTTGTCATCGTTTTTGGCCATTAAATATACTCTGAGTGGCATCTCTCTCACCATTTTTTGATATAATAAGTTACTCTTTCCACCATTCAAACCGTCAAAATGGAGCAGGTATGCATTTATTCACACATCATATGAATTTTGGGTAAAAGTTGTTATATTATGGTTTATTGATGTTTATTTGGCTTGTTTAGTAACTACATTTCGTTTCACAGGTTCTGGATCTCAAACGAATATTCAATTGGACGCGTATTGAAGTTGTGGACAATCAGCTACATTTAGCCCGCCATTCAGACCCGTATTCGACCCGCAAGATTGATGGTTGAGGTATGCTCGGGTCGTTAGAGAGTAAACCGGCACATGGGTTCCGTTTGGGACGTGGCCCTGATGATACATGAGCTGATGTTCTGGAAGATTCTTTCTCCTGCATGCTCAACTCGACATCACATCCATCTCTTCCCACATCAAAGGAGCATTGACGCTTCAACAACTGCGTGAAGGATCAACGCCATGGAATTTGGGAAAAATCTCTGTGCACTGTCATGAAACTTTATGAGGTTGTTCCTTGGCTTACGAGTTGTCACAGGATGCTGAGTAGAGCTTCTCTTTGGTTATGCGTTGTCACGAGATGTTAAACAGAGCCGTTTTCGTGTATTGAAGATTGTCTATTATTAGAGAAGTCGACCACTAAAGGGTCGACTTGCTCTCTAATTGTAATCGTGTATATATAGATGTCCTTATGGCTGAGACTAGTTAAGTCTTGTTTTGTTGACATGACTGAGATGGAGTTAGCCTTGTTAGTCTTTCCCATGCTGCAAATAGATACAGAAATACTATAACACTTTGTTTTTAATTCTATGAAGATTCAGCAGCATGCGTGGTGATTGACTGATCACGGCACAACCTCTAATTGCTGAGATGGGCCCCTCAACGACCAGCGGTCTCCTACCTGTCTATATACTTTGTGTTTGTTTTCTGCAGAGAAAATTGTGTTGTTTATTTCATTTCTGTATTTATTTTATACATAATGTTTTTGTCCTGTAATATAATTGATGTTCTGTTGTTTACATAGACGAGATTTCTGTTTTGTGCTATGTATTTTGTCATTGTTCATGTTTGATGGTTTATATAAATAAGATTTCCGTGTTATGTTATATGTATCCTATTGTTATTTATGTTAATGGTGTTTTAGACTATAACTGGTGACCGGTCACACTTAGGTTCATTTAGCTTGCTTTATAGGTTAGGTCACACTTAGGTTCATTTAGCCTGCTTCATAGTTTAGGTTACATCTAGTTTACTTCATTTGCTTAATAGTTTAGGTCACATTTAGTTCCTCTAGTCTACCTATGTAGTTTTGCTTAAAAGATTTAGTTTGCTTAGATTCACTTAGAATCTAGTTAGCTCAATTTTCTAAGCCTTCTCATAGTTAAAACTAAAGTTCTTTAGTTCCTCTCTATAGCAGTAGAATAAATTCAAGCACAATCGAGCCTTGCTTTAGGATAAAATAGAAATAGCCAGTTTCCTAAATTATAATTATCATAGGTGGTTTCTTCCTCACTCTAGCTCCTAAATAATCTACTCACTGCTTCCTCTGCATTATAGGATCATATGCATTAGCCAACTAGTAGTTAAGATCATCTCTCCTTCTTCCTCCTTTAGTCTAGATCGTTTTCTGTCATACGGACCTTCATTCTTTCTGCATTTGTTTTTATGTTCATTTTAAGTTCAAATTTCTTAAGTCTTGAGTTCTGTTATTTCTTGTAAATTGTCATATAGAATGCTAGTTTAAATTCATAATTCACATTTAGTTTTTTTTGTATTTGCATGGTTCTAATGTTCAAAGCATAACTCTTGTTTATTTTCCTATGTCTAGCTAATAACAGATGTTTATGATCTGGTTCAGAAGTTAACATCTTTATTAAGTTTTCTACTTGCTTCTAAGTTACATAAGCCTTATGTCATTTATGTATGGATAGAAAATAGACCATAATCATTACCTCACGTTTGTAGTCCTAGCTTTGTTTATAATTTTCACCTCTAATTTATCAGTTGGAATTAAGTAGTTTTTGCTCTTTGATCAGTAATTATTGAACTTTGTCTCTTCCATCATTTAATTCTTTAGGTAGAGTAGTGTAATTTTACATTGTTTTAGTTTGGTATTTAGATTAGCTCAGTAATTGTATTGTCTGGAGTTTGACTCGGTTTTTCATTTTGAAAGATCTTTTGATCTTTTCTTTATTTAACATTTCCAAGGTCTAACAAACTGAAAATATTAGGTACCTTTCTACCTTGGCATATATTTTGCCTCAACTCTAAGTTTACTGATCCTGGTTGATAATTAATATTAGGTGTTTTCTTGAGACAACTCACACACCCAACACTAAGATCATGAGGGAAGGTTACTGCTGGCCTACACTGTTTGGGGATGTCCACAACTATGTGAAGACCTGCCAGGAATGTCAATTCTTCATAGGGAAACTGAGACTACCTGCATTACCTCTAAACCCTGTTATAGTAGAGGCCCCTTTCCAGTAGTGGGGAATGGAATTTGTGGGACCATTTGATGTAAATTCAAGTAATGGTTATAAGTATATTCTCACCTGCACTGACTACTTAACCCGCTGGATTGAGGCTATCCCTACGAAGAAGGCCACGGGAGAGGTCGCGGTAAAGTTCCTAGAAGAAAATATTGTTTCAAGGTACAGGTGTCCTCGCAAACTCACTACGGATAACGCCAAGGCTCTTAGCAAGATTGAAATGTCCTATTTTTTCCTAAACCATGGCATAGTGTTATTCCACTCCTCCAACTACTATTGCCAGGGGAACGGGTTAGCGGAATCAAGTAACAAAAAACTTATTAGACTCCTCAAACGGATGGTGGGGGACAAGAAACGAATCTGGGACAACAAGATGAAATATGATGTTTGGGATGATAGGAATACGGTAAAAAGAATAATAGGAAAATCCCCTTTTGAACTAGTGTATGGGAAAGATTGCAGACTCCCTATTAACTTGCAGATCCCCATTTACGAGTTGTTGCACCAATGTGGATCTGATCAAGAAGCGATCCAAGCAAGAGTTGACAAATTGGTCGAACTTGAGAGAAGAGAAGAGAAGCTTTCGATAGGACTATCATAGAGCAGGAAAGGATAAAGGGGACCTTCGATCAGAGTACCCAAAATGAGCATTTTAAGGTTGGCGATGTGGTTTTGTTATGGGACAAACTGAAAGAAAATCCTGGAAATCATGGCAAGTTGGATAGACTGTGGATGGGCCCATACATAGTTGCTGGAGTAGCAAGAAAGGGATCAGTGCATTTAGAGACACTGGAGGGTGAAGAACTGGAATATCCTGTGAATGGGATTTTTTGAAACACTACTTCCCACCTATGAACGATGATTGACCCAGCCCATGGGCCTCCTGTGACCCTTTTTGCGACAATTAAGCTCTCGGGAGAAGCAAGCAGTTATCCTTTACCTTTGATTGCCCCACCTTTTCTTGATGACCTGTTGCCCTTTTTGTTTTAGTTTTTAGTTTTCTTTCCTTTGGCTCGCTTTTCTTTTCTTATTGGTTTGTGTAGCCCGGTTTTTTTTTTTGACTTTCACCTTTTCACACTTCAAGTGTAGGCGTAATAAAACTTGAAATGCTGTCTTTGTTGAGCTATTAGAGTACATTTCATTTCTGACATCTCCCATTTCAACATTGTCATTTTGTTTATATTTCTGCTGGATTATATATATATATCATGTCTTGATGAGCGGTCTGAAGAGATTGGGATAGCATCTGCATTTTATAGGAATAGGTACATACATATGATGATGATGAAGATAGAATGTATGTGCATGCACTTTGATGATGATGAGAGGAGTGCTATGGGCCGTATATTCTGAGGTTCTCAAGCACTCTCTCCCTTAGAGCACTTGTCCCAGCGGGAGCCAGATGTTATCACATCCATGTTAGCTGGAGATACCATGTTGCAGAATGTGTGGTCAGGGACCATACTCCAGATTTTTTTTCTAGATCAAAGATCAGATGGCATTATAGGGGGCATCTATTGTATTGAGATTTCCCAGAGCAGAGATTGCAGAGGGGACATTATGTGTTTTGATGGTCCAAAGCTACTACAGAGCAGTGGTTACATGTCCCTTCTTCCTTTCATACCTTTGCACGACCCCCTTGAGAGGCGTAACTTAGCCATATTGTGATGAGAGCAGTACAGATTACAGCTGGTTTGCCACTTCTTTCCCGGATACAGCAAAGATTGGTTTTCATATCCACCTTCACCAGCAGGTATATGGTATGGCAGGTATATCATGTTATGGTTATTGCTCTTGGTTTTGCTTTGAGAGTTGTTTATTTATGATAGTACATGGAATATATGTATGATGGCTGACTTGATGATCTCCTGTTTTACTGTGATACTTATGGCCCATGGTGAGGTCAATCCACCTTGTTCAGTAGAAACTCCTGTATATACACACTGGTTGCTATCCCCACTCTTGGTATAGACTTGGTCATTTTACTTGTAGGAAGTTAACCTTGGTTCCACTTGTCACTTCCTTCCACCCATCCGACTCATCCATTATTGGCTCTTTCCCGACTTAGACCATGATTAGTAGCCTTGAGGACCCCTTCCCCCTGGTGACCCCTGAGTATGCCATGACTCCATGTTTCTTGTGCCTCGACTCTTTAATGTGTGATATGCATTCGCAAACCTAGGATTTACTCCTGTCGGTTACCCTCGATGCAATGTTACAAAAACCGGACTGGTTCTGGAAAAATCGACCGGTTCAGATTCCTCATTGGTTCAAACCGGTGTCTCAAACTAGAAATGACCGGTTACGTAAGGAATCGGCTGGTTCTGACTGGTTCTGGCCGGTTTTCTCGGTTCTGGCCGGTTTTCCGATTTCGGTTTCGGTTTTGAACGGTTCAATACAAAACTATACAATGACACTTAAGAGGCCATTTTTAAAATTAGAAAAAAAAATTGTTGAGTGGGGAAGGTTCTAGGTAACCCTAAACCCCTAAGAAAGCTATAAAAGCAACCCTAACCACTCTATTTCTCTCACACTATTCACTTGAGTATTTTGAGTTAAGAATCATTCTTGACAGTCCTGGGAAGTGTAGCATCCTTGAAAGAGTATGCTAAGTAGCTACAACAGTCTTGGTTATATCATCATAAATAAAATACACCTAATAGTAGTTACCTACAACAGTAAAGAGGCTTTGAGTAGCCCTAACAACAACTCTGAGCTAACTGTGTAGTTCAAAGAAACTTTTGTGGGCATATTCCAAAGTGATAGTCTGTTACAACAACCTTTTCAACAACAATAGTTTCCTCAGCATGTTAGACATATGATTCAAGTGAAATATGGTCAGTATGGCACCTAGCAAAATACTTACAGGAGCTCTTTTTGCAAATTTGTGTATAATGGTTTGAATTCACAAGGATGCACATGAATATATATATATAATTTTTCAAAATTTGAATATTTTATGTATTTGTGGTGGACCGGTTTTATGGTCCGGTTCCAGTTCACAGGGTCGGCCGGTTCGACCACCGGTTCGGTTTTTGTAACATTGCCCCGATGTTGTAATGAAGTATAAGATTGTTTAGACTCACCGGGTGCTCCCCATTAGCCCTCGAAAAATGCACACTTGCCACCATTACTTTGCAGTATGAGCATCATTGTTCTATCTTATGAGATGTATATGAAGCCGGAAGGGCTATGAAAGAAATGAAATGTAAATGAAGCCAAAAAGGCTATCTAAATGTAAATAAATCCAAAAAGGATAGGTATGAAAGTGAAATGTAAAGGGCCAAGCAGTGGTAACACAAAGCAGTATCTAAAGGATTGCTTTGCCACATATGTATCAGGGCATTGTATTGGTTATTTCCTCACCTAGTACTATGGGGCAAGGAGATGGGATGGAGTAAGGGACAACTAATTCTAAGTGTCCCCTAGAGTCTCAAGTTACGGTTTATCGGATACCCAGTCATGGCGGCTCTAGAAAAGATCCTCATGGAGTCTATTGAAGGCATGGATGTGAGTTGCAAGGTGTGTGTTAAATAGCTAGTGGTGGTTTCCCTGCACTATACCCATTTGTGAGGCACAACCCTTCCCTTGTGTTTTTCATGGTATGCTTATGTCATTGGGTCCCGCTTTCCCCGCTTATCCAAAGGGTCATACGGTCATGGTATATTTCATTCCCCTATCCATTTGCCTCGTTGTCCACCTCACCCAAAGTTAGCTCAATAAGCAAGTCTATAGGTGTGCATAGCAGTTGAGTCTTTGTTGAAGGTGGTGGGCCCACCTCACTTGGGGCCTGTTTTGAAATATTGTTTATTATGATCGCCATGTTAATCATTGTATGTTTTAGTTATGTACTAACATAAATACGGGATCCTAGGCATCCCATGTTGCATGCAGGTTTCAATGATTGCCATTTTTTACTAGAGTTGACTTGGTCAAACTAGTTTGACCAAGCCAAAAATGGGTCCCGAAAAAAGTTGCAACCAAAACTTCGATTTTGGTTATGTGTTACGTGTTGGGGTCCCATACATGCCCCCAAGCATCATATTTTGAAAATGTTGAAGCAGCGGTGAGATTTTTAAGTATTATTGGCTAATGGGGCCTTGTTTTAATTAAAAATGCTTGAAATTGGGAAAATGGTGCTCAAACGATGGATATTGGTCGTTCTAGTGACCATTTCTAGTGCATTTGGGGTCTACGATCACGATGCAACAAACGGTTCGTCAATCCGGGCAAGATAAGTGAGTCAAAAGGAAAAATTTCATCTTCAACTATAAAAACCAGCAAATAATTAATGGAAAAGATCAAATTTGGCTAAGTGATCCTTTGAAATGGTAAGTGAAATGTTAGACAAAGGTAAAGGGGTCTCCTATTATCATTTTGATTATGTTTGGACATGTATTATTTGGTGTGGGCCCCCCAATTCAGCCCAGCTATTGATGTGGGGCGAATTTACCCATACTTGGGCATTTTTTGCCATTGAAAACTTTATTTTTTTGTAATTTATGTATTGAGACTTTGGGAAAGGGGTCTAAGGGGATAAAATAGCCTAAAACCACCCCTTAGATACCCCTTTGCTTGTTGTATGGACCCCACAAGTGGTCCCACTTCACATGGGCGCATGAGGGTAACTCACCCCCCCTCTTCTCTAGCTTGATTTCAGCCATTCGGTTAGGATCTTGTGAGATTGAATATTGGCCCTTCATTTTGGTGGGAAGGGTTTTTGTATGAGTTTTCTTCTATAAGAGGAAGAACTCTCTCATTGGTGAGCTCTCTTGGATATTTTTTGTGACACTTGAAGCTAATATAGAGAAAATTCTTGTGAGAAAGTCTTGGTGGCTCATCGTGTGATTGTTCTTGAGTGACTGATATCTATTTTCTGAATGCATTGCTAACATTATCAAGCATTTTCTATACCATTTCTTTGCTGGTTCGATTTGCACCAGTGGAGACCATCCAAAGAAGGGCGCATTACTTGGAGCTAAACTCCACTATTGCCTCCTATCCGGAGTGCCAATCATAGGGAGTGAATTTATATTTTGTTATTCTCTTTATATATCATTTGTCTCATACTATTTGTGTCTTATTTCTCCACTTGTTTCAAATTCTGATTTTTATCTTGTTTGTGGCAGGTGAAGGAGGGCGCAGTTGGGCATTATAGCAATAGTAAACAAAGGGAGAATTCTTGCAAGGTTGGAACTTGATCTTTTGGGAGATAGTCTTCATTTAAGGTGCAGAAAAATCATCACTATCAAGTAAGTTCTACTACAGCTCTTCTCTTTGTTAAATTTTCTGAATATCAAGAGGAAAAACTCACATAAACTCATCAAAACCCCCAAAATTTGCATCTTTAATTTTAACCGTAGGAATTTATTTTTGTTTTAAACCCGCATTTGTTTTGAAAAAGAACCTCATATCCAAAACCCCACAATTTTTTGACTCCATTTACCCATATTTCCAGCACTGGTCTCTTCACTAATTTCACCCTCAGGCATTTTGCCCTTCCATGCTGTTTGGGTGGTTTTGGGTTTGTGGATATTGTTGGTTTCACTTTGCATGGTTATATTATCACCTAATACCAACTAAGAACTACTAGAAGTGCTATTTAATTCACTGATTTTGCTTCTGTTATGCATGCACATCAAGATTGAGTCACATCCCCCATAGGCAGAATTTTAATTCACACTTCTAGCTAATTTTTGTTTTCTGATTTAATTTACAGCCATATTATCTTTCATCATCCATCATTTTTGTACTCATTATCAGCTCTGAAATCACTTAATTGAGTTTATTATTATATCCAGAGTCTTGATCCATTTGGCTGGAATAAGTCTCGAACACTTAGGCATTCACCTCATGTCTTCACTTGCTTTTCTTTTGGGGTTGGGTGTCTGTTTGTTGAGTCTCAACCTTGGCTAGTTGAGTAGGGTCTCCCCGTTGAATTGGCTACGTGCCTTGTCTAAAGTGACAAGCACCCTGTCTGGAGTGACAACTTCTCTACTGAGCAGTGGACTTGGTGTTTGTAGGTGTCACCTATCTAGCTACCTACCTCTACCGTCCTAGATAGGATACCCTTAGTAGAAGCTAGTGATTGTGTGATAACAAACATATTTTCCAACTCTTTTTCCATTGTCATGTCTTCAACCTTTTTCATCAATCCATGTCATTCATTGTCCTATCCAAGTCATCAACATTTTTCAAGTCATTCACCATGTCATTCTTTGTCACTTTTCCTTTGCTTTTCATGTCCTCAACTTAACCTTTCATCACTTCAACCTTTGTCATGTTCTCCTTGTCCTTTGTCTTGTGCCATGTGCTATGCCATCCTATTAACCTGGTCATTAAGCCATATCACCAAGTCATCTTTGCCATGTCATGTCTTCATGCCATCCAATGCCATGTCCTTATCCTTTTTCCATGCCATCATTTCAGCCTTTGTCATTAATGTGTTGTCATCAATGACAATCATGCTCGTCAATCTTCCCCTTTGTCATTGATGGCAACCAAAATCTCTCTCCCCCTTTGACATTAATGACAAAGGGCCCATTAGCCATCAAAAGCTCCACAATTCCCCAAAAAAAATTGTATCCTTGAATACCATGTCAACTTTTCATTTGATGATCTCTCCTTTTGTCTGAGCTTGCAATTTTCAAAATTTTCATACATAAACATACCCCCCCTTACATGTAGACTTCTTGAATTGCTGAGATTTATATTCCTTATAAGATATGCTTGCTCCCCCTATTATGTATGTTGCCGTGATTTCTTTTGTGATTGTATAAGCCTTGACCATTTTTTCCGCTTCAGTATATTGTACCTGCCAATACCAATTGATATTCAAGTAAATTTACATACTCCTCCTTTGGCTGCTTATCAAAAATGTTACTGTTGTTTTTCAAGCCAAATTGCTCCCCCTGAGCTTGTGTCCTATGCTACTGTAGGTGATTTTCTTGTCATCACAACTCTATCATATCTAGTAAATTCATAAAAGGTAAGCTTGCATCATGAACAATTCTTTAAACATTATCATATTACTTTAATATTTTTTCTAACCATACACCCCCTATCAACATGACACGATTCTTGGACCTGTCTCTTGCTTGGATTCAACAACATACTTATGCATGGATTGCAATACCTTGGGCATTAACCATCTTTGCTTCATGTCTTTCATCTGCCTCATATTTCCCCTATCATCTACTTCCTTTTCAATTTGATAACCCCCTGTTCTACAGTACTGTCTTCTACCAAATCATTTTTCAAGCAAAGTAACAACATCTGTAGGCATGTTAAATAGCATGCTCATTGTGAATACCCTCATGTTTGGCCTCTTCAATTCCTCGAGTCTCCTCCAAACTTAATCTCTGTCTGCTTTCCTTCCTTCTCCTCTTAGCTCAAATCCTTTCTCAACCAGACTTCTAGATCTCGGATATACTTCTGTTTTGTACTTTTCATGACTTGGAAATCATCATCCCTGCCTTGCATTGGCTATCCTTTTGCAAATCGGATCCTAGAACCTGTTTCTTTGCTTGGATTAGCAATCAACTTCCCTTGAGTTCATCCTCTAAATCCATGGAATCAAGGTGTACCCAAGGTCTTTAAAAGACCTCAAACATGGCTTGCCATATGGCATCCATCTCCTGAGCTTTGATCAACTTCATTTAGATTTAGAAAAATATTATTTTTCACCCATACCTGAGATTGTCTTCACTTTTAGTATTTGTTCTTTTGTCTTTAAATATTTATGTGTTATTCTTATTCCAAGATTCATTGACTTTCCTTGCTGATGGGTATGAGAAGATTCTCATGAATTGTCTTCTTGGACTTGCACATACTGGGCCTTTATGGCCAACACCACCACAAGTGTAGCATCTTAATGTATGACAATTAAAAGCAGAATGTCCAATTCGATCACATGTCCAACATCTCATTTTGTCACATTGACTTCCAACACTTCTTCTCCCATGGAATGTACAATCCATAGCCTTGTGACCAAAACGATTACAAGAGTAACAATAACCATTAAAGCTGCTATCATACCTGAGTGCTTGATTCCATCTTGGAGTTGTCTCTCTTCTTCCAAAGAATTTGCTTTGAGGAGTGGGACCAACTTCTTAATGCATTTTTTATCTTCCAAATTCTTTGTTGTCATGTGCAGGTGCTTGTTGAGGAGCTTTGCTTTCACCTTTGAAGGATGTGGATCCAACTTTAGGATTCTTGGGAGACAATATGTCATCTTCAGATTTTTCTTCTTCCTTCTTGTACCCAAGACTAGATTTGTCAAAGGGAGATCTTTGACAATCCAAAATTTCTTCCAAGATGGCTGAACTTTTGTTGAACTTCACATGAGCATTTGACTTTACAATTTTCTTTCTAAGATCAACAACTTCCAAATCAAGCTTCTGATTTGTCTTCTTTTTTACTTCCAGCTGAAGCTTCATGATCTCTTCTATTCGTTTGCCTTCTTCCGACTGAGTCTTCAAATTAATATTGTCCTTTCTTGTCTCTTCAAGTTTTTTAGAGTCTTCACCAGCCTCTTCTCTTTCTTTTGCTAATTCAGTCTTTAATCTTCTAACTTCTTCATTTTGATCTTCTAGCTCATCTTGTAAATCTTTGTTCTTGAGTTTCAATCTCATGAGTACTACCTTTGTCTCCTTTTTGTACTTTTCAAATGACCCCAAAATCTTCTTCTTAATCCTTGGATTGAATTTGAGATCAACATCCAATAGGGTGCATGCAAATGCATTATTGACTTTTAACAAATCTTCTTTTTCATCTTCTGTAAGTGGAATTTCAATATCATCACATTCAGAATTATCATCAACTGAAGAGTTCTTACCTTCACTTGTATTTGAAGCTTGTACCTACTTTTCTTCTTGCTTCTCATCCTTGACTTTTATTTCCTTTTCTTTGTCTTGACTCCTCCTTTGGTATTCTTCTTCAATCCTGAACCATAGATCTTTGGAAGAGGTGTATTCTTTTACACTTTCTTTGATAGGGCTTGAGAGTCCATCCATCAAAAACTTCAAGGCAATAGTATTGTCTTTCTCAGCTGCTATCTTTGTCTTCTTGTTGGGATGGACAGGTGGGTTAACCACAATTTTCTGTTAAATTTTCAGAATTTACTTCAATCTGATCTTGGATCTTAACTGAGAGAACAACATGTACAGCATATCTACAGCATATCAATCATGGAGACAATAATGCAAGCACACAAGAGACACAAAGATTTACTTGGGGAAAACCATAAAGGTGAAAAACCCCAATAACTTCCTCAGAGATAGATAGAGCAATGATACAACCAACCAAGAGAGATAGCCATAACCTAGCAGCAGATCCTCCTCCTCCATAAGTGCGCCACTCCTCCTTGAGTGCATGTGTGAGAAGTGAGTGAGTAAATAGAGTGCCTCCTGCACTCTATTTATACTTGACTTGACTTTCCTTTTTACCTAACTCATGTAGGCTCGAACTTAACCACATAACATAATGCTGACTGGGCCGACCCCCAATAGGGTGGTCTAATAACCCTTTGACCCACATGGCAGACCCCCAATAGGGTGGTCTAATAACCCTTTGACCCACATGACTTATACAGGGCCAACCCCAAACAAGGTGGTCTAATAACCCATCAAGTATAAGTTACGACACTTACAATATAAATGATGACACTTCCGTATAGAGGAATAATAACATCTCTATAGGAATACAATATACATATATGTGAAATACATTCCGAAGTTACATATACATCAACACTCCCTCTTAACTAGGAAGGTATTTCTCAGCACAGTTCTTCTAGCACAAGTCATCTTCTCTGGATCATCGTCACTGGATAATCGTCATCGAGTCATCACCATTGTCACTGCTACTGCTATCTCAATCAATCTCTGAATCTACTCGTCATAGGAAGTTCTACAGAGCCAATCCTTTTTCATACTGGATGTAGGCCCACCACCTGTAGGTCTTCGTCATCACTGGCCATACTGTGGAATCCTCAGGACTTTTACGTGCGTCACAAAACCTCGAAAGAGCATCCCAGGCTGTTACGAGCACACAGCTCTACCTATAGGATCTCCCAGGGCAACGAATTACATGTGACCTCACCACAAAACCTCGCAAGAGCATCCCAAGCTGTTACGAGCACACAGCTCTACCTATAGGATCTCCCAGGGCAACGAATTACATGTGGTCATGGAAAAACCTCACAAGAGCATCCCAGGACTGATTACGGGCACACAGCCCAACCTATCGGATCTCCCAGGGAAACGAATTACATGCCATAGGACAAAACCTCGCAAGAGCATCTGCCAGATATCCCAGGGCACTATTATATGCCATAGAAAAAACCTCGAAAGACTATCTGCAGATCTCCTAGGGCAACGAATTACATGTCCTCCCAGAGCAAAACCTCGAAAGAGCATTTTCCAGATGTCCCAGGGCACCGAATTACATGCCATAGGCAAAACCTCGAAAGACCATCTGCAAATCTCCCAGGGCAACGAATTACATGCTCATCTGCACAACCTGATCCACGGCCATAGAGTATCAACCTGATACTCACCATACATCATCCTGATGTATCCATGATCATCCTGATCATCATCACTGCAATGTCCTGCTGCATGTCATCTGGAGCAACATCCTGAAGCTCGTCATCTATGATCATCCTGATCATCACTGCAACATCCTGCTGCATGTCATCTGGAGCATTATCCTGAAGCTCGTCATCTATGATCATCCTGATCATCACTGCAACATCCTGCTGCATGATCCACCTGATCATCAATGCATCTACCTAATGCATACCAAGTATCTACCTAATACATATCACCATACATGATCCTCCTGATCATCAATGTATCCACCTGATACAAATACATGATACATATCATCATACATGATCCTCCTGATCATCAATGCATCTACCTGATGCATACCAAGTATCTACCTGATACATATCATCATACATGATCCTCCTGATCATCAATGTATCCACCTGATACAAATACATGATACATATCATCATACATGATCCTCCTGATCATCAATGCATCTACCTGATGCATACCAAGTATCTACCTGATACATATCATCATACATGATCCTCCTGATCATCAATGTATCCACCTGATACAAATACAAATACATGATACATATCACCATACATGATCCACCTAATCATACAATGTATCCACCTGATACATATACAGATACATGGTCCAAGCATCCAACATGATGCATATACAAAATACGTACACATGATCCAACTGATCATATCTAGCATCCAACATGATGCATACATACATAAATGATCCAACTGATCATATCCAGCATCCAACATGATGCATACATACATACATAAAAATGATCCAACTGATCATATCCAGCATGTGTACATACATACATAAAAATGATCCAACTGATCATATCAAGCAGAAACCAGAACATCATCCTGATGCTCATCATCCAGCGCTTACATCCACAGCCATGTGAAGGATCCTCCTTCCAACATGCTTGGAATGGCTTCAGCAAATGTGTCCATCACTTCTTCCTCGAAGTGTCCTCGATCTGAAGAATGCCAAGCCTCTCTCTAAAGTACTCGAACTTCACCCTGGCTAGTGGCTTTGTCAGCACATCTGCAATCTGCTCGTCTGTCGCAACATATAGGAGCTTCACAGCTCCTCTCTGCACCATATCCCTGATATAGTGATATTTGATCTCTATGTGTTTCGACCTGTCATGAAACACTTGGTTCTCGGACAGCTTCACTCAACTCTGGTTATCACAGACAATACCAGTAGCCTCCAACGGGAGATCAAATAACTCAGACAGTAGCTTCCGTAGCCATACTGCCTCGCAACTAGCTGAGCAGGCTGCAACATACTCTGCCTCAGCTGTACTCAGTGCTACGCAGGACTGCTTCCTGCTAAACCAAGAGATCACACCTGATCCCATACTGAAGCAGCACCCAGATGTGCTCTTCCTGTCTGCAGCACTACCAGCCCAATCTGAATCAACATAACCCTATAGGTTAAACTTTTGATTCACCTCATACTTGAGCCCATAATCCACTGTACCCTTCAGGTACCTCAGAACATGCTTTTACAGCAATCAGGTGAACACTCCTCGGATCCGTCAGGAACTGGCTCAATGTGTTCACAGCA
Source organism: Larix kaempferi (assembly GCA_027924585.1). Taxonomy (NCBI): domain Eukaryota; kingdom Viridiplantae; phylum Streptophyta; class Pinopsida; order Pinales; family Pinaceae; genus Larix; species Larix kaempferi. The sequence goes on along the minus strand of BSBM01000451.1, from coordinate 3,826,354 downwards.
AAGAAAATGTTCGGTCTCGTGTTCGTCAGGTACATCAAGGACCCAATCATCTGACGATACATAGAGACATCAACCGCCTCAGATGAAGCATCACATAGAAGCTTCAGATTCGATGCCATAGGTGTGGCCATGGCCTTGCAGTCCATCATCCCAAATCTCTTCATGATATCTAATATGTACTTCCCTTGTCCAAGGAAGATTCCATCTGCACTCTGCCACACCTCCATGTCAAAAACAAATAGTGCATCATCCCCAAGTTCTTCATCTCGAACTCGGTAGTAAGCTTCCGCTGCGTGTCGGCAATCAATCTGTCTTTACCTGTAACAAACAGGTTATCCGCATACAAAAGTAGTATCACTGGATTGCCTTCCTCAACCTTGTAGTAAAGGTTGGAATCCGCTTTATTCTTGGTAAAGCCCAAGATGGATAGAAAGTTGTCTATCCTACCATACCAAGTTCTGCACACATATCTGACTACACCATGCTGTCTTGAAATCCATCTGGTGTATCTTCTATTTCATCACGTTTATATTTCTCAATGCTGTCATCTGCAATATGCTTGATTTGATAGTTCCATTTGGAAGTCATAACAAACTTCCCTTCACGTCTTGGGATTACATCCCAAACATCATTCTTCATGATCGACGGATCATGGCATTCTATTTCTTCATCCAAGATCCTGTGAACTTCAATATCTTCAATAAATAAATTTGTTGCTGAACAAATGTTGTAGTTCTTCTTTTGTAGGAGATGGCATACGATCTTTCCTAAACAACAAGTTAAATTGCATGATTAGAAAACATCTCATAGTTTTCAGAACAAATTCTTACACATAAATAAATATGTCATACAGTCATGTAATTATCTTAGCCAATGCTTCAATACAACATTTATCCATATCCCGTAACTTTCTAGATGCCTTCCAATCTCTACCAGAACATTGTTAAGAGTGTGCACAACTCCCAACATGTCAGCAAAGAGGTTTCATTCTAGATAAGTAGCAATGGAATGTTGTACAGTGCCATAGGCTACTTACCCATGCATATTAGTAGTATACTGTTCATTAATGTAATTATTCTAATATGCACAATACATATTCTAAGTCTAAGACCATGAGCATATACATCATTGAACAATTTTATTTAAACAAACAAATATGTAAGAAATGATAATTAAAATACTTATCTTTGTTTGTTCATTGGGTGGACTCCCTCTGAGTCTTCGCTTCCTTGCAGGAGTTGCTGGAGTCCTAATCTGAAGTAGCTTCTTCTACACATTTCTGTTGTGGAATGTAGAGAGATGGACAACTCCCTTTGAATATCTGCATCCTTGTATAAACCACTAGAGTGTACTCCCTCTTTATCTTTGCTTCCTGGATTACCTGTTCTTGAGCTCATATTCATCCTTGGTCCCTATGCATGCTTATTAGTATCATGAATGTGTTATCCTTGTGATCTCATATACAATCATACATTCATTAGTATACTATTAAAACACAATAATCTCAAGCATGTATAATCATGATCATTTCAAACAGAAATAATAAGCATTAGCATTCAAGGTTTATGTAGGATTCTCATAAGAAGCATAACATGTCTAAACCTATAATTACTCAAACCTATGACTCTTCAGGTTAGTTGAGTCATCAATCAAGATAAGAGATATAAAATGCATAAAACCTGTGATTATTCAAACCTATACCATCATGATTCTTCTGGTTAGTCATATCATCAATTATGGTAAGAAACATAATATGCATACAATCATGATTATTCAAACCTGTGACTTCATGAATAATCATTATCAACAACAGTATAAGATCCTAACACAAGGTAAGATTCTATCTTGATATAGGAAAAACATACCTGGATTAGCATGCTAGCTAATTATGTCTAACATACCCGCATAATGTCTTCTGGTTCTCTTCAGTGACTTGTGCTAGTAACCTGGATGTCTCAGATGTTAACCATTACAAAACCAAGTTATACATACCTCGTAAATAGATCTTCTATGAGATCCATGACAATGGATGAATCTTTGTCCTCATGTTATCATGACCATATGTTCTTAGACCAGAACATGATTTGTCTTTCTTGGTGTACCTTTCATGTTAGTAGACAACATAAACCTCATACAACACCACAATGCATTAGTACAATCATAAGTGTCAATACCCTAATCAATGAATATTTTCTATCGTGCATTCATAGTTTTATTAAGGTGATATGACAAGTCTAAAATCAAGATTGTACTAACCGTAGTAACATGAAGACAAACATACCATAAACTTAATCATGAACAAATCTCAAAACATACCTCGATGAGTCATACCTGTCGAGATCGCTTGTAATCTTCTTATGTAAGGCCTTAGCCTCATCTCCCTCTGAAACAAGAACTTCTTCACTCATGCAGATGATCAATCCATCTTCTTCTAGGATTAACCCAATCCACTTGATTTGCAAGAACTGGACCTGGAGCTGGATATGGGTTTGTCAGAGAAACCCCAAAAATTCAAACTTTGAATTTCAACCTTCTGACAGGATAGAAATATGTGTCTTGATGAGCTGATCAAGCTGGTATATTCAAAATTTGAAAACTGCAAAGTTTCACTCCTTAATTTTGCCTTTGAAACTTTTGGATTCACTGGACGTGACCTTGAACTGGGGTTTGATGAAGCCCACTCTTATGCCCAGTCAAAAGGTTTGATCCAAAGCTCTAAGCTTCTATTTTTCTGAGGAGCTTCCAGCCATGGTCACAGATTTCAAAAATTCCAATTTTTACAGAAGCCCTAATTTTCCACTTTTTTGATCAAAGTCCCGAACTAGGGTCTAATCAAGCCCGGCCTTCTGCCCAACCAAAAATTCTGATCTTGGTCTCTAAATTTCTATTTTGATGAGTAGCATCCAGCCGTGGTCTCCGATTACAAAAATTCCAACTTTCTCCAAAGCCCTAAATTCCAGAAGCCATGGATGAAGGTACCAAAAAATAATTCTGTTTTGACAGAAATATGTACCTGATTGTTTCTGGTGTAACTCCGAAATTTTTGATCCACATGGTCTGAAAAAAGTTTCTTGAGATAGCCTGACCTGTTAGCTTTCCATCCTGATAGGTCTGACCTCAATTGGATTTTCTGAGAGAGAGTTATGCCAAATGTCGCAACGTGACCTGTTTTGGGAAAATACAGGAGAGCGAACTTGTACGGCGTGCCACGTGTCACTGTTTGACCTTCGGCCTCTGAAATTTTTTTCTGAGATATCGCGACCTGTTATCTTTCCATCCTGACAGGTCTGACCTCAATTGGATTCTCTGAGAGAGAGTTATGCCAAGTGTCGCAACGTGACCTGTTTATGGGATAATACAGGAGAGCGAACTTGTACGGCGTTTCACGTGTCACTGGTTCAACTTCGAACTCTGAAAAAGTTTTTTGAGATAGTACAGTCTGTGTACTACCTGTCACTTTTCACGAAATTTCATTTGGAGCTTCCTAGCCCAAGTTATGACCTTTTTCCCAAGGTCACCTGATTTTGACTCAGATCTGGAAGAGGCAGAAACCCTATATTGTGCAGATCATAAATCACAAAGTACAACGAATTAGAGATTGTCCTTTGGACACAAGGTACTTGGAGATTTTAGCTTCGTCCTGTAACAATTTTAGATCCGAAAACTTTTCCAAAACGGATTTATAGCGAAAGTGCTACGATGACTGGTTTTTGCTATATCAAGCCCTAGCATCGTAAGTGCAACAAGTGTCATACATGCCATATCATGCCTTCTTTCAGGCTAGCTCTGATACCATGTTAAATTTTCAGAATTTACTTCAATCTGATCTTGGATCTTAACTGAGAGAACAACATGTACAGTATATCTACAGCATATCAATCATGGAGACAATAATGCAAGCACACAAGAGACAAAAAGATTTACTTGGGGAAAACCATAAAGGTGAAAAACCCCAATAACTTCCTCAGAGATAGATAGAGCAATGATACAACCAACCAAGAGAGATAGCCATAACCTAGCAGCAGATCCTCCTCCTCCATAAGTGCGCCACTCCTCCTTGAGTGCATGTGTGAGAAGTGAGTGAGTAAATAGAGTGCCTCCCGCACTTTATTTATACTTGACTTGACTTGCCTTTTTACCTAACTCATGTAGGCTCGAACTTAACCACATAACATAATGCTGAATGGGACGACCCCCAATAGGGTGGTCTAATAACCCTTTGACCCACATGGCCGACCCCCAATAGGGTGGTCTAATAACCCTTTGACCCACATGACTTATACAGGGCCAACCCCAAACAAGGTGGTCTAATAACCCATCAAGTATAAGTTACGACACTTACAATATAAATGATGACACTTCTGTATAGAGGAATAATAACATCTCTATAGGAATACAATATACATATATGTGAAATACATTCCGAAGTTACATATACATCAACATTTTCCAAACACCGAATTGCTTCAAATAATCTTTAATTCTGATTCTCCAACCAAAATAATCTGATTTCTCAAAAATTGGAACTTCATTGTGAATAAGTTTTGTTGGTCCTTCCATTTGTGTCCATGGATCCCTTCAAGCTTGCTAAGCTTGCGATGAAGGCCAAGCTTTGATACCGATTGATGGACACAATGGCACACTGAGAGGGGGGGTGAATCAGTGGGCCAACTCTTAATTCCAATTTTCAATTTATTATAACCCTAACATATATCATTTACATTTCCACTTTAACACTTAGGCAGGTATCATCATTCACACTAAGCTATACATCAATAATCATCAAACTTTAAACATGTCATTCACAACATCAATTCACACAATTAGAGAACAAAATATGAGCTTTGTAATATTTTTATATTTCTTTAATCGACTACAACTGGGGGTTTTATCAACTACAATTGATGGAGAAGCACCATCTACTATTCCAAGATTCAGCTTGGTCTTTTTCTCAGATCCAACTAAGAAAAATATATACAAGACCCAGCTTGTAGTTACATACACATTTTTGTAACATTACATCTCATCAATTTTCCCTTGTCAACACAAACATGTCACATGTCATCACTGTCATCATCTTAATCAATAACCTGCTGCCAATTAAGGACATCATCATGTCTTCAATCCATCTCCCATTACTGCTTCCCAATCATCACTATGTCCATATCCAAAAGCACATCATCCTCATTCTGTTCATACAACCATCACTAGCACATCATCATAATTTTTTCCAACACATTATTCTTTCCACAGGCACATCATCACCTTGTCCACAAATACATCAACATTATATTCTATAGGAAAATCTTCACTTTGTCCATAGGTACAACAACATTCTGTCTACATGCACATCTTTACTCTATCCACAAGCACATCATCATCCTAGAAATCAGAGATATAAAATGTATTCATTAATGCTCATGCTGATATACTACTGCTATTACCACCTCAGAAAAGAATACCCAAAATCAGAGCTCTCATGTTCCTCTGAAATCTTCCACCCAATCCCCACACTTCACATAAACACTTGTCCTTTGTTTATACTTCTCTTTTCCAAAAATTTTGGAGGCCGACGTGTCATTTTTAATTTTAATTTTATCAAATAATATTTTGTATTTCCTTATTATCCTCATCATATATATATATGTTGTCTTCTTTTCCACATCATCAAACTGCTCGTCAAATATGCCCACAAGGGCTTTTGGAAAATGCCTGCAACTGTCCTTTAACAATGCCCGCAGGGGGGCCTTTTCATATGCCCGTAGAACCCTTAGCAAATTCCCGCAAGGGCCTTTTGATTATGCCCACATATGCCTCCAACTATGCCTGCAGGGATCTCATAGAATGCCCACATTGCTCCTTAAGATATGCCCGCATGGGTTCTTTGGACTTCCTTCAACATATTAAGAAAATGCCCGCAAGGGCTTGAGAAAAATGCCCGCACAACCCTCTTTATATGCCCGCATGACCTCCTAATAAATGCCCACAGGTGCTCCTTCCTCATGTGCATACTTTCCTTTAGATTATGCCCACAGAGGTACTTTAAAATGGCCACAGGGGGGCTTCAAGAATGCCCGCAAGGGATCCAAAAAATTCCTGCAAAGGCCTTAGAAAAATGCATGCAGAGGCCCTTTGAAATTCCCACAACATGCCTTCATACACCCTAAAAAATGTCCACAGGCTGTCCATAATATGCCCGCAAGGCTATCAAAAAGTGCCCGCAGCTGTGCTTAAGGATGCCCTGTCATGTCTGCCATGTCAACCATGCTTGCCTTGTCATCATCTCATGTTTGCCATGCCATCAAGCTATGCCATCTACCTTGTCATGTCATTGTCTTGTCTTTTGTCCATTGCTTGTCCTCCATGTCACCTTTGCCAAGTGTTTGTCCATTGTCATGTCTTCAACCTTTTTCATCAAGCCATGTCCTTCATTGTCCTAGCCAAGTCATCAAATTTTGTCAAGTCATTTTCCATGTCATTCTTTGTCACTTTTCCTTTGCTTATCATGTACTCAACTTAACCTTTCATCACTTCAACCTTTGTCATGTCCTCCTTGTCCTTTGTCTTGTGCCATGTGCTATGCCATCCTATTAACCTTGTCATTAAGCCATATCACCAAGTCATCTTTTCCATGTCATGTCTTCATGCCATCCAATGCCATGTCCTTTTCCTTTTTCCATGTCATCATTTTAGCCTTTGTCATTAATGTGTTGTCATCAATGGCAATCATGCTCGTCAATATCCCCCTTTGTCATTGATGGAAACCAAAATTTCTCTCCCCCTTTGACATTAATGACAAAGGGCATATTAGCCATCAAAAGCTCCACAATGCCCCCCAAAAAATTGTATCCTTGAATACCATGTCAACTTTTCATTTGCTGATCTTTCCTTTTGTCTGAGCTTGCCATTTTCAAATTTTTCATACATAAACATACTCCTCCTTACATGTAGACTTCTTGAATTGTTGAGATTGATATTCCTTATAAGATATGCTTTCTCGTCGTGATTTCTTCTGTGATTGTATAAGCCTTGACTATTTTTTCTACTTCAATATACTATACCTGCCAATACCAATTGATATTCAAGTAAATTTACATACCTGCCAATACCAATTGATATTCAAGTAAATTTACATACTCCCCCTTTGGTTGCTTATCAAAAATTTTACTGTTGTTTTTCAAGCCAAATTGCTCCCCTTGAGCTTGTGTCCTATGCTGCTGTAGGTGATTTTCTTGTCATCATAGCTCTATCATATCTAGTAAATTCATAAAAGGTAAGCTTGCATCATGAACAATTCTTTAAACATAATCATATTGCTTCAATATGTTTTCTAACCATACACCCCCTATCAACATGCCACGATCCTTGGACCTGTCTCTTGCTTGGATTCAACAACATAATTATGCATGGATTGCAATACCCTGGGCATTAATCGTCTTTGCTTCATGTCTGTCATCTTCCTCATATTTTCCATATCATCTACTTCCTTCTTATTTTGATAACCTCATGTTCTACAGTACTGTCCTCTACCCAATCATTCAAGCAAAGTAACAACATCTATAGGCATGTTAAATAACATCCTCATTGTGAATACCCTCGTGTTTGGCCTCTTCAATTCCCTAAGTCTCCTCCAACTTAATCTTTGTCTTCTTTCCTTCCTTCTCTTCTCACCTCAAATCCTTTCTCAACCAGACTTCTAGATCTCAGATAAACTTCTGTTTTGTACTTTTTATTACTTGGCAATCATCATCCCTGCCTTGCATTGTCTATCCTTTTGCAAACCCGATCCTAGAACCTGTTTCTTTGCTTGGAGTAGCAATCAACTTCCCTGGAGTTCATCCTCCAATTCCATGGACTCAAGGTGTACCCAAGGTCTTTAAAAGTCCTCAAACATGGCTTGCCATATGGAATCCATCTTCTGATCTTTGATAAACTTCATTTAGATTTAGCAAAATATTATTTTTCACCCATAGATGAGATTGTCCTTCACTTTTAGTATTTGTTCTTTTGTCTTCAAATATTTTTGTGTTATTTTTCTTCCAAGATTCATTGACTTTCCTTGCTGATGGGTATGAGAAGCTTCTCATGAATTGTCTTCTTGGACTTGCACATACTTGGGTTTTATGTCCAACACCACCACCAGTGTAGCATCTCAATGTATGATAGTTAGCAGCAGAATGTCCAATTAGATCACATGTCCAACATCTCATTTTGTCACTTTGACTTCCAACACTTCTTCTCCCATGGAATGTACAATCCATAGCCTTGTGACCAAAACCATTACAAGAGTAGCAATAACCATTAAAGCTGCTATCATACCTGAGTGTTTGATTCCATCTTGGAGTTGTCTCTCTTCTTCCAAATAATTTGCTTTGAGGAGTGGGACCAACTTCTTGATGCATTTTTTATCTTCCAAATTCTTTGTTTTCATGTGCAGGTGCTTGTTGAGGAGCTTTGCTTTCACCTTTGAAGGATGTGATCCAACTTCAGGAGTCTTGGGGGACCATATGTTATCTTCAGATTTGTCTTCTTCCTTCTTGTACCCAAGACCAGATTTGTCAAAGGGAGATCTTTGACAATCCAAAATTTCTTCCAAGATGGCTGAACTTTTGTTGAACTTCACATGAGTGTTTGACTTTACAATTTTCTTTCTAAGATCAACAACTTCCATCTCAAGCTTCTGATTTGTCTTCTTTTTTCCTTCCAGTTGAAGCTTCATGATCTCTTCTATTCTTTTGCCTTCTTTCGACTGAGTCTTCAAATTAATATTGGCCTTTCTTGTCTCTTCAAGTTTTTTAGAGTCTTCACCAGCCTCTTCTCTTTCTTCTGCTAATTCAATCTTTAATCTTTTAACTTCTTCATTTTGATCTTCTAGCTCATCTTGTAAATCTCTGTTCTTGAGTTTCAATCTCATGAGTAATGCCTTTGTCTCCTTTTTGTACTTTTCAAATGACCCCAAAATATTCTTCTTAAGCCTTGGATTGAATTTGAAATCAACATCCAATAGGGTGCATGAAAATGCATTATTGAATTTTAACAAATCTTCTTTTTCATCTTCTGTAAGTGGAATTTCAATATCATCACATTTAGAATTATCATCAACTGAAGAGTTCTTACCTTTACTTGTATCTAAAGCTTGTACCTGCTTTTCTTCTTGCTTCTCATCCTTGACTTTTGTTTCCTTTTCTTTGTCTTGACTCCTCCTTTGGTATTCTTCTTCAATCCTGAACCATATATCTTTGGAAGATGTGTATTCTTTTACACTTTATTTGATAGGACTTGAAAGTCCATCCATCATAAACTTCAAGGCAATATTATTGTCTTTCTCATCTACTATCTTTGTCTTCTTGCTGGGCTGGACAGGTGGGTTAACCACAATTTTTCAAACACTGAATTGTTTCAAATAATCTTTCATCCTGCTTCTCCAACCAAAATAATTTGATTTCTCAAAAATTGGAACTTCATTGTGAATAAGCTTTGCTGGTCCTTCCATTTGTGTCCACGGATCCCTTCAATCTTGCTAGGCTTGTGATGAAGGCTAAGCTCTGATACCAATTGATGGACACAATGGCACACTGAGAGGGGGGGTGAATCAATGGGCCAACACTTAATTCCAATTTTCAATTTCTTATAACCCTAACATATATCATTTACATTTACACTTTAACGCTTAAGAATATATCATCATTCACACTAAGCTATACATCAATAATCATCAAACTTTAAACATGTCATTCACAACATCAATTCACACCATTAGAGACACAACACAATATGAGCTTTGTAATCTTTTTATATTTCTTCAATCGGATACAATCGTGGGGTTTTATCAACTACAACTGATTGAGAAGAACCAACTACTATTCCAAGACTCAGCTTGGTCTTTTTCTCAGATCCAACTAAGAAAAATATAGACAAGACCCAGCTTGTAGTTACATACACATTTTTGTAATATTACATCTCATCAATTTTCCCTTGTCAACACAAACATGTCACATGTCATCACTTTCATCATCTTAATCAATAACCCGATGCCAATTAAGCACATCATCACGTCTTCAATCCATCTCCCATTACTGCTTCCCTATCATCCCTCTATCCATATCCAAAAGCACATCATCCTCATTCTGTTCATACAACCATCACTAACACATCATCATAATTCTGTCCAAAACATTATTCTTTCCACAGGCACCCTGTCCACAAATACATCAACATTCTGTTCTACAAGTACATCTTCACTCTGTCCAAAGGTACATCAACGTTCTGTCTACAGGGACATCTTTACTCTATCCACAAGAACATCATCATCCTAGAGATCAGAGATATAAAAATTTATTCATTGATGCTCCTGTTGATCTACTGTTGTTGCTGCCACCTCAGAAAATATACCCAAAATTAGAGCTCTCATGTTCCTTCGAAATCTTCCACCCAATCCCCACACTTCACATAAGCATTTTTCCTTTGTTTATACTTCTCTTTTCCAGAATTTTTGGAGGCCGACATGTCATTTTTAATTTTCATTTTATCAAATAATATTTTTTATTTCCATATTATCCTCATCAAATATATATATATATATATATATATATAGATATATATATATATATATATATATATATATTGTCTTCTTTTCCACATCATCAAACTGCCCCTCAAATATGCTCGCAAGGGCTTTTGGAAAATGCCTGCAACTGTCCTTTAAAAATGCCTGCAGGGGGGGCCTTTTCATATGTCCATAGAGCCCTTAGGAAATGCCCGCAAGGGTCTTTTGATTATGCCCACATATGCCTCCAATTATCCCTTCAGGGCTCTCATAGAATGCCCACACTGCTCCTTAAAGTTAAGATATGCCCGCATGGGTTCTTTGGACTGCCTTCAACATCTTAAGAAAATGCCCGCAAGGGCTTGAGAAAAATGCCCGCACAACCCTCTTTAGATGCCCGCATGACCTCCTAATAAATGCCTGCAGGTGCTCCAACCTCATGTCCATACTTACCTTTAGATTATGCTCGTGGAGGTACTTTGATATAATTGCAGGGGGGATTCAAGAATGCCCGCAAGGGATTCTTCATATGCCCACAAGGGATCCACAAAATGCTCGCAGAGGCCTTATAAAAATGCCCGCAGAGGCTCTTTGAGATGCCCGCAACATGCCTTCATACACCCTAAAAAATTCCCGCAGGCTGTCTAGAATATGCCCGCAGGGCTATCAAAAAATGCCTGCAACTGTGCTTAAGGATGCCATGTCATCCATGCTTGCCTTGTCATCATCTCATGCTTGCCATGCCATCAAGTTATGCCATCTAACTTGTCATGTCATTGTCTTGTATTTTTTCCATTGCTTTCCTTCAACCTTTTTCATCAAGCAATGTCCTTCATTGTCCTAGCCAAGTCATCAACTTTTGTCAAGTCATTTTCCATGTCATTCTTTATCACTTTTACTTTGCTTATCATGTCCTCAACTTAACCTTTCATCACTTCAACCTTTGTCATGTCCTCCTTGTCCTTTGTCTTGTAACATGTGCTATGTCATCCTATTAACCTTGTGATTAAGCCATATGTAACATCCCTCCAAATTGACCCCTATTTTTATTACTTTTGTAAATGTAATTATGAATTATGTAAGCAACCCTGGTGAGGAGCTCAAGGCCAAGGCCCCACCAGTGGTAATTGGAGTGTTGTTGTGTCATTTTCCTAAATGTTACTAAGAACGTATCACTACTTAAATAAAGTAACTAAACCCTATGGAGTAGAGGAAGGAAGTTCATGGAAGTTAAAGTCATAAGGGTCATCCTAAACTAGATGCTCTTTTAGTATTCCCAGTTAAAAACCAAGATCCTACATACCTGCCTATGAAGGACTTATACTACAATTCAACAACCTTTTTTTTTTATAGATCTTATATATTTATATAATATATAAACATCCTCCTATGAGAGGAGGAGGTAGAGATATTGATTGAGGTTTTGTTATATTTAAGTTCATATATATATTTTAAAGATAATGGGGATTATTTAAATTATATATATACATACACATTCCAGAGAAGAGAATTATGTATATATATATTATATAGCAATATATAGAGGCTATTTTAAATATTATAAAAATTTAATAAAAGTATGACAAATATTAAAGGGTAGTATACCAATATTCATATATGCATGAATAAGAATTATATATATATATATATATATATATATATATATATATTCCGTTTTATTTGGTGCATTTATTATGTTTGGAGAAATCGTTTTAAACCAGGAAACTCTCGGAAAGTCTGTCTCCTAGGAAAAAGGAATCACAAGTTTAGCTAAGATCTAGTATATAGAAATTTTCGATTTCTGCCATAGAACAAGTAGTAGAAAGATCTTTGTATAGTAGTTCAATCTCTATCTCTTTTTTTTGAGGCAACGTTTATCCGTGCGTTCAAACCCTGCCAAAGCTAATCCTTCTTTTGGAGTTCTCGCAGCCTGGTATTGAGTTTATTATGTTATTACTGAACCGAGGATAGAAGTCGGTCTAGGAACCGCGAAACTCTCTATTAATTATTCTATTTTTATGTTGCATGCAACCTCTTTCAAACGCATTGTTAATGGATGAGCCTTTTCTGCATATGTTGTTTCATGCGATCGTTGACATAGTTAATATTTAAATTTATGAGCAATCTCTGCAACTTGAACCCAGAATAATTAATAACGATATCTATGATATGTTTTAGAAAACAATCCTTGCAATAGAGATAGAGAACGATCCCTTCCATAAAGGTAGAGATGGAGGGAAGCCAGATCGTGTAGCATTAACCTTCTAATCAGTTTTTATTTTATTACTTATTTTGTGGTGAAGATTTCTGAAAATAATATCGCACTGTAATTAGGTGATTTCCGATTTCCTTCTTCGTAAAAGATATATATAATTAGGTATATACAACGTGAGGCTCGAATTCGAGGGAAGTCTCGGTTATTTTACCTTTGTCATAACTATTTTTTCTTTGTTGTAGACAGAGCGCTATTTTTCTGGTATAACCTCCTGCATTTTTAATGAACCGTACTTTTAAATAGGGTGATAAAAACGTACACTTAACTTAGCAGAGTTTTTCTATGCTTGTTGATAGATGTTTGCTAACCCTTGCAATTCGTGTTTTTGACGAGTAATCTCCATGCCAGAGATATGAGCTTGACAAGTTTACCTCTGCTCTTCCTTCTCTTGGCAAAAATAAGGTTTAGTGTCCAGATCTCTGTGTATTACAGAGATAGAATCAAATAGTGTAGAGCCCCCAGTATTGGAGAATGCAGATCCCGGAAAGAATAGGGTAACGCCCAATTTGTGACCGTGGCCTCATACTGTTTAGATTTCCCTACATCGTTTAAATGAGAGTTAATAATCAGGTCTTTAGCTGGGTTTTGTACAACGTCTCCATTCTGCAGTTTTACTTGAATGCGTTCAAAAGGACCGTGATTTCCATTTTGGATTGAAGCTTTAACATAGATCATATTCTGCCTCTTGATCTGGAGAATGGCATGGCACCAGGTTGGGCGAGATCTCAATGTTTTTACACATCTAGAGTAATTACATTTATTGTGTTGTTTTATGTTAAATCAAATAGGGAGACATGGGCAACTACTTTAAGTAATCGACCTCATGTTCAACTTTATGTTGGATATCTTTTGCGTATTTAAACCAGCCGATCTCCTAAAATGAAGGCGTACCTTCATCATTCCTCTTTTCATAGAAATAAGGGCTTGTCCCTTCTTATTATTATTCTCATCTACTTTTGTATCGTATTTACCTTAGCATGGAGAAAAGAAAATGATAGTCTAAACTTATCTATGTATATATTCTTCTTGTAAATTATTCTATAGGTATTAGTGTTTCATCTATATATAGGAGGAAGAGAGAACATTTCCTCAATGAATAGATTTGGTATATCATATATTTTACTATTGCAAAACACGATCTAGCTTGTGTATATATAAGTGTGTGTGTATACCAGGTCGTATAGAGTGAAGAATATTTTCTTCTTATAGAACTTTCTATGCACTAGATTTTGTCCAATATTAAAGAATTGAATGTATGAGTTAAGCATCTATTTGTTTATCATTTATGTGATAAGAATGATTGTGAGTTGAGGACTCCTAAGATCATTTTGTGGGAGTTCCTTCATTTTGTGGGAGTTTCTTGTGAATACCTCGATAAGAGGGAATTGAGGATATAGCAAGAAAGTATAGCAACAACTAAGCTGCAGATTGTAATATCCTTATTAATAAAATGACAAAAGAAGGCCTAGGTTTTGTGGACATAGCCCAAGTTGTGGGTGAACCACGATAAATTGGTGTATTTGGCATGTGTCTCATTTATGTCCTTATTTGTGTCATTGATTATATTATGTTCCATCAAAGTGCCTCATCATTTTAGTTTGGGGTCTCCTATGTGTAGTCTCATTTATATGATCTTATGTGTGGGCAAGAATTTGTTTGGATGTTTATTTAATGAATATCATTCATGTGTGAAACTTGTAATTTTATCAAAATATATATATTTGCATACTCGGTTGAATGTTCTTATATAAAGTGCGATTCTTTGATAGTTTCATATTTTTCATAGAGGAATGGTCAATGTCCTTGTTATTACTAAGGGATATGGACAACATACGGTTTGAAGCAAAAAAATTTAGGATTAGGTATGATCATTATAAATTAATTATCATCATGTTTAAATAAATTTAGTGCATTACCTATCCTGTTGATAAAGGCTCATGGCAAAAAGTTTTCAAAAATTCACATTTTACCAAACCTGAAATTTGGGTATGTGACACCATATCACCAATTCATCTTTGCCATGCCATGTATTCATGCCATCTAATGCCATGTCCTTGTCCTTTTGCCATGTCATCATTTCAGCCTTTGTCATTAATGTGTTGTCATCAATGAAAATCATGCTCGTCAGATCACACATGCTCCACATCAGGAAACTTTAGTTTATTCTTCAAAACTTGAATCTCTTTGTCCTTTTTTTGTATTAAGGACTAGACATGTGTGGGATTGCTTGGGTCATCCCCCAAGGTGATTATTTTCTACTCTAGATATTTTATGGTCAATTCTTTGGCTCTGGTGACCACATTTTCTTGTTTCATATGTTTCTCAATATTTTGTACCAATGTTTCCATCTTCTTAACACTGGCCAAAGATTGAATAACATCTCTACATAACAATTCTCCAGAATTCACGTAAAGTCTACTCTATCCACTAGATTTATCTCATCAGATTTAACGTTTATTTGGGTAGCTTTATAATTATCAGAGGTCTGCACCTTTGGGACCTTTGGATCTTGAAAGTCCATCTTGAAGGTTCATTCTTTATGGTCTACAATTGGAAACAATTTATTCTGGGTCGTATGTCCCCAAATATTTAGATAAGTATCTCTCATGATATCAATGTTTTGGCATTTTATATCCAAATATTGAGAAAAGAAAGAGGGATGGGATTGTGAAGTTCCTGTTGATGATGAGGTTGACCATACTTTTGATATGGTCAACATTGTAGATGGAATATGTTCCACTGTGATAATTGACCCCTTTGAAGGTTTCTTGGGCTCATTGGAAGTGCTTTCTGACCCACTCACTGTTTATTCATGATCTGTTATTTCTAATAAGGTCTCTTGTGTTCCTTCATATTCATCAATCCTGGCCTTTTTTCTAGGTTTCGCTTCTTGTGTATCATCAATGTCCATATTTGAATGTGCATCTTATGTTATTATTTTAGCCCCAATTTCCTGCTTACGTGGGGTTGGAACTATAATTGACTGGATTGTTGATTTCCCTAATTGACTTTGTGTCTGCTATCTTGTATCAATCCATAGAACCTTGTTGACCTGATCCCATGTGTGCAAGTTTTCAGCCTTTTCTATTTCTCGATGTGGCTCAAGGTTGTAGGCATATGATTTTTTATCTTTCTTTTTCTTTGATATTACATGGTGCAGGTCATAGACCCATTCCCCCCCTTGAAAATGTAACTGCTTTAACATGTATTCCACTTGACTAAGTGCAATTCTAGTCTTTACTACGAAAGGTCTCATTGACTTTGTTAACTTGAAAGTGATGGGATGCCTATATTTGATAAAATGCAGTTGGTATGAAATGAATTTGTCTTATGTATTCCAATGCAAAGATTCTGGGAGTGAGAAAGGATGGCATTAGTTATGTATCATATTTAAATCCATAGATCTTAATAACGGTATAGTCTTCAAACGAAAACCAATCTCCCACCACACTATTGGGACTTAGTTGCAATATCTCTTTAAATTTTGGGAAAAATGAGACGAATAAAGTTCACTCGCACATAAATTATCCAGAATATCTGAAATGTAAAGTAATCCATAATAATGTATTGAATAAATGTATAAAATGAATGAAGTATATGATTACAACTGAGGGCTCGTATATATACCCACACAAGGGTGCCCTTTTGTAAAGGCGTGTCCTTTCATCAGGAAGGTGTCACTTCATTACATATTAGTTTATTGTATATTAAATTATTTCTTTACTGTTAATATTTATTTATATTTATATATTATATATATTTTGTTTATTACATTTCCTTCCCCTTAGAAATGATTTGTCCTCAAAGCATTATTATGGAAGACTTTATCCCTTGTTCTTTCTCATGAAGCCTTCTCGTGATATTCCATGTTGGTCGTTGTGACACTTGATGAAACAAGATGATATGAGTTACAAATTCTTTTTATGAAATCACAACTCATCTATTTATGTTCCCTTTGACCTTGTAATTGGTCATAGCGATTCTTGTGATTTGGATGACGATAAGGTATCCTAATCTTTTATGATTGTTGTTTTTCAAAACCATATTGCCTTGATGTTTAAAGTGATTTGTCAATATAAACATTCTTTTGAATTTGAGCGTCTTTTGACTGTATTGGTTTCCTTTTTTGGTGTTTGAATTTGAGCGTTTGATGACTTCTCTATTGTGCCAGTCATGATTTCTTTGTCGACTAGTGATCCTTTACGATTTAAATCTTATTGTAAATATTTCTTATCATGCTTTAGCTTCTTAAATTGTATAAGTAAGTCCTGATTATGTCTCCTTAAGCAGAAGAGTTCTTCTTGCTCTCCTCCTCTTAACTTTTTTATTTTCTCTAGCAATTCCTAATTAACCTTCTTTAAGGAGGAATTTTCTTCTTCTTTTCCTGGTAATTTTTATGGAGATCTTGAATCTCCTCTTCTAAATTTTGATTGCACTATGTTTTATCCTTTGTCTTCTTGATTTGAACAGGAATTTTTAGTATGATCTCTTAGACAAGAGATATCTTCATCTTTATCAACGACAACTTTATCGAATCTTTTTGCATCTTTTGTATTAACTTTCGAATTTCCTGTGAAATCGCCTTTGAGAGAGCTTTGAAGTATTTAGATGATGGAGCTTCTAAATTTAACTTCATTATAATTTCATGTAGAAGCGGTACTTAATGCTTTACTTGCAAGTCGATTTTTTCTTTATTTAATTCTTGGACTACTACATGTTCCTTCTTGTTTATGTTTTCAATATATTGTTCTATTGAACGATTATATTTCGCATGAATTTGATCCATTTGTTCACATACTTCCTTAATTTTTTCTTTTAAAATTATCATAATGACTATAATAATAATACCTTCAAATAAATTCGTAAGTAATTAACCACCTTTCGCATTCAACTTTTAATACTCCTTTTAATATAACCCTTTTTTATAATATTTTTATAACCCTTCAACTTTGTATCATCCGTTTAATACTTGAATAATTCCTTTTAATGTCCCTTTTGTGAACCTAGTTTTTCTCAATTTAAAGGTGATAATAAACTTCGTACTTCGTTTATTTATTTTCCGACATATATCTTTTGAATTAAAATACACCTTTATAAATACTTTTTTATGACCTTTTTGAACTTTCATAATAAAAAAATGTTCACCTTATAAATTAAACTTGATACATTATCTTTGATAAGGTTAATTTAACTCATGCTCGGATATCGAATAATGCTTCATTTTATAACAACATAAACATTACCTTATATAAAAATAAACATAAACATTAACGTATCATCATAAACATTACTTTACATAATCTAACATATACATCTAACACATTTAAATATAATTTAACACACAATTAATCTAATAAAACACAAGTTGCATTATATAACATAACCATAATACACATCTAACAAACATCATATAACCTGACCTAACATACACATCTCCATCAACATATAAATAAACATCAACATAAACATCAACATCAACATCAACATATAAATAAACATCAACATAAACATCAACATCAACATCAACATTAAAAATGTAGTTTATATATATAAGAACAATTACATAAAATTGATTATACATGCCAAATATATATCTCCAGTCTAATAACATCTATAACATATCCAGTCCACCTTCGAAACCATAGAACTCAGTATCTCTCCCACTAGAGCCAAAGGCATCGACACCTCCAGTAGTAGAGTGAAAGGCATTAGTATCTCTGTCAACAATGCTAGAGGCATCGACACCACCATGAGTAGATCTAGAGGCATCAATATATCTTCCAATAAAAAAACAATCCCAAAGAGAAGCATGGATAGGTCCTTCAAGCTAAATCATATGACCTCTAGGCATCGTATCTAGAATAGAGGTGACTAGAGAAGAAAATGGTGGATGGTTGGGTTGATGATGAGGATAGGTTGGTCGTTTGAGAAGGAGTAAATGAGGAGATGTATGTGGTGAGCCAATTGGGTATAGATAACGAGATGAAGGAGCTGATGGAGGAGGAGGTGGATGAGATGTCAAAGTTGATGTATGAGGAGGTGGTGGAGTAGGAGGTGGATGAGATGTCAAGGCTATGTCCTCTTGAAAATTAGAAGGAGCTGATGGAGGAGGAGGTGGAGGAGGAGGATATCTTCCCTCATCAGATGAGGAATGGTCATCCATCCTAGCAGATAAATGAATGAAGCGGCATCGAAAATATGCTGCATCAAGTTCTTCATATCACGAGGAACCATCCTCCATACCTTTGTGAGGTCAGGTTGTCGCACAATGTCCTACACTAGTACATGTTGAACCCCCTACCGTGCCAACAATGTTGATAACCTATCTGCCACATCCTGTCAATATCTATCATTAGGCCTATGTCGGAGGCCATGTCTATGAAACTGTGGCACCTCAAGCTCTTGCACCTCGTCATCATCCTAAGCGGACGTTCCCCATCGAATGTCTCAATGTCTACAAAATATATAGTACACAACAATAATTAAACAATTTAATATAACAATTTAGAATATATTTCATTTGCATTAAGCATAAATAGAATTAAATGAAACTACATTAATTTAAACATAATGCTAATATTACCTCTCTCATCTGGTTGCTCATCTTTGCTGAAGAAGATGTTGTGGCCAACACGCTTTCCACTCTAAGCCCGTGTATGGATATGGAACTAGGTCTAATGAATGGTCATCCTAACTGCCTATCATCTTGAGCACCTTTATTGTGATCATACCCAGAAACTCAGGATGCCCCTCGGAACAAAGGAACTACATTAAAACACTATCTTAGGAGCTACGTAGTAAGAACTTTCATAGGAACTACGCAGTATGGTTCACATAAATGGAACAAAGGCAATTACAACTATATACATAGACAATTTTCAAGTTATGTAATTTTCATATTATTATGACAAGGAAAAATAGTATTCCAACGTATTGAACTGTGCAATAAGAATTGTCTTAAGAACTGCACAGTAGGGTTCACATAATTTAGTTAGTATAACAATTACCAAACTATACAAAACATGGAATGCGATGACAAATTCCTTACTAATTCAACCCATGGTATTTTGCATGCAACCCATACGATTCCAATCTTTGTAAAATAAAAACAAATACCACTCATTATTGGCCCATCGTATTTGTAGAAATGAACAAGGATGAATTGAGACTTTGACATAAACATTTAAACTTCTTTGAATAAGCAAATTCAGCCTGCGGTTTTTAAATACATAATACCATTCCATGCAAGATACAATAAACAAGGCTAAATTTAAACTTTTACTACGAAAGGTCTCATTGTCTTTGTTAACTTGAAAGTGATGGGATGCCTATATTTGATAAAATGTAGCTGGTATGACATGAATCTTTGTCTTATGTATTCCAATGAAAATATTATGGGAGTGAGAAAGGATGGTAGCAGGTATGGATCCTCTTTCAATCCATAGATCCTAATAACGACATGGTTTTCAAATGAAAACCAATCTCCCACCACAGTATTGGGACTTAGTTGCAATATCTCTTTAAATTTTGGGAAAAAATGAGATGAATAAAGTTCGCCCACACATAAATTATCCATAATATTTGAAATATAAAGTAATCCATAATAATGTATTGAATAAATGTATAAAATGAATGAAGTATATGATTACGATTGAGGGCTCGTATATATACCCACACAAGGGTCACCTTTCGTAAAGAGGCATGTCCTTTCAACAAGAAGGTGTCTCTTCATTACATATTAGTTTATTGTATATTAAATTATTGCTTTACTGTTAATATTTATTTATATTTGTATATTATATATATTTTGTTTATTATATAATTTGACTTCCCCTTAGAAATGCTTTGTCCTCAAAGCATTATTATGGAAGACTTTATCCCTTGTTTTTTCTCGTGAAGCCTTCTCATGATCTTCTGTGTTGGTCGTTGTGACACTTGATGAAACAAGATGATATAATGAGTTACAAATTATTTTTATGAAATCACAACTCGTTTATTTATGTTCCTTTTGACGTTGACATTGGTCATAGCGATTCTTGTGATTTGGATGACGATAAGGTATCCTAATCTTTTGTGATTGTTGTTCTTCAAAACCATCTTGTCTTGATGTTTAAAGTGATTTGTCAATATAAACATCCTGTTGAATTTGAGCGTCTTTTGACCTTGTATTGGTTTCATTTTTTGGTGTTTGAATTTGAGCGTCTGATGACTTCTCTATTGGGTCAGTCATGATTTCTTTGTCGACTAGTGATCCTTTACAATTTAACTCTTCTTGTAAATATTTCTTATCATGCTTTAGCTTCTTAACTTGTATAAGTAAGTCTTGATTATGTCTCCTTAAGCATAAGAGTTCTTCTTGCTCTCCTCCTCTTAACTTTTTTATTTTCTTTAGTAATTCCTGATTAACATTCTTTAAGGAGGAATTTTCTTCTTCTTTTCAAGGTAATTTTTATAGAGATCTTGAATCTCCTCTTCTAAATTTGGATTGCACTATGTTTTATCCTTTGTCTTCTTGATTTGAATAGGCAATTTTTTTAGTATGATCTCTTAGATAAGAGATCTCTTCGTCTTTATCAACGACAACTTTATCGAATTCTTTTTTCATCTTTTGTATTGACTTTCAAATTTCCCGTGAAATCACCTTTGAGATAGCTTTAAAGTATTTAGATGATGGAGCTTCTAAATTTGACTTCATATAACGTTATGTAGGAGCAGTGCTTGATGCTTTACTTGCAAGTCAATTTTTTCTTTTTTTAATTCTTGGACTACTACATGTTCCTTCTTGTTTATGTTTTCAGTATGTTGTTCTATTGAACGATTGTATTTCACATAAATTTGATTCATTTATTCACATACTTCCATAATTTTTTTCTTTTAAAATTATCATGATAATTATAATAATAATGCCTTCAAATAAATTCTTAGATAATTAGCCACCTTTCAAATTCAACTTTTAAAACACTTTTAATATAACCCTTTTTTATAATATTTTTTTAACCCTTCAACTTTGTATCTTCCGTTTAATACTTAAATAGTTCCTTTCAATGTCCCTTTTGTGAACCTAGTTTTTCTCAATTTAAAGGTGATGATAAATTTCTTTTATTTATTTTCCTACATATATATTTTGAATTAAAATACACCTTTATAAATACTTTTTATAACCTTTTATATTTTCATAATGAAAAAAAATGTTTACTTTATAAATTAAATTTGATACTTTCTCTTTAATAAGGTTAATTTAACTCATGTTGAGATATCGAATAAGGCTTCTTTTTATTACAACACTTTTCTCTTTTCTTTTCCTAATATCACATTTTTTTTCTCAAGAAAAAGTGATACTTTATAAAAGAAGTATAATGGTACAAGGAATATGATAGAATATCCAAAACAAAACCCAAAATATCACATTTTATATACTAAAGTGGGTTTAGAGTAATTAAGATTTATAACTACTCCAAATAATGTTGACTTTTTATTCTATGAACTTAATGTATATATATATATTTTAACTTGGACACTTTTAAATTATTTTCTGTAAGAAGTTGTGACTTCCGTATTCTGTAACTTAAACTCTCAATGAAATTTTTTATTTTTATGTGTAGCTGTATTTGGTTTACCTTACGTGATTCCTTTAGTGTGCAGCTACTCAAATTGGTAAATGGAAACACTTCAAATAATTTCTCCACAAGATAACCGACGGGATGTTTAAATTGCAGTTAGTTTTGCAAATGGTAGCACTTCCAATAATTTATCCACAACATAACCCACGAGATGTTTAAATTGCAGTACGACCAAGTTTTGGCTTCACAGGCGAAATCG
The DNA here is from genome assembly GCA_027924585.1 of Larix kaempferi. Taxonomy (NCBI): domain Eukaryota; kingdom Viridiplantae; phylum Streptophyta; class Pinopsida; order Pinales; family Pinaceae; genus Larix; species Larix kaempferi. The sequence goes on along the minus strand of BSBM01000451.1, from coordinate 3,803,714 downwards.
TCAAGGTTTTAGATGCCTTCTTTCAAAAGCAAGTTGTTTAAAACCTCTACGATTTCGCCTAGAGAAAATCGTTTTTTCAGACACAAATATGTCGGAATCCGTGATAGGATTTTTAGAATCTCTAATAGCAGTATTAATCCTGCATAATTTGGATGCCTTGGGGGTTTTCTGGGGTGCTGAATTCATGTTCAGAAAAACGATTTAATCAACACAAATCACCGGATTTTTAGATTTCATATCGCCGAATTCCAACCAAGTTTTGGACGGATGAGCGAAATTGTCGAGGTTTTAGAAGGCTTCTTTCAAAAGCAAGTTTTCTAAAACCTCTACGATTTCACCCTAAGAAAATTGTTTTTTCAGACACGAATATGCCGGAATCCGTGATAGAATTTTTAGAATCTCTAGTAACAGTATTAATCCTGCATAATTTGGATTCCCTGGGGGTTTTCTAGGGTGTTGAATTCATCTAGATGCTCAAAAAAGCGATTTAATCAACACAAATCGCCGCGTTTTTAGATTTCTTATTGTCGGATTCCGACCAAGTTTTGGCCGGACGGGCGAAATCGTCGAGGTTTTAGATGGCTTCTTTCAAAAGAGAGTTGTCTAAAACCTCTATGATTTCGCCTGGAGAAAATCATTTTTTCATATATGAATATGCCGGAATCCATGATAGAATTTTTAGAATCTCTAATAACAGTATTAATCCTGCATAATTTGGATGCCCCAGGGGTTTTCCGGGGTGTTGAATTCATCTAGATGTTGAGAAAAATGATTTAATCAACCCAAATCGCCGGATTTTTATATTTCATATCACCGGATTCCGACCAAGTTTTGGTCAGACGGGCGAAATCGTCGAGGTTTTAGATGACTTCTTTCAAAAGCGAGTTGTGTAAAACCTATATGATTTTTCCCGGAGAAAATCATTTTTTCAGACACGAATATGCCAGAATCCGTGATAGAATTTTTAGAATCTCTAATAACAGTATTAATCCTGCATAATTTGGATGCCCTAGGGGTTTTCCAGGGTGCTGAATTCATCTAGATGTTCAGAAAACCATTTTAATCAACACAAATCGTCAAATTTTTAGATTTCATATCGTCAGATTCTGACCAAGTTTTGGCTGGACAGGAGAAATCATCGAGGTTTTAGACGACTTCTTTCAAAAGTGAGTTGTCTAAAGCCTCTATAATTTCGCTTGGAGAAAAGTGTTTTTCATACATGAATATGCTGAAATCCGTGATAGAATTTTTAGAATATCTAATAACAATATTAATCCTACATAATTTGGATGTCTTGGGGGTTTTCCGGGGTGCTGAGTTCATCTAGATGTTCAGAAAAAATGATTTAATCAACATAAATCGCCGGATTTTTAGATTTCATAGCGCCGGATTCCGACCAAGTTTTGGTCGGATGGGCGAAATTGTCGAGGTTTCAGACGGATTATTTCAAAAGCGAGTTGTCTAAAACCTCTACAATTTCGCCCGGAAAAAAATTGTTTTTCAGACACGAATATGCCGGAATCCGTGATAGAATTTTTAGAATCTCCAATAACAATATTAATCCTACATAATTTGGATGCCCTGGGGATTTTCTGGGGTGCTGAATTCATCTAGATGTTAAGAAAAACGATTTAATCAACACAAATCACCGGATTTTTAGATTTCATATCGCCAGATTCCGACCAAGTTTTGGCCGGACGGGCGAAATCGTCGAGGTTTTAGACAGCTTCTTTAAAAAGTATGTTACAACACTTTTTTACCTTTGACTCTTATTCCTCGATGATTTTGTTGTAGCCGAATTATTCTCACGCTAATTTTTTTGACAACGATTCTCTCATTTGTTTTTCGTTTAATCGAAGAAATGTTTGTGATTTATTTCGAATTGGTAGAGCTGTATGATCGACAAGTTTCCCCTATTTTCTAACTTTCTTTGGATTTTTTAGTCAATGGCAGTCAAAACTTCACGTTGCAGTGGAAATACCAAATTTTAAATGGCCAAGGGCTTGATTTGGTCAAAGACCTTAAAATTCAAAGAATCTCTAAATAAATATTGCCAAAGGCCTTAAAATTCAGACAAAGTTTGAAAAATATACCAAATGTAGTGAACCAACCCGGTTCACATACACACCAACAATTATCCGTAAGAATTGTAAAGTAATAATCCATAATGGACTAAAAAGATATACATATATATATTTATAATTGATAATATAAAGGTGATGATACATTTACAATATGTGGGTTTTTGTATATCCCAAAGTGCTTATTCAAATATGAGGTCACGTTATTTAGATTCTTTAATTAATTATTACTTTATATTTTATTTATCATTTACTAATATTAATATTATTTATTTATGTATGTAATAAATATCTTGGGGGAGGATCATTATGTAATAGAAAGTACACTAGATCCGTAAATTTATCTACAAACACTACAAGGAAAAGGCACTTTAGCATAGGTTATAGTGGATGCTCCTCTAAAAAGAGCCCAAATATCCGTTTATAGCGGAGGTCATTAGTATAGGTGAGCGGGCAGAGGTTTTAATGAATTTTTTTTTCGGTGCATTTATAGATTTCAAATCCCCGGTGCGTATACAATCCAAGCGCACTACTGCTGACAATAAATCATGTGCCACTATGACCTAAACCTTCAAACAAACAAAAAAACTATAATTTTACAATTGATGTGTTTATATTACCAAAGCGCACCGAGGCACCATGAACTTGAAAGCATTGAAATAGGGTAAACAGATAATGGAGAACACCAGATTACTATAATTTTTTTTATTTTTTTCCATCATCGGTGTGATATGTCTAACTTACCGCACCGAGGCAGTAGAGACAACACCTTAGGGTTAAAACTTTCCATGTTAAAAAAATTATTGTATTTTTTTCAAATTTTTGTTCGCAATGCATTTGATATTATCAATCGCACCAGTGTGTAATGGAATCAGCCACACCGCATTAGGGTTAAAACATTACAAACTAAAAAACACAATTTTTTTATTTCAAAAATTTATATTTGTGGTGTGTTTTGTATTATCCATCGCATCGGTGCATCATCGAATAGGGTGCACCCCATTAGGGTTAAAACTTTCCAAATTAAAAAAAAAAAAAACATGATTATATTTTTATTTCAATTTTTTATTAACAATGCGTTTATATTATAAATTGAACCAGGGCGTCCTGGAGTCAGGTGCACCGATACAGGGTTTAATAATAATCAAAATTACCGCACCAAAAAAATCAGTTTTACCAATCTACAGTGCTTCTAATCCCAACATCACTAGTGTTGTACATCACATACTTATACATCCTGACATCTGTGCTCCACGAGGTGACATTGCTCACTCCCATTAGCTGCTGACTGGAGTTTGAATTTTGACAAACAGTGGGAAAAATTTCAAATTTTACATACATTACCACGATGCCTCCCCGATGCACAAGGGACTAGGTAAATTGATTGTTACTTCACTATTTAATTTTTTAGCAGATTATATTTGAGAATTCATCTTTATTTTTGCCAAATTTGAAAATAAAATAAAAAACCCTACACAGTTTGTTTGAGTCATTCATCTCATACCGCAAGATAGTGCACCCTATGAATTTACACGGTGCATTGGTAGTGGTGTGTTTACTACATAGGCGCATCGCAACCATGGTGCGCTATAATATTTAGTGCACCGATTAACATAATTTCTTTTAAAACTGTGAATGTAATCTCAGTATGTAATATAAATATGACCGCACCACCCGTTGGTGCACTGATGTGTTCTAAGCGCACCAGTTAAATGAACATAATTTATTTAAAATGATAGCATTAAGTGGTGAGGTTAACTTAATCGACTACACCACTATCATGGTGTGCTTGCGTGTTCCTATCGCATAATTAATTAAAAAAAAACAAAACAAAATGTTCACAGTGCGCTTAGTTACACGATACACATCGAGTTCTCAGTGCGCTACTGTGTAACAAACACACTGTAAAATGTAAAAAAATCACAATTAGATGGTGCACTATATAAATTCTTGTGCACCATTTACCAGAGTGATGATGTGAATGAGGCGCACCGGAAACCCCATTTTAAAATTACAAAATAAATAAATAGATGCATGTACAACGGTGCGCTATGTTCGATATAATCCACCAAGGTGTCTCATAGATAACGCACCACCTGTTTTTATATATTTAAAATATAACTAAATTTTACTGATGCCTTTTTTATAGTAGTGTGCCACTTTTGGTTCAAGTGCATAAATGGCAGTGCGTTACAGTAATTAAGGCGCACCACTTGTAATTTTTTTTTTTTTTTTTATATATTTGATGTTAGTAAATAGAATTCTCACTTAATGTTTTTACATATATATTTATGAGAGAGATTTATGTTATATATGACATAGAGAGGTCAACATCGAGAGGCAGCTCAACAACAACAAGAAAAGGTTTCGCAGTACAAATTCGTGCGAGAGTGGGAAGCGAGGGAGCCAGAGAGGGATTTGTACCCTCCCCCGATTACACATCAGACCTGAGACCTCTTGTTAGTTTGTGACCTCCTAAAATTATATCAGGAAGCTACATCCCTCTAGTAAAAATCAAAATTGCTAGTTCAGTTGATCCAACGTTGGGATCATCGGAGGTGAGTATTTTGTGTTGGTCCCAATTAGTGGTTCCAACCCACTAAGGAGGACATCTATTTCATCATTGGGCTATCTAAGGGAGTGGAGGATTCTCCATGGTACCCTAAGTTCTTATATGGTGTTGCAGTAGAGAGTCAGCTACCCTACTCTTAGATATATATAGGTGACCAAGCCATCAATCTTGCTGATTTTCAAGTGAGCGGTGGAAAAGTTTGCATTTCCTCTTTCATTGCAGAGCATGTGAGGTGCCTCTCACTGTTGGTGATGACCATCGTGCACCTCACCACTGATGGGAAGTGCATTAGTTTCCCACTATTATTTTATGTAGATTCTTTAGTGTAGATACCTAGATGCATCAGGTGGTCCAACTTTTTTTATGGTGGTATTGTTATGCTTAAGATCGATTTCATGTGTACATTGATGGGAGGGTCAACTTCCCTTTCGGTTGAGATATTTTTTGCCTATTTTTTTAGGGGTTTCCAACCATTGTGCGATCATTTGACTGTCCCCCTCGTAGGATAATGACAGAGGTGTGTATGCACATGCAGGGGTAGATGATTCCCAAGAGAGGGTAGCCTGAGGGGAATCACGAGTTCTTGGGTAGGATCATAGTAAAGGTGCTCAAGATGATAGGCAGTGATGATGACCATTCATTAGACCTAGTTCCATATACATACACAGGATTGGATTGGAAATTGTGCCACAACATATTCTTCAGCCAGGATGAGCAACCAGATGAGAGAGGTAATATTAGCATTATGTTTAAATTAATGTAGTTTCATTTAATTCTCTTTATGCTTAATGCAAATGATATATATTCTAAATTGTTTAATTATTGCTGTGTACTATATATTTTGCAAACATTGGGACGTTCGATGGGGAGGATCCACTTAGGATGATGAAGAGGTGCAGGAGCTTGAGGTGGCAAAGTTTCATAGACCTGGCCTCCAACACAAGCCTAATGATATATATTGACAGGATGTGGAAAACAGGTTATCAACATTGTTGGCACAGTAGGGGGTTCAACCTGTACGAGTGAAGGACATTGTGCGACAACCTGACCTCACAAAGGTATGGAGGATGGTTCCTTGTGATATGAAGAACTTGATGCAGCATATTTTCAATGCATCCATTCATTTATCTGCTAGGAGGGATGACCATTCCTCATTTGATGAGGGAATAGATCCTCCTCCTCCAGCTCCTCCTCCATCAACTCCTTCTAATTGTCAAGAAGACATAGCCTCGACATCTCATCCACCTCCTCCTACATCAACTTCGACTTCTCGTCCACCTCGTCCAACTCCTCCTCCATCAGCTCCTTCATCTCGTTATCTACACCCACTTGTCACACCACATACATCTCCTCATCTAATCCTGTTCAATCGACCAACCTATCCTCATCAACAGCCCAACCATCCACCATTTTCTTCTCCAACCACCTCTATTCTAGATACAATTCCTAGTGGGAATATGATTCAGCTTGAAGGACCTATCCATGCGTCTCTCTGGGATTTATTTTTCTTGGCAAAGATACTGATGCCTCTAGATCTATTGGTGGTGGTGTCGATGCCTCTAGCATTACTGGCAAAGATACTAATGCCTCTCACTCTATTGTTGTAGGTGTCGATGCCTTTGGCTCTAGTGGGAGAGATACTGAGTTCTCAGGTTTTGAAGGTGGAATGGATATATTATAACAGTTATTGGAATGGAGATATATATTTGGCATGTATCATCAGTTTGATGTTATTGTTCTTATATATATATACTGCATTTTTCATGTTGATGTTGATGTTGATGTTTATGTTGATGTTGATGTTGATGTTTATGTTGATGTTGATGTTGATGTTGATGTTGATGTTTATGTTGATGTTTATGTTGATGGTGATGTGTATGTTAGGTTAGGTTAGAAGATGTTTGTTAGATGTGTGTTATGGTTATGTTATATAATGCAACTTGAGTTTTGTTAGATGTTATTATTAGATTAATTGTGTGTTAAATTATGTTTAAATCTATTAGATGTATATGTTAGATTATGTAAGGTAATGTTTATGATTGTACGTTCATGTTCATGTTCATGTTTATTTTTATGTTTATAACGGTATGATGGTGTTCATGTTTATGTTTGTTAGATGGTGAAAATGATGATGTGGTATGTTTATGTTTATGTTTAATATGGTTATGTTTATGATGGTATGATGATGATTAGTTTTATGTTTGTTAGGTGGTGAAAATGATGAGGATGGTATGTATATGTGTATGTGGTGAAAATGATGATGATGGTGTGTTTATGTTTATGTTTATGTTTATGGTTATGGTTATGTTGGTATGAAGATGTTTATGTTTATGATTATGTTTATTATGGTATGATGACGTTTATGTTTATGTTTGTTAGGTGGTGAAAATGTTGATGATGGTACATTAGATGATGTTAATTGTTTTTACATGTAATTACTAGATGTTTATCTTAGATTATGTTAGGTGATATTAGATGTGAATGTTCATGTTTGCTTATAGATGTGTATGTTAGATGTGTACTATTAAAAACAAATTCCTCCGATTTAATATTGTGTATAAGCATCATGCATTTCAAATTGTGAAAAAACATCATGCATATTTATTTTGAAAAATTGTGAGAGGTGTTTATTAAAAAATATCAATAATATATTCTTCCTTACGGTGCAATTACTATCATATTATTACAATAAACGTAAACAATTTTGTGAACTTATATTATAAAATATTTAATAGGTCAGAAAGATTTCACATGTAATTATATTTTAATTATATTTAAACTAATTAATTAGTTTTAAAAATTATTTTAATAATACATTGCATTTCATTGCCCTATAACAAATATTTGTTTATACTAATATATCGTGAACTTATAATTTGCATTTAATGCATCTTAATGTTACATGTAATTAAATGAAAATTATAGTTAATCGTGTGAATAATATATGAAATTGAAATGATCCAACCATTATACATTTGATCTTGTGATAACTATTCCCAAATTGACACATTTCTTCATCCTAATTTAACCATAAATAGATTGTATATGTAGAGACAAATTCCCAATTTAAGTATGATTTAATGCTCATACCATGGTTTTATTTCTAAGGGTATTTCCACATTTTTACAAGGTGTAATTAACTTCATATTTTGGGGATAATGCTTACAATATTTGAATTCAAATTGTCTCTATATTTTCCTATTTATTAACATGATTTAATTAACAAGCTTTAATATCCATAGTATGATAGATCAACATATTAGTGTCATAGTTTAAAGTATTGTTTTCAAGGGTTTTTTGACTTAACAATTTCAATTTCATATTCGTACTTAATTACTAAGCATATAACTAATATAAAGATTCATAAGTAAGTGTGTTCCATCCAATGTTATTTTCATAAATGACAATATATTTTGTGAATGTACCATTAAACCATTTTTTTATAATGGGTGTTGTCATTGCTTTATTGATTTCACATAATTTATATTAAGTAAGGAATGGACTAACAAAAATCCATGGTGAATTAAAAATGAATTAGTTAAACCAAACGAATTAAGAGCAACAATGGTAAAAATAAACAGTCTCAAGCTAACTTCCATGACAAACTTCCAATAAAAAATGTCATTTGAAAAATAAGAAAAGGAACTCTTATGCTTCAAATACCACACTAATGCAAAGTATAAGTGTCTCAGTATAATATATTCATGAAATACACCTTTTTATTCAAATTAGAGTAGTTGAAATTACAACAAACAATAGATATGATTAACATCAATGATAATTTGTAATCTAATTAGTTAATTTTGATCCAATTGTAATTATAATACAATAAATTAAATGATAAAAATCGTGACTAGACTGAATTAAATGGAAAGAAAGAAATATCCTCTCTAACTTTGGACAATCACATACAATCATTCCATACAGTCACAAATATCTTGATAGACAAACACGTTTCGCATTAGATTGATTGTTACCAACTCAAATTGTTTAAAAATATCCAGTAATCAACTTTCCATTTCCATTGTCATAATGCTAAAAATTAACAATATAATTCAAGAATTAAATATAACATTAATAAAATTATATATCGAAATTGTAAATCATGAAATAAAACATGTACATATCACTCTCATTTTCCATCACCCTCATTATCTTCCTTGCTTGGCAGGATAGCACTGTTGTTCTAAAAAATATGTTTAGATATAGGTTTGTGTCTTAATATGAACCACAAATCCCTATCCAACACATCTAGGTAAAAAAAAATTGGTTGTAGTGTTTTGAGAAAACATAAGGCTCATTTGTTTCATACCACATCCTTCTAGATTTGATACATGTGAGCCCATTGTCACGATATTACCTTACATTATTCTTGTCAAATGTGTCCCACCACTTGCACCTAAAGATAACGCAACCTAAATATATCACATTGGAAAGATGAGAATTCCACTTGAATGATCTCTTTTATCTTTCTGACATAACCCAACTTCCCCCCTTTTAGGTTTTGATCGCGGTGGCTAGCACGACTAGATTGGTCGAAATCAACTTCCACTCCATATTCTCGTGTAAGACGTCCATCATTAGCATCCTTGATGCGAAAAATGATGTCCATATTCCCACATAGATGGGAACAAATGCACCAATAAAAAAGTGGACAAACGACGGTGTCATATGTCTAATAACCCGACCATTAATATATAAAATATAGATGATATAATTCAAAGGTGCATTATAAATTAGAAATGTATAACACAAAGAAATTATTATTGAGTCGATGCACTTGATCCCTCTATTTAGTGCATCCTCCTCAACATGTGAGTAAGGACCCAACTGTTGGGAAAGATCATTGGCATATTTTATTTTAAATGATCTGGATAAGGCATGCTTCTACCATTCAACCAACTGAATTATTTCCTGTCAATTTCCCATTTCCTCCTCTTCTCTTCATATAATGCAACCCACAGTTGTGTTGCCTCTGTGTTGTAAATAATGATTTTTTTTTTATCATGAATCAATGTCTAAATTTGTCGTTGTATTCATGAAATCAAATCGACATATAGTACGTATGAGATCAAATATATATTATGAAGTTCAATGTGAATATATGTGACAAAATATAATTGACTTACTCTTTATCATGCGACTTCTCTGTTTGTTTGGAGTAGCTCCCCGTCCCTTTTGTCCTCATAGTGTTCATCATCCCAAATCACTACGCCTGGTGTGTGTTCAATCTGCTTAATGTACTCATTGGCATAATAGAACAACTCGTATACTATGTACTCCTTTGCCATAGACCCCTCGACTTATGCCCTTTGTTGAACAAATTCCTTCAACTTTTTCATGTACCTATCCAAGAAGAACATCCAGCGACATGATACCACCCTGACTATTTCAACCTCATGAAATAGGTGAATTAGAAGATAAACCAGCAAGTTGATGCAGGAGCATCCGGGTAGAGCCAACAATGTGACAAGCTAGTCACATGTTGTGGCTTAAGTAAAGAGGGCTGACAGTCCTAAATCTGAAGGAGTAATTTATTAAATGCTTTATTGTTTGTAATTAGGAGTATAAGTTGATTTGTTGTCAGTTGTTGAGTGTGAATAGGAACATATGGCAGTTTAAAGCTCCCTGCGAGGAGACTGAGCCACCTAGGTTAGTTGGTTGTAGTATTTAGCAGTTAGTTTTTCAAAATTTAGAAAGATTCCCTCTATTTGTGGAGAGGGTTGTTAGAAGTTAGGTTTGCTCGCGAATGAAGGGAGTTACACAAGAAAGGGAGGTAGAGAGTCGAGAGTAGAAAAGGTAGAGACAGGGAGAGTGTAAGGCTCTATGGACAGGAGATGAAAATGTAAAACTGGTTTGGGAAACTTGAGGGTTTTCTATATAGCTAAATAATGTCGAATACATGATGAATTTCTGAATTTACCATGGATCTCCGTGAATGATTGAGAATATATGTGTTGAATGTATTTTCCTATAGCTGGAATTTACAACATTCATTTGCAAACCAGTTACTATTGTTTAACAGAGGTTTTTCTGTGTGTGACCCAATCTTTGCTGGCACCCAAAAAGATTACTCTTGCGCACATATACCTGTTCTGCGTGTGGATACAGATAATCTACCAACTACAGACTAGATTCAAGAGTGGGTAATTTATTTTGCATAACAGAGTCGACTGTGTTTCAGTGTTACTACTGTAGCACGAGATTGTCTAAAGCTCTGTGGGTAACGACGGTCTTGAATTTGCTTGATGCGTTAACATATTTCCCATAAAGATTTTAGAAGCCTCATCTTATTGAGGAATCAACATCTTATTATCAAATTCAGGGTTAAAAATATACTGCATATAATTACATTAGTTTCTAGGGAATACAATGAGGAAGACGCTTGAATTTGTGCAATTCATTAACATACTCCCATGGAGATTCCGGAAGACAAAGGATTGAGTTCCTCTAGTTGAGCTATCAATGTATTTTCATTGAATTCAGAGTTTCCTGTGCGTGTGATCATTGATGCACGGTTATATTATGGTGTAGATAGGATTTGAATGGACGAGACCACATTATACTGTGCAAACTGAGATTGAAGGCTCCGGATACATATCACAGTCAAGATCGCTCAGAGGTTAATAGGCTCCTAGCCATAAAATGATGGTTACATGTGTTATGAGAAGGGACTTAAGTTAATAGCGTGGGAGCTGCTATCAATTTTGGTATCAGAGTGGTAAAAGTTCTTTGGGAAGAACAAAGGAGAACTCTACAAAAGATATATTTGTGGATAGTGGTTGGTGAAGAGTTCACAACAGAGAAGAAGCTGCAGACAGCAAAAGGGTTTCAGCCAAACAAGATTGGGGAAGTTTGGTAAGTATATATGGTTTGTCATTTGATTGTATAAGATAACATGCATGTGTGCTTGGCAGGGAATAGATGAAAGGGGAGAAGTATATTAGTGAATCATAGCTTGGAGGATGTGAAGGAGAAGAGCAAGCAAATATCTTAAAAAAGGGAAAGATTCAAAAAAATTCAGCTAGCAGGATTGAAGAAGTTGCAGCAGTGTTTTTGCTGAAGCAGACACTGGTAAGAAGTAAGAGTCAAGGATTTCAACATTCATTGGCTTTCATATGAAGAGATAACTTGCTTGCAAGTGAAAGCAAGAGAAGATTGTGAATGGACCAAGGCAACATAGTGTATTGCTGGATAAGGAGACTAACTGTAGTTCTCCAAGGAAGGTGAGGAGTTGTAAGGCAACAACCTATCAGCTTGAAAGTTGAAGAGCCTGAGCGCTCAAGGGAAGGTTCTGTGTGAAGAGACAAGAAGAAGCAGAGTCACCAAGAGATGACTTAGGACTGGGAACAAGTGCTGTACGTGTTTCAAAAGTAGAAGAGGTTTTTTGCATCCCACAAGGTGGAACAGGATGAGTCCACATAGGAAAGAAGAGATGACCATTGATGGTTATCTTAGAGGTTCAAGGAGGATTCACAATCAGAAAAGAGAAACCAGCAGAGATGGTAGTAGAAGGCCAAGCATGGGAAGACTTGGTGTGGTATCTACATACAAGTTAATGGAGCCAGCTTGTAGTGATGGATTGGTTGTAGTCCATGATGAACAAAGGGGAGTTCATGAGGGAAAGAAGACCGTGGTTGCTGATAATGATAGTGAAGGTTCATAGAAGGGCCATAGAATATCAAGTCAGGAAAATCTTGATAGGGAGTTGGCTGAAATAAAAGTGCAGCTGGAAGTAATGGAAGATTTTGTACAGCGGAATATGGAGGAACAAAGGTATGGCTGGGTTCTTCAGAGGAAAAGAATCAAGTGGATTCAGTTACACGGAGACTTAAGTATGATACAAGATTTCAGTTGGAAGAAGAACTCAGAGAGGCTGAGTTGCGACAAAGAATGTGTGTTGAGGAAGAGGTTAATCTATGTGAACCTGAACAAGGATCTGCTCTTGATGAGAGTAGTGGTGAAGATGAAGAGACGAGATTATATGATGGTTTCATGGATCCTTGGAAGGATGAAAACCAGTTAGAGGAACTGATGTATGAGACCACAAAAGAGGCCTTGAAGCCTTATAATTTTGAAACTAATAATTGGTGTATGTATGCAGGTTTTACAAATTCTAAATATGTTGAACAATGACATGGAACTGTCACACAAGTAAAGAAGAAGATGGTTGGATGTGGCCATGAATATTTCTCAAAGATGGGTAATAAAAGACAGTTTCTTGATGTTGTCATGAAGATAGGAAGACATATGACTACTCATGCTCATGCGAGGAATATAGAGAAATATTATAGTAAGGTGAAGAAGAATGTTCAACTAAAGGACATGCATATTACAAGTAAGAAGAGAAATGATAATGAGGTTGTTGATATCAGAGAAAGACTCAGTAAACTAGAGAGACTAATTTAGGAAAGCAATGAAGATGAACATTATGGATGGGTGATGAAGAGAAAGAGAGTGCAGTGATTTACATTGCACCAGAGGAAAAGACTACAGTCATTAGTCTTGAGGAAGGATAGAGAGATAAAGAAGGATGAGCTGGAGCAAGGAAAGATAATGCAAAAAGAAGTCTATTCATGTGAACATGAATCATAAATTTTCCTTTGGAAAACTGATGAAGTGGATATGCAATTCAAGAAGAACTTGATGATGTGTTTGACAATGGAAGTCAGTTGAAAGAATTGATGCTGAGACCATCTAGAGAGATCTTAGAATCACATGATTTTAAAACAAATGTTTTTGTTAGATTTTGAACATTAATTCAATATACTCTAGGATCTTTATTGAGAGAATAACATGTACAGCATATAAAGTATAACAATGCATATCAATCACACCAAGCAATTACATGAGACAATAGACACACATAGTTTCACTGGGGAAAACCATAAAGGTGAAAAACCCCACAACTTCCTCAGAGATAGAAAGAGCAATGATACAACCGAAGTACACAAAGATAGTCCTCATAGCAGCTGAACCTCCTCCTCCACTAGTGCGCCACTTTCCGAGTAGTGTAGAAGTGAATAATGAGATGATCAAATAGAGTGCCTCCCACACTCTATTTATACATGACTTGATATGCCTAATAAATTAGCAGGGCCGACCCCACACTTGGTGGTCTAATAACCCATCACAGCAAGTTACGACACTTGTGACACTTGTCAATACAAATGACGACACTTCCATATAGAGGAATAATACCATCTCTATAGGAGTACAATATACATAGGTGAAATACATTCCGAAGTTACATATACATCAACACTCCCTCTTAACAAGGAAGGTATTTCTTGACACAGATCTGCTAGCATAAGCCTTCTTCTCTAGATAATCGTCATTGGATCATCGTCATAGAATCATCATCATCGTCATCGTCACTGCTGCTGCTATCTCAATCAATCTGCAATCTACTCATCATAGGAAGTTCTACAGAGCCAGTCCTTTTTCATACTGGATGTAGGCCCACCACCTATAGGTCTTCATCATCTACAGAGCCAGCCCTTTTTCATGATGGATGTAGGCCTAACCTCCATGTAGGTCTTCAACATCTCTGCGAGAAAGCCATCAAGTAGGTACACCTCATGACTGATTACACTGCCTCTGCAAAACCTGCAAGATCTCCCAGGACTAATTACATTGCCTCTGCAAAACCTGCAAGATCTCCCAGGACTAATTACACTGCCTGTGCAAAACCTGCAAGAGCATCTCAAGATTGATCATATGCCTCTACAAAACCTGTGTACCATACTATCACATCATCGTCTTCAGATCATCGCCATCGTCCATGGAGCACAACCCAGATGCACACACACAGCACTTACACTCACCAGCATGGAAGGACTTTCCTCTGACCATCTAGGAAAGGCTCAGCACTTACACTCACCGGCATGGAAGGAATTTCCTCTGACCATCCGGGAAAGGCTCACAGCACTTACATCGACGACCATGGAAGGACTTTCCTCTGACCATGTCAGAACAGCTACAACAATTACATCACGACCATGGAAGGAATTTCCTCTCACCATGTCGTGAAAGCTCGGCAATTACATCACGACCATGGAAGGACTTTCCTTTGACCATGTCGAAAAAGCTCAGCAATTACATCACGACCATGGAAGGAATTTCCTCTGACCATGTTGGAAAATCCATGCCCAACACTTACATCTTACCATGGGAGGAATTTCCTACCACCATGTAAGAATGGCCCCAGCCCTTACATCTTGCCATGGGAGGACTTTCCTACCACCATGTAAGAATGGCCCCAGCCCTTACATCTTACCATGGAAGGACTTTCCTACCACCATGTAAGAATGGCCCCAGCCCTTACATCTTACCATGGGAGGACTTTCTTACCACCATGTAAGAATGGCCCCAGCCCTTACATCTACACCATAGGAGGACTTTCCTACCACTGTGTGAGAATGGATCCTATGCATCTGTCTCTCTAGACTCATAACTTCCCCTTGGAAGGTATCTCGATCTGAAGTACACCAAGTCTCCCTCTGAAGTATTCAAACTTCACTCTAGCCAACAGCTTGGTCAACACATCGACTATCTGCTCGTCTGTCGCAACATACAGGAGCTTCACTGCTCCTCTCTGCACCATATCCCTAATATAGTGATATTTTATCTCAATGTGCTTCAACTTGTCATGGAAAACTGGGTTCTCTAACAACTTCACACAACTCTGGTTGTGGCAATATATACAAGTAGCACTCACCTGGAGATCAAACAAATTAGACAGTATCTTCCTAAGCCATACTACCTCACAACTAGTCGAACAAGCTGCGACATACTCTGCTTCGGCTGTACTCAGTGCCACACAGGACTGCTTCCTGCTAAACCAAGAGATCATACCAGATCCCATATTGAAGCAACACCCTGAAGTGCTCTTCCAATCAATGGCATTTCCTGCCCAATCCAAATCAACATAACCCTGCAGGTTCAACTTTTGATTCATCTCATACTTGATCCCATAGTCAACTGTACCCTTCAGGTACCTCAGAATATGCTTTGCAGCTATCAAGTGAACATGTCTCGGATCTGTCAAGTACTAGCTCAAGGTGTTCACCACAAAGAAGATATCTAGTCTCGTATTCGTCAGGTATATAAAGGACCCAATCATCTGACGATACATCGTGGCATCAACCGGCTCAGATGAAGCATCACACAGAAGCTTCAGGTTCGATGCCATAGGTGTGGCCATGGCCTTGCAGTCCATCATCCCGAACCTCTTCAGGATCTCTACTGCATACTTCCCTTGTCCAAGGAAGATTCCATCTGCACTCTGCCACACCTCCATACCAAGAAAGTAGTGCATCATGCCCAAGTCCTTCATCTCGAACTCGGCAGCAAGCTTCCTCTTCGTGTCGGCAATCAATCTATCCTCACCTGTTACAAATATGTCATCCACATACAATAGTAGTATCACTGGATTTCCTTCCTCAACCTTGTAGTAAAGGTTGGAATCCGCTTTACTCTTGGTAAATCCCAAACTAGATAGGAAGCCATCTATCTTGCCATACCAGGTCCTGGGTGCCTGTTTCAAACCATACAGGGATTTCTTCAGTTTGCATACATGAATCCCTCTGTCATGTGTCTCAAACCCGAGTGGATGCTCCACATACACTTCCTCTTCAACTACACCATTCAAGAAAGCTGTCTTGACATCCATCTGGTGTACCTTCCATTTCATCACTGTAGCCAGAGCAAGTACTGATCTAATGGAAGTGTATCTGGCCACAGGAGCAAAAGTATCTTCATAATCAATCCCTTCTTTCTGGGAGAAGCCACGAGCTACAAACCTTGCCTTATATTTCTCTATGCTACCATCTGCAGCATGCTTGATCTTATAGATCCACTTGGAAGTCACAACAAACTTCCCATCTGGTCTTGGGACCACATCCCAAATATCATTCTTCATTACTACATCCCGAATCCTGGGAACTTCAGATTCTTCAATATCTTCAATAGATAGTTTTCTTTGAACAAATGTTGTAGTACTTCTTTTTTAGGTGATGGTATACAATCTTTCCTACAAGACAAGTTAAATTGCATGATTAGAAACATCTCATAGTTTTCAGAACAAATTCTTACACATAAAGAAATATGTCATACAGTCATGCAATTATTTTAGCCAATGCCTCAATACAACATTTATCCATATCCTGTAACTTTCTAGATGCCTTCCAATCTCTACCAGAACATTGTTAAGAGTGTGCACAACTCCCAACATGTCAGCAAAGAGGTTTCATTCTAGATAAGTAGCAATGGAATGTTGTATAGTGCCATAGGCCACTTACCCATCACATGCATATTAGTAGTATATGTTCATTAATGCAATTATTCTAATATGCATAATACACATCCTAACTTTAGGAACATAAGTATGTACATAACTGAACAACATCATTTATGAAATGACAATTCAAATACTTATCTTTGTTTAGTTGTTGGGTGGACTCCCTCTTAATCTTTGCTTCCTGGAGTTTGATCCCTCTTGATCTTTGCTTCCTGGATTACATGTCCTTGAACTTATACTCATCCTGGACCGCTTATGCATGCTTAAGTGTGCACTAGTGTCACCATTGTGTTATCCTCAAGATCTCATACATAACCATACACACATTAGTATAATCTCAATACTATCAAAACATTATGATCCTAAATAATCTTATGTATGATCATGATCATTTCACACACAGGTAATTTATCACAAGCATTAGTATTCAAGGTTTCAGGGAGGACTTCTATTACTTATGCATATTTTTATTGATCATAGGACTCTTCATATCATCAATCAAGGTAAGAAACATAATATGCATAAACTGTTGATTACTTTAAACTTCTAACTTCAAGAATAATTATTCATACAAAAATATAAGATCCCAACACAAGGTAGGATTCTAACTTGATATAGGAAAAACATACCTAGTTATCATGTTTGCTTAGTTATGTCTAACATACCCAAACAATGTCTTCTTGTTCTCTTCAATGACTTGTGCTTAGTAACCTGCATAACTCATAAGTTAATAATTGTAGAACCAAGTTATACATACCTCGTAAGTAGAGATTCTATGTGATCCATGACTATGGATGAGTCTTTGTCTTCATGTCACCATGGTCATATGTTCTTGATCTAGAACTTTCTTGATGTACCTTTCATGTTAGCGGACAACATCAACCTCATACAACACTATAGTGCATTAGTACAATCATAAGTGTCATAACCCTAACCAATGAATGTCTTCTATCATTCACATGCATTCATACTTTTACTAGGGCGATAAGACAAGTCTAACATTAACCAAGATTGTACTAACCTCAATAATATGAAGACAAACATATCATAAACTTAATCATAAACATATTTCAAAACATACCTGTATGAGTCATACCTGTCGAGATTGCTTCTAGTCTTCTTATGTAAGGCCTTAGCCTCATCTCCCTCTGGAACAGGAACTTCTTTCACTTATGCAGGTGTCCAATTCATTCTCTTCTAGGATTAACCCAATCCTCTTGATTTGCAAAAACTAGATCTGGAGCTGGATTAGGGTTTGTCAGAGAAACCCTAAAAATTCAAACTTTGAATTTCAAACTTCTTAAAGGATAGAAAGATGTGCCTTGATGAACTGATCAAGCTAGTATACTCAGAATTTGAAAACTGCAAAGTTTCACCCCTCAAAATTGCCTTTGAAACTTCTAGATCTTCTAGACAGGATCCCAAACTAGTGTTTGATAAAGCCCACCCTTCTGCCCAACCAAAAGGTTCAATTCAAAGCTCTAAACTTCGATTTTTCTGAGGAGCTTCCAGCCGTGGTCACAGACTTAAAAAATTCCAACTTTTGCAGAAGCCCTAATTTTCCACCTTTCCAATCAAAATCTCGAACTAGGGTTTGATCAAGCTCGGCCTTCTGCCCAACCAAAAAATTCGATCTTGATCTCTAAATTTCGATTTTTCTGAGGAGCATTCAGCCATGGTCTCCGATTCCAAAAATTCCAACTTTCTCTGAATCCCTAAATTCCCACAGCAGTGATAAGACAAGAATGAAGGTGCTCAGAATCCAATTCTGTCTTGACAGAAATATGCACCTGATTGTTTCTGGTGCTTCTCTGAAATTACAAATACACAGGGTCTGAACCTTCGTCCTGTGGTATCCTAACTTGTCTTCTTTCCAACCCCATAGGTATGACCTCAATTGGATTCTCTGAGAGAAATTTATGCCAAGTGTCGCAACGTGACCTGTTTATGGGATAAAACAGGAGAGTGAACTTGTACAGCGTGCCACGTGTCCCTGGTTCCACTTCGACCTCTGAAAATATTACCTACAAAACTGCAGTCTATGCTCTACCTGTCCCTTTTTATGAAATTTCATTTGTATCTTCCTATCCCAAGTTGTGACCTTTTTTCCTAGGTCACTTGTTTATGACTGAGATCTGGAAGAGGCCGAAACCCTAGATGGTACTGATCATAAATCACAAAGTACAATGAATCAGATGTTGTGCTTTGAACACAAGGTACATGGGGATGTTATTTACTACCTGTAAAGGTTTCAGAACCTGAACCTTCACCAAAATGGATTTATAGTGAAAGTTCTACAATGACTGGTTTTTGCTATATCAAGCCCTAGCTTCCAATTTGTTGCAAGTGCAACAAGTCTCATAAATGCCATAGCATGCCTTCCTTCAAGCTAGCTCTGATGCCATGTTATATTTTGAGCATTAATTCAATATACTCTAGGATCTTTACTGATAGAATAACATGTACAACATATCAAGTATAACAATGCATATCAATCACACCAAGCAATCACATGAGACAATAGACACACAGAGTTTCACTGGGGAAAACCATAAAGGTGAAAAACCCCACAACTTCCTTAGATATAGAAAGAGAAATGATACAACCCAAGTACATAGAGATAGTCCTCCTAGCAGCTGAACCTCCTCCTCCACTAGTGCGCCACTTTCCGAGTAGTGTAGAAGTGAATAATGAGATGATCAAATAGAGTGCCTCCCACACTCTATTTATACATGACCTAACCTACCTAATAAACTAGTAGGGCCGACTTGTCTAACTCAGTCTAATAACCCGTGGTTACATTAATCAGGTTCGACCCCACACTTGGTGGTCTAATAACCCATCACAGCAAGTTACGACACTTGCGACACTTGTCAATACAAATAACAACACTTCCGTATAGAGGAATAATACCATCTCTATAGGAGTACAATATACATAGGTGAAATACATTCTGAAGTTACATATACATCAACAGTTTTGTGTGTGAATGTAGGGAATACTGAAGCAGGACAACTATCTCATGTTGTTGTAGAAGATGAGAAAAGCAAAGCTCAAGCTTTTCAAGATCAGGAAGAAGATTTTTATAATCTCGTGAGAAAGGAAAAGGAATAGTTAATGAATATTGTTGTGGAAGACTTTGTAAATATGGGACAGTCATTGAAGGCTGAAGTTAAAGAAGAGAAACTACTGAATGTTGCTACTGAAGACTTTGTGGGTGATCATCAATTTCTGAAGGATGTTAACCTTGAAGACAATCAAGATAAAGAAGGTTGGTTGACAATAAATACAGAGGAAGAAAATGATGAAGAAAGTGTAGAGCTTTTGAAAGAAGTTCCAAATGAGTTGGCAGATTTGTGTTATGAGCTGAGTCTCTTGGAGGATAGACTAGCAAAACAAAAAAATGAACATTCAGATTTTGAAATTGGAACTGAGTAAAGATGAGGAGATTGTCATCAATGACAAATCTGGAAAAGAGGCAGTCAAGAAATCTGAATTCTTGAGCAAATATAGTGAAGACTTTGTGTCTGAAGATTTGTGTTAATCTGATACAAATCTATGTGTAGAAATAGGGAAATCTAAAGTGAATGCAAAACAAAAAATTGATTTCGAAGATAAAGTTGAAGAAGAAATAAATGTGACTTTGATGTCTCATAGAGAGAAACTATTGCTATCTTTATAGTATGGAGAAGATAAAAAGGAAATTGTCTTGAGAAGCAACAATAGAAGTGAATTTGTGGAATTTGAAATCTGAAATGTTGAGTGCAATGGGAAAGGAGGAAGGTCTCAAGCAAAGCAGAATTGTTGAGATTGAATATATGGTAGACATGAAGACGGGGAATGGAATTTTTGAAGAGTATCGATGGAAGAGAATTATTTATAGCTTATGTGTTTATGAGAGGGGAGTTTGGATGGAAAACTGTAATTCTTTTATTCAAAAGCAGACTCAATTGAGTGATGTTTGCTCATTAAGAAGTGGATTGGAAAAGGAGATTGAAAGGTTATGGAAACTTAGGTTGACACATTCCAGAGGAGTGTCCAGTAGGCATAAGAAAGGAATGAATTTTTTCAATTCAATAACTAAAAAGGAAATTCTAGGAGAAGGCAATAACAACTTACAATATAAGGTGTGGAAGCCTGGCAATTTGAGGTCAGAACAAGAATGTGTTGAAAGTGACTACAGTGGGGAGTTGCAGTATAAGGTTTGGGAACCAAGCGATTGGGAATTATATGCATATGACCTGGAGGTCATAATTTTTCTACCGTGGGAGTCTGATACAGGAGCATCCAAGTAGAGCCAGCAATGTGACAAACTGGTCAAATGTTGTGGCTTAAGCAAAGAGGGCTGACAGTCCTAAATCTGAAGGAGTAATTTATTAAATGCTTTATTGTTTGTAATTGGGAGTATAAGTTGATTTGTTGTTAGTTGTTGAGTGTGAATAGGAACGTATGGTAGTTTAAATCTCCCTGCGAGGATACTGAGCCACCTACGTTAGTTGGTTGCAGTATTTAGCAGTTAGTTTTTCTAAATTTAGAAAGATTCCATCTATTTGTGTAGAGAGTTGTTAGTAGTTAGGTTTGTTGGCAGATGAAGGGAGCTACACAAGAAAGGGAGGTAGAGAGTCGAGAGTCGAAAAGGTAGAGATAGGGAGAGTGTGAGGCTCTCTGGACGGGAGGTGAAGAATGTAAAACTGGTTTGGGAAACTCTAGGGTTTTCTATATAGCTAAATAATGTTGAATACATGATGAATTTTTGAATTTACCAGGGATCTCCATGAATGATTGAGAATATATGTGTTGAACGTATTTTCCTATAGCTGGAATTTACAACATTCATTTGCAGACCAGTTACTATTGTTTAACAGAGGTTTTTATGTGTGTGACCCAATATTTGCTGGCACCCAAACAGATTACTCTTGCGCACCTATACCTGTTCTGTGGATACAAATAATCTACCAAATATAGACCGGATTCAAGAGTGGGTAAGTTATTTTGCATAACATATTCGGCTGTGTTTCAGAGTTACTACTGTAGCATGGGATTGTCTGAAGCTTTGTGGGTAATGGTCTTGAATTTGCTTGATGCGTTAACATATTTCCCATAAAGATTTTAGAAGCCTCATCTTGTTGAGGAATCAAAATCTTATTATCAAATTCAGGGTTAAAAAGATATTGCATATAATTACATTAGTTGTTGGGGAATACGATGAGGAAGATGCTTGAATTTGTGCAATGCATTAACATACTCCCATGGAGATTCCAGAATACAAAGGATTGAGTTCCTCTAGTTGAGATATCAATGTATTTTCATCGAATTTAGAGTTTCCTGTGCGTGTTTTCATTGATGCATGGTTATTTTATGGTGTAGATAGGAGTTGAATGGCCGAGACCACATTATACTGTGCAAACTGAGATCGAAGGCTCCGGATACATATCTCAGTCAGGATCGCTTGGAGGTTAATAGGGTCCTAGCCATAAAATGATGGTTACATGTGTTATGAGAAGGGACTTAAGTTAACAGCGTGGGAGCTGCTATCACAAGTCCATGAAAATCATCGGCAGTTCCTTCTCGAACATATAAACAACCTCAGCTATCTCTTGACGCCACCATGGAGTGCTAGTGATGTCAATCTCCTTTGATGTGATCTACTGTACAAATGTAAATATTTTAAATATGGCACACCACAAGTCCTTGAGAATGTCATGGTTCACACACCCATGCACGAGCAATGGATAATGACACTACAAAGTGAACACAAAAAATTAATTGTATTTTAACTTTGTGGTAAAATATATAAATAAAAAATAAAATGTTGTTTTGACATTATGCGTACCCTTGGAAGGTTGATATGGTCATGTGATTTCAAGCCAGACACAATTTTCGCCTGCAATCAAGCAGCATCGTAGAGTAGACCCATATAAAAAAGGTTCCTTTACACCCAATATAACTTCATTTGCCAAAGAAAGATCATCTTTCTTCAAAACCCATGGGGCATTGCCTTACCTCTCCTCTATTTTCTTGTCTTGGCCAATGCTTATTTTTTGTAACACACCCTTCGTTACACTAGACTTAAAACACACTAATAATTTTTCTTTTAAAATGTTACATGCATAGTGGTTATATGCATTCTTATAAAAAATTCATAACAAATGCATAACAAATATAATCATTTAGCATAAGGTTAAAATATTGTGTGAAACCCATATTCACATGCATACATACATAATAATTTTATGCATAATTGCGGAATCATAAGTATTTCCATGTGCCACATATTTAACACATATGAATTTGTACCATTTTATACTTCATAATGGATTTTCTATTAATATACATTATACTGAACCAAAAATAAACTAAGGCTTGGACGACAACATTTCCAAACTTTTCCTTATAAATTCGTTCCTGAGAACTGTGCAGTAAACATTTTGTTGAGAACTACGCAATAAAAACTCTACAATAAGAGCTGCGCGGTAAAACACTTTCTTAGGAACTGCATAGTAAGAACTGCGTAGTAAGAACTTTCATAGGAACTACGCAATATGGTTGAAATAAATGGAACAAAGGCAATTACAACTATATACATAGACTATTTTCAAGTTATGTAATTTTCATATTATTATGACAAGGAAAAAAAATATTCCAACATATTCATTTAAAGTTACTGAATTGTGAAGTAAGAAATGTGCAATAAGAACTGTCTTAAGAACTGCAAAGTAGGGTTCACATAAATTAATTAGGATAACAATTACCAAACTATCCAAAACATGGAATGTGATGACAAATTCCTTAATAATTCAACACATGGTATTTTGCATGCAACCCATACGATTCCAATTCTTGTAAAATAAAAACAAATACCAGTCATTATTGGCCCATCGTATTTGTAGAAATGAACAAGGTTGAATTTAAACTTTGACATAAACATAGTAAACTTCTTTGAATAAGCAAATTCATCCTGCAGTTTTTAAATACACAATACCATTCCATGCAAGATACAATAAACAAGGCTGAATTTAAACTTCTTTGAATAAGCAAACTCAACTCGTGTTTTTTAAATACAAAATACCATTCAATGCAATGCATAGTAAACAAGCCTTAACACATGGTAATTGTAAATAGAACTAGCAAATTCCGCTTGTGGTTTTCAAAAACAATAATACCATTCAATGCAAGGCACAATAAACAAACCTTAGCACATGGTAATTGTTTACAATTTACCTATTAAGCAAAAATGGGTCGATCCCATCTTCAACATAATCATTTAAACTTATTTTATTAATTATTTCAAACATTTATTTTAACCCTTAAGAACTATTTTCTTCCAATTATATATCTTCAACATACACGTTTAAATTTCATTGAATAATTATTTCAAACATTTCATTTAACTCTTTAAGAACTATTTTCTTCCAATTATATGAAATAATTTGAATAAACATTTCATTTACGAACCCAAGACTTAGTAATTACTACAAGAAATAATTTTCCCAGACTTTGACTTAATTAAAGAATGGGCATTCATAAAAAAATTAGTTTCATTTGTGTAATTTATGCATTATTATCAAGCATATCGCAGAGTTAAACTTGCACTCATTCCATACAATGTATGAAATTATTGTTTTTATCCAAAATTCAGAACTTAAAACAAGAACCATGGAAATTGTTTACCATTCATCAAATAGATCTTACTAAGAAATTGAAACATCATTTCCAGGAATTAAAAACTTATCTGTAAAAATACTTGAAATGGGAAACTAGTTGTGTGTGAGGCACGCTCCACCCAACCATAGGAAATTTTGCTCATTAATCTCTTAGCAAACCTCCACCCCCAAGTTAAGACTATTCACTAGATAAACATCTCACCAAACCCAAAATTTATGAATTTTACACTTTGGCAAACAAGAAATTGGCTTAACTTTGAATTCATGGCAAACAGGGCATTTGGGCCTCCTCGGTTTCATTCTAAAAGGAAACAATGATATACATCAATGTTCTTAGTGCTCATAATTCCACCAAGTTAGCTACACCATTTTCCATGTAGATTGGATGACTAAAGGAAAAAATGGATACATTTTTCAGCAGTACCCGACTCGGAATTGGTTCTTAGACTCAGGATTCAATACCAGTTTTCTTCCACAGACAAAAATCACTCCCCCTCTTTTCTCTAACTCTCCACACACATTGTTCAATGGAGTCATGGATTCTCACCAGGATGAAGGAATGAATATCCTTTGGCATGCATTATTTTAATGCATGGAAAGATGGAACCACATGGGTTCTCCAAGAGACCCGCATTTCCTTTTTTTTTAATTAAACACTATATTTAATCCCACTCAAATCATAATATGATTTTACAATAAGTCTAAAGTCATTTAAACGGGATTATGACTTAGATAAGACTTAGGATATTCTAAGGGTCTAAAGGATATCAAAGGGTCATGGCATAATTTTCCCTTAGGACACTTTAACCCCCTTACTCTCTCTGGTGAATACATGAGTCCCCAACCCCTTCTGCATACCACCTCAGCACAACCAGTTGTATATTTTAATATTAATAATTGTAAAAAACACAATATGTCCATCATTGTAGGCATTCATAGACAATAGTTACATATGGCCATCATTAGACTAGGGTTTTCAAAACAGGGTGCTTATACATTCCCCTCCCCCTTAAAGTATACATGGTCCTTGATGTTCTAATGCTTATATACACACATATATCAAAAAAATTCAAAATGTTGCAGGTGCTTCTCCTGCATTACCTCTTTCAAGTTGGATTTTCAGGGTCGGATCCATCATACCCCTTCACACTGCTCCTATTGGCTTGGACCTTCCAGCTCAACATGTGGATTGTTCACTTCAACAATTCTTTATTTTCCTCTACTTTCCAACTTAGTCAAAGGTTTGAAAATTTTTTGGAAGCCACATTTCTTGTTACCTCTTGCTGGGAATTTATTGAGGTAATGATTACGTCTACAATTCCAACATTTCATTTGATATGGTTTCCTTTGATTCACAGGCTCAACCATCTTTGATTTCTCTGACCTTGGGCATTTCTTGGTTGATAGATCAAGTGAATGCTTCTTCAGAAGGTCGATTTATTTGACATTGTTGATGGTTACTAGGACATCTTTAACTCATTTTGCAGACGGATCGAATCTTGTAGAATCTGAAAATTTACTTCATTTTGTTTTGTCTGAAGTTTCATCATTTTCCCAAGGCTTTCTTGAAAATTTACCATGATCTTAAACATTTTTTCAGCAAGGTGGATAATTCTTTGATCAGATGTCATATTCAATTCATATCTTTCCTCATCCCTCTTTACTCTTTAAGGAAGCAACAACAACTTCCAAATGAAAGCTTTCCTCCACAATTAATCAACATGAATTCATTAGGTCAGCATACTAAAAATCAGGCCATGCTTTTATGAAAAGACTAATTGTACTATTCTTGCTCAGATTTATTTTATACATATCATGCATTTTATGCTTGCATATGCTTATACATACAAATAACCCCAATCAGTTTCATTTTTTCTTTTACAGAAATTTAATTGTTTCAACATTCATTGTTTATTTCAAACAAAATAAATACAACATTTTTAGGTGTAACATGCATTTTCAACATTTTTTTCCTATAAAGTAATAACATAAGTAAAAGGAGAAGATTAAGAGTCCCCCCCTCTTAGTTTTGTCCCAATCAGGAACTCCACAACAACCGTGGCATTGTTTTCTCCTTGGTCTCTTTCTCTTTGAAATGCAAATGCTCAATTTGAAATTTTTTAATTAGAGGAGATACATCCTCAATGCAAGCAACCGAGGTAAAACTCGTCCTTGGATTTGCATAATTTTAGTTAGAGGAGACACATCCTCAATGCAAGCAACTGAGAAAAACTCATCCTTGGCTTTGCATAGTCTTCTTCTTTAGCTCTTCTCTCTTTCTTCAAAATGCAAGTGCTCAGATTTACCATATTCCTCTTCTTTAGCTTTGCTTGTGTACCTAATGGATACACAATAACTAGCAACGTTCATCAATATCATGATGTAAATCACATAGATTTATCATATTGTATTATCATAAACCTAAAAACATATTATTATGTAAAATCTACTTCTCGACATTGAAATACCAGGATTGCGTTCATTCCCTTGAGGTGTAATCAATGTCGGCAACCAATACACAACATAACACCAGGAATGCATCCTCTCCTTTCCGATGTATGCCATGTAGACTGGAATTGCAGCTTATGTGTCTTTTCAAAGCAAAAACATTTTCTGAATATAAATTCCTATAAAAATTATTTTCAGTATTAAATTTGAGGTTAGGGTAACGATTACTCCTTCCTCCCATATTCACATTTCCATTAAACACCATGATGTACACATGGAATTTCTAAAATTCCGAGAGAGCTTCAATGTTGCATTTTTTTTATTCTCTACAAAATAAATTTATATTGCAGTCTCATTTTATGCCTTAACACTTTTAACATTGCATGTTCATAACAACAATTCATACCAAACTGCATAAGATAAAAATAGTTAACAAGTTCAATCAGTTAACATTTTTACCAATTAACAAAATTCAACAAGTTACAATTAGTTAGCACCCACATTAGTTAACAGTTTATATCCACCATCAATTCATCTCAACTAGCATCACATTCATAGCTTTTACTTTATTAAATTAGCATAATTATGGAAGTATTAACAATTCATTTACAGCTAATACTAACATGGTGAACAAGAACCCAAGCATCCAGACCCAAAATATATGAATGCAATGTTCAATATATAAATATTTTAACTAAATTCAAGCACTTCATTGCCATTTCAGAATCTCTTGCACATTTAATATTGCATTCAAATATATATATATATATATATATAATTCTGCAATTACACTATTTGTCATTAAATAACAACATTCCAATATTGCATAATCATAAACCATTCTTGCACAGATAGAATCGGGCATAGGTCCTTCCAAAGAATTTAGTTAGTTGACCAATAAGGCCTTCCTACATGGAATTAAAGACTAAAAAATCACACAATGGTATAGTAGCCATACTTACCATAGCCAAAACCATTAAGCTAGAGACACCACTCAGAATCAATACATACTTTCTGCAATTCATACTCAGCCAAAAGGATTATTCTAACTAAGCATAATAACCTGAAAATAATTCTTTAATAAGCAATTTAAATTTCATGCAGCGCATGCATATACAACTTATGCATTTTCCAACACCTGTCGGACCCACTATGCAACTCTAACATTACTCTAAAATAGAGCACATGAGTAGTCTAGTCATAATTAACTATGCTACTAAATCATTCACTTCATAAACAAACAACAAAAGAAACCATTCAATCAACATGCTCTACACACACGAGCAACAACATACTCTAAAGGATGCCACAAGGAGAAATATGTCTCGCTTTGCATTCTACATTCGAATCACTCATGTTGGTCAAGGAATTGGTGAACAACATTTACTCACCAAATTTCTTCACAACAATTCAGAGTCTTAGCTTCAGCCAACTCGACACCAAACAACCCACTTTCAATCTCGGGTTTCCTTCTAACATCATAACAATGATGCACTTCAGTGTTTTCATGCTCAGGATTTCCACCAACGTTGGTATGTGAGCAATCTTCAATTTCATCAAACATTAGCTATGGGCTAAACAACACATTCCAAAACCCAACAATTCAATTCTCAGCAATTCAGCTCACGGATTCAGGGTAACAAAAAATGGCAACAACATACTCTACAAGCATCATCATGCTCGAAATAGAAGATGAGACACACACACACCAACTGGTTATCAAGCATTCAAGCATTCAACTAGTCATTAAAAATCATTTGAAAGGTCCCAAACCCTACTACCAGCTGGAGGCTTGAGGAAAATACAGGGGTATAAGGATGAAATAAAAGCAATGCACATAAAAACTAAGGCTATGCCAACATGTCCCAAACAGACAAACCAATCATCCTTCTTATGAATTTAAATGCAACTGCGAAGCATTTAATGTGAATCCCACAATTTATGCAACAATATCTCACTGGATAAAATCATCTCACCAGTTATAGATAAATCCATAGCTTCACACTCTCGAGGAGACAAACAATCTTATATTTGCAACTAATTTTTTTAATCAAACAATTGCATACACAATATGATCCATTATAAGCTACATATAAAATAGAGAAACTAAGAGTGTATGTAACATTCCAGCAAGAGGCCAAACTCATGCTTGGTCTCTACTTGCAAAATCTTATTTCATAATTTCAAAACTCAGAAATTATATTTCTATCTAGAAACATAATACATAAAAGATCTTAAACTTCAAGCAAAACTTATGATGAAGTTCCAAATTATTTAAACATCTTGACTTACCAAGATTAACCAGATGGAAACTGATTTAATCCATCATTTCCCATGCAAGATAACCATAAAAGGTTTTCCTTTAATTTTCAAATCAATACAATGAGAGTTGTAGCCTCAACTACTTGTTGTAGCTACAACAACTCCCCTACATTTTCAGCTTAAAATGAAGAGTTCCCCACTTTCAATTTTAAAAATCAATAATCATCCTTCTTTAGTTTGTTGGATCTTGGTTCAATGTCTTTTGACTTCAGTTTTCATCGATCATCATATGACATATTTCTCACCTAATCTCTGGCTTGATTTGCTTGACAGTTGGTTCCCATCTGATCAGTTCGTTCCTTGATTCACTATGTTGAATCCACCATATTGGGATCATGGTTTCATCTTGATTGTTTTAGACATCTTTTGATTCCTATATTGGGTTGAATATTTATTTTATTCATACCTTACGATACTTATAAGACCTAATATTATTTTTTCTTGGTTAGATCCTACCTCAGATCCACAACTTGGAGATGAGCACTACGGGAGAGTTTTTATTTAATTTTGTTTCCTAGCGTTCTAGTACCAATGTTTGTCATCTTTCTCCGACCTCGGAAGTCAGAAAGACGTTCATTTTTATAGATGTTCTTTGACGTGTCGATCTCGACATGATAGTGTCGACATGATAGTGTCGACATGCCAATCTCGACTTTGGCATAGCTGATGTTGCGAACTTGTAACCTTTTTCTCCTAGTTAATGTATCGGTTCCGCGCATTTTTCATATTGATTTGGTGTGATTTACCTGAATATTGATTATTGATCAACTCTGTGGTTTTGTATATTGGAACACAATTTTTATTTGTATTCCATATATATATATATATATATATTGTTTCGATTAGTTGCATCATTTAGTTGATCATTTTGCTGCATCTTTGGCACTATTTTCATTCTTGTTATTCTTCGCTCATTTAGTCACATTTGCAGTTGCTCTTGGGATTTGCTTGAGCTTTCTTTATGCTCTAGGTAGGTTATCATGTTACTCAAGGCATCTGTTGAGCCCAGAATTGGCCCCTTTTAATCATCCTCGATCACATTTTCTTCCCCTGTCCTACACCATTTAGTATGCTAATCAGACCTGTTGTCCTCACTTTATTCCCTCAATCTGCCAAGGTATGACTGATCATTGCTTTATCTTATTAATGCTTATGATTGTGATAATTAAGGTTGTGTATCTCTCAATTGTGCTAACATGTTATGATTTATGAAGGTAGTTTGAGATAAGTGGACTGCAGGAAGGTGGGGCTGAACAAGTCTTGAAAGGAGGGATACTCGCTGCTTAAATGGATCCTCGAGGTTCCAATCATCAATTAATGCACGTGGTTCTAATGCAACATTCTAGACAGAGCTGTGACAGGGCAGCTGTAACAGAATGCACTATAATTGGAGATCTCTAAGTTATTTGTTGCTCGAGTATAATTGTGATCTGGAAAGATCACCACTCCTGGGCCAATCAACAGCTTTCTCACATTTTTCTATGTCTTTACTATGCCACGTTTATAACAGCTTGTATTATTTTTGGGTGCCTGAAGATCAGAGATCTTCATGGCTACCCGTTAATAGGATCGGATGTTATGATCTGCATGTATAAATATGGGGAGCTGTCTCGACCCAGGGGGTTGAACAACGGAGAATTCATTCATTGTATTAGCAGTGGAAGCAAATTGTGTAATCATATTTCTGTTAATATAAAGAGTTACCTCTGAGTTAAAGGAACTTTGCGTTGTTCAGCCAGCATCTCTGTGTGAAGGCTGGGCCCGTCTTCCACAGAGATTGCTGAGTTAAAATAGGATTTCGAATTTATTTTTGTGTGATGTTTTGTTCATGATATTTCCTTTGTACGTAGCAGTAGTAAGTGTGGTGTGGATTTTCAGTATAATTAATATTATACTTCCTTGATATTGGTAAATGGTACAGAGTGACAGTCGACTGAGTAGGAAACTTTCTTTATGCATTTCATATGGTAGTTGTACACAGCTTTGTTCATCCTGCAGTTGAAGATTATTATCCCATGAATACTTGCAATTTATCTTTCCTGTTATGATTGCTGATTTTCATTCCTGTAATTCAATCTATTAGAGCAGTTGAACTCAATCTCTTGCAATTGAATTTCTAAATTAATATTCAGTTTATGCTTATGGTTTTGCAGAGTGATCAGATCGAATAGGTGAGTACTTGTTCTGGGATGTGAATAGGATTTCTTCTTATCTGTAGTTGTGGTTGAATCTTATATCATTTCTTGTTGATACATGATAGGAATTGTAGCATTTAGAAGGCAATTGGGATTACACAGATTCTTGGGATGGGCATAGTTGTTAGAGGATAAAAGTATTCAATCATAATGATTTGGTGTTTAAGCATAGACTGTGCATTTATCCTTTGAAATAAAAGACTTTCTCGGGTTGACAATAAATCTCGTATGCTCTGTATGTTGGTAATAATCTATCTGCATATAGGGTGCTCGTCATTTTGGTGCCGTTGCCGGGGAAGGATAAAAATTAAACACTAATCATTAGTTGCATTTGGTAATTGTTTCTAGTCAGTCTTTTCTTTGCTGAAATGATTTGGTTCGCATGAATACGAGGAGGGTAAAACGCGATCACCTCCCAACTCCCAAAACCCCACAAAATACTAACAGCGCAGGTGGTTTGGGTCGTGGTCGAGGACCACCATTGGGCATAAGGACATTCATCGACGATCTTGTTGACAGAACTGATTCGTCCACCAGGGCTCGTCATCAAGAAACTCCTATCAGAAGAAACCCTGTTGATTTTGGGGCGCCAGCGTCAGGATCCACGGTGGAAAATACTCAAGCAGCCGTGACTCCCTCAGATATCCTTGTTAAGGAAGGAACAGCTGTTACAACTGAACCTGCTGCTACAACTGAGGAAGACACAGCTGTTACAACTGAACCTGCTGTTACAACTGAGGAAGACACAGCTGTTACAACTGAACCTGCTACTACAACTGAGGAAGACACAGCTGTTACAACTGGATCTGCTGATAGAAGTCCGATCTGCCACATTTACGGGAAGGCTGTAACTGAAGAAGAGTGGACGCAGTTCCACCAGAAGTTTGATGACCAGGAACAAAACAAGGATGAAGGAAAAAATGAGGAAAAGAACGCAGGAACGAACGAAGAGGAGATGAGTAACAAACACGAGTCCAACGAGGAAGAGGCGATGGTGGAAAACTATCATCATGAAAATCACTCCCTGCCTGAGGGAACGACAGCTACACTGCAATTTCCGATTCGGCAGCGAGAAGGGACAGCCCCTATGAAAAACATCTCACCATCAGTGTTGCCTCGCTTCCATGGCAGGGCGGCAGAAGATCCAGACGAATTCCTTTTTGAATTTGATATCCTCTGTCGCAGCTATGATTATGTCACCGATGCCCAAAAGCTAAAACTTTTCCCCGCCACCCTGAAGGACAACGCATTACGATGGTTCATGAGCCTTGGGGGAGGAACTGTTACTAATTGGGATAAGATGAAACAAGTGTTCCTAGAGAAATATCAGGAATATTGCAACACCAAGGACAAAAGAGAGAAATTATTCAAAATGGTGCAGAAGGAGGATGAAAGTCTGGATGATTTTGTAGAAAGGCTGCTGTACAATGTGCAAAGAGCCGGGCAGACGAACATGGGGCTGGACGTGCTCAAGATAATCTTGCTTCGTGGGATCAGGGATGATTGTTTAGACATGTTAAATCTACTAGGAAAGGGAGATATATCCAAAGAACCTTTTGAGAAGATTGTGGAATTATGTAAGAGATACTCCAGGGGATCTTCCGGGAACAATAAGCGGGACAAATGGGATAAGCTGGAACGTGATGTCTTCGACAGAACTCAAAAGTCATCCAACGGAGGAGCTACCCATGCAGAGATAGGCAATCTCCTTGAAAATTTTAAAACAGAAATGATGAGCTCCATCTCTTCGGAGATTGATGTCCTGAAGGCAAAACAAAAACAGGCAGTGGAGGATCTCACACTAGGTGTGTTCTGTCCCCGATGTAGAAAGAATCATCCGCTGAAAGAATGCCCACTTGACAAGGTAGAAGTATGTCAGCTGTGTGAGCTGAACCATGACATGAAAGAATACCCCTCACTTCCCCAAGTGAAGGCTGTTCTGCAGGCATCAACTCTAGAAGTGGAATCAGCCTATTTCATTGCACAGAAGAAACCTTGGCAGCCTCGAAATCAAGGTATGCCTCTGGACTCGTTTCCATTTTTGAATAATATGAGCAATTGGAATAATAACATGCAAAATGTGAATACACAATTCCCTTCAAATTATGCTCAGTGGAACCCTTCCCAACCTGCAATGCAAAATTATAACTCATGGGGTCCTTGGACACAGCCACCACATCAACCTACGTCGTGGTCTCCTGGATGGAGGAACTTCCATCTTGGGAACCAGTTTTCTCAACCACCTCCACCTCAACAGTCACCATATTCTCCTCCATACCCTCAATTTCCTCAATATCCTCAATACCCACCTCAGTAGTCGCAGCTGCAGCTGCAGAATAATTATGTCCCTAATATACCGATACGGCCTCAGCTGCCTGCCCAACCTAATCCTAACCCGAATAATAAAACAGTCCATCAATTGGAAACTATCAATATGCCGGCCTACTCTCTTTCCCCTATACCTTGTAATGATATTCGTCTACGATCTAGGAAGATAATAGAACCCGTAATTACAGAAGATGCTCCACCTTCTGTGCATGAAGAAGGAGGGAGTTCACATCATCCATCTGATACAGTTCCTATCACTGAAGGTGCTGAGCATCCCTTGGATGGGACGGCTGAAACATCAAACGATAAATCGGATAATACAGAGCCTACCCAGCTGATAAGGTAACCACCATACCCCGAGAGATTAATGCTACCAAAAATAGGGGGGCAAGCTCAGTTTAACCTCCTAGGAGAGTTAAGGAATCTTTACGTCAAAATCCCCCTTCTGCAAGCTCTTCAAGACGTACCTATTTATGCTAGAACCGTTTAGGACCTATGCACTAAGAAACCAGGGAGGAAACCCAGAGATCCTCCCACTATTCACTTCATAGGGAATTTATCTGCTTTGATAACAGGAAAAACCCCTGTGACCAAGTATGACGACCGTGGCAATCCTACTGTCACTGTACATGTAGGACAGACGCAGATACCCAATGTGCTAGTCGATTTAGGAGCAGCGATCAATGTCATAACAATTGAGACTGTCAAGAAGCTTGGGCTCACTAATTTTAGACCGACCCCTACCATTTTAGAATTGGCAGACAGATCCACCATTAGACCCGAAGGGATTCTGGACGACCTTGTCATCTCAATAGATTCATGGGAGTACCCTGCTGACTTTTTGATATTACAACCAAAATCATAGCTGGGGGGACACCCATTGATCCTAGAGAGGCTTTGGTTGGCCACAGCTGATGCTTGCATCAGCTGTCGATCGGGGTCCATGACTATATCTGATGGTATGGAGACTAAAAACGTCACCCTGTATCCTCCAGCTCGGCCAAGTTTAGAGGCTGAAACTTCCCTTTGGATAGAGTAGGAGGAGGAGGAGGAGGATGTTCAGCCACTATTAACTATTGGGAAGGCCTTAACTTTTAAAAATGAAACAGAGGACGATTCTATTAGTAATTTTATTAGTGAACCCGCTTCAGTGGATAAAGAGGTCTATCAAATCCTAAACATTACCCTTGGTAAGGAAGAACAAGAAAATCTTACGGAAGAAGCACTAGTTGGTGACACAAACATAATCCCAGTTTTGAAAAGTTCAAAGAGTATTCCTATTGAGGTAGATCCTGGAAGGACTTTGAATATCAACCCTAGTCTCTCCTTAGAGGAACAGAGGCGCCTAATCAGTCTCTTGAAGGAACATAAGGGTGCATTCGCCTGGGAGTATACAGACATGAGGGGTATTCCCTCTAAACTGTGCACCCACTATATTTATATTAAAAATGACTCCCGGCCTGTGTGTCAACCCCAACGATGCATGAACCCCAATCTGAGGGATATAGTGAAGGAGGAAATCCAGAAACTTTTGGAGGCAGGATTTATATATCCTATTTCAGATAGTGAGTGGGCTTCCCCACTCGTAATTGTGCCCAAGAAAAATGGTAAATGGAGAGTCTGTGTTGATTATAGGGAACTGAACAAAGCTACGCAAAAGGATCATTTCCCTTTGCCCTTTATTGACCAAGTACTTGATACCCTATCAGGGAAGAAGTTCTTCTCCTTCCTAGATGGGTTCAGCGGGTACAACCAAATTCAGATTGCTCATGAGGACCAGGATAAGACCACCTTCACTTGTCCCTGGGGAACGTTTTCCTACAGGGTGCTTCCTTTTGGTTTATGTAACGCACCGGCAACGTTTCAAAGAGCTGTAATTGGCATATTCTCTGAATTAGTTAATGATAGTATGGAAGTCTTTATGGACGATTTTACTCCCTATGGCAAGGATTTTGAGGAAGCACTGGAAAATTTAAAGAAGGTTTTAATTCGCTGCAAACAGACTCGCCTCTCATTAAGCATTGAAAAATGCCATATGATGATGAGTGAGGGAGTGGTATTAGGGCATTTCATCTCTACCGATGGCATTCAGGTGGATCCTTCAAAAATTAAGGTGATAAAAAATATACCTACTCCTTCAACTTAGAAAGAGGTGCGAAGTTTTCTGGGACATGCTGGATATTACCGGAGGTTTATAGAAAACTTCTCCAAACTTGCTTCTCCTTTGTTTTCTTTGTTAATGAAGGATGCACAGTTTGTGTGGAGTGAAGCATGCCAGACAGCGTTTGATAAGCTTAAGGAGAAGCTGTCCACAACTCCTATCCTAAGGGGACCTAATTGGACCCTACCCTTCCACATTTCTTCAGATGCTTTTGATACCGCCATTGGAGCAGTACTAGGACAGCAGGATGGTCAAGTACCTTATGCCATCTATTATGTTAGTAAAAACTTAGCCCCTGCTGAACTTAATTATACTGTTACCGAAAAAGAATTCCTTGCTATTGTTTACTCTATTAATAAATTTTGACATTACATTACTGGGTATCCTACATTTGTGCACACTGACCACTCTACCATTAAGTATTTAATGAACAAACCTGTCACCAATGCCAGAGTGACCAGGTGGCTCTTGTTATTACAGGAATTAGATATTACCATTATAGATAAACCTGGAAAAGAAAATGTTGTTGCTGATTTTTTATCTCGTTTTACTAACAGTGATGACAGTTTGCCTGTTGAGGACTCTTTTCCAGATGAACATCTATTTGCACTTTCAGCTCATTCCCCTTGGTATGCAGACGTCGCTAATTATTTGGTTGCAGGAAAGCTCCCTCCACACATGTCTAAACAAGAAAAGAGAAAAACCATCCAGCAAAGTACCAGGTATTGTTGGCTCAATGGTCATCTCTTCTACACAGGGCCTGATCTTGAGATTAGGAGATGTGTAAGGGAAGATGAGATCTTTCACATACTGAAAGCTTGTCATGATGGACCTTGTGGGGGACACTTTGCAAACAAAAGAACAGGGCATAAAGCGCTGCGGATGGGCTACTATTGGCTGACTCTGTTCAGGGACGCTAAAAGGTATGTTCAGTCCTGTGACAGCTTCCAAAGGATGGGCCAGCCTAATAAAACAGATCAGATGCCTCTACAACCTCAAGTAGTAGTTGAACCATTTGATAGATGGGCATTGGATTTTGTTGGCCCTATCAGCCCTCCTTCCAGACAGAAAGTTTACATTATGGTTTGTACTGATTACATGACCAAGTGGGTACAGGCTGTAGCTTTGGCTAAGGCTAATGACCAGGCGGTGATTGATTTTCTGTACAGTGAAATCTTTACCTGCTTTGGGGTACCGAAGGAAGTAGTTATCGACGGGGGGCCGCAATTCATCTCACACCAATTTGAATCCTTGCTTCGGAAGTATCATGTGCAACATAGGGTGGCTTCACCTTACCACCCCCAAGCCAATGGTCAGGTGGAAAGTACTAATAAAGTTATTGAAGCAATCCTTACTAAAACAGTTAAGAGCCATCGAAAGGATTGGGCTGACAGGCTTCCGGAAGCACTGTGGGCATATCGCACAACTTGGCGCAACACTATAGGGTTCTCTCCCTATGATCTAGTGTATGGAAAGAGTGCCATCTTTCCAATTGAGTTTGAGATCAAAACCCTGAAAACAACCACCGAAATGAATATGGATGTAACAGAAGCCCAGAAGAAAAGATTGAATCAACTAAACGAATTGGATGAGAAATGGTTAGCTGCAGTAGACCAGACCGTGTTGCTTCAGCAACAGAGATCCAACTGGCATGACCGATTTATTAAAAAGAAAATCTTCCATGAGGGAGACTGGGCATTACTATATGACTCCAGGTTCAAAAGGGATTTTAAAGGTAAATTACGTACAAGGTGGCTGGGTCCATATTTGGTAGACAGGATATTTGACAACGGCACTGTCCGTCTGGTAACCATCGATGAAAATCGTATACCATTACTTGCTAATGGCCACAGACTGCGACTGTATCGTAAGCCTATTTCGCAAGATGCATTCATTTCGCAAATTATCGCCGATCCAAATTATCAACTGGCACCAGAGCAGGAATTTCTCTCTGCCTTTGCCAATCCTTAAACTGAAAATCGCATTTTGAATTACTGTACATAAATAATCTTCTTTCTTTCCTGCTGTAGCGTATAATTGTTTTTTTTTCTATTTGCATTTGATCTTCGCGTTTGTTGTTGTTTTTCAAAAATTTCCAGGGAAGCGTCAGGGGAATGACTAGATTGGGCCTATCAAATGAGAGTCATCTTGCTATGCCTTCCTATGCTGCATTTTCCTTTTCCTTTTCCTTAAAAATTAAAAAAAAAAAAAAGGAAAAACATTTCCGGCAGCTGCAACACATTTCCCGGCAGCTGCAACATCTTTTTCGGCGGCTGCGACAAATTCTCCGGCAGCTGCGACATATATCCCGACAGACGTAAACCCTTTTTCCCGGCAGCCGTGAACCATTTCCCAGCCGCTGCAATATCGTTTTCCCAGCATCCGTAAAACCTTTTCTTTTTCTCGGCAGCCGTAAACCATGTCTCAGCGGCTACAACATCATTTCCCAGCGGCTGCAATATCTTTTTCCTGGTTGCCGTAAACCCCATGTCCCAACGGCTGCAACATCATTTCCCAGCGGCTGCAATATTGTTTTCCCGGTGGCCGTAAACCCCATGTCCCAATAGCTGCAACATCATTTCCCAGCGGCTGCAATATCGTTTTCCCGGTGGCCGTAAATTCCATTTCCCGGCAGCTGCAACAACTTTCCCAGCGGCTCCAACATCTTTTTCCGACAGCCGTGAACCATTTCCTCGCAGCTGCAATATCGTTTCTCGGCAACCATAAAATCTTTTTCCCCACGGCTGTGAACCATTTCCCGGCAGCTGCAACAACTTTCTCAGCGGCTGCAACATCTTTTCCCGTCAGCCGTGAACCATTTCCCATCGACTGCAATATCGTTTTCCCGGCGGCTGTAAACCCTTTTTCCCGGCAGCCATGAACCATTTTCCGGTAGCTGCAACATATTTTTCGGTGGCTGCAACTTATTTCCCGGCGACTGCGACATATCTCCTGGCGCCGTAAAACTTTTCCCTGGCAGCCGTGACTTTTTATTCCGATTGCTGTAAAAACCTCTTTCCCAGCTGCCGTGAACCATTTTTCAGTAGCTGCAACTTATTTCCCGGCGACTGCGACATATCTCCCGGCGCCGTAAAATTTTTCCCTGCCAGCCGTGACTTTTTATTCCGGTTGCCGTAAAACCTTTTTCCCGGCTGCCGTGAACCATTTTCCGGTAGCTGCAACATATTTCCCGGCGGCTGCAACATATTTCCCGGGGCCTGCGACATATCTCCCGGCGCCGTAAAACTTTTCCCTGACAGCCGTAATTTTTCCCGATACCGTAAATCCTTTTCCCGGTGGCCGTGAATCTTTCCTGGCGGCTGCAACATCTTTTTCGCCGGTCGTGATATCATTTCTGGCAACTTGCATTGGTAACTCCTGTGTTAACGGAAGAATTGCTCCAAACCTGCTAAACTATGGCTCTGATTCATCCCAGTCATGCCGGCGAACTCATCATTCCGACCCCAAGGACGCGATGGTTTGTGTTTCACTGGCGGAAGGAATTATTGCATTATCCTAGTCATCATGATCAGATTTATCACTGTGCATGAGTTTGGTTCCGCAACGTCACCAATCGCACACTCCACCATTCTCCACAGGCTATCTGACGCACATTCTCATGAGGTATGGCTTTAATTTATCACGTGATTAAGTGTTGATATAACTGAACAATATCAGTCGTACCTTTATTCGTATCACCATTATTCCTAATTAAACCTTGCCCTCATACGACGTAAACACTAATAACTGCCACCTTCCCCAATTTGGAATGGAAATTTCGAACGTTTTTCTGTGCTCAACTTTCCAAATTTGCCCATTCCCTCAATGTCTCCGCTCAGGGATTCGTACATCCTCTGTGCTGCAACTTCCATTCTCAGATTCTGTAATCTGTGGGATAGCAACTTCAACTTGCAGCCAGGACCATGGGGATTCCATTTCGTCATGAACCTTTGAATACACAGGAACTCAGGAAAAATCTTCAAGTTCTTGCCATCTTTCAAGCCGCCGGCTAGCTCGAATTTTTTGAGCGACTAGATGGATTCAATCGGGAAGCAGCCTTGCAATTTGCTTTAAACCTCACCAAAACTCACTCC
This sequence comes from Larix kaempferi, assembly GCA_027924585.1. Lineage (NCBI taxonomy): Eukaryota > Viridiplantae > Streptophyta > Pinopsida > Pinales > Pinaceae > Larix > Larix kaempferi. The sequence goes on along the minus strand of BSBM01000451.1, from coordinate 3,763,548 downwards.
ACGGTGTGGGGGCTGCGCATAGAAGTCTCCGAGGCCATTATATCCGAGGTTACGACCATCCCGCTAGTGAGAAAGCCATGGTTTAACCGACGAGTCCCCACAACTACTGCACGGGAAGCATTTTTACTGGAGGGGGAGCAAGTTCAATCATCCAGAAGAGGGATCACACTGCACTCATTACCGCGGACATGGGACCAGGTTGCTGTCTTTCTCAAGAAGTACATTACTTGTGAAGGTAGATATCAAACTGTTTATAACTCTGAACTCCCTTTACTTTCTCATCTCCGCCATGGCATTTTATTGAACATTCCATATTATCTACTGCATGACTTGCATCATATGGCGACATTTGTCCAGTCTGCTAAGCACCCACTTTCCTCCCTCACCCACCATGGCCTTATCAAATTAATAATTGTAAGAACCCTTTCCCAGCATCATATAACCTGGGAGCAATTCACAGCTCGAGCTCAGCAACCCGCTCCCTTGCGGGTTGTCCCATTACAGCAGGTACGAGTTCCACCACAACAGGAGGACCGAAGTCCCTCCACTGAAGTTGGGGGGGGGGGGGTGAAATTGAAGAAGAAGAGAAACCGGGGGCACAAGCAGAGCCATTTGGGGGGGATGAAACTATATTAGAAGAAGAGCAACCGGGGGCACAAGTAGAGCCATTTGGGGGGGATGAAACTGCATTTGAAGAAGAGCAATTGGGGGCACAAACAGAGCCATTGGGGGAGGGTGTAGATAAAAATCTTGTGGAAAACCTAGATAACAGGGCAGCTCCGACAGTAGAAGGTGAAATTGGAGCAACATTAAATGCTGCGACAATTGAACCTGAAGGTGACAGAGCCAGGGAAATAGAAGAAAACATTGAGCTGGTAACTATTGAATCCTCACCTGAGTGGGTAGGAGGAGCTTTAATTGAAGAAGAACAACATGAGGAGCAAGAAAACATTCCTTCGACCTCAGCTGTGAATCTCTATATACCAGCTCCACAAAAGAAGACACCACAAAGGAAAAGAAAGAGATCAATCAATGAATTTAACATAACCTCACCAATCAGAAAGAAAAGAACTAGATCAGCTACAGTAGCAGAGGCAGCCAGAAAAAGATGGGAAACCCTAGAGGCACAGGTTGAACCCCTGATCCTTGTACCGAGACCAATGGATGCTCCACAAAGGCCAGTTGAGGAAGAACCCAGAATCGAAGGACTTCTGGCTGAGAACACACTGTTAAAAGAGGATCTCCAAGTACTTCGAAGGGAATTGGAAACCTGGAAGGAAACCTGCAGAAAACTAGGTGAAAGGAAACTGTATACATTGGTAGAGGCTACAGACCAACTGGAGGAATCAAACTCTATCGAGCCTGGCAAGGAAGATGAACGAGTAATCTGTCCCACCTGTGGAGAAATCTTCAAGGAGGCAGGCCACAAAATTATACTTCGTACCTGCTCAGCACAACAGCCCGCGCCCACAATAGAGGAAGCTGCAGAAAAAGAAGATGTTGCCACACAAGAACCAGCATCTTTAAAACTCCTTGCTGAAGCTGCCACCAATCCTGTGACAGAGGAGCTAAGGGATGAAATCATGTATGATGATGGGGATAAAGAATATACTATAACCCCAGAATGCTCCCACGACACAGAGATTATAGAGCAGATAGGAGAAGAACATGGGATGGAGGACACTCTGGAGCTTAATAAAGAATATACTGTAACTCCAGAATACTCCCACGATACAGAGATTATAGAGCAGATGGGAGAAGAACCTGGAATGGAGGACACTCTGGAGCTTAATGAAGAATTCTATACTGTAACCCCAGAATGCTCCCATGACACAGAAATTTTAGAAGATGAGCCACAAAGGCAAGACATTGATAAACTTGAACAGGGTGCTGTAACACAAGAACCAACAAACCTGAGTATACTTGTCCAATCGGCCAAACAGATGGGAGAAGAACCTGGGATAGAGGACACTCTGGAATTTAATGATGAACTCTGGGTTGTAACCCCAGAATGTTCCCATGACACAGAGCTCATAGGAGAAGAATTGCAACAACAGGAGGATGAAGAGCAAGCCAGGATGTTGCTACACAAGAACCAACATCCTTGGAGGCTGCAGCAGGAACTCCTGAATTTCAATTAGAAGATAACCTTGGAATGGATATCATTCCCGATACACAGTGGAGTGAGGATGAACAGGTAAAAACACAATCCTCAGGTGACACCGAAATCTTGGAGGAGGAGCTGTACAATGAGAAAGATATTCAATCTCAGCAGCAGAAGGACAAAGAAGACACTGTTACACAAGAACCAGTGTCTCTAAAAGCAATGAAGGTAGCTGCTGAAAAGAGTCTAAAGGATGTTGCTGTTACACAAGAACCAGCAACTCTCATATTAGACTTAGATGTGCTGGAAGACACTGTCCCACAAGAACCAGTGCTTCTACCTCCTAGAAATGTCATTGATTTGGACTCAGAATAAGATTTCCTTTCAAGTCCTCCCCAGGCACAGCATATAATGAGACTGCAGGAAGAAGTGATTTCTACTTGCACCAACTACATTTCCAGACACCAGCAGGCAACATTGGAAAGTATTGGGTTACTCACAGAGGCTTTTTAAAGACAGATGAGGTGCATGAGTTTCCCTACGACTTTTCTTCCCTCCATGAATAAGAGCTCAGTACAGGACTCAGACTCCAAATGATGCAGGTTGTTGCATGAGGACATGCAACAGGATAGTTGGGGGGAGATGTTGAGCCCAGAATTGGCCCCTTTTAATCATCCTCGATCACCTTTTCTTCCCCTGTCCTACACCATTTAGTATGCTAATCAGACCTGTTGTCCTCACTTTATTCCCCCAAGCTGCCAAGGTATGATTGATCATTGCTTTATCTTATTAATGCTTATGATTGTGATAATTAAGGCTGTGTATCTCTCAATTGTGCTAACATGTTATGATTTATGAAGGTAGTTTGAGATAAGTAGACTGTAGGAAGGTGGGGCTGAACAAGTCTTGAAAGGAGGGATGTTCGCTGCTTAAAAGGATCCTCGAGGTTCCAATCATCAATTAATGCACGTGGCTCTAATGCAACATTCTAGACAGAGCTGTGACAGGGCAGCTGTAACAGAATGCGCTATAATTGGAGATCTCTAAGTTATTTGCTGCTCGAGTATAATTGTGATCTGGAAAGATCGCCACTCCTGGGCCAATCAACAGCTTTCTCACGTTTTTCTATGTCTTTACTATGCCACGTTTATAACAGCTTGTATTATTTTTGGGCGCCTGAAGATCAGAGATCTTCATGGCTGCCCGTTAATAGGATCGGATGTTATGATCTGCATGTATAAATATGGGGAGTTGTCTCGACCCAGGGGGTTGAACAATGGAGAATTCATTCATTGTATTAGCAGTGGAAGCAAATTGTGTAATCATCTTTTTGTTAATATAAAGAGTTACCTCTAAGTTAAAGGAACTTTGCGTTGTTCAGCCAGCATCTCTTTGTGAAGGCTGGGCCCGTCTTCCACAGAGATTGCTGAGTTAAAATAGGATTTCGAATTTATTGTTTTGTGATGTTTTGTTCATGATATTTCCTTTGTACGCAGCAGTAGTAAGTGTGGTGTGGATTTTCAGTATAATTAAGATTATACTTCCTTGAGATTGGTAAATGGTATAGAGTGACAGTCGATTGAGTAGGAAACTTTCTTTATGCATTTCATATGGTAGTTGTACACAGCTTTGTTCATCCTGCAGTTGAAGATTATTATCCCATGAATCCTTGCAATTTATCTTTCCTGTTATGATTGCTGATTTTCATTCCTGTAATTCAATCTCTTAAAGCAGTTGAACTCAATCTCTTGCAATTGAATTTCTAGATTAATATTCAATTTATGCTTATGGTTTTGCAGAGTGATCAGATCGAATAGGTGAGTACTTGTTCTGGGATGTGAATAGGATTTCTTTTTATCTGCAGTTGTGGTTGAATCTTATATCATTTCTTGTTGATACATGATAGGAATTGTAGCATTTAGAAGGAAATTGGGATTACACAGATTCTTGGGATGGGCATAGCTGTTAGAGGATAAAAGTATTCAATCATAATGATTTGGTGTTTAAGCATAGACTGTGCATTTATCCTTTGAAATAAAAGACTTTCTCGGGTTGACAATAAATCTCGTATGCTCTGTATGTTGGTAATAATCTATCTGCATATAGGGTGCTCGACAGCGTCCCCCCCTAGCTCTGGTCTTCATTGCATAAACTGACTATTTGAGATGATGACTAGTTATTACCTTCGTTTTTAGGATTTTGATTGATTATTTGATTTTGCCTCTCATAATTCTAGATCTTGCATTAGTTTGGTATTTGAGGTTGATTGAGTCTTTTTTTTTACTTTGGCATGTCTAGAATCATGATATTTTGTAGATAATTATATCCTATTTAAAGTTTTTTTGTTTAGATTAGTTTAATATTTTTTATGTTTAATTTAATCTTATTGAAATTATTTCTAATATTCATGATCATGCCTTGGTTTTTATTAAATTACTTTTTGAATTTGAAAAATATCTTTTATTAAATTTATATGATGAACTCACACAATTTGATTTTATGAAATCGACATTTTTAACAAAAAAAAACACATCGTGATTTTTGAAATTGTTGAAATTAAAATTTAATATTTATGAATGTGAAACATAAAAAGCATTTGATCATGGATGATATTTTCATTTTTAAAAAACTTAAATTGATATTCCAAAATATAAAATATCTTTTGTTTTCTTTTGCAAATTAAACAACCCAAGGCGTCAACACTACTCTTTGACTTTATACCCAGAAATTGAGTGTTGAAACCCAACTCTGTTAATTATCATTAGCTACATTTACCCAGAGGCTGAGTGTTGTAGCTTCAATCTGCTAATTGACATTAGCTACATTTACCCATAGGTTGAGTGTTGGCATTCGCTCTTATACCAATTTGGAATGCACCATTTGTTACACTAGACTTAAAACACACTAATATTTATTTTTTAAAATGTTACATGGATAGTAGTTATATGCATTCTTATAACAAATGCATAACCAATATAAGCATTTAGAAAAAGCTTAAAATATTGCGTGAAACTCATATTCACATGCATATATACATAATAATTTTATGCATAATTGCGGAAACATAAGTATTTCCATGTGCCACATATTTAACACATATGAATGTGTACCATTTTATACTTCATAATAGAGTTTATATTAATATACATTATACCGGACCAAAAATAAACTAAGTCTTGGACAACAACATTTCCAAACTTTTCCTTATAAATTCGTTCTTGAGAACTGCGCAGTAAACATTTTGTTGAGAACTACGCAGTAAAAACTCTACAATAAGAACTGCGCGGTAAAACACTATCTTAGGAACTGCATAGTAAGAAATGCGCAGTAAGAACTTCATAGTAACTGCACAATATGGTTCACATAAATGGAACAATGCAATTATAGCTATATACATAGACAATTTTCAAGTTGTGTAATTTCCATATTATTATGACAAGGAAAAACAATATTCTAACATATTCATTTAAACTTAATGTGCAGTAAGAACTATCTTAGGAAATTGTTCACATAAATTGTCTAGGATAACAATTACCAATCTATCCAAAACATGAAATGTAATGACAATTCCTTACTAATTCAACCCACGGTATTTTTCATGGAACCCATACGATTCCAATTCTTGTAAACTAAAAACAAATACCACTCATTATTGGCCCATGGTATTTGTAGAAATGAACAAGGCTAAATTTAGAATTCGACATAAACATTTCAACTTCTTTGAGTAAACAAATTCATCCTATGGTTTTTAAATACATAATACCATTCCATGCAAGGCACAATAAACAAGGTTGAATTTAAACTTTGACATAGACATTCAAATTTATTTGAATAAGCAAATTCATCCCATGTTTTTTAAATACAAAATTCCACTCAATGCAAGGCATGATAAACAAGCCTTAGCACATGGTAATTGTAAATAAAACAAGTGAATTCTACCTATGGTTTTCAAAAACAATAATACCATTAAACGAAGGCACAATAAACAAACCTTAGCACGTGGTAATGTTGGTTGTGGAGCCAGATCTTCCAGTCTCATAGATGATATTGTCTCAGCCGTGTACCCCAGCCTTATATGATATGAAAAAGGATTGTACACTTGTTCCCCAACCTTGGGGTTCAGGGAAAATGGGTTGTTTCACCAACAGATTTTAGGCCCATGGTTTTGGGTATCCCATGGTATTTTTCCCATTGTATTTCCCCTATAAAAGAAAGACATTGTAATACGGATAGGGTAAGAGATGTATTAGGTATTATGCATTGTAAAGATCTCTGAGATCGTGAAGAGAGACTGTGAAAGAGTGTGAAGAGGAACTGCAGTGGCTATGTTGTAGGTTGTATCCCTTCACTTTTTTGGATGGTATAATAATAAGGACTGGAAATTTCAGTGTGGACGTAGCCCATCTTGGGTGAACCATGATATATCGGTGTCTCTCTTGTAATGTGTTTGTGTAATTATATTTGCATTTCTGTTTCTGCGGTCCTGTTTTTCTAACAGGTAATTGTTTACAACTTACCTATTAAGAAAAATGGGCTGAGGCCATCTTTGACATAATCATTTAAAATTATTTGATTAATTATTTCAAACATTTATTTTAATTCTTAAGAACTATTTTCTTATAATTATATATCTTCAACATTGTTGGAGCGAGATCAATAAGGGACTAGTTTTGGAGAACGCACGCAAATATGTGGACCGCTCACATGCAATAAATAGGCAGAAGAGCGCAAAAGAGGGAAAATGGTTATGGTTTTGTTCCGTTAGACATATTTTTGGTCAGGTTGTGGAATTCCGCCCCCCCCCCACTAGAAAAACTATAAATAGATAGATAGATGTGTGGAAAGAGGGGTGAAGAGAGAGAGAGAGAGAGAGAGAGAGAGGAGTGAAGAGAACTAATGAGAGGTGCGATATTCTTTTGTCTAGGGTTTCTGTCGCGCAGTGTGCAGGAGATGTATGGTTATGGATGATTGATAATATAATGAATATGTTTTGGAGACCCTTTTGTGCACTATTGAATGCTTTTCAATATGATGTTATGAATGCTAGTTCTAATTATGGATGATGTTTCTAAATGATAGATCTGAATATGTTTATGTTTAGTATGTTGTTAGAGATGCGATGTATGTGCACATAAATGATACAATTGCCTCCTAACCCTTCATGTATGTAGAAACATTATTCCTATATCCCCCCCTTGGATGCCTCGGGTGAGACTTCATCTATTTAAAAGTTGATGTCGTATGGGCCAGTATCTATTGGCTTTGTTGGTCTTTTCATGTTAGAACTCGGGTCTGCCCTCCGCACTCCAAAAAATGGTTATTTTGTTGGGAATCGGATCGGATATTGAAGGGGATGTGGAGCCCAACTAGACAAGATATAGATAAGTTGCTAGATGAGAAACAATGCGAGTTTGCACGAGAATAGAACCCTAATCCAAGATTAATTGAAGAGGACTGGTTGGGAAGATATGTATTTTCAGAGTTCAATGAAATATTTTTCTATGAGTTCCCTGTAGTAATAGTGGATTGATTGCTTAGATTGGTGGATACAAATCCAAAATATAGTCCTGTAATTTCAAGAAATTAGACCCCTAAATAGATTCAATGATTGAAAACTACGAGTAACCCTATCTCACGCACAGTTGATTAATGGATAGATAGTGTATTGGAAGGGTACATTATTGAGTTTTCCATAAGTGGGATAAGATCCTATTGTGATGTGGAGAGAAATTTCCTGAAGGGACTGCATAGACAATATGTTAGTCGAATAGCTACTTGGATTAAGATGTTATTTTGTGACAAGCGTTGCATGACAATGGAATCTCAACACTATTTTTTTTCCGCATACCGGGGAACTGGGGGATGACCAAAGAAGGGTTTGAGAGGATGGTAGGAAAGATGATGGTGGAACGAATGAGATAAGGATGATAAAAGGGGAAAGTATGATATACATAGAAGTGGGATTTCTGCGCAGTGGAAAAATATTTAGGAGAGATAGGAAGAGGACTGCGACTGAGAGAGAGGAGCAGTATACTAAGTTTGAAGAAAGTGATTACTGTGCAGAATACCTGACTGAAGGGAAATCGTACTTGGAAGGAAGGGATTATCATCGTAATTGAAAGGAGGAATGGATCCCTACTCCAATCCAGATCTGTGTGGAATCTACAATCCCAGGTGCGTATCCATCATCAAAGGTAAGACCTAGTTCAGTAGCTAAAGTAGTGTTAGTTAGTGCAAACAGTAGTGGCAGTAGTAGTCAAAAGCAACAAGGTAGTAGAAGTGGTTATACAAATCCTACGTAGCCAAACACACCATCAATAAATATAGTAGATCTGACACTTAGGATGCCTATATTCTATGGGAATGGAAATGAATATCCAAAGCAACATTTGTTTTTGTATAATAATATTTGGGAAATAAAGCAGGTCCAAGACAAAGCTGAAAACATAGCGCAGTTGGGTGCTACAATATGAGAGTGGGAATTACATTGGTATATGAAGTATCAAAATTCCATACCACATGGACAAGTTAGAACTGTCACGTAGATATGTGATGCATTCAAAACAAAGTTCTGGAATCCCAGGTCCAAGTCGCAGTGTATTACGGAACTGAAGGGAATTAAATAGATGTCAAATCAAACTATATGGAGCTTTGATCAAATATTCAAGAGATTGTTAGATTACATCCCTTTTGAATTCCATATGAAGCAACATAAAGAATGGTTTATTGTTGCATTATTACCACACATTCATCAACCATTGGCGCAATGGGAACTCGCAACACAGAGGGATGTGTTAGAACTAGCAATGAAATTAGAATCTCCCCCTGCAGTAGACACCAATTTAGGTATGGCTCAAGTTCAATCACAATTATAGGAGTTGACATTGCAGATACAGGTGATAATAAAAGGGAAGGAGAAGCACGAAGGAGTATGGTGTACTACTTGTCATACAGAAGGTCATCATTAGGGATAATGCCCCATGATCACAGACTATTTGGCAGCAGGTCACCCAAATTTCTTGGTTCTTGGACCACGAGGAGAACCCTAGTGTGATATCTGTAAGGTTTGGGGACATCCGAGAAATAATTGTCTGAAGATGCAGATGTATCATACTACACCTCAGAATTTATTTTGCAACTTTTGTAAATCGGTAGGGCGCGATGAAAAGAATTGATATGCACTAGAAATTATGAGGGAAATAAATTTAGACTTATACAGAGTCCCAACGGACCCTGGAACAATAGAAGGAGCAGTGCAGTATAGTGCACCAGTTGGAAGAGGAGGATTCCGAGGACGTGCAAGAGGAGGATTTGGGGGATATGGTTGAGGAAGGGGCCTGTAATATGTTATAATTATTGCAAGGAAGGTCATTATGTGTGAGAATGTATGAAACCCTATTCTACATGTTCATATTGTCATGCGATAGAGTATTGTCCACAATTAATAGCTAAACGAAAGGAGAGGAGAAGCCAGAATCAGAATCAAAATCGAAACCTAAATCAGAATCAAGACCAACATCAAAATGTACAGATGATAGCTACAAAACCTTGGGAGGATCAAAATAAGGTAGTCATAGTTAGAGGCAGAGGAGTCAAAACTGAAATAGATGCGATAAGTGCGGAGAATCAGAAAATACCTCTAGTTAGAAAGGTGGCATCATCTCAACCAAACTTTCATTTTGGGAATGAAAAATAAACTTATTTTTATGTGCAAGATGAACTGTGACAATTGGAGCAAGGTGATTATTTTATGCCAGAGATTTAGGATGGTCGTCTCATCTATGATATGCCTCCTATATATGATTATGTTGTTTCAGGAGATTCAAAGAAAAAGGTAAGTACTGTAGAAATTTTATTGAAGAGTTTCTTGGAATTAGTTAAAGATGGATCAATTGTGAACACTATATGTAAAATAATAGATCAATGTGCAAAAGAAAGGTAGGGGTACAAAGCAGTAAATAATATTCAACGTAGAAGAAGAACCAGTAAGGAATTCAGTTTAAGCGCACAAATAGGAGAATATGGCATGGATTATGTTATATTAGATTTTGGATTAGATGTGAATGTCTTGCCAAAGAAAACCTAAGAATCTATCGGTAAACCTAAGATGGTTTGGTCTCTATTGCAGTTATGACTAGCCAATCAACTTAAAATATATCCTATTGGGAGGCTTGAAGGAATAACAATTGGTGTCAATGGCGTGTGTAGCCTAGCAGATTTTGAGATTATTGAAATAGAAGATAATAGCAGGCCATATACCTCATTACTAGGGTTGGATTGGGACTTTTATAACCAAGTAGTTATCAATTTGAAAAGAATACAAATGGTGTTTGAACCTTGAGATTTGAGAGTAGTTTCCCTATTAGATCCAAATGAATCCAAACGTTATGTGGAGCCTATGACCATTAGTTTCAAGGATGGAGAAATCGATCAGCTATACAACGTGACTGCGCGGATGGATGATTATGTGGATCCAATAGAAGATGATGTATTAATTTGAAACAGTATCATGTAACACCCTGTTTTTGAACCAAAATGTAATTATGGAAATATGGATGATATGGATAGAAGACAAACTTGAACTATGTAATTATGTACATTTTATATTTAATACAAAGCACATGACTACTACAGAAAAAGAAGGACGAAGATCATGATATGGGGGGCTATCCTTCCACAAGGGTGAGATGATCATCCTAATCCTATGGACTAGAGGGGGAAAACATGTCCAATTCCAAATATGACACTTGTCTAACTCTCCTTAGAAAAGCGGGAAATGTGTCCAACCGCAAGGATTCCAAGTGGCTAGTTCCTATCAACCTTGATGCCACTTGGCTAGTCTCAACCATGCATATAAATAGTGAGATCTATCCCATTCTTCCATAATTCCTAGGAACTAGAGGGGGAAAACATGTCCAATTCCAAATATGACACTTGTGTAACTCTCCTTAGAAAAGGGGGAAATTACGGTATTTTTTAAGGATTATAATAGTATACTTAAGTATAGTATTCTAGGCGATTATTTTGGATTCAAAAATATATATATATAGATAGGTAGGCAAATATTAAAGATGAAACATACAATTTACTATTGAAAATTGTAAATTTTGGCGAATATTATGATAAAAAAACATATTTTATGTAAATATAGGCGACATTAGTGACTAAAAATAACCAAATAGTGAATTTATTTTTTGAAAAAAAACTCAAAAAACAACCAATTGGCAAAATTTCGCCCCTAACAATTTCCCTGGGGGAAATGTGTCCAACTGCAAGGATGCCAAGTGGCTAGTTCCTATCAACCTTGGTGCCACTTGAATAGTCTCAACCATGCATATAAATAGTGAGATCTAGCCCATTCTTCCATCATTCCTTCCTATTAGAGACACCCATTTTGGTTAGGAGACCATTGTTTCATCATTTTTCCAAGGTGGAACCATCATTGCTATAAGAACTAAACCACGAATGGCAGTGTTGTGGCTACAACACCCTCCCCAATATTCGAAAAAATTTGAGCCCCTCCTTTACTTTTGAAGAGAAAGTTTGTTTAGGAACCTAAAGGCCATCAGAACCTTTTCCTTACTTAGTTCATCTTGAGAAAAACTTTGCTTGATTCTTTTTTAGTCCAATTTTTGTGTGTTTTGGCCCGAGAAAAACTCATGATTTTAAGCCACAACAATGGAAGAACTCATCTAACTCTACCGAAATGGAGAGAAAATTTGGCTAAGTTAAAGAATCGGCGGAAGAACACGCCAAGCCTTTCCCAAACAGCAGAAGAACTCGGACAACTTTACCGCAACTGCGGAACTTTTAAGATAACTTTTTCGCGACGACGGAAGATCTGGGCCAACCTTGCCGAAGAGGCGGGAAAAGAACCAAGACAAATATCGGCGGAACAAACTTACGAGATTTTTCCACAATGGCGGAGAAACCCACCTAAATCTCCTGCAGCGGCGAAAAAAAAAGAATAGGTCGAACTTTGGCGGAAAAACTTGCCCAGTTTTCTCGAAACAGCGGAAGAATTCAAGTAACTTTTCCGCAATGGCGGATAAAATGACACTTTTTTCGGTGGTTACTTCGCTCAATATTTTTCCCGCAAAGGCGGAAACACTCACATAACTTTTCCGCAATGACGGAGAAACTCAATTAAGTTTTCTGATTCGCAACTTCACACCGTTCTTCTGCAGATGAACTCTGATAATTCTTTCGAAATGGCGGGAAAACTCATTTTTTCTTTCCGCAACGATCGGAAAGGTTAAGAAAGTCCTTTCGGTTTTGGCGGTCACACTTATTGCCGAATGTGCCGATTTGACCCATCCGTACGCCTCATTAACCCCGTTTATTTTCACATCTACCCTATTAATGGCTCGCACGCGTCAAAATCCTTTATATAGGACATAAACCCCGTTGAAAAGTTTCATTGTTTCCATGGGTTAGAGAGTTTGTTCCCATTTTTTGTTTGAAATTACAAGCACCTACTCCAGGCTCGCCGGTTCCGCAGTAATGTCAACATCCACATAACGATCATCTTCTAGCAGGTTAGTACCCTTTCAAACCTCGTAGCCTCAATTGCAGTGATTCTTTCTCGTCGAGGTAAATGATATTTTCATGGTTCTGTTCGTTTTATCCTAACCATGGCAAGGTTTTCAGTCTAAACTTGGCCATAGCTGACCCATGCTCATACCCAACTAAACACCCTAAAGCCTGTTTTCATATGAACATAGAAGCCTCTAGAACCTCGAGCACCCATTGTGTAAACGTTAAGGGAATCCGCGGCAGGCCTCTGCCCATCATGGAAGCCATCGGCGTGGTGAATTTGAGACCAACCCTGTCTTCCCTTACGCGAAAGACATCGGTATTTCTACCCTGCTTTGGAGTTTTACACCCTTTTTTTTGTACTATGGAACGTGTTATTATCATGTCAATTCTCATGCCATAAAACGTAGTATACTCAGAATTACGTTGTTTTTGCGGTTTGTTACTATGAGAATGCATTACTTTTATTTATCATAGTTGCAATATAGCTCAAAACACCACTTGACTGTTTCCCGGAGGTTTTGTCTAAAAGTGTGCGAAATAATTGTTTTAATCTGTTTTTGAAAGTAGAAAAGTTGTAGGTAGGTTCGGTTAGCTTCGTCGGTTCTGAAAAGAATCAAATGAGTACCCGCCAAAAGGCTTATCAAAGTATTATTAAGACTTATTGTTGTGTGCAGAATGCTATTCTAATTTGATAATATTATGTTGTAATGCCTACTCATGCATGAATTCTATTGTACAGGTTTTTAAGCCAAAATGCCTAAAGGTGGCAAACGAAAGTTCAAAGCAACCGAGCTAGAATCATCCCCCACGAGAGTAGATACTCTATGTGAAGACACCAAGTGCAGTACAGGCATTTCCCCAAAATTCAAATGGGGAGACATAATTGTATGATAAGGGACCAAGACATCCCTGAGGCACTCCTCGAGCAAGAGTACCTATACCGGAACATCAGAACCTCCTGCATATCCAAAGCAGCCACACGTCCGGAACTATTTCCATGCTCAGAAGTAATCGGATGGATTCTGCAGCATGCGATTGCGCAGACAAGGGTTCTTTTGGATAGTAAGGGGGAAGCTTTTGCATCCTTCCATCCATGTTATATCGCAGTAGCTTACAAATTGTCTCGGGCCCATCAGCGGCTTGATGATGAATGACTAGGACAAATCCAAATGGATAATCTAGAGATGGCCAGAAAATTGCTTATCTCAGGCAAACAAATTAGAAAAAAGGATAGTGAGGAGTACGAGGTTCAAAATTTGAGGCCTCCTTTCAGAATGATCGCCCTCATGCTTAGTAGAATTTTTGGAAGGCCCGATGGTACGATTTTTATGCTCCAATGGGTTCCCATCATCCATTATGTAGCATTCAAGGAAACAATTTTTAATTGGGAAGACATCCTCTCAAACAGCCTATCATCGACCATAATTGCCGCTCAAGAAGGATTAGGGGCAAAGAAGGCAGAATTCTACATGCCATCATACTTGATAGACTGTATTGTGGCAAAACGCCCCTTTCCAAAGATTGGATGTAACTGGAGATAGGTTGACACCCCGGTATTCACTGCTTACAAACTCTTTTGGGCCCAGAACTACAAATGGCACTACCAACTCATTTGTGAGGAGTTTATCATACCTTTATATGATTTAATGTTCAATGAAGAACCTAACTGCTTGTCCGAAAACGCCATGGAAGTCCTGGAGAATTATGGTGATTTCTATTTTTCACCACAAGGCACTTTCATAAGAATGTATGGAGGCTCTAAACCCCCATAAATCCTACCTAGATATGCTACACGATACATAGTCCACAAGGAGGCAGTGAGACAAGTTTTCATTGATGGGATCGGTAGCTCCTTATACAAGGAAAATAAGGCCACTTTCCTGCCTTTACCCTTCTATATTGGGGCTTACAATTTTTCAGGAATTGCAACAGTAGAAGAGTTTATCGCAGAACTTAAGGATTTTCACTTCGGAGAAAGGATTTTTCAAAGGAACGATCGACGAGGCAAGGTTGCACAACATTGCAGGGAGATTCATGCTAACTTTGAATACGCTCACTATTATGATGAGGACGAAGAAGTATATAGAGGGGTCAGTAACATGACCGAACTACAGATTTTTCGACTAAGTAAAGTCGGGGCTAGTTCTAGCTCTGGTGTTGTTAAGGAAGCAAAACAACAACAGGTAAAGGAAACAATAGAAGCCACTCAAACTCTCTCTAAAGAAGAGCAAGGGCTCAAGGAAGAAGCCGAGAGAATCCAAAGAGAAGCTGTAAAGAGAGAAAACAAGGTGAAAGAGGAGGAACTTCGTGAAAAAAAAACTCAAAGGATCCAAGCAGCAGAGGAAGAAGCTCGAAGAATTCAGGAGGAAGAAAGAATCAGACTAGAAGGGATTTCCAAGAAAGCAGAAGAAGAAGCTCAGAGGAAAGAAGCTGAAGAAGAAGCGCAAAGCAAAGAAGAAGAAGAAAATAAATTGAAGGAGGATGCTGAGCCAAGAAGCCCAAATGTCCAAGACATGGATATAGACATCCCTATGAGAGACCTCCTGCTTGTCCCTTTTACACCATCAAAAGGTAGCACAGTGTCTCAATGGCATAGGTTTGCTTATAACAAGAAAAGGAAATATATTATCAAAGAAACAGTGATTAGGGTGAAGAGACCTTTTCAACCAGACATTGTTACCAGACATGAAACAACAGTCATGCAAGGTACTAAGCGCGCACATAAACTCATGGCATCAATTTTTGTGGCCTCTGTTCAAGCAACTGTAGACAATGTCGACATATTAGCATATGAGTTAGAATTAAAAAAGGAGAAAACCCTACATTTGCAGGAAACTTTGGTCAAAGAACAAAATTATTCAAATTTGATGGTGGAGAAATGTAACACCCTTGTGTTAGAGAAGGGAGAATTAAACAAAAAATTCAATACCTAGAAGCCGAAGAGAGAGCCTTGGTCATACAAATGAGGGCCCTGGAAGTTGAAAAGCAAGGTCTGGAAAGTAGGAACCTGCAGCTGGAGTCTGAGAAATTTGATACCACTCAACAGATCGATGACTTAAAAGAAAGCATAGAAAAATTAGAAGAAGGCAGGGAATTGCTAGAACAACAATTAGAACTCGCTACTAGCAAGGCTGGTGATCTGAGTCCTTTTCATGAGAAGGCTTGTGAAATATTGGAGAGGATTCACGAGATTCAAGAACTCATAATGGAAGAAGTATGTAAGTTAAAAGGAGTGGTGGCAAGAATCAAGGAAATAAATGTCGAAGCCACTAGGCGTAGAAGAAAATATGTACGCATTAGTGAAGACATTAAGAGGAAAATGGAATAGAGAGAACGAAAGTCAATATTCCCATAGAACCTCCCTCTTAAATCCATCTCTGGTTTCAAAGCAGACATCCGCCTTTTGGGGTTTTGCAAGGAGTATGGAGTGAATCTAAACGAAGTGGCCATGGTCACTCTTGAACAATGCGGGAATGTGTATTCTAAGATATGAACTACCCAAGAAAAGTTCCTGATGACAATACCCCAGACTATAGAAGAATTCCCAGACAAAACCCAACGTTTGTTGGAGCTGAGGGATGGGTTAAGTGCTGAAACAAACTATGTAAGGAAAGTGGATATTTTGACCACTGAGGATCTTTATCAGTGGATTGTCCAAGCTGCTATTCACGCACATCTTTGAAAGAAAGTCTCCAGTTTAAGACAATAGAAATCGTTGATCTCGAAGAAGAACTTGCCAAGCATGAATTTTCTATAAAAACTATGCTCCCTCTTGACGTGAACAATGTCATAAAAGAAACCAGTCTCTGGGTGAAGCATATAGTAGAATTAGACAAAGTATTAATAGCAGAAGCACCTTAAGTATCAGCAAGAGAAAAAGTGGCATCAACCTCAGCGAGTTTACCAGTGGCACAAGTTCCAACAGAAATACCAGCTGTAGCAGAAGCGTTTGAGTCAGCAAAGGCGCCAGTTCAGAAATAATCCACTTTTTGTCTTATCTTTTGATTTATAGTCAACATGCCTTCTTTCAAACTTTGTATGTTTTAATTACTAAAGTAATATTTGGACCTCTTCCCGCCCATTTTGGCAATATTACTGGGCTTTTATTATTTTGTAAATTTGGACACTACAATACAAATTAAAAGAATTTGGACGATTAGGGTATAGGTGGCAGCTCTTGGAGAATTTTTGAAAAGTTATATATAGCTAAATAGAAAAGCATAGGAGGACTTTTGGCAAGTGAAAGGAATTTCTTCTTGTGTATGAGAACTACTTCAGCTACATGAATAGAAAAACTATTTTGGCCTGTGGAAGCTGGTGCATCATTTTACTTTGAGTTCTGATGGATGATTGCCGAATTATTTCTGCATTTTTCATATACATTCAGTGAGATCTTTCCTGGCTTTCGTGAATTAATTCTATGTTGTGAATGATCTTATTTTCTCAAAAATTTTGTACCTCATGAGTAATGGAATGCTATAATAAAAATCAGAGCTATCTTTGATATCATTTACATTCTGCTGAAAATACATCTTTATAATTTAATGGCTATCTATTCAATTCTTTAGATGTTTCTTCCAGTTTTATTACTCGTACTTTAATTTCGGCTCCTCGCAAGGATAGGTTAAAATAGATTGAATAGTTTTGAACAATTTTGTTTATCACATGCATTTATTTAGGGCACTTGCATTTCATATTTTAATATAAAATACATAACTGGTGGATCGGGCTGCAACCGATAAAATAAACAAATCTTTAAAACTCACACGGTAGCTGGACCGTTAACTAGACGGATTCCCCACACCAAACGGTGAGCAATCTAATTGGGCTTACTTGCCGGGGAGAATCCCTTGCTGATTGATGCCACAATTTTTGAGGCATCAACCGTTTTTGGCACTAGGAGGGCCACCAGTACATGGCTGGCAGAAGAGACCCTTTTGTTAAATATTTTTCCACTAAAAACCCATCTGTAACAGCTATCCCAAACATTTCAGATCTGGAATGGAGAAATCAAGAAAACCTTAATTCTGAGACAGAATAGCAAGAAACATTGTATGCTGTCCCTTTTGAAGAAGTAAACCGATTCAAAAGACATACCCATTCCTATGTTAGAAGTCTAGGAGGATTAACCAATGTTCCTTTGCTGCCCAGAATAAGAGCTCCTAGAAAAAACCATCAATGCACTAAAGAATCGGTTCTAGTACAGAGTCTAGAAGAATTATTGTATCTATCTCTAGAATAAATCATAGAACCTTTTGATGAGGTCAGACCCAAGACTCCCACAAATCAAGAACAACCACACACTCCAAGGCATACTCCTCATAACTCATCGCCACACACACCACCACGTTCTCCACCAAGATTCATGGCCATACCTACATGGAGAGCAAGAGGAGCATTGAATTTAGTTGGCCCGTTCTATGATTTGCCCAAAAACCCAGAGAAGGTTTTGCCTAAGTACGATCCTGGGAAAGGAATTTCTACTGAAGACCATCTTAAAAAAATTTATTTAGCCCTGAGTCTTCTTAATGTAGAATATGAAGATGTAGTCTACCGTCTTTTTCCTTACATGTTTGAACCAAAAGTATCTTCATGGTACTTTAGCCTAGAAGCTAGCTCGATAGTAAGTTGGGAAGATTTTGAGAAATGTTTTTTAAAGAAGTATGGAAATCAAAAGACAGTAGCTACCCTTATGAAAGAATTGTTATCCATGAGAATGGAAAAAAACGAGAAAGTTCAAGAGTTTAATCAAAGATTTACGACTTTGTTAAATAATTTTAGTGATGCAACAAAGCCTGCTGAGGAATGCTTGGTAGAATATTATACAACAGCTCTTAAACCCCCGTTAGCAATGTTCGTCAAAAGAACGAAGAAGACTACCCTAACATAAAATTTTGAAGAAGCCAAGAAAGTAGAAGAAGAGGCCGATAGCATTGCCAAACACGCTCTCAATTTAGAGGTCAAGCCAGCAGCCGTTAAAAAACCTTTTCTGTTAACTAGGGATAAAGAAGAACCCGCAACAGATTTTGAAAATGTCATCAAAATGATGCAAAAACTTTCCAATAAAATTGTAGATATAGAAAAGGATAAGGAAACTAGCTCTTCAAGATCACCTTTCAAACCATTCTAGAAAAAGAAAGAGGAAAATACACAGCCAACCCCACCGGTAAACAATTCTGCCGTGTTAAACTTAAATGAAATAGGCATGGACCACTTCTGCACCTTTCATCAAGAACAACACTCAGAAAAAAGCTGTCCACAGTGGATTAACTCAATGAGCTTAGTGATGAAACAAATGTTAGATGCACAAATCTTTCAACAAACAGATCCCCAACAAGAGTGAATTCCTGAGCGGAAGAGTCTGTCCCAGACACCACAATGATCCTTTAGGATTGGACTCCTACCCAAGAAATGTCCTTTGAATATCTTGCTGACGAAGTACCAGCTACATCTATTAATGTTAATACTAGGAGTAAAGGCCCGGTGCTGGATAAAATAGTAGATGTGCCTAAAATCATATCGGAAAATCAAATACCAAAATGGCACATAACTATCATCCCACCCCAACCTAAAACAGTCCCAGCGGTAAACCCCGCAGTGACAAAGGAATCAAACACAGAAACATCCAAGCCACCAAAAGCTTCTTCAAACAAAACAGAAAATCAACCTAAAGTTTCAGGAGAATGTGATATGGGCTATGACATAATCGAGGACATTAAGAAAGAGAAAGCTAATGTTTCCATTTTTTATATGTGTAGCCTGCCCCAACAGAGGAAGAATTTGATGGAAGCTTTTGATCCACAAACAAGCATTTCATCAGAAAACACTGACGAAGACCCAGAAATTAATGAAGCCAGCATTGGCGGAAAATCACAATCTCACACTCTTCCTTTTCTCTTAACTTTTGAAATCTTTAATCATAACGTACACAATTGTCTAGTTGATCATAACGTACACAATTGTCTTTAATTCAAACCAATGAATTAAAGAAAGCCATTGGTTTGAATGTCAAATTTTTAAAAGTCTTTGGTGATTCAGAAATAGTTGTTAGGCAAATAAGGAATACAATTCATTGTCTTTCGCCACACTTAAAGGGATATCAAGCTGAAGTTTGGGATCTGATTTCATATTTTGAGGCTTTCAATATTAATTCTATTCCTAGATTGAAAAATGTTGCCGCTGATTTGTTAGCAACCTCTGCTTCCAGATTAGTGCCTACTAATAATAAATGTTCTATTGAATTAATTTTCAAGCCTTCTGTCCCAGAGAACATCACAAATCTGAGGGTGTTTGATGATGATGATCAAATCATTAGTTTCTTAACCACTGAATATGTCTTTCAGGAAGCCATAATTAATGAAGAACATCCTGATTCAAATTTACAAGATAAGGATGCTGTAAAAGGAAACTTCATGCCCAAAGGGGTAAGAACGCTTGAAGCATTATTTGATTTACAAATCAAGTTCAGGAGACCTGTAAATGCAAAGACACACAGCTCATCCATGCAGCATGAGTTAATAAATCTGGGCACAGAAGCTGAACTGAAATACATTAATCTTGGTAAGTGTTGTACGCCTGACGAGAGAAGTAAGTTCATTAAACTTTTCCAGCAGTACAAAGATGTGTTTGCTTGGACTTATGACGATCTGAAAGCATACGATACTCGCATCATTCAACACATAATACCAATGAAAGCAGGCGTTAATTCGTTTCAACAGCAATTAAGAAGGATGCATCTGACACTTGAGGCTCTCATTCAGAAAGAACTGAAAACAAATTTAGATGCAAAGATCATTTTTAAAGTCTGACATTCTGAATGGGTGGCTAATTTAGTTCCCGTGCGGAATAAATCAGGAGAAATCAGACTGTGTGTAGATTTCCGAAATTTAAATAAAGCTTCTGATAAACACAACTATCATGTGCCCCCAATGGAGCAAATATTGCAGATGGTGTCAGGATCAAAACTTTTTTCCCTACTAGATGGTTTTTCTGGTTACAACCAAGTGCTAGTAGCAGAAGAAGACCGACTGAAAATCACTTTTCATACAAAGTGGGGAACCTTTGCGTATTGAAGAATTCCTTTTGGCTTGATAAATGTGGGAGCTACATTTCAACGAGCCATGGACATTGATTTTCAAGGTTTGTGCGGTCAATGTGTAGTAGTATACTTAGATGATGTGACATTTTTTTCGAAGAAAAGGGAAGATCATGTTGTCCACCTAAAGCAAATATTCAATCGTTGCCGGAAGTATGCCACATCTCTTTAAACCCTAAGAAAAGTGTTTTCGCTATTCTTGAGGGCAAACTGTTAGGTCATATCATTTCAAAGGAGGGAATCTCGATAGATCAAGAGAGAGTGCAAGCTATCAGCAAGATTCCCATGCCCCATAGCAAGAAGTCTATGCAGTCATTCATGGGCACCATAAATTTTGTTCGAAGGTTCGTGCCAGACTTCGTTCAAAATGTTTTGCAACAAATGGTCAAGCAGAGTGTACAATTTAAGTGGACTGATTTGGAAAAGGTTGCATTTAAAGAAATCAAAGCTACCATAGCTAAGGAACCTTCTTTAAGAAGTCCCGACTTCGATAAATATTTTATTGTGTACTCATTTGCTTCTGATAACTCTCTCGCAGTTGTGCTCACCCAAAAGGCAGAATCGGGAGATGAATACCCAATTTCTTTTATGAGAACTAGTTTGCAAGGCGCTGAACTGAATTATCTGGTTGTGGATAAGCAAGCATACGCAGTATTCAAAGCAGTAAAACAGTTCAGGCCATATATTCTGAAAAATAGAACTAAAGTCATAGTTCCTCACCCCGCGGTTAGGTCTCTTTTTGTTCAGAAAGAATTGGGAGAAAGGAGAGGAAATTGGGTCACCGCTCTTCAAGAGTATGACTTAGAATTCAAACCAACCACTATTATCAAAGGTCAAGGTTTATGCAAATTGCTTGCTGAAAATCCAGCTGATGAAGAGTTAGATTGGAGGAACGAAGCCGAGTTGAACATGGTCGATGTGTGTCTGATTTTCACAGCTCCGGAGTCTTGTTACAGGGACCTAGTGCATTATTTACAGTCAGGTTACTTACCGGAGCACTGGAGTCCGAAGAAAAGAAGAGCTCTCTGACTCAAATCAACAACATACCAAATTATTGAAGGAGTGCTCTTTAGGAAGAATTATGATGGCATTTTCCTTAGATGTTTGGAGAAAGAAGATGCGAGCAACGTGGTCAAAGAATTACATGATGGCCCCGCTGGGGGACATTACTTTGGAGATACTACAGCTCATAAAATACTCATGGCTAGGTACTAATGGTCCATTATTTTCAGGGATGCCCACGCCTATGCTAGAAATTGTGACGTATGCCAAAGAAGCACCGGAAAGTTACCAAAGGCAACTGGGCCCTTGCAACCAGTTATTATCTTTGAACCATTCGAGCAATGGGGCATTGATATTATCGGTGAAATAAACCCAAATTCCTCGCTACAACATCGTTATATTCTAACGGATACAGATTATTTTACAAGATGGGTTGAGGCTGTTATGCTACGTAAAGTAAATGAGGATGCAGTCAGCAACTTCATGTTGGAACACATCATAACCAAGTTTGGAGTTCCAATTTCCCTAGTCTTTGATAATGCACCTTATTTTTCGTCAATGAAAATTAATGAATTCATGTATGAGAAAGGAATTAAACTCAGCCAATTACTATCCTCAAGGAAATGGATTAGCTGAGTCTACCAATAAAAATCTCATCCGAATCCTTATGAAAACCGTGATTGAAAATCAGAGAAGCTGGCACATAGCCCTCCCGAACGCTTTATGGGCAAACAAAGTCACTCCCAAGAATGCCTTAGGTGTTTCTCCATTCACCCTAGTCTATGGCAAAGAAGCCATCCTTCCCCCGAATGTTTTACTCCCATCTTTGCAATTGGCCCAAGCCTCCCGAGGATCCAACAGTCAAGCCCTCCAATCTAGAATTGATATGCTGCTAAAGCTTGAAGAATCACGACAAAAAGCCAAAGACCGATTCCACATCACCAAGACATAGTCAAGCGGTGGTTTGATTAAAGGAAGTCCGGTAGGAGAAATTTCGAAGTAGGCGACTTAGTTTTGAAATGGGATCACCGGCATGAAGGTAAGGGAATGCACACAAAATTTCAACACTTATGGGTTGGCCCTTACCAAATTTCTGAAAAGCTTGGCCTGTCAACCTATAAATTGAATGACCTGAAAGGAGAGGAAGTAAATCTCTCTCTCAACGGCCTCGCCTTAAAGAAATATTTCACATAAGTCCTAGGTGAACTTTTGTACATAAATAAAACGTTGTTTTTTCTTTTTTGGTTTGTTTTCTTTTGTTTCATTTTTAATTGCTTTTGATTACCTTTTGGTCTGCTAGTAAGCTCGATTTGCTTTCTTTTGTTTTTGTTTGATTCGTTTGTTTAAATAAAGCTAAGCTCAATTTTGGTGTATCTGTAAGATGAGACCCCATGCAAACTCAAAAGGATGGTCATAAAGAAGCTCACAGGTAAAGGGAATATATGTTTGTGACTTTGCTCTCACTGATTGGTTTCCCAGAATGCAGAGATCCTCTTTTCTGTCTGGTCAAAGTAACCCTTGTCAAATAACTAAGATTTAGCATTTCCTTTTGACTATCTTAGGGCCCCATTCACTCTAACATTAATGAATGTCTAAAGAAGTTCACTATGGAAGACCCATGGAGAGGAAGCATGTCTCACAGATATATGGTATTTAAAATGATCCCATGCTGCAAGTAAAGCCAAAAGGCATATGTCAAAGAGTCTGGTTTCTAGAAATTCTTGCCTCAATTAAAGCATGGCTGAGAAGAGCAAGGAAACTTTCAAATCAAGGAAGTTGTTCAAATAAACCAGCCCAGGGAGGTTCTTCTCCGTCCATGAAGCATGAAATCAAATAAATCTTTCGCTCACACAAAAGGACATTACAGATTGAGGAACCTATATCAATTATTTAAAGCAGAAGAAATTTATTTATGGAAGACTCAAAGCGGCAAAAGTCATGAATTAAAGAAACATCCAAAAGGATGCGAAATAGCATGGGAATGAGGAACAAACGAATATGTCTGTGAGATATTGTTACGATCCTATGGAGTCTTGTAATGGTAAATTTTTGAAAGGCGGAATTCTAAAAAATGAACCCCACACTTTGGACCTTAGAGAGTTGTAAAGAAGTCTGAGTCAAAGTTGCCTTCTTCCCTCCTCACCATTTATGATAAGAGTGATCACTGCATTCTTAGGAACTGAACTATGAAGGCATGTTGTTGCAAACAAAACCAGCACTCTGTAAGTTTTAAGACCATGAGATGAGTTTGTTTCAGAGATCTGTGTTCACCAGCGAATCGCCATTTGTTGTTGCTGCAACACCCTCCCCAATATTCGAAAAAAATTGGGGCCCCTCCTTTACTTTTGAAGAGAAAGTTTGTTTAGGAGCCTAAAGGCCATTAGAACCTTTTCCTTACTTAGTTCTTCTTGAGAAAACCTTTGCTTGAATCTTTTTGAGTCCGATTTTTGTGTGTTTTGGCCCAAGAAAAACTCATGATTTTAAGCCACAACGGCGGAAGAACTCATCTAACTCTACCGAAATGGCGAGAAAATTTGGCTAAGTTAAAGAATCGGCGGAAGAACTCGCCAAGCCTTTTCGAAACAGCGGAAGAACACGGACAATTTTTCCGCAAGGACGGAACTTTTAAGATAACTTTTCCGCAACAGCAGAAGATCTAGGCTAACCTTACTGAAGAGGCGGGAACAGAACCAAGCCTACAAATATCGGCGGAACAAACTCATGATATTTTTCCGCAATGGTGGAGAAACCCACCTAAATCTCCCGCAGAGGCGAAAAAAGAAGAATAGGTCGAACTTTGGCGGAAACACTTGCCCAGTTTTCTCGAAACAGCGGAAGAATTCAAGTAACTTTTCCGCAACAATGGATAAAATGACACATTTTTCGGTGGTTACTTCGCTCAAGATTTTAGAATTTTCCCGCAAAGACGGAAATGCTTACATAACTTTTCCGCAACGACGAAGAAATTCGATTAAGTTTTTCGATTCGCAACTTTGCACCGTTCTTCTGTGGATGAACTCTGATAGTTCTCCCGAAAGGGTGGGCAAACTCATTTTTTCTTTCCGCAACGGTCGGAAAGGTTAAGCAAGTCCTTCCGGTTTTGGCGGTCACACTTATTGCCGAATGTGTCGATTTGACCCCTCCGTACGCCTCATTAACCCCATTTTATTTTCACATCTACCCTATTAATGGCTCGCACACGTCAAAATCCTTTATATAGGACATAAACCCCGTTGAAAAGTTTCATTGTTTCCATGGGTTAGAGAGTTTGTTCCTGTTTTTCATTTGAAATTACAAGCACCTACTCCAGGCTCGCCAGTTCCGCAGTAATGTCAACATCCACATAACGATCATATTCTAGCAGGTTAGTACCCTTTCAGACCTCATAGCCTCAATTGCAGTGATTCTTTCTCGTCAAGGTAAATGATATTTTCATGGTTCTGTTCGTTTTATCCTAGCCATGGAAGGGTTTTCATTCTGACCACGGCCATAGCTGACCCATGCTTGTACCCAACTAAACGCCCTAAATCCTGTTTTCATATGAACATGGAAGCCTCTAGAGCCTCGAGCACCCATTGTGTAAACGTTAAGGGAATCTGCGGCATGCCTCCGCTCGTCTTGGAAGCCATCGGCGTGGTAAATTTGAGACCGACCTTGTCTGCCCTTGCACGAAAGACGTCAATATTTCTACCTTGCTATGGAGTTTTACGCCCTTTTTTTTTGTACTATGGAACGTGTTATTATCATGTCAATTCTCATGCCATAAAATGTAGTATACTCAGAAATACATTGTTTTTGCGGTTTGTTACTATGGGAATGCATTACTTTTATTTATCATAGTTGCAATATAGCTCAAAACACCACTTGACCGTTTCCCAGAGGTTTTGTCTAAAATTTTGTGAAATAATTGTTTTAATTTGTTTTTGAAAGTAGAAAAGCCGTAGGTAGGTTCGGTTAGCTTCATCGGTTCTGAAAAGAATCAAATGAGTACCCATCAAAAGGCTTATCGAAGTATTCTTAAGACTTATTGTTGTGTGCAGAATTTATTCTAATTTTTTAATATTACATTGTAATTCCTACTCATGCATGACTTCTATTATACAGGTTTTTAAGCCAAAATGCCTAAAGGTGGAAAACGAATGTTCAAAGCGACCGAGCTAGGATCATCCCCCACGAGAGTAGAAACTCTATATGAAGACACCAAGTGCACCACAGGTGTTTCCCCAGAAGTCAAATGGGGAGACATATATTGTATAATAAGGGACCAGGACATTCCTGAGGCACTCCTCGAGGAAGAGTACCTATACCGGAACATCAGAACCTCTTGCATATCCAAAGCAGCCACATGTCCAGAACTATTTCCATGCTCAGAAGTAATCGGATGGATTCTACAGCATGCGAATGCGCAAACAAGGGTTCTTTCGGATAATAAGGGGGAAGCTTTTGCATCCTTCCATCCATCTTATATCGCAGCAGCTTACAAATTGCCTTGGACCCATCAACGGCTTAATGATGAATGACTAGGACAAATCCAAATGGATAATCTAGAGTTCGCCAGAAAATTGTTGATCTCGGGCAAACAAATCAGAAAAAAGGATAGTAAGGAGCACGAGTTCAAAATCTGAGGCCTCCTTTCAGAATGATCGCCCTCATGCTTAGTAGAATTTTTGGAAGCCCCGATGGTACTATTTTTATGCTCCAATGGGTTCCCATCATCAATTATGTAGCGTTCAAGGGAACAATTCTTAATTGGGCAGACATCCTCTCAGACAGTCTATCATCGACCATAATTGCCGCTCAAGAAGGATTAGGGGAAAAGAAGGCAGAATTCTACATGCCATCATACTTGATAGACTGTATTGTGGAAAAACGCCCCTTTCCAAAGCTTGTATGTAATTGGAGAGAGGCCGACACCCCGATATTCACTGCTTAAAAACTCTTTTGGGACCAGAACTACAAACAGCACTACCAACTCATTTGTGAGGAGTTTATCATACCTTTATATAAGTTAATATTCAATGAAGAACCTAACTGCTTGTCCAAAAACACCATGGAAGTCCTGGAGAATTATGGTGATTTCTATTTTTCACCGCAAGACACTTTCATAAGAATGTATGGAGGCTCTAAACCCCCATATATCCTACCCAGATATGCTACAGACTACATAGTCCACAAGGAGGCAGTGAGACAAGTTTTCATTGATGGGATTGGTAGATCCTTATACAAGGAAAAGAGGCCACTTTCTTGCCTTTACCCTTCTATATTGGGGCTTACAAGTTTTCAGGAATTGCAACAGTAGAAGAGTTTATCGCAGAACTTAAGGATTTTCACTTCGGAGAAAGGATTTTTCAAAGGAACGATCGACGAGGCAAGGCTACACAACATTGCAGGGAGATTCATGCTAACTTCGAATACGCTCACTATTGTGATGAGGATGAAGAAGTATATAGAGGGGTCAGTAACATGACCGAACTACAGATTTGCCGACTAAGTAAAGTCGGGGCCAGTTCTAGCTCTGGTGTTGTTAAGGAAGCAAAACAACAACAGGTAAAGGAAACAACAGAAGCCGCTCGAACTCTCTCTAAAGAAGAGCAAGGGCTCAAGGAAGAAGCCAAGGGAATCCAAAGAGAAGCTGTTAAGAGAGAAAACAAGGTGAAAGAGGAGGAACTTCGGGAAAAAGAAACTCAAAGGATCCAAGCAGCAGAGGAAGAAGCTCGAAGAATTCAGGAGGAAGAAAGAATCAGATTGGAAGGGATTTCCAAGCAAGCAGAAGAAGAAGCTCAGAGGAAAGCAGCTGAAGAAGAAGCGCAAAGGAAAGAAGAAGAGGAAAATAAATTGAAGGAGGATGCTAAGCCAAGACGACCAAATGTCCAAGACATGGATACGGACATCCCTATGAGAGACCTCCCGCTTGTCCATTTTACACCATCAAAAGGTAGCATAGTGTCTCAATGGCACAGTTTCGCTTATAACAAGAAAAGGAAATCTATTATCAAAGAAACAGTGACTAGGGTGAAGAGACATTTTCAACCAGACATTGTTACCAGACATGAAACAACAGTCATGCAAGGTACTAAGCATGCACATAAACTCATGGAATCAATTTTTGTGGCCTTTGTTCAAGCAACTGCAAACAATGTCGACATATTAGCAGATGAGTTAGAATTAGAAAAGGAGAAAACCCTACATTTGCAGGAAACTCTGGTCAAAGAACAGAATTATTCAAATTTGATGGTGGAGAAATGTAACACCCTTGTGTCAGAGAAGGGAGAATTAAACAAAAAATTTCAATACCTAGAAGCCGAAAAGAGAGCCTTGGTCATACAAATGAGGGCCCTGGAAGCTGAAATGCAAGGTCTGGAAAGTAGGAACCTACAGCTAGAGTCCGAGAAATTTCATACCACTCAACATATCGATGACTTCAAAGAAAGCATAGAAAAATTAGAAGAAGGCGGGGAATTGCTAGAACAAAAATTAGAACTTGCTACTAGCAAGGCTGGTGATCTGAGTCCTTTTCATGAGCAGGCTTGCGAAATATTGGAGAGGATACACGGGATTCAAGAACTCATAACGGAAGAAGTCAGTAAGTTAAAAGGAGTGGTGGCCAGAATCAAGGAAATAAATGCCGAAGCCACTAGGAATAGAAGAAAATATGTACGCATTAGTGAAGACATTAAGAGGCAAATGGAATGGAGAGAAGGAAATTCAGGATTCCCAGAGAACCTCCCTCTTAAATCCATCTCTGGTTTCAAAGAAGACATCCGCCTTTTGGGGTTTTGCAAGGAGTATGGAGTGAATCTAAACAAAGTGGCCATGGTCACTCTTGAACAATGTGGGAATGTGTATTCTAAGATACGAACTACCCAAAAAGTGCCTGATGACAATACCCCAGACTATAGAAGAATTCCCAGACAAAACCCAATGTTTGTTGGAGCTGAGGGATGGGTTAAGTGCTGAAACAAACTATGTAAGGAAAGTGGATATTTTGACCGCTGAGGATCTTTATCGGTGGATTGGCCAAGATTCTATTCACGCACATCTTCTGAAATAAATTCTCTAGTTTATGATAGTATAAATTGCTGATCTCGAAGAAGAACTTGCCAAGCATGAAGTTTCTCTAAAAACTATGCTCCCTCTTGACGTGAACAATGTCATAAAAGAAACCAGACTTTGGGTGAAGCATATAGTAGAAGCAGACATAGTATTAACAGCAGAATCACCTCAAGTATCGGCAAGAGAAACAATGGCATCAACCTCAACGAGTTTACCAGCAGCACCAGTGGTGCAAGTTCCACCAGAAATACCAGCTATAGCAGAAGCATCTAAGTCAGGAAAGGCGCCAGTTCAGAAATAATCCACTTTCTGGCTTATCTTTTGATTTATAGTCAACATGCCTTCTTTCAAACTTTGTATGTTTTAATTACTAAAGTAATATTTGGACCTCTTCCCACCCATTTTGGCAATATTACTGGGCTTTTATTATTTTGTAAATTTGGACACTACAAGACAAATTAAAAGAATTTGGACGGTTAGGGTATAGGTGGCAGCTCTTGGAGCATTTTTGAAAAGTTATATATAGCTGAATAGAAGAGCATAGGAGGACTTTTGGCAAGTGAAAGGAATTTATTCTTGTGTATGAGAACTACTTTAGCTACATGAATAGAAAAACTATTTTGGCCTGTGGAAGCTGGTGCATCATTTTGCTTTGAGTTCTGATAGATGATTGTCGAATTATTTCTGCATTTTTCATATACATTCAGTGAGATCTTTCCTAGCTTTCGTGAATTAATTCTATGCTGTGAATGATCTTATTTTCTTTGCAAAATTTTTGTACCTCATGAGTAATGGAATGCTACAATAAAAATCAGAGCTATCTTTGATATCATTTACATTCTGCTGAAAATACATCTTTATAATTTAATGGCTATCTGTTCAATTCTTTAGATGTTTCTTCCAGTTTTATTACTCATACTTTAATTTTGGTTCCTTGCAAGGATAGGTTAAAATAGATTGAATAGTTTAGAACAATTTTTTTTATCACATGCATTTAGTTAGGGCACTTGCATTTCATATTTTAATATAAAATACATAATCGGTGGATCGAGCCGCAACCGATAAAATAAACAAATCTTTAAAACTCACACGATAGCTGAACCGTTAACCGGACAGATTCCCCACACCAAACGGTGAGCAATCTAATTGGGCTTACTTGCCGGGGAGAATCCCTTGCTGATTGATGCCACGATTTCCGAGGCATCAACAGGTGGTATCGCCATCACCAGAACGAGGAATTGGAGCCAGACGAAGAATAGAGGATGGGTAGCCCCAACTCAGGGGTGGCTCTGTCAAAGAAAGATATGGATTTACAGAGCCTACGACTGGGAGAAAAATCCTTCGTTTGCATTCAGTTGGTCATATTTCAAATAAGTTCATTGTGTGAATAAATGTATGGTATTTATTTTTGAATTGTATTACTCATTGCCATCATATGAATTATGGGACTGGAATAATGGCTATGTAAATGCATTCTTATGGAAATAGTTGGCAGAACTTTCATATATGTTTTATGAGTAATTATACACCCGATTATCTTGGTGTAAATGTATAATTGAAATCATTAGAAGAACAAAATTACATATCAGAGGCAAATTCAGCTACTAGTTTCAGTACTCCATGGCCTCAAATCCACCATTGGGTCACCGGGTTCATGAAAATTTTGTATCAGAGCCCAGGTTGCAGTACTAGGACTCCATGGACTAACATTTGATAAAATGCACCAGTAAAAGAATTTGGGAAAAATAGTTTTGTCCAATTGAAAGATGGAATTGAATCAAGGAATGGCTTTTTAGATGGTTGGTCAAATTCAGAAAGAACTATTGTGGGAAATTTCATGAGTTTTAACAAAATTTGGGTAAAGTTGCAGTTTACAGACAAATTGTTCTATAGTTTTTTAAAGAAATTCTTGTCTTGAGGTACTCATATTTGGTTTTCAGAACTAGCAGGGGAGCCCATGACAAATTAAAATTCAGGAATGCAAGATTCAAGTTTACACAATCTACCAGTAAGAGGAAAGAGCTATAATGTACAGTTATGTTTGTTTATGAATGCTTCTACATTATTGGAAATGGCTAGGTGGCATTTCGAGTTGGCCACCTGGTTATAAGATTATGACAAGTGTACTATCCAAGAGCCACTTGTAAAAAAAAATTGAATTTGTGAAATTTAAAAAAAATGAAGAATTTTTATATGGACCCCACCTATGCCACATGGGAAGATGATGTGGAAGTGCCAAGTAGGTAGGAGGACTGATTTGGAGGAGCCACATAAGAAGAGGTTGTGATGTGGACCAGCCACATTAGATCCATGTGTGATGGGTCCAAAGGAACAAGAGATCTGACGATTGGGCAATGGTGTAGATCAACGGCTCATAGTGCTTTAGGCTCGCAAACATGTGTGAAGTTTAATTTAATTAGCGTGAGGATGAAGGGAAAACCAACCTATCGACGTGTCAGCCCCTCATGTGTTCATGATCATAAAAGAAGTTTTAGAAAACCACTTTGTGGAGGATCCTGAAACCACTTTTGGTCTGACTATCCAATCTGATGTGTAGATATATGACATGTGGTGATGTCAGGATGATGGGACCCATGTCATTCATGTCAAACTTGGGAGGTCATGGAGATTTGATCGATGACCAACATTCTTTCAGGATTGTGATCCTGCACGAAGTTTAAATTAACTAGCACAAGCCTGAAAGGGAAACCTCCCCATTCATGTGTCCCTCTCTCGTGCATTCAGGCCTAAAAAAGCAATTTTCGAAAACCATTGTTCCACGGAGCTTGAAACCACTTGTGTCTAATAAGTGGTAGTATGATGAGGGTGACCTAGTCGCATCATAGGATGACACGTGGGATGGTATGACACATAATCAAACATGTACGATGACGTGGCATCACCCTATCGCGTCAGCATAATGCCACATCAACAAAAATTAGAAAAGTTATTAAAAAATCATGGAGCCAAAATTTTATTTTGGCCATAATAGGAGCAGATTAACTCAAAATTTGATGAGAATTTTTCCATTTCGATGCTTTTTATGGAGGCTATAGTATTTCCATTGAGGAGCATAGATCCGTTTTACTTCAATTTTGCATAAATTTTGGTTTAATGGGTTTTGAAGATGCATAGCCCAAGGATGGACAGGGGCCCAATTGAGGCCCAAATTGCTATGGTGAAATCATGATCCAAGAACACAGACAAATTTAGATCCTTGATTCAAAATTCAAAAATATGTGAAGTCGGGAGATGAAACAAGGCCAAAATCCACGATTTGGGCACACGAAAGTGCGATTTTTGAAAACTTGAAGGAGGAAAAAGTGACCCCATAACTCAAAATCAGAAAATTTATTGATTTGATGTGAGGCACCTGCAACAATTAATTAACAAGAATACGCGAAATAGCAGAAATGACAGAACTCATAATCACTTTTGTATTGATCACAGGCCACTTCGAGGGGGCAACCTCCTTTGAGCAAGCTCAATACAAATAACTTCACGGTTCCTTCATAGGTCTCAACACACACTTATATACTAATTCTAGGCGCCAATACTATGGGTCGAAACCATGGGCCGTTACAAATTATGGATCAACAATACTACGGGCGGCTTACAAAGCATATGTGCCAACAACAATAACACAAACTATTGATCAACAAATACTACGGGACGACTTACAAAGCATATGCGTCCAACAACAACATACTAACAAAGTAAAGATATGGGTTCCTAACATCCCCTCCCCCTTAAAAAAAGCTTTGTCCTCAAAGCTTCAGATGTGGAAATTGTTGTTGAATCTGAAGGAGTGGTTCCCATGTAGCATCCTCTGGTTGCATGCCGTGCCACTGAATTAAGACCTCTGTGATAGAGCGAGAGCGAAGCTGACGTGTGCGCCGATTGAGGATGGCCTCTGGTTCCAAAAGGATGGATCCTTCATTATCCAGTTCGGGTAAAATCGTTTGGCCGCTGATGTTGGTGCCAAGAACTTTCTTCAAACAAGAGACATGAAAGACTAGATGAATGCGGGAAGAAGGAGGAAGTTCCAATTTATAAGCAACGGACCCAATCTTCTGAAGAATCCGATATGGCCCATAGAACTTTGGAGCAAGCTTATGACGCCCTTTGAGTTTCAAGGAGGATTGTTTGTACGGCTGGAGACGAAGAAAAACCATATCACCGACTTGAAAAGTGCGCTCTGAACGGTGCTGATCCGCTTGTTGCTTCATGCGATTTCTTGCCATGTGAAGATTGTCCCGTAAAATGCGAAGAATCTGATCGCGGTTGCGAAGGACCGTGTCAACTTCCTGAACTGGTGAACTGGTGGGGGTGTATGGAAGAAGAGCTGGAGGTGCTTGACCATAGACTGCTTCATATGGGGTCATTTTAGAGGCAGTGTGGTAAGAGGTATTGTACCACCATTCAGCAAGAGGGAGCCACTTTGCCCACTGATGTTGTTGTTCTGAGGTGAAGCAACGAAGATAAGTTTCCAAGCATTTATTGACAATTTCAGTCTGACCATCTGTTTGTGGGTGATACCCTGAACTCATCTTCAGTTTGGTGCCAGTGTGGCGAAATAGTTCTGTCCAAAAATGACTAGTGAAAGTCGCATCACGATCCGAGACAATGGAAGAAGGGATGCCATGAAGACGAAAGATCTGGTCCATGAAAATTTGAGCAACTGAGGAGGCTGTATAGGGATGACTGAGAGCACAAAAATGACTATATTTGGAGAGGCGATCAACCACAACGAGAATCACTGTCTTCCCGCCAGATTTAGGGAGCCCTTCAATGAAATCCATAGAAATATCTGTCCAAATCCGTGTAGGTATGGGTAAGGGTTCAAGCAATCCTGGAACGAGTGTTGTTTCCCCCTTATTGCGCTGGCAGGTATCACATTCGGCCACCATCTGTTGAATTGTCCTTTTCATGCCCTGCCAAAAGAAGTTACGCCGTGCTCGTTCATATGTTTTGAGGAACCCAGAGTGCCCGGCCGATGGAGAAGCATGGAGTTCATAGAAGACAGCCTGTTGAAGATCTGTGCTCTAGGGAAGCACCAGACGACCCTTGTATCGCAGAGAAGCACCATCCCAAGAGTAATTTGGTACAGCAGAAGGGTTGTTGGTCAAGCGTTGGATGATATGAGATAAGGAAGAGTCATTGACATAACCCTATTGAACAGATTGCAACCAATTTGGAACAGGCATAGAAATAGCTGAAAGAGAACCTTGGGCACCAAATGTGCGAGAAAGAGCGTCTGCCACAATATTGTCTTTCCCCTTCTTGTAAGTGATCTCATAGTCATAACCCATGAGTTTGCTAACCCATTTCTGTTGTGCCGGGGAGGAGACACGCTGGTCCAAGAAATATTTCAGACTCTGGTGATCAGTCTTGATGCAGAAATGATTCCCTAATAGGTATGGACGCCACTTCTGTACTGCATGCAAAATAGCCATCATTTCCTTCACATAGCTTGTTTTAGTTTGTCAAATGCACACTGAGCAGCAGGTGTCCATGTAAAAGCATCCTTTTTCAATAGAGCAGTTAACGGAGCTGCAATCTTCCCATAATCCTTGACAAACTTGCGGTAGTAGCCAGTCAACCCCAAAAAACCACGAAGGCTCTTGAGTGTCTGAGGACGTGGCCAATTGTTCATGGCGTCGATTTTGGTAGGATCCACGCGAACCCCTTGTGCTGAGATAATGTGCCCGAGATACTCAACTTCCTTTTGTCCAAAAACACATTTAGACTGCTTGGCATGGAGATGATGGTCAGAGAAAAGTTGCATGACAAGATCCAGATGCTGGAGATGTTCATCCCATGTTTTACTATAGATGAGGATATCATCAAAGAATACCAGAATGAATTTCCGCAAGTATGGTCGAAATATTTTATTCATTAAGGCCTGGAATGTGGAAGGAGCATTAGTGAGGCCAAAGGGCATGACCAAAAACTCATAATGGCCATCATGTGTGCGTAAAGCTGTCTTAGGAATATCATCCTCATGAACCCGAATTTGATGATACCCAGAACGAAGATCCAACTTGGAGAAAAAGTGAGCCCCATGAAGCTCGTCAAGAAGTTCATCAACAACAGGAATTGGGAACTTATCCTTGATGGTGAGGTGATTAAGTGCTCGGAAGTCAATGCAGAGGCGCCATGACCCATCTTTTTTGCGGACGAGAATAACTGGAGAAGAAAAGGAACTAGTGCTTGGGCGAATAATACCTTGCTTCAATAAGTCCCGAACGAGCATTTCAATCTCCGTTTTTTGGTGGAATGGGTAGCGATAGGGCCTGATGTTGGGAGGAGCGCTGCCAGGAAGGAGCTGAATACGATGGTCTTCTGGCCTGGAAGGTGGCAATCCCACTGGTTCAGCAAAGACACCTGTATATCGATCCAGAATTTGTTGTAGATCCAAAGGAGTAGTGGAGATCGCTGATGGTTGCATCTGGATGGAATGGATCTGAGCGATGACACCATGTGAATTCTTCTTGAGGAGTTTTTCCATGCGATTTTAACTGATGATGCTGAGAGAACCTGGTTGTAATCCTGTCAATGTGTGTTTGTGTCCATTCTCGGAAAACTGCATCCAAAGTTCCGCAAAATCCCATAAGATAGGGCCGAGTGTGCGTAGCCATTGAGCGCCCAAAACCACATCACATCCGCCTAAGGGCAAGGCAAACATGTCAGAGCGCAAGGTATAATCTCCCATAGAGATACGCACATTTCGACACTTCCCTTTGCAAGGTAAGGTGCCCCCATTGGCAATCATGACTTCAAAGTTGGAGCAAGGATGGATAAAACAATCAGCTTGTTTGGCGATCCGAGGGTCAATGAAATTATGCGTGCTACCAGAATCAATGAGGATTGTAAGAGGAAGCTTCTTGAAGTAACCCTTGACCCGCATTGTTTGGGGGCTGGTGATTCCAGCTAAAGCATGGAGAGATATCTCTGGCTGGTCATCCTGAGACGGAGGGTCAATAGGCGGTTCCTGAATGTCGACCGGAGCATCCAGTGTTTCTGGATCTTCGTCACCCATTTCAGAGGCAAGCGGAGACTCCACATCCAGGAGATAGAGCTTTTGCTGAACACATCTATGTCCCCGAGTGAACTTCTCATCACAATTATAGAAAAGACCCTTTTCTCTGCGTGCTTGCATCTCTGTTTCCGACAAACGCTTGATAGGAGTCGGTCGAGGAGCCTGCGGTATAGGAGGTCGCTGAGACCCCATATTTCGGAAAGGAACAAAAGTGGGCTTGGAGCGTTGTTGGGCTGCAATCTTGTCTTCTGCCAATTTAGCCAACCCGAGTGCTTCCATCATTGTGTTGGGACAGAACATTTTGACCTCAGAGCGGATGGCATCCTTTAGACCACTGATAAAACAACTCCGGTAAAATTCATCAGACAATCCTTCGGTGTGGTTGGCTAGATTCTCAAATTCGGTTTGATACTCTCTCACAGTGCCAGTTTGGCGAAGTTTAGTGAGGGCTCCTGTGAAGTCATCAAAAGCACTAGGACCAAATCGTTGCAAAAGGAGCTGGCAAAAGTCTGGCCAGTTGGGCTCTGGATGAGCCTTGATGTACCAACGGTACCATTGAAGAGCTTCCTGTTCCAAATGAAAGGATGCCAACGGAACTTTGTTGACATCAAAAGTATTATGCAGACTGAAATACTGTTCTGCACGATAGATACATCCAGTTGGATCGGTACCATTGAAGCGAGGAAAATCAAGCTTCGGACCACGGAAATTGCTGGAAGAAGAGAACCCATTGTCTACTGAAGACTCGGACTGTCGTTTGTTGTTCATAGCTGAATGTTCAAGATGGAGACCAAGAAATTTTTCATCCAGATCCTGGAGTTTGGCTTGGATGGCTGCAAGGGCTTCCTCCATGGTTTTTGCTCCTGCACGGGTGACAACCATAACCAGGGATTTTTTTTTTTTTTTTTTTTTTTTTGACTGGGTAGGAAAACAAAAACAGGAACTACTTCAGTAAAGGAAAATTTGGATTTGAGAAAAAATCAGAAGGGTAATTGGGGTTTGACTCGTTTTTTGGACACTGTTGGATAGACAGGGAAGCAAAAATGAGGATTTCAGCAGCGGGGTGAAAGGATGGGAAAATTTGGCAGAGGGGAACAAAGAAGCAGAATTCAGAAAGGAACTTTGTGGTAAAAATTGAAGGTGATTGGGTGAAATCTGAGGAAGTTATGGCAAACCCTAAAAATAGACAAATGTGGGATTTCGGGCTGTAGGAAAGGGAATTGAGGATAGGGTCCTCAGGGATGAAATATGCAGAATGGAATGACAAGGGTTCCCTGAAATTTTCAAGGAAAACAGAGGTAAAACAAGGGAGATATGGAGAAAAAACGGAATTTTTTTTTTTTTTTTTTTTTTTTTTCAGACTGGAGCGGCTAGGGCTCGGTTTTTTTTTTTTTTTTTTTTTTTTTTTTTTTTTTTTTTAACAGACTGGAGCGGCTACGGCTCTGCTTGCAAAATGGGATCTCCGGTTCGAAGGATTCTGGAACAACGTCGAACGGCTGGATCTGGAACGGTTTGCAAAATGAATCTGAAACGGCGCAGCAGTGATCGACAATAGTTCAGCTGAAAGTAGATATGGACCCCAGGTATGTGCGGCTTCCTAACAGTTCAGGGTTTTCACTCGGCCACCAATGCTGTCTGACGGCTTGCGTATTGGGGCAGTACCCCTCACTCCACGGCTCAGGTAAAACTGATAACCGCTTTGCCACAAACGACAGCTCTTGGTTTACCTCACGGGTGGGAACTAGTCAATCAGGTAGGTCGTTGCCCTTTTCGCCGGCAGGTCCTCTCAATGGGCCAGCTACTTCGGGGTTCCTGTGGTACTCCTCACAATGAGTTTTAGGGCTTATGCCCAAGTACTTCCCACAGTTAAGCGGATAGGGATTATTCCCAAATCCGAACCTGCAACAGATGTAAAAAAAAAATTGGCAGAAATTTCACCCAGCGAGCCCAAGAAAGTGCTCTGATACCAGATGTGAGGCACCTGCAACAATTAATTAACAAGAATACGCGAAATAGCAGAAATGACAGAACTCAGAATCACTTTTGTATTGATCACAGGCCACTTCGAGGGGGCAACCTCCTTTGAGCAAGCTCAATACAAATAACTTCACGGTTCCTTCATAGGTCTCAACACACACTTATATACTAATTCTAGGCGCCAATACTATGGGTCGAAACCATGGGCCGTTACAAACTATGGATCAACAATACTACGGGCGGCTTACAAAGCATATGCGCCAACAACAATAACACAAACTATTGATCAACAAATACTACGGGACGACTTACAAAGCATATGCGTCCAACAACAACATACTAACAAAGTAAAGATATGGGTTCCTAACATTTGAACATTTATTCTACCCATCAATATAAACAACTTTTCTTAGAGGAAAATTTTCCACAAATTCTTAGTTTGGGAAATAGCAATTTTTGGAGAAAATTCAAAGTCTGGAAAAAGTGCAAAAATTAAGAGTTGTTGATTCTAGAATTTTATAAAATTTGGTGGGAGGATCAAAATTTAGTAAAGAAAGTATCTAGGTAATTAGAATAATATGGGCTATCAGTGCCTGATATAAAAATATTTCCAATTCCTTACTGATTTTCTTCTATAGATCTCAAAATTTGGTCCTTCAAAATAATTGCAGCTACATTAACAGTGTAAAATAGGGCAAATTTGTTGATTTTGGAGGGATGTAACTTTCACCTATGAATTTATAAATGGAAATAGAATATATCGTTGGAAATATTATTATAAGGAGAATAAATATGAAATCGTTGGAAATATTATTATAAGGAGAATAAATATGAAATAGGCTTCCATAATTAAGAAATACAGAGCTTTTCGAGAAATGAGAAGAAATGGACCTGCAGACCCTATTTGACAAAACTGCCAAAAGGTGTTTTCAGAATTTAAAATATATGGACATTTTTATGGAATTTTTAGAATTAAATTATGTCTAAGATGTAATGACATATAAGATTGCATATTACAGTCTGGTACTAGCCTCAATTATAGGATAGGTTTCCAAAAAAATACATAAGAGTAAAAGGGAAGAAGGGGAGCTTCCATACAGTCCTGAAGAAGACGTCCAAGGTCAAGATATCAGTGGGAAATGCAGAAATATAAAAAAATGAATATAGAGAAAAATGTAAATCCACTAGAAATATGGAGATCGCAAGAATTCTAAGAATGTAAATATAAAGATGCAGGGGAGACAATGAGAGTATTCAGAAGTGACTTCCTCTTCATATTTATCTTCTAAGAATTATTTGTTTATGTCATACATAGTGGTATGTTATATGCAAGGCACAATGGAATGAACCAAGTATGGTTCAGTTGATTGTTGAATAGCAATGTGGATGATTTTCAAAGCCCCTTAGACCTGAGAAAAGAATTCTGTGGTGGTATAGAAGCATGACTAGATGTAAGATTGAGTTGGATGTTTGTAGAAGCATCAAAATGATGCTTGCATAGTTATGTGAAGGTGCAAATGAGGAAGCAATGTATAATAAAAGTGCTAACCAACAAGCAAGTCTAAGGACTAGTCTAAGGAGGGTTGAGTATTGAGTACAATGATGGTACTATTGATCTGCAAGGATACTCAATGATGCAAGTGGAACATCACTTAATGATAACCGTGAGGAATTGAGAAGGGATTGATGATACCTCAGTTAAAGTACATGCCATGCATTTATCATATTCAAAATGTACAAAGAGGCAGTCCAAGAAGGGAAATAAGAGATCTTAGTGGTTGAAGCTGAAATGATATGAATCATAGGATTATGGTGTGATGGAAATTCTACAATGAATCATAAATAGGACTGAAAAAGGATGACTTATTAAGTTATTAAGCCTACTATTGTATTGTCAAAGAATGCATATACTTCATTGATTTAATCTTATGAAATTTAAATTGCATGAAATAAATGGAAGAGAAGGGTTGTGAATCTCTTGGTTGGTATAGTTTTCATTTGATACAATAATATAAAGACTAGCAAAGGTATGAGAAATACTAATTTGCATAAAATGGTATTTCTATGCCTAAAATAAGGTTGTAAATCATAATCCTTGGAATATAGAAAGAAAACCACATAATAAAGGTTGAAGAGCATGGAAGGCACAATGTATTTAAAAGAAAAGGGTTGGGATGATAGAGGGAATCTACAAGGATGAATAATGCATGTACCCCATCCACCATAAACTTTATGCATGATATATAGAATTGCAGTATATGAACCAACAACTTCTATGTAAATAATATGAAGTAAATGATGAAATTTAATTCACCTGGAAATAGATATCAAGGTTAGAAGAAACTCCAAATAAGAATATGTCAGGTTGGGCTTGGCTAGGATTGATGAAGATAATTGGAACAGTAGACCTTGGAAATGAGTACAGTGCAAAGGTGACCCAAAGCATCAAAGAAATTGCAAGGATGGCAAGAAGTGGGTGCAGCAGTAAAGGGCACATGTGGGAAACAAGGCATAAATATGATCAAGGGAGATTTCCTCACCATAAATCTCTATTTTGTTTCTAAAACAGAACTGTATATTTTTGAAGTAGCAAGTATAAATTAATTATTACTACTTGGGTATGAATACTACAGCTAATGAACTGTTATGTAATTAGTAGAGAGGCCATGAAAGAGGTTAGATAAGTTGTGGATCCCATGCTATGAAGAGGAATGGAGAGGGAGAAACTCCTTGGCTCTCCTTTTTCATTATTTATGTTTCTCTATGTTAAGAAAGTAGTTATGTGTAGATAGATTTATGGCATAAGAATGAAAGAGTGTAACTTAACTGGTATGTTTATGCACTAGTAGGCATATTGAGAAATAATATGGATAGAGTACATGAGAATATACTTGAATGCATGTATGTGATATTGCATATAGGATAAGAGTGACATCATGTTATACGTAATGGGTAGGTCATGATAACTAAATATGGTTTCTAATGTGTTGTATAACCAGGAAGGGTTGAGAACCGTTGGTTGAAGATGTTGATGATGTAGCTACTCATGGAGATAAATCTCACATTGAAAGAGAATAAGGAAAGAGATTTTCGTGAGGTTGATGGAGGAAATCATGTGAGTTCCCATGAAACACCAGTTGATCAGGTAACATTTGAGGTTTGGATAGAAACCATACATGTATGGAATTGATCATGCCTATGCTACATGAGCGTAGAAGGAATTGGGTAAGAATTCCTCCAATCATGCTTAATATATTCATTGATATGTTCATGATGATACTTGAATACATGTATGAATTTGATGCATCCATGAGTTAGTGTGTCATGATTGGAATGATTAAGAGTTTTTTTTTTTTGTAACTAGGGGAATCAGAAACTGGAGACTGGGTTGGTACTCACGTGACACGGGGTCCAGGGATCCAATCCCGCTACCACTATACCCCCAGGTGCCCCACACACCCCGCAAGCATGGGGCACGGGTAAAGCCGGGTGTGATTTGAACTCATGACCTCCATTTACAACTGTGACTTCATAACAACTGAACCGCCAATGAGCCACACCCGTGCAGGCTTGGAATGATTAAGAGTTAATAACCATTGCAAAGGAGTATTATAATCCTACTTGGGAAATAAATGATATGTGAGATAACCATGTGTGAGGCTATGTGTTGTTGAATCCTTCAACATAGCATGGAAGATCATAAGAGTTAGCAGTATAACATTCTTGAACCAAATCAAGGATGCATTGAGTGAATATGAATACGTAGATTATGTGAATGTGCATGTTGGCACATGTGTTGATTACATTGTGAAATGCTTGATGTGTTGATAACACATATGTGGCGAATGGTATTTTGCTGCAATTAATCTATTGGAAGTTGAAAATCATTGCAGTGTTGGGATTATAATTCATGGATTATTTAAGGGGTTATTATGAATGTTGCAACGAAATGAGTATATGAATGAATACTCATGTTTGTTTGACTGATTTAAAATTTCTGTTAAGGGAACAGATTGCAGTTAAAGTTGTCTTGGACATGGCAACCAGCATAAGAATACAAATAAGACTGTGTATTATCATGAGCAAAGGAAAAAAACTATAAGAAAGACCTCGGAGTTAATTAAAATTCATAATACTAAGGAAACATTGAAGGAAGTCTGTGAGTTATGGATTGCAGGAGTTAAACTACAATGTTGTGAAATTCGAGTTGTTGTGAATGCATCTGCTAGGAGTGATTCATGAAATTTAGAGTCATAGCACATAATTTCTTTGGCTATCCCATGCTAGGAGTGATTCAAAGAACAAATTTGTATAAAAAATTGTGTGTGTGTGTGTCTTGGATATGGCAGTAAAAGTGATCCATAACGAAGACATGGATTATTGTTGCTGCCATTGAAAGCTAAGTATTATGTGTGGAACTCATGTTGTTATTAGGAGTTTAATTGTGAAGATAACGATTTACAATATTGTTTGATCTATAAAAGTATGATTCTTAATAGATATATGTTTATTTTTATAACACAGATGGATGGTGAATCTACTTAATATGATCCATGGTGGGAATTGCAAATTGGAAAACTCAGGAAGAAGGCCATTGCAAAGACACACGAACCCTAAAGTTACACTCTTATTATGCAAGAAATCCCTACTGAATGATGGATCACCCGAGGGACTGTTAACTTAGATAAGGGGATTCCTGAGACTAGAGGGTGAGTGACTTCAAAGAAGAGGAAAATCTAATGAATATGTTAGGAGTGATTCATGAAATGTAGAGTCATAGCACATAGATTCTTTGGCTAGCCCACATTGGAGTACTGGAAGGGAATCGAGGTAACAAAATCAAGGTAATATTAACTCTGAGAAGGGAGCCCCATTCCTTTTGTTGTGCACTCGAACGAAATCAGGGTAATAAACCCGAGGTATTGTTAACTCAGATAAGGAAGCTAGAGGTACTGTTAACTCATATAAGGAAGCCCCATTCCTTGTGTGTCAAGAAGAGCAGTGAGATGGATATTTCTTATGGAAACCTTGTGAAAGGAAATAAATATGCATGCAGATAAGTATTGGATAGAGACTTCCTACTTA
Organism: Larix kaempferi; assembly: GCA_027924585.1. Taxonomy (NCBI): domain Eukaryota; kingdom Viridiplantae; phylum Streptophyta; class Pinopsida; order Pinales; family Pinaceae; genus Larix; species Larix kaempferi. The sequence goes on along the minus strand of BSBM01000451.1, from coordinate 3,720,651 downwards.
TTTGATGAAATGAATATGTGTTCTTATATTTTGGAAATTTGAAAATTGTTACAGACATTATGACTATTTCATGAGAATGATTATAACATGCATAATTCATGTTAATGAATGACATAGGTACATAAAGATGTAATGATCCTAGAAACAAAACTAAGTCAGTGGAGTATAAATGTTAGTGCATTTTGGATGGGATGGCTTCCAAATATATCATATTGCAAGACCAAGAACACTATGGAAAATATGGTGGAGAAAGCAACTTGGAAACTAAAGGAGGTTTTGCAGCGATATATTGTACCTGTTTTGAGACATGTTAAATTATGTCATTGTATATGTAGCAATGAAGATGCACTAAGGACGGTGCATAAATTAAGGGGGAGCGGAATGTAACACCCTATTTTTGACCCATAATGTAATTATGGAAATATGGATGATATGGCTAGAATCCAAACTTGAATGATGTATTTATGTACATTTTATATTTAATACAAAGTACATGACTATTGCAGAGCAAGAAGGATGAAGATGAGATGGGGGGCTATCCTTACACAAGGGGGAGATGATCATCTTAAGCCTAGGGACTAGAGGGATAAAACATGTCCAGTTCCCAATATTCCACTTGTATAACTCTCCTTAGAAAAGGGGGGAATGTGTCCAACCGCAAGGATTCCAAGTTGCTAGTTCCTATCAACCTTGGTTCCACTTGGATAGTCTCAACCATGCATATAAATAGTGAGATCTAGCCCATTATTCCATCATTCCTAGGGACTAGAGGGGGAAAACATGTACAATTCCAAATATGCCACTTGTCTAACTCTCCTTAGAAAAGGGGGAAATGTGTCCAACCGGAAGGATGCCAAGTGGCTAGTTCCTATCAACCTTGGTGCCACTTGGATAGTCTCAACCATGCATATAAATAGTAAGATCTAGCCCATTCTTCCATCATTCCTTCCTATCAAAGACACCCATTTTGGCTAGGAGACCATTGTTTCATCATTCTTCCAAGGTGGAAACATCATTGTTGTCAGAACTAAACCATCAATGGTGGTATCACCATCACCAGAAAAGGAATGGGAGCCATACGGAGAATAGAGGATGGGTATCCCCACCTGAGGGGTGGCTCTATAAAAGAAATATATGGCTTGAAAAAGCCTACGACTGGGAGAAACATCCTTGGTTTGCATTCAGTTGGTCATATTTCATATAAGTTCATTGTGTGAATAAATGTATGGTATTTATTTCTTAATTTTATTACTCATTGCCATCATATGAATTATGGAACCGAAATAATGCCTTTGTAAATGCATTATTATGGAAATAGTTGGTAGAACTTTCATATATGTTTTATCAGTAATTATACACCTGACTATATTGATGTAAATGTATAATTGAAATCATTAGAAGAACAAAATTATATATTAGACGCAAATTCAGCTAGTAGATTCAGTACCCCACGACCTCATAGTCACCATTGGGTCACATGGTTCATGACATATCGCATTCTGTGAATCTGCCTCAAAGGAAGCTTTGGAGGATTGGAAGCAAAGGAGACATGAAGTATCTACCCCGATATGCGCTAGCATGACACGATCATTGCGCTGGATTGGTACTAAGGCATGTGAATGTAATATCCTTGGGAAGATTTGACCAAGATATTAACTCCAATTCAGAATTTTTCACAAACTTACTAGTTACTTCCTTGATAATTTTCTGAGCAGGGAAGGAAGTAAGTGATGGGGATTGAGACTGAATCTGACGATGGTGGGATGAAATTTCAGTTCTGGAATTTGTATGGGGAAATGTGCAGCAGCAAAAAATAATATCAGAGGGAGATTCCTAAGCACAAAGCAATGGGGCCATTTATGTTTCGAACATCAGCCAGGTTGAAGTCTACTCCAAAGCTTCCTAGGAGCACCAGCATATGCTTACTAGATTGGGTGGGTACAATACTGAGTTATTATGGTCAAATAGGTTCAATGGATGTTTTGGACAACAATCAGAAATATTTGGGAAGAGTAGGAGTGGTTTGGAAGTTTCAGACCCTATCGGGATGACAGAGCTACTCAAGTTTCAATATTTACAAACAATGGGTAAATCCTTCCAAATTCTTAAAGTATGAGCTGATATGGCTTGTATGGTGTATTAATGAACTCCTACAACTTACAAAAAGCATATCTGACATTTAGAATAAATTTGACAGACATTTTGGTAAAACTAGTCAATAAACAATATTCAATGAGCTAGTCTTCGATTCTGAGTTAATTATTGACTTTATTTAAATGTAATACTCTATTCTGAAATATTGTAAGGATCTGATATAATTTAATTAACAGCATCAAGTCGAAATATTACTCACTGAACCAAGTTTGTACTCAATTAATAGCTCCACCTTAGTACAAGGACTTGTAGACTAGAAAATCCCCTCATAGGGCCATAGAATAACTGGAAGAAGAGATGTAATGACCAAATCTCTATTCTGAAAGTGTATTTTGGTCTTCAACAGGTCTGAAATAGAGTATGGAGTTGTACTGGGATTCTTAAGCTACAATGGGCGCATTCACTTAACTGGAACTACACATGTGCGCCCTTAACACATGAAATCTTGGCTCCAGTGAAAATGGTTGTATCTCGGTCATCCGGACACATTTTTCGATGAGACAAAAAGTGTTTCCTACTGGAAACATCCCTCTGAACGCAATGGAATATGTCTCCCATCCCAGAAATGATTATAAGTTCTGAAACTGAAACCTCCATTTCGGCCCTTCAGTGTTGTCTCCTCCGAATGTACCCTGTATGATGATAAATCCTTGTAAGCTTGGGTTCTTCTTAGTATTGGATTATATGGACCTGCATATCAAATATCCATGGCTGCAAATCCTGAGAGAATATTAGAGAAGATGAGTAGAATAGAAGAATGGGGCACATCACCCATTGATTAGCTTGGGCACATCACCAAACCTTGAGAAGCTAAAATGCTTCACTCATAAACTCACAATGACAAAAGTTTTGAAATGGAGTTGGAATCCTTCTTTTATAGAATTCATGTTGACCTGTTGAGCAAGTTACTTGTCTTGGTGACCTATGAGAATAGGTCACCCATGAGTGGACGAACTTTCATTCCTTCACTCTGCTTTACTGAAATTGGCAAGTGCGCTTTAGGGAGCTTTTCTGGATGTTTCCATTTCTTTTCTAATTGCTTTTCTTCATCTTTCCACTTTCTTTACTTTCCTTTTTTCCTACTTTTGTCTAATTTTTCCAGCTTTTGTCAGTTTCCTTCTTGGTTCACCTTGCCAACTTTTCTCCATTAGTTCCTTAGCTTTTTAAGAATTTTCTACTTATGCAAGATTGGCCCACTTGACTAATTCGACTTTCCTAGTCCATTCACCAACCACTTGGCACATTTATTAGCAATAATCATTTAAATAAAATAGTACAACTCAGAAATAATTTAACTTAGCAATTAATTAATTATCCATTAATTAATTAATTATTATGGTGCAATGCCTCCAAAAATATCTCCATTAATTTAATAATAACTCCATTACTTTCTTAGATCCTTAATTTGGGCATTAATATCTTCCGGGAGCCCACCTCGTCCATTTAATACCCAAATACAACCTTATGCATCTTCCATAAGATATTTTCCATACTTGCTCATCAATTAAATAATTATTGCCTAGGTGACTTAGGCCAAAATTACCCCATGGACCATAGCAAAAATCTAGGGATATGATAGTCCTCCCTTCCCAAGATTGCTTGTACTCAAGCAATGTTAGGATTCCACCAAGCTTCTATTGCACCACTCTGATTTTATTTGTCCCCATCCACTGAACAATCTGGAAATTAAACTTGGGGCCTTCAAAAAGATCTAAATAAAATGTAAGATGACTACGAAGAATAAACTGCACTGTAAACTCTAACTGCACTAAATCATGAACAAAAATCTTAACCCTGTTAAGATAACTGAGTAGAATTCCTGGATCCCACTGCTTCCTCTGCAAGGACCCAAACTTTTCTGCCACCTCTAGGAAGTTGTCACTCCAAGGAATTCCTGGATCCCATTGTCCTTGATGAATACCATCCATCATCATTGTTACTTGTGACCACTTGTCACTCCAGAGTATGCTAACATCCAACCACCCCGCTGGAAGTGTGCTACTCCCAATGCAAAACTGATTAGATGTGAGACTTCCCCACCAAACATAGAAATTCTTGAGAGAATGCAAATCAGAGTGCATCTCTTGTGCATGTGTACTGGAGACATCTAATGGCTTCAAAATACATCTTTGTTGCTGCTCACAATTCAAGACAATGTCAGTTACAACAAAAAATTTATTGCATAAACAAGAAAACCTTTTACCTTCCAAGGTATTCATTGCAATGATGCCTCTACCCATCCAACCAATGGATGGATAAAAACTTTTATTTGCTGAATCATATGGAATGTGATCAACCATATGTATGTCCTCCTCAGATAAAGAGATCTCGTGATGTCTATGGAACTCCACAGGTGCTCCCCTCTTCATCCAATGGCTCAACTCTCTGCCATTGATCCAAGGGTGCAAAACGCCATCAATTGACACACACATTGAAGGTAAGTGTAGATATGATGCCTCCTGGTCAAAAGTGGTTGCACACATATGCATGGGCTGCCTCAACTGATGTGGGTTAAGGAACATGTCATAGGCCTCCCTTTTAGAATCCTCCTGCTCATCATGTGACACCAAGAGGAAGAATCATTTTACCCAATTTTCATTCCCAAAAATTGTGTCTGAATTTGAAGTGGGGAATGAAGAATGGTGAGCCATGATTCTGAACATTTCATCCACTGAATTTGTGGATGTATCCTCTCCATTGATGGCTGATCCATCTATGGTGTACTCATCTAGCTCTTCCTTGGAAGAGTGTCTTTCTTCAATGAACCTCTCAAGTTCATTATGGAAAAGGTCATGTGCTTGTTTTTCATCAACTCTATCTGCACATACCAAACAGACTATTCCTCATGATCCATCAAATCATGAGGTTCCTCCCTTGGAACATGAAATAATTTAGCCATGTTATTGTGACTTTGTGAAATATGGGAGGTAAAAAATGATTATGGCAACTTCTCATTAAGCTGCTCAATCTGATTCTCAGATTCTTGACAAGCACCATGAGTACCAATCAGAGAATCCTGGGTGGTTTCCAACATATGAGTGAGATTGTTGATCTCCTCATCATTCCTTATTTCAACATTATAGTACACATTCACAAGCTCCAACAAGTGATTTCTATCAAAAATAAACTGAGAGAAATTTTCTTTTAGGCTTCCTACTGCTTCCCACATGTGCAAAAAAATTTCAACAGAGGGTTTCTCCTCCATTGATGCAGTTCTCCAACGGCAGTGAGAGATCAAAGCATTAAGTTCATGGAGGTTTTTCAGTTCCTCCTTGATTTTTTGCTCACTCATTTTCAATGGTCCAATTAGGTCAAGAAGTTCTAGCTGGTGAACCTCCTCTTCTGCTTCTTGCAATTCAACCTTCTCCCAATTCTGACACTAGAAGGATCTTCTAATCCATCATTCTCACTGGAAGTGGTTGCTATATTGGGCTGCAACAAAGGAATGCAAAAATCAGAATTGCAGCCATACCTTTGTGGCCAAATTTCCTCCTCATGTGGTGTTTTTATGGCAACATGCTCCTTTCCCAAATTCTTTGGTTCACACCCAGATGATTTGGGCTTGTCTTCCACCTCAAGCTGAAGTTCCAATGATGATTTCAGATCTGATTGATGTTATTCTTTTGGATCTGATCCAAAAGCTATCTCACCACCCTTAACCAAATCACCCTCCTTTGCAGTGATCTTGAAATCACCAACAAAGAAATCTGAATGTCTTGAAGTGGAATCTCTTTCCAAATTGTCCATAACTTTGTCACGTTTTGCTTGGTATTTGGGTGCCTCTTGTTCTTTGTCATCCTCTTCTAATTGGTTCATTGCTTCTTCAACTTCATGTCTGCCACAATCATGCTGACTTATTCCTCCTTCATGTTCTTCTGAAGTTTGATCCCCCACTATGGATCCTTCTTCCATTCCGTCAACAATCTCATGATTGGTTTTTGGGTCTTGCTTCTTCCTGGTTGTCTTAGGATGAAGATTCTTGGAGGATCTTCTTGAAGAGGATCCAAAAATTCTTGTGAAGTCACATGAATCCAATAAATCTTCCATGTCTTTTATTAACTCTTCCATAGAGGGTTTCCCTTTGACAGTGGAACATGCAACTTTTTCCGGAAAATGTCTACCAGAATAACCATAGTCTCTTCTTCCAATCATGATCTCATGGGAGATGCTTGTGGAAGGTACTTCTTGGGAATTATCCTCCTCATACTGTCTGCAGTATTCTTCATACTGCTCATTATAATTATCATACTCTTCATAAAAGTAATCTTCCTCCTCATACAACTCAAAGTCTGAATCTTCCATGACATGGAACTGATTCCACAACTACAATTTGAAAATAGTGCTGAGCTACTTTTCCACTGAGATTTACTTTCCACAGGCTGAGCCAAGGAAAGTGCTATGATACCACTGTAATATCCTTGGGAATATTTGACCAAGATATTAACTCCAATTCAGAATTTTTCACAAACTTACTAGTTATTTCCTTGATAATTTTCTGAGCAGGGAAGGAAGTAAGTGATGGGGACTGAGACTGAATCTGATGATGTTGGGATGAACTTTCAGTTCTGGAATTTGTATTGGGAAATGTGTAGCAGGAAATAATAATATCAGAGGGAGATTCCTAAGCACAAAGCACTGGGGCCATTTATGTTTCGAACATCAGCCAAGTTGAAGTCTACTCCAAAGCTTCCTAGGCGCACCAGCATATGCTTACTAGACTGGGTGGGTACAAGACTGAGTTATTATGGTCAAATAGGTTCAATGGATGTTCTGGAAAACAATCAAAAATATTTGGGAAGAGTAGGAGTGGTTTGGAAGTTTTAGACCCTGTCGGGATGACAAAGCTAGTCGATTTTCAATATTTACAAACAATGGGTAAATCCTTCCAAATTCTTAAAGTATGAGATGATATGGATTGTATGGTCCATTAATGAACTCCTACAACTTACAGAAATCATATCTGACATTTAGAATAAATTTGACAAACATTTTGGTAAAACTAGTCAATAAACAATATTCAATGAGCTAGTCTTCGATTCTGAGTTAATTATTGAATTTATTTAAATGTAATACTCTGTTCTGAAATATTATAAGGCTCTGATATAATTTAATTAAAAGCATCAAGTTGAAATATTACTCACTGAACCAATTTTGTACTCAATTAATAGCTCCACCTCAGTACAAGGACTTGTAGACTAGAAAATCCCCTCATAAGGCCATAGAATAACTGGAAGAAGATATGTAATGACCAAATCTCTACTCTGAAAGTGTATTTTGGTCTTCAGCAGGTCTGAAACAGAGTATGGAGTCATACTAGGATTCCTAAGTTGCAATGGGCACATTCACTTAACTGGAACTAGACATGTGCACTCCTTAACACATGAAATCTTGGCTCCAGTGAAAATGGTTGTATCTTGGTCATCCGGACACCTTTTTCGATGAGAAAAAAAGTGTTTCCTACTGAAAACATTCCTCCAAATGCAATGGAACAGGTCTCACATCCCAGAAATGATCAGAAGTGCTGAAACTGAAACCTCCATTTCGGCCCTTCAATGTTGTCTCCTCCGAATGTACCCTGTATGATGATAAATCCTTGTAAGCTTGAGTTCTTCTTTGTATTGGATTATATGGACCTGCATATCAGATATCCATGGCTGAAAATACTGAGAGAATATTAGAGAATATGAGTAGAATAGAAGAATGGGGCACATCACCCATTGATTAGCTTGGGCACATCACCAAACCTTGAGAAGCTAAAATGCTTCACTCATAAACTCACAATGACAAAAGTTTTGAAATGGAGTTGGAATCCTTCTTTTATAGAATTCATGTTGACCTATAGAGCAAGTTACTTGTCTTGGTGACCTGTGAGAATAGGTCACCCATGAGTGGAAAAACTTTCATTCCTTCACTCTCTTTCACTGAAATTGGCAAGTGCGCTTTAGGGAGCTTTTATGGATGTTTCCATTTCTTTTCTGACTGCTTTTATTCATCTTTCCACTTTCTTTACTTTCCTTTTTTCTTGCTTTTGTCTGATTTTTCCAACTTTTGTCAGTTTCCTTCTTGGTTCACCTTGCCAACTTTTCTCCATTAGATTCCTTAGCTTTTCTGAGAATTTGATACTTAGGCAAGATTGGCCCACTTGACCAATTCGACTTTCCTAGTCCATTCACCAACCACTTGGCACATTTATTAGCAATAATCATTTAAATAAAATAGTACAACTCAGAAATAATTTAACTTAGCAATTAATTAATTATCCAGTAATTAATTAATTATTATGGTGCAATGCCTCCAAAAATATCTCCATTAATTTAATGATAACTCCATTACTTTCTTAGATCCTTAGTTTGGGCATTAATATCTTTCGGGAGCCCACCTCATCCATTTAATACCCAAATACAACCTTAGGCATCTTCCATAAGATATTTTCCATACTTGCTCATCAATTAAATAATTATTGCCTAGGTGACTTAGGGCAAAATTACCCCATGGACCATAGCAAAAATCTGGGGATATGACAGTGAACCACCTAGTTTTGATGCATTAACGAGGGTAAGTTATTTTAAGTGAATTTTGAATCATAGATCCCAGAGAAACAAAGAATGTTGGCACTAGATGTTACACTCAGACCGACGTCTGCGGGATGGTGGGGCGCACACAAAAGTAAAGTTGAATATTTTCAACATTGTAAGAGATTGATGCAGATCATATTTGACTCTGAGATGTATTTGACTATACCAAAGTATAATGGGTTGAGTAATCCGAAAGGACATATTACCAGTTATGTTAAGGAATGGAGGGTTGTACCTCAGCAGGAATGGGTACACAAGTTTATTCGCACAATAGATATTGTCCCCAAGAACTAGTACCTAGAACTAGAAGTGCGCAAAGGCACAATAGATTGGGGAGAGTCGTCACATAACTTTGTGGTCACATTTATCTTTGAAGTTGACAATTTCAATGTTGATGAAACATTACAAGTAATTAAGTAGAATATTTTCCCTATAGATGAGCCAGAATCCTATTGGAAGATGCATCCTACATTCATGGATATGCCAGAATCACTAGAATGTTATAACATGGACAAAGAAACTGAAGATGATGAAGATCCAAGAAATATACAGATCCCAGAGATATAGGGTGAATGCAAAGTGGAAGGCCCTACCTTAAGATTATGCCTATCCATTGAAGACACACAAGGTCAACATTGTGATAGAAGAAAAACCCAAGTTTGCAAGTATAGGAGATTATTGGAATGAAGAAATAGTCTGGAAGATCATTGATCTCTTATCAAAGTATCAAGATTTGTTTCCCACCACATTTTTTGAGATGAAGGGAATTGTTGGAGAATTAGGAGAAATGAAGATTCCATTGAAACTAGATGCAAATCCAGTCAAGCAGAGACCTTATAGACTGAATCCAAAATACAAAGAAAATGTAAAAGCAGAACTTGGTCGAATATTGGAAGTTGGAATTATAGAACATATCACAGAATCTGAACAGATCATCCTTATGGTTGTACAAGATAAGAAGACTCGAGGAATAAGAATTTGTGTTGATTTGCACAAACTAAATGATGTTTTTCTGCATGATCCTTTTTCGACCCCTTTTACAGACGAAGTACTAGAGAATGCAAAACGATAAGAAGCGCCATATCCATTCAGAGGTGGATTTTATGGGTATCACTAGATTAAGATAGCTAAAGAATGTAGACACGAGACTACCTTTGCGACAGAATGGGGTTGTTTTCAATACACCATGATTCTATTTGGTTTAAAGAATGCGTCAAATGTCTTTTCAAGAATCATTGTCGTAGCTTTCAAGGAGTTTATACATAAATTTTTAGAGGTATACTTGGATGATTGGGCAGTCTTTATCTTGTTAAAGGATAACATTGAACTTTTGTTCTTGATGTTACATAAGTGTCAACAGTATAATATTTCTCTAAATTTGAAGAAGTGTATTTTTTGCACTCCATTTGGAATATTACTGGGACATGTAGTATGTAAGCAAGGACTATTGGTAGACCCTGCAAAGATAGATATAATAGTAAATTTACCACCACCTATATCTATGCGATAGTTGAGAACAACATTGTGACATACTAGATATTATAGAAAATTCATCAGGGCATATGCGTAGATCATTGCACCTATGGAAAAGATGCTGAAGAAAAAATTCAAGTTCAATTGGAATGAAGATTGCCATCGAAGTGTCATGTTCCCAATTTTTGCTATATTATTTTGGCCAAGTCACCTAGGTAAAAACCATTAAAATTATTAAATGGGTGGATAAAGTAGAAATATTTCCTGAGTTAATGGTCCAAGGAAAAATTAAATATTATTTGGACTTAGATAAGCCACATGAAGACGATAAGGTTCCCAATTCAAGTTTTTAGGAAAAATTAATAATTTGGGAATAAATTGGGAAATAATTGGCCAACTATATTTTGCACAAGTTTATTTTGCTAATGTTGGTCCAAAAATGCAAAACAATAATTATTGGTGAATGGATTGGGTCAAAGAGGGCGCCCAAGAAGTTGGTTAGAAAGGATAGGGCTTGTGTGAATAAGTTGGGAAAAGAATAATGGAAGTAGTGGAGGAAAAGGTAAGATTTTGGACCAATTCCACAAATCAGGGTAAATTGGTTAGAGTTGGTTGAGGAAGTTAGAAGGTGCAGTCATGTGGTCAAAGTTGGTTAGAAGTGATGGAGTAAGTTAGAAAGGTGCATTTATGAAGGCCAAGTTGGTTGGAGGGCGCACTCATGAAGGTGGTGGAGCTATTACGGGACACTAAATAAACAGTCCATGGTTTTGGGATGTCCATGGTATTGTTCCATGGTATTGGATGCCTTTAAAAGCTTAAAAGAAGCATCAAGGCACACTAGCAAAGGTTGGCTATTGTGTTGATGAAAATTATTGAGGGGTTGCTTGTGAAATTCTATGCTTGGGTCATGTTCCCCTTGCACACACTTGGGAGATGTGCCCCTATGTCCAACATGATTAAGGAGTGAGGTATTCAGCCTTTCTCACAGAGCTGATATGCAGATAATATACAATACTCTTATGTTATCTATTTATTGTAGTTGGAGAACCATACTCCACCTTTTGTCTTGGAAAATCTAGAGCTAGTTTTCTTGTTGTGTGAGTTGGAAGGAGATGTTGGGTGGGATCCATGAGACAAGAAGGATGCAACGGAATCTCTCTGTTGTAACTAGGTTCTCTGCAGCATAATAAAAATAAATCTTCAGTTTTTTTATGCAAATTCTCTTTCTTTTCTAACAATCTCTCTCTCTTATGATCAATGCACTAGCATATTTGACTAGTTTTTTATTTGGTTGTCATAGACTGACTTCTGCTCATCTATTTCATGATATGAAGGTACATTTGGAAATATAAGATGAAATAGTACCTGAAGATACCCTAAAAACAGAAAACTGTGCCCTCTGGTGTGATTAGAATTCATTTGGAAAACCGCTTATCTAAATCACCCTCCAATTTTGACTAGTTTTATTGTTTAAGCCATATCTTGAGATCCAAATCTCCAATTTGACTTCTGTAAAGTGATGTGGGTAGGTGGGACACCATATATCCCATCCCAAGAATTAGTTTCATAATTTGTTATTCCTTGGTACCATTTGGGTCGCCTTCAAAGTAGTCCAACTGAGTCATCCAAGTGTGGTGAACTCCTTCCTAATCCCTCCTTAAAGCCAAAACACCTATGATTTATGTTCCCAACCATTTCTAAAGTAGTTTGGGGTTATGATATGATTCTAGATACATCTAGTGAAGCATCGGGATCCATTGGGTTTCCACAGAAGTCTCGAGGACTGAAACTACATGGTATTAGGACCATCCTGGGCGTGACGTACCCAGAGAATGTTCCCACTACTGAATGTATGGACTCCAAACCTATATAATATATTTTTTCATACCACCTACATCCATTTACTATGTAAATTATGACCTACCTTCATAAAACCCTACCCTTCATTACCATATTACCTACCCTTGATCTTTCACTAGTCAAATTTGACTAGCTCTCACTGTTTCAGCTCTAATTTTCTCCCAGAAGGTCCAATTCACAAACCGTAAGTTGCTGCAGAAACCTGAGACTCTGTAGAATCCATTACAGGTGGTTTTATAGAAAATTTCGTTTACTATGTACATTTTTGGGCCGTTTGGAAATCATTACCCTGTGTTGTCCCGCATTTCCATACTCACTCCAAATCATTCCTGAAACACTCCCACTCTGCAAATAAGTTTATGATGTCTACATAAACCTGAAAACATACATAAAAGAGTTCAGTAACATATCCGAAGTGTTTCCCAAGCCTCCTTCACCCTTGAACCTATCCCCCTTTGGCATAGTTTTGAGTTCTTGGAGTTAGTATGCCAAACAATGGTATCAGAGCATGGTTCTTGCACCTATTCATTGGATCATCCATTGAAGAATAAAATTGTAGCCATGAGAATTGCACCATTTATTGAAGATATAGCAAGAATATCTACAACAAGCAAAAAGGTGCAAAAGTTGCTTCATTGTCACCGGGGATATCATACATGGGATAAGGATTTTCATGCAGCCATTTCTTTCAAAGAATATTTTTGTTTAATGCATGGATTCTGGCCCCATGGTGTAGATGAGAAACGTTTTGAGACATCAATGGAAGTCAATTCTTTTGATTACTTCCAAATTTATGGAGCATTACTCCAAGGAATCTTATCTTTTCAAGAAGGCAGTTCAAGAACAAAAGAATGGAAAGGAGCAAAAGAACATGAGGATGATGAGAACAACAAACCATCAAGAGAAGAACCAAGTTGTTCCACTTCTCCAAGCAAATAAGAATCCACCACCTATGTTCTTGTTGATGATCATCAATAGGCAAATCCTGTTGTGAATCTGGATCACGAAGAAACTACTAATGGTTTCTCAAGCACTTTTGAGACACTTACTGATGGGTGTCATGATGAGGTACTTACTAATGAGTTCCCAAGATTTGGAGGAGCATCTACTGATGGATGATGTGATGAGATACCTACTAATGGGTGCCTAAGGGTTGATGTGGTTCCTACTTATGGGTACCAAGATTGCATGGAGATATTTACTAATGGATTTCCATCCCTCTATGTTGGTGACATAGATATTTCTGTTGAGGAGACCACTGCAAGCACAAGTTCCCCTGTGCTTGAAGAAGATGAATATCTTGCAGTAGAAGAAGAGGTCCCAGGATCAATCTCACCATCACCACATGAGCTTCATGAGGTTTATCCATTGTTTGATGATGAGGAGGTTCACTCTGATGAGCCTTCCTACCTAGTAGGGGCACTGCAGTTGGGTGAAAAGAATATCAAGAAGGCCTTACGTATTCTCCATGACACTCATGCTTCAGTATCAGTTCTATGTTGGATATATGCTTCACTAGAATATTTGTCTTTGCTTGAGGCCATGGAGAAGATCCAGAGAACAATTTCTGCAATCCAAGGTAATTTTCCATACACGCTTTCTAACAGAGATCACTTGTATGAGCTTGTACATATGTTACATGGAGCATCCTTGAAGTATGAAGAGGAGATATACAAGCTCAAGGATGAGTTGATGGCCACCCAAGATTCTTTGAGATTCACTCAAAGTGCCCTCTTAGATTCTCAGAAGCAAATAGAGAAACTTCACCAAGAGTTGCAGAGATCACATATTCCCTCCCACATTCCAGTCAATTGTTCTCTTTTAGTTGATGACATCCAGAGTTTTATGGAGGAACCTCATGAGATGGTGGTTCATGAGTTGCATGATGAGATGCATGTTCTTGAAGAGTTTTGGGATGCAGATGATGAGTTCCAATCACATGTCACTTGCCAGAGTGAAACTGAGCTCTCTCATGGAGTGATTACTCTCTCCATTGAAGAGTCAAAAGAGCTCCTTAGTGTTGGACCAACCCTTGATGGAGTTGATGAATCCACGTTGATGAATCCACATCTTTGGTGGATACTTGTTGCAGAGATTTGGTTCATCCTTACTCATCCTACACATTTGAGGGTGAGCATTGGATGAATGTTTCTTCTTATTGGTGCTAGAGGAGGAGCAAGAGGATCCTACATTCGCTCCAGTTGATTTGATTTCACCATCCCCTTCCCAATAGCAGTTGAGGCATCCTATGCCTATATTTGATGCCTCCATGTATAGAGGTGCATTGGATTTCCACCTATCTTCATTGAGTGGATCATATGATGGAGGTTTTCACCCTTGGATCAGTGGCAAAGAGTTGAGCCACTGGATGAGTTCACATGGGGAAGCATTTTTATTTCTACTTGGATTAGTTGATGGGAGTGTCCTTCCATCCCCTTTTTGGATGAGGAGACAAGTGTTTGTATTTCATGCTTTCATTCTTGGATATTTCTTTGATGTATCATTTTCCTATGAGCAGCATGGGAACCCTTATTTGTTGGATGATGCCTACCTTTCTTGTGGTTGGACATGGGATTTTCACCGTTGTCACTTGAGCTTTATCTTTGATTCTTGTGTGCATTGAGCACATAAGAACCTTCATATGCTTTTGGAGATACTTGATGAGGTTTTGCCTCACCATTTGGAGATGTATTTCATGATGGATGGCCTCATTTTGATTCAGCCCTACCTTGAGGATGCATATTTCATGATGGACAGTATCTCTATGTTTCAGCCTAGCTTGGAAGATGACATACTTCCATTCAGTTTGCATGATCTTGTCATTCCTCATGATTGTTCTTTCATCCTTCCTAGTACCCTTCATGGTGCTAGCTTCTACATGGTGTTGATGATGATGTTTGGGAGAGTGCACACTAGGCAGTGGGATCCAAGCATTCCTGTGCTTGATGGATTTTGTGAGATGGAATTCTCACTGATGGGAATGTAATGCACAGGGTAATTTTTAGGGGCGAAATTTCATCAATTGGCTCTTTTTTGGTCTTTTTTTCGAAAAATAAATTCGCTATTTGGTCATTTTTAGTCTCTAATATCGCCTGTATTTACATAAAATGTGCTTTTTATCATAATATTCACCAAAATTTACAAATTTCAATAGTAAATCGTATGTTTCATATTTGATATTCGCCAACCTATCTATATATATGTTTTTTTCACTCCAAAATAATTGTCTAGAATACTACACTTAAGTATAATATTAGAATCCTTAAAAAATACCCTAGTAATGCAAGTAGTGGGACCTTGGCATTGCTTGTCTTTGGAGCATATATTTTCATGTTGGATTGATGGATCAATTCAACCTTTCCTCACATGATTTCATCTACGTTGCATCATGTTCCATTTTCCTGCATGGGGAACATTCCTTTGGATGTACTTGTGGTTTTCTTACATGGTGCATTGGAGGATGTATCTTACATTTTGTGTTTTTGTAGATCATTTGGGATCCTGGTATCATTTGTGCTTAGTTTTCACACTAATTACAAGTTTGGATGGTGGTAGCAGATGGAGATATTCTTTGGGAGAATCCATGATTCTTATCAAGGGGTAGTTGGGGAATTTCAGAGATACATTTATTGTGTGCATTTCCAGTTGCATTCATGGTATTTCATGTGTTGGAACTCTTAGTAGTCTTGATATGGAATATTGGTGAGTGGTTGTTGTTCTCCTTGTTGATGATTGACAGAGAGTATCCTATATCAGTGATTTTCATGAGCATGTATGAGCAGGGTATGCTTCACTTCCATTCACTTGGGTTTGTTGAGAACCATGATTTTGAGAGATTCAGTTGTGGTTGCACATAGTTGGTAGTTTGGTTCACTTGTGACCAATCATCACTATGCATTGAGGCAGTGGTATTCATTACATGATTGGGGTGGACTTGCATTTCTCCGATTGTTTTAATTGCTTGAGGACAACAAATCTTGGGAGGGGAGGATTGTCATATTCCCAATTTTTGCTATATTATTTGGCCAAGTCGCCTAGGTAAAAACCATTAAAATTATTAAATGGGTGTCTAAAGGAGAAATATTTCCTAAGTTAATGGTCCAAAGAAAAATTAAATATTATTTGGACTTAGGTAAGCCACATGAAGAAGATAAGGTTCCCAATTCAAGTTGCTAGGCAAAATTATTAATTTGGGAATAAATTAGGAAATAATTGGCCAACTATATTTTGCACAAGTTTATTTTGCTAATGTTGGTCCAAAAATGTAAAATAATAATTATTGGTGAATATATTGGGTCAAAGAGGGAACCCAAGAAGTTGGTTAGAAAGGATAAGGCGTGTGTGAATAAGTTGGGAAAAGAAAAATGGAAGTAGTGGAGGAAAATATAATATTTTGGACCAAATCCAAAAATCAAGGTAAATTGGTTAGAGTTGTTTGAGGAAGTTAGAAGGTGCATTCATGTGGTCAAAGTTGGTTATAAGTGATGGAGAAAGTTAGAAGGGTGCATTTATGAAGTCCAAGTTTGGTGGAGGGCGCACTAATGAAGGTGGTGGAGATATTATGGGACACTAACTAACCGGTCCATGGTTTTGGGATGTCCATGCTATTGGTACATGGTATTGGATTCCTTTCAAAGATTAAAAGGAGCATCAAGGCGCACTAGCAAAGGTTGGCTATTGTGTTAATGAAAATTATTGAGGGGTTGCTTGTGCAATTCTATGCTTGGGTGATGTTCCCCTTGCACACAGTTGGGAGATGTGCCCCTATGTACACCATGATTAAGGAGGGATGCATTCAGACATTCTCACAAATATGATCTGCAGATAATCTATAGTACTCTTAGGTTATCTATCCATTTTAGTTGGAGAATCATACTCCACCTTTTGTCTTTGCAAATCTAGAGCTAGTTTTCTTGTTGTGTGAGTTGGAAGGAGATATTGGGTGGGATCCATGAGCTAAGAAGGATGTATCCGAATCTCTCTGTTGTAATTGGGTTCTCTCCAGCATAATAAAAATATATCTTCATTTTTTTATGCAAATTCTCTTTCTTTTCTAATGATATCTCTCTCATATGCTCAATGCACTAGCATATTTGACTAGTTTTGGATTTGGTTGTCATAGACTAACTTATGCTCATCTATTTCATGATATGAATGTACATTTGGAAAAATAATACAAAATGGGACCTGAACCTACCCTCAAAATAGAATATCGTTCCCTCTTGTGTGATTAGAATTCATTTGGAAAACCGCTTAGCTGAATCACCCTCCAATTTTGACTAGTTTTATTGTTTAAACCATATCTTGAGATCCAGAACTCCAATTCAACTTCTGTAAAGTGATGAAGGTATTTGGGACACCATATAACCCGTCCCTAGCATTATTTTCATATTTTTTTATTCATGGGTACCATTTGGGTCGCCTCCAAAGTAGTCCAACTGAGCAGTTCAAGTGTGGTGAACTCCTTCCTAACCCCTTTTGAAAGCCAAAAAACCTCTGATTTATGTTCCAAACCATTTTTTCAGTAGTTTGGGGTTCTTATATGAGTCTATATACATCCTTTGAAGCACCAGGAGCCGTTGGGTTTCCACAAAAGTCCTGGGGAATGAAACTATGTGATCTTAGGACCATCCCGGGCATGACGTACCCAGAGAATGTGCCCACTGCTAAATGTATGGAATACAAACCTCTTTGATATAATATTTTCATACCAAATACAGCCATGTACTGTATAAATTCTTTCTTCCCTTCATAAAACCCTACCCGTCATTGCCATATTACCTACCTTTGATCTTTCACTAGTCAAATTTGACTAGCTCTCATTATTTCAGCTCTAACTTTCTCCTAGAAGATCCAATTCACAAACCGTAAGTTGATGCAGAAACCTAAGACTCTATAGAATCCATTCCAGGTGTTTTTACATAAAATTGAGTCTCCTGGGTACTTTTTTGGGCCATTTGTAAATTGTTACCCTGTGTTGTCCCACATTGCCATACTCACTCTAAATCACTCCAAATCATTCCCAAAACACTCCCACTCTACAAATAAGTTTTTAATGTATGCATAAAACTGAAAACATGCATAAAAGAGGTCAGTAACCTATCCTAAGTATTCCCCAAGCCTCCTTCACCCTTGAACCTATCCCCCTTTGGCCTAGTTTTCAATCCTTGGAGTTAGTGTGCCAAATTTATGATTTTGGTGCATTACACAAAGATTGGATATCTTAAAATAGAGGATAGTAATTGAAACAATATTAGTTTTTCTAGATTGGAAGAAGGAATTTCATGTGCATGGATATGCATCATTGATTGCTTTAAGCGTGGTATTGGATCAACCAGGGGAAGGAGATTTAGACCATCTGATTGCATTTGCAAGTAGAAAACTGTCAAATGTAGATCAGAATTACACTACTACAGAGTGCGAAGGGTTGGATATGGTTTATGTGCTACAGAAGTATAGGCACTATCTACTGGGATCACATTTTAGAATGTATACAGACCATTCTGCACTGAAATACTTAGTCAATAAGCTAGTATTGGGAAGGAATATGTGGATGATTGCTACTATTCCAGGAGTATGACTTTGAAGTAATATTGAAACCAGGATAGATGAATGTCAATCCAGACCATTTTTCATGGTTAAGTTCAAGATAAAATGTTGGTACATTGGATGACAACTTGCCTGATGAACACCTATTTGCAGTACACATGGTAGATTAATATTGCACAGAAATTGTGTAGTTTCTGAGTATTGGGACTGCTCCATCAGAATATACCATTGCACAGAAGAAACAACTATTGGTAAAAGCGGTTGATTATCAATTGATTGCAGGAAAGTTGTTGGCACAGGGTTAGACCGCATAAAGTGTTGAAGCCGACAGTAGCGAAGAAGGATAATCCGCGGAAGAAATGACCATTCACGGAGAACAAGGAACCGATGAAAGCGCAATATTGGTTTAGTTAGTTAGAATGGGTCATGTGGACCATTTTGTAACCATTTAGATTGATATAAATAGGATTATGATTGTAAGCCTAAGGGCATCATAGTTGGATCGAAGAATCTGATGTTTTTGGCATCATCCTATGTTTTTGCTCTGTTTTTGGCGATTTTGTATGATCTGCGATAAGATGTTTTGAACTGTTTCTATGAAGGTTATACCACAGGTTTTGATGAATGCATAAAGATGTTCGGTTATGGTTATATATTTGTCTCTATTCCTGTTAAATGATGAATACAAGTGTTTGTGATATGTGTAAAGTTTTGTGGTTTGGTAATTGTTGTTGATGCGAATGATCAGTTTAACCATGTTGGTGTGAATGATAATTATACACTGAATATGCGAAAGAATGAATGAATGCATGAACTGTTAGCATGATGCGAAGACATAATATCTGGTTTCTGTAGTTGTAGAAGTGAGATTTGATGCATGTCCTCCCCCCACTACGGAAATCTAGTTCCTACAGCCCCCTTAATCATCTCGGGTGAGACTTCACTCGCTCTGTGACTATTGTTGGAAAGTGTAAAACCTTTATGGGCCGATGTTTAAGGGAGTTTGGTTGATTTTTATTGACAGCAATGCGAAGTGAACCCCTGTTGACAGTCACTGTGTCAACAAATGGTTCCGTTGCCGGGACCCTGAAGAGGAAAATAAGAGGACATGTTGTGGCACCCGAAGAAATCGGAGATTCAAGAGTAGTTTGAAAAGAAGGCAGAAGAATTCGCAGAAGGAGAAAATCAGAACCTTGGACAGATAGTAAGTAGTTGGTTGCAAAAGCATATCTATTCGGATATCCACTAGGTGTTTTTCTGCGAATTCCCAGTATTGTTGCACGAGTGGTTGGCGCAACTGACGTTTCAGAAGAACCATTGCCAAAAGACTGAGCCTGACCATTGGACTCCATAACTAATTCGACAGCTAAAATGAGTCAACAATAAGGTATCAAGGGCTGTTGACTTCTGGGTGGATATTATCCTAGAGGGATACATTATTGAGTTTGTAGTTGACACAATCAAATCATACAGCGACGCGGAAAGGAACTTTTTCAAAGGACCAAGGGGGAGATTCCTACTATTACTAAAGTTGTGGATTAAGATGCTCATATGCGAAAAGGGCATATTGAGGATGACTTCCGACGAGTAGAAGATCAGTGTGTGGAGGTTCTGGGTATCGTGTGAATGCGGATCTGATAGAAAGATGCGGGGTAGATGGACATGAGCGACTACTAATTTCTAAGGGAGGCTGAGGAAAATTGTGGTAACTTGAGGAGTGGGGCGATATTCCGGTGACTAGCGAAGAAGAGGAGGACTGAGAGAGAGTCTCCTGAGGGGACCCGAACAAAAGACTACGAAACAAGACCACAAGGGATGAAGTGACCTTATTACAACAAAGAAGAGATTGAATAGGATACCCCAGAGGCATAAGAGGGATGGATTGAAAGTCACAACATACCTTCAACCCCACGCACTACTCAGCATTTCACAGGAAGAAACACAATTTATTCGTAGATTTGTCCTATGTCCAGCGATAAGAGTAGCGGATCAGTAAACAATAACAGTAGGAACGTTAGAATGGCGGACGACACAAAAATTCCCACTTTCCAAGGGAACGGGATGGAATATCCCGAGCAATATTGGTTACTGTGCGAAGCGGTATGGACTGTGAAGCAGCTCCAGGATGAAGATATTAAAAAGGGACAGCTAGCGATGACCCTCAGGGGCTGTGCGCTAGACTGGTTTATGAATTTTACTAAGGTACCGACAGGGACTCCAGGAAAAACATTGGCACAGATCAAAGCAAGAATGATTGATGAGTTTAGAAAACCAAAATCAGAGTCACAGTACGTCACCAGGCTCAAAGAAATCAAGCAATACCCGAATGAGCTGGTATGGGAATTTGATCAACGGTATAAAACATTGATGGCGAAGGTGAGTTTCGCGATGAATGATATGCAACATAAGGATTGGTTTATCGTAGTATTAGTTCCACACATCTGCACACCACTAATGCAACAGAAGGTAGCAACTCAAGCCGAAGCACTAGAGATTGCGATGAAGCTGGAGGCTTCACCAATTGGCGAAGCGGGCATAGGCATGGATAGGATACAAGCGCAGTTGGCCAATTTGACACTCCAACTGCAAGATATGAAGAAGGGGAAAGAAACCTGGGAAGACATATGGTGCAGTAGATGCAAGACTGAAGGACACCATAAGGATAATTGACCAGAATTTTGAGAATATTTGCAGTCAGGTGCACCAAATCCCCTCAGTCAAGGAGGGATGCCTTGGTGCCGCGTCTGTCAAACCAGAGGGCATCGACCAGAAGAATGTGTGTATCTACATAAGATGGTGTCGAAGCCAGCAAATTTATACTTCAAAATTTTTCAATCGGTTGGCCACGACGAAAAAGAGTGCGGGGCCTATGACCTACTCCAAGAACAGAATTCCAATACATATTTTATGAAGGGGGAAGAGCAACCGGCAGTACAGGAACAACCGCAGTATACCCAACAACAGCCTCATTATAATCATCCACCGCAGTATGATTAAGGGCAGTATGGGAAACCGCAGTATGGCCAGCCATAATATCCCCCACCGAAGTATCAACCGCCGCAATATGGGAAACCACCATATAAACAACCGTAGTATTAACAACCACAGTACCCGCCATATGGGCCACCGCGTGGAGGTTTTAGAGGATGATTCCGTGGAGGTCGAGGTTCCCGCATAGGATGAGGAGGAGCTGCTGGACAAGGGCGAGGACCAATTATATGGTACAATTGTGGGCAACAGTGGCATTATTAGAGGGATTTCCCGAATCCAACACCACAATGCACTTATTACAGCGTTGTGGACCATGGTGTCGAAGACTGTCAATAGCTCATCGTAAAATGGAAAACCAAGAACCTGCCCCCACCTCCACCAAATCAGAATCAGAATACGCCACTGCTGGTGCAGATGATATCAGCAGAGGTCGGAAGTCACACGGCGACTGTTGGAGTAGTGACCCGGGGAGGAGTTGTGACAGGATTCGATAGGTCACAGGCTACCATCCGACCAATAGCATGGAAGCATGTCACATTCGATGCAGAGGTAGAGAGGGATACTTTCTTGAAAGTGCAGGAAGCAATGAGACAAAGGAGGAAGACACCTCTTCACGAAGAAGTTACCTATGATCGATATGCCATCAACGTTTGACACGATGAAGTCGCAGAGAAAGGTTAACACCTTAAGATCCTTCTTGGAAAGTTTATGGAGTTGGAAAAAGATCAGAACGCGTTGGCGGAAATATCTAGCCTGCTACATCGACGGGAGGGTGCACGCCAGGAATGCACAGTCAATCGCATACACAAGAGGAAGATGGGATGAGAGATGCGGATTTCTGCACAAATCAGAGCATTTGATGTCGACTCAATCATCTTAGACCTGGGATAAGACGTCAACATTTTGACCAAGCAGACCTAGGAAACAATGGGAAAACCACAGTTGGCCCGGTCACCGGTACAACCGCCATTAGCGAATCAAAGTAAGTTTACTCCAATTGGTCGGGTGTGCTAGCTTAGAGTTGAAATTGAGGGACTCAAAACATACACAGACTTTGATGTAATAGAGATTGTTGAAAATACAAGCCCCTATCCAGTGCTTCTAGGGATAGACTGGGCAATGGAGAACCAGGCCATCATCAACTTCAAGAAACGGACTATGTCGTTCGAAAATTGCGATATGACGGTAGTCTCACCTCTTGATCCTACAAAAGGGAAGCAATATGTCGAACCAACAAGGGATGAATTTACTGATGGATGGGACAATTTATACAACATATCTAAAGATTACATTAATCCTATCGCAGACAGAGAGTTGGGATTGTGCACCGTCAGTTCAATGTCATCATATTTGGATGAGGCACTCAAAAATTGGCAGAATCGGCTACATGAAGTGTCATTCAGGAGGTGTGCACGGATCACACAGTCGTTGCAATGGGTAGCCACAGAAGAATGCACACTACCAACATATGAGGGGTTTCCCAACTTGACCACGTTTCTCACCGAATTTGAGGAAAAAGTGGCGGAACCACAACGTCTATTGGCCTTGGAAGAAGCCTTAAAGGCTACACCAGCGCGATGGTGGGCGGCGCACCAGTCAAGTATCACAAACTGGCCACTATGTCGACACCTACTGGAGGTTAGGTTCGGCGAGACCGCAAGATACAACGGAAGGAAGTATGACGGCAGAGGAGATCCAAAGGAACATTTGACTGAATGTCAAATCCAATGGTGCTCACGAGCCATACAGGAATGGGTCCACGCATTTGTTCCCACACTGGATGAAGTATCGCAGAGTTGGTATGTCGCAGCAGAACTGCGACGCGGGATGACCTCTTGGGAACATCTAACAATTGGCTTTATCCAAACGTTCATTTTCTTTGACGAGAACCCCTTCATCCACAGGGAATTGCAGGCGATCCGAGAGAAGGTATTTGAAGCAGTCTTGACTGAGCAACCAATGGAACTTCGGTGGACTGTGACACCAGAAATGCTGATGGAGTGCTACAACATCACAGGAGAACTAGACAATGAGGATGACCCGAGGGCTAGGTATGTACCGGAGTTCGAAGGAATTCACAGTGTCAAGGCACCAAAAATGCCTTCCGAACAGTTTCAGCAACCACTGAAGATCAAGAAAGTAAACATTGGGTAGGAGGAGAATCCGAAGTGCACAAGTATTGGATATTATTGGGATGAATCCACCATTGCCAAGATGACTGATCTGTTGCATGAGTTTCAGGATTTGTTCCCAATGAAATTCTCGGAGATGAAAGGAATTTCTAGGAACTTAGGTGAAATGAAAATCCCCCTGAAACTCGATGTGAAGCCAATCAAGCAGCGACCCTACAGGTTGAATCTGAGGTACAAGGGTCCAAGCTGAACTTGAGAGAATGTTGTACACAGGAATTCTAAAACTAGTAACGGATGAGTTCGAGAAGTGCATGACAGCAAACCAGAGGCTGGAGGATAAGTTTGAGATGTACATGACAACGAACCAGAGACTAAAGGATTAGTTCAATAAGTACATGAAAGTGAACCAGACGCTGGAGGATGAGTTCGAGAAGTACATGACAACGAACCAGAGACTAGAGGATGAGTTCAAGAAATACATGGCAGCGATCAAGAGACTGACGGATGGGTTTGAGGAAGCACTCAACAGCGAAACAGAACAGTACCAGAGGTGTCCAGCTAGGGTGGCTCGAGGGCGAGCCACAAGTTTGTGTTGGGGGCATGTTGGCATGGGGTTAGACCACATAAAGTGCGGAAGGAGACAGTAGCAAAAAAGAACAATCCGCGGAAGAAAGGACCATTCGCGGAGAACAAGGAGCCGACGAAAGCGCAAGATTGGTTTAGTTAGTTAGAATGGGTCATGTGGACCGTTTTGTAACCATTTAGATTGATATAAAAATGAGTATG
This sequence comes from Larix kaempferi, assembly GCA_027924585.1. Taxonomy (NCBI): domain Eukaryota; kingdom Viridiplantae; phylum Streptophyta; class Pinopsida; order Pinales; family Pinaceae; genus Larix; species Larix kaempferi. The sequence goes on along the minus strand of BSBM01000451.1, from coordinate 3,696,131 downwards.
ATTGTAATCCTAAGGGAATCATAGTTGGATCGAAGAACATATGTTTTTGGCATCATCCTATGTTTTTGCTCTGTTTTCGGCAATTTTGTATGATCTACGATAAGATGTTTTGAACTGTTTCTGCGAAGGTTATACCGCAGGTTTTGATGAATGCATGAAGATGTTCGGTTATGGTTATATATTTTGTATTTGTTTCTGTTAAATGATGAATACAAGTGTTTGCGATATGTTTAAGGTTTTGTGGTTCGGTAATTGTTATTGATGAGAATGATCAGTTTAACCACGTTGGTGTGAATGTTAATTATACACTAAATATGCGAAAGAATGAATGAATGTAGGAATTGTTGGCATGATGCGAAGACATAATCTCTGGTTTCTATAGTTGTAGAAGTGAGATTTGATGCATTTCCTCCCCCCCCTGCATAAATCTAGTTCCTGCAGCCCCGTTAATCATCTTGGGTGAGACTTCACTCGCTCTGCGAGTGTTGCTGGAAAGGGTAAAACCTTTTTGGGCTAGTTTTTAAGGGATTTTGGTTGATGTTTGTTGACAACAGTGCGAAGTGAACCCCTGTCGACATTCGTTGTGTCAACAAAACTTGTATAAGTTGGGCACAGATGGGATCTTGATAAGATGTGTACTAGAAAACAAAATTCCTATGATACTGGTAGAAGCTCATGAAGGAGTTTTCATTGGCCACTATGTAGGAAAAGCAACAACATAAAAGATATTGCGTGTACGACTCTGGTGGCCCACAATACATACGAATGCAAAGGAGTACTAGAAAGCCTGTGATTTTTTTCAAATAGTTGGAAAACCATGAAGAAGAGATGAGATGCCACTAGTCCCACATATTACTTTAAAACCCTTTGAGAAATGGGAAGTAGACTTTATTAGACCTATTAATGCCCCAACAAAGATATCAGGAGCATGATACATCATTACCATGATGGATTATTTGACTAGATGGGCCAAAGCAGAACCAATTAAGGATTGCAGCACAGAGACCACTGTGTGGTTCCTATTTGAGAATGTGGTAACAAGGTTTGTCTATTTGATGATCCTAATGAGTGACCGGGGGACTGATCAATTTTTTAATAAGACAATTGAGGAACTAGTCACAGAATTTAATATATACCATCAAAAGAGTACACCATATCATCCTCAAGCAAATGGGACAGTATAAGCATTCAATAATGTAAAATTAGTCACAGCAGATCTAATGAACAAGTAAATCAATCACAACAGATGAACATAGAAAATATGGTGCAAAACTGTGCAAAACATGCAGCAGTGCTCTCTATCCCAGAAAGGGTGAATGAATTACAATACAAACTGTCACAATGAACAGAGCAATTCGAATTGCCTAAGGAGGTCATTCGAATCACTGAATGGAGTAGCTTGACTCAATCTAGGAGTCCTCATCAATCATCGGTGTTGCTCATCAATCACAACAAACAGTCATCCAGGTGTCAAGCTGAGTCTAACTGATCATAATAAATGTAACTGAAGTGTGTAGCACTGATATAGGATCTGGAGGCTCAGTGGGGGCGCATGGGAGGCTAACTGGAGTCAGAGCAAGTCACCTAATCGAACTGGAGGTCAATCGGAGGTGAAACAGTCAGTCAGGAGTGAAATCGGAGTGAAATCAATCAGAATCGGAGCTAACTGAATGTAACTGGAGTGAATCTGCAGTGGTAGGTGAGCAAGTGCGCCCTTCTCAGTCAGTAGGTGAGAGGAGGGCGCCTTTCAGCTTAGGAGGGCTAAAACTCTGTGGAAAGTGGCTCCCGGGTGCTAGAAGAAGGTGGATAAGGTGCTGGAGGCATCAAACTGGTGACTGGACTGCATATCCTGAAATAGATCATGCAAGATCCTGAAGTAGATATGTATCCCGAAATAGATGATCCTGAAATAGATATGTATCCCGAAATAGATGATGGATATCTGAACAAATAAAAAATTGGAGGCTGCGCTGACAAATATTTTCAATGTTAATAGAGATGATTGGGATCTTAGGATTCTTGCAGTATTATGGGCTTACAGAACTACAAGTAAGAAGGTGATTGGGAAGACACCCTTCAGATTAGTATATGGGCAATAGGAAGTCATGCCTATGGAGTTCATTGTACCTAGTTTGTGCATTACATCAATAACAGTACTAATGGACAAGAATAAAATAAATAAAATACTAGAAGACCTGATGCATCTAGGAGAAGACCGCTTTATCGCAAGCTCATCAACAAGGGCAGAAAGCATGCGAGAAAGCATGGCATGATAGGCACATCAAGCAGAAACAATTTCAAAGTGGATATTTAGTGCTATTGTATGACAGTAAGTACCATAAATACCTAGGTAAGTTCAGAATGCATTGGTTAGGACCCTATATTATAAATTTTGTCACAAAAGGAGGAGTTGTTCAATTGTAGAATTTGGATGGAGAAATTAAAGAAGGACTTGTCAATGGAATTCGGCTGAATATGTATAGGGATAGTTGTCCTTCCACGCATTAAGTACAAGAATTTGGAGGAAAAAAAACAAGAAAGAAGAGAAATAAATAAAAGCAAGAGAGTAAGAAAAATAATGAATAGGAAAAGAAAGATAGAGGGAAGAAGAAAAAGGAAAACAACTAAGAAGAAGAAGTTATAAGAGAACTAGATCTATCGCAAAACATGTTGCAGGCAGAAAAGGGATTGTGACAGACTAAAAAGAAGTACGCGGGAAGCATTAAAGTTTAAAAAGTAGTGAAGAGAAAGAGACACAGTGGCATTAATGAGAAAATCAGTGGCGACAGAGTGACAATTGGATGTATTTAGACCAAATCAAAGAAAATCTAAGGGGGATACGAAAAAAATTGGGATATAATGATGGAAAATCTAAGGTAGTCAAAATAGTAAGTGGAGCCTAACCTCTCATGCATGTCAGTGGGAAATTATAAATGTGGCTGGGAGCAAGTGTGGAAGTCATCAGTCATTGAAATCATATTATAAAGTGAGATTGAGAGAATAAGGAAGGTTGGAAATTGAATTTTGTGCCCAAGGAAGAATGGCACCCATAAGGCAGTCTAGAACAAAGAACCCAGAAGTAGGACTACATATAGGGACCGCTGAGACACCAAGAATGTTAGCATCAAAGCCTGTGAAGTTTCCCCGTGACTACATTCCACCGAGGAAGATGATTGTGAAGAGGGTCACCCTACCAAATACAGAGGCTACATATATACCAATGTCGTAGATGCTATGGGAGGTTCTAGTCAAGGAAAATCTACTAGGAATTTTACACAAGTTTCAGTTCTCGGACCATGATATCACCAATGAGAGAAGTTTCCAGAGCCAGTGAACTGCAATTACATTAACAAAAAGATCCGTTCATACCCCAGAGCACCAGTTGAATTTGATATTTAGATGTGGGAAGTTGGATTGTAGAAGTTGGGCATCTTGAATTTGTTGGACGTACCTCATTTCGAGAGGACCCCGCGGGTGAAGTTGTGCACAAATTTGTTGCTACCATGTGTGCATGGGGGGTTCATGTGTTTGGAAAGACTAGTGTCCATAGATTCTAAGTTAATATAGAAGATAACTAGATTTCCAACTAGGGGAGAATATGTGAGTGCTCTTTTAGATAAGAAGCAAGAGAAACCCCTGGTGAAGAAAATGACAGAAAAATATGGTACCCAAAGAGCTGGTAGAGGATTGTCAATTGAGCATATCAAATACAAAGCAGTAAGGTTTGTAGCGCAGATATTAGGTTGTAAAATATTTCGAAAGAGTCGCAAAGACCAAGTATCAATAGCAATAATTGCAGTAGCAGCTCAGTGCATTGAAGGAGTACAAATGAACTAGTCAACATTACTCCTAAACAAGTTTTGGATGGACTTTCGGGATATGCAAGAGAAAGGTAAAAATTTTCATTACACTTGGTTATTAATATTCATTGCACCAGTAGGATGGAAGGATCCAATGGATAGCCAATTCTTTGACAGGAACAGGAAGCCCTTTCTAGTATCTAGGTATACAAATGTATGGTATACAGAGAACAAGCACAAGAAGATAGATAACATCATAGAGTTTTTCCTATATAATGAATATATTGTAGATGTCATTAAAATGATTCCTTACATATATCCTAATAAAATGGATGCATACAAGGGGATTGTGCGCTTCAAGGTGGGGATGCATCATATCTATGTGCAGGAAAAAAGATATCTCAAGAAGCAATGGTTACATATAATGTTTAGGCCCTCGGAGGAAGATACCAGTGACATTATAAATGACTGGGATCCAGCATGGTGGTTTCCAGTAGAGAAGGAAGAAGAATCTGCAAAATAGTAGCAGTTAGGACAACAAGAAGATAATCCAGCAAAAAAGTAAGTCTACAAAGGTGGAAATCGAGAATCTAGAAATTCTCCTGGACACTACACAGGAAATTGTGTAGACTGGGGAAAGAAAATAAAATTACCTTCCTGAAGGATCAACGAGGAAGAAAAGGAAAACATCAAATTCCAGATCTGCTTGGGTGTTAACAAAAGATGATGTGGATCAAACTGGTTGGAAGGTTAAGAATGTCACTGGAGAAGTCATAGAAAGGGTAGCTACAAGGGAAGAAATGGAAGAGCTTGTGACTAAACAAGATGATATCTATATGAAGGTCAAAGAAGAGTTTATGAAAATAAATAGTTATTGATGAGGACCATGAAGGAAGAAGGAAATAACAGTGCACAAACACACCCAGATATACAAATGCAGGTTGCAAGGGAACCACAACAAGGAGTGAATATTTTGGAAGCAGTGCGGGTATTTCCCACACAAGAGATGTAGGATTCGTCATTCACAATAATCCTGGTAGAGATAGTCTCGTCATGATTACTTATGGAGGAGATACATACAATGCATTCATCTATCGCATAGGAGATCCGAGGGAGACGCGAGGAAACCACAACAGAGTGGTATAGAAACTAAGATGAGAAAGAAGCATTAGAGGAGGAATGTCAAAAATTATGAAAGGAGAAAGAGTAAACTACGTAGAAGACACCAGAGCTACAGAAGGAGGCAAAAGAGGCGACCAAGAAGAGTGATGAGCTGAAGAAAAAAGTAGATGAAATACTAGAAAAGAATAGAATATTGCATAAGGAAGTTGAGGAAGTATGTATAAAGCTACCAGAGGTGCAGATAGAAGAGGATACTGCTCCAAAATAGAAGGTGAAAAGGATAGGGGAATCCTTTCAAGGGTTCCACACTAATATTGAGGAGATTGCAACAAAGAAAGAACTAGAGACACAACCAGAGGTCAAAGAAGATTGCAAACAGAAAGAAGAAAGAGTGAACATTGCAGTAGAAAACATCAAGACAATGGAATTAAAGTGTGAAAAATCGCATGAAGAAAGCATTCAGCTATTGGCATAGTTGATCGCAGATGAACAATTAAAGGAAGTAGACCAAAGGTTCTAGGTTGCACAAGAAGAAAAACATAAGATGCGCCATATTTTGACTACCCTACCAGTCATGGAAAATATGGCCAAGATGAGGGAATATAGGAAACATCATATGGAAGTAAGCAGGATCCAAGAATAGCGACAAAGGATAGCCAACAAGCTAGAGCCTTTACAAGAGCAAGCAATGCAAGTCACAGAACAATTTGTGCAAAAACAAGGGAAAGTTAAGGAAACTGGAAAGGAATGCACATAAACTTTGAAGCTAATTCTTAGCGAGCATATAGAAGAAGCAACTTTGTATAAGGAAGTAGAAATTAATGAAAAGGTTGCAACAACACAAGAAGCTCTGCAGAAGTTAATAACAATAGTGAACTATACTTTGATAAACTGAACAAGGTGGCTCGGGATGAGCCACAGGTGAGTGTTAAGGGCATGTTGGAGTGGGATCAAGAAGGGACCAATTTTGGAGAACACGTACAAATATGTGCACTACAGACATGTAGAAAATGGGAGGAAGCGCTCAAAAGAGGGAAATTAGTTAAGGTTTTAGTCTGTTAGACATATTTTTGATCTAGTTGTGGGATTTGACCCCCACTAGAAAAAATATAAAGAGATAGATAGATGTGCGGAAAGAGGGGAGAAGAGAGAGGGGGGTGGAGAAAGAGAGCTAATGATATATGTGATATTATTTTGTTTCGGTCCTCTGTTGTGAAGTGCATAGGATATGTACAGTTATGGATGACTGATAATATAATGAATATGTTTTGGAGGCCCTCTTTGTGCACTGTTGAATGCTTTTGGATGATTATGAATATGATGTTATGAATGTTAGTTCTAATTATGGATGGTGTTTCTAAATGATAGATCTGAATATGTTTATGTTTATTATTATTGAGATATTGTAACTTCTAAGAATATTATATTTGTACTTTATTATTCCAGAGATGTTTCATTCCTCCGTGGAGAACCTATTGTATATCCGGAGATGTTTATTCCTCCGTCGGAATGTGGTAACTTGGGTTATTAGACTTCCCTAGTGGGGTCGGCCCTGTATGTGTTATGTGGGTTAAAGGATTATTAGACCACCCTAGAGGGGTCGACCCAGTCAACATTATGTAAAGTGGTTAAGTTGGGGCCGACCTAGTTTGTGTAAATGTCAAGTCGGAGTTGTGTATAAATAGAGGAGGTGTGTTCCTCATTTAACACGCATTCACACACTTGTGATTAGTGCATAGGTGAGAGAGAGATCTACTATGGAGGAGAAGGAGCTCATGGTTGAGGATTACATCTTTGTATTTTTTGTTCATCTATATTGAGGAAGCATTGCTGGGTTTTCTACCCCATGAGGGTTTCCCAGGATAAATTGGTGTCTCTTGTGTTTATGCTGTGCTTGTTGTTCTTTCAGTGATCCTGTATATGCTATTGTTGTGAAATAGAATGTAATGATGATGATTTTTATCTTAGCATATTAAATCTTAACATGGTATCAGAGCTATCCTAAAGGAAGGCAATGTATGGCACTTACGACACTTGCTTCACTTGCGACAATTTGAAGGTTATGGTTTTATATAGCAAAAACCAGTCATCGTGGAACTTTCGCTGTAAATCCATTTTGGCAAAGTTTTAGGATCTGAAACCTTTGCAAGTCGTATATAACATCCCCCTGTACCTTTTTTCCAAATGGAAGCCTCAGATTCGTTGTAATTTGTGATATATGATCAGTACAAGTTAGGGTTTCTGCCTCTTCCAGATCTTAGTCATAAATAGGTGACCTAGAAAAAAAGGTCACAACTTGGGCTAGGAATATCCAAATGAAATTTCGTAAAAAGTGACAAGTAGGGAATGAACTTTAATTTCACAGGTCCAGTTTTTAGAGGCTGAAGTTGAACCAGTGACACGTGGCACGGCGTACAAGTTCGCTCTCATGTTTTATCCCATAAACAGGTCACGTTGCGACACTTGGCATAACTCTCTCTCAGAGAATCCAATTGAGGTCATACCTAAGGGGTTGGAAAGATGATAGGTCAAGCTACCAAAATCAAAATATTTAGACCCTAAAGATCCAAATTTTAAGAGATTCACTAGAAACAATACGGCACATCTGAAATGGCTAAACGGAGGAAATCTAAGATGAGGAGGAAGAAGCTCTCACTTAGGGTTTTCAGTTCTTAAGTCTGGAAGGACCTAATACAATGTTGGAGACACCTAATACAACATTGGAATCTTTGATAATGGATCTGGAATCCATTCATATTGATCCTCCATCAAAATTTTGTGGGAGGAAGGAGATTGAAGATTAGGGTCCCCAAGTAAGAAGAAACCCTAGCAAAATTGGGAGACTCATAGGGCAGCGACGAAGAAGGTTTAAATGGAGTTGATATCCTATCATCCTAGCACCATGAACATACATAATATGTTTACAAGTGATCTACCTTGGATGGTTAGGGTTTTACCCTTATAAAGAAGACTACTCGACAGGTATGACTTGAGAAGACACAGGTATGTTTTCAAATCTGATTCTTGATTAAGTTCATAATATGTTTGTCTTCATGTTATTGAGGTTAGTAAAATTATGAGCATTTGATAATGAATGCATGTGAGTGACAGAAGACATTCATTGATTAATTTTATGACACTTATTATTATACTAATGCACCTGTGGTGTTGTATGAGGATGATGTTGTCTATTAACAAGATACAGGTACATCAAGAAAGACAAATCAAGCTCTATGACCATGATGACATGAAGACAAAGACTCATCCATATTCCTTGATCACATAGAAGCTCTACTTATGAGGTATGCATGACTTTGTTCTACTATTATTAACTTATGAGTTATGCAGGTTCTAACACAAGGTCTCTAAATCATTGAAGAGAACAAAGAAGATATTGTTTGGGTATGTTAGACATAACCAAGCATGATAATCCTGGTATGTTTTCCTATATCAAGTTAGAATCCTACTTTTTGTTAGGATCTTAAGTAAGTATACATGTGTATGAAATGATCATGACCATACATACTTAATATTATTTAGAATCATACTGTTTTGATAGTATTAAGACTATACTAATGAATGTATGATTATGTATGAGATCATGATGATGACACTAGTGCACACTTAAGCATGCATAGTGGTCCAGGATGGATAGAAGTTCAAATACATATAATCATGAAGGGAAAATAGAGATCAAGCGGGAGGAAACCACACAAACATAAAAGATAAGTATTTAAGTTGTAATTTGAATTACTTCTTGAATCTCTGAATAGTCAATGATATTGCTCGTAATAGTTGTATGCATTTTTGTATTCCTAGAATATATCATGTTGAGTGTAAGCATTCATATAGCATTGAACAGTATACTACCAATATGCATATGATTGGTAAGTTGGACAAACATTCCATTGTTGCATGTCTAGAATGAAACCTCTTTGCTGACATGCTGAGAGCTGTGCACGCTCTTAATAGTATGTTCTGGTAGAGATGGAAGGAATCTAGATAGCCACTGTATGCATACAGGATATGGAAAAGTGTTGTGCCAAAGTATTGGTCAAGATAGTTGCATAACTATGTGAATCATATCTGTATGCATAATAGGTTATCATGTCAACATGATTTGATGATTATGAAGTATTACTAATCATGTAATTAACTTTGATTTGTAGGAAAGATCATGAAGAATGATGAACACTGAACAAGTGATGGATGTTCAACAAGAAGACTTACAAATCAAACATACTATAGAAAGCTCGTGGCTAGAAGATTCTCTTAGAAAGAGGAAGAGGATCATGACGAGATGTTAGATAAAACCATTCTCTTAATGGTGTAATTGAAGAAGAAGTTTGAATCGAGAAAACTCCCGGGATTCAAGAAAGCTCTGTACGGGTTCAACAAGAATCCAGGATCTATAGTCATTTGATGAGCTTGATGATCACCATGGGTGATGTGGATTTCAACCTTTGCTACAAGGTTGAAGATGGTTTATATATACAGATAACATGGATGTAAGAAGGAACTCACCATAGAGTTTGAATGATCTTGAGGCTCATATCAGTAGATTCAATGCAGAGTGTGAATGATGTTCAGTCACAGAGGGAGATGTGATAGCTTCTTGACAAGCTTGGGCTTTACCAAAAGTAAAGCTGATCCTAACCTTTACCTTAAGGTTATGGATGATACTATTATTGTATGTGGATGACCTCTTTCTAACAAGGAATGAGAAACATATCATGGAAAGCAAGAAGAAGCTAGCTACAGAATTTGAGATGACAAATCTCGGATTGATGCATTACTTCCTAGGTTTGGAAGTATGGCAAGGCTCAGAAGGAATCTTTCTCAACCAGGGAAAGTATGTTGTGGAAATTTTGGAAAGATTTGATATGTTGGAATGTAAATCCATGGCCACTCCCATGGATTCCAACTTGAAGCTGTTAACCGATGACTCATCAGAGTTAGTGGATGTAACTCTGTACAGGTAGATTATTGGGTCATTGATGTATCTAACGAATACCGGGCCAGATATATGCTTTGCTGTGAGCACCTTGAGTCAGTTCACCTAATAGCTGCAAAGCATGTGATGAGGTACCTGAAGGGTACGATAGACTTTGGTCTATATTATTTTGGAGATCACGACTTCATATTGTATGGCTACACAGATGTTGTTTGGGTAGGAAGTGTATCAGACAGGAAGAGCACATCGGGTGGATGTTATTGTCTGGGATCTGTCATGATCTCGTGGTTTAGCGAGAAGCAATCTAGTGTGGCTCTCAGCACATCTAAAGCGGAATATATAGCTGCTTGTTCTACTAGTTGTGAAGCGTTATGGCTTCGGAAGCTATTATCTGGATTGTTTGACTTAGAGATGGACCCCACTGTGATCCTGTGTGACAACCAGAGTTGTATCAAGATGACAAAGAATCCAGTTTTCCATGATAAGTCAAAGTACATAGAGATCCGATATTTCTATATGCGGGATATGGTATAGAAAGGAGCTATCAAGCTTGAGTATGGGAGCACTGACAAACAAGTTGCTTGACCAAACCTCTGTCTCAAGTAAAGTTTGAGTATCTTCGAGAAAATCTTGGTGTAGTTCAGAAGAACCCTCCTCGAAAGGGGGAGTGATTTGGTCGTTGATGATGAGATTGTCTATATCGACAGAAAGGTCGATGATATGGATACTTGTATCAATGATGAGGTTTCCGATATCAACGGTAAGGTTGATGACAAGGATACCTGTATTGATAGTGTGGACACTTGTATCAATGATGAGTATACTTGTACCAGTATCGACGATGAGGTCGATGATACCGACAAGAAGGTCGATGGGAGATCCTTAGTGGACGAGAGGGAATTGTATCATCCCCGGACTTCGGTCCCTGAATTGATCCATAGACATATGTCTCCAAGAAGTAGTCCCTAGTGGACGAGAGGGGATTGTATCATCCCAGGACTTCGGTCCCTGAATTGATCCGTAGACAGATGTCTCCGAGAAGTGGTACCTAGTGGACGAGAGGGGATTGTATCATCCCTGAACTTTGGTTCCTGAATTGATCTATAGACAGATGTCTCCGAGAAGTGGTCCCTAGTGGATGAGAGGGGATTGTATCATCCCCGGACTTCGGTCCCTGAATTGATCCATAGACATATGTCTCCGAGAAGTGGTCCCTAGTGGACGAGAGGGATTGCATCGTCCCTGGACTTAGGTCCCTGAATTGATCCGTAGACATATGTCTCTGAGAATTGATAATAGGGCTACATCGTCCCTAAACATTTAGTTCAAAATGTATGTGATTGGATTGCATCGTCTATAGACATGAGACTTGTCTTAAATTGATAAGGATTGATCATCCTGGGAACTTGATCTGGATTGAATCGTCCATAGACATGAGACTTGTCTTAAATTGATATGGATTGATCATCCTAGGAACTTGATCTGGATTGCATCGTCCATAGACATGAGAAGTTTGTCTTAAATTGATAAGGATTGATCATCCTGGGAACTTGATCTGGATTGCATCGTCCATAGACATGAGACTTGTCTTAAATTGATAAGGATTGATCATCCTGGGAACTTGATCTGGATTGCATCGTCCATAGACATGATACTTGTCTTAAATTGATAAGGATTGATCATCCTAGGAATTGGATCTGGATTTCATCATCCATAGACATGAGACTTGTCTTAAATGGATAGGGATTGATCATCCTGTAAATAGATCATGTGTATTGCAGGGTATGCTGCTATGGTGTTGTTGATCGAGAGGATCCAGTGATGCTGTTATGCTGTTGATCGAGAGGATCCAATGATGTTGTGATGATGTTGATCGGTAGATCCAGACGATGAGGTTGTTGATCAAGAGATCCAGACAATTTTGTTGATCTGTAGATCCAGACGATGAGGTTGTTGATTGAAAGATACAGATGATGATGTTGATCGGTAGATACAAACGATGAGGCTGTTGATCGAGTGATCCAGATGATGATGATGCTATAGTTGTTCGGTTGCTACAGAAGATGAAGACTCAGTATTGAAGATGTTGATGTTCTAGTATTGAAGATCTCGAAGATGTTCCAGTAATTGTTTGAGTTACTGATGATGACTGAAGAAAGCTTCCAATGATTTATAGATGTATCATGTATGATGTAGTTGATGACTCCTTGCTCCTGCAGATTTTGTTATAATATCCTTCTCGTTGAGGGGGAGTGTTGAGATATTGTAACTTCTAAGAATATTATATTTGTACTTTATTATTCCGGAGATGTTTCATTCCTCCATGGAGAACCTATTGTATATCCGGAGATGTTTCATTCCTCCATGGAGAACCTATTGTATATCCGGAGATGTTTATTCCTCCATCGAAATGTGGTAACTTGGGTTATTAGACTTCCCTAATGGGGTCGGCCCTGTATGTGTTATGTGGGTTAAAGGGTTATTAGACCACCCTAGAGGGGTTGATCCAGTCAACATTATGTAAAGTGGTTAAGTTGAGGCCGACCTAGTTTGTGTAAATGTCAAGTCAGAGTTGTGTATAAATAGAGGAGGTGTGTTCCTCATTTAACACACATTCACTCACTTGTGATTGGCACATAGGTGAGAGAGAGATATGCTATGGAGGAGAAGGATCTCATGGTTGAGGATTACATCTTTGTATTTTCTAGTCATCTATATTGAGGAAGCTTTGCTGGGTTTTCTACCCCATGAGGGTTTCCTAGGATAAATTTGTGTCTCTTGTGTTTATGTTGTGCTTGTTGTTCTTTCAGTGATCCTGTATATGCTATTGTTGTGAAATAGAATGTAATGATGATATTTTATGTCTTAGCATATTAAATCTTAACAATTATGTCGTTAGAGAACTGATGTATGTGCGAAGAAATGATACAATTGCCTCCTAGCCCTTCATGTCTGTAGAAAATCCGTTCCTACATCCCCCTCTCGAATGCGTTGGGTGAGACTTCATTTGTTTAACAAGTGATGTCATATGGGCCGGTATCTAGGGGATTTTTTGGTATTTCATGTTAGAACTCGGGTCTTCCCTTTGCGCATCAACATGCATAAACATTTAAAATTCTTTGAATAATTATTTCAAAATTTCATTTAACTCTTTAAGAAATATTTTCTTCCAATTATATGGAAAACATGAGTTTAGACTCTCTGAATTAATTTGAATAAACATTTCATTTATGAACCAAGGGTTTAGCAATTTCTACATGAAATAAATTTCCCTGAATTCGACTGAATTAAATAATGGGCAGTCATAAAATTTTAGTTTCATTTGTGTAATTTATGCATTATTATCAAGAATATCGCAGAGTTAAACTTGCACTCATTCCATAAATATGAATTCAACCAAGAAATGTATGAACTCATTGTTTATATCCAAAATTCAGAACTTAAAACAAGAACCATGGAAATTGTTTACCATTCATCAAATAGATATTACTAAGAAATTAAAACACCATTTCTAGGAATTAAAAACTTATTTGTAAAAAGACTTGAAATAAACAACTGGTTGTGTGCGAGGCACACTCCACCCAACCGTGGGAAATTTTTTTTATTAATATCTCAGTAAAACGCCACCCCCGAGCTCATACTCATGCATTCACTAGAAAGACATCTCACGAGACCCAAAATTTATGAATTTTACACTTTGGAAAATAAGAAAGTGGCTTAACTCCAAATTCATACCAAATGGTGCATTTCACCTCCTCAATTTCATTCTGAAAAGCACAACATTGAGATACATCACTGTTCTCAGTACTCAGAATTCCACCAAGTTAGCTACCTACGCCATTTTCTATGTAGCAGTACCACACTTAGAATGGGTTCTCGGACTCGGGATTCATTACCAATTTTCTTCCACAAACAAAAATCGCTCCCCCTCTTTTCTTTGACTCTCCACGGGCATGGTTCAATGTAGTCATGGATTCTCACCAGGATCAAGGAATGAATTTCCTTTGGCATGCATTAGTTTAATGCATGGAAATACGGAACCACGTGGGTTCTCCAAGAGACCCACGTTTTCTTTTTTTTAAATTAAACACTATATTTAATCCCACTCAAATCAAAATTATGATTTTACAATAAGTCTAAAGTTATTTAAAAATGGAATTATGACTTATCTAAGACTTAGGATATTCTATGGGTCTAGATGATACCAAACGGTCATGGCATAATTTTCCCCTGGGACATTTTAACCCCCTTACTATCTCTGGTAAATACATGAGTCCCAAATCTCTTCAGCGTACCACCTCAGCACATCCAGTTCTAGATTTTAATATTAATAATTGTAAAAAATACAATATGTTCAACCTTGCAAGCATTCATAGACAATAGTTACATATGGCCATCATCAAACTAGGGGTTTCAAACCAAGGGTGTTACATTTTTAGTATTTGGAGAAATAAGATCTCTCCTGACAGCCAATGTGTCACTTTTTTTGATGATATGTGTCACTTTTTTTTGAGGATTTTCTCAACTTAGGTGTCGAATAATTCAGGATCATCGAACATAGTTTCCCCATTTGAATCGAACATTTCTACAATTTTATTCTCCTTCACTCTGTCATATGCCCTAGGCTAATCAGTCAGTGTCATTATTTTAGGACTTTGGGTTCTCTCTGGTTTACCATTGAAAACTGATGGTGCTCTTCTATAAGGGTGGTCTTCTAGGACGAATACCCTCAAGCAGTCATACATTGGATTTCGTAGTTGGATAGACCACCTAGCTTCATAGAAGGTCCACAACATTTATAGCTATGATACCCCTTTGTTACAAGAAATGTGGTGTTACAGTATACATAGAATGTTAGTGCTGAAGTTCAATATAATGGCACTGAGCTAAAAATGTAAAAAAATATTGCTACGAATATAAACAAAACAAACAACATATTTACCAAAGAAAACTCCTAATCCTGGATAATCATGTGTGGTATACGTACATATTCCATACAATGTAAATCTCATCTCTGCCAGAATGGGCCTTGGTACATCATATACATGTATCCCTTCCCATAATTCCTTCAATTCAACGATCAATGGTTGTAAGTAAACATCAATATTCTTCACATGTCTTCTACCAAGGAATATAAGAGCCAACATGAGATGTTTATTCTTCATGAACAACCATGGGGGTATATTGTCATTGATCACTACTACATGCCAAGCAGAATAGTTGGTGTTTTGGAGAAAATATGGGTTGACGTCATCCATGGATATGCTCATTCAAAGGTTCTGTCAAGCCATGTATCCTCTATATGATTCATTGATATTGAATATGTTGGGATTCACATAAGTCCTGCCTCACTTCAGTAAGAGGCATGCCATCCCTGCAACATAGCTAATTCTTTGCAACAAAAGAGGCTTTGAATCCTTGGGGTTATAGGCATGTGCCTCAATATATTATGAGGAGGACCATGTGCTTTAGCCTTGTTTTTTTATTTATGGTACCTATCATTGTCACATTTTGGACATATCTCCTTGTCTGCATATTCGCCTCTATATAGAATACAATCATTTGGACACGCATGATATGATATGTACTCAACACCCAACATTTTCAACATTTTCTTTGCTTCTTCACAAATGTTGTGCAAGAAATTATCACACGGAAATACCTTATCTTTGAATAACCTGTAGTTAGTGTGCAATATGAATATACAATGTCATTTAATGTTCATAAAATCGACCATTTTCAATGTTGATTATGTGGCAATATTCCTCAAAATATAATGGAGTTGATGGTTAGTTACTCCAAAAGTATTGAGGAACACATGTATGGCATGCCATACATTGATTTTAAGTTGTATAGTAACATTGTTGTCCCCATCTAGGTAGAGTTTGACCGACCAAGTCCAAAGAGAGGGGTGGTGGAAGTTGATTTAAGTATTTGGAAGAAAGTATCAGTGATATGAGTATCATCACCTAGCTCATTGTATTGGAATGCATGTAACAACATTGTGTCCATGGCACTCGTATGTTGTAATAACTCATCCATACCAACCTCTATTTCATTGCCTCCATTTCCAACATGTGAAGAACTACTATTACTATAGGCATTCCTAATTGGTGAGTGTAGACGCAGTGGGAATTGAATAGGCGGTTGATTCAACCATGATTGGTATGATTCCTCTCTAATTTGTGCTCTTTTTGCAGCCTTCTCTCTATTTGACATTGAAGTGGGGTGCAATGGAAGATGGTAAACAAGTCGCTCATCATCAGAATCCTAATTCAAAAATATTGAACATTACATCGATGATCATTAGAGGAAATGTGGGGTCTAAAATGGGCCTTATAAGAAAACAAGCCATCATATAAGAAAGTGAGCCAACCATAATTTCTTGATGAGTTGGAATTCAAGAACCAATAGAATTTCAATCAAATGAGTCAACCATAATGGTTGAATTGAGATATTTGTCATAAAAAAACTACTTTTTTGTTCGTATTTTCAACATATCTCCATATGTTTTTACTCAAATTTCGAGAGGGAGAACTCTTTGGATGCGGAATTACATTATGTATCCAATAAGTCCCACAATACATACTTTTGACGGACCCCTCTGCCCAAAAACAAGAAATTCCTGAAAAAAACGTGATGATGACGTATTTTTCATCATCATCATCATCATCACATGTTTTCAGGTATTTCTTGTTTTGGGGGAGCAGGGTCCACCAAAAGTATGTAGTGTGGGTACTCGTTGGATGCGGAATTTAATTCTGCATCCAACGAGTGCTCCCACTCAAAATTTGAGTAAAAGCACTGGGAGATATGTTGAAAATGAGAACCTAAAAATAGTTTTTTTCTTTCTTCCTCCAAAATTAATAAATATTATTTTATTATTTTATTATTTTCCTTAGGAGACCCATTTTAGACCTCAAATTTCCTCTAATGATCAGTAAGCACAATGCAATTGATTTGTTCCAACATTATACCAAACAATTATTACAAAAGCATGCGAATTTTTTCCAATAGTATATCTTCAATTGTAAACAATTTATAAAACAAAAGTTCAATTTGAGAAATACATCAACATCAATCCCATTAAAAATTAAAATATACAAACAATCGATGTTTTTTTTACTAAATCCCTAAGGGAACGTCTAAAGGTAGTCCCAATACAAGGCGTCTCTAACGAACGGTTGGTGGTCTACTAGGTTATTAACAACTCATCACCAAAAGACAAACTAAATATTGCATGCATGACAACAAATATATATGCTTTCCTTTTCATAAATAACTCCCAGTCATTGAAGTGTTCCTCATATGAACAATTTGCAGAAAATAAAGAGCACCTAGAACTATTTAGGACCCTGCAATGTTCCCATGAGTGCATGGATGACCATCAATATATAAGAGGTTCTTTATGTTAAAGTTTCCATAAACATAACCATTAATGCATATACCATGCATGGAAATGTTGTGCTTGTATTTAACAATATTCAAGTAATCTGACCAACAATAGATAGGACCACAAAATGGCATAAGTGCTACTGACTGTTTAGGGGGAACGCATACATGTGAAATGATAAACAACCCAAGATTTGTAGCATCTATATTAGACTTTGAAATCATAAAACTATTACCACAAGGATAATTCTGTTCCAACATCAGGCATAGGTAAAGAAGACGGCCAAGCACCATACAAAGTGTGGTTGTAACAAGTTTGATATTTAAATCCAAAGGAAGAGAGAAGTCATCGCTACCCTCCAACAATTGAACCAACCTTGGTGTGTACTTGAACATTTTTTCTCTCAACTCATGCAAATTTTTGGATATCCTAGTAGAGATGTTTTGGGTGGCATTGATATCCTACTTTGAATCACTAGAAATTTCAGTTGATTGAATAGAAGTAGAGGGGTTAGTCAATTTAGGATGAAACATAGTCATTTTGGCTTCCAAATTTTCCAAAAGTGAGCATGGGGAAGTGTTCCTATGTGTCTTTTATATATCACCTATTGGGTTTTTTACTACAGTAGGGGTTATTAGCCCATCAACATTAGACAGTCGATCATTAATATAATGGGTGAATGTGGCACGCCAAGGGTTCTCTTTCAATACTTGATATTTTGAACAACCACGTACTATTGGGGTGTCATGAAAGAGATCCAGCTCATAATGAATTACCATCGATGACCTAATATTGTGGCTGGAAGATGGCATGTTACAATTGGTAGGGTAAAGAGGATTCCCATTTTCATCTACCAACTGCTTGCGGTATCTTGCTCCTGAAAACAGCTTAGAACATTTTGCAACTAGTGGAATATATTTTGCATCTGAACTCAATCCTAAATTGGGATCCTGCAAAATAGAATACATTGTTATTCAAATTCACATGGATAAGTAAAATAAATTCAATTAGATAAAATATAAATAAAATCTAAACTTACTAGAGATGGAAAGGGAGAACTCATTGAACTTTGAACAATATGCAATGAGCTGAAATTTGAAAAATTGGCCATTTAATACTATAACGTTTTCTCCCTGCATTTGAATCAAATAAGCAATCAATACATGTCTACAGTTCGAAAAATAAATTCTGAGAACCATATTACAATATTACTTCCAATAAAGTTTCAAAACCATTTTGTAAGAATAAGGTGAGTTTAAGCAGCATATGTATACTATGAAATATTTTAATTGTTGTGGTTGAATCCTTGAAGAATATTTGACATGAATATATCATTTTAAGTTGAAACAGAAATTCTTAGAGATTTTTAACTAACACGGTGCAAATAAATAGTACAACCGCACCGATGTGTTCCAATTAAACAAACACACCGGTGCTGCAAATCCCTGTATGCATCGTGTTGTAACTTCCGCAAAAATATCTAGAAACAAAATTATCCTCTATATTGGATAGCGTATAGTTATTGATGCAATTTTCAATATTCTTGGGGCGGTGTGCTTTGTGTAATTAGACACACCACTACATATGTATTCTTAGTACACACCGCAACATGATATATTGCCACCATAGTGCATCGCAAAAATGGAAGCGCATCGATGCATGCATATCTTTCTGGTGCACCTTCTGCCAAGAAAATTTTAAAAAATATAGATACAGAGTGTTTCATTCTCGGATGCATCAGTGCACCCATATAACACCTGCACCACAATCCTGAGAATCAAAAATAAAAAATCGCACAAATTATTTTTCCATAAACTGGAGCAAAAAATTCATTTTCAAAACTTAATTCTATAGAGTGTTTATAAAAAAATTCCTAATGATTGTTTCATTATTTTTTCGAAATTTTGAAGGGAGAGTTCTAGAAGAGAGACTTACCGAGGAGAAGTTTGGAGCAACCAAAGTATTCCGAATATCAAAATTTGTAAGGAGTGATGAATCAAAGAAAACCCTGCATGGTGGAATTTTGAAGTATGTAATTTTTTACTATTGATCACAATGCATGATTTATTTATTTTCCTATTTAAATTTTAAATGAATTCGGAAAATAAAAAGAAATTAAAAAATCATAGTTACCTTCAACTTTGGAACCCTGGTTTTCTTGTTGCTTCCTTTTCTTTTATGTGGCCTCAAAATTTTACATTAGGATTTAAATCCCTCTATTCTTGTAGAATTATGATTTTTCTTTTTAGGGATTTTAGTTTTAATGGGTATGTGATTTTATATACAAAGCATTGTGTGCCTTGGGATGACTTCTTGGGTCGAATCGAAAACCGTGTTGGCCCTGAAAGTTTTTTTTTCAAAACGTTTACAAAATTTTCAATGCATTCTAGTTGTTCTAACACACCAGTTCATTTTTAATTATAGCGCACTATTAATGTTGGTGATATTATTCTTTTTTTCATATTTTAACTTTATAAAATAACGCTCATGCATTTTCTGGTGCGGGAGGGTTGTAATAACACACTGGTGTGTTAAATGTACAACCGCACCATTTAATTATCAATGCTCAAAAACGAATATATCGCACCGATAAATGCATATGTGAATATTTTTTTATTTTGTTATTGTAAATGGTGCAATCAAGTATGGTGCACTGGTGCATTCATATGTTAGAAGCATCCATGTATTTAGAGTACCGAAACGCACCAAAAAGACAATTTTTTTTTTCAAATATATGTAATTTATTTGTATTATATATTTAGTAGCTTCTCTATTTAATGGTCCATGTTGATTATTGATAGAAAATGCACAATAAGATTTTTTCTAATCGGAATGATGGGTGCACATCCAAAAATGCAAAGAAGGCAAACTCTTTATAATTTCTATATGTTTGAATTATATGTAAGTTTAACTAATATGTATTGGTTAATGTGTGTCATGCAGAGCCAAAAAATGAGGAAATCGATAAGATTATTTGCAATGTAAGTGCAGAAGAGAGTAACACGTTGATGGAAACCTTGCAGAGGGATGAATTAGGTGAATCAAATAGAAATCAATACGAATTTTTTCTTGAATTTATAGTAATATTGTAGTTACGAATATTCGCTAATATGTTTTAAACAATCTAATTCACATATGTTGAATTTTATGCAGGGACTAACATCAAAAAAAGGGAATGACATCATAAGAAAAATGTAATATCCTAGGAAATATTTAACCCAGATATTAACTCAAGTTCAGAATTTTAAATAAAATTTACTTGTCCATTTTTAATCAATTCACCAAACAAAGTAGGAAGTCAGTGATGGCCAAGGAGACTTGAAACTGAGTTTGGTAAGATGAACATTCAATTCTGGAATTTATATGAGATGTGTGCAGCAGCAGCAAATCAGATCAGGGGGAGATTCCTAAGCACAAAGCACTGGGGCCAACAGCTACCGCTGAAGCCTACCGCAAAGCTTCCTGGGCGCACCAGCATATGCTTACTAGACTGGGTGGTTCACTGAGGGTCCAAGGCTGAGTTATGATAGTCAAATAATTTCAATGGGTTCACTGGTCAGCATTCAAAAATATTTGGAATATGCAGGAGTAATTTGGGAGTCTTAAGCCACTCCAGAATTGTTGAGCTAGGAATTTTCCAAACTTTACAAACAAAGGTTAAATGCTTCCAAATTCTAAAATTAATGATTGATATGGATATTATACTATATCATTGACCACCTACAACTTACAAAAATCAAAACTGACTCTTAGAATATATTTGGCAGTCATTTCAGTAAAACTAGTCATAAAACAATGCTCAATGAGCTAGTCTTCCATTCTGGATTATTAAATGATCTTCATTCAATGTAATACTCTGTTCTAAGGTGTTATATGGTTCTGATATAATATATATGACAGCATAAAGTCTAAATATACCTCATTGGACCAATCTTGTGTCCATTTAATGATCCTTCAGTAGAATAGTATCACAATGACTAGGAAATCCTCACATAGAGCCCAGGATGGACTGTGTGAGATATGAAATGATTAGATATCTGATCTGAAAGTACATGGTGATCATATACAGGTATGGAATAGAGTATGAGCTGAAAATTGGATCTCTGAGAAAGAATATGGAGTCCTTCACTTGTATTCTTCTTCTAGCAGAGGAAACACCTCCAAATCTAGTCGTGGTTGAGAGAATGAGATAGAAGAGAAGGATAGTTCAGTTCTGAAGCCTATTTCTGATATGTGGCTCTTCTAATGTTTGAAAAAATGGCTGAACCATCTCTCCACCAAGTCTTTGGCGCATTCACTGGCTCAAACTTCTTCAACAGGAGAATCTTCACTAAAACTAGCTGTAGTTTCACTATCTGCGGGATCTGCTCTTCTTCTGACTTTAAATCTTCAATGATGGATGAAAATAGCTGATAATGGCTTCCAGTACATGTTCTGGACCTTCATAACACTCTCTGGAAAACTAAAGTACCTTGGGGCACATCACCCAAGAGGAACAGTTGAGGCACATCACTCAACTAGAGAGGCTCGGAGCTCTCAAACCAAAATTACAAATGACCAAAAGTCCTTGAATGAAGTTGGAAACCTTCTTAAATAGAACTCTTGTTGACCTGTTGAGCAAGTTACTTATCTTGGTGACTCGTGAGAATAGGTCACCCATGAGTGGACATACTTTCCTTGCTTTGCTTTGGCTTTCCTTGTTTTTTCCTCTTTTTCTGACTTTCCTTTTTTTCTGAACTTTCCTGCTTTTCATACTTTCATGCTTTCTGAATTTATGCTCCTTTTCCTGAAATATTCCTCTTTTCTCATTTTTGGCAACATTTTTGGACTCTAGTGCTTACTTGACTTCTACTCCAAGTAATTCCTTGATTTTCTGAGTTTCATCACTTAGGCAAGTTTGGCTCACTTACCAATTCGAATTTCCTAGCCAAGTCATCAACCACTTGGCACATTTATTAGCAATAATTATTTAAATTAAAATAATACCACTCATAAATAATTTAACTTAGCAATTAATTAATTAATAAGGTGTAATGCCTCAAAATTTCCCCAATTAATTAATTTCTCAATTAATTAATAAATCACCTTAGCACTTGAATTGGGGGTTAATAACTTCATGGGGGCCCCTCCTTATCCATTTAATTCCTCAAATTCACCCTTAGGAATCTTACTTCATCCATCCATTAATTATTTAATTAATGCCTTTGTGACTTAGGCTAAAATTATCCCCATGGACCTTAGGAAAATTTGGGAACATGACAAAAAAACAAATTATGGATGATTTAAATGATGATGAATTGGTCCTTGGATCATTTGGAGTGGTGCTAGAAGTGAATGAAAGGGGAAAAAACTTTTATAAAACTATGAGGGATATAGTGGAAAGAACGTATAGATGTACTTTCCACTTACAATACAAAAATCAATCCAATTAGTCCAAGGATCGGGTTATATTTAAACTACAGGAGGCGTTTTCAGAGCAATGGTCAATGAGACCTATCAGTCTTGCAATAGAAAAAACATACAACAACAAAAAATAATCATTCAAAAAGTAATATTCCTAAACATGTTTTTATAGAATATGTACCTACTACTACAAAGCATTCCTTTATTAATATTAAGTCGACTATATTTATTTTTCATATTAGCATAAAAATGGTTTAATGTCATTTTACATTTTCAGGAAGATTATGAAAATCCCAAAGGATGAACAAGGTGATAATTGAAATATGTCAATAGGGATGTCCAAAAAAGTGTACAAGGGGTGGTCAAGGAAATGGACATAATTGCATCGCATGTGAGCCATCTCAACAATAATAAGCCTCAAATGTATAAAATCATTGGATTTTTCTATTATGTACATGTAATGAATTAATTTAGCATTAAATATTAACTTTCAAGTGTTTTGTTGCAGAAAAGAAAAAGAAAAATGGAATCCATTTAGCACATAAGACAAGACGACAAGGAAAAAAGAGGTTGATAGCAAAGTTTGTGAGTAGTTGTGATTTCCTTAGAAGAGCTTATGAATTCATATTGGTTGTGATCTTTATATTTTAATTTTTTTACACTGGACATTCTTGGATGTCTTCAAATAGGTGTTAGCATACAAAGAAGAGCCATTAGAAGAATTGATTGGCATTGGGTTAAGTTTGGGTTGTGAGTATATGTTGGAGTATCAAAAATTAATTGTGGAATTTGTAAGTATTTATGTTGTTTTAATTCTCTCATTTTATAAGTGATAGAAAAAAAAATACTTTATATTAAATATATGATTTATTACAGGGTATAAAACTTACAGGAAACAAAGTATGGAGTGGAGCCAACAAAAGAGTTGTTGGGAGAAGGCATAAAATATGGTTTTGAAAGAATGTGTATCATTCATGACTCAATTCTTTCTATTGTACGTCGCTTTTGAATTTACATTCATGTATACTATCTATTTTAATTTTCATTATTTCCACTAATGTTGATACACTTATTACACTTTATTTTTTTATTGTAGCTGGAAGTTGAAGAAGAGGAAAATAATCAAGGCAATCAACAAAACATATGTTTAAATAACCTAAGTCGTGAAAGTTGCTCGATCACTGAAAACAATTCTAGAAAAGAATGACGATCCATATATTTTAGGTGTTAATGCAATCTGTTGTATATTTTGAAATAATTGCCTGTGAAAATCATACATTTTGTATAATGTACTGAACATAGTGTCCCAATTGAAAGACAATGGGTTACCAATAAGTGTAACAA
The DNA here is from genome assembly GCA_027924585.1 of Larix kaempferi. Lineage (NCBI taxonomy): Eukaryota > Viridiplantae > Streptophyta > Pinopsida > Pinales > Pinaceae > Larix > Larix kaempferi. Next base: position 3,672,115 of record BSBM01000451.1, on the reverse strand, counting down.
TTACATGCATGTTGACATTTTGATCATTGTGGAGTTTATCTTGTCCCATTTTGTATGGCAAAGGGCCTCTTATTCCTATATAATAAAATAATTTTTTTATTTTATTGCATTCTACAATGTCATTTTGAAATGTTACATCGCTAATTAAATATATGGATGATTAAATATTACAATAGATGCGAAAATTTATGGTATAACAAATTAATCCAAATATCATATCCAAACACAATCATTCAAATTCAAATGAATACTAGTATAAATAATATTCCACTTTCTAATTAATAATGGAATTAACCAAAATAAAAATAAAATATAGATATCACAATGCAATGTCAGTAGTCACTGCTCACCAAACATAAAATAATCTATGGTGATTTTGATTGTTCCAAATGCACTGGTGTGTTTAAAACCATGTAGCACCGGTAGGCTTTAAGCAATGTAGCATTGTTGCACTGAAAGCAACAGAAGCCCGGTGCAACATAATACTTGTTTCACGACCTAGTGATTTTTGTTATGATATGCCCTGGTGTGCTACTATATATTAATAGCACCATTAAATTTTACAAATATAGCTACAATCAATGTCCCAATCAACTTTACCGGTGTGTTTATCTTCACTTACTACACCAGTGCTTTGTGATAGTTAGGTTGAACTAGTGTGTTTCAATAGTTAGTAAGCATCCATGTCATTTTTGGTATACAGCATCGGTGTGTTTGTAAAGTACTTAAGCATTGGTTCTATTGTTGGTAAAATGCACCAGTGCATATAATGTTATAAAGCACCAATTCTTTTAGTAATTATGGTGCACACTGGTACATATAATGGTTTCAAATTTTCGTGCGCATCGGTATTGTATGTTACTTTTAAATGCACTGGTGCATTTTGCATTTGCTCGCACCGGTGCGTTTGTTTTAATCAAGCACACCGAAAAATAAAAACTCTGCAAAAGCCTCCATCCACTGAGTTTTTTTTAGTTATAATATATTTTCGTAAAAACTTGTGCTAAAACATCCAGTACCATTTGCGGAGTTTGTAGCGGAGGATTTTTTGAGATTTTTTTACCAATATTGTAACACTAAAAACCTCTACTATAGCCTCTGCTACAGGGCCTTTTCCTTGTAGTGAAAGTTTGAGAAACCATGATTATCAAGTTTCCTTATGACCACATTTGTCCACTCATATACAGGAAACGGATATCCTGTACTATATTTTGTTTGTAGTTCCAATCATCCAAAGAAAGGGGATTACGATACAACATTAGGTATAGCAGGTGAGATTGATATCTAAAATATTTCCTAATGTGGAAATTTCCCAAATGAATATGGATATTCTCAGCTAGGAATTGGCAATAATAAAACTTGGTTAACATTATGCCAAATCTTGGGAGGATTAAGGGCAGCCATGGATCTTTGCAGGGCATCATCAGTATCCTTGTCATTATCATAACCCAGTAATAGACACATCAAAGCTATGAGTTTTCTGGAATTTTCAGAGAAGATACTATATTTATAAGGTGAGGGCTTATTGGGTGATGCAGTGTCTTTAATCATGTGGTTATCTAGTAGTGCTTCATTCTCAGGCTGAGTCATGGTTTGAGAGGCTAGTGCTATGGAATCATCATCAAAAGGTTGTAGGTTGGGTTGACTTGGGAAAGATAACATTTGTGCAATGGATTCCATGTTAATAGGGAAAATGTTTCTTGAGCCATACAAAGACACAATTATTCTTTTCTCAATAGAATAATTTGAGGCACACCAAGTTACACATTCTATGAATTTGTAGTTATGAAGACAGGCTATCCAAGCTAGGTTTGATTCTTAGAGGTGGAAAGAATCATGAGTGTTATTCAAATTGTCCTCAACTTCTTTAATTAGTTGGTAAATGTTGGGTATTGATAAGGAGGGTTTGAATCTCTCACCCTCTCTATCGCTTAGGCACTCTTCTTTGGGATTATATTGATTCTCGGAGGTGGGGGAAATCTAAGACCAGTTGAAGAAGAAATTTTGTCGGTTTATTTTCTTTAATGAATAAACATATGAATTCATGGTAAAAATCTTGATAGGGTTATTGATTTAATCTTTAGTTTTGACGGTCGAGAACAATGTGTGAGATTATTGTCTTCTTTGTTGGTAGCAAGGTTGACCTGTAACACTTCCTTTAGTAATTGGAATGAGTTCCTTTAGGTGGCCCTTTTAATATTTAAAATCAAAATTTTGATTTTGGAACAGGTACACTCCTTATTTTCCAAAGGTTGGATGGCACCATGGTTACATCACCTTAGGCCCCATAGCCACATGTGGACCTTGGGTCGGTACATGTATTGTTTATGCATCCCTAGAGATGTTTCTTAGTGTATGCGATCAAGGTGTGGTTGATACCCACATTTTGTCCTAGATGTGGATCCAAATGGCATACCATGGTACACTTAGTGGATGCTAGTTTTCCCCCAAGCGACGGTTTTTCACTTGGAGAGGAAAGCATATTTGGAAACACAATCACTAGATGCAACACCAATGAAAATATGCACATGTAAATCATTTTTACCCATTTCAATTTTTTCGTCCATTGTTAACCAAATTGCAACTTGTGGGCATGAAATGGGGTGTATACTGCTGATATAAACCGATGATCGTGCTTGATGGTATTTAGCCCACTTTTTCCTTTCCCACTGGTTCTGGGGCCCTGATCACATAGTCATCTAAGGTCAGTGCTCGGGTGCTAAGATACAATAAGCAAGAGGCTTCTAGCCTCTGATCATGAGGTCTCTCAGCTCTAGTGCTCATTTTATAATCTTTACTTATCCTTTAGTCAGACTAATTGCTTGGGCACTATCCTTCTTTAAACCTTTACTTGTCCATAGTGCTTTCTAAGCCCCTGTGATTGAAAATTTATCTTGTCACTAAAATTGGCTCCAATGGGGACAATATTTCACATGTGATGTGCTAAAAAATGTAGACCAGTGCCTTTACATTGGGTTATGGAGTTTGCCTCTTTTATGAACATGAGTTTCCTACGTCTTATTAAGGATTTCAGCAATAGCCCATTAAACTGAATTTAAGAAAAGAAAGCAAGAATAGAATTAAAGAATTGAATCTAACTACTATTGTACATAGTTGGGAAATCTTTTAGAATTTTAATATTGTAGGAAATGTTTAAGAAACCTCCCATTCTCGGGAGATCCCAAAAGTTCACCATCCTTATGAGAAAGTGTGTATGCATTATTTCCTTAATCTGTTGAGATTTGAAAAGGTCACATACATAGGTTGTCAATATTTCCATGATTTCCTTTATGTTCCCTCCCAACATCCCATTTGAGCACTAGGTCCCTTGGTTGAAAATTTCTTTCCATGGACTTCTTATCAAAAATAGCCTTCATCCATTCTTGGTGTCCCTGAGTCTTAGCATCCACCTCTTCTCATGTTTTTTGTACTTCAATGAGTTGATGCATCCTTATATGTATATTATTTGGTTCCTTGTTAGGAACCCATGTCTTTACTTTGCTAGTATATTGTTGTTGGACGCATATGCTTTGTAAGTCATCCCGTAGTATTTGTTGATCCATGGTTTGTGTTATTGTTGTTGGCGCATATGCTTTGTAAGTCGCCCATAGTTTTGTTGATCCATAGTTTGTATTGGCCCATGGTTTTGACCCATAATAATTGTTGATCTATATTTTGTATTGGCCCATGGTATTGGCACCTAGACTTAGTATATAAGTGTGTGTTGAGGCCTATGAAGGCACCGTGAAGTTAATTGTATTGAGCTTGCGCAAAGGAGGTTTCCCTCTCAAAGTGGCCCGTGATCAATATAAAAGTGATTCTGAGTTCTATTATTTCTGATATCTCGTGTATTTGCATTAATTAATTATTGCAGGTTCATCACATCTGGTATCAGAGCGCTTTCTTGGGCTCGTTGGGTGGAATTTCTTCCAAAAAAAAAAAATTTGCATATGTTGCAGCTTCGGATTTGGGAATAATCCCTATCTGCTTAACTGTGGGAAGTACTTGGGCATAATCCCTAAAACTCTTTGTGAGGAGTACCACAGGAACCCCAAAGTAGCTGGCCCATTGAGAGGACCTTCCAGCGAAAAGGGCAACGACCCCTACCTGATTGACTAGTTCCCACCCGTGAGGTAAACCAAGAGCTGTCATTTGTGGCAAAGCGGTTATCAGTTTTACCTGAGCCGTGGAGTGAGGGGTACTGCCCCAATACGCAAGCCGTTAGACAGCACTGGTGGCCGAGTGAAACACCTGAACTGTTAGGGAGTCGTACATACCTGGGGTCCATATCTATTTTCAGCTAAACTGTTGCCGATCACTTCCGCTCCAAATCCAGCCATTTCAAATCTATTCTAAAATTCATTCCAGATCCAGTTGTCGTTTCAGATCCATCCGTTTTCGATCCCTTCCGCGTCGTTGCAGATCCATTTTTTGCGGATCCCTTCCGCGCCGCTGTTGCCGATCCATTTCTGAACAAAAAAAAGGGGTATAAAATTATGTTTTTCGGCCATATCTCCCTTGTTTCAACTCTGTTTTCCCTGAAACTTCAGTGACATCCCTGCAATCCCATTCTGCATATTTCATTCCTGAAGACCCTATCCCAAATTCCACTTCCCAAGACCAGAAATCCCACATTTGTCTATTTTTAGGGTTTGCCATAACTTCTTCAATTTTCACCCGATTGCCTTCAAATTTTACCATAGAGTTCCCGCTTCTGAAATCCCCATTTTTTGCTTCCCTGTCCCTCAGAAAGTGTCGAAAACCTATTCAAACCCCAATTACCCCTCCGAGTTCTTCCCAAATCCAAATTTCCCCTTACTAAATAAGCTTGTGTTTGTGTTTTTCTATCCATTCCTCCCCCCACAAAAAAAAAAAAAAAATCCTGGTTATGGTTGTCACTCGCACAAGAGAAAACACCATGGAGGAAGCACTTGCAGCCATCCAAACCAAACTCCAAGATCTGGATGAAAAATTTCTCAGCCTCCATCTTCAGCATTCAGCCATGAACAATAACCGACAGCCAGAATCTTTTGCAGCCACCAGGTTCTCTTCTTCCAGCAATTTTCGTGGGCCGAAGCTTGATTTTCCTCGCTTCAATGGTACTGATCCAACTGGATGGATATACCGAGCAGAACAATATTTCAGTCTGCATAATACTTTTGATGTCCAGAAAGTTCCACTTGCATCCTTTCATTTGGAACAAGAAGCCCTTCAATGGTACCGTTGGTACATCAAAGCTCATCTCGACCCAAACTGGACAGATTTTTGCCAACTCCTTTTGCCACGATTTGGTCCTAGTCCTTTGGATGACTTCACCGGAGCACTCACTAAACTTCACCAAATTGGCACAGTGAGAGAGTATCAGACAGAATTTGAGATCACATAGAAGGATTGTCTGATGAATTCTACAGGAGTTGTTTTATCAATGGTCTCAAGGATGAAATCCGCTCAGAGGTCAAAATGTTCTATCCCAACACAATGATGGAAGTCCTAGGGTTGGCTAAGTTGGCAGAGGACAAGATCGCATCTCAACAACGCTCCAAACCCACCTTTGTTCCCTTCAGAAATATGGGTTCCCAATGACCTCCCATCACGCCTGCTCCTCAACCAACTCCTATCAAGCATTTGTCTAAAATAGAGATGCAAGCACGCCGAGAAAAAGGGCTTTGTTATAATTGTGATGAGAAATTCACTTGGGGACATAGATGTGTTCAACAAAAGCTCTATCTCTTGGATGTGGATTCTCCGCCTGCCTCAGAACTTGATGAAGAACCTCCAGATACAGTAGATGATCAAGTCGACATTCAACACCCTCCTGTTGACACCCCATCTCAGGACGACCCACCCGAGATCTCTCTCCATGCTGTAACCGGCGTCACCACCCCACAAACAATGTGAGTTGAGGGATACTTCAAGAATCTCCCTCTTACCATACTCATTGATTCTGGTAGCACTCATAACTTCATTAACCCTCGGATTGCCAAACAGGCTGATTGTTTTGTCCATCCTTGTTCCAACTTTGAAGTCATGGTTGCCAATGGGGGCACCTTACCTTGCAAGGGGAAGTGTCATAATGTGCGTATCTCTATGGAAGATTATAACCTGCGCTCTGACAAGTTTTCCTTGTCCTTAGGTGGATGTGATGTAGTTTTGGGCGTTCAATGGTTACGCACACTTGACCCCCTCTTATGGGATTTTGATGAACTTTGGATGCAGTTTTCAGTCAATGGGACACAACACAAATTTATGGGCTTACAACCAGGGTCTCTCTGCATCATTAGTTCACATCACTTGGAAAAGATCCTTAAGAAGAATTCACATGGTGTCATTGCTCAGCTCCATTCCCTTCAGAAGCACCCACCAACGGTCTCCACTACTTCCTTGGATAGATATGCAGGTGTCTTTGTTGCACCAGTGGGCTTACCGCCTTCACGAGACCTTTCCGGTAAGCATTTTTCCGCATCTACATCTCAGCAGGACATGATGGATATTTTGCATGCAGTACAGAAGTGGCAGCGATCCCTATTGGGGAATTATTTTTGCATCAAGACTAATCTCCAAAGTCTGGAAACTTTCCTGGAACAACGGGTCTCCTCCCCAGCACACCTGAAATGGGTTCTCCAACTCCTGGGTTATGACTATGCGACCACTTACCAGGAGGGTAAGGACAATATGGTGGAAGATGCTCCTTCTCGCACATTTGATGACCCAGTTTCTCTTACAGCTATTTCTCTGCTTGTTCCAAATTGGTTGCAATCTGTTCAACGGGGCTATCTCTTCTATGAACTCCATGCTTCTTCGTCAGCAGGGCACTCTGGGTTCCTCAAAACGTATGACCAAGAACAATGTAACTTCTTTTGGAAGGGATTGAAAATGACAATTCAACGGATGGTGGTTGACTGTGATACTTTCCAGGTCAACAAGGGTGAAACGACCCTCCTTTCGGGACTGCTCGAACCCTTGCCCATCCCTACACAGATTGGGACAACTATTTCTATGGATTTCCTGGAAGCGCTCCAATGGTATAGTACCACATCTAAAAGGAAACTATATGAAGCAGTCTCTGGACAGGCACCGCCAGTTCTTCTTCCATACACCTTCAGCAGCTCCCCAGTTCAGGCAATTGACTCAATTCTTCGAAACCGTGATCAGCTTCTTCTCATTCTGTAAGACAATCTTCACATGGAAAGAATTCGACTGAAACAACAAGCCGATCAGCACCGTTCTACACGCACTTTTCACGTCGTTGATATGGTTCTTATTCGTCTATAGCCTTCCATGCAATCCTCCCTGAAACTCAAAAGGTGCCAGTGGCCCGGAATGCAACCCGAGGATGCTACAGGGGACCCACTCCTTCATATTCTGCATCAATTTCCACATCTAAATCTTTGAGGACAAAGCTTTTTCTAAGGGAGAGGGGATGTTAGGAACCCATGTCTTTACTTTGTTAGTATATTGTTGTTGGACGCATATGCTTTGTAAGTCGTCCCGTAGTATTTGTTGATCCATAGTTTTTGTTATTGTTGTTGGCGCATATGCTTTGTAAGTCGCCCATAGTTTTGTTGATCCATAGTTTGTATTGGCCCATGGTTTTGACCCGTAATAATTGTTGATCTATATTTTGTATTGTCCCATGGTTTGTATTGACACATGGTATTGACCCATGGTATTGGCACCTAGACTTAGTATATAAGTGTGTGTTGAGGCCTATGAAGGCACCGTGAAGTTAATTGTATTGAGCTTGCTCAAAGGAGGTTGCCCCTCGAAGTGGCCCGTGATCAATATAAAAGTGATTTTGAGTTCTATTATTTCTGATATCTCATGTATTTGCATTAATTAATTATTGCAGGTTCATCACATTCCTCCTCTTCATTTTGTAACAATATCATGATTGGAAATCCTAATTGAATAGGGAATATAGCCTATTTACCATATAACAACTAAAAAGGTGAGGTAACTATTGACCTTTTCAGTACTTATTATGTCTACCCACAAAGCATATTTTAGATGTGAATCCCAATATTTCTTATTCTGGGACAACCTTTTATTAATAATTGTGATCAAGATTTTGTTTGAGGACTCTTGTAGCACCCTAAATTCTAAATTTCATATATAGGGTATAGCTTCCATAACTTCCATTAACTATGCAATGCATCTTTCAAGAGAATAAATTAAGTTAAATATTCAACATTAATATTAAATTTAACTACCATAATGGAATTTATATCAAGATAAGTTTTCAAGATTTAATATTAACCAAATTCTATTTAAAAATAAGACATGGGGAAAGGCATGCTTAAAAGAGAAATGTATACTTATAGAGATATCGTAGAAGAAATCAAGACCACCACTGCAGCAACTGGAAACCACATTTGGGGGGACCTATGTCCTCCCAACAAACCCCTCAGTCATATACTGAGGGCCCCCGAGCCCTCACTCAGCAATACCAAGCCATCCATACATCGTAACTAGAATCCTACTCTACCCTTAGGCTCCATTCCTCCATCTCCCTCACAGCTCACATAACTCCCTAGGAAGAGGAGGAGGTCTAGAAAATTCCCCTCACCCCATCTCCTTCCTCCTATTTAAGCTTTTCCAAGCTCCCCAAGGATGTACACATGTACACATGCAATAATCCCCATGCAAAATTCCCCTAAATAGATAAATAGATCATAATTATGTGTTTTATTATTTTCCTTTAATAACCCCTTCTTTATCCTAAGACATGAATAATTTATCTTAATTTGTTGAGGTATATATTTATATTCTTATGAATCTCCATGCCCTTAAAATAGTATTAATATAAACCTACATAGTCTAATACTATTGTGCCCCCTAGCCTACACTATAACCCCAACATGCCCCCTAGCACTAATGCAATATATGATTGATGGGTGTTACATACTCCCCCCCCTTCAAGTAACTTCATCCTGAATTTATTGTTACCAGATCCATAACCATAATGCTTATACTTCCTCCCTTACACACTCTCTCCCATAATCATACCATTAGATCAACCTCCGAACACCCCCAATACTCTGGATGGTCCCGCTCACCATGAAATGGGCCCTTTGTTGCAACTAGTATAAGGTTCTCCCATCATGGTGTGGCCACAACAAGCATCGGAAGTCTCATCATAGATCTAATGAGGTGCGAGTATAATTATCTCCATACCCTCAACTTCTGGCATAATTCTAAGGATTAAGGCCCTCCGGCCTTATCTAACCTCTATGGACTAAGATTCCTCCATAGAGGCCTCATCTAGAGGTCACCAGGCATCTGGTTCAGTGCACTCAACCATGCACACCAGGTATCGGGTTCAGTTCACTCAACCATGCACACCAAGCATCTCGTAAGGCTGGACCAAACTCCCTCCACAACTCCCAAAGGGAAATCAACCCTAGGCATCGAAAGTCCTTCTCCATATACCTCCCCATCGATGAAATAACTCAAGTTGTGGACTTTCGGAAACTATACAAAGGAAAGGAATTGTTGGAAAGGTATTACTGAGTGAGTTGGTCCCTAACCCATAACACCCTTGTGGTTATGGGCTCCCTCAATATCGTGGATTCTATAATGACTTGACCTCGAAGGCCCTAGAGTGGAATTCCTATAACATTTACACTCATAATCATATAGTTAGTCATTAATCATCACAAAACAATTCCATATACATTACTGCATCACTTCATAATCATCCCATCTCAACAAATCAAGTGCAATTATTGCATCACATCATGTGTACTAAGAAATCAAGAAATGCATGTTTACCATAACCTAAGCACCAAGGAAACACATGTTATTATGAAACATAACATCACCCAAAGTATCAATGAACTGCATGCTATCACATGCCATCATGAAAACATACATCATCATCATGAATATGAAGGAACCACATGTTACTACATGCCATTATGAAAGCATAACATCATCACCATGAATCTGAAGGAACCACATGTTGCCACATGCCATCGTAGTCATTTCTTATCATCAAATATTTATGAATTAGAACATTGACACATGCTAAGTACCGCGAGCTAATATAAGAAGAACACATTATGAAATACCATGCAACACGAAGGCATAACATCATGAATACTCATATCCCGATAATTATCTTAACATGAGATCATGTACCACTCCACCAATTCGGCACCAACTCAGTGCCACAAAGAACAATTTTATTCAACAAGCATTCTATTGAAGAACATGAATTCGGTACCAACCCGGTGCGATAAAGAGAAATTATGTTCAACAAACACTCTACTGAAATTTAAAACAAACTGACTTTTAGAATCACTATGGTGTGCCTTGTTGGCATGCTGTTGTTTTTCTACAATATTCTAAGTTGGATTCACTCCCTCTAAATCACTTCATTGCGTGCTCTGAAAACCTCAACTACAACGAAGATAAATTTGACCACACATGGTGGTTTTTAGTTTTGGAATTGTATGCATCTAGCTCTAAATGGTCTTAATGTGGGACATAACACTTGAAAAAGAGGAATTCCCATAAGTAGCAACTAAATGATTTCTACTCTAGCACCAAATAATCCTTTGTGCATTTAATGGAAATAATAATGAATGCATGGCCTAAAAGGGTCTAACTTTAAAATTACTTTTTAGGAAGACTCTGATGTGACCCTTAACAAGTAAATAAATATTATTAGTAGTAGTGCCTAACATGGTAGTAACAAATGGATTTAGCTTTGCTACTTCGACATAAAACTACAAAGTTTAACATATTCTTGAGCTAAAAGCATATGTGTCAATCTTTTGTGGTCATAGGCATTGGTTGATCTTAGCAATTGTTAAAGTAAGGGTTCTAATTAACATATATGTGGCTCATCCCTAAAGGATACATGAGTGCACACAGGAACATATAAACAATTTGTTGAGAATCATTCGAGAGCATAAACTCCAGTAAACACATACTTTTGCATGGCTCTGCAAACACGTGAAGTTTGAAAATACTCAAGAAAAAGAATTTTAGAGACCCAAGTTAATTTTGGGACCAAAGTTATTGTAGTTGGGGTTTTCACCCCTGCTTGTGCAAAAGGGCACCTACTAAGGGAAAGGGACCCTTAGTAGCAGGTCAAAGGGAAGTGATCAAAAATCATCTAAACAACATAAAGAAAGTAAATAATATGATCTAACATATGCATGATATAAAAATAGAATAACTTAAAGCAATAAACGACAAATTTTCGAAGCAATGTAACAAAGAATCTTTAACTTTTTGTATTATGGGCAAGCAAGGGCTTGCAGAAGAATCTACCTCGGAAACGAGGCTGGTGAAGCTCCGATAGTGTGTTCCGGAGCTCCTTTGGTTCCATACTCTCCTCAATGCTTTTGGTGGTGGCTAAGATTTCTATCATCTCAAGGGAGGCCAAAGCTCAAAGATGGATGGCTAAGGCTTGACAAAAATTTTAGCAGCATAAGGGTAGAGTGATTGAGGGATGTTTGAAATGAGGGGCCTCTACCCCTTTTATAGACTTAGGTTAGGGTTTTAGGGTTTTTTCCCTATTTTCTCTTTTTTTATTTTCTTTTGAGTTTTATTCCCAATTATTTTGATTTTGACCCTCTTTTGGGGTTTTGGTATGTTTTTGAGGGAATTTTGAATATTTTGGTACCCATTTGGGTTTTTTGGGGTCTTAGAGGCTAGGTTGGTAGGAAATTTGGTCAACAGAGGTGTATCTCCAAAGGGATGAGATGGTGAGAAATTTTTTGATGTTAACATATTGCCCCCTAATGTGTGAGGGCAGGAGCTCATCGTATGGCCGATAGACATCATAAGTACTATGATTTTCCTGGGTGATAAGCATTGGGATGGAGGAGAGAAAGAACTTGTTGGAGACCGGAACACGAGGTCTGTACTAACTGTCAAGAACTAAAAATACATATCTTACTGAGGAGTATCTCAACATATGGACGAGGTGGGCATACCCATGCTCGTTGTCAAAATATAATAATGAGGTCCAAAAGGGGACCTGGACAATACATGAAAAACTATTGTGTACATCATACTGATCCAGAAGGGATGCAAATCTAGGACATACTCATGGTCTGACCATGGTTGATCTGGAGAACTGGTGTATGGAAATGACGGCATCCATATAATCGCCAAACGCAGCCCGGATATCCATAGGAACATACAACTGGGTGTTCTGAATTGACTCACCAATATGCTAGATTCGAGGGGCATCCAGGGTCTTCGACTGATAACTGAAGGCACCAATACCCTGCACGAATCTCAATGGTGCGATGAAGGTGTTGAAGTCGAGCACGTGAGAAACAACCATTTGGAGAGGCAATGAGGGATCCTCTCGGGATGATCCATATGCACTCACCACTGATAGTGATGACTCCAAGGCACAGGTACCTCTGGGTCTATCCTCTGGAATAGATGAGTTGGCGTCGACAGAGGGAGACCAACAACTACCAAGGAAATGGTGTTTCCTTAGTAGGAGTGTGAGGTGCACAACCAGAAGGTGGTAGTACTATAGGCGGGACTGATGTATTGTGGGGACAAGTGAGGTCGTAAGAAGTGGGCGAGGGGACTCAAACTTCCTTTGTTCAGAGTATGATGACATGGATGACCTGGTAGCACATGAAACTAATATTAAAAGGCAGGGATCAGGGATGTGACTGTAAATGGGAGAGACTCGAGGGACTAGAATGATGTATGGTATCAGGAAACTCTAAAGGTGGCATATTGCAGAATACTCTGAACAAAGGCGACCAAATCGGGGGAAGCTGCCATGATAGTATGACGGGGTATGATCTATTGTGGCGTCAAAAGACACCGTTGAGGCCTTCTTCATGTTTTAAGGAGCTTCAAGAAGGGATAGAAGTGTGCTCGAAAAATGCTACTGTTGTGTGGATTTGTGCGAGCCCAGGACAGTTAATGCTCGTAAGTGCGTTCACTTTTAAGGAGTCTAAAAGCGATAAGAAGACTCTGAAATGGTGGAGAGGTACCGTCTTGTGGATTTGTACGAGCCCAGGACGGTGATTGCTCGTGATTGATTTCACTTTTAGAGAGTCTGAAAGCAATAAGAGGATTCCAAGGGGGTTCTTTTTCGTGTGTTAGTCTCCAAATCCCTAAAAAGCGCAAAAGGATGCAATGAAGAACTCTTCTAGCTGATGTGACTAGAGTAATCCTTTTTCGTAATTAGTCTACAAGGTCCGAAAAAGGGGTAAACTTATACCAGGTAGATGCCGTTTCAGATACGTTTAACGAGCATGAAAGGAAGCAAGATTGCTCGGCGATCTTTTCATTGTTTTAGGAGTCAGAAAAGAGCTTAACAGAAACTCCCTAAGTGCCTTTTTCGTAAAGGAATTGATCGGCCCAAAAAAGGGATAAAATTATACCAAACAGAAGTGATGGTAAGTCAAGGAGGAAGTGTTCAATCAAGGGGCAAGTACGAGGATCAATAATCGTGGTAGGGGGGGAACACTGATGGGGCCTCCTTGCGGGTTGGTGAATGGTGGAAAAACAACATAATAATTTCAGTATGGATGGAGTGGAGGGCTCATGGATAGGTTGTGATGCAGGGATTGGTAAAATGTGATAGCGGTCGATGTGGTATGCAAATCGAGGCGATAAGGTGTCGGGACAAAATATCGTTGAATGTTTTTAGTGAGAGCAAGAAATAATATCAAGTATGGTCACGAGCACGGAAAACTGAATCCGGTGATATAAAGAACGTCAAAAACGAACAACAGCCTATTTGGCACGCAAACCGAGGCGATGAGGGGCATATGAAAAAAATGCCCGAAAAAAGGGATTGATGAAAGCGAGAAATGATCTCTAGCATGGTCACGAGCGTGGAAAACTGAATCCGTAAATATAAAGAGCATAAAAAATGGACAACGGCCAATGTGGCACACAAACCAAGGCAATGAGGGGCATACGAAAAAAAATGCCCGAAAAAGGTGCCGGTGAAAACTGGAAACTGACTCGGCCACCATGAAGTTCTAGATGCGTTGAGTTCATTGGTATCAACGGTTTGAGAAATGGGCATCGGATGATCCCGTAATGGCAAAACAAAAATAAGTCCAATGTCTATAAATAGTAAGTGTACCCTCATAATAGGTGTCATTTGTGATTGGTGAGTTTGACAGGAGATTAGAGGAGCCCAAAGGTGAAAACTGAGATTGCGAGAGATTGGACCGGTGGATTTGCATTCTGGGAGTTGCAGGTAAGAGCTCATGTCCTTAGCTTTGTCATTTAATAATTTTATAGGGTTTTGGGCCTCTAGGGAGGCGTACCAGTCATTAATGGGTGCCAACGTGGCATAGCACGGGTTTTGGATGGTTTAGTGCGCTCTGGATTGCAGTGATGGCCAAGGGAGCTACACTGCAAAGCGCAGGTACCTCGCTCAAAGGAGCAGTCCAGGGCGCGCTGGGGTATCCGAAAAGCACGGTGTTCCCCACGAGTGAGCTCAGCTTAGTTGCGCTCTGAAGCGCGGCATTCCGAGGGGAAAACGTGCATCAGAGCGCAAATAAGGACTAGTGTGGATGCGGTGTGTAGTGCATGGGTAGGCTCAGCAAGTGTGCTCTGAAGTGCGTGTTTCAAGGGAGAAAGTGCGCTCCGGAGGGCATTTGGAGGCCTAGATTTGTGTTGGGATATGGATCTAATGGGTTTTTCTGTTGTTATTGACAGGATGCCGGTAGTTGGATGGAGAGAGCAGGAGGTTCCATGTACCATACGGAGGAGTATCCAGACAGACTGGGCGGTTCAGGAGGCACTAGCTGATAGTGGACTCCTAAAGTTTGCAGAGATCCCACATATGAGTTCAGCACCTCTGTTGTTGAACAAGTTAGTTGAGTTCTGGGATTCTGATACTAAGGCTTTCATGATCCAGGGCGAGCGGCTAGATATGACCCTGGCCGATGTATATTTCCTAACTGGATTTCCCAGGTTGGGCATGGTTGTCGATACTCAGCCGAGGAGGCCGGGGAATGTGTCGATGGAGACCTTACTGGACAGACACCGTTTTCCTGTGGTGGTGGTGAGTGGTTCTGCGCTCATGCTGTGTGATATAGAGAGCCCAGTTATGCAGGCTATTGCAGCAACTATGGTACGTATTGTGGGTTCTCATGGCACTCACCGGATCTCGGGGGGCAGATGTTACTGATAGAGAGCATCCTTAACGGGACGTATTATGCTTGGGGATAGATGTACTTGACTGCTATTCGGCGTGAGCTGAGCAAGGTACGACATCTGGGGAGAGATTTTTGCTTCCCTTCCTTTCTGTGTGCATTTTTCTTCGAGCGGATACCCACATTGTGGCTGCACAGAGCAGTGCGGGATGCGTTACCGACAGAGCCGCAGATGCGGCAATGGAGCGAGATGATGACTCGCACTGGTGGTGGACTAGTGGGCTGTTTTTTCACATAAACACTGTTTAGACAGTGGCTACAGATACTGGTGGTCATTGATGACAATCCATACTTCAAGATGGACTATTGCGAGGATCCAGATCTGCTGAGGCCTCCTGGTCAAGCTTGGGGACCAGATGGTATGCTTATTTTTTTTTGTCAAGTTTTGTGTATGATATCATGTTGTAGTTAGTTTGACATTTATTGACCTGTTGATGTTTTTTTGGGGGAGATATGGGGCCGCGACCGCCACTAGGTTATTGGTCACAAAGGGGCCATGTGGAGGGGCTGGATCCAGTGGGACGTGGACAGTGTCATCATAGGAGTGCGGAAGTTACTCTGGATGTACTGCGATGGGGGATCGACCGACTCCTGGAGGGAGTCGAGAGTGATGGTTGGCAGCATATGGATCAGGCGCTGATCGACATATGTTACGACGCTCCGTAGGAGTGGAGGCTTATCATGAAGCGTATTTCTATGGCCGCCCAGACAATGAGGGATTTTGCTCGAGGGGATGTTCCCTATCTTGGGGAGGATGATGAGGATGAGCCCAAGGAGGAGGGGCCCATAGAGGAGGATCCCGAGGAGGAGGATCCTGAGGAGGAGATGCCTACAGAGGAGCAGGGGGAGGATGAGCTAGCGGCGCAGGCAGCTGCAGCGGTTGCCGCTGAGGCAGGGGATTCAGAGGGGGATGATGATGATGAGGGATATCGAGAGGGATCTAACTAGGCAGTTGATAGGGTTTCCCCCACTGCTCTAGTCATGTGGGATTTTTTGTATATACGGCTTATGATATTTACCGAGGATGTTGTTGGGGCTCCTTGTTGTGTTTATATGTATATTTGGGTACAGTGGGTACTTATGACATTTTCATGATATATATATATTTATGGCAGGTGAATGCCTTTTTGTGATGATGTTTGTTTGTTATGCACATGGATGCACGTATCATGAAGGTTGCTTTGTTTATGAAAGTGGATGCAGTTATGATGATGCACATGGATACACTTGCAGTGATGATTTCTTTTTGTGTTTTATGATTTTTGAAATGCCTAGATGATGTTATTATGTACATGTGGATGGTATAGTTATGACTGTTTATGAGTTATGCCCTACATATTTGTGATCTGTATGCCAGTCTATAATATTATTAGCCATTTGGTCTGCTACACTATTTTGATTGTGGGGGACATGAGTGAATGTAATGGAGTCAAACTGTCTGATCATTTGTTTGCTGCACAGAAACTTTCTAAGGAGGCAGGGATCACGTACCTGGTAGCAGTTTTTGAGCTGGACGACAAGCAGTTGGGAGTCAAGAAACACACGAAGGTGACTTGTGCCCATCTGGAGAGCAGCGGTCAGAAGACCGGCCACAGCATCATACTCAACCTGGTTATTTGTACCAGCACCTATGCACACTCCATCGAGGTGGATTAGCTCATGTGAGGGGGAATACAGGACCCAAGCTACAGAGGCGAGATTCGGGGACTAGCGACTTGTGCCATCAGCAAAACCAATGTATTGTGGTGGAACGGAATCCATCTGTAATCATGCAGGGGAAACACAATGTGAGGTCTTAGAGAAAAAAGGTGAAAAAAAAAGGGATGAAACTGTACAATCGGGACTAGAAAGTCCTGAAAAGGTGCTAAGGGTTGAATCGTTTAAGGTACAACCCATTTCGAGGGTTGCGCAGGGAGTTTCCTTCATAATTGGTGAGGATGTATGCCCCATGTCCTAAACAGGTATGGACAATATATGGTCCTTGCCACATGGATTCAAATTTTCCTTTCCCAGTCTTATCGTGTGCTTGGTCGTAGACTAGGAAAAGGTCTCCCTCCCGAAAATTGCGTGGGTGAACGTGTTTATCATATCCCACTTTAGAGCGATTCTTAGCAGCTTCGATGGTTTGGAGGTTCATCCGGTGATCCTCATTAGCCTGTTCCAAAAGGATTAGGCATTATTCAAGTGGGGAGGTATCAGGAAGGATTTCAATAGCTATGTGGAGGGCAGGAATCTGGCACTCGATGGGGAGGACCGATTCGACGTCGTGGACTAAGTGGAAAGGGGTGAAACCTGTGGCGGTCTTAGTAGAAGTGCGATAAGCCCAAAGTGATGGAAATAACATGTGATGCCAGGTGGACTTATGGTGGTTTACAGTGCATTGAAGAATGGTCTTCAATATTTTGTTGATGGCCTCTACTTAGTCATTCCCTTGGGGGTAATAGGCAGAGGAGTGTTGATGCGTGAACTTCAAGAGGATAGAAAACTCCTTCCAAATGGAGTCCTCGAAGTGTCTCCCATGTTCTAACACAAGTTGTTGTGGGACCCCAAAGCGGGCAATGATGTGATTGAAGAAGAAATGAGCTGCAGTGTCAGATTTGCAGTTAAATGTGGGAATGGCTTCGGCCCACTTGGTGAAGTAATCGACAGCTACGATGATATACTTGTGACCACCTGCCGAGGTCGGGTTGCACTCCATGAAATCGATGTCCCATTTCCAGAAAGGGCCAACAGTGACGATTGGGTGGAGGGGAGTAGGTGGTGTCCTTGCCTTAGGGGTGAAGAGTTGGTAGTTACGGCAATGCTTAACTTCAATGATGCAGTCAGTGAAAAGGGAGGGCCAAAAATATCCGGCGTGGATAACCTTCTGGGCGGTGGCCATCCCTGAAAAGTGTCCGCCACAGGCTCCACTGTGGCAATCGTTAAGGACTTTTTCAGCCTCATCGCGGGTGAGGAAGTGTCATAAAATGGTATCAATACCATGACGGTATAACACGTCTCCTAGGAGAAGGTAACGCAAGGCGTGATGGCGTATGCATCTGTGCCCATCACGATCAAGGTCGGGTCTAAAATTCTGGGTGTGAAGGTATATCAAAATATCACCATACCAAGGATCATATGAGGAAATGATGAATAAATGGTCGTCCGGAAGACTGGTATTGATGACGGTGGAACTGGAGGATGATGGTAAATCCGTCATAAGTTGCGCTAGTACAAGGGCCTTGATGCTCTTGGGTGTCGTAAACATGAGGTCATATTCTTGGAGAATAATGACCCACTTGGCCACATGGCCTTGTAGGAGGTGACGAATCAAAAGGTAAACCATAGGATTAGAGTCGGCCACAACAGTAGTTGGGCTCAATAATATATAGTGACAGAGATTTTGTATGGAGAAGACGACAACTAGGGCCAACTTGTCTTCTTGGGGTAACGCAACTATGGGCCAGACGAGGTTTGACTCACATAGTAGATTACATTCTTTCTGTGCACTATCTTCTTGAACGAGTACCCCAGCGATGACGTGTTCATATGCCGAAACATACAGGATAAAATCCTTGGAGAAATCTGGGGGGGAGATCAAAGGGGCATTAGTTAAGGCTATTTTAAGGGCTAAAAAGGTTGCTTGAGCTTGCTCGTCCCAGACAAACGTACTGCGGGTGCGAAGCAAGCGGAGAAAATCATGAACCGTTGTGGCATATTCTGGAACAAAGCAGCGGAGAAAGTTGGCTCTCCCTTGTAGACTCTATAACTGACGTATGGTGCAAAGGGGAGGTAGGTCCAAGATGGCTTGAACTTTTAAAGGGTCAATAGTTATCCCTTTCTGTGAAATGATGAATCCTAACAACCGGCCTGCAGGAATGAAAAAGACACACTTGAGAGGGTTCAAGCGGATTCTGTATTTGTGGCAACGTAGGAAGACTTGCCGGAGGTCATTTAGGTGGTTAGATCATTCTTTGGAGCGAGTGGTGAGGTCATTTAGGTAAACCAGGATGATATGAATTAGGTCATGGAAGCAGAATGTCATGGTTGGCACCTGCGTTTCTTAGTCCAAATGGCATGACCCGATAGGCAAAGGTGCCCCATGGGGTAGTGAAAGCAGTTTTGTATTGATCTTCTTTTCGGATGTGTATTTGGTTGTATCCGGAGAAACCGTCCATGAAGGAGAGGACTTCATGTTCGGCACAAGCGTCAACGAGCTGGTCGATGAAGTGTGTGGGGAAGTTGTCTTTGGGACATGCATGATTGAGATCTCGAAAATCTTTGCAAACACGGAGAGTGCCCTATTTTTTTATTAACAGGTACAGGGTTGGACACCCCGGTGATGTAAGCGATGGGATAGATAAATCCGACTTTCCGCAGCTTCTCAATTTCGGCTTTGATTGAGGGGAGTTTGGACGGGTGAATGGGTCTTTGCTTCTGGCGGACAAGTGGGACTTCTGGCCATGTATTAATGTGATGTTCAACGATGGTGGGGTCCAGTCCGGGCATCTCGGTATAAGACCAAGCAAAGACATCACGAAACTCTTGAAAAATCTTCTTGGATTCCATGATTTCGTATTCCATACAAGAGGCACCTACTGGGATGAGTTCGGGTGTACCAGGTGTAGTGGAAATATCAACCTATATGGTAGGTGATATATTAGCCATGTTTCCTTCCTCGAAGGCGTCTGGGACGGGAATAGGGTTCTTAAACCAATCGACCTTCTCGGGTAGGAAGTCCTTCGTTTCGATTGAAAACTGAGTGGCTGTGGAAGTGGAAGCCTCCTCGGGAATAAAATAAGATCGATGATGCATGTCATCCTAGGGGTAATCGGGTGCAGTAAGTGTTTCGAGTATCTCCTTGTCGCTCCGAAAGTGATGTGTGGCCAAATCAGTTGGGGAGAGATCGTGTTCACGGGATGACATGTGTCCTCCTGATGTGGAGATCATGTAGATAGTGTTAATTTCTTCTGAGGAGGAAGATTTAGGAGGGTGAATTTCCTCAATGGTCGTGACAAATGTTTCTAGGTCCGCGTTATTCAGTTTGTAGAGGGTTTCTCTGTAATCCGGGAGGTCGGGGCAGTGGTGTGAGTAGTGACCATATATTCCACATATAGCGCAAGCGTGGTTAGTACACAACACCTTATTGCGTTGATGGGCTGGGGGGTTTAGTAGAATACGGGGATGTTGGGGTCATCATCCAAGGTCTGCATGTGTTTTTGGAGATCGGGAAACTATGGATAGTTGTGGGTGGCGTGGACGATATCATCACACAGGGAGCACTTAGGGGGTGCTCGCGGGGGTGGTTGAGGTGCCATAGGTTTTCTCACTGGTGGGGCGATGTAGTTTTGCGGACCTCTGCCCCCAGTGTTTTTAGGTGGTGGTGGGGGAGGGTTTGTAGCAGATGTGGATGCCGCCGCGGTGAGGGGTTGGGTAGCTTCGCAACATCTAGGGGTGGTCGGTGGAAGTGTTGATAGGTTGGACTAGTTGAAGGATGACTTGTGGTGTTGGTGGAGGAGTAGGGGCAGGTAAATACCACAAGGGTAGACCTAGGGTTAAACTTGGGAGGTTCAAAGTGGCCATCACAGGGGTACTTATCACTCCAGAAGGTGGGAATAAAAACGGGATCGTATGGACTGGTGTTGCCCCAACGTTACTTGGTACCGACGGTGGTTGCGGTAGTAAAGGCGGTTGCTGGTTGGACATTGTGTGGTTGGAGTAAATTGTGCAGAGATCAGATATATTTTTTATCTTCACAGGGGGCGGGATGGATTGGAACGTGCAGGTCATGGGTGATTCCAAGTATAATTCAGGTCTGACTGTGGAGACGAACGATGTAGGCACATTTGCACGGGTTGTTCAATCATGGGAAGAACATTCTCAGGAGCAACGAGGGCATTGGGATCATAGTATGTTATTTGGTCTATTTTGACCACACGTCCCTCATGGGGGAACATCATGATGCGGAAAACGGATGAAGCAACGTCCTTCATAGCATACATGTAACTGCGACCAAGCAAGAGGTTGTAATCAAGCTGTGCATTGATAACCTCTATATCAATAAGGACCATTTTTCCCCCTAGCTGAACGGGAACGTTGGACAAGAGGCCTTGGGGTTGAACTATGCGGCCATCGTAAGCTCTTAATGCAGTTGTTGATGGTTGTAGAGTGGGGGATCCGAGCTTCTTCCAAACAAATGTCGACATTACGCAAGTGGAGGCACCTTCATCGATGATGCATCGATGAATGACAAGGTTCCGAAGTGATACAGAAACCTGGAAAGGTAATGTCGAAGGAAAACATGGTTCGGTCTGGTCTAAGTCGAATGCCATCATTCGTGAGTCGTTAGGGTCTTTCGCACTGATGGCGGATAACAATAATTTCCTCTGTGCAGGACAGTTCTTTAGGACTTCCAAGTAAAACATAACAGCAGGGGATTGCGCTAGATCTTCTACAATATTATAATTTGAGGCGGCACGAGCGTTGAGATTATTGTTAATGCGTCGTAGGGGGAAACGGGGGGCTTTTTGGGCCCCATCGTCGTGTGGTAGGGGTATGCATAATGCCTGATCTGTGGGAAGAGTATTAGCGGTAGTGTCGACGGAGGTGGTTTCGGGGTTGGGGCCGTATTGATTTCGATGCATTAGGAGATTGACGTCGGTCGATGACATCATGAGGAGATGGTGGGTCCCAGAATCCGTCGGTTGGTTTGTCTGTGTGGCATACGTGATCTGCTGAGGTGGTTGTATGGTTCCTTGAGGAGGAGGTAGTGGTTGGGTGTTTACTACTCCTTGCGTGGGCAAGGGATTTTGCAGCACCATGGGAGGTGGTTGAAGATTGGGTTGTGCAGGAGGAGTAGCCTGTCCTTGGCGTTGGGCGTTGTTCGTCCAAAGTTGACGAGCATGATCTAAATGTGGACAATTGTGAGTATAGTGGTCGTAGACCCCACATATGGAACAAGGATGATTCATTCGTAGATTGGGATTCTTGCCCTGACGAGGTGGTCTGTTAGGGTTTTGGTCAAGTGGGGCGGCGTTGTTGTTATTGGGGGGGTTTGGTTGTTGACCGCCTTGGTCCTGAGGTTGGTTATTTCTATGGTTCCATCCTCTGCCCCTGTTCTGTTGTCCTTGCTAGTTGCGTTGAGCAAGCTGGTTTTGTTGTGGGTGTTGTTGGGCATAAACTTTCCCTTAGGGGTTGGGAGGATTCTGTGACTGAGCAGGTGGTGGTGGTGCCTACTGCGGGTAGTAACCAGGATGTGCTTGAGGTTGAGCCGGTGCTGGTGGGGTCGGCAGTGGATGATAAATTAGAGGAGCTTGTGGTTACGTAAGTGGGGCTTGCAGAGCGTAGTAAACCGGCTGAACTTGGGGGTGTGAATGTGCGGTCGGAGCCAGGTGTTGGTGAAAAGTGGACTATCCCGCTAGAGGATTATAAGGTGGGTGTCCATGGCCATAACATTGTTGTGGGCATGATGGTCCATGAGTATGAGGAGGCCGAATGACCGGGGCATATGATGTAGTCGCTCCAGAATGGGACGTGGCACGCGAAAGATCGGGGCCACTAGGAGTGGGCATAGTCATGTACGGTTGGGTGCGTGATGCAACATGCCCGATGATGCCATCGACGGCATGGGATGCTCCCGGAGCATCGCTCCGAGAGGAGTTGGTGCGAGGGGCGTCGGGTAGGATAGAGTATAGGTAGCCAGATTGGGCATAAATAAGATCAAATTGCTGGGCTTTGAGGATGGATTCTTCCTCAGACTGAGGTCGCTCGGATGCCACATCCTTCGCAATGGTTGGTATGAGAGACTTCAGGAACCAGTCTAAGAAAATACGGTCGTCCAACTTTATCTTACATAAAGTACGTCGTTTACGCCACTCATGGAAGTGGTCCATGATGTGGGTGGCCGTATTCTGTCTACAAGATAAAAGGATCTCTACACCGACATCGTAACGAACGAGTAGCTGGAAGAATTGTAGGAAAGTGGAGGCAAGGGATGTGAATGCAAGGTGAGTCCCATGAGGTTGGTCAATATACCACTTAGCTGCAGCTCCAGTGAGGGTTCGTTGTAGTAACCGGAGGCGAATGGAGTCATCCACGATGGAGTTGGAGGAACACAATAAGTGGAAAGACATGATATTATTTTGGGGGTCTTATCCTCCTTTTCCCTCGAATTTGGGTATGTCCGAAGGGAGTTTGGTGGGAATAGGAGGCCACATAGGATCATTAGTCAACCTAGCCAAGTCAAGGAGGTTGAGACTGGCCATGAATGGAAAACTAGCAGGAAGATGTGTCGGGGGTGGCGGGGGAAGTGTGTTTGCCGTGGCAGCGATGGTGTGGCCAATGCCCCCAATGTGTGGGGAAACGGTATGTACCATAGTGGCAATGGTGGAACCGTTGCCCCCAATGTGTGAAGCAACAGTATGTGTCATAGCGGCGATGGTGGGGTCGCTGCCCCCAATGTGTGGGGAAACAGTATGGGCCGTAGCGACGATGGTGGGGTCGCTGCCCCCAATGTGTGGGGCAACGGTATGGGTCGTAGAAGCAATGGTGGGGCTGCTACCCCCAATGTGTGGGGAAACGGTATTGGTTGTGGTGGCAATGGTGGGGCCGCTGCCCCCAAGTATGTTACTAGTCACCAATGGACTTGTGTTGGTGGCCAATCCACTACCTATAGGGATGGATGTGTTGGTGGGAATGTTAGGCGTAGGTCCTATAGCTGACATTACAGGGATGGTCGTTGATGTGGTGATTGGATGAGTGGTGGACCCTTCGTCGACCATCCCACTGAAAAAGGCGTTGGAAGTCATACCATCCAAGGGGCTAGATGGAGCAGTATACGTGTTGTATTCTGGTTCTGAATCAGATGTGGTATAAGGGGCGTCTGGATCAGGTGACGAGGCTCTACGTCTATGGCGAGGAGATCCAAGTAGACCGTGCTGCGGGGGTTGTCCCTATTGGCGTCGGGACTGTCTCTGGGACTCAATGGTGGCGATGAGGGTAATCCGGGTGAGGAGTGGTGAGTAAAAGGCTCAAAAATCCTAGTGCAACCATGTGTGCACAAGGAGAGCGTAAAAAAGATGGCACTCGGGCCAACACCGATGCTCAAAGCATTTGTTGCAACAGCTGTGCTACAACAAACGGAGCGGCAAAAAATGGTCAAAATACCAACAGACAGGGCTCCTAACAAATGAAAAAAGGTAAACTCACTAGACTCAAGGGAGGTAAGAGAGCATGCCAACACCTAACTAAAAGGTATGTTGGCTCGAACTAGACGTATCCTCTGCGGGGTGATGAAATCCCAGTCAGACAATACGAACAATAGAACCAAAGGCTAATGATATCCCCCTACTGGGAGGGACACTGGGTAGACAATCCTAGAAGAAATGCTACTAAGATACCCCGTTCATGACACATCCAGAAAGGTGAATCTGCGACTCCAGCCCTATCACCGTGTGGGCCTAAAAGGAACACCACACGCGGACAATGAGTAGGTAGCCTTCGGTTACTTAATGGATTGCGGTATTCCACTCAGGCCTCCAGAACCAGTCTTGCCACTTCAACCCTCCTAAGGGAGAGGCCTTTCCGACAAATTGGTCGTAACCATGTCAAAAACTACTAAGGGATTTTGGTACCCTAGATGACAACAACTATGTCTCAAGTGTAAGCGACAAAGGGGTTTTATTTGGATACCTATCCCCTTTGTCCTACCTAGCTACAAAAATTCTTTTGTGTTCCCCGATTGGGCTTAAAAGTTGGTTGAGTTAAGTAATTTTTTAGGGCTCACTTGAGTTAGGTGACAGCGTGTGTGCAATGATGATGTTGGCAGCTAACTAGCAAGTAAAGAAGATGGAATTTAAATGCTAGAAAAATGGAAACAATGCTGGAAGCTGAATGCTTAACAAAAACTGA
The DNA here is from genome assembly GCA_027924585.1 of Larix kaempferi. Lineage (NCBI taxonomy): Eukaryota > Viridiplantae > Streptophyta > Pinopsida > Pinales > Pinaceae > Larix > Larix kaempferi. The sequence continues at coordinate 3,647,060 of BSBM01000451.1, read as the reverse complement.
AAACTAAAATTTATTTTTTTTTAAATCTAAAATAGTGAAAGTCTGAAAATCAAAACACGGCTAGGAGGCCACTTTATGCAGTGTGCAGCATGCTTTTCACGCCGAAAGGTGTGGTGCGCAGTGCAATTTCCGGGGTGGTTACTGTGGTGCAGCGTAGGTTTCGGCAGGTAGGGTGCGGTGTGCAGCACAAGTTTCAGGGCAGAAAATGCTGTGAAGCGCGAGTTTCAGGTATGGGTGGTGCAGTGTACCGCGCAAGTTTCGGGATAGTTGCAGCGGTATGCAGCGCGGGGATCAGGGTTCACAGCGCGTAGACTGGGGGGAAACACTGCGGGGGGCGGGGCGGAATCAGGAGTTGCTCTGCGCAGTGTGCAGCGCAGAAAGCAGCAAGGCGGACAGCGGGGCGGGAGTAGGCTGCGTTTTGTAGCGCAGTCTACAGGAATGTTGGTGCGGTCGGGGCCGCAGAGTTGGGAGGGTGGCTAGCGGCAAGGGTCGCGGAGGGGGCGGGGAATTGAGCGGTGTCACTCTGTGCAGAGTCGGGGCTGCGGGAAAGGTTGTGCGGGTCGCGGTATGGACCGCGCGCAGGGGCAAGTTGCCGGCGGTTGTAAACCGCGGCAAAGGGTAGCGACGGTGCGCTGTGCACTGCGCACAAAGGTCTGATAGGTGCGGTGGGAACCGCGAGCGAGTGACGGGTTGCTACGGTGGAAACCGCGCAAAGGCACAGAGAAAGTGTGCTGGGGACCACAGCAAAGGGCTATAGATCCGATGTGCAGGCCGCGCAAAACTGCGAAACAGCCGTTGTATGGACTGCAGCTGTGGATAAAAAGGGTGCGGTTTTCTGCATGAAAAACGATGCAAACTGGTTGCAGCCGTACAGAAAAACAAGCAAGGTTGTAACTAAGCAAATAAAACCGAAAAAACATAACTTTAAACAGAAAAAACAATAAAAACTAAACTGTGAGAGAAAGGTTCAGACAGCAGAGTCGCCAAACTGTAGCTGGGGTTTTCACCCCTGCTTGTGCAAAAGGGAACCTACTAAGGGAAAGGGATGCTTAGTAGCAGGTCAAAGGGAAGTGATCAAAACTTATCTAAACAATATAAAGAAAGTAAATAATCTGATCTAACATGTGCATGAGAGAAAAATAGAATAACTTAAAGCAATAAACGACAGATTTTCGAAGCAATATAACAAAGAATCTTTAACTTTTTGTATTATGAGCAAGCAAGGGCTTGCAAAAGAATTTACCTCGGAAACGAGGCTGGTGAAGCTCTGACAGTATGTTCCGAAGCTCCTTTGGTTCCGTACTCTCCTCAATGCTTTTGGTGGTGGCTAAGATTTCTATCTTCTCAAGGGAGACGAAAGCTCAAAGATGGATGGCTAAGGCTTGACAAAAATTTTAGCAGCATAAGGGTAGAGTGATTGAGGGATGTTTGAAATGAGGGGCCTCTACCCCTTTTATAGACTTAGGTTAGGGTTTTAGGGTTTTTGCCCTATTTTCTCTTTTTTTATTTTCTTTTGAGTTTTATTCCCAATTATTTTGATTTTGACCCTCTTTTGGGGTTTTGGTATGTTTTTGAGGGAATTTTGAATATTTTGGTACCCATTTGGGTTTTTTGGGGTCTTAGAGACTAGGTTGGTGGGAAATTTGGTCAACATAGGTGTATGTCCAAAGGGATGAGCTGGTGAGCACTTTTTTTGTGTTAATAGTTATCATGTAATGAATTATGAGACTTATGCAATTTTAATAATATTTTAGAAACATGTTGTTGATCCAATTTGCTTGTGTTCATGGAATGTTTCTCTCTTAGTCTTGGTTTTCATAACTGTGTAAATTTAGAATAGATGGAAACAACTTCCATTGGGCCTAAACATTATATTAGTTGGTACCCATAATTTATAGTGGTACCAAGTGTTCTATTTTGAGCAACCAATGAGTGACATATGCTCAAATTGTATTTATGTCTATGGTGAGATGCTAGTGATTTTGGAAATAAAAATAAAAACTAATGGCGAGCTTCCTCCTAGATCATTATTTATCTCCATTATCTCCATTAGTAAGATTCCTCCTAGACATTACTTATTTCCATTTACTTTTATATTTTTAAATTCCTTCAATTTATTCTTTTATTTTATGTATTCACATTTTTATTTTTTTTGGACTAAAAGTATTTTATAAAAGATAAAAGAAGCAAATCAAAATGAGAGAATGTACTCATGGTAAATTTGGCACATTCACGTGCATTTTCTAAGTGTATATTCTACACAAGTGTCTTTAAAACTTCTACACTCCATGGGAATTTTATCTAGTTTGCAAGGCAATACCACTTAGAAATGGAAATCCTTATAAAAAATTATACTTAAGATCTCTCCTATTTCATACATTGACTAGTTCAATACGTGCTATTTGATTTTATTGAATTCTTTTATTCAACTTATCAAAATCCATTAGGATAATTTTTGTAGACTTCAAAAGTTTTAGGTAAGGAACAAGTATGGGAGATTTCTCATTTGATTTTCCTTAGCAATTAGAAATGATTTCATTCTAGTGTAGTCATTGAGTGCCAACCTTTTCTTTCATTAATTTGGTTGTTCCAAGTACTATGGAAAATTCTCAGCAAGTTAGAACTTAAACTTGTTGTCTTGTCTATGTTAACGGATTTCAAGTATTTGAAATCAAGAAAATAATGTACACGAGCTAGTATCAAAGAGGATACAAGCAACACCATCTTTGCTATTAAATAAGATGGGATTGCCAATGAATTAAATTCTGGATATGGACTGGAAATAGGGTACTCATAAGAAGTTGATATATAGAGCGCAGGAGTGGTGGTGTATGTTATTCTGTGAGGGAGGACACCTTTTGATGCAGAGCATGAGGGCGCCAAGAGTATGTAAGAGAAAATGCAAAATACAGAACTTGATATCAGTAGCAGTGTATGGAGCTCCGTATCTGATTCTACAAAGGAATTGGTTCTTGGTATGTGGCAGAAAGACCGCATGCAGCGACTTTCTTTCCATGGCATCGGTGTTGTCTTGGGAATACGGTGATACCAAGATCATTGGAAGAACTCTCTCAGAAATTGGAACTCATCCAGGAAGAAAGAGAATCAGCTACTAGAGTACTTAATAAGACTTACTTTGAGAAGGCAGGCAGAGGATCAGTAGTAAAAAAATCAAACTTTCAGATTTTCAAGCAGAATTCAAACATTTGCTGATTACAGGTGGCAGATCAGCTAAGGGGTCGAGCCATACAAAATGAACTTGTCTTTCATGAATATTCTCGGCAATCAAATCCATATTTTGAGGGATTTATTCACATTAAAAAATAGAGGATCGACATTAATAGCAAATCAAATCCAACATTTCAAGCCATCAATGTAGCAATCAAATCCACATTTTCAGCAAGCAAACAAATCAAATCCAACAGTTTCAAATTTGATGGGACAAGGATCATCATCAATATTAAATCAATCCCATATTTCCAGGCAAGCATGTCAAACAGTGAATCGGTAATCAAATAAGAGGCAGAGCCTAATTTTGTGTAAGCACGGATATATTAATATCGGCATGTTATCTGCTGAACTATGAACCAAAGAGAACTTGAACATTAGGAGAAAATCTATCAAAGATTGTAAAGGGCTAGATATTGTGACAACTACAAGCATATAAACTTTTATTATCGTAAGAATTGCATTCAAGAAATTCAACAATGGCTAATAGCTATAGTAACTTCTGGAGTTAATTACCCATCTCTAGAGCTGAGTCACGGAGTTAATTGTAAATACCAAAGATTTGATAAAACTACTCAAAATTACTATACAATATTATAGGTATCAATGATAAGGTCATCACAGAAAACTCTCCAAAGCAACTTACTAAGTTACTAATGAGTTGAGAAGGAATGATCCAAGAGGATATAAGAAGGTTAAATCAATAAAATACAAGAAGGTTAGATTAATAAAATATCATATGAACTATATCAGAGTGCTTGAAAGTAGCATTTGTAGGCAGCAACCACAGCGCATGATCTGAATAGCTTTGTTGATATGAATGTGTGTGTGCCTGGCCCAATGATCACTCATAATTGATAATCAAGAAAAATATCCAGCAATATACAAATTCCATAAATAACCTAGTCTTCTAATGAGTAGAAACTTGGACCCATGCTAAATGCTGAATTTTTCATAATGTTGCAATTCCTTCTTCTTTAAACCTTCTATTTTTACTATATTATTGCAGTAAAAATTGTCATGTGCAGAACAACTAAAGACATTTGAAGATTCATTGTGTCAAGTGGAAAAGGATAATTCAATCTATTGCATTGTTATTACATGATAAAGGTTTAGCCAGGAGAAATTTATGCCAGTAATCCACAAATGCAAATTCAACAATAGAGCTACTAGAAGAAAATGAAAAGCGTGTCCTATCAATCTTTTACTTGAAGATAATCTCCTCTAAAAGAAAGCATCTTTGCAACATCTTGGAGGCCCTTTTACAAAGGTTGTCCTAACAAAGAGAAGTTTATATGCTTTCATAGACAAGAAGTAGGCATACTTTATATGGCCTATCTGCATCAATACCAAAATATGTCTAACCTTATTTGTCCCAATTTTTGAGCTTCAGTGGGTAGGAGCAAATTGGAAGAAGGGCAAGGAACGTCATGGCAATATCTCTGTTTAGTGAGGGTTGTCATTCCTCTATCAAATGCCTAAAAATATGATATAATTTGAAGATCAGACCTAGCCTTCAGTGCACAGGGACCCATTAAACTATTCTACAAAAATCTAAACTCATCCACATATATAAACATTCCTGTGAACTACAAATGAAGAGTTCGTTTTTTTTCTCATACTTCACTGTGCTATGGCGAGGCATTGTAATTGGACTATACAAAATTTTCTATCATATTTGTCAATTTTGTCAGTTAATAAGAGAAGGGATAAATTGCATTGCATAAGTTGATATTTCCACCGTACGATTCCGGTAGAGGCTGCCTGGATTGTGACTAAAAAAAACATCGTGAAAACATCATAATGGATAGCAGAAATTGAGCCATATGCACGATTGCAGCAAGTCTAATTTAGAAACAAAGTAAGAAATGGGACCTCTTTTTCCTAGAATCGAAACCAAGAAGTCTCGTTTAATCAGAATTTAATCACACTTAAGAAGCTAATCAAAAACTAAAAAGAAAATGGCACAAAGATGAGTGATGAACAATTTTTTTAATCTATATATTAGATTGATAAAGATGACGAGTGTAATCAATCAGTGTTAAGAATCAAGAGAGATATTTGATAGGGAAGACTATTGACCCAATCCTTAAGAGTAAAAACGCATTCCATAATATGTACCTTTCCATACCTTGAAGGGCCTTAGAAAGACTTAGATGCCAAATTGAATTATAGTCTCTTGGATATCAGAGGAAGCTCTGGAAAAAAACTAATTAGATTTCATGTGAGAAGGATAGCATTATCTCAAACAGGAATAAAAAAAAGGAAGTTGCACAGCTTTAGTGTGCATGATTGAATTCAGGATTGTTTTGTCTATTCTTGAATGTTCTACAGGAAGCAAATATTTGGCAAAAGTATATGCAATTCTTCTAGAGAGTGGTTACAAAACATACTGGTGCGGAGTTGCTGATGTCATACTTGTAGGAATTCCAGTATTATAGGATCCGTAGAAAGGTTTCATCATCCATGAACACCTTACATTGTAAGATTGAGGACTTTTCCTAATGCTCTGTTCAGCATATAAAAAGCTTATCTTTTATCAACCAAGTCAGAGTTCAAATGTCAGGATTGATCACTTGCAGCATGAAGGCAATAGTCCAATTTTTTTATGGAAATTACTGATCCTTTGTGCAAATTATGCAATGAAGAGAGTGAACAAAGAAAATAAGAGGCCAACAGTCTTCAAAATGTATACAAACGGCCAAATTCTGGGCTTAATATTAGTTTATACAAGGATAATTTTTGGGTTTCTTTTGAGTTGATACATTGCAGTTCTATTTGGAACTGAGGCCAGTTCTATGTGGACTTTTTTTTTATGTAGCAGATAAAATTCCAAGGTAAGATCATTTAGGAGTAAAACTGAGAGAATGTATGACTATAAACTTAAACTGAGTGTATAGCAGCAAACTTTGCCTTTGCAAAATTTTGGAAAGGATGATTTCCACAGTAATTTAAATCATCTCACGCTGTAACTATTTCCATGTGGTAACCAGAGGAAGGGCAATTGGAAAGTGGCTGGTATGTTGGAATGAAGCAGAGAAGTAATTTTGGGTAAATGAAGCAGAGAACTAATTTGATGAAGGTTAAGATATCTTGCAACGTAGTTCAAGAGGAAAAACGATAAGCTATGAAACAAACTTAATCAAGCATACCATGAAAGAATTCAAAGCTGCCAATAAATCGGGAAAATAACTATTGGCATTACCTTAATTAATCTCCTAGCAAGAAGTTGCAAAGTATGATCACTCGTTTTAAAGCAAGAAGAATAGAAATTCTATGTGTCATTTCTTTCTATGTTTACTTTGATCCAAGGGCCATTTTGCGTAGACCTCATCCCTAAATGTTTGATGTTAATACTTCAGTCCAATGAAATTACAATAATAACCTGAAAAAAAAATTAAAAATAGACCATCAATCAATGTGGCAGGAAAAGCAGTCCAAATGATGAAGCGCTTTGGTCTTTACTCAATATATCACTAGGCTTTTCTCCTCCAAGGACTGTTACGTTCACTGGCTCGGCCTTTTCCACTCCGGCAATGCTTGGAATTAATCCTCAAGAGAAAGGATATTACAAATCAAAGAAAATAATGTGCAAGGATGGTTCCAAGAATTTTGCTTTTTTTGGGACCGTCTTAATGACAATTTCTGTGATTGTGCTGATGGAACGGATGAACCAAGAACATCAGTTTGTCAATAAGGAAAATTCTATTGCACAAACACTGGGCATGCCCCAATTCTAATGTCATCATCTCAAGTTAATGACAGTATCTATGGTATGCCTGTGTGTTTTGTCATGCTAAACAAGGTCTGCTTGTTATTGCATTGATCTCTATTCAATATATGTGCAGAATAATAATTTATTGCTTCATTTAGATTCATAAAAAAATAAAAGAGGCAACTCATCAAAGGAAAAGTACAAAGGGGTTCAAGAGAATCCCCAGCTGAGAAAATAGCTCAAGACAAAACAAAACAGAAGTGACAGAGACAAAGACTCCAACGTTTTGCTTGCCAATACACCTGACAAATGACTTCCTTTGAACTAATCGTCTGTGAGTGAAAAACATGTGCATGTTATTGGACATGGGTTTTTGGTCATGTCTGTCCGCTTAAAGCCAAATGATCATAGATCACTTACATGTGTGTTTGAAAATGCAAACTATCACCCAAGAGAATGAGGTAAGGTACCGAAGAAAAGCTTACATAGGATGAGTACAGTTTCTAGGTCTACAAGGATAGAATATAGAATTAAACTACCATGAGTTGAGGAAGCTATTTGATATGCAGCTATGTTCTGGACTCTTAGCGTGTTTTAGATCTTATAGTAATATTTCATGTCTTCGATGGTTGAACTGCAATTTTTATACATTCCAATCGGTTTCTGAGAAGGAAAGGAAGCCAGCCGAACCAGATTGAAGAAGGAAGCCCCAGCCGATAAGGAGGATCGCATGGATCTCTGGTCGCATTAAAGAGGGTGTTATAGGGAGACTACCCAGCATAGACTGGGCTGCCCGAAACTATCTGGTTTTCCATTTCCCAAACCACAATGATGTAAATGTGATAAAATCAGTGTAAATATTTTGAAAGCACAAGCAACCACTTAGACGAGCAAGGCACTCATCGAATATTATTATTTTATTTCTTTTAGGGGTAGCTAACGACACATACGCTCAAATCATTAAGTATACCATTACCAAAAATAATGAGATGCCAAATCCAGTGACAGTGGAGATTACTATTAAAATACCCATATTTAGCAACCCTTTGAAAAATGAGAAGAATAAATTGTCCAGACTTCAGACTCTCAAAAAGAGGATATAGATGGCAGGTATCAAAAGCAAACTGTCAGAAGCATTAATGAGTAAGATAATTTATGCCGGGTCGATCCTGATCAAATCGATTTGCCATGCTAACCCATCAAGTCCACGCAAGAGGAGTATATTAATCTAAGAGGAGGTTTGCTTCGTCTCCCACCCCAACACAGGTGGCCAATCGAGCATGGCGCTGATGTAAATGCCCCGGATCATACTGGTAATACTGCTCTACACTGGGCTTCTGTGTGGGGTGCAATACAGGTTATTGAATTGTTGCTCCAGGAAGGCGCTCAAGTGGATGTTGGCGGTGTCCATGGATACCAGGCAACTCATGTTGCAGCTCAGTATGGGAAGATAGTTTTTTTTTCTTTTTTTATCAATGTGATAAAATGGGGTGCTGATGTTGATGCACTTGACAACGATGGGAGAAGTCCATTACAATGGGATACTTATAAGGGATTTGCTGATTGTATTAGACTGCCTTTGTTAATGGATGCTTATTGGGGATAGGAAGACAAATAAGGATGCACTCCTCTTCACTGAGATAATCTTGAGGCATGTATTCTGCTCCTACAAGCTGTTTGTAAAGAGGACTTAATGGTGACACTTAATACCGCCCTTAGTACTGCCCAGCTTGCATTTGATGAAGGTCATCGACTCGTTCCATTATTGCTTGCATGAATTCAATACCTTGGTGAGGGAGAATTGATTGAATATGTTTCTTCTTATTCCCAAGACCATAAAAGGAGAGCTTTGGAGATCAATGATGTCCAAATCCTTTCTCTGGATAGTAGTTGTATTCATAATTGTACTAAATGGTCCTCTATATTATTGTATTTAAGATTTGTTAAAGTATTTTGGATTTGTTGCATACCTCAGTATTTGTTGAATCATTTAATAGAAGCCTTGAACCACATGAGATATATATAGTTCCATTTTTTTAATGCATTATCAGTTCTAAATTTCTTATAGAAAGCTAGATATAAACCAAAAGGTCTTATCGAAGTAATCTAAATTATCCTAATTTGTCTCTTACTTATACTGCAGTAACTCAGTGAAACCTATCCACCATTTTGGAACCTGGTTCTTCAGATTTATCTTAACGCCAAAATGACTGGATTTTCCTAAAATCGTGTGTGTTCTAACATCTTAAAGAACAATATAGTCTCTGCAAATAATATGACCTCCACCAATTCATCCTTTCACACAAGCAATAACAGGAAGATGCTTGTATTATACAATTGGAAGTTAATAACAGACAAAGAACATAGATCCTTCATACGATTAACGATGCTCTACAACGCAACACATATTAATTAAACTCTATAATGCCAATGCTACACTTTAGAGAAGAACGCACTCCAACACTAAAACATAGACATGCTTTTTTGTGTGTTGTAAATATATCATCTTACTTTGATAGTGGCTTCCCTCCAACTATTCTGCTGATGTTAGACATATTGGATATTGGTGTTTAAATTATTAGAATAGCGTAAAATTCAACTCCACACGTTAGTGCACATGATATGTCTTAAGGTAATATATTCAGTTTGCTGAAAAATCGATGACACAATAGAACAGGTCCAAAACCCAACTATACCATGAAACATGAAGGGATTGGACCAAAATGCTCAAATATCTATGATACAATATTACAGGTCCAAAGCCAAATTATATAAGGTAAATTTATTTTATGGCTCAATTGCATCTCTGCACTAACTTAGTATTTTTTGTTAGCTAATCAGTTTTAGGTGTCTATATCAGCATATCGAGGAATATTTCAGCACACATGTGAGAACTTTCAGACTTAGCAAGCTACAGTTTGAATGTCTAGTTCTATTAACCAAAGGATCCCTAGAGTTGAGCCTGGATCTGATACCAGATGTAGCACCCTAAATTATAAATTCCATATACGGGGTATAGCTTCCATAACTTCCATTAACGGTGTTATGCATCTTTCAAGAGAATAAATTATGTTAAATATGTAATGGTAACATTAAATTTAACTACCATAATGGAATTTATAACAACTAGCTAAGTTTTCAAGATTTAATATTAATCAAATTCTATTTAAACATAAGACATGGGAAAGGCATACCTGAAAGAGAAATATGTACTTATAGAGATACCCTCAAACATAGACTAAGGGCCCCCAAGCCCTCCCTCAGCAATACCAATCCAGCCATACATCATAACCAAAATCCTACTTTGCCCTCGGCCTCCAATCCTCCATCTCCCTCACAACTCACATAACTCCCTAGGAAGAGGAGGAGATCGAGAAAATTCCCCTCACCCCATCTCCTTTCTCCTATTTAAAATTTTAAGCTTTTCCAAGCTCCACAAGGATGGACACATGTCCACATGCAATAATCCCCATGCAAAATTCCCTTAAATAGATAAATAGATCATAATTATGTGTTTTATTATTTTCCTTTAATAACCCCTTCTTTCTCCTAAGACATGATTAATTTATCTTAATTTGTTGAGCTATATATTTATATTCTTATGAATCCCATGCCCTTAAAATACTATTAATATAAACCTACATAGTCTAATACTTTTATGCAGGGATAGGACGCATTTGTGTGTCCATCACAAGTATGTCCCAAGCCTACATTATAACCCTAGCATGCCCCCTAGCACTAACGCAATAAATGACTAAGGGGTGTTACAACTCTAGTAATCCAGTCCCCTATGGGTAACACACAGTTGAATGTCCCAACTCTATGTTATAGTCTTAACAAACCTACATCATCTTAGCAGATTTCAAACCTTGTGCATTGCAAGTGATGATTTTCGTAGGTGGAAATCCATCGTAAGCTTCAGTATCTTTGAAAATTGGTTAGGTGAACCATCTAGGGTTTGAGAGTCGGTAGGGAAGTGCCCGGCGGCCATGGCTCCCAGGGCCACCACCCCGAGTATAACTGAGGATCGATGGCGTATTCCATGCACCTGGTGTGTGGGCGGCGCGGCGCTTTTGCGCGGTGATCCATTGGCTACGGGCACACCCTGCGTTCATGTGGCGGCGGCAGCAGCTTCCCGAGGTTCCATGGCAGCGGTGGCAGATGGCAGACAGGGCGAGACGAGCGATCGATGGTTGGCTGGCATCGGCGGCAGTTGGCTCTACGTCCTAGCAGACGACGTTTCTTGATGTGGAATGGAGGGTTTCCTGCTGCGGCGGGACTCACGGGGTTCCAGATTTTTTCCTTTGGCGACGGCGGATTGCTGTGGAAGCCGCACTATGGGGCTGACTGGCTCTGGTTCGAGGGTGGTTACGCCGACTAAGCTCGGGCTCCTGTTACCCTTCGACGGGGGTGGCTTGCAGAGGTTGCACCCATGGCGTATTTACGGGAGGGCTCCTGCTCTTATGCGACGGCGGCGGATGTTTCCAGGTTACCTACCTGATGAGGCTTCCTTGCGACGGATCGGGGGTTCATTACAGAAGCTGGTGGCTCTGCTACCATACTTGCGATTGTGGGAAAATGTTTTTTCCTGCCATGGCATTGATGGAGTGTGATGGATTTTTCTGAGTATGGAGAGAGGGCGGCGCCTTTGCGCGGCGACCCATTGGGTCTGAGCACGATCCAGTGGCGGCGGCGGCGGTTTCAGGGAGCAGATCTGAAATCGGTGGCCCTATTTTCACCTACTGTTCAAGATATATCTGTTCTACTTCTTGTGGCAACATTCTCTGGGTTTCTCTTTTTTTTTGTTCAGCTCATTATAAGCTGTTGGTTCTGCTTATATGGGACAGAAATATGTGAAAATGTAGGGATCCTTGTTGATTCTACTACATGTGCAGTATGTAATTTTAATCAATTTTTTGAAATAAAATTACGAACTTTTTCCAAGGAAAAAAAAAGTGATGATTTTCGTAGGACACCCAAATCTGGACATAATATTTTATTCTAGGAATTTAATTAGGAATGCCTCATTTGTTGTTTTGAAGGAATGGCCTCTACCAATTTTGCTAAATAGTTTGTAGCTATAAGAATCAATATGTGCTTACCACTTGAATTAGGATGAATTTCACCTGTGAAATACAATCCTCACTATTGTAAAGGTGCTCCTACTTTCATGGGTATGAGTGGTAAAGGCACCAATTTCTACTTTTGTGCAAATAGTTGACATTCCATGCATGCTCTAACCATTGAACAATCATCTGAGAAAAAGGTATTGGCCAATAGTAACCATCTCTTAGACATTGCTATGGCATAAAGACAATGCTATGACATGAAAGTTTGGGACATATTGGATGAAAGGGTCTTCAATCATTACATGGTAAAGGTATGGTTGAAGGTATGTTTGATTGCACACTAGATTTTGATTTCTCTGAACATTGCATATATGGTAAAAAAATTGAGTAAGATACACATCTGATGCTATAAGAGAAAATGGAATCTTAGAGTTAAGACACAATGATGTGTTTGGACCTGTGTTTGTTCCATCATTAGATAAATTTGTGTATTATGTTTCATTTATAGATTATTTCTCAAGGAACACACGGATTTATTTAATTCAAAAGAAATATAAAGTATTTGATTATTTTAAGGAGTTTAAATATTTTGTAGAGAATTGGACAGAGAAGAAAATAAAGGTGTTAAGAATAGATAGCGGTGGGGAGTTATGCCAAAATGAATTCGAGGAATTTTGTAAGAAGTGGGGAATGGAGAAGACTACTCCATACACACCTCAATAGAATGGAGTTGTAAAAAGAATGAATAGAACGTTGATGGAAAAGGAAAGGAGCATGCTTAGTGGTGTCAAGCTAGGATAAGAATTATAGGCAAAGGCAGTGGATATTGCATGTTACTTGGTAAATAGACCACCCACACAAGCATTGGTTGGCATAACTCTGCATGAGGTATGAACTGGTAGAAACCCTCTCTTAAACATCTGAAATTTTTTGGGTTGCATTCTTATGTTGTTCCAAAGGAAAATTTAAGTTGGATAATAAATCTGAAAAATGTATCTTTATTGATTATAAATATGGTGTGAAAGGTTTTAAACTTTGGAACCCGGTAACTAAAAATATTATTTATAGTCGAGATGTTGTTTTTACAGGGGCTAAAGATAGATGTTCCCAAATAGGAATTCACTCCAATGGAAAAGGAACCAAAGAATATAGAGTTTGAGTTGGAGAATGAAGAATATGACTCGATAAAAGAAGTTGAATCACCAAAAAAACCTTCATATCCCATTTTTTAGGAGATCATCACAGGAAAGAAGGGAACTAGAAAGGTATTTCCCCATTGATTTTTCATTATTCCTTTGCTTTATCTATTACCAATGATAATCCTATAAATGTGAAGGAAGCAGTTGGTTCAAAGAATAGTTAACTCTAGAAGAAGGTCGTAATTGAAGATATGGATGCCTTGGATAAAATGAAGCTTGGGATCTAGTTGAGTTACCAATTGGAAGAAATATTGTTGGTAGCAAATGGTTGCTTAAGGAAAAGCTAAATGCAGAAGGTAAAGTGGAGAAGTACAAAGCCCGCTTAGTAGAAAAGGGATATTCCCAGGTAGAGGGAATTGATTTTGGTGAAATTTTCTCTCCAATTATTAAATTGCCTTCTAACATATTCACTCTTTCTATTGATGTTGTTTTTTTATCTTGAAGTAGAGAATATGGATGTGAAGGCAACATTTCTACATGGGGAGCTTGAAGAAGAAATCTACCTGAAACAACCAAAAGGTTTTACAATAAAGGGAAGGAAAGAGCTGGTCTATAGGCTAAAGAAGTCCCTTTATGTCTAAAGAAATATCCAAGGATGTGGTACCAAAAGTTCGACACATACATCCTTGGATTGGGATTTGTGAGAAGCAAGGTTGATCCTTATGTATATTCCAAACAGGTTGGTGATCGCTTCATTAATATAGTACCATAGGTTGATAACATGTTGCTTATTGGAAACAATGTGAATGTCATAAAGGAGGTGAAATCACAACTATCCTCTAAATTTAATATGAAGGATCTCAGTGCTAATAACTTCATATTGGAATAGATATTAAAAGAGATTGTGCAAACAGGAAACCTTGGTTGAATCAAAGAAAATATGTTGAGATGTTATTGCAGAGATTTAGCATGCATGAAAGTAAACCGATATACATCCATATTCATGTAGGTGTAAAGTTAATTGCAGATCAATGTCCCAAGAAATAGTAAGAGGAAGAAGGCATTTCATGATTTCCTGGTGCTAGTGTTGTTGGTAGTTTGATGTATGCAATGGTATGTACCAGATTATAATTGCCCATGTAATGGAATTTTTGAACAAATATATGTCAAAACCAGGGAAGGAGCAGTGGATAGTAGTAAAGAGGATCTTCGGGTATTTGTGTGGCACCACAAATTATGCAATCGGTTACCAAGAAAAACCTAAACTAGAAAAAGTAAGGTAGAGATATTGATCACAGAAGATCTAAAAGTGGTTATGTTTTTAACCTATTTGGAGGAGACATTAGTTGGATGCATAAAAGATAGGCTACAATTGCAGTGTCAACTATATAAGTTGAATACATGGTGGCCACCCATGCAAATAAAGAAATTGTATTGTTGCATATATTGTGTTTAGGTATTGGGTGTATAGAATGTTGTAAGGTTAGATTGCAATTGTCAAATTGCAATATTTATAGCAAAGAACCCCGCTTATCAATCTAAAACAAAGCATATTCATGTGCAGTACCACTTTGTGAGAGATATGGTTGAAGACAAGAAGGATTTGTTTGAAAATGCTAAGTGCTAACACCTTGAATATTGTTGCAGACTCATTAACAAGGTCTGTTAGTACTAAAAAATTCTCTTGGTGTAGAGAATTTATGGGCATGTTTGCCTTGAACTTGTGACCCTATCAGTATGTGGCCCACTATTCTATAAAGAAAACAACAAGTGGGACAATGTTGGGTATGTGTTATATTCTTTACATGTGGGTTGTGTCACCTTACAATCCCTCTTCGTCTAGTGTTATGCCATATGTGTCACAAATATGCATGGTGTAGGATCAAGGGGGGGGCTCATGGGAGGGGAGCATAGTACCCCCCTGCTCCGTGAAGTGCATTTCAATAAGGAATGATAGCCTTGAATCAAGAGATTTGGGGTTGCGCCCTAAATTTTTCTTTTATATTTTCTTAGAAAAACATGTAACTAATCCTAGTTAAGGGATTGGGGTTTCAATCTAATCCAAGTTAACGAATTAGGGTTTTAGATGTTGCATGATACCTAAATATTGTATTGTGAATGGTAAAAAGAAACACAATGAGAATATAGAGGTGTGGCTCTAAGTTTTGTTAGCTTTTCTCAGTTAAGGGTTTCCATAGTAAACTTATGTGTATTATGTGTGTGCCATTGTTTAATATATTTTTTTCTTAAGAATCAGTATGCATTGTTTCACTTCACATGTTCAAAACTTACAATTAAACTAGAGTGGAATAGTTCTAGACTATATTACAGTGTTTGAGCAATTGGAAATCCATATACATGGCCTCTCTAATACTTTTTTTCGAGCATGCTTCATCAATGGCCTCAAGGAGGCAATTTGAGCACATGTCAATATGCAATGGCCCTCAACCTAGTTAGAATCTTGTGATCGAGCTCGAGAAGTTGAAATGGCGATCAATGCTCAACCCAAAGATATTCCTTTCATACTCACACTTCCAACATCTCCATGGCTCCTACTTCCATCATTTCCAAAGCATTGCCATTAAGAATCCAAAATTTATATCTCGATGTAATGGTTCAACGTCATGCCTTAAACTTTGTTATAGTTGTGATGAAAAATATTTCCAAGGGCATAAATGCAAAGAATGGGAATTATTCCAAATATATCTCTCCCCACATGAGCACCAAAAGATATCACCATGGATATCACTCAAGAACTAGAAGGGGATGAGACTCCTTTTCCCATGGCAGAAGACCATGCCTTGCAACCTCCTATGGAGCAACCCCTAATTTCACTTTATGAAAATGTAAAGCTACAAATGGGTGACTACCATCTCAAAACCCACATATTTATTAATGACATGGGTGGTTGTGATGTAATATTGGGGACATAACAAATAAGGACTTTGGGGTCACCATAGATTTAAAGGAACTTTATATAAGTTTCACTAAGGAAAGGCACACACATCATCTCAACAAGATTATTTTAGGTTCTCCAGAAATTTTCACCTCCCATCATATGGAGAAGTTATTAAAGAAAGGAAACTCAAGTATCATTACTCAATTCAATACCATCCAAGTCATGGAGACACCTTCACAGGACATTCACCCTAACTTACAATTGGTTCTCTCTAAACATCAGTATGTTTTTTACACACCCAAGGATTTACCACGAGCCCGAGGAGAGAATGACCATGGTATTCCCTCAATTCCAGGCAGTCAACCCCCAATGTCCATCCTTATCGCCACCCTTCTACTCAAAAGAATGAAATAGAAAATATCATCCAAAAATTGCTAGAGGTTAGCATCATTCATCCCGGCACAAGACCATATTCATCATCGGTGGTTATGGTATTAAAAAAGGAAGCCACTTGGTGCATGTGTCCATATTTTCATGTTGTCATTAAGTTAATTATTAAGGATAAATTTCCTACTCTAGTCATCGATGATATCTTGGATGAGCTTCATGGAGCCCAGTTATTCACTAAACTCAAATTTCTATTTGGATACCACCAAATCTAGATGAAAGAAGTTGACATCTCAAGATAGATTTTGAATACATGAGGGCCATTATGAGTTTAGTCATGCCCTTTGGCCTTTGCAATGCTCCATCCACCTTTCAAAGCCTCATGAACAAGATATTTTGACCCTTCCTTTGCCATTTTTTGTTGGTTTTCTTTGGCGATATCTTGGTGTACAACACCACATAGGAATCCCACCTACAGTATGTTGATCATGCCTTGCAATTATTAAGGGATCACCAGTTATTTGTGAAACAATCCAATTGTGCTTTTGTGGTTAGTGAGGTTGAATATTTGGGCCATCTTGTGCATCAAGTTGAAGTACATGTGGACCCCAAGATAGTAGCAGCTATGAAACATTGGCCACACCCTAAGACCCTTAAGAGCTTGCATGGGTTCTTAGGACTTACTGACTACTACAAAAAATTTCATAAATTATGATAAAATCGCATCTCCTCTTGCATCCTTAAAAGGAATGCCTTTCATTGGAGTGACGAAGCTAAGGAATCCTTCTCAAGGCTTAAAAGATGTTGTGTGCACTACTTTAATATTAGAAATGTCTAATTTCACTAATATTTTTTTCTTAGAATGCGATGCATCTAGATGAGGCCTTAGAACAATATTAATGCAAGACAGGTGCACTTTGGACTTCACTAGTAAGTAGCTATGTGATCACAATTTGGGAAAATCCACATATGACCATCATTCACGTAGTTGAGACATGGCACCTCTATTTAATAAGGAGGCGTTCCTCGATCAAGACAGACCATCATAGTTTAAAATATTTCTTGGAACAAAGGTTATCCTCACCAGAGCAACATAAGTGGCTTACTATGATGTTGGGGTATGACTATGAGATTATATACAAGGGTACCAAAAATGTGGTGGTTGATGCATTGTCTAAGCAATTTGAGGAGGAAGGTTCCCTATCTGTATCATCCTTACTAGTTCCAGGATGGATTGAGGAAGCATGTCAAGAATGGATGAAAAATGTAACCATAAAGATACTCATCTAAAGGCTTCAAGATGACCCAAACCCTCCACCCGGGTATACATGGAACCACGATACATTGAGGTATAAGGAAAGAATTTGTCTTGCATCCAATTCAGCCTTAAAGCATGGAATCCCAACGGAGTTACATTCATCCCCCGCAGCAAGTCACTCAAGTTTTCATAAAATCTATGAAAAAATTAAGCACTATTTTTGGGAAGGCATAAAAACAGACATCCAAAAAAATTTTGTGGCTTGTGACACTTGTCAACGACACAAGGGAGAGAAAATGAAGTCAATAGGAACTTTGAATCCAATTTCGATTCCCACCCATATATGGACTAATATCTCTATGGATTTTATAGTGGGGCTTCATAGAGATGGTAATAAACCATTCACCATGGTGGTATCAGATCTCCTTTCCAAATTGGCTCATTTTTGTGCATTAGCACACCCTTTTACACCATTCATCGTGGATCAAGTATTATGGATCCAATTTTTAAGTTACATGGTATGGCCCCTTCCATTTTTTTTGTATCAGGACAACTTTACATTCACCAACAAATTTTGGTGAGAGCTATTTAAAATTCAAGGTACATCTTTGAAACTAAGCACGGCCTAGCATCCCCAAATGGATGGTTAAACAGAAGTGGTCAATAATTTCTTGGAAACCTATTTGAAATGCTTCGCATCAAAAAGGCCACACCAGTGGGCACAATGGATTCATCTTATTGAATGATGGTACAATACTACTTATCATGGAGCTACCAAAATCACCCCATATGAAGTAGTGTATGGTCAGAAACCCTTGTCTATGGTTCCCTATTTACCAGGCACCTTCAAGGTCCATGCAGTACATAACACTTCACACCCGAGAAATGATTCTCTGCACACTTAAGGACAATTTTCCCATGGCTCAAAATAGAATGAAACAACAAGAGGATCAACATCACTCAAAGCCTTTATTTGTAGAAGCATATTATGTGTTTCTTCACCTTCAACCTTATAAAAAAACATCACTAAAAAATTGTCTCCCCAAGAAATTGGCCCCAAAGTTCTATGGACGTTACGAGATCATACAACACATTGCATAGGTGGCCTACAAGATAGATCTACCAAATCAATCAAAAAATCACCCAGTATTTCATGTATCTTGCCTCAAAAAGTAGTGGGCTCCTATTGTACAATGCAAACCAAGTTACTAGAACTTGATGAGAGGCTCCATTTGGTTCCAACCGGAAGCAGTATTGGATACTAGAGAATGTCAATTGCATGGATGTACAATCAAAGAAACCTTGATCTAGTGGAAAAGCATGCAACCATAAGATGCCACATGGGAACCCAAGGTTTTGTAGCAATTTCCTCACATCCAACCTTGAGGACAAAGCTTCTCTTGAAAGGTTAGAGCATGGTAGGATCCTACCCTAACCCACCTTACCTTAGACTACATAAGATTTAGTCAAATAATGTATGTGGTCATTGGCTTTGAATAAGGTCGATTAGTTAGAATTGGATAATTAATGTAAAAATGGTCTATGCATTAATTAAGGCCCACTAAGTAGTTAGGAATTTGGATATTAAAATCCTATTTAAGGATTTTTTAGGCTATGGATTATTTTTTCAAGAATTATTGTATTAAATCTCTACTGAAGTGAAAAGTCACCCAACCTTAAGAGGCGAGTGAACATTGTTTCCTAAATTGATTTTAATAATACAAGAGTTGATTATGTCTCATCTTTATTATATATTTCCTTTGATAAGTAAATATTCTTTATAGTTTTTGGTATTTCACATCATTTATGTATGTTTATATTGTTAATGGTTCTAAGTTTTAGGGTTAAGATTGCCACATAACCCATTTGAAATCCAGCTTTAAGAAGAAATGTGAAATGACCAACTTAAGACATTTGCATTATTTTCTTAGTCTCCTAGTCTTGCAAACCCAAGAAGGGATTTTTCTTTCTCAATCTATGTATGCTTGTGACCTTCATCGCTTTCCCATGGAATATTGTAAATAGTGTTTTCTTCTTTTCAATTTGGAGTAAAACTTTATGTCATGAGCACTACCCCATAAGTAGATGCCACCTTGTACCGTTGATAAGTTGGCAGTATTTTGTACGTGAATCATACCCATCCTTATATTTCCTTTGATGTTAGTCTTGTTGCCTGGTATATGAAAATTCCCCATGATAGTCATTGGAAAGAAGCAAAAAGGATACTTCAATATATCTGGGATACTGTTCAGTTTGGGATACATTATAGTTCAGGGGGGGCTCCCTTGTTGGGTGGCTTCATTGATTCTGATTGGACCAATGACCTTGATGATCAAAATTCTGCTCCAGGTTATGTTTCCAATCTTGGTTCTGAACATGTCACTTGGGCTTGTAAGAAACAACAAGCTCTTGCATTGTCTTCAAAAAAAACAAAGTATGGAACTATAAATAATGGTAGTTTACGCATTGCATTAACATTTATTGATCCATCTTCGCCTTGATCTTAACAATTATTGATCATCATCTTCACCTTGATCTTAACAGTTATTGATACATGGCTTAACACCGTATTGGTCCATGATCTCTATTTAAAGAGCATTGAGGGTCATTTGCTTGATGATCAATTGTGAAAAATATCATATGTAAATACTTTTCCTTTTGGATTAATGTATTTCCTCAAGTAGCTATTTGGTTGGGGTTGTGGATTGTTTCCCTCTCTAAGGGTTTTAACCGCATAAAACATCAATGTGTTGATATGTGATTTGTTTGTGTGAATGGTTGCTTAAGGTGTTCGACCTATGTAGAAATACCCTATTTTAGTCAAATAGTACTTATGTGAATGGGAGTAAGGTGCATGAATATTTATCCATGGTTGTTGTTCTCATATTGTAGACCCGTTATCACTCAAATGATAACAATTTCTAGATTTTCATACTAGTTTACTTTTTGAGATATATCATTACTTACATCATGGCCTTATAATCAACTTAGAAAAAACAAAAGATAACCTTAAGGAAGTAAATTGTTCTCACTGGAAGGGACTTTGAGCTCCCACCAAGGACTTTAGAAGACTTGTACGTACACCATATACAATATAAAGTGCCCTTATATAAATTAACACCTACACAAACTTTTGTTTTCAAACCAATTGCTTCTCATTTGCAGTCATCACTTGGTTAATCTTATTCTTTTATAGCCCTCTATGACTTATCTCTTTCTAATGTATATCTTCCTTGGGTAGACTACTTGCATATATAAGACTGCTATAGTCTGTGTATATTTATAAGGATTCATTCACTCAAATATATATAATATTTACACCTTGGTTCATGAACAAAATAACAATGCTATAATTGAGTTCTACATAAATATTTGAAATCCATTTTTGAAAACATTTTGTTGCAACATAAAATATTTATATTAACAAATTTATTAAGATCAATTGATGACCTTTTTATTTCACACTACTAAATTTATTCACCATTTTTATCAATTTGTACATCAAAATGTTCAAAGTTTTAAAAATATTACAACCCAGCAAATAAATTTGGTTATATTTGAAAAATAAATACACTTGAAATTGAAATTATCATGATTAATAAATAAAGTCAATTAAATTTTAATTTATTTATTAGATTTAAATTAAATTCATCTTTAAAGAAAATAAATTTTTAAATAATCATAAGAGACAAAACACTAGAACATATTATTATAATTGTATGTATAATTTATACACAATAGTTTTCAAATTGAATTATGTATTTAATTTTACTTTATCTTTTGTAAAGACAGTGCTTGTAACCAAGTAAATTTTGATAATGATAACTAATTAAAAATTATTTGAAGATCATTATTAGAAATAGTTTTCAAATTTAATTATGTATTTAATTTTACTTTATCTTTTGTAAAGACATTCATTGTAACCCAGTAAATTTTGATAATGATAACTAATTAAAAATTATTTGAAGATCATCATTAGGATTGTTTGAAGTTACTTATAAAATAAGTATGGACAATGTAACATACATTTTGGTAATGACAACTAATTAAAAAAAAAATTGAAGGCTATCGTTAACAGTGTTTGAAGTTAGCCATGATTGTATGAATTGTGAAAAAAATAGATATTTCTTTTATTCAATTTTAGCTATTTAACCAGATAGGAAAATACGAGACAAAATAGCAATTTTAAATATGGACAATGTTAATGTAAATTTTGGTAATAACAACTAATGAAAATTTATTTGAAGACTATCATTAAGACTGTTTGAAGTTACCCATGACTTTATGAAATTGTGATAATAATAGAAAAAATGAAATTTCTTTTATTGCACTTTAGTTATTTAATGCAAGCTCTTGCATTGTCTTCAAAAAAAGCAGAGTATGGAACTATACTTAATGCAAGTCTTTGCATTGCATTAACATTTATTGATCCATTTTCTTAGTCTCCTAGTCTTGCAAACCCAAGAAGGGATTTTTCTTTCTCAATCTAAGTATGTTTGTGACCTTCATCACTTTCACATGGAATGTTGTAAATAGTGTTTTCTTCCTTTCAATTTGGAGTCAAACTTCCTGTCACGTGCACTACCCCATAAGTATATGCCACCTTGTACCATAAGTAAGTTTTCAATATTTTGTGCTTGAATCATACCCATCCTAATATTTCCTTTGATGTTAGTCTTGTTGCCTAGTATATGCAAATTCCCCATGACAGTGATTGGAAAGAAGCAAAAAGGTTACTTCAATATATATGGGATACAGTTCAGTTTGGGCTACATTATAGTTCAGGGGGGACTCCCTTGTTGGTTGGCTTCACTGATTCTGATTTGATCAATGACCTTGACGATCAAAAGTCTACTCTAGGTTATGGTTTCAATATTGGTTTTGAACATGTCACTTGGGCTTGTAAGAAACAAGAAGCTGTTGCATTGTCTTCAGCAAAAGCAGAGTATGGAACTCTAAATAATGCAAGTCTTCGCATTGCATTAACATTTATTGATCCATCTTTGCCTTGATCTTAACAATTATTGATCATCATCTTCGCCTTGATCTCAACAGTTATTGATCCATGGCTTAACACCCTATTGGTCCATGATCTCTATTTAAAGAGTATTGAGGGTCATTTGCTTGATGATCAATTGTGAAAAATATCATATGTAAATACTTTTTCCTTTTGAATTAATATATTTCCTCATAGCTATTTGGTTGGGGTCGTGGACTGTTTCTCTCTATGAGGGTTTTAACCACGTAAAACATCAATGTGTTGATATGTGATTTCTTTGTGTGAACAGTTGCTTAAGGTGTTCGACCTGTGTATAAATACCATATTTTAGTCAAAAAGTACTTATGTGAATGGGAGTAAGGTGCCTGAATATTTATCCATGGTTTTTGTTCTCATATTATAGACCCGTTATCACTCAAATGAGAACAATTTATATATTTTCATACTAGTTTACTTTTTGAGATATATCATTACTTACATCGTGGCCTTATAATCAACTTAGAAAAAACAAAATATAACCTTAAGGAAGTAAATTATACTCACTAGATTTCCCTTGACTTTGAGCTGCCACCAAGGACATTAGAAGACTTGTACGTACACCATATACAATATAAAGTGCCCTTATATAAATTAATAGCTACTCAAACTTTTGTTTTCGAACCAATTGCTTCTCATTTTTAGTCATCACTTGGTTAATCTTATTCTTTTATATCCCTCTGGGACGTATCTCTTTCTAATGTATATCGTCCTTGAATAGACTACTTGCATATATAAGACCGCTATAGTCTATGTTTATTTATATGGATTCATTCACTCAAATATATATATAATATTTACACATTGGTCCATGAACAAGATAACAATGTTATAATTGAGTTCTACATAAATATTTGAAAACATCAATGTGTTGATATGTGATTTCTTTGTGTGAACAGTTGCTTAAGGTGTTCGACCTATGTAGAAATACCCTATTTTAGTCAAAAAGTACTTATGTGAATGGGAGTAAGGTATCTAAATATTTATCCATGGTTTTTGTTCTCATATTATAGACCCATTATCACTCAAATGAGAACAATTTCTATATTTCATACTAGTTTACTTTTTGAGATATATCATTACTTACATCGTGGTCTTATAATCAACTTAGAAAAAACAAAAGATAACCTTAAGGAAGTAAATTATACTCACTAGATTGCCCTTGACTTTGAGCTGCCACCAAGGACATTAGAAGACTTGTAAGTACACCAAATACAACATAAAGTGCCCTTATATAAATTAACACCTACTCAAACTTTTGTTTTCAAACCAATTGCTTCTCATTTTTAGTCATCACTTGGTTAATCTTATTCTTTTATAGCCCTCTGGGACTTATCTCTTTCTAATGTATATCGTCCTTGGGTAGACTACTTGCATATATAAGACCGCTATAGTCTATGTTTATTTATATGGATTCATTCACTCAAATATATATAATATTTACACATTGGTCCATGAACAAGATAACAATGTTATAATTGTGTTCTACATAAATATTTGAAATCCATTTTTGAAAACATTTTGTTTGCAACATAAAATTTATTAACAAATTTACTAAGATCTCAATTGGTGACCTTTTTATTTCACACTAATAAACTTATTCACCATTTTTATCCATTTGTACAGCAAAATGTTCAAAGTTTTACAAATATCATAACCCAACAAATAAATTTGGTGATATTTGAAAAATAATTACACTTGAAATTGAAATTATCATGATTAATGAATAAATTGAATTAAATTTTAATTGATTTATTAGATTTAAATTAAATTCATCTTTAAAGAAAATAAATTTTTAAATAATCATAAGAGACAAAACACTAGAACATAATATTATAATTTTATGTATAATTTATACACAATAGTTTTCAAATTTAATTATGTATTTAATTTAACCATATCTTTTATAATGTCATTCCTTGTAACCAAGTAAATTTTGGTAATGACAACTAATTAAAAATTCTTTGAAGAGTATCATTAAGATTGTTTGAAGTTACTCATGATTGTATGAAATTGTAAAAGACAGACATTTTTTATTGCATTTTAGTTATTTAACAAGATAAGGAAATAAAAGAGACAAAATAGCAATTTGGTATGTTTATTTTATAAGTATGGACAATGTCAGTCCATTCGATGTAGCTTGGGTGGTTGGGAGGAATGATTGTTACCCTCCCCACCTAGGTTCATTCTTGTAAGTGACATGATGCTCTTGTTGAGCCCCTATGTATTGACTAGCTTTCCTTGATTCTTCGGAATAGCAGGAAGCTGATTTTTCCGCTGAAAAAAAAAAGTATGGACAATGTCAACATAAATTTTGGTAACGACAACTAATTAAAAAAAATTGCAGACAATCATTAAAAGTGTTTGAAGTTAGCCATAATTGTATGAATTGTGAAAGAAAAAACATTTATTTTATTGCACTTTAGTTATTTAACAAGATAGGAAAATAAAAGAGACAAAATAGCAAATTTAAGTATAGACAATGTTAATGTAAATTTTGGTAATGACAACTAATGAAAAATTATTTGAAGACTATCATTAAGGGTGTTTGATGTTACCCATGACTTTATGAAAATGTGATTAAAAAGAAAGGCATTTCTTTTATTGCACTTTAGTTATTAAACAAGATTGGAAAATAAAAAAGACAAAATAGCAAATTGGTAGGTTCATTCTATAAGTATGGATAATGTCAACTTGTAAACGTGACTTGAAAAGTTGAGTTTTGAAAATATTTTCTATCTAAATATTAGATTTAATCAAAATATGTCATTGATGAAAAGATTTTTGTCACTCCCAATGATTTTTTAAGTTCATCATAAAAGTATGAAGGTTATGCTTATTTGTTTTAAACCTTTTGTTCAAAGGAATTGTCTCATCGAGGACCCTTGGCTTGAAACAAATGTTTAGATAGACATTTTCTATTTACCCACTACGCTCTAAAATACAACCCTGTTTAGAGTGCTTTGGACATTCTCAAACCACCTCCAATATGATAGTGGCTAAGAACCAAATATTAAACAAACAACTCCCTTATTTTGACACAAGTTCATATCCACCTCATATCTTCACTACGATCTTTTATGTCTACTTTATAAAGATGGGTGTGGCACATCGAAGTTGAATAAACCACTTTGAGTCAACCAACAATAGACCATATTTCAAAGTTTAACTAAACAACCTAAAATGTATGTTGTTTTAATATTTCTTAAGTGTGGATAAAATAAGCAACAATGCATTTACTAACAGATGCCCAACATAAAGATAGAAAGACATAAATTCATATAAGACAATAAAAAATAATTGAATGAGTATATCAATGAATAAATGAATGATTAGAATACTATGGGACGATACACTTATATGAATTGATTAGTCGCCATACTTGATAGGTCATGTCCCTTTATTAAGTCAAGTCCCTCATAACGTGCCCCTTCGTTAAAATGTGTTACTTCAATTATATTATAGATAGATAGAGAGACTAAGTTAATTACATTGTCTTCCCCTTTAAAAATGCTGTCCTCGAAGCATATTTACGTACAAATCTTGTTCTGGTTTGTAATGCATTTTCATGATTATTTGGTCCAGTAGTTGTGATAGTTGACAATACAAGATGATATGATATTCAAGTGTTGAACTGAATTGTTGAATAGTAAAAAGGCTTGACCACTATAATTTGATCCTTCGTGGCACTATGCATTTATATGACTCTCAAGATGATATTTTATTTAGAACTCAATTGCATCAACATTGATATTCTTTAAAATATAGGTCAACTACATTTGTTGTTGTTAATATATTGATTGGTTAAGGTATAGATTCTTGTGATTAAGATGTCGAAGTCTCTTCCTTATTTGTTGACTATGTATTCTTTGCGTGAGGGTATTGCCAACCTACAATGTGGGGGTTTGGGGAAACGCCTCAAAATAAAAATTGAACTATTTTTTAGAAAATGAGTAATTTAATCCTAGTTAAGAAATTGGAATTGTAATCTAATCAAGGTTAACGGATTAAGGTTTTGAATGTTGTTGAATACCTAAGTGTTTTATTGTAAATGGTTAAAAATGTACAATGAGATAAAAGAGAGGTGTGTCTCTATGTTTTGTTCGTTTTAACATTTAAGGGTTTACAAGGTAAACCTCTATGTATTGTGTGTGTGTCATTACTTTAATCTATGTTTTGCTTAAGAATTTGTATGCATTGTTTCACTTCACAAGATTAAAACTTACATTATTCAATTCAAGTAGTTACATACATGTGTAACTTTGTTGATTATTAAATGTATGTTGATAGAAATACTTGGAATTTCCATCACTGGTACTTCCACATATGAAGATAACCCTACTTTAATTGGATTTGCATCTTTAAGAATTTTGATGTCAATTGCATATGTAGTTGTTCCTTTCTCCATGGCTTGGATTTTTACATCAAAGACTCTCTTCATTCAATTAAATGGATGATGGTTTTTCTGTCAAATAGTGACTCTTTGTAAATAGTGACTCTTTGTTGACAACTTGATCTAACTTTTGTTGTGTGTTTTTTCATCCTTCTTCTTAATTTGTGCAAACAAACTTCAATTATAGTTCCTTAGGCAATAAAATTCTTCATCTTTATCAACAACCTTGTCAAATTTATTTTGCATCGTTTGTACCAACTTCTGATTATCTTAAAAGATCACCTTTGAGATATGTGTAAAGTCTTTTGATGATGGATTTTCTAAATCAGACTTCATTGTAACATCGTACACTTATTTTCCTCTTATAAGAGAATCGCAATTACTTCCTACAAAAAAATATACCTTCATGTTTAAGATGAAGGTACCTAATGTTTCCAGCGAAGTTAAACCAATAATTATGTCAACATCTTCTATGCATCTTCTTTATACATAGTTGTGACATTGAATTAGGATATGAATTTATAATCATTGATGTTTAGTTGCAAGTCTTTAAATTCATATTCTATCACCAAATGTACTTTTCTTTCCAATTATACTTGAGACGTTAATATAGTTTTCCTTCACATCCGAAAAAAAAAAGGATGTTAATCTCTTATATATATATATATATAAGCCAAGTTAGTTCATATTCATCTCAGCATTCTCATATGAGCAGCTAACAAAGTTTTTTTATCAGTAAAGGCCACATGGCCCTTCTCCTATGTTATGCCAGCCAATAGGTCCTCCCAGTTCACAATTATGACAATTGTGATGGCCTTAGGTATAGATCCCCGTAAGATGGAGTAGTTTTGATTTCTTATTTATATGAATACATGCTTGATGAATCCCGTTGTTAATATCTTGCTTCATGAGTTTATAGAGCCTGCCTCCATAACAAAAAAAGTAAGAAAGACTAGAACCAACAATTATCTATATTGCCAAATTAATGAAGTTCAAATCTGTTATTATGGAACCAAAATCAGTCTACAGCCATCTATTGCAAGAATCGCACAAAGGAAAAGAGTTGCATTTGTTAACACGATACAACAACAAAATAAAACTGAGGCAACATGTAATTAAAACAGACCATTACTAAAATACAAAGTATAAAAAAATTATCCAATACTGTGGTAACAATCAATCCAACCATAACCAAACATAGATGTGCATGCAAGACTATTACGCAAACATGTGACTAAAACCAGCTTTTGTAAGTAAATAGTCAGGGTTGTATTCCCTCTCTCACTTATTTCTGCATAGTTACCATTATTTCAATTCACCGAGATCCGACCTATATTCGGTCCATTAAAGTTGTGTAGCTTGAAATGTTAGGCGCACACGGTTGTAGAGAGGGTAATTACATGTTTGGAATCCATGGTACTTTTATATATGCATGTCCAACAGGACATCTAATGAATACCCCCGCACTGGGGCGTCAATTATAAAGGCAAATTTACATCCCTGGGTCACACTTTCTGCAGTCTGTACAGATTAGAAAATTCAAAGACACAGCAGGAACTCATCCAAACAAGGGGGGACTACATCCTTTTCGCATCTAGAACAAATTGAAAAAAAGAACTACAAGATTACAAGATCTTTCCACGGCCTAATATGCATGAATATTTTCATCTAAAAGTCATTCAAAAAAATCCCTACAAAAGCAAATAAATAAGTTTTCTTAATATTCACTGTGCGTGACTATTGAGCAGTAGATCTGCTGCAGCATTGATGTCGTTCCTTGCTTGGACGAGTGCTTGTATAGCTGAACTCCTATCAAAACCCATAGAAACCAGAGCTGAAATGGCCTCCTCTGATGCAGCCAACGTAGGTGCAACCCAATTACCCTGTCATATTTCCAAGAAACGTATAGTTAGTCTCTTCCTACTCTGAATAGCGAATTTCCAGCTTGATTCTTTCATTTGTTTTTCAAATGATAGGATCAGCTCTCTTCTTATACAATGCATTTATTAGGAATTACAGATCTAAAAGAGAGTAAAAGAAGGAAGAAGTCTAAACCCACGACCATTTCAACTTTCCGGCAAGTTTCTGGTCGGATCCCTGGTGATTTTCTTTTTCAGAAATTCAGATTTTGTGTAGTTCAAATCATGATTCTGAATTCATAGATGGATTCAGCGTCCTCAAAAACCCCAGGGCACCCATATTCTGGGAATTTAAACACTGTTTGTAGGAATTTTAAAAATTCTCTGCCGGATTCCATCGAAATCTCGCCGAAAAATCCTTCCGGAATAAGTTGAAATCGTCACGCTTTTACACTAAGTGTAAAAGAAGGAAGAACAAACTGTATCCATAACAGTGTTATCGTACAATGCAAATACACTCAGAGCCTTGCGAACCTCACTTTCCAAACCATAAATCACTTTCCTAATACGTTTCTTCTTGATGGAAATAATTTCTGAAACTAAAAGCCCACACTGATTTTACAGAAAGGCAAGTTCCCACTAATATACTTTACCTATAAAAGAAACTGTCATGATTCTAAGCTTCTTGTCGGGCAATTGCCAATAGCCAAAATTAGTATTAGAATATTAAAGCACCCTAGAAAACAAGTGATTTGTATATAAATCTATACAGAAAAGTCTAAACAGAGGATTGGTCAGAGAATATGCAAGACTGGCCCTTAAACATGTTTCCGTTCATGACCTCAACTAGAACTACCAAAAGCTATCAAAACACTGATAGTATCTAAACCTTCAGTTGCTCATGGCACATGCAATTACAAATGAACTCTACATTTAGCTCTGTTCTTTCTTTTTTAGAACATAATCATTCTTAAACTTGACCAATCTTCCCTCAACTGTAAGTGCATACTGCATAAGTAGATGTTCTTTTCTCTCCCTAATGATGACCAATTGGTTCTGACCTGAGTAACAGCCAGCCCAGGACCATGGTTCAAAGCCCAGGGAGGCTGGTAGTGAGCATAACACTTTGTTATTCTGGGGTATGCCAGTAGACTAATCCTGTGCCCTCAGGATGTGGGGAACTCGAACCAATGTCCAAAAAAAAGTAAATGTCTTTAAATTGTACAAGTCAAACAATTAGGCATTCATTTCTCCACCATGACTTAAATGATTTACAGAAAACTGACCTGAAATTGTTGACCCAGCGGAGCATCTATTGTTTCCCTTGTGACAGTTCTTCTCGAGGAATTGGTAGAAGACCCACCAGAGACTAATGGAGAAAAAAGCCAAGAAGCAGTAGATGCAACCAATTTAGGAAGCTGCACAAGTTAGGAAGCACGATTATCACTACATATTCTATGGGGATTTTTAATCGATTATCACTACATTTTCTATGGGGATTTTTAATCGATTATCACTACATTTTCTATGAGGATTTTTAATCTATATTCCTAGAAGAGCCTATAAATGGAGATTATTAACTATATATCAAATCATGCTAAATTTATTTTCAGATTATAAAATTACTGGCTACGTTAGACACATTGGCACAGTATTGAATCTATTCCCAAATGAAAGAAAAATTCTTACACAATTTTCTATCTGGTTTTTCCTACAAACCTTCTCATAATCTGAAGACGCTTCTAAACAATATAAGGTAGTCCAATGCATGCAAGGGCATATGGTAGAACAAAGAAAACATAGCTTCGTTTGCATGCAATAAGCTATACAATCTGAAGGTCTATCTATAACTTAGATGTGCAATACGATGCGTGTTAAAAGATGTTTTAACAAAAGAAAAATAATTGAATCCATTTCGAAGAATTCCTTGCAAATGAAGGGACAGAAGGGAAACCTTGATTCTTTGAATTCTAAAAATGTTCATTCGATATAATAAGCCAGCAAGTACTCCACAAAACCCTGGTATAAAGGATCTCTTCCATGACGAAAGGAGAAGCTGCAAAAAAAGCCTCAGATAATGATTATCCCATATGGAAATACGACTAAATCATCTGACTCATTTATGACAGGGAAGAGTCGTGTCTAATTAGAAATAACGGGAAAATCATACTTGAAGTCCAGCAAGGTAGACAAATGACTTATCAGAGAACCGGACACTGAAAATTTGGAACCGCGATGAAACTGGTATATCAAGAAAGAAGGGAACAAAGAGAGAAACTATTATGCCATAAGGTCCAGGAGCTAGTCCACCTGCAATAGAATCTGCAAAGACACATGCAGAAAAAAGGAAGATTAGAACCATATGCTGATATTTGTTATATTTACCACATGCACTCACAAGTCACAAATGACAAACATGCACAATCTGCACATGCACACAATGTCAAACAGTGTGCAAGGATACACAAACAAGAATTTTCAAACTAGCATAGGTTGAACCCAAGTCTCACACTCCTGAACTTGTGCCCAATACATATAAATGTATTTACAAATATAAATTGTATATACTGTATTTATTAAAAAAGGGCCTGCTTTGTATATCAATATCATATATATCGGTCCACCTTTCTTGCAGGCTCACACATGACTTCACCGGCATTGTATGGTGCAGGCCGGCATTGAAATTTTTGTGTATAAATAACAAGTGTGTATATGATCCATTATGGAGTGTTTGAAAGAGCTCATAACAGAAACACCCGCAGTGTTTGGACTCTTGGAGTGTTCTTTAAATGTTAAATTAAAATATTAATGTTGAAGTTTTCATAGCAGTTGCTGCAAACTTATGAGTTGGTTCTTATTAAATAAAGCAAGGACAATTTCTACTTTTCATGGCAAGCATCTTGTTTTTCCCTTCAATCAGATTATCAGGTGTTGGAGTCCATGTTGCTTCTTTATACATTCAGAAAAGTTCCCCATATTGTGGGGCATGTTGTAGGCCCCTCGGGGTGGAAGTGTCTGAATATATCAGCCTCATTGGCTCCTTGGGCTGAGGAGCCATTAAATTACTCTGACTTGACCTTATATGGTTTCCTAGTCTTTATTCTCTTCAGAGGTATATACAAAGTCCTGTAACGCACATATTTGAAACAAAACCACATGTTAACAGAGTTAGGTAAAAGTTGCTTTAAAAACCCAATCGAAATTAGAACAGCATCCCTCCCTTTTGGACAAACAAAGCTAGACATTGGAAGCCTTGGCAGTGCCTGAATTGCTAATATGCATTGCAGATTCAAAAACAGAATCTCACCCTGACTTGAGCAACATTTCTTTGAAAAGATACAATTACCACAACATTCGGCAAAGTTTATCTATATTTGCTAACAAATGTTAATCTGAAACTGTATTTCACATTTGGAATAAGGAATAATTTCAGTTAGGGTCACTGTATGAACCATTGGACTTTCAAAAAGAATGGCACTCCTACTCTTTCATAAGCATTCAAACCAAAAGGTAGTGAGCATATACAACGGACATGGAATGCAAACAATGTGCCAGGGGAGGACTTCAATTCCAAAGAAACGACTGAAATAACAAATCCTCCCACAATTGGAAGCTACTATAAATAAAAACAAGCAAGGCAACATTTCCGAATTACAACTTTGAACAGTCTTTACTTCAAAGTTGAAATAAAACGTGGAGGGAAACTAAGTAACAGCTTCAAATGAATGATCCAACCTAGCAATTCAGAATAAGTTTCAGGCTTCCATTGGGGATGGGTCTGACAGTTCGCTGGTCTTGTGCAACTTCAAACACTGGCAATGCATGGCTTTCCTGCAGGTATTCTGACAGTTCAAACCTTCTTCACTCAAAACTCCTTGCTCAACATAATACTAAGGCAATGATACTTAATTCAAAAGACTAGGGGCCTTTGAATAGGCATGGGAAGCCCATATACTGCTTTGAATACAAATGTCAGAAAGCGGATTGGCATTAATTCGAACAAATTAGCAATAAGTCTATAAGATCATGTTTTTAATTCAAAAGATTGCAGAACAGGGAGTCATAAATGCAAATTTCGAACATTCGTAGGGATCCAATAAACTATCTGGGTTTTTCAAAATTCGTGATCATTCAAAGCGAAAAGGCAGCCCGATGAACCATCAGCAATAAGATGGTGTTTTTAATTCAAAATACTGCAGGCCAGGGGGTCATAAATGCAAATTTCGAACATTCATAGGGATCCAATAAACTACCTGGGTTTTTCAAAAGTTGTGATCATTCGGAGCAAAAAGGGGGGCCTATGAACCATCAGGCCCATTCAAAAGATTGATGTATAAGTTCAAAAAAGCATCGCAACACACTACTGGTGGGTTTCGAAAGACGTGCAAGTGCAGTTCAAAAGTCTCCAAATGAACTATCAGGCCAATTCAGAAAATATTCATTGCAAAATTGGATGATGTCTTGATGACTTGGTATCAGGCTCATTCAAAAGATACGATCATTTAATGAAAAATGGACCAATAAACCGTCGGAGGATTTCAAAAGACGTTCAATCGAATGCTGAATCAGGCCCGGCGAGGGATCCTTGTGGAATTTCAAAGATTGATGAAACTTTAAAACTAGCCCTATGGATTATCGGGCAGGCTTCCAACTTTTCAGAAATTGGAACTTCAAAAGTAACCCAATGGACTATCAGGTGGCTTCAAAAGATAGCATGACAAATTCCAATGTGCCCCAATGATGCATCAAACTGTTTCCAAAGTTATAACATTCAAGATCCAAAAAGTTGTCTGATGAACTTGCCATCGGACACTCCTGAAAGATGTGACTTTCAAATGCAAAAAGAAGCCCAGTGGGCAATTGAAAGTTGATCAGGGCAACTAGAGAGATGAATGGCTCGAGTTTAAAATGTGCCTGATGTTCATTGGGGAAATTTTGAAGATCTCATTTCAAACATAAGAAGAAGCCTCATGAGTTATCGATACCTTTTGAACGAGAATTTTCATGGTCAAAAGTGGCCCAATGAGCAATGATCAAAGCCAGTTGAACTTTCAACATGCAAGCTAAGAAATGGCATGATGAATTGTCAAGAAATTTGGAACTTTACAAAGGCAGCAAGTTGAAAAGAGCTCGATAGGGAAGATCAAGGAGTACTTCATTGATACATCTTTGAAAATGGTACTTCGAAATCCAAAAGAATCCCGACATGAGAGCATCTCGATAGATAGGACTTTAAAATATTAAGTCATTTACCCTTAAAAGGCATGCAAAAAAGGGTAAGCACATTCTCACTCAAGACTTCATTCAACAAACTGAGCAAGGCAAATCATCCCCAAACAACCATTAAAACCTTGAAGCAATTTCCGAATTCCAAAATTCTTTAACAAAGTATCATCATCAAGTTAAAAGAATAAATAACTTGCACGACCCCAAGTCTGATGACTTGAGGCTAGTTGAGGCCTCAACATATCTCAACTAGGAACTAGCTCTCACAAACTGAGATGTAAAACAAGGTGGGAACAACCCAGGGACTCGGAAAAGAGGACATGTCAGGAGTGCAAGAAAGAGAGGTAGAGACAAAACAACACTTCCTACTACATAGTGAGGCATACACCCAAATTAGGAAGAGACTAAACTTGCAACTCAGCAATTAGGAGACAGCATTCCAAGAGAATCCAATAGAAAACATAGCAACGAAAACCACAACAATGATTTACGTCAGTGGCAAGCTACTAAGAGCCACTACAACTGGGTAGGATACTTTTGAGACAAAAGAGAAGAAGATCGAGTCCAAATGAGTAGTCCAAAACTTCATGTACCATAATAGAGCTCTTGCCCACGTCCTAATCTTCTCTCCTTTTATTCAATGAAAAAGTTGCACTGAATGTAAGCATGTTTAGTCCCATTGACCTATTACCCTCATAGATGGTTTAATAAAATCTATGTATCTATCTCTTAGGAAGTCAATTCTATATAGGCAAATATTGTCGGATGGGAGCAGTGAAATGACACCCAGCAAAAATAGAAGAGAGGTCTGGAAGAGAAAAAGACACATGACAACTATAATGCAGAAAATGGTTGAAAAGCTAGAATATAGTAGGAGAGAGATGCTTGCTAGATTTTTTAAAAGCTGATAATCCACTTACAAGCTTGTTGTAGAAATGGCACACGGAAAAGAAATGCAAAGAAAAAACAGCAATACTACATAGACAACTTCAAGTCGACAACTTGACAAGTGAAATCAAAATACAAGAAAATCTGAAAATAAACATCCCATGGAAAGAAAAACAAAAATTATCCCAATTAAGGAGAAGCTCACATAAGCTAAGATGCGAAACAAGATGGAAGGAACCAAAGGAGTGGGAATGCAAAACATGCCAAATGTGAAGGATAAAGGTGAAGGAGAGAAAGCAAGAATTCATACTCCATTGTGAAAATTACAGCCGCTGCGCCGCATCAAAAAGGGGTCAGCATCGGAAGACATTAATTGGGATGCAGTATTTTGGGTTCACCAATAGAGGACAGCAAAAATGGCATCAAGAGAACTAACTCAACAAACTAAGAGAGCAAATCTCAACAAGTTCCTGAAAGCTAGCAGCTAAAGATAATAGTAGATCTAGTTTGAGAAGAGTCTCAACTAGTCACGAGAATAGGAAAGCAAGTGACATTGACACAACAAACCATAATAATGTGCACACAACACAAATCATAAAGTGACAAATATGATAATATCCCTATCATATGCTAATTAATAAGAGTCCCTATCAATAATAATCCATCAAGTAGGTCACTTAAAAAAGAGAAACGCAAATCATTGATAACTTCATCTAAAGGAAAAACTGTGTATAAGAAAATCTACAGAGGTGACACCTTCAAGATGACATGTCTAGAAAACATTCACCTCTAAGAATGTTGGACAACAATGGCAGTGGCCACCATGGGATTGAGAAGCGTCACAAAGGGTATGTGTTGGCTGACATGAACATCTATAGAACAACAGCCCGCCCTTAAGTGAACTAACATTCCATAATCTCAGTAAAGCAGGGTCGTGGAAATGAAGAATTGCCAAATTTTGGAGATAGCCAAGTGTATATTCCACAATAAAGGGCTTAACTAGTCTTTTAGGGCAAACATGGTGAACATAGTTGTGTACTTCATGAATCTAATTCAAACAAACGTAATTTGATTTGTTACACTTGGGGAAGCATGTTGCTGCCAAAAACCTCATTTAAAACATTTAAGCATTTTTTGTACTGTGTGTGTATATACACACACATATATTATTATTAAAATTTGAATATTTTATGTATTTTTTATTCGATCGTTTTTTAACAATGTTCCCCCAAGTATCTGGGACAGGGGGACACGGGAGCAGGGAAATGCACATTCGGCACGCAAGGAGACCACCCCCAAATTTTAGGGAAATTCAGGGGGGTGGGGGGGGGGGGGCGTCTCTAAAATTATAAAAATAAAATAAAATACCAAAAATAATAATTCATTTGATGTATATTAATTATTGTGCAATGTAAATACTTAATATATTGATTTATTTTCTTAGTACCAAGTAGGGATTGTAAAAAGTGTAAATAATGGAAAAACATAAAAAAAAAATTAAAAAATTCTCAAGGGCATGGGGGGGGGGGACATTTTGCCAGGAGTCCCCACATCCCTGGGACGCAGGAAACATGGGAAACACGCCCCCAACCCTGCGGGACACGTCCCCATGGAACACTGTTTTTTACACTGTCTTCTCAGCAAGTTCAAAACAACCTTGCACCAGTTAATGGTGGTTGGTTCATGGTACAAAGATCATTGTAAACAAGTTCCAGTTGGGTCTTTGCTCTCCAAGACTTTCCAGTCTCAAATGCATCTTGATGATGCTTGTCAAGCACACACCCTTTACATACACCATCAGGGGGCACTTGTCAACCTATCCACCATTGATTTAAGACTGTTTCAGGACTGCAAACTAGGATCTTCAACATCGTTTCAGGACAGCAACAGATTTCTAGGGTTTTTACCCTCTCCATCACCAGTGCCTTCCTCTTTTGGCAGTTTTTTGGGTTATTCAAAAAACCTAAGAGAATATTTTTGCATATTTGTGCCCTTTTGTGGACATCACTCTCTTCCTTTTTCTTTTCAGCCAAAATCACAGGATTATTTTTCAATTCAGTGCTGGTATGTTGTGATCCATGGATGGAAAATGGCTTTTCCCCCTCTTAACAAGGCCAACTGCTATTTTTGGGCCAATCATATGCAAGCCCTTCTTTATAGCAGGGGTTTATGGATGTATTTGAAGAAATCTCTCCCTATTCCTGATGATGACAGTTATGACCTTGTTTGCTTGAAAAAAGAAGAAGCCCTTGGGTTGCTTAGTGTGGAGCCAGATCTTTTTCACCACACCAAGGATAACAGAAGTGCAAAGCAGATTTGGGATGCTTTTCACGACTTATTTGGCACAGTGAACACTGCTCAAGTCAATAGACTTGAAGCTAATATCTCCAACCTCAAAATGCCAGACTTTGCTAGCGTTGAGGAGTATACTGCAAGTGTCAAGAACCTGAAAGCTGACAATCTTACATCCAGTGGCAAATTCAATGTAATTATTCTGAATAATCTTTCTCCAACATTCAAAAAATTTGTTATCATTTTCTACAACATTCCTCATTTTATCAAGGAACCTGTTTCTACCTCTCTAAGTTGATGTGATTTCCATCCTTATCCAGCATTATGTAACCTTGAGGAATTTGGGAGAACTATCCCCTCATGATCAAGCCCATTCTAAGGCTACTTCATCCTCATGCAAGCACGATTCTACAAGGTAAACTCCCAAATCCTCCAAGAAGAAGAGGATGGTGTACTCCTACTTGTCTCCAAGAAGAAGAGACAATCCTTCAAAACTCGTCTCCTCCATCGTCAAAAGATAGAAGATATGGCCCAATAAACAGGCTTGTACATCTAATTTTTCATATCAATGTTGAAGAACCGGAGAATTGCAGCAGTGAATAACAATGAATTCCAAGAAAGTGGTGAATAACAAGGAATTCCAAGAAGAGGTGCTGTCAATAAACCAATGTCCCCCCAAGTTTTCGGGACGTGGGGACACAGGAGCGGGGAAACGCGGAAACGACATATGCAGGAGTACCCCCCCCCCAAATTTTAGGAAACATTGAAGGGTACGTCGAGGTCTTCAACATAGGGGACCCCACCAGGAATACTACAAAAATTTATATTAGAATACATAAAAATTGAAAGTTGGAGCATAGGTCATTAATACAAGTTTACAACACACATCAAGTGAAATAAAATGAAATACAACCATACATAAGGTATAACTGATAAAACAAATTCGGAAATACAACCATATTGAACAATAAAATGAAATCGAGGCTACTAAGAAGGAAAACACTGGACAGTGTGGCCCTTCATCATTTAATTTTTTTATTTTTGGTAAAAATTTGTCAAAGGAAACGTGGGGACGCCATTTTTAGGAGGGAAACATTTTCTTTCGGTGTTTCCTTGAGTTTCCTTCAAATGGGGACGTTTCCAATGGAGTTTCCAAGTTTCCGAGACGTGCGGGGGCGTGGAAACACATTTCCTACCCTTGGAGACATGTACCCGTGTAACACTGCAATAAACACAATTATAGCACTGAAGCACAAGGGAGTATAGGTCAACATATGGAACAAAAAAAAACAAAATTTGATAGATAGACCATTCCACATGATCATATCTATATGTAACACAAAGCATAGCTAACTCCCATACAATAAGGAAGACATACTCAACTTTGATCACCTTCGGCATGCTCAGATATCCTGGTTCTTTATGATGCACAAATCAACGTCTTAGTCAATTTTCCCTACTTGACCTCTTAGCCAATGCCCTAAATTCCTTGAACTTTTCAAAGATGTGATCCTTATTCTTCAAAGAAATATACCAAAGTATATCTTGAAAAATCATCAATGAAAGTCAAAACAACTTTGCACCAGTTAATCATGGTACAAAGATCATTATGGACAAGTTCCAGTTGGGTCTTTGCTCTCCAAGACTTCCAGTCTCATGCATCTTGGTGACGCTTTTCAAGCACACAACCTTTACATACACCATCAGGGGGCACTTGTCAACCTATTATGTGGTGAATCTTCACTTGAGGCCACATCCCGACCTAATGTATTGATATATTGATGGCTTTATTGAGGCTATACATGGGTAGTCAACCCATTTATTTTACTTTACATTATTTGGCTATTTTGGCTAAGGCCAACGTAGTCAACCTCTTGGGGCTAGCACCCCAAACCCTAAAGGATGTGTAAAAATACAACACTCTTCTCATTTGTAATCATTCACTCAAGTTGATTATTTGCTGAAGGCCTAAGGGCATCTCCTCTATAGCACACATCTCCTACAATTCATGAGTTAGGTTATGGTGTGATCTTCTTGGTTATGTTTGATCTCTTCCTCAAGGACACTTATGCTTCTTGAACACACTATAGTATGGGTTTATTTATCTTGTAATCAACACTAAATGTTGTGATAACTCTGCTGTGATTTCCTATTCTGGATTAGGGTTTGCTAAATCATTACACCATGGATCTTCTATCTCCTGGTGATCACAACACTACTGACAAATATGAGCTGTGTGAATCCAATAGAACAGGATGCATGAAATATAGGCAAGGACAACAAAGGAGGATTACTACACTGGTATATAATGGTACTACAAGTGAACTATCATGATAAAAATGATACCTCTTCTCATCTAAGCTGTTCTAGCTCTATTTGTAACTGTAGAGCTATGTATCTCCTCTGCATTTACCATAGGTATCACCGTGAATAAGTAAATTTGAACTATATAAATACCAATTTTCCCTCAACATTTTTCTCTTTTTGCAGCCATAATTGACTTGAAGACTAATTGTTTGCACATTTTATTATTTGCAACAGTATATACATATATGTGGACAGGCAATAGCCCAAACACTATTTTTTTAGTAGTGTAAATATCGTCCAAAAACGCTTGCATAACACCCAATAATATCAAAAATGGCATGTCGTATCCATGCAAAAGAACCATATGAAACAGTAGTGTATAAAACCAATGTAAATACAATGTAAATACAAAACAAAAACTAAGGCATTTGCATAAGCCAGCAACAATTTCAAACTCTGGGCACAGTGTGACCAAAAGAGAGGTAAAAATGAATAAAGTTCCCAAAGAAATCTCATACTATTATGAAACATATGTGAAATACATGTTGATGAATCAAATCACATTCCATTCAAATTTGTTTCTTATGGACGTAAACTTGCACCCTAAAAGCATCACAACCTAGCATCGAAAAGAATGTCAAACCCACATATTGACAACAGTGTCGCCAATCGCATTTGAAAATAAATGATTCTTGTAAAAGAAAAGAATTTCAAAATAGCATGATCTCACCTTTGAATACTACCAAAATTATTAACTCCAAGAGTGTTGAGAAAATTGTTGTAAATAGGATATAAACCTGCATTGTCAAATAGTGCAAATTGGAAATAAATGAAATGGCAACTACAACAAAATTGAAATTGAAATTTATTACTAATAGAGCATCTCATCTCAACTAGGAGAAACTAAAGCTGAAGTATATCATTGTGAAAAGAAACGACGAAATGGCTACATTAGTGAAAAATATACTAATGGGCTGAGTGCCCAACATTGTTTCCTCTTGAAAGATCTCAAGATGATACTAACTACAATACCAAATGTTACCCTTTAAAATGACAACAAAATTTCTTCACGAAAACTTTGGCATAATCTCAGAGTCTAGCCAAGACAAAGTGAGGTTAAGAATGATGATTAATTTGGAAATGTTTATGTACAGAAGACCATCACATGATTCCTTGAGTTGTAAAGGACACCTTGTTAAATTTGACAGCGCAATTTGACTCCAAGAAGGTGGGGGGACAGATCAATATCTTGCAGCTGGGGGCATGACTGAAGAAACTGAAGGTACAAAAAGCCAAAAGGTACATCGTGCAAACCACTACGGCCCTCTGATATCAGTTTAAATTATGATGCTTATGGAGGATGTGGCATGCATGTTCTTAGGAGGTGTCAGGGTAATTTGCAAATCAAGATTTTGTAGTGAGAAATTGTAGTGTTTTCTAACAACTCAGATTCTTTTGCCTTCACTCAGATTCTTTTGCCTTCAAAGATGAATCTGACCCTATAGAGGGATCAAAGAGGGCAAAACACACATGCCCCAGGTCCCAGAATTCAAAAATACCCTATCTTTAGCCCGGGGCATGCATTTATGGCTATTCACATGCATTTTTTGGGCTTATGGAAAAAACAGTGAAAAGGGAGAAAATGCCATTTCGGACGGTTTGTTGCAAGCATCTGGGGATAGCTTTGAAAGATACGATGGTATAAGAGTATTATCCAGGTGGACTCCACCAATCATGAGTTTGTATGGAATGGTGTACATTTTTCAAAGGCAACTCAGGCTGGGTAGATACCGTGTTAGCCCAGAATTATGAGTTTTTGCAAGCAGATAGAGTTTTAGGGGCATGGCAGGCATTTCAGCTTTCAAGTATGAAGATGGTTTATCATGATTTGAAGAAATATCTGCCTTGCTTCACATCAGCTTGGGCATTCATTTTGACCTCTGGGCATGCAATCTTTTGGGTGACTGCATGAATTTTTGCACTTACAATTTAAAGGCCACC
This sequence comes from Larix kaempferi, assembly GCA_027924585.1. Classification (NCBI taxonomy): domain Eukaryota; kingdom Viridiplantae; phylum Streptophyta; class Pinopsida; order Pinales; family Pinaceae; genus Larix; species Larix kaempferi. The sequence continues at coordinate 3,605,364 of BSBM01000451.1, read as the reverse complement.
AAACAAGCGTTAAGGCACTAGTGTGCATTTTTAGCTTGTTAGAGCACAAGCCAAGGGAGGTGATGATTAAGGATTGTTAAACACTTGGGTTACTTCTCGCATATGGCCCACCAGGGCATGATATGGAAGGGTAATTTGGCACATTGCCAACATTAAGAAAGACCTTGATGTATGGAAAAACCCAGAAATTAGGGGCCTCTACTGAGGACATGGATGACTTAGTGAACCATGTGTTAAGGAATTAGAAAGTGACTTCCTTCACTTGTGAAGCTAAATAAATAAAGGATAAATTATGACTTGCTCAACATTGATAAATTTATGAGATTGGAGGTTAGGCTTTCAAGGCTTGAGCCCTTGGATGGAGGAGATCAAGTTTGGCTTTGCCATGGATCATAAAGTTGATTTCAAGAAGCCAATTAATTATCTCATAAAGTTTATTGTTGAATGATCATCTCAACTTCATCATACATGATCAATATAGAATTTATCGATAGAATTATTAATATGGAAGAAGAACCCTTCCAATAAGTGGTTGGATCTTTGGGGATCCCCCATTGGATTAATGGATGTTGATTTAGTATCTCTTGTGCCTTTAGGGATTAATGGATACCCCATTGGATGACATTGAGCAGCCCTCCTGTGTATCTTTAGGGTTGTTCCACTGATGTCAAGGACTTCATGTGCAGGTTTGAGAGATAACAATTGGCATCATTGTCAGGGACAAAATTCAATTCCTGAGGTAAATAGTTCTGTGACAACATTCAATGAGTATGTAAAATGTACTAAAGACTTCATTGCACATTTGGTGACTCCATTGAGTAACAAAGCCCCATAACTATAAATCAATGCCCTGCTACTTGGGGATCAGAACAAGCATCAGTGTTTAGACAAGGAAGATCTCACCTGGTGACTCCTATTGGAGGGTATGTACACATGATGTTTTCTTCATATTGATCATGGATACTCAATTGACACAATGGGCAGTATAACATCTACTTACTTGATGAGCTAAATCACCTCAAGAAAGGGAGAGATGAAATTGTCATCAAGTGAGGAGAGTTGCTGTGGTGACATTGAGCAGCCCCCCTGTGTATCTTTAGGGCTGTTCCATTGATGTCAAGGACTTCATGTGCAGGTTTGAGAGGTAACAATTGGCATTGTTGTCAGAGACAAAATTCAATTCCTGAGGTAAATAGTTCAGTGATAACATTCAATGAGTATGCAAAATGTACCACAGACTTCATTTCTCATTTGGTGACTCCATTGAGGAACGAAGCCCCATTCCTTTGAATAAATGCCCTGCTACTTGGGGATAAGAACAAACATCAGTGTTTAAACAAGGAAGACCTCACCTGGTGACTCCACTATTGAAGGGTATGTACATATGACGCTTTCTTCATATTGATCATAGATACTCAATTGACACAATGGGCACAGTATAACATCTCCTTACTTGATAAGCTAAATCACCTTAAGAAAGGAAGTGATGAAATTGTCTGTAGTTTTCATGTTTAGATTTGTCAAAGCTTGGCACAGGATTCATCCATTATACCAACCAAACAAATCTCGTGGTGCATTGATGTATGCTTTTGCTTTTGATGAGGTAAGATCTGATCCATCTTGAAGAAGGTATGCCCTGCAGATTTGAACATTTGCCTTCTATGATGCCATACAAATCGAAGAAGCTCTCATTGCTGCCAGGAGATAAATGCCTAATCAAAACCTAGCACGTGAGAAATATTCCAATGATAAAGTGGTGGATACAGCGGGAGAAAACTCTGATGAGGGATCTCCTGAGATGAAACAGACACAGCAAGTCTCTCCATGTATTTTTCAAGGGGTAGTAGATATTGTTGATGATGAAAAGACAGCTAGCTTTGATACACATAGCAACACAAAGGAGATTTATGATGTTCTTTTTATCAAAGGGAAGAGAAATCTAGACTCTGAATGTCCCAATGTTATGCTGCTAGAGAAGGGCATTGATATGGTGAGTTTTGATCCTTCCACCTTTATTTCTCACTTCTCCAGGATCCTGATTATGGCATAAAGAAGGTGTTGAATTTTAATTCATGATATGCATATCTGAGCTCAAAGAGTTAATTCCTACAGCTAACAATTGGTGATTTAGCAACACCTATCAAAACAGCAATCTGCTTAAACAAAGCACTGTATGAAAACTGAATATAGACACTGCATATCACAAGACTAGATCAAACCAGTGGAAAACTTATGTTTAAATCTACATAAACAGTGATCTTGAAATGCAGGACAGCACACTAGAAATCTGTGGCAGCAATCACATTCCTTGCTACTAGCTATGGAAAAAAGAAATTACACAGCTTGGTATCACACACAAGCTTCTCACTCAAAAACCATACCATTACACAGTAGTAGAATCACTCTCCTATCCTAGCTCACTCTCTAGCAAAATTCCTCTACCAGGACTGAATGAACTACCAACTGATCTCTTAATAAGTTAATCCCTAAGACATATTGTCAATCGCTTGCCCTACCTCCCATTTATAGAATAGGACAGATCTAAAGTTTACAATGCATTTAGACATACTAAGGAAAGCACCTAGGTTCACTGTGTCAACCCTAACCCTGATCCTGTCTACAATAAAGCACCTAACCTGCATGTGCAAATTTCTAGAACAAAAAGCCCACTAGGAGATAATGCATACAGGAAAGTAAGCACCTACCTCCTAGTGATCTTAGCCCTATTCTAGATCTACAAAAGCCTCTAACTCATGTGCTTTCCTAATTAAGAATTGACGCCTACCTAAAGATGGAAAAAGAACTTTCTAATTCTGGAAATAACTAAAACTGGAAACTATCTAAGTCTGGAATATCCATACCATAGGTTTGCATGCACCCTCTACAACTATCTACTTATGTTGCATGCCCTCCAAGACTCTTTGTTGTGCCTCCACTCTATTCTCCTCTCTGCTGCGTGCAAGAACAAAGGCAAGGAATCTAGTTTGCATATATGCTGCACTGAGTTTGTTGTTGCTTAGTCTGTTGCTATAAAGTCTGTGCATCATACTATGCCATACATGAGTCTCTCTATCACTCCAAGTGTGTCCTCTTCTTGAGCCAAGTAATCTCTACTCACAATGATGCACCGTCTCTCTAGCCAGGCAATCATTGCTCAACATGCTTCAGCTGAACAGAGAACAACTCGCAGCAACCAAGTAAACTAACACTCCCTCTTTGTGAGGAAGGTGTTCTCCACCAGACCAAGATACTCTTAAACATCTCAAATTTTCCCTCTGCTAGGGGCTTCGAAGGAACATTAACAACTTCTGAAACTGAAGGAACATACTTCTAGACCACTGCTCCCTTCTATACTCCAAAATCTCTTCAATGAAAGGAAAACTTCAAAAGCAACCTGCCAACCTCCAATGTCCTTCATGTCAACTTCACAGGCCAAATTCTTCTCACACATCATGAATTGTTTAGGAATTCCTACAATGATAAACTCATTTGTATACAAGACCAAGACAAGTGGATCAAATCTATCAAGAAACCAAAGAAAAATCCACACAAATACCAAGCTTGTAGATTTTTCCAAGCTTGATCCTGAAATACCAAGCTTGTGGTGCATTAATCAACCCATACAGGACCTTCTTCAATCTGGAATCATGGGTATCTTGCCCATGTACTTTAGAACCTTTGGCAACTTTATAAAGAAAAAGCCTCAATACGGTTAACTCCCTCTTTCTTAGAGAATTCTCTAACAACAAACCTATTCTAGTACTCATTAATACTCATATCAATGGCATGCATGGAATCAATCACTGATTCCAAATTCAAACATACCTACTTTGTATGTGCCTCCTCAGAGCTGGAAGGATACTCCTCCATCATGGCATCCCACCATACCTGCTTTGCTTGTGCCCCTATAAAGATGGAAAACACTCCTCCATGGCATCTCACCACACCTGCTCTGAAATCTCTTCAAAACTGGAAGGATACACCTCCAACATGGCATCTTGCCATACCTCCTTTGCATGCGCCTCCACAAAGTTGCAGAATACTCCTCCATCATGGCATCTGGCCATACATGCTCTGCATATGCCTCCTAAAAGCTGAAGGATACTCCTCCATCACGGCACCATGCCATACCTTCACTGCATGTGCACAAATCTTGGAAATCAGCATAGATCAATCAAAAACAAATCAGCAACCTTTCACAAGTTCAATGTGCCAATCTCATGCAACGAATCCACTCCAATAATTGGAGCAACCAACCTTCCACAGGTGCCAAACTTATCACGAGTTCAATGTGCCTATCTCAGGCAAGAATCTGATCCAATCACTGAAGCATGCAACCTCTCACAAGTCCCAAACCTATCACAGGTTCAGTAAACAACACTCCAATAACTGGAGCTTCCCTGGGCATCACACTCGTTGACCTTTCACAAGTCCTAGTGGCTATTACAAGCAAGGATTTGCTCCAATCACTAGAGCTTTCTTGGGCATCTCATCCACTGACCCTTCACAGGTCCTTATGCCTATCTCAGGCATTGATTGCTTTGGTCTCTGGAAATCTCTCAACATCACCCTCCAATCTTTACAAAGGGTGGGACCCCTCACCTGGCCTAGCCACATTGGGACTAAGACCTGCGACCTGATACCTTTGGTTGCACTTTGCCTCACTTCAAGCAAGTAGCCAAGGTTGCAACTCTTGTTGAAGTCCGGAAATTTCCAGTCTAAGGCAATTAATGCAACTTCAGAAAGCTCACCTCTTTTCTAGAGGTTTCTTGTATCTTAAACCTGTAAATTTTCAGCATTAAAATGTTATGAAATATCTTAAAACAGCAACAACAGCTTACAGTATTTCACAACTTAACAACCCCAATTAAGTTATTAACAAGACAATTCAAGAGAAAAGATATCAACTATGTGCCAACAAGTTTCAGCCCTCCAGGGCAACCTTATCATGCTGAAACCAGATCTAAAAATCACTTTATGACAGCAGGAATTACAGCAGTAAATCTGCCCTATCTTCATCAAGTTTAATGTTAAAAACCTTAACAATTTCAGCCTAGAAATACAAGTGCTAGAACTTACCAAACCATGAAGAAATAGATAGCTGAAAATAAAATCTGCAATAAGACAATTATTGGACAGCTTAAAACTTCATATATATTAAAGATGTTCATGTACATACCATAGCCTCATCCCCAGACTAGTACAATCCTCTAGCTCTCCAAAACTCTAGGTAGGAAACCAAGAAAGCTCCAGCAAACATGAAGGAACTCCAATAAACAAGCATCACACTAGCAAGTCCTCGTAGGCCAGACATCTCTTCTTTGTTCCTCAACAAGTACAATCCAGGGTTTAATCACAAAACACTATCTCCAATGTTTCCAAGGGATGAAACCTTAACCCTAGTACGAAACCTTAACCCTAGTGCCTCCAAGGCAAGAGAGAAAGTACAAAGATAAAGAACAAAGAGAAGAGAGGAGCAACTATGCTCTTCTCCTCACATCTCCAACACAAGATGATAAAGACACAATTACTACAATGACCATCAGCACACACGAACAAACCCAAGCATCTCACAAGAAAAAGCTCCCAGCAAAGATGTCCTCTTTCCCTTTAATAACTCCTCTTAAGGTTTCCCAGGGTTTACAATGCGTGTAGACATACAATGTTAAAGCACCCAGGTTCCTTGTGTCAAACCCTGACCCTAATCCTATCTAGAATATAGTGCCCAACCCACATGGGTGAATTTCCTAGGATAGAAAAACCACCAGGAGATAATGCACACATGAAAGCAAATGCATCACTCCTAGTAATCTACACGTTGTTCTAAATGTGGAAAAGCCTCTAAGTTTCTAACTCATGTGCTCTCCCAATCAAGAACTAATACTAAACGAAACATAGAAAATCGACTTTCTAATTTTGGAAATAACTAAAAGTAGAAATTGTCTAAGGCTAGAGTCATGCATGTGCCCTCTACCAATGTCTACTTATGATCTACAGCCTCTAAGACACTCTTTCCATTGTACCTTTACTCCATTGTCCTCTCTGTTGTGCACAAGAACCAAGAAAAGAAATCTAGGCTATATTGAGTATGTTGCACCGAGTATGCTGCCCCTAGATCTGCTCATCACATTGCACCATAAATGAGACTCTCTCTCACTCCAAGTACCTCCTATTCTTGAGCAAAGCAGTCTTTGCTCACTATGGCACACCATCTCTCAATCCAAGCAACAATTGCTCAACATGCTACAATGGAATGAAGAACAACTCAGAGCAACCATGTAAATTGAGAGAGGGGAGGTTCACAATGCAAAGATTTATTAGCTAAACCGAATGGCTTGGATGATGTTGGCTTGGATGATGTTGGGATTAGCATTAAATTCCTTCCTCATGATTCTCTCGCACATGAAAATGAAATGAAGATGGAAGGCAGAGAAGGCAATATCATTTGTTGATTCCTTGGGATGATATCCACAATGAAGCCATATTCATAGATAAGTAGTATTATGGTAAAATTATAAGTGCTATTGATTTCCGTCAACGTGAAAAAGAGCAACAAGTTTTCAAACCAAGCTTAATGCATGATCTCAATACTTGGCCCAATGTTCCCATGTTGCAAAAGGATTTCTCCAATGGCAAAGAATAACAGCATCCTGATTTCAGTGATCACCGATAGATTGGGGTACATGAGACAGCCCTGGATTTTACGCATAAATTTAGTAATTTTGATTCTTCAATCAATGTTGTCAGACTCAACCTTGGAAAAGACTCAGTTGGCTTGGGGCTCGGCAAAACTCAGTTCAAGACTCAATAGAACTCAACAACTAGAACTCAATGAAACTCAGTAAATTTTGTGAAACTCACAAGTCTCGCAAGTCTGGCAAGTCTGAGGCAAGTCTCACAAGTCTACTAGCCTCGAGTTCGTCGAGCAACTCTGGGACACGTACTATTTTCAAACTTGACTCGGCTAGAGTTGTAAGACGGTGAATCTCTGTCGAGCCAAATAACACTACTTTCACCACAAAATGTATTCAACACAAAAATGTATGATCCTATTTGTGATTTGATGGAATCAAATTTTAGAAGAGGATATCCAAAGACACCAATGATTTTCAGAGGCATGAAGAATGAGGTTTCGCCCCCAGCTTATCAAAGGAAAAATGAGTGAAGAGCCATCATCACACATCTAAATGTTGATCGCCATTTCCATGTTTTGATTTATTATCAAATACAGAGGAAGGTTTAGTAATCCTAGTATCCTTGATTGGATGCATTTAAAATATGACTTCACTTAGCACTCATTGCCATGTTGAGCTTAGGATAGGGTCCTGGGAAGGTATATCACTAGATAAGTTCACTATCTTAACATTAATTAGTTGTCTAGAGTATGGTTTGTCTTACATTTGATGTCTAGAGTATGGTTTGTCTTAGCAAATCCTCTCTTTTTGACAATTGATAGTTTAGAACTGCACGTGATGAAGACATTCACATTGAGTGCAATGGCAGCATTTCCTAAGCGGAATGATCAGAATTGTCTCCAAGTGGTGGAGAAATCCAATGGGATAAGTAAGAAGTGGAATAATTATTTGAAAGTGGCAAAGAAATCTGGAGGGACAAGTGCAACATGTAAATTTTCCTAATCCTAGGTGAATGACGTCCTTATGTTCTCAAATTAATAAACTTTAATTTTCAGAAAGTAAATTCTTCACATAGCAATATTCCGACATATAGTAGGAAAATGAACAGCAAAAGCATAAGCACAGTACACAGAATTTACTCCTTCAAATCAACCTTTCATTAATAGGTCTAGGCTTACAAGGAAACCTCCATAGCTACAAAAACTCACAGTTGTACAATACTCTCTATTAGGGAAAAATCTGCACACCTTACTGAGGAAAACTGCCCTCCAAAACCAAGAAAATAGCTCGCTACTTGTTGCTTTGGTGTACAGCTCTTCGTATGACTGTACATACATGTTCCATATGGCCGTACGGATATGTTCATATGATAGTACAGAATTCCATACTCCCATACAGATTTGTTGTGTTAGTCTGTATGATTGTACAAAACCACTGTACCTACTGCCTACTTGCTAAAATCTTCCTAGTAGCTGATTCGGGCTCCTCTCTGGTGCTCTAATTCTGCTCCACGAATGAATTACTTCACCTCCCGACCAAAGCTATATTGAGTGAATAATGAATGTGACTTGACGCTCTACCATGACTTACCTTTATACTTTTGTAGGAACCCTAATCTACCAAAACCCTAATATCCCAATGAGATGTATGGTTGAGATTAGTCTAATTCACTAATGTATTAAAATACACTTCATTAGACTCAACAAATAAAAATAAGACTTTCAGTTTATTAATAATGTGAATTAGAAAATAGATCTGACTTGGACGATTTCATGCACATTTAACACCAAACTTGTGCAGAAGTTCCTATTCGAGCTACAAACATCAACACTCCCTCTTAGCGAGGAAGGAATTCTGCACCAATCCAAGTTTGTCTCTGAACGCTTCAAAGTTTCCTTTTTTTTAATGTGGTTCGCTACCCCGAAACTTCGTCGAAACACACTACGTCCACGAGAATAATTCCAAGGGGGCCAACCGAAGGGACCTCACCCTGTCAGCACTAGTTTTGGGAGCCTGGCCCTGAAGGGGCTGTTACCAGATGAACTAGCGGGGCTAGTCTCCGAATCTCTGATGACAAATATGAGAGAAATGGCCACTGTCACCTTAGCCAATTCCCTAACTTCTTCGGAGAGTCTGAACCTCCAAGGGGAAGAGCCCTTATGTGGCCTGCAGGATACCTTAGCACAAGAATAGGTATGTCTTCTATGACAAAAATATAAATGACCAGTGCCTTAAATAAACAGATTTAGGAGAATGAAGAGAACATACTAATTCATCAACCAATATTATCAATCTTACGAGAATCGATCAATATCAAGTTCAATAGGCGGTTGCTTATACAATTGCCAAATGTGCTTAGTGGCCCATGAGATACTCAATCCTAATGTGAGTCAAACAATCTCAGTATCCAAATACTTTGTGGTAGTGGCATAATACCATGCATCAGATTTTTGTTTGAAGATATATCTGTGGTAGGTTTGTTATTGTCAATTTCATAAAGATAACAATCAAGATCCTAGCCTACCATAAAATAAGATGGTAATTGAACTATAAGAGCACACATCAATGGTTTATCATTCAATATAGCAATATGAACCACCAATCAAATACAATGTCAATAATAGGTAAGTGTAATCATTGATGATGAACATGCATATCTAATTACCATGCAAACCTGATGTATCATCACCTTAAAGAACACCAGAAGTATTTATTTCAGATCAGTAACAAAGATATAGCAGCAGTATGCTCAGTATGTTAATAGCAATATTACATTACCCTTTCTATTGTGCCAAATTTTGTGAAGACAAAGATCATAAAATATGTGCACAAATATGCACAAATAGCTCAATTAAACCATGCTTCAGACCTCGTGGAAGAGATATAACAGCAGTAAGATGTCCAATCTATAACAACAGAAATTATGAAAGAAAGGTAGACAATGTAACCTCAGACTTTGACCACTTTATTTTATACAAGAAAATAGATTTTCAGACTGTAAAAATCAGTAATATGAGAGCTATTTAAAGTGGTTTGTTTAGACCTCCCTACCAGTGATATAGCAGCACCATTAACAAGTAATCATACACAACTTCTAACCTTATTTGTTGCTTGTGTTTGTAGGTGAAAGTGCTGATGGATAGCGTATGCAAAGGAAGCACAGTCTGCTGCCCTAGCAGACTTATGGCAGCCGGGGTGAAGTCTGAGAAGTGACTGCCCAAGCCTTGGAATAGATGCCCAGATGGTAGACCGAAGGCAGCTGGGCAAGGTCGTGACAAGGGGCTGTAAATGGAAAGGAACGAGGCCCTGTTTGAAGAGGCCGAGGGCTTGGAAGAGCAAGTGGGAGATGGATTTGGAGGAGAGGAGATAAGGAAGAGAGGAAGGGATGGAGGAGGAAGGATTAGAGAAGAGAGGACAAGAAGAAAGGAGAAGGTGGAGAAGAATAGAAGAAGAAAGAGAAAGGAGAGAAGAGGCAGTGAAAGGAAGAAGGGAAGGAGAAGAAGAGGGGGGAGCGAATGGAAGAAGGGAGGCCGCTAGGGCTTTAGGTCTGCAATTAGGGTTTTAGGGAATAGGTTTTAGGTTTTTGAATTTTAATTTTACGGAAAATTATGTACAAAAGATAAAATCAGACCTAATTAACAATAAACACAAATTTTAACCCAAAATAATATTTACACATGTAAAATTAGGACTTTTTAGGGATTTTTTGTACTTCTGAGATTTTTAAGACTCCTAAAATTTCGCCCTAGGGTTTTTAGGGACAAAAAAGGCAGGCCGAAATTATAAGAGGGAGGGCCTAAATTTTAGAGAGGCCAAAAATTGCAAAATAAATATTTGTTTAATTTGTAGGGTTTTTGACATAAAAACGCAAACCTAATTCTAACCATAATTCTACAATGAAAATGCAGATTTACACGTGAAAATACAAGTTTAACCTAGCCATAATATTTACAAAAATACAAACTAGGGTTTGATGTAGAGAAAATGGACAAACTTAGGGTTTTAAGATTTTACCCTAACCCTAGGGCATCAAGGAAGATGACCTTCTTTTTGAGAAAGGTACTTGCAAAGTTTGGAAAACTAGGGCCTTCTTCAACAACCACAAGAGTTGGTTAAAGGAGGCGTAGTTAGGGCAAAACTTGGAGACCTAAAGCTCAAGCTTCAAAGGACTCCTTCTAGAGGAGGTCCTTCACAATGCTAGGGTGACTAAAGGCTGAAAATGACATAGCTTAGACAAAATGCAACATTAATGGCTATCATTCAATCAAGAACAAGCATCATCATTCAACATTTGACAAAGAGAAATCAAGAGAACTTAGATAACTCCGTGTGCATGTATTAAGCAAACAACTCTAGCATCACCTTAGCAAGAAGCATGAACAAAAGAGACTTCAAAGATTTTGCTCCAAACCATCAAGAATAACCTTCCTCAAGAGGTGCACATCAATCCAAGAGCCCTAAGAAGGGTAAAAAAGTAACATAGTGTTTTATCCCATGAGTTGTTATGTAAAAATGAAGTGAGGAGAAGTATATGTATACTATCTCACACTCACTTTATAAAATATCCAGGCCGACATGCCTTTTAAAATGTCAATTTGAAATTATAAAATGTCAACTTAAAATTAAAACAAAAGTAATATAAAATAATCAAATATGTGGGTGATTTAGGACATTTTCCCCAGCATTTACCCACACACGACTAAAATAGCTAAAAATAAGCATATCACTCCGTTCTGAAGGCTGGAGTGCGGAGGGGTGGTCGTCATACACCATCTAACGCCAACAGTAGTGTAAATCCCTCAACGCCCCCCCTAATCAAGCAATGTTGGCCTGGAGGAAGGATGACGTCATCATCATGAGCAAGCCAAGGAGAGAGGGCATTGCTGAGCTAGAGGACCAGGAGGGTGTGGATGGTGGCCTGGAGTAGAGGCATGAACGTCAGTGTTGAAAGAAAGTGCCACCAGTGTGATAAAGTAAGGTGGGGGTTATGTGACCCAATGACCCACCCCTGGGGGCCTCGGACACCAACCTCAGGGCTTCAAGCCCTTCCATGAGGCAGTCAGCAATGCCACTAAGCCATAGTACCCCCAGAGGAGAAACCAAAGGGTCTGGTCATAACCCCCCACTCAGAAAAAGCTAGATAACACCCCTCCTGGTTCCAAAAAAATTACCCTCTCTCCTTGGGGTACATCTGTAGGTGCGTCGGTACTGGTACCACGTAACAAGGGCCTCACCTTGTCAGCACTAGTTTTGGGACCTCGAAGGACCCAGAGAATTGAACCCTCGACCTTGACCCAGTGACGGCTTGGCCACGGAAGCTCCAACCAACTACGCTACCCCACGAAGCTTTCAATCTTTCGTTTTGCTAAGGGCTTGGTCAAAATATCAACCTATTGATCTGTGGGTACATACTAGAGCTTCATTGCTCCTTTCTAAATCTTGTCTCCAATGAAGTGATATTTGATCTCAATGAGCTTGGATCTGTCATAAAAAAACTGGATTTTCAAAGAGTTTGATACAACTCTAATCATCACAGTAATCACCATGGGATCCAACTCCTGATCAATTACACATGCTAGCAACTTGCGAAGCTAGATGGCGTCACAACTAGTTGTACTCGATGCCATATACTCTACCTCTACTAAGTTGAGTGCCACGAAAGTCTACTTCCGATTGAACTAAGATATCATCATTGATCCCAAGCTAAAGCAAAAACCTAAGGCACTCTTCCTCTCTGATGCACTGCTTGCCCAATCTAAGTCAATATATCACTGTAACTTCACCTCACCTTCTCCAAGATATCTCAGCCCATACTCCACTATGCCCCTCAAGTATCTAAGCACATGTTTCGCTGCTACCCAATGCTACTACCTTGGCCACACCATGAACTGGGTTAAGGTGTTCACTACAAAACATATGTATGGCCTAGTGTTGACCAGATACATTAAGGAACCTATCAGCTGCCTGTACAACGTGCGATCGACCATATTTGAATCTAAAGTAGTGATCTTCAGATTAGTGATCATAGGCATGGCCATAGGTTTGCAGTCCTCCATTCGAAATCTCTTCAAAATCTCCACCGCATACTTAACTTAACCAAAAAAATCTCCAACCTCAAGAAGTAATGCATCATGCCAATGTCTTTCATCTCGAATTAAGCTGCCATATTTTCCTTGCACCATACGATGAGCTTCTCTGAACCTGTAAGAAATAGATCATTTACATATAGTACCAAAATGAACAGATAAACCTCAACAAGTATGAAATATAAGTTGGGATCTACTTCACTTTTTGTGAAATCCATACCACAAGTATCCATCGATCCTGGAATACCATGCCCACGATGCCTGCTTGAGTCCATATGAGGTCTGTTTAGCTTGAACACATGGGACTCAATCCCATTGACCTTAAAGCCCTAAGGTAGCTCAATGTACACTTCTTCCTCAATTATACAACTGAAGAAAGTTGTCTTCACATCCATCTGATGTATCCTCCATCCCATAATGGAGACTAAAGACATCACTGCTCTAATGGAAGTGTACCCAGCAACTGGAGCAAAAGTCTCATCATGGTCTACTCCCTCTTTCTGGAAGAACCCTCTCACCACAAGCCTCGCTTTGTGCTTCTCTATGTTGCCATCTGTCGCATGCTTGATCTTGGAGAGGCATCTGGAAGTCACTACTGATTTCCCCTCTAATCTATAGGCACAATGTCCCAAACATCATTCTTCGTGATGGAGGTGTACTCCTCCACTATGGCATCCCTCCAAACCTGTTGGTGTGTTGCCTCCTAAAAACTAAAAGGCTCAAAATCTATGATGTTGCTCATCAACGACATCTAGTTTGGAAACTTCCTTGAATGAATTCCTAGGAGCGTCAACATGCTCATGAGCATCCTTCAATGTCTGCATGAACCATTGAGGTCTCCTAACATAACTAGTAGGAGTTGGTGGATCCTCTACATCTAAAGGTTGTTGCCTCTAACTAGAAGTCACTGATGACTTTGGCTCATCCTTCGAAGCTTCTTGCTCTGCATCCTTCTATCAATGGAATAGGCTCATGAGACTTCCTGGATGCAAAGTATTCCTCAAACTTTACATCCCTACTTACAATTGTCTTTCTTTCCCCTAAAATATAGATATTGTAGGATTTTAAAGTCTTATTGTAACCAACAAACAAACCCTTCCTGCTAGAGGGTTCCAACTTGATCCTCTTCTCCACTGGTATATGGATGTAAACTGCACACCCAAAGATGCGAAAATGACTCACCTCTCGCTTCAAACCAATGAATGCCTACTCTGGTGTCTTCTCCACTAAAATCCTGAGGACACTTGTTCTGGATGTAGCTTGTTGCATTGCATGCTTCTGCCCATAGAAACATCGGCAAATCCTGTTCATGTATCATGGCTTTAGCAACCCCTATGATGGATCGATTCTTCCTCTCTACAACCTTTTTATGCTATGGGTTTTACGGAACAATGAACTCCCTCTTGATTCCTGCATCCTTGCAAAAATCCTCAAAATCATTGGAGATATACTCAACCCCATTGTCCGATCCCAAAACTTTGGTATTCTTCCCTGCCTGGTTCTCCACAAGAGCCTTGAAATCATGAAACCTGTTGAAGACTTCATCCTTGGTCTTCAAAAAGTAGATCCATGTTTTGCGAGAGAAGTCATGAATGAAGGAAATATAGTGCATGCTTCCAACAATTGATGATACTGCAATCAGTCCACATACATCCAAATGCACCAGATCTAGAATCCCCTTAGATCTGTGCTCACTGCTCAAGAAAGCAGCGTTGGCATGCTTGCCAAGTGCACACCCTCCACATACACCTTGCTACTCAATGTTCAACTCTAGAAGGTTTGTGACAATCTCCCTCAAAATAAGCAACCCTCAATAATGTAGGTGCCCCATCCTCTTGTGCCATAACTCATACAAGTTATCTATGCTATGAACTAGGGCTCGAACAGGTTCACCCTATTACCTATAGAAATTGCCTTCCCTAACCCCAATCACCTGAGTTGATCCTGGGGTAGATTCCTTCGATCTTATGAGGACTCTTTGGTTCTTGAACTCCACTGCATAGCCCTTATATTCCATGACCGAAACTAAAAGTAAATTATTCTTAAAACCCAGAACAAATAACACATCATCAAAGTCTAAAGAGTTACCTGACTAGAGTTGGAAAGGAATGGTACCAACTCATTGTTAAAGCATAATAACCCCCACCACATCATTAATCTCTCACTTAAGGACTTAGGTCTTGATCTCATGATTCCACTGGTCCAAATTTCATTCAAATTGATCATTTGAGCCACCCTAGAGCGCTTCCTACCAATCTCCAAGTGACCAACTCTACTATTTATAGACCATCTGCCATTTATAGGTCGTCATTGAGATTCTAACCATCTATTTATAGCTTCTTTAAGGTCCCACACTAAAGTTAGAGTTGTGGAGTGAATCTAGGGAGTTTACTCCACTGTTCAAGGACACTGTTACCGGATGAACTAGCAAGGCAAGTGTTCGATGTGTTAGAGATAAGGGTATCTCATGATGTTCTCCCATGTTCAGATGCCTAGCATGGAGGTACACTTATTGGATAGGCATCAGGAGGAGGAAGAAGATGAGATGCACTCTACCAACTGGCATGAATCCATTGTTGGATGCATGCAAACCTTTCGAGCAAGGAAATTTTTAGGGGCGAAATTTTGCCAATTGGCTATTTTTTGGGCGTTTTTTCAAAATATAAATTCGCTATTTGGTCATTTTTAGTCTCTAATATCACCTATATTTATATAAAATATTTTTTTATCATAATATTCGCCAAAATTTACAAGTTTCAATAGTAAATTGTATGTTTCATATTTAATATTCGCCTACCAATCTATATTTATGTTTTGTTCAATAAAATATAATCGCCTAGAATACTATACTTAAGCAAAATGTTATAATCCTTAAAAAATACCCTGCTTTCAAAGTCTTTTGCCTCATGCAAGCATGAGTTTTGCATGTACAGCTGTTAATTAAAAATGCATGCAAAAGTGAGTTTTTGCATGCACTCATTTTAGGTTTTTGGTAAACCTAATTGATCAGTGAGATGTTATAAGGAGGCAGGAGGTCACCGGCGGAGGTCACTCAGCAGACTAGTCAGAAAGAAATCAGTTTGTGAGAGGAGGGAGCATAGTGCATGCAGAGGGCGACTTTCTGAGAGAGAGAGAGAGAGAGAGGAGCTTCTGCAGTAGGGAAAGTGAGGGGATCTGAGTTGGATTAGACCTCATTTGATGAGAGGCACTTGGATTCCAGATAATGTGAGCTGAGAGAGCTCAACAGTGAGGTTTCTATATTGTTCAGAGAGAGGACGACTTGCAACTGTGGAGGGGCACACTTCCTGAGCGTGGAGGGGCACACCTCCTGAGCAGAGGAGGACGTTTTGCACCCAGATTAAGGCCAGAGTAGTAGCGATCAACAGAGTAGGTCTTCTTCATTGTGCGAAGAACATCTGTGACGATCAGAGCTCAGATTGGTTGAGATCTGAGCTAGGATGTGTTTCCAGCAGTTGGAGAGAGGGCGCACTTTTGCATGCAGAGCTGCAGGGGGGGCATCAGACTTTGAGCAGAGCAGGCTACCATCCTAGACAAACAGATCAAGGAAATGGAGTATAGGGGGAGATAGTACATCCTAAGACAGGCAGAGTCAGATCTTCAGATGGTTCAAATCCAAACTGACCGCAGGGGGGCAATGGAGTATAGGGGGGGATAGTACATCCTAAGACAAGTAGAGTCAGATCTTCAAAAGGTTCAAATCCAAACTGACCGCAGGGGGGCGCATTACTCAAGAGCAGCAATTGCAACTGCTGCAGATCTCGAGTTATTCTAACCCATGAGGTTTGGTTATTTGTTTCTGAAGAACTGAATGTACTAAATCTATTCTTACTTTGCTCTAGGCTCGAGAAAGAAGAAAGCTACTCCCTCTGGATGCCCTGAGATCTCAAGCGATTTGAGTCTCTATAAGTCAGAAATACAATAAAGACTTAAGAAGAAAGCCTCACAGAAAGTTGGTTTTCCCCGTTTGGGGTTTCTAGGGTATATCTTGAGTTATTGTGTGATTGTTGTGT
Organism: Larix kaempferi; assembly: GCA_027924585.1. Taxonomy (NCBI): domain Eukaryota; kingdom Viridiplantae; phylum Streptophyta; class Pinopsida; order Pinales; family Pinaceae; genus Larix; species Larix kaempferi. The sequence goes on along the minus strand of BSBM01000451.1, from coordinate 3,588,612 downwards.
ATTTCATTGATTGAAGTGTTAAGAGATCTATAGTATTTGTATCTTAAGTCTTTATTGTATTCCTGACTTATAGAGACTCAAACCGCTTGAGATCTCTGGGCATCCAAAGGGAGTAGTGATCTCTAGATAAATTAACATGGTATCAGAGCCATGGTGAGGGTCAAGGAGAAAAATCACACTCAGATCTGCGAGCAGTATACCAGATCTGTGTGGAGACTCAGTTTGTATATCAGATATGTGGAAAGAGTGACCAAATCTACCAGATCTGAAAAGCGAAACTCAGATCTGTGGTTGTAGAGGTCAAATCTATCAGATCTGTGAGTTTGAAGGTGAGATCTGAGATAGATCTTTCAGATCTGGGCGAGCAGGTGCCAGTTATGTGCAAAGATATATCAGATCTGAAGAGTAGTGTTCAGATCGATGAGAGCAGAAGTCCAGATCTGAAAAGCAGAGTTCAGATCTGTGAGTGCAGACATCACATCTGTGAGAATAGATATCATATCTATCAAATCTGTGAGAGCAGACACCAGATCTGTGAGGATAGATACCAGATCTATCAAATCTGTGAGGGCAGAGACCAGATCTGTGAGAACAAAGATTAGATTTGGGAGAGCGAACCCTAGATCTGAGAGAGGGCGAACCCTAAATCTGAGAGAGGGTTAGTTTGTTCACCAAGACGCAGATCTACAGGTTGGTTCTAATTCAGAGAGTTTGAATCAGTAGTGTTGTCTTTTTTTACAGAGTCATGACTTCATGACTTTGTACAGTCATGCATCTAGCCTTATGATGGGAATACGAGAAGTGTTTCTTAGTTTTTCAGAGACAGACTCAGACTGCAATGAGAGGTTGGCAGTGTAGAGAGTTGGTTCGATGATGTTCCAGCCAGTGTCAGAACATCTACAGAGGATGGCAGGAGGGATGCATGTACTAGAGCAGACAGGTTTACCCTCTACATCAGCTCTAGACGATGAGGGATATAGTATTGTGTTCCGGGATGGACAGAGGCTTCTATATTCAGAGGGAGTGACCTTGGATGCAGCAGTGAGGCATGGCATTAGACAAGGTTAGTTGTACAGATTGTTGGGAAAGCCTATATGTGGGTCCAGGGAGACCTTGGATGCAGTTTCAGTATCAATGACAGAGAGAGAGCATGAGATTTCTCTCAAGATAACACAGATAGAGGAGGAGCGCAGATCTGCATATCAGAGTACAGCAGATGCAGCCGAGAAGTCTTCCATTTCAGAAGGAGCAGCTACAACCACAAATGATATGTTTGATCCTAGTGGATGCTTCTCTAGAAGTACCTTCCTCGCTAAGAGGGAGTTTGGAGAACTCCTGGAGGTATAAGGTGTACTATTCATTCCAGGACTGAGAGAGAGTATACTCTCAATGGTAGCATTGGATATTGTCGATTACTCAGTTGTGTTTCAGAGAGAACTTGTATTCTCATATCCAAAGGGAGTTGATCCAGTGCTGATGGGTCACAGGATTGATGGTGAGTACATAGTTCAGGGTCAGCCCACGACAGGGACATCTAGTTGGTTGACTGCATCTTCTTCAGATTTAGAGTCAGAGGAGGATAGAGAGCAAGATGCTCAAAGAAGGGATGGTGCTCGAAGGAGTGAGTCCTCTCAGCAGATGGGTGAGCAAGATGCTCACCATGGTGATGAGGTACAGAGGAGTCATTCATTTTATCCGATGGATGAACGAGATGCTCATGGAGTTGATGATGTAGAGAGGAGTGAGTCCTTAGACTCTGATCAAATGGATGAGCAAGATGCTCACACAAGTACCAGCAGGAGACTTAGCTGGTATGAGATGACGGAGATGGACTTAGCTCTGGAGAGAGCTTAGTCAGTTCAGAGAGAGAGGGAGATCACCTACAAGGAAGTAGGTCCGCTTGATGGCAAATTGGGTGATTGGCTAAAACAGAGATTCAGAGGGAGTCTGGATCAGAGATCAGTGACAGAGTCGGTGATTGATCAAGAGGCTTCTTCTGGAGCCACATTGATGGAGTTGGATGAGGGTACTACAATTCAAAGTGCAGCAGTGACAGGCAGGACAGTTGGGTCAGTGTCAGCAGCAGGGAACTTGTTGGATCCAGGCATCAGTGGACGGACTTCCCTCAATAAGATGGAGTGTTAGAGATAGTGGTATCTCGGGATGTCCTCCATGTTCAGATGCCTAGCATGGAGGTACACTTATTGGATAGGCATCAAGAGGAGGAAGAAGGTGAGATGCACTCTACCAACTGGCATGAATCCATTGGCAGATGCATACGGACCTTTCAGGGTGTTTTGCCTCATGCATGCATGAGTTTTGCATGTAAAGTTGTTAATTAAAAATGCATGCAAAAGTGAGGTTTTGCATGCACTCATATTAGGTTTTGGGTAAACCTAATTGATCAATGAGATGTTATAAGGAGGCAAGAGGTCACCAGCAGAGGTCACTCAGTAGACTAGTCAGAGAAAGATTAGTTTGTGAGAGGAGGGTGCATAGTGCATGCAAAGGGCGACTTTCTGAGAGAGAGAGGAGCTTCTCCAGTCAGGAGAATGAGGGGATCTGAGTTGGATTTGACCTCATTTGATCAGAGGCACTTGGCTGCCAGATACTGTGAGCTGAGAGAGCTCAATAGTGAGGTTTCTATATTGTTCAGAGAGAGGACGACTTGCAGTTGTGGAGGGGCACACTTCCTGAGCAGAAGAGGACATTTTGCACTCAGATTAAGGCCAGAGCAGTTGAGATCAGCATAGTAGGTCTTCTTCATTGTGTGAAGAAGATATGTGACAATCAGACTCAGATTGGCTTAGATCTGAGCTAGGACATGTTTCCGGCAGTTGGAGAGAGGGCACACTTACGCATGCAGAGCTGCAGGGGCACATCAGACTTTGAGCAAAGCAGGCTACCATTCTAGACAGAGCGGATCATAGCAGTGGAGTATAGGGGGAGATAATACATCCTGAGACGGGCAGAGTCATATCTTCAGAAGGTTTAGATCCAAGCTGATAGCAGGGGGGCACATTACTCAAGAGAAGCAGTTGCAGCTACTGTAGATCTCGGGTTATTCTAACCCGTCAAGTTTGTTTATTTGTTTTTGAAGAACTGTATGTACTAAATCTATTATTACTTTTCTTTGGGCTCGAGAAAGAAGAAAACCTCACAAAAAGTTGGTTTTCCCCGTTTGGGGTTTCTTGGGTATATCTTGAGTTATTGTGTGATTGTTGTGTATTTCACTGATGGAAGTGTTAAGAGATCTATAGTATTTGTATCTTACGTCTTTATTGTATTTCTACCTTATAGAGACTCAAATCGCTTGATATCTAGGGATCTAGAGGGAGTAGTGATCTCTGGATAAATTAACACGATGAACAAATGTCTAGACAAGTGACCACTGTCACCTTAGTCACACTTCCAACTAATTCGGAGAGTCGTAACCTGGAAGGGGAGAGCCCTTTGATGCTCTGCAAACACTAAGAAAAATGAGACTATGTCTTCTAGGAGACCAAGTTAGAGACCAATGCCTTCACTCAATGTGATGTTACGAATGAAGAAAACATACTACTTAAGCCTAGTGCTTGTAGATGTTAAGACAAGATGAGGCAATTCAATGTATTGTCGTAAATATTCAATCCAATAATGTGAGTGGTTAGCAATAGAAATAATAAATAGCACTTTAGCATTAGAGAGACCACTTTCTAATCACAAGTATTAACCACTTGACAATATACCATTCAATAGCAATATTTATCAAATCAATTATTCTTTAATGACAAGAGTGTTGATTTTCTGAGTAGCGTCGAGTGCCATTCTCTGGGAGAATGGAGGCACCTGGTCAGTTACCAGGATATTGATCCAGTCTGGGACTGGAAGCTCAACCTGGGGCTGAGAGCCATTCTCTGGGAGAATGGAGGCACCTAGTCAATTACCAGGATATTGATCCAATCTAGGACTGGAAGCTCAACCTGGGGCTGAGAGCCATTCTCTAGGAGAATGGAGGCACCTGGTCAGTTACCAGGATATTGATCCAGTTTGGGACTGGAAGCTCAGCCTGGCGCTGAGAGCCATTCTCAAGGAGAATGGAGGCACCTGGTCAGTTACCAGGATTTCACTGTAAACCCTAGACCGGGTCTAGGCAAGTGGTGTACTCCTCCCCTTGATCTATGGGCTATGGGACCTTCTCAAGGGACTGATCACCCTTATTGAAATACTTGGCACTTGGTCTTGGTGGCAACAGGAGGGTGAAGTAAAGCAATTAATTTATCTTCTTATGATGATGTACTTGGAGTGGACATGAAGACCTTGAAGAACACCTGGATGACTTGTTGAAGATAAATGAAACCCAAGCATAGATTGGCTTGGTCCATGAACCCATCATGTAAAGAAAAAAATAAATATATATTTATTTTTATGGGTCGGCTCATTATTGGAGGACAAAAAAAAAAAAAAATTAATTTATACAAGGATAGGTCGGCCTCAATTAGTGAAACTATTCCACTATAAATAAGAAAGCAAACTCAACATTTCAACACACAATTCGTGGTGTTTTTAAGGGCAGTTCGTGAGTACAGTTCGTGGGTGTCATTGACTGATCCAAAAGACAGTTCGTGGGTAACTTTTCTGTTGGGTTCTCTCTTCACATTGTTGGTCCTTACTCCTTGAAGAAGTCACAGCTGCATGCTCTTGTTCTCACTCCTTTTACTGCTGGTTTGAAGTTGCCCTAACTCAGTTAGGGTTTGTTGCAGCCACCCAAAATCCATTGAAACCTTCTGCTATGTGCACCCGAGCCCTGCTAGGGCAATTATCAGTGCACCCGAGTTTTGTTCAGAGTCTGTCCCTGAGTTTGGCAGCCCTTGCAAGACACCTACAGGTTACAGCAGCCCCTGAAAAAAAGACTTGAACAGGTCACGGCACCCTCAACAGGGTATACACCAATGAACAGTGACATCTACAGGTGGACTGTGCAAAATTGAAACTGCTTTAGGCATCTAGCATCAGCTACATTCAGTGACAAATCAGGATCAGTAGAACAGCGTTCTTCTTTATCAGTGGAACAAATTTTAATTGCCGAAAAGGCTTGTTCTTAGCTTGTTGTTGTAAAACTCAGTCATCTCATTTTGGAGATAAATCATTATTAAATTGCTTTGGGATTTTTGTCCTTAAAAGGTTTCCCCATGAAAAATACTGTGTTCAATTTTTATGTGTATTTACTGTTAGCTGTCTCTGCACTATTTATATTTACAGTCTGTTACTGCTATCAAAATTTTAAATTTTTTAACATGGTATCAGAGCTCCACTTGTAAAGCACACAGCATTTGAGCAGGTGACTGTGTCTTACATAGACCTTGGGACAGTACAGACAAACCAGAGATGGCTTCTTCTGCCTCTTTCAGACCAGACGATAGACTTGAGGGTTCGGCAAATTTTAATTCATGGAAAGCAAGGCTTATGGCCACCTTGGAAGAGAATGACCTTGATGACTTGGTCATTAATGTTGTAGAAGAACCCACGTCAAATACAGGAAGGGCAAAGTTCAAAAGGAAGCAAGCAAAGGCTAGGAGGATTATCTATGACTTAGTCAAGGAAAATATAATGCCTGCCATAACACCACTGAAGATAGCCAAGGAGTGTTTTGACACCTTGACAAATCTGTACGAGAAGAAAGCACCCAGTCAAAAGAGAGTCTTGAAAAACAAACTTCGTACATTGAAGATGGAAAAAGATGAAGGAGTGGCCTCCTTCACAAACATTGCTCAGGTAAGAGATCAACTTTCTACTATTAGGGTTACGGTAGATGATGATGACCTTGTACAAACTGTTTTTGATGGCCTTCCAAACTCTTGGGAAACTTTCTTGGCTTCTGTGAGTGGACGTGAGACTCAGCCAAATTTTGAGAGACTTTGGCATGACTGTCTGGAAGAAGAAGGCAGAGTTCAGAGCAGAACTAAGCGTCCTAAGGAAGGGAATCTGGCACTAACAGCTAAAACTAAGAAACAGTTCAAGAAACCCTTCCCTCCCAAGAAGAAAGAGAACAAGCCACAAGGTAAGCAAATTAATATGTCACAAATTGAATGTTTTAACTGTCACAAAAGGGGACATTATGCTAGAGACTGCAGGCAGCCACAGAGAAGGTTCAAAAGAAAGTTCCAAGCATCTACAGCTGAAGAAGAACCAAAGAAGAAGAAAAATGCAAAGTCTTCCAAGCAAGAAGAATCAAGAAAAGAATACTACTTGATTTCTGCTCTAGCAGGATCCATCAACAACAGTTCAAATTCTTGGTTGGGGGACAGTGGAGCATCAAAACATATGACAGGTTCTCGTGAAGCTCTTACAAGTTACAGAAAGAAGAAATTTGCCACTCATGTAGAACTTGGAGATGACTCCACCTACAAAATTGAGGGAATGGGTTCAGTTTCATTTCAACTTGATTCAGGGACCATGTTGCACATTGAAGACAAACTGTATGTTCCAGACTTGATGAAAAATCTCCTTTCTGTTGCTGGCTTAGAAGATAAAGGCTACAGAGTTATATTCATGGACAAAAAGGTTCTGCTGTGGTCAAAGAATGAAAGGTTGAGTGCAGCAGAATTGATTGGGGTTCGAGAGGGAGGCCTTTACAAGGCATCTGAGCATTATAATCAAGCATTGGCTCACAGTACAATCAAACCTTGTGAGTTATGGCACCGAAGGTTTGGGCACCTTCATTATACAGCTCTCCCTGGTCTTCAAAAGATGGTTACAGGTATGCCTGAGTTTTCTAATGAACATAATGGTATTTGCAAAGGTTGTGCCCTTGGTAAAAATACCAAGACATCTTTTTCCAAAAGTAACAGCAGATCAAAAGGGATTTTGGATTTGATTCACTTTGACGTTTGTGGACCCATGTCTTCACCTTCCTTAAGTGGTTGTTTATACTATGTACTGTTCATTGATGATTACTCTCGTAAATCTTGGATTTACTTTCTAAAGGCTAAAAGTGAAACTTTTGATAAGTTCAAGGAGTTCAAGGCGCTGATTGAAAATCAGACAGAAGACACATCCGTATCTTGAGGTCAGACAATGGAGGTGAGTTTGAATCTAAGGATTTTGATGACTTTTGCCAAGAAGTAGGAATTAAGAGGGAGTTGATTGTACCTTACAACCCCCAACAAAATGGGGTTGCAGAAAGGAAGAACAGAACAGTCTTTGAGGCTGCTAAAGCCATGTTGTGTGATCTAGATCTTCCTTTGTATCTATGGGCTGAAGCTGCTGGTACTGTTGTCTATATTCAAAACAGAAGTCCTCATGCCATTTTGGGAGAAAAGACTCCAGAAGAAGTCTTTACAGGTAAGAAACCTACAGTTGACCACATGAGGATCTTTGGCACTCTAGTCTACATCCATGTGCCAAAAGAAAAGAGATTAAAGCTAGACCCTTTCGGAAAGAAAGGCACATTTGTTGGGTACAGTGAAAATTCAAAAGCCTACCGTATCTATGTTCCTGGTCAAAGATACATTGAAATCAGCAGAGATGTGATATTTCATGAGGAAGTTGTTTTCCGCCACTCTAAAGAGCTTCCAAAAGATCCAGAAGGATCTCTTTCCGACATTCCAGACTCTCCTCATTAAGAGAATCAGAGGGAGGAAGAAGAACCTCATATTCCAAATGCTTACTCAGAACCAGAAAGACCAGCTGAAGAACTACTTGAAGCTCCTCCTTCCAAGAGAAGACCTACTTGGGCTCGAGAGATATTGCAAGAAGCAGAGAAGCATAAAGCTCCTTCTGGGACATTCATAGAAAGCAAGAAGCCCCAGAAATACTCAGGTCTCATGAGTAAGCTCATTGATGCAGAGCCCTCTACATTCAAAGAAGCAGAAACTCATCAAGTTTGGATTGATGCCATGACAGAAGAATATAATTCCATTATGAAAAATGATGTGTGGGAAATTGTTCCTAGACCAAAAGGGAAGTCTGTGGTGACTTCCAAATGGCTCTACAAAATCAAGCATGCTGCTGATGGCAGCATTGAGAAATATAAAGCAAGATTTGTGGCACGTGGTTTCTCACAAAAGGAAGGCATAGACTATGATGAAACATTTGCTCCTGTTGCCAGATATACCACCATCAGGACCATTATCTCCCTTGTTGTTGTCTTTGGATGGAAACTCCATCAAATGGATGTAAAGACAACTTTTCTTGATGGAGAAGTTGAAGAAGAGGTCTACATTAAGCAACCTGAAGGTTTTGTGACTCCTGAAATGCAGTCTCATGTGTGCAAGCTAAAGAAAGCTTTGTATGGACTCAAACAGGCCCCAAGGGTCTGGTATGCTAGGATTGATGGTTACCTTCACAGTTTGGGATTCTCCAAGAGCACTGTTGATTCCAACCTTTACTTTAAGGTTGTTCAGAACCATGTCTTGATCCTAGTCCTATATGTGGATGACCTGTTCCTTACTAGAGAGGAGCAACTGATAGCTCAGTGCAAGAGGGAGCTTACTTCAGAATTTGAAATGAAGGATCTAAGACTCATGCACTATTTTCTTGGTTTAGAGGTCTGGCAGAAGCCAGATGAGATCTTCCTGTCTCAAGGGAAGTATACAGTTGATATTTTGCAGAGGTTTGGGATGCATGACTGCAAACCCATGAGTGTACCCATGACATCAAACCTGAAGAAGTTACGTGACTCAACTACTTCTTCACAGGCAGTGGATCCTACTCAGTATCGACAACTTATTGGATCTTTGATGTATCTAGTACATACGAGACCAGATATCTGTTATGCAGTGAATGCATTGAGTCAATTCATGTCCGAGCCAAAGCACATACACTGGATAGCTACCAAACATGTGCTCAGACATTTGCGAGGTACTATTACTTATGGGCTCATATATACCTCCAACAGTGGAGTAATGCTACTTGGATATGCTAACTCCGATTGGGCTGGCAGTGCAGTGGACCAGAAAAGCACATCAAGATACTGTTTCAGTTTGGGATCAGCCATGATCTTGTGGTCCAGCAGAAAACAGGGTTCCATAGCTCAGAGCACAGCTGAAGCTGAGTATATTGCTGCCAGTGATGCCTGCAGAGAAGCGGTTTGGCTTCGAAAGTTTCTCTCTGACCTGTTTGGTGAAAAGCTTGAGCCAACTATTATCCATTGTGATAATCAGAGTTGCATTAAGCTTTCAGAGAACCCTGTGTTTCACGACAAGTCAAAACACATTGAGATGAAGTATCACTTCATCAAAGATATGGTACAGCGAGGTGCCATGAAGCTCCAGTACATCCGTACAGATGAACAGGTTGCAGACATATTGACCAAGCCTCTGTCGTTGACAAAGCTTGTGCACTTTCGAGACAAGCTTGGTATTACGGAGAATGACCCTCTCGCTGAGAGGGAGTGTTGATTTTCTGAGCAGCATCGAGTGCCATTCTCTGGGAGATTGGAGGCACCTAGTCAGTTACCAGGATATTGATCCAATCTGGAACTGGAAGCTCAGCCTGGGGCTGAGAGCCATTCTCTGGGAGAATGGAGGCACCTGGTCAGTTACCAGGATATTGATCCAGTCTGGGACTGGAAGCTCAGCCTGGGGCTGAGAGCCATTCTCTAGGAGAATGGAGGCACCTGGTCAGTTACCAGGATATTGATCCAGTCTGGGACTGGAAGCTCAGCCTGGGGCTGAGAGCCATTCTCTGGGAGAATGGAGGCACCTGGTCAGTTACCAGGATTTCACTGTAAACCCTAGACCGGGTCTAGGCAAGTGGTGTACTCCTTCCCTTGATCTATGGGCTATGGGACCTTCTCAAGGGACTGATCAACCCTTGTTGAAATACCTGGCACTTGGTCTTGGTGGCAACAGGAGGGTGAAGTAAAGCAATTAATTTATCTCCTTATGACGATGTACTTGGAGTGGACATGAAGACCTTGAAGAACACCTGGATGACTCGTTGAAGATAAATGAAACCCAAGCATAGCTTAGCTTGGTCCATGAACCCATCATTTAAAGAAAAAAATATATATATTTATTTTTATGGATCGGCTCATTATTGGAGGACAAAAAAAAAAAAAATTAATTTATATAAGGACAGGTCGGCCTCAATTAGTGAAACCATTCCACTATAAATAAGAAAGCAAACTCAAAATTTCAACACACAATTCGTGGTGTTTTTAAGGACAGTTCGTGAGTACAGTTCGTGGGTGTCATTGACTGATCCAAAAAACAGTTCATGGGTAACTTTTCTGCTGGGTTCTCTCTTCACATTGCTGGTCCTTACTCCTTGAAGAAGTCACAGCTGCATGCTCTTGTTCTCACTCCTTTTACTGCTGGTTTGAAGTTGCCCTAACTCAGTTAGGGTTTGTTGCAGCCACCCAAAATCCATTGAAACCTTCTGCTGTGTGCACCCGAGCCCTGCTAGGGCAATTATCAGTGCACCCAAGTTTTGTTCAGAGTCTGTCCCTGGGTTTGGCAGCCCTTACAAGACACCTACAGGTTACAGCAGCCCCTGAAAAAAAGACTTGAACAGGTCACGGCACCCTCAGCAGGGTATACACCAGTGAACAGTGACATCTACAAGTGGATTGTGCAAAATTGAAACTGCTTCAGGCATCTAGCATCAGCTACATTCAGTGACAGATCAGGATCAGCAGAACAGCGTTCTTCTTGATCAGTGGAACAAATTCTAATTGCTGAAAAGGCTTGTTCTTAGCCTGCTGTTGTAAAACTCAGTCATCTCATTTTGGAGATAAATCATTATTAAATTGCTTTGGGGTTTTTGTCCTTAAAAGGTTTCCCCGTGAAAAATACTATGTTCAATTTTTATGTGTATTTACTGTTAGCTATCTCTGCACTATTTATATTTACAGTCTGTTACTGCTATCAAAATTTTAAATTTTTTAACAAAGAGAGGACTGATATATCAGAAATAGTAACTGAGTCAACACAGTATGTTAATTTAATTATAACAGTTTAATAACAGCAGTATGACAGTCCCTTTAGCAGCAATATGACTGTGTGACAGTCACTTAATGCATCATTTGTGCAATAAGCAAGAAGTGTAATAAATAGAATCTATGCTTCCAAAGTATAACACACCAACCCACTTATTTGTCACAATTTTAACAATGTATGCTACTCACAAAATGCAAGTTCCAGACTTGTATTACAGCAGTAAATAAATGCTTCCAAACCTTGTAATTATGCCCATGGGGCAGCCAATCAAACAATTAAAAAATGTAATCAATTACTCACCCTTTTTATGTCTTGTGTGTAGGTGAAGTGCTGGTTAGTATGGCTGTCAACAAAGGTAGGGTTCAGACTCTATGTAAATGTATTTCCAGACCTCCTTTATGTCTCTTTAATTCAATTTAATGGCTAATTTTTTATGTTGACTTGGCAGGTAAATGAGATGACTGTCAAAGTTGACAATCTGCAACCATTGCAAACTGTGACAGCAGGGAAAGAAGGCTGTTGAGAGGCTGTCTCAGCCTTGGAGAGGCCCCAAAATCAGAGCCAAGGCCAAGAGGAAGCTTGGGGGAGAGGGACGTGCCTCAAAAGGGGAAGATCGAGGGTTTAGGAGAAGGAAAGAAAAGAAGAAGAAGAGAGAGAAGGAAGTAGGGAAGAGAAGAAGAAAGAAGGAGAAGAACAAATTCAACTTGCCTTCTTTACCCCTAAAAACCCTAGGGCAAAATTTTAGGAAGCCCTAAAAACTTAAAAATATCAAAAATTCTTTAAAAAAACCCAAAAAATAAATTAAAACCCTAAAACCTAAAACAGTCCTAAAGACCTATCCCTAAACCCTCCTTCTTTGGCCCTTGGCTGCCCTTTTCCTTCCCCTTTCCAACTCGGCCACCTCTTTGAGGGCTCAGCTCTCCCTTTTAAGGCCTGCCCTAACCTCAGGACTGTCTTTGGGCAACAGCCTCTACTGTCATTTTGACAGACCTTTAAACCTTGCCCTAAGGTCTGCAATAAATTGCAGCCTTTCTCACTATTTGGCAGCCCTCAAAACCTTGTAACAAAGTTGACATAAACATTGGAAGAGGTTAGCAAATCATGTATTGATTACTGTTTGACGAAGGGGCTCATTTTGCTACTGTTTGAATACTATAAGTGACACATATCAAACTTTAACAAATTGCTATTACTGCTGGAAGTTACAAGTTTGAAGTCAAAGTTGATTTTGTACCTTGGATGTAATAATCACTGTTTGATTTCACTAAATTGATTGGTAAGTATTCACTGCTGATATCACTGTCATTAAGTAGACTGTTCATTGTTATATGTCAACTGGTGGATACTGAAGTTACAGCACTCCTATAGTTGCCTCTTTGTAAACGGTGAATGATTACATTGTTGGATATCTAATGCTGTCATAAGACCACTGTTGGAGCTGTCATTGAATGCCTATGTGTACATTGCATCTATCCAATGTTATATGAATGATCTTTTAAAATTGGCATTGACACATTGGTTTACATTCAGTGTTACACGGGTACGCATCACCGAGGGTAGGAAACGCGCTTCCACGCCCCCACACATTTCGGAAACTTGGAAACTCCATTGGAAATGTCCCCCCCCACGTCCCCATTTGAAGGAAACTCAAGGAAACACAGAAGGGAAATGTTTCCCTCCTAAAAAAGGCGTCCCCACGTTTCCTTTGATAGTTTTTAACCAAAAATTTAAAAATTTAATAAAAAATTAAATGATAAAGGGCCATGCCATCCACTATTTTCCTTCTCCGTAGCCTCGATTTCATTTTGCTGTTCAATATGGTTGTATTTCCGAATTTGGTTTATCAGTTATAGCTATGTATGGTTGTATTTCATTTTATTTCACTTGATGTATGTTGTAAACTTGTATTAATCTTTATATTATAAAATTAAATACTTTAATGATTTATGCTCCAACTTTCAATTTTTATGTATTCTAATATAAATTTTGTAGTATTCCTAGTGGGGTCGCCTATGTTGAAGACCCCGACGTACCCTTTGACGTTTCCTAAAATTTGGGGGGGTACTTCTGCATATGTCGTTTTTCCGTTTCCCCGCTCTCGCGTCCCCATGTCCCAGAAACTTGGGGGAACATTGTTTACATTTACAAAGTTACTGCTTACATAGTCTGTCTTCCTCATTCTCAAGTTGATTGATTTAAGGCACTGGCCACTAATATCGTTGTATAGAAAATATAGTCTTTGTCCAAGTGTCTTGCAAAATAGCTAAAGGGCTCTCCCCTTGGAGGTTATGACACTCTTAAGAAGTTGGAGGTGTGACTGAGGTGACAGTGGTCACATTCTCCCTACATTTGTCTATCAGACACTAACCCTGCTAATTTGTCCGGTAACAGACACCAAGCACCTCTCTTTTTGTTGTTCAGGGACTCCAAGCACCTCTCTTTTTACTATCTTATTGAAGACCTTCCTGGCTATGAGGCTGACTCCGCACTCTTCACCTTACCCTCGCTCGAACCTTTACCTTTGCCCTTCTTTGTTTGACCAACAAGGGCATGGTCACTGTCACCTCACTATTTGTTGGCTTTTGACTCCATCTGAGTTTCCTCTTGGATACAGTCATCCAAAAATTATTCCCAAGAGGGAAAGTTTTCCCAAGCACAAACTCCCTTGACAAATTGTTTCCCATTGAGGTGGGAACCCATTCAGTGCCATGTTTACTAACTCTCTCTCTTCAACCTTCTCCCCAACTATTGCAAGTTGATCACGAATCTTTGTGACCTTCATCAGGTAACCAATGGTAGCGTCTGATCTAGTCATCTCCACAGATATGAGCTTGTTGTGCAAGATCATCTTCTTGTTAATTTTCTCGCTCTGGTAAAGGCTAACCAAAGCATCGAACATATCCTTCGTCACCGTCTTCTCCAATAAATGAGGGATCATATGATCCTTTATAGCATCCATGATCATCCGCTTGGCTTTCACTTCTTTCTTGTAAGTTGCCAAAAGTTGTGTATCTGTCGGCGAAGCTACCACATTCTTGATGATATCCTAGAGGTCATTCTCTTCTAATAGAAGAGTTACCATGACTTTCAATGCTAGGAAATTCGAGACACCATCCAACCTATCTTGGAATTTGAGGCTCGTTGATGCCATCTAAGATCTGCACACAAACTCCTACCTTTTTTATGTTCTCAATCTGAGTAGCTCCGATAGCATGTAAATTTTCCTAATCCTAGGCAAATGCCATCCTTATGTTCTCGAATTAATAAACCTTAATTTTCAAAAAGTAAATTCTTCACATAGTAGTATTCACACATATAGTAGAAAAATGAACAATGGAAGCATAAGCACAATACACATAATTTACTCCTTCAAATCAACCTATCATTGATAGATCTAGGCTTACAAGGAAACCCCACAACTATAAAAACATATAATTGTACAATACATTCAAATAGGGCAAAATATGCACACCTTACTGAGGAAAATTGCCCTCCAAAACCAAGAAAACAGCTCGCTACTCACTACCTTGTTGTACAATTGTCTATATGATTGTATGGACCTGTACCGTACAACTGTACGAATCTATCTGTATGACTATGAAATTTTGTATTGATCTGTACGATTGTATGGATCTATTGTACATGTCCATACAATTGTACGAAACCACTGCCTACTTGTTGAAATCTGCCTAGTTGTTGATCCAGGTTCCTCTCCAATGCTCTAATTCTGCTCCATGGATGAATTACTTCACCTCCTGACCAAAACTGTCTATTGAGTGAATAATGAATATGTCATAACTAGTGTTACCAAACTCAGAATCGTCAAAAAATCGATGAGGCAAAAGAGCGAAGAGTTTGGATCGAATCGGGAAAAAATCGGCAAATACAAAAAATACACATTTTGAATTAAAATAAACTTTTCCATTAATAGTCATTGTTTATGACTATCCTTCATCACTGCTTCTAACTGCCCTTTTATTTATATTTCTTAATCCACTAAGGAAGGAATATACCGCTCCTTCCCTATTTTTCTTAAATTTGGTTATGAACTTGCAGTTAAACCCTTCCCTCTTTGTCGTTGGATTTAATTTTTGGTGTTTGACTTCATTTTACAGCTGGACATCTAATTTATCCTAGTGTCGACACCTTTTCATGGTGACTGTTCTTGATTTCTCGTGGTTGGTCATTGTGGATTGTCACATCCCTACTCTTCTGGTAAGGAGAATCTTAAACAGCTAAAACCCCCAATGGACAAAGCGACTATCTCGACACATGTTCCAGTGTTGAATGTTTTTATATTGATGACTGTGCTTACCATCACGACTTTCAACTGTGGGAGCATGACTGCATCACCACTCTTTGCTATGTATATTAAATATTGTATCAAATTAATCATTAAATTATTAATTAGTTTAATTGAAGGGACGTAACCCTTCTTAAGAAATGCTCCAACCTTATAAAAGGCGAGCTCTTGTAAAGCATTAAGCATCTTATCAATTCAATTATATATATATTATTCAATATGGATCTCGCGTCCTAAATCTTCTGTCGCATTTGGTATCAGAGCTCGGCGATCTTCTCGGTGTTCTTCATTGAGCAGCTCCATCCACGTCCTTCCCCTGCGTTCCTTTCCCCTCCTGCAGCCTCCACGCTCACGCCACACCCACATCCACCGCTCCCCTGCTGGACTCCCGCGCGCCACCTACGCCTGCTTCCCCGTCCACCATTCTGCACTTGTCCTCCCCACCTCGCTACATCCCGCGTAATCCTCCCCTTCACTCCAACGCTTCCGTCGCCTCTTCTTCCCGCCCCCTTCTGCACCCACGCAGCCTCGTCCACGCTGGTCGCTCCCATCCCCGCGTAATCCTTCCCTTGCTCCAACGCTCCCGTCGCCTCTTCTTCCCGCCCCCTTCTGCACCCACGCAGCCTCGTCCACGCGTTTCTTACTCCCCTCCGGCACCATCCGCCGCCCTCCATCCTCCACTTCGCGCCCTCTGCGCAATCCCCCACACTCCACGTCTGCCGCCTGCATTCCGCCCCCTCCACGCTGGTCGCTCCCATCCCTGCACCCTAGCCTCTGCGTCTATCCATCAACGCTGCCACCTGTGCGTGCGCCCTTCCACACCCTCCTCCACGTAAATCCTCCACGTAAATCCTGCCAAAAAAAAAAAAATCAAACCAAATTAATAAAACAAATATTATTATAATAATATAATATTATTATATAATATTTTAATTTTATTAAAAATCTCCACTTATAATAAATATTTAAAAAAAATAAATATTTAAATATAATATTTATTATTTTACTATTTTTATTATAGTAATTATCATTGCTATAATAATTATTATTGATCACCATTTTTCCAAAGATCTTTTAATTGCCCTCAATATCCCATAAGCCAAAATTGCGTCCAATTATTCACCACCACACCTAAGAAGCATGACGACAGAGTTAAAAGCCCAAATGGAGAAAATAGAGAAGGATTTCCGAACCTTCAAGGAAATGATCACCAAGAGCCAGGAAACACTTAAGAAAGAAATTAAGGATGAAGTCATTCAGGTAATGGAGCAGAAAATAGACGACAAGTTCAACATTATAAGCAAGGAACAAAAAATGTTAGATCAAAAAGTGACTGAGAGCCAGAAAGGTATCGAGGAGATATTACAAAAAATGAAGAATGAGGAAAAAAATCATAAACAACATGACTCGGATATGTCGGTTACCCCATCTTCCAATTCTGAGTCACCAGAACACAACAGGATGAAAGGTACTCAATACCAACCATTCGTAATGTACCCGCCGAGAGCAAAAATAGAGATGACGAAATATAATGGAGGAGAAGACCAATGCGTCGCCTGGTTGAATAAAGCAGAAGAGTATTTCGACATATATAACATTACAATGGACGAAGAAAAGGTCAAGTATGCTTCAATGCACCTTGAAGGATATGCCTACAACTGGTATATGTGGTGGAAGGGAGACAACTTCGCATACACTTGGAACTTATTCAAGAATGATTTCTTAAAAAGGTTTCAAGGAATCACAGAAGATGAATTCTTCTCAAAACTTACCAGATTACAACAAAAGGGAAGCGTCGAAGAATTCACGCATCAATGGGAATCCCTCGCTACCAGAGTATTTGGGCTATCCGACAAACAACGGTTGGAAACCTACTTAGGAGGACTAAAACCATACATACAAAAGGAGTTAAAAATGCATGACATAACAAATGTCGAGGCAGCAAGACGAAAAGCAAAAGCAGCCGAGGCCAAATTTGATAATTTTCAATCAAATAAAGGGAAGTCATACTCACAAAGAAACATCCAGTCGACTCCAGAGGATGATACAAACAAATACATCCCTCCACCTAGAAGGGACGATAGGAAGAGCCTCGAGAATCAACGTATGAGGGAAGGAAAATGTCGACGATGTGGAGACAAATGGAACCCTAAACATAGGTGTCGCCCCGAGGACAACTCAAAGAAATTATATACTTGTGAAGCAGAGGAGAATAGTGAATCAGAAGAAGAAGAAGAAGAAGAGCCAGAAGATGAAGAGGAGGAAACCGCAAATATGGCAGCCGGGAACGACGAGAACCCCAAAATCTCCCTAGCAGCCATAACAGGCATTAGTCAACCACAGACTCTCAAGTTAAAAGGGCATATAAAAAATGAGAATGTTACAGTGCTAGTAGATACTGGAAGCACTCACAACTTTCTTGATATAAGAGTAGCACGAAAACTCAAGTTGTTCGTACATCCAGTTCCAGACATGAAGGTGATGGTTGCAGATGGCAAGAAAATCGAAAAAGTTGGAAAGTGCCACAAGGTGAGAGTTCAAATACAAGACTTCGAATTGGAATCAGAACTCTACACCTTACCGTTGGGAGGAGTAGACATCGTTTTGGGAGTCCAATGGTTACAAACATTGGGAACATATTCTGCCAATCATCAAAAGCATTTCATCAAGTTTAAGTGGCAAGGGCAAAATTTTAAGCTATATGGTTTTCATCCACCAAACACACAAGTAATTTTAAGCATACGTAATACAATGTCATCAATTGGAAGGAAAAGAGGAGGAACCAAATGAGTTCAAAAAGGAAATCCAAAAATTACTCCAGAAACATGAACACATATTTCAAGACTTACCCATGCAGCTACCACCAGAAAGGAGTATAGAACACATAATCGAGGTTAAACCGGGGTCAAATCCTGTCAAGGTTAAACCATATAGGTATCCCCACCACCACAAAACAGAAATAGAGAGGTTGGTTCAAGATCTACTGAATTGTGGTGTCATCACCAAGAGTAGAAGCCCTTATGCAGCTCCAGTTGTACTAGTACGGAAGAAGGATGGATCGTTTAGATTATGTATAGATTATAGAGGATTAAACAAAATAACAATTAAGAACAAGTTTCCAATCCCTTTCATCGATGACATGTTGGATGAACTTCATGATGCAAAATATTTTTCAAAACTCGATTTAAGGTCAGGGTACTATCAAATCAGGGTCAGATTAGAGGATATCGCAAAGACTGCTTTCCAAACTCATGAAGGACATTATGAATTCAAAGTAATGCCTTTTGGGTTAACTAATGCCCCTGCCACATTCCAGGCAACTATGAATGAACTATTTCAGTCGTACCTAAGGAAATTTGTGTTAGTATTCTTCGATGACATCCTTATATATAGCAAGACATGGAAAGAACATTTGACGCATCTAGAAGAGGTTCTATCTCTTCTGAAGGAAAACCAGTTCTATGCAAAAAAGTCAAAATGCACCTTTGGGAAGCAAGAAGTGGAGTATCTCGGTCATATAATCTCAAAGGAAGGAGTTAAGGTGGACCCAAAGAAGATCCAGGCAATGAAGGAGTGGCCTGAACCAAAGAATGTTTCAAAATTGCGAGGATTTTTGGGATTAACAGGTTACTATCGAAGGTTCATCAGGAACTATGCACATGTCACTGCCCCACTAACAAATCTCCTAAAAAGAAATTCTTTTCAATGGGATGATGAAGCAAGAAGATGCTTTGAAACGTTGAAACAAATTATGTCTTCAACTCCCGTTTTGGCAACACCTGATTTTGCAAAACCATTCGTAATCGAATGTGATGCTTCAGGGTTTGGGATAGGAGCTGTGCTAATGCAAGAAGGTCATCCAATCGCTTTTGAAAGCAGGAAGTTGAACAAAAGAGAATACCTACAGTCTACCTACAACAAGGAAATGCTTGCCATCATGCATGCATTAACTAAATGGCGACAATACCTTTTGGGAAGTAAATTCCTAATCCGAACAGATCATAATAGTCTACAACACTTGTTACAGCAGAAGACATTAACAACCGAGCAACAAAAATGGATAGAGAAAATATCTACCTTCGATATGGAGATCCTACATAAAAGAGGGAAGGACAATGTAGTAGCTGATGCTTTATCAAGGAAAGATGAAGAGATACAAGTCTACGCCGTATCCATGGTGATCCCAGAATTTTTGGACGAAATTCGTAAGGAATATGCCAAGAATTCAGAGGTTTGCTCCATAATTAACAACATAAATCAGTATCCGAAGTTTGAATGGAAGAATGAACTGTTATGGTACAAAGGACGTATTTACTTAAGTTCCAATTCCAGTTTTAAGACCAAGGTGCTTAAAGAATCACATGATTGCCCAGCCGCTGGTCATGTAGGAATTTTTAAAACCTACTATAATGCAAGGCAATCATTCTTTTGGAAGGGTATGTATGCTGACATTCACAAGTATGTTGCAGATTGTGACATTTGTCAGCGGAATAAAACTGAGAATATCTCAAGTCCGGGGTTACTCCATCCGTTACATATTCCGAATAAGAAATGGGAGGAAATTTCAATGGATTTCATTGAAGGTCTACCCATATCAGATGGAAAAGACAAAATACTAGTTGTGGTAGACAGGCTAACCAAATATGCACATTTTGTTGGAGTGAAGAAAACTGATTCGGCAAAAGAAACAGCCGAAGTTTTTTGTAAAAATGTCTACAAATTACATGGTTTTCCGAAGATTATAGTAAGTGATAGGGATGCCAAGTTTAAAGGGAACTTTTGGAGAGAGTTTTGCAAGCAAATTGGAACGTCTCTTAACATGAGCTCAGCTTATCATCCCCAAACAGATGGACAGACAGAAGTTGTCAATAAATGCTTAGAAACCTACCTCCGTTGTTTTGTGACTGATAAGCAAAATAAATGGTTCCGATGGCTACATCTTGCAGAATGGTGGTATAATTCTACTTATCATACATCTGCAAGAATGACACCATTTCAAGCCCTATATGGATATGAACCCCCAAAATGGAAGGATTTCATCACCAACCAAGCAAGGGTCGCATCAGTAAATGACCATTTAGAAGAAAACCAAAAGGTTGTCCAAGTACTTAAAGAGAATTTGAATACTGCCAGGAATAGAATGAGACAACAAGAAGATCGACATCGAACAGAACGAGAATTTGAAATTGGAGATTGGGTATATGTAAGACTACAACCCTATAAACAATTATCTCTTAAACAAGGTGGAAAAAATAAGTTGGCTCCACGTTTTTATGGCCCATATCAAATCAATAAGAAGATTAGTCAGGTGGCATATGCATTGGAATTGCCAACTACAAGTCGCATCCACAATGTCTTTCATGTTTCATGTTTGAAAAAGATGATAGGTCAACACCAGAAGGCACAAACAATACTTCCCTTGTTAGATGAAGAAGGAAGAATCATATTCGAGCCCGAATCTATCATTGCTACTAGAGAGAAGAGATTAAGAACGCGAGTCATTAAAGAATACCTCATTAAATGGAAAAATCTTCCCGAAGAAGATGCAACATGGGAATCAGAACAATTTCGACAATTACATTCCTCATTACCATTGCTTTGAGGACAAAGCTCTTTAAAAGGGAGTGGCAATGCTATGTATATTAAATATTGTATCAAATTAATCATTAAATTATTAATTAGTTTAATTGAAGGGACGTAACCCTTCTTAAGAAATGCTCCAACCTTATAAAAGGCGAGCTCTTGTAAAGCATTAAGCATCTTATCAATTCAATTATATATATATTATTCAATATGGATCTCGCGTCCTAAATCTTCTGTCGCACTCTTCAAGCAAATACAACAAAAACTAGTGAAGACACCAGCAAGGATAAGGCGACGACTTATATGAGAACGCGGTTTTGAATGAGGGTGCCTTCAAGTTCGTGCCCAATTGTTCTTTCTAGTGATTAAGGTTCCTGTATTTTAGGAAGGCCTAGCACAATTTCACCATATAGGTACCATAACAGCCATATGCAGAGGAGAAGTTTTACATTATTGACTTTGATAACGCTTATATCACGATATACGAAATCACCATTTGATATTAGGTCCTTCATCACTGTTTGACTAGATTTTACAGGAAATCTGGGTGCCATCTAAGTTGACTCGTGAGTCAAACTCGCCGAGCTGAGTCAAACTCGCGATTTTGACTCAGTCAAACAAGTCAATCTCAATCAACACAAGTTTGGCTCAGCCCGAACTAAATCGGCTCATTTTGAGGGCGATTTGGGTCCAACTCACGATATTCCGAGTTTGAATTGTGATTCCAGTGACTATGGTCATAACCCTCTACCTTGACTTGACTTATACTTTAGCTAGAACTCTAATCTACCAAAACCCTAATCTCTCAATGAGATGTATGGTTGAGATTAGTCTAAATCACTAATGTATTAAACTACACTTTATTAGACTAAACAACTAAAATAAGACTTTCACTTTATTGATAAAGTGAATTATAATATAGATTTGACATGGACAACTTCATGCACTTTTGACACTAAAACTATGTAGAAGTTCCTGTCTAAGCAACAAACATCAACATAACAGTATTTCCAATGATAGAGAATGATCTACAAACCACTTTGGATATTCCAATGGTCTGCTCGCCAAAACACATTTGAACTTAAAATGACTACAACCATCTTTTTTGCATTTTTAATGCTTTAATAGAAATAAAAACACATTTGGAGCTTCAACTACCGCGACATATGAAATAGACTACAGTCAAAAAACCACACAATGAAACACAAATATTTACCCTAGGGAAACCAATGCGGGAAACTCAACATTCAATAAAGGACAATGCCTTCTATCTTCTTGTATTATAGAGATTACAATACGTATCACAAAGCTAACCAAGCTTACAATGAAACTGTGAGACATTATGGTTGTCTTCAGTCATGTACAATATGCTCCCATGTCTTTACTATGTCATCGTCCCCTTCGCACTCTTGCTCATACTATGGAACAACCGGCAACTAGTGAAAAAGTGAACATTGCCCCCCCCCATTATGTTAAGTTTTTTATAGCCAGAATTAGGGTTAGGTTTAGGGTTTTGTAACCCTCTTGGAACCTCCATGATGCTTCTAGAAGTCTCTAGTGGATTCCCACACATTACTAACTCCTCATATTCAAATTATGGTGAGTTGACATGGTCAAAAGTTCAACATTTGGGGAATATTTGGACCAGTACTTTGCCAAGGCCATGGCTTCTACATACGAACTCAAGTTTAGGTGTACAATAGCTTGTTGGAAAGATCTCAATGAGAAAAACAATATCTTTCTTGGATAAGGAAAGGCTACAACAATCTTTGTCCACCACCACGCCCAAAAACATTGATTAGGGCCCCAAAAATGCGACAGAAGTTGATGACCCAAATTTGACGAAATCAATACCTTCTCTGAGATGTCCCAAGAGCATCAATAAAGTCATATGGTACATTAATAGATCCTTTTTGGATCAAAAAAAATCCAAAGGGATAAGTGCTATAGTGTTCAAAGTGGCAAAGAAATTCGAAGGAAGAAGTGCAAGTGTGTGAACCAAGTTTTATCACATTAATTAGAATTAGAGTGGTGGTGTTGAAATGATGATAATCTTCACTTGTGGTTACTTGACATTATGGTTATGTGCCTCATAATTGAATTACTAGGTTTTGTTTTAATAACCAACCTAGTCCAGGTGTGGCAGGTGAGGGGGGGTGCTCATTGACCCAAAAGGAAAACAAGTAACAACATATGCTTGGGAATTGGACAAAACAACCAACAATCAAGCTGAAGTGCTTGCATTAATGCAGGGCTTAAGAATAGCCAAACAAATGAACCTAAAGAATATCCAAGTCTTTGGAGGCTCGACCATCATCATTAGATACATGAACTCTCGATCTTCTCCTCAAGATTGTGGGCTTAGCAAAATCATCCCATGGATATCCACTTGGATACTCTAGCCTTTGAAAAAATAAAAAACCATCATATTTTCTGAGGTCTAAATTCCAAAGCTAACAAAATAGCAAACATTGCATGTTTTTTTCCCTATGGTGACATGGAAAAAGGGTGAATAGCTAAGTCACGTGACACGATGACAAGGGACATAGAGGACACATGGATACAAGTATCCACCACGAGACACAATGACCCCAAAAATAGGACACAAGGGACAAATTATATATATATATATATATATATATATATATATAAAATAGCAAGCATTGCATGTTTTCTTCCCTATGTTGACATGGGGGTGAGCAACTAAGTCACATGACACGATGACACGGGACACAGAGGACACATGGATACAAGTATCCACCACGAGACACGATGACCCCAAAAATAGGACACAAGGGACACATTATATATATACATATATATATATATTAAAAATTTATATATTTTTTAAGAAATATATATATTAAAAAAATTAACATAAAGATCCAAATTTCTTAAAAACTATATACTACATCGATCATTCAATGATGAATCATGATCAAGCACACAAGAATAATAGACGTTTAGAGCCATAAATTGCATACTTCTCATTAAGTCATCAAAATCAAAATGTATTACACAAATATCAAGAGAATGCCACTAGAAAATACGTAGATACAAAATAGGGAAGAATCTCACAGCTGGTCAGTGATACTAGCCAGCCACTATTAATAGTCCTCCAACTCCTCCATGGCAAAATCACCATCATTGTCACTGCTCTCTCCTCCATCCTCCTCCTTTGCACCCAATCCAAGATTTGTTGTTGCATCTGCTAGCGTGGAGGATGACCCCTCAAAAGGCTCATCATCAAAAGTGACCGACTATAGCACTAGGTCATTAAGATACATTGACTAATGCGAACTCCACATTGTCGTCCAAACCCATATCATTAGGAAACACATCCCACATCTTTGTCTTTCCCTTCAACCACTCCTACATCTGCTTGTAAACAAGACGAAGGTTGATGCGCACATACACCATCGCCTCTGCCCTTGACTGCTCAAGCCTGCTCTTTCTCAAACTGTACAAATTCCCATATGTGCTCCAGTTCACCTCACAACAAGAGGATGAAGTAACCTAACAGAGTGTTAATGTAATTGTAACTTCGGAAGATATTCACTTGTATATTTTATATTGTATTTGTATTTTATTATTGTACCTTCGACGGAAATGTTTATTCCTCCGATCGGGAAAGTCATGACTCATTATTGTATTTGGGTCATGTAAAGTCATTGAGGTTAACCCTCCATTGTAAGTCGGGGCAGTAGACCCCAGAGTTAAGTTGTAAATGGGTTATTAGACTCTCCTAGAGAAGTCGGCCCAATCAAGTACAACTAGGGGCCGACCTAGTTGGGGTAAAGGTCAAGTGAAAGTTAAAGTATAAATAATGAGGGTGCCTCTCTCATTTGCATCATTCACTCACTCACTCACTTTGCATTAGTGAGAAGAAGGACAAGTTCGCACAAGTGGAAAAGAGAGAAGCTGTTGAAGACCATTTCTATTTTTGGGTATTTTACTTTTGTGACATTGTATTGGTGATCATTCTATCTTTGAGGAAGTTGTGGGGTTTGCTCCTTTATGGTTTCCCCTAGGAAAATCTTTGTGTCTCTTGTGTTTATGCTATGCTTGTTATTCTCTTTGTTAGATCCTAGATAACCATTGATTAAAAGTTGAAAAACTAACATGGTATCAGAGCTAACCTAAGAAGAAGACACTGTGCAGTTGCAGAAGCTAGGGCTTCTTATTTTTTGGACTTCTCTCCATAGATCATCAACAAAAAGAGGCTAGGCTAACTCACCTTGGGAGGTCGCATCTTTTTGTCGAAGCAGAAGTTAATTCTAAGCATTTTCACTTTTTGGCCTGTCACTACTGCGGGAAATTAGGGCTTTTCACAGAATTGGAATTTTGGAGTGCAATCAACATAGGGAAGTGCTCCTCCTCAAAATCGAAATTTAGGGACCAACATCGAAGTTTTTGGTTGGGTAAAACTCCCGGAAAGTCAAACCCTAATTTGACTCTAAACCAGAAAAACCAGAAAACCAGGAAAAGCCAGAAACTGCAGATCCGAAATTCGCAAGTCAATTTTCAAGTGTGAATTTTTGGAATCTTTAAAAACCAAGTGTACCAGCATACTCGCCTCATCCAGGCACATCTTCCTGTGAAAACAGAATTCAATTCCGAGAATTTTCATTTTTCGGCCCATCACTACAGCGAGAGGAAAACTAGGGCATCAGATATTTTGGGTTTCTATTCACTGATTTAGGAAAGTTAGTACATTGGACAACTCACCTTGAGGAGGTGCATCTATCTGTCCATTCAAAAGTTCCAAATTCCAACTTTGGAAAATTAGGGTTTCTCTAACAAACCCTAGCCAGCTCCAAAACCAGTTTCAGCAAATCAAAGTGGTAAGACCTAAAAGCTTTTCTATTTCCATTTGAAGTTCTCATTAAAGATGTCTCACCACACCAAGCTTGAGGATTAGCTTGAAGGGGCTAATAACTTCCGAGCATGGAAGTATAGGATTGGGCTTGTCCTAGAAGAGAATGAATTGGACACCTATGTGAATGAAGAGGTTCCAGTTCCAGAGGGAGATGAGGCTAAAGCCTTACACAAGAAGAACTTGGTTAAGGCCAAGAGGATCATTGTTGATTCTATTAAGGATCATCTCATCCCACATGTGTCATCCTTGAAAACACCTAAAGAGATGTTTGACTCCTTGACCAAGCTATTTGAAGGAAAGAATATAAATCGGAAGATGACCTTGCGAAACCAGTTGAAGAATGTGAAGATACAAAATGCAGAGACCATGCAGTCCTATTTTACAAGGGTCTCTCAAATCAAGGAGCAACTTGAAGCTGTGGGAGAAGATGTAGAAAATGGAGAAATTGTGATGACCACCTTGAATGGTCTCCCTAGATCATGGGACTCTTTCATTCAAGGGATTTGTGCTAGAAGGAAGTTAATCACACTCAATAAGCTGTGGGAGGAATGCTCACAAGAAGAAGCTCGACTTGTAGCTCGAGAAGAGAAGATGGGAGCAAACGGCAATCAAGCTCTGACAGCACACTCCAAGAGGAATAACAACGAGAGGGAGAACCATCATCACAGTAAGAAAAAGAAACACCACCACCAAACTCAGAGGGAGAACTTTAGAAGATCCAGAAAAAATCTATCTAACATTAGATGCTATACATGTGATGAGAAGGGACACTACTCCAGAGATTGTCCCGGAAATAGAAGTGGCTCCAACAAGAAGAAGACCAACAAGAAAAGACACCATGCTCACACCGCGAAAGATGAGAACCTACAAGAAAGAGAACCAGAGAAGAAAGTGAAGAATATTCAAGTGATGAAGAATATGTATTGTAATGAAGGTAACCAGTTACATGGGTTCATTCAAAAGTTCCACCTCATAAAGTGAAACTAGAGATGACTTTCAGTATTACATGAAAGGAGTAGAAGAAGCTACTGCAGAGTTGGACTCCGGAAAACAAATAAAGATCAATAATCTATGGAAGAATCTCTCATCCATTTTCAGCATTGGTTAAGGAAGCAAAAGATCAAGAGGGAGCACACTCCAGTAGTTCCTGCAAGGAAGCAAAGATTGAGAGGGAGTCCACCCAACAACCAAACAAAGATAAGTATTTGAATTGTCATTTCTTGTATATCTGATTACTTAAATAATATTATTCAGTCATGTACATACTTATGCTCCTAGATTTAGGATGTATATCATGCATGTTAGAAAAGTTGCATTAATGAACAAGATACTACTAATATGCAAGTAATGGGTACGTGGCCTATGGTACTGTACAACATCCCATTGCTACTTATCTAGAATAAAACCTCTTTGCTAACATGTTGGGAGTAGTGCACACTCTTAACAATGTTCTGGTAAAGATGGAAGGCATCTAGGAAGTTACCATATGAATACGAGATATGAATGAATATTGTGTTGAATCATTGGCTAAGATAATTGCATGACTGTATGACCTATGTCTTTATGCGTAAGAATTTGTTCTGAAAACTATGAGATGTTTCTAATCATGTAATTGAACTTGACTTGTAGGAAAGATTGTGTACCATCACCTACAAGAGAGACTTGTTTCGAAGAACAAGCGACGAAGATCAAGAAAACTACCTATTGAAGACACTGAAGAACCTGAAGCTCCCAGGACCAGAGATGCAGTAATGGAAGAAGCAATTCCAGAAGATAACAAAGACTGCGAGATAGAAGACCCATAGGAACTTGTAGATCCACCCCGTGAGAAGAATTCTCACAAGATGAAACCAGCATGGGTACGAGAGGCAATTCAAAATGCAGAGAGATATGGAGCTCCAGAAGGAATGCACAGAGAAAGCAAGAGACCGAGGCCATACTCCAGTTATGTAGCCCTGTTGTGTGACATCATTGACAAGGAACCTGCCAACTATGAAGAAGCGTCAGAGAAGAAGGAATGGAAGGATGCCATGATCGAGGAGTACCAGTCGATCATGAAGAATGATGTCTGGGATGTGGTCCCAAGACCAGTAGGGAAGTCTGTTGTGACTTCCAAGTGGATCTACAAGATCAAGCATGTTGCAGATGGCAGCATAGAGAAACACAAGGCAAGGCTCGTGGCACGTGGCTTCTTCCAGAAGGAAGGGATAGATTATGAGGAGACATTTGCACCTGTAGCTAGATACACTTCCATCAGATCAGTACTTGCTCTAGCTGCAGTGATGAAATGGAAGGTACACCAAATGGATGTCAAGACAGCTTTCTTGAATGGTGTAGTGGAAGAGGAAGTGTATGTGGAGCAGCCACTCGGATTTGAGACACGTGATAGGGCAACTCATGTGTGCAAATTGAAGAAGGCCTTGTATGGATTGACACAGGCACCTAGGACGTGGTACGGATAGACAGCTTCCTGACTAGTTTGGGCTTTACCAAGAGTAAAGCGAATTCCAACCTTTACTACAAAGTTGAGCAAGGGAACCCAGTGATACTTCTACTCTATGACCTGTTTGTGATAGGTGAGGATGGGCTTATTGTAGACACGAAGAGGAAGCCTGCTGCCGAGTTCGAGATGAAGGACTTGGGCATTATGCATTATTTTCTAGGTATGGAGGTGTGGCAGAGTGCGAATGGAATCTTCCTTGGATAAGGGAAGTATGCAGTAGAGATCCTGAAGAGGTTCGGGATGATGGACTGCAAGGCCATGGCCACACCTATGGCATCGAACCTAAAGCTATTGAGTGATGCTTCATCAAAGTCGGTTGATGCCAGAATGTATCGTCAGATGATTGGATCTTTGATGTACCTGACAAATACGAGACCAGATATTTGCTTTGCTATGAACACATTGAGCAAGTTCCTAACAAATCCGAGACATGTTCACTTGATTGTTGCAAAGCATATTCTGAGGTACCTGAAGGGTACGGTTGAATACGGGCTCAAGTATGATGCGAATCAGAAGATTAACCTGGAGGGTTATGTTGATTCGGATTGGGCAGGCAGTGCCACTGATAGGAAGAGCACTTCGGGGTGTTCCTTCAGTATGGGATCAGGTGTGATCTCTTGGTTTAGCAGGAAGCAGTCCCGCGTGGCACTGGGTACAGCCGAAACAGAGTATGTCACAGCTTGTTCGGCTAGTTGTGAGGCAGTATGGCTTAGGAAGCTACTGTCTGATTTGTTTGATCTCCAGTTGGATGCGACTTGTATATTTTGTGACAACCAGGGTTGTGTGAAGTTGTCTAAGAACCCGGTGTTCCATGACAAGTTGAAGCACATTGAGATCAAGTACCACTATATCAGGGATATGGTGTAGAGAGGAGCAGTGAAGCTCCAGTATGTTGCGACGGACGAGCAAATAGCCGATGTGTTGACCAAGCCACTAGCCAGAGTGAAGTTCGACTACTTCAGAGAGAAGCTTGATGTACTCCAGTTCGAGGTTCCTTCCAAGGGGAAGTGATGAATCCGGAAGACGCATATGGACATGAGCCATTCTCACATGGTGGTAGGTGTGTCCTCCCATGGTGCAGATGTAAGGGCTGGAGCCATTCTCACATGGTGGTAGGTGTGTCCTCCCACGGTGCAGATGTAAGGGCTGGAGCCATTCTCACATGGTGGTAGGTGTGTCCTCCCATGGTGCAGATGTAAGGGTTGGGGCCATTCCGACATGGTTGTAGGTTTGTCTTCCCATGGTCGTTGATATAAGTGCTGAGCCATTCCAGCATGGTTGAGGTTTGTCTTCCCATGGTTGTTGATGTAAGTGTTGTGCCTTTCCGGCATGGTTGAGGTTTGTCTTCCCATGGCCGTTGATGTAAGTGCTAAGCCTTTCCCGAATGGTAGTAGGTTTGTCCTCCCATGTCGGTTGATGTAAGTGTTGTGTGATGTGTATCTGGGCTATGCTCTGTTGACATTGAGATGATCTGGACGTGATGAGGCAACAGTAGGAGACGCAAGTTTTTGCAGAGGCAATATAATTAGTCCTGGGTTGTACGCGGGTTTTTGCAGAGGCAATATAATAAGTCCTGAGCTGTACACAGGTTTTTGCAGAGGCAATATAATAAGTCCTGGGCTTTACGCAGGTTTTTGCAGAGGCAATATAATAAGTCCTGGGCTTTACGTAGGTTTTTGCAGAGGCAATATAATAAGTCCTGGGTTATACCTACTTGATGGCTTGCTCGCAAAGATGATGAAGACCTACATGGAGGCTAGGCCTACATCCAGCATGAAAAAGGGTTGGCTCTATAGAAATTCCTATGACGAGAAGAACTAAGAGATAGCACCAATCATGGTTGAGATGACGAGGATTGCAGCAGCAGTGACGACGACGATCCAGTGTTGATGATGATGCTCCAGCATTGTTGATCCAGCGACGAAGACTTGTGTTGATGACTGTATCAAGAGAATACCTTCCTAGTTAAGAAGGAGTGTTAATGTAATTGTAACTTCGGAAGATATTCACTTGTATATTTTATATTATATTTGTATTTTATTATTGTACCTCCGATGGAGATGTTTATTCCTCTGGTCGGGAAAGTCATTATTGTATTTAGGTCATGTAAAGTCATTGAGGTTAACCCTCCATTGTAAGTCGAGGCATTAGACCCCAGATTTAAGTTGTAAATGGGTTATTAGAATCTCCTAGAGAAGTCGGCCCATTCAGGTACAACTAGGGGCCGACCTAGTTGGGGTAAAGGTCAAGTGAACGTTAAAGTATAAATAGAGAGGGTGCCTCTCTCATTTGCATCATTCACTCACTCACTCACTTCGCATTAGTGAGAAGAAGGACAAGTTCGCACAAGTGGAGAAGAGAGAAGTTGTTGAAGACCATTTCTATTTTTGGGTTTTACTTTTGTGACATTGTATTGGTGATCATTCTATCTCTGAGGAAGTAGCGGGGTTTTCTCCTTTATGGTTTCCCTGAGGAAAATCTTTGTGTCTCTTGTGTTTATGCTGTGCTTGTTATTCTCTCAGTAAGATCCTAGATAACTATTGATTAAAAGTTGAAAAACTAACAGAGATGACCCTCATGGCTAACAGTTGTAGAATAGGGCATGATGCACCATTGTTAAAATTTAACTTTTGATAGCAATAACAGACTGTAAATAAAATAGTGCAAAGATAGATAGCAGTAAACACACATCCACAAAAATTGAACACAGTATTTTTCACGGGGAAACCTTTCAAGGACAAAAACGCCAAAGCATTTAATAATAGTTTATCTCCTGAATGAGATGACTGAGTTTTACAATGGTAGGCTAAGAACAAGCCTCTTCAACAAATTAGAATATTGATCAAGAAGAACCTTGTACAATGACTAAAGATGTTGCCTGGAGCAATTTCAAACACAGTCAACTTGTACAAGCCTGTAACTGCCAGAAGTTGCTCGTGTATACTTTACTGAGGGGGCTGAGATTTTCTGCTGGGCTGTGATGACCTGTTCAAGACTGCCCAGAAGTCGATGTGCTTTGACCTGTCGTGAAGGCTCCAGCTTTAATCTCTTTTCTTTTGGCACATGGATGTAGACTGGAGTGCCAAAGATCCTCATGTGGTCAACTGCAGGTTTCTTACCTGTAAAGACTTCTTCTGGAGTCTTTTCTCCCAAAATGGCATGAGGACTTCTGTTTTGAATGTAGACAGTAGTACCAGCAGCCTCAACCCAGAGAGACAAAGGAAGATCTAGATCACACAACATGGCTCTAGCAGCCTCACAAACTGTTCTGTTCTTCGTTTCTACAACCCCATTTTGTTGGGGGTTGTAAGGTACAGTCAACTCCCTCTTAATTCCTGCTTCTTGGCAAAAGGCATCAAAATCATTAGATTCAAACTCACCTCCATTGTCCGACCTCAAGATACGGATGTGTCTTCCTGTCTGATTTTCAATCAGCACCTTGAACTCCTTGAACTTATCAAAAGTTTCACTTTTAGCCTTTAGAAAGTAAATCCAAGATTTACGAGAGTAATCATCAATGAACAATACATAGTATAAACAACCACTTAAAGAAGGTGAAGACATCGGTCCACAAATGTCAGAGTGAATCAAATCTAAAATCCCTTTTGATCTGCTGTTACTCTTTAAAAAAAATTTCTTGGAATTTTTACCAAGGGCACAGCCTTTGCAAATACCACTATGTTCATTAGAAAACTCAGGCATACCTGTAACCATCTTTTGAAGACCAGGGAGAGCTGTATAATGAAGGTGCCCAAACCTTCGGTGCCATAACTCACAAGGGTTGATTGTACTGTGAACCAATGCTTGAGTAGAATGCCCAGATGCCTTGTAAAGGCCTCCCTCTCGAACCCCAATCAATTCAGCTGCACTCAACCTTTCATTCTTTGACCACAACAGAACCTTTTTGT
Organism: Larix kaempferi; assembly: GCA_027924585.1. NCBI lineage: Eukaryota > Viridiplantae > Streptophyta > Pinopsida > Pinales > Pinaceae > Larix > Larix kaempferi. Next base: position 3,556,514 of record BSBM01000451.1, on the reverse strand, counting down.
CCATGAATACAACTCTGTAGCCTTTATCTTCTAAGCCAGCAACAGAAAGGAGATTTTTCTTCAAGCCTGGAACATACAGTATGTCTTCAATGTGCAACATGATCCCTGAATCAAGTTGAAATGAAACTGAACCCACTCCCTCAATTTTGTAGGTGGAGTCATCTCCATGTTCTACTTGAGTGGCAAACTTCTTCTTTCTGTAACTTGCAAGAACTTCACGGGAACTTGTCATATGTTTTGAGGCTCCACTGTCCACCAACCAAGAATTTGAATTGTTGGTGATGGAACCTGTTAGAGCAGAAATCAAGTAGTATTCTCTTCTTGACTCTTCTTCCTTGGAAGACTTGGCATTCTTCTTCTTCTTTGGTTCTTCTTCTTCAGCTGTAGATGCCTGGAACCTTCTTTGTGGCTGCCTGCAATCTCTAGCATAATGTCCCTTTTTGTGACAGTTAAAACATTCAATTTGTGACATATCAATTTGCTTACCTTGTGTCTTGTTCTCTTTCTTCTTGGGAGGGAAGGGTTTCTTGAACTTTTTCTTAGTCTTGGCTGTTAGTGCAAGATTCCTTTCCTTAGGACCCTTAGTTCTGCTTTGAACTCTGCCTTCTTCTTCCAAACAGTCATGCCAAAGTCTCTCAAAATCTGGCTGAGTCTCACGTCAACTCACAGAAGCCAATAAAGTTTCCCAAGAATTTGGAAGGCCATCAAAAACAGTTTGTACAAGGTCATCATCGTCTACTGTAACCCCAATAGCAAAAAGTTGATCTCTTACCTGAGCAATGTTTGTGAAGGAGGCCACTCCTTCATCTTTTTCCATCTTCAATGTACAATGCCTGTTTTTCAAAACTCTCTTTTGACTGGGTGTTGTGCTTTCTTTTCGTAGAGATTTGTCAAAGTGTCAAAACATTCCTTGGCTGTCTTCAGTGGTGTTATGGCAGACATTATGTTCTCCTTGACTGAGTCATAAATAATCCTTCTTGCCTTGGCTTGCTTCTTCTTGAACGCTTCCCTTCCTGTATTTGATGTGGGCTCTTCTACAACATTGATGACCAAGTCATCAAGGTCATTCTCTTCCAAGGTGGCCATAAGCCTTGCTTTCCATGAATTGAAATTGGTTGAACCCTCAAGCCTGTCTTCTGGTCTGAAAGTGGCAGAAGAAGCCATCTCTAATCCACTGAGGGTCTACTATCTCAATCTATACTGTCCCAAGGTCTATGGAAGGTACAGTCACCTGCTCAAATGTTGTATACTTCACGAGCAGAGCTCTGAAACCATGTTAAAATTTAACTTTTGATAGCAGTGACAGACTGTAAATAAAATAGTGCAGAGATAGCTAGCAGTAAACACACATCCACAAAAATTGAACACAGTATTTTTCACGGGGAAACCTTTCAAGGACAAAAACCCCAAAGCAATTAATAATAGTTTATCTCCTGAATGAGATGACTGAGTTTTACAATGGTAGGCTAAGAACAAGCCTCTTCAACAAATTAGAATATTGATCAAGAAGAACCCTGTACAATGACTGAAGATGTTGCCTGGAGCAGTTTCAAACACAGTCAACCTATACAAGCCTGTAACTGCCAGAAGTTGCTGGTGTATACTTTACTGAGGGGGCCGAGATTTTCTGCTGGGCTGTCATAACCTGTTCAGGACTGCCGTGGACTGCTATAACCTGTGGGTGCATTGTTAGGGCTGCCAAACTCATGGACAGATCTTGATAAAATTCTTATGCACAGATAGTTGCCCTAACTGGACTTGGGTGCTTGGATGAGAGCCCTAGCAGGGCTAATATACACTGCAGAAAACTTCAAATGCAATTCAGGTGGCAGCAAACCCTAGCTGAGATAGGGTACTTTAAATCAGCAAAAAATAGAACCCAGTAGAAAATAGAACCACCCATGAGCTGATTAAAGGAAACAGAAAAATCCACGAGCTGAGCATAGAAGATACACTCTAAATTCATTGATAAAATGAGAAAAACTTCCTTCTTTTATAGTGAGTCGAAATGGAAAAAATAAAAAATATATTGGGGCCGACTTGACTTTAAATATATATATTTTTTCCTTTTAATACTAAGCTGAGCCGACCCATGAATATATATATATATATTTCTTTTAACTGAGCCGACCCATGAATATATATATATATATATATATTATTTTTTCTTTTTCTTTTTTTCTTCAAAAGGTGGGTACACGGACCAGGCCAAGTTATACTTGGGTTTCATGGTTCTTCAAATGGTTACAATAAGCCATCCAGGTGTTCTTCAATGATCCATTCATGTCCACTCCAAGTACATCATCATTAGGAGAATTATTAATTGCTTTTACTTCACCCTCCTTGTTTCCACCAAAATCCAGTGCTAGGTATTTCCACAAGGGTTGATCAGTGCCTTGAGAAGGTCCCATAGCCCATAGATCAAGGGGAGGAGTACACCACTTGCCTAGACCCGGTCTAGGGCTTATAGTGAAATCCTGGTAACTGACCAGGTGCCTCCATTCTCCCAAAGAATGGCTCTCAGCCCCAGGCTGAGCTTCCAGTCCCAAACTGGATTATTATCCTGGTAACTGACCACGTGCCTCCATTCTCCCAGAGAATGGCTCTCAGCCCCAGGCTGAGTTTCCAATCCCAGACTGGGTCAATATCCTGGTAACTAACCAGGTGCCTCCATTCTCCCAGAGAATGGCACTCGATGCTGCTCAGAAAAATCAACACCCATGAGTTTCCCACCAACCATAGGGCTTCTTGACCTCCTTGTCTCCAAGAACATCATACCCTCCAAATCTCCCAGTGCCAGTGGAGAACTCCATGGAGCCCCCCTCCACCTTCTGAAGGGATGCTCAATCCTGATATATCTTTCTAAATGCTAGCTTCCCCTGTAAAATCTCGCCATCCATGTGAGGAGGGGAACTGCGAGAGGACTCACCATTGAGCTACTCATGATTGTAGAACCTAAGATTCAATGAGTGAGCCAAGCAATGCAAAGGTGTGTAATTCTTATCCCACCTAGCTGCAATTCTTATCCCACCTAGCGATAAGAATATCCTGTATGGTGGACCATAAGTTCTCAGTTGATGTCCCATACTCAGAACACTCATTCTGCATAACAATGGTCTTCGCAGACTCAATCATGGAATCCCACCCCTCATAAACATCTCCTAAGATGGGTCTGTCTGGGTCTGCAAACTGCAACAAAGAAATGATAGGGTCCATTATCTTAATGGCAAGATCTACCCTCTCCCGCCAAACATCTTCTAGCACTATGTACTTTACCTTTTTTAAAGCATCTTGATCCATCTTTCTCCAAAAAGATGAAAACTCTGAAATAACAATGGCCCCAAGAGCAACCTTGACCTCCCTCAACCTCTTAAGCATGATGAATGAAGAAGCAAACTGAGTATCTACAACCTTCAACAATAATGAGATATATTGTGAGAGCATTGGTATGGTTTTGTAAAAAATTGTGGATATGGCATGCATCATCAATAAGATTGCCAATCCATGTCACATTGGAAGCAATAGATTTAAGAGCTAAATTCAAAGAATGAACAATGCAAGGTGTCCAAAACATTTGTGGATATTTAGCTTCCACAAACATGCCAACAACTTTGCAAATAGGTGTATTATCAATTATGATTTGCACACAAGAATCGACACCTACATCTTCAATAACTTTAATGAACAACTCACCCATATATTGTGCATCCTTGTATTTCCCTAGAGCATCCATTGCTTTCAAGAAGACCAGTCTTCTCCCCAGATTATACAATCCTAAAATTATAATCACCCAGCTTCTCCCCAGATTACACAATCCTAAAATTGTGAAGCACAGGGCGATGGTATGTCTCAGGTGATGTGGTATTAATCAACCTTGAGCTCAATCCTGGAGCAAACAATCTGGAATGTCTCAGCCTCCAGACACCTCATTTTTTGCACGCCACTAACTCTGGTTTCGGTGAGTGTTTTCATCATGTTCCCGTTCTCTAGTTTTGTTGTGTTCTTTCGGTCTCGTATTTAATTCTCTTCTCCCTCTTGGTGTGAAGAAATAGCACCCCCATGCAATGTTGCTATTACACCTCAAAAGACATTCAACTATCCCCCTTTGCCGACCTATGCAGGTCACTCCTTATTGTAGGTTCAGGTTGCTGGAGAATGGCATCCCATAACCATTCTAGATGATGCATCCATGCAGAATTGCAGAAAGCCATTAAGCAGTGGAAGAGAATAAGCGATGAGCGTCATGATTCAATGGTAGAGGTTCTGAGCTGATGGGAGAATTAGAGAAAGGACTGGGAAAGTAGAAATGCCAAGAAAGTTAAAAGTCCTCATGAGGCAATAAATACTGATGAAGGCCCAACAAGAGAGACATAGGAGCAAATATTAATGTTGGAGATAGACAATGAAACCAAAAAGAAGAAAATGGAAAAGGAGATGCTAAAGTCAAAGAGTTCCCAGAAATACTAAATGGTAATGCAGCTTGAGCTGAAACAAAGCCCAGGATTTGAAGAGCTAAGCACTGTGGTCTCACATGAAGCTTCAGTTGGCTCCCCAAGAGTGGCAGCCATAGAGGAAGATACGGTGGAACAATCACCATAAGTGAGGGAGCAACAAGAAAACTCCTACCTTGCCTCAACTACAATTCAAGGAATGCCCAGCACCTTTGGGCAAGTTTAGTTTGCTCCTCTCTTTCTTATGTTTTGCAAAACTTTCCTTTTACTAGGACAGTTTGTAAGGCCGTATACCAGCTATAGTCTGAAGTTTTTTTGGAAATTAGCCTCTTTTGGAAAATATTGGGACAGTTTTGAATTTCGCCACAGTTTTGTCATGAATACTCTGTCAGTTTGCTGTTTTGTACTTATTGGTTGTATGGTTAAGCCAAAGCCCCTAGCTTTTTTAATACAAACCCTTAACTGTTTTTTCTCAAAAAAAAAACAACCTAGTCAACGTTACTTTATATTATTCTAAGCAGCTAAGGTCAACCTAGGCATTTGTGTGGACCCATAACCCCACCTCATAAGTTGTTAATGAATAGACACCTCGTGAGTCATTTGTAACAACTGATTCATTCATGAGTGATTGATTCTTTTGCCTGAGGGCACCATATCTCTTGCTCTCTTGTTCATAGGTTCACTTCTCTTTATGTGATATTTTTGTTCAACGTTTATGCTGGATTAGGGTTTTCTTAAGTGTTACTGTTTACTCCAGATCCACAGTCTCTTTATCATTCCGAAAGATGGTTTCACATGGACCTTGATCAAGCCCACAAGGGCATGCATTCAATTTCTTGAATTTCTTTAGGTAACTTTAGTTAGAGTTTACAATTCAATTTCAATTGTCCGCTTAAAGGAAGGGGCAATTGTTGGAAAATAGCGCAACTTCGGAAGTTATTCTTATTGTATTTTATTATATTGTTGTTGTACCTCCTACGGGAGAAGATATTGATGTATTTGATCATGTAAACCTTGGGGTGAAAACACGCAAAGAAAAGATTTATTAAAGATTAATTTTATCTTCCCCCAAGACAAGTCAGCCCTGTCAGTTAGACAAGTCGGCCCAGTAAGGGAAAAAGTCAGCTTTTCATGTGTATATACTATAAATAGAGAGGTTGTTTGCCTCATTTGGTCACTCACTCAACTCAAGCAATTCGCTCAAGGAGAGAGAGAAGCTCACTACTGCAGCTAGGAGAAGTGATTTTTGGGGTTTTCACTTGGAGAAAATTTATCTTTCTCTCTTTTGTATCTGTACTCTGTTCTCGGGACTGATTATCTCTATACAAAGGTTGCTGGGTTTTCTCCCTGTTGGGTTTCCCAGGGTAAAACTTTGTGTCTATTGTTTCTGTGCTTGGTTGTTCTTCTAGTGATCCTGTTTTATTATGTACATTTGATTATACTACTAGAATTATATAAAAACTAACAGCAATTCTACTCTATGAGTTACTAAGCTCTTCAAAACCCCACTCTTGCCTTTTGAATTAGTTAAGTGTTTTTCATGATCAGCTAATTGGATTCACCATGTACATTCAAACATAGAATGTTTTCAAAACACTTCATTTTTCATTATTGGACCAATTTCATTCTAAATAATGTTCATAGTAAATTTCAACCCCTTTTATTTGTAATTCTAGTTCCTAACTTCCGAACTAATCTTTTGGATTATCCCTTTTCTTTCTTTCTTGAACCAATTCCCTGCTCTTATTTACATTCATGACAAGCAGGGTGGAGCTAAAAGAGAAATCCAATATTTGGCATATGATCACAAGATTCACATACTAAAAGCAAACAGAAAGAATTTCAGCACATGGCTCATGGCCACTGTGATCAACTCTTGAACTTATTTTGTCATGAAAACATACAGATGAAATATTAATAACAGCAATCTGATCACCTGATCCATAAGAATAGGTAGCTACTGTTATTCTCAGTGACCGCTTTCCCCATAACTCAAACTAGCTATCATTCAGATTTTTTATTTGAAGAGTGATTGAACTACTTACTGAATATTTGTTTGATCCAATTTGTCTCTCAAAAACTCTAAAATAGTACAACAGGTAGAGTCCAAACATCAACTCTGAGGTTGATGAAAATACAAACACAGATGTGACCAACCTCCAAAGGTGAAGCTTCTTCACAATTGCCTGTCAGGGAAAAAAGGTAAAGGAACATTAACTTTAATGCATAGTTACTTGTTGGAGAAAATAAAGAAAACTTAAATGAAATAACCTGGAAAGGTAGGCTGGAGAAGATAGTCAGATATAGTTTTACTTCATTGCTTTTAGCAAAATAATAATGTAAAATACAAATGCAAATGAGTTAATAACAGTAGTAATATACCTATTTATAATTCCATGGAGCCATTTCAAATCATGAAAACAAATTAAATATCACGGGTTCTACAACTCATAAACAAATATTGTTGCAGCTACCACAGAAGCCTTAAACAATTATTGTTGCAGCTACCGCAGAAGCCTTAAACAATTATTGTTGCAGTTATATGATTGGTCCCAAGTCAAAGAACTATCCGGTGTATGATTACAATCTAATTACTGGAAACAGTTTTCAGAATCACTTTTAATAATGGTAAAGAATACCGCACTTTTATGAGGTAGGCCCTCTGTAGAGAAGTTTGGCTCATGACTCATGAGTATGACTCATACTCACAAGTTTAGTGCAATTCAGATTAACTTGACAAGTTTGACTCGCAACTCAAACTAAGTTTTCTGTCTGAAAAAGATAGAAAAAAAAAGTAAAAAACTCATTTTCCTTCTTTTTCTGACTGGGTTTCACAACAGACAACCAATAGGCAAATGAATTGTCCAAAATCAATAGTATTTTGTAAGTTCTAATATAATCTATATACTTTAAAACAAGTTACTGTTGAAAATTTGCATTTTATGGACATTGTAATCTTCCATGTTATAATGAAAATGACATTTTTTATAATTTATTTTATCATGTCAAAAGGAGCTTTCCTAGGCAGTGAAGTCCCATGTTATTCTCCCCAGTAGAGTGTGATTCTCCAAATAGCATGTCTGCCACTCGTGGGTCGGCACACCCACACAAAGGAGTGGTCGAATAACGAAAGTCATCATTCCCATTCAGTTGGGACAGAGGTCACATACCACTATATGTAAAACGGTGTCCCACCTCCTGACAGGTAGTGGATATTTGATACATTAAAGCCTAAAAAAGCATCCTCAAGAACTTTAATTTAGTGTATCTTTTTTAGTTTCCGGAATCAACTCCCAAGTTTTTCTGGAGTTAGCCTCCAGAATTTTTGCTTGGCCTAGTCATTCTTCAAGTCTGTAGTCTGGCAACTTTGCTAATGGTCCCCAAGACAATGGAGTACATAATACAACGAACAGAGTGCGTAGACAATGATTGAAAGGTTCAGGCTCATTGTGGATTTAAAACGTGACCAATAAATAAAACTGAACCACATTACAATTTACCATGCCTTACTCCTTAGCCAAGGACAAGGGAACTAAGAATCCTAAATGTACTTCATCACAACCTTACAACCAAGATTCGTACTGTAAAGGAAAAACTAATAAATAAATAAAAAGACCACTGCTCTGAGTGTCATAAAGCCGACTATATTTGCTCTCTTACTGTGTATATCCAATAAACCAAATGTTTGAATGGACGGACATTAAAAACAAAAATTAGCATAACTAGAACGGGGCACTACCTGATAAGAGAGGCTGGAGAAGGATGCTCGGCCTTGAGTGGCAGCAATAATTGAGGCCACGCCACAAATAAATACCAATCCCTTAGATACAGGAGCATTCTCTGCAAATTCAGAATTTTATATAAAAATAAAAATATTCCACAATTAAAATCCCAGAAAATAAAAAATAAAAAATTAGTCAATGTAAGCTCCCGTACCCTATCTGAGACCATGGAATTAATGCCCAGTTTGCACGGAGTGTTCTGTTTGGCTAAATTTCACAAACTCGACTACAATTGACAGAATTTAACGGTCTGTAAGAATCGAGCCCTAAATCCCTAGATAAAAAATTTAAAATTAAAATACTTACGAAATCCAGACGGTCCGGCGTTCATTTTAATTGAATTTTGTCGGGAATTGAAGGAGGCTAATGGATGAAATGGTGGAAAAAGATGCAGATCTGCAATGCAGAGGTGAATGAAGAAACGAGGGCCGGCGTCAATTCTTCGAAAATGGAGACCGGTTACTCGTTTTCCTTCGTCAACAGGGATAAAAATTGAAACCTTCGTTGCTCTTGCTCTGTGACGTGGAGTTGAAAATCTTTCAAACGACCTTTATATAATGAAAAGGTGACTTGTGGCTCTTTTTCTTTATTTTTTTCATCAGTCCTAAAAAACCCAACAAAGACCTCGGTGAGTTTTATGGATAAGTATAGAATTTTTATAAAATAATATAATATATTTGACATTATGATTTTTTATGTCTCTCATCTTTGCGTAGCCAGACTCGAATCCGGAGATTACACATTTTTTAAAGTTCCCTTTTGGATAGAAAGTCGAAGGTGGGATATTTAATGTACCAAATTTGTTTTGAATTTTTACATGTTTATTGTTTGAAAATGCATTTAAAGATTTGAATTCTGGTGAGGAGAATATTGAGGTTTTTTAATTATTATTTTAAAAAGTTATGTATTTATTGAATTTTTAATTGGAAATTCGCTACTATTCTAATTAAGGATTTGTTGAGAGGTTGTTGGACCATGTCACGAAACTTGCACGGAGCGTTGAACATTGTGCCAACAATATCCTCCTCAGCAGCGTTATTTGAGTGAGTTTTTAACCCGTGACTCCACTCTGTGATTGAAAAATCTTGATTGCCAAGCTTGGGTATAAACAAAAATTTGGCATATTAGGTGGACAATGGTTGAAAACCCTAGATCCCTCGTTGCAAACCCTTCACAGAACTGGTATGGCCTACTGGTTTGGGCACTTTCTTTGCGATTTGATGTCTTGGCATCCAAGGAGTCAAGTTCTCATTGTTGAGAACCTAGTACCAACCTTGTCAAAAAAGTGAGAAGCTTTCTATTTTGCGCTTTAGTGCGTGGTTATCTGCGGCACTTGTTTTTGTTCTTAGATTGGTTACTTTGGGTGGTTTGCAGTATTTTTCGGTCATTCATTATTTGGTGTTTCAATCACCTTCTTGGTATGGTTGTTATATGGGCAGATATGATGGTTTTCGTGGAGCTCACTCTTATACCCTAGGGCTTTTTGTTTATGCGACAACTCACATGTCTCGTAATAGCTCTAATCGTAATGCCAAAAAATTCAATTTTTTGCAGTGTGGTGGATCTGATGGGGTGCCTTATCTTCAAACCACTCTTCCTCGATCAAACCGATAGGCATATCTTCCTAGGCGTGAGGTGGCGATTGTTCCAAGGTGGATTCATGGTACTATGCAGCAGGATGTTGGTGGTGACCATTTAGGGTTTCAAGTTTCGATAAAGACTCCTTCTAGCTCGGTGGGAGACCAGTTTTTGCTATCGAATGATTCGAAAAGAGTGAGAGATGATGATAATCCTGTTGGGAGACTGATATCTGTAAATGAGTTAGGATTGCAGGACTCGTATTTAGGGCAAGGCAATCTTGATTCTCTCCCAAATGTTGTACTTTCATCTTTACAAAATCCGTCCAGTAATTCCTTATATTAGGTGTCTGCAAAACTATATGGGTTTAAAGCAAAAGCTCGTTGAAAAATGAAGGCATTTAAGGTAATATGGGACATTGATAGTTTTGTTCTTGGAAAGGATATTAACCTCAACCAGGTGGAAAGCCTGTCACGCATGGCGCTCATTGGGAGACTCGAATATGCAAGAATGAATAGGCTTGAAATGATTAATTGGATTTCCAAGCACTAGCGGCCAGAACTAGAATATTGTCCCAAGGTTCATATATTACCGAATGGATGGTTTTGCTTCATGTTTTTATTAGAGGAAAATGCTCTTAAAATCCTCTCCAGGTTCTAGGAACTTGGGAATGGTTCCTTATTTTTATGGCAATGGCATTCGGGATTCAATCCACTGAGGGAAAGGATCACAAAACGTCTTTTATGGCTTTTACTCCCAGGCTTTCCACTTCAACTGTGGACTAAAAACATTTTTATAGCTTTGGATGATTATTTGGCGAAGTTTATCTCGATTGATGAGAAGATGTTACAAAATGCAGATAAGCGAATGGCCTCTGTATTGGTTGAGTTCAATGTTACCTGTGGATTACATGTCGATGTCGAGATTATATGTGGTGATAATTTAATTATGCAGAGATTGGACTACAAAAACATCCCTTACAAGTGTCATATATGTCGGTGCACTAGCTATATGTGCCATAATTGTCTCGGTTCTTACTTGGATTCAGAGGGGGATGTATCTGAAAACAGTTTTGACTTGGGTGCATTCAATTATTCAGGACATAGCAATGATCATTTGGCCATTACATCTGATAAAGGCGAGGTATATCTTTCGGAGGTTTATGTGGAGAAATTACAACCTATCTTTTCTCGGAATGTGAAATCTCCAATCCATGTAAGAGGTAAGTCTAAATCTCCTTCCCCGACACCATATGAAGGCTTAAATTATGTTGAATTAAGATATATTAATTCAGTTGAAAAAGAGTATTCTAGAATTTATGGTGTTGGGGTATTGGGTTCAGAGTCCCTTAATGAGCCTATTAATATAATAGATGATTTTGACGGATGTTTTTGTTACGCCTTCAACTCCATGTAAGAATAATCACCTATTGGATTCTGAAGTTGGTGTCTCCAATGTTGGGAAGGATAGGGCTTTATTAACCTCGAGTTATGAAAAAAATATTGTATCATTGACATCCAATATGGGGGATTTCCCTGTGAAGATACCCTCCCTTCATAGTTATGGTCATAAGTGTAATGGTGAGTCGAGGTTTACTGGTGTTAACCTTGTTGTGGTTTCTTCTTCCTCAAGTGAAGATGGAGCTTTATTAACCAAGGAAGGGGATACTAGTGCTACTTGCCAATACATTGTGGAGTCCCCTGCTATACCTCCTCCTGCCAAAGACATTTGTTTTAGAACCCCAATGCAAATTTATTCGAATTCTCCTTCTAATAAAAATGACATTATCCCCCAATTCTATAAGACACCAGAACGTCACTATGCGTTCAAGGAATAAGAAGAAAGGTGATCACTCCATAGAGGGAATTAATGATGGTATTGCTAATAGTGAATATATACCCTTATCTTTTGGGTTGAAGGAAGCTACCTCTAACACCACATATTATGGTTCTTTTTATAAAACCTAGGCCCTTAGAGATCATGTGCCCTCGAAGAATGGTTACTTATGATCATGATGTCATTAAACATTCGAGGCTTTGGGGGCACCTGAAGATTTGAGCCCTCAAGAGGTTGTTTGAAAAGACAAAACTATGTGCTCAAGTGTTAGTGCTTGTGAGACCTTATTGAAACTCTTCCTAGGATGGGAGGCTAGTGCAATTGATGTTATTGGGATCTCGAGGGGATTAGTGACCTTGTGGAACCCCCTAATTGCAGATTTAAAATCCTTCCATGCCTGTGCACGTATTCTAGTGGAGGGTAGAATCAAAGGTTTTGACCAATATTTGAAAATTATAAATTATTATGCTCCATACAAAGATCGACAACAATTATGGGATATTGTGGATGTCAGTATGATTCTTCAGGATTCGAGGCTTATATTTGTTGGTGATCTTAACTTTACTATGAATGCCACTAAATATTGGGGGAATAATATTATACTTGATCCACTATCTGATTTTTTTCATAGGCTTTTCTAGAGGCACCATCTTCTAGATATCGTCCCTAGTAAGCTTGGTCCTACTTAGAAAAATGGGAGGGGGGGTGATGCAGTTGTCTATAAGAGACTTGATTGTTTTATTATGGTTGGGGATCTATCTCTTTAAGTAGATTCAGATCTTGGGTGATTAAATCTTCATTTTCTAATCATTTCCCAACCTGATTACAAATTGATGATGAGCCTGAACATCAATTTTCCATTGAAGTTCAAATAAGTGTGGCTTGGTGATGAAGAGTTCTATTCACTAGTGAGGAAAAATTGGAACAGTATTAAGGTAGACCCTGGGGATGATGTAATGAACAAACTATGTTTTAAGCTTAAGAGCCTGAAGAGAATGGTGTCACTATGGGAGAAGGATAAGAAAAAGAAGAATGCCCAAGAAATTTGTGATATAGGGAAGAAACTTGATAAATTATATGAGGATAATTTGTTTGGTTCTCTTTCTAATGAAGACACAGTGTTGATGACTGATTTGGAAACTAGTAAAGCTAAAATGTCAAAGGTAGAAGAAGAATCTTGGAGGCTGAAGAGCCAGGGAATATGGCTTGCCTAGGGGGATAACAACACATTTTGTTTTCATAATTATGCACATTATAGAGGGAATCTCAACAATATTTGGGATTTAAAGGATGAGAATGGTGTTTGGGTCACATCTCAAGGTGATTTAGAAAGATTTGCTAGATCCTATTTCTCCAAGCATTTCAATGACCTTGGTAATGCTTATATTATATCATAGCTTAGAATGATCAGACATTTTCCCACTTTTTTCTCAAAGGTTGATGGTCAATTCATTGGTAGAGTTGTCAGCCAACAGGAGATTTAAGAAGTTCTTAAACATTCTAGCAAGGACAAAAGTCCCAGGCCAGATGGATGGCCTACTGAATTCTTCTAAAAAGGAATTGATATCATGGGAAGTGAATTATTGGAAGTGGTTGAGCAGTCTAAGACACAGGGTTATGTGTCTAGTGCCTTGAATTCTACATTTATTTCCCTCGTTCCTAAATGTTACAAACCTAGGACTATTGCATATTTTAGACCTATATCCTTGTGTAACTTGGTATATAAGATTATCTCCAATAGACTCAAGCATATACTAGAGAAGGTGATATCCAAGGAGCAATTTGGATTTTTGGCAAGTAAACAAATATTGGATGCCAGTGGTGTAATGTAATGTACCTAACCCTGAAACCAAAGTCACAGGCACATGTAAACCCGAAGGAAGGCTGAATAACTATATAGCATGACGGATTAAGGTTAACCAAAGGCTATGATGACATACCATCAAGTCACTTAAATCAAACATACAACATTTAAAATAATTGTGATACTTTAAAAACAATTATAAAACTCTCTGAGAGTTCATGCAGATGCAACACCATGCAAGCATGACAATGCAACCAGATTTAAAAACTTTAATAAACATGGACCTTAGCATTATTAAAACATTAAAGGTGACTATAAACAACCTAATAATGCTAACTAATCATATTTACGGAATTCTTTGCAAACAATTACAAACTAGATATTTTCGCCATAAAACTATGCAATTTATGGGACTCCCGTCAATCTGATTTATGACACTTTTATAAATAGTTTTGCATTACTTATCGGGTCAGATTTGAATCTAACACCTACAACCATTCAATAATGCAAAATGACAAATACAGAGCTACCATATACAACCATTAATTCGTACAAAAGATCATATCTATTTTTGTTATCAAAATCACTATTGGATCATTCGGTAAGCATCCAAATCTTTGCAAAACCAACTGTGAGTCCCAAATAAAAAAACATACCATTTATATGGGGCACTATACAACCACCAATGGCGCACTAGAGAATTCACATACATCATATATTCAATTCTCCAGAAAATCTATAAATTCAATCTAGTTTTCTAGCATAAACACTCACTTTCTATAATCAAAACTCATTATTTTCATATGTGGATCATATAACAGATTTGATCAGCCATGGGAGGCGCACTTGTAGAGCAAGCTATAGAAATTAATACATGAATAAACATATTACAATCTTCCATCAAGATCGAATCTGATCAAATAGAAGAGAAAAACACCAAATTCCAAGCAAGATTTCTCAACTAGAGTTCCATAAACCAAGCCATTTCAATTGTGAATTCATCTACATGATTGATCGGCCATAGAGGGAACATATGCAGAGTAAGCTACAACAAATAAACACATAAATCACATATGTAAAGCTGTCATCAAGATCATATCTCATAGTCAAGGAAAATGTACAAGTTTCCAACAGTTAAGTCATCAAATCTGCATCTAACCATAGATACAAAACCATATACATTTAATTGTGAATAGATCAGCCATCAAAGGTGCTATAGCAGTAATGTAAACATCATATAAACATATAAATTAACATAAAATAATTCACTTATCTTATCAAGAGGAAACTGACAATAACTAGGCCACGTTCCACCTAGTCAAAGGCACTTCCAAGCAAGATCTCACTTTGACAAGCTACCCCCGAGTTGAGGCCACATATCCACAATAGAGTTTCACTCAAGGATAGCTCAAATATAAGTTTGAGAAGCCACAACTCAACTCCTCACCACCTGCTTTCTTCTCCACCCCACTACCAGGTGCAATGGTAATCCCTTCACCTCCCAGGTTCCTCAGGACATCCCCATTCACCATCAGGATTTATGTGGAGGTCCAAGACAAAGACAAGCAATGGACACATAGGAACTATACTAGAGTTGTCCAGACTTACCACAAACACCATACAAGATCATAGTGCTTCGAGCACAAGGTTCATTCACATAGTATAACAGACATGGCTTCCCAAGGTCATAAGCTTACCAAGCTCTCCACATCAATGACATGAACAACCAAGAACAAATATTAATAATCAACAACCTTAACCAAGGAGATCAACCATGGATTTATAGACAAAAGAATGTAATTCTAACCTAAGATGGTAAAATCAAACCAAGGGGGGTAACTCAACCACAAGAGGCTAACTCTAATCCAACCCAAGCAATTTGAATTTCAAGGAGAGTGAATCCAAGCTACTCCACCTAACTCAAATTCATATGTGGACATAACATCCATGAAGATGAATCAAAATTAGTGAGGTGAGGTGAGGTGTTACACAAACCAAGGCATCTTCCCAAAATAGCAAAGGAGGGGTTACAAAAGGAGTTACTTAACGTTTGAGGTGTCATGGATAAAATAACTAGTGAGGGTGCACTTGTGCAATGGGGGTTACAAAACCAAGTGTAGCCTCCAAAAAGGAGTTACAAAACCACCAAAGGGGCCTAATCAACAAGTGGAATCCACCCAACCACCCACTAAATCATGAACTAGGTTCAATATTACCAACATATGCTAAACTAATCAAAAGTTGGGTCTGTTGTACAATGTTTGGGTGATCATTAACTAATAAATCTGCCAAGGCATAAATACAGACCAAACTCAAACAAACAAGTTCTAAATTCTAGGAATGTCCCCATTCCCCCTCACAATGTGGATCTATGCCTCCCATACTCTTTTAGTGGTCCTCGTTATGCTAGTTATTTTCATCAATTAATTATTTACAAAATAATAATGTCTCTAGGTCCTTAAAGATCCTTGTCCCGGCACCTAGTGCCACAATAATAAACAATTACAACATATTACATATGTGCGGGGGCTTAACATACGGGGCATTACATTCCCCTCCCCCTTAACAATGCATCGTCCTCAATGCATAATACATGCATGCATTTACAAAATGTTAACATACATGCCCATACATACCTCAGAAAGACAACATCTTTCAAACTCTCACAGACATGCCCATACATGCCTCAGAAAGATAACATCTTTCTAACCATAGTACTTCGCACTACCACCTACTTTCATGTCCGTCTCCATTTCCTAAGGGAGAATCGGGACTAGTACAGTGGACTCAAGGAAGGAGGGGTTAATCTTCAATCCCCATTATAGGGTCTTCAAACCTCATTACAAGGCCTTCAAACCTCATTATGAGGCCTTCAATCTCCAACAAAGATACATCCACTTGAAAATCATATTTCATTCACTCATATGATTAACATCGTGTATAAAAATATGTGATACATGATATAAAGATATTCTTCTACAAAGATACTTTCTTCACATTGCAACAACCACATGGTTAGCCTCAAACATATATATATATATATATATATATATATATATATATATATATATATATATATATAATTCAACATAAAATTTCATCTTTCAAGAAATAAAATTACAATTAATCATGTGGAATATTTCAAAAATACATGAAATAAAATCCAAGAAATCACAACATGAAATAAATTCCTTTTTATTCCATTTCACTCTACTTCACCTAGGATACATGAAATACATCAAAAGTAAATGAAATCAAAACAATGGAAAAGCATATACCTAAAACACATTCTAACCAATTTTAAATTCAATTTCAATCATGCATTAGGTACATATTCTAAGTTACTTGAAATGCATGAAAAACACATGAATTGCATTAATATACTTTTACAGATAAGATATTTTCCAATAAATATGCATGAACTATCACCAAGATACTTTCTAACAAAGATATAAGAAAATACCACAAGGATACTCTTCGAGCAAAGATATTTTTTCAAAAGAGATACTTTCAAGAAGATCATAAAGATAAAGATCACAAACTTTATGCACTTTATTCTTTCATTGCATATTCATTACATTATTATTATATATATCTATATACATATATCATTTACACATTTCTCATAACCTCTTATATTCACCAATGAAACGCTCATACAAATAAAATCACAATAACAAGTAATCAATATTAAGCGAATTACTATAATAGCACAAAGCCATTCTTGCTTCCCAAGTGGCAATTCCACTAACAATCAATTAGATATGCTAGGATAATGATAATGCCACTTGGATTCTCATGCACAACCATGCACAAATGACCAATAATTCAATAATAAACATGCTACATGCATAAAATAAAATAAAAGGAGAATGGAAAATACCATTTAGACAAGTGTCTCAATTCCTAAAATAGTCAATGAGTTATTTATTGAGGTAACCACTACCTTCCAAGTAGCAAAGCATGCCCATTCATAAAACTATTCTCTCAAGAGAAGCAATAAAGACAATAGGGAGTACATTTCTCATTAATAACATTCAGATTAATGATAATACTACATCACACACACACACACACATATAATACTTCACAATTATACTTGTAATTATTCTATTATGCTACATATAATATATTTATTTAAATTGTATACACATTACATATTGCACTATTATATATATGTCATTATATATACACATCTTTATACATCTTACATGATATCATATCATATATATATACATACATAATTACAAATATCACAACTAATACTACTACATACTTTGCGCCAGAATCTCAAGCTTCAAATATTTAATGCGGATTATTGCTTGCTCACATCAGAAATTTTATTGAAAATAGCAACAGCATATTACAATCATGCAGATCGGCTTTGGAGGGCGAAGCTCATCACTGCGACTCAATCTAAATGCCTAGGCACAACGTTTCAGGCTCATTTACCTTTGGGAACCAGCAGAACTGATTCTTACTCGGAGGCTTCCTGGAGATCCTGAAATATGCCTACTAGCACCTATAACATATTACAGACATTCTTTACAGACTGAGCTTGGGTGTTCTGATGCATTGTTCTACCACAAAGGCAACATGCAGAGCATAGACCTTCGGCTCTTTACAAAACCTAAGACTCTTGCAGAGCTCCAACTACTGGATCGCTTGCAAACTCTAAGACTCGATGATCCAAATGAGCTCGGAGGTCTCTTATTTATACAATTCTCAACCAGTTACCCGGTGAGCCTGGACCGGCAAATGTCAGTCAAAAGCAGATTCGGGGCAATCACGAGGATTGTCATGATTGTTATCTCGTCCCTTAGTGGTCAGCGACATATGGGGACCCGAACCGACCTTACAAAAGCAAAGATACATGGCCGACAACAATGGCCTACAAGGAATATCATTATTACAAATGTGGAGCAGACTGGCCCACCACAGCTTTCAAAACATCATGGCGAATATGGGTCTCGACCCTGGGTACAAAGGCAAACTTCTCGGTCGCCGATCATTATTCCACCGCAGGTACAATCGAAACCACCCAGGATTTCATCATGAATCTCATCACTGAGTGCCCGATAATAGTCATCTTCATACGGCTGGGAATCTTCATAGATTGGAGCAGGAGGATAAAGATCGTTGCTGAAGCATATCTCAACATCGGATCCTTTAAAGATTGGATTTTTTGGACAAAGATATTCCCCTGCAAAGAGTGATTCGACATGGTAGTCCAGTGGGAGCTGTCTTGTATGAACTTTGGAATCAACTCTCTTTCCTTCATGATCATGCTTTATGAACTTTTGCCTTATGAACATGGTGTGCTCAAGCTTCGTATAACGTCCACCATGGTGCCTCAACAGGAACTTAAACCACTGATGGGTTTGATCAGCAACTTGCATGTCTGCTTGTAGATGCAGAATGAATTTGGCTCTTCTGTTTTTCCAGTCGACACGAGGACATAATTTGTCCAAAAGCACCTCAGTCCAACCGGACCAAGCTTTATTTCTAAGAGTGCCCGGGTCACCACAAATTACAACAGACTTTTCTTCTCTGCAAAATTGCAAAATCAGATTATAACTAGTCCATGTTAAATCACCAGCACCAATATCTACATACCAGACTTCCTCGGCATTTTCTCCTTCAAAATTACAGTCTATCCACAGTTCTCTGCATTGTTTTAACTTTTCTTTGGCATTTCGGAAACTATGGAAAGCAGATCTTTCCCAACGTTCCATGATTTGGATCTTCAAGGGACTATCATGGATTTGCTTGATAAGTGTCAAATCCAAGTACCTCTCAGCTTCTCTTCTATCAGCAAAATCGAGAAGCTGTTTGCATTCTTCAGGAGCAACGGAGTCATCCCATGGTTTCAGGAACAAGGATTCTCTAGGTTGATAAACAAGCTCTGCAGGAGCTTTTCCCTTGCTAGAACTGGAACTAGAACCTGGAGTAAACATATTCAAAGATGGTATGGATTCTTCAAGCTGGGATTGTTCTCTGGTTAACATATTAGCCAAACAATTTAGGTAGACAGGCTTATAAACAATTTCAAAATCAAAACTACTTAACCAGACAAACCATTTCAAAATTCGACTACTATTCTCTGCCATTAGGTTCTCATTTTTAAAGATACCTGGCATTATTTTCAAATCTGTTCTAATAACAAACTTAACAGGCTTAAGAAACAAAATGAAATGTTGCACAGTTTTCTTTACAGCCAGAATCTCTTTATGACTACTTGGGTAGTTAAGTTCTGCAGATTTGAAGGAACCAGAAGCATAGCCACAAATATTTTCTCTGGTGCCGATGATTTCGATCAACACACCACCCCATGTTTTGGAGGATGCATAAGTTTCAATGACTAACTAACCAGTGCCTTGAGGAAGGCTCAATGCTGGGATATTCTGCACTTTTCTTTTTATTGACTGGACTGCCACAGTCATATCCTCAGACCACTTTGGAGGGTTCTTCTTGAGACGCTGCTACAACACATGAATATCAGTTGCTTGCCCTCTGTAGAAAGGTCTGATGTAGTTCAGGCTTCCAAGAAATCTTTGAAGCTGCACTTTCTCTAATATTTGGTCAGGAAAATTACTGAAAACAGAAAGAACATGTTTATGCAAAATTACTTGACCTTTCTGAATCTTAAAGCCAAGAAAATCCATTTATGTTTTACCTATCTCCATCTTTGGCTGAGACAGGACTAAACCATGCTTATAGACCAAATCATAAAACAACTGTAAGTGCTTCAAATGTTCTTGCAAATTCTTGGAGCAGATGAGTATATCATGTATGAAAAATAATGTCCACTGCTTGTCTCTGAAGATATCCTCCATTCTTTTTTGAAATTCAGAGGGAGCATTGTTGATTCCAAACGACATCACTTTCCACTGATACTGTCCATGAGGGACAACAAAAGTCGTTTTGAAACGATCTTTCTCATTTATACCTATCTGGAAGAAACCAGACTTCAAATCAAATTTGCTGAAGATTGAACATCCAACAATTCTTTGCAGAAGACTTGACTGATCAGGGAGAGGATAGCGAATTTTCTGCAAAACTACATTCAGTGGTTTGTAATTTACCACAAGTCTGGGCTTACCTCTTTTTTGCTCTGAATGCTTATTCACAACAAAAGCTCTACACGCCCATGGGCTCTTCGATGGCTCAATTAATCCTTTCTCAAGTAGCTCCTTTATTTCTTAAGCACAAAATTCTCTCTCAGAGGGTGACATCAACCTGGAAGAGGCTTTCATTGGTTTGATTTTCTGGAGAGGGTTAAATGGAAGTGAGACAAAGTTTTTTTCTCTTTTCCAGAAAGCATTGGGACTTTCTGAACAACAATATTTAATCAATTTCTCAGTTATTGCTGCAAGAGATTTTTCTTTATGGCTTTCAGCATAAGCCACAACTCTTTCCATCTTGTTCAAAGCTGCTACACTAGGTTTGGGAGCAGGATTAGGCAATGGATATTTACATCGGTAAGAAGGAGTAAAAGATAACGGGGAAACTACAAGCTGGTTATTTATGGTACAAGAAAATAACATTTTAGCAGTATCTATGGAAAATGGACTCCAACAATGCAGACATTCAGAACCAATTACACAATCTTCCTTCAAACTATCTAATCTATACAGGGACAGACTGGAAGAAGTATTAGAAATTTGTACAGGGAAATCTTCAACTTTACCAGTAAGGGAAACTGCTATACCTTCAATGGCTGAGCCATGATCTTTAGCTTTTTCCCAATAAAATCTAGGAATAGTTGAACCTTTTGCAAGATTCAACTGGCAACCAGAATCTATCATAGAATCTAAGGTATAAGACTTAAACTATGGAGCACAAAATAAAATCTTTACAAATAGTTTAGGACCTTGAAACATTCCTAGTAAACTAGGAAGTTGGGAAGCAGGAGAGTAAGGAGGAGAAGAGGAAGGAGAATCTTCCTTTCTTTTAGGGTCAACCAGTGCTTGTTCAAGGTGTTTACTTAAATCATCATCGGAAGATTGGTCTTTTTCCATAATGACAATTCTGAGCATTTCTTTCAAACCTTCAATTTCTATAACAAGCTTTCTCAGGGCTTGTTGTTTGTCTTTGATTTGCAGTCTTATCAATTTCTCTTTTTCATGCCTATGGCTCTGTCTTTCTTCATGCTGATCAGGATAGTGTCTGTAGATATCAGTTGGGTTATACTGCAAAGCTAAAGGTGTTGTCAGGACCTTTTCTTTACCCTTTGTTTTCTCAACCTGACTCATTAATCTTCTTTTCTCTTCTATGAGATCTTGCCTTTTCATATATTCATATAAAGGCACTATACTTAATTGAAGATCTATATCTTCCAATTGCTTTTCTAAAGAAGATTGTTGACTGAAAGACATCATATTCAGAGAGAAATCGAACTCTGGCACTTCACACCCCCCTAAGTTTGCACATGACTCTGAGTCAGACTCAGAAGAAGAGGAAGGAGCAAACTTAGCTAAAGCAATAGCAGAATCAGACTCGGACTCAGAATCGTCAGATTCATCAGGAAGAAACAAAACTTCACCCTGTGGAGCAGGGTCATTAACAAAAAACTCACCTAAATCCCACCAACGTGGATCTAAAGCTGTACAAAAGCCTGCTAGGCGAGGATAGGATTTCCTTTCAGGACACTTGCTAGCCCAATGGCTTGATTTACCACAAATAAAACAAACATCTTTGCGACCTTTTTCAGAATGTTGCTTCACAAATCTTCTGAAAGGCTTTGTATAGCATTTGCTTTCAGAGTACTTCTTCTTCTTGTGCTTGTAATGTTTGTCAAAATGAAATCTGGGCTCACTTGTATAGAATCCTTTCTTTTTATTTTTACAATGACAGGACTCTCTCCTAAGATGTCCTCTGTTGTGCGCACCACACCCCCAATCGGGCATCTGAGCTACATCCTTACAAAAGGAAGCTGAAAACATTTGTTGGTGCCTTTTGAAATCCTTACTAACACGTCGTTCAAGACAGTGTTCTTGCCATGTTTCAAGAATGAAACCATGCAATTGTGCCAGTGACATTCCTCGAAGATAAATGTTTTTATCTTTGAGATGTTGTTCAACTGCATCGGGGACATGACCAGGATAACTTCTCAGGTAATGTTTTAGATAAGCTGGGTCACCTGATTTACCTGAGTTTATCAATAATTGCTGCATATAGCAAAAATATTCTTCACTTTTGCTAAGATCACATAATCTTGCTGACATAAAAAGTGAAGCTAAATGGTCATAGTCTTTGCCTTGATCTGGGCCATAAAATTCTCTACCAAGGGCTGTTAGGATTTGTTCATCAGCATCATCAGCTGCTAACATCTCATTGCGTGCTTCTTGAGGTAGCCAATGCCACCATTCACTTGCTAAACCCGAAAGTCCAGCAATCAGCTAAGTTGCAATGCTTTGCCCGGTAAGATTATTATCTTGATTTTTCTTGTATAAGATCCATTGACTTAAGAGCTGCAAGGCATTCTTTATCTCAGCTCTTGACTCACATTGGATATTCAAAATAGGTTGTTCTAGCATCTGTGAAATCAATTGATTCCAAAATGGAACCTTTGAGGAGGAGGATTAGAAGCATTTGCATCGGCCATATGCACATCAAAAGCAGGAGGAGGACCTTGTGTAGGGACAGTAGGTCTTCTAGGATTTGGTTGGGGAGGATTATTAGAGGAAGATCCTTTAGGGAATCCTATTTCCAGTGCTCCAAGTCGAGAAACAACTTGGGGATCTACCAAAGCTTTAAAAGATTTGAATTCTGAAATCCATTCATCTAGATCAGCAATTTCATAATCTGTTTGACCAAAATCCCAAATAGGCAAGGAGTCAGAATCTTGAACAGTAAACTGTCCAAGGGACACACTTTTCTTATGAGAAGAGGAATGACCTTTTGATGGTAACTTAAACACATGATATGGAATAGTATATGATCTTTTCTTTAGATCTTCTGACTTTGTTAGCATATCTTCTAGAACTGGAAGTCTCCTTTGTGCTTTATTTGAGGCTTCATCTAGACTTATTTTTATTTCAGTTGCATCATGAAGAAGATGATTAAATAAGTCAAGCCTTGTCGACAGTGCTTCTAACTGATTTTTCTGCTCTATGCAACTTCTTCTAATAAACAGAATATCGTGATGCATATCATCAATATTCCTGGCAGTATGATTTTGTTGCAGATTACCCCAATTTGCTAACTTTATATCATCAGACACAGTCTGATCAGGGGTAGAATATTTAAGAGGCAAAAATTCTTTTTTCATTTGACCATCACTTGTGAATTGACGAAAAGGAATATCTGGTAAGTTTCGACCAGGGACAAATGATCTACCACTTGGAGTTACAGCTTCTAACTCATGACCTTGGCATGGTAGTGAAAACATTCCCAAAGATGGAAGTTCCCTTTTTGCTTGATGTTGCAATTTCTGAATTAGTTTATTACATGCAGGGCAATCATCATGCTGGCCACGGTGCTCTGTTTCATACAACTCTATGAACGACGGTTCAGCAGAGCGGGAAGACTGGGAGGAAGCAGCAGATAGAGTATTACTAGCTACTTGACGTCTAGCATTATCATAAGAGGAATGAGAAGTAGACCTAATCAAAGGTGGACCAAAGCGAGGAGGAGGATTTCCTGCAAGTGCTCAGAAAGAATTTGTATTTCTATCAAATTGCAGAGGTTTGCTTTTTATTAATCTATTCATTGCCTCTACATCTCTAAATTCTGTGTACTTTACTTCCCATGCTTCTGGGTAAGTAATACCAGTCCAATCGAATGTGACAGGAGTAGCATGACAAGATGTGTCAGTTTCCACCACGCTTTGCAAGCGCGAACTGTGATGGACAGTAGAACGAAGAGGAGGCAAGGTATCATTTCCGAAGCGGGTACAAATGACAGCTTTAAGCTGGATAATCTTTGAATCGGCAAGCATTTGGAAACCTTGTGGTTGGATATAGGCCTTTAACAAGTCATAGATATGAGGGTCAGAATGACTAACTGCATATTTGGGGAAGATAGTTCCAAAAGCGGGACCATTATGCAGAGGTGCAATAAAACCACCAATGATGGCGTCTGCAAAATTAGTATGACGGGTATCTACAGCCACACATAAAGAAGAAACAGGCAAATAAGGACGAACAAGGGGTCCTAAGCCTAACTTTATAGCACCCATGTGTGCATAAAGGAAACCTTCTTTTTTCGCCCAATCTATTTGAGCTTTATCAATTAAATTTATATGTATAGGATCATCGGAATCAGTAAAAGATACATCTATTGAAGACACTTTGATTTGAGTTGCAGAGCGAAGCTGCCACCACCGAAGCTTATAGACATCGGAGGGAAGCATCTTAGGAAGTTTCCAATGTTCAAATGGATTAATATCATCGATATGAATTAGAGAAGAGTTTTCAGAAGATGATGCTCCTAGGATGGATGATCTATGGTCTGCTAATCTGACTTCGGTATCTCTGGATTCACATTCTATTTGGGTGAGCTCGACTGTATCCATTGCAGGGTCCATGTTGTTTTTAGAGGATTTGTGCTCACAGGATATTGTCTGGTCTGAGGTCTTACTCCCTCCTACCATGGCTCAACTGCCTGTACGACTTACGACAACACTCTCTTACACCCTCGCATACCCAACAATTTACTCAGTGGTCATTTCCACCACCTACAGGACCAATTTTGTAAAATATAAAACACAGAGATTAATGAAAACAAATCAACAAATTTAGTAGATATAAAAATTAACATCAACTTACAGAAAATAAGAAGAAATTAATTACACTAAATTTATATACCATATATATACAACTCACTACTTTGATTGCATATACTTACATCATCAATTTTAAATACACTATAATACACATATACTACATATATACCAATATATACTTCATAATACTATACAACATATATGATACTATATCATATCAATATATATCATCAAATATGTCTATTATATACCTACTCTATCACATATGTACACACTTATACATATAGTATACACATTCCTTATACAATTAGAGACAACTTTTCCTAGTTTCCAAATTTTAATTTCAAAATGTCAATTTCCGATTAGGAGTGCAACTTTAAAGGAGGTCTACTCACAAACGTTTCTGAGACATTTCATAACTCAACTATGGACCCAAATCATACCAAAGGCCTAAAAGCATGAAAATAAATCCTTCCAAAAACCAAGTCAATCATACCCATAAATCAACCGTACAACAAGAACATTTCAATATTAATAAATTCAATGAGCAGTAAAAGAGGCAATGCACAATGAACAAGCATTGACCAATCAAGTCACTAAACAGTAAAGGAGGCAATGCACAATAACAAGCATTGACCAATCAAGTCACTGAATAGTAAAAGAGGCAATGCACAAGCATCACCCAATCGAATCACTGAATAGTAAAAGAGACAATGCACATTAAACAAACATAGATCAATAAGTTCACTGAACAGTAAAAGAAACAATGCAAGGTGAACATGCATCAACCAATCAATCTACAGGATCATTAGATATATAATGCATAACACTTACCAATCAATCCACTGGATCATTAGATATACAATGCGTAGTACTTACCAATCAATTTATTGAGCAGTAAATATGCACTATTAATTAATTCTAAAACATACAACAAACATATCTTTAATCTCTTAACTTCTGAAATTAAAAGGTAGGATACAACTGAACTGAGGCTTCTGACTCTTCCATTAACATAGGGGAGGTTAAAATTCTTTCACAAAGCACATTTATAAATTCCAATTGCATATAAACACAATATTTATAACTCTGTAGAAGGCCCAACAACTACAATGTTAGAACCTAAGCTCTGATACCACTTTGTAACGTACCCGACCCCGAAACCAAAGTCACAGGCACATGTAAACCCAAAGGAAGGCTGAATAAAGGTACAACATAGCGGATTAAGGTTAACCAAAGGCTATGATGACATACGATCAAGCCAATTAAATCAAACACACAACCTTTAAAATGTTTGTGATACTTTAAAAGCAATTATAAAACTCTCCAAGAGCTCATGCAGATGCAACACCATGCAAGCATGACAATGCAACTAGATTTACAAACTTTAATAAACTTGGATCTTCACATTATTAAAAAATTAAAGGTCACCATAATCAACCCAATAATGCTAAATGATCATATTTACAGAATTCTTTGCAAACAATTACAAACTAGATCTTTCCACCTTAAAAACTATGGAATTTATGGCACTCCCATCAATCCAATTTATGACATTTTTATTAATAGTTTTTCATTACTTATCAGGTCATATTTGAATCTAACACCTATAGCCATTCAATAATGCAAAAATGGCAAACACGAAGCTACCATATACAACCATTAATTCATACAAAAGATCATATCTACTTTTACTATCAAAACCACTACCGAATCATCTGGTAAGCATTCAAATCTTTGCAAAACCAACCGTGAGTCCCAAATAAAAAGCATACCATCTATATGGGGCACTATACAGCCACCAAGGGTACATTAGAGAATTCAGAGACAACCATACAACATCAGATATTCAATTCTCCAGAGAAACTATCAATTCAATCTAGTTTTCTAGCAGAAACACCCACTTTCTATTAATCAAAACTCAGTATTTCCATATGTGGATCATATAAAAGATCTGATCAACCATGGGAGTAGCAATTATAGAGTAATATACAACAATTAACACATGAATAAACATATGACAAGATTCCATCAAGATCAGATCTCAAATAGAAGAGAAAACACCAATTTCCAAGCAAGATTTCTCAACTAGAGTTCCAGAAACCAAGCCATTTCAACTGTGAATTCATCTACAAGATTGATCAACCATAGAGGGCACATTTGCAGAGTAAGCTACAACAAATAAACAAATAAATCACATATGTCAAGCCTCCATCAAGATCAGATCTCATAGTCAAGGAAAATGTACAAGCTTCCAACAGTTAAGCCGTCAAATTTGCATCTAACCATATATACAAAACCATATACATTTAACTGTGAATAGATCGGCCATCAAGGGAGCTATAGCAACAATTTAAACATTGTATAAAAATATAAATTAACATAAATAAATCATTTATCTTATCAAGAGGAAACTGGAAACAACCAGACCATGTTCCACCCAGCCAAAGGCACTACTAAGCCACATCTCACTTTGACAGGACACCCTCGAGCTGAGGCCACAGATCCACAATATAGTTGCACTCAAGGAAATTCCAAGTATCAGTTTGAGAATAAACAACTCAATTCCTCACCACCTGCTTTCTCCTCCACCCCACTACTAGGTGCAATGGTAATCCCTTAACCCCCTAGGTTCCTCAGGACATCCCCATTTACCATGAGGATTTATGTGCAGGTCCAAGACAGAGACAAGCAGTGGACATGGAGGAACTATACCAGAGTTTCCTAGGATTACGAAAAACACCATACAAGATCACAGTGCTTCAAGCACAGGGTTCATTCACATAGTAGAGGATACATGGCTTCTTGAGCTCATAAGCTTACCAAGCTCTTCACATCGATGGCATGAACAACCAAGAACAACCATCAATAATCGAAAACTTTAACTAGGGAGATCAACCATGGATTTATAGACCAAAGAAGGTAATCATAACCCAAGAGGGTAAAATCAAACCAAGGTAAGCCAACTTGAGTCAAACCAAAGGAGGTAACTTAACCACAAGAGGCTAACTCTAATCCAACCCAGGCAATTTGAATTTCAAGGAGAGTGACTCCAAGCCACTCCACCCAACTCAATTTCATTTGTAAATGCATCATCCATGAAAAGTAATTAAAATTAGTGAGGTGAGGTGTTACACAAACCAAGGCATCTTCCCAAAATAACAAAGGAGGGGTTACACAAGGAGTTACTTAACTTTTGAGGTGTTGTGGCTAAAAATAGCTAGCGAGGGTGCACTTGAGCAAATGGGGGTTACAAAACCAAGTGTAACATCCAAAAAGGAGTTACAAAACCACCAAAGGGGCCCAATCAACAAGTGGAATCCACCCAAGCACCCACTAAATCATGAATTAGGCTCAATAATACCAACATAGGCTAAAATAATCAAAATTTGGGTCTTTCGTACAATGGGCGATCAACTCATCAACCAATAAATCCACGAAGGCATAAATACGGACCACGCTCAACCAAACAAGTTCTAAAGTGCTAGGAATGTCCCCATTCCCCCTCACATTGTGGATCAATGCCTCCCATACTCTTTTAGTGGTTATTGTTGTGCTAGTTATTTTCATTAATTAATTATTTACAAAATAATAATGTCTCTAGGTCCTTAAAGTCCCTTGTCACGGCACCTAGGGCCACAATAATAAACAATTACAACATATTACATATGTACGGGGGCTTAACATATTGGGCATTACATGTAACCCAAGCGTGCCTTCACTCCATCAAGACAAAAAGTTTGGATGATTTGATTCTCAAAATGGATTTAGTTAAGGCCTATGATAAGGTAAATTGGGTTTTTCTCAGACTGCTTCTTCTACATATTGGACTTCCATTGGTTTTTGTTGACTAGATAATGGTTGTATCTCCTTTGCTTGCTTTGATGTTTTAATTAATGGATCCCCAACAAATTTCTTCAAGTGTTCCAGGGAGCTCAGGCAAGGATGCCCCCTATCCCCTTTATTTCTCCTACTGGTTATTGAAGGACTAAGTACATTGATCTCAACTGCTAGGGGCAATGGTAGGTTAACAAGTATCAAAATTATAATTGTTCAGTATATCACTCATTTTCTATTTGTAGATGATGTGGTTATTTTTGGTAAAGGTACTACTAATGAATGGTCTACCTTCTCAAATATTATTACACGTTTATGTGTTGTTGTAGGAATGGAGGTGAGTACATACAAGTCTTGCTTCCTCAGGAATGTTATGGATGATCATAACTTTGCTCAAATTGTTGTTATTTTCCCATATAAAGTTGATGATCTTGAAAGTGGTATGAAATACCTTGGTTACCATCTGAAGGATGAAAATTACAAGAACTCGGACTAGCTATGGATGGAGAGGAAAATTGAGAAAATAATTGGACATGGGAGCTTCGGGTATTTGTCTTTGGAGGGGGGGAGAAACTCACTTTGATTAGATTTGTACTAATTGGAATTCTTGTCTATTGGTTTTCCTTGGCTAAAGTGCCTCTTACTATTATGAAAATGATTAGACATAAAAAACTCAATTTTCTTTGGTATTGAGCTGCAAAAAATGAGAAGATCCACCTAATTAGATGGGATAGACTATCCCTTCCTAAAGTTATGGGGGGATGGGATATTAAAAATTTACATTGGTTTAGTATGGAAATATGCTTGAAGAGCTTATGGAGAGGGCTATGTGGTATAGTTTGTGGAGTGAAGTCCTTATATCTAAACACCTTAAGAAGAAGTCACTAGTTCAGTGGTTTAGGAATCCAGTTAAATCTATTAGAGGTGTATCAAATTTATGGAATGGCTTTGTTCGGGATCTCCCTTGGATCAGCAGGTGGTTAACCTGGAGAGTGGGTAAAGGTACTCAAGTTCTAGTTGGGGTGGACCCATTCATTCGTGGTGAGGAGAATTTTGTACTTTCTTCATATCTTAGAGATTATTTGGCAGAATTTGGCTTCTGCACCCTAAATCAAATTAAAAGGCCCAACTGGTTGAAAATTTCTAGTTCATATTGGTTACTAGCTAAGGATTTGAGCCTAGGAGATGATTGGGATAAAGAATGGACTTCATATATTGATTCCCTCTCCAGAGCAGGTATCATATTGAATGATGAAGATATGCCAGTATGGGTTTGGAATGGCGCTTCAGGACATGTAAATGCTAAAACTGCTTATGATGCTATATCTCAAATGAATTATGTTGGTGAGTCAAAATGGTTGCATAAGAGGCTTTGGAAATGGTGCATCCCTATGAGCATTCAATTTTAATTTTGGATTTGCTTGGAAAATTATATTCTGACATGGGATAATCTGGCTAGAAGGGGTTAGTCAAGCCTTAGTTTCTATATTTTGTGCAAAAATAGTGGTGAACCAGTTTGTTCACTGTTCATTATGCAAAAGTATTTGGATTGGAATCAATACTTCTTTACATATTACACATGAATGGGGCACTACCACAGTATAAGACAATTTTAGACATTGGGTGGTTTCTATTAACTCCCATAAATATCCATCTGCTTTTGTTTGTTGGGGTATATGGAATACCAAGAACGAGGCTATTTTTGAAAACATGTCACCAAATGTAGAGATTTTCTACATGAAAATTTTCTACATTGTAGCACTGATTGTTTTTCTAGAGCCAGCGCCACTTTTCCAAACAAAACGTTTGTTTAGATCAGTCATATTGCTTGCTCTTTTGTACACTTTCTCATCCTTGTTGAAGTAATCTGCATATTCATAATGTTTCTTAACTGACGCACAATAATCAACAACCTTCTTATCGCTATCATTTTTCGAAAAACTCTTCTCCCCTAAATGGAATGCTTCCAGATCCTTTCTGAAAGCTTTGACACCTTTAAATTTGGAAAATTTGTAGGCCTTTATGCAAAAGGGTAACGGTGGGAAGGAGACCTTCTTATTGTCATGCAAGTAACTGCCAATCCCATTAATGAATACCAGCCTTATGACCTCTTTGTGGAATACAAAGTCTATTGCATACTTTGGCATTAGGGATGGAGCTCTAGAACACCCATACATTCTGATATAGGTTCCTTCTTGTGAAAAATAATAATCCTCGTATTCATTTATTACTGCCATTGCATTTTCGGATAGGCAGTTTGGTTCCTCATTAAAAATTAACTAAGAAAGAGGGATGATCAACTCTTCACAGATGAGTTTGTATTGACTCTCATATCTGTGGGCCCGTGTGATCTGATAGGCCACATGGACAGGAGATTCTTCCAGATTCCGGATAAACCCGATCTTAGGAAACGGGTGCATGACCAGTATGCAGTCCATAAGATACGAGGACATGTAAAATTATGCTTTTTTTTCTAAGTTAATCCTCCCTGTGCTGCTGCTATTGTTGACGTTAGGATATCTAAGATGATGTCCTCCCATTTAAACATAGTGTCGTGGAAGCCTAACATATGCGCACTTCTGCATGCAATCTCCTGCCTATTCGCCACCTCAATGCATGGAGACACATGAATCAAGAAAAACATGCAAGCAAGAAAAACATCATGCTAGGAAAAAGAAGAACATGAATAGTGGCATAAGTAATACAGAGACATCAATTCACTATTGTTGGAAATGAGTTTTCTTGCCAGTGATGGAGGTAAATGGTCTCTGTGATCACAATAAAGGATGCCATTATTCCTCTTCCTTAGTTGTATTTTGAAAAAATTACTCGGGCAACAAAAAAGGATCACACCTAATCGAAGATTGTTGATTATGGAAATCAAGCACCATAGTTCACAAGGAGAAGACGTTTCATTTTCAGCCACATATTAACCACCACATCATTCCATTGAACAATAAGAGAGATCACTTCTACCACAATTATCCTCCAAGTTGCTGCTATCTAGATGGGCGCCAGTGAATGAGAGACTGCAGGTTTCGAGGCTACTTTTTTTCACAAATTGTGCTCAGCTTATGCCACCATATCGCAAAGATCTTCCTCATGCATATATTACGTGTTCCAATTGTGCGACAATCTTGTGAACTAAAAGTACTTTTTAACCCTAAAAATAGTACTTGCAATTGTGCAACAATATTGTGATTCTGTGAACTAAAAATATTTTTTAACCCTAAGAATTTTAATTGCAAAAGAAACCTATTAAATAGCACTGCATAAAAGTGAGAAGCTTCCAACTGTGGGATATGCAGAGGGAAATGTCCCCACTCCCAAGTTGCATGAAAGTGTGGAGAAAAAGAAAAAGTGGGGTCCTTCCCACTGTAAATATCGTTGTGCAAATGGGTTGAGTATATAAAATAAATATAGGCATATGATAGGGTTTATGATCTGTGTGTGGACCTTGTTTTGGTAGTAGATGTTAGCATACAGAATGGAGACGAAGTAGAAATAAATATGAGGGAAAACGCTCATTCTACTGAACCTTGGTTTGTTTAGCAATGTGAATCTTTATTTGCTCCCTATTATTGGCTTGCGATAGTTGACCTCTGTAGTAGGGGAAGGGTAGGGACAGGGAGGAAGCCAACTAAACTACCACCCATTCGTAAGGTGCATTAATGCACCGTCTTTCCATTTCCTGTTAGGATATTCCTATACTCCATCCTAGTCCTACTAGCTTTCCAGTCATTTTCATTTTCAGTCATGCATGCAAAATTAGGGTTTGCATGCATTTTGCATGCATTCTAGGTCATCAGTCCCAGCACCTAGTCCTCAGCAAACTAGCCCTCGGAGCTTCTTTCAGATCATTTCTAGGCCTCCCAGTGACTAATGCGCCCTCCTTTGCTCCACTGCATGACAAGGGATCCTTCTTCACCTACCAGTCCAGTTATATTCAGTTATATTGAGTTATCTTCAGTTATTTCCTTGATTTAAGGATTAACCGACTCTTTACTGAGTTTATCACTCTGTTGGACCTCCAGTGAGACTAGATTGACCATTCTGACTCCAATTAGAACCTATGGCACCCTCCACTGAGCCTCCTTCACTATATTAGTGCTTCCATGTGCCAGTTACACCAACCACATTCAGTTAGACTCAGTTTGACTCCCGGTTGATCATTACTTGTGCATTGATGACTTCACTAATGAGAAGGTGGACTCCTAGTTAGGCATTGATGACTCTCCACTGATTATGGATCTGTGCATGAAGGCCAATTTGAATTCCTCCTAGTGAATTCGAATCCTCATACTCAGCATTGTATATTTACCAGTTCATTATTCTGTTAATAGTAACATGTGTAATTATTCTGCCTCAATTAGAGTTTCTTTGGATCTAAGTTCTATTGCTTGTCTCTTCTTCTATTATTCTTAAATTCTTTCATTGTGAGGTTTACATCATCTCTTTGGATATTATGTGGGAAATTTCACATGGTATCAGAGCCTTGAGAGTATATTCTACCTCCATTCTTGAGAGTTTTTTTGCAGGTATTTTTGAAGTTCCAGCAGTTGCAGCAGCAGATTCAGCAGCCTTCTATTTGCACTTGTTCAAGCAGTCAAGATGAGCAATTCGAATGCTCCTTCTTCTATACTTCTCACTCCTTTCAATTATTTCGAATGGAAGAGGAAGATGATAATACTCTTGCAATCAAGAGGGTTTACTAGAATAGTTGAGGAAAAAGATGCCATACCACATCAAGCTGAAAAGAGAATCAAGCACCTAAACAAAATGGATGAAGCCTTTGGATTCATATGTCTTCATATATCTGATGATCTATTGTTTCATACTGATGGATTGAAGTCTCCATATGATTTATGGATAAAATTGAGGAGTCTTTTTGGCAAACAAAACGAACTGAGAGGCTACAATCTTGAGAATGAATTGGTTGCCCTTCAACCTAGTAATTTCGAGAGCATCCAAGATTTCTTCTCCAAATTTCAGAATTTGGTTTTGCATTGCAAGCAATGTGGCATCACTAAAAGTGATGAGCAATTGATACTCTCTATATTGAGCAAACTTGGATCTCAATTTTCTGTCTTTGTATCTACCTTTCATTCTGTTCGAATGTCCATCCCTGGATGGAAGTTTCCCACCTTAAGTGACTTCATTAAAGCTCTCACTCAAGAAGAGAACAAACTGTTTCAAATGGGTGCCATCAAAACCTCTACAGATCTAGCTCTTTTAGCTGGTGAATCAAGTGGAGCGAATGCAAAAGGGGGACAAAAACGCAAAGGCAAGAAACCTTCAAGATCCAAGAATGACAAACAAAAGAGACCAAATTGTACCTACTGCAAGAGAGGAAACCATCCTGAGCATGCCTGCATGCATAAGAAGATTGATCTTCTAAACAAGCTTCTTGAACAAAACCAAATTGTTGTTCCAAAAGAAGCAAAGATGTCCGATTCTGGAAGTGGATCTGATGATTGTCATGCATTGATGGCTGGTTTTTCAAAGACAAAAACTCTCCTCATAGATTCTGGAGCTTCCAACCACATGATGGCACATGAAGAATCCTTCTCCTCTTTGGATCTCCAAGATGGGCCTACCATTCACATGGGAGACAACTCTCAGATTTCTGCCAAAGGTTTGGGTACAGTTCATATGGAGAATGGTAAGTTCAAAAATGTCTTATTTGTTCCTTCTCTTACAGCTAATTTGTTGTCAGTATATCAAATGACTCATACAGGATCTCCAAAACAAGTAATTTTTGGTCCAGACACAGTAGAGATTACAAAAATATCCACTGGAAAGGTTATAGCGAATGGGATTTCAAATCATGCCTCAAAGGCATATGAGTTCTCACACTTCATGCCCTTCTCTCCAACTATTCCTTCAGATTCTGATGAAGATCACAGTGACTTCTCTTCCAGTGACTCCTATTCTAGTGAAGAAGAAGATCAAGATTTTGATGTTGAGATCATGGTTCAAGAAGATTCAGAACCAACACATATTCTCCATAAGAGATGCAACATGATGATGGGATTCTCTCTTCCATCTTTTGGGAAGACTACTCATGTTCCATTCGCTCCAGATACAGAAAAAGTTCCTGAAAGACTTGCTTCATCCTCCACACAGTGGGAGACCTTCCTACATGGGATCAGCTTGCCAAGTCTTTTACAAAAGTTTTCACTGATGAAAGCTTATTTCTTTTCTGCATGATGGTTCTTTGAGTTATTTACTGTTCTTTTGAGGGGGGGTATTTTTCCCATGAGGTTTTTCCCCATTTTCTCAGTTTATGGACAGTTATGTATTTTATTATAGTTTCATTTATTGTATGGGTGACCTTTGGTCCTAGTTACCAGGGCCCAGGATGGATTAAGGGGGGGTGTTAGGATATTCCTATACTCCATCCTAGTCCTACTAGCTTTCCAGTCATTTTCATTTTCAGTCATGCATGCAAAATTAGGGTTTGCATGCAATTAGGGTTTGCATGCATTCTAGGTCATCAGTCCCAGCACCTAGTCCTCAGCAAACTAGCCCCCGGAGCTTCTTTCAGATCATTTCTAGGCCTCCCAGTGACTAATGCGCCCTCCTTTGCTCCACTGCATGACAAGGGCACCTTCTTCACCTACCAGTCCAGTTATATTCAGTTATCTTCAGTTATTTCCTTGATTTAAGGATTAACTGACTCTTTACTGAGTTTATCACTCTGTTGGATCTCCAGTGAGACTAGATTGACCATTCTGACTCCATTTAGAACCTATGGCACCCTCCACTGAGCCTCCTTCACTATATTAGTGCTTCCATGTGCCAGTTACACCAACCACATTCAGTTAGACTCAGTTTGACTCCCGGTTGATCATTACTTGTGCATTGATGACTTCACTGATGAGAAGGTGGACTCCTAGTTAGGCATTGATGACTCTCCACTGATTATGGATCTGTGCATGAAGGACAATTCGAATTCCTCCTAGTGAATTCGAATCCTCATACTCAGCATTGTATATTTACCAGTTCATTATTCTATTAATAGTAACATGTGTAATTATTCTGCCTCGATCAAAGTTTCTTTGGATCTAAGTTCTATTGCTTGTCTCTTCTTCTATTATTCCTAAATTCCTTCATTGTGAGGTTTACATCATCTCTTTGGATCTTATGTGGGAAATTTCACATTTCCTTGTGTAGTCTGCCAGTAAATTATCTGCTCAACTGATTGGTAGTGAATCCTTTTGTTTCCTTGTTAATTTTGCCAAATTTTCGAAGAATCCTTGATGCTCACAATTAACACCAGATTATCAATAAATTATTGCCAACAATATTTTTGGAATAACATCAGTTCATAGAAATATTGCGCACGATCATTGCACGTGCCAATGTGGAGGTTAATATTGACAAGATCATGGAGTTAGTATTACCGTACTACGTGGATGCCAGTCCATTAAAAAAGAGTACAGAACTATGATGCACGGTAAATCGCATTTGTGCCACATTGTTCCCCCACCGATCATTTGCATGATTTCATGTGAATCTCGACCATGAGTTGACAACGTAGTTCCTAAACACTATGATGAAGATGATTTTTCATCATGAACCAATACTTCCCATAGCTTTGTTGATGTTCCTCATGAACACGTGGCCATCCAAAGCCCCCGCTCCAGTTTTTGAGGTGCTTTTACAAAAGTCTAACTATAGAAAACATTGCAAATTTGAAAAATTAGGCAGTACAAAGAGAGTACGAAGAGAGTAATAGGTACAAAACTGTTGCAATATGTCACACATACATAAAAATGGTTATATTGTATCGCCATACTTTGAATTGGGGTTAAAAATTACTATGAGATATCACTTGTAAAATATAAAAAATAAACTAATTGGGGTTCTCATAAGTAGGTAGTAACCTTGCTCATGCGTCTTCTTTTAATAATGGTGGGTGGATCACTGCAAATCAGCTGGGCATTAGTGGTGTTATGGGGAGGGAATGGACTGAATATATCATGCACCTATGTCAAGCCAATATACATTTAACTGAGTCCCCGGATCGGTTGGTGTGGTCGTGGGATGTTGCTCATGGTGCGGTCACTTCTAAGCTTGCATATGATTCTTTGTTTGCTGATAGCCGACCTGAGAATTTATGGTGGCACAACACAATTTGGAAACTTGCTCTTCCTCCGAGAATCAAATGTTTTATTTGGCTGGCCTTTGGTAATAAAATCCTTACATGGGATAACCTCTGCCATCGTGGGTTCAGCGGCCCTGGATGGTGTCCTTTATGTTGTTCACAATTGGAATCAGTCAATCATCTATTCTCAACCTGCTCGTTCATTCAAGATCTCTAGATTTTAATTGCAACTACCCTTGGTATTCATGTAGTCTGGCGATCATCCTTGCTAATCGACTGTCTTGGAATATGGTTTCGGGACTCACTTTCTCTGCCATGGGTAGAACTTCCATGTTTTATGTTGTGGGAATTATGGAAGGCCCGTAATCGGTGCATTTTTGAGGGTTCCTTACCACATCTGGATTGGTTATGAAGCCGATCTATTGCTACTTATAAGGAGTACACTTCACTATCCGATCCTCTTGGTGGTAATCATATTCAAATTGTTAAACGCCCTGGTTATCGGTTGGCTCCTCCAGTGCTGGTATATCCCTGTGGGTTCTTTGATGGGGTTTGTGGTTGGGGGTCGGGATGTTAGTGGGGCTGGTGTGGTTTTACACCTTACCAACACTGATTTCTTTCGCATCCATCTAAATTTGGGGATTGGTACTAACACCCACAGTGAATTATGTGCTCTTTGGCTCCTTTTACACTTTGCTCTGTTCAAATAGGTATCATCCCTCTTGATTATGGGTGACTCCTCTTCCATCATTTCTTGGGATATGGGCGTCTCCCCTATCAATGTGATGCTCCTTTCGCACTGGTTGGATGCGGTTAGAAAGTATATCGTTGACTTTGAGCATATTCATTTTTCTCATGTTTATCGGGAGGTAAATATGGAGGCAGATCTCCTCTCCAAGCTGGCTTTGAATTCTTTGGCAGGGATCATCATGTGGGAGGAATGGCACGGGGACCCCTTATTCTCTCGAGGCTCAATTGATTTGCATTGGACATGATACATATGATTTGGTTCTTTTTTGTGGTCTCATCTGATCTTATATGTGGCTATATGTTTATATTATGCCGTATTATTTTTTGCAGGTTCATAGACACTTTCCACCAACTTCTTGTTGGACTTTTGATCATTTGTTTTTACGGCATTATTCATCTGGTGTTTATATGACATTGGTGTCCAGGCTATATGCTGTTTTGGACTTTTATCTTTTGTATTTGTGACTTTTATATCAGGTTTATGTATGACATATGTGGTCATTGGTACTTTGACACATGGGCCCCCAGTTTTTTGGGCAGATCTGCTGCTTGTATTAGATGCTCTGTTTTGGCATTTTATGCCTCATATGTATGATACCTTTGTTTAGAACTGGTGCTATTGTATATGAGACTTGGGCTATTTCTTGCCCGTGTTTGGTATGGCTCTCATACCTTGATGGGATCAGTTATCCGAGTTGCTATGATGCTTTGATGTAATTAGACCTATTTACTATTTCACGGTATTAATAGTAAGTTATATTTTTCGAGGGAAAAAAAAGTAGGTAGTAACGATGGACTCGAAAATTTAGGACATATAGTTAATTTGGTAATGGGTATGTGGGCAGAAGCACATGGATCATAATCCGCCCAAGCATTATAAAATCCAGTAAAATATTAATTCATACCATTGATTTGTTTAGTTTAGTGGGTCGTACTTCTTCACGTGAAGGTGGGAAAGAATGCCCATTGCCCACTACATCTGGCCTGGTATCACGTGAAACACCATCACTACTTTTTCCAAGTTTAATATGCTTCCCAATTCCATACTCCTCCTTGACTACTTTTTCCAATATAATATTTCTATCGAATATGGACTTTAGAGGTGCTATGTGGAATCTTGTCTCATCAATATGATCATGGGAAAGAAAGACCATGACCACTTTTTCCAATTTAATATGCTTCCCAATTCCAAACTCCATCGAATATGGACTTTAGAGGTACTAAAGGAATCTGTCTCATCAATGATGTGATATTTCATCATATTTTTTCTATTTTAGGAAGGGACATTAATGTTTTAAAATTTGGTTTGAAAGTGACAATTTTTTCTAGCATGGTACAATTATTAATTATCACAACATTATAAAAATAAAAAAGTAAAGTAGATGTGATGAAGTGAAATACGTGAGAGAATCTTCTTCATCATAAAAATGTCCACTTTTCATATAGAAATATTTTGCATCATATATAAAGTACTTATAACTGAACATATTAAATGAATATATTAGGGAAAGATTCCAGTCATGAATTTTTTGGAACAATAACTGATAGAAAAACAAAATTGTATACTTTGATTTCGAAGGAATAGCAAGTATAGTACTTTTCACTATGAAAAGACAAAACAAAAAGTAAAGTAGATGTGATGAAGTGAAATAAATAGTAGTGAAATAGATGAGAGAATCTCCCTCATCATAAAAATGGTCACTTTTCATATAGAAATCTTTTGCATCATATATAAAGTAGTGAAGAAATAGAATATAACAGATTTATAAGTATATGGTACAATCTGTTGATTAAATCCTTTCAACTTGTTTGGTAAAAATTCATAATTATAAATGGGTGTGTAAGTAGAGGTTTTTTATTTTGTGGTCTTTCTATTGATTAAATCCTTTCAACTTGTTTAGTAAAAATCCATACTTATAAACAAGGTAAGTAGAGGTTGTTTATTTTGTTGTCTAAGAAGTAGCTACTAGGAAGTGTGAAGCCTAGACAAGTTCATCCCACATATCTATTTATTTATTGACTTAATGGGTATGCATAGCATGTATAGAAACAATTAAACCTAAGAATAACCCCAAGGTTCTCTACTAATATGGAGCTTGAGTTGTGAACTTAAATATAAAGCAAACAAATGCATATGAGATATGAAGGTAGTTTAAATGATGTAATAAAATCGAAGCCTCAATTGAAAGACGGTTAAGACTTACAAGAAAGGATGAGTTCATCAAACATAAAATTAAATCATTCTCAGTACATGGAATTACTAAAATCTAGAAAGATGCATTTGAGGTTGAGAAAGTAGATATGATTAACCCATTAGTGCTTAGGCTTTACTTGCACTCTCCAAGCGTTAAAAATATCCATTTTCCAACCCAACTATTTCTATTTTCATTTTAAAGGAAGCTCATGTTAATTTACCACGCTCTTAGAATAAAATTTAACATTAAGATAGTCTTATAGTGGATAACTTACTCTGAAGTAACAAATAGGCTCTTTGCAACACATATGGATGGAAGATGGACTCCAACCAACCAACCATATGCACACTCTTTATAATGCATATACTCTTTGTCACATAGGCCACACCCCAACCAATGATATGAATCAATACGGGAGAAATCCTACAAACCAATGATATACTATTTCCTCTCATTCAAACCAATTCCGAAGCTCTTATGCAAATAATTAACACTACAACCCATACTAGAAACAACAATCATATTTCAACCTACGATTCTCTTTCCTCCTCGGCCTAAAGAACACAAGGAATGGGATACCCTTCTCTTCTAAACAATCCCTCAAGCTATCCCACTTCCCTCTAGTTGCCAACGTAGACTAGCTAAGACATATCTAATGCTAGGAACCAAGGAATTTAGCTATAAATGATGGCTTTGTTTCTCTTCAACACTCATCCATTATTAATAGTCAAAGGTGGTTAGGCCATATTTATTGTTAGCCAAAGCTCCTTTGTCACTCATAGTTCCTATCGATCATTGTTCCGTTGTCAATCATAGTTTCTAGCAATAAAAGTTCCTTTAGATTGATCATAGTTCATATTGGTCAGAGTTTCTATTGGTTAAAGTTCCTATGGGGCAAAGTTCCTATGTGGCTAGAGTTATTATGGGTCAAATTTCTTGTTGGTTAGTGTTCATGTTGATCAAAGTTCCTATGTGGCTAAAGTTTTCTTGGTCAATGTTCAGAAATGAATTTTGATGTAGGAGCTATGATGAAATAAATAATGTTGGTAATGTGTTTGCTTCATAGTTCATATTGGTCAAAATTCCAATTGGCCAGAGTTTCCATGGTCATTCATAGTATGTAATGATTTTTTGCAAAGGGCCAAATTGTTGTCCCTTTAGCCTCCACCCTTTTTCTTCATACAAATATTTTACAAATAATAAATATGTACAAATAGACAAGCAATTACCTTATTGCAACCGCCTTGCATGTCATAGTTGTGAAGAAAATACCACATTATTAAGGGGTTGACAATTTTATTGTATACATTTAATTTATTCTCAAACTTGTATATTGTTTTACTTCCCTTTATTCCTTGGTGCAACAACATGACACTGTGACAGTCTTTAACTTGGAGTCAATGGAATGATAAAGTAAAATAACATTTATGAACTTTATTTTTTATCACTAGAATCTTATGAAGCCTTGAACAAACTAGGCATGTAGTTTCTCAACATTCATTCAAAAGGAAATGGGATTAAAAAATCACACAACGAAGGCAGGCTAACAACGAGGGCTTATAAAATAGCAATTTTATGTTGAAGCAAGATGACTAACGAAAAAATGGCATTTCTTATGTATGTATGTTCAACATTCAGTGTAATGAGGGATTTTTTTTAAAGGATAGAACTGGGGATATTGAATTAGTAAATATTGAAACATAGATATATTTTAGATCACCATCTTTGTCAAAGAAAACCTTAGAAACATAACGTCAATTGTTATCTTACACACCTTAATTGACCACTATTCAACAGGAGGACACTAAAATATATCTTGCATTTCATATAGCTCTCTCTCTCATATATATATATATATATATATTGCACACCTTAATTAACCACAACCTTTATCTTTTGCAACACTACTATTTAACAAAAAGATACCAAAATATATCTTGCATTTCATATAGGGCTCTCTTTTGTATATATATGTATTTCAATGAGTTAACAACATAGTTGTAACTGTTAATGATAAAATTGCAACTATTTCACATACATGGCAATCCTTTTGATGGCATAATGATGTAATACTATGTAATGTATTCCTTTTTTGATGTGATAGCAATGGCATTAACTCGTTTGGACAAGTTTATTCTGGTGAGGGGTTACAACATTTTGACACCTCTACAAAGTCCTAGAACTATTCAACCAACACTTCAGTGTGTTCAACAATGTTACCTCAATGTTTTCGTGACACTCTACTGACACCAAAAAAACGCAAACATATACATTGAGTACTTTCAACATCGTTATAAGGTTCGTAATTGATTCAAAGACCAACAATAAGTCACAAAATAATTGATTTTGATTAAAATGACATGTGACCACCATAATGGGTCAAAAGTTTTTCGATGAAGCTTCAAAATATTGACATTGTATTACAAAAATGTGAAGGAGAAGAACATAAATTAATGATAACAACTATCATAAATTAATGGTAACAACTATCATATTTAAAAATATAGTTAAATAATGCATGTCTTTTCACATAATGCAAACAATATTTATAATATTCAAAGAATCTTCCTATATGAAACCATGTTTGTGTTATGATAAATAAATAATACACTGCAAAGTTTTAGATAATTGTTTTCATATTTTCAATGTATCCAATGCCCCAGTAAACCACCAATAAATCAATGCGTAATTGTTATTCTTTATACTATGTAAAATCATACAATGATTTCATGTTCATTTCTTATAACATAGATACAACATAAGCGTTGTTTATTTTCGATATCTAAGTATTTGGCCTTTGCTTTTAGGTCGAAGGTTTTCTCTATTCCAAACTCAAGAAAAGTAGGGTTGGTTGTTATTCTAGGTATTTCACCCAAAGTTTTTAGTTCCTGTGGTAGGCAGGAGACTATATGTTTCGGTTGTTTCTATTAATTGCAATCGATATTTTTTCTTCTTCTAAAGTTAGATTAATGTTAACATAAAATTTGTATTTATAATTAGTTAGAAAAAAAGAAATTACTATTTTATAATTGGATAATAACCTTGAATTGACTATTTTTTTCTCATTGTGCGAGATTAAAATAAATAAAAAAATAGATAAAAAATAAAACCTTACCTTAAAACTTTAACTGAAACTTCATGCTCTAACTTACTTGTCATGCAACCAATCACCTGCAATTTCTGAGGGCTGCAACTTCAAATCAAATGATTACATACATGGATTTATGTGTGCATGTAGTTGAATGCATGTCGTCCACCTGTAGGATAAACAAATTTCCATCACATGGCTCCGTTCTACAAAGCTTGGATGGGTTGTGCAGTTCGATGACAACATCAATTTTCACAAGGTATTTTGGCAGGAAGCTTTTGAATTGTACTGGATATTGGAATTGAATCAACAGACGTTTATGTCCTTCTATTCCAGTGATGACGGGAGACTAGAAGCGGAGTTGCAGTGTGATTTCTTCCTCCATTTCCATGGCCGGAATTTATCTCGATCATGTGGCGAGGGAAACAACAGACGTCCAACGCCTTGCACAGTTTTATGCGGAGGTAAGATTTCCCTGCTTTGCTTTCGTATGAAATTTTTATTTATACAGCTTGATCTGAGGCGTTGAAGCCCATGTATTCTGTATATATCTCTGTAACAGGTTTTAGGGTTTAAGAGGATCAGACTCACAATTTTGGAGATTTTGAGGTTGTATGGCTTACAACTGTTCCACCCTTGTTTTCTCTACACATTATTCAAAAGAATCCCAACTCAAATCTACCTGAAATCCCACATAGCGCAGGCCCTGATGTCAAGTATATATATATATTCTTCTTAATTTTTTTCTTTCAGTATTGCAGTGAT
Organism: Larix kaempferi; assembly: GCA_027924585.1. Taxonomy (NCBI): domain Eukaryota; kingdom Viridiplantae; phylum Streptophyta; class Pinopsida; order Pinales; family Pinaceae; genus Larix; species Larix kaempferi. Next base: position 3,512,590 of record BSBM01000451.1, on the reverse strand, counting down.
CTTATAAAGCTTCTATTGAGGTTGTGTTTGTTTTCTGATATGACTGTGCTTGTTCTATGAGCAGGAAGGATCCTTATTTTCTGCCACGCGATGGATTTATACTGATTTAATTGCAATCTCAAATTTCAATCATCTAACCCGTTAGCTGCACAGTGAAAATTTATTGTTAAGTTTGTTTATACACACATAATCATTATTTACCCTAACTTGCCCATAATTTATATTATTTAATATTAAAATGTACCTTCCAAATTTGCACATAGCCAGAATTTAAATACTTTAAACAAAAACCCAAATCGAAATACAACAAAACCCTGCTGAATCCGAACATGATTAATTCTTCGCTCCATTTCACTCCCCAAGCACAACCAACACCGTCCAATGCAACGATGAGCTGCGGTGAGAAATCCTTTTCACCATCTCATCTTTATTGTATTTCCATTTTCAGCTTAGATCAGAGGAATTATGTGCCAATTACTTTTGGAGAATAGCATTAATGAAATGTATTCATGTCTATTATTATTTTATGTAAGTCGGGAAAAACGCCATTAAGAGAAATTCTAGTAATCATGTTTTTAGTACAATCCAGATGTAGTTGTAACAGTAAGTAAAGGTTGGAGTTGAGGGTAGGAGGTCTATATAAGAGTGTGCTACCTCGTATATTCCCTCCTGTGCTTCTTGGTTGGGATCAATAGAAATGAAACCTTCTGCAATCCATGCCTGTGCTAGGTATTCGGATTTGATTGGAGTATTTGGAGGAAAGGCAGAACAATAAAGAAAACAAGGCTTGACCCTATGGCCTCTCAAAAGTCTTGGAAAGAGCTATGCTTAGCCTTGGAACGAGAGTAGCATGTTTCTTTGAAATTATATGCAGAGCTGAATCAATATGGTGGGTGAATTAACATGTTATATTTCTACATTTTAGCATTTGTCTGATGATGATCTTGTTTATTTTACTCGATGGGATCTAGTTGGTGTTGATTACAGGGTAACTGAAAAGAATCAATCATTTCTGATTAAATTTCTAAGATTGAACACACGGAGGTGATGCTGACTTGACCTTATAATGATTACAATGGTTTTTTTATCTCCCATGTTCGAGATTCGTCGTCTGTTGACTTCTGTATTTTGCTTGGTCATTTTTTATCTACTGTTTGTAGATTGCTGCCCTCTGGTCTCTGGTTAGAGTCACCAATGCTCAGGCTGCCTGTGTTTTTAATTCTATCTTTTCTATCAATCTTTGTTCTTACATGATTCATCTCTTCGTTCTTACATGGAAGCAACTACTCATCTTACCATTTCAGCCAACTATCTTATTTCTTATATTTTTATTTATTTAATGTTAATGGGTTGGTGAATTTTCCTTTTTTAGTTCTTGTTTGTCCCTTGGGACTGTATTTATATAATATTTGGTATTTTTTTTTAAATTCTTTTGTGTGGATAAATTTTCAGGTATCAGAAATTAAAGAAATTCCCCAAAAGTATAAATCCCATACTCAAAATTTATGTGAATTCTAGTACAAATACAATGCTTCCAATTTGTAAGATCTATGTCAGCCAGAGTTGTGCACAGTGACAATCGGTGTTAAATTGCTGTAAAGTTATCCGACTTTTCAAATTGACCTAGATGATTTAATAAACGCTATAAACCATCATGGAAATCAGCTTTGGCTAAAAGCTTCTTTTTGATATGGACAATAGTTGTGGCTCTACATTATACAAAATTGTGATGTCTGGGAAACTTAAGGAGAGAGGGTGAACATTAAATATCCAAAGGCTATTATGTTTAAGAGCTAGCAGAGCCAATATGCCCTTCCAAGCGACTCAATCTCCCTTACTTCCGTGCGACCCTCACTTTCAAGCCACTGAACCAGAATATACTTGTGCCTTTCAGGCTGCATACCCTCACTCAAAAGCAACTAAACCATGATAAAGCCACTGCCTCTTCGGGCTACATAAACTACTTATGAACGTGAACTCAAACCTGCAACTGCTCCTTCTTCGCAGCCGACTCCCCTCGGTTCAAGTGTAAGTATCAAGCATAATTGCGCTTCTCGTTAATAAAAAGTATGGGCAATAAAAAGTATGACCAACAGTTGGTTTAGCATTGAATTCATTCAATTATTTCTGTACCAGAAGTATTGAATTCATTCAATTGTTTGAGTAACTCTGTTACATAAAATTAAGCAAATTATGCACTTGATAAAGTACTTTATAGCTGTGAATTCATTCAATTATTTGTGTAACTATGTTCCATAAAATTCATCACGCAAATTATGCACTTGATAAAGTGCTATAGCTATATTGGAGGCCATCCTAGCAAACTCAATTGTAACCATAAATCAGTTTCGGTAGAACTTCATTTTGCTTTTAGAGTGCATGTACAATTTATATAAGCACTAGAATTGAAAAATTAAGCATACAGAGGATTTGAAGAACAATGTTTATAATTTTATATGTATTTATTGCTATATTAGGGGCCTGTACATTCATATCAAAGGATTAAATAGAAAGTAATCAGGAAGGAAGTAGAAAAAAACGAACATAAACTTGTCACAGAACAAGAGGCGCAATCCACTAGATCCAAAATAGAGCATATAATTTTAAATATTTTATATGAAGGGCTTTTACATTCAAATCGAGAAGTTTGGAAAGAAACACGAAGGAAAATGAAAAAAAAAAAAGAAACTGGGAAGTGCAAGATGCGCAATGCGCAATCCCATTTTAGGTTAGAATAAAATCTTTTATTATTTATGGTAATACCTTGTTTATTAGGTTAGAATACAACCTTTACTTGAACAATCTTTATTATGGTGTTACCCAAAACTAAAATTAGCACAAGTATCCCTTTAATAGTTAACACATATCCTTGAATTTTGCATACAACATATTAGTGCCCTTTTAAATTTGACATCAAATTTGCTTCACAAACCCTAAAATTTATGTGCCGATTTACGACACAACCCTAAAATTTATGTACCGCTTTAAATTTGATGTTAAATGAGCTACTAGTAATAAATCTTTATAGTTTATACCATTTATATGAGTAGATAATTCCACTTTAGCGAACATTTTCTCCTTGAAAAATCATACTGTCCATTGCTTTTTACCTTCGAATTTCCAAAATTATTTGGAATTTAACTTTTCTTCACCTCTTTATATCATTCATTTCAACCATTCTTTACATCATATATTTCTCATTTCGATCGCTTCGAATTTCCAAAATTATTTGAACTTTCATTATACTTGGTATCTTCACATTATTCTTATCTGTTTTCAAGGCTTAGAAAAAAATACATTTATTTCATATGGTGACTACTTAATATCATTAAGTGTTAAAGAATAATTGAAAATGTGTTTTTAAATGAAGGATATCAGTTTAAAGATGCTTTTACATATCAACAATTTTTCAAATTGTTTTAATCTTTTAACTATTTTAAGAATTTTTAATTAAATATTTATTTTTAACTTTTTTGTAATTTTGATTTTAAAATAAAAATTTACAATTCTTTTCTAAATTTTACAATCATATTCTATATCATTTTTTAATTACAATTTTTATTTTCAATTCTATTTTTCATACTTATATTTTCCATTTTTTAAAAGATATTTCTTATATTTATTAACTTTTTGTTGATAAACCACATACTTAACACTAATGATTCAAATTTTATAAATATAAATAATATATAACATATTTTATTTAATTTTACTTAGAAATTTATGCAAATTGTATTTGTGCAAATTGTATTTATGCAAACCATTCTTATCAATAACTTATTTTTTATTAAAAACTTGTAAACACACTATTTAACTTTGTATTTTTAAAAGTTATAAAGTGAATAATTAACTTATGTTAAATTCTAAAAATTACACAAAAAATCATAATTAAAAATATTAAATTTTGAAAACAAAGTATGAAATTTTTGGTTTCTAAAGTCAAATGCATATCTTAAAAAGGTACTCGTTACATTCTACATTTTCAATGGTAGTTCATTTTTATTAAACAAAGTATATGCAATTATTATCAATAGGTGTAAGTGATGACCATGTTATGTGTGGAAATCAAATTAATAATGTGTGGAAATCAAATTAATAATGTGTGGAAATCAACAAAATATCTATATAAAGATCACGAGTCCAAGAGGATTATGAAACTTTAAACCTAACCTTATCATAGCTTTCAAAATCCTAGCCAAAGGAGGGAGGGATATGGATTCACGTTGTTCAACCATCATTGTTACTCCATTGTATTAGCAAGCAAGAGTGTGGGAGAAATATCTAAGGGGTTCAGTTACAATATCAGAGCATATATAGAGATTCTAAACAATCTATAAGGGATAGATATATAGAAAATCTAAACAATGTATAAGGATTTGTAGTAGAGCATAATGCTTGATAGATTCATACTAAGCTTGGGATAAGTTACATTCTATAATGTAATCTTTATAAGAGAGGAAACGCAAAATCTTAAATTTCTTATTGGTTACTTTATATTCAATTTTTGGGGTAAAGTTTGTGTTAGAATGTGTCTTCTTTATTGTAGTTATGTTTTTATTATATTTCATGATAAAAAAAATCATAATTTTTATTCAATAATAAGAATGGAAATTACATTCTTCAAATTACATAAATGAGTCCTCTATGAAGACATGATAGTTTGAAATTTAGTGAAAACTGGCAAGTAATGACTAAGTATATAATAATAAAGGTGGAATGAGTGTAGGTTTAATTTGTTAGAGATGAAATTTGCAACTTAAGATTACCTTTATAGTTTCTAAATCTGGCTATCTAGTTGGCGTTGTGTGATGTGCTTTAATTGTATATGTTATTCCCTTTGTCTCTTTCTTGTGTTGCTATTGCCCTTTTTTTGTCTTTACTTTGCATATGTTTTTCTGTGTCATTATAACTAAATTATATTGAATTTGAGAATCATTTTATTTTATTTTTATTGTGTCTTATTGATATTTAATATTGATTTTTGTTTTTAAGGCAGGGACTAAGCTGCACGTAGCTCTTGTTTAAATTTGGGTGATTATAATGCCATCAAATATTGAGTGACCAAAACTCAAACCTAACTATATGGAAAGATAGTTGTGTTCTTACATAATTTATGATTTTTTATCTACATTTTTAAAGTATCTCATGGTGTGCTATAATATTTAAAATTTAATGTAGCATATTCTCTTTCAAATACGTGATTCCAAATTTTTTATGAATTGATGTATTAATGATTGCAATAATAGGAGAATTGTATTTCACAAAAACATACTATTAACATGACAATAATCGAAAATAAAATCCTCAACTCATATATCTCTAGCATAATGATTGATTTCCTGCAGTGTGAATATGCATGTTGTTCGTCTTTCCTTGTCTTTCTATGAAAAAATACCAAAAGATCTCATTAGAAGCTTTCCACAGTTCCCCTTTTACATGTCTTATTAAAAAATACCCCCTGCTAAGTTGGATATGCCTAAAAATCTATGCATCTTGGAATTGTTTTTATGACATAAATACCTCTTTATACACAAAATAGATCCCATTAGTTGAGAGCTGTGACCCCCAACATTTCCAATATATCCTACTTCTTATACTAATAAAAGCATCTACAAGAGAGCACAATTAAAAGTTTTGTTATGTGAGTTATTCATTGTTGTTAATTTGAACCAAATAGTTGCAAGTCAACATTTTGTTTTGATTTACTAAGCTATATTTTCAACATATGGAATATAAAATTTCCACATGTGATTTGAGTTTTTTTCATTGCTTTCCAAGATTGGCAAGGAATACTTGCATTTTGTGATGCATGATCTTATAAAAAGTATGGGAAGAACCATTTGTAATAGAATTTGATCTCTAGGTAAAATGTGTTATTAAATGAAATTTCTCTACCAGACATATATTAAGCGTTTATGAGCAAAATAAAAAATAAATGGAATTGCTCTATCAGACTGTATATATTTAGCATCCATGATCAACCCACATCTACATAGAAAAATATTTCCAAAACCAATAGATAAATTCAAAGCCTTGTGATATCTAGAAATGATAAGATGCTCAAATATGGTGTTTCTATAGGAAGGAATTTGGAAATCCCAAAGTCAAAATCCTATAAATCATATGGATTTTGCATTGCATGGACTTCCTATGAGATTTTCTAAACTACAATATATGGCATGTTTAACTGCAAATGATTCTAACCCCATATATAATTGTCCAGACTAGATGATAAATTTACATTAAATAATAAACATGACTAGGTACAAAATTCCATACAATCCTATACTCAATTGTGATTGCAATCCCATTGAATAGCAAAGCATGAAGAATAATGCACTAGACAAGAATTTTAACTCTAGGAAGGCATATGATAATATTGTAATATCATTGGGGAGGCAAGTGTGGGGGGGATCCTCTTAGATCCTAGAGGAAATATTGTATTGCATTTTGAGTGGGGAATCGCGAAAGCTGGAGTAAACCAAATCTGGTCTACACTAGTAAAGCTATCCAAATGAATAACCCGATAAAAAATAATTCCATGTCAAAATATAAATGATTATGAAATATGAATTGATGATGTTACATTTACAAAATATGTTGGCTTTTTATAAATCCCTTCGTGCCTTTTCAACATAAAGGACACACCCTTTGCTTATAATTAATTAGTTATATATATATATTAGTGTTTATAATTGATTATTTATGGTTATTTATTATTTAGGTTTATTTATTTATTTAATGTTTATTTTTATGTTCATAACATTGTCTTCCTTTTTAGAAAGGCTTTGTCCTCAAAGCAATTTGAAAAACTCTTTATGTCTTTGCTCTATAATGTCATCGCATCATTGAATTTTTGGCAGTACTTGATGACACATGACGATATGAGCTTTTGAGTGATGAATAGAACCTTCGATATGTAGAAGGATCAATCCATCCTAAATCGATTTGATGTTGAACATTTCGCTTCCTTAGTGAATTGACGTCATGGGCTTTGAGTGCACCGGTATCAATATCGTTTGTTAGTGGTTCATGATGTTTAGGACATCTGCGTATATGATTGGGATATCGATAGGCAATTCTTATAACATTATTTCTCTTGATAACATTTGTAGTGTTTTTTGGTTTTAACCTTTGCATATGCTTTCCTTCACTGGCTTAACATATTGAGCGGTGATCTGAACTGTGTTGGGACCTGGAAATGTCCCTTTTTAACCATACATATTTCATCCTTTTGCCAAATTTTACTTTAATTTCGTAAACCATATACATGCCTTTTTCCAAATCAATCAACAATCCTGACAAGGTATAAATCATTATTGTTTCATTTAATTATGCCTAAGATTGTTATGGTTACGAATCCTTACCCTTGGCTTATGCTAACATTTGTGAGTGCATTTAGTCAAAATCTGAAACACGGGTGTATCAGCCAATTGGTGCCAGCTGTTACTCTTCCAGGTCCGATTTATCATACTCCAAGGAATAGGGCATCCTCCACGCGAGCTGTAACATATCCTCACTGTAACAAATTCCACTGAAATAGAACCTAGCTGCGACAGACAGGTTGCATTCCAGTTGCTGAGTCTGTTGATCCATTAATTATTAGAGCAACAACATCCTTCATGATTAATAGCCTTGTTTAATACGGCTGTATCAGCTAGCTGTAACTCCGCAGCATGAAGATCATAGATCTTCATTGCTGCACGAATATAGTGGATCTGAAACTGTATTTTCCTTGTATAAATTCCAGAAGGCTCTCGTAGCCTGGGGTTGGACAATTACCACTTTGTGTAAGTTGTAACAGAGCACTGAGACTGACGATTTTCCATCATTAATATGAGAGCAGAGTTCTTCATTTATGTGTCTTAATTTGTTGTGATTCTCGGCGTCTCTATTAGAAGGCTAGGGCCCTCCTTCTCACAGAGATAGCCGGTTTAAGTAGGTAGAGTAGTTTAGCTTTACTTCTGTTGTGTGGTATGGAATTATTGCAGATGTTATTGGTAGCTGCAATAGAGAATTAGCTTTCCTTTTGGTAGTTCATAATTGCATCTTGAATAACTGTAGCAGATTGGTGTGACAGTCGACTGTGTAGGATAATTTATTTAATTGCATGTGTGTTTTAATCAGTTGTAACAACCAAGCTCAGTTCCAATATCTTTCAGTCGTTTATGCTTTCTAGGACTTCCAGTAATTATCAGTTTAGAGTTCAAGCTTGTATTTTAATTCTGGTTGCTGTTGTATCTTCAATTGTATTCATGGATTAGACAGATAATGGTAGAGTTACAGTAGCCACTGGATAGATCATTTTGGTAAAGATTGAATACTGTAGTTTGATAATTATAGGATTTAACTTCTTGCAAAAGTAATCTAGTTCAATTTCATTATTAGATCATTAAACTACTGGGTTGATTTTTGTAGGAAGATTGTTGCACTTTGGGTTCTTAGATGTATGAATTAGATTAGTTTTCTTTATGGAATGAGTTGGCTAAGCATATAGGTAGGGTTATTATCTACATTTAGTAAATCAACTGCTTGATCTGTTTATGCATAGATTGTGCTTATTTCCTTTGAAATAAAAGACCTCCCTGGGTTTGACAATTTATATTGACCATCCTGTGTGTTAGCTTTAATTAACCGACATATAGGGTGACCAACATTTTGGTGCCGTTGCCGGGGGAAGGTAATAGATAGACAGAGTTAGTAGTTGGTTTCATTTAATTTTATTTTAGTTCAATTATTTACAGCATGCGTGAATACAAGAAAAACAAATCAGGAACCCCCTTTGAATACTAACATTGCAGGTGGAAAAGGTCGAGGTCGTAATGCAGGTCAGGGAAGACACACATACATTGATGAGATAATTGATAGAGATGATTCTTCCACTAGAACACCGCGGAACTCTACAGGCAGGGGAAATTTTGTTCCTCCCAATCTTGAACATTCAACATCCACAGTGGAGAATACAACGGGACCTTCAACTCCTGTTGCAGAAAGTAAACCTCCTGAAGATAAGGGAAGCGTTGTAGGTGCACCAGATAGAGAGGAGATCTATCATATCGACAGAACCAGAGTTACTAAAGAGGTGTGGTTGGAGACTCGCAAAATAGCAGAGGAAGAGAGAAGGCGAGAAGAAAGAGGAGAAGAGAGGAAGAAGCTAAAGCAGAGGAAGAACGCATAAAGGAAGCTGTTGAATTTTGGACTAGAACCATGGCTAGTAGAGAACAAGAGGGCGAGAACGAACATGGGAATAACCAGGAAGAAGAAGGAGAAAATAATCATCCTGGTAAAACTGTGGCTACATTAGAATTCCCTATCCTCTAGATACCTGGAGCAACTCCTATGAAAAACATCTCACCATCAGTTCTCCCGAATTTTCATGGTAAGTCCTCTGAGGATCCTGATGAGTTTCTTTTTGAGTTTGATATCCTTTGTCGCAACTATGATTACACCTCTAGTGCTCAGAAGCTGAAGTTATTCCCAGCCACCTTGAAGGGAAATGCTCTACGTTGGTTCATGAGTCTGGGTCGTGAGACCATTACTACTTGGGACCAAATGAAAAACACCTTCCTTTCTAAGTACCAAGAATATTGCAGAATTAGGGATAGAAAAGAGGAGCTGTTTAAAATGGTTCAGAAGAATGAAGAAAGTTTGGAAGACTTTGTGGAAAGATTGTTGTACAATTTACAAAGATCTGGTCATGCTGGGATTGGCAAGGATGTGCTCAAGATTATCTTACTAAGAGGAATTAGAGAAGATTGCCTTGATATGTTAAATCTGTTGGGAAAAGGGGATATCTCAAAAGAACCTTTTGAAAAGATTGTTGAATTATGTCGAAGGTACTCCAGGGGATCCTCTGGAACCAGCAAACGAGACAAAGACCGAGACCAGGATGTCTTCACTAGGACTCAGAAGTCAGCTAGTGGAGGGGCCACTCGAGCAGAAATAGGCAACCTACTGGAGAATTTTAAAATAGACATTTTACTTTGTATTATTCTTTTTTGTTTATGGCTTACATAATATTTATTACTTTTTACTTTGTATTATTATTTTTTTGTTTACTTTGTATTATTTTGTTATTGGACAAACACTCTAAAGTCTCATATTTACTTTTTACTTTGTATTAAAAGTAAAAAGTAAAGTCTCTAGTTTAAGTCTCATATTTGTTTTTTACTTTGTATTATTCTTTTTTTGTCTATGGCCGACATAATATTTACCACCTAATCCTAAGCTCTAAAGTCTCTAGTTTAAGTCTCATATTTACTTTTTACTTTGTATTATTCTTTTTTGTTTTTGGCCGACATAATATTTATTACTTTTTACTTTGTATTATTTTGTTATTCGACAAATTCGACAAACATTCCACTCATAAAATCTCCCCCAGCGCCTCTCGACACAATAAAATTCATTCTTATACATTTCATATACTTTGAAATACTAAATTATATAGCAATAAAATTCATTCTACATTTTAAATATTAAATTATAAAGTAATAAAATTAAATATGAGTAATTTTTAAGATAGTGAAAAGGTATAAATTCTTTGCATGACCTTTACTTGGAGAGAAGTCGATGTTCAAATTTGAGGGAAAAGATTAATGTCAAGTTATGTTAATAAAATTTATAATACTTAAAAAATAGAATTGAGATAAGCCGCATTGGCTAAGTCGCTGGGATTTTGTTCAAGTACTAAATTATTAAAATTACATATAACACTTCTTTAAGGGCAAATATGTGAGAGTGAAGCAAGTACTGCACACGGTGTTTTCATACACAAATCTTCTAATCATGCGTACCTATTTCATGTCAAGTTGGCATATTATTCTGCACTTGACGGTAATTGCCTTGTGCAGTATGGTGGCTACATAAGGGATTATGCTTAATGATCACAAATTTTGCTATGCATATTAAAAGTGATGTTTAACGAAATATAATTTATTCCAAATTGAATATTATTAGCTAGAGGCCTTTTTCATCTATAAGCAAAGTTTTTTAAACACAATCACAAGTTGATTGGCATGATTAGCAAATGAAGACAAGACATAAACCTTGTTTCAAGGGACTACATGGCTAGTACTAGCTGCTAACAATAGTGAAAGTTCTTGAATATAGGTTATTGCCTCTAAGTCTATTTTTAGTTTAAATTCATGCAATTTTCTAGGATTTTAAGTGATTTATGGGTGAATTTGTTGTTGAAAATCGTAGTTGATGATACACACATTTATCATAACTTAGTTAACAACATCAATAAGGAAAGTACTAGTTGCAACTAAGGAATCAAAGAACGCCACAAAAAATAATGTCGACTACCACTATTGGTGCTACAACAGAATTTGGAGGTCCAATAACTATAGCAACATGTAAATTCCTCTTATTCTATTTGGACTCATTGATGTGGGCATGAGAAATCTCCAAATCATGCAATATGCATGAGATATGAAAGATAAACTATTAATGTTGATGCCGCAACAAAGCTTGGAGGTGCTATACCTATAGCAACATATCCCTCTTTGAGCTCATTAATACAAGCATGAATATTGTCGAGAGCATGTTTGAAACATAGGTTTAAACCTTTAAACAATCACTAACATAGAATTCAATGAATGAACTAGTGCAATCACATTAGTTTTCCTAAGAACTAACATAGCATTTAGTGAATAAACCAATGCGGTCACATGTGGGTTGTTCATCCAACTAGTGTGGGGATCCTTTTCATTAATGTTTTATTTGGGATAAACTTTAGCGAGATTAATGACATAAGATTTTTTTCCTAGATTTTAAGAGAATCTATTAAGGCAAGAGAAATCTTTACCTCCCCATAAGAGAGTCCTTTAGGTAAGATAAATCTTTACGTCTCCATAAGAGATTCCTTGAGATCTTGAAAGGATAGATGGGCTTGAATCCAAGAGTCTCAATAAGGAAGAGAATTGTTAAATAAGATTTAGAGTGTTGCATTCATGGAAATATTTCCCATAAATATGATTCACTTGGTTGATTAAGTAAGGTATGTTGCGCTTTATTTGTGAAATTTGTGAAATTGATTTGAATGGACATTTTTTTTTATCATTTTAATTTTGAAAGCCATTTTTTTGTTTGTTGAATCTCCTTGACTTGCGGGAGTGGCCTTTGGTCTAAGAAATCATGACCTAGAGGGATCTAAGCTGTCAAAATCACCCGAGGATTGCACCCAACTTGGGACACACCAACCCTCAAATGGTTGTATTTTGGGTGTCTCCTCCCAACTAGCTCACCCCTAAGGGGATTCAAACCCGGATGCCCATGCTAATGAGACCTACACCTTAACCAATTAAGTTAGCGATAATTGACTTTGAAAGCCATATTTGAAATGGTAAGGAGAAGGAAAATTTCAAGAACAATGTGTAAGATAATTTATAATCTAGGATAAATAACTATTGGGTTAAAAGTAATTAGAGAGTTATTGTGTTTGGTGACTATTATCCAATGCTAATTAATTTCATTAACGATGTGTTGGGACATTGATACTTCATAATATTTTTAGGTTAATCATAAATATTTAATTAAATATGACCATGGAAGGTCATGGAAACATTATTTATGGATAATGATGTGAAGATAAAGTTACTAGTATAACAATTTTACAAAGTAAAGTAAGGAAAATGGGTATTATGCACCATGATGCATGTTAATTGTGAAAATTCAAAGACATTGTATTTTGCTCATTTACTTATATTCTAATGATTACATTCGCAAAGCTTATGCTATCATCATAATTTTTGGGAGTCATGATAAGTTTTACACTTTGAAGAATAAGATCATTAACACAAATAGATTCAATTACAGTTTGTCAAGCAACTAGGGACATGTTCACAAGATATGTAGTCTATTTTAAGATGAACATAAATAAATGAAAAGCAAGAGAAATCTAATAGAGTGAAGTAGAAATACTTTAACATGATGATATTAATCATTTTGGAACTTTTAGAACTCAAGGCTTGCATGCCTTCTTAGGGCCATGCTAAGAAACTTGGGTTTGACATGGGTTGGGCTTCGACATGAGGCTTGCCAGTTGGGTTTGTAGTATCACTTCAAACAACGTGAGGCTTGGTTGGGTTTGCAATATTACTTCAAATTTTTATCAGTACCAATGCTATTTCTTAATTTTGCAAATTTCATAGAATTGACCCTCCTCATGCCAAATTTTAGTTATAAATTAAACTTAGTTTGAAGTTCATCTCCATTCAAATTAAATTTATCCTATTATAGTTGATTGAATCATGATCCAAATGAGCATAAATTCAATATGAAATTTAGCTCAAATTGTTATTGGTAGAGTCCCCATTGTAGTTATCAATAATATGTATGGAGGGGCCATGATGAGTCAATATTGAACCTAATGGATCCTAGCAAGCACCAACTTGCCCAAGTATGGGTCCCTAGTACATAGGCCCTGAAATTGATTTAGCGAAGCTAAAATGGTTTATTTTTCTTCTCAATAGAAAACAAGATGAACTTAAGAACACGAAATCTATTCATGTATACTATGTTTCTTCTTAATAATAGGTAAAATGAAATTTGTGCATACATTCTGTGTGCTAGGGAGATTGATAATAAGGTTGAATGCACTTTGAGAAAAACTCCCTATTTGCACTTGGTTAATGGATCCACATATTAGTGGGTAGTTGGTTTTAAGCAGTTTCGAGTGTAAGTAATTTGTTTTAAGTAGCTACCAGAGTAAGGTGAAGAGAAGGAGAAGAAAAGAGACTTCTGGTTCAAGTGAGGAAGATGTAGACCGAGTTGAAACCCTTGTGGCTTTTCTTGTCTCCAACTCACTTTGATTTTTCATATAGTGGCCCAACAGATTGCCAAATTCTCCATATGGGAGATTGCAAAGGGTGCATGGGGGTTACCAATTGGAAGGTTGTGGAGGGCGCTAGCATCTCACTTGATAGACACCAATCAACTACAATGTCAAACACATCGAGTGCACTGTTAGATAACGTGCATGTATTTTCCGAGTAGGTTAAAAGAAATAAAAGAATGAAGCCACTTCTTTTTTTTACTAGTTTGTCCGTGACTTGCGAGACTAGCCTATGGTCTAAGAAATCGTGACCCATGGTCATCTAAGCCATCAAAATCACCCGAGGATTACAATCTTCCTAGGCCACACCAACCCTTAGCAGGGATGAATTTTAAGTGCCTCCTCTTAGCTACCTTGTGAAATTTGAATTCGGGTTGCCATGCAGAATGAGATCCATCAAAACCAACCATGCTAATAATATTTGACAAATAAAATGACTTATTTTTAATACACTATTATTTATATCTCAATATAGTGCCACTTATTTCATCAACATTAATTGACATTGTATTTATCTCTTTTTAAATACAAAAGTGTTTTTAAATACTTGTACTTGCAAATAAATTTTCTACTCTAACAAATATGCCATACACCAAGGCTAAATTAGGTTAAGTTAGCCACATCATGAAGTCTAAACTAATCATAAAATCAAATAATTCAATTCACAAAATTCAAAAAATAATTTTAATTTTTAAATAAATTGAATTAATATTTTTTTTATTGAACTTTAACAAAATTAAAACAAAAAGTTTGAATCATACAAGAATCCTTGGCTTGATAATTTTTTTCTTCTTATATTGGAATCTTAGATTGGAAGACCAGAGTACCTTAAACATCAAGCAACCAAAAATAATATTTATTAAAAAACTTACTTTCATAAAAATTGATTATATTATGTATGCTATATTTAAAAAGATGAAAATTTATGAATAAATCTATATATGATTAAATAATGGAAAATTATTAAGAAAACATATCTATCATCAATAAATATTTATATGAAATATATTTTAGCATGTTAAAATAAATAATTATATTAAAAAATATATATTTATATTAAATATCTTTTAGAATGTTAAAATATATATTTCTATTGTTTTTGATACCTATCTAACATTATCTACTATTGTCACTAGCACGATAATTTGGGTAGCACAAGCTCACTAGGGTTTTCATTCTTGTAGATTCTATCTCTCGCCATGGCTTCCTGTGGGGGCGGTTCTCTGCCGCCCTTCTCTTCCTCTCCCCCACCTGAAGTTGAAGCTTTCACTCGCCTGATCTCTTCGCAAGGAAATAAAACAAACGAAGGTGCTCCACCTAAGTGTGTCAAGAAATTGGACGATATCCCTAAGGCCACACTCCCTCCAGAGTAAACTATTTGGATCGCATTATCTCTGGCAGATCGCACTCTAGTTGGTCAGTTTACCGGGCTATGGCTATCTCCGAAAACCACGGATAACTGGGTCCAAAGGAACTAGCGACCCCTGATCTCTGAGAATGTCGTCACCTACTCTATGGGAAGAGGGTTCTTATTTTATTTTGTCTCTAAAGAAGATCAAGATCTCATTTTTAGAAATGGCACCTATTTTATGGGATGACAAGGGTTATATATGAATCGGTGGACTCCCGGCTTTGATCCAGCCGCGGATATACCTAAATCCATCCTAGCCTGGGTCCTCTTGCTGAATCTTCCAATACACTATTGGAACCTTGATTTGTTGAAGTCAATAGGAAATTCCCTCGGTCGGTATATAGAAAAAATAGAACCTAAGGACCAATATGCATGGGCTCGAATATGTGTGGAAATAGATCTGGAAGCTGGTCTGCCAGAAGTCATCAAGTTAATAGTGGGGACCTGGTCACACTTTCAAAAACTAGACTATTCAAATGTCGAGGTTGCCATGAATATGGACATTTCCATAGAAATTGTCCACTAAATCAAGCGGTTAATTAAGAAAAGGAGAAGAATGAAGGATGGTAGCCTACCCAGAAGGATAAGGAAAACCCTAAGGCCACTCCAGGTCTGAGGAAGGATGGTTAGAAAAATCCGGCTCCTAACCCTGACCCTGTCTCTTCCCTTAAAAATATATATGTACAAGATTTATTGGGTTCTAGCAGGAATAGCTTTTCAATTTTGGAGGATATTGTGGAAACTGAAGGCAAAGGAAACTAGGATGAAAGCCAAAATATAGTTATGATGAAGGTAGACCTCTCAGCTGAAAATCAAGCAGCATTGACTGAAGGAGCAGAAGAAGTCGACAATTAAGGGTAATCCGAAGTAGAACTTGAAGCTGATGAATCTGAAGAAGAAGAAGGAGAAATTGAAATGGAACCGGCTGACAAGAAGAAATCCTTAAGAGGAAGGAAATTAGACAAGGAAAGGAGGGAGAAAGCCACCTATAAGGACAAGCTGCAAGGATCTCAACAAACATTAGAAAAAATTCTCAATAATCCACGAATTACCAGACAACAAGGACAACCCCACAAAGGGGTCCCTTCTACAACCAAAAGTAAGTAATGACGGTTCTATCCTGGAAATGTAGGGGGTTAGGAAGTAGAAATAAGAAGATGCTATGAAAGACCTAGTACATTATTCACCTCTAGACCTTCTACTAATCTAAGAGACCAACATGGAGGAAAGGCCCTTCCTCCAAATAAGTCTGAAATTTTGGAAGAAAGGTGGAGGTATTGTTGTAAGCTCTAGAGGGGCCTCAAGAGGAATTGGAACTTTGTGGGACACCTCCAAATTTTATTTGGTTGCTACTAAATCTTGCATTCATTGGATTTTTACCTAGCTGATTCACAAAGACTCAAGAACCGAGGTAGGAATTTTTAACATTTATGCCCCGATACTTTTTTTCTGAAAAAAATAAAAATTGTTGGGACCTTCTCTAGGAAGCTACCAATGAACTACATTTGGAAAACATTATCATTGTTGGGGATATGAATGTTGTTCTGAACCAATTCGAGAAGAGAGGAGGATAAGTGGTCAGAGATCCAATCAGAGAATGGGTTGATGAACTCATTTTGAACTGGGGTTTGACTCATATCCTTCCAATCAAAGGTAAATATACTTGAACCAACAAATGTATTGGACTTGGTCATATTGCAGCTATATTAGACATATTTTTGTTCCAAAACTCCTTCCTAGTGATGGGGTTGAATCTTGATTCTATGATTATCCCCTTTGGAGGATCTGATCACAAACCAATCCTGCTTGAAATTAAGAAAGATTCAAATATGGGACCAATCCCATTTTGCTTTAGTCCTTTGTGGGTACAAAAAGAAGGCTTCATAGAAGTGGTTCACGAAGCTTGGACCTCCCCGGTCTCAGGTTCCCCCTTTTTTGTGTGGGAAGAAAAACTCCGCAAAGTCAAAATAGCCCTCAAGATTTAGGCAAAAGAGAAGAAACCCCCTTTGCAAATTCGAATGGAAACTCAACAAAATATAGCAAGCCATCAATCCAAAATGGAAGAAGCCAATATAACCAAGGAGCATTTAGAAAAGGAAGCATGCCTGGATCAAGCCTTCCACTCTGCTTTTTGACAGGGAGAAGAATACTGGAGACAAAAATCCAGAAGTCTTTGGCTCCAAGTAGGGGACCAGAACACCTCTTTCTTTCATAAACAAACCGAAGCCAGAAAGCATTTCAAAATAGTCACATAAATACAAGCACACGGTCAACCTCTCATAGACTTTGAAAAAATCAAGGAAGAAGCGGTTCGACATTTTGGTTCAATTTATACCGAGGATACTTAGGGATAGTTCGTAGAACCAGGGGACATTTTAGATCTGGTTCCAAGTAAAGTGCAAAGAAAGGATAATCTGAAATTAACTAAGCCAGTTTCTTTGGAGGAGGTTAAGAATGCTCTAGAGTATATGGAAGAAGACAAATCTCTTGGACCAGATAGTTTTACCGTTCGATTTCTTAAAATATGTTGGTACATTATTAAAAAACATCTCCTTAGAATGGTGTTGCAATCTCAAAGATGCGATAAGATAGGGGGAGCACCAATTCAAACTTCTTAGCTCTCATCTCGAAAGAAAAAGAAGCCTCTACATTTGATTAGTTAAGGCCAATCTCGTTATGTAATATTGGTTATAAGATCATAACTAAAATTATGGCCAAAAGGTTAAAAGGGCTTTTTCCCAAACTTATCCTAGAAAACCAAGGTGGATTCATTAAAGGAAGGAAAATTTGGGACAATATTATTCTGGTACAAGAAGAAATCCATTCAAGTGTCAGCAATCGAGAGAAAGGTATGGTGATTAAAATTGATCTAGCTAATGATTTTGATAGAGTGCATCATGATTTTCTTTTCCAGTTTATGAGTCATTTCTGATTTGACTCTTCCTTCATTCGTTGGGTGAAATCCTGCATAAGTGGACCTTGGATCGCTCCTCTAATCAATGGGAGAGCGGCTTCCTTTTTTAAAGTCTCCAGGGGTCTTTGTTAGGGATTCGTGCTTGCTACCCTGCTTTATGCCATTGCAACATCCTAGTCAATATCTGACCAATATATTGTCTTTCGGATAGAGTTTTAATAAAATTTTACTAGCAATTTTTAAGGCCAAATTCACAAACTGAGCAGGATGTAAGTGATGGGGATTGAAACTCTGAATGGGGATGGTAGGAATGAGATTAGGTTCTGGAATTTATGAGGATAAGTGTGAAGTAGAAGCTAAACATGGTCGGATCAGAATTCCTTGTCACAAAGTACTAGGTCCATTCACTTTTTAGTAATAGAGAAACTCTATTGCCTACTTCGAGGCTTCCTGGGCTTCTAGCATATACCAACAAGACTGGGTGTGGGTAATGAGAGTTTATTGCATATTTATATCAATCATTTAACTTGTAAAATATACTGGGATAATTTCTTAGTGAAATTGGTATATTTTGGAGTGATTGGAAGGTCGGATGCACACTATGGACTACTGAGCTAGTCAAATTACATGCTTTTCCAAACGAGGGTAAATGCATCCAAATTATTAATACAGGGGTTTATATTGGAATTAGACTAGGTTATTAACCTTTTCCAACTGACAGGGGGTCAAACTGATACTCACAATTGATTTAGCAGTAAAAATGATGAAACTAGTCTATAATAAGCACCCAACTAGCTAGTCTTGCAATTTAATCCATCAAACTGCTCCAATAATTAATAAACTATGTTATGATATTAAATAAAGCTCTGATAAATTATATTCAACAGATATAAGTCGAAATATAGCTTCATAACACTTTCTTTCTTATTATTTGATTTCCTTCCAAAGTACAATGCCTCACAGGTTAGATTTTCATTACAATAGTGGGATAATGAAGATGAGAAGAAGGAAACTAATTTGGCTATGTTCTAAAGTGGATTATTAGACCATCTATAGGTTAGATGTATGATATGGCTGCACTTTGAGCTGTTGATCTTCATTGGGGTGCATTCACCAAACTAGCTCTCTTCTCCAAGAGAAGCTCCTCTAAATCTAGCTGAGGAAGATGTAGAAGTGGGAGAAGAAGTGGAGAGCAGATCTGAAGATGATATTTGAGCATGGGAAGCCTCTGTTCTCTGAAAATAATATCCCACTGGGCTCTCTGAAGTTCCTAGGCGCATCCACTGAATACTATCTTCTTCTTGTTGTGATTCTCCTCCAAAAGTAGCTGCAAATCTCCTGTAGAAATGATCTCCTCTTCAAGATGATTGTGGATCTTCAATGGTGGACTGATATGAATTTTACTGGCTGCAGTAACATATTCTGGACCTGCATATTACTCATTGAAACTCATGGGGCCTTGGGGCACATCACCCAAGAAGAACTGTTGAGGCACATCACTCAACCAAGAGAGCTTCAGAGCTCTCAATGCAAAAATACAAATGACAAAAGTTCTTCAATGGAGTTGGAAACATAATTAAATAGATGAGTTAGATTGATGAGCAAGCCAAACCACATGTGTGGATGAGAGAGGGCACATTCCTTGAGAGGAATAGCAACTCTCTGCTTTCAAAACTTTCTTTCCTTCACCTCCTTCACTGAATTTTGGCAAGTGCACCTTAGGGAGCTTTTCTAGATGTTGCTACTTTCATTCTGTCTGCTTTTCTTATTCTTTCCACTTTCTTCATTTTCCTTTTTTTCTGCATTTGCCATTATTTCTGTTTTCTTTTGTTAGTTTCTAATTTGTTTGCCTTGTCTTCTTTCCTCTATTGGATTCCTCGCTTTTCCTAAGATTTTCCACTAAGGCAAGAGTGGTCCACATGACCAATTCGACCTCCTAGCCTAATCATCACCACTAGCCACATTTTATTATCAATAAAAATAATACAACTTAGAATTAATTCCAACTTCAACATTTAAATAATTAATTAATAATTAATTAACCCCTATGGTATAATTGCCTAAAAAATACCCCCATTAATTAATTTTTCATTTAATTAATCGACTTAGACCCCCTAGGGATGGGAGGATCCAAGCAGTGACCAAGGTCACTAGGGAGGGGACATGACAGCCTTCACTTCCCAAGACTGCTTGTCCTCAAGCAGTTTCAAACCAAGATGCTCCAGAATCTTTTCATCTTCCCAAGTGGCATCTTCACCGAGCATCCCCTTCCACTGCACTAGATATTCTTTAATAATTATGATCCTCAACTTCCTCTCTCTTACCTGCAAAATTTATTCTGGTTCTAAGACCAGGTGTCCTTCATCATCAAGAGGAGGCAATATTTCTGAAACTGTCACCTTTGGCCAACTGCTTTCTTCAGGTAGGACACATGGAAAACATTGTGTATCTTGCTTCCTAATGGGAGATCTAGTTCATAAGCAACTTCACCCACCTTCCTTGTGATCCTGTATGGCCCATAGAACCTTGGAAGTAGTTTCTCTGCCCCCTTCGATTTCAAAGTGGGCTACCTATAAGGCTGCAATATCAAATAAACTAAGTCAACTTCTTAGAAGGTTCTGTTTGTTCTCTTCTTGTCTGCATACAATTTATGTTGGTTCCGTGCAACCTACAAATTTTCCTTAGGTTCCTTAAGTATGTTTTGGATCTCTTGCAGCCAATCTTTTTCCTTTTGTGCTATGCAATTCCCAAAAATCAGATCTACAAAAGTGGGGTGTTCATATCCATACAGAGCTTTGAATGGAGTCATTCCAATGGACATATGAAATGTGGTATTATAGCAGAATTCTCCCAGGTGCCAATTGACCCATGCCTTATGCTTCCCCGTAACATAGTTTTTGAGATACCCTTCCATTCACTAATTTACCTTCTCAGTCTGGCCATTTTTCTGAGGATGATAGCTTGTACTGAGATTCAAATTAGTTCCAACCAACTCAAACAGTGATTGCCAAAAAGCACTAGTGAACTTTCTGTACTATCACTAATTATGGTCTTGGGTAGACCATGCAATCTGAATATTTCTTTAAAGAAAAGTGAAACCACTTGGTTGGCTGTAATATTTGTAGTGATAGCAAAGAAGTGATAAAATTTAGTTAGCCTATCAACTACTACAAAAATGTTGTGCTTACCCTGAGATTTTGGCAGTCCGGTGATGAAGTCCATGGACACACTTTCCCATTTCTATTCAGGAATTGGCAATGGTAGAAGGAGACTAGCAAGATTAGTGTGTTCAACCTTATTCTGCTTACATGCAGTACATTCCCTCACATGCCTTAAAACATCTTCTTTGAGGCCCTTCCAAGTGAACCTCTCTCTTACCTTCTAGTAAGTTTTCAAAAATCCAAGATGGCCTGTTACTGGTGCATTGTGGGAAGCCATCAAAATATGTTCTTTCAACTTGGATTTAGGAGTTAGAAAAATTCTGTTCTTGTAATAAATAACATCATTGATAGCTTGGTAAGAGTCATCCTGAATCATCTTATCCAAAACTTCACAAGAAAACTGTTTTTTTGAATATCCTCTAGCTAGTTGATATTTCCAATCAGTAGGAATTTGCAGCAAAGAAAAAACAGGTTTTGTAGAGAGGGCATCAACAACTACATTCAACTTAGCCTTCTTATATTCGATGTCAAAATCATAAGACTGAATTTTGCTTACCCATTTCCGTTGTCTCTCATTCACCTCTTTTTGGGTCAAGAAATGCTTCAAGCTGTTGTGATCAGTCTTGACTATGAATTTGCCTCCCACCAGATATTGTCTAAATTTAGCTAATGCATGCATGATGGCTAACATCTCTTTATCATAGATAGAATACAACTTATCATGGGGCTGCAATTTTCTGCTCTCATAAGCAATAGGATGTCTGTTCGACATTAATACTTCTCCAATTCCTTCACCTGAGGCTTCACACTCCAATATAAAAGGTTGGCTGAAATATGGAAGTGCAAGTACTGGGCAGCTGCTCATAACTTCCTTCATTATGTTAAAATATTTTTCTGCCTCCTCAGTCCAACAAAAAGCACCCTTCTTGGTAAGGTCTGTCAAGGGAGAAGTGAGTTTAGAAAATCCTTTTACAAATTTTCTATAGTATGTGCATAAGCCAATGAATCCTCTTAGAGATGTTATGTTCTTTGGGCTTGGCCAATCAAGGATGGATTGGATCTTCTCCAAGTGTACCTTGACTCCTTATTGCCCAATGATGTGGCCAATATAGAGGATCTCCTTCAAACCAAACTCAAATTTTGACAGTTTAGCATAAAAGGACTGTTCTGCAAGAAGAGTTAGAACATTGTCCAAATGCTGCAAATGCTCTTCCCATGTCCTACTATAAATCAAAATGTCATAAAAAAATACAAGTAAAAACTTACAGAGCTGTTTGCTAAATATTTTGTTCATGCAAGACTGAAAATTTGCTAGTGCATTTGTCAAGCCAAAATGCATGACCAAAAATTTAAAATGCCCAAAATGGCACCGAAAAGCAATTTTCTGAATATCTTCATTTTTCATTTTGATTTGGTGGTAACCAAAACGGAGATCAATCTTGGAAAAATATTTAGCTCCATGCAGCTCATCCATCAGCTCATCAATACTTGGAATATGATATTTGTTCTTGATGGTTTTCTTATTTAAAGCTCTGTAATCAATGCACATGCGCATTGTTCCATCCTTCTTTTTGACCAAAACCACCGATGAGGCAAAGGGACTTGAGCTTGGTCTTATGAACCCCATCTCAAGCATCTCTTTGATGTTTTTCTCTATTTCATCCTTGAATCTCTTGGGATGTTTGTAGGGGTGTATTTTTATAGGAAAAGTACCAGGTTCCAACTCTATCTAATGCTCAGTACCCCTGTCAGGAGGCCTTCCATGTGGCAGATCTTCAAACACCTTTTTGTGTTTGTGGAGCAATCTTTGAATATCTTCTGGATGTTGTGACACATCAATGGTGGTCCCTTTGGTAGTGATAAAACATTCAGCAACCCACTCTATGTCACCATGCCTCAAAACTGATCTCATACTGTGTGCAGAAATGACTTGTTTTGGGTAGGTGTTGACACCTCTCAAAATCACTTGTTTTCCATTAGTATTTTTAAAGCACATTTGAGGAATCTGATAATTTACCACATGCTCACCAATGGAAAACAACCATTGTAATCCCAAAACAACATTAGTATCAACAACATCAAAAATGTAAAAACTATCAGTTACAGTATGGTCTCCAATAGTTACCTGCAGTTCAAGAATCCACCGGTCACACTGCATAATGTTATTTTTTCCTGGAATAATGACTGTAAAACCTCTAAATTTTTCAGGTTTGAGTTTCCTTCTCTTTACCATGGCTGCATCTATAAAACTATGTGTGGAACCTCCATCCACCAAAACTGAAACTTTCCTCCCTTCTACGACTCCCTTAAATCTCATAGTGTGGTAGTGGGGAACTCCACTCAAAACAAGAATTTTCCCTTCTAGTTGTGAGGATTCTTCTTCTTCTGCTATATCATACCCCTCCTCTGCTTGTTCATCTTCTTTAACTTCTGCACTAATTTCTTCCTCATCACTTTCAGAAAAAACTTCTATGTAATGAGCCTTACCCTTGGCACATTTGTGCCCCGGAACCCAAGGTTCTTGGCAGGAAAAACATAGTTTTTTTCTCCTTAACTCATCCCGGTCTCAGAATGAATAATATTTTTTGTTTGGGGCAGCCCCATTTCTGAATGGTGGCCTTTGGTTCTGATTTTTAGTAGGTGCATTAAACTTTGGTGGATATCTGGTTCTTGGGATTGCATCTTGCAGATCCCTAGTTCTGCTCACTGCTTCTTGGAGGGTAGCTGGTCGGTAGGCTTTAACCATCCCTTTTAATGGTTCTGATAAACCTTCTATGAACATAAGAATTAAGCGGACTTTAGATATATCAGTAACCATTTCAACCAACTTTTGAAACTCATAGATATAAGCTTCGAGAGTCCCGGTCTGCTTAACATGTGCTAGTTCCATGAAGGAAATTTCAGGATCCCTTCTATCGAATCTCTCCATTAGTATTCTAGTAAATTCTGCATATGATGTCAGTTGGTCATGGCCCAAAGTCCTCATGCCATGGAACCACCAGTCATTAGCTTCATCTTGCAATTGCAAACTTTCCATTTTGATGGAATCCCTTTCAGCGATTGGATTTAGCTAGAAATAGGTGTCTAGCTTCTGCACCCAGGAGCTAGCAGTGCATTTTGCTGACCCATCAAAGAAAGGTAGCTGAATCTTACCAATTACATTTCTCAGTTAATAGTTATATGTTCGATTCCTATGCCCTCCTCTTGGCTGATTTCTGTATTGTGCTTCACAAAAATCCTTGAAAGGCAGAGCCCTTCTGCACTCTTCACTCAAAGTTTGGTATTATACATACCGGTCTTCTCATGCATTAAATTTTCAGTAGGAATCTCAGGTTGTTCTTCCCTATTTTCATCAAGGAATTTTAGCATGGTCTATCAGGGATGATATTTGGATTCATCTTTGAATTCATTAGGCCTATTATGAGGACCAGTCTTAGAAAATATGATTCCACCAGGGATCTTCCTATCATCATTCTGAGAGCCACTACAACTCCCTTCTACCTCTTTCTGTCTAACTGTTTAGCCAAAAATTCTCTAGTTTCTTGCCCAAATTGAATGATATTAAGGGATATGTCATGCATCCCCTTTAATATACTCTGCATAAAAATTCTAAAATCTTCCTTATCATCGTTTTCAACCATGTTATTCCCCCCTTGTATTTTCCCTCCAGTGGATTCCACCTCTTCTTCCACAAATGGTTCTTCAGGGTTCTTTCCTTTGGGGAGTGGGATTCTCTTAGAACTCATAACAATTTTTAAGAGCAGGTTCAGAGGACCATGCTCTGATACCACTGTAATGTTGATGTATATGTAACTTCAGAATGTATTTCACCCATGTATTTCATATATGTATATTGTACTCCTATAGAGATGGTATTATTCCTCTATACGGAAGTGTTTGTATTCCTATAGAGATGTTATTATTCCTCTATACGGAAGTGTCATCATTTATATTGTAAGTGTCGTAACTTATACTTGATGGGTTATTAGACCACCTTGTTGGGGTCGGCCCTAGATAAGTCATGTGGGTCGAAGGGTTATTAGACCACCCTAGTGGGGGTCGTCCATGTGGGTCAAAGGGTTATTAGACCACCCTATTGGGTGTCGGCCCAGTTAGCATTGTGTTTTGTGGTTAAGTTGAGGCCGACCTAGTAAAGGTTATTAAGCAACTCAAGTCAAGTATAAATAGAGTGCGGGAGGCACTCTATTTTACCATTCTATTCTCACACACACTCTTTGGAGAGTGGCGCACTTGTGGAGGAGGATAAACTGCTGCTAGGAGATGTCTATCTCTTCTGCTTGGGATGTATCATTGCTCTATCTATCTCTGAGGAAGTTATTGGGGTTTTTCACCTTTATGGTTTTCCCCAAGTAAACTTTGTGTCTCTTATGTGCTTGCATTATTGTGTCCATGATTGATATGCTGTAGATATGCTGTACATGTTGTTCTCTCAGTTAAGATCCTAGATCATATTGAAGTAAATTCTGAAAAACTAACATGGTATCAGAGCTAGCCTGAAAGAAGGCATGGTATGGCATGTATGACACTTGTTGCACTTACGATGCTAGGGCTTGATATAGCAAAAACCAGTCATCGTAGAACTTTCGCTATAAATCCATTTTGGCAAAGTTTTTGGATCTGAAACTTTTACAGGTCGAAGATCAGATCCCCATGTACCTTGTGTCCAAAGGACAACTTCTAATTCATTGTACTTTGAGTTCTAGGGTTTCTACCTCTTCCAGATCTGATTCATAAACAAGTGACCTAGGAAAAAAGGTCATAACTTGGGCTAGGAAGCTCCAAATGAAATTTCGTAAAACATGACAGGTAGTGCACAGATTGTACTTTCTCAGGTAACGTTTTCAGAGGCCGAAACTGAACCAGTGACACGTGGCACACCGTACAAGTTCACTCTCCTGTTTTATCCCATAAACAGGTCACTTTGCGACACTTGGCATAACTCTCTCTCAGAGAATCCAATTTAGGTCAGACCTATGGGGTTGGAAAGATGACAAGTCAGGATACCACAAGTAGAATGTTTAGACCCTGTGGATTGGAAGGTTCAGAGTTACACCATAAACAATCAGGTACATATTTCTGTCAAAACAAAATTATTTTTGAGCACCTTCATTCATGGCTTGAGGAATTTAGGGTTTCGGAGAAAGATGGAATTTTTGTAATCGGAGACCACGTCTGAATGCTACTCATCAAAATCGAAATTTAGAGACTAAGATCAGAATTGTTGGTTGGGCAGAAGGCCGGGCTTGATCAGATCCTAGTTCGGGACTTTGATAAAAAAAGTGGAAAATTAGGGCTTCTGCAAAAATGGGAATTTTTGAAATCTGTGACCACGGCTGGAAGATCCTTAGAAAAATAGAAGCTTGGAGCTTTGGATAGAACCTTTTGATTGGGAAAAAGGGTGGGCTTTATCAAACCCTAGTTCGGGGTCATGTCCAGTGAATCCGAAAGTTTCAAAGGAAAGATTGAGGGGTGAAACTTTGCAGTTTTTAAATTCTGAATATACCGGCTTGATCAGCTCATCAAGGCGCATCTTTCTATCCTTTCAGAAGTTTGAAATTCAAATTTTGAATTTTTAGGGTTTCTCTCACAAACCCTAATCCAGCTCCAGATATAGTTCTTGTTTCAGAGGGAGATGAGGCTGAGGCCTTACATAAGAATATTACAAGCAATCTCGACAGGTATGACTCATTCAGGTATGTTTCGAATTCTGTTCATAATTAAGTTTATGATATGTTTGTCTTCATATTATTATGGTTAGTACAATCTTGGTTAATTTTAGACTGGTCGTATCACCTTAATAAAATTACGAATGCATGATAGAAGATATTCATTGATTAAGGTTTTTGACACTTATGATTGTACTAATGCACTGTGGTGTTGTATGAGGTTTATGTTGTCCGCTAACATGAAAGGTACATCAAGAAAGTTCTAGTTCAAGAACACATGACCATGGTGACATGAAGACAAAGACTCATCCATAGTCATGGATTGCATAGAATCTCTACTTATGAGGTATGTATATTTTTGGTTCTACAATGCTTAACTTATGAGTTATGCAGGTTACTAGCACAAGTCTTTAAAAGGAACAAGAAGACATTATGTGGGTATGTTAGACATAACTAGCTAACATGCTAATCCAGGTATGTTTTTCCTATATCAAGTTAGAATCCTACCTTATGTTAGGATCTCTTATATAAGTATACTTGGCATGATTGATTATGATTATCCATGAAGTTATAGGTTGAAGTAATCATGGGCTTAGGAATATTATGCTTCTTACTTTGATTGATGATATGACTAACCAGAAAAGTCCTATGGTCAAATAGGAATATGCATGAGTAAAAGAATTGTAATATATTATCTGTGTATAAAATGATCATGACTATACATAAGATTATTGTGTTTTGATAGTATTGAGATTATACTAATGAATGTATGATTATGTTTGAGATCTTCATGACACTAGTGCACACTTAAGCATGCATAGTGGTCCAGGGTCAAGAACAGGTAATCCAAGAAGCAAAGATCAAGAGGGAGCACACTCCAGTTGTTCCTGCAAGGAAGCAAAGATCAAGAGGGAGCACACTCCAGTAGTTTCTGCAAGGATGCAGATATTCAGAGGGAGTTGACCACTTCTCACAATCCACATCAGAATAGAATTACAGAAAGGAAGCAAAGACTAAGAGGGAGTCAACCCTACAACCAAACAAAGATAAGTATTTTAATATTTGTTTGTTTAAATAATATTGTTCAATAATGTATATGCTTATGTTCCTAGACTTAGGGTGTGTATTATGCATATTAGAATAATTGCATTAATGAACAATATACTACTAATATGCATGTGATGGGTAAGTGGCCTATGGCACTATGCAACATTCCATTGCTACTTATCTAGAATGAAACCTCTTTGCTGACATGTTGGGAGTTGTGCACACTCTTAACAATGTTCTGGTAGAGATTGGAAGGCATCTAGAAAGTTACGAGATATGGATAAATGTTGTATTGAAGCTTTGGCTAAGATAATTGCATGACTATATGACATATTTCTTTATGTGTAAGAATTTGTTCTGAAAACTATGAGATGTTTCTAATCATGCAATTTAACTTGTTTTGTAGGAAAGATCGTATACCATCACCTACAAAAGAAGGACTACAACATTTGTTCAGCAACAAAGTTATATATTGAAGATATTGAATATATTGAAGTTCCCAGTATTCGGGAAGAATGCCATGATCAAGGAGTACTAGTCGATCATGAAGAATGATGTTTGGGATGCAGTCCCAAGACCTGAAGGGAAGTCTGCTGTGACTTCCAAATGTATCTATAAGATCAAGCATGCTGCAGATGGTAGCATGGAGAAATACAAAACGAGGTTTGTAGCTCGTGGCTTCTCCCAGAAGAAGGGATTGAGTATGAAGAGACTTCTACACCTATAGCCAGGTACACTTCCATCAGATCAGTACTTGCTCTGGCTGCAGTGATGAAATGGAAGATATACCAGATGGATGTCAAGACTGCTTTCTTGAATGGTGTAGTTGAAGAGGAAGTGTATGTGGAGTAGCCACTTGGTTTTGAGACACATGACAGGGAGTCATATGTGTGCAGACTGAAGAAAGCCTTGTATGTCTTGAAGCAAGCTCCCCAGACTTGGTATGGTAGGATGGATGGTTTCCTATCTAGTTTGGGATTTACCAAGAGTAAAGCAGTTTCCAAACTTTATTACAAGGTTGAGGAAGGCAATCCAGTGATACTACTTCTGTATGTGGATGATCTATTTGTAACAGGTAATGATAGTTTGTTTGCCGATACCAAGAGGAAGCTTGCAACCGAGTTCGAGATGAAGGACTTGGGGATGATGCACTATTTTCTAGGCATGGAGGTGTGGCAGAGTGCAGATGGTATCTTCCTTGGACAAGGGAAGTATGCGGTAGAGATCCTGAAGAGGTTCGGGATGATGGACTGCAAGGCCATGGCCACACCTATGGCATTGAACCTGAAGCTTATGTGTGATGCTTCATCTGATCCGGTTGATGTCACTGTGTATTGTTAGATGATTGGGTCCTTGATGTACCTGACGAACACTAGACCAGATATTTGCTTTGCAGTGAACACATTGAGCCAGTTCCTGACGGATCCCAGAGGTGTTCACCTGGTTGCTGTAAAACATATTTTGAGGTACCTGAAGGGTACATTTGACTATGGGCTCAAGTATGATGTGAATCAAAAGTTTAACCTGCAGGGTTATGTTGATTCAGATTGGGTAGGCAGTGTTGCAGATAGGAAGAGCACTTCTGGGTGCTGCTTCAGTATGGGATCAGGTGTGATCTCTTGGTTTAGTAGGAAGCAGTCCTCCGTAGCACTGAGTACAGCCAAGGCAGAGTATGTTGCAGCCTGTTCAGCTAGTTGTGAGGCAGTATGGCTGAGGAAGCTACTGTCTGAGTTATTTGATCTACCGTTGGAGGCTACTGGTATATTTTGTGACAACCAAAGTTGTGTGAAGTTGTCTGAGAACCCAGTGTTCCACGATAGGTCGAAACACATAGAGATCAAATATCACTATATCAGGGATATGGTGCAGAGGGGAGCAGTGAAGCTCCTGTATGTTGCGACGGATGAGCAGATTGCAGATGTGTTGATGAAGGCACTAGCCAGAGTGAAGTTCGAGTACTTTAGAGAGAGGCTTGGTGTTCTTCAGTTCGATGACACTTCGAGGAAGAAGTGATGGAGACATTTGTTGAAGCCATTCCAAGCATGTTAAAAGGAGGATCCTTCACATGGCTATGGATGTAAGCGATGGATGATGAGCATCAGGACGATGCTCCAGTTACTGCTCTGTATATGTGTATGCATCATGTTGGATTCTGGATATGATCAGTTGGATCATTTATGTATGTATGCATCATGTTGGATGCTGGATATGATCAGTTGGATCATTTATGTAGGTATGCATCATGTTGGATGTTGGATACGATCAGTTGGATCATTTATGTATGTATGCATCATGTTGGATGATGGATATGATCAGTTGGATCATTCATATGTATGTATATATGCATCATGTTGGATGCTTGGACCATGTATCTGTATATGTATCAGGTGGATACGATTGTATGATCAGGTAGATCATGTATGTTGATATATATCAGGTGGATACATTGTATGATCAGGTGGATCATGTATCTATGTATGTATCAGGTAGATACATTATATGATCAGGTGGATCATGTATGATGATGTGTATCAGGTAGATACTTGGTATGCATCAGGTGGATGCATTATATGATCAAGATGATCATGGATGACGAGCAGGGTATTTTTTAAGGACTCAAATATTATACTTAAGTATAGTATCCTAGGTGATTATTTTGCATTGAAAAAAATAGATATTTGGATACATAGGCGAATATTAAATATGAAACATACAATTTACTATTGAAATGTGTAAATTTTGGCGAATATTATGATAAAAAAACATATTTTATGTAAATATAGGCGATATTAGAGACTAAAAATGACCAAATAGCGAATTTATTTTTTGAAAAAAAGCCCGAAAAATAGCCAATTGGTGAAATTTCGCCCTTAAAAATTACCCTGATGACGAGCTTCAGGATGTTGCTCCAGATGACATGCATCAGGAAGATGCAGTGATGATGATCAGGATGATCATATGTGATGACATGTATCAGGTGGATACATTACATAATCAGTTGGATTATGTGTGATGAGTTCCGAAGACATAGATGCACATGAGATTTTTGGACATGGTTGTAGATGTGTTCTCCCATGGTCGCGATGTAATTGCTGGGATTTTCCGACATGGTGGCAGATGTGTTCTCCCATGCCCGTGATGTAATTTCCAGGGCCATTCGAGCATGGTTGTAGATGTGTTCTCCCATGGCTGTGATATAAGTGCTGGGGCCATTCTCCCATGGTTGTAGATGTGTTCTCCCATGGTTGCGATATAAGTGCCAGGGCCATTCGAGCATGGTTGTAGATGTGTTCTCCCATGGCTGCAATATAAGTGCTGGGGCCATTTGAGCATGGTTGTAGATGTGTTCTCCCATGGCTGCAATATAAGTGCTGTGCCATTCCGACATGGTGGTAGGTTGGTCCTCCCATGGTCGTTGATGTAAGTGTTGTGAGCCTTTCACGGATGGTGGTAGGTTGGTCCTCCCATGCCGATGAGTGTAAGTGCTGTGTGTATTGCATCTAGGTTGTGCTTCGTGATACTCTATGGCTGTGGACAGGTTGTGCAGTAGCATGTAAAAGGTCCTGGGAGATCCGATAGGTTGAGCAGTATGCTCGTAATCAGTCCCGGGATGCTCTTTCGAGGTTTTGTTGATGCACGTAATCAGTCTTGAGGATTCCACAGTATGGCCAGTGATGATGAAGACCTGCAGGTGGTGGGCCTACATCCAGTATGAAAAAGGACTGGCTCTGTAGAACTTCCTATGACGAGTAGATTCAGATATTGATTGAGATAGCAGCAGCATTGACGACGACAATGACTCGATGACGATTATCCAGTGACGATGATCCAGAGAAGAAGACTTGTTCTAGAAGACCTGTGCCAAGAAATACCTTCATAGTTAAGAGGGAGTGTTGATGTATATGTAACTTCAGAATGTATTTCACCCATGTATTTCATATATGTATATTGTACTCCTATAGAGATGGTATTATTCCTCTATACATAATTGTTTGTATTCCTATAGAGATGTTATTATTCCTCTATACGGAAGTGTCGTCATTTATATTGTAAGTGTCGTAACTTATACTTGATGGGTTATTAGACCACCTTGTTGGGGTCGGCCCTAGATAAGTCATGTGGGTCGAAGGGTTATTAGACCACCCTAGTGGGGGTCGGCCATGTGGGTCAAAGGGTTATTAGACCACCCTATTGGGTGTCGGCCCAGTCAGCATTGTGTTATGTGGTTAAGTTGAGGCCGACTTAGTAAAGGTTATTAAGCAACTCAAGTCAAGTATAAATAGAGTGCGGGAGGCACTCTATTTTATCATTCTATTCTCACACACACTCTTTGGAGAGTGGCGCACTTGTGGAGGAGGAGAAGCTGTTGCTAGGATATGTCTATCTCTTATGCTTGGGTTGTATCATTGCTCTATTTTTCTATGAGGAAGTTATTGGGGTTTTTCACCTTTATGGTTTTCCCCAAGTAAACTCTGTGTCTCTTATGTGCTTGCATTATTGTGTCCATGATTGATATGCTATAGATATGCTGTACATGTTGTTATCTCAGTTAAGATCCTAGATCATATTGAAGTAAATTCTAAAAAACTAACATGTAATATCCTAGTCAAGATCTGACCAAGATATTGTCTCCCACTCAGAGTTTTAATAAAATTTTACTAGCAATTTTTAAGGCCAACTTCACAAACTTAGCAGGATGTAAGTGACAGGGATTGAAATTGTGAATGGGGATGGTAGGAATGAGATTAGGTTCTGGAATTTATAAGTCTGAGTGTGCAGCAACATCTAAACATGGTCGGAGCAGAATTCCTTGGCACAAAGTACTAGAGCCATTCACGTTTCAGCAATAGAGCAACTCTATTGCCTACTTCGAGGCTTCCTGGGCTTCTAGCATATACCAACAAGACTGGGTGTGGGTACTAAGAGTTTATTGCAGATTGATATCAGCCATTTAACTTGTAAAATATATTGGGATAATGTCTTAGTGAAATTGGGATATTTTGGAGTGATTGGAAGGTCGGATGCACACTATGGACTACTAAGCTAGTCAAATTACAGGATTTTCCAAATGAGGATAAATGCATCCAAATTCTTGATACAAGGGTTTATATGGGAATTAGACTGATTTATTAACCTTCTCCAACTAACAAGGGATGAAACGGATGCTTAGAATTGATTTAGCAGTAAAAATGGTGAAACTAGTCTAGAATAAGCACCCAACTAGCTAGTCTTGCAATTTAATCCATCAAACTGTTGATGTATATGTAACTTCGGAATGTATTTCACATATATGTATATTGTATTCCTATAGAGATGTTATTATTCCTCTATACGGAAGTGTCGTTATTTATATTGTAAGTGTCGTAACTTTTACTTGATGGGTTACTAGACCACCTTGTTTGGGGTCGGCCCTGTATAAGTCATGTGGGTCAAAGGGTTATTAGACCACCCTATTGGGGGTCGGCCATGTGGGTCGAAGGGTTATTAGACCGCCCTATTGGGGGTCGTCCCAGTCAGCATTATGTTATGTGGTTAAGTTCGAGCCTACATGAGTTAGGTAAAAAGGCAAGTCAAGTCAAGTATAAATAGAGTGCAGGAGGCACTCTATTTACTCACTCACTTCTCACACATGCACTCAAGGAGGAGTGGCGCACTTATGGAGGAGGAGGATCTGCTGCTAGGTTATGTTTGTCTCTCATGGTTGGTTGTATCATTGCTCTATCTATCTCTGAGGAAGTTATTGGGGTTTTTCACCTTTATGGTTTTCCCCAAGTAAATCTTTGTGTCTCTTGTGTGCTTGCATTATTGTCTCCATGATTGATATGCTGTAGATATGCTGTACATGTTGTTCTCTCAGTTAAGATCCTAGATTATATTGAAGTAAATTCAGAAAAATTAACATGGTATCAGAGCTAGCCTGAAAGAAGGCATGATATGGCATGTATGACACTTGTTGCACTTACGATGCTAGGGCTTGATATAGCAAAAACCAGTCATCGTAGCACTTTCGCTATAAATCCGTTTTGGCGAAGTTTTTGGATCTGAAATTGTTACAGGACGAAGATTAAATCTCCAGGTACCTTGTGTCCAAAATACAACCTCTAATTCGTTGTAATTTGTGATTTATGATCTGTGCAATATAGGG
This sequence comes from Larix kaempferi, assembly GCA_027924585.1. Lineage (NCBI taxonomy): Eukaryota > Viridiplantae > Streptophyta > Pinopsida > Pinales > Pinaceae > Larix > Larix kaempferi. Next base: position 3,478,388 of record BSBM01000451.1, on the reverse strand, counting down.
TTTCTGCCTCTTCCAGATCTGAGTCAAAATCAGGTGACCTTGGGAAAAAGGTCATAACTTGGGCTAGGAAGCTCCAAATGACATTTCATAAAAAGTGATAGGTAGTACACAGACTGTACTATCTTAGAAAAAGTTTACAGAGGCCGAAGGTGAACCGGTGACACATGGCACGCCGTACAAGTTCGCTCTCCTGTATTATCCCATAAACAGGTCACGTTGCGACACTTGGAATAACTCTCTCTCAGAGAATCCAATTGAGGTCAGACCTGTCAGGATGGAAAGATAACAGGCCGAGCTATCTCAGGAAAGGTTTTCAAAGGCTGAAGTTGAAACAGTGACACGTGGCACACCGTACAAGTTCGCTCTCTTGTATTATCCCAAAAAAGGTCACGTTGTGACATTTGGCATAACTCTCTCTCAGAAAATCCAATTGAGGTCAGACCTGTCAGGATGGAAAGCTAACAGGTCAGGCTATGTTAAAAACTTTTTCAGACCCTGTGGATCAAAAATTTTGGAGTTACACCAGAAACAATCAGGTACATATTTCTGTCAAAACAGAATTATTTTTTGGTACCTTCATTCATGGCTTTCGAAATTTAGGGCTTTGGAGAAAGTTGGAATTTTTGTAATCGGAGACCACAGCTGAATGCTACTCATCAAAATAAAAATTTAGAGACCAAGATCAGAATTTTTGGTTGGCCAGAAGGCCGGGCTTGATCAGACCCTGGTTCGGGACTTTGATCAGGAAAGTGGAAAATTAGGGCTTCTGTAAAAATGGGAATTTTTGAAATCTGTGACCATGGCTGGAAGCTCCTTAGAAAAATAGAAGCTTAGAGCTTTGGATCAAACCTTTTGATTGGGCAGAAGAGTGGGCTTCATCAAACCCCAGTTCAGGGTCACGTCCAGTGAATCCGGAAGTTTCAAAGGCAAAATTGAGGAGTAAAACTTTGCAGTTTTCAAATTCTGAATATACCAGTTTGATCAGCTCATCAAGCTCCAGGTCCAATTCTTGCAAATCAAGTGGATAGGGTTAATCCTAGAAGAAGATGGATTGGTCGCCTGCATAAGTGAAGGAGTTCCTGTTTTAGAGGGAGATAAGGCTAAGGCTTTACATAAGGAGATTACAAGCGATCTCGACAGGTATGACTCATCAAGGTATGTTTTGAGATTTGTTCTTGATTAAGTTTATGGTATGTTTGTCTTCATGTTATTACGGTTAGTACAATCTTGATTTGTCGTATCACCTTAACAAAATTATGAATGCATGATAGAAGATATTCATTGGTTAGGGTGTTGACACTTATAATTGTACTAATGCATTATGGTGTTGTATGAGGTTTATGTTGTCTACTAACATGAAAGGTACACCAAGAAAGACAAATCATGTTCCAGTTCAAGAACATATGATCATGATGACATGAGGATAAAGACTCATCCATTGTCATGGATCTCATAGAAGATCCATTTACGAGATATATATAACTTGGTTTTATAATGGCTAACCTATGAAATATACAGGTTACTAGCACAAGTCATTGAAGAAGAACAAGAAGACATCATGTGAGTATGTTAGACATAACTAACTAGCATGCTAATCCAAGTATGTTTTTCCTATATCAAAATAGAATCCTACCTTGTGTTAGGATCTTATACTAATGTGTTGTTGATAATGATTATTCACGAAGAGTCATAGGTTTGAATAAGCATGGTTGTATGCATATTATGTTTCTTACCATAATTGATGATATGACTAACCAGAAGAATCATGAAGGTATAGCTTTGAATAATCACAAGTTTTATGCATATTATATCTCTTATCTTGATTGATGATTCAACTAACCCGAAGAGTCATAGGTCTGAGTAATTACAGGTTTAGACATGTTATGTTTCTTATGATTTGACTAACCATAAGAATCCTACATAAACCTTGAATGCTAATTATTTTTTGTTTGAAATGATCATGATTATACATGCTTGAGATTATTGTGTTTTAATAGTATACTAATGAATGTATGATTTTATATGAGATCACAAGGATAACTCAATCATGATACTAATAAGCATGCATAGGGACCAAGGATGAATATGAGTTCAAGAACAGGTAATTCAGGAAGCAAAGATCAAGAGGGAGCACACTCCAATTGCTCCTGCAAGAAAGCAAAGGAGCACACTCCAGTTGTTCCTGCAAGAAAGAAAAGGAGCACACTTCAGTAGTTTTTGCAAGTATGCAGATATTCAGAGGGAGTTGTCCATCTCTCTACATTCCACAATAGAAAGGTGTAGAAGAAGCTACTGCAGATTAGGACTCCAGCAGCTCCTGCAAGAAAGCAAAGACTCAGAGGGAGTCCACCCAACGAACAAACAAAGATAAGTATTTTAATTATCATTTCATGCATATTTGTTTGTTTAAATAAAATTGTTCAATGATGTATATGCTCATGTTCCTAGACTTAGGATATGTGTTGTGCATATTAGAATAGTTGCATTGATGAACAGTATACTACTAATATACATGGGTAGGTGGCCTATGGCACTGTACAACATTCCATTGCTACTTATCTAGAATGAAACCTCTTTGCTGACATGTTGGGAGTTGTGCACACTCTTAACAATGTTCTGGTAGAGATTGGAAGGCATCTAGAAAGTTACGGGATATGGATAAATGTTGTATTGAAGCATTGGCTAAGATAATTGCATGATTGTATGACATATTTCTTTATGTGTAAGAATTTGTTCTGAAAATTATGAGATGTTTCTAATCATGCAATTTAACCTGTTTTGTAGGAAAGACCATATATCTTTACCTACAAAAGGACTACAACATTTGTTCCAGCAACAAAGATATATATTGAAAATATTGAAGATATTGAAGTTCCCAGGATCTGGGATGAAGAAATGGAATGCCATGATCCGTCAATCATGAAGAATGATGTTTGGGATGTAGTCCCAAGACCTGAAGGGAAGTTTGTTATGACTTCCATATGGATCTATCAAGATCAAGCATGCTGCAGATGGCAGCATAGAGAAATATGAAAGTGATGAAATAGAAGATACACTAGATGGATTTCAAGACAGCTTTCTTGAATAGTTGTATGCGGATAACCTGTTTGTTACAGGTGAAGATAGATTGATTGCCGACATGCAGCAGAAGCTTACTGCCGAGTTCGAGATGAAGAACTTGGGGATGATGCACTATTTGTTTTTGGCATGGAGGTGTGGCAGAGTGCAGAAGGAATCTTCCTTGGACAAGGGAAGTATGCAGTAGAGATCCTGAAGAGGTTCGGGATGATGGATTGCAAGGCCATGGCCACACCTATGGCATCGAATCCGAAGCTTCTATGTGATGCTTCATCTGAGCTGGTTGATGTCTCTATGTATCGTCAGATGATTGGGTCCTTGATGTAGCTTACGAACACAAGACCAGATATTTGCTTTGCTGTGAACACATTGAGCCAGTTCCTGACGGATCCGAGGAGTGTTCACCTGGTTGCTGTAAAGCATGTTCTGAGGTACCTAAAGGGTACAGTGGATTATGGGCTTAGGTATGAGGTGAATCAAAATTTTAACCTACAAGGTTATGTTGATTCAGATTGGGCTGGCAGTGCTGCAGATAGGAAGAGCACATCTGGGTGTTGCTTCAGTATGGGATCAGGTGTGATCTCTTGGTTTAGCAGGAAGCAGTCCTGCGTAGCACTAAGTACAGCTGAGGCAGAGTATGTTGCAGGCTGTTCAGCTAGTTGTGAGGCAGTATGGCTACGGAAGATACTGTCTGAGTTATTTGATCTCCCGTTGGAGGCTACTGGTATCTTCTGTGATAACCAGAGTTGTGTGAAGCTGTCCGAGAACCCAGTGTTTCATGACAGGTCGAAACACATAGAGATCAAATATCACTATATCAGGGATATGGTGTAGAGAGGAGCTGTGAAGCTCCTATATGTTGCGACGGATGAGCAGATTGCAGATGTGCTGACGAAGCCACTAGCCAGGGTGAAGTTCGAGTACTTCAGAGAGAGGCTTGGCATTCTTCAGATCGAGGACACTTCGAGGAAGAAGTGACAGACACATTTGCTGAAGCCATTCCAAGCATGTTGGAAGGAGGATCCTTCACATGGCTGTGGATGTAAGCGCTGGATGATGAGCATCAGGATGATGTTCTGGTTTCTGCTTGGATATGATCAGTTGGATCATTTTATGTATGTATGTACGCATCATATTGGATGCTGGATATGATCAATTGGATCATGTTATGTATGTATGTACGCATCATGTTGGATGCTGGATATGATCAGTTGGATCATTTTTATGTACGCATCATGTGGATGCTGGATATGATCAGTTGGATCATTTTATGTATGTATGTATGCATCATGTTGGATGCTTGGACCATGTATCTGTATATGTATCAGGTGGATACATTGTATGATCAGGTGGATCATGTATGGTGATATGTATCATGTATTTGTATTTGTATCAGGTGGATACATTGATGATCAGGATGATCATAGATGATGAGCTTCAGGATGTTGCTCCAGATGACATGCGGCAGGATGTTGCAGTGATGATCAGGATGATCATAGATGACGAGCTTCAGGATGTTGCTCCAGATGACCTGCAGCAGGATGTTGCAGTGATGATCAGGATGATCATAGATGACGAGCTTCAGGATGTTGCTCCAGATGACATGCAGCAGGATGTTGCAGTGATGATCAGGATGATCATGGATACATCAGGATGATGTATGGTGAGTATCAGGTTGATACTCTGTGGCCGTGGATCAGGTTGTGCAGATGAGCATGTAATCCGGTGCCCTGGGAGATTTACAGATGGTCTTTTGAGGTTTTGCCTATGGCATGTAATTCGGTGCCCTGGGACATCTGGCAAATGCTCTTTCGAGGTTTTGCTCTGGGAGGACATGTAATTCGGTGCCCTGGGAGATCTGCAGATAGTCTTTCGAGGTTTTTCCTATGGCATGTAATTCGGTTCCCTGGGATATCTGGCAGATGCTCTTTCGAGGTTTTGTCCTATGGCATGTAATTCGGTTCCCTGGGAGATCCGATAGGTTGGGCTGTGTGCCCGTAATCAGTCCTGGGATGCTCTTGCGAGGTTTTGCCATGACCACATGTAATTCGTTGCCCTGGGAGATCCTATAGGTAGAGCTATGTGCTCGTAACAGCCTGGGATGCTCTTGCGAGGTTTTGTGGTGAGGTCACATGTAATTCGGTGCCCTGGGAGATCCTATAGGTAGAGCTGTGTGCTCGTAACAGCCTGGGATGCTCTTTCGAGGTTTTGTGATGCACGTAATCAGTCCTGAGGATTCCATAGTATGGCTAGTGATGATGAAGACCTGTAGGTGGTGGGCCTACATCCAGTATGAAAAAGGACTGGCTCTGTAGAACTTCCTATGATGAGTAGATTCAGAGATTGATTGAGATAGCAGCAGCAGTGACAATGATGATGACTTGATGACGATTATCCAGTGACGATGTTCCAGAGAAGATGACTTGTGCTAGAAGAACTGTGCTGAGAAATACCTTCCTAGTTAAGAGGTAGTGTTGATGTATATGTAACTTCGGAATGTATTTCACATATATGTATATTGTATTCCTATAGAGATGTTATTATTCCTCTATACAGAAGTGTCGTTATTTATATTGTAAGTGTCGTAACTTTTACTTGATGGGTTATTAGACCACCTTGTTTGGGGTCGGCCCTGTATAAGTCATGTGGGTCAAAGGGTTATTAGACCACCCTATTGGGGGTCGGCCATGTGGGTCGAAGGGTTATTAGACCACCCTATTGGGGGTCGGCCCAGTCAGCATTATGTTATGTGGTTAAGTTCGAGCCTACATGAGTTAGGTAAAAAGGCAAGTCAAGTCAAGTATAAATAGAGTGCGGGAGGCACTCTATTTACTCACTCACTTCTCACACATGCACTCAAGGAGGAGTGGCGCACTTATGGAGGAGGAGGATCTGTTGCTAGGTTATGTCTATCTCTCATGGTTGGTTGTATCATTGCTCTATCTATCTCTGAGGAAGTTATTGGGGTTTTTCACCTTTATGGTTTTCCCCAAGTAAATCTTTGTGTCTCTTGTGTGCTTGCATTATTGTCTCCATGATTGATATGCTGTAGATATGCTGTACATGTTGTTCTCTCAGTTAAGATCCTAGATCAGATTGAAGTAAATTCAGAAAAATTAACACAAACTACTCGAATAATTAATAAAATCTGTTTTGATATTAAATAAAGATCTGATAAATGATATTCAATAGATATAAGTCGAAATATATCTTCAGAACACTTTATTTCTTATTATTTGATTGCATTCCAAAGTACAATGCCTCATAGGCTAGATTTTCATTACAATAGTGGGAGAATGAAGATGAGAAGTAGGAAATTACTTTGGATATGTTCTGAAGTGGATTATAATACCATATACAGGTCATATGTATGGTATGGCTTCACTCTGAGCTGCTGATATTCACTGGGGCTCATTCACCAAACTAGCTCTCTTCTCTAAGAGAAACTCCTCCAAATCGAGTTGAGGAAGATGTAGAAGTGGGAGAAGAAGTGGAAATCACATATGAAGCTGATCTTTGAGCATGGGAAGCCTTTATTATCTAGAAATAATATCCCACTGGGCTCTCTGAATTTCTTGGGCACATCCATTTAATACTATCTTCTTCTTATGGTGATTCTCCTCCAAAACTAGCTACAAATCTCCTGTAGAAATTATCTCATCTTCAAGCTGACTGTGGATCTTCAATGGTGGACTGATATGAATGTTATTGGATGAAATAAGATATTTTGTACTTGAATATTACTCACTAAAACTCATGGGGCCTTGGGGAACATCACCCAAGAAGAACTGTTGAGGCACATCACTCAACCAAGAGAGGCTCAGAGCTCTCAATGCAAAAATACAAATGACAAAAGTTCTTCAATGGAGTTGGAAACATAATTAAATAGATGAGTTAGCTTGATGAGAAAGCCAAGCCACATGTGTGGATGAGGGAGGGCGCATTCCTTGAGAGGAATACCAACTCTCCGCTTTCAAAAATTTCTTTCCTTCACCTCCTTCACTGAATTTTGGCAAGTGTGCCTTAGGGAGCTTTTCTGGATGTTTCTACTTTCATTCTATCTGCTTTTCTTATTCTTTCCACTTTCTTCACTTTCCTTCTTTTCTACTTTTGCCATTTTTTCTGTTTTCTTTTGTTAGTTTCTAATTTGTTTGCCTTGTCTTGTTTCCTCCATTGGATTCCTTGCTTTTCCTTAGATTTGTCACTAAGGGAAGAGTGGTCCACAGTACCAATTCGACCTCCTAGCCTAATCATCACCACATGCCATATTTTATTAGCAATAAACATTAATAAAAATAATACAACTCAGAATTAATTCCAACTTCAGGATTTAATTAATTAATTAATATTAATTAACTCCTATGGTATAATTGCCTAAAAAATACCCCCATTAATTAAATTTTCATTTAATTAATCAACTTAGACCCCCTAGGGATGGGAGGATCCAAGTAGTGACCAAGGTCACTAGGGAGGGGACATGACATCCATCCAAGCCGCTACCTTCAGTTTCCAATTAGAACATTGTCGCCTTGAACATGACTTGATAGGACTTAGGATGGCTCGAGGGATTAATGATATCAATCATGCCTAGTTTGTAGATGATACTCTTCTCTTGGGAGGGGACAGTTTGATTATTTGTCGCAAATTTAAGCTGGAACTGAACTCCTATTTTAATGCCTCTGGAAGCAAAATAAACTACAGGAAAAGTCAGATCTTTGATTGGAATATAAACCCTCGAGAGATGTCAGATATTTCTAGAATATTCGAGATCGAGGGTGTAACGCAATGGGACTCTTTCAAGTATTTAGGGGTTCCTATTTTCAAAGCTTCTCCAAAAGCTGAAGTTTGGACCCCTCCGTTGGAAAAAGTCAAGACCAAAATCCTTTCCCCGGGGGAATCATGGCTCAATATGGTAGGGAAAGTGACTCTTATTAAATCAATATTTTGAATAGTGTTCTGGTCTATCAATGTTCAATTATTCTGTCACCTTCGAGTTTTCTACTCACTTTTGACAATCTTCTTAGGAATTTTCTTTGGAGAGGAGGTAAGAATACCGGGGGGGGCGGCGGGGATTTTCTCTAGTAAGTTGGAAGAAGATTAAAAATCCCCTTCAAGAGGGTGGGCTTCATATTCGAGATCTCAAAATTCAGAATCTGGCATTGGGCACCAAACTCCTTTGGAACTTAATAGCAGGGAAACTCTCATGGAGAAGTAAGGTTCTTCGGAAGAAATACTTCCCAGGATCTAGGAAGAAATGTTTGGTAAAATATTCAAAACTTAAAAAAGGATCTCCCATCCTATCTATTTTCCAACGTGTGCTTCCTAGATTCAAAGAAGAATTGACGTGGATTCTAGGAAATGGGAAACAAATCAACCTCTGGAATGATTCTATATTAGGGAACCGTACTCTAGATTATGAGAATAGTATCCTGAATTTTAGAGTTTGGATGCAGGATCAAGGACTCCCCACCCTTTGGGATATCTCTCACTGGTACAATGACACTCACTCTTCATGGCGAGGTTGGAATATTCATTCTTTCCTTAGGAAACTAGAAGAATAAAATACTATATTTCTCTATATGCTCCAAGGTTTCATGCCTATTGCCACTTCAATCAAAGACAAGAGAGGCTGGGGAATGAGATCAAGAAATTACTCATCTGCTCAAGGCTATCACCTTTTCTCAGAAGTTCCAAATGTGCCTGCCAATCCAGCTATGTGGAAACGAATCTGGAACTTCAAGATCCTCCCTAAGGTTTATATGTTTCTATGGACCCTTGCCCATGGAAGCATTATTACTGGTGAAAATTTGAAAAAAAAGGTCTTGATGATCCTTTCCAATGTCCCCTCTGTTAGATACATGAAGATTCTTTGGAGAATCTCTTTCTGAATTGTCCCTATGCTTAGGAAGTCTGGGCCCTGGCGCTTGGACCCTGGTACGGAAAGGTAAATATTCCTAGAAAATATTCTCTCCCTCTTTAGTTCATGGGAACAGGAGTTCCCGTTGTCTCTAACCGAAAAATCTCATCTCAAGTACTGTTGGTTGACTCTTCCCAAATTTATTGTTTGGAAACTATGTTTGGAATGCAACGCCCAAATTTTTCGATAAACATCCTCTATTGCAGCTCAAGTTGTACTCAAATCTCAAGCTCTCATGGGCGAATGCCTCTAGGTATTCTCCTTGCCTAAAAACAAGCTCCCTCTTCTGTAGGAAGAATCAAATTGGCTAAAGTCCTTCAATTATGCAAAGACGATTGGTCTAGCTTTGACCCACGATTTTGAAGTCTGGGAGGTAAGAATGGATCAATCTCAATTTGAAAATTGGAGAAAGGAGCGGAAATTGCATAATCTATTTTTTGATGGAGATTCAAAGGGGAATCCAAGGGCGGTAGGAGGGGGAGGGATTATCTATAATCCCAAAGAAATTGTTGAAATCGAGCATTCTTGGAGCATTGGCATTGATACAAACAACATGGAAGAAGCATATGCTCTTTGGCATGGGTTGAAACAATTGGAATCTCTAGGAATTGACGAAGCTCTGATATTTGGAGACTCTAGCCTAATAATCCAAGCTATGAATACCTCCACCAAAATCAGGAACTTGAAACTGGATTTCCTGATAAAGAGAATCAAAATCCTCTCTCGATCCGTCCATAAAATTGAATTTTTTCACATCCTTAGAGCTTTGAATACAGAAGGAGACAAAGCAGCCAATAAGGCCACCCTCCTCAACAAGGGAGAATTACATGTCAACAACAAGGTGTGGAGGGCCCACCTCCCCTAAGGGCCAGCGCATAAGTTCGAATGGAAGCTATGTATACCAAATCAGTTAACATTTGGGGGATTGAATGGAAAGAAGGTGATCGATGAAACCTGAGCTGGAAACACAACATGCAGTAGGATAAAGGTATTAATTGGATGGGGCTGCTGGTTGATGAAGATGGCGGTGGTCATTCCATTAGTCCATACCCGATCCTTTATGTCGATTGTGTGATTCCCACTTATGGATGCTTCCCACAGAGAAGTGAGTTAAGCATTGTAGATTTTCTACAGGTTACATCCCTTCTCTTCATGGTGAACATGGGTAGTGACTCAGGAAAGGTACTTTGCAATTTATGGCAATTACTCTCGAGAGTTGGCATCGGTACTTGTCTAGGTGTGTTGAATGTTTACTTGATGGGTAAGTTGGATGTAGAAGTCATTGTTTGTTTTGGGACCCGATTCTGGGAGGGAAAGAGCTCTCAACATCTCACTCTGGTGTACTCTTTTCTTCACCTCACATGTATGGATTCAAGCGAGAATTCAGGGATAGAAGGAGAAATGTGAAGGCAAAGGTTGGAAAAATAAATTCGCAGGATGCGGCACAGGGTCAGGGAGCAAAAGAAATTGATCATAAGATTATATGTCGAGGTAGGCCGACGGTTTGAAATGTTGGATGAAGATACGCTACAACTCCGGGAGGACTTTGATGGCTCGTTGCAACATGAAGCTAGGCGTATTTCTGAACAACATGCAACAATGTAGGAGCTAGAAGACCGTGTGATTAAATTGGAAATGCAAGTGGGTCAACTGAATCTTGACAAATAGACCCAACTGGAAGCTGATTCTACGGGTACGATTAAGAAGCAAAGTGCTCCAGGAATTAGTGGCACGGAGTCTCAGGTTAAAAGTTTGTTTGAAGTTTAGGCTTCTAGAATTAGTTATTAGTTTGTATTAATTTTAAGGCTATAGTTTACAGTTTGATCTGTTTTGAACATCGCCTTACTGTATAAGGTGATTTTAAATTTTGCAATACCTGAATTATCTATGGTATTTTGTAGAAGTTGGACTTGTTGTATCTGCACCAGTAGTTTACCCACTATTAGAATAATATAAAATTATATCCGTTTCTGTCTAAAAAAATACATATATTTCTATTAATATGTTTTAAAATGTTAAAATATATATACATTATAAATTAAATATAAATTTATAATTATTAATAAAAAATATTTTATTTTATTAATAATGAAGATGAAGAACATCATAAATCATATAATATCATATGTTGATTTGAATGAAAGATATTAGAAAAAGGAAAGAAACAAATTATATTAAAGGTTAAATAAAGGAAGCAAAAAATATTAAAATTTAAAAGAAAAGTGGTTTAGTAATCATAATGCTTAATTTAAATATTACAAAATAATGAAATTTTAACGAAATGATTGAAAAATATATATTTAAAAAAAATTATTTTAAACTCAAAATTATACATCCTTGTTTTAAGCGAAAATTATACATCCTTGGCCTCACCTTGTAAAGCAAAAATGGAAATATTAGTATAATATTTTTTATTTTTAAAAAATAAAAAAAAAATAGTGTTTAAATAAATTTAGGGAAAAAATAAATTTAAAATAAAATAAAAACAAACTGCACAATCATAATTTATATGTTAGACTTAAAGTTCAATGCAAAATAGGCAAATTCTAACATTAAATGAGGAGTTGGAGTCAAGCTCCATCTTTGATAATAGGAAATAGAGTAGGGACGTGTCTACTCTAAATATGCTATTTTACTAAGAAGTGGTGAGTTTCTATTTCAGAAATGAAATGATTAATACAAATTTTTTAAGATCCATATTCAACCATTAAACATTCATTAATATCTAAAGCCATTTGAGGATTCAACTCAAGCATAATAAGCAAATTTCAAACCCTTGAATGGAAAAAACTTGAATCATTTCATATTAAAACAAGGAAGAAGATACATATTTACCATGGATCTTGGTGTGCATCCTTCCTCCATTGCCATGAACTATCCTTTCTCCACCCTTTCCTTTGATGAAGATGAGCTCTCCTTTCTTCAGAATCTCTTAAGCATGCCTTTACTCCTCTTTTACCTCCCTTTACCATGCCCCACATGCCTTTCTTTTATAGCATTGGGAAATGAGATTTCAAGTTGCTCTTTTCAATGTGGGATAATCATTTTTTATTATTTTCTCTTAAAAAACCCACTTTCCATAGTTTATTAGGATTTTTTCACAACTTAGCATATTTAAGTACCTTTTAATGCATTTTTGTGCATTTCTTCTCACTATTTGATTGTTAGAGTTTTGATTTGAGCTTTTGGTGAGCCGTTCAATCACTGAACTTTGTTTCTATTAAGCTCCTTCATTCTTTACTCAATCTTTACAGTTATAGAAGTAGTGATCAGATCAGAGATGATTGTTCTCTCTAGTACTTGTTTTTGTCTTCATGTTGCGGGCAAATGGTAAAAATATGCTTCCACCCTCACCTGGTTAAGGGTGTTAATTTGATTGTTAATAGATGCCCCCTAATGTGTGAGGTTCGAAGCAGAGCTAAGGGCTGAAAGACATTACATTAATTCTATACTGATACTCTTCAGATTGATACTCTTTATACTAATACTCTTTATCGATCAAAGCAAGGATGAGGCAAGGATAGTTCACTGACGTAGGATTTAAGACCACACTTGCAAGTCAAACATAGCAATTCCTCAAATATATATAATATCTTCCTGACGCGGGCATACCCATGCTCAGTAGTAAACAAGCATGGCCACGAACAATACACAGTGGATCCATGTCAAAAGTAAATTTTTCAGAAGTGTAAACATGCACTTTAGTGAGTGCGAGAACAAGGTCTTCATCGGACTTTTGACATGGCAGTTTAATCTTGCGCAGCTCAGGCAATGCATCGATGAGTGATACAACTGTTTTTCCCAAGGTCTTCAATACAAACCAACGATTGTACGAGTTTATATCATGCGAATAAATGAGATGATGTCGAGCATAATAAAACACCATCTGATTACCCGTTATTGATGTATACCGTTAACAGATGCTAAGAGACCCACCGATAATGATGATGGACCCTAAGGTACTGAGTACAAACTAGCAAGTGTGAATGGATGTTTTGAAGTCGAACACTTGTGGAATCAAACAATCAGGGGTCATTGATGTATACCCACTGTCATTTGCGAGGAAACCTGCCACTAATGACTGCAAGATCCAAGGTACTCTTGGGTTTCTAGATCCATTTCCTATATGATTATTTGGTGTCGATAGGAATAGATCCATCGGAAGGAGGGCATTAATGCATCCCACATCAACTGATATGAAACAAAGATCAATAGTATAATATAATTTGGTAGAACTGCGAGATCCAACACTGTATATGTTGAAAGTATTCAAATAACTGAGAGGGGGGGGTGAATCAGTTATTACTATGCTTAAACAATTTTACATTCTTTTTCCCTTTTAACTTTGATGAAGTGTGACAATCAATATGATATGAGATGTTCTATGCACATTCCTTTATAGCAGGTATATTGTTATAACAGAATTAAATATAACGCATATAAACATGTTCAATCACATAAATATGTAGAGGCATTGATTTTCCTGAGGAAACCCATAAAGGGGAAAACCTCTTCTTCTTAGGATGAAAGGCAAGCTCCAACTTCTCTTTACATTCTATTTTATCTGAGCTACAACCCAGATAAAGCTGCTACCTCTGTTTCTTCAGCACCAACTGAATGGAAGCTACAACTCCCAAATTTACAATCACCAACTTGAAAAGAAGACTTTACAGTCTTCCCTTGCTCCTCCCTACCACCCTATGTAAGAAAAATTTCAGTCAATTATATCACACTGGTTCAGATATATCAGTACATACAACTTGGATTTCTGGGCATTCTATTCTTCATTAAATCGAGCCACATATTTTTCTTTTGAATTGTTAACTTCGAATCATAGCTTCATCCTCTTCAGCCATCAACCACTCCTCTTCATCTTCTCCATTCTCCTTCCAATTGTTTTCTCCTCAATTGTTTTTTATAGATGCTGAAGTTATATGCCTTGATCTCTTTAACTTCGAGATATTCCAATTCTAAAACTGAAAATGTCTCTTTAACTCCCAATTCGAAAATTGAACTGTCTCTTTGACTTCCAGAATTTACACATTGTAAATTAATAAATAAAAAAATGTTTGAGAGTCACATATTGTCTGAATTGTGGCTGTCTGAGTCACAGCCATTTGAGTCTCAGCCATCGAAGTCGTGGCTGTCTGAGTCACGACCGTCTAAGTCTCAGCCATCTGAGTCACGGCCGTCTGAGTCGCAGCCATTTGAGTCACAGCCGTCTGAGTCTCAGCCATCTGAGTCATGGCCGTCTGAGTCGCAGCCATTTGAGTCATGACCATCTGAGTCTCATCCATCTAAGTCACAGCTTGTCTGAGTTGCAGCTGTTTGAGTTGTAGTTGTCTGAGTCATGGCCGTCTGAGTCGCAACCGTTTGAGTCACGGCCGTCTGAGTCTCAGCCGTCTGAAGCACAACTTGTTTGAGTTGCAGCTATTTGAGTTGCAGGCATCTAAGTCATAACTTGTCTAACAACATTCTTTTCTTGTATTTCAAAATTAGTCGCAGCTTTAGTAAACTGAAGTTGGTATGGTATGAGTCACCTGCCTTGTCTGCTTTCCAACCATTAATGACAACTGAATCATAGTGCTAACAATCTCCCCCTTTGGCATTGATGGAAACCTAAAATTTATGATGCTTCTTTTCATCTGCAACTACCTAAACTTCTCCCCCTTTGACATCAATGTCAAAGATACATTTTACAGAAACAGCTCCCCCTATCAAGAAGAATCCAAAAAAAATGGGCATGAGGAACTACACCGAACTTATAGTATAATCATATCTGCAATACACACATACTCCACCTTTCAAGGTGAACTCAATAATATGGTCACGAGGAAAAGTCAATCTGAAATCATCATAAGCACATATATGATATTCATTAAACCCAGAATCCCCCTATCATGGTGAGGAGATCAGTTGGAAATGGGTAGGACACCCAACTTCTGACGAAGATATTCAAACTGTGCCTTAGACAATGGTTTAGTAAAAATATCAGTTGTTTGTTCTGTAGAGGGAATAAAATTCAATTGAACCACTCTGTTTGTGACTTTCTCCCTCAGAAAGTGATACTTAATTGGTATGTGCTTAGTCTTGGAATGAAGCACAGAGTTTTTAGACACACCGATAGCACTTGTGTTATCACAGTGAATAGGGATAGGTTCAGAATATTTTACATCCAAATCAGCAAGAGTTTGTATCATCCATAATACCTGTGTACATCATGTTGCAGCAGCTATGTATTCATCCTCAGTAGTATATAGAGAGATAGAACCTTGCTTTTTACTCATCCATGCTACTAATGAATCTCCTAAGAAGAATGCACCTCCACTAGTGCTCTTTCTTTCATCCAAACAATTTTCCCAGTCAGCATTTGAATATGCAATCAATTGAAAGTTTTGATTCCTAGGATACCAGAGACCATAAGTCATTGTGCCTTTCAAGTATTTGAAAATTCTCTTCACAGCTACCAAGTGACTTTGTTTGGGAGCAGACTGAAATCTTCCTACCATTCCAACAACATGCATGATATCAGGACGAGTTGCTGTAATATATAGAAGACTACCTATCATTGACCTGTATGTTCTTTGATCAACATCTGGTGAGATATCATATTTTCTAAGATTGCAGCCAACAATCATAGGGGTACTAATAGGTGAATAATCCTCCAGTTGAAACTTTTTCAACATCTCCTTCATATACTTCTCTTGAGAGAGAAATAGACCTTCAGAATTCTGATTGATTTTAAGACCAAGAAAGTATGATAATTCTCCAATCATTGACATTTCAAACTTAGATTTCATGGCATTAGCAAACCACTGGACAAAAGATGCATTAGTACATCCAAAGAGAATGTCATCAACATAAACTAGTGTTGATGTATATGTAACTTCGGAATGTATTTCATCTGTGTATTTTATATATATTTATTGTACCCTTATAAGAGATGTGTTATTCCTCTATAAGGAAGTGTCGTCATGTGGATTGACAAGTGTCGCAAGTGTGTGTACTTGCCGATGGGTTAGCAGACCACCTTGTAGGGTCGGCCCTGAATTATATATAATATAATGTGGATGTACCTAGCTAGACAAGTCGGCCCCATAAGGTCACTGGGCAAAAAGGTTAGTATAAATAGAGATCGGAGATCTCTATTTTACACACTCGGAAAAGTAACTCACTCTCACTCAGAAAGTGGCGCACTAGTGAGGAGGAGGATCATCTGCTACTAGGAGACTATCTCAGTGTTATTTGGTTGTACTTTGGTTGAGCCATTGCTCTCTCTATCTCTGAGGAAGTTGTGGGGTTTTTCACCTTAGGGTTTTCCCCACGGAAACTCTGTGTCTCTTGTCTCTTATGCTTTTGATTCTTGTGATGCTTGTCATATTGTGATTGTCATGCATTGATATACTGTATATGTTATTCTCTCAGCAAAGATCCTAGAGTATTGTGAATTAATGCTCAAAATTTAACATGGTATCAGAGCTAACCTGAGAAGAAGACATTTTGCAATGACAGAAGCTTGAGTTCCTTGTTTATTGGGTTTCTCTCCATGGATTTTTGAAAATCAGTATAGTAGATAGACTCTACTCATCAAGGTGCATCTATCTGTCCAATCATAATTCAATTCCGAGCATTTTCATATTTGGCTCTAAAAATTAGGGTTTCCACAAAAATAGGAATTTCTGGAATCTGAAGGCACAGCTGGAAGCTCCTTGCAAAAATCGAAGTTTAGAGATTTGGATCGAGATTTTTGGCTGTGTAGATCTCCGGGAAACTCAAACCCTAATTCAGGGCTCTCCCAGTGAACTCGGGAGGACAAAAGGACAAATCTAAAGGGTAAAGCTTTGCTGATCTCAAATTCTGAATGCACCAGGCTGATTAGCTCATCAAGGCGCATCTTTATATCCTTTCAGAAATTTGAAATTCACATTTTGAATTTTTAGGGTTTTTTTGACAAACCCTAATCTGGGACGAGATCCAGTTTTCATCATTTCAAGTGGTAAGATCTAAATATTTTCTATTTCCATTTGAAGTACTCTTTAAGATGTCTCTCCACACCAAGCTTCAGGATAAGCTTGAAGGGGCTGATAACTTCGGAGCCTGGAAGTATAGGATTGGGTTAATCCTGGAAGAGAATGAGTTGGACTCATATGTGAAAGAAGACATCCTTATCCCAGAGGATGAAGAGGCCAAGGTATTGCATAAGAAGAACTTGGTCAAGGCAAAGAGAATGTCATGTCCCAAATTTGGCATTAGGTCACAATGGCCTAATCACATTGGCCCTATTCATTAGAGTTTGTCAAATTGATGCTAAAGGTCAAATAATTGCCAAGGAGGAAATTACTAGTTTCCTAGGTTTGGGGTGGAAGCTTTGGGATTTGGAATAATGAGGATAATAAATGATGTTTGAAAATTAGAATGGCATAAATATTTAATAAATGATCTAAATAAATATATACAAGTGAAAATCAAAGTGGCATTTGATCATGAAGACACATGGAGAAAGTGGGACCCACATATGGCTAGATTTCCCCACTACACTTGGCATCATTCTCTCACCAATTCGAATTTAAGGTGAATGGTAACATAATTGGGGGAGTCCAAAAGGTATTATTAATTGCATGACTCATCCAAGGTTGAAATATAGAGGAAGAGTAACTCCCATGGAAGAGGAAGAGGCAATTTGGAGCTAGTGAGACACTTGGGCTAGATTCCCTAGCTCTATGACAACAATGATGAAGATGCTATGTCATCTATGACACAAATCAGACCTGAAGGCTGACATATGACATATATGACATGTCAGGGATAAAAATAGACTCCAAGAGGGCGCTCAAGGGTGTTAGGGCAACTAAGATGCTTCCACATGTGATTTGGTGGAAGTGGGAGACTAGGAATTGTTGTACAAGTGGTGTTCTTTGGAATCTCTTCCCAACATGAGTTGGCATGAGTCTCTTGGAAGGAATTCGACCCATGGAGGAAATTAGAAGTTTATAAATGTCAATAACAAAGAATGAAACCAGCTTTTGATCATTTGTAGAATTTGCAATTGCATTTGTGAAGAGGGAGAGCTAGTGGATGACTAGTTTCTTGCCTTAGCCAATTTCGAGGGTGAAAGATTCCCATCCAAGTTGGTAATTGGAAAGGCCATTCAGAACTTTAATTTGGAGCTTTAATGGAGTCTTTATTTGCAGGTGTAAGCTATAGGGCAACTCATGGTTTCTTCTATTGTAGCTCACTCCTTCAACCATTTCTAGTTTTGATGGCATATTCTTAATCCTTGAGGGAGGGCGTTTTTGGTGATCTATTGTACTCTTTGGGGAAGCTTTTAATGCCCCATTTATTTTTTAATATGAAGTAAATACTCTGTTCTTCATCTCCAGAAAGTTTCAGGTCGAAATTCCAAGTAGAAATGTATAAATCTCAATTTTAATGAAAGAATAGTGTCATTTTCCCACTACCTTGTTGTGAATCAATGTAATGCTGATGATTTCGAATGAATGGATGATTATCTGATATATTTGTGATCAATATACTGCCATGGATGTCTTCTACAAGTTTCATTTACTTTACTTGAGCATTTGAAGCATTTTTACTCAGTTTAGTTGTATTGGGAGGTGAAATAGTGTCATTTCCCCAAGGGTCGAATTGGGGATTTTTGCAGTTGAATGGGAGAGGGTGAGAACAGTTGTAACAATCCATTAATGGTGCATATGAGAGTTTAATAACATACTTAACACATTACATACCTCTGTTCATAAATTTGAGTGGGTTTGGAGGCATTTGGGAAGCCATTTTCAATACTTACCCCAGGGGGATTTGAACCCCAAATTACTGGTAAAATTGCATAATTGGTTCAGAATCTTAAGGGAGTTTGCAGAGGTCTTTTGGTGGCCATATTTCATATATAAACATCATATTCAAGTTCTAATATCATTCATACACCTTCCTTGAATATTTGAAGGCATTTGGAGTCAATTTGAGACCTAGAGACCAATACTAGTCAAAGGAAAATCACTAGTAAAGTTACCTACATTGATCAGAATTGAAAGAGGATTTGTAGAAGTATTTTAAAGGTCCAAAGGCATCCCTGAAACACTTATTTATGTTCTAATATCATTCATATACCTTCTCAGAATATTTGGGATCATTTGGGGCAAATTTGGGACCTAGAGATCAAAACTAGTCAAAGGTTGAACTAGGGAAAAAAAGTGGAAAATTGCAATTTTAATAAAATTCGTAACAAGGGACATTACGGTGGTATCAGAGCATGGTCCTTGCACCTGTGGATTATGTACATAAATTCAAGAATAATAGGAATCCATGTCTTACTATTATGATGAATCCTATGAGTACAATTCTTATGGGGAATATGTAGATGCTTATGAACAATATGAAGCAGAATGTGAATGGTACGAGGAAGAGATGCCATCATGCAACACTTATTACAATTTCAAGAGAAATGAAGATTATTCTTATGACTTTAGATCTGATGAATATGAGTGTGTCACACCAACCAAGGATAATTCTATGAGTGAGTTCCAAAGATAGAGAGAAAAATATAAAACCCTGCCCCAACAATATCAAAAATATCAAGAATATCTTGCTTCGAGAAAAAATACACAAAATGCCATGTCTTTTGAGTATTATGCTGAACATGTTTTTGAAAATAGGCCCAAAAATGAAGATGTGGAGTTAGTGAAGAAAGGTTTATGCCTTTCTTGTAAAAACCCTTGGAGCAAGTATCATATATGTGTGCATGAAATGATGTCCTCCTTGAGGAGAGATTTTGAGATTTTTTTAAGAAGAGATTCCAAATATATTGATCCTAAGGAAAACAAGGGGCAAAATGCATCAGCTTTCTTTAAGGAGCAAAAGGAAGAGACATCACAAGAGCATGAAGAAGATTCTATTGAAAATATGGAAGATCATTTCGAGACACCTTCTAGCTTAGACATGAACCAAAGAGCATCTACTGATGGATGCTTAAACTATGAAGGAGTACCTACTGATGGGTGCACACACCTCTATGTTGGTGACATAGAGATCACTTTTGAAAGCGTTTCTACAAGTACAAGTTTCATTAAGCATGATAATGAAGACCTTGTAGCAGTTGAAGAAGAACCAAGATCAACTTCCCCATCACCACTTGAGCTTCATGAAGTTGGTCCAAGAAAAAATGAAGAAGATGAGGAGGTTAATTTGCAAGAGCCTCATTTTCTTGAAGGGTCCTTAAAGATGAATGAAAAGAATATCCAAGAGTCCCTCAACATTCTCCATGACACTCAAGCATTGGTGTCAAATTCTTGTTGGAGAGCTACTTCATTGGAGAAAACATCCTTCATTGAAGAAATGGAGAAGATTCAAAGAGCAATGTGCCACATCAAAGGTAATTTCATGTCTTTGCTTTTTGATAGAAACCATTTGTTTGAGCTTAATGAATTGTTACATGATTCATACTTGAATAATAATGAGGATAATCATAAGCTCACAATTCAAAATGAGCAACTTCTTGAAAAGTTGCAAGATACTTGTTTTTCCTCCTATGTTTCAGATTGTCAAATGGTAGATTGTTCGGAGGATTCTCATGACATGGTGGATCATGAGAAATGTGAAAATTTGAATGTTCTTGATGTGTTTGAAGATGAACTTGAAGATATCCAAACACTTGATGTGGTGGAAGAGGAATTTGAATTGTCTCTTGATGAAGGTTATGCAATTTTTAAAGAAGAGCATGATTCCTCTACATTGGAACCAAACTATGACAAAGAGTTCACACTTTTGAAGGAGCTGCATGATACTACCCATATGGATCCTTCCCATGATGAAATTTCTGTACTTTTTGATCATTTGGGTGATTTGGTTCATTCTCCTACATCCTACAATTCCATGTTTTGCAACATTAGTCTTAATGAAGTATGGGTGAAAGGGTTCTTTTTGATGGTGCCACATGAGGAGTATGGAACTCGTAGATTTACTTTTTATGATGATATGGTTGGAGCACATTCTTATTCACATTTGCAGCAGCATCCTTTGTTACTTTATGATGATGCACATCTACATGGATGCACCTATGATATGCATTTGAGTCACTTGAAGACTCATGGTTTTTCTTGCTCAACACTTGATTCATTTGATGTTGGAGGAACTTCATCCAACACTTGGGTGAATAGATTTATGATTGGAGAACATTTTTGTTGGAAGCCACATACTTTGTTATATCTTTATGATGATCACATTCAGGGATGTATGGGTGAGACTTCTTTGAGTCATTTGAAGTCTCCTTGTTTTTTCTGCTCATTATTTGGTTCAGATTTTAGTGGAGATTCTTCATTCACTTCTTGGATGAAAGAATACATGGCTGAATATTTTGATGCATATCACATCCTTTTGGAGCAGCTTTATAGGACATGGGATCCTCACCTATGTCATTGGAGCAGATTTGATTGGTCACTTGAAGCTTGTATGCACTTGAAAAATGGTGGTCTACTTGCTTGGAGGTATAAGCACTTTCATGATTCTTTGATGAAGCACCTCCTTGATATTAATTTTCATTATGTAGTTATGTAATTTGATGATATATATTTTGTACTCATGATGTTTGGAAGAATGCATACAAGAAAATGGGATCCAGGAATCCTCTTATCTGATGGTATGGGTTGGAGAGCACTCTTAATTGTTCGGGTGCAATATAAGCAATGGGATCCTGGAATAATTTTTGTCTCATTGGTTTCAATTTTTTGGGGAAACAAGAAGTATGGGAGATGGATTTCCCACTTAATAAAGTGATTTTTATCAGAGTAGTGTAGCAGCAAGCATGGTGGTTCCTCTCTAAAATATTCATGGAAACTCAAAGACTCAAGGTTGGGCAATTCAATGGCAACTTCAAAGAATTATACAGAAAGCAGGTTCTTCAACACCCATGTTTAAAATTGCTTGAGGACAAGCAATATTGGGAAGGGAGGATTTGTCATGTCCCAAATTTGGCATTGGGTCACAATGGCCTAATCACATTGGCCCTATTCATTAGAGTTTGTCAAATTGATGCTAAAGGTCAAATAATTGCCAAGGAGGAAAATTACTAGTTTCCTAGGTTTGGGGTGGAAGCTTTGGGATTTGGAATAATGGGGATAATAAATGATGTTTGAACATTAGAATGGCATAAATATTTAATAAAGGAGATAAATAAATATATACAAGTGAAAATAAAAGTGGCATCTGATCATGAAGACACATGGAGAAAGTGGGACCCACATATGGCTAGATTTTCCCACTACACTTGGCATCATTCTCTCACCAATTCGAATTCAAGGTGAATGGTAACATACTTGGGGGAGTCCAAAAGGTATTATTCATTGCATGACTCATCCATGGTCGAAATATAGAGGAAGAGTAACTCCCATGGAAGAGGAAGAGGCAATTTGGAGCTAGTGAGACACTTGGGCTAGATTCCCTAGCTCTATGACAACAATGATGAAGATGCTATGACACCTATGACACAAATCAGACCTGAAGGCTGACATATGACAGATATGACATGTCAGGGCTAAAAATAGACTCCAAGAGGGCGCTCAAGGGTGTTAGGGCAGCTAAGATGCTTCCACATGTGATTTGGTGGAAGTGGGAGACTAGGAATTGTTGTATAAGTGGTGTTCTTTGGAATCTCTTCCCAACTTGAGTTGGCATGAGTCTCTTGGAAGGAATTCAACCCATGGAGGAAATTAGAAGTTTATAAATGTCAATAACAAAGAATGAAACCAGCTTTTGATCATTTGTAGAATTTGCAATTGCATTTGTGAAGAGGGAGAGCTAGTGGATGACTAGTTTCTTGCCTTAGCCAATTTCGAGGGTGAAAGATTCCCATCCAAGTTGGTAATTGGAAAGGCCATTCATACCTTTCATTTGGAGATTTAATGGAGTATTTATTTGCAGGTGTAAGCTACAGGGAAGCTCATGGTTTCTTCTATTGCAGCTCACTCCTTCAACCATTTCCAGTTTTGATGGCATATTCTTGATCCTTGAGGGATGGCATTTTTGGTGAGCTATTGTAATCTTTGGGGAAGCTTTTAATGCCCCATTTATTTTTTAATATGAATTAAATACTCTGTTCTTCATCTCCAAAAAGTTTCAGGTCTAAATTCCAAGTAGAAATGTATAAATCTCAATTTTAATGAAAGAACAGTGTCATTTCCCCACTACCTTGTTGTGAATCAATGTAATGCTGATGATTTCAAATGAATGGATGATTCTCTGATATATTTGTGATAAATATACTGCCATGGATGTATATTACAAGTTTCATGTATTGTACTTGAGCATTTGAAGCATTTTTACTTAGTTTAGTTGTATTGGGAGGTGAAATAGTGCCATTTCCCCAAGGGTCGAATTGGGTATTTTTGCAGTTGAATGGGAGAGGGTGAGAATAGTTGTAATAATACATTAATGGTGCATATGAGACTTTAATAACATACTTAACACATTACATACCTCTGTTCATAAATTTGAGTGGGTTTGGAGGCATTTGGGAAGCCATTTTCAATACTTACCCCAGGGGGATTTGAACCCCAAATTACTAGTAAAATTGCATAATTGGTCCAGAATCTTAAGAGATTTTGCAGAGGTCTTTTGGTGGCCATATGTAATTCATAAACATCATATTCAAGTTATAATAT
Organism: Larix kaempferi; assembly: GCA_027924585.1. Classification (NCBI taxonomy): domain Eukaryota; kingdom Viridiplantae; phylum Streptophyta; class Pinopsida; order Pinales; family Pinaceae; genus Larix; species Larix kaempferi. The sequence goes on along the minus strand of BSBM01000451.1, from coordinate 3,454,724 downwards.
CATTCATACACCTTCCTTGAATATTTGAAGGCATTTGGAGTCAATTTGAGACCTAGAGACCAATACTAGTCAAAGGAAAATCACTAGTAAAGTTACCTACATTGATCAGAATTGAAAGAGGATTCACAGAAGTATTTTAAAGGTCCAAAGGCATCCCTAAAACACATATTTATGTTCTAATATCATTCATATACCTTCTCAGAAGATTTGGGATCATTTGGGGAAAATTTGGTACCTAGAGATCAAAATTAGTCAAAGGTTGAACTAAGAAAAAAAGTGAAAAATTGCAATTTTAATAAAATTATTAACAAGGGACATTACAGAGAATCATTGCTGATTCTAGAAAAGACCATCTCATACCCCATGTGTCTTCTCTTAAGACACCCAACGAGATGTTTGAATCTTTGACCAAGCTATTTGAAGGAAAGAACATAAATCGGAAGATGACCCTGCGGAACCAATTGAAAGGAGTAAAGTTTCAGAATGGAGAAACCATTCAATCTTATTTTTCAAGGGTCTCCCAGATCAAGGAACAACTAGAAGCAGTGGATGAAATGGTGGAGAATGGTGAAGTGGTGATGACCACTCTAAATGGCCTACCCAGGTCATGGGATTCCTTCATTCAAGGAATTTGTGCAAGGAAGAAGTTGATCTCCTTCAACAGATTGCAGGAAGAATGCTCTCAAGAAGAAGCTAGACTTATAGCTCGTGAGGAAAAGATGGGAGGTGAAGATCAAGCTCTTGCAGCTCACACCAAAAGAAGCAAAACCAAGAAGGATCACTCTCGCCACAATAGATCCTATCAAAAGAGTAAGAAGGACCTAAGATGCTTCACATGTAATGAGAAGGGTCACTTTGCCTCAGATTGTCCCAAGAACAAAAGGGATAATAACAACAATAAGAAGAAGAAGGGCAGCAAAAGGAGGTTTCATGCTCATGCTTCCGAAGATGATGAACCCCCAAAGAAGAAGGCTAGGGCAGAAAGTGATAGTGATGATGACTCATCAAGTGAAGAAGAGTATGTTCTGATCTCTGCTCTCACAGGTACTATCTCCCATGGTTGTAATGATTGGTTAATTGACAGTGGGGCTTCCAAACACATGACTGGGTTTAAGGAATCTTTTGTGAACCTATCTGAACATGAATCACCCCATAAGGTGAAACTTGGGGATGATTATCAATACCCAATCAAAGGAAGTGGTGAAGCCTCCTACAACCTAGATTTTGGAAAATATTTGAAGATGAAAGAAGTCCTTTATGTACCTGGGCTCAAGAAGAATTTACTCTCCATCTCTGCATTGGATGCAAAAGGTATGAGGGTTGCATTTGTGGATGGCCAAGTCCTAATGTGGCCAAAGGGAAAGAACATAGATGATGCAATAGTGATTCGAGAGCAAGAGGGAGGTTTGTATAAATTGAAGGGACAACCTGAACATGCCATGGTGCATGAATCCATGGAGCCAAGTGAACTTTGGCATAGAAGACTTGCTCATATGCACTATAGAGCACTTCCAATTGCAAGAAAGGTAGTAGAGGGTCTTCCTGAAATCAAGACCAAACATGAAGGTGTTTGCAAAAGATGTGCAAAAGGTAAGAACATTAAGAAGGCTTTCCCAAGCAGTGAAAGCAAGGCAAAAGACATCCTAGAAATCATCCACTCAGATGTATGTGGTCCTATGTCATCCAGTTCCCTGAGTGGGTATGTTTACTATGTCTCATTTATTGATGACTTCTCCAGGAAGACTTGGGTATACTTCTTGAAGAGCAAAGATGAGGTGTTTGATAAATTCAAGGAATTCAAAACCTTGATGGAGAATCAAACTGAGAAGAAGATCAAAACATTCAAATCCGACAATGGTTGAGAATTCACCTCAAGTGACTTCAAGAAGCTTTGTAGTGATTCAGGGATTAAGAGGGAGTTGAATGCTCCGTATAATCCACAACAGAATGGGGTTGCAGAAAGGAAGAATAGAACTATCATGGAAGCAGCAAGGGCAATGCTGCATGACCAGGATCTACCTATGCATCTATGGGTAGAAGCAGCTAGAACAACTGTATATGTGCAGAACATAACACCCCACAAGATATTGGACAACAAGACACCAGAAGAGGTCTTTTCTGGTAAGAAACCTGAAGTCAGTCATCTCAGAATATTTGGTTGTCTAGTATACACTCATGTCCCAAAGGAAAAGAGGACTAAACTAGATCCTTCAGGAAAGAAGGGTATCTTTGTGGGTTACAGTGAAAGCTCGAAGGCTTACAAAATATACTTTCCAGGGTTCAAGAAGATTGATGTCAGCAGGGATGTAACATTTGATGAAAACTCAGCATTCATCAAATCAAGGAAGGCACCTATCGAAGTTTATGAAGAACCTAAGGAAACAAGATTTCAAGACACTACCATGACTGAAGCAGTTCTAGAAGTTGTCAGTGAGTTTTAAGATCCACAAGAACCTATAGATCCACCCCGTGAGGATAACTCTCACAAGAGGAAACCTGCATGGGCTAGAGAGCTCATTCAAGATGCAGAAAGATTTGGCATTCAAGAAGAAGAACACAGAGCAAAGAAGAGGACCAGATCACATACCAGCTATGTTGCTTTACTCTGTGACATTATGAACAAAGAGCCTTCCAGTTATGAAGAAGCAACGAAAAAGAAAGAATGGAAGGATGCCATGGTTGAGGAATACCAATAAATAATGAAGAATGATGTTTGGGATGTTGTCCCAAGACCTAAAGAGAAGTCTGTTGTGACTTCCAAATGGATCTACAAAATCAAGCATGCTGCAGATGGCAGTGTGGAGAAATACAAGGCAAGATTCGTAGCTCGTGGCTTCTCTCAGAAAGAGGGAATAGATTATGAAGAAACTTTTGCACCTGTAGCCAGGTATACTTCCATCAGAACAGTACTTGCCCTGGATGCAACAATGAGATGGAAAATACACCAAATGGATGTCAAGACTGCTTTCTTGAATGGTGTAGTTGAAGAGGAAGTATATGTGGAACAACCACTCGGTTTTGAAATACATGACAGGGAGTCATATGTGTGCAGATTGAAGAAAGCCTTGTATGGCTTGAAGCAAGCTCCCAGAACCTGGTATGGTAGGATGGACATTTTCCTATCTAGTTTGGACTTTACTAAGAGCAAAGCAGATTCCAACCTTTACTACAAGGTTGAGGAAGGGAATCCTGTGATTCTACTCCTGTATGTGGATGACTTATTTGTAACAGGAGATGACAGGCTGATTGCAGATACTAAGAGGAAGCTTGCTTCTGAATTCGATATGAAAGATTTGGGAATGATGCACTATTTCCTAGGTATGGAGGTGTGGCAGAGTGCAGGTGGGTTCTTCCTTGGTCAAGGGAAGTACACAGTAGATATCCTGAAGAGATTTGGGATGATGGATTGCAAGGCCATGGCCACACCTATGGTATCGAATCTGAAGCTTGTATGCGATGCTTCATCTGAGCCGGTTGATGTCTCTATGTATCGTCAGATGATTGGGTCCTTGATGTACCTGACGAACACGAGACTAGACATTTGCTTTGTTGTGAACACATTGAGTCAGTTCCTGACAGATCCGGGGAGTGTTCACCTGGTTGCTGCAAAGCATGTTCTGAGGTACCTGAAGGGTACAGTGGATTATGGGCTCAAGTATGAGGCGAATAAAAAATTTAACCTGCAGGGTTATGTTGATTCAGATTGGGCTGGCAGTGCTGCAGACAGGAAGAGCACATCTGGGTGCTGCTTCAGTATGGGATCAGGTGTGATCTCTTGGTTTAGCAGGAAGCAGTCCTGTGTAGCATTGAGTACAGCTGAGGCTGAGTATGTTGCAGCCTGTTCAGCTAGTTGTGAGGCAGTATGGCTACGGAAGCTACTATCTGAGTTATTTGATCTCCCATTGGATGCTACTGGTATCTTCTGTGATAACCAGAGTTGTGTGAAGTTGTTCGAGAACCCAGTGTTTCATGACAGGTCGAAACACATAGAGATCAAATATCACTATATCAGGGATATGGTGCAGAGAGGAGCTGTGAAGCTCCTGTATGTTGCGACGGATGAGCAGATTGCAGATGTGCTGACGAAGCCACTAGCCAGGGTGAAGTTTGAGTACTTCAGAGAGAGGCTTGGCGTTCTTCAGATCGAGGACACTTCGAGGAAGAAGTGATGGACACATTTGCTGAAGCCATTCCAAGCATGTTGGAAGGAGGATCCTTCACATGGTTGTGGATGTAAGCGCTGGATGATAAGCATCAGGATGATGTTCTGGTTTTTGCTTGGATATGATTAGTTGGATCATTGTTTATGTATGTATGTATGCATCATGTTGGATGATGGATATGATCAGTTCGATCATTTATATGTATGTACGCATCATGTTGGATGCTGGATATGATCGGTTGGATCATGTGTATGTATTTTTGTATATGCATCATTTTGGATGCTTGGACCATGTATCTGTATATGTATCAGGTGGATCATGTATGGTGATATGTATCATGTATTTGTATTTGTATCAGGTGGATCATGTATGATGATATGTATCAGGTAGATACTTGGTATGCATCAGGTAGATGCATTATATGATTAGGATGATCATGGATGACGAGCTTCAGGATGTTGCTCTAGATGACATGCAGCAGGATGTTGCAGTGATGATGATCAGGATGATCATGGATGACGAGCTTCAGGATGTTGCTCTAGATGACATGCAGTAGGATGTTGCAGTGATGATAATCAGGATGATCATGTGTACATCAGGATGATGTATGGTGAGTATCAGGTTGATACTCTATGGCCATGGATCAGGTTGTGCAGATGAGCATGTAATTCGTTGCCCTAGGAGATTTGTAGATAGTCTTTCGAGGTTTTTCCTATGGCATGTAATTCGGTGCCCTGGGATATCTGGAAAATGCTCTTTCGAGGTTTTGCTCTGGGAGGACATATAATTCGTTGCCCTGGGAGATCTGCAGATAGTCTTTCGAGGTTTTTCCTATGGCATGTAATTCGGTGCCCTGGGATATCTGGCAGATGCTCTTTCGAGGTTTTGTCCTATGGCATATAATTCGTTTCCCTGGGAGATCCGATAGGTTGGGCTGTGTGCCCATAATCAGTCCTGGGATGATCTTGCGAGGTTTTTCCATAACCACATGTAATTCGTGCCCTGGGAGATTCTATAGGTAGAGTTGTGTGCTCGTAACAGCCTGGGATGCTCTTGTGAGGTTTTGTGGTGACCACATGTAATTCGTGCCCTGGGAGATCCTATAGGTAGAGCTGCGTGCTCGTAACAGCCTGGGATGCTCTTGCGAGGTTTTGTGGTGGGGTCACATGTAATAAGTCCTGGAGATCTGGACAGGATGAAAAAGGCCTTAGATGCTCTTTAGGGTTCTTGCTAGTCAAGAGACTCTTTTAAGGTTTTGTGATGCACGTAATAAGTCCTGAGGATTCCACAGTATGGCCAGTGATGATGAAGACCTGCAGGTGGTGGGCCTACATCCAGTATGAAAAAGGACTGGCTCTGTAGAACTTCCTATGACGAGTAGAGTCAGAGATTGGTTGAGATAGCAGCAGCAGTGACGATGATGATGACGATGATCCCGAGAAGAAGACTTGTCTAGCAGATTTGTGTCGAGAAATACCTTCCTAGTTAAGAGGGAGTGTTGATGTATATGTAACTTTGGAATGTATTTCATCTGTGTATTTTATATATATTTATTGTACCCTTATAAGAGACGTGTTATTCCTCTATAAGGAAGTGTCGTCATGTGGATTGAAAAGTGTCGCAAGTGTGTGTACTTGCCGATGGGTTATTAAACGACCTTGTGGGGTCAGCCCTGAATTATATATAATATAATGTGGATGTACCTAGCTAGACAAGTCGGCCCCATAAGGTCACTGGGCAAAAAGGTTAGTATAAATAGAGATCGGAGTTCTCTATTTTACACACTCGAAAAAGTAACTCACTCTCACTCAGAAAGTGGCGCACTAGTGAGGAGGAGGATCATCTGCTACTAGGAGACTATCTCAGTGTTATTTGGTTGTACTTTGGTTCAGCCATTGCTCTCTTTATCTCTGAGGAAGTTGTGGGGTTTTTCACCTTAGGGTTTTCCCCATGGAAACTATGTGTCTCTTGTCTCTTATGCTTTTGATTCTTGTGATGCTTGTCATATTGTGATTGTCATGCATTGATATACTGTATATGTTATTCTCTCAGCAAAGATCCTAGAGTATTGTGAATTAATGCTCAAAATTTAACAACTAGAACAATTAATAAATCATCACCTTCAGTTTTGATGTACAGATTGCTATAAGCAGTTCCCTTCTTTAATCCTTTTTCTTGTAAATATTTATCCAATCGGTAGTACCAGGCTCTTGGTTCTTGTTTCAATCCATATAGTGCCTTCTTCAGTTTGCAGACATAATTGAGATTGTCTGTCAGTGAAAAACCTTGAGGTTGCTCCATATACACTTCTTCTTCTAGATCTCCATTTAGAAAAGCGGATTTAACATCCATCTAATAAAATTTGAAATTTTTGTGACAGGCATAAGCAAGAAACATTCTTATAGCTTCCATTCTTGCCACAGGTGCAAAAGTCTCATCAAAATCTTGTCCCTCAACTTGTGCATACCCCTTGCAAACCAATTTGGCTTTATTTCTCACAATTTGTCCTTTTTCATTCATCTTATTCTTAAATACCCATTTGGTACCTGTCACATTCTTATCTACTGGTCTAGGAACAAGTTCTCAAGTATTATTCTTTTCAATCTGATCAAGCTCTTCATTCATGGTTTTTATCCAATCTTCATCTTCATTAGCTTCATAAAAATTCTTGGGTTCTATTATAGATAAAAAGGCAATGTGAGACTGTTCTGTATCTTTGAGTAACTTTCTTCTTGTATGCACACCTTCATTCTTGTCATCAATGATCTGACTTTCAGGATGATTTTTCCGAATAATTCTTGAAGGAGGTTTTACTGATTGCTGTTGTGAGTCTGCATCTTCATTCTCTGATTCAGATTCTTCGTTTTCTGATTCTTGGACCTGTTCTTCTTCATCTTCAACTGTATCCTCTATACATGATTCATCATCGTTTATCTGAGTGTATTTTACATGACTCCCTTCATCTACTTTAATATCAATCCAATCAACCATTTTATGCAACCTCTTATTATAGCATCTATATCCTTTGTTGTTTGTAGCATAACCTAAGAAAACACCTTCATCAGCCCTATCATCATATTTACCAAGATGCTCATCATTGTTCTTGATATAACACTTACTCCCAAAGACTTTGAAATGATTGATTGTAGCAGGTCTCCCAAACCATAATTCATAAGGAGTTTGATCACTATTTGGCCTTAGGTGAGCTTTGTTAAGTATATGAACAACTGTATGAATTGCCTCTACCCAAAAAACTTGAGAAATATTATTTTCTTTCATCATTGATCTTGCCATCTGTTGAACTGATCTATTCTGTCTCTCAATCACTCCATTTTGCTGTGGAGTCCCTGGAATTGTATACTCTCTTTTGATACCCTATTCATCACAAAATTCCTTGAAATTCCTTAAACTGAACTCTACTCCTCTATCTGACCTTACTGCCTTTAGTCTTCTTCCTATTTGATTCTCAGTCAGAGCTTTAAATACTTTAAATTTTTCAAATGCTTCAGATTTTTCTTTCAAAAACGCAACCCAAGTAAGTCTAGAATAATCATCAATAACTAGCATAAAATAGTTTTATTTTCCTGTACCTTCCTTCCTTGATGGTCCACACAAATTCATATGCACTAACTGAAGAGGTTTATCTGAAGAAGGGAAACTCTTGGATTTGAACTGTGTTCGAGTAAGCTTTCCCATTTGATAGGGTTTACATACAACATCATCTGGTTTTGATATCTTTGGAAAGTCTTTCACTGCTCCATTGTTTCTAAGCTTGATTATATGATCAAAATTTAAATGTCCAAGTCTTCTATGCCATAGCCAACTCTCATCATACTTGCTTAGATGGCATTCCTCCTTTTCTTCTTTCAAGACATAAACATTGTTTTATGTTCTTATACCTTTGGCAACCAATTGTCCTGAAGAAACAGATTTAATTTTGCATTCCTTAGAATTGAAAACAACTTCACATCCTTTGTCACATACCTGACTGAAACTAAGAATATTGCGCTTCAGGCCATCTACAAACAGAACATATTGAGCTTTCCCTTTGCCATTACTCAGACTTACCATTCCTTTGCCTCTGATTTTTCCTGGAGCATCATTCCCAAAAGTTACATTTCCTGATTTGTGTTCTTTTAGAGATAGAAACTTACCTTTATCCCTAGTCATGTGTTTGGAGCAACCACTGTCAATATACCATGGGTCCTTCTGTCTTTGAGCAGAAAGCACTAAATCACATTGATTTCTTTCTTTCTTTCTTCTTCCACACTTTTCTTTCAACTGAATGATTCACTCTTGAATCTGTTTTGTAGTTCTTCAAATAACATTATGAAGCCTTGTGTCCATAATTATGACAGATATAACATTCGTGTTCATTGTATAGAAGATCAAAAGGATTGACATTTCTATTATGAATTCCTCTTCTGATTGCTGATGGAGTACAATGGTTATGATTATTCATTGATTGTTTCATTCCATGCTGCAGCATTTGATTATTGCTAAATATTCTTTGTTGAGTGTTTCTAAGATTGAAAACACAGGTTGCAGCTTTGTGACCAAAGTTAGAACAACAATAACTGTAACCATTAAAGGAATTTTGATACCTGAATCTTGGTTGTCCTCTTGAAATTGATTGCCTTATCATTCTGTGTTGGACATCTTCTTCTTCATGCTTTCTTGACTGCAGAATATTGCTTTTTGTTCCTGTAGCTTGTTGATGCCTCGGGGGTGCAATATAAGTGCAAGGTGCTGGAATGGGTTCCAAGGAACACAACAGGGGATGAAAACCTATCCAAAGGCTTCGAAAGACCCTACGCAAGGGCAATTCTATCCTCGAGTTGTTTGGTGTGGTGATCACCCACGGATATTTGGCCTCCGCTGGAACTCTATGAGTAAAAGATTTGATCTTGAAAGATCATTTTTCCTATCAAGGAAAACTAAGTATGAAAACTTGTTACTAAACCTAACTTAACCTACCCGAGGGAAGAATCTATTCTAAGTCAGATCTAGCCTAAAATGAAAATCTTGGTGTTTATGCAGATCATCCTTGAGGTGTAAGAGAACAAAAAATCTATCACCTTTAACAGAAATTCCTTTAGATGAAATATCTACTGACTTAGATTATGATTTATTTAATGAAAATTAAACAAAATAATCTAAGCTTAAAGACCATCAAGATATAACCTGTTATCCTTTTGTTGATTGAAAAATCAACAATGATAGAATGTATATAAATGTGATCAATTGCAGAAATCGATAAAGAAAGTATTTAATCAAAGAAATTTAATAAAATATTTTCATACACACATCAGTTATATAGAAAAACCAATACAACAGATCTATGTATTCATTATATATTCAACAAGAGATCATGTGTATAACGGATGACAATCTGGAACATAAAATCAGAAATCCTTAAAGAAATTTAAGTGATCAGAAGACGGATCCGAAGATAACATTACTGTATTAAGATGCCTTGTACCAAAATTACAATGACTTTGACCACAGAGTATCTTCAGTCTTATCTCCTGCTGAATTACAATTCCAAATATTCCAACCCCTTCCTAAGAGAAGCACTCCCCCTTAAATACTAATTAACACAGGAGTCCAAATGGAGAAATTCTACAAAATAGGGATTACAAAATCAGATCTAATTAAAGATCCAGGAAATCCTGCCATTTTTCATAAATATCTAACAATTCATCTACATTTGGGAAAATGGAAGATTCCAAGGATAATTAAGCATTGCATGTGCTGTTCTCCATATCATGTTTCGCTAGCTTGTGCCAAATACGTAGGTACATACGAATCCTCCCTTCCATGATGAACGGTTCTTTAAGCAAATGATCTACATCTTGAATGCTGACTTGTTCCAAATCCCGAATCTTCTATGCAAATTCTTCACATCTGCTCTCGAGTTCTTCAAGTCTGCATTTTGGTGGCAGAGCTTCCAAAATAGGATTCATGAGTGGAAAACCTAGGGCATCCATGATATTGTCAGCTGCATACCATCGTCTAGTGCATATGTCCTGTGATTTATTAATGATTTCCTCAGTCGATTCATTCAAATCAAGCCACATGTTCAAAGATGCCTTGACTTTCTTTATCTGGAAGGTATTAAGGATTGGGATGTTCTCTGGAACATTCTTGATATACAATTGCCATGGATTGATTTCTTCTTCAGCTTTAGAAGCTTGAAGTCTCTTTGCCTTATGTTCTTCAAGAGTAGAAGACATCTTAGAAAAACTGATGAAATTTTCCCTGATCTCATCTAAGGCAATATATAACTTCTTCAGTTCTTCATGATGACTCTGATTCACTTCAAGGGATAAATTTTTGAAGTCACAGGATGTGAACTTGAGAACATTGGAGGAAGCTGCACTTGCAGTTGCATCTTCAACCTGCTTTTCCAAAGAGGCTATCTTTACAAGATGAGTAGAATGTTGAGACTACAAAAGGTTGAATTCAGTAAGAAGAGTAGCATTCTTCTGTTCTAGGTCTTGTACTTTGTCTGCCCAAGTTTTCCTGAGGTCAGCCACATCAACAGAATGCTGATCCTTTGTTTTAGCCAACTCTTCCTTCAGGTTTCTGATTTCTTCCTCCCTGAGGTCAAATTCTTTGTCCAAGACCTGGAATGAATCCCAGTTAGCAGTGGCAAAAGCTCCTAAGGCTGCTACTGTTTCAATCGCTTCAATTCTTGGGTTATTAGTTTTGGGAGCCCATATCACCTGATCTGGTTCATGTGCTTCCAAACCACCTTGGCCTTGACCCCTCTTCCTGCTTATTTTAACAACTGCCTTGTCGTATTGACGATAGAAATAATTCCCAAGAGGAACCACATCTTTGTCTGTATACTCAGTAATGGACTATGTAGGAACATAAGTGACACTAATTGTAGAAATCAAAGAAGGTGTTTGTGTGACAGCAGAGGTAGGGATAGGTAGAGTGACTTGAGTGGTAGCTAGAGGTGTACTAATGACTTAGAGAGCTGACACACCTTTGTCTGGGGAGGGAAGTGAGACAAAGAATTCAGAAAGTGGAACCTGAACATGACTACTGACTTCTGGGAAAGGAAGTGGACTCTGATCTTTACTAGGTGAGTGTGTAGAAGAAACCTTGGAAGATGCATCGATGGAGGTTATTAATAAATCAACTGCAGATGATTGCGGAGGGATAGCCAAAGGATGGGATTCTGCAGTAACAGATGGTGAAATGGAAAAAGGGACTGAATGTTCTGGTAATGAAGTAGTGGTGTTGTTGAGGGTATTAAGCAAGTGGGATAATGAGAATGGAAGTGTTCCTCCTAGAGGCACAGTAGAATTTGGCTGAACAGATGGAAACACAATTGTTTATGATGTGATACGAGGGGCAACATTAAACTCCAACACTGACTGTTCAGGGAAAGACTGATCCATATCAATATTGTCGAGCAATTCAGTATCAGTCTTAGGATTTCCAGAGACTTCTTCAACTACTGGTACTGGAAGAGGTGAAACTATTTCTTCATCACAGTCAATTATATCTACAGTAGAAATTTGTGATGAGGAAGGCATGACCTTTTGTATTTTAGCTGGGCTAGCCTTGGTTATGACCAAGTCATCATCTTCTGGAGTGTTTGGAGGATAGACCTGATCATCCAGTGTACCTGGTGGCTGAATTTTGTCTGCAGGCCTTGGAGGTTCTAGCAACTGAGTTTGTAACATTGATGACAACTGTGCCATTTGCTGTTTGGATTCATGGGCTGTCTGCATCATGAGTTTAGCTTCTTCATTAGCTTTCTCTTTGAATGGTTCCCCTTGAATAGTTTTACCTTTGTCTCCATTAGGACTCATGGCCAAAGGAGGAGCGATAGATTTCTGAGCTTCTTTCTCTTCCCTGTCCTTTCTTGCTTGTTCAACAAGATTCAACTGCATGGCCCTGTAACTTAGGATTCTTTCCTTTAATTGTTTCTGATACTGTAGAATATCATGTTGTTCTTGAGAGTCTTTTGCTTTGGCCAAGACTTGAGAAAGTATGTCTACCCCCTGATATATGGAATCATCAGGGATTGACTCATATGTATAGTCTATCTTCATGTGAACTTGCTTTAGGTGTGCATCCAAGAACTTATTAGGATCATGTTTCCTTTTCGAGGCAACACCTAATCTCAGAGCAGCTATCTGATCACCCAGAACTGCAGCCCAGGTTGAAGTTGGGATGACCAATTGACCCAGATTCAGAGCAAACTTAGGCTAATTTTTCTTCTTGGGTCCTATGAGTCTCTTATACATACCTTCAGTGATAGTTTGAAAAGAAACCTCCTGTATTACCATCCTGTTTGGAACTATTATGGGCAACAAATGAACTGTTTCACTTCCCCAGATTCTGATGTATGAAAAGTAATCACCTACATACCAGTCACCCATTGTGTTGATAAAAGATTTGGCATCCTCTGAGAATGCAAGTGGCTACTGCTGGAGATCTTGAAATAGATGGTACCCACAAAACAGTCACAGATGTCATATATCATAGGTGCAAAATTCCCTTCCCATAGTGCTGAATGGTAGATGTGTACAGGTGGATCTGAAGGGGTCCAATGCTAACCCAAATTAGGGTACTGGAACTCTGAGCAGAAAACATCAAGAACATATGCAGATAGGAAGAAGGGCGGCTTCTTATGAGCTGGTGCCTTCTGATATTCATGGATGGTGTTTTTTAGTTCCGCTGATAAGATAGAGGCCCACGGAAAAGACTCACCTGTAAGTAACACATGATGTGTTATGGGTGCCCACTCTGCTTTAAAATGGGAACAATTGGGTTGACCGAAAAGCCAGCAGAGAATGGCTACAAGTAGAGAAAAGGGTTCCTTAAACCAAATAATAGGATAAAGGTTATCCGACTTAGGTACAAAGGCATTAGGCTTGAGCATCCAAGACTTAATCATTTGATCGAAATTATACCGGGTTTTGGACGATTGTATGAACTCAGCAGAGAGGGTTTGTGCATGGGGTTTCAGAGCAAAAGCTCGAACAAAAACCTCTGGGAGAAAACTTGTCAATTGACAACCTATACTGTCATTAAAAGAACGGTGTTTAACATTAGCATTCTCAATTATCCACTTAACTTCATCTGTGTAGGGGAAGACAGCAGGGCGTGCAGCGATGGTGTGAATTTGGGAAGCCCTAATTTTCTCGTAGACTGGTCTATCATTCTCGATATGGGAAAGGTCGTCATTATAAAAAATGGCGTATATCCTAGACTAGTCCATCTGGTACGTTTCAGTAACTCATTCACTGGTGTCAGAGAGAAAACCAAAATTTGGGTCTTTGATCAAGGGGTCTTTGTATGACGATTTAGACCGTGTATTTCTCGACATGGTGAAAGAACTTTACAATATATGATAGATACAAAAAATCAAATGAAATTCAACCCAAAAATAGCAGAATTGCAGGCTAGTAGCGTAAGGATAACAGTGGACTTACCTGAAATAACCAACAAACTGAAAAACGACACCTGACACGCAATCCAAAGTAAAATGATAATGTGACAGCGTAATTTCTTCAATAGTTAAAATGTAAAACTAAAAGGTAAAAAACCCTATTAAATACATTCACCAAAACAAAACCAACCGTGAGATTATAACAAATGGACGACTGAGATTCACCGCTGTGGGTGCGGAGTCGGGTTCAGGTATGTTCATGAAGCTTTTATTCAAAGACCCCGCAAGCCAAAACCCAAAAGTACGGATTTGTGGGTTGCGGGTTCACAAAAATGAAAGTCAGAGAAAATATTTCCGAAAGCCGAAAATCGACTATGTGGGTGGCGGGTTTTGGGAACGTGAAACTATGAGGAGAGATAACCATCCTGAAAGCCGCATCATGAAATTACGGGTTGCGGGTTTCGGGAGGACACACCAAATAAACGAAAAACCACAATCCCGAAAGCCGAATGCCACCATTGCGGGGTTCGGGTTTCGGGGTAATTATTTCTCAATCTTATTAAAGAATGATCCCACAACCCGCAGCCGTCGGGTTGCGGGTTTCAGAATTAGCAAAACCAAAACTTAAAAACAATAGTTCCGCAACCCGCACCTGTCGGGTTGCGGGTTTTGGGTTCTCCAAATGTTGGATTTCAGGATGATGATAACAGTCGAAAAAATACTAAAAAATCTTGGCTTTTCCCAAACCGAAACACTTTGGAGGAAATAATCAAACACTTGCAAATAAGCAAACCACAAGCATGGGTGAAGAATTTTAGAGGTAAAATCAAAATCGAATATTTACAAGATGACTCACCCAAATACCTTTGCATTTATCTAGAAATGGGGTTCCCTTGCTTAAGTGAAGCATGGGATCTGTTGTGCCCACAACATAGCTCTATCCCTTTTATCATTCATCAGATTGTCATTACTCTTGGTGTTATTTGCTTCAGCTTTGATGGAGGTTGCAGACTTTGTGAATTCTGATAGCTTGCTGCTTTGAAAGTTGATCACCTTAGTTATTTCTTGGTTCTCTGAGTGACTGCTGCTTGAACCTTGTTCATAGCCTAGACCAGATTTAATCAACGGAGATATTTGCTTACTTAAGATATTATTCAACTCTTCTAAGGCTTTAATGCTTGAAAAATTCTGATGATGCAAAGTTTGGAATTTCTCCAATTCTTTCTTAACAGTCACCACTTCTTCTTCTAACTTTTCACATATTGCTCTACTTTCAGCCAGTTGTTGTTTAAGAATGTCTTCTATTTTCTTTTCCTCTTCTAGTTCTATTTTTACCAAAATACAGTCTGTACTAGGTTTTTTGTCATTCTTTTCATACTGTATCAGTAACTATTTTTGTTTCCTCTTCTTTTGTCTGAGTCTATCAATTTCTTCCAATGCACTAATTAACTCACCTTCCATATCAACTACAACATCTTCATCATTCATGTCACTCTCTGTAAAATCAATATCAACATCTTCTATGGCCATAAGCATAAACTCATTCTCCTTATTTTCACAGGAAGATTCACTATCTGTAGCTTCTGAAGAGTCAACATCATTTGCACACAAGCCTTTCTTCATGTAATTATTATCTTTATTATATCTATTATATGTGTGTTTCTCTTTATCAACAGGATTCTGATCTCTTTTCTTATGAGGACATTTAGATGCAAAGTGTCCCACCTTACCACAATTGAAACATTTAAAGGGCAACTTGCCTTTATATTTCCCTGATCTAGTTTTTAGTCTTCTTACAAATTTTGCTTCAATCTCATCCATTTCAAAATCAGTATTCTTGTCAACTTTGAAAGAGGCTTCTCTAGTGGTATTTTTATCTTTGTTGATCCTCATTTCATAGGCAGTTAGAGTTCCTAGGATTTGATCAATACCCAGATTTTTAAGATCATTTAACTCTTCTATTGCTGAAACTTTGGGGTTAAATTTATCAGGCAAAGATCTTAAAAGTTTCTGAACTAAGGATGCTTCTTCAATTGTTTCACCGAGGCCCTTCATAGCATTTACAAGCTCTTCAACCCTTAGGAAATATTTACTAACAGTCTCATCCTAATTCATCTTTAGTTGTTCAAATTTCAGCCTGTATGTTTGCAGTTTGGCATCTTTTACTTTCTCATTCCCTTCATAGCTATTAATAAGTTTATCCCACATATCTTTAGCAAATTCAAGATGCATCACTTTCACAAACTCAGATTCAGCAAGACCACTTAATATTGCATTCATTCCCTTAGAATTAAAACTTAATTCCATCTTGTCATCTTTGGAAGCAAGAACCACAGGTTTTGTATATCCAGTTTCTACAACTTCCCAAACATCAACACCTAGGGACATTAAATATGTTCTCATTCTAACTTACCAAAAGGAAAAAATTGTTCCATCAAACATAGGAGCTTTATTGGTTGAGCCTTCATGGCTTGTCATGTTTAAGCTTTCGGCTCTACCTTATACTAAAGGAACACTGCTCTGATACCAATTGTTGAAAGTATTCAAATAACTGAGGGGGGGGGGGTGAATCAGTTATTACTATGCTTAAACAATTTTACATTCTTTTTCCCTTTTAACTTTGATGAAGTGTGACAATCAATATGATATGAGATGTTCTATGCACATTCCTTTATAGCAGGTATATTGTTATAACAGAATTAAATATAAGGCATATAAACAATGTTCAATCACATAAATATGCATAGGCATTGATTTTACTGAGGAAACCCATAAAGGGAAAAAACCTCTTCTTCTTAGGATGGAAGACAAGTTCCAACTTCTCTTTAAATTCTATTTTATCTGAGCTACAACCCAGATGAGGCTGCTACCTCTGTTTCTTCAGCACCAACTGAATGGAAGCTACAACTTCCAAATGTACAAGCACCAACTTGCAAAGAAGACTTTACAGTCTTCCCTTGCTCCTCCCTACCACCCTATGTAAGAAAACATTCAGTCAATTATATTACACTGGTTCAGATATATCAGTACATACCCTTTTCATTTTTGTTCTGTGCTGCTACAGCTTGGATTTCTGGGCATTCTATTCTTCATTAAATCGAGCCACACATTTTTGTTCTGAATTGTTAACTTCGAATCTTAGCTTCATCCTCTTCAGCCAACAACCACTCCTCTTCATCCTCTCCATTATCCTTCCAATTTTGTTCTTCTCAATTGTTTTTTATAGATGCTGAATTTATATGCCTCGGTCTCTTTAACTTCCAGATATTCCAATTCTAAAACTGAAACTATCTCTTTAACTCCCAATTCAAAAATTGATCTGTCTCTTTGATTTCCAGAATTTACATGCTGTAAATTAATAAATAAAAAAATGTTTGAGAGTCACAGCTTGTCTGAGTCGCGGTTGTCTAAGTCACGACCATCTGAGTCTTAGCCATTTGAGTCATGGCTGTCTGAGTCACGACCGTCTAAGTCTCAGCCATCTGAGTCACAACCGTCTGAGTCACAGTCGTCTCAGTCACGGCCATCTGAGTCTCAGCCATCTAAGTCACAGCTTGTCTGAGTCGCAGCTGTTTGAGTTGCAGTTGTCTGAGTCACGACCGTTTGAGTTGCAGCCGTCTGAGTCACGGCCGTCTGAGTCTTAGCCATTTGAGTCACAACTTGTCTGAGTCGCAGTCATTTGAGTTGTAGCCATCTGAGTCATAGCTTGTCTAACAACATTCTTTTCTTGTATTTCAAAATCAGTCGCAGCTTTAGTAAACTTAAGTTGTTATGGTCTGAGTCACTTGCCTTGTCTGCTTTCCAACCATCAATGACAACTGAATCATAGTGCCAATAGTATACTAACACAAGGAAGGCCGAAATGATTGGTCATGAATATTTGAGGAATGTCCGACTCTGTTTGAACTTCCCTTGAACACATAACACGGCGCAGAATGGATACTTGGCAACATAAGACTTTGAGTAACTGACTTTAATGAAATCCACCAATTCCAGATGCATTAACAGAAGCTCCATAGGTGACGGGAAGGATAACCCATCGGTGGAGGATTGCTCAAAATACTAGTACAGTTTCCTAAGGAAAATGTAGATGGTGTACTGACAGTGGAGACCAAATTATGTGCTGTGTTCAAGGGAGACAAGGACTGACTGTTGCCGTTTTATTCAATATTATACTATGAAATGATTCAAGTCTTTCCCTTTTTGGATTTTTATGTTTTTTTTTATGCTTTTTCATTTTATCATATTGAAAATGAATAAAGAATTGTATAATACATGGGAGGGAACGAGTGTTGCATGGGCATACACCTATTCTTCAAGGGCACGGGTCAGGCCAAGGCAAAGAATCATATTGCATACAAGGGCTGAGCTAGTTGTGCACACTCTTACAGATGTTCCCTCCATGGGTAGGGGTCAAATATACAAAAGCAATGGTTTATAGGAATCTTGTAACAAAAAGTGACTGCAAAGGAAAATCCGTAACATAAGCAATAAGCAACGAAGTAGTTTGCACGGATGTTCAAGTGGATATTTTAACACATGCTTATGTAAAATGACAAAAAATTGGGAGCCCATCAGGATAAGGTCAGAAATGTATGAAAAATAAATATGTGGTCTCAAAATCCAAGTCATGATGGGACTAATAGGGCTCCCGGGCTTATGAGAATAACTCAGCACGAGCACCAAAATGGCGATGGGGTGCTGACTAGGGTGTCCCATGTTTGGTAGGCTCTCTGTCGGAATGGTGGAAAATATAGATGTGATGGGTTGGCCTACCAGTTTCCAACAGGTTCGACCCTATGGTAAGTTTGGGTTGCTAAAGGTTCAAATGCATCTTCACAAAGGGATAGCCTAAAACTATATGCAAGCTTCCAAATATACCAGATCAGATCGAGGAACATGCACACCATGCTCCTATACTTGGGTATATTTAACCCAATTATGCTCCCAGTGGCCCCACAAAGGATGTCCTTAGGATGATCCCCTTGGCAAATTTTGTAAGGGTATTTATTTTTCCGGTTTTCATGATTTCCTCTAGTAGGATTATTCACCTTAGGTGCATCTCCTGTCCAAAAATTGGCATTGGGATTCTTTTTTCCTTTGGGGTCTGCAGTTTGAACCGTAAGTACTTCAAAAGTTTGGGTGGGAGTTGTGGGTTGCTGTGTTTCCTGGCCAGCAGTGGGTTGCAAATTTTGAACCGAAATTTGTCCCAATTGTTGGTTGACTTGTTCAAGTTGGTTAACGGATCCAATCACACCATCAGTATGAGGTCCTTTTGGTGGCCTAGATGGATCAGACGTAGGTCTTACAACATGAGGCATTAAGTCATAAAGTGTGCCAGATTGGGAATATATCAAATCCATTTGGTGGGCACTCTGAATGAGTTGTTATGCAGTCATGGCTCTCGACATAGCTACATATTTTGCAAGAGTAGGTAACAATGATTTTATGAACTAGTATGCTAGGAATTGATCAGGGATTTCAACTTTGATAAGCCTTCAACGCCTCCTCCATTCATGGATATGACCCGAGATGTGAGTAGCGGTGGATTGCCTAAGGGACGTCAAAATTTATGTTCCCATCTCATAGCGGATAGGTATCTGAAAATGCGTTAGAAAAGCCATAGCCAAAGATGAAATTCCATAAATGTATTGCGTGGCAATTCAATGTACCATTTGGCAGCAGTTCCCGTAGGGTCCACTGAAACAATCTCAACCTGATACTGTCATCAACTAGGGAATTTGATTAACACCACGAATGAAATGTCATCACATGATTTGATGGATATTCCCCAGGTTTTCTGTCAAACTTGGGTATGTATGAGGGTAGTTTGGTTGGTATTGCTGGCCATCCATTCAAATGTAGAACAGGATCATTAGTAAGCCGGGATAAATTTGGTAGATTCAACGTGGACAGAGATGGTAATTTGACTGGTGCCGTAGCAAATGATTGATACACGGGTGAAGCTTGATGGTTCCATTGTTGTTGTCCTTGGGCTTGAAAATAATTGCAAGAAGGATTACCCCCTTGCGGAGGTTGCATCCAAAAATATTGGTTACTCCCTGAATGTTGTCTACTCCATTGTGGAACAAGTTGCATGTATGGATTTCCCCCTTGCGGAGGTATGTTCCAATAAGATTGGTTACTTGGTGGAACATTACCATTCCATTGCAGCATAGGATTAATGGGTGGATTGCCCCCTTGCGGAGGTGGGCCCCAATAAGATTAGTTACTTGTCGGAATCTGACCACTCCATTGATTGTTTCCTTGGTTTGGAGAATCGTTCCAAGGTTGGTTGACCCCTTGCGGAGGTGGAACCCAAGAAGATTGGATACTTCCTTGAACTTTCCCACTCCATGGAGGAATGGGGTTGTTAGGTGGGTTACCTTCTATTGTGCTACCTGTGGGGGGTATGGCATTTCCCCTAGGATTCATGTTAGGAAAGTTTGGTTGATGAATTCCCGAGGCACTTCCAATTACTTGTGGAGTAGGACCCCAATTGGAATTATTGTTGCATCATTGATTAATTCCGCCAGGGATATTGAGATTCCATAGTAAAGGATTCCGCCCAGAAGTGGAACTAGGAAAAATGTTTGGTATACCAAGAGGATTTTGGGTCACTCCTTGATTATTTTGACCTTGATTAGCCAAACCATATGGGAAACCCATGTTTGGTAAGGCACACCCTCCAATAGGGATTCCTGCAAACGAAGTGGATATACTTCCGGGATTGGAACCCGAAATTTTACCAACTGGCACTGAAGTGTTAGTTGAACTTGTGCTAATGGAACGCATACTAACTGGTGGGATTGATGTAGTGGTCAAATTGGAAGTATTGCTACCTCCTACAACTGTTTGTGGTTGTGTTGACGTAGTCCCTTGCGCTCCTGATGAAGCCATAGGGTCAATTGTGGAATTTTTCATATTAGCCCAATATCCATTAAGAGGGTTAATGTAATCTAGTGGTTCACTGATGTGAAGTACACTGGGCCTGAAAGGTTTGTCAAAGGTGGGTTTACGTGATTAGCTGTGTTGTTTCTAGTGTTTCAATTTCAAATGGAGCAAGAGGATCAACAATTTCTGTCTTTGCCTTGGTAGGTAATGTTTCAGTATTTGTTTGATGTTGTTCTTCTCTATTGTAGTTAATTGAATCTAGAAGTTGTCCAGTTTCCAAGTCACAGGGTTGGGTGTTTTGTATTCGTCTCCGCGATGTGTTGATGTATATGTAACTTCAGAATGTATATCATATATGTATATTGTACTCCTATAGAGATGGTATTATTCCTCTATACGGAAGTGTTTGTATTCCTATAGAGATGTTATTATTCCTCTATACGGAAGTGTCGTCATTTATATTGTAAGTGTCGTAACTTATACTTGATGGGTTATTAGACCACCTTGTTGGGGTCAGCCCTGTATAAGTCACGTGGGTCGAAGGGTTATTAGACTACCCTATTGGGGGTTGGCCATGTGGGTCAAAGGGTTATTAGACCACCCTATTGGGTGTCGGCCCAGTCAACATTATGTTATGTGGTTAAGTTAAGGCCGACCTAGTAAAGGTTATTAGGCAAGTCAAGTCAAGTATAAATAGAGTGCGGGAGGCACTCTATTTCATCATTCTATTCTCTCTCACACTCTCGGGAGAGTGGCGCACTTGTGGAGGAGGATAAGCTGCTACTAGGAGATGTCTATCTCTTATGCTTGGGTTGTATCATTGCTCTATCTATCTCTGAGGAAGTTATTGGGGTTTTTCACCTTTATGGTTTTCCCCAAGTAAACTCTGTGTCTCTTGTGTGCTTGCATTATTGTGTCCATGATTGATATGCTGTACATGTTGTTCTCTCAGTTAAGATCCTAGATCAGATTGAAGTAAATTCTGAAAAATTAACATGGTATCAGAACTAGCCTGAAAGAAGGCATGGTATGGCATGTATGACACTTGTTGCACTTGCGATGTTAGGGCTTGATATAGCAAAAACCAGTCATCGTAGTACTTTCACTGTAAATCCATTTTGGTGAAGTTTTGTGGATCTGAAATTCATACACGGAGAAGCGAAGATCCCCATGTACCTTGTATCCAAAGGACAACCTCTAATTCATTGTCCTTTGTGATTTATGATCTGTACAATATAGGACTTCTGCCTCTTCTAGATCTTAGTCAAAAAAAGGTGACCTTGGAAAAAGGGTCATAAATTGGGCTAGGAAGCTCCAAATGAAATTTCATAAAACGTGACAGGTAGTGCACGGACTGATCTTTCTCAGGTAACATTTTCAGAGGCCAAAACGGAACTAATGACACGTGGCATGCCGTACAAGTTCGCTCTCTTGTTTTATCCCATAAACAAGTCACGTTGCGACACTTGGAATAAATATCTCTCAGAGAATCCATTTGAGGTCAGACCTATGGGGTTGGAAAGATGACAGGTTGGGATATAATAAGAAAACTTTTCAGGCCCTGTGTATCGAAAAGTTCGTAGTTACACCAGAAACAATTAGGTGCATATTTCTGTCAAAACATAATTATTTTTTAGCACCATCATTCATGGCTTCCGGAATTTAGGGTTTCAGAGAAAGTTGGAATTTTTGTAATCGGAGACTACGAATGAATGCTAGTCATCAAAATCGAAATTTAGAGACCAATATCATAATTTATGGTTGGGCAGAAGGCCGGGCTTGATCAGACCCTAGTTCGGGACTTTGATCGGAAAAGTGGAAAATTACGGCTTCTGCAAAAATGGAAAATTTTGAAATCTATGACCACGGCTGGAAGCTCCTTAGTAAACTAGAATCTTAGAGCTTTGGATCAAACCTTTTGATTGGGAAGAAGGGTGGGCTTTATAAAACCCTAGTTCGGGGTCATGTCCAGTGAATTTGGAAGTTTCAACGGAAAATTTGAGGGGTGAAACTTTGCAGTTTTCAACTTATGAATATACCAGCTTGATCAGCTCATCAAGGCGCATATTTCTATCCTTTTGGAATTTTGAAATTAAAAGTTTGAATTTTTAGGGTTTCTCTGACAAACCCTAATCCAGCTCCAGATCCAGTTCCTGCAAATCAAGTGGATTGGGTTGATCCTAGAAGAGAATGGATTGGTCACCTTCATAAGTGAAGAAGTTCCTGTTTCAGAGGGAGATGAGGCTAAGGCCTCACATAAGAATATTACAAGCAATCTTGAAAAGTATGACTCATCCAGGTATGTTTCGAGATTTGTTCGTGATTAATTTTCAGAGGGAGATGAGGCTAAGGCCTTACATAAGAATATTACAAGCAATCTCGACAGGTATGACTCATCCAGGTATGTTTCAAGATTTGTTCATGATTAAGTTTATGGTATGTTTGTTTTCATGTTATTACGGTTAGTACAATCTTGATTAAACTTAGACTTGTCATATCACCTTAAAATAATGAATGCATGATAGAAGATATTCATTGATTAGGGTGTTGACACTTATGATTGTACTAATGCATTATGGTGTTGTATGAGGTTTATGTTGTCCACTAACATGAAAGGTACACCAAGAAAAACAAATCATGTTCTAGTTCAAGAACATATGATCATGATGACATGAGGACAAAGATTCATCCATTTTCATGAATCACTTAGAAGATCTATTTGCGAGGTATGTATAAATTGGTTCTATAATGGTTAACCTATGAGATATGCAGGTTACTAGCACAAGTCATTGAAGAGAACAAGAAGACATCATGTGGGTATGTTAGACATAACTAGCTAACATACCAATCCAGGTATGTTTTTCCTATATCAAGTTAGAATCCTACCTTGTGTTAGGATCCCTTATAAATATACTTGGTATGATTGGTTATGTTTATTCATAAAGTTAGAAATGTAAGTAATCAAGGGTTTATGCATATTATGTCTCTTATCTTGATTGATGATTTAACTAACTAGAAGAGTCCTATGATCAAATAAGAATATGCATGAGTAAAAGAAGACTTCCCTGAAACCTTGAATACTAATGTTTATTATCTGTGTTTGAAAAGATCATGACTATACATGTTTAAGATTACTGTGTATTAAGATTATACTAATGAATGTGTGATTATGTATGAGACCTCGAGGATAACACAATGACGATACTAATAAGCATGCATAATGATTAAGGATGGATATAAGTTCAAGGACATGTAATCCAAGAAGCAAAGATCAAGAGGGAGCACACTCCAGATGTTCCTACAAGGAAGCAAAGATCAAGAGGGAGCATACTCCAGTTGTTCCTGCAAGGAAGCAAAGATCAAGAAGGAGCACACTTCAGTAGTTTATGCAAGCATGCAGATATTCAGAGGGAGTTGACCACTTCTCACATCATAATGGAGTTGCAGAAAAGAAGCAAAGACTGAGAGGGAGTGAACCCAACAAACAAACAAAGATAAGTATTGGAATTATCATTCCTTACATATTTTATTGTTTAAATAATAATGTTCAATAATGTATATACTCATGTTCCTAGAATTAGGTTGTGTATTATGCATATTAGAATAGTTGCATAGATGAACAGTAGATGAACAGTATACTACTAATATACATGGGTAACTGGCCTATGGCACTATACAACATTCCATTGCTACTTATCTAGAATGAAACCTCTTTGTTGACATGCTGGGAGTTGTGCACACTCTTAACAAGTTCTGGTAGAGATTGGAAGGCATCTAGAAAGTTACGGGATATGGATAAATGTTGTATTGAAGCATTGGCTAAGATAATTGCATGACTGTATGACATATTTCTTTATGTGTAAGAATTTGTTCTGAAAACTATGATATGTTTTCTAATCATGCAATTTAACTTGTTGTGTAGGAAAGTCTGTATACCATCACCTACAAAAGAAGGACCACAACATTTGTTCAGCAACAAAGTTATCCATTGAAAATATTGAAGTTACCGAGATCTGGGAAGAATGCCATGATCAAGGAGTACCAGTCGATCATGAAGATGTTTGGGATACAGTCCCAATACCTGAATGGGAGTCTGTAGTGACTTCCAAGAGGATCTACAAGATCAAGCATGCTGCAGGTGGTAGCATAGAGACTTTTGCTCCTGTAGACAGATACACTTCCATTAGATCCGTACTTGCTCTGGCTGCAGTGATGAAATGGAAGATACACCAGATGGATTTCAAGACAACTTTCTTGAATGGTGTAGTTGAAGAAGAAGTGTATGTGGAGCAGCCACTTGGTTCTGAGACACATGACAGGGAGTCATATATGTGTAGAACTTGGTATGGTAGGATAGACAACTTTCTATTCAGTTTGGGCTTTACCAAGAGTAAAGCGGATTCCAACCTTTACTACAAGGTTGAGGAAGGAAATCCAGTGATACTACTTTTGTATATGGATGACCTGTTTTTACAGGTGAAGATAGATTTATTGCCGACACGCAGCGGAAGCTTGCTGCCAAGTTCGAGATGAAGAACTTGTGGATGATGCACTATTTTCTAGGTATGGAGGTGTGGCAGAGTGCGGATGGAATCTTCCTTGGACAAGGGAAGTATGCAATAGAGATCCTGAAGAGGTTTGGGATGATGGAATGCAAGGCCATGGCCACACCTATGGCATCAAACCTGAAGCTTCTGTGTGATGATTCATATGATCCGGTTGATGTCATGATGTATCGTCAGATGATTGGGTCCTCTATGTACTTGACGAACACGAGACCAGATATTTTCTTTGCGGTGAACACATTGATCTAGTTCCTGATGGATCCGAGAGATGTTCACCTGGTTGCTGTAAAGAATATTCTAAGGTACCTGAAGGGTACGTTGATTATGGGATCAAGTATGATGCGAATCAAAAGTTTAACATGCAGGGTTATGTTGATTTAGATTGGGCAGGCAGTTCTGCAGATAGGAAGAGCACTTCTGGGTGTTGCTTTAGTATGGGATCAAGTGTGATCTCTTGGTTTAGCAGGAAGCAGTCCTGCGTAGCACTGAGTACAACCTAAGTAGAGTATGTTGTAGCTTGTTCGGCTAGTTGTGTGGCAGTATGGCTTCGGAAGCTACTGTCGGAGTTATTTGATATCCCGTTGGATGCTACTGGTATCTTCTGTGATAACCAGAGTTGTGTGAAGCTGTCTGAGAACCGATGTTCGACGACAGGTCTAAACACATTGAGATAAAATATCACTATATCAGGGATATGGTGCAGAGAGGAGCAGTAAAACTTCTGTATGTTGCGACGGACGAGAAGATTGCAGATGTGCTGACGAAGCCACTAGCCAGAGTGAAGTTTGAGTACTTCAGTGAGAGGCTTGGTGTTCTTTAGATCGACGACACTTCGAGGAAGAAGTGATGGAGACATTTGCTGAAGCCATTCCAAGCATGTTGGAAGGAGGATCCTTCACATGGTTGTGGATGTAAGTGCTAGATGATGAGCATCAGGGCGATGCTCCAGTTACCTCTCTATATATACGCATCATGTTAGATGCTGGATATGATCAGTTGGATCACTTATATGTATATGTATGTACGCATCATGTTGGATGCTGGATATGATCAGTTGGATCATTTATATGTATATGTATATGTATGCATCATGTTGGATGCTGGATATGATTAGTTGGATCATTTATATGTATTTGTATATGCATCATGTTGGATGCTTGGACCATGTATCTGTATATGTATCAGGTGGATACTATGTATGATCAGGTAGATCATGTATGTTGATATATATCAGGTGGATACATTGTGTGTATCATGTATCTATGTATGTATTAGGTGGATACATTGTATGATCAGGTGAATCATGTATGGTGATATGTATCAGATAGATACTTGGTATGCATCAGGTGGATGCATTGTATGATCAGGATGATCATGATGATGAGCTTCAGTATGTTGCTCCAGATGATATGTATCAGGACGGTACAGTGATGATGATCAGTATGATCATGAGCATCAGGATGATGCTTCGTGCGATGCTGATCAGTTAGATCATGAGTATCAGGTTGATACTTGGAGGTCAGAGATTATATGTGGCAGGTTGTGCAAATAGCATGTAATCATTCCTCAAAAATTTGATAGGTTGAGTTGTGTGCTCGTAATCAGTCCTAGGATGAGGTATTGCTATGTAGTATGTAATCAGTCCTCAGAGATCCGATAGGTTGAGCTATGTGCTCGTAATCAGTCCTGGGATGAGGTACTACTATGGAGACATGTAATCAGTCCCGGAGATCCGATAGGTTGAGCTGTGTGCTCGTAATAAGTCCTGGGATGCTCTTTAGAGATCTTGCTGGTCGTGCTGTGGCACATAAATGTTCCTAGGATGCTCTTTAAAGGTATTGTCTATTCACATGTAATCAGTCCTGGAGATCTGAGAGGTTGAGCTGTGTGCTCGTAATAAGTCCTGGGATGCTCTTTAGAGATCTTGTCGGTTGTGCTGCGGCACATAAATGTTCCTAGGATGCTCTTTAAAGGTATTGTGAAGGGGAAGCATGTAATCATTCCTGGGAGATCTTTCCGGTCATGCTTAGGCACATAAATGTTCCTGGGATGCTCTTGTCAGGTATTGCATCAACACATAAAACTAGTCCTGAGAGACCACCTCTATCAGACCATTCGCACAGATGATGAAGACCTGCAGGTGGTGGGCCTACATCCAGTATGAAAAAGGACTGGCTCTGTAGAACTTCCTATGACGAGTAGATTCAGAGATTTATTGAGATAGCAGCAGCAGTGATTATGACAATGACTCGATGACGATTATCCAGTGACGATGATCCAGAAAAGAAGACTTGTGCTAGAAGAACTGTGTTTCGAGAAATACCTTCCTAGTTAAGAGGGAGTGTTGATGTATATGTAACTTCAGAATGTATTTCATATATGTATATTGTACTCCTATAGAGATGCTATTATTCCTCTATACGGAAGTGTTTGTATTCCTATAGAGATGTTATTATTCCTTTATACGGAAGTGTCATCATTTATATTGTAAGTGTCGTAACTTATACTTGATGGGTTATTAGACCACCTTGTTGGGGTCGGCCCTGTATAAGTCATGTGGGTTGAAGGGTTATTAGACCACCCTATTGGGGGTCGGCCATGTGGGTCAAAGGGTTATTAGACCACCCTATTGGGTGTCGGCCCAGTCAGCATTATGTTACGTGGTTAAGTTAAGGCCGACCTAGTAAAGGTTATTAGGAAAGTCAAGTCAAGTATAAATAGAGTGCGGGAGGCACTCTATTTCATCATTCTATTCTCTCTCACACTCTCGGGAGAGTGGCGCACTTGTGGAGGAGGAGAAGCAGCTGCTAGGAGATGTCTATCTCTTATGCTTGGGTTGTATCATTGCTCTATCTATCTCTGAGGAAGTTATTGGGGTTTTTCACCTTTATGGTTTTCCCCAAGTAAACTCTGTGTCTCTTGTGTGCTTGCATTATTGTGTCCATGAGTGATATGCTGTAGATATGCTGTACATGTTGTTCTCTCAGTTAAGATCCTAGATCAGATTGAAGTAAATTCTGAAAAATTAACATGATGTAGCGGGGCCTTCGTTTTCTGGTGACTCACCTCGTTGCCGTCGTGATTGGCAGATCGAGAGAGTAGCCACTTTGAAGAATTTGATAAAAGGATGTGTTTTTTTTTTAAATACTTTTGATTTGAAAAAATAGAATCACACAATCCTAAGGCAGTCTAGACTCAAGAAAAATAAAAGTGTCCACACAGTAACAAATTTCCTATGGATTCAAGCAAGCAAACTGACTTTTCAAAAGAACCGAGGCTCAATGAAAAGCCGGATTAGAGGGCCTTCCAAAACTAGTAGCTGCTGAGGGATCTCAAGTGCCAAACAATTGCTAGCAGCGAAGGTATGAGAAACAATTACAATAAACTTTAATCGCCAGGGGTGCAAGCGTTGGTTCCTGACCAATCACCCTCCCAAGGAGTAAAAGTTCCAAAGTCTGTCTCAGGTATTGCAAGTGTACCCCACTCACAATAGCCTATGTGATATCCTAGGAATAGCCACTAAAGTTACCACTTCACAATCGATGGTCAGGCGGAACAGTTGTAAGTCGAGGACAACTCTCATAACCAGGAACTCTATAAATAGTGATGTCACCCTGAAGACTTGTCACTTAACATAGAGTCTCTTGATAAGCTCATGTCCCACTAAATAAGCAAGAGGGGGGAGCCACCCTTACTTATCCAGATTGACCTTGTGCTTAATGCATGTTTCAGAAGTGATTTCCTGACAAGCATTTTTTGCTACTAATGGATTTACTCTCTTTAATCAATGCTAGTTTCAAAATTTTTGCAGCCCATGAGTGTTAACTCTACAAAACCTAATCTTGTTGGTGATATGAAAATCAAAATTTGGTCAATTTTAGATTAAGCGCCAATTTTAAGGGTAGTTTGTTTAGTTTTAGGGATGGACGTGAAACTAGTGGTGTGTCGACTTGAGAAATATGAACCAAACAAATGCAAAATGCTCACTACTCTACCTTTCAATTCAATGAATCTTCTAGTCTAATGAAAAAGTTAGAGGTTCATGTGTCTTTCAAATATTCAAAGTTTCTGGTAGATTTCGTATTTTTAAGCACAGTTTTTCTGAAATAAATGATTTCAATGATCAATGAAAATCAAATAAGATGCTTTAAAAATCCACTTTCTCATTCACAAGATCGCCATAAGGTGCGAGTGAAGAGGATACGGTGGTTCATACACAACTTGTCACAAGAAAAAATGATCTCTAAAGGTGCAATTCTCTCTAATTGTGCATGAAAATCATGAAAATATTCCAAATCAAAAACAAAATGTAACTAATTGAAGCTTGTTTTTCTATTTGGAAAGAAATTATTCTCAAATTAAATCAAAATGTGATGTTCAAAGTTTGCTTTTAAATGCAAATGTATTTGAATGATTCTTTCAAATGTTTATGATTGATATTTGGTGTGATGTTTCCAATAAGCATGTGAAAAAGATCTATTAGCTGAAGGTTCTTTAAGGTTCTATGAACAGTAGTCCTTTAGCATATTTCGCTTTGACTATGGGAAACATTGGATTTTTAGAACTCAAATTGAAACCCAACAAAATCAGAAATTGCTATTCAATATCGAAATGAAACACATAGGAAATTTTAAGAGTCACAATCATAAATTTGGATTCTAGAATTGCTGCCCAAGTTCAACTGGAACACAAAGAATTTAAAGTTTAGATTACAATTTTTTAATCTTCTGGGAACGTCATTAATTTCAGATCAGTGTGGATTGTCTAGTTTGATCTTAACATGTTTTGAATCAGATCGCAAATATGGTTTTGATGCTAATTTAGGGGCTCATAAGATTGTGATGTTCATCCATAATTTTAGTAGAACATGCATAATTAGCAATACTCAGCACTCACTACAGAAACACCAACGCCATGCAGATCTCCTACCAACACTCAGCCGATAATTAAGGAGAGGTTATCGAAGGCGATGGGTCTGGGTAGAACTAGAAGCTGGTTGTTGAATTCAACTCCAGCTTGAATGGTGAGTGTAGAAAACAATCGCCAAGCCCCAAAAAAATCGGATATTTGATCCCGATTTCTCCTTGATCTACAAAATGGAGACAACGGTGGAGTCTTAACCGTCAGGAACAACTAGAAACCGGCGTAGTTTCGAAAAATGTTACGAAAAAGAACTGAAGTTTAGAAAATCGTTATGAGTCCGTGGCAGATTTTCAGCCTCCAATGCCACCGCTGTAGCGTGGATCGATCCTTCGAGCAACTCGCATGGCCAGGGTTACAGATTCTTGAGCTAGATAATTGCTTAAATATGCCTATTTTATAGACTCCATACATTACTTAAAGATCTAAAATCAAACTCTAAATAAAATCTAATTTGCAATTCATGGTTCTGGTTCGAATTCTGGAAAAACAAATGCCTTTCGAAATGTTTAAAATAAAATATGTAGAGAAATTTAAGAAGAAACTAGGATACAGCTCATGATTCAACTTCGGGGAAGATGCATTTCGTTTTCAAATAGAACACTCAGAGAAATTAAATATAACTTAAATCAAAGAACACTTTCTGGAATCGCCCAATGCTTTCCTGAATAGATCCACACCGATTTTTAAAGAGCAATAAGCAAATTGTTTAACAAGATCTATGAATGCTCAGTCCTTTTCTGAATCGATCCACACAGGTAATTGGTTACACGCAGTGGAAACTCATTCCATAGCTCCGGAAATAATTAATGAATAATCAAAATACATGGAGAGGAAACGTTGTACAATTTCGAACTGGAAAACAAGGATTTAAAGGTTTACTGACTCGTTAATCCCGGGTTCTGAAGATCGCAATCGCAAGCATAAATTTGATTTTGGATTCGTTGTTCAAATTTTGAAATGCTCATAAATTAAAATCAATGCTAAGATCTGAATGGAAAACTTTGAGTTTGTAAACGTAATCGTCAATTTAGGAATACCATCAATATTTTGAAATGCTCAGAATTTAAAATCAAATGCTAAGGTCGGAATTGGAAAACTTTGATTTTGAAAACGAATCATCAGTTTGAGATTTCATCAAGAGAAATCGATCTGCAAATTAAGATCTAATCTCTGGAACTTAACCTGGGCGATCTAAAAACTAGTTTTAATGGAATACAAATTAGAAACAAAAAGTTTGAATAAAGGATCAGATCTTAAGAAAGAACACCAAAATATGAAGAAAATTTCAAAAAGAAATTAACTAGCAGCGGAGTCGCCAATCTGATAATAGGAAATAGAGTAAGGACATGTCTACTCTAAATATGTTGTTTTACTAAGAAGTGGTGAGTTTCTATGTCAGAAATGAAATGATTAGTACAAATTTCTTAAGAGCTATATTCAACCATTAAACATTCATTAAGATCTAAAGCCATTTGAGGATTCAACTCAAGCATAATAAGCAAAATTCAAACCCTTGAATGGAAAAAACTTGCATCATTTCATATTAAAACAAGGAAGAAGATACATATTTACCATGGATCTTGGTGTGCATCCTTCCTCCATTTCCATGAACTATCCTTTCTCCACCCTTTCGTTTGATGAAGATGAGCTCTCCTTTCTTCAAAATCTCTTCAGCATGCCTTTACTTCTCTTTTGCCTCCCTTTACCATGCCCCACATGCCTTTCTTTTATAGCATTGGGAAATGGGATTTCAAGTTGCTCTTTTCAATGTGGGATAATCATTTTTTATTATTTTCTCTTAAAAAACCCACTTTCCATAGTTTATTAGGATTTTTCACAACTTAGCATATTTAAGTACCTTTTAATGCATTTTTGTGCATTTCTTCTCACTATCTGACTGTTAGAGTTTTGATTTGAGATTTTGGTGAGCAATTCAATCACTAAACTTTGTCTCTATTAAGCTCCTTCATTCTTTACTCAATCGTTCCAGTTATAGAAGTAGTGATCAGATCAGAGATGATTGTTCTCTCAAGTACTTGTTTTTGTCTTCATGTTGCGGGCAAATGGTAAAAGTATGCTTTCACCCTCACCTGGTTAAGGGTGTTAATTTGATTGTTAACAATCTCACACCACAACAATTCATTCTATCCCATTGTAATTATTACTTTTTATTTTAATTTACTTAATTTTTTTGTTATTCTAACATTAAATGAGGAGTTCGAGTCAAGCTCCATCTCATACCACAACAATTCATTCGATCCCATTGTAATTATTACTTTTTATTTTAATTTACTTAATATTTTTTTATAATAGGTTTTGTTGGACATATAGTTAGGAGGGGTGGAGAAGCTAACTAGCCAAGTCAAAAGATATGAATCTTTTGTCTAACTTGGTGGTTATGCATATATATTTGACAATTCTAATCCCAATTTTGCACCAATCCTTCACACTAATAGAAATATAAACTAACCCACTTAAAGTTAGTTGTGCACCAAACCTTCCACTAATACAAATATAAACTAGTCCCAACCCTCCAATATGACACTTGACACAATGGCAGAGAGTGTGCATGTCCAAATGCACACCCTCACCCCATCATCCACCCTCTCTAGAGTGACCCCACTACCAACCTCGCTAGAGTCATGGTTTTTTCAAAAGTAACATCGTTTTTCTCAAATTTGTTATTGGGAGATTTTATGTTTTCTACATGCATAAAAGTGAAGGGAAGCTGGGAAAATCTAAATGTTATTGTGGTAAGTATGTGTGAAAAATAATTAGATTCCAACTTGCGATATTGTGGTGGTTAACAACACTATCTATAACAACATTGTGTGATAAATAGACAAAGAGGATTGTTGTTAGAAAGTTGGGAGAGTTTATGAGATTTTATTTCACGCGAAAAGAACATAAAACATAAAGCTACAATAGAAATTTTTAATCTAATAACAAGTTAAAAAAATCACTGTTAAAAAAGAAAAGAAGCAAATATAAATATCACATTGTGTATAAGTAAAACAAACCTCAACTTAAAAGGTGATTTTTTTCTTCTTTAGAAACAAAGTTTCATAAGTCAATTTAATGTATGACTAAATCTATAGTAATTTAAATTAGATTATTATTATTATTATGTGATTATTATTATAATAAAACTATCATTCAACATAGATTCAAGAAATTTAATGAAGAAGAAACATAAAAAAAATACAAAAAATAATTCATACAAATGAGAACGGGCTTGGGTGAATGTAGATGAATTAGGTTTTATATGAACAACTTGTTGATATCTCAACAAATTACCTTTATAAATTGAAGAATGAACAAATTACATTGAAATATGATATAGACAAGCTCATATGGAACAAGAACAATACAATGGGATTTTATTCTGTTAAATTGGGTTACAAGGTTCTGATGACTTCTGAGGGACCTACACATAGATGGTGGTGGTCTCAAATATGGAAGGTTAATGTAGTTTCCCTTTTTATAAATTTGGAAAAATTGGAAAAATTGCTCTTTTTGGCCAATTCGACCCTTAGACTAGTTATGACTCCAATGCTCCCAAATGGCTCCAAATGCTTCCAAATTGGGTTTGAAGGTATTTGAAAGGTATTAAGACATAATAATGAGGCTTATATATGTTTGGAAACTTTCAAAATACTTCTGCAACATTTATTTACAATCAGGAGAAAATAGGGAAATTTACTAGTCAATTTGAGGTTCAAAAACCCCAAGGGTAGGGGACAAAAATGGATTTCCAAATGCAGTACGAAACTTCCAAATTTAAGAACAGAGACATGGAATTTTTAAAGGAATTCAATGGTCTCCCAAATGAATCATTAATCAGTTCCTAAAGACTGCTGCAACTCCCATAAATCAGAGGTTTTTGGACATGTCTTCACTTAGGGGAGAATGATAGGAAACTTCACCATTTGCTATGAAATTCAAGATTTATGTTACAAAGGCTTATGTAATGTATATGAAACTTATTTAGGACATTAATGACTCTCCATAAATCATAAAAATCACAGATATTAACTGATACAAGTCGAAATAAAGCAACTTCAAGCTTTCATAACAATATATGAGGAAAATGGCACCATTTATACATTGTTTGGTATTTTGACATAATTTCACTTGGTATTTCGACCTGAGGATATTCTAAGAAGAAAATACATATTAAATATATTATATTACAAATAAATGGGGACACAAGAACTCCCACGAAGAGATCAGCATCTCACCAAGTGCGCCCTTCCTCCAATGTCACCTACCCAATTTTTGAGAATAATTATTTTCTACTATTATCCTTTTTTGCAAAAATAATTTGTGTGAAAATTATAATTACAAGTTTTGTAATTATGATCAATTGGGTCAAAGATAAATGTAATGACTCATTATTATTATTTAATAAATAAAAATGGGAGACAAACACTCAAGAAAGTTGTTACAAGAGTGTCCACTGGCCCACTAGGAGGAATGGAAGCTATTGGAAGGATTGGGATAGATGGCAGCATTTGCACTCTACCATTAGCTGTTGGTATGGGACAAATCCCCCTAATTTTGTGGCAGTTCCCCCTCCAGGTGGAGGGAGGTGAGAAGGTAGCTCACTAATGACCAGTTAATTACAAAAATACCTAGGCAACCTATAAAGGGCAATTCGAATTGAGCAGGGAGCTCTTACAATGTTCTCTACAGAAACATTCCTCATGCTCATCAGGTGATGGCTCAGAGATTAGAATAAGGGAGGCTGTGGAGAGTGCAAGTATAAGTCTGCAATGTTATGAGAAGGACAAACCAAAGGTGCTGGTGCTGGTCCCATTGATTTCTAAGCCTGTAAGGCTGGATATATATTTTCTTGCTGCTGCAAGCAAAGACCCTAAGCTTCAAAACTTCCTTCCTCCTGGTGGATCAGTGGATAGGCTCAGGGGTTTTAAGTGCAGACAGCTTGGCTGCTTAGGAGCAGGTTGGGTGGAACAGGATTCTTGAGTGATTTGTTCCTCCCATTACACTCAGGTTCTATTCTTTTGTGTTTCTTTTTCAATCATATGAATGCTCTCAGAAAATGGATTAGTAATGTCATTAATGATCAATAGCAGTAAAATGTTAGATCCTAATTAATTTATATTTACTGAACTGATAAAATGACTCCTTTGCATTTTTCCCCATGTGTGGAGCTGCATAGTACTCTAGTACAGAGAGGTAGCATTAAATCTGCCCATTTAAAAGTGAAACCTAGCATGCATCTAAATATCTAAACCAAAAAGACCACCCATGCATAGACTTATGTTCCTCATGCATCTTATATTTTAGCAGTTGTAGATTAGATTCTTGCATCCAATGTTTTTACTGTTCAAATCTGTATGCTGAACAACCTACCAGAAACTAGTCATTGTAATAGGTTCTTTTCTGACTTCTGAAGGTGGACATTGTGTTAACAACTAGGGTTGACTGGTCTTTAATTATTTCTTCAAAGAAAACAATATCATGCATTCTGTTTAACCATATTCCCACTTTTCTATTTTCTTATTGTTTTGAGAATCTGATCGATTTTATAGAAAATATTGTCTTCACTGTATTATCTTGTGCAAAAAGAAAGAAAGAAAGATATTGTGTTATTCTATCATTTCATCAGAGGTCCAAACTGGACGAATACAGGAATATAGAATTATAATAGACAAATTGTTGTACTAATAGGCAAATTAAACTGTTATAGAAGAATTCTATTTCCAAATGCATCAAAATTTTCAATCATTTCAGCATATAAATAAAGAACATAATCAATAATTGGATTCATGACGTGTCGCCGACACGATACGCCATCAGAAGACAAAAAGACACAGCAGTTAAATTGTTTCCTACCAAGCATCGTATTTTTAATTACTGCTTTATTAATTATTATTATTTCCGCAATTTACAAATATTATCTTTTCATGGCAATTTAAAAATTTTAAATTTTTGTGAAAATATCGAGATGTTACATCCAAGAGCCAAATTATGAAGAGAAAAGTGAGAAAGGTGTGGAAACAAGTTAAAGAAGAGAATGTCACAAGCATCCCTGTAGCTTAAACATGAAACAAATGACTCCATTGTAGGTCCAAATTAAAGGTCTGAATGGCCTCTCCAATTTCCAATTAGGATGGGAATCGTTCACCCTTAAAATTGGTACTAAGGAAAGTAGAGTAAACACTCCACAAGCATGGAGAAGCTATGCTCTCCAATATGAAAAATGAGAAATGATCAAAAGATACTGTCCTTCTTTGTTCTTGACTTTTATAAACTTCCAAATACCTCCTTAGCTATAATTCCATCCATTAGGTTCATGCCAACTCGAATTGGGAAGAGATTCCAATGTGTGCCACTTGTCCCGCCATTCCTAGCCTCCTCCTTCACTCAATTCGAATGGATGACTCTTTGGCTGCCCTAACTCCCTTGTGTGCCCTCTTGGAGGCTATTTTTAGCCTTGACATGTCATATATGTCATATGTCAGCAATCAGGTCTGACTTTTTTCATAAGTGTCATGGCATCTTCATCATTGTTGTCATAGAAGGTAGGGAATCTAGCCCAAGTGTCTCAATATCTCTCAAATGCCTCTTCCTCTTCCACTCCAATTCGACCTTCATTGAGTCATTCCAATTATATTGACCTTCCAAATCCCCAAGAACATTAGACTTCACCTTCGATTTGAATGGGTGAGAATAGGTTGCCATGTGGCATGAGGAATCTAGCTTTGTGTGGGTCCCACACCACCAATGTGTCTCCATGACTAAGTGCCACCGTATTTTCCTATCATAAATATTTATTTAACCCCTTTTAATATATTTATGTCAATCTAATGTCCATTTGGGTTTTTATAGTCTCCTTATTCTAAATCTAATGTTTCCACCCCAACCTAGGAAGCTAGTAGATTGGTGGAATTTCCTCTTTTGAGATTTATTTGAATGGGGACATTATAGTTAAAGATCCTAAAAGGACAATAGTTTTTATTTGTATTTTTATTACGAATACAACACCAACCTGGGACAACACCAACCTGGGACCTCATTCAAAGGAAAATAAACATGGACCGGGCATATGTTATCTATGTAGGCACAAGGATGAAAATGTTTCACACTTGTTCTCACTATGCCCCTATGCCTTACAAGTTTGAAAGGATATTAGTAGTAATATCAACATAAATAACGTGTCGTAAGCACGAACAATGAAAGAGGGATTGAAATTGTGGTTTCAAAAGCCAAAAATGAAGAATTATTGAGTGTCCCTTTTCTTACCATTTGGGGAATCTTGTTGGAACGTAATTCAGTTTTTTTGAGGATATATTTCTACATACCTTTCAAATTACTTCCCAGATCTCTACTCTAACACAAATTATAAATCTCAAAGGAAGATATC
This sequence comes from Larix kaempferi, assembly GCA_027924585.1. Taxonomy (NCBI): domain Eukaryota; kingdom Viridiplantae; phylum Streptophyta; class Pinopsida; order Pinales; family Pinaceae; genus Larix; species Larix kaempferi. The sequence continues at coordinate 3,417,371 of BSBM01000451.1, read as the reverse complement.
ACATATTAGAGTGGTTGGGGAGTTGGTTGTGGATAAGACACTTCCCTAGGCCCTTTTTTATGGAGCATACCAAGGAACATGTAGTCTTTATCGTATTGGTGAAGTGTTATATTTCTAGGGTCAACATTATTTACAGTTCAATGCGAATGTGGGTAAAGACACCAACAATCAAATTGAGCTAAGATCCTAACACTTTGAGACCTCTTGAGGTTATTGTTGGTCATAAACATTTCTTTATATTTTAAATGATAAAATGGTGCTTTACATTTTAAAATATTCAATTATAGTTTTTAGAAAATAAGATATAACATCAATTAAATTAAAATGATAAAATATTACTTTACATTTTAAATGATAAAATAGTGTTTTGAGATTTAAATATTAAAGTATATATTAATAAAAATTTAATACTAACAATATTTTAGGTGGTGTAAAGGAATCAATGAAATGTGTAATATTAAAAAATTATCTTGCAGTAATTATAATATGTATATGTTACATTGAAAAAAATAGCGATTTACATATTAACTAATAAATTGTTGTTGAAGGATTTCACAGTGTGTGAGATTGCTTGATTGAGCTTTTAGATTCATCGTGTTAGTGATTTTAAGGTCCATGCTTCAGACTAGCGATACATGGTCCATCATCATGACAAAGGAAAGTTGGAACAATGAAAAGTACAAAAGATGGATAGATGCAAAGAGGCCAACAATAATACCATTACAAACAAAAAAAAGAAAAAAGACGATAAGAGAAAATTATAAAATAATAAAATAAGAAGGGGGAAAACCTAAGAAAATACAAAAACAAAAAGGATAGGAAGAAAGCAACATAAAAGGAAGGACACGAATTAAAAATGAGGATGAGAAAGAAAAATAAAATAATAAAAGGAAGAGGAACAACCACAACCAACAAGTAAAATAAGAAAAAATCAAAGGAAAATTAAAATAAAATAAAAAATTAATAAAAATAATAAGAAGAAAGAAAAATAAAAATAAGAAAACAAAAGGAGCGTAGACAAAAAGACAAAAGGAAAAACAAAGAGGAATGGGGAAATGCAGAAAAACATGAAAAATAGAGAAAAACAAAGAAAGAAGAAAAAAGGAAGAGAACAAGCAAATATAGCAACACTAAACCAAGCAAATATTGTTATTAGGGATGCTATGATGGATCAGGAGCCACCACCTACTTAGATTCAAACCATCATCCCTATTGAGACAATTCATATCTTTCATAATTTCCATAGCCTCCCTCACTCGTCATATGGATAAATGATCCACCCTTGCTAAGATTCCTGCATGCTTAATACATATATGATGGTTTGTCTTATTTGAATGATCAAATGAAGTTGAGGATTTAACACTATTGTGGGTGATGGATGCTTTATGCTCTTTAATTCTAACATGAAAAGACCTTCCTATTTCATCAATATACAATAGACCACAAGATTAAGGGATGCAATATACACCTTTTTGTAGTTACAAGTCCATAGGGTCTTTGACCAATTTGAAGAGGCTCTTGATGATACTGGGAGATAATAGTCTTAATATTCTTTTTCCTTAGAATATGAGGAATCTTCTTTATGTTTGCAAAATCTAGGGGTCATATTAGCCTATTGGAATATTCACACCATCATTTTTGTATTTTGCATGCATGCATTTGCATGCCACTGCATGCATCCAGTCATCATCATGGTTGTCTCCCCAGCACCTAGAGCTTGCTTCTAGCTCTCCAGAGCCTGTCTTTATCCCTCATTTGGCCTCCTACCTGCCTAATGCACCCTTATTGACTGTTCTGCATGACAAGTGCGCCTTTCTCACCTACCACACTCAGTTAGTGCGCCCTTCTCACCTACCACTCTCAGTTAGGGCGCCTTATCTCACCTACTGGGAGTTATCACTCAGTTAGTGCATTGATTGAGCAGTTATCCCACTGATTTCTCATGCCGACTACTTGTAGCTTCTAGTTAGCTAGTTTTGGAGTTCCACTTGACTATTTGACAGCCTCATGCGCCCTCCTTGGAGTCTCCATTCCCTGATTTATGCCTAGATGGTTATGTTAGACTCAGTTAGACACACTTGACTAACTATTACCATTTATGACTGATACTGGTGACTGGATGATGTCTCCATTGTTATCCACGCTAGAATTTGAGCTAGACAGCCTCATGTGCCCTCCTTGGAGTCTCCGTTCCCTGATGTATGCATAGATGGTTCTGTTAGACTCAGTTGGACACACTTGACTGACTCTTACCATTTATGACTGATACTACTGACTGGATGATGTCTCCATAGTTATCCATGCTAGAATCTGAGTTCATAGATTCGAATGACCTACTTGGCTAATTTGAATCCTATGTATTGCTTCTTCGCAGTCCATTGTAACCATTCACTACATTCTTATTCATTGTATAATACTGATATTCTGTCTATTATTCTGTGTTCATGAGTGATCATCTAGTGTCTCCTTCTCTTCTTCTTTGAAGCATACTTGAGAGTTTGATTTTGAGTTGCTACAGTTTCTAGATCTCTTGCATATTCTCACATGGTATTAGAGTAGGAAGCAACTATTCGAATTGCAGCCATTGCAGCAGTTGCAACATTTCTTTGAGTAGCTATCTTTTCACTTGTGCACCAGAAGCCTCTGAGTTTCCACAGCAAATCATGGTGCTATTACTTGAATTCATTGGAGAAATCTAGTGAGTTCTAGCCAGGTGTGAAGGACTTAGTCTATGTGCCAAGTGTCCTTAAGGTAGTGTTAATTTGAAGTGTAGCATTCTCCATCAGCACAACTCTTCTTGTTTTGCAGGTTTATTCACCCGTTCAAAATCTTCTTCAACATTCAACTTTCTCTGTTCAGATGGATCTAAAGCTTATATGTTCCAACTATGTTGAGTGGAAATCCCATATGGCTCTCTATATGAGATCCATGAGCTTCACCCGAACACTCAACGAAACGATGGTAGAACCTCTCAGTGTAGCTGAAAAGTCCAAGTACTTGGATAGGCTTGATAAAGCAATTGGCCTCCTCCCTCTCTCAATTTCTGAAGATCTACACTTCCATGTCATCGATCTTACATCTACTAAAGAGGTTTGGGACAAGCTCGAATCTCTTTTTGGACCGAAAGATAATATGAAAGTTCACAAATTGGAGACAGTGAGTTCAGACAGCTTCGAGACAATCAATTCCTTCCCCATGTTCCAAAGCTTGATATCACCGTTGAAAAGATGTGAGATAGTGAAAGAAGACGAAGTACAAGATTTGGTCTCAGTTGTTCCATCTTCCTATTTGATTTCTGAGCAAAAGATATCGGCTACTACTCTAGAAGTTGATTAAGAGATCTTTGAAATCTCTACTTCCTGTGAGCTTGCTAATGTGCGAAATAATGATCTATTGAGCATCTTGGAAGATTTGGGAGGCAATGCATTCGCCCTCCTTGATCAAAATCTTTCTATGGAATCCTACTTGGTCATTGGCACATGCTTTCAGAACTTCACCGAAGATAGAAGACTCTACCATTCACTTGGATTCAAGTCTCATGCATATCCTTGTGATTTTTATTTTGATCTCACCACTATTGGTTCAAAGAAGATCATAAAAAACCATCCCCAAAATCTTGGATCTGATTTGAAGTTCAAGCCATCACCATTATATGGTTCATTTGGTTCTTATCTCGCCCCTCCTGGTTCAAAGGAGATATCAAAGAACTATATACACTTTCATGGAATTGATGCACCTGTTGATGTGTAAGATGATGACCTACTGAGTATTTTGAAGGAAAAATCAGATTTGGAAGGTAATGCATTCGCTCTCCCTCATCATATGCTTTCCTTGGATTCCTATTTGGTCATTGGCACATGTTTTCAGAGTTTCACTGACGATGGAAGACTCTATCATTTGCTTGGGTTCATGAATCATGCACCTTTTTTGGATTTTGGTTTTGATTTCACCCTTGTTCGTTCAAAGGAGATCATGAGAAACCATCTTCCAAGTCTTGGATCTGATTTGCTTGCATCCATTATTGGAGATCTCAAGCACATGTTTTTGCAGCATGATATAATTCTTCCCAAGAGGAAGATAAATCTTTTTGAGAGAATGCTAGATCCAGATCCACAAGAACCTGAAGATCTAGCACCTATTGGTTCATGGGCCACCACCACTGTTGCATCCACCAATGATCTTGTTGAAGATTCACCATCATCATGTCATAGTTTCTTTGGTGATAATCACACCTATGTCGGTTCAAAGGAGATATCAAAGAACTATCTGCACATTCATGGTTTTGATTCTACCTCAGTTGGTTCGAATCACATGCTTCATGATGATATTCATATTATGTTTTTGCAACATGATCCACTTCTTCCTGAAAAGAAGATACCTCCTTCCTTGATTGATGATCAAGAGAGAGAAGCATCATCACATGAGATTTCAGATTCAGAATCTGAAGATGGAGATGATGATGATGGAATGCTAGATCTAGATCCACAAGAACCTGAAGGTCTAGCAACTAGTGATGAAGATGAGCGAATGGGAGATCCAGATCCACAAGAACCTGAAGATATCTCACCTGATATTCCCCCTCTTTCTCGATGGGCATCCACTACACTCCGATCTACCAGTGATTTGATTGGTGATCCACATGATCATAGAAGAACCATATCAGATTTCAGGATGGAAGGTTTCATCCTTCTCACATTGCTGATCCATTTTCAGATCGATCGAGCCTTCTTCAGAAAAGAAGGACAATTACCTCCTTCAGGGGTGAGTGATGACATGCTACATTAGCATTATTCAGTCTAGTTTGACGGAGGGATTTCTTCCCATTGGGTTTTCCCTCTTTCCTCACTTAGTTTATTTAGATTGATTGTACGGGGTGACCTTTGGTCTTAGTCACCAGGGCCCTATTTTTCAGATTTCAGTTTTATCTCATAGTATATCTTGAGGGGGGGTGTTGGAATATTCACACCATCATTTTTTTATTTTGCATGTTGCATGCATTTGCATGCCACTGCATGCATCCAGTCATCATCATGGTTGTCTCCCCAGCACCTAGAGCTTGATTCTAGCTCTCCAGAGCCTGTCTTTAGCCCTCATTTGGCCTCCTAACTACCTAATGCGCCCTTATTGACTGTTCTGCATGACAAGTGCACCTTTCTCACCTACCACACTCAGTTAGTGCTCCCTTTTCACCTTCCACTCTCAGTTAGGGAACCTTATCTCACCTACCAGGACTTATCACTCAGTTAGTGCATTGATTAAGCAATTTTTCAACTGATTGCTCATGATGACTGCTTGTAGCTTCTAGTTAGGTAGTTCTGGAGTTCCACTTGACTATTTGACAACCTCATGCGCCCTCCTTGGAGTCTCCATTCCCTGATTTATGCCTAGATGGTTCTGTTAGACTCAATTAGACACACTTGTCTGACTATTACCATTTATGACTGATACTCCTGACTGGATGATGTCTCCATTGTTATCCAAGCTAGACTTTGAGCTAGACAACCTCATGCGTCCTCCTTGGAGTCTCCATTCCCTGATTTATGCCTAGATGGTTCTGTTAGAATCAATTGGACACACTTGACTGACTCTTACCATTTATGAATGATACTATTGACTGGATGATGTCTCCATAGTTATCCATGCTAACTATGAGTTCATAGATTCGAATGACCTACTTGGCTAATTCGAATCCTATATATTGCTGCTTTGCTGTCCATTGTAACCATTCACTACATTCTTATTCATTGTATAATACTGATATTCTGTCTATTATTCCGTGCTTATGAGTGATCATCTAGTGTCTCCTTCTCTTCTTCTTTGAAACATACTTGAGAGTTTGATTGTGAGTTGCTACAGTTGCTAGATCTCTTGCAGATTCTCACATAGCCCTCTGAAATGCTTTCTCGGCCTGCCATTTCTTATAAGATTCTTCTTTGAAAATATTGATAAGGTGGAGTTTTTCTAGGTTTAGGTACTCTTCATTAGAGATTCTTAAAGCTCGAGAGGCCAAGGTGTTGATAACTCCAAATTTTTGAGAAGGATGATTGTGAGAGTCAACATGAAGGTAAAATTCAGTATGGGTCTTTTTATGGTAAGCTTGAAGAGCAAGGGAACCATCTAGTTTTTTGGAGATGAGAACGTTTAGGAATGAAAAAAGTTATTGTATTTTAATTCCATAGTGAATTGAATATGCTTAAATTGCTTGTTTAAATGATCCACAAACTTATTGAGCTTTTCCTTGTCGTGTGGCCAAACCACATTGTTGTTGTCAACATATTTGACCCAAAGTCCAGGTTTCCAAGGAGATGAGTAGAGGGATAATAAAAATAAAAATAAGCAATTATACATTAATAAAAATTAAATATCAACAATTAAATTAAATGTGTAATATATATATATATATATATATATATATATATTCTTAATCTACTTTTTTCTTAGAATCTGAAGAATCTTCTTTATGTTTGTAAGATCTAGGGGTCATATTAGCCTTTTGAAATGCTTTCTCGACATGTCATTTCTTATAACATTTTTCTTTGAAAATATTGATAAGGTGGAGTTTTTCTTGGTTTAGGTACTCTTCATTAGAGATTCTTAAAGCTTGAGAGGTCAAGGTGTTGATAACTCCAATTGTTTGAGAAGGATGGTTGTGAGAGTCAAGATGAAGGTAAACCTAAGTATGAGTATTTTTATGGTAAACTTGAAGAGCAAGGGAACCATCTGGTTTTTCGGAGATGAGAACGTCTACGAACGGAATAAAGTTATTATCTTCTAATTCCATAGTGAATTGGATATGCTTAGATTGTATGCTTAAATGATCCACAAACTTATTGATCTTTTTCTTGTCGTGTGTCCAAATCAAATTGGTGTTGTCAACATATTTGACCCAAAGGTCAAGTTTCCAAGGAGATGAGTAGAGGGCTCATATAAAATAAAATAAAATAATATATTAATAAAAAATAAATATCAACAATTAAATTAAATGTGTAATATATATATTTATATTTAAAATCTAGTATCCATGGGGATTTTCATGTGTGAACTTCTATTTACAACTTCTTATCTCATTTACTCATTACTAATTGCTCTACCCCCATGGACACACACACACACATATTTATTTTCAAATTTATTAAATATGGGAAGGGAGTTGTATGATCATTTGTTTACAGTTTCAAAATGTTTGAATTCAAAGAAATTTGATCTTTCTAGCCTTTTAATAAATTTCAGATTTTTATAAAATCTAGTTAATACTTCTATTAGTAATAAAAAAATATTTATAGATAGTCATAATATCAAGTTTGCGACCAACCCGAAGGAAACCCAGATCACATGTTAAACAAAATTTTGGCACTTTCAGTTCTATCTACTGAATTAAATCTATAGATATTTTTGAGATTAAACCTATATAAAGTTTTTATGTTTTGAGCATATCCACATGATAATCAGAAAAAATGGACTTGAAGAACCTAGTGTTTATCTGTAGCATAGTCTTCAAGAGGGTGGTTATTTGGATTCTTCTTTTCACGAGTACTTGGAGGTTCCTCGAGGGAAAACTCTATCCCTTCAGTTTCCTTGTAGATGACATCCAACTTGCTCTCTATTCTTCTATTCTAGGCCTATATTTTATCGTTTTTCTCCATAAATTCCTCCATTAGTAATACTAATTCATTGTGTTTATGTTTTCTGTCTAGTAGAACCTTGCTTAGCAAGGTTTTAATCTTCCAATATAAGGAAATAGTCTTGAAGCATTTTATCTCTCGGGCTCTAGTATTCCCATCATTCGGGACAAAGGCACCCATGTTTTCTTGCATCCCTGTGTCTTGAGTACAATCACGCTCATTTTTTATCCATTCCTCATTCTCTACTATCTCTCTTTGAATGCAGACAAGGGTTAGGTGAAAATAGGAGGTTTTTAGTTCAACAAGTTCCTTTTGGACCCAAAGCTCACTAGTTGTTCCTTTTCCTTTGCGAAGGTCTCGGGATTGAGTGAATCTAGCCATATTCACAAGAGGGGAGGCACGCTGCAAGGGGGTTTTATATGCAATAATGTAAGAGGATACAAGTTAGAGGTTGAAATTCGATTGGAAGGGAGACTAAGGATTGCACCAATGAGAGGATTGTTGCATTACTTAGTGTGTATGGCTAAAAACGCTTAGGGGAGAGGATGAATATGAGTTTGAACAAAGGCACAAATAGAGAGTTAAATCATTCTTTACAGAGCCATAAATCAATGCTATTTGAAATTGAACATGAAATGTAACAAAGTTCAGTAAATTGAGATCAACCTGATTAATATTTGCTTGCATCATGGTTTCTTGTGTCATGGTTCTGCTGAAGCCCTTGGTCTCCATTATCATCCCCATTAACGCTAAATTGATATTTATATTGAACCAATGATAATGATTGTTAATCTCCCTGTATATACGAGCTTCTGGCATAATTACCTATGCAAGCCTATGTCAGCTCCAATTAACCCATGTGTGAACCCCATTAACGTTGAATTGATATTCTTATTAGCCCAACGATGGCGATTGTTAATCTCCCCACAACTACGAGGTTCTGGCATAATTAGCTCTGCAAATTTCCATAGGACCGAGCTAAACCCATGCTTGAGCCTCAATAATGCTAAATTGATAATCCTATCGTTGCCATGATGACAATTGTTAATCTCCCGATAGATATGATATTTTGGCATAATTACTTTTGCAAACCTCTGTTGAACATAATTGAACTCACAAGTGAACCTCAATTGCTTATAGTGGCGATAGATCCTACAACTAGGTGGTATCATCATTGAAGTGTTAAGAGGTGGTGAGCACTACCGGAGGATTGACATGTGTCTTGCTAGATGTCCCCTTGGCAAGATGCGTCCCTGTATTCTCATGCACATGGCTCGTGGACACCCAATTCGAGGTTTAATAAATTTAAGATTAACATACATATATATTGAGATTTAATTTATTATAAAACTATTTATACTTTTTAGACAATAATAAGTATATTTTATATTATAAAAGAATGTGTCCTAGCATAGTTAAATATGTAACACAAAATTTTAAAAACTAACACCCATCAAGCAAATATAAACCTAGCCAAATTCAAAACTTTTGCAAAATGCTAAATTATTGTAAAATAAGCACTACCTTACAAAGTGAAAACTGAAAACATGACACACACATGCATAACAGTTCAAATATAACTTATAAGTAAAAGCTCTATTCTAAAGAACAATCATGTTCACCATCACGTAAGCTTCTTTTACCTCTTCTAGAAGTGCCACTTGGGGTTGTCTACTTTAATGTTGTTGGAGGCTTCCAACCGAGTGTTACCCATAAACAATATCTTTTTCTTCCCTAAAAGAGTTTAATTCATCGACCATTCTCTAGACATATACGCCAAGAGGATGCATATGTAACAAAAATAGAGCATACAGCTGTGGGAGTGGAATCTGTTGCTTATCCTATTACAGGTGAAAACCCTTTGAGCCCATAGATTGTACAACCAACTAGATATGCTAGGCTCAAGACATTTCTAAGGATCCCGATTTCAATGCAAATGTGCTCCAACATTTAGCGCAGGAGTTGCATGAGAAACATCTTTAGCAAGATTAGTTTTAGGAAAAGTTGAGGCAAGATATGTTGAAACATATGAGCCAGCAGTCACAATCCCAACAATCTATTGTATGGGCTAAAATCTATAGGATTTGTATCTTTTTCGACGAGTTTGGCGGGAATCAAACAACACAATTTGTCGCTGAAATTGGATCAACCCATCAATGTTTCAAAAGCAATTTTGAGGGGTGAAATTTTGCAGTTTTCAAATTTGGAGTATACCAGCTTGACTAGCTCAGCAAGGTGCATATTTCTATCCTTTCAGAAGTTTGAAATTCAAATTTTGATTTTTTAGGGTTTCTCTAACAAACCCTAATCCAGCTCCAGATCCAGTTTTTAGCAAATTAAGTGGTAAGACCTAATAAATTTTCTATTTCCACTTGAAGTACTCTTTAAGATGTCTCACCATATCAAGCTTGAGGATAATCTTGAAGGGGCTAATAACTTCCGAGAATGGAAGTATATGATTGGGTTAATCCTAGAAGAGAATGAGTTGGACACTTACATAAGTGAAGAGGTTCCAGTTCCAGAGGGAGAAGAGGCTAATGCCTTACACAAGAAGAACCTGGTCAAGGCTAAGAGAATCATTGCCGATTCTTTAAAGGACCATCTCATTCCCCATGTGTCTTCCCTAAGGACACCTAAGGAGATGTTTGACTCCTTGACCAAGTTGTTTGAAGGAAAGAACATAAATCGAAAGATGACTCTGCGGAACCAATTGAAAGGGGTAAAGATCCAGAATGGAGAGACCATTCAATCATACTTTTCTAAGGTCTCTCAAATCAAAGAACAACTTGAAGCTGTGGATGAAGTAGTGGAGAATGGATAAATTTTAATGACCACATTGATTGGCCTACCTAGGTCATGGAACTCCTTCATCTAAGGAATCTGTGCAAGAAAGAAATTGATCTCCTTCAATAGACTGTGGGAGGAATGTTCACAAGAAGAAGCTAGGCTTGTGGCCCGAGAAGAAAATATGGGGAATGAAGATCAAGCTCTCACAACACATACCAAGAAGTGTAAGTTCAAAAGAGAGCCATCTCGCCACAAGTAGGTATGACTTACAGGTATGTTTTGAAATTTGTTCATGATGATATGTTTGTCTTCATTAAGGTTGGTACAATCTTGATTAAATTTAGACTTGTCTTATCACCTTAGTAAAAGGTATGAATGCATGTGAATGATAGAAGACATTCATTGATTAAGGTTATGACACTTATGATTGTACTAACGCACTATGATGTTGTATGAGGTTGATGTTGTCCGCTAACATGAAAGGTACATCAAGAAAGTCAAATCAAGTTCTAGTTCAAGAACATATGACCATAATGACATGAAGACAAAGACTCATCCATAGTCATGAATCACATAGAAGCTCTACTTATGAGGTATGTATAATTTGGTTCCACAATGCTTAACCTATGATAAATGCAGGTTACTAGCACAAGTCATTGAAGAGAACAAGAAGACATTATGCAGGTATGTTAGACATAACTAGCTAACATGATACTCCAGGTATGTTTTCCTATATCAAGTTAGGACCCTACCTTGTGGTAGGATCTATTATATAAGTATACTTGGCATGATTGATAATGATTATTCTTGAAGTTAGAAGTTTAAGTAATCAAGGGTTTATGCATATTTTGTTTCTTACTTTGATTAATGATATGACTAACTAGAAGAGTCCTATGGTCAAACAAGAATATGCATGAGTAAAAGAAGTCCTCCTTGTAACCTTGAATACTAACACTTATTATCTATGTATGAAATTATCATGACCATACATGCTTAAGATTATAATATTTTGATAGTATTGAGATTATACTAATGAATGTATGTTTATGTATGAGATCTTGAGGATGACACTATGGTGACACTAGTGCACACTTAAGCATGCATAATGGTCCTGGATAAATATAAGTTCAAGGACAGATAATCTAGGAAGCAAAGATCAAGAGGGATCACACTCCATTAGTTCCTGCAAGGAAACAAAGATTGAGAGGGAGTCCACCCAACAAGCAAACGAAGATAAGTATTTGAATTGTCATTTCTTAGTACTTAAATGACGTTGTTCAATGATGCACATACTTATGTTTCTAAATTTAGGAGTATTATGCATTTTAGAAAAAAAAATTGCATTAATGAACAAGATACTACTAATATAGTAATGGGTAAGTGACCTATGGTACTGTACAGCATCCCATTGCTACTTATCTAGAATGAAACCTCTTTTCTAACATGTTGGGAGTTGTGCACACTCTTAACAAATGTTCTGGTAGAGATGGAAGGCATATAGAAAGTTACCGTGTGAATACGGGATATGGATAAATGTTGTATTGAAGCATTGGCTAAGATAATTGCATGGCTGTATGACATATGTTTTTATGTATAAGATATTGTTATGAAAACTATGAGAAGTTTCTAATCATGCAATTGAATTTGACTTGTAGGAAAGATCGCATACAAGCACCTACAAAAGAAGGACTACAACATTTGTTCCAGCAATGAAGCTATCTATTGAAGATATTGAAGAATCTAAAGTTCCCAGGATTCGGGATGAAGTGATGGAAGAATGCCATGATCGAGTAATACTAGTCGATCATGAAGAATGATGTTTGGGATGTGGTCCCAAGACCTGAAGGGAAGTATGTTGTGACTTACAAGTGGATCTATAAGATCAAGCATGTTGCAGATGGTAGCATAGAGAAATACAAAGCGAGGTTTGTAGCTTGTGGCTTCTCCAAGAAAGAGGGAGTAGACTATGACGAGACCTTTGCTCCTGTAGCCAGATACACTTCCATCAGAACGGTACTTTCTCTGGCTATAGTGATGAAGTGGAAGATACACCAGATGCATGTCAAGACAACTTTCTTGAATGGTGTAGTTGAAGAGGAGGTGTACGTGGAGCAGCCACTCGGTTTTGAGACACATGACAGGGAGTCATATGTGTGCAGGTTAAAGAAAGCCTTGTATGGCTTGAAGCAAGATCCTAGGACTTGGTACGGGAGGATAGACAACTTTTTATCCAGTTTGGGATTTACCAAGAGTAAAGCGGATTCCAACCTTTACTACAAGGTTGAGGAAGGAAATCCAGTGATACTACTATTGTATGTGGATGACCTGTTTGTTACAGGTGAGGATAGATTGATTGCCAACACGAAGAGGAAGCTTGTTGCCGAGTTCAATATGAAGGACTTGGGGATGATGCATTAATTTCTAGGCATGGAGGTGTGGAAGAGTGTAGATGGAATCTTCCTTGGACAAGGGAAGTATGCAGTAGAGATCCTGAAGCGGTTCAGGATGATGGACTGCAAGGCCATGGCCACACCTATGGCATCTAACCTGAAGCTTCTGTGTGATGCTTCATCTGATCCAATTGATGTCACAGTGTATCATCAGATGATTGGGTCCTTGATGTACCTGACGAACACGAGACCAAATATTTTCTTTGCGGTGAACACATTGATCCAGTTCCTGATGGATCCCATAGGTGTTCACCTGGTTGCTGTAAAGCATATTCTGACGTACCTAAAGGGTACAATTGATTATGGGATCAAGTATGATGCGAATCAAAAGTTTAACCTAGAGGGTTATGTTGATTCAGATTGGGCAGGTAGTGCTGCATATAGGAAGAGCACTTCTGGGTGTTTCTTCAGTATGGGATCAAGTGTGATCTCTTGTTTTAGCTGGAAGCATTCCTGTGTAGCACTGAGTACAGTCGAAGCAGAGTATGTCATAGCTTGTTCGGCCAGTTGTGAGTTAGTATGGCTTAGGAAGCTACTGTCTGAGTTATTTGATCTCCCGTTGGATGCTACCTGTATCTTCTGTGACAACCAGAGTTGAGTGAAGTTGTCTGAGAACCCAATGTTCCATGACAGGTCGAAGCATATTGAGATCAAATATCACTATATCAGGGATATGGTGCAGAGAGGAGCAGTGAAGCTCCTGTATGCTGCGACGGATGAGCAGGTTGTAGATGTGTTGACTAAACCACTAGCCAAAGTGAAGTTTGAGTACTTCAAAGAGAGGCTTGGTGTTCTTCAGATTGAAGACACTTTGAGGAAGAAGTGATGGGACACATTTGCAGGAGCCATTCCAAGCATGGCGATAGAAGGATCCTTCCCATGACTGTGGATGTAAGTGCTATGTGATGAGAATCAGGATGATGCTCCAGTTACTACTTTGTATATGCATCATTTGGATGCTTTGTATGATCAGTTGGATCATGTATTTGTATATGCATCAGTTGGATGCTTTGTATGATCATTTGGATCATGTATTTGTATATGCATCAGTTGGATGCTTTATATGATCAATTGGATCATGTATGATGACATGCATCAGGACGATGCAGTGATGATGATCAGGATGATCATGTGTGATGAGTATCAGTATGATACTATGGATGATATGCATCAGGAAAATACTGTGACGATGATTAGGATGATCATGCGTGATGAGTGTCAGGATGATACTCTGGATGATATGCATCAGGACGATGCTATGATGATGATCAAGATGATCATGTGATGATGTACATCAGGATGATGTATGGTGAGTATCAGGTTGATACTCTGTGGCCGTGGAGAGGTTGTGCATATGAGCATATAATATTTCCCTAGGAGATCTTATCGGTCATGCTTATGCACATAAAGGATCTTGGGATACTCTTTCGAGGTTTTGCTCTAGGAGGACATGTAATATTTCCCTGGGAGATCTTTCCGGTCGTGCTGCGGAACATAAAGGATACTGGGATACTCTTTCAAGGTTTTTTCGTATGGAATATAATATTGCCCTAGGAGATCCGATAGGTTAAGCAGTACGCTCGTAATCAGTCCTGTGATGCTCTTTCGAGGTTTTTCCATGACCACATGTAATATTGCCCTGGGAGATCTTATCGGTCATGCTTCGGCACATAAAGGATCCTGGGTTACTCTTTCGAGGTTTTGTGGTGACCACATGTAAGTTGACCTGGGAGATCTTTCCGGTCATGCTTCGGCACATAAAGGATCCTAAGATACTCTTTCGAGGCTTTGTGGTGGAGGTCACATGTAAATTGACCTAGGATATCTTGTCAGCCGTGCTTTGGCGCATAAAGGATCCTGGGATACTCTTTCGAGGTATTGTGACGCACGTAATAAGTCCTGAGGATTCCACAGTATGGCCAGTGATGATGATCACCTACAGGAGTCTAGGCCTACATCCAACATGAAAAAGGGTTGGCTCTGTAGAACTTCCTATGACGAGAAGAATTATGAGATAGCCCAGTGATCGAGATGTTGAGTACAGCAGCAGTGATGATGATGATGCTCCGTGATCCAGCTCCAGAATTGAAGACTTGCGCCAATATGTATTGATGACCTGTGTCTAGAATACCTTCCTAGTTAAGAGGGAGTGTTGATGTATTTGTAACTTCGAAATATATTCTTCTATGTATTCCATTTGTACTTTATTTTATATCCAACATAGATGTTATATTCCTCTGATTGGAAGTGTCGTCATTTGTATTTGCAAGTGTCGCAAGTTACATTGTAAGTGTCATCATTTGTATTGATGGGTTATTATACCACTAGTGTGGGGTCGGACCTAGTTAGGTCATGTGGTTGGGTTATTAGGCTTCTTTAGGAAGTCGGCCCTAGTGATTTATTGGTAGGTCAAGTCATTATATAAATAGAGGTTGTGCCTCTCTCATTGTATTCATTCACTCACTTCTCAAGCTCGCATAACTAAGAGAGAAAGTGGCGCACATGTGGAGGAGGAGGAGTATCTTCTAGAGACATCTCTTTGGGTTTGATCCTTGTGATATTGTATTGGGGCTTATTCTATCTCTGAGGAAGTTGCGAGTTTTTTCACCTTCTTGGTTTTCCCCGGTGAAACTCGGTGTCTCTTGTGTGCTTGCATTATTGTGTCTATGATTGATATGTTGTAGATATGTTGTACATGTTATTCTCTTAGTGATCCCGAATTATAATGGAATGAAATTATAAAAAAAAATTAACAGAACCAATAATCAAGTTGAGATCCTAAGACTTTGAACTCTCTTGAGGTTGGTGTTGCTAGCAATATTTCTTATCCATGGGTGTTTAGAGACTCTACTTTGGTTGTTAAATGGATGAACAATAAACATTCCATATATGACATCTTGATTCACTCTAAAAAAATGGTTTGGAATTAGGGATATATGGATACAATTAAGGGATTCTATCTCAAAATTTACTTTAGACAAGTATTTAATTCTTTTTTGTACATTGAAATTTACAACTCTTTTAAGGTTGCCATCATTCCAAAGGCTATAAGGCTTGCTATCAATTTTTTGTTATCAAACTGTTTGAATTTTAAAAAATTATTGGTCCTCACCATTTGATATTGAAAGATTTAGGGTCAACATATATTTATGCATGAAATTATGTTTATTTTTTAAAACGATAAGAAGTGTATTTTGTATTATAGTGTTCGTACTTGAACCGGTTAACTATGTAATACAAAAAATTAAAAAGCTAGCATCATCCATATGACCAAATCTTGCTATTATGGTCTACTTTAATGTTGTCAAGGCTACCACCTCAATGTTTTTTATGGGGCAAGCTATGGACGTTATATTATTGAAATAAAACAAAAGTAAACAAAATCAAAGTTTCAGACTATTTGTGGTCTTCGACTAGGGAAACCAGACCGCTTGTTAAATAGAAGATTGCATGTCTAAGACGATACTAAATTCCTAGTATAAAAAAAACTATACACAAGAGATATTATCTACTATGATTTAAAGAAAGGGACTAGTGAGGGATCCAATTAAGTGACCCATTCCTCATTTAAAACATTGTTAAGGGGTGAGATATCTTCTCCCAAAAGCTAGGATTCTTCTATTGCAAACTCCAAACTTGTAGTGGCCTTCATGAAGATATTAAGTCCTTCCTCCAACATACTGTCGGACTTCAAGATCCTTTTGAATCTTGTCCATCTCTAGAAGAAATTAATGTCTCTTCTCTTTGGTGTCCATCAACACCTTACCTAATAGAGTCTTGTTCTACCAATATAAAGAAACAACCTTGAAGTATATTGTGTCCCTAGCTCTAGAGTTTCCTGGATCAAGAACCCAGGGCCCCATGCATTCCTCCATTTCTCTCTGTTGTGTATAGTCCTCTTCGATCTTCACCCATTCTTCTTCAACCTCCATCTCTCTGAATTCGAGCAAGAGTCTGTCTCAAGTAGGATTCTTTTAATTCTTTAACTTATGTAAGTATTCATGCTTTCCCTTTTGACCCGCTTCCTCATTTATACCTTTGTCCACAAGTGCCAAAAACCATGGTTGGGGATTACAGTCAATAAAAATAAACAAACAACTAAGTTCTCTACACATCAATAAATGGCCAAGGGTAGTGGAATATGGATAGATAAGGGAATAGAAGGCCAAATGGAGATAAGTAGGAGTAGGATGAAAGAGTGTACCCATGATAGAAACGAAGGGAGGATCTCCGAAGAGGAAAAAAGGTGGAGACAAGCTAGAGTAGTTAGAAACCTCAAGGGAAATCGTATGATTAGGTAGCAAGAAGAACTTCCCTTCAGGGGTAGTGAAATGAAAGCATTACAGACTAAACATGAATAAAAAGTAGAAAATTTTCCTAGGATAGGAATAAAACTAAAGTAGAAACTGTGAGTTAAGAAATCTACCCAAAATTGGAAAACTAAAGCAGAAACTGTCACTTAAGAAATCTAGCCAAAATTGGAGCTCAAGGGGCCAGTCGAGACTTGCCATTGGTACATCCTTTCCATCAATTCATTCATGTTCAAATCACCTATTACATGCAAATATATGTCTATAAAATCCATGAGTGACGACAATATCAACCACAAGTCAGGAGGTTCATGCTTCAACATATTGATCATGCATGAGTGGTATGCTTGTACAAATGATGGCCTCATGTGAGGTGAAGGCTATCTCAATATCCCTATGCTAAAGGGGAGAAACTTTCCACCATGTGTCATTCCTTCAATAACCTTGGGGTGGCCTTAGGGAACGTTAGTTAAAATCCCTAACACTTGATTTGGGTGCATTTGTTTTAAGGAAATGGGAGTGGGATTTGATCCACTTATGTGTGCATGGGTCACGAGATCATTGAATACAATATCTCTAGGTGAAACCACATGTTCTAACACTACCTTAAGGTGACCCCATGGCTTCAAGTTTCGCCTTCATGGGAATTAAACCTTGCCCATTGGTGAAAAAATCCTCACGTTTCACCAAATACATCCAAGTGACAAAGAAAACTTTAGGGGGGAATTTAGCCCATGGGCTAATTTTTGAGTTTTTTTTCCAAAAAATATATTCACCATTTTCCATTTTTTTCTAATATGATTTGCCCAAATTCCATAGGATTAAAATTTTTTCCCTTAAAAATTGCCAAAATTGTCCAAAAACTACATAAAATCCTTAGAAATTTGAATATTAGAAAAAAAATCACCAAACATCCAGTATCGTTGGAAATTTGATATTGAAATTTGATAATTAGTAAGATTCGCCAAGGTTTCTAGGCTTTAAAAAAATATGGATCCTTAAAATTTTCCCTAAATCCAACCGCTTTGATCTATTGATCAAATTTAAGCCACTTGAAGAAATCAAGTTCATACTTTTAGAGCTAAATGTCGAGGATACCATCCCAATGTTACCCATAAACACTTTAACCCTTGTTTTTCCACTCAAAAAAATTACTCATCAGCCATTTTATGGGGTATTGATATAAATTTAATTTAATATAATTTTAATTATTTAATATTGTAATTATTTTTATAAAAAATAACTCAAAAATAATTTCATTATAATATTTTTTGTTGGAAAATAACTCAAAAATAATTTCATTATAATTATATTTGTTGAAAATAATATAAAAATAATATCCTTATAATAACATATTTTGATGATAGGTTGGGTCACTTATATTTTCAAGATCAACATTATTTACAATTGAATACAAATATTGGTAAATATGGGTAGGGGCACCAATGATCCACTTGAGCTCCTAGCACTTTGAGCTCTCACGAGGTTGGCATTTCTCAGGGGTATTTCCCATCTATACGTCTTTTAAGACTTGGGTATTTCCCATCTATATGTCTTTTAAGAATCGACTTTGGTTGTTAAATGGATAAACAATGAACATTCAATACATGGTGTTAATGAACATTGCATACATGGCATCTCACACTACAGAATTTGAACCCAAAATCCGACGACATGTAATACCCCCAATTCGACTCTTAGGATATATTAGCCTTTAATGTAAACAATGTGTACATGTGATGTATGTTTTCCTAGCGTGGAGCTCAAGGCCAAGGCCCCGCTAGTGAAAGCCGAATTTTATTTAAAGGGCAAGTATTTGATATTTTGATACCATGTGCTCTTAAGCCATGGAAATTGTAATAGGATGTAAATAAACATCAGGCAATATAAAATCCCAAGACTGGCTATGGAGGCAACGAATGAGAAGGGGCCACGTGTATCCACTAGGGAGTGGTGAGGGGGCTATGGGAGTGAACCTTAGGTTGCCATATGTCTTTATGAGAACCCTTTGACTTCCCTAGAGGACATTTATTCATGTTGTAAGAAGTAGTTGAAGAATTAAGTCAATGACTTTGATGGAGCATGGGCAGCCCTGAAATTCGTATGGGTAGGTATGGGCTCTTTTGACTTGTCCCACAAGTCACTCTACATCTTGGGGGTTGCTCCATCCTTATCCCCATTCCATTTTGGAAGTATGGGACATCTTTTCTCCACCCAAAAACGAGCTCCCAGCAAGGAGAAAACCAGAAATCGCGACTTGAAGGAAACCCACGTTTTGGGAAGCCAAGAACGCCCAGATTGGGTATTAGACAGTGAAATCCAATGGGGGGTCCGTTGGTATGAGCCTTGGGGCGAATTTGGGAGCAATAGCTACCCCAAAATCCATGGGAAAACCCAGTTTTAACTGCCCAGAAAATCAGTGACGGATTTGGGGTTAATTGCTGAACAAAGCTGTGAGAAATCCAAGTGTGGATGTTCGAATGGAGGCTGGGATCGTTGGGGTCTAGCTTGATGTGTACTAGCTCTGGGATTGAGCTCAGTGGACTAGCATTCCTCTCCATTTCCCATTGCATGCTTGAAAAACCCAACTGTGTGTTGGCTTAGCATGGTTGTCTGAGTGAAACCCTGACTGTAAGTGAGCCATCTAGTTCCTCCTTAGTGGATACACAGCCCAGCTCGGGGGTGATCTCTCAGCTGAAAGAATTCAGGCTGGACAGAGATCTATGGTTGGGTGGAACGTTGCTCTCACGTAGCCAGTTGCTTGGGCCATTACAATTCGAGATAAGTATTCTTGCAATTGAATTATGTTAATTCTATGCTCTGCAAATATTTTAATTAATGACTGTTGTTTATATGTTTGAACGCATGATGAATCTGTGTGCCTATGTAATGTTTAAATTCCGCTGTGTTTATATTGAGTTGAATATGCACATAGAAGTTTTAATTCTCACATATTTGATGGAGTAATTGAATGTTTGGGGCTAAGTTTGCCAAAAGTCCGGTATGTTGTTAATGTTTCCTTCCCTGTTGTTCGATGGAGAAGGGGACACTACAGAGTGGTATCAGAGCTCTAGGTTCAACCCTACGGCTGTTGGGCCCTTCACAGAAATACAAATCATTGTGTGTTCATGCATTTTGTATTTGGAACTAAAATGCATTAAAGAAACCTCAAGATCGCATGACTGTTTGGGGATTTTGCAAGCTGCTTGCATTAGTTGCATTGATGGCATTCTATGAAATAGAGAAAGGAGCATGGGCAACCTCTGCCATCTTAAGCTGTTTTGTTGTTTTGTTGTTGTTGATTATTGTTGTGCATAGGAGATGATGCATCATGTGCTTGAGACCTTGATTAATGATGAATCCATGTTCCTTGAATGACCATGATGCTTGAATGCATGAACTTGAATGTTGAGCATGGCTGAAAATGATTTTTGTTTGTTAAAATTTCCTAAGTGTTTCGAAAATCCGTTTAAGTCTGTTTCGGAAAGAATTCCCGAATGACTTCCGCAGTTGCGGAAGCATTCGGCGAATTGCTTCGAAACTGCGGAAGCATTCCGCGAGTTTTTCCGCAACGCGGAAGAGTTCGGGAAGTCGCCCGAAATTTGCGGAAGGAATTCCCTTCCGAAATTGCGGAAGGAATTCTCTTCCGAAATTTGCGGAAGGATTCCGCGAGTTGTCCCGCAACGCGGAAAAATTCGGCAAAATGCTCCGAAAAGCTGAAAAATTTTCTAAGTGTCGGCGTCGAAAGGAATTTTCGGAAGGAATTCTCTTCCGAAATTGCGGAAGGAATTCTCTTCCGAAATTTTGGAAGGATTCCGCAAGTCGTTCCGCAACTGCGGAAGACTTCGCCGAGTCGTCCCGCAACTGCGGAAGACTTCGGCGAATGGTTCCGCAATTGCGGAAGGATTCCGCGAACGGATCCGAAATCGCGGGAGGATTCGGGAAAGTCTTCCGAAATGGCGGAAGCCTTCGCCGAATGGCTCCGCAATTGCGGGAGCATTCGCCGAATGGCTCCGCAACGGAAGCCTTCGCTGAATGGCTCCGCAGTTGCGGGAGCATTCGCCGAATGGCTCCGCAGTTGCGGGAGAGTTCAGCGAATCGCTCCGCAATTGCGGAAGCGTTCGACGAACTGCTCGCAATTGCGGAAGCGTTCTCCGAACTGCTCCGCATTGCGGAAGCGTTCGTAGAACCGGCCCGCGCGCCCGAAATAATAATAAAAAAAAAAAGAAAGAAAGAGTAAAGTGGCTAAAACTTGATTTTTGGATAGCAGGAGCATCCAAACTCAGAATGGAATGAATCCTGTGGGGCTCGGAGGCCATTGACGAAGGCCATGAAAGAACCAGTGAAGACCCCTAGCCCATTACACTCCGATTTGACAGAAAATGGATAATAGTGACTTTTGAAGGACGGAGCCCCGAGGCTTGACGGAAGGTCAGTTTGAGCTAAAATTGATATGAGGCAGTCATGAAGCAGGCACGATGTTAAGTTCAGAATCTGGGAACCAAACTCCAAAGGATATGGAGTCGGGGTGATCAAGAAGGCCAAAAAGCACTGTTTCGGGCCACTTTTTCGGGATTTTGAAAAGCTTGTGGGCAGTCAAAGTGACCCTAGATGTGGGAATCAAAAATTTTACTGAACTAGACATTTCATATTCTCATTAAGACGGTCCGTTTCCGTTAGGCGAAGATTTTCTAGAAATGCACCGTTTGGGAGATAGCCGTTTTTGGCCCAAAATTTGGAATTTTGGGAAAATGTGAAAAGTGAGAAGTAGTGAAATCTAGAAATTCATAGAAGATGAATGGTGCATCGGAATTGAAATCCGTGAATTGATGAGTGTTCCTTGTTATATGGAATAACTTCGCCCGATAGATAAGTTTTTGTGATTCCTCATAGATTTTCTTCCATAGGTGGCTGAAGTTGGCATTTGGGACCAAAATGCAACTGTGTAAAATGTGCAGAACTGGAGTGAAAAGTTGTCATTTTTGAAGGGATGCAGTTTCCGCACCTGATGTCGGAATGGAGCATGAGGACAGGCATTGGAAAGCTTGTCCAGCAGGGAACAATGATGCATGACCAGAGTTTGAATGAGGTCTACAGATATCATAGTTATTTAGTGCAGAAGAGTGCCAGCGGCTGTTTTGACAAACAAATTTTGTTGTCAATGTGGGCAATTTCTACAATTGCAAGATATGGAAGAGAAATTCCATGATACGAGGAGGGATCGAAAAGGGAAAAATTCCTTAAACCCTTGTTTGTTATCATACTTATAATTATGAAATTGTCATATGGCATAAAAATGTTAAAAATGTAAGGGATTACATAAATGTATATGCACTAGATGGCATCTTAACAAACATTGCATAGTGCATATGGAAATGCTTGTGCATAAATGGGATGTTGCATATTGGTAAAATAATGAAGTATGCAAATGCAATGAATCACTAATGGAGAATATTGTGATTGATAATCACTTTTGACGTTGGTATTGGTTGTAGGACCAAAGATAACAAAGAGCACGGCTAAACGTGTTGGGGATGTTGTTGCATGAAGCCAGCCACCTTATGCAGAAAGGATGGTGCAACAAATCTATGATCATAAAGTTGGCAAAAGGACCGAGCAGCCTTGGTAAGAGGCCAATTGATCAGGTAACATCAGGCGATGTTAATGGTAACCATGCAGGTAATGATTATTGGTGCCAAATTGCAGGAATGTTGAAAGAGGATTTGGTAAGATCTCTTCAACTATTTTTGAGCTATGTTGAGTTAGTTGGCATGTGATATTGAATACCGATTGGGACTGTTTACCTACCAAGCTTGGTGAGGTGTGGGTAAGTGAAGGAAATGATCCTTACACCCTATGACTGCTTAGAAATCTCAATGCATTCATATGAATTTATATCATGCCATGTGTA
Source organism: Larix kaempferi (assembly GCA_027924585.1). Lineage (NCBI taxonomy): Eukaryota > Viridiplantae > Streptophyta > Pinopsida > Pinales > Pinaceae > Larix > Larix kaempferi. The sequence continues at coordinate 3,394,291 of BSBM01000451.1, read as the reverse complement.
TGTTGGTTATGTGCTTAATAACCAAAGCAAGTGAGGACTGGTGGTCCTGATTATGATAATGCAAGTTATATGAGATAGTCATGTCTCGATCATAATATGCTTGAATGCATAGTACTCATGAAACAATGCAAGGTAGCATTGAGTAGATGTGCATTAAGAGATTTTATAAATCTTGTGATGCATTGTATGAATGCATAGGGATGATGCATATGTTATTGCAAAATAAATAATGAATGAAATGACGAATTAATGATAATTCTAGGATCATTTCATGAGTTGTTGTGAATGCAAAATAGTAAGTGCATGAAGAGCCCAATCATAATCGATGGGCTGCTATAATACATTGTGGAAGGACAGAATTGTATGAATGATATGACTGTGGAATAATGGGTATTTACGATTTATTTAAGTTGCATGGATATGGTGACTATGTCTTGAAATTATATTGTGATAAGGATGCATATATAGAAGTGTAAATATTTCATTGCATTTCAAATGTAACAGCTGAAGGTGTTTGAATTATTGAGCATTATAATTCTGAGATCACCTCAGTAACTGTTGTGGCAATGAAATGATAATATGCATAGATACTCACGACGTGTTTGGCTGATTGAAGTTTCAGTTTCTTGTAGGAAGGTCTTACATATGGCAATAAGGATAAGTCCATAGTAGAGACCGGGATCTACCACATGTAGAAACCAAAGGTTATGAGAAGGTTCTCATGGTTGAGAGCTCTAAGTTTTGTTGTAAATATCAGATTTGTAAATGTTTCGAATTGAAATTTTTACTAATGACTGTTTGGCTTATATGAAAATGTGTCAGGAGGACATGCTGTAAGTGGATGCTCATGTATGGCAGCAGGCATAAGACCATAACGGGTAGAGTGGTGTCACTTACAGGAGCCAAACAATATGAGGATAGCCTCATGGATAAGAAAACCAATTTCTGTAGTAGACAGAGTTGCAAGTTCATACTGAATTTAATTATTAGTGCCATGGATTGGTTATGGAGCAATCGGATTTGAAATTGTATTGCTAAATGTTGCTGACTGTTTGGCTGTTTAATAAGTGTGCCAGGGAGACACATTGCAGTAAGACCGACGGAGAGGTCCTGCAAAAGCCAAACTTCATGGGAAGGGATTCCATGATTTGAAAATGGGTTTCCGGTGAAATGCCATAAGACATTATTAATGTCTCATCTGCACTACATGATTGGTAAACAATATGAGTGGGATGGTGAAGATTATGTCAGTAAGACATATGAAGGTTATGTAACATCAAAAAGGAATTGGGATGGCAAACCGAGGGACTGTCAACTCAGAGAAGGAGCCTCCATTCCCCATTAAAGAAGAGAAATAACATTTGGAAAATGGATAAGTGTTCCATAAACCCTGAATGATATATATACATACATACATGCATGTCTAATTATTAGAGTTAATATGCAGAACATGTTTTGATTTTATTTTCCATTATGGCAGACTGCTTGAAGTATGATTAGGACCTTCATAGTTCACATCAGTAAGGAGTGCACTCCTTTCTGGTGCTGAGTTATGTTAGGGACGCCAATATTGACTACGCCTTAAGGGAATGGACGCATTCCTGGTGTTTCAAGGTTGGATAGTGGATGTTATGAAATATGTCTACAATTCTAGAGCAGCGATACTAATGAGCTCGCTATCCATTTTGTGTTGACAGAGTATACATATGAAACTCAGTGCTGCACATTAAAGGGAAAAGTGAAGAAAACGATACTCAAGAAGACTGTATGAGCAGTGGTAACCCTCGTGTAGGGTGAGTGGGTATAATGGGGCCATGATAGCCTACAGTTAAGAAAGTCACCTAAAGAATTCCTTAATGGAACCGCCGGCTTACATAAGAGAAGAAGTGCCACCCTTGTGTGGGTGAAGAATTGTTATGCGCATTGAGGGATTGTGATACCGTGAAAGGCTGATGCAAGCCTAAGGCAGAGTAGTGGAGCCTTGACCTGTAATGGTCGGTGGCGTAGTTACCTTCCATTGGTCGATGACCCAGATGTATGTGCTGGCTCGGCAATGGAGAGGGCCAACCAGGTATGGGACTGGTTGGGCACCACCAAATGCTTGGTAAACCCAGTCGGCGTGAAGGTGTACTGGTAGGGCATTAATTATTTGATGATTTGGAACAGCCTGCATGCTGGCTAAACATCTTAGTCCGCAGGAGGATCCCAAGGCTTATAAATTAAAAGCAGGACCCTGTGGACCAGAGAGGAAATGCACAGTACAGATAAGTATTCATTTTCATTCATTTCTTATTTGAAATAATGAAGGTTTCAAGCATAAAGCTTGTAACAGTGAGCTGATGCATTATTGTTTCTTTGTTGGAAACCTTGGTCAATACAGGAAGCAAGGACCCTGAAAGAACTAAAAGTTGCTTGGTAAATCCAGAAAGTGGCTGGTTGAGCGAGATTATTGATGATTTGGAGCAGCCTGCGTGCTGGCCAAACATGCGAGATTGTTGATGATTTGGAGCAGCCTGCGTGCTGGCCAAACATGCGAGATGGTTGATGATTTGGAGCAGCCTGCGTGCTGGCCAAACATACAAGACTATTAGATGTTGAGGGGCAGCCTGCGCGCTGGCCAAACACCCAAATCCATAGGCGATTCCAAGGCTTGTAAAGCAAAGAAGGACCCTATGGAATAAAGTGAAGACATCTAGTGCAGATAAGTATTTGGTTATTATGTAATTTCTTGCTTATGAATATACATGTGTATATGATTTGGTTATGGTTTCCTATGAAAATAAACTAAACATGTGAATTAATTCAATGTTTGAGTGTAGGTATTGTTGGAAGTAATGACTATGTAAGCATCTTAAGGATGCGAGTGGACATGTAACCACCCTAAAGAGCTCAGCATGAGCAGTAATGAAAGATGGAGCTAGTAGAGCGGTGTGAGTTCTAGCAGCCAAGAGTTTGACCAACCAAGTGGGGGAACTCCATGGTTGAAAGATCTGGAATAGACCATAGACACTACGTGTCATAGCCGAGAAGGGCAGGTCAAACATTCACGTTGAAGTGAAAGAGGACAGGAGCATGAAAACCACAGTGGTGGTGTGGGTTCCAGAATGGAACAAGACTAAGAGGAGAAACTCTTACTGCTCTCTTTCTCTTTCCTTTTATTGATACATTTATAGAATTAGGAAATTGCTGAATGCATGCATGACTGAAAGTAAATGTGTGTTTATGTAATTAAAGTGAGTTGTGAATGCTAATTAATGAATTGTGGATGGATGAACATGAAGGAATTCATGTGTATGTTGGGCAAACATAAAAAGTGTGGAAGTCTCATGAGTAAAACATGGACTATCCATGTCAACTAGGGAAAAACCATTGACTGATTTTTTAAATGTTTGGGTTATGCTTGGCCTAACGAGAACTGTAATGATGAATTTCACAGGTGGAAATTGAATCAATTGGTTGCAGCCTGTGCAGGCAAGTGTTGCTAGTGAGCAAAGTGCGGTCAGTTGTTTCCATTGACCATGGCAGCATACCAAGGGCTATTAGAATTGGCTGGAGGTCTTCTTCAAACAATTGCCAAGACCCAAGAAAATCTTGGAGAGATGCTCAAGATGCAAAAGCAGCAGAACGAGATGAACCACAAGGTCTTGCAGGACACTCTTCATCTGCAGAAAGAGGTAAAAAGCATTATGAAAGCAATCAGCATGGGAGAGAAAAGTGGATCAATGAAGAAGAATTCATCCAATCGTCCGATTAAGAGACGCTCCAGGTGGGAAGACTCAAAGGAAATTGAGCAGGTAAAGATGAAGCAACCAGTGAAGTGTTGGAAATGTGGAGGGGATCATTGCCTCCGCAACTGCCCAACAAGAGAACCTCAAGAGGGTAGCAGCCATAAATTTTTCAGAATTATGGATGAGTTAGAAGATCCGAATCAACAGGAGCAGCTCGTGAAGATCAAAGGACTTGGTCCTGAAAGTTCAAAGTAAAGGATAGAATGCAGGGCAGATCTGCAAAGTTTTTGAAGTTTTGGATATGTGTAAATTGTATATGTATGCCTAAGTCTTGGAACACCGAGGACGGTGTTGTTCTAAGGGGGAGGGGAATGTAATACCCCCAATTCGACTCTTAGGATATATTAGCCTTTAATGTAAATAATGTGTACATGTGATGTATGTTTTCCTAGCGTGGAGCTCAAGGCCAAGGCCCCACTAGTGAAAGCCGAATTTTATTTAAAGGGCAAGTATTTGATATTTTGATACCATGTGCTCTTAAGCCATGGAAATTGTAATAGGATGTAAATAAACATCAGGCAATATAAAATCCCAAGACTGGCTATGGAGGCAACGAATGAGAAGGGGCCACGTGTATCCACTAGGGAGTGGTGAGGGGGCTATGGGAGTGAACCTTAGGTTGCCATATGTCTTTATGAGAACCCTTTGACTTCCCTAGAGGACATTTATTCATGTTGTAAGAAGTAGTTGAAGAATTAAGTCAATGACTTTGATGGAGCATGGGCAGCCCTGAAATTTGTATGGGTAGGTATGGGCTCTTTTGACTTGTCCCACAAGTCACTCTACATCTTGGGGGTTGCTCCATCCTTATCCCCATTCCATTTTGGAAGTATGGGACATATTTTCTCCACCCAAAAATGAGCTCCCAGCAAGGAGAAAACCAGAAATCGCGACTTGAAGGAAACCCACGTTTTGGGAAGCCAAGAACGCCCAGATTGGGTATTGGACAGTGAAATCCAATGGGGGGTCCGTTGGTATGAGCCTTGGGGCGAATTTGGGAGCAATAGCTACCCCAAAATCCATGGGAAAACCCAGTTTTAACTGCCCAGAAAATAAGTGACGGATTTGGGGTTAATTGCTGAACAAAGCTGTGAGAAATCCAAGTGTGGATGTTCGAATGGAGGTTGGGATCGTTGGGGTCTAGCTTGATGTGTACTAGCTCTGGGATTGAGCTCAGTGGACTAGCATTCCTCTCCATTTCCCATTGCATGCTTGAAAAACCCAACTGTGTGTTGGCTTAGCATGGTTGTCTGAGTGAAACCCTGACTGTAAGTGAGCCATCTAGTTCCTCCTTAGTGGATACACAGCCCAGCTCGGGGGTGATCTCTCAGCTGAAAGAATACAGGCTGGACAGAGATCTATGGTTGGGTGGAACGTTGCTCTCACGTAGCCAGTCGCTTGGGCCATTACAATTCGAGATAAGTATTCTTGCAATTGAATTATGTTAATTCTATGCTCTGCAAATATTTTAATTAATGACTGTTGTTTATATGTTTGAACGCATGATGAATCTGTGTGCCTATGTAATGTTTAAATTCCGATGTGTTTATATTGAGTTGAATATGCACATAGAAGTTTTAATTCTCACATATTTGATGGAGTAATTGAATATTTGGGGCTAAGTTTGCCAAAAGCCCGGTATGTTGTTAATGTTTCCTTCCCTGTTGTTCGATGGAGAAGGGGACACTACATGACATTCGACGAAAAGGAATGTGTCGTTGGATTTCACCTTCAAAATTATGAAATTCGATAAAAAATAAATAAATTGATAGAATTGGTCGTCGGATATCCGACGATGTATGTTGAATAATGACTAGTGTTGTCGGCTATTCGACATAATGTTATGCCCGTGGATGTCGGATATCCGACGATATATTGTGCCTGTGGATGTTGGATATCCGACATCATATCCGTTATCTATTGAAAACATCAATATATATATAAAGTCTCATGTTTTTCCATTCAAAGTAATTCTACAATTTGTTATGGATAGAGCTTCTAGGGTAAATATGGATGGTCATTGAGCTTGGTATTCAATCTTAGTGATTGGTCTTCAATATTCCTGGTAATTAGATGTGGTATTGGATCCTAGGTAGACACTCATGCTTAGTTCATACGCACATACTACTATTATGACTTATGGAAATAAAGCAAGGTTATGTTCTTAGTTTGTTATCAAGCCATTAGAAGAACACTATTGAAGTGCATCATCCGGCTTGTAAATTAATTTCTCTCCCAATTGCAAGAGTGATATATTGTTTCTCTTGTTTCAATTTTTTGTAAGAGTGGTGAGGGATTCTTGGTGTTCAACCAAGTGTTATTTTAACAAAGGTAATGATTTTGCAGAAGTATCGAGATCCTTCTTCAGGTCTTCTATTATCTTGTCAAACCTTTGTATTTCTCCTCAAAGTGTTGATAGCTTCTTCAAGATCATGGATTCAACTACTTTGATACTAATATGATCTATAAATGGTAGGCCTATGGCTAGTTCATCTTATCAATACAGATTGACAATGCATAATTAAAAAAAAAGGAATTTGCAATCACAAGCACATTGAGGTCATGATTATTGATGTGGATTCAATGGCATATATGGAAACTTCTAGTTCTGATTTGGTTTAAGGCTTGGTTTGATGACTTCATACTATCAAGGACAATGCCGATTTTCCTATCATTTTGGTTGTACACATCATACACATTACTATTTGGTCAATGCATAATTTTTTGGGGCATTTTGCCTAACCTTTGGAGCATACACATCATATGCTTCACTATCTAGTCAATTCATCATTTTACTAGGCATTTTGTTTAACCTTTGGACCATACACAAAATTTTACTTTACATTGTAGAATGGAGTATAATATATGGATGGTAGATAATGTTTGGTAAACATGAACCTTAGTTGGCTTGAATTTAGTAGATAATGTGTGTGTATGAATATCATTGATAAACAGGTTGAGTCTAAACATGTGTAACAAGTGATTCCAAGTTCAAGTTATGAGAGTTTACTATTACTTATTGTCTCACAATATTAGTAACATTTACAAGGATTGAAGAGATTGGACATTCATTCATTAAGGATCCCTGTTGGTGAAATAGACAAGGTCTAATTTATATTCAGTGAAGGTTGTTACACTCCCCCACTTATACTCGCACCACCAACCTCATGGGCCTTGCAGACCAAGATTAAGTACAAGATCCTCTACAATTAGGCATTAAACCCATTCTAAACTAAAATTGTTATTAGTGGCCAAATTAAAATTTCACTTAAGATTTGACCTTGGCATCAATTCTCTTTATTACAAGTCAATCATGGCATTTGAAGACTAGTTTCCCTTGTTAAACAATGTCTTAACTAAGAACCAAGTCAATTTTACCAAGGTCTTACCCTCATGTAGTCACACAAAGGATCACCATAGACAATGATCATTGAAGAACAATCCAATTCAAATGGAGAGATCTCACTCTAGGATAGAAGTGATTAATGGCCTCCCAAGGATTCCATATATATACTATGCAAAATAAATTTTATCAACTTAGACTTTAGTAAAATTCACTATCAAAGCTTGATAAAGGATACAACTTTGTAAGCCTTCATACCCAATGGGAAAATGAGAAAAATATTTTGAGGATTGTGGTCTCATTGGTTATCTATGAGGGGCCAGTTAAATCTGATTAGATAGTGTTGAAAGTTGCGATGATGGTCATGTTGACTACGATGATGCCGACGATTTAATTATCATCATCATCATCACTGATGATGATGGTGATGACGACGACGATGGTGTTGTTTGTGATGATGATCATGATGATTACTGACGACGATGATAATGCTTATGATGACGATGATGTTCCTGATGATGATGATAATACTGATGGAAATGATTATCATGATGATGACGTTAATGATGATGATCAGGATGGTGGTGATGATGATTATGATGATTTTCATCGACATCATTGCTGTTAGCATCATCATCACTAGCATCATCATTACAATTTTAATATGTTTTTTTAATCAAAATTTATTTTCAAACTTAATTGTATTCTTTATTTTAGGTTTTATAGACATAAATTTGCATACATATATAAATAAATAAATAATAATACATAAATACTAACTATAAAATAAAATAAAAAACAATAAATATAAATATAAAAAAAACATAAAACAATAATAAACAAAACAAAATAAAAAACATAAAACAATAATAGACATAACACATTAAAAAAAACATTTCAAAATATAGAACTTACCTCCCTCCTAGCCCGCGTGAACACATTTCACTTACCTCACCCTGCAAGAACACATTTCACTTACCTCACCTCAGCCCGCGTGAACACATTTCAGAGGTCGCAGAGGCCGTCACTGAGGAGGTCGTAGAGGTCACCAAGGCAGTCCCAGAGGAGTTTGAGACAGTCGCGGAGGAGGTTGAGGAGGTCATGGAGGAGGTTGAGGAAGCCTCAAAGGAGTTCGAGGGTTCCATTTGCACAAATAACCCAGGATACCGCGGGTTCCATTTGCACAAATAACCCAGGAGACGACCTCAGGTTCCATTTGCACAGTTAACCGGAATCACGGGTTCCATTTGCAAATATATGAGTAGAGGAGATAGGGGAGATAAGAGGATCTCATGCTATCCGTCATTTCATCCATCATTGAGAAGTGGATACAATGCTAGCAGAGGATACTCCAATTGCCTCACAATGTCAAGAAATCCGGTAAGTTCATCAACTGCCCATTTTCCACACACGTTTGGCACATTGGTTGAATTCGATTGGGGATAGGGGTTTATTATTTTTACTTGTGCACACAGTTGTACATAGTAGGATATTGAGCATTAGATAGTTGATAATTCCATTTACCGGAGCTCAATCCTCTCTACTTTCAAAGGGGAAGGGAGAGCTTTTGAAAAAACCCCTTCAACTCTCAGGTTAAAATAGAGAGCGAGCGGCTCGATTATATATCTCTTGTGGCCTATAGGGTTAGACTAGAGCATGGGGCGGGGCATTCTCTCCTTAAAATCCAAGAGGCCAAGCCTTTACTCTCGATCTGCTTAATAAAACCTTTGAAATGAAGATTGAATCCTAGTATAGAATACAGATATGTAGGATCGGCAGGCGTTCTACCTAGCCCAAATACTTAGGATCAGATACATTGTAGAGAATTTCACCACAAATTCCACTATACTCACATTAGCAAAACGAGAGCACCAATCTTTTTCTAAATGTGCTTTTTCCCAATCTCATCTTCCATCACCGGTAAAGGTTCTTCATTCTCCACATTTATTTTTGTCTCTCCTCCTCTACACTAACTCTTGAGTAAACCCCCAAAAAAGGTAGTTGGAAGTGATAAATCATCATATCCATGGTTTACCTCACTAATTCCATGTAAAATTTAATCACTTCCAACTATTCAGTCTATGGACAAATTTTCACTGTCAATGGTAATTCGGTCTTGTTATCTATTACTTAGAATTGTTATTAAATATCTCAACAGTTCGCATGAGATCAATATGCATTCTCGTCAATGGACTTCTCATCGTTGAATAATAAGTTTAGTTCTATTGTTTACTCCATTGGATATTTTTTATATGGTTTCGAATAAATATTTATTTATATTTCTTATTGTATTAGAATCTTATTAAATACCCTAATGGCTTCGATTAATAGTTTAATTATATTATTTAATTGCATTAGAATTTTATTGATGGGATTTCAAATAATAGCATGGTTATGTTATTTATCGCATTAGAATTTGTATTAAATATCAAATGATATCTATATGCATATTAGGGATGAAAATCGAATGCATGGATTATCTTTGTAATTAAATTGCATTTGAAGTTAATAATTAGCTCCTCGAATTAGTATGAGTCATGCAGAGAATCATTGGTAATTTAAATTGCTCAAGGTCGAATTAACTATGTCATCACCGACATTCGAATTTAACTATTATACATTAACTTATGGTTATATAATTAATGTTGTTTCCATAATATCACAAAAAAATTTGTTAGGTGAACATAAACCCTAAAATATTTAACAATTTAAAAAAAAATAGTGTATGCATTCTAGTAGAGTGAGGTCTCTACAACCTCACTCAAGCTAGAATTACATTGGGACGCACTATCAAAAAACACATGATATAGATAATATGAGAAAATAGGACCAATGGTCGAGGACATCTTCATATTTAATGAAACCACAAGAGGTTTATAATATTCAAAGCAAGCTGCTGCTACTCGACTCCTGGAAATATAATCAAAAGGAGGCTTGCCATCAAACAGTATCATATTCCTTAATATCCAAATATCCCAAGCAACAAAACACGAAAGATCATCCCATCTTCCATACTTTAAATGCCAATGACTAAGACTGTCTGAGAAGGTACCATCCTTCCAAATATCAGTTGGAGAGAGAGAGGATCTGGTGAAGTTCCAAACCTCTTTAGAGAAGGAACAACTAACAAATAGATGGTCAACTGATTTAGCCTCTGAACAACACATAGGGAATCTATTTGGTCCATACCCCCCCCATCGAATGAAATTATCCCAAGTAAGAATGCAATTCTCAAGAGCCAACCAATTAAAGCAAGTAATTTTCATAGGAGTATTCCAATGCCAAGCAACTGAATGCCACCAGAAAGGAGAAAGCAATTCCTCCGAGAATAATGAGTCGTATGCATGTTTGGCAGAAACCTATCCCAAATTTACATTCCAGGACCATTGTAAAACATCTAGTTTATTCGATAATTTAATGTTGCTTCTTTTCAGATCCAAGATATAAAGATCCCAAATATGACCCATGGAGCCATAGAGACCTAGTTGCACATAAGTGATCCATCCCTGATATCCATTTTCAATATGATTAAGTGTATGATATCCTTTCGATTTGAGGAAATGGGAAAGATCCCATGGAATTTTGAATGCCACCGGACCCCCCACAATAGAATCAGCTCCAACCCAGATATGCCTGTCATTCCCTGGAAACCAAGCCAACCATTTTCCCACCACCTTTGTATATCTAGAGAGTCCAATGGCCCCTTTTGTGCAATTTCCACCTTATCTAAACCACTGCTCAACAAAAATATTTCTGAGATACTTTTCTTTGATAATTCTACTCCATAAGAAGTCAGCAAATAGTGCCCGCTAGAGAATTTTAATCGCTAATGGATTTGCAAACAAAAATATATTTTTAAGTGCCCAGTCACCTAGCTTCTTGGGTTTTTCCAATTGTAACCAATTAACCAAATGATTTTTTTTCTTATCACTTCCCCTAGACCAAATAAAGTTGAAGACACACCTTTGGATTTCATTGAGGATGGATTTATGAATTTTATATAGTGAGATCCAATAAACAACAAGATTTTGTGAAACATATTTAGCTAATGTAATTCTGCCACCCAATGACAACCACCTCCAACACCAATTGTTGATTCTACGATCAAATTTTTTCAAAATCCATTTCCAATATTTGATCAAATATTTATTAGATTTTATATAAAATCCCAAATATTTGGTTCCATCCTCAAGTCATCCAAAATTGAAAGGAAAGATCTTGCCAATCGTTGTCTTGGACTCATCCTCAATGTCATGTTCCATAAAATAAGATTTCTCATGGTTGATTTACATTCCAGACACTTTGCATAAAATTGAGAGAATAGTATTCATAGCTTGCCATTCCGCCACACTGTCACCACCAAAGAGTAATACATCATCTACAAAGAGTAGATGAGTCACCAAAGATAGAGTAGTGACTTTAACGCCTTTTAGTGACCCTTCCTATCTAGCTTTGATCAATAGTTTACTGAGCCCCTCAATGACAAGGAGGAAGAGGAGAGGATACAATGGGAATCCCTTCCTTAAACCCCTCGAACCTCTGAAAAATTGTGAAGGGGATCCATTTATTAGAACGACAAAGTTTATAGAGGAGACACATGCTGTTGTGCAGGAAAATACCTTATAGTGGGGGAAATGACACTACCAACTTACATGGGGTGACAGGTAAAAACATTCATGTTTTGCATTAATTACTACAAATGGAAAGGGATTAGGGTTTCGAAAGTTGTACCTTTTTAACGACGGTTGGTCCTAGCTTTTGCCCGCTCTTCCATAATGATGAACCTACAAAACAAGTTAACCTTCCTCAGCGTATCTTGACTGCAATATAAATAATGAAATTGAAAACAATTTAACATTCACTACAATCAAGCATTCAACAAAACAGATATCTCATTGGGACGGGAAGGGTATTTCCACCTTTTATTTTGAAAGAAATGTATATAAGTACAGATATACCTGATTTTTCTAGACACTTCTGCAATCGAGTCCTGGGTTCCTGCTCCTCATAGTGACTTAAGAATTCCTCCAGCGTAACATCAACTTCTTCTTCTTCCCCCCCTCTCTCATGGCTTCCCCTTGTATTTATGGCACAAGGTTGGAAGTTGAATTCAAGAGGTGGTTGAATTGGTAGGTTGGGGAGTTACAGAACCAACCTCAACTAATCCTAATTCGTAATCTTAATATATTTTTTCATTTCATCTTAAGATGTGCGCGGGTGTCATACAAGCAAACTAGCGCACAGTATGCAACTCTTGTAGTTAACAACCAGCGTTTACAACATTTTGAGGTATGTGCGCGAGTTGTTCTGGATAGGACCAGCGTTTAGAATACTAGATGACTGTGGCAAGAGTAGCGCACACATAGTGAAAACTGTAGAAAAAATATGTTTTTCAACTGAAGAGTGTGATCTCAGCAATAACTTATCCAAGGTCAATCCACGGGGGATTCACTAGAAGGAAATATAATACCACGTTCATTCATATTGTGGTATTAAATATTCATGAAAACCTAAAAATTGTATTGCTTATATATTAAGGGGCAAAGATTTTTTTGTATTTAATGTAAAAATACAAAAATACTTTGGGGTTTTTTTTATATGGGCGGGCTGACAAATATTTGCCAAATGGAGATGGAGAAATCATGGTCGAATGATAAATCGGGTTGAGGCAAGGCTCGGGCTTACCAGTACGCAGGGAAATCGCATCTTGAGGCATGCTTGAGGCTAGGGGTTTCATGGTGAAGTGGGTTTCCAGTCGATCATAGTCGAGAGACACTGGTCATTGAGAGCCAATTGTTACCAATAGCACTCAGCTAGTTGTTACCAATAGCCTTGGGAGGATCTCAGCCTCCAGGGCCTATTATAGGCCCTCGATAGGCCTTGGGGGCTTGAATACCCAACCACTCATGCCTATTACAGGCCTTGGTAGGTTTAGTCAGCCTCCTAGAGCTTCTTACAGGCCCTAGGGGCTTGGATACCTATCCCACAACAGGCTTAGTCAGCGATTGGGGAACTGCAACATGCAATCTAAATGTTGTATTATGTGCAATGGCTCTAGTGACATACAAGAAGTGATCTCGTATCTCTTCATTAGACAATTAGATGTTGCAAATCATAATGATATGCAGTTGAGTAATTGCATTGTGGGTGAAGTAATGTGCATCCACAATATACATCGAAAGAAGCAAGGTGCATTGGAGATTGAATGTGGGGTCATAAGAGGGGTATCATATCAATATACTAGGTAGAAATATAAAGGGGTATAAAAAATGTTAATGAAAAAATTGATACATACAATATCTAGTGAAAATAGGGGTTTTTTTAAATTGGGAAGGCATATTGGGAGGGGGTTAATTTTTATTTTATTTTTATTTTGGAAGGTATTTTCCAATATTTAGTGAAATTAGGGCTATTGTTTCATATGCAACGAACGAACATGCTATGATAGTTGTTTATTGAGTGAATCCCCCGTGGGTCAATACAGCTCTTCCATCCATAGTGTCCTTTTGTGTGATCGACAGGGCAATGTGATCACGGACAGAGAAGTGCAGATTTGACCTATAACAGATGCCCCCTAATGTGTGAGGTCAAAGGGAAACAATGGCCAAAATACATTATAATTCTAAGTCAGAGGAGGAGCAAGAAACCACAGGACAAAGTTACAAAAGTACCGGAAACAAGAATCAAGGTCAGCAAGCAATTACAATCTTGACATCATATAGATGTTCGGTGTGATACAACATGATCTCCAATACATAACTGGGAGATGTATATAGCATGGCCACTGAAATACAAGCGTGGATCCATGTCAAAGATAAGAGATCATAGCCATAACAACAAGCTGGATCTATGTCTCATGAAGAGCCAAAATGAGAGTGGCTTAGTCTTGCACAACTTGGGTGATAAAATGAACATGATGATGCTATAAGAGTCCCAAGGTCTTCATCCAAAACATCCCAAGGTACGAACCCTATCCATGTGAATAAATGAGCTGAAGTCAAACATGGAGGATACCGTTTGATTACCAGTCATTGATGTATACCATTAACAAACGCGAGGGCTTCCATCGATAATGATAATGGGGCTCAAGGTACCTAGTACGTTCCAACAAGTGTGAATAAGTGGACTTGAAGTCGAACACCTAAGTAACCTGTCGAATAAGAGACATTGATGTATTCCCATTATTCAACAGCGAGGGAAACTACCACTAATGACTTTAATCCCCAAGGTACTAACCGAAACTCTAAACTTCATTCCCAGAGCATAATGAGTTGAAGTCGATGGGAAGAAGTCCGCTGGAAGGGAGGCCTTAATGCATCCTCTAGCATCCAACACGAGGAACACTCAAACATTTGAGCTAATTTGGAGTAGGACAAATACAAGATGAAACAAACTGACACCGGGATGGCCGACACATGAAGTCAAGGTAAACTGTAGAATGGCCGACAAAGGCTGTATCCTTGAGCAGTGAGCACGACACAAAGTGACTTAGGCAGCTTTTAACATGAGGGAGATGTGATATAAACCTGCAATGTAGGAGACATTAGCAGATTCTCCATATGATTGGAAGAATAACCAATCGGAGGAGTAAAAACTCTGAGATCAGGTTTACCCAAAGGTCAAAAACTGAAACCCAACTAAATGATGGGCTCAAATATGTGTTGTGTTCAAGGGCATGAATGACTTAGCTGCATTTGAAACTGAAAAGATGCGGATACCCTTCTCTTCCTTTATTCTTTTTGGTAAAAGAATGTCCTTCTTGTTGTTTTAATGAGTCCAAGAAAGAAAAATCAATAAGCCCAACCGTGTAAAGAGTTTAACGAGCCCATGGGAGGAAGACTCAGGACCTTCTTCATTTTTTACAAAGTTCGAAGAAGAGATAGACGAATACTCTATAATACTGATCCATGGATTTTAATATCAAGCCTGGATCGGTTTATGCTCGTCGGTGTTTTCTTGTTTATGGAGTCTGAAAAACTTAAACAATCCTCCATACACTTACTCATGGATTTTAGTATCGAGCCCGAGTTAGTATGTACTCGCCGGTGTTTTCTTGTTTAAAGAGTCAAAAAAACTTCTCTATATACCCTCTCGTGGATTTCACATCGAGCCCGAGTAGGTGAATGCTCGTTGGTGTTTTCATGTTTCGACAACCTGAAAACCTTAAAGAAGGCTCCAAAATTCCTTTTTCGTATAGTTAGTCTCCTCCTCAAAAAAGTGTAAAATGATGAGAGAAGAACTCTTCTAGTCACGGATGACTAGAGTATACCTCTTTCGTAGTTAATCCACAAAAGTCTGGAAAAAGGGGTAAACTTATACTTAAGTGGATGTTCCTTCAATTCCTTTAACGAGTCTGAAGAGAACAAGTATGCTCGGCAATCTTGTTTTTTTTTTGGAAAGTCAAACAAGGGCTTAAAATGACTTACACAGCTTCAGGGATTGTAGGTTCATGACCTACCAGATGATAGAATCTAGACAAACAAGTTAGTAACCGGGACAAATTTTCTAAATAACAAAATATTGAAACAAAATGGTACCTATATTGATCTTTCAATGAAGAAAAAAAGTCTTTAATAGATCGATGCTTTACAATATAGTGATAATTTGAAAAATATAAGTTATTTAATCCACCAAAATTTTGAAAATATAAGTGAATTAAAATAATATTTTAACAACAAAATGAAACTAGACCCTTTATAGAAAAGTGGGTAAAAATTTAAAAGCAATTTCTATAAATAGTTTCATTTCTAAAAATCAAATATCACAAATTGGAGATTTAGGGCAAAGTGTGGAGAAAACCTCAAACTTCCTTTGCTCATTGCGATCAAACCAAGTCACCGAATCAACTTCTGCTTTCACCAAGTAAGTAGTCTCATCTTGTACTTGCATTTACATATAAAGTTTTTCAATTTTAGTGGTCAAAATCAATTTTTAATGATGTTTTACAACGGTTTCTACGTGTGCGCTAGTTGGCTTGCAAAGGACTAGACCACTCGACAAAAGTGCGCTAGTCTTCATGCAGGACAATCACATTTAGAATGCCACTGTCTATGATAGACAGTAGCGTACACCGTAGGGAAAAAAACAAAAATGACCAAAGTTTTGATGTTTCTATGGAAGGATGGTGCTTGTATGGCGTGAAAGGGAACATGAGGAGATGGATCGAAAAGCTTTAGAAGATCCATTGACCTTGCATACATTGCGAAGATGCGGTTTGTTAAAATTCTACCGAACGGTCAACATGAAGGCACAAATACGATTACTTGAGAGGCTTGTACAATAATGGGATGCCAATGCATTAGTGTTCAATATCCAAGGAGAGATATTGGAACTCACAGTTGATGACATCTACTTCATCACGGGTCTCTCTCGGAGAGGAGATGTGGTGAACTTGAAAGGTTCCTCTCGGAATGTGGGTGCCCTATCCGTGCAGGACTATATCAATACCTACTGCATGCCAGGTATAGAAAAGACTGGCAGTCAAGTGCTTATTTTGACTATTTCGAGCTTCCCATTGAAAGTCATTGTGAGTGTTCTCAACCAGATGGGAGGAAGCGCTACACAACATATCGCTTCGAGAAACTACATGCATGTGGGTACGGAATGCTTACGAGGGATAGTATATGACTGGTGTTCAAGCTGACTGCCAAACATGAAGCTTCAACTTCTTGGGTGTAAGACCGGGAGGATGAATAAATTTGGATACGGAAGCATACTTTGCACCTTTTTCTTTGAAAGGGTGCCTTCCATGAGTCTGGGGATGGCTTTGGCCCCACTTAATCCCTGTGATCCACTGATGGGTCGGTGGGGAGAGATCTTCCTGTGCCAAGGTGGTGGCGAGAGCAAATTTTGCTATAGTGAGGATGATTTCTTGGCGTGATGGGACCGAGAGGTACCAGCTCTTCAGTAGTTCCCATATGCGGGCATAGACTTCCGTAACGATCCTGAGCTGGCTCTTCCTCTAGGACCAACCTGGGGAGAGATGGGTAAGTTTTTTTTTTGAAAAATTATTTAATTTTTTCATTTTATATACATGATTTTTATGATGAGTTTGAGATACTGAAAATAAACTGTCTTTTGCAGATGTAGGGCCAGTGCGTCCTGAGGAACATCCTCGTACCTTTGTCCTCCCAGTCATAGTTGGTGAAGCTGATGCCATGTTGGCAAACATTGAGGGGAAGATGAGTCGATTGACTCACGCCATACCTACTTACAAGATCGAACGGATGTCGCTCTCTATGCAGGAGGATGTTGTAGGTGTGCCCCCGGCTTGGATTAGGCTACTTAGAAAAGTAGCTAGGCTATTAATCTGCTATAGAGAGGCTATGGCAGAGATGGAAGAGGCAGTAGAGGCCCCTCCTTCTCCCTACAGAGAAGAACATATGTATATTTTTTGAGGCCATCGATCCCTTTTGTATTATAACAGTGTGACAAACTTATGACTCAAACTCATAATATTTTTTGATACAACTTTATATATAGTACCGATGTTATTTACATGTGTGTTCTTGTCTTTATGTGTGAATTGCTTATTATGGATGTGTATGATGTAGATGCCAATATAGAACGTAGTTTGCATATGAATCAACAAAAGCATTTAAATTTCTTGGAATATGTTGATATGTGATGTAATCAAACTATCTCTCAAGTAACTTAACTTGCAAAAACTGACACGGCAAAATAGGATCTCTAACCTGATAAACACCCATTAACTGAAACACAACTAGCTGTGAGTCAAGCCTTACCTACAAATGTGAAACGCCATGAAACCAAGCATCTCGGAGTAACTCTATGACCAAACTGTATTCAGCCACATTGTTCGTTGTGGGACCCAAACAAGCCCCTCCCGAAGAGACCAGTTGGCCAATCGGTGAGTAAATAACCCAAGCAGCTGCAGCCAATTGACAGGTGTGGCAGCTAGCGCCATCAACAAACCTTATAAAGTGTTCAGTCGACATCTGAAACAAAAAGCAATAGACACATAAGACGTAATGACAACTACAAGTAAATCTAACTCTACAAAATGTACAACTATAATACATGAAAAAGCACAGAAGCCTAAGCATAGTACTTCTTCAAGTAGAGCCCAGGCTCTGGCAGCTTATTACCTTCATAATCTGTTAACTCGTATGCACCCTTCTTCAGAACCTTAGAAACTATGTAAGGGCCGAGCCACATGGACTTAAACTTTCTAGCCCCTAAAGGTTCCTTGTCTTGATCGTAAAGAAAAACAAGGTCTCCTTTGAGAAAAACCCTAGGTTTGATAGACTTATCGTATTGGCCCTTGACTCAATTCTTATGTACCTCGTTTGCTGTGAGCACATCGCGGCGCTGCTCATCAATATGTTCTAAATGAAACAAACATTCTTCCAAGACTGAAGTGTCAGGTAGTAGTTGGACATCCAACTTCAAGGAAGGAATCTTGCACTCAACCAAAACAACTACTTCTATCCCATGCACAAGTTGAAAGGGATAGAACCCGGTAGCGGTCTTCACATTCGCTCGATATGGCCAAAGAGCAGGGTACAACATGATGTGCCAGTTGGTTCGACTGGCATTAACGGTCCTTTGTAAAATTATTTTCAAAGTTTTATTAACCGCTTCGACCTGACCATTCTCCTGTGGATAGAATGAAGACGAATGTTCCTGCCGAAAACCTAACATGGTGTACAAATCGGTCATCATGTTGTTCTAAAAGTGACGACCGTGATTAGTCACAATATCTTTGGGTATACCAAATCTTGAAATGATCTGGTTGAATACAAAATAAGCAGTCATTTCTCCATCTGCTTTAACAGTAGGCATTGCCTCGGCCCACTTGGTAAAGTAGTTGACGGCAACAATGATATGATGATGGCCTCCAACCAAAACTGGATTACAATTCATAAAATCAATCCCCCACTTGGTGAAGGGGCCTGCTATGATGACAAAATGGAGAGGAGCTGGGTGTGCTCTCATTTTCTTGGTGAAAAACTGACATGGATGACAACGTTTCACTGCTTCCATACAATCTTTAAAGATCATGGGCCAAAAATAACCGGCATGCAGTATTTTCTGTGTTGTTGCCAATCCGGAAATATGACCCCCACAAGCTCTACTGTGATCATCATTCAATACTGATTCTTCTTCCTCTAAGGTCAAACAACGGCGTAAAATGGAATCTATCCCACGTCTATACAGAGTATTAGAAATGATGAGATAGTTTTTCGCATGAATCTTAAGTTTACGTCGTTCATCCCTAGAGAAAGTGGTGGGACACCTCAAAGTCTGGAGATATACCAAAATATCCCCATACCATGGGTTAGAGGATGCAATGAGAAAGATATGTTCATTCAGGAATGATGACTCTTCCTCAACGTGTACTATGTCACTCAAAAATTCAGAAATCAGTTCGGCAAAAACCAGTGACTTCTTTGACTTAGCAGACTGAAAAACCAAGTCAAATTCCTGCAAGATTACAATCCATTTATTGAATTTCCCACCGATGATCCATTGAGTGATAAAATATTGAAAAGGATTGACCTCTGCAATCACAGTGGTGGTTTGCAATAAGATATAGTGACGTAGCCTCTAGACAGCATGGACAACAGTTAATGCCAACTTCTCCACATAGGAATACTTAATCTCAGGAGCTATCAGGGCGCGTGACAGATAATAAAAGACATGATCTTGGAGCTTGTCATCCTCCTGAACAAGTACTATGCCAATTGTGTATATTGATGCCACCAGATATAGTAGGAAATCCTTCGTATAGTCTGGCAGGCTTAACAAGGGGGCTGATAATAATGCCTTTTTCAAGGCCTCAAATGATGCTTGAGAAGCCTCATCCCACAGAAAGTAGGTGTCTTGTTTAAGCAGTCTCATGAAACCTTTTGTAATTTTAGCATAGTTAATGATGAAGCGTCATAAGAAGTTGGACATGCAGTGCAAACTTTGAAGTTGTCTCAAGGTGCGAGGAGGAGGCATATTTACAATCGCCTCAACTTTTAATGGATCAACCATTATGCCACCACTGGATACTATGAAACCCAGTAATCGTCCAGACTCGACGCAGAAAACACATTTTTTGGGTTTGAATTGAATCTTGTAGTATCTACATTGCTCAAACACAAATCTCAAGTGATCTGGATGGTCCTATCTCTTGCGAGATTGCGTTGGGAGATCATCCAAATAGGGTTTAACTACATGCTTGATGTCATGAAAAGCGAAGTTCATTTCCCGTTGAAAGGTATCTCCAGCATTCTTCAAGCCAAATGGCATCTTCCAATAGGAAAAGGTTACCCAAGGAAAAATGAAAGCTGTCTTGTGCTGGTCTTCGAGTTTGATTTGTATCTGATTATATCCCGAAAAACCATCCATGAAAGAAAACATTTCATGGCCCGCATACGCATCGATGATCTGATCAATAAACGGCGTGGGGTAGTTATCTTTAGGAGAAGATTTATTTAGGTACTGGAAGTTAGTGCAGACTCTAATGGTTCCTTTCTTTTTTTTCTAACGGAACAGGATTTGAAACCCATTCCATCATAGCAATCGGATAGATGAATCCAACTTTGAGCAATTTCTCTACTTCCACCTTAATGGAAGCTG
The DNA here is from genome assembly GCA_027924585.1 of Larix kaempferi. NCBI lineage: Eukaryota > Viridiplantae > Streptophyta > Pinopsida > Pinales > Pinaceae > Larix > Larix kaempferi. Next base: position 3,373,570 of record BSBM01000451.1, on the reverse strand, counting down.
CTTTTCGAGGGTTGACTGGATGGAGCTTCTGTCTCACAGGTTTAGCGTTGGGGTACGTTGTGATGACATGCTCAACAATGGTAGGGTCGATGCCTTGCATCTCCTTGTAAGACCAAGCAAAAACATCGCGTAATTCTTTAAAGAGATTGGTATACAAAATGATCTCCTCAGGAGAACATTATGCTCCAATGAAAATATTTTCCACGACTCCAAGTTTGATGGAAATGTTGATTGGAATAGTTCTCGATATATTTTCCATATTCCCTTTGGCATAAATAGCTTTTGAAGTATAAGGGATAGCGGAAAAATCAACACTCCCACCGGGTCTCATAGAAAACTCACCTCTCTCTTTCCTGTCCAGATCGGGAAGAAAATAAGACCTTTGGTGCATGTGTTCCCAAGGATGATCCAAGCCAATCATTGCTTCCAAAATAGCCTCGTCGGAAGGAAAAACAGTGTCTAGACAATCAAAAGAGTGGATGGAGTCCACCGACCATGCAGGTGCATAGTCCATATCTGACTCGGAAGATACCAACGGAGTCACGATATGTTATGTTGCAGCATGTTGTGAATCTAAGTAGGCCACCTCTGCAACAGATAGGGGCACAACTAGTTCTGATTCGGTGGGGAGAATCCATGGATATGTCGTAGGACAGACCGTGAAAATCTCAAATGATGAACATTCTTCAGAACCAATAAAATGAACAGGAGGAGGTAGGTCAAAAGTGCCCATTAATGACCCATAAATCCCTACTCCTAAACTCTCACTAACTGGGTGAGACTGATCAATCATCGACATTGTTGAACACGACGTAGCCTAGTTGTTCTTCCGAGAAAACGAAAGTTGGACAACAGTAATGATATTGCCTTCGTGAGGGAACATTATAACTCGGAAAATAGACGATGGTACTGCTTGCATTGCATACGTCTAGCTCCTACCTAACAACAAATTGTAGTCAAGTGGAGCATCCAGAACTTCAACCTCTAGAGATACTTTCTTACCAGCCAATTCAACTTCAAATGATGATAAGACCCCGTGTGGATGGATCGATCTTCCATCAAAGGAGTTAAGAAAAGTGTTCGAGGGAGCTAACTCAGGTTCGCCCAAAGCCTTCCAGCAAGAAATGGACATTATGCACGTAGACGCACCCTCATCTACAACAACTCGTCCAATGGTCTCGGGACGATGGATTACCTTTATTTGGAGAGCGACGTGGTACGAAACCAGTATTTGATATTGGACATATCAAAATGAGCAAGAATATTGGATGAGTCTATGCTCCCAATCGCTGCGAGAAGTGCGCTGCGTTGTAATGGAAAACTTTGCAGTACTTCTAAAGTGAACATAGCATAGGGAGTTTGGGCTAAATCCTCCACAAATTGTAGTTAGGAGCAGCCTGCGCGTTGGGGTTGTTTACAGCCCATTTGAAGATACCTTTCAGAATCTTCAACAGCGGGTCCACTGGTTTCTCGATGTGGAGAGGGGTAGATGAATCAGGAACATCTTTATCCTTCTACTGCGGATCCGGGGTATAGTTTCTAGCTCAAGTTTGTAAAAGCACGTCCGAATTAACCATAATGATAAACGACTAATCAGCTGAGGCACGAGGAGTGCCCCCAGTACTGGAGTTTCTAGAAGCTGAACCTTGTCCATGTGCGAATGGGTCCTTTAGGAAAGCTGGTTTCTTATCAGGGAGAAACTTCAGGGCTTCTTCCATCAGAGGGCATTGATGGGTAAGGTGGTCCTCTTTGCATAGCTTGCAAGGGAACTTCACTTTCTTTTTCTCTTTTTTTCCCTCCTCGACAGTTTCTGTGTTTTTGGGATTGGTGGTTCCCCTCCCCTTTCTTGCCCTTATTTTTGTTGTTGGGCTACCGAGTGCCCTTTTGATTCATCTGCACTTGTTGTACATATTCCATTTGTGAAGGGGAGGCTGCAACTGAAGTTGCTTCTGCAGCAGACTGTTTGACAGACAAGGCGTGAACCTGCTTAGTTAAAGCATCAAACGCTGTAGAATCTACTGAACCCACAATGCCATCAACATTTGGTCCAAGATTGGGTTTACCTAGATCAGTGTTAGATCATGATGCATCAGGAATAATCTCATATAAGAGCCTAGAATGAGCATATACAAGGTCAAGCTGTTGGGTTCTTAGGATAGCTTCCTCTTCGGAGGACACCCCAGAAGTTGCTACTTCCTTATAAATATATGGAAGGAGTGATTTGAGATACCACTCTAATAGGAACTCTGGAGGGATGTCAGCTTTAATGAGCCTCTTCCTCCTCCACCACTCCTGGATATGGTTAGATAAGTGAGTGGCTTTGTTCTATCGAAAGGTTGATAGAAGGTCTGTGCCAGCACCGTACCGGACAGAGAGTTGAAAGTGATTCAGAAAAATAGTAGCTAGATCCCAAAAGGTGCCATAAGCAGCTGCGGGCAGTTTGATATACCATTTAGCTGCAACACTTGTCAAGGTTCTCTTAAAGAGCCTTAATCTAATGGAATCATCGTTCAACAAATTAGAAGAGAACCAGAGATGGAAAGTAGTCACATGATCACCGGGATCTTCCCCAGTCTTTCCTAAAAACTTTGGAATGTATGAAGGCAGCTTGGTCGGGACAGGTGACCATGCGGGGTGATGCCACACCGGATCGTTTGTGAGCTTTGAAAGGTCTGGCAGATTCAGATTTGCCAGAAAAGGTAAACGCAGTCTTACCAATGGAAATTGGTTAGCAGGATTCTGGTAGGGGGAACCTCCCAAAACTTGATTCGTCTACTGTTGGTTGGGGTTTCCCCTAGCCAACGATTCTAAAGTAAACGCATTGTTGAAATCGCCCCAACCATAAGAAAGAGGGTTTCTTCCCTGAGTGTGTGTCCATTGCGGCTGGGTGTTAGACCCTCCATAATGTGGGTTAAACATGTTACCGCCTCCTCCACTGAATAGTGAAAAAGGGATATCCCTACAGGTATATTAGATGTATGTACGTTAGATGACTGTACATTATGACCTATGTAGGGGTTAAACCCGGGCATGGATGTAATGGACGACAAAGGCATCGAGACTACTACAGCTGTGGATAGAGTGGGCATCGAGCCTACAAAGGGCATGGAGGGAGCTATGTTCCCTCCAAACCAAGAAAAACCTAGATTGAACGAAGTAGTTTGCGGAATATCCTGGAATTGTTGCATAAAGGGAGATAAAGTGAACGACATCGAAGATCCCCATGTGACAAGGATATTAAAAGGTCCAATAGTAGCACTGAAAGAGGTAGCTGTTGTTGAAGGTTGAGAACTAGACATACCTATGGAACTAGTGCTAGAATTGATAGGTTTACCTGAAACAGAGGTAGCCTGTAATGAGGTCGATGTTGACGGGGTTTTGAAGGAATGAGAGAGAACTCTCGAAACCATAGTTGCAGAGGGAGTTTGGGGAACTCCCTGCTCATCTTCAGGGTTAGCCATAGAATGACCAGGAGTAAACCAGTATGCACTATACTTAGGTTGGCTTAGAGAGTCTACAGTTACCAGTAAGGGATAGTTGGGTCCAGTTAGGGGGAAGGTTGAAAGGAGTGCTAAACTATTGCGAAGTTAAGTCCTCAACCTCAACAGTATCAAAGACATGTTGATCCTGAATTAAGATCGGTGGTTCTCCAGGTGCTTCAGTTTCGCCCGTCAGTTCGTAAGAACCACGGGAATCGGTCCTTCGGCATCAAGGTGGTGGTGGAGGCTCCATAGTGTGTGGTGGAAGGTTTTTCAACCTTCGTGACCTATGGAGATATTTTTCCTCCACAGCTAAAAGGCAAACTAAGTATAAAACCTAGTGGTCACTACTCGACTAAGGAGCAAACATCATACCACTAAAAATTCCTAAGGTGATCAAGACCAAGCAATAAAAAGTTGATACTATCAAGAAATAGTCTGGGATGATGAGGGCCCAGAACAAGTTAATAGAGTATAGACAGTCAGTTACACGGTGTCCAATGGAGTTCCTCTTGGTGCAAGCATTTGAATCACCAAACCACCCCTCTCGGGATTACTGCCAAAGGGTTACCTTCCGCGTCTGTCCGAAGTGAAGTGAAAATATCCTTCCACTCTACCTGTGAAGAATCCTAAATGGTTGAGATACTAAGGATACCAAAGATACGAAAATACTTGGGGGGACAGTCGTCAGTATAGCCGAGACACATCGGTAGGGTAGCAAAGCCCGAAATACAAAAGCACTTAAAAAGTACTAGAGGATACCCATACGCGAAACAACTCTGTTATAAGCACAAAAGGAAATTGAGGGGTTATCCTCAATAGTTCCAGTCTCACACGACCTCGTGCTTAGCTCTGGTTTCAGTGGAGTTTCCCAAGATATTTTGATATCAGTGGATTTACCTAAAGATAGTCTCACCACGATTGTTGAGTAATGTAGCGATTTCGGGCAGTTTAAGGTGATTTATGCCGAAATCCTAGCCTAAGCTAGTTGATGTAGTGACAAACCCTAAAAAAGAAAAAGTTACTAATTTATTTTATTAATTCTTTTTAGAGGCTTTTCTTACTTAGGGTAGTGATGTGTGTGGTATGGTTTTATGACAGAAAGTAAAGTGTGTCTAAATAATGCATAAAACTTCATAAGAAACTCTTTTTCGTTTATTGTTCTTTCAAAACAGAAAATAAGTAATCCTAAGCATAATTTTTTTTCAATTTTCTTTTAAAATTTCAAAGCAAGAAAATCTATGCTACTTCAAAAAGTGATGATAAACCTTACAACTAAGATACCAATTTCACTTTGATCTTTTCTTCTACTTACAAAAGAAAATGAATCAGAAAAAGGAACAAGTACGATCTAACGAAAGTGTGGGTAAAGAAAAAGACCTAATGGCTTAAAACAATCAAATCAAAAGACTTGAGAAAGACTCGACCTACAGAGTTGTTTCAATGAACGAACTCTAGGGTTGGAACAAGATGTAAAAGAAAATAAGGTAAAGTTGATGCATGCAACAGAAAGACAAACCAAGAGGCTACTCCGAAGCACCAAAACCTAAGAAAAACATCTGCCAAACAAGTAGGGTAGGCAAGCAAACCAAAAGTGACTCTACCACCACACAAACTCAAAGGAAACGTTATTAAGAAAGCTTCAACTAACTCAGACTGACCTGAAAAGAAACTCAGAAGGCATCCAGACCAACTAAACTTTCAAAACCACCCTAAGAAATCAAACTGGGATCAAACCCTAGAAAATAAAGTAAATCTCAGTAAAAGTGTGCAGGTATTGTAGTAGAAAACAAGCGTTGAGTGCGCAGGTCTGCAGAAGTGCAACTAGAGTCTAGGGCAAGAAGTGTGCTACTGTGACTAACAGAAAGCCATGCACAAGTTCAAAAAGCATGAAAAACAGGAAAGACACCTAAAAAAGAGTGCTGAAGTAGGTAAAGCAAATCAAAGGACTTTCAAGAGGTAGACAAGACTCAAAAACAGACAAAGATGTGTCAGTGATCAGCCAAAGAAGCAAGGCAAATGCCAATAGTAGACCAAAAATCCTGGAATCCAAACCCTAGTGCAATATTTAGACTTACAGGAAAGTATGCTTTTGTATGGTATAGGAACCAACGCCTACAACAAGAAGTGTGCAGGTATGTCTCAAAGAGACATGCGCACAAGGCAGAAAGTGCGCTTCTGTATGCACAGAAGACTAGTGCATAGGGATTGAAAACAAAAACAAAAATCTTTTCTCAAAAAAACTGAGATGAACCAAGTTAATAAGAAACATAAAAGAAAATTATAAACCTCTCAGAAAATCAACTAACTACAAAAACTGAAATAAAACCTAGCAAGGTCCCTAGGCAGAAAATGGAATAGGTGCTCCCCAGCGGAGTCACCAGTTCTGTTGTGCAGGAAAATACCTTATAGTGGGAGGAATGACTAGCGCACGGTATGCAACTCTTGTAGTTAGCAACCAACGTTTGCAACATTTCGATGTATGTGCGCGGGTTGTACTGAATAGCACCAGCGTTTAGAACACGAGATGACTGTGGCAAGAGTAGTGCACACATAGTGAAAATTGTAGAAAAAATATGTTTTTAAGTTGAAGAGTGTGACTTCAGCAATAACTCATCCAAGGTCAATCCAACTCTTCCATCCATAGTGTCCTTTTGTGTGATCGACACGACAATGTGATCACGGACGGAGAAGTGCATATTTGACCTATAACACATGCCATTATCTAGTGACATAATTCCCAAGGGAGACTAATTTGAATTAGTATCAGCCTAGAAAGGTCCACTCCACCCGATCATATGCCTTTGCTAGATCCAATTTAAGGATGATGGATTTTAAGCGCTTATTCTTTATGTTGTGCAAGGTCTCCTGGGCCACCCCGACATCATCCAATATTTGTCTGTCATGAAGGAATCCAAATTTCTCATCGGAGATATACTTTGATAAAATAGGCCTTAATCTGGATGAAATGATCATATATATAATCTTGTAGATCAAGTTACAGAGTGAAATTGGCCTAAAGTCTTTGAAATCAATAGGGCAAGAGATTTTGGGAATAAGAGCTATAAACATTGAGTTTATCGCCCAGATACCGGACCTGTAACATGAGACTCTTCCACAACAGGAAGAATATATTGACTCATAATATCAAAGAAAGATAAGAAAATTTCAACCGTCCAACCATCTAGACCCATACTTTTTGATTTGGAAAATCCCTTCAATACTGCTTCCACTTCCTCAGTAACCACTGGCTTAAACATGTTATTTCCTTCCCCTTCTGAGAAGAATCTAGGATATTCTTTAATGACTTTGAACTGCTCCAGCAAAGACAAAGAATTAGGGTCATGGTAAATATTTTCAAAATATGTGGAGTTATCCTTATGTAAGTCTTCAAGGGAGGATCTCATAATCCCCTCAAAGTCTTTGAGCTCTCAAATAGTATTTCTAATCCTTCTGTTCTCCACAAAAAGTTATGAAAAAAAATGGTATTTGAATCACCCTCCTCAATCCAGATTGCCCTGTTTTTCAACCTCTAGGATTCCTCTTTGAATTTTAAAATATGAAGTTTCTTTCTTTCCATATCCAAAAGGGAGAGTTGTTTCACATGTGAGATGGAACCAATAATATTTGACGTGGAAATGACTTCAATCTATGCTTCAATGTTGACCGAATCTTGTTTCAATTCTTTCTTCTTTTGACTTTCCCAAATAACCATAGCCTCTTTAAGATGTTTTAATTTTTGAACCAGTGAATCCATAGCTGATGAACCCACCATGATAGGGACCTTCGACCATTAGACCCTCACCAAATCGATATATGTTTGATCTGTGAGCCTTGCATGATTAAATTTAAAAGGAACCTTTTGCCAACAGCCTTCCACCTCAAATTGAAAAATGACTAGTTGATGATCAGATATTCTACTAGAATCCACCCAAGATCCGTACTTAAACAAAGTGTCCAATAAACCCTTAGACACAAGGAACATTTCTAATCTCTTCAAGATTGAATCCTGGCCACATCGCCCATTCCTCCAAGTGGGACACAATGACAACGACTCAATATCAATAAGGTTAACTGATGAAAACAAGTTTGAAAAATAAGGACCCATCGGATCAATTTTGGAATGATGGCCTCATACCTTCGAGGATGACATAGTAATATATAGGTCCCCCATATGTATCAGGTCAAGCAAATCCAATATATTTTGTTCATGGATGCAATCCCTAAAAACTCACCTGTCAATATATAGACCATAACAGTTGATAATATTAATAGATCTGTCAATACCATCTATTCTTCCAGAGAGGAGAATACCAACCGAAGTTTTAAAAGACTTTATATTTTTCTTCTATGGATTCCAAGCCGCCAAAAGTCCCCCCGACTTCCCAACCGCATCAATGGAACATATCTCCCAAGATAGTTTTAAGGCCACAAAAAGTGCCTAGCTCTTTCCCCACACATCATAGTCTCTTGTAAACAAACAAGATCCAGATTGATTAATTCCAAGAATATCTTTAGGGTGAGTTTTTTTGGGAGGCCCCCCACTCCCTTAATATTTAGCAAGAAAAAAATCATTTTTTAACCCTTGCAAGGGATTTAACATCTCTAAGAGCCCTAGAGTCTGAAGAACGTGAGATATCCACAGAATTCGCTAGGTTGGCCTCACGTGAGAAACCTTTTTCCTTTTTTTGATTTATTTTTCCTAGGACTTCTTTTTTTTATAGTTGAAAAACCAGAGTCAATCCCCCCGTGTCTATCCCCCTTAACCAATGTTTTATGAGGAAAATGTGCCTCATGTGACTACTAAGGCATATCCTAGACCTGGGGGATTGCCTCTTGTACAACAACCTGGTTCCCAATATAAGATAGGATATGTTCATCTTAGCAACCTCACAGAAAGAAGGGATGTGAATATTGGATTTATGCATCGAGGCATCTGAAAACCCCCATCTTTTACGGGCTAACCCCAATGGGCGGTTCTGATATATTAATCGCCATCGACTAAAAAAAAAGGAGTTGTTTGTAACAAGAACAGTTTCATCCCCCGATGAAATGAAATCACCCACACCAACGGCATCACCCACCCCTCCCTCTTCAAAAAAAAGTATATGAGACAAGAGCCATGGGACTAGATAAATGATCTTGATTACTACCTAGAGAAGCTTCCAACTTGGAAGATGAGAGACGACCAGGCCTAGAAACCTTGATCGACTCATATTTAAAATCTAGAGATTTTATAAAATCTTTTTCCAAATCTGATAGAGAAATAAATAGAGATGGGTAATTTAATTTGATCTTACCAATTAAGTGTGAGCCCATATATGAACAGTCTGGCACCGAGTGGAGAGGCAAAGTTGTAGAAGGATCCGATGCTAAGTCATCATCTAGCCCTTCACTATCATATGAGGACCAATTTATAACATCTTCCTCAATGCCATCACTCGCCGAAGAGGAGAGAGGAGTCTAACATTTTCGCCAAAGATGACCCACAACCTTACAGGAGGAACACCTAAAAGGGATGCCTTCATAATCTATCATATGAGAATAGGATATATCCTACCAGTCAATATTCAGAGACTGAATCAATCACTTGATACAACAACTTCAACAAGCATGCAGCAAACTTGTTTGTCCACCCCTTTCAGCAGTGAGTCACTGACATAGAGAAAACAACCCAACTGGTTACCAACTGCCTCAAACACAGCCTTGTTCTAGATCCCTAGTGGGAAACCCCGTAGCAAAAACCAAAAATGGCAATAATGAATAAGTTCCCTTTCCAAGTCGAACGTCATATGCCATTTCTTCAACATGAGACTACCACTGTCTTTAAGCCACAAATTTCGAAAGACAAACAATGCATAAGCCTCCTGCCGAAACTTAAACCCATACCAACCCTTAGGAAGAATAGGTACCTCTTGGTAGTAACTCTAGAGATGTCCCCAAACACGCACAACCCACCGAGTGATTTCCTTTTTGTTCATAGCTTTATAACTGAATTTTCCCACCAGTGCAGACATACCATAGTCTACAATCTGATCTTCAAGGAAAATATCTCGACCTACTGTCATTGTTTGCTATCCAGGGCGAGATTTCTAATTGAATAAGTGTAAGAGAGATGATTATTCTAATTGAATAACAATATTTATTTTTTTTAAAAATGCATTGGTTATCTTTGATTTTTTAATAAATAGCATGTTAATTGTTTTTTCTTTTTAAAACCAAAATTAACAGTAAAACCCAACCAAACAAACTCCAGCCATGTGTTGATAAACATAAAGCTAAGCACTAAATTTTGTGTGATATATTTTTTGGATGCACATATCCCAATATAAACCCTAGTTCGTTTCAAATGTGAGAGTCCTCGTTTTTAGTAGAAGCCTCGCGAGAAGTATGATCCATTTTCTATGCAAGATACTCTTCATAATGACCTAAGAACGACTGTAAGCATGCATTTCCAAAATAAACAACACTTACAAACAATTATTATGTAATGTAAGCAAACTTTTCATTTTTAACAAACATTTCACGGCAATGCATTTTTTGAGTGAAACATTTAATCCCGGTCATAGAAAAATAGAACAATGACAATTTGCAGTTTGTATCTTTATTATTATTATTTTAATTACTAAATGGGTAAGAGATTATAAATGGTGCTCTATTTTGAATAGTCACACATTTTGAGTTTGGTTAGTATTAGATATTTCGAGTTACACTAAATAGGTAAAATGGTTTCTTTTGCAAATGTGATTTTTAGGATTTAATTAAGATTTAATTAGATAAAATTTAAACTTAATTTTAAGATAGGGATTAATTGCTTTGCGGTTATTATTCTTGTTTAATATTATTCTTCTTTAATATTGTAGTTAGTTTTATAGAAAAATAAAAATATACTTTCATTATAATAACATGTTTAGGATTGTATATATAGATAAAATAAAACTTTTATATGTGTGAAAACGTGTTTATATAATGAGTATAAAACTTGTATTTGTGAAAACTTGTTTAATATTTGATACTTATAAAAATTGTATACTAGCATAGCTACTTAACTTGTGGTCAGTGAATGTCCTGGATGGGGTGACATCAAGACAGGCCTAGCAGATTAAGGATGATTAGACGAAGGTCAAGTTAGAGGCGGCGTATGAGGCAGAGGGGCGTTTCTCACACTCCCCCCTTAAGAGCTAGCACATGCCGCGTCAGTTGGATCATTCAATCCTCAATGATGGCAAAGGGAGGAGGAAATGTGTCAAATACCCTCCCATCTGTCCAATTCCGGTAAGGGAACATGATACCAATCTGTGGGGCTAATCCCATTCATTTAATTCATAGTCATAAAATTCAAAGGTGTGCAGATGCAAATCAATTTAACATGCACAGCGGAATAAACACCATCCACTCACAATTCACAATTTCCATTCAATTTAACACATTGTAGAATTAAATACAAACAGAGAATATACTTATCTCACTGTAATGTTGTCCCCAACAACTAGCTATGTCGCTGCAACGTTCCTCCCAACCGTAGGTCTCTTCCTAGCCTGTATTATTTCAACATTCAGAGACCACCCCTGAGATGGGCATGATATCTACAAGGAAAAGGGGACTCTCAAGCTCATCACAGCCAAAAGCAATGGATACCCATCTCAACCCCAACATTTCTTAACACACAACAACTCAAAACTGAGCATGGATATTCATAACAGCAAAATCCCAATTGTTGGTATGAGGAAAAACGCGGGCAGCCAAAACGAAGTGATAGATGGTGAATCAAGCCAGGGAAATCAAATTCGTTTTTAGAAAATGTCCATGGGAATTCAAAGAGCCACAATGGTCTCTACAAACCCCCAAATCATGCTCTCTCCTTCCCAACAGGTATGTAATACAAAAACGAGTTCCCAGCAATGCCAAAAGGGAGGAAAACACTGGAAATCAGTGGACAAAAATGCCCAGGCAGCTCCCAACAGGTCTGCAACACAAAAACGCCCTCTTCCCAGCTAGAAGACCCAGAGAAACCAGAAAAACGTGGCTGGAAAACACCCAGGCAGTTCCAAAAACGTGAGAGGGGAAAAACTCCTCATGGGTAATGGCTTAGGGAGCAAATCATGGCTGTTTTCTTTCCCAATAAGAAAAAAACACGATTTTCCATGAGGGTGGCTTGCCCATACTCGAATTTGGACAGCCATACCTCCCAAATCCCCAAGGCATTAACTACGTCACCCAACTCTTGGGAGAAATGAATGATTGGGCACCAAAGTCAACATGGGTAGTTGATGGTTTGATGGGTTCTCTCATTGACACTTGGCTTGAATTCATTGGCTCAAGGGTTTGAATATTTCCCTCCCAATTCCTTATAATATCATGCCCCCATCTCTTGTTGCATTGCATAGCTAGTTGTGGGTATTTATATTAAAATGCATATTTACAATTCCCATGGCTCACTAACACATGGGTTAAATAATACCAACATACTTTCCTCTTCAAGGTCGAGTGTTCACTAACGGGGCCTTGGCCTTGAGCTCCACACTAGGAACCATACATAATATGCATACAATATTTACATGATAGCCCAAAATATTATAAGGGTAAAAATGGGGGTATTACATTCCCTCCCCCTTGGAATAACACCGTCCTCGGTGTTCCATAACTTGGGAATACATACATGCTTTATATATGTCCAAAATTCACAAAATGTGGCAGGTTTGTCCTGCATTTCATCATTTACTTGGGTTTTTAGGACCAAGTCCTTTGGCCTTCACAAACTATTCCTACTGGCTGGGACCTTCTAGCTCTGCATGAGGACATTGTTCCAAAACAATTTCTTCATTTTCTTTACCTTCCAGCTGGTCCACAAACCTGGAAAATTTACGGCTGCTACCCTCTTGATGTTCTCTTGTTGGGAAGTCGCAAGGGAAATGATTTCTGCCACATCCCCAACATTTCACTGGTTTCTTTACCTTTTCCTGATCTGATTCCTTTGAGTCTTCCCACCTGGAACGTTTCTTAATCAGTTGATTGGATGAATGCTTCTTCATTGATCCACTTTCCTTTCCCTTACTGACTGCTCCCATAATGATTTTTACCCCTTTTTGCAGACAAATAGAGTCCTGCAAAATCTCGTGGTTCATCTCATTCTGTTGCCTCTGTAGCTTGAGAATCTCTCCAAGATTTTCTTGGGTTTTTGCAATTGTTTGAAGAAGACTTTCAGCCAATTCTAATAGCCCTGGGTCTGCTGCCATGGTCAATGTGCACAGCTGACCACTCTTCACTTACTAGCAACACTTGCTTGTGTCTGCTGCAACCAATTGTTTCAATTTCTCCCTGTGAAATTTATCATGGAAGCTCTTTGTTAGGACAAGCATAATATAAACATTAAAATTAGTCAATTATTTCCCAATTGACATGGAACGTCCATGCTTCACTCATGCGACTTCTAAATTTTTTTTTTTCATGCTTTCCCAACATACACATGATCTCTTTCATGTTCATCCTTTCGCAGTGAAATAACTATTTTAGCATTCACAATTTAATTCAAGCAAATAAACACATTCTTCTTCTAGTCATGACATGCATTCAACAATTCTTTGTTTTATAAATGCATCAATAAAAAGGAAAGAGAAGAGTAAGAGTTTCTCCCTCTTAGTCTTGTTTTATTACGGAGCTATGACATCACTGTGGTTTCATGCTCCTTAGTCTCTTTCACTTTAATGTGAATGCTTGAATTGCCCTTTATTGGCTATGACACTTAATGTCTAAGGTCTGTCTAATGCTTTTCAACTTGGGTACCCCTTCCCATTCTGCTTACAGAACCTCTGGTTGCTAGGACCCACTCATGTTCACTAGCACCATCTTTTATTACTGCTCATATTGATCTCTTTAGGATGGTCATATGTCCATATGCATCCCTATGATGCCTTCCTGGTCCTTGCTTCCAACAATACCTACACTCAAACATTGAATCAATTCAAATGTTTAGTTTATTTCATAAGGTTTTTCTCTAAACAAGAGTTTGAGGAATCATAACCAAATCATATACACATGTATATTCACAAGCAAGAAGCTGCAAGATAACCAAATACTTATTTGTATTGGATGTCTTCACTTTATTCCACGTGATCCTTCTTTGCTTTACGAGCCTTGGATTTCCCATGGACACAATTAGGAATGTTGGGCTAGCACGTAGGCTACTCCACAATCATTCGAATAGGCAATTCTAGGCCAGTACGCTGACTGGTTTTATCAATTGTTTAAGGGGTATTGGGCCAGCATACACGCTGTTTCACAATATTAAATAGTGAATTCCCAACCAGTTACTCTCTGGATTTATCAATAATTTCATATCGCCCACTCATTTAATCTCTAGATTTACCAGTAATTTTATAGCGCTTTCAGGGTCTTGCTTTCCTGCAATGACCAAGGTTTCCAACAAAGAAACATTAGTGTATCAGCTTAATTGTTAGAAGACTTATACCTGAAATCTTCAAGACATAAATGAAACTGAATACTTATCTGTATTGTGCGTTTCCCTTCTGGTCCACAGTATCCTGCTTCGCTTCACAAGCATTAGGATCACCTATGGACTTGGATGTAGTTAATGCTTCAACAATACACCTTCATGCCAACTGGATTTACCAAGGATTTGGTGGTGCCCAACCAGTCCCATACCTGGTTGTCCCTCTCCATTGCTGAGCCAGCACATTCGTCTGGGTCATCGACCAATGGAAGGAAACTGCGCCACCTGACCATTATAGGTCAAGGCTCTACTATGGAGCCATAGGCATCTCATGGTTTTCAATCAGTCTTGGCGCCCACCTTCCTACTTCTATCCCAATAGAGATTTTGTGCCTTCACCAATGTCTCCACACCTTCTTGCACCACAACTCTTCATTCATACAAGGACATCACTCCTTCTCTGGTGCAAATCGGTGGTTCCTTTTAGGAACTTTATAGGTGACTTTCTTGACTGCAGGTTAGCATGACCCCACTCACACAAGGATGATACATCTTCTTATTACACAGCTCTTCAGGCCTGTCCATCCCTTCTGGTAATATTTCCTGTGAGCATAGAAAGGTTACCAATTTCTATACAGTCCTTTTGCGTACCCTTCTTCACTTTGCCTCTTAATGTGCAGTATCAATCTGCATCTGTGTAGGCTGACAACACAAGAAGGATAAGCAAGCTCATCAGTATTTTTGTTCAATTTTGTAACCATAATCCATATCATTCACTATCAAGTATTGAAACACTAGGAATGTGTCCATTCCCTTGGGGTGTAGTCAATATTGAAAACCCTATCATGACCCAACACCAGAAAAGGTGTGCACCCCCTTTCCGATGTGCGCCATGTAGGCCCTAATCATACTCAAGCAGACTGCAATGATATAAATAAGGTAGAGCATGCTCTGGATATTAACCCTAATAATTTAGACATGCATGTTCTTGTCTAGGGTCACAGAATACTCATTCATTTTGCAGATATATATCACATGCCTTCTGGGCATAGCTTTACCATCTCAGTCTCATGGTTTACCGACATGCGGTTTGGCTGAGATATTATCAATGGCGTTTCACCCGAAACCCATTTCCAAAGCATGGGGTATTTCCCATCTAGTTTGGCTTTTGCAGGCCATCACTCCTGGTCTTCCTGCAATGTGTCTTCCTGGCACATTTATCAAATAGCCAAACAGTTAGCAGCATTTAACAATAAAATTCAAATCTGATTTCTCTAATCAGTCAATGGCATTGCTAATTAAATTCAAGTATGAATTGCAATTCTGTCCTCTACGGAAATTGATTCGCTTAGCCATGAGTCTGTTCTCATATCGTTTGGCTCTTGCTCACGGTAGATTCCCATCTTCATCATGGACTTACCCATATTTTCCATGCCCAAAACAATCTACCTGAAATTTGAAACTTCCATCAGCCAAACGCTTTGTAAGTCTCTATGCATATAATATTTCATTGCTGCCATACTCACTGAAGCATTTTAATATCACCAAAATCATCTACTTCATGTGAATCATTACCATACTAGAGTGGCATGGTTTAATTACATCATTTTATGCAATCATCCTCTTGCATTCACGGTAGCTCATGAAATGCTCTTAGGATTGACAATAGTTCACCATTCCATCTATTATCTAGTTGTAATGAAACATACACCACAAGCATGCATTCACACAATGCATCTCAACATGTGCACATATACATATGCATGCACTTTTATATCACTCACATAATCTTTTAGTGTGCAATCACTCAATGTATAACCACAAGATTGTACACAATATTTTAATGCACATCTCCTCAATGCAACCCTGCATTAATTTATGAGTACTATGCATTCAAACATATTATGGCTTAACCATGTACTACCCTGATAGGGCCATAAGTCCTCACTTGCTTTGGTTGTTAAACTCACCATCGTCATGGCATGACATAATTTCATATGATTGCATTGAGATTTCTAAGCAATGATAGGGTGTAAGGATCATTGCCTTCACTTACCCATACCTCACCATACTTGGTAGGTTAATAATCCCATTTGGGCACTCAATACCATATGCAAACCAAATCATCGTAGTTCAAAACATAGTTGAAGGGATCTCACCAAATCCTCTTTCAACATTCATGCAATTAAGCACAAATAACCATTACCTCCATGGTTGTTATTAAAATCGCTTGATGTTACATGATCAGTTGGCCTCTTACCAAGGCTACTCAGTCATTTTTCCAACATCATGATCATGGACTTGGTGCACCATCCTCTCTTCATAAGGTCATTGGTCACGTGCAACAATGTCATCAACTTCTTTAGCCATGTTTTGATTGTATTTGTCCTACAACCAATGTGGACACAACTAATTATTAGCAACCACCATAATTATCTCAATTGGCTCATTGCATATGTGAAACCTCACTATTTTACCAATATGCAATTTCCTATTCATGCACAAACATTTCACATGCACTGTGCAATGTTTCTTAATATGCCTACTAGTGCATAGTCATGTCATCTATCTAATCTCTTGCAATTCAACATTCCTATGCCATAATTTATATGCACGACCACTTCAGAATTATAAATACAATATCAAGAGGGTAGTGGAGGAATTCTCCCTTCCAATTCCTCATTGTAGCATGGAATTTCCTCTTCCACATCATAGCTGATCCAATTTCATGGGCTCTCTACCATGCACACAAGCAATTATTAGCTATGATATTCTCACAAAGTAGAAATTCAATATATGTATTCGCATGTATAACATTCATTCATGATATTTTCCAAGCATACAATTATTATGTTATAAACATAAATGGTTTAAGGTGAGAGATTTCCCTTTCATCAGCGTTGCCTTACTGCTCCCATTGCTTTTCCGCAATGCATTTCCACAAACTTTCTATGCAATTCTTGCTTCTGTACTTCATACTTTCAACGATTGTCTCCAGGGGACAACGGGGGTCAAGGGGGCTTGCCCCCCCTTGTGGCTTCCGCCATTGTAGGGCGGGTCGAGGGCAGCGCCCTCATTTTTTGTTGTTGTTGTAAATCCTTTGATTTCGCGCAATCTGGTGCATAAGTTTCATGGTGATTTTCCATTTTCGGCACCTAAAAATCTCAGTGAAAAGCTGCTGCATTTTTCCCGTTTGGCGGACTTATCGAGCTCTCCTCCAACCGTGTCGCAGATATTAAGGTTAAAATTGTTGCGTTTGGCACGGATCCAATCGTTAATTTTTCCGCGGGTGGCATGAATCTTAACGTTATTTTTGCCGTTGCATCGCACAAATTATCCCTAACTTCGCCGCACGCGCACATAAAGTTAGCATAACTTCCGTTGCCGCAACCCTTAGGCAGAATTTCGAAACAATTAGAAATATTTGAGATTTTCTCTTCTTTTTAGCACAGAATTACCAACTTCTCCACTGACCGTGTCGCAAGAGATAAGGTTAAAATCTCTAACAGCTAACCCTGCGACCGCCGACCGCTTCCCTTTAGCGCAGAGTTAACAACTTCTCCGTCGACTGTGTCGCAAAAGATAAGGTTAAAATCTCCGACCACTAACCCTGCGACCGCCGACAGTGTCACAAAGTTAACCTTAACTTCTGTGCCCGCAAGCCTTCGTCGCTGTGACCGCGTCGCAGATTTTAAGGCGAAAATCATCACCGCACGCAAGCCTCCATCGCAACTTTTAAGCCTAAAATCCGCTGCCAGTGTTGCTACTTTTAACATTACTTTCGCCACGCGCATCGCAGATTTTAGCATTAAAATTCCCGCCGCTGCGCGCCGCAAAAATTAACGTTAATTTTGTCATCGCAGACTTAGCAGCAAACAATTAGAAAATTTTCAAATTTTCAAAAACAGTTAGAAAAATTAAAAATTTTTCCTTCTTCTTTCTGTGATGATCATTGCTCAATAGGAAGCATATTTAGAGATCATACTTCGCATATAAAAGAACAATAAAAAGATGTAATAAATTGCATCTCTTCATGTCAAAATAAAACAACAGAATAATATATAGATAGCAAGAGGTTGCGCCTCCTTTCTCTTCTCCATGGAGGCAAACAACAAATACAAAAACAAATTGCTACTGCATTGGAAACAATATAAAGTAAGCATTCAACCTGAGAAGGTATTTTCTCCCTCCTTCCTCACTTTCATAAGATGAAATCAATGCAAGCAGTTTTGCAAAAATCCCCAAAACAGTCATGGAAATGATTTTCCATCCTAATCAAATAGAAGCTATGAGATCTTCAGGTTTCTTTAATTCATTTTAATTCCAAATACTAAATATATATGCACACAATGATTTATATCTCTATGAAGGGCCCGATAGCCGTAGTGTTGAACCATGAGCTATGATACCACTCTGTCAAATACCCTCCCATCTGTCCAATTCCGGTAAGGGAACATGATACCAATCTGTGGGGCTAAGCCCATTCATTTAATTCATAGTCATAAAATTCAAAGGTGTGCAGATGCAAATCAATTTAACATGCACAACGGAATAAACACCATCCACTCACAATTCAAAATTTCCATTCAATTTAACACATTGCAGAATTAAATACAAACAGAGAATATACTTATCTCACTGTAATGTTGTCCCCAACAACTAGCTATGTCGCTGCAACGTTCCTCCCAACCGTAGGTCTCTGCCCAGCCTGTATTATTTCAGCACTCAGAGACCACCCCTGATATGGGCATGATATCTACAAGGAAAAGGGGACTCTCAAGCTCATCACAGCCCAAAGCAATGGATACCCATCTCAACCCCAACATTTCTTAACACACAACAACTCAAAACTGAGCATGGATACTCATAACAACAAAATCCCAACTGATGGGTATGAGGAAAAACGTGGGCAGCCAAAACAAAGTGATAGATGGTGAATCAAGCCAAGGAAAGCAAATTCGTTTTCAGAAAACGTCCATGGGCATTCAAAGAGCCGCAATGGTCTCTACAAACCCCCAAATCGTGCTCTCTCCTTCCCAACAGGTATGTAACACAAAAAGGAGTTCCCAACAATGCCAAAAGGGAGGAAAACATTGGAAATCATTGGAGAAAAATGCCCAGGCAGCTCCCAACAGGTCTGCAACACAAAAACGCCCTCTTCCCAACTAGAAGACCCAGAGAAACCAGAAAAATGTGGCTAGAAAACGCCCAGGCAGTTCCAAAAACATGAGAGAGGCAAAACTCCTCATGGGTAATGGCTTAGGGAGAAAATCATGGCTGTTTTCTTGCCTAAGAAGAAAAAAAACACGATTTTCCTTGACGATGGCTTGCCCATACTCGAATTTGGACAGCCATACCTCCCCAATCCCCAAGGCATTAACTACTTCACCCAACTCTTGGGAGAAATGAATGATTGGGCACCAAAGTCAAGATGGGTAGTTGATGGTTTGATGGGTTCTCTCATTTACACTTGGCTTGACTTCATTGGCTCAAGGGTTTAAATATTTCTTTCCCAATTCCTTATAATATCATGCCCCCATCTCTTGTTGCATTGCATAGCTAGTTGTGGGTATTTATATTAAAATGCATATTTACAATTCCCATGGCTCACTCGCACATGGGTTAAATAATACCAACATACTTTCCTCTTCAAGGGTGAGTGTTCACTAGCGGGGCCTTGGCCTTGAGCTCCACGCTAGGAACCATACATAATATGCATACAATATTTACATGATAGCCCAAAATATTATAAGGGTAAAAATGGGGGTATTACAAAATGAAGTGATGGCAGCTACACCACTTGTTATCGACGGGAGGGTATTAAGTGGGCATCTGGTCCCCAAGTGTAAGTACTCGACAACATTTGCAATGCTTCGGGTGTATATTTACAGACTACGACCTAGTGTGAAGGTGGTGGAGAAGGCATGACGATGGTGAGGGAGGGCTACCATGATCCAAGCCAGAGAGACCACTCTCGTCACATCCATAACAGAGAAATAGGTGGTGTTTCTCTTTCCAGGCACTTAGCCTCCATGACGGACACACTCTTGGACATCAGTAATGATATACTTGGTCTGTAAAGCGACACACATGCACAGATTCATGAATTGGGACACATGTTTCAAGTGATGATTGAGTGGTGTGCGGATATTGCAGAACTTTTCAACCTCCCTTCTCCATTCCTTACAGTGGTCTTGGAGCCTGAGGTGGTGAATTCAACATCGACAATGGTGGCACTGGATATGCATGTTCAAATCCCAATGGACCCCGGTACCAGTGGGAAAAATATCAAGGCAAATGAAGAAAAACCAAAGGTGGCTACATTTGTGATGGACACCAATCCAACTATGCTTCCCTTAGTAAACGGTAAGCGTGAAACCCTAGCGAGAGAGGGGCCCCCACAGCAACGACAATGCTTGGATCTCGGCTCCTCTACTCAACTTCAGTAGCAACAACACCCTCGTGTTTCGGCAGTTCAACATGGTTTATCTCTCTTGAGCTCTTTTATTTATTCATGTTTGATTTTTTTTTGTTTATGACTATTAGTATGAAGGAATTTTGGACTCTCTCAGTTCTTTTGTATGTAGCTCAATATAGGCAGTTAGGAAGTTCTCTTCAGGGGTTGTTAACAGTGTTTTTTTGACTCATGGTTTGAGTTGTTTCTCTGTTTGGGAGGCTTAGCCCCGAATTTCCATATATTTATATGTAAATTTTGTGAAGATATAATGTAAGTACTAATTTACCAAAAAAAAAAAAACTTATGGTCGATGAACACCGATAGGCTACAAGTTATGTGCCATGAACAAATTAAATCTCTTACTTGTTCTCCATGTGTATTTGTAATCACCCATTGTCTATGCCATAGCTCGCTATTATCACTGCCTTCTTCTAGTTAAACGGGTCGTCTACCACTAACTGCCCATTATCCATGCATTTGATATTCGTTTTTTATAATTCTTTATTTCGAATTCGGAGCAAGGACCATAAAATTAATCTGGATAGTACACTTGTCTCATCCTTGTACAATCTTGGAGTGATGACCATAAAATCAATCTGGACAGTACGCTTGTCTCATCCTCGTGTAATCTAGGATCCATGAATATCGACCTCCATCTCGAATCAAAAGTAAAAGGAATAACATTAGTTTTAAAAACATTAAAATTTGCTTAGTATTTAAATAATAAAATTTATTATATCCATTTTAAGTATGAGGTCAAATTGTAATTTTATACATAATTTAAGGTTAAATGCTACTTACTCATTTTCCTTCAATATAAAAAATCCCAATGTTACTTGTCAGTGTCACTTGGAGAAGAAGAGAAACACGCTCCTCCCATGAGAGCTCATAATTCTAGCTATAGAAGATTAGTTCATTCAAATTGTTAATTAGATATACAATATTAGTTCATTCAACCTTTAATCAAATTACCCAATTAGACTAATAGTTAATATCATCCAATTAGTTAATATAATCCAATTACCAATAGGGAGACTACGCTTGGCTCTAATCGAAAACCAAAGAGAACGCTTTTGTTGGTGTATAGTCCAAATTACTATCACCATGTCATTTTGATAGCGTGTACAGTATTATAAGATGCACAAAGTGTTATCCTTGACATTTTTGATAGGAATGTTATGTTTTGATCACATTTGGTGGTCAACATGCAAAGTTAAAAATTGGACCATTTTTCTGTCAAAATTATTCTTCAAATCTATTAGGAATTTAACCTAAAGTTATAGTTCCATTTAATTGATGGAAACACCTATTTTAAGAAAACATGGACCATTAGAATTTAAAACAAAATTGTGGATTAAGGTATAACTTTGACTTCTGATTAAGAAAAAAACACTTGTTAAAATTTTTGAGCTTGTCTACTTATAACTCTTGTCAAAATTCTCAGTGATGGCTTACTTAGCCATCATATTCCATCCCTAGTGATAAGGGCATATAAGTGCTTTTTTTATTCGAAAGTATACCAATTGGGTCTTCTTAAAATATGCCAAAATATATGAGAACAAAATCATATAGTCAAAATTTCCACCAATAAAGTGGGACTATAACTTCCCATAAATTTCCTACAAATTTTGAAAAAATAAAATCTACCATATAAACAATGCTATGATTAATCTTTTAGATATGAATAACTCCAAGATAGATGGAGTTGCATTAATTAGTATCTCATATAAATATACAAAGTTGTGACCCTTTGTTTCATATTGGAAAGCTATGTTAGTTATTCTCCTATGACTCTTCAAATTCCCTATGGCTCATTAGTTACAATATTTATATTCAATCATAATCTTATAGGATTAGATATCCAACAATCCCCCCCTTCATCTGAATGGGTGTTATTGAGCCCAAGCATATTTCTGAATTTTTTAAGTTTTTCTCTTCCAAGAGATTTGGTGAAGGTGACTACCATTTTGTCACTCATGGAACAATGTCTAAAATGAATAGTCTTTTCCTCTACATGATATCAAACCAGACGGTACTTTGTGTTGATGTGGTTAGTTTGATTATGGAATCTAAGATTCCTGGAAAACTTGATTTCATATGTGTTGTCAACCAGAAGTACTTTGTCATGCCAAACCTTTTCAACAACTCTCCAATTTATTTATTTTGGGAGATGAATATGTACTTTGGATTATAAGTCACTTCAATACCCAAGTAGTAGTGAAGATGTCCCAAATATATCATCTCAAATCCTTTCTTCAATTATTTATTTATGGATGTAATGTCGATTACATTGTTCCTTGTGATCAACATATCATCTGCATACACTACAAGATATACAATGGATCTTCCAATTTCTTGGCAATCAATGACGTTGCATCGCCAAGATTAATTTGAGATCAACTTGTTTAGATTTTCATACCATGCGTGAGGTGCTTGCTTCAGGCCATACAAAGACTTGACGAGCCTTCAAACCTTATATTCTTTTCCCTTCACAAAAAAACCTTCCAATTGAGACATAAAGACATTATCTTTCAAGTCTCATTCAAGAAAGGAATATTCACATCCATTTGATGAACTTCCCACTCATTCGGTGTAGCCAAAGCCAATAGAGTACCCCATTTTGTTGTGGGAGAAAAGGTCTCCTCATAGTCATTTCCTTCTTTCTATGCAATTTTTTTTCCACAAGCCTCACCTTATGCTTGTCAAGTGAGCCATCTTATTTGTACTTGTTCTTGTAGACCAACTTGTAGCCAATCCATGATACATGAAATCTTTTAACTGTTTCAAATGCCTAATATTTTTGCTTCAATAAGAAAACCCAACAAATCTTGGGTAATCATCAATAAAAGTCGTGAGATATTTATTACCATTTGCAAAAGAAACGTGCAAGGGGCCACACAAGCAAAGTGTATCAATACTAATTTCTTACATACTCTGGAATTAGGATTGTGGAAAGGATGCTTACTATGTTTTTCAAGTATATATGCATCACAGTGTTTCAACTTCTTTGGAATGGTGAGAAAACTACAAACACCATTATTATTCAACAAACAAATACTATCATAATTGATATGGCCATATCTAGTATTCCATAAAAGAATGGATTGAAATTACCTTCATCATCATTGGTGAGAGAGGTGTGCAAAATTATATGTCCTTGCAAATGTTCTTTTCAACTTCAAGAGTCCTTCATCTTCCCTTTTGGTCATGATGACTTGGTTGCAAGCGTATCTCCTTATCTCAACTTTCCCATCAAATATATGGATGGAATGACCTTGTTGTCGAATGTGCACAAGAGACAACACGTTTTTCTGCAACTCTAGAAGATAGAGAACATTATGCAACAAAAAACTAGGGAATCTAGGCAACTTGAACCTAATGGTGCCAATTCCATTAGGTTTGAGGATAGATTTGTCTACAAAATATGCTACACCATCTAGAGTGTCATTTGGTTTTTCAAAGTATTTTCTAAATTCCATGCGGCAATTTGCACCAGTATCAAGCAACCAATTATCTCTCCAAGATGCAAGTGAAGTATTGAACATAAATTTGTTTACGCCAGCATTACAATGTGCAACAATGAAGTGAAAAAACTCACAATGAAATGAAAAAATTCAAGAGCTTTACCAGGCTCACGATATTTACCTCTTTCTTCTTTCCTATATTTCTTCTCTGTTATCTTCTCCCAAGGAATTTTGCATGGCAAAGGTCTTCTCTTGGCACAATAGACACATTTAAGATCAATTCTCTCGCATTGGTTATGTCTACCCCCTTGCCTCTAAAAGTATTTATTCCACGACATATTTTTCTACCACCTCCTCTAAAATAATCATATGATCTATTCTTCCCTTTTTGAGCAAGACACAACCTCTTTAGTGGCATGAACTAGCTCCATTCCAAAGGATTTATCTTCTTTTGCAATTTTATTCACCAAAGTGTCGAATTCAAGGTATTTTATATGGCCACTAGCTTGAATTGATTCAAGATAGTGGGAATATGTGGGGTAAAGGACCTTGATGAAAGAAATGAGAGCAATGTCTACCTTCACACTAGTAGCATCAATGTCATGCATAATTCCTTTTATCTCAAATTCCATAGCCATGGGATCATTATTCTTCAACAACAACTGAATTAGCTCCAATTATGAGTGTGGGTCATTGAAACATTGCAACTTCTTTAGAGAATCATAATAATTTTTAGTAGATATAACTCATCTCTTCACTTACTATAGCATCAGTAAGTGCATATGCCTTCTTATCTTTTTTTCCATATGGCAAGCTCTTTGTTTGTTTTAGGGTCTTAAGGTGTAGCATAATCTTCTCTTTCACAAATGGCATCTCATATATCATTAAAGATGAGGGTGTTCTTGATCTTCCTTCACATTGTGTATAGTTGATTTTTCGATTGAGCACCACTTTGACAATAAAAACCAAAGAATGCATATTTAGCAAAGCTTATAGTGCAAGCTTTATAATGTTCAATACAATTTTTGCAACACCTAATGCAATACAACTAGCTTACAATACAGTCTATGCAATAGTTTTAGAGTATAGTCTATGCACTTTATGCTACTATAATATAAGTTACAATTTTCAGTAGACTTTCTAAAAACAATTTTCTCTCTACAATCAGGCCAAAATCCAAGTCTAAAAAATTTAAGGGTGATGGAAATACAATGATAATGGTATCTATCCGTTGAACATAAAAATTACAACGATACTAGATGAGTGTAGAAATTACAATGACAACTATCCCGTGAGCATAAAAATTAGAGAAATCATACAATACCAACCTCCCAATGCCGGATTAGGGTTTTCAACACATAATACAATCCAACAATGGATTTAGGGTTTGTAAACCACCCAAAACAATGAAACTAAGTAGAGGACAACAATTTCACTCCAACCACAAACTCTGAAACTACCGTATTGGAATGTCAAGAAACTTATTAATTTTTACATGAAAATGACAGCAGGGTTTTACGACATCCATCATAGGAGATTGCTTACACTAATTATTCTAAAACTTTGTAATATTTATTGCAAAATAGGCATCCAACCTAAGTAGGCATACAACTCCATTGAAGAATATATTAGAGGACAGAAGGTAGATAGTGCATGGAAGTTGGAATTATGAAAAAATCCAAGTATTTCATATCACTGTTAAGCCAGGGTAACTTCAAGGTAGTTGAAGCTATTGCTTATAAATATTCAAAGCTATGACAATTGGTTTCATATTTCAAAAGTATGTTAGTTATTTTCTTATAAAAATTTTAAATTCTCTATCACTCATATTTACAATATTTACATTTAACCATAATCTAATAGAATTAAGTATCCACCAATAACCTTATCCCACATTGTGACTAGCTGACACACAACTTTTTACAATACAAAATATGTACAAGAAGATTATAGTTGTGAAAGAGCAAATCAAATGCAACTTCATATCATGTTTCTACATTAAAAATCACATAATTTTCCATAAAGAGTATAGACATGTTATGTTTTCCTTATATATGTGCAATCTTCAATTTTTCTCAAAATTCACAATAATTAATTTAAATTATCCAAAATAATTTATATACTTTATTTTTTTAATTTTTTGATCGATTCACAATTTCTCACCTTTAAAATTTTATATTCATTTGTTTAACCATTTTAGTGATGTTTATATAACTAATTATAACTATGATTGTGAGGTTTTTTTTATCATAATTATTATATATTATGTAGATATGAAGCTATATGCTATAGTAAAATTGGGTACACACCTCTTTAAGCATAAATGTATGTTAATGTTTCCCAAATTCATTGAAGCTTTGTGTCGTTTTACTAATAAATAAAAATATTTAAAATAAATTTGAACCCCGTCTCCTCTTTCAAATACAAAAGTGTATCCCATTACACAACTAAAACTATGTAAATATAATTTTAGTTTTCATTAATTGTAATTTTAAAATTTCTTACACCAAACACTTTTTGAAGATGACTTCATATCGATATCAATTAGAATTAGTAAAACAATTGCCAAACCGTTACAACTACAAAAACATAGACACGAATTCTAGGTATTGATTTAAGATTTAGAAACTTACATTCTCTATTCAAATGTGGAGTCTAAGGAGAACTCAAGCACCTAACCAACTAAATTATTGTTTTCACGTGTTTGTAATAAAGGGGACTATCTCTTAAAGTTTGAATATTTTATGTGAGAAACTACATTTGTTTTTATAATTCACTAATACTAGGTTCAAATTTGAGCTTTGCTCACATCATTTTACTTGTAACAATAAACAAGTCACACTCTATGCCATGTTTATAAGTTAACATATCATTTGCAAAATCTGAGTAAAAGACCATAAGAATAAGTTGAAGACATACATCCATGTCATGTAAGAAGTTATATAAACCATTCATGTAACCCTAGTTTTTGCTACCACCATTTAGGTTTTAAATGCTCTTTCACAAGCAAATATAAATATCTCATATGAGGTGAGTAGGAGCCCCAATAGGGTTGTACTTCCATAACAAGGTGCCAATCCCTAGGGTTAAGTAAATGTGGCCTTGCATCCGACAAGACCCAATTCATCAACCCTGATCCAAACTTGCTTCCATATAGTGGTGTGTTGTGGACATGCAAACTTATCTATGGTTGCACGGTCGCTAGATTGAAAAAAAATGTATGAGATCCCTAAAGAGAGACATAGGTCCCTTGCATCCCATTAGAGAGATAGATCCCACTCTAACTAGCTTCCCATTTCCCACCCACCAAACTAAGTATTTGTTGATAATGGGGAAGGCTAGTGTTAAATTTTTCCAATGATTAGAGACCATAGTGAAAGATTGTGACTATATCAAATCCAATCAAGGATGGATCCGGTGGAAATATATTTGGACAAGAGAATGTGCTTCTATAGGCTGTCAAAGACTAAGAAATTCATAGGGATTTTGTTGCAAGGACTTGATTAAAGGAGAATATATTTTTCAACCTCCATCCCCCTCGATCTTTAGGGGTCGTAATGCTCCTCCAATTAACAAGATGACATCCCTAGTAATCGCTACTTCTTTTCCATAGGAAGTTGAAACAAATTTTATGGATGTAGTCAAGAGTGATTTGGGGATATAAGTCATAAAATGCCAATAAACTGGTATAGCTGCAAGTATAGACTTAATCAACACTAGTCTGCCTCTCTGAGAAATCCATTTGCTGTACCAACGGTTGACTTTGCCTTCAATACTAGCAATTAGCCATTGCCAGTCCATTTTCCATAATTGTTTGGTTTGATCTGAAAACCCATTTACGTTAACCCTTCCTCAAAAATTTTGATAACAAAAGGAAAATACCATTGCTAGAGAGGATGATCTAGACCCGTCGATTGGTAAATAAAATATTTCTTGCATTTATAACCATACCTGAGGTAGAACAAAACAAGTCCACCACTTCCTTTAGGTGTTGAAATTCAAATTCAGAGCTCATGCATAAAAGTAGGATGTCATCAACAAATAATAAATGAGTCAAAATGACATCCATTACGAAAGAGACCGTTAGAGATCCTGCAAGAGTCCCTTTCCTTATGGAGAATTCTGTTAAGACCCTCCACAACAAGTAGAAACAAATAGGGGGAGAGCGAACACCCTTGGTATAAGCCTATGGTTTCCTTGAAAAAAGGGGAGCCCGACCTATTCAAGCACCTGCACCCAATGGACCTCCGGAGGACGCCATGTAACTGACCGTCGATACTCTTTTAGTCTGTTCTGGGCCCTGATCATCCCAGACTTGCTTCCGAGAGTATTTTCCATCTGTTTGTTTGGTTTGATTACTTAGGAAATTTTGTAGTGATATGTTGTTTGCTCCTTAGTTGTAGTGGCCACTAGGTTTTTACTTAGTTTACTTTTTATAATTGTGGAGGACCAACATCTTCGTCAGTCTCGGAGGTTGCAAAACCTTCCTCCTCCCATTGTGGAGCCTCCACCGCCACCGCGACGTCGGAGGACAGATTCCCGTTGTTCTTTTGAACTTACGGGTGAAACAAAGATTCTTGGAGAACCATAGCCCAGAACCACGGATCGACAAGTCTTTGATAATGTCGAGGTTGAGGAACTAACTTCTAGAGAGTTCAGTACTCCTTTCAACCCTCCTCTTACTGGACCCAACGATCCTTTACTGGTACCTGTTGGATTTCAACAACCTAAGTACAGTGCATGTGCTCTTTGTGCTGCTTGTTTTTAGTTGGCCTTAGAGATTTATGGTTTGTTGAGTCGAAAACTATGGAAAGCATCCCAATGAGCACCAAACAAGGGACCCCTGTTGAAGAGGCTCCTTGTGCTTTTCCATTCATTGGGAACATTGGTACTCCCTTAATGGCTACTTTGAATCTTCCAGGATTCACTATCGGGCTACCAGTTTGGTTGTTTTCCACTCCAAACACCTTGCATGCTCCTGATGCTAATCAAGTAAGCACCTCACATCACGAGCATCAGAACCCTATGCCTTCTTCTCCAACAACATCTTCTCCTCCTCCTTCTACCTCATGTGGTGAAAGTAGTAATACTAGTAACCAGTAGTCTAAAAGAAATAGACGGAGGAAGAATAGGAAGAAGATGCCAAAGCAAGGGGGCAGTCACCCAGCCTCTGGAAGTCATGTTGGGGGCACCCACCCAACCTATGGAGGTCACGTTGGGGAAACTCTTTCAGTCCCTGTAAATCATACTGAACCTCGCCACCCAGCCTTTGAAGATCATGCTGTAGGCACCCACACAGCCTCTAGAAGTCATGCTGGGGGCACCCACCCAACCTCTGGAGGTCATGTTGGGGGAAAACTTTCAGTCACCGCAAATCATACTGGAAGTATGTCTTCAACCACTGTTTCTCATGTTGAGGACACGTCATTGATCACTGCTGGTCATATTAATAACAAGTCACCAGTTACTGTGAGTCATACTGGAGACACTAAATCAGCCACTGCAATTCATGCTGAGAAAGTTGACATTATCGACAAACCTAATAAATAGAAGCTTAAGTTCCCTTGTAAGTTTTGCGAGGGAGATCACCTGACCTATTTGTGCCCTGTACTTCCAAAAGTGCAAAGAATGTGGTCCATAGTTCAAAATTTTTCTGCTTCTGAGAAACCAACCACTGCAAGTCATGATGGGGGAAAGCTGTCAGCCAATGCTATTCACGCTAAGAGTATTGTTGTTGTAAAGGAGTCTAATATTATAGGACACAAGCCAAAGTTCCCTTGTAAAATTTGTAAGGGAGATCACCTTACTCACCTATGCCCTGCTATTCCGGAGGTACGGAGAGTGTGGTCCATGTCTGAAGGATCCTTTGATCCTGAATTGTCTATAGATTCCCAACAGTCGGATCAACCTTTGGTTGATGAAGTGGTTGAACCAATGCAATCTTTGGTAAACCCCACTCTTTCTTTAGAGAGTGAAGTGATCGAATCGATGCAATCTTCGACCGACCCATCAGTCCTTTGGAGACTGATGCACCTATCCTTAAAGTCTTATACATTACCAGTTCAGATGTTTTTGAAATGGGGGGCACTTCATCTTTTCCAAATGAACCCCTACCAAGCTCTGGGATCATTTCCTTTGATTGGAATAGTCTAACTGGGCCTCACCTTCCTTCTGCTAAACCTTTTCAGATAAAGGTTGATTTCGGCAACCATGCGGTTCATCGATGTATTGTAGATGAAGGAGCCTCTGTTAGTATATTATCCCCTTATGCTTGGAGAGATTTAGGTTTCCCTAACCTTGTTACAGCTATTAATTGGCTGTTGACCTTTGACAGAAGACCTAGTGAACCATTGGGATTCCTCCCTCAGGTACCTGTTACTTTGGGTGGAAAAACAGTCTTAGTTGATTTTATGGTTTTAAAGGACCCTATGGATTTTGATATGATCCTCGGGCGTGATTACGTATATGATATGTAGGCAGTGGTGTCTACGCTCTCTCGTGTGATGCATTTTCCTCACAACGAAAGCATTGTCACTATTGATTAGCTTACATTTGTTGATCCCTCTTATTACCCAACTATAGACCAAGTATGTTCCCCGTTAGTAGGTACTACCATGTCACAATCAAATTATGTGGCATATTGTTCCTTGAGTCCAATCGCTACTGAGAAGAAGCCTCTAAATTCATGCTTACCTTCTCAGGACTGGGTCCCGACAATTGACCAGGTGATGACTCTATTTGAATGTTTAGATATGTGTTCCATCTGGGATAATATACTTTCTTCTGATGAAGTTTTCCTAGAGTCTATAATGCAGTCTGCTATTCATTTGTACATTGATCCACCAACGAGCATTCTTCCACCTTCACTTTGAGCTCGTTAAAAACAGTAAGGAGACTACGAGCATTCTTCCACCTTCACTTCAAGCTCGTTAAAAATAGTAAGGAGGCTACGCGCATTCGTCCATCTCTCCTTTGAGCTCGTTAAAAACAGTAAGGAGGTCACGAGTTTACTTTTTCGGGCTCGTTAAAACTTTACGAAAAAGATCTTTATAGAGTTCTTTCATGCTCTTGTTTGACTCTTTAAATATGACAAGATTGCCGAGTATAGTTGTCTTTTCAGACTCATTAAAGGATTTGAAGTGACATCCACTTAAGTATAAGTTTACCCCTTTTCTGGACTTTTGCAGATTATTTACGAAAAAGGAATACTCTAGTCATTCGTGGCTAGAAAATTTCTCCTCTCATTGTTTTATACTTTTTCAAAGGAAGAGACTAACTATACGAAAAAGAACCTTTTGGATCCTTCTTTAGGGTTTTCAAGCTCTTGAAACATGAAAACACCAAGCGAGCACTCGCCTACTCGGGCTTGATGTGAAATCCATGAGAGGGTATATAGAGGATTGTTTAAGTTTTTTAGACTCTATAAACTGGAAAACATCGGCGAGCATTAACCTACTTGGGCTCGATATTAAAATCCACGAGTAGGTGTATGGAGTTATTGTTTAAGTTTTTCAAACTCCTTAAAATTGAAAACACTGGCGAGCAAGAACAGATCTTGACTCGATATTAAAATCCATAGATCAATACTATAGAGTATTCTTCTATCTCTTCTTCGAACTTTGCAAACAATGAAGAAGGTCCCGAGTCTTCCTCCCATGGGCTCGTTAAAATTTTTACATGGTTGGACTTATTGAGTTTTATTTTCTTCTTGGACTCATTAAAACAACAAGATGGATATTCTTTTACCAAAAATAATAAGGGATAAGAAGGGTATATCACATCTTTTTCAGTTTCAAAGGTAGTTACGTCAGTCATGTTCTTGAATACAACACCTACTTGAGTCTTTCATGTTAGTTGGGTTCTAGTTTTTGGCCTTAGGGTGAACTTGATCTCCGAGTTTTGCATTCCCCCACTTGGTTATTCTTCCAACCATATGGAGGGTCTGTCAACGTCTCCTACATTGCAGGTTTATATCATTTCCCCTTCATGTTGAAAACTGCCTAAGTCACTTTGTGTCGTGCTCACTGTTCAAGGATACAACCTGTGTTGGCCATTCTGCAGTTTACCTTGACTTCATGTGTCGGCCATTCTGGTGTCAGTTTGTTTCATCTTGTTACTTGTCCTACTCCACATCTGCTCATACCTTTTGAGTGTTCCTCACGTTGGATGATGGAGGATGCATTAAGGCCTCCCTTCCAGTGGACTTCTTCCCATCGACATCATCTCATTATGCTCTGGGAATGAAGTTTAGAGTTTCGGTTAGTACCTTGGGGATTGCAATCATTAGTGGTAGTTTTCCTCACTATTGAATAATGGGAATACATCAATGTCTCATATTCGACAGGTTCCTCAAGTGTTCGACTTGAAGTCCTCTTATTCACACTTGTTTGGATCGTACTAGGTATCTTGGGCCCCATTATCATTATCAATGGAAGCCCTCACGTTTGTTAACGGTATACATCAATGACCGGTAATCAAATGATACCCCCCATGTTCGACTTTAGCTCATTCATTCGCATGTTTAGGGTTTGTACCTTGGGTTGTTTTGGATGAAGACCTTGGGTTTCTGATAGCATCACCATATTTATGTTATCCCCCAAATTGCGCAAGACTGAGCCTCACTCATTTTGGCTCTTCATGAGACATAGATCCAGCTTTTTGTTATGGCTATGATCTCTCTTTTGACATGGATCCACGCTTGTATTTCAGTGGCCATGCTCTATATATACATCTCCTAGTTATGTATCGGAGATCATGCTACACATCTATATGATGTCAAGATTGTAATTGCTCATTGACCTTGATTGTTGTTTCAGGTGTTTTTTGTGGCTTGGTTCCGAGGTTTCTTGCTCCTACTCTGACTTGGACTTATAATGTATTTCGGCCATCGTTTCCCTCTAACCTCACACATTAGGGAGCATCTGTTATAGGTCAAATCTGCACTTCTCCATCCGTGATCACATTAAGCTGTCGATCACACAAAAGGACAACATGGATTGAAGAGCTAGATTTCCCTAGATGATGTATGGACTGAACCTACTCTCTTCAGCTGAGAATTTCCCTGATTTCCCTGATCTTTTGACATTTGTGCTACTCTTTGGGCAGTAAACTAGCGCACATTTGCTATTATGCCCTACTTTACTCAAGAGAAACTAGCGCACACCTTGGAAAAGCTGCAAGCGCTTGTTGTAAAACACTAAAGTTGCGTCTTGTGCGCTATTATGCCTTGAGGAAAATCGCGTACATCTTAAGATGAAATCAAAAATATATTAAATTGACGAATTGGGATTAGTTGAAGTTGGTTCTGCAACTTACCCAACCTCCCAATTCAACCACCTCTCATTTCCAACTACCTACCTTGTCCCATAAATACAAGGAGGATCCATGAGAGGAGATTAGATAGAAAGACCTAGAAAGAATGCATTAAGGGTTGTTACGCTGGAGGAAAGTCCCAAGTCATTGTGAAGAGCAGGATCCCAGGACTCGGTTGCAGAAACATCTCGACACGTCAGGTATATTGTACTGATTCATGTTTATTTGACAATAAAAAGGTCGAAATACCCTTCTTGTCCCAAATCAGATGTCAATTAGAGTGTATGTCTATTTGGTTTAATATCTGATTATATTTGATGTGAAATTACTTTCTGATTTCATCATATTTATATATAGTCAAGATACACTAAGGAATGTATCATTTGTATTGCAGGTTCATCAAGCAGGAGTTCAAGTGGGAGATCAAGTGAAAGCTAGGACCAACCGTCGGTTAAAGGTATGTCTTTCGATATCCCGATCTTTGTCATTTGTAAGAACTAGTTGTAATGCAATTAATGTATTTACCTATCAACCCCGTTACCTATCAAACCCGCCCAGTTGGTAGTGTCCATCTCCTCACTATAAGGTAGAAATCATGAACAACAGTACATATAAAGTTAAAGAATGGAGGTGAATGGATGTTGAAATATGTAAGTCATGTTCCTATTATGAAAAGAAATATGATCTCAATAGGGTAGTTGGGATATGGCGACTTTTTATCTACTCTTGAAGAAACGTGGTTGAAGATCACTAAAGGATCACTGGTAATAGCAAAAGGAGATAGGATAGGTACTTTGTATTTATGTCCTCATAATACTAATTCTTCTATCTATGTAGCTTTCACAGAAATAGATATAGCATTGTGGAATCTTAGGCTTGGCCACATGAGTGAGAAGGGGATGCATATTCTCCACTCAAGGAAGTTGTTGCTAAATCTGAAGCAGGTAAATTTGGAATTATGTGAGAACTATGTTTATGGAAAACAAAAGAATTTCTCAGGGTTGGGAAAAAAAAGAAGAGTGAAAAGTTAGAGATTGTGCATACATATGTATGGGGACCAGCTTAGGTACAATCTCTTGGAGGCTCTCGTTAATATGTTACTTTTATTGATGATGCAACTAGAAAAATATGGGTTTATTACATTAGACCTAAATCTGATGTTTTTGCTACGTTTAAGAAGTAGAAATATTTGGTTGAGAATGAGACGAGAAAAAGGTTGAAGTGTCTCCGATCTGATAATGGAGGTGAATACTGTAGCAAGGAGTTTGATAGTTACATTCCATACCATGGGATTGTTAGGAACCTATGTTAACCCTTCTCTTTACTTTGTTAGTATATTGTTGTTGGACACATATGCTTGGTAAGTCATCCCGTAGTATTTGTTGATCCATAGTTTGTATTAGCCCATGGTATTGACCCCTAGTATTGGATGCATATGCTTTGTAAGTCGTCCTGTAGTATTATATGTCCCATGGTATTGACCCATAGTATTGTGCATAGACTTAGTATATAATTGTTTATTGAGGCCAATGAAGGGTCGTGAAGTTATTTGTATTGAGCTTGCTAAAAGTAGGTTGCCCCCTCGAAGTGGCCCGTGATCAATAAAGTGATTCTGAGTTCTGTTATTACTGTTATCTCATGTATTTTCATTAATTAATTGTTCTAAGTTCCTTTCATCTGGTATCAAAGCACTTTCTTGGGCTCGTTAGGTGAAATTTCTGCCAAAAAGTTTTTCACATCTGTTGCAGGTTCGGATTTGGGAATAATCTCTATATGCTTAAATATGGGAAGTACTTGGGCATAAGCCCTTAAAATCATTGTGAGGAGTACCACAGGAACCCCAAAGTAGCTGGCCCATTGAGAGGACCTGCCAGCGAAAAGGGAAACGACCCCTGCCTGATTGACTAGTTCACATCCGTGAGGTAAACCAAGAGCTGTCGTTTGTGGCAAAGCGATTATCAATTTTACCTGATCCGTGGAGTGAGGGGTACTGCCCCAATATACAAGTCGTCAGACAACATTGGTGGCCGAGTGAATCCCCTAAACCGTTATGAAGTCAAGTATACGGGGTCCATATCTATTTTCAGCTGATAAATCGCAGATTTCTTCTGTCCAGAACTGTTGTCGATCCCTTCCGTGCCGTTGCAGATCCATTTATTTTCGATCCCTTCCATGCCATTGTAGATCCATTTGTTTTTTATCCCTTCTATGCCGTTGCAGATCCATTTCTAGAAAATAAAAGTATAAAATTTCATGTTTTTGCCATATCTCCCTTGTTTTAACTTCGTTTTCATTAAAACTTCCCTGACACCCCTGCAATCCCATTCTACATCTTTCATTCTTGAGGACCCTATCCCAAATTCCACTTCTCAAAGCCAGAAATTCCACATTTGTCTATTTTTAGGGTTTCCCATAACTTCTTCAATTTTCACTCACTCGCCTTCAACTTTTACCCAATGTTCATTTCATATTTCTGCTTCTTTGTCCCTCTCTACCAAATTTCCTCATTCTTTCACCCCACTTCTGAAATCCCCCTTTTCTGCTTCCATGTCCCTTTGAAAGTGTCCAAAACCTAGTCCAACCCAAATTACCCCTCAAAGTTTTTCCAAAATCCAGATTTTCCTTTACTAGACCAGTTTCTATTTTTTTTATCTACCAACTCAAAAAAAAACAAAAAAACTCCTGGTTATGGTTGTCACCCGCGTAGGAGCAAAAACCATGGAGGAAGCACTTGCAGCCATCCAAACCAAACTCTATGAATTGGATGAAAAATTTCTTGGCCTCCATCTTGAGCATTCAGCCATGAACAACAAACGCTAGTACGAGTCTTCATCAAACAATGGGTTCTCTTCTTCCAACAATTTCCATGGTCCGAAGCTTGATTTTTCTCGCTTCAATGGTACTGATCCGACTGGATGGATCTATCGTGCAGAATAATATTTTAGTTTGCATAATACTTTTGATGTCAACAAAGTTCCACTTACATCCTTTCATTTGAAACAGGAAGCTCTTCAACAGTACCGTTGGTACATCAAGGATCATGAAGAGCCAAAATGGCCAGATTTTTGCTAGCTCCTTTTGCAACGATTTGGTCCTAGTGATTTTGATGACTTCACAGAAGCACTCACTAAACTTCGTCAATTTGGCACTATGAAAGAGTATCAAACAGAATCTAAGTAACTAACCAATCACACAAAAGGATTGTCTGATGAATCCTACAGGAGTTGTTTTATTAATGGTATTAAGGATGAAATCCGCTCAGAGGTCAAAATGTTTTGTCCCAACACAATGATGGAAGCCCTTGGGTTGGCTAAGTTGGTAGAAGATAAGATTACAGCCCAACAGTGCTCCAAACCCACTTTCGTTTCCTTCAGAAATATGGGTTCTCAACGACCTCCCATCCCGCCAGCTCCTCGACCAAATCCTATCAAGAATTTGTATGAAATAGAGATGTGGGCACGCAAAGAAAAAGGGCTTTATTATAATTGTGATGAGAAATTCACTTAGGGAAATAGATGTGTTGAGAAAAAGCTCTATCTCTTGGATGTGGATTCTCCGCCTGCCTTTGAAATTGGTGAAGAAGCTCCAGATACAATAGATGATCAGGTCGACATTCAGAATCCTCCTTTTGACCCTCCGTCTCAGGACGACCAGCCAGATATATCTCTCCATGCTTTAGTCGGAATCACCACCCCCCAAACAATGCGGATCAAGGGTTACTTCAAAAAGATGCCTCTTACAATACTCATTGATTCTGGTAGCACTCATAATTTCATTGACCATCGGATCACCAAACAAGCTGATTGTTTTATTCATCCTTGCTCCAACTTTGAAGTCATGATTGCCAATGGGGGCACCTTACCTTGCAAGGGGAAGTGTCACAATGTGCGTATCTCTCCAGAAGATTATAACCTGCACTCTGACATGTCTACCTTGTCCTTAGGTGGATGTGATGTGGTTTTGGGCATTCAATGGTTATGCACTCTTGGCCCCATCTTATGGGATTTTGCTGAACTTTGGATGCAATTTTTCAGTCAATGGGAAACAACACAAATTTACGGGATTACAACCAGGGTCTCTCTGCATCATCATTTCACATCGCCTGGAAAAGATCCTTAAGAAGAATTCACATGGTGTCATCACTCAACTCCATTCCATTCAGATGCACCCATCAACGATCTCCACTACTTCCTTGGATAGATATGCATGTGTCTTTGCTGAACCAGTGGGCTTGCCGCCTTCAAGAGACGTTTCCGGTAAGAATTTAGCTGCATCTACATCTCAGAAGGAAATGATGGTTATTTTGCCTACAATACAGTAGTGGAAGCCATACCTATTAGGGAATTATTTCTACATCAAGACTGATCTCTAGAGTCTGGAAAATTTCCAGGAACAATGGGTCTCCTCCCCACCACACCTGAAATGGGTTATCAAACTCATGGGTTATGTCTATGCGATCACTTACAAGCAGGGTGAGGAAAATTTGGTGGCAGATGCGCCTTCTCGCACATTTGATGACCCCGTTTCTTTTACAACTATTTCTCTACTTATTCCAAATTGGTTGCAATCTGTTCAACAGGGCTATCTCTTCTATGAACTCCATGCTTCTCCATCGACAGGGCACTCTGGGTTCCTCAAAATGTATGACCAGGAACAATGTAACTTCTTTTGGAAGGGACTGAAAATGACATATCAACATATGGTGGCTGACTGTGATACTTTCCCAATCAACAAGGGTGAAATGACACTCCTTTCGGGACTGCTTGAACCCTTTCCCATCCCTACACATATTTGGACAGTTATTTCTATGGATTTCCTTGAAGTGCTCCGGTGGACAGGCACTGCCACTTCTTCTTCCATACACCCTCAACAGTTCCTGTCACGTCCCCATTTTGACCCCCTTTGCATTAAATCGTAAATGATGTAAATATTGTTGTTTAATCATGGTGACGAGCTCAAGGCCAAGGCCCAACCATTGATTTAGCATTTTATGTATCGGCAATTAAAAAATAGATGCCTATGGTTCTTGTGCTAGATAGGCACAATGTAAATTAAGACATCATGTAAATACGAATTTTAATGAAATACCCACAACTAGCTATGCAATGCAACAAAGAGATGGGGCATGATTCTGCAAAGAATAGGGAGGGAAATTATTCAAACCCTTGAGCCAATGGTGTTAATCCATGTGTCAATGAGAAAACCCATAAACCACCAACTACCCATTTTGGGTTATGGACCCAATCATTTAATTCTTCCCAAAATTGGTTGAGGCAGTTAATGCCTTGGGAATGAAGAGGTATGGCAGCAAATTTCGTGTATGGGCAAGCCATCAACTTGGAAAATCGTATTTTGTCTCCTTGGGCAAGAAAACACCCACGAAATGGTGCCCAAAGCCATTCTGAACTCATAGTCTTTCCTCTCTCACGCAGTCTGAACTACTAGGTCTTTCCTCATCACGTTTTTACCAATTTTCTGCATTCTTCCATAGCTGGGAGCTCATTTTTGTGTTGCATAGTGGTTGGGAGAAAGGGAGTCACGTTTTGGGGGTTTATAGAGGTCGTTTTGCCCCAAAATACCCATGGGCATTTTTCTGAAAACGGTTTTTGCTCTCCAGGGTTGAATTCCCAATTGCCATTTCGTTTTTGGGTCTTCCCATGTTTTCGTGGGCTGGTAGAATCCCCATCTTTGGGCATCTCACTGTAAAAACGTTTTTATCATGCCCAATAATTGTGGTTCTGTTGTTATGTGCATCCTTGTTTTGGTTTGAATCTGTGAGCAAGAGATTTGGAGTGGTAGTTGATAGAATTGGCTTGATAAACCTAGTGGGGGAGACAACCTCTCAAGAAGATCAAGAGGGCTTTGGCTACTCTTCTATGCACACCCTGAGAGCACTAGATGGGAAGGTATGGCTTGAGGGACTGTACAATAGTGAAAAGAATACTTCCTTTTGCTAGGTGTGTAGGTATTGTGGGTGTCAAGCTAGATAGATCTTGTAAGGTTATCCCTGGCTCTGTGTTTGAGCTCACTAGCTTAGCAATTCTTCCTTTCCATTTCCTAGCATCCTGATAAACCCAATTGTAGATTGGCTTGGCTCATCTTGGTGTATGCTTGGCTATGTGTGAGTTTGTTGTTCCCTGGTTCCTTGTAGAAATCATGCCCATCTCGGGGGGTGGCAGTTGTATCAAGAGGTTGATAAGCACAACTGGCCTATGGTTGGGTGGAACGTTGCAGTTGCATAGCCAGTTGCTTGGGACTACTTTGTTATAAGATAAGTATTCTCTTGTGTTAACTTTGCATTTTTATTTATTTGATGAATATCGTGTATGAATGATGGATGTGTTATTGAAATTAATTCCGCTGTGTTTTCTTATAATTATACATTTCCATATGTTCTTTTATATTATGTGAATGCTTATTTAAAAGTTCATGGGGCTAGATGCCTGGTTTTAGCGTCACGATCCTCTTTGGTATGATGGGAGGGGACGTGACAGAATGGTATCAGAGCTGCTGGTTGCAGCATTGGACCTCTATGGGCCAAATTCGATTACAGTTACATGGGAAGGTCCCTTCCTGATCACCACAGGTCTCAGCATTGGGCCTAAACTGGGTAAGTGGATAGTTTGCAGAGGTAAGATCACCTCCTGCTAAGTAGCAGTCATCACAGGAAGAAGAAAAGAAGAATCCAAAATTGTTTTAAGAGTTTTTGGAAAAAATTTGTTTAAGTCTGTTTCAGGAAGAATTCGGAAAGTTGGCCCGAAACTGTGGAAGGATTCCGCGAGTTGTTCCGCAACGCGGAAGAATTCGGAAAGTTGGCCCGAAACTGTGGAAGGATTCCGCGAGTTGTTCCGCAACGTGGAAGAATTCGGAAAGTTGGCCCAAAACTGCGGAAGGATTCCACGAGTTGTTCCGCAACGCGGAAGAATTCGGAAAGTTGGCCCAAAACTGCAGAAGGATTTCGCGAGTTGTTGCACAACGCGGAAGAATTCGGAAAGTTGCCCCGAAACTGCGGAAGGATTCCACGAATCGTTCCGCAATTGCAGAAGAGTTCGACGAATTGTTCCGCAATTGTGGAAGATTTCGGCGAATTGTCCCGCAATTGCGGAAGAGTTCGGAAAATCGTCCTGCAATTGCGGAAGAGTTCGGCGAATCATCCCGTAATTGCGAAAGAGTTCGGAAAATCGTCCCGCAATTGTGGAAGAGTTCAGCGAATCATCCCGCAATTGCGGAAGAGTTCGGAAAATCATTCCGAAATTGCGGAAGAGTTCGGCAAATCATCCCGCAATTGCGGAAGAGTTCGGCGAATCGTCCTGCAATTGTGGAAGAGTTCGACAAATCGTCCCGCAACTGCGGAAGGACTCGGCAAATCGCCCCGCAACTACGGAAAGAATTTCCAAATGTGTTCCGAAAACTGCGGAAAGAATTCTCTTCCGAAACTGCGGAAATAATTCTCTTCCGAAACTGTGGAACGAATTCTCTTTCGAAATTGCGGAAGAACTCCGAAATTGTAGAAGAACTCCGAAATTGTGGAAGAACTCCACAAGTTGCTCCAAAACAAATAATTTCAGCCAGCTTTTAGGGAGATTTTCAGGTGCCGAAAATGGAAAAATTGCCATGGAACTTATGCGCTAGATTGCGCGAAATTGAAGGATTTACAAAAAAAATCCACAAGGGGGCAAGCCCCCTTGAACCCCGTCATTCCCCCCCCTCATATGTCGTTGATTGTGAGAAAATTTTATGATTTAACAAATTGTCAATATAATATTTTCCCACGTGCATGAAGTAATTTATGAATTTATGAGAATATAATGTAGCTAACAATTGTGTGGATGAACACATTTTGCAGAATCACAGTTACATCAGGGCAACACTCTAGATAGTACAGTTGGAAAGTTTTGGATCTTGGTTGGGCCAAGAAAATCAATATCATGGATGATGCACACGATCCCTATGAGCTTGAGACAGATGCCATGAGGAAAAACATACATGTTGAGAATGTTGAAACAAAATCTAATGGGAGAAGAAATCATGAGACTCCTCCAGGTATTGTAGCCACTATGAGAATCCTAAGGGTGGAGTTGCAAAGCTGAGGGGAAGATAAGGAAAGGATGATTAAAGCTCAGGAAGAACAAAATCAGTTGAATTCAGCCATGCTACAGAGTTTGATAGACATCCAAAGGCAAATAAACTCTGGGCATCAGACAACAAATCTAGAAAGGGGTGGGAGTAGTTCTAGGAGGAATTCCCGCAAGAGGGCCAATAGCCCAAGAAGAGTTTCTACAGACAGAACATATACTCCAGAGATCTCTTCTAATGAATCATCTGACTTTGAAGAATCCATTGAGGGTTCAAGCTCTTCATCTCGCATGAGTAAGAGGAAGAAGCGCTACAAGAACAATTCACATGGAGAATTTAAGAAGGCGAAACCTCTACATTTGATGGAGAGATAAATTATGGTCAAGAAGCTGAAGCTTGGCTTCTTGGGATGAGAAAGTATTTCCAAGTCCAAGACTACTCGGGAAATATGAAGGCAAGGGTAGCCATCTTCAACTTGAATGGAAGAGAATCTATATGGTGGGAACACATCAGGCAAGTGAAGAAGATCAACAAAAGGAAGATTGTGTGGAAGCAGTTCAAGAAATACTTCAAGCAGAAGTACCTCTCTGATAGGTACTATGATGATAAGATCAAAGAGTTCCATGAGCTGAGATTGCAATAATTGAGCATGGAAGAATATGCAAACAAATTCTTGGAGCTGCTAAGATATGTCAAGTACATTCGAAATGATAAGGTGAAAATTCAGCGTTTCCTAAGTGGACTACCCCAGTCATATAAAGACAGAATTGAGTTCGATGAACCTCGAACTCTACAGGAGGCCATAAGAAAGGCCAAGTATTGCTTTGATCAAAACAGAAGCAAACCAGAATTCCATAAGGCATGGAAGGATAGGAAAAACAAAAAGTTTGATCAAAGGAAGAAGGGGTTCAAGCCTCCTCAATTCCGAAATCAGCAAAGGCAACCATCACAGGTTGTGACTAAGCCAACTAGGATGATAAGAGACAAGCCAAGAGATCCAAAGGAGCCAAGAGAACCACTTCAGTGTTGGGGTTGTGGAGGAGAGCACATGCTTAGGAACTGTCCACATCGGAATGGGAATACAAATCAAG
This sequence comes from Larix kaempferi, assembly GCA_027924585.1. NCBI lineage: Eukaryota > Viridiplantae > Streptophyta > Pinopsida > Pinales > Pinaceae > Larix > Larix kaempferi. The sequence goes on along the minus strand of BSBM01000451.1, from coordinate 3,331,242 downwards.
TCCACAAAATCCAGGGAGATGAAACTGTGGATCAAGTGGCGAGGACAATCTCTAGAATCTATGTAGTAGTAGAAGACCGCCAGGAAGATCATCAGTCAACTGTGGTTGAAGTTGAAGGTAAGATTGCTAAGCAATCTGTTTCTATTTTGATTGATCCTGGATCTACTCACAGTTATGTCACTTCTAGAATTGTTGAGATTTGTGCTTTTAAGAAATTAAAGCATAGTAAATCATGGTTGGTTCAACTAGCCATTGGAACTAAGAGAAAAGTTAGTGAAATAGTAGAGAAATGTCCATTAGAGATGGATGGGCTATTCACTTATGCAGATCTGAATATTTTACCACTGGGTTCCTATGATATTCTCATTGGAATGGATTGGTTAAAAGCACACAGGGTTAAACTTGATTGCTACAATAAGACATTTGAGTGCATGGACGAAGAAGGAAACCCGAGGGTTGTAAAAGGCATTCCAAAGGTGACTTCTGTTAAACAGATTACAGCCATGCAGCTGAAGAAGTTCTGTAGGAAAGGATGTCAACTGTATGCATCCCACATTTTAGAGGCAGCAGAGAATGAAACTCTTAAATTGGAGGACTATCATGTATTGCAATAATTTAGGGATGTTTTTCCTGATGAGATTCCAGGACTCCCTCCAAAGAGAGACATTGATTTTACAATTGAACTTGTGCCAGGAGCCGCACCAGTGTCTAAGACACCGTAGAGGATGAGTACACCAGAATTGCTAGAATTGAAAATGCAATTACAAGAGTTGCTGGAAAAGAAATATATTAGGCCAAGTGTGTCCCCGTGGGGAGCACCTATTCTATTTGTGAAAAAGAAAGATGGAACACTTAGGTTATGTATCGACTACAGACAGTTGAACAAAGTCACTATGAAGAACAAATACCCATTGCCCCGAATTGATGACCTTTTTGACCAAATGAGAGGAGAAAATGTATTTTCAAAGATTGACTTGAGGTCTAGTTACCATCAGGTAAGAATCAAAGAAGAAGATATTCATAAGACAACCTTTAGAACGAGGTATGGACACTATGAGTTTGTAGTTGTACCATTCGGTCTCACAAATGCACCAGCTACATTCATGTGTCTCATGAATAATGTTTTTAGCAAGTATTTGGACAAGTTTGTTCTTGTATTCCTAGATGACATTCTCATCTATTCTAAGAATGAAGAAGAGCATGAAGAACATTTGAGAATGACAATGCAATTACTAAGCGAGCATAAGCTGTATGCAAAGTTGAGCAAATGTGACTTTTATAAAGATAGAATTCATTATTTGGGTCACATCATCTCCGACGAAGGAATATCTGTAGACCCTGAGAAGATTGAAACCATTATGAATTGGCCAACTCCAAGGAATGTGACTGATGTGAGATCTTTTATGGGCCTTGCTGGTTACTACAGGAGGTTTATCGAAGGATTCTCCAAGGTTGCAAACCTGAACACTTCTTTGCAAAAGAAGGGGATAAAGTTTGAATGGTCACCAAGATGTGAGGAAATTTTTCAACGGTTGAAGAATCTTCTTACAAGTGCACCTATTCTGAAGATTGCAGACCCGGAAAAAGACTTTGTGGTATGTACCGATGCATGCAATCAAGGACTTGGAGGAGTTCTTATGCAAGACAACCACATAATATGCTATGAGTCAAGAAGGTTGAAGGAGCATAGAACAACTATGCTACTCATGATATAGAACTTGCAGCCATAGTACATGCTTTAAATATGTGGAGGCATTACTTAATGGGAAGAAAATTTGAATCAAGGACAGACCATTGTGGTCTGAAATACTTGTTTGATCAACCAACTTTAAATGCTATGCAAGCTAGATGGTTGGAGTTTTTGTGTGAATTTGATTTTGAAATCAAAGACATAAAAGGGAAAGAAAACAAGGTGGCTGATGCACTCAGCAGGAAGGTACATGAAATGTATGTGGCAGCACTTAGTACTTGCCAACCAGATTTGAGGCAGCAGATTGTTAACCATATTGTTGAGGATGAAGTGTACGTGCAGATAAAGGACAAATTGCAGTAGCAAGACCTTGGCAAGAAGTATCAAGGCTATCATTTGGAAGAAGGCGGACTTCTTACTTATAAGAATAGAGTCTATATTCCAAATGCGGCAAATTTGAGCAGGATTGTTATGGATGAAATCCATAAAGCTCCATACTCTGGTCACCCAGGATATCAGAAAAAAATTGCTACAGCAAGAAAATATTATTTCCGGCCAAGGATGAAGAAGGATGTCGCTGAATACATTTCTAAGTGCATTAAATGTCAGCAGGTGAAGGTTGAACACCAACACCCCGCAGGTTTATTGCACCCAGTGCCAATACCAGAATGGAAATGGGAAATAATTTCCATGGATTTTATTACAGGATTGCAAATGACTATGAGACAACATGATTCCATCATGGTTGTGGTGGACAAGTTAACAAAGGAAACACATTTCATACCGGTTAAGTCCACACACAAAGCCGATGCCATTGCAAATATTTTCATGAAGGAAATTTTCAGGTTACATGGGTTGCCTAAGGAAATAATTTCTGAGAGGGATACCAAGTTCACTTCCAATTTTTGGAAAGGTCTCTTTGCAGATTTGGGTACACAGTTGACTTTAGCACCACTTACCATCCTCAAACAGACGGGAAAACAGAAAGAGTAAATCAAGTGCTTGAAGACATGCTTCGCATGTATGTAATGGACAAGCCATCCAAGTGGGAGGATTATCTACACCTGGTAGAGTTTGCATATAATAATGGGCAGCAAGAATCATTGGGAATGAGTCGATATGAGGCTTTGTACGACAGAAGGTGTAGGACACCAGTGACTTGGGACAATCCAGTGAATAGAATTGTACTTGGGACATAATTGCTTAAGGAAATGGAACAAGAGGTTGCAAAGATCTGGCAAAATTTAAAAGTACCCAGGATAGACACAAAAGCTATGCAGATAAACATAGAATGCATAAGGAATTCAGTGTTGGGGATCATGTGTATCTTAGAGTGAGATCAAGGAAGAGTTCCTTGAAGCTTGGGAGTTGTGCCCAGCTATCACCTAGATATTGTGGGCCATTTGAAGTGCTTGAAAAAATAGGGCCAGTTGCATATAGACTTGCATTTCCTGCTAGCACTAAAGCTCATAATTTTTTTCATGTCTCTTTGCTTAAGAAATATGTACATGATCCTAACCATGTAATTAATTGGGATGTGATCCAGGTGGAACCCGAGGGAGAATTCCAAACCGATCCGTTGTGCATCCTAGACAAGAAGGTAACATTGCTCCGGAACCGAGCCATCGGACAGGTAAAGGTGCAATGGAAGCACTACGGTCCCGATGAGGCTACATGGGAGCTAGAGGATGCCATGAGGGTGGCATATCCGTTTTTGTTTAGTTTTGATGAGCACTGAGGACAGTGCTGATGTAAGGGGAGGGGAATGGCATGTCCCCATTTTGACCCCCTTTGCATTAAATCGTAAATGATGTAAATATTGTTGTTTAATCATGGTGAGGAGCTCAAGTCCAAGGCCCCACCATTGATTTAGTGTTTTATGTATTGGAAATTAAGAAATAGATTCCTATGGTTCTTGTGCTAGATAGGCACAATGTAAATTAAGACATCATGTAAATACGAATTTTAATGAAATACCCATAACCAACTATGCAATGCAACAAAGAGATGGGGCATGATTCTACAAGGAATAGGGAGGAAAATTATTCAAACCCTTGAGCCAATGATGTTAATCCATGTGTCAATGAGAAAACCCATAAACCACCAACTACCCATTTTGGGTTATGGACCCAATCATTTAATTCTTCCCGAAATTGGTTGAGGAAGTTAATGCCTTGGGAATGAAGAGGTATGTCAGCCAATTTCATGTATGGGCAAGCCATCAACCTAGAAAATCATATTTTGTCTCCTTGGGCAAGAAAACACCCACGAAATGGTGCCCAAAGCCATTCTGAACTCATAGTCTTTCCTCTCTCACGCAGTCTGAACTACTGGGTCTTTCCTCATCACTTTTTTACCAATTTTCTGCATTCTTCCATAGTTGGGAGCTCGTTTTTGTGTTGCACAGTGGCTGGGAGAAAGGGAGTCAGATTTTGGGGGTTTATAGAGGTCGTTTTGCCCCAAAATACCCATGGACGTTTTTCTGAAAACGGTTTTTGCTCTCCAGGGTTGAATTCCCAATTGCCATTTCGTTTTTGGGTCTTTCCACGTTTTTCTGGGCTGGTAGAATCCCCATCTTTGGGCATCTCACTGTAAAAACGTTTTTATCATGCCCAATAATTGTGGTTCTGCTGTTATGTGCATCCTTGTTTTGGTTTGAATCTGTGAGCAAGAGATTTGGAGTGGTAGTGGATAGAATTGGATTGATAAACCTAGTGGGGGAGACAACCTCTCAAGAAGATCAAGAGGGATTTGGCTACTCTTCTATGCACACCCTGAGAGCACTAGATGGGAAGGTATGGCTTGAGGGATGGTACAACAGTGAAAAGAATACTTCCTTTTGCTGGGTGTGTAGGTATTGTGGGTGCCAAGCTAGATAGATCTTGTAAGGTTATCCCTGGCTCTGTGCTTGAGCTCACTAGCTTAGCAATTCTTCCTTTCCATTTCCTAGTAGCCTGATAAACCCAATTGTAGATTGGCTTGGATCATCTTGGTGTATGCTTGGCTATGTGTGAGTCTGCTGTTCCCTGGTTCCTTGTAGAAATCATGCCCAGCTCGGGAGTGGCAGTTGTATCAAGAGGTTGATAAGCACAACTGGCCTATGGTTGGGTGGAACGTTGTAGTTGCATAGCCAGTCACTTGGGACTACTTTGTTATAAGATAAATATTCTCTTGTGTTAACTTTGCATTTTTTTTTATTTGATGAATATCGTGTATGAATGATGGATCTGTTATTGAAATTGATTCCGCTGTGTTTTCTTATAATTATACATTTCCATATGTTCTTTTATATTATGTGAATGCTTATTTAAAACTTCATGGGGCTAGATGCCCGGTTTTAGCATCACGATCCTCTCTATCATGCTGGTATGATGGGAGGGGACGTGACAGTTCCCCAATTCAGGTAATTGAATCGGTTCTTCGAAACTACGATCAGATTTTTCTCATTCTGCAGGAAAATCTTCACATGGCAAGAATTCGACTGCAACAGCAAGCCAATCAACACCATTCTAAGTGCAATTTTCACACAGCTGATATGGTTCTTCTTCGTCTACATCCTTCCAAGAAATCCTTCCTGAAACTCAAAAGGTGCTAGCTTCTCTCTCAATCTATCATAGAGGTATTAATTCAGTGGCATGGAATGCAACCTGAGGATGCTACAGGGGAACCGCTCCTTCAGATTCTGCATTAATTTCCACATCTAAAGCTTCAAGGACAAATATTTTTCTAAGGGAAAGGGGATGTTAGGAACCCGTGTTAACCCTTCTCTTTACTTTGTTAGTATATTGTTGTTGGACACATATGTTTTGTAAGTCATCCCGTAGTATTTGTTGATCCATAGTTTGTATTATCCCATGGTATTGACCCATAGTATTGGACGCATATGCTTTGTAAGTCGTCCCGTAGTATTATATGTCCCATGGTATTAACCCATAGTATTGGGAATAGACTCTGTATATAAGTGTGTGTTGAGGCCAATGAAGGATCATGAAGTTATTTGTATTGAGCTTACTCAAAGGAGGTTGCTCCCTCGAAGTGGCCTATGATCAATAAAGTGATTCTAAGTTCTATTATTACTACTATCTCGTGTATTTTCATTAATTAATTGTTGTAGGTTCCTCATAGGGATTCGCAGAGAGAAGATAGTCTCAGGAACACTACAAGAAAACGGTATGTTAGAAAAGATGAATAGGACGATCATGGAGCATACAAGGTGTATGAGATTGCATGTAGAGTTTCCCTTACAGTTTTGGGCAGATGTTGTAGATACTCCTGTTTACTTAATAAAAAGAGGGCTTTCAATCACTTTGGATGGTGGTATTCTAGAGGAGGCATGGATAGGTAAAAAGATAAATTACTCATTTCTAAAAACTTTTGGTTGTGAAGCATTTGTCCATATTGATAAAGAAAATAGAACAAAGCTTGAGGCTAAATCCAAGAAGTGTACCTTTATTGGATACAGGGTTGATGATTTTGTTTATCGCTATTGGAATTATGAAAATAACAAAATCATTAGGAGTAGATACGTGGTATTCAATGAAAATGTCATGTGTAAATATCAATTGCAGGGAAATAAACATGAAAAGGAAAACATAGAGTACACAGTGATTATGAAATTAAAGAAAATGAAGTTCCAAAGGTATCAAAAAATCAAGAACAACAGCAGGTAATTCAAACTCCTGCAAGTGTTAGAAGATATGTTAGGATATTAAAAAACCATTCCATACTTAGGATAAAATACATTAATAATTTTTTATTAATTTCCTATGTTTAGACGAGGTAGTTGGCCTAATTTTGTCTTCTTATGACACCACTTTCCATCATGAGTCACAGGGGGCACTTGGATAGATAGATTCTAGATAAGATCTTGACTGATTCTTCTTGATTTTATGCCATTCCTAGAATAGTAGTGTGCTTTCCTACTTTAGATAGTTTTACCCAACATTTTATGCTTTTAGTGGATAAGGTAAAGCTAAGTTGACTTGGAAACATGATATTTTTGGCCAACTCGCCCTCCTTCTCTTTCTTCTCTCCAAAAGGCATGATCACTTGTATTTTTCTTCACTCATGAGTTTCTAATACTGCTTTTTCCAATTCGTGAGCCTTTAGACTAATTTGGAAAGTGTTTTTGCCACCTAGGTTTTTTTTTAGCTTTTATTAAGCATGCCTTTTGTGAGCTTTACAACTTGCCTTCAAGGAATTCTATTTTCTCTCCTGAGATGTATTATTTATTGTATTATAATTAATGAATATGAATCATGGAGTTGACATTAATTGTGTCCAGTCTCACATATTTCTGGTTTAGTTTTTCTTCTCAATTATGCAAATCCATGAGCAATCTTTTAGTGAGGACTTCTTTGTTTCAAGATTATTGGCTTGTTGAATTCTTACTGTAATGAATCCCAAACTGAATTGTACCTCAAATATATCGAAGTATTATTTTAGCTGCTTTCCAGTGACTTTCATGAGGTGTTTGCATATAACAGGCAACACAACCAACAACAAAGGAAAGGTCAGGACAGAAATGAGTCAAATATAAGAGATTACCAACAAGTTGACGATACAAGGTGGAATCTACTTCAAGTAAAGTACAAGTGGCAGAAAGTTTGACTCTAGACTGGAAGGGAGAAGGGGATGGTTTACAATCTTCCATGTGAAAGCGACGAAGAAGGCCACAAGCATACTTAGTCTTAGAAAGAAAGATTCTTTCTTTGGTTTGTAGGACTTGGAGACCAAGAAAATCATGAAAATGTCCTAAGTCTGACATTTCAAAATTTTGCTTAAAACTGGATTTCACATGGGTTAAAAGCTTAGGGTCACTACCAGTAAGAATAAGGTCATCAACATATAGAACAAGTATGATGAGATGGTTTCCTACTTTCTTGGTATAGACATTGGGGTCAGAATGGCATCTAGAAAAAACAGTGTAAAGTAAAAAGCTATTCATTTTGGCATGCCAAGCTCTAGGAGCTTGCTTAAGGCCATATAAGGATTTCTTAAGGCGACAGACAAGGCTAGAGTTATTCTAAACATATCCAGGAGCTTGTGCCATGTAAATTTCCTCCTGTAAATCACCATGTAAGAATGCATAATTGACATCCATTTGATGGACTTCCCAGATATGTAAGAATGCAAGGGAAAGAACAAGGCAGATGGAGTTCATTTTTGCAACAGGAGCAAAGGTTTCATTGTAGTCAATCCCTTCAACTTGTGAAAAACCTTTGGCAACTAACCTTGCCTTAAGTCGTTCAACACTTCCATCTGATACATACTTAGTTCTATAGATCCATTTACATCTAACAAGTTTTGTTCCTTTTGGAAGAGGTACAATATCCCAAGTATCATTCACCATTAAGGAACGGTATTCTTCATCCATAGCTGCATCCCAATCTGGATTTCCTAAAGCTTCTGCAAAATTTTATGGATCATGATTCTCAGAAACTTGAGCCAAAAGAGAGGAGGCTCGCTGAAACTGAGAACGTCTTCGACGTTGATCTCTAGGATCAACGACAAGATCACTAGCTGATTCACATGTTGAACGGACCCATCGAGGAAGCACTTGTGTTGGTGCAACTGGAGGAACATGAGCAGGCGGAGGTGGATTTTCATCCTCACTATCATCATCAGAAACTGGAGTTGGAAATCTGTCAAAGAAGTTGGAAGTAGAAGAAGGCATAATCACCGAATCAGGCTCGCAGGCCAAAGATGGCACAACCGCTGAGTTAGGCTCGCAAGCCAAAGATGGCACAACCGCCGAGTTAGGCTTGCAGGCCAAGAGATTTTCATCAAATTTAATATCTCTTATAATAATTATATTATGAGAATGTGGCTGAATAAGTCTATAACCTTTTACATCTTTAGAATATCCAATAAATATGCACTTTTCACTTTTAGGCTGCAATGCTTTCCGTTTTTCATCTGGAATGTGAGCCCATGCTTAACTACCAAACACATGGAAGTGACTTACATCGAGCTTAGTTTTACTCCATGCTTCTTCCGGTGTGATACCTTGTAAAGCTTTAGTGGGGGTGCGATTAACTCTGTAATTTGCACAATTTATGGCTTCAGCCCAAAATTGAAGATTTAGTCCCTTAGATTGGATCATACAATTAGTCATTTATTTTAAAGTGCGGTTCTTCCATTCAGTTACACTATTTTGCTGTGGTGTATATGGAACAGTGTGTTGTTGTTGGATTCCTTGTTCAGTGCAGAAAGTAGTGAACTTTTTGTTAACATATTCTCCTCCATTTTCAGATCTTAACTTAATAATTTGATGACCAGATTCTTTTTCAACAAGGGCCTTGTAGGCCAAGAACATGTGAAATACTCCATTCTTAAGTTTTAAGAAATAAACCCAAGTGCGTCTTGAGTAATCATCAATGAAAGTTAAGAAATATTTGAAACCAGAAAAGGAAGCAGATGGAAGAGGACCACACAAGTCATTATGCACAAGCTCCAAGGGAACCGAGACGTGCCAAGAGGCACGTTCGTAAAAAATGTCCCGATGATGTTTTCTGAGTACACAACCGGAAAAAACACCATCCCTGCAAGATACCATCGAAAGACCTGTCACCATATTTTCTTTACATAGTTGTTGAGATGAGCGATAATTTAAGTGACCAAATCCCTCATGCCAAAGTTTGCTCAAGTTTATCACTATGAGCAACAAAAACTGAAGGAAAAGATGATGACCCAAAGTTGTAAAATTTGTACAACCTGGTAATATCATCAATAATTCTGGTAGCTAAGACATGTTAAGGATCTTTAAAATCCTTGATTACAACTTGGTGAGGTGTGAATGTCACATTTTTACCTTCACTAGAATGAGTGATTTGATAGACTGATAACAAATTGCAGGAAATTCTTGGAACACATAGTACATCACTAAAATGACCATTATCTACTGGAACTGTTCCAGATCCTACAACACTTAGAGATCCATCATCACCAACAAATATTTTTTGGTGTTACATTCATGCATAGTAGAAAAGATGGCTTGATCCTTAGCCATATGATAAGATGCTCCATAATCAATGAGCCATTCATTTGAAGTAGATGCAGTATAAGAATAACCAGAAGCACAAATTGCATGTCCATGAGAGGTAGATTCTGAAGGCGAATCTAGGTTGATGTGGTGCTTCTTCATTGTTGCTTCCAAGGCTGCCATCTTCTTGAAACACTTAGATTCATCATGATTATCTTTCCCGCAATAGTTGCAATGACGCTCAGTCTTCTTTCCTTTTGGCTTGGATCCTTTGTCATTTTTTAAAGAAGGAGCTGACTGAGAGGGTTTGGGACCCTTGTTTGAGTTATTATTGTGAAAAAATATTTTCTTGGGAGGCTTGGAATTTTCTTTCTGTTGGGACAATAAGGCTTTCTCAGATGTATTTGCATTGTTAATCATTCCAAGATGGATGAGCTTATCTTTATCTCTAATCAAGGAATCACAAAATGATTCAAGACTAGGCTCTTGATAGCTAGCTGCATTCAAGGATTCTTTCATGGAGTAAAATGTAGATACAAAAATAGAATATGCAGGTCCAAGTTTTGGAAGAATATGATAAATGCATTGTTTGTCTTCCCTCTTAATCTTGCATTCTTCAAATAAGAGTTTAAGAGTTTTGTACTTAGATAAATAATCTTGAATGCATTAACAATCACTTGGATTTAAAGAAACCAACTCATTTTCAAGTTGATGACCTCAAATTCCATTATGTTTACCAAACAAAGCTTCCAACTTTTCCCAAGTTGTATCAGGTGATCCGGATTTTATGAGTAGAACGAAATGAATACAGATTATTATCAGATGCTTAACACAAAATAACAGAGATATAGTAAAATTGGTTTTCTATTCAATAAGGAAATAAGCTAGAACTATAAAATGCAGCGAAAAACAAGCTTGCTGGAATGGTGGCGGCTTATCTATAAGAAGAGATGTGACGACTGCACTCATTTTGCAAGAAGATGGTTACAATGAGGCTCTCAAGGACTTTTGAAATAAACAGGAATGTCAAAAACCCTAGACATCCAAAAACCTAACCCTAGGAGATGAAGCGCCAAAATTCATGTGGGCCTTGTTTGGGTAAGTTAGTACATCAACTTCCCGGGGTCGTAACTTTTGCATACGATCTCCGTTTCGGGCGCTCGGTAGCCCGTTGGAAAGGTCTATCCGAGATTTAAACCTTTCGATTGGGGCCAAATGTATGCCGATGGAAAGCATTTGGCCCCCCAAATTGCCAAAAAAGGTTGCTTAGGGCCTCAAAATGGCCCCGAAAGTTCAGGACCCAAAAAAATGCTAAAAATAGTACAATACCAAAATTGCCATAAAATTGTTTTGAGCCAGTTGGAAAGGTGGGTGGCCACCAATATCCACCTGGATAAATCCTCCCTCCTTAGAAAGCAATGGTCTCCATTGCATTGAGTTCCCCCATCAGATGAGGAAATTTCTGCTGAATTTGGCCTCGGGTGAGCCACTTGCCTTGGTGCAAGAGCTGCCCTGCTTTGACAACTCGATAAAGCCGGATCCTTTGATGTCGAGTGCCCTTGATCTATGTGTCTGCAATATGATCACTGGATTCTTGTTGTAGGCAGTCAGAGTTGAACTCTGTTGGTGTCAACTTCTCTGCTATCTCTGAGGTGTCTAATAGTGGTGGGAAATATGGTCGAAGGAGAGCCACGTTGAAGACTGGATGCAGACTAAGGAAGGGGGGAATGTTGAGCTCAAAAGCATTGTCACCCACCGCCTTGGTGATGGTGTACGGCCCATAACGGAGTGGGCGAAGCTTTCGATGGGGCCCTGTAAGGTGTTCTTTCGGCAAATGCAACCAAACTTTGTCGCCCACCTGAAACTTATGTGGCACCCGATGTTGATCATGGCGCTGTTTGTACTTGGCATTAGACTTCTGTAGAATATCTTGAACCTTTTGGTGGATATGCTGGATCCATTCAATGGACCGGGCGGCTTTGTCAGCTTCTGGGGACGAGTCGGCCGAGGTGGTCGCAAGGGGAAGTGCAACATCCATGGGGCCCAATGGTTGGAATCCCAACCCCACCTGAAAGGGGCTGTGGCCAGTTGATCTATGCAGGGCTCGGTTGTAGCTATGTTGGACATAGGGGAGACTCTCATCCCATGTGCGGGGGTGTGTTGAATTGTAAATGCGCAGGATATGTACGACCATCCGATTGATGACCTTCGTTTGTCCATCGGTCTAGGGGTGGAAGACAGTGGATTTGGTGAGCTTGGTATCCAGCAGTGACCAGAGGATTGACCAGAACGAGCTGAGGAACCGACTGTCACGGTCTGAGATAATGGTCTGTGGGATCCCAAAATGTACCCATACTCGTTCAAAGAAGAGCTTGGGAGTGGCTTCTACTGTGATGTTCTTCTTGCAAGCGGCTAGAATCTCCATCTTGGAAAAGCGATCAACAACCACGAAAACACAGTCGTTTCCCCTCTTGGTGGACGGGAAGCCCGACATGTAGTCCATTGAGATGGATTCCCACGGCCTATTAGGAGTAGGAAGAGGGGTGTATAGGCCTTGTTTCTTAGTGGTCGGTTTGGCAATAGCGCAAGCGGTGCAGCACCTGATATACTTGTCGACATCCTGTCGAAGTTTCGGCCAGTAGAAATGTTTCCGCAACACTACCACTGTCTTTTGGACGCCAAAGTGTCCTGCCACCCGACTGTAGTGAGATTCCCAAATCAGCTTCGTGCGCTCGCTTGATGGAACGCAGAGATGGCCCAGACGACACAACAACACGTCCTGAAGATGGAAATTAGCAACCACTAAGTTGGTGCCCAACATTTGATAGGTGGTGGAGAAGTCAGGGTCTGTCTTGTAGAGGTGAAACCATCCGGAGGTCTCGTGGCCACAAGAGTCTGGCACCGTGGTAAGTGCCGTGACTGGAGGTCGACTGAGGCAGTCAGCAACTCGGTTGGTACTCCCTGTTTTATATTTGATGTTGAGGTGGAACTACTGTAAATATGTTGACCACTTCTGATGGCGGTCATTCTGTAACTTTCCTTGGGTCTGCATGAACTGTAGTGGCTTGTGATCAGTGTGGATGACTGTCTCCTTCCCAGGAATGTAATGTCTCCACTGGCGGCAGGCTTGTACAATGGAGTACATTTCTTTGTCGTAGGTAGGGTACTTGCGAACAGTATATGATAGTGTCTCACTATGATATGCCACGGGGTGGCCGTGTTGAGTGAGAATGGCGCCCATAGCATAATCTGAAGCATCTGTCTCGATCTCAAAGGGATGTTGCAGGTTTGGTAATGAGAGTACCGGCGATGAGCACAAACGCTTCTTCAAGTCATTGAAGGCTTGTTGTTGGGACAGGCCCCACACAAATTTTGCCTTACCACCACCCCTGGTCACTTGGCTGAGGGCCCATGCGATATGAGAGAATCCCAGCACGAACTGTCCATAGAAATTGGAGAGGCCCAAGAAGCTCCGAAGTTCAGTGAGTGTGGTTGGGGCTGGCCAGTCATGGATGACCTGGATCTTGGCTGGATCCACATGCACACCATGTCGATCAATGATGTAGCCTAAGTAATGGACCCTGTCCATGCCGAAGGAGCATTTTTTCAAGTTTGCATATAGTTTGTGCTTCCGCAAGGTGTGCAGAACCTGCTGAATATGCTGCAAGTGTTCCTCCCAAGTCTTGCTGTAGATGAGGATGTCATCCAGATACACCACTACAAAATTGTTGGTGAAAGGTCGTAGGATATCTTCCATCATCCTCATAAAAGTTGCTGGAACATTTGTCAAACCAAAAGGCATGACCAGCCATTCAAAAAGACCTTCTTTTGACTTGAAGGCAGTCTTCCATACATCTGTCTGTTCTATTGGGACCTGGTGGTAGCCAGACTTTAGATCAATCTTACTGAAGTATTTGGCCCCCATGAGCTAATCAAGGAGGTCATCGATTCAGGGAATCGGGTACCGGTTACGGACTGTGATTTTATTCAGGGCCCGGTAATCAATACAGAGTCGCTAGGTCCCATCTTTCTTCTGCACCAGCACGATTGGGCTCCCACAGGGTGATGAACTGAGACGGATGTGCCCCTTGTGGAGCAATTCTTGGATCTACCTCTTGATCTCCGCATTTTCCAACAAAGAGCAGCGATAGACTGGCCCATTGGGTAGCGGTGCGCCTGGGGTCAGATCGATGGGATGCTTGACCTGGCAGTGCAGAGCTACCTCGGTCAGAGAGGAGAAGATATCTGAGTATCCTTCCACCACCTTATCTACTTGCTTCTGTTGTGTGGATAGATCGGTCATGGAGGCCCGGGATGCGGCTGCGATCTTTCTTTCACTCTGAGAGCGAATCACGAAGAAGAAAAATTTCCCTGTCTGAGAGATGACCTTCCTGCATTGCTTGGCAGAGATCAAGGAAATACCACTAGGAGGGACTGCCTCGGGTATCCTGTACAATTTCCTTTTCAAAGTAATAATAACACTACAAGGCCTAAACTCATATACAGCATGACGTTTCCATAAATAAGGTTGGCCCAAAAGAACATCTGAAACTTCGAGAGGAGCAACATCACACAATACCTCGTCCTTGAAGGGCTTGATGCCGTATGGCAGTCGGCACTGTTGGCTGACGTGGATATCGCTTCCTTTGCGGAGCCATCCAGTGGTGTAGGGTTGTGGGTGTGGCGTTGTTGGTAGGGCCAAGCGCTTGACGACCTCTGCTGAGATGAGATTCTTCTGGCTACCGCTATCAATGATGAAGTGCAGCGGGGTGCCTTTTACCCACATCTGTGAATGGAAGAGGCGTTCTCCTTCTTCTGGTTCGTCTGGTTCATCAGGATGGAGCTTGGTGGTAGCAATGGTGGAACTGGGTTCCATGTCAAGGATCCATCTTCCCCTTTCTGGTTTGGACTCAGAGTCAGAACCCGCATCTGATTCAGATGCTTTCACATCGGCCACCAGCAACTGCTTTGAGCGGCAATCAACAGTGTTATGCCAAGGGCTCTTATGGAAGTCGCACCACTTCCCGGTATCTTTCTTTGTTTTTCCCATGTCCTTCTTTGCTTGCGGCTTGAACTGGTTGTCCTGATACTGTCCATCTTTGCTCTGTCCTTTATTCTGTGGGTTGGGGCCGCCCTTCCCTGTCTTTTTCTGTGAAGGGTTCCCAGGCCCAAATTGCCGCATCTTTTGTTTGAGCTTTTGCTCGATTTTGACGGCATATCGGTAGGCCGTGCCCAAGGAAGAGATGTCCAAAAATTCTATTTCGGTCTGGATGTATCTATGCAAACCACCATGATACTTGAGCACCAGATGTCGCTCTGAATATTTGATACTCAGCTTGGTGCGCAAGGTATGGAAGATATTTGTGAACTCTGGCACTGCTTGGTCTCTTTCTTGTCGCAGTGTGGTCCCTTTGGTATACAAGTCATCATAACTTCCAATAGGGTAGTATTTTTCCTTAATAGCATCCCTGAAGGATTCCCAGGTGGCCGTGACTGAAAATAATGAGGCTTCTTCTGTGTCCTTTTGCTCGCAGAATGTTTCCCACCAATATTTGACATGAGGAACGGCTTTGAGGAGTGCAAAAGTAATATTTTCTTTATTCGAAAAGTTATGGACAGAAAAATACCCTTTTAGTAGATTCAACCACTTATCTACAGCATCAGCATCTATCTGTCCTTCAAATATAGGCATATCGAAGTTGATTTGTACCTTGAAGGGGGCGGCGCCTCCGCTCGAGGAAGATGCGTCGCTTGTTGGTAGTCGCCGAAGGATTTGCGCGAAATTATCCATCATCTCGTTCCTCTGCTGCGTGAGGGCTTCCTCAAGCAACATTTTGATAGGATCTCCTGTCCCATCATATTTCTTTTCTCCTTCCATGAGAGGTCGCTTGGGTGTGCGAGAGCTTTTTTCCTCAATAGAAACAAGCTCGAGACCCAATTCTTTGTACCCTGACCTCGTTGGGGACATGCATTAAGACGACAAGGACCAGACCGTTCTGATACCACTGATCCGGATTTTATGAGAAAAACGGAATGAATACAGATTATTATTAGATGCTTAACACAAAATAACAGAGATACAGTAAAACTGGTTTTCTATTCAATAAGGAAGTAAGCTAGAACTATAAAATGCAACGGAAAACAAGCTTGTTGGAATGGTGGCGGCTTATCTCTGAGAAGAGATGTGACGGCTGCGCTCATTTAGCAAGAAGATGGTTACAATGAGGCTCTCAAGGCCTTTTACAATAAACAGGAATGTCAAAAACCCTAGACATCCAAAAACCTAACCCTAGGAGATGAATCGCCAAAAGTCATGTGGGCCCCGTTTGGGTAAGTTAGTACATCAACTTCCCGGGGTCGTAACTTTTGCATACGATCTCCGTTTGGGGCGCTCAGTAGCCCATTGGAAAGGTCTATCCGAGATTTACAACTTTCAAATGAGGCCAAATGCATGCCAATGGCAACCATTTGACCCCCCAAATTTCCAAAAAAAGGTCGCTTAGGGCCTCAAAATGGCCCCGGAAGTTCAGGACCCAAAAAAATACTAAAAATCGTACAATACCAAAATTGCCATAAAACTGTTTTGAGCCAGTTGGAAAGGTGGGTGGCCACCAATATCCACCTGGATCAATCCTCCCTCCTTAGGAAGCAATGGTATCCATTGCGTTGAGTTCCCCCATCAGATGAGGAAATTTCTGCTGAATTTGGCCTCGGGTGAGCCACTTGCCTTGGTGCAGGATCTACCCTGCTTTGACAACTCGATAAAGCTGGATTCTTTGATGTCGAGTGCCCTTGATCTGTGTATCTACAATATGATCATTGGATGCTTTTTGTAAGCAGTCAGGGTTGAGCTCTGTTGGTGTCAACTTCTCTGCTATCTCTGAGGTGTTTAATAGTGGTGGGAAATATGGTTGAAGGAGAGCCACATTGAAGACTGGATGCAGACCAAGGAAGGGGGGAATGTTGAGCTCAAAATCATTGTCACCCACCGCCTTGGTGATGGTGTACAACCCATAACGGAGTGGGTGAAGATTTCGATGGGGCCCTGTAAGGCGTTCTTTCTGCAAATGCAACCAAACTTTGTCACCCACCTGAAACTTATGTGGCACCTGATGTTGATCATGGCGCTGCTTGTACTTGGCATTAGACTTCTGTAGAATATCTTGAACCTGTTGGCGGATATGCTGGATCCGTTCAATGAACTGGGCGGCTTTGTCAGCTTCTGGGGACGAGTCGGCCGAGGTGGTCGCAAGGGGAAGTGCAACATCCATGGGGCCCAATGGTTGGAATCCCAACCCTACCTGAAAGGGGCTGTGGCCAGTTGAGCTATGCAAGGCTCGGTTGTAGCTATGTTGGACATAGGGGAGACTCTCATCCCATGTGCGGGGGTGTGTTGAATTGTACATGCGCAGGATATGTGCGACCATCCGGTTGATGATCTCCGTTTGTCCATCGGTCTGGGGGTGGAAGGCAGTGGATTTGGTGAGCTTGGTATCTAACAGTGACCAGAGGCTTGACCAGAATGAGCTGAGGAACCGACTGTCACGGTCTGAGATAATGGTCTGTGGGATCCCAAAATGTACCCATACTCGTTCAAAGAAGATCTTGGCAGTGGCTTCTGCTGTGATGTTCTTCTTGCAAGCGGCTAGAATCGCCATCTTGGAAAGGCGATCAACAACCACGAAAACATAGTCGTTTCCCCTCTTGGTGGACGGGAGGCCCGACATGTAGTCCATTGAGATGGATTCCCACGGCCTGTCAGGAGTAGGCAGAGGGGTGTATAGGCCCTGTTTCTTAGTGGTCGGTTTGGTAATAGCGCAAGCGGTGCAGGACCTGATATGCTTGCCGACATCCTGTCGAAGTTTTGGCCAGTAGAAATGTTTCTGCAACACTGCTACTGTCTTTTCGATGCCAAACTGTCCTGCCACCCTACTTTAGTGAGCTTCCCAAATCAGCTTCGTGCGCTTGCTTGTGGAACGCGGAGATGTCCCAAACGACACAACAACCCGTCCTGAAGATGGAAATTAGCAACCACTGAGTTGGTGCCCAACATTTGATAGGTGGTGGAGAAGTCAGGGTCTGTCTTGTAGAGGTGGGGCCATCTGGAGGTCTCGTGGCCACAAGAGTCGAGCACCGTGGTAAGTGCCGCGACTGGAGGTCGACTGAGGCAGTCAGCAAGTTGGTTGGTACTCCCTATTTTATATTTGATGTTGAGGTGGAACTGCTGTAAATATGTTGACCACTTCTGATGGCGGTCATTCTGTAACTTTCCTTGGGTCTGCATGAACTGTAGTGGCTTGTGATCAGTGTGGATGACTGTCTCCTTCCCAGAATGTAATGTCTCCACTGGCGGCAGGCTTGTACAATGGAGTACATTTCTTTGTCATAGGTAGGGTACTTGCGAACAGCATATGATAGTGTCTCACTATGATATGCCACGGGGTGGCCGTGTTGAGTGAGAATGGCGCCCACAGCATAATCTGAAGCATCTGTCTCGATCTCAAAGGGATGTTGTAGGTTCGGTAATGAGAGTACCGGCGATGAGCACAAACGCTTCTTCAAGTCATTGAAGGCTTGTTGTTGGGATAGGACCCACACAAATTTTGCCTTACCACCACCCCTAGTCACTTGGCTGAGGGCCCATGCGATATGAGAGAATCCCAGCACGAATTGTCCATAGAAATTGGAGAGGCCCAAGAAGCTCCGAAGTTCAGTGAGTGTGGTTGGGGCTGTCCAAACATGGATGACCTGGATCTTGGCTGGATCCACATGCACACCATGTCGATCAACGATGTAGCCTAAGTAATGGACCCTGTCCATGCCGAAGGAGCATTTTTCCAAGTTTGCATATAGTTTGTGCTTCCGCAGGGTGTGCAGAACCTGCTGAATATGCTGCAAGTGTTCCTCCCAAGTCTTGTTGTAGATGAGGATGTCATCCAGATACACCACTATCTGCATATATCTGTCCTTCAAATATAGGGATATCGAAGTTGATTTGTACCTTGAAGGGGGCAGCGCCTTCGCTCGAGGAAGATGAGTCGCTTGTTGATAGTCGCCGAAGGATTTGCGCGAAATTATCCATCATCTCGTTCCTATGCTCCGTGAGGAATTCCTCAAGCAACATTTTGATAGGATCTCCTGTCCCGTCATCTTTCTTTTCTCCTGCCATGAGAGGTCGCTTGGGCGTGCGAGAGATTTTGTCCTTAAGAGAAACAAGCTCGAGACCCAATTCTTTGTACCCTGACCTCGTTGGGGACATGCATTAAGACGACAAGGAGCAGACCGCTCTGATACCACTGATCCAGATTTTATGAGCAGAACAAAATGAATACAGATTATTATCATATGCTTAACACAAAATAACAGAGATACAGTAAAACTGGTTTTCTATTCAATAAGGAAATGAGCTAGAACTATAAAATGCAGCGGAAAACAAGCTTGCTGGAATGGTGGCGGCTTATCTCTGAGAAGAGATGTGACGGATGTGCTCATTTCGCAAGAAGATGGTTACAATGAGGCTCTCAAGGCCTTTTACAATAAACAGGAATGTCAAAAACCCTAGACATCCAAAAACCTAACCCTAGGAGATGAAGCGCCAAAATTCATGTGGGCCCCGTTTGGGTAAGTTAGTACATCAACTTCCCGGGGTCGTAACTTTTGCATACGATCTCCATTTCGGGCGCTCGGTAGCCTGTTGGAAAGGTCTATCCGAGATTTACAACTTTCGAATGGGGCCAAATATGTGTCAAAGGAAACCATTTGGCCCCCCAAATTGCCAAAAAAAAGGTCGTTTAGGGCCTCAAAATGGCCCCGGAAGTTTAGAACCCGAAAAAATGCTAAAAATAGTACAATACCAAAATTGCCATAAAACTCTTTTGAGCCAGTTGGAAAGGTGGGTGGCCACCAATATCCACCTAGATCATCAGGTTCATCAATTCCAGATGTGTGGAATCTCAAACCAGTAGAGATTGACATGCCAATCAATCCACGAGCTTCATCACATCTATTTTCCCATTTTATTTTCTTGTCATCATCAGTGGGTTCTGTTTCTTTCCCTGAGGTAATTCTTAAAAGTCCCCTACTTCGTAGAACATCCTCCATACAAGATTTCCATGAGAAATAGTTGAAACTTGTAAGTAGAATATCACAAGGGGCGGCCATATTGTAAATTAATGGCTGTAAAAATAGGAACCAATAGTCTAGATGCAAAGAGCTCGAAAAAACACGCGGTTTAAAAAAAACGACACTGAAAACTGACTATGTATGATGAAGTTATGCTTTATCAAAGAAATCGTTGAAGATGTCCCCAATAGTGATGTGGCAAATAGAGAATGACCAAATAAAAAAAAGAACCCCCCTCTTCCCAAGATGAACCTTTGAAAATCACTTTACAAGAAATTCGCTTTAAGTGAATCACTTTTGTAAAATAATTTTCACTTTTACAATGATGTTACTTTAAATAGTGCACCCAAAAAAAGGAACTTAAGTGACTCACTTTATATTTTTAATTTAAGTGAGATGCACTTTTACAATAAAGTAACTTAAAAATTAGAAATTGCATGCACCTTTGTTTAAAAATAACTTAATAAGACTTGAACTCAAGGCCTATTAAGAAATAAAGCAACTTTGAACCAAGTGAGATAATATTAGAATGTACGTAAAAGAAGGGAAGGAGGAGGGGTTTTTTTTTTTTTTACTCTTCTCTCTCAGTTTCCGTGCTTGCCTCTTTTCCGGAAAATCACACCACAAACCGAAACAAAAAAAACTTTTCCACACTTCTGGGGTTAGATCTCGTTAGCTTTCCTGGAAATTCTACATTTTCTCTCTATTTCTAATTTGCTGCGATCGCACAAGGTGCACAGAAAAGAGCATACGCAGTCGAGAAAAATCCTTTCGTTTTTTGTTTCTGATTCGCCAAGATCACACAAGGTGCACGGAAAAGAGCATACACAGACAGGGAAAGCAACAATCCAAAACTAAAAAAATCTAATAACAAAAACTGATAAAATATAAGAAATTTTTTAAATAATAAAAAACGTCACTGTAACATTATACCTTCAGATTTGATGAAATACGCGTTTCTAAAGCAACCGGAAACCGTTTTCGATCAAACGAAAAGTATTTCCCAATGGAAACGGTGCTCCAGATGCAATGGAACACCTCCCACAGCCCAAAAAGCAAATAAATTCCAGAACCAGAAACCCTTTCAAGTTTCGGCAACAACAGTTCAAGATCTAGATCATAACCGGAAGCGGCTCTTCATAAACGCTCCGATACCATGATCGGGTACACAGGGTACTCCCAAAAGGCCAAACACCTAGAGAAACCACTTCACACAAATAGATCACAGATCGACACATCGATGTTTTGATGTGGTTAAAACCCTCTAGAGGGAAACAGTCCATGGACCCAACCAAATAACTTCTATATAGCAGTTTATTATACAAAAGAAAGAAAGTTACAAATGAGCTTCTCATAATCGATCAACTAGCCAATGACCCTCCATGCTCTTTAAATAGATATCATTGACCAATCGGGTGTTAAGCCACAAATCAAGAGTAGGTATGTTCTAAGAGAAGTTGAACCGTCGAATCACTCTATGTCTAGAACATATCATGACTGTCAGATTAAATATTTATAAATGCACACTAAAGAAACACACTTTACCTAACAAATATATTACACAAGTTGATCTTAGCTAACTCCTAAGTGTCTAAATATCCTAACACTTACATGGTATCATAACCATAGAATTCTAACATGGTATCAAATCTCAGGGAGCTCATGGTATCCAGATGAGTCTTCGATTATAATTATCAGATTTTTTTTTGTACGTACTTAGTCAATGGATTCAAATTCAATTCCTCCTCTTACACCATTCAATTATGTTGAGTGGAAGCCAAATATGAGCACATATCTAAAGAGTTGTGATCTCTTTGATGTGTCTATTAGTGTTGTGAGTGATCCAGATTCCTCAAAAGAGAAGAATGATTGGTTTAATGATTATGATAGAGCTTTTGGAGCAATGTGTTTGGCCATATCTTCAAAGATGCACTACCTCATTGATACTGTTGATACTCCAAGTGATATCTGGTGCATTTTAGATAGAGAATTTGGAATGCAAGATGATGAGGAAGAGATAATACATATGGAGAGCGAGCCTACCATAGATACCTCCTCAAATCAGCCCATTAATGTCATTAATGTCTTGTCCACAAGATTTTCTGATGAAATTGTTTATGAAGATCAAACTGCAAAATCTTCAACACTAGTTCTTGAGTTTTTTGAAGAGATGTCTATCCATTCTCGTATGTTCTCTCATAAGTCTTATATTTTGAATTATGAGCAAGATAATTCAGTTTATGCTCTAGAATATGAAGATGTTTTTGAATCCTATCTTTCACATGAGTTTGATGGTGTGCAGAATGATGATCTACTGAATGTTTTGGAGGTTGGATCAGATTTTGGAGGTGATGTATTTTCCCTCCTTGATCACTTGCTTCCTATGTACTTCTATTTGATCATTGGAACATGTTCTCAGAGTTGCATTGAAGATGGAGGACACTACCATTCACTTGGGTTCAAGTCTCAAGCATATTTTGGTGATTTTGGTTCTGATCTCACCCCTGGTGGTTCAAAGGATATCTCAAGGAACCATCTACTTAATCTTGGAGCTGATTACAACTCTACTTATTTGGAGTTGATGTTTCAAGTCTCTATAATTGGTCTTCGTATGATCCATGTATGATCATGATATCAAAGAATCGTCTATAATTTATTGGATGTTATTTAACTTCCACTGGTAAAATGTTCAAGTTTCAAGAGCAATCAGATCTGATTGGAGCTGAAATTGCCTCATATGGTTTGAAATTCAAGTTCCAGAATGGTTTGATATTCATGGATTTGTTCTAATCAAGAGCAATTTCAAAGAGATTCCAGATTCGCTTGCATCCACTGATGGAGAATTCAAGAACATGTTTTTGGAGCATGATCCACTTCTTCCCAAGAGGAAGATACCTCCATAGATATGATCAAGTTCACACCTACTTGAGTTTGGATCAGCATTAAATTTTGGTGTGCACATGTCCATTTTTTGAGGGAGAGTTTTATTCCCATGAGGTTTTCCCTTTTTCCTTAGTCTACATGGCCATAATAATTGTGACGGGGTGACCATAATACTTGTTGCTTGGGCCATACACATACTTTACTCATTCTAAGTTAGGATTAAGGGGGGGTGTTAGAATATTAAAAACCCATTTCATACTTAGGATAAAATACATTGATCATTTTTTATTAATTTCCTAGGTTTAGACTAGGTAGTTGGCCTAATTTTGTCTTCTTATGACACCACTTGCCATCATGATTCACAGGGGCGCACTTGGATAGATTCTAGATAAGATATTGACTGATTTTGTATGATTTTATGCCATTCCTAGAATAATAGTGCGCTTTCCTGCTTTAGACAGTTTTACCCAGCTTTTTATGCTTTTAATGGATAAGGTAAAGCTAGTTTGACTTGGCAACATTATCTTTTTGGCCAACTTGCCCTCCTTCTCTTTCTTCTCTCCAAAATCCATGATCACTTTCATTTTTCTTCACTCATTAGATGTTAATATTGTCTTTTCCAATTTGTGATCCTTTAGACTGATTTGGAAAGGTTTTTTTCCACCTAGGTTTTTTTTTTAGCTTTTAGTAAGCTTGCCTTTTGTGAGCTTTACAATTTGCCTTCAAGGAATTCAATTTTTTCTCCTAGGATGTATCATTTAATGTATTCTATTTAATGAATATGACAATCATGGAATTGAAATTAATTGTGTTCAGTCTCACATATTTTTGCTTCAATTTTTCTTCTCAATTATGCAAATCTCTGATAAATATTTTGGTGAGGGCTTCTCTTTTTCAAGATTCTTGGCTTGTTGAATTCTTATATGGTATAAAAATCATAGAATTATAACAAGATATACCATGTCAATTAGATCCCCTGAATGATACTCTCATTCACTATATTATTTATTGATGACTGACTCTGATGAACCAAAATGTTATGAAGAGGCAATGCAGGTAGAAACTAGAAAGAAGTAAGAGCAAGGCATGGATGAGGAGATGGACTCATTGGTAAGAAACCAGACTTGGGATTTGGTTCATTTTCTTGCAGGTAAAATAACATTGTATAATAAATGGGTTTACAGGTTGAAGGAAGAAGATGGAGGAAATAAGCAATACAAGGCCAAACTTGTTGTAAAGGGGTTTGCACACAAAAAATGTACAAATTTTGATGAAATATTTTCTCTAGTTGTTAAAATGACTTCAATTAAAACTATTTTAAATCTAGTGGAGGTAGAAGATTTGCATCTTAAACAGTTAGATGCAAAAACAACCTTTCCCCATGGGGATTTGGAGGAAGAGATTTATATGATGTAGTCATAGGGGTATGAGGTCAAAGGGAAGGAGAATTTAGTGTGCAGGTTGAAGAAGAGCTTGTATGGCCTGAAGCAAGCTCCAAGGCAGTGATATTTGAAATTGGACAGGTTTATGACAGAGCAAGGTTATAGTAGATGTCATTCTAACCACTGTGTTTATTTCAAGAGGCCAGATAATGGAAGATATATTATCTTGTTATTGTATGTGGATGACATGCTTGTTGTAGGGTCTAACATGCAGGATATAAATGTGTTAAAAAAGAAGTTAGTTAATTCATTTGCGATGAAGGATTTGGGTGTTGCAAAGAAAATCCTTGGTATGAAAATAATAAGAGACCGGAAAAATTGCAAATTGACATTGTCTCAAGTTGAGTACATAGAAAAGGTGATGGAGAGGTTTAGAATGCAAAATGAAAAAATGGTTAGTACACCTTTGGCCAACCATTTCAAACTAATGAGATGTGTCCCAAGACACATGAAGAGATAGAATACATGTCCAAGGTCCCTTATTCATCAACAATTGGTAGCTTGATGTATGCGATGGTGTGCAAAAGACCAAATATTGCACATGCAGTGGGAGTTGTGAGCAGGTATATGAAAAATCCAGGTAAAGAACATTGGAAGGAAATATAGTGGATTCTAAGGTATTTGAGAGGTACTACCACTCATGCATTATGTTTTGGAGGTTTAGACACTGTTCTACAAGCATATGTTAATGCAGATATGGCAGGTGATAAAGATAGCAGGAGGAGCACCACAGGGTATGTCTTTACTATAGGTGGAACAACATTAAGTTGGATTTCAAAACTGCAAAAGGTTGTTGCACTTTCAACAACAGAAGCATAGTATGTTGTTGCTACAGAGGCTAGTAAAGAGATGATTTGGCTACAGAGGTTCATGGAGGAATTGGGTAAGAAGTGGGAGAATAACAAGTTGTAAAGTGACATCCAGAGTGCCATTCATATTGCAAAGAACTCATCCTTCCATTCTAAGACTAAACATATACAACTAAAGTACTATTTCATACGATCTCTTATCGAAGATGAACTCTTGAAGTTGGAAAAGATACACACTAGCCAGAATCCTGAAGACATGCTGAAAAAGGTAGTAACAATAGAGAAATAAGTTCCTACTTGGTTTCACTTGGCCTTCAAGAATGAACGCGAAGATGAGAAATTCGCTAGATCCAAGGTTTGGAGCATAGTCTAGCAGATGCAGTAGCGGTGAAGTTGTTGTGATCAATCTCCAAGTGGGATAATGTTGGTTGTGGAGTTTGATTATCTTCCTGATTCTGAGATCCTATTGTTTAACTGTGTTTGTACCCTAGTTTTACTATACACCCGTCCCAGCAGGGGGGGTGCCACCCGGGATGGGGGGTCCAGGGGACAGCAATCCCCCGAGAAAGGGGGTTGGGGGGAAGCCCCCAAAAGAAATTTTTGGGTTGTTTGTTGGAAAAAAATTTACGAGCCCATGGTATTGGGTAGCTTGTGGTATTTTCCCATGGTAATTCCCCTTTAAAAGGAAGACATTGTAATACGGTTGTGTATTGTATGGTATTGTATTGTACTGTAAGAGAGACCATGAGAAAGTGAAGAGTAAGTTGCAGCACATGTGATGGATGTTGTATCCCTTCATTTTGTTGGACAAGATAATAAAAAGGACTTGCAATTTCTGTGTGAACATAACCCATCTTGGGTGAACCATGTTATATTGGTGTCTCTCTTGTAATGTGTATATGTGTTTTATATTTGCATCTTATTTATTGTTATTGCTTTGCAATCCTGTTTTTCTAACAAATACCAAGTCACCTACTTTGATTTTTCCCTCCCTCATATCATGATATAGCCAACACTTCATCCTTTCTATTTCACTCATTAACTGAACATAATCCATCTCCAATCTATCCTACCATCATTTCATGAAATCCATGGTTGATAGGTTTCACCCATAGTAGCCTCACAAAACTTTGTGGGTAGCCAACAATTGTTTCCCATTTTCCAACTCAAATGGATTGTATCCTATCACGAAACTCTTATGTATGTTGTAGTTGAAATAGGATACACCCAAAATCGCTGGTCATTTGTATTGATCTACAAAAATGAAATGCCTTGGGTAATCCTCCAAAAGGCCATTTATTTGTTTTGTTTTCCCATCATTCTATGGATGATAGCTCAAACTCATTAGCATCTTGGTACTAACAACCTTGAACAACTCTAGACCCTATAATTTCACAACATTTTTTAAGAACAACTTTGCAGCTTCCTTTGCATCACAAAGCATATTTGGTGGCACAAAGATAACATGGAAAATATGTTAACAACTACAAAAATCCCATTGTATCCTTGCGAAAATGGAAGATGAATGATGAAATCCTTTGAGACACTTGCACAAGGTCTCTCTAACAGCAAAGAAGGTTGTGGACTAGCCTTCATTCTAGTATCTTTGTAATATCCTCTCTATGACCCCTCTTTTTTTGTAACGGAAATGCAAATATAAATGTACAATGTATCAGTTCCTAAAGAGGAGCTCAAGGTCAAGGCCCCGCCAATAAAATCTGTAATTAATTTCCTAAGTTGTTTTGTATTTTGAATTTGTAGACTTAGAAGACTGAAAGGTTTGACGCAACTAAATGAAAGGGGCATGAATCCACTAGGGGGAGAGGTTTAATGGCTAGGAGGCCATGAGTTTGATGACATGTGTCATCTTGGTGCCGCGTGCACTTAAAGAGAAGTGAACTATGATGTTCACTAGACATGCACTTAAGTTTATAAGTGTCGTATAAGTTATGTTAGTGATTAGTCCTAGATAGGAGCATCAAAGAAGTTACTAATCGCCGCAAAGCAATAACAAGCTCCTATGACCTATATATTTAGCATAAGCCTAACTATTATTAAGCTCTATTAAGTAAGATTAAGTAAACATCCTAAATATCAATGATATCTTAACCTCGGTAAAAGATGCCAAGAAATATTGTTAATCTCTTAAATGATAAGAAACTAAATATCACTATTAGTTAATAGTGAATATACTATTAAATATTTTATTGCATGGCACAACAGGCCACTTAATAGCTACCTTAAGTAATTGTAAACACTTAATACGAAAATACGATGGAAGTTGTCCTATTATACATATATAGAGACAAATGTATGTATGGCAAGGTAAACAAATTGATTATCTTTTATAGAATATTATACATTTTAATGATCATGAGGAATTAACGATCATTACTTAATTAATGATGTTATTAATTAATTATTATTAATTAACTAAATAATGATTATAAACACAAGTTCCCACGGTTTTGCTAGGAATTTAATGGAAGTTAAATCCCATTCAAAAGAGCGATTTAGTTATTTTTGTTTGACTACTATATGTATTTGGTAATCTTATTATTCGAGAGAAGTATCACTTTTTTATATGAATTATAAAAAGAAATATAATAATAACAAGACAAACGATAAAAGTGTTGCTTATTATATGTAAAACCTATTCGATGAAAAGGAAGCTCCCCCATGTAATTAATTAAGATTATCATTCAAAACATAATAGAGATGGTTAATTTTTTCGTTAGGGTTTCTATTGATTGGGTGGTTACGACTTCCTCGCAAGGAAAGAATCACTGTAATACCTTTTGGAAGAAGAGGGTGAACACAACCTATGTTAAGGTAGAGAGAGAAAAAAAAGGAAAATATCTTCCTTTTAGCATGGATTGTTCTGTTTGAAAGGAAAAAGAACGATAGTATTTGGTTCTAGCGACCTTCCTTCTTGAAGTATGGGTGGAGTAATGGAGAACAAGATTCCTCATTTTAGCATGGATTGTTCTGTTTGAAAGGAAAAAGGACGATAGTATTTGGTTCTAGCGACCTTCCATCTTGAAGTATGGGTGGAGTAATGGAGAACGAGATTCCTCATTTTAGCATGGATTGTTCTGTTTGAAAGGAAAAAGGACGATAGTATTTGGTTCTAGCGACCTTCCATCTTGAAGTATGGGTGGAGTAATGGAGAACGAGATTCCTCATTTTAGCATGGATTGTTTTGTTTGAAAGGAAAAAGGACGATAGTATTTGGTTCTAGCGACCTTCCTTCTTGAAGTATGTTGCATCCAAGAAGAAATCAAGGAGAAAGTTTTCCCAAGAGAAGAACCGGTTTCCACTATCCTAGGTTTTAGAGAGAAGAACTCTTCATTTGAGGATTATTGCCTAGCTTGGGGTGACCTTTCGATGAGAAAAAAAATACGTTGAAAAAAATACGCTGAAAAAAGAGTCAGTAATTAGGTAGAACATTATAGTCAAGCCTTTAGTCGCAATAGTCTACCTTAGCGAGATAAGTATTTTACTAATGTGTATATTATCATTGTTGATAATGATTTATCAAGAATTATCTATAAAAGTGTTATGCCCTTATGTAAACGTAATTAATGGAAAATGATGTATATTAATGGTTTAAAGTGTAATGATAATGTTGAGTTCTCTCTTCGAGATAGTATGGAAGAAATCTTTACATTTCAGGAATCCTATAAATGATAGTATGACCTAGACTACTTGTAACTTATGATAGTTAAATTAAAGAAAATCTATTATTATTATCATGGTATGTAGTTAATTTTAAGAGTACTAGTAAGAGGTAGGTGTAAAGAATTATTATTACCTTGATGGTTTAATTATATTGCTTTGCAAATGAGTTTGTACTCTTGGACTTAGTAGTATCCTAAAATGTTTATATATACTTATGTAATGGTAATATGATTTTAAAGAAATAGGTTACTTGAACTATAGTATCCTCATTGTAGTATTGACCATGTTGAAAGAGGATTTGAGTTATAATTAAGATTTTAAGGAATTCAAATGATAAAGCAACCAAGTAGTTAATTAGATATTATGTCGAATGAGGGACTTCCTTTTGAATAAGAGTATTTTGCCACGTCATTCTTGAAAGGGAAAGGATTGGTTGCATGCTTTTCATGTGTAAGAATACAAAAGGTAAGAACAACTACGCAAGTTACAAGAAGTGAAATACAAGGTATGGCCTCTAAATGGTCATCCACTATTAAAATATTAGTTAATAAAATAATTGAAGAATTGATTTATCTTTATTTTAAGATTAAGTTTAGTTATTGTGTTCATTGATTGTAAAGGACTACCTTTTATAGTCATGAATCTATCTTATTATGCTTGAATAGTTCAACATAACTATAAGAACTACTTTTTATAGTCATGGATCAATCTTATTATGCTTGAACAGTTAAGCATAACTAAAGATAAACTTTTTATTATTTGTTTGATTATGTTATGATTATAAAACCATAAAACATAATATTTATATGGTTGTTTGACATTGAAAGAATAAAGATGTTCACAATATATCTTGTCTAGATGATGATTAAAAGAAAAAAATTTATACCGCATTTCCTTGAAAATGCATTGTGGAAGTTGGGTACATTACAAGTGGTATCAGAGTAGAATAACTACATTATGGCCTAATGGACTCATCTACGTGTAGGTATGTTGTGCACTATATGGTTAATGATTATTTGAATGCAAAGTTGTTTCTACTAGTGACATACATAATGGTGGCATAGTAGAATGTTTTAAATAGGCATAGATCAAATATTACAACTGATAGTCGAAACATGCAAATTGTACTACATAAACTAGACATGCTTAATTGAATGCATGGTGGCATGGTTAGAAATGTGAATGATCCATGAGACATGTATAATTATTCATCATCATGCATAAGGAAATAAGGAATAAGGAAATTCCAAGTTTCGAAACTTGTTCTAGTTATAAGTAAACTTTAAGGTAGTAGCTATTTGAGTTACATATTTTCTTAAATGTTAAGAGGAATTGTAGTAAGCTTAAGCAAAGCTAACAAAGGAGACTAGATTTTATTTATCTTGTCTATTTTTCATGTTGTACAAAGATGAACATAAAGCATGAAGAAGTGATACTAAATATGCGCCACACATTTGTAAGATGTTGTTGATGTTTGTTTGGTTGATGTATATAATGCTTAAAATTCTAAGGTCGTTATTGACATGTTTACCTTCTTGTAAGTATGGAAAGAAGAAGCTATGACCACAAGGAAGTAGTGGAAGCAGGTATGCATTGAAGTATGAGTGATTCTAATTATGCTATAGAAAAGCATGACTTAAGTTAAGTACTGGGAATGTTTCATCAATCATATATTAAAGGTTATGATTGATAGTAGCATGTAAAGGAATTCCATAAATGATTAGTTAAATGCATGGAAGTAAATGAGTTGTAAGCCATCGTGGGTGTAGAGGTTTTTCTTGGTCAGGAGGAATCGAGGTAATGATTGACATGTGTATCTTTTAATATGTGTTAAACGAATGGTTAAATTATGTTTAAACTGACTACATTACGATGTTAGTAGAATGTAACAGTAATGTAATTGGCATACCCATGCAAGGATATGTTCATGTTATTTTCACATGCATAATGTTGAGTAAAATGTAAGTCTATGAATAACTTGTTGAGATTATGCTAGCAAGGTTAAATGCATGATATTTGGATAAATATGTTTGAAGAGAAAACCTGATGAAAGATAGATGCAAGTACATCTATGATTAAACTGAGCACGTTGATTTCAACAAGACTATGTGTGTCGGAAAAAGTAATGAATTGGGATTAAGCATAAGAACATTTTGTTATAGGAAGAATTTATATGCACTCAAAATAGGAACTTGTTGTTATATTTTACATCTTGCTTTAAATTGTGTTGACAAAAGAGTTTATGATGATAACTCCCCTCAATAAGTTGTAACTATAATTTACAGGTACACTTGGCTGCAAGAAGTTTTTCCAAACTGAAGAGAAAATGATGGGAAGCAATACATGAGGTAATTTCTAAGTAAAACTATGAATAACGAATGCTTGTGAAAAGATAGCAAGGTGCTATTAAAAGTTGATAATATGAAAATCGATGGCACAAATGATTTATGCCAAGTACATATTTTATATGGAAGGCATTAGGAAACAAATTGGTAGATTTGAATTCCTATTGAAACATTTGAAATGTAACATTTCTAAGAATGTTAAGTGTATATGGATGGCATAGTTATGTTAACACAATTGATTCAGAAAAGATAGAAGATGTAAATCGAGATTATTTATAACTATTATGTTTGATTCGATGTTGAGATGGTAGGGTCTAGAGCATAAAAAATATTTAGATTTATTATGCCGATGTACTATTTATGATGACTTGATGTTGAGTTGGGGAAACTCTGGAGCATCAAGGATAAGTTTAACTTGATGTTGAGTTGTGAAATATGGAGCATCAAGTATATTTAGTGATGTGATGATTATGATATTTCATGTTCCTTTTTGAAAAGTATCCATTATATGTCATTGTGAATGATAGTGTTTTGAGGTAGTTGCAGGTAATTGGCTATGGAAATAAGACCATAATTGAATCAAGATCTTGAAATTATGAAACCTGCAATAAGAAGAATAAAACTTAATACCAGTAAAGACCAATCAAAAAAATAATGATGGAACTTTTGAGATAACCACGGGGGACGCCCTGGGTTATAAGGCTCTTGAACTTTTACAAAAATTTTTTACATTAAGAAAAACTCTTTATATTGAAAATTATCCAATTAATAAAAAGGAAGAAGAGATTGGATAAAAAAAGTACGCGTCTAAGCAAGATAACATGAATTTGAATAATATCCTTTTTCCAAAAAGAAAGTTATAGAGAGTGGACATTACAAGGGGTAATAGTCCCTAGTACACTGGAAGGTTCCGTTGTAGGTCCTTGAGCGCTTAGTTTTTCCATGGTACAATATATGGCTAGTCCATAATGGACTATGTAAGGGGAATAAAATTACATGACTCAACATAGAGTGGGTAAAAAACCTTGTGGCTACTTTGCATTGGTAATAAAGATAGAAAACAACCCTGAACTTTTGACCAAGTCTATAAAAAAAAGATAAGACTCTTCTTGTATTGGATGATTTGATGAAGTAGTTGAAGCTAATGTTTGGTGTTGAGCTTGTAGGCTCTACAGAACCTAAACTACTTATACTTATTAGAATGTTTGAGCTTGGTGTTGAGCTTGTTGGATCTGGAGCACCTAAACTGTTTAGATTCATTATGATGTTTAAATTCCGTGTTGAGCTTGTAGGCTCTGGAGCACCTAGAGAGATTTATTGAAGTACTTGATGTACTGTGAGTACTTGGTGTACTCTTTGTTAGAAAAACAGGATCACAGAACAATAACAATAAACAGAAATGCAGATATAATCACACACACATTACAAGAGAGACACAGATATATCGTGGTTCACCCCAACTTGGGCTACGTCCACATTGAAGTTGTCAGTTCTTATTATTATTCCGTCCAACAAAGTGAAGGGATACAAACTGCAGCACAACCGCTGCACTTCCTCTTCATTGTCTCATAGTCTCTCTTCTTGATCTCAGAGATATTTACATCAACTCTATCCGTATTACAATCTCTTTCTTTTATAAGGGAGATACAATGGGATAATACCATGGGTTACCCAAAACCATGGGCCCGAAAACTGTTGGCGAAAATAGCTCCGAACCCCAAGGTTGGGGCACGAGTGTACAGTCCTCTGGGTACACAACTAAGACAATATCATCTATGAGATTGGAAGATCTGGCTCCACAACCAACACTCTTAGCACTTGGTGTGCTAGTTAATAACATTGGTTGTGTTACCACCCTGAATAGCACAGGTAGGAGATACACCAATGAAGGGTATCATCCTCGTGTTGGGTGAGTTATGAATGATATGAACACTATGTGTTCTCATATTTTGCTTATGTACATGTTATGCTTTTATTATGTACATGTTATGCTTTTATTATGTTCATGTTATGCTTATGTTATGAAAAGTTGATATGAGTACTTTACGCTGAAAAGCAAGTTGAAAATGACTAAGAGTACTTGGGAAGAAGTACTACCATACGAGAAGTATAGATGAAGATGTTTTATATGGAATATTTAAGTGCCACGAAAAGAAATACATGATAGAATAAATGACAAGGTTATGCGCCATGAAAATAATTTTGTGAATATTTCATCCTAGATCATGATTAACTTATATCATGTATGATTGACTAATACTGGAGGTGTAGGAATATTACAAACTAAAGCTTTGTATGTACAACTGAACTCTAAAAGAGTTGTTATGAAAGGGAAAAAACATGATGTTGCAAAGGAATTATTGTTTATGTTCCTTTTTCTTTTGGAAGATTATGTGTATGCATATATCTTATGCTAAAATTCTAGAAAGAATTTAGTTAGATCATTTAATATTGTCAACCCAGAGATTCGTTAGGTTTACATATATATCTTATGTTCCTTACATATATATGTGACATCCTCAGATCACCTCGGTGCCCTTCAGAGGCGATGGAAGTCCCTGATACTCTTTTTTTTTCTTCCAAAGCTTCCATCACGCACCCTTCCACAATTATTCTCGGGTCTGCATTCCACATGGCATCTTTCCGCAATCTGCAATTGTGTCTTTCCGCAATCTGCAAACCGCATTGCATCTTTCTGCAATCCTCAATCCATAATTGCTTATTTCCGCAATCCACATTACGTCTTTCCGCAATCCGCAATTGCTTCGTTCTGCAATCCATAATTGCTTCTTTCTGCAATCCGTAATCGGCAATTACGTCTTTCTGCAATCCGCACTTGCACGACCCGCATTCTGCAATCCGCAATTAAGTCTTTCTGCAATCCGCACTTGCGCGACCCGCAATCCGAATTTCATCTCTCCGCAATCCACAATTGTGACTTTCCGCAATCCGAAATCCGCAATCCACATTGCGGAATTCGAAAATGCAGAAGTCCAACTTTAACCTTCCGGAAAAATTCTCCTTCTGCAATCTGCTCGAAATTGCGGAAGCCCAACTTTAACCTTCCAGAAAACTTCCCCTTCCACAATCCGTAGTCCGCATTGCAGAAGTCGAAATTGTGGAAGTCCAACTTCCACCTTTCGGAAAACTTCCCCTTCCGTAATCCGCATTGCGGATGCGGAACTGTGAAAGCACCTTCTATGCTCCTGCAGCTCACCAATGCAAACTTCTGAGAGGCATAACCAAGTGAACCAAGGTTGGTACCATTGGATAGCTCTTGGAGAGCTCTATCCAATGGTACAACTTCAACTCCAAACCGAGGTCTCTAACCCCGTCATGTTTCCAACTGAACATTATGTGCACAAATCCACCTTGAATGACCTTAACCTTCTTCCTGCCAAGTCTTTTCTCCTTCATATGGTCCACAGGGGTGCCTATTCTCCCCATTCACAGTCTTGATTGGAATATACTGCACAGGTCTTAGCCTTGAACTTAGTCCTTCTCATCAAGGGTAATATATATATATATATATATATAAGTACAACATAAGTATAAAAGACAATATACATAATCATGCTCAAATACTCCTATAAACAGGTCCATACATCCATAAACACACAAAGGTACTAAAGCATTATCCACCCTTCAAAAGGGATTATACTTAGTTTATTCCTCTTAAACAGATTGAGGGATGACATAGAGGTATTTAGCCATGTTCCTCAAGTATGAATGTATGTGAATACCAGCATAATAAGAATATACAAGGTGTAGGAGTAAAGCAATGACATTCCCAACAACATAAGACATAATACTTGGGCATTCATCCCTATTAACCATCTGAACCAAATCATACATTTGACATATAACACACACACACATCTATCATGCATCCAACATTCATCATGGCACAAAAACAACTTCAAACACAAGTTCAGATGCAAAGCATAAGTATATATCCCTACTCATACAAATCTTCATATTGCTCCACTTCCATATAAATTCATTCAATCAATAACTGGTATGTAATAAACATAACCATAAACCCATGAAACATCCTTATTCAAAACACCACAAGGACACTTATCTTTTAATTTAAAACCACCAAGCGCCGACGGGCTTATGGACTGCAATGTTCCATCCCAACCATAGATATCTTCCTAGCCTCTATTATTTCAGCAATCAAAGATCACCCCCGAGCTGGAGCTATGTATCTACTAAGGAGTATCACTCAGGCTCACTCACCAACCTAGTTCATATTCAATCGGGGTATTCATCACACAGTGGGTTTGTCGAGCAAGTGGGGAGGCAGAGACTGAGTTCATCAACTCCTTGAGCTCAACAATAGAGCTACAAGCATATCCCTGACAAGCTCTTTTATTCCCTTTTTAATTAAATTGAAATGAAAAGTTGTTCATAAATTATCAACCCAAGGCCACAAAGGCTTATGAGCTACCAAGCAAAATATATGCCAGACACTGCACTTTGGAAGATCTTAACACATAGAATATTAATGAATTACTTAACCAAAATTAGGATGCAATCTTTTGGTGAATGGACTCCTAAGAAATTGCCAACTAAAGAAGGGATCCTGTAGTCTAATAAAAGCATCTAACTATCAATGAGATTTTGCTATACTACAGAAATCAATTACTACCAACAACACCCTGTCAACTTACCGAAAGAAAATTAATTTCCAATTCTAAATTAACCAACTAAGAAATCCGTAATGAAAATAACTCAATAAATCACAACTATAATGAAGGAATTGAATAACTAATCGAATTACACAATCTGCCTATCCTTACACACTCACGACAGAATTATAAGATAACCTAATGTGTCCATTCACTACAAAAATAATACTAACTTGGCATTCATGATTCATATGCACCTCTATAAATTATAATAAGAGTAACTCTGTAATCCAATCACAACACTCATTAAAGGATTCAAACTCAGCTATGATCAACACACAAATTTTGAGTATCAAATAACTAAACCAATCAACACTGCATCAATAATTAATCTATCAATCTGAACACACATGCATAAAGGAAAGAAATCCTACTTATAACAGCACCTGTTACAGAAGGGGGCCCTGCCTTTAGCAACAGGAGTTGAACAGCCTCTCAATCACATGAAATTGATCAACACATTCATATCAGATAACCCAGAAATCTCTTATATAAAAGCTTGATACAGTGTTCAATAGATCTTATGTAATTGAGGCTAACCCTTCTGAAGAGTCCCCATGTCTTGTATACATCAACGCTTATGAGAAAATAGGAGAAATCGCATAGTTACAACAAGTTTCCAAAGAAATCCTATCTTCATATTTTGAAAGAGATAATTTAGGGATATGCATCGTGGAGAGTGGAGATGATCCCAGGGATATCGGAGTGGTCAACTATGAGTCATCATAGACTCAAAATACTGAATTAAGTACAAAACCTCCAATTCTTGGATCGACTGCATCAGCATCTCAACGCTAGATAGGTAACCAAAACAATGTAAGAAATACATCAATCTTGATGCCTTAATGTGGTAGCTCGATACTGAAATGCCTATCCTCCAGCTCTCGTAATCCTTCATTCTGTGACCTGTAGGGAGACTGTTATTGAACCTGAAAACATCACTTCTTTAGAAGGCAATAATGGTAGCATAACTCTATCCAATCATAAGCAATTGACAAATAGCAAAGAGACAAGATCAATCCTTACCAAGGCCAAAATGTGCAAAATGTAGGCAAGAAAGGCAATGATAATACAAGATTGTGTCAAAAGAGTCATAGAACAAGGTAAAATAAGGGAACAAAAAGGGTCATATACATAGCCCGTCATCTCCCCCCAACCAAAGGGTTTGCATGTCCCTATGCAAACTACGATTGTGATCCACTAACAGGGGTGCTTGGAGAGCTTCTTAGGCATTCATCACTCCACTTATAGGAAGAGTGGCCACCTTCTGTTATGCTAAAAAAACTTTTATTTTCACCAACAATCTTGAAAAATTCACTGTCTTCCCCATCCACCACAGGGAACCAAAGTATAGGGAAGTGAAATCGGAGCCCAATCCAGTTGGCCCTCTGTGTACTTAGGCAGTCAAAATACACATGTATTATGTCTAGAGCATGCTCAAACATTCTGACAGTGAAGGGGTCTTTTCTTTTCAAATCCAGGCTCAATGCATTAACCCTCCTTCGTAAACAAAACATAACCTCCAACCTATGAAAGGGAATCCAACTCCTGCATTCATGAACAACCTTAGATTGGACAGTCTCTAGGAGGGTAACGAAGGATTGATCTTGCATCACCTGGTTCCTGGCCAAAAATAACTTCTCAACTGAGGGAGAGCCTCTTACCCAAAGGGTATCTTCCCATTCAATATTTTCTACAGCAGTGGCAGCATTGTTCCATCTCAAATGATTTCTCATGAAGGACATAAATGCCCTCAGTTGTACTTCCCCTACATGAGGGTTTGGATCCCAATATTCATAATCTGTCATAACCAAGTTGTGCATGTATAATTCACATAGGAAATCCTTCTCTTCATCATTACCCCTGGAAAAGGAAGCAACAAACTGATCTACTATCTCAATATGATCATTATACCCCATAGCTACCATTGACAACCTAAACGACATCAGTTATTCTTTTGAAAATACAAAATACAAATTTGAAGGAGGCCTCAAATTCTGCATGGAATGGGCCAGATAGTTCATATATTCTTTTTCAAATTTTAGCTTTTCCACTTCTTGAGCCAGCCTTCTCATGGCCATGGCATAATATTGTCTCTGCAGCTACTCTGTAATTTTCTCCTGCTCTTTCCCTTTTTTCTGATTGTTGGCCAATTTTAATTGTCTCTCCAGGTCTCCTATTGTCGCCTATAGCTGAGCTATCCTTTCTTCCATGTATTTGATTCGGACTTCATCTGAAGGGTTCTCTTCATGAAACTCTTGATCCTTTGGTCCTTTTTCTTCAAACCCTTCTGGTACTTCTGTTTCAGACCTCTCCTTAAACTCCACACTTTCTGCTTGCCTGCTATCTTCTGTTCCTTCTTTGCCAAGTGTCTCTCTGTAATCTTCCTTTTGTTCCTCTTCCCAAGCTACGACCTCCAATAGGGAATCCATCCTATGTCTCTCCATTCTTTGGATTTGTTCTTACAGGACTGCCACTTCTTCTAATTTCTTCTTATAGGAACCTCTCAAATCCCCATAATCTTTCTTCAACTTAGCATATGCCCTACGATATTTGCATAACAGGAAATACTGGAATCTCTTTATCCCGCTACCTCGCGTCCTCCTGAACAGAGTTGTCCATCATTTTCCTTTCTTCTGCTGTCCTTCTGGATTCTGCAACCCTTGTTGATTCTCCGGGTGTGTACTGGTACTTTCAGACATGATAAATACCTCCCGTTCTTCCTCCAATTCCTTGTTCTGGCCAGTCAATTTCTTTCGGTCTTGTCACTCTTTCTTAGCCTTTGATCTTGTCCAGGTATGGGGTCCTTCTATCGAACAAGTTGGGGTTTCAGCTTGAAGTCTTCTCATTGGGACCGCATGAACCAGTTTCTCCCGTTGGCTCCCTGGGGTAATTTCCAATGCTTTCCTCTTCTTCTTTCCTGTCTGCCCAGTGCTCGAGGGTATGCCCACGAATGATTCCCATGTCTAGTTTTGTTTCTGTAGGGCATCCTCCACCAATAATCTAATCAACCCATGATATGCCAGACTTGTCTCTAGATTATTACTGCCCCTAACCATTTTTCTCATCAATTCCAGGGACTTCCACATAAAATATGGCATATTGATGTATTTCTGGTGTCTTAAGTGGTTCAGAATTTTAAAATGATAAGCAAAAATTAGACTGAACCGACCTTCACATGTGATGAATTTGATTACACAGAGTGCCACCTCGCCCCATGGGATTGGTAATGAAGCCCGCTTCATCCCTTTTTTTGTTCCTTGCAGCAATTCCCTATGTTCCAAGAATGTGTCGATAAGAGGCTTTATTGACACACGCCTTTCAAACCATTTTTCACCTATCTGAGGTAATCCGAATACCCTTGCGATTGTGAGCTCATCCGCTGGGATTTTCAATCCTCATACTTTTGCAATTTCCCTGTCATAATTGAGCGCAAATTCCA
Organism: Larix kaempferi; assembly: GCA_027924585.1. Classification (NCBI taxonomy): domain Eukaryota; kingdom Viridiplantae; phylum Streptophyta; class Pinopsida; order Pinales; family Pinaceae; genus Larix; species Larix kaempferi. The sequence goes on along the minus strand of BSBM01000451.1, from coordinate 3,292,150 downwards.
TTGCGATCCCAACATCTCCTTTCTTCATTTTGTCGAAATACCCCAGCCATCCTGCCTGCTGAAAAACTGTTTTGACCTCTTTGTTTCCATAAACCATCTCTGTGCTTTCAGGTTCACTCCGGATTTCCCCCTTCATTGTGTTTTGATTCTTGTTTCTCCCCAAATGTTTGCAATGTTTCAAATTCCTGTCGGCTTTCCGGAGAAAAAATGGACTTAAATTATACAAAGGTGGGTTATCAATACTAGTCTGGCTGAGAGCTTGTAGGTGGTGGGATTATCGGACAATAATTGGTTTGACAGAATTTTAAAGGCAACCCAATTTCTCCCCCCCCCCAACTAACTCGACACACGACCCCATGTGGAACAACTAGCATGATAATTCATGATACGTCCTTTTGTACTTATCAAAAGCGAATGAAGGATGGTTACGTACCTGCCTTACTTGAGAAGGGATGCGTGGAGTTCAATTTCTGGCTGGTTGAGATAATTACATTAAGTGACGAGAAGGATAGAAGGTTCTCCACTTCCTGTGTTGATGATTGTAAGGAGCTACAATCATTCCTCCTTAAGACGGATGAGATGTGATGATATTCCTGGTAACAATTCCTGTCAAATGGAATTTGATATGATTGGGTTAGCTGCTGAGCAAGATCTGTAATGTTGCAGATCAAGTGCTGAGTGATCCTCTTTCATTTTTCGGCGACGTCAAAGAATGATGGGTTGTACAGGTAAGCGAGATGCCGCCATGTGGGTCTGATGTGGAAGGTGGCCGAGAATGTGACTGTTGAAGTGCTGGGAACATCGGAAAAGGAGTCGGTACCTTGTTGTGAAATGATTCCGTGATGTTGTGGAATAGATAAGGGTTCAGTAATGGAGTGGAAAGGGATTTTGGTAGTGGAGCAGAACATGTTCCGTAATCGAGCGAAAGGAGGTTCTGTAATAGAGCAGAACATGTTCCGTAATGGAGAGGAAAAAGGTTCTGTGATGGAGCGGAACGGGTTCCGTAATAAAGCGGAAAAGGTTCTGTAATGAAACAGAAAAGGTTCTGTAATGCAGTGGAATAGGTTCCGTAATAAAGCCGAAAAGGTTCTGTAATGAAACGAAAAAGGTTCTGTAATGCAGCAGAACAGGTTCTGTAATAAAGCGAAAAAGGTTCTGTAATGAAACGGAACAGGTTCTATAATAAAACGGAAGAGGTTCTGTAATGATTGGTTTTACACCAGAAAGCAGGACCATCCCTAAGTGAGCAGGAGAAGGATGGAATAAAGAAGGGGCACTAGGATAGAATGTCTCTGCAACAAATAAACAGATAGACTTATTAGAATCCAAAAAAAAATATTTTATTTCATTTTTTTTAGGCTGCGTCCAAGTAGGATTTTCACAGTCCATTTTTTTTTCTTTTTTTTTTATTCTTCAAAGATTGGGCTAGTGATCTAGAAATCATTGGTGCACCAGCAAACAGCAATATTGTGGATGAACGCCTCTTTGGACAATGGTTTCTTATATGGCCTTATTCTGTGACCATTGGCCATAAGAAACGTACCTTCACCATCAATGGTTCTGAGTCATACTGTACCATTATCAAAAACTATTTCAATCTCATATGGTCCCAGCCAGCGAGTGTGAAGTTTCCCTTTGAAATTTTTGAATCTGGAGTCGTAGAGAAGAGACTAGTGTTCGGATATCCACATCATCTATTTCGGGATACATCATCTATTTCAGGATCTTGCATGATCTATTTCAGGATATGATCTATTTCAGGATCTTGCATGCACAGGCATGCATCCCAGTCACCAGTTTGATGCCTCCAGCACCTTATCCACCTTCTTCTAGCACCTGGGAGCCACTTACCACAGAGTTTTAGCCCTCCTAAGCTGAAAGGTGCCCTCTTCTCACCTACTGCCAGAGAAGGGCGCACTTGTTCACCTACCACTGCAGATTCACTTCAGTTACATTCAGTTAGCTCCGATTCTCCCTGATTTGAGGCTAGTTTCACTCCCGACTGACTGTATCACTTCCGTTTGACCTCCAGTTTTATTAGGTGACTTGTTCTGACTTCAGTTAGCCTCCCATGCGCCCCCACTGAGCCTCCAGATCCTATATCAGTGCTACACACTTCAGTTACATTTATTATACTCAGTTAGACTCAGATTGACACCTGGATGACTGGTTGTTGTGATTGATGAGCACCACCGATGATTTATGAGGACTCCTAGACAGAGTCAAGCTACTCCATTCAGTGATTCGAATGACCTCCTTAGGCAATTCGAATTGCTCAGTCATTGTGACAGTTTGTATTGTAATTCATTCACCCTTTCTGGGATAGAAAGCACTGCTGCATGTTTTGCACAGTTTTGCACCATATTTTCTATGTTCATCTGTTGTGATTGATTTACTTGTTCATTAGATCTGCTATGACTAATTTTACATGGTATCAGAGCCATTGCAGGGACAAGATCTCTTTTCTACAGGTGTTTATACAAGAAGATTTGACTGAATTGCTAAAAATTGCAAAAAGTTTGGCATGAGATATCTCAAGGGCATTCGCTCCTGTGCATGCAAAGCTTGAAAAATATTCCAATACCACTCCAGAAGCTTGAGTTACCACATAATTCCTGGATCTGATACATTGGACCTATTCAACATTGCTTGAAATCCAATCCTAGGTGTGATGCAACTCTCAAAGGGTGGATTGTTCGACCTTATTGTGGTTGTTTTGATGTGATTTGCAGGTTTATTGTCTCCTCCAATTACACTCGCTACCTTCTGCATGCAAGCCTTTCTACAGCAATTGCATTCGCTATAGTCTGCATGCAAGCTTCCTCTTCATCAGTTGACTCAATCCTTGCAATGGAATACTCTTCTTCAAAGCCTATCCTCACCCCATTCAATTATTTTGATTGGAAAGATGATATGGAGATCATATTACGTTCAAAAGGTTACTACCGAGTCACTCTTGGTCTTGAATTGGAGCCAAACAATGTAGCAGAAAGAACCAAACACTACAACAAGCTTGATGAAGCTTACGGTCTTCTTTGTCTCTCCATCTCCAAGGATCTTCACTTCCATCTCAGCGGATTGAAGACTCCAAAAGCCATATGGGAGCAACTTGAAACACTATTCGGCAAGCAGGATGAGCTTAGGGCTTTTCAATTAGAGAATGAATTGATTGGCCTTAATCCTGAGAATTTCGAGACCATCAATGAATTCTTCACAAAATTCAAGAACTTGAACTTGCAATTGAAGAACAGTGGTGTTATCAAAGAGGATAAACAGTTGATCCTCTCCATTCTAAGCAAGCTTGGGAAAGATTATTCGGTATTTGTCTCCACTTTCAATTCCGGTCGGCTAACTACCCCGAATTGGAAGATGCCTACCTTGAATGCCTTCATTGAGTCCGTTACGAAAGAGCATGACAAGTTGATTCAAATGGGGTCCATAAGCTCCAAAGATTCAGCCCTATTTGTTCAAGGACCCAAGATCTCGAATGGTAAAGGAAAGCTAAAGAAGGAGAAGCCCAAATTCGAGCCTCACAAGCAAAAAGACAAAGGCAAGCAAACGGATGCACCATCCAGTTCGAAATCCAAGCAAAAGGGCAAAGAAGGTAACCAAAAATCTAAATGTACTTATTGTAACCGTGGCTTTCATCCCGAAAGTTCATGTATGAAGAAGACTATAGATCAAATGGCCCTCCTTTTGGAAAAGAACAACATAACCCTTCCTGACGGTGCAAGGAAGAAGGATCGGAATGACGATCATGAAAGAGGACAAGCACTCATGGCAACGGTTTCGAAGCCCACTCTCTTGATAGATTCGGGTGCATCAAATCATATGGCTGCAAATATTGATTCTTTTTCCTCATTCGATCCAAACAGCTCCATCCCCATCCATTTGGGAGATGACTCAAAAATTTCTTCAAAGGGCAAAGGTACGATTCATGTAGAACATGGATGCTTTCAGAATGTTCTCTATGTGCCTTCCTTAGCTTCGAATCTCCTTTCTGTGTATCAAATGACACATACTGGTGATCCAAAGAAAGTCACATTCAGCCCTAATGCAGTTGAAATTTCTGATATCAAAAGTGGAAGACTAGTTGCGGTTGGGAAGGCAAACCACACTGCAAAATGTTATGAGTTTTCGCACTTTATACCGCTTGCAAAGCCCACCGCTCTTCGCACACATGGTAATGAGGTTAGTAGGCTTTGGCATGAAATATTTGGACATCTAAATTATAAGTATTTGCTGCTGCTATCAAATAAATCCATGGTAGATGGGCTTCCACAACTTCGTTCCTCGAAGGGAATATGCACCGGTTGCATTATTGGGAAGCACCCCGAGCACAGATTCGACCGCGGCAAGGCTAGCAGAGCCTCTACTATTTTGGGATTGATCCATTCTGATATCAGTGGTCCGCTGCCCCATATGTCATTAAATGGTTCAAGGTATGTTTTGACATTTATTGACGATTTTTCCCGCTTTACATGGGTATTCTTTCTCAAAAACAAGTCAGAAGTGCTTGGAAAATTCAAGGATTTTAAGGCTTCTGTTGAGACCACCACTGAGAGCAAGATCAAAGATCTTATATCTGATAATGGTGGGGAATATATCAAGTCCGAGTTGCTGCAACTTTGTGCCCAAAGCGGAATCAAGATCCAACATACAGTTCCCTACACACCCCAGCAGAACGGTGTAGTGGAAAGGAAAAACCGGTCACTGAAAGAGATGGCTACATGCATGATTGAATCGAAAGGTTTGGATGCAAATCTTTGGGCTGAAGCAATCAATGTTGCTGCATATATACAGAACCGTGTTCCACATTCATCCGTGAAAGGTATGACTCCTTTCGAAGCATTCTTTGGTCACAAACCGGATGTGTCAAATTTGAGAGTTTTTGGCTCTACTGCATGGGCTAGAATTCCTTCTGAGAAGAGACGAGCTTTGGATCCACAAAGTATCGAGTGCATATTGATAGGATATGGGGAAGAATCAAAAGCATATAAACTCATGGATATCAGATCTAAAAAGATATTCATAGAGCGCAGTGTGCAGTTTGAAGAACCGCTTCAAGAATTGCAACTAGTTGAGGAGAAAACTGCCGATTCACCGCCTTCACCAGAAGAAGATTCGAGCAGTGATAATGAAGGTATGAGTTCTGATATTTCTGATATTGTAGCAGCATATGATGATCATGACATATCAGGTTCGGAATCCGACCATTCAGATCCCCCTCAGTTACCAAAGTGGGCCCAAAACACTCTACAATCTGCTGGTTCTAGTCTTGGAAATCCTGCTGATCCGAGACGAACAAGAGGAGACTTTCAAAGGGAAGGTATGGCTCTTTCTATTGCTGATCCATTTCTTCCTGAGATTTGTTATTTGATGGCTGGTTCAGATCCCCAATCATACTATTCAGCCCATCGAGATCCGAGATGGAAAAGTGCCATGGATGAAGAGTACAGTTCTCTTCAAAAGAACAATACATGGGAGCTAGTTTCTCTTCCACATGGAAGAAAATTAGTGAAGTGTAAATGGGTCTACCGTACTAAAGTTGCTGCTGATGGCACTATCAGCAAATATAAAGCAAGGTTGGTGGCAAAAATGTTTTTCCCAAGTCCAAGGAGTGGACTACACAGAGACCTTTGCACCGGTTGCAAAGATGGATTCCATCCGCCTTGTTTTAGCTATTGCCGCATCCAAGCACTGGGAAGTGCATCACATGGATGTGAAGAGTGCATTTTTACATGGAGACCTTGCTGAAGAGGTCTATATGCAGCAGCCAGAGGTTTATACATCAGATCCATCATTGGTTTGTAGATTGAAGAAATCTTTGTACGGGTTAAAACAGGCCCCAAGAGCTTGGTATGCAAAGATGGACTCCTTCCTTCTTTCTCAGAATTTCCAAAGATGCAAATCTGATCCGAATGTCTATCTTCAGCGAGTTAAAGGTAATTTGTTGGTTATTGTACTTTATGTTGATGATCTGCTTATTACTGGTAGCACACTTACTTCAATAAACAAGCTAAAATCTGCCTTAAATCTAGCTTTTGACATGAGCGATTTGGGCTTGCTGAGTCACTTTTTGGGCTTGGAGATAGCTCAAAATTTCGATGGGATCACTATATCTCAGCAAAAATATGCTTCCGACCTGTTATTGAAGTTTAATATGGCTGAATGTAAGGCAGCCCCGTTCCCATTCCTCTCAGGAATCAGTCTTGAGGAGGGAGATTCCACACCGCTTGCAGATTGCAGTATGTATCGACAGTTGATTGGTTCACTACTTTATTTGACACATTCACGGCCTGATATCTCATATGCCGTGAGTGCCATGTCAAGATATATGCAGCAGCCACATGAGCTTCATTGGCGAGCAGCCAAGCGGATCTTGCAGTATGTGCAAGGTACGAGACAGTTTGGCATACATTATGCTGCAGATTCTGAGCTAGATTTCATTGGTTTTACTGATTCAGATTGGGCAGGTGATAGCATTGATCGGAAGTCCACTTCCGGTTATGTTTTCATGATTGTTCATGGTGCTATTTGCTGGTCCAGCAAAAAGCAAGCAGCCATTGCACTTTCTTCAGCAGAGGCAGAGTATCGAGGGGCAGTCAATGCCTGCATTCAGGCAGTTTGGTTGCAGGGTATTCTTTCCGAGTTTGGTTTTGGTGGCACTACTTCGACTGTCCTATTTTGTGACAATCAAAGTGCTATCAAGATCTCCACAGATCCAGTTCAGCGGCAGAGGACCAAACACATTGAGATTCATATGCATTACATTCGACAGTTGGTGCATGACCGCACCATCATTCTGCAATATTGCCCTACTGATGAGCAAATTGCAGACATATTCACCAAGAGCTTCACTGAGAAGAAGTTCTCTTACCTCCGTTCACTGTTGGGGGTGAGTTCCATCATGGTGGAGACAGATTGATTCATTATTATGCTTTAGCTTGAGGGGGGGCTTTCTTCCCACTGGGTTTTCCCTCTTTCCTCACTTAGTTTATTTTCAGCATTTTTTGGATTATTGTATTGGGGTGACCTTTGGTCTTAGTTACCAGGGCCCCACATTATTTTAGTTGGCACATCATAGTCTAGCTTGAGGGGGGGTGTTCGGATATCCACATCATCTATTTCGGGATACATCATCTATTTCAGGATCTTGCATGATCTATTTCAGGATATGATCTATTTCAGGATCTTGCATGCACAGGCATGCATCCCAGTCACCAGTTTGATGCCTCCAGCACCTTATCCACCTTCTTCTAGCACCCGGGAGCCACTTACCACAGAGTTTTAGCCCTCCTAAGCTGAAAGGTGCCCTCTTCTCACCTACTGCCAGAGAAGGGCGCACTTGTTCACCTACCACTGCAGATTCACTTCAGTTACATTCAGTTAGCTCCGATTCTCCCTGATTTGAGGCTAGTTTCACTCCCGACTGACTGTATCACTTCCGTTTGACCTCCAGTTTGATTAGGTGACTTGTTCTGACTTCAGTTAGCCTCCCATGCGCCCCCACTGAGCCTCCAGATCCTATATCAGTGCTACACACTTCAGTTACATTTATTATACTCAGTTAGACTCAGATTGACACCTGGATGACTAGTTGTTGTGATTGATGAGCACCACCGATGATTTATGAGGACTCCTAGACAGAGTCAAGCTACTCCATTCAGTGATTCGAATGACCTCCTTAGGCAATTCGAATTGCTCAGTAATTGTGACAGTTTGTATTGTAATTCATTCACCCTTTCTGGGATAGAAAGCACTGCTGCATGTTTTGCACAGTTTTGCACCATATTTTCTATGTTCATCTGTTGTGATTGATTTACTTGTTCATTAGATCTGCTGTGACTAATTTTACACCTAGTCACCCTCTTGAAAATACTTAGTTTTGATGAATTCATCATGCCACTTAGTTTGTTGTTGTTGCACAATGGTTGTACATTCTATGGTAGCAAGTCGTAATTCATCAAGTTCATTAAGCTGCTGTAGGAAAGTATGTTGAGCCTGTGATAAATCCATGCCTAATTGAAATGCAGTTCTTAATGTCTTAATCTCCACTTCTATTGGTAGGGTGACTTGCTTGCCATAAACTAATTGATAAGGACTCAAACCTGTTGTACTTCTCCATGTTGTTCTATAGGCCCATAAGGCTTCAAACAACCTATCAGCCAAGTCCCTTTGATGAATTTGGACAGTCTTTGTGAGCACAGATTCCAGAATTTTGTTTGTACCTTCCACTTTCCCGTTATCCTGAGGATGATACGGTGAGGTTACCCTATGCTTGATATGGTATTTTGTTGTGAGAGCTTTGATAAGTTTAGATGTGAATTGAGGGCCTCCATCAGTAACAATCTCCCTCGGAACTCCAAAACTTGTGAAAATATCTGCATATAGAAAGTTTGAGACTGTCTGCTCTGTTGCCCTTGGAAGTGCCTTTTCCTCTACCCATTTAGTTACATAATCTGTGCATACTAAAATGTATGAGTTCTACCTAGATGGAGGTTTAATAGGTCCAACAAAATCTAATTCCCACTTCTCAAATGGTTCCACCACAAGCTGAGTTTGAAGTGGCATTTCATCAGACTGAAGTGGCTACCCCATCCTTTGGAAACTATCACAACTCTGGACATATTCCTAGGTATCTTTGAATATTGTGGGCCAATAATATCCCAGTTGTAAAATCTTATGGGATGTTTGTTTATCAGCAAAGTTTCCTCCACATGGACCATCATGACAGCTTCTCAGGATTGGATAGATTTCATCTTCACGAACACATCGACGGATCACCAAGTCTGGACCTGTATAAAACAAATAGCCATCAATCCATGAAAATTTGTTGCTACGCTGCACAATCCTTTTCTTTTCTTTTGATGTCATATGCCCCGGAAGTCTTCCTGCAACCAAATAATTTGCTACATTTGCAAACCAAGGAACATTAGTAGAAATAGAAAACAAATATTCATCTGGAAAAGCATTATCCACCGGTTGATATTCTTCACCAGTAGTTATTCTTGAAATAAAATCAGAAACAACATTAGTTTTACCAGGTCTATCCATTATTGAAATGTCAAATTCTTGTAGCAACAAAATCCACCTAGTGACTCTGCCATTTGTGATGGATTTATTCATGAGATATTTAATAGCAGGGTGGTCGGTGTGGACAATTACTGGGTATCTTGTAATGTAATGGCGAAATTTATTAATGGCAGAAATGACAGCCAGGAACTCTTTCTCAGTCACAGTATAATTAAGTTCGGCAGCAGTCAGATTTTTACTAATAAAATATATGGCATAGGGTTTCTAATCTTCCTGCTGGCCTAGGACTCCTCCTATGGTAGTATTAGAGGCATCTGTAGAAATTAGGAAGGGTAAAGACCAATTTGGTCCTTGTAGGATAGGTGCGGTAGAGACTTTCTGTTTTAAAGTTTCCCAGGCTAATTAGCAATCCTTTGTCCATTCGAATTGTTTATTTTTAGACATAAGCATAAATAAGGGACTAGCAATCTTTGAAAATTTTTGAACAAATCTTCTATAGTAACCTGCATATCCAATAAAATTGTGTACCTCTTTTTGTGTGGATGGAACTGATAAATTACTGATTACCTGGGTTTTTGCTGGGTCTACTCTAATGCCATCGGGAGATATAAGATGACCCAAAACAACGCCTTGAGTAAGCATCATTCTGCATTTCTCACTACTGAGATAGAGGTTCACCTCTTTGCATTGTGTAAGTACCTTGTGCAAATTATTCAAAGCTGTTGCAAAATCTTCACCATGGGAGGTAAAATCTTCCATAAAAACTTCCATAGTGTCATGAATAAGATCAGAAAAGATACTGAGAACAGCCTGCTGAAAAGTGGCAGGGGCATTGCATAATCCGAATGGTAACACTTGGTATGCAAAGGTACCCCATGGACATGTGAATGTAATTTTTTCTTGGTCCTTCGGTGCTATCCTAATCTGGTTATACCCACTGAAGCCATATAGAAAAGAAAAATACTTTCTTCCTGCTAGTGTGTCCAACACCTAATCGATGAAGGGTAACAGAAAATGGTCCTTATGCGTGGCTTTGTTTAATTCCCTATAATAAACGAAAATACGCCACTTCCCGTTCTTCTTAGACACCATGACCAGTGGAGACACCCACTTTCTATCAGAAATGGGATAAATAAAATTTGCAGCCAGCAACTTCTATAGTTCCTCTTTGACCACCTCTCTGAGTGTCAGATTCATCCTGCGCTAGGGTTGCCTGATGGGTCTAGAATCCTCCTTGGTATATATATGGTGTGTGCACAGGTCAGGGTGTAAACCTTTCATGTCACTATAATCCCAGGCATATGCAGACTTATGTTTCTTTAATACCGTAGCCAATTGTTATGTTTCTTGCTTTGTAAATGTAGAGCTAATCTTTAGGAGCTTGCTAGGTTCAATTTCCACTTCCATAATTGCAGAATCCTTATCAGGCATAGTAGCATTATTAGATGAACTCGGAGTACTGTCAATTTGTTGAGTAGCACAAACTGTACTAAACAACTCCACAAAGTCTCCTGATGGATTGGAAGAAATGAATTGACTGAGCAGATCATCCTCAGTTAATTGTTTTGCTGCTAGCGTTTGTTTGATCATGTACAGCTGTAGGGTTTCATCTGCTTGCTCAATTTCCTCTTCATCTGGCCAAACAGGGAGTTCAAGTTGTATTATTGGCTTCGCAGGAGGATATAAAGTGAGTTCCTTAACAGCCAGATGTTTCTTGATCGGCATCCAATATAAGTATCTGTCGTGGCCAACCATGGTCGCCCCAAAATTAGGGGATAGCCTCCCAAATTTGATTTCATTTGTAGAACCATGAATTCCATCGGGTACTCCCATGAGTCGACTGAAATAACAAGATATTCTATAATGCCCTTTGGTTTTACAGGAGATTGGTCAGCCAACTGTAAAATAGTAGAAGTTTTCCTGAGGTTTGTAATGCCCAATCTATCCATTGTTCTTTTAGTCATGACATTAATGGCTGCTCCCAAATCTATCAGTGTATTAGAGAGAGGAATTCCATTGATTTGCACTTTAACAACATGGCTACCAGGGTCAGAGTACTTAGCAGTAAGAGTGTTACCCATCATCAATTCAGCCAAATCACCTATCACATGGACTGTTGGGGGGTCTTTTCGTTTCCTGCCTGGTTTTTTTAAACATAATTCTCTGACGACTTTGGAGTAAATGGGAATGCCTTTGATAGCTTGAAATAGTGGAATTTTTACGTAGACATTTCGTAATTCTCTAAGGAGATCAAATTCTGACTATGGCATCAACTTCTCTATATCCAAGCATTCGGGATATGGTGGTATTTTTTTTTGCTCTATTGGAGGTGATTCCCTGGGTGGGATGGGTGGGAAATTGTCTTCGGATCGTATTGGTATTTCTTTGGATTGGACTGGTAAGTTTCCTGGTGTTTCTTCCTCTTCCTCTAAAACTATAGGAGAGGTGGTTTTATTAATTTTCCTACCATAGCGTAATTGAATGTTGTGGCAGTCCACCGTGGAGATGGAGTAGGCTGGATAATTGGGTATTTCAGCAGCCATCACAGGTTGTCCAACCTTATTATTAGGGTTAGGAGCGGGTTGTGCAGGAAGGATTCGTTTTGGAAGTGGATTGTTCAATGGAAAGGTTAACTGAGGTTGTAGAAGGGGTTGCATTAATGGTTGTACTGGTGCAAATGGGAATTGAGGATTCTGTAATTGCAGAGCTAAATGCTGAATCTGTTGATTATTCCCAAAATTTGAATTCCTCCAAATTGATTGCCAAGGGTTACTCTAGGGATAGGAAGGTGCCCAAGTTTGTTGAGGAAAAGGTGGGTACCAAGGCTGAGAGTTTTGTTGGGCTTGTGGATCTTGTGGAACTTGCGATTGATGTAATTGAGCATTATTCCAATAAGGATTAAATGATTGCATGGGATCTAGTATTGTACCCGAAGATCGAGGTTGCCATGGACTTTTTTGAGATATCAAATAGACCGGTTCTGTATCCGTCCCTGCTTCTTCATATATAGCCTTGAGTCCTGGCAGCAAAGGACATTCTTTTGTAGGGTGCTCCAGCTCGCATAGGAGGCAGATCTCCACTTTGTCCAATGGACAGCTTTTGAGGGGATGACTCTTTCTGCATTTAGGACAGAAGATAGCCAAGGCTCGATCCTCCTCTTCTTGCCTTTTCTTTTCTTGAAGAGCGTCTAAGTGAGAACTCGGGGAACTAAGTATGTTGGTATTGAAATCCTCCAAGAGGTTCCCAATCTCCACCCTTGAAACTCCTTCTCTTAAGGTCTTCGTGGTTCTGTTTACTGTATCCCAAATTCCTCTTCCTGATCTGGAGGCATTCCTTGAATAACTTCTACAGAGGTCACATATTTCTACATATTTTAGTAGGGATACATCCCCTGTACCCATCAAATTCAGCGGATCAATGCAATCATCTCTAATCCCTCGTAAGAGCATAATCTTCAATGTATCATCATTCAACCCATTCTGTCTTGATCTTTGTAAATTATATTGAAATCTCTCCATATAGTCTTCTAAATTCTCATCCTCCTGCTGGGTCATCTTAAAGATGGCTTCCTTCAGGTCCTTGTCCTTGCAATATTCTTGATATTTATCTAAGAAAGATTTCTTCATTTGAGCCCAAATCATTATAATGTCTCCTCCCAGGCCCATGAACCACCTCAGAGCCTGGCTTTTCAAAGTGGCTGGAAAAAGTTTGAGCTTCCGGTGATATGTAACATAGTCATAGCTCCTACACAGGAAATCAAATTCAAATAGGAATGTATCTGGGTCTTCACTTGCCATACCATGAAAGTTGGGCAATGCCAAATGTGGAATGTTCTTCATCTAGTTTGTAAGTGTAGATCCAGAATTTAGGATTGGGAATTCGAAAGTAACCGTTCCCGTACTAGATTCTCCATTTATATTTCCTCGGTTTGTCTCTTCCCTACAGGGAATGTGTTCTCCCTCGCCATCCATACCCGCCATTAGATCTTCTAAAGTAGCTGACCCAATGGACAACGGGGATTCAGCAACCAATTGCTCCTCACCTCCTTGATTGTTAATACTGAGTTGTTCAGGAGACCCTTCTTCTTGAACCAATTCTTTTTCTAGAACGAATTCTGCCTTAGAACTACCGAGAGAAGGTGACCTTCCCTGAACATGTCCTCCTCTTATTAAACTTCCTGCACGAGTAGTACCTGGGGGGTATCGTATGCATATACCAGTCTACCTGTACTATCTCTTACTCTACGCATGAATACTTTGCATGTTCCAGGATCACAGGCCTTGCGGCAGGCAATATTCTGAATGAATATGTCGGTGCGTCTTACTTGACCCTCCTCTGAAATCACACCAGACTATTTCCAAAAAGAATTGTCACACACAATCCACTCCGAATTAAAGAAATCACAACTGGAACCAAAATAATCAATCAAACTACAATGTCCTTGGCGGCTCCCCGGCAACGGCGCCAAAATGACGAGCTCTTTTATTCCCTTTTTAATTAAATTGAAATGAAAAGTTGTTCATAAATTATCAACCCAGGGCCACAAAGGCTTATGAGCTACCAAGCAAAATATATGCCAGACACTGCACTTTGGAAGATCTTAACATAGAGAAGATTAATGAATTACTGAACCAAAATTAGAATGCAATCTTTTGGTGAATGGACTCCTAAGAAATTTCCAACTACATAAAGGATCTTGCAGCCTAATAAAAGCATCTAACTATCAATGAGATTCTGCTATACTACAGAAAGCAATTACTACCAACAACACCCTATCAACTTACCGAAAGCAAATTAATTTCCAATTCTAAATTAACCAACTAAGAAATCCCTAATGAAAATAACTCAATAAATCACAATTGTAATGAAGGAATTGAATAACTAATTGAATTACACAATCTGCCTATCCTTACACACTCACGACAGAATTCTAAGATAACCTAATGCGTCCATTCACTGCAGAAATAATACTAACTTGGCATTCATGATTCATATGCACCTCTATAAATTATAATAAGAGTAACTCTGTAATCCAATCACACCACTCATTAAAGGATTCAAACTCAGCTACGATCAACACATAAATTCTGAGTATCAAATAACTGAACCAATCAACACTGCATTAATAATTAATCTATCAATCTGAACACACATGCATAAAGGAAAGAAATCCTACTTATAACAGCACCTGTTACAGAAGGGGGCCCTGCCTTCAGCAATAGGAGTTGAACAGCCTCTCAATCACATGAAATTGATCAACACATTTAAATCAGATAACCCAGAAATCTCTTATATAAAAGCTTGATACAGTGTTCAATAGATCTTATGTAATTGAGGCTAAACCTTCTGAAGAGTCCCCATGTCTTTTATACATCAACGCTTATGAGAAAATAGGAGAAATCGCATAGTTACAACAAGTTTCCAAAGAAAGCCTATCTTTAGATTTTCAAAGAGATAATTCAGGGATATGCATAGTGGAGAGTGGAGATGATCCCGGGGATATCGGAGTGGTCAACTATGAGTCATCATAGACTCAAAATACTAAATTAAGTACAAAACCTCCAATTCCTGGATCGACTGCATCAGCATCTAGACGTTAGATAGGTAACCAAAACAATGTAAGAAATACATCAATCTTGATGCCTTAATGTGGTAGCTCGATACTGAAATGCCTATCCTCCAGCTCTCGTAATCCTTCATTCTGTGACCTGTAGGGAGACTATTGCTGAACCTGAAAACAACACTTCTTTAGCAGGAAATAATGGTAGCATAACTCTATCCAATCATAAGCAACTGAAAAATAGCAAAGAGGACAAGATCAATCCTTACCAAGGCCAAAATGTGCAAAATGTAGGCAAGAGAGGCAATGATAATACAGGATTGTGTCAAAAGAGTCATAGAACAAGGTAAAATAAGGGAACAAAAAGGGTCATATACACAGCCCGTCAATCCCCTTGGCTTCATACAGCCTAGGAACCCACATAACCTCCACTCTCAGCCTAATTAAGGTCCCCTTCTCTGCTACATAGTCGATCAGGTGCCCCTTCCCTCGGCACTGACCTGGGAAGGTATGGCTGGTCCTAACTTCTAAACCAATGGTTACTTGAGCCTTCACTGGATCCACTATCAGCCTCTAAACAGGTTTTTCTGGGTAATACTTGGCTCTGCGATTTGTTCCTCCACAGAATTGCGACCTCCTCCTTCCCACTTAGGTTTTTCCCCACTTTCTCTGGACAAACAACTCTATACCACAGTCGGGTTCTCGGCCTCCAACACCGGGTTTCTTCCTCCCATTCCTGCGCCCTCCACGGTCGGCTCTCCTTTCGTTGTGTTAGGGTTCGACTGAGGCTCCCCCCCAACTACGATTTGGGAATGGGGAGTGCAAACTTCCAGGAGGTGGAGTCATGTGCGGGTCAAGGCAGCAACGCTCCATACCCTGCCATCTGTCATTTTCGAGGTTTCCCATACTCCACGACCTCCTGCACAACATCCTTCACGCACTTCCTTACAGTAGCATTCAAGGATGTCTAGGAAAGGCCAGAGGGGTTCTCTAAGTGACAAATGGAAACCTAGGGTTCCATCCCACACCCCCTCACTACCCTAGTGGATACATAGTTCCCCCTCATTTTGTTGCATCCATAGCCAGCCCTTGGTTATTTTATTACATGGTATTATTTACATTTTCCCATGGATTACTAGCACATGGTTACCAATTAATTGCCTCTACAATTAAACCTAATCATCCACTAGTGGGGCCTTGGCCTTGAGCTCCACACTAGGGCAACACACATTGCATACAATATTTACATTAACAACCAATATAGGCTAAGGGTCAGAATGAGGGATATTACATCCTCCCCCTCTTAAAATAACATTGTCCTCGATGTTCCAACACTTAGGAATACCTATACAGTTTATACATGTCCAAAATTGAAAAAATGTTGCAGGTCTACCCCTACATCGCATTCCTTACTTGGAACCTTCAGGACCAAGTCCTTTGGCTCCCACAAGCTGTCCCTGCTGGAGGTGATCTTCCAGCTCTGCGGGTGGGAATTTCTCCATAGCAATTTCTTTCTCTTCTTTACTTTCCAGCTGATTCACAATTCTGGGAACTTTATGGCTTCTATCCTCTTGATGAACTCCATTGTTGGGAAGTTGCGGCGGCAATGATTTCCTCCACATTTCCAACATTTTAGTGGCTTCTTTATCTTCTCCTGCTCAATTTCCTTTGAGTCTTCCCACCTAGAACGTTTCTTAATGGGATGATCAGATAAATGCTTCTTCATTGATCCACTTTCCTTTCCCTTACTGATTGCTCCCATAATGCTTTTTACCTCCCTTTACAGACGAATAGAGTCTTGCAAAACCTTGTGGTTCATGTCATTCTGCTGCTTCTGTAGCTTGAGCATCTCTCCAAGATTTTCTTGGGTCTTGGCAATTGTTTGGAGCATATTTTTGGCCAAATCCAACAGCCTCTGGTCTGCTTCAATGGTTAATGTGCACAACAACCCACACTTTGCTTGCTAACACCACTAGTCTTATAATAGCTGCAACCAATTGATTTCAATTTCTCACCTGTGAAATTCATCATTGCAATTTCTGTTAGGCCAAGCATAATATAAACATTAATCTCAATCAATCACTTTCCAAATTGACATAAGGAGTTCATTCTTTATCCAAACACATCCACACGTTTCATGCTTTCCCAACATGCAAATGAACTCATCCATGTTCATCATTTCACAGGGAATTAACTATTTCATCATTCACAATTTATTTCAAGCAAAATAAACACAATAAGTTTCCATCCATAGTATGCATTCAACAATTTTCTATTTTTATAAATGCATCAATAAAAAGGAAAGAGAGGGCAGTAAGAGTTTTCTCCTCTTAGTCTTGTTCCATTATGGAACCCACACCACCACTGTGGTTTTTATGCTCCTATCCTCTTTCACTTCAACGTGAATGCTTGACTTGCCCTTTCTTGGATATGATACTTAGTGTCTAGGGTCTATTCCACACCTCTCAACCATGGAGCCCCTCCACATGGTTTGTCTACAACTCTTGGCTCTAGGACTCACACAGTTCCACTAGCACCATCATTCATTACTGCTCATACTGAGCTCTTTAGGATGGTCACATGTCCACATGCATCCTTAGGATGCCTTCATAGTCCTTGCTTCCAGCAATACCTACACTCAAACATTGAATCAATTCACATGTTTAGTTTATTTTTATAGGGTTTATCTCTAAACAAGAGTTTAAGAAATCACAATCAAATCATTTACACACGTATATTCATATTAAATAAGCAAGAAGCTGCAATATAACCAAATACTTATCTGTATTGGATGTCTTCACTTTATTCCACAACCTCCTTCTTTTCTTTACAAGCCTTGGATTTCCCGTGGATACAATAATGAATGTTGGGCCAGCACACAAGCTGCTCCACAACCATTCGAATAGGCAATGCCAAGCCAGTACTTCGACTAGGTTTATCAGACATCCCATTTAGCAATATGCTAAGCCAGTACTCCAACAGGTTTTATCAATTATTTAAGGAATGTTTGGCCAGCACGCCGCCTGCTCCACAACATTTAATGCCAAACTAGTGCACCGACTGGATTTATGAATCATTTAAGGTTCCTTCAGGGTCCTTGCTTCCTGCAATGACCAAAGTTTCCAACAAAGAAACAACAGTGTATCAACTTATATGTTAGAAGGCGTATACCTGAAATATTCATTATTCCAAACAAGAATAAATGAAATTGAATACTTATATGTATTGGTCATTTCCTCTCTGGTCCACAAGGTCCTACTTTACTTTACAATCCTTGGGATCACCTATGGACTTGGATGTTTGGCCAGCACACATGCTGCTCCACAACATCAAGTAGTTAATGCCCAACCAGTACACCTACACGCCGACTGGATTTACCAATCATTTGTGGTGCCCAACTAGTTCCATACCTGGTTGGCCTTCTCCATTTCCAAGCCAGCACATCCGTCTGGGTCATCAGCTAATGGAAGGAAACTGCACCACCGACCATTATAGGTCAAGACTCTACTACTTGGCCTTAGGCATGCATCATCCTTTCACACATGCCACAACCCTTCATGCACATAGAAAACCTTCACACACATCAACTCTTCACCCACACAAGGATGACATTCCTTCTCCTATGCAAACCATTGGTTCCCTCTAAGAACTCTATAGGTGATTTTCTCGACTACAAGATAGCATGGCCCCACAATATCCACTCACACCACACAAGGATGATACCCCTTTTCCACTACACAGATCCTCAGGCATATCCATCCCTTCTAGTGTTCTTTAGTGTGAGCGTAGAAAGGTTACCAATGCCCATACGGTCTTTCTAAGTACCCTTTATTTACTTTGCTTCTTTAATGTGCGCACCAATTGCATCTGTTTAAGTTGACAACACAAGATGGATAAGCAAGTTCATCAATATTTCTGCTCCAAAACCGTAACCACGTTTCATAACATTCACTATCAAATATTGAAACACCGAGAATGCATCCATTCCCTTAGGGTGTAGTCAATATTGACAACCATAACATAAGTCAACACCAAAAAGGTGTGCACCCCTCACTGATGTGAGCTATGCAGGTCCTAATAATACTTCAAGCAGTCTAAATTAATATACTTAAATAAAACATGTTGATCTGCATATTCGCTCTAAAAATTAGACATGCATATTCTCAGCTAGGGTTTACATAACACTTATCCAATTTGCAGATGTATTTTATCTTCACTTGCGAGGAATGGGGGCTCCCTTCTCTGATTTGACAGTCCCTCGGTTTTCCATCCCAACTCCTTTTTATGTTCCATAAACCACCTATGTCTTACTGACATAATATTTACCATCTCACTCACATGGTTTATCACATGCAGTTCAGCTGAGACATTATCGAGATTTACAATGTCATTTCCCCGAAACCTATTTCCAAAGCATGGGATACCTCCCATGAATTTTAGCTTCTGTGGGAAATCACACATGGTCTTCCTGTAATGTGTCTTCCTAGCACACTTATCAAATAGCCAAACACTCAGCAGCATTTAACAATCATCCTCAAATCTTATTCTCATAATCAGTTAATGACATTAATAATTAAATTCAAACATGAATTTACAGTTCTGTCTCTTGCAAAAATTGATTTGTTTAACCATGAGGCCACCCTCATATTGTTTGGCTCCTGTAAGTGGCATCACTCTTCCCATTATGGATTTATGTCTGCTACCATACATGAACATCCACCTACCACATGTCCTCCTAACACAATTCTATACAAGCCAAACAGTCATTAGTAATTATCAGCAAAATCACAAATCTGAAATTTACAAATCTGTTCATGCCAAAAATCAGATTTCACACTATCCCTGCAATCAAATCAAAACTTTAAATGCTCATTACTTCGTAACGATATCATTTTTATGTAGCTCTGTCCTTCCGACAGGGCACTCTGGTAGCCCTCTCATCATGACTACCTTTGTACAATCCTTCTCCTGCATTCATAGCCGCTCATTAAATGATCTCAGAATCATCACTAATTCATCATTTCATCTATTATCTAATTGCAATGAACATACATCACAACCATGCATTCACACAATGCATCTCAACATGTGCAGCCACACCTATGCATGCACATTTATAACATTTACACAAACTTTTCATGTGCACTCACTTCATGCAACCATAGGTTTACAAATCTTCTAATGTACACTTACCATTCCAAACACATATGGCCCTTACTTGCTTAGTTATTAAACTCATAACCAATCCATGTAAATGGCATGATGTAATTTCATATGAATGCATTCTAACATTTAAATAGTAACGTGGTAGAAGCTCTATTTCCCTTACTAATCCATACTTTACGATGCCATGGTGGTATGGCATTCACATCAAGTGCATTCAACCATACATGCATACCAGCTTATGATTATAAGGTATGGTTCAAGGGATTCTTACCCAATCCTTCAACACTGATACCATCAGCACAAACATATCATACCTGCATGGTTCCCATTAGCATTCTTGATGTTACCTGGTCAGCTTGGCTTCAAGAATTACACAGTCCTTTCATCAATCCTCATGATCGTAGATCTGCTGCACTAACCCTTCTTCACAAGGTTTCTGGTCACATGCAACAGTATCATCAACATCTTTAGTCATGCTTCTGATGTCTTTGTTCCCTCTATCCCATACCGATTATCCACCACATCAATTATCATTAGTGACTTATTGCATATGTAAAACTCACTATTTTACCAACATGCAATCTCACACCCATGCACAACACAGTCGCATGCACTATGCATTGTCTATTAATGTTCCCTATAGTGCATATTCATTTCGTCTAAATAATCTCTTGCATACTCAACATCCTCATGTTATAATTTTTTGTACAGAAAACTCAGAAATTATAATTATATCAGCAAGATAAGAGTTTAAGGGTTCTTCCTTAGCCAGCATGGGATTTCCTCTCTCATACCACAGTTGGTTTGCTTGTAACACCTTTCCAGCCTTTTGTAGTTTATTTTGAATGTTGCAACAGCTTCGTTGCACCCGGTTCATATGTTTGCAACTCATGCTTTGGCCCCAAAGCAGCCCCAGTGTTGTAACTGAATATCTGATACCACTTTGTAACGTCCCCAAATCACCACGGTGCCCTTCAGAGGTGATGGGAGTCCTTGATACTCTTTTTTTTTCTTCCAATGCTTCCATCACGCACCCTTCCGAAATTATTCTCGGGTCCGTAGTCTGCATGGCATATTTCCGCAATTCGCAATTGCTTATTTCCGCAATCCGCAATTTGGTCTTTTCGCAATCCACACTTGCACGACCAACAATCCGCAATCCTCAATTTTGTCTTTCTGCAATCCACACTTGTGTGACCCGCAATCCACAATCAGTAGCTGCACCTTTCCACAATCCGCAATCCACAATTGCAGAATCCAGAAATGTGGAAGTCCAACTTCAACCTTCCGGAAAACATCCCCTTCCGCAATCCGCAATCTGCATTGCAGAAGTCAGAATTGCAGAATCCCAACTTTAACCTTCAGGAAAACTTACCCTTACGTAATATGCAATCTGCATTGTGGAAGTCCAACTTCCACCTTCCAGAAAACTTTCCCTTCCGTGATCCGCAATGTGCATTGCGGATGCGGAACTGCGGAAGCACCTTCTTTGCTCCTGCAGCTCACCAATGTAAACTTTTGAGAGGCATAACTTCCTCGTCCCTAGTCCAAATGAGACAAGGTTGGTATCGTTGGAAATCTCTTGGAGAGCTCTATCCAATGGTTCAACTTCCACTCCAAACCAAGGTCTCTAACCCCGTCCTTTTTCCAACTGAACATTCTGTGCACAAATCCACCTTGAATGACCTTAACCTTCTTCCTGCCAAGTCTTTTCTCCTTCATATGGTCCATAGGGGTGCCTACTCTCCCCCTTCAGAGTCTTGACTAGAATAGACTACACCTCTTAGCCTTGAACTTAGTCCTTCTCATCAAGGGTAATATATATATAAGTACAACATAAGTATAAAAGACAATATATGGAAGCATGCTCAAATACTCCTGTAAACAGATCCATATATCCATAATCACAAAGGTACTGAAGCATTATCCATCCTTCAAAAGGGATTATACTTGGTCTATTCCTCTTAAACAGATTGAGGGATGACATACAGGTATTTATCCTTGTTCCTCAAGTATGAATGTATATGAATACCAGCATAATAAGAATATACAAGGTGCTTGAGTAAAGCAATGGCATGCCCAACAACATAAGACATAATACTTGGGCATTCAACCCTATTAACCATCTGAACCAAATCATACATTTGACATATATAACACACACACATCTAGCATACATCCAACATTCATCATTGTCAAAACCCGAAAATTTCAAAAAATTAATTTTTTTTTTTATTTTAACAATATATGTTAGTTAATAGCATTTCTGGTCCTGTTTAATTTTCAGTAACTAAACTAAATCTTGTTTAAAGAATTCTATCTTACTACAATTGTGATTTTTGTGATTTTAATTATTGACTGTTTGGTTTCAAACTGCAAAGGGAGAGCTAGCCATAGCTGACTAGCTTACTTAGCTTACGAGCTAATGCATAAATTGTCTTCGGTTTCGCAGGTACACCGGTGGAGTAAGGATCACTGTAATTTAATCTCGGTAAACATCAAGCTCCTTTCCCTGCACTGTAAAACTTAAAGAAGATCTATTTTCTAATGCTGGTTGTAGTGCAAGACAGTAAAGTTGTTATCATGAAATTACACTTGAAATAAGATTGATAGTCTGCCTCGACATGATATTTCTTATTTGGGATAGTATCATCAGGTTTTGCGATGAATTACATTGTTTCAGTTAAAACTATTGTTTTATGAATATGACTCTATGTTACTGCTGTAACTATCACTGGAACAATTGTTTGTATCATATTTATTGTCTGCATAAAGCGATGTTAGCATCATGTGATATATTGTCACTAATACCGGTGATTACTGTTGTGTTCACGTAATATTAGCGTGAGTTGGAAATGTGACACCTCTAGCATTGTTCCATTATATTCATTTATCCTTCAAGGTCCAAGTCTACTTAATGTTTAACTGATGTCACCTGACTGTGTCTTGTTTTTAAACTACGTTCATGGTGTGAACCTGTAGATGAGTTTATATATCAACATCATAATAATAGAGATTATTATTCTAATTGTTTGTTGTTTAACAATAGTATCGGAAGAAATATAATGATAGAACATAATAGCAAATGTGTATTCCATCATATAGTTATGGTAACATTTCAATGTATTAAATTATGTAGAGTTTTCATTTTGAAGGTTGACTACATCATTGTTTAAATGATTGTAGGTAACCATATGATGCGCCCTTGACATATCGATGACTTTGGTTTTTTTTTTAATATATAACATTACAATGATTGTGCAACCATCATAATGTTCCCATACGTTGGGCAAACTTTATATCCATTGCAATTGATTTTTAAATCGGTAAACAATGATTTGAATGGCAACAAAACTATATGAACTCGACCCATTCTACGTGATAAATTTCATTGCTACGTGTTTGGCTCTCCTCCATGCATTTGGCGATATATAAGCTAGTAACGAAACCCTACCCGGTTATTATCTTCGCCTTCGGGCTCGGGTTCTAAGGGTGAAACCCTCCATGTCTGAATTTCGTAGTTGGGCACTGTAACAAAATGCAAGGTGCTGTGGTTCTGGTCTCGTGGTTTATTTCTCTGGTAGTATAGAGGTCTTTGGGCTCTGTTATTAATGTCTGCTACTGTTCCATTGTTTCTTGTTCTCGTTATCCAGCTATGTGAGAGTATGAGACAGGGTTTCGCTATTTGTTTTTATCCCCGAGATGGTTGTGTAATGGGTTTTGATGAGTGTTCCCCGACGGGTCCATCCACAGCTTAAGGGTTGTATTTGAAATACTGCCTGTCTCGGCTGTCAAAGAAATGTTATGAAGGTTTCCCCTGCTTATTGAACTGATGAAGGTGTTGGGGTTTCACTGCTTGTTCAACTCGTGGCTACCAGGTTGTCCACGGTTGCACTCCTCCAATGGCTCAGGTAAACAATTATCCATTTTTTTACAGTTTTAGGTTTTGCAAAATATTGTTTGGATTCACATTTGTATTAACTACCCTCGGCATTCAATAATGGGATTAATATCTCTCGGCATTTGAATATATGCAGGTAACGCCGTCCTGAAGGTGCACAGGGCTTCTCCTCCAGCGCTGGCTCCTCCGGGTAAGCCTGGTTATCCACGGCTGTCTCTCACTTTGTAGGTTTTGTTGTGCTAGGTTGAGTTGGGAGGGGAACTCCTGTGTAATGGGGTCGTTATTGCTCTTGTGTCGTGGGTACAGTCACTTGTATAATTGTTTTGTTTATAAAAGAAAAGGGTTTAATACCCTATTATGTTTATGAAGAACCATATACGGCTCAATGGTATGAGGCCAGGGAATTGTTATGTCGTTTTGTTTTTCTATATGTAGGGTTTTTACCCACGCTGTAAGTTAATATTTAATGTAAAACTGGGCATGTCATGGCCGTGTATCATTCTGCGTTTGATAGATGAATAGAGTGTTTTAAAAAGAATATAAGGACTGTTTTGTTTCCCCGATACCTGCACGAGATGATAACTCTACTGTAGGGAATTCAATGTATCTGTATCTCTGCGTTTTTCTTGGTTTCTTTTGAATGTTTAATAACGAATGTTAATATTGCTATTATTACTGTAATGGTTAAATAATATAGGGTTATCCTGACAAGTTGGGGTTCTGTTCCTGGTTCAAAACATATATATATATATATATAAATGTTGAATTCGGTGGTGACTGGAAACGAGTTGTGAAAATTTGTTTTGGTTCTTGTATAAATATTTAACTGAACTGTAGATAAAATTTATACATAAACTATGTATAAAAAATCCTGTAGGTTCGTCCGTCATATAGGCATTCTTTTCTTTTGTTTTCAATCTGTCAAATGAATGTGATCAAGCTATGGCCGTGTTAGGTTTGTGGTCTACTCTTAATGAGAACATTTGAAATAAATATTAATATAGTGAATAATACGAGGGTTGGTAACAACCAATAATGGTTGCGTTCGTTGACGGTATTCCTGCGTTTAAATATGTGACTAATAATACAACCTACGACAGAGTCTGTATTTCATAATAATACCAGCTCGGTAAGAACAGTGATTCCAGGTTTATAATTTGGATAGTGAAACAATAAAATCTCTATGTACCAAGACTTGGCTTCGAGCCAGTCAGGATATCTGTTTTGTTATATAATAACTCTGTTACTTCTGTTGTATCAGTCATGGATATTAAATTATAGTACTAGGTTTTACAGAGGATAATAATCTACAGTTTATGTGTTTGTATTTGACTAATATTTTTGTTGAATGGGATTGTATGGATAGTTTTAAAACAATGAAACATTGTTGTGGCCCCATCGTTTGGATATTCGATAACTGTGAATGATATTCTGGGAATAGATAAATATAATGATATGTGTTTGTTTTACCTTTAGCTCGACAAAAAGAATGACCTGTATCTATAGTTGACTGAAATATGAGACCAATATATATATACAAGTATATTGCTCAAATAGAAACTATTCCTGTACATTTCTCTAATAGGAAATATCTCACAGTAAATCTAAGATTTAACTATGTCTGTTCTTATGATTGTTTTAATAAATATAATTCTGGAATAACTACTATTTAATATTCTGTCTATTATTTAACTAATAAGAGAAATTCTAGAAATACATAAACATGATATTTGATTATTGTACAGTAACAAATATATTCTGCATAGGATAAATACTCTATTTAAGTGATAATAGGGAAAATACTAAAACATCTGAGTTCTGAAATTTATACCAAAAGACGATACAGAAAGTCTGATCTACTGAAAATGACTACAGTCAAACACAGTTGAAATAGTCTATTTCATATGAAAATTAATTAAACAAACAGCAGGAAGAGTGACAGAACCTGTAGCTATGGTAGACAATAACAGCGATGGGAGGCTGTTCCTCCCTACCAATTCCTGGAGAGTGCCCAGACAGCACTTCTCAGGACCCCCGAGCTTGCTCTGGTCTAACTGGCTGGAATCTAGGTACAGCCAACAATTCCCTCAGCCAAAGCAGCTACACTGGAACCAAGTTACTGCAACTTCCTGACTCAAAACACTTCCTTACTGATTTTCCCACTTCCTCAATGGGACTCTTGAATAGAATTCACCTGAATGTATTCTCCCTCTAGAACAATTGCTGAACCCCCAGCTCAGTTCATTGAGTAGTATTTAAAAGATTGCCTAGGTCTTAGTTGGGCTAACTGTCATTAATGAGCCACCTGCTCAGATTCCACTTTCTTGGGGAATCATGACCCCAAAATATAGGGAAGTTGCCACCTGCAACTCAGGAAGTGTTTGAGGATGCTGCCACTTGTCTTTTGTCCTTCCACCTAATTCCATCCACCAGTTAGACCAGTAACCTCTTTTAACAGCTCTCCCATGCTGTTGTCTCCATAATTTATTTATTAATAATAATTATTCAGAATTTACATTCCATTTCTGGAGACTCTGCTGAGTCATCCATTCCTACTTAGCATTAAATTTAACATAATGTCTCAGGAATATTTATAAAATAATTACATTATTTTAATAAAATTGGGGTATGTGACATACACACCCCCTTAAAATGTAACATCGTCCTCGATGTTACTTATTCTTCTTCTTCAACCACCTGCGGGAATAGATGGGGATATGCTTCCCGCATCTTACTTTCCAGCTCCCAGGTAGCTTCTTCAGGACTAAGGTGCTTCCATTGCACCTTCACTTGTCCAATTATGCGGTTCCGTAGAGTAATTTCCCTCCTCCCGAGGATACAATCCGGTTCCACCAGAACTTCCGCTTTTGGTTCTACATGTACAATGTTCCAATCAATAACATGAGTAGCATCATGGACATACTTTTTCAAAACAGAGATATGAAAAACATTGTGTACTTTTAGATTTGGTGGTAATGCTAACTGATAAGCAACTTGACCGATTCTAGATAAAATTTCAAATGGACCACAGTAACGTGGTGCTAATTTTGCACAGCTTCCTAATCTTAAGGAGCTCTTCTTTGGCCTTACCTTGATGAACACATGTTCGCCTACCTGGAACTCTTTAGGAGTTCTTTTCAAATCTGCTTGACTCTTTTGCCGATCCTGGGCAATCTTCAAGTTCTCCTGCACTTGTTTCACAATCTGTTCCATTTCTTTCAATAAATCAGGTCCTAACACTAATCTATCTACTGGATTACTCCAAGAGATAGGAGTGTTGCATTTTCGTCCATACAAAATCTCAAAAGGACTAAACTTAGCTGATGATTGATAGCTGTTATTGTATGCAAATTCAGCTAAGTGTAAATAATCCTCCCACTTACCTGGTTGATCTTTAACATACATCCTTAACAGATCTTCTAATACTTGATTTACTCTTTAAGTTTGTCCGTCAGTCTGAGGATGGAAAGAGGTGCTGAAATTCAAAGTGGTGTTTAATCCTTTGAACAAGGATCTCCAAAAATTTCCTGTGAATTTAGGATCCCTGTCTGATATAATAACTTTTGGAATACCGTGTAACCGAAAAATCTGTTTTAAAAAGATATCTGCTATGTTTGCAGCCTTGTATGTGGTTTTAACAGGAATAAAGTGTGCTGATTTACTTAGTTTGTCTACCACTACCATAATTGAATCATTTTGATGTTGATTTTTGGGTAAACCTGTAATGAAATCCAGGCTGATTATTTCCCATTTCCAGCTAGGAATAGGTAAAGGTTGCAGCAATCCAGCTGGATGTTGGTGTTCTGTTTTTACTTGTTGGCAGTCCAAACACTTAGCTAAATATTCAGCTGTTTCAGATTTCATGTTAGGCCAAAAATATTCTTTTCTCAACATGGTGACAGTCTTTTGATAGCCTGGATGCCCGGAGTAAGGGGTTTTATGAATTTCGTCTAAAATTAACAGCTTAACTTTAGGTGCATTAGGAATATACAGCCTGTCTTTAAACAACAAAAATCCGTTTTCATTTAAACTATACCCTTTTACCAAACTTTCTGTGGGTTGTTCTTTGGCTGCAGTTTGTAAATGCTGATAATTTTTGTCTAATTTTATCCCTTCAGCCAGCTGTTCATTTAAGTCAGAGGTATAAGTGCTGCTAGCTGATATAAAATTCAGTTTTGCATTTCTGCTCAAGGCATCAGCCACCTTATTTTCCTTCCCTTTTATGTGTTGGATTTCAAAATCGTATTCACTTAGGAATGCCAGCCACCTGGCTTGTCTTGCATTTAAATTTGGCTGATCTAAAAGGTATTTCAGACCTTTATTATCTGTTAGTAAGGTGAATTTTCTGCCTATTAGGTGGTGTCGCCACATCTTTAAAGCGTGAATTACAGCAGCTAATTCCAGGTCATAAGTGGCATAATTCTTTTCATGAATTTTCAGCTTCCTAGATTCATAAGCAATGACATGTCCTTCTTGAGTCAGCACTCCGCCTAAACCATCATTACAAGCGTCGGTGCAAACTACGAAATCTTTATTTGGATCCGCTATTCTAAGAATAGGTGCAGTTGTCAATAAGGTCTTAAGTTTCTTGAAACTTTCTTCACATTTCGCATTCCAATCAAACTTCTTGCCTTTCTTTTGCAAAGAAGTGATTGGGTTGGCTATTTTTGAAAAGCCTTCGATAAACCTCCGGTAGTATCCGGTAATCCCCATGAAAGATCTAACGTCCGTCACATCTTTAGGTACTGGCCATTCTTCAATTGCCCGAATCTTTTCGGGATCCACTGAAATCCCTTCCTTAGTGACTACATGTCCTAAGTACTGGATTTCATCTTTGAAGAAGTCACACTTACTGAATTTCGCAAAGAGCTGTTGTTCTCTCAGTTCTTGTAAGACTATACGTAAGTGTTCTTTATGCTCCTCCTCACTCTTAGAATAGACTAAAATGTCGTCGATAAATACAGCAACAAATTTATCTAAGTACTTATGCATTATGTTGTTCATTAAGCACATGAAAACAGCTGGGGCATTAGTAAGCCCAAATGGCATTACGACAAATTCGTAATGTCCGTACCTTGTTCTAAAGGCTGTTTTGAAAATGTCTTCTTCTTTAATTCTTACCTGGTGATAACCCGATCTCAGATCGATCTTGGAGAATACCGTAGCGCCACGTAACTGATCAAACAGATCATCAATACGAGGTAACGGATACCTGTTTTTGATTGTCATCTTGTTTAGTTGACGATAATCTATGCAAAGTCGCATAGTTCCATCCTTCTTTTTAACGAAAATCACTGGTGCTCCCCAAGGGGATACACTGGGTCGAATATAGTTCTTGTCTATTAACTCCTTTAACTGAGTTTTCAACTCGTTAAGCTCCAAGATATTCATACGATACGGGGCTTTTGAACTGGGAACAGCACCTGGTACCAGCTCAATTGTAAAGTCTAGCTCCCTCTTGGGAGGCAATTCTGGAATTTCCTCAGGAAAAACGTCAATAAATTCATTGACTACAGGGATGTTCTCTACTGTTTTCTGGTTGCTTTCAGACTTATCTGTCTCATCTGTAATAGTTACAGCATAGGTCTTGCACCCTTTTCTGACTGCTCTTTTAAGTTGTAAGGCAGAAATTTGCCTAACTACTGTTTTCCTAGGGATACCCCTGACGGTTACAGGCTGTCCACTACTGTTTACACACCTAAAAGTTTTGTCAAAACAGTTTAAAACGACCCTATGTTGTTCCAACCAGTCCATTCCGATAAGTATGTCATAAGAGCCAAGTGGTAAGATGTTCAGTTTGACTGTAGTTCTAAAATCATTCATGTTTAAGGTGCATTCTTTTACATAGCAGTTTACTTTCCTCTTTGCCCCAGTAGCTAATTGTACAGACCAAGAATTATCAAACCTTTCAACAGTCAAATTACATTTTTCTACCAGCTGAGGTGAAATATAACTAAGACTAGCACCTGGATCTATTAAAATAGTAACAGGGGTTTTGTTAATCATACCTCCTACTTCCACCATGGAAGTTTGGTAGTCAACCTGGCGGTTTTCCAATGCTGCATTGATTCGGGGCATAGTTCCTGCAAAATCCCCGACTGTCATTTCATCTTGAACAGTATGAATGTTGCTCATTTGTTTCTTTCTGTTTGGGCAAACTGAAGCATAATGTGGCCCATTACACTCCCAGCACTTGACAGGTTCTTTTCGCTCAAAGTTTTTAATGTAGTTTCCATGGTTATTAGGAGTCTCCTTGCTGTTTTTGTAATTGTTGGAATGGCTGGCAGCTCCATTTTTATTTCCCTGGAAACTTTTACTATTAAAGTGGTTTCCGTTTTTGCCATTCTTGAAACTTTTATGGGGGACAAATTACTTTTTCTTGTACTTGATCAGATTGTTGTTCTTTTTGGCTTTCCAGCTGGCTATCCCCTCTTTCTTTTTATTCTGTTCATAACAGAAACTGGATTTGCGCATGGCTTCTTCCAGTGTTTTGGGATTATCATATTCAATTCTGTCCTTGATGTGATAGGGTAGGCAACTAAGAAACCGTTGTATTTTTGGTTTCTCTTCGACAAAATACTGTACATACCGCAACAGACTTAAGAATTTACTGTTCAAGTCCTTCATCGTCATAGATCCGAGCTTTAGTTCATAAAATTCCTTGGCCCTCTCTTCATAATACTGTTCGGACAAAAATTTCTTCTTGAAGTATCTTTTAAAGGTACTCCAATTAACTTCTCTCTCTTTAATCCCCTTGACCCTTTTCAGATCTTGCCACCATATGTCCGCCTTTCCCGAGAGGTTGTAGATGGCCATTCGTGCCTTCAGCTGATTTGAGTAGTTATAGATCTGAAAATATTTTCTCATCCCGGATAACCAGGATTCTGCCTCTTCTCCAGTTTCAGATTCTCCATTGAAAGTTGGGGGCTTTATCTTCTTAAACTCCCTGGAAATCTCTTCATAAGGCCTGTACTTTTTCCTTCGGTTGTGCAGCTCAGTTTCACTGCTGTCACTGCTTGTGTGATAACTGGGTTGTCCTTTTCTTTCTTCCGATGATGAACTGCTGTCGGACTTAGCCGGTTTTGTCCTTTTTGACCCTCTTTGACGACTAACTTCTTCTGAGTCAGCTCTTTTGCTCCTTCCTTCTGTCTGAAATTTTTCTATCAATAGCTGATTTAACTGCTCCTGAGT
This sequence comes from Larix kaempferi, assembly GCA_027924585.1. NCBI lineage: Eukaryota > Viridiplantae > Streptophyta > Pinopsida > Pinales > Pinaceae > Larix > Larix kaempferi. The sequence continues at coordinate 3,261,296 of BSBM01000451.1, read as the reverse complement.
CTTTAGGATTCTTTCGTTATCCTTCTTGACTGTTTCCATCTCTGTCTTTAATCCTCTTATGGTCTGCATCAGCTCAGTGGTGTGAGCAATTACTTCTTCTGTCTCAGGTTCTCTTGACATCTGTCTTGTCACTGCATTTGGAGATTCTACCTCGGTGTATTCTCCCAGTTTTTCCATACCTGTCTGAAAAAATTCAGAAAAAGGAAATTTTCTGTTCTGTTCATGAAACCGAAATATATGTTAGTACTTTATATATAAAAAAAAATCTTCTTTTATGGTCACTGTTTTTCGGAAGTTAGTGGAGGCACCTCCAAGCCTAGTGTCTGAACCTGGCTCTGATACCACATGTCAAAACCCGAAAATTTCAAAAAAATTAATTTTTTTTTTTATTTTAACAATATATGTTAGTTAATAGCATTTCTGGTCCTGTTTAATTTTCAGTAACTAAACTAAATCTTGTTTAAAGAATTATGTCTTACTACAATTGTGATTTTTGTGATTTTAATTATTGACTGTTTGGTTTCAAACTGCAAAGGGAGAGCTAGCCATAGCTGACTAGCTTACTTAGCTTACGAGCTAATGCATAAATTGTCTTCGGTTTCGCAGGTACACCGGTGGAGTAAGGATCACTGTAATTTAATCTCGGTAAACATCAAGCTCCTTTCCCTGCACTGTAAAACTTAAAGAAGATCTATTTTCTAATGCTGGTTGTAGTGCAAGACAGTAAAGTTGTTATCATGAAATTACACTTGAAATAAGATTGATAGTCTGCCTCGACATGATATTTCTTATTTGGGATAGTATCATCAGGTTTTGCGATGAATTACATTGTTTCAGTTAAAACTATTGTTTTATGAATATGACTCTATGTTACTGCTGTAACTATCACTGGAACAATTGTTTGTATCATATTTATTGTCTGCATAAAGCGATGTTAGCATCATGTGATATATTGTCACTAATACCGGTGATTACTGTTGTGTTCACGTAATATTAGCGTGAGTTGGAAATGTGACACCTCTAGCATTGTTCCATTATATTCATTTATCCTTCAAGGTCCAAGTCTACTTAATGTTTAACTGATGTCACCTGACTGTGTCTTGTTTTTAAACTACGTTCATGGTGTGAACCTGTAGATGAGTTTATATATCAACGTCATAATAATAGAGATTATTATTCTAATTGTTTGCTGTTTAACAATAGTATCGGAAGAAATATAATGATAGAACATAATAGCAAATGTGTATTCCATCATATAGTTATGGTAACATTTCAATGTATTAAATTATGTAGAGTTTTCATTTTGAAGGTTGACTACATCATTGTTTAAATGATTGTAGGTAACCATATGATGCGCCCTTGACATATCGATGACTTTGGTTTTTTTTTTAATATATAACATTACAATGATTGTGCAACCATCATAATGTTCCCATACGTTGGGCAAACTTTATATCCATTGCAATTGATTTTTAAATCGGTAAACAATGATTTGAATGGCAACAAAACTATATGAACTCGACCCATTCTACGTGATAAATTTCATTGCTATGTGTTTGGCTCTCCTCCATGCATTTGGCGATATATAAGCTAGTAACGAAACCCTACCCAGTTATTATCTTCGCCTTCGGGCTCGGGTTCTAAGGGTGAAACCCTCCATGTCTGAATTTTGTAGTTGGGCACTGTAACAAAATGCAAGGTGCTGTGGTTCTGGTCTCGTGGTTTATTTCTCTGGTAGTATAGAGGTCTTTGGGCTCTGTTATTAATGTCTGCTACTGTTCCATTGTTTCTTGGTCTCGTTATCCAGCTATGTGAGAGTATGAGACAGGGTTTCGCTATTTGTTTTTATCCCCGAGATGGTTGTGTAATGGGTTTTGATGAGTGTTCCCCGACGGGTCCATCCACAGCTTAAGGGTTGTATTTGAAATACTGCCTGTCTCGGCTGTCAAAGAAATGTTATGAAGGTTTCCCCTGCTTATTGAACTGATGAAGGTGTTGGGGTTTCACTGCTTGTTCAACTCGTGGCTACCAGGTTGTCCACGGTTGCACTCCTCCAATGGCTCAGGTAAACAATTATCCATTTTTTTACAGTTTTAGGTTTTGCAAAATATTGTTTGGATTCACATTTGTATTAACTACCCTCGGCATTTAATACCCTATTATGTTTATGAAGAACCATATACGGCTCAATGGTATGAGGCCAGGGAATTGTTATGTCGTTTTGTTTTTCTATATGTAGGGTTTTTACCCACGCTGTAAGTTAATATTTAATGTAAAACTGGGCATGTCATGGCCGTGTATCATTCTGCGTTTGATAGATGAATAGAGTGTTTTAAAAAGAATATAAGGACTGTTTTGTTTCCCCGATACCTGCACGAGATGATAACTCTACTGTAGGGAATTCAATGTATCTGTATCTCTGCGTTTTTCTTGGTTTCTTTTGAATGTTTAATAACGAATGTTAATATTGCTATTATTATTGTAATGGTTAAATAATATAGGGTTATCCTGACAAGTTGGGGTTCTGTTCCTGGTTCAAAACATATATATATATATATATATAAATGTTGAATTCGGTGGTGACTGGAAACGAGTTGTGAAAATTTGTTTTGGTTCTTGTATAAATATTTAACTGAACTGTAGATAAAATTTATACATAAACTATGTATAAAAAATCCTGTAGGTTCGTCCGTCATATAGGCATTCTTTTCTTTTGTTTTCAATCTGTCAAATGAATGTGATCAGGCTATGGCCGTGTTAGGTTTGTGGTCTACTCTTAATGAGAACATTTGAAATAAATATTAATATAGTGAATAATACGAGGGTTGGTAACAGCCAATAATGGTTGCGTTCGTTGAGGGTATTCCTGCGTTTAAATATGTGACTAATAATACAACCTACGACAGAGTCTGTATTTCATAATAATACCAGCTCGGTAAGAACAGTGATTCCAGGTTTATAATTTGGATAGTGAAACAATAAAATCTCTATGTACCAAGACTTGGCTTCGAGCCAGTCAGGATATCTGTTTTGTTATATAATAACTCTGTTACTTCTGTTGTATCAGTCATGGCTATTAAATTATAGTACTAGGTTTTACAGAGGATAATAATCTACAGTTTATGTGTTTGTATTTGACTAATATTTTTGTTGAATGGGATTGTATGGATAGTTTTAAAACAATGAAACATTGTTGTGGCCCCATCGTTTGGATATTCGATAACTGTGAATGATATTCTGGGAATAGATAAATATAATGATATGTGTTTTGTTTACCTTTAGCTCGACAAAAAGAATGACCTGTATCTATAGTTGACTGAAATATGAGACCAATATATATATACAAGTATATTGCTCAAATAGAAACTATTCCTGTACATTTCTCTAATAGGAAATATCTCACAGTAAATCTAAGATTTAACTATGTCTGTTCTTATGATTGTTTTAATAAATATAATTCTGGAATAACTACTATTTAATATTCTGTCTATTATTTAACTAATAAGAGGAATTCTAGAAATACATAAACATGATATTTGATTACTGTACAGTAACAAATATATTCTGCATAGGATAAATACTCTATTTAAGTGATAATTGTTAAATTTTCTGAATTTACTTCAATATGATCTAGGATCTTAACTGAGAGAACAACATGTACAGCATATCTACAGCATATCAATCATGGAGACAATAATGCAAGCACACAAGAGACACAAAGATTTACTTGGGGAAAACCATAAAGGTGAAAAACCCCAATAACTTCCCCAGAGATAGATAGAGCAATGATACAACCAACCAAGAGAGATAGCCATAACCTAGCAGCAATCCTCCTCCTCCATAAGTGCGCCTCTCCTCCTTGAGAGCATGTGTTGGAAGTGAGTGAGTAAATAGAGTGCCTCCCGCACTCTATTTATACTTGACTTGACTTGCCTTTTTACCTAACTCATGTAGGCTCGAACTTAACCACATAACATAATGCTGAGTGGGCCGACCCCCAATAGGGTGGTCTAATAACCCTTTGACCCACATGGCCGACCCCCAATAGGGTGGTCTAATAACCCTTCGACCCACATGACTTATACAGGGCCGACCCCAACAAGGTGGTCTAATAACCCATCAAGTATAAGTTACGACACTTACAATATAAATGACGACACTTCCTTATAGAGGAATAATACCATCTCTATAGGAATACAATATACATATATGTGAAATACATTCCGAAGTTACATATACATCAACACTCCCTCTTAACTAGGAAGGTATTTCTCAGCACAGTTCTTCTAGCACAAGTCATCTTCTCTGGATCATCGTCACTAGATAATCGTCATCGAGTCATCATCATCGTCACTGCTGCTGCTATCTCAATCAATCTCTGAATCTACTCGTCATAGGAAGTTCTACAGAGCCAGTCCTTTTTCATACTGGATGTAGGCCCACCACCTGCAGGTCTTCATCATCACTGGCCATACTGTGGAATCCTCAGGACTTTTACGTGCGTCACAAAACCTCGAAAGAGCATCCCAGGCTGTTACGAGCACACAGATCTACCTATAGGATCTCCCAGGGCAACGAATTACATGTGACCTCACCACAAAACCTCGCAAGAGCATCCCAGGCTGTTACGAGCACACAGCTCTACCTATAGGATCTCCCAGGGCAACGAATTACATGTGGTCATGGAAAAACCTTGCAAGAGCATCCCAGGACTGATTACGGGCACACAGCCCAACCTATCGGATCTCCCAGGGAAACGAATTACATGCCATAGGACAAAACCTCGCAAGAGCATCTGCCAGATATCCCAGGGAAACGAATTACATGCCATAGGCAAAACCTCGCAAGACTGTCTGCAGATCTCCCAGGGCAACGAATTACATGTCGTCCCAGAGCAAAACCTCGAAAGAGCATTTTCCAGATGTCCCAGGGCAACGAATTACATGCCATAGGCAAAACCTCGCAAGACCATCTGCAAATCTCCCAGGGCAACGAATTACATGCTCATCTGCACAACCTGATCCACGGCCACAGAGTATCAACCTGATACTCACCATACATCATCCTGATGTATCCATGATCATCCTGATCATCATCACTGCAACGTCCTGCTGCATGTCATCTGGAGCAACATCCTGAAGCTCGTCATCTATGATCATCCTGATCATCACTGCAACATCCTGCTGCATGTCATCTGGAGCAACATCCTGAAGCTCGTCATCTATGATCATCCTGATCATCACTGCAACATCTTGCTGCATGATCCACCTGATCATCAATGCATCTACCTGATGCATACCAAGTATCATACATGATCCTCCTGATCATCAATGTATCCACCTGATACAAATACATGATACATATCATCATACATGATCCTCCTGATCATCAATACATCTACCTGATGCATATCATCATACATGATCCTCCTGATCATCAATGCATCTACCTGATGCATACGAAGTATCTACCTGATACAAATACAAATACATGATACATATCACCATATATGATCCACCTGATCATACAATGTATCCACCTGATACATATACAGATACATGGTCCAAGCATCCAACATGATGCATATACAAAATACGTACACATGATCAACTGATCATATCCAGCATCCAACATGATGCATACATACATAAATGATCCAACTGATCATATCCAGCATCCAACATGATGCATACATACATAGATGATCCAACTGATCATATCCAACATCCAACATGATGCGTACATACATACATAAAAATGATCCAACTGATCATATCCAAGCAGAAACCAGAACATCATCCTGATGCCCATTATCCAGCGCTTACATCCTCAGCCATGTGAAGGATCCTCCTTCCAACATGCTTGGAATGGCTTCAGCAAATGTGTCCATCACTTCTTCCTCGAAGTGTCCTCGATCTGGAGAACGCCAAGCCTCTCTCTGAAGTACTCGAACTTCACCCTGGCTAGTGGCTTCGTCAGCACATCTGCAATCTGCTCGTCCGTCGCAACATACAGGAGCTTCACAGCTCCTCTCTGCACCATATCCCTGATATAGTGATATTTGATCTCTATGTGTTTCGACCTGTCATGAAACACTGGGTTCTCGGAAAGCTTCACACAACTCTGGTTATCACAGAAGATACCAGTAGCCTCCAACGGGAGATCAAATAACTCAGACAGTAGCTTCTGTAGCCATACTGCCTCACAACTAGCTGAGCAGGCTGCAACATATTCTGCCTCAGCTGTACTCAGTGCTACGCAAGACTGCTTCCTGCTAAACCAAGAGATCACACCTGATCCCATACTGAAGCAACACCCAGATGTGCTCTTCCTGTCTGCAGCACTGCCAGCCCAATCTGAATCAACATAACCCTGCAGGTTAAACTTTTGATTCGCCTCATACCTGAGCCCATAATCCACTGTACCCTTCAGGTACCTCAGAACATGCTTTACAGCAACCAGGTGAACACTTCTTGGATCCGTCAGGAACTGGCTCAATGTGTTCACAGCAAAACAAATATCTGGTCTTGTGTTCGTCAGGTACATCAAGGACCCAATCATCTGACGATACATAGTAATATCAACTGGCTCAGATGAAGCATCACATAGAAGCTTCAGATTCGATGCCATAGGTGTGGCCATGGCCTTGCAATCCATCATCCCGAACCTCTTTGGGATCTCTATTGCATACTTCCCTTGTCCAAGGAAGATTCTATCTGCACTCTGCCACACCTCCATGCCAAAAACAAATAGTGCATCATCCCCAAGTTCTTCATCTCGAACTCGGTAGTAAGCTTCCGCTGCGTGTCGGCAATCAATCTATCTTCACCATACCAAGTTCTGCACATATATGATTTCCTATCATGTGTCTCAGAACCAAGTGGCTGCTCTACATACACTTCTTCTTCAACTACACCATTCAAGGAAGCTGTCTTGAATCCATCTGGTGTATCTTCTATTTCATCACTTTTATATTTCTCAATGCTGCCATCTGCAACATGCTTGATCTGATAGTTCCGTTTGGAAGTCATAGCAAACTTCCCTTCATGTCTTGGGATTACATCCCAAACATCATTCTTCATGATCGACGGATCATGGCATTTCATTTCTTCATCCCAGATCCTGGGAACTTCAATATCTTCAATATCTTCAATAGATATCTTTGTTGCTGGAACAAATGTTGTAGTTCTTCTTTTGTAGGAGATGGCATACGATCTTTCCTACACAACAAGTTAAATTGCATGATTAGAAAACATCTCATAGTTTTCAGAACAAATTCTTACACATAAAGAAATATGCCATACAGTCATGCAATTATCTTATCCAATGCTTCAATACAACATTTATCCATATTTCGTAACTTTCTAGATGCCTTCCAATCTCTACCAGAACATTGTTAAGAGTGTGCACAACTCCCAACATGTCAACAAAGAGGTTTCATTCTAGATAAGTAGCAATGGAATGTTGTACAGTGCCATAGGCCACTTACCCATGCATATTAGGAGTATACTGTTCATCAATGCAACTATTCTAATATGCACAATACATATCCTAAGTCTAGGAACATGAGCATATACATCTTTGAACAATTTTATTTAAACAAACACATATGCAAGAAATGATAATTAAAATACTTATCTTTGTTTGTTCATTGGGTGGACTCCCTCTGAGTCTTTGCTTCCTTGTAGGAACTGCTGAAGTAGCTTCTTCTAAACCTTTCTATTATGGAATGTAGAAAGATGGTCAACTTCCTCTGAATATCTGCATCCTTGCATAAACCACTGGAGTGTACTCCCTCTTGATCTTTTCTTCCTGGATTACCTGTTCTTGAATCTCATATTCATCCTTGGTCCCTATGCATGCTTATTAGTATCATGAATGTGTTATCCTTGTGATCTCATATAAAATCATACATTCATTAGTATACTATTAAAACACAATAATCTCAAGCATGTATAGTCATGATCATTTCAAACAGAAATAATAAGCATTAGCATTCAAGGTTTATGTAGGATTCTTAAGGTTAGTCAAGTCATAAGAAACATAACATGTCTAAACCTGTAATTACTCAAACATATGACTCTTCAGATTAGTTGAATCATCAATCAAGATAAGAGATATAAAATGCATAAAACCTGTGATTATTCAAACCTATACCATCATGATTCTTCTGGTTAGTCATATCATCAATTATGGTAAGAAACATAATATGCATACAATCATGATTATTCAAACCTATGACTTCATGAATAATCATTATCAACAACAGTATAAGATCCTAACACAAGGTAGGATTCTATCTTGATATAGGAAAAACATACCTGGATTAGCATGCTAGCTATTTATGTCTAACATACTCACATGATGTCTTCTTGTTCTTCTTCAATGACTTGTGCTAGTAACCTGTATATCTCATAGGTTAACTATTACAAAACCAAGTTATACATACCTCGCAAATGGATCTTCTATGAGATCCATGACGATGGATGAATCTTTGTCCTCATGTTATAATGCTCATATGTTCTTGGACCAGAACATGATTTGGCTTTCTTGATGTACCTTTCATGTTAGTAGACAACATAAACCTCATACAACACCATAATGCATCAGTACAATCATAAGTGTCAACACCCTAACCAATGAATATCTTCTATCATGCATTCATAATTTTGTTAAGGTTATACGACAAATCTAAAATCAAAATTGTACTAACCGTAATAACATGAAGACAAACATACCATAAACTTAATCATGGACAAATATCGAAACATACCTCGATGAGTCATACCTGTCGAGATCGCTTGTATTCTTCTTATGTAAGGCCTTAGCCTCATCTCCCTCTGAAACAGGAACTTCTTTACTCATGCAGATGATCAATCCATCTTCTTCTAGGATTAACCCAATCCACTTGATTTGCAAGAACTGGACCTGGAGCTGGATATGGGTTTGTCAGAGAAACCCCAAAAATTCAAACTTTGAATTTCAAACTTTCGAAAGGATAGAAATATGCGCCTTGATGAGCTGATCAAACTGGTATATTCAGAATTTGAAAACTGCAAAGTTTCACTCCTCAATTTTTCCTTTGAAACTTCCGGATTCACTGGACGTGACCCTGAACTGGGGTTTGATGAAGCCCACTCTTTTTCCCCATCAAAATGTTTGATCCAAATCTCTAAGCTTCTATTTTTCTGAGGAGCTTCCAGCCGTGGTCACAGATTTCAAAAATTCACTTTTTTACAGAAGCCCTAATTTTCCACTTTTCTGATCAAAGTCCCGAACTAGGGTCTAATCAAGCCCGGCCTTCTGCCCAACCAAAAATTCTGATCTTGGTCTCTAAATTTCTATTTTGATGAGTAGCATCCAGCCGTGGTCTCCGATTACAAAATTCCAACTTTCTCCAAAGTCCTAAATTCCGGAAGCCATGAATGAAGGTACCAAAAAAATAATTCTGTTTTGACAGAAATATGTACCTGATTGTTTCTGGTGTAACTCTGAAATTTTTGATCCACAGGGTCTGAAAAAGTTTCCTGAGATAGCCTGACCTGTTATATTTCCATCCTGACAGGTCTGACCTCAATTGGATTCTCTGAGAGAGAGTTATGCCAAATGTCGCAACGTGACCTGTTTTTGGATAAAACAGGAGAGCGAACTTGTACGGCGTGCCACGTGTCACTGTTTTAACTTCGGCCTCTGAAAAAGTTTTCTGAGATAGCTCGGCCTGTTACCTTTCCATCCTGACAGGTCTGACCTCAATTGGACTCTCTGAGAGAGAGTTATGCCAAATGTCTCAACGTGACCTGTTTATGGGATAATACAGGATAGCGAACTTGTACGGAGTGCCACGTGTCACTGGTTCAACTTCGGCCTCTGGAAACGTTTTCTGCGATAGTACAGACTGTGTACTACCTGTCACTTTTTACGAAATTTCATTTGGAGCTTCCTAGCCCAAGATATGACCTTTTTCCCAAGGTCACCTGATTTTGACTCAGATCTGGAAGAGGCAGAAACCCTATATTGTACAGATCATAAATCACAAAGTACAACGAATTAGAGGTTGTCCTTTGGACACAAGATACCTGGAGATCTTAGCTTCGGCCTGTAACAATTTCAGATCCGAAAACTTCGCCAAAACGGATTTATAGCGAAAGTGCTACGATGACTGGTTTTTGCTATATCAAGCCCTAGCATCGTAAGTGCAACAAGTGTCATACATGCCATATCATGCCTTCTTTCAGGCTAGCTCTGATACCATGTTAAATTTTCTGAATTTACTTCAATATGATCTAGGATCTTAACTGAGAGAACAACATGTACAGCATATCTACAGCATATCAATCATGGAGACAATAATGCAAGCACACAAGAGACACAAAGATTTACTTGGGGAAAACCATAAAGGTGAAAAACCCCAATAACTTCCTCAGAGATAGATAGAGCAATGATACAACCAAGAGAGATAGCCATAACCTAGCAGCAATCCTCCTCCTCCATAAGTGCGCCTCTCCTCCTTGAGAGCATGTGTTGGAAGTGAGTGAGTAAATAGAGTGCCTCCCGCACTCTATTTATACTTGACTTGACTTGCCTTTTTACCTAACTCATGTAGGCTCGAACTTAACCACATAACATAATGCTGAGTGGGCCGACCCCCAATAGGGTGGTCTAATAACCCTTTGACCCACATGGCCGACCCCCAATAGGGTGGTCTAATAACCCTTCGACCCACATGACTTATACAGGGCCGACCCCAACAAGGTGGTCTAATAACCCATCAAGTATAAGTTACGACACTTACAATATAAATGACGACACTTCCTTATAGAGGAATAATACCATCTCTATAGGAATACAATATACATATATGTGAAATACATTCCGAAGTTACATATACATCAACAATAATAGGGAAAATACTAAAACATCTGAGTTCTGAAATTTATACCAAAAGACGATACAGAAAGTCTGATCTACTGAAAATGACTACAGTCAAACACAGTTGAAATAGTCTATTTCATATGAAAATTAATTAAACAAACAGCAGGAAGAGTGACAGAACCTGTAGCTATGGTAGACAATAACAGCGATGGGAGGCTGTTCCTCCCTACCAATTCCTGGAGAGTGCCCAGAGAGCACTTCTCAGGACCCCCGAGCTTGCTCTGGTCTAACTGGCTGGAATCTAGGTACAGCCAACAATTCCCTCAGCCAAAGCAGCTACACTGGAACCAAGTTACTGCAACTTCCTGACTCAAAACACTTCCTTACTGATTTTCCCACTTCCTCAATGGGACTCCTGAATAGCATTCACCTGAATGTATTCTCCCTCTAGAACAATTGCTGAACCCCCAGCTCAGTTCATTGAGTAGTATTTAAAAGATTGCCTAGGTCTTAGTTGGGCTAACTGTCATTAATGAGCCACCTGCTCAGATTCCACTTTCTTGGGGAATCATGACCCCAAAATATAGGGAAGTTGCCACCTGCAACTCAGGAAGTGTTTGAGGATGCTGCCACTTGTCTTTTGTCCTTCCACCTAATTCCATCCACCAGTTAGACCAGTAACCTCTTTTAACAGCTCTCCCATGCTGTTGTCTCCATAATTTATTTATTAATAATAATTATTCAGAATTTACATTCCATTTCTGGAGACTCTGCTGAGTCATCCATTCCTACTTAGCATTAAATTTAACATAATGTCTCAGGAATATTTATAAAATAATTACATTATTTTAATAAAATTGGGGTATGTGACAATCATGGCACAACAACAACTTCAAACACATGTTCAAATACAAAGCATAAGTATACAACCCTACTCATACAAAGCTTCCTATTGCTCCACTTCCATATAAATTCATTCAATCAATAATTGGTATGTAATAAACATAACCATAAACCCATGAAACATCCTTATTCAAAACACCCAAAGGACACTTATATTTTAATTGAAAACCACCAAGCGACTGGCTTATGGACTGCAACGTTCCATCCCAACCATGGATCTCTGCCTATCCTCTATTATTTCAGAAATCAGAGATCACCCCTGAGCTGGGGCTATGTATCCACTAAGGAGTATCACTCAGGCTCACTCACCAACCTGGTTCATAGTCAATCAGGGTATTCATCAGACAGTGGGTTTGTCGAGCAAGCGGGGAGGTAGAGACTGAGTTCACCAACTCCTTGAGCTCAACCATAGAGCTACAAGCATATCCCCTTGGCTTCAGACAACCCAGGAACCCCCATCACCTCCACTCTCAGCCTGATTAAGGTCCCCTTCTCTACTACACAGTCCCTTAGGCACCCCTTCCCTCAGCACTGACCTGGGAAGGTATGGATGGTCCTGACTTCTAAACCAATGGTTACTTGAGCCTTCGTTGGATCCACTATCATCCTCTAAATACGTTTTTCTAGGTAATACTTGGCTCTGTGATTCATGCCTCCACAGAATCGCGACCTCCTCCTTCCCAATTAGGTTTTTCCCCACTTTCTCTGGCCAAACATCTCTATACCGCAGTCGGCTTCTCGGTCGCCAACATCGGGTTTCTTCCTCTCGTTCATTCTCCCACCACGCTCGTCTCTCCTTCTGTTGTGTTAGGGTTTGACAGAGGCTCCCCACCCCCTCAACTACGGTCTGGAAATGAGGAGTGCAAACTGCCAGGAGGTGGATTCATGTGCAGGTCAAGGAAGCAGCGCTCCATACCCTGTCATCTGTCCTTTTTGGTGTTGCCCGTACTCCACAACCTCCTGCACAACGTCCTTCACCCACTTCCTTATAATAGCATTCAAGAATTTCTAGGACAGGTCAGAGGGGTTCTCTAGGTGACAAATGGAAACCTAGGGTTCCATCCCACACCCCCTCACCACCCTAGTGGATACATAGTTCCCCCTCATTTCGTTGCAGCCATAGTCAGCCCTTGGTTATTTTATTACATGATATTATTTACATTTTCCCATGGCTTACTAGCACATGGTTACCAATTAATTGCCTATGCAATTAAACCTAATCATCCACTAGTGGGTCCTTGGCCTTGAGCTCCACACTAGGGAAACACACATTGCATACAATATTTACATTAACAACCAATATAGGCTAAGGTTCAAAATGAGGGATATTACAATATATATCTTATGTTCCTTTTGATTTAGTTATATCATTTAATATTGTCAACTCGGAGATTCATTAGGTTTACAAGACACTAACATTGTATGTGTAGAGCAAGGTACTTAGTTAATCTCTGTTCCAATGTTTTTTTATAAGTTTATTATCAACTAAATAGTTTGTGAATTGTAACTACATAATTATGTTTTTAGCGTAAAAATATATTTTTAAACCTAAATAAATATTTGAAGTTAAGAAACTATACTTATAATTTCTATTAAAGGTAAAATATGTTATTCATAAATGAAACCCCATCATAGGAATATGCCACTGCTATAATGGATTGTAATGACAAAGTTACAAACATCACATATGACAACCACATGCCAGAATGGGTCAGCAAGGCATGACATTGAAACTGCTGACAATTTTAGCATTGGAATAAAGGAGGATGATATCACATTAACCTTGGAGTTTGCAGTCCAACTCCAAAGCCATATTCCAGATTGACAAGGTTTTTGGTGCGGTAATGCCTAATTGTTTTCCAAATGGGACTATTCATAACACACTCAACACACACATGGCAAGAGTAAGTGCAAGTATCTTAATGTAGAACGAAATCACACCATAGGAATATTCCATTGTAGTAATAATTTGCAAAAATGTGGATGCCACATAGATAATATCCACAAGCTAGAGAGGGCTAACAAGACGTGACACCAAAACTGGTAGTGATGTTAGTACCAAAGTGAAGGAGGATGTCATCACATCCAGGCAGAGAGTTGCACCCGAAATCCAAATTCTGGATTGGTAATGCTTTTGGTGTAAAGATTGAGGATGAAGAATTGTCAAAGGTGTTGTCAAGGAGTTTCTCTTGCTAGAGAGAACTTATGTTATCTCTCATTAAAATAGAAAATGTTGATCATTACATGTTTGAACCTTGAAACACACACATACGCAGACACGCACAAGCATAGAGAGGGATGTTTTCTAGGATTCAAAATTCAAATGATGTAGCCAAAAGCCATACCTTCCAAAACATGGATTTTAACCCTTTAATGGATAAAACACTTTCAAGTTTGTATGGTTTGAGGTTGGATGTCACATCTATGAAGAATTATGGAAAAATTGAAGCAGGGGGATTTCTGTGTGATAATGAAAACATTATAGCAATGCATATTTTTTATGCATTTGGATAGAAGAGAAGATAACAATATGATGCATTAGAATAGTTATAACAATGGGATTTAGTGTTTGTAAATAGGCATATTCATAGGCCTAAGACCGATTGGAGCTTATGTTGGCTGGGTATTAAGCAATATTTTTTACCTCTATGTACAAATTTTTGCTCAATATAATTTCAATCTATAGTGTTTTAAAAAATGAGCCTATATTATCAAGGCAACAAGCTTTGGGATTTGAATGCAATTAAAAATCTCGTTTGATATCTTGATGACATTAGTACTCTAAGGCAATTTAATAAACTTTATAAGGGGATCATCAAAGGGGAACAAATTATATGATCTCTTTTTGGTTGAAGCACATATGTATCTAATGGAAAGGAATCAATGAAGAAAGTCCACTCATATAAAGGTATTTATGGAAATTAGGAATATGAATGATGTTACATTGGAGAAACAGAAGAATAAATGGTAGTGAAACAACAATTTTGTGAAATATGGGCACTTCTTAGCACTCATGCAACCTCCTCTAATTCTGGGCACCTTTGGAGTAATTATGGGCATGCAAACAGATAGGGAGGCCTAATTTCAACCCAAGAAGTAGAGAACAACAATAAATGGTCTTGAACTCGGTTCTGAGCTAATTATGAACTATTATGGATTGATTCACTATACATTAGATTGTTTGATCCTTCAAACAATAGTGAAAATTATTTTGGGTAGTCCGCATACTCTATCCTTCCATATAATGAAAACTATTACTATTGTAAAGTGAGGAATGCATAAGAACAATAAGCCAAGTTATTTTCTCTCTGTCAACATGTTGTAACTCACTCCTTAGCCATACCCATTGAGGAGTATATTTTGTTGGTTGAAGATGGAAATTCTTTATTCTACAAAGAATAAATTTTCCTTATGGATTTATTTTCCATGGAGAATTTACCTCTAAATTTTGCTACCACTTGAAATTATTTTATGTTGATACAAGTATTTATGTTTCCATATAATTTTGATCTTCTTGTATACTAGAAAATAAAATCCAATACGTGTCTTATATCTAAACCCATTGCAAGTTGTTTCTTTGACTTTTATGCAAGAAATGCTTGTTTTCTAGCATGATTCAGGCATGTTCTAGATGCCATGCCTATCTTGCATTTTTTGGGACTGTTCCTTACAATTTTGTATGCCTACCTCAAATTGTATTTTGCATGTACACACCCATTACATGTCTGTTCCGTGCTTTTAAAGGTTTGTTTCATGTTGTTACAAATCCATTCTTCATTGCTATAGGTTTGTACCTTACGTTTTGTGCTTCCCACTCCCAAATTTGGTATGCTACAAGTCTGTTTCAAAACTTTGTTTTTCGTTATAATAGTTATTCCTTCTTATTATAGCTCTTTTATTGCAAAATTTTGTCCCTGAATGTGGGCATGCAAAACCCACTTCCCTCTCATCTCAACTCGATTGTTCAGGTTCCCCTGTGTGACAATCAATCTGTTGGTCACAATCCTATGTCAATCTTATACCACAGTCCTTCAGTCTCATTTCATTGACCATCACCATGTCACAGATGTCAACTATTACCATGCCTCTCACACCATGTTAGTAAATGCATACAACAGCTACAAAAAACAAGCACACCAACAATGATAGAGAGTGTTAGATTTTGAGCATTAATTCAATATGATCTAGGATGTTATCTGAGAGAATAACATGTACATCGTATCAATCACAAGAGACAATAGACACAGAGTTTCCTTGGGGAAAACCAATAAGTTGAAAAACCCCAATAACTTCCTCAGAGATAGAAAGAGCAATGATACACAACCCAAGTACAAGAGATAGTCTCCTAGCAACTTCTCCTCCTCCACTTGTGCGCAACTCTCACTTGAGAGAATGAGTGAGTAAGTGATGATCAAATAGAGTGCCTCCCGCACTCTATTTATACTTGACTTGACTTGCCTAATAAACTAGTAGGGCCGACTTCTCTAAGAGATTCTAACAACCCATGGTAACTCCACTCAGGGCTGACCCCACACTTGGTGGTCTAATAACCCATCACTTGCAAGTTGCGACACTTGTAAATACAAATGACAACACTTACGTATAGAGGAATAATAACATCTCTATAGGAGTACAATATACATATATGAAATACATTCCGAAGTTACAAATACATCAACAGAGAGAACCATTCAAATAACATACTTCAAAACACATCATTTATGTGGGTACATTGAGTGAATGATTGTTTGTATTCCCATTCTTAGAAACTAATTAAATTCTTAAGCTAAGCTAAATATGACACGTTCCTTTATTAACTAATGTACAACTCAACTATAATACACATATGACCATTATAATAATTCAACTATAAGAGTGTTCATGGTTAGTAATGGGAAGAATGTGAGTAACATGGAAACCCCAAATTTAAAGGACAAGTTACATGTTTGCAATGACATGGTCAATACCACCTGCCCCACCCTTGTGAGGGAAGCAAGTGTATCTATCAAAGCCGAGAAAACAAGATAACTCATTAAGAATGAGAAAACCATTCAAATCACACAAATGGATAAGGTGCCTCTTGTAAGATGTTATTGGACATTAGCCATGAGTCAAGTACATATGGAGTTCAAAATCCTCCCATTCAAGGTCATGAAGGCAAATCCCATCCTCAATCATAACATGAATAGGAATCTAGCAGATCTTAAGACAAGTGTCGAAATCATCCCAAAGGATAAAGTCACATAAAGAGGAAAAGTGTGGTATCTTTGGGTACAAAATTCAAACTTCCTAAGTCCATACCTACTCAATATCCTACAGGCTGTAGCACTATTTGGGGAAAAACATTTTTTAATAAAAAATAAACAAGTTGCGCTCATGATAACAAATTTCTTGAATTGATGGGTTTTATCATCACACATGGTTACATTGCAGGATTTGTATTGTGTTTATGGCATTTGATGTATTTTTTGTTGCATTTTGTGATGCTGTGACATGTATGATTGGCATTGTTGTGTGTTGTTGTATACCTTGCATTATAGCCATTCTATATGCAGTGACTAACCAAGTAAGTCACTTGAGAGTGATTTTATTGCAATCTCAACATCAAAATTAATGATCACTTTGCTTATTGGGGAGGCATGAAGTTAAAAGTCATGTTGAAATTGTTCAACTTCTTGGCATTGCAGACCTAGATAAAGGTACTTTTCTCTTTATTTCATATTATTTTAATTTTGTGATGTTGAATACTTGGGGAGTTGTCTTGATAAAATGAGGAGATTATAACTTCTTTTGCATGTTGATTATTTTTTGTCTTATTAAATTCTAAATATTGAATAGACATCTTAATCTCTTATCTTATAAAAAACTTCGATGAGAAAAAGTAAAAGATGTTGCTTTAACTTCATGTAACTGTTTATCATTGGAAAAAATGCCAAATTAAGCACCAAATCTGCATAGAATGTGTTTTGATTCACAAAAGTATAACATAGTGTAGAATGTTGTTTTTTGAATAAAACATTTCCTTTGCCTATTAATATAATCAATAAATTTACATAGATAAGATAAGATAATTTTATTAAAGTCCAACAAATGAGCACAAAAGCAGGTCAATGGGATTGGGTGGTACCATACTGATGCCAATACAAAGTTGTGTGGTTTCTCAAAGTTCACTGTCTTTTTTGAAGAAACTCATTTATTCTTGTTATTTTGTTGTATCCTTAGTCTAATATGCAAACATTACCTTGTTTGTCTAGTACATTTTTGTTAAAAGAATACTCCTTGTTATATGTTTCATTGGTGCAGGAGGAAACGACATTTTTTTTAAGCAAAAAAACAGAGCATCATTCTATTACTGAAGTAAAATCATGAGTATTCATCTTTACAAAATCCTGGGGACTGAAACTGCCAACCCAGATATCCACCCAGTGCTTGTCAACATAGACCCAAGACCACATACTACCCACTTCCAACCTATCAGAGAACACAGAGCTATAGACCTTTTCATAAGTAGAGCACCAGCTATACAACAGAGAGCAACTTAAAAGACACATTAACATAAGAAAACATCCACCTATCCGACATAACACCCATATAAATTACAAAAACGATGTCGAGTAGACAGGCATCCAAGAACATAAACAGACTAATACTGTCGCACCCATATAACCCATAAAACAACACCAACATAGACATCGAGATCGAAACCAAACCAGAGTAACCAGGTCGTATCAGGCCCCAAAACAGTACAGACCGTCATCCTAGCCATTAGCAGAGCACCCTTCTTGAAGAACCGCACCAGCATCCATACACACTAGAGCAAAGACTAGCAGGGACTTAAGCCGAAGGGCTAGTCTCATCATCGATATTCACCACCAGAGGTGTTTCCACATTCTTTCCTCTGGCACCCATATGAACCACCCGAGGATTATCAACTTTCTTACTCGGGGAAAGGTAGGAAAAACCCAATTTTGCCACAAGATCATCTAATTTCATATGAATCCATTTAGATTCCTCGGCATACTCCTTACACAAATCCTCCAATTGAGTCATCCTCAAAGAACCCGCCAGAATGTCCATTTGAGTTTCCGTCGCCTGGGTAAGAAGGGTTTATGTAACCCAAAGCATCACAACCGAACGATTATAGAGAGCCATACGACCCCGGGTATTCCTGGGGTCGTGAATCCATTCAGCCATGGCTGCAACCTCCGATGGAATTTCCTCCGCACCAACCCTACGCCATAGATTATCTTCCAAGTTTTCAACCACCCTCTGCACATTCTGAGGAAGTAACGACGAAAAAACAGAGCGGTAACAGCCGCAGTCCACTACTCACAACTAGGACCATATTGGCCATCAAAACCTCTTTCCTCATTCCCCAGCTCCACAGGGTGACGTCTACCTCTCCTAGTGGGACGGCCTCTCGGTGGCATGGTATTGATGCTCTCACAAGAACCCTTCCTCACACTGTTAAAATAACCACACTTTGGCCCGAAAACAACATAATGGAGAGAATTAACACCTTTGCTCTCGACCTCATGTATTTCCTAATTTAAAGGCAAGCCGCCTCCTGAGCTCATTAATGCCATTACCTCGAGCCAGTTCTTTTAATTATTCCCACTGACCTTCAGAACCGTCATCTCAGCACTCCTCAGCTCCGAATGACCCATCATAACAGTAGTAGGTCGATCCCACATGAGCGTCGCACGCTGCAAACTGTGAAACCAGACCTTATCAGATGTAGGGAGATCTATGGAGGGCCAATCCCGGGCATAAATTAAACACCAAGCTAATAACCACTTGTCCTTCGCACCCTGCATGCTGTACCAACTGTTAATGCTCATCGGAGGTTATGGATCTCCTGCCGTCACCACACTTTGCCACGCCACCCCTATCACTTTCAGCGATCATCACACACTGCTGACGACATCGAACAGATGGAATGTCCTGAATGTCACCATCCCACCCGTCAGTCTAGTTAAGAACCCCATGGTTAGCCAGTGCATCCGTAATCCCATTGGTGCTTCGCCTAACATGTTGGAAAGAGACAACGTTAAATGAGGTGATGAGTTGGCCAAGGCACATCAACCTCCATGTAAGCCTCCATGACCTTGCCAGCTTCGCATCCTGGGTCCCATGGGTAAGTTTTACAGCTGTTTGGATCAACATACTAGAATCACCCTCGACGATTACCTTGCTCATGCCACGACACACAGCCATGTCTAACCCATGTAACAAAGCTTCACACTCATAGACGTTATTGGTTTCATGCCCCAGGTATCCGAAGTAGCATAACAGAATCTTGCCATGGTCGTTCCGCATCACACCTCCATATCCAGATTGCCCAGGGTTTCCTTTAGATGCTCCGTCAAATTTGATTTTAATCCATCCTTTCAGAGGAGGAGACCAAGACATTGGGATTTCAGGGGGACGACTACTAGCTAGGGGTCGACCAATATGACGAGGGATTCCCACAATATCCCAAGTAAGAAAAATTTGAAGATCATTAGCAGGTATTTTTAGATCCTGTTCATTCCATCTGGTTAACTTGAGAGTTTCTAGAATATTAAGATGAATACCCTCCCAAACCTTCTTCCAAGACTTGATCTTATCACTGAAAATACATTGATTCCGCTCCTTCCAAACTCCCCATATGAGAAACCCAGGGAAAAGTTACCAAACCCGGTTAAGAAGTCTTCCTTGAAAGGGATCAACCACCCAACTTTTAACAGTTTTTTTAGGTGCATTTCTAACTCTGTTTGACATTCGGAATCTCGTGGCTCCTTCATCCCACGGTGCAGAGGTAAACCAGCAGCCATCCAGAAGGTGCGCTGTAGTTTCTTCGCAGAATCCACAAAGACTACAGCGAGATGGTCCAGCAAAGCCCCACTTGACAATGTTATCCCATGTTAGGATTTTTTGTTTCATAACCAGCCATAGGAAGAGTGTGACTTTGGGCCATAATTTCGCTTCCCACAGATGCTTCCAAGTATTGTCACCCTGTATGCTTGTTGAGGTATTTAACAGGCTATAAGCTTCCTTTAGCGTGAACATTCATTTAGGACAGTGCCTCCATCGGAGGATGTCTTTACCACTCTGTGTTTTGATCATGCAAGTCGCTAAAATACTATGGATTTGCCCACCAATGTCATCCCCATAGGTTCCTATCCACCAAGATAAAGGACACCAAACACGAAAACCCCTTGAGTTCACCCCCTCCTGCAAATACCAATTCATCGTCCTCCAATTATGGAGTAGAAAATCAGAGTTAGCATGGATATTAGTAACCAGAGATGACAGGGGAGGTTCTTGTTGCCAAGCATCCGTCTAGAGGTTCGCTGAGGTTCCATCCCAAATCTCCCAGAAGCTATGATTACGGATTAGCTCGCCACCATCCCGCGCCATATTCCAGATGTGAGAACCATTCTTCGGCCCAATCTCCCTGACCCAATCCTGTTGATCTGTATTCCCAGCATATTTCTTTCCCTAGAGACATGCCCATTGTTCATTGGAGTGGTTGAGCCATCTCCACCAAATTTTAGCACCATAGACCTTACTCAATTTTTCCAGATCTCGCAGGCCTAACCCTCCCTCCTGCTTAGGTTTACAAAGCGTCTCCCATCCTACCAGAGGCCACTTTCTATGATCCACCATACCTCCCCACAGAAAGGTACGCTGCAACTGGATGATCTTTTTCATTACCGATTTAGGAGCTGCCAGTACCGAGAACAGATATAAAGGCATAGCTTGAAGCACAAATTTAACCAACACCACTCTTCCATGAAGGTTCAAATATCTAAGAGTCCAATTGGAGAGCCTTTCCTTCCTACGATTTAGTAGATCCTCCCATGAATCATTTTTTAAGACTCCTCCTGATAGGGGGGCCCCGAGATATTTGGTTGGAAGGGAGCTATTTTTAAAGCCAAGAATGCGGATAATATTCCTTTGACAGATAATAGGAGTATTGAAGAAGAATACCAAGGATTTACCCATGTTAATATTAAGACCCGAGGCTTGAAGAAAAGTTTCTAACACTTTTTTATCTTCCTGGCTTCTTGAACAGAAGAGTGACCCATAAGCATGGTATCATCGACAAATTTTTGGTGAGTGATAGCCTTCTCATATGGCCGAAAATGAAGCCCTTTAATAGTACCGTGATCAACAGAATGGGAAATGAGTCTCCCAAGCCCTTCTGTCATGATCACAAAGAGAAAAGGAGATAGGGGATCCCCCTGACGAATACCCCGGGAAGGTTTGAAGGTGGAGGATGGGTGCCCATTAATCAGGATAGAGAAGAAAGCAGAAGAGGTTATATTAGAAATCCATTGGATCCAAACATCACAAAACCCAAACGAGCTCATGATTTCTTTCATATACTGCCAATTTAGGTTGTCATAAGCTTTGGGAAAATCCAGCTTAAGCATCATCCCAGCTTTTTTGGTACTTTTCAGAGAATGAATAACCTCATGAGACAAGATGATGCCATCCATAATTTGCCGACCTTCCATAAAGCTAGATTGTTCCATAGATATCAGTGCGGGAAGTAGGGGTTTCAGCCGATTCGCTAGGACTTTGGTTATGATTTTATAAATAATATTAAAGAGAGAGATCGGTTGGAATAACTCTACTTTCTCCGCCATAGGAGTTTTGGGGATAAGGGTCAAAAAGGTAGAGTTTAAGGATGGGAGAACTCCTCTCATTCTACGAGACTCCTCCACCAGCTGCCACACTTCATGTTTTACCAAATCCCAATGTTTTACCAGATCCCAAAAGGCGTGGAAAAAATTGGCAGTAAACCCATCCGGCCCGGGAGACTTACCATCCTCCATTTGGTTAATGGTTGTTTCTACTTCAAAAAATTTGATAGGTCTGATAAGCATCTCATTTTGTGCTTCAGTGATAAGACGAGGTATAACTGCTTTAACCTCCCTACAAGCCTCAAAACGGTCAACAATCAGTTCAGACACAACCTGCTTAAAGTGACTAACTAGTTCCTGTTCTATTTCCCTATGAGACTCAAGCACCTCCCCATCATCAGTCCTCAATTTATTGATTTGATTATGGTGTATATGCTGTATGGTTGCTTTATGGAAGAACTTAGTATTAGGGTCCCCATCTCTCAGCCATAGGTTGTGGGATTTATGCTGCCATAGAGTCTCCTCCTGTTTTAGGCGATGAGAGATTTGTTCAGCCACATCTTTTTCTTCAGCAACAAGCTCAAGGGTCATTCCATTCAACATGATGCATTCCTGGATGTGCTCCATCCCCTCCTCAAGCTTGGCTTTCTCAATCTGTATATTTCCAAAGACCTCGGTATTCCATCTCTTTATTTTTTGTTTAAGAGCCTTCAATTTTTGTTGAAAACAAAACATTTTGGTACCCATAGGAGGAGTAAAGGAGTGCCACCATTCTTCCACCCTAGCAGCAAAGCCTTCATGAGTGAGCCAAAACTTCTCAAACCTAAAAGGTTTGGTCATTTTCAGTCCGATGTTACTCCAGCATAGGGAAATCGACCAATGATTAGACCCTGAAGACGCGAGAGGGCGGGATGTCAGTGTACCTCCCAGGAGCATGATACTTTCCGATATAAGAAATCTGTCCAACTTAGCTGCAACCAAATGTTCCCCGCCACACCTATTATTCCAAGTAAACACAGAACTCCCAAGATCCATATCAATCAGCTTGCTCTTCTCAATGAACTCATCAAACAGAGTATTTTCTGGGGTAAGAGCTCTGCGACCCCCTTTTTTCTCCGCCAGGGACCTGATTAAGTTAAAATCTCCACCCAAAATCCAATGGGTTCCTTCAAACATTTTCCTCAAACTGGTCAAACTAGTGATGAAATTTCATTTTTCCAGGTAGCTACTGGGCCCGTAGATATTAGTGAGCACCCCTCTCACATTGGAGCCTATGATATGGAAATCCGCAGACATGCTAAAAATGGTAGACCGAAAGTTGGATAGATAAACTTTCGTAGGGTCCCAAAGAACCGCCAGACCACCGGAGTGTCCAGTAGCATCAATAGTCATAATCTTACAGTGTTTCCAAATAGTCAGATCCTTAGCTTCTAATTGTGTTCCAGAGCATTTTGTTTCTTTTAAAAACACCACAACAGGTCGTTCTTTCATGATCTTGTTCTTAAGGGTTCTACACTTGTGAGTTCCATTGGTCCCTTGAATATTCCAAGATTGTAATTTCATTAGGCACTATATCTCGTAGAGAGAAGGGCTTCCTGAATGGTAGGATACTGCCCTGAATCAACCAATCTTGCTCCAATTTCCCCGATCATGTCCCTATTCGATTGCCTCCCCCTCTTGGAACTCCCATCTTTAAATTTTCTTCTATTTTCTTTAAGCTTTAGTGGTCCGATCCCCAGACTCGGAGTAGGTTTGGTTTTAAGGATAGCTTCCTTCAATAATTGTAATTGATTGTCACGGATAGAATGGAGCTCCATATTCTTGCAGGCCTCTTCAATGTTCTCTAAATCAAGGTCCCCTAGTTCCATTTCTTCCAGATCTTCCTCAATACACTCAGTGTCCACACGGTTCTTACCAGATGACTTGAGTGGTGGGCTGGTTGCAAGGATCTCTGATACCGGGGCTTTTCTAAACTGGGTTGGCTTCTCCAGAATTAAAGGCTGAGGGATTTCTGCGGTATCCTGATCAAGGGCTGCAAATCTATTAGGGTTTTCCTCCTTCATTCCTGTTGCAGGGCCATTGTGTCTTTGTCTCGTCCTTCTGCGATTAGTGACTTTAACGAAACCATCCTTATCATTATGGTCTGTAATGTTACTTCCTGGGATTCCCACCGGGAGATTCAAGTGACAATCTCTAGCCATATGGCCATGGGTGTGACAATGACGACATCTAAAGCGAATGTGTTCATAATCTAGAGTTTGAAACCACTCTGAATCCTCCTAGTTGAGAGTAATTCCTTCAGGCAGGGTTTTAGAGATATTCATATAAACACAGATTCGGGCATATGAAACATAACTTCCTTTCTTGGTCTGATCTGATATCTTGACAAAATGCCCCAATGTTCCTCCAATCACTTTTAATATTTCAAGATCCCAGTACTCCGCTGGAAGAGAATATAATATGATCCAGACAGGGGCAATGGATAGATCTTCCTTGTCCATATTAAAATGATCCTTCCAAATACGTAGAAAAAGACCTGCAGAGTAGTAGAAATACGGACCACCATCGAATATCTTATCCTTGTCCTCGACAGTCAAGAAAACCACAGTGAAGAATCCCTTTGATCCCAACAGCAGGTCAAAGTGTCCTTTCGGTTTCCATGTGGAATGAATCCACCAAGTTAAGGCTTTCTCCGTTGGTCATATTCCCATACATTTCCCTATAAGGTTGTGGTCTGTCATATGCTGAATTTTCTCCTTCACCCATGTGGGGTTTATAGAAATCGCAGGGATCTTTGGTGATTTAGGAATGAACAGTCCCTGCCCCAATTCCCCTCGACTAGAATCTGGCATGGCCTCATGAGTGTTCAAACCCACTCCTCCAATTCCAGTCGCTTGAGCTCGCAGCGGTGAATCCGCTACCTTCGGAACAGAATCCATAGTCGGAGGAGGGGAAGGGCCCCTCCCCTGTGATCTAACCATTAATGATAGGCTATCAGAGAGCCCAAAGCTCGGATCAGGTAGACAATAAGAAAAGAAAAGGCCGATCAGCCAATCAGCCATTAGATCTTGGAATTTCTTAGAGCATATTCCTCCTCCCCATCACAAACCCCTTCTCAAACTTATGATTCAGAGTTATTAGCAGTAATTCACCACAGGAGGAAACGAGATTGAAAGACCAGGAACTAGTAAATGCTCTTGCAGATACTGACTATGTGAAAGCAATTCAACTAGCATTTGAATTAAGAAGACCTTATAAGCTACTTAATGTGTTCACTGAACTGTACAGGTTAGATTTGGCTCTTATTTGGTTGATGCCTTTATTTTCAAGGATGTCATATTATTTTTCTGACAGAAATACCCACCTTTTTCAGCAAAGGGCATGCCAAAGATCAGATACATAAAGTGATATGTGAACTAGGAAAAGAAGAACTTAGATTACTTTTGGAATATGTGCGAGAATGGATGATAAAGCCAAAATTTTCCCATGTTTCCCAGTTTGTATTATTTCAAATTTTCAATGTCCTTCCTCCAACAGAGATTATTGAGGTACTTTTTCTACAAAGTCATGTCATATTGCTTTGCTCATCTTGCTGTTTTTGGATCTATATTGGCATTTTCAAACATTCAGGCATATGTTTTATACGGCTCAAATGTAAATCATTTTTGTTTTTTAATATATTGTATGTACAAGGTATTAGTGAACTCTTGGAGGATGTTATACCATATGGGCAAGAGACATTATAGCAGGATAGATAGACTTATGAGAAGCACTTTTTTGTTGGATTACACTCTTTCATCGACGTCTGTCATCTCTCCCACATAAACTAATTTATCATCATCTAATTTATTAGCTAGAATAGTTTATCTACCCAATATACAGATTAATCATTTTCACCAAACCCATTTTCCTAAGACAAAGTTGAGTACCAAACTTTCTCTTTTAGATTCAGGGAATACAGATTATGTGGAAGTCACAACACCACAAGCCAAGAAGAAAAGAGTGTATGCTAATGATCCAGACAAAATTTCTTATTGAAGTTAAAATTGGTGACATGGAGAATGCATTTGATAAGCCTAACATGGCACATCAAAGTTCATCCAAGAAGCTTAATCTTGCCAGTTCAAAGAAATAAAAGTCAAGCCCTTGGAAATGACTGTCTCAAACGCTCAAGAATAGTGCAAGTGGAAATGCAGTCACTATTGCATTACAAGCATAAGGTCTTATGATTGAAGCTTGATATACCAATAGCTTGAGATGTAACTTCAACCATGCTCCCTTTTTATTGTCTTTGAAAATTAAAAACTTCATATTAGATTGCCTATAAATTGTTATTCTAAAACCAGATATCTCCAGTTTGCATACTTAATTAATTTGTATCCCGATCTAGATTAGTAATGATGTGTACTCACCCATCATTTATTGGCTTGGGGTTGGGATGTTTTTTAGTCTCAGGATGTTAATAAATAAACCGTGATCAACCAAGACTGACTATGCTCTAAATGCAGTATGGCATGGTTGCAACAAGTTTAATCCAAATGCCATTTTCTAGATCAAATCTAACAACACCATGTTGCAACACTATGATATAGTGAAACTAACCATTCCACCACCCTCTTGGATCAAACACACACTTTCATGTGGAAATGGGTTGCCTAACATTCTCCAGTAACTAACTCTAGAATCATACTGGTTAGTATGAAAGCTATATAGTCTCATTTATATGAGGTCATACATGATTTTATAGCCTTATATTGCTATAATAATTTAACAGGACCTGGGATCTTGGTTTAGACACATGCTTACTTTTTGTATCAAACGAGCTCCTCAAGTCAAGGGAAATTGGTTCAATGTCTTCTTAATCAAATTGCAAATACATACTACATTGTAGCCTACAATGAGGATCCCTAGGAATAAAATGTTTCTTATTTCCGTAAGAATAGATGCACAAGGGAATACAAGATTAGTATTTTATGCCATCAATCCATCTTGATGTCAAATGTGCACGAGAATATATTTGATTTATAGAGGAAGAACCATACAAGATTCTTCAATGCAGGATCACTCCAATGTTTTCTCATCCAATATTCCCTTTATGGGAGAAGAGATTTTCATTATGTGCATATGCTATGAAATTACATTGTGCTAGCCATGAGTAGGTGTAGTAAGACCCTTTTATTAGTTCTTTGAGAATTCCAATCTAGAGGCCATCCTACGTATAATCTGGGTTTTTTCTTTATGTTCATCAAACTATGGAAAAAACCAAACAAAATCATGGAATAACAATCACATTCAAATGAAGAACTTTGTTAAAGGTAATATTGTAATACTATATGATAGCAAGCATTTGAATAATCCAAGAAAGTTACAAATGCATTGGCTAGGACCATTTTTAGTTGTGTAAATATATGATTGCAATACAATTTGATTAGATTAGCTAAATCGGATGGTGTTCTTAAACTTGGATGGATGAACCTTTCTGACCTAAAAAATATCTATTTCATCCCAATCAAGATACTCTGATGCACTCCTACCACAAGGAGTGGGGTAGGCAAGGTTTCCTAGTTTTGGGTTTTGACTGAAGTCTCTTTTGTCTCCTTGGTCAATTTGAGTGTATAACAATTGACATGTCAAGAATATAAACATTGATATTAGTGTTATGAGTTTTATTTGCTTGTTGTTTATTCTAGTCTTACAAAGAGCATGTTGTTGGGGAAACCATACATCCTATGTCTTAAAAGTCTCACTCCTACAACATCTATCCTTTTTGGAGTTAGAAAGGAACAATTCAAGTTATGACATAGATTGGGGTCGCTCTTGGTCAAGAGGCATTGTTTTCATGAGGTTCCAAGATTTCAATGTTATGGTTTTTATTGCATGTCTAGTCAATCTAATAAAAATATCATGTGTCCACACAGTTCAAAGGTCAATGGTTGTACTCATAGGTAAAGGATATGTGTTAGTGAAAGTATTTATTGGATGATTAGACATATCCATCTATCTCTTCAAATTGAAAGTAAATGTTATATGGCCCAAGTTATATGCTTGCTGACATGGTATCCTTCATTTGCTTGGCGAAATCCCATTTTAAGTTTGATTCATTCAAGCAACGTGAATTGATAAATTTCCCCACTTCTAGTGTTTATAAAGCAAGTGGATTGGCAAGAGAATAGAGTCATATTTCTTTTGTATAACTATATCCTACATGAAGCCCAAAAAGGTTTTCTCACAGCTAACAAAAAATATTTTCCTCAATCGAGCTACCTCAATCTAGCTATCTCATCTCACATACCAACCTTTGCATAAATGTTTAATAGAGATACATATGCAACAACATTCTTTGGAAAAATAAATTGGATTTTAAGCATGGTTGTCTTTGGAAATATAAATTGGATTTTAAGCATGGTTGTATCTAGATCTTATTGACTTTTCTTAAAATTACAAATGATTCAATCTGGGTGTTAATATTGCTCAATTCCCCAATTATTAAAGGGTTCTAGCTCAATGGAAGAGCGCATGCCTTAAAAGCAGGAGGTTGGTGGTTCGATTCCTTCATGCCCTAATGATATTGCAATATTGGTATTTTTAATAAAATATTTTTTATTATGATTTATTATGGCTATTGGGGGGGGTTCGAAACGAATTTGTATGGTGCTACGAGGGGGGTTCTAAACCGCCTTCATATGTCACTATGAGGAGGGTTCGAAATTTCCCTTGTATGTTACAACGAGGGGGGTTCAAAACCGTCACTATATCTATCTACGATGCAGTTTTAAAACCGCCCCCAAAGGTTTGTAAGATGGAGTTTTAGGGGGGGTTTGGCACCGCCCTCGTAGGTATCTACAAGGGGGGTTTAGAATTGCCCCCGTAGGTACCTACGAGAGGGGTTTGTAACCACCCCAAAGGTTTGTAATAAGTACTTTTAGGGGGGGTTCTGAACCACCCCCATAGGTGTATACAAGGGGGGTTTAGAACTGCCACTACAAATCACTTTTTTTTTGGGGGGGGGGGTGGGGGGGTTGGGGGGGGGTAGAATCACCCCCAAAAGTCACTTTTAGTGTTGGTTTTGATCTCTTCCAGAACAGCCCTTAAAATTCCAAATTTTTAGCGTCGATGCTATTGGGGGCAGTTTTGTTAGGACCACCCCCAAAGGTTTCATGTAAGATGGAGTTTTAAGGGGGGTTTAGAACCACCCCCATAGGTACCTATGGGGGGCTTTGAAACTGCCCCCACAGGTACCTACGAGGTGGGTTTATAACCACCCCCAAAGGTATATAATAAGAACTTTTAGGAGGGGTTTGGAACCTCCCCCATAGGTCTCTACAAGGGGGGTTTCAAACTTCCCCATAAAGTCACTTTTAGGGGCAGTTTTGATCTCTTCCAAAACCGCCCCTGAAAGTCCAAACTTTTAGCGTCGATGCTATTGGGGGCGAGTTGGTAAAGACCGCCTCCAAAGCCAAAACCGCCCCCAAAAATTATTTTTGAAGGTAGAAGACAACCCCCCCAAAAGTCAAATTTGTTGTAGTGTGCAAACTCAACTGTAAGTCTAAGAAATGCATCTTCATCTAATACAAGAATGGAGTGAAAGGGTATAAGCTATGGTATTTGATCACAAGGAATGCAGTTTATAGTAGATATTTGATCTTCAAGGATGTCGGAGAAACCTCTATGAATGAAGATGAGATAAAATAGAAAAGGAATCAGAAAAGCTAGAGTTTGAAATGAATGACAAAAATCAAGATTCATATGACTTGATTGAATATGATAAAGAGATGGAAAAATAGACTTATTATTCATCCTTGGGGGTATGAGAGGAGGAAAAAGAAGACAACGATTAGTACTAACAATGATATATTGAAGATTGCAACTTGCTTGAATATTGGTGGACGAAGGAGTCAAGGAGACTATCCACGAATAGCTTGAATATTGGTGGACGAAGGAGTCAAGGAGACTATCCACGAATAGCGAAGGTGTCTCTGATCCATGACCATTTGCAATTTGGCTCACTCCTACAACATCTATCCTTTTTGGAGTTAGAAAAGAACAATTCAAGTTATGACATAGATTGGGGTCGCTCTTGGTCAAGAGGCATTGTTTTCATGAGGTTCCAAGATTTCAATGTTATGGTTTTTATTGCATGTCTAGTCAATCTAATAAAAATATCATGTGTCCACACAGTTCAAAGGTCAATGGTTGTACTCATAGGTAAAGGATATGTGTTAGTGAAAGTATTTATTGGATGATTAGACATATCCATCTATCTCTTCAAATTGAAAGTAAATGTTATATGGCCCAAGTTATATTCTTGCTGACATGGTATCCTTCATTTGCTTGGCGAAATCCCATTTTAAGTTTGATTCATTCAAGCAACGTGAATTGATAAATTTCCCCACTTCTAGTGTTTATAAAGCAAGTGGATTGGCAAGAGCATAGAGTCATATTTCTTTTGTATAACTATATCCTACATGAAGCCCAAAAAGGTTTTCTCACAGCTAACAGAAAATATTTTCCTCAATCGAGCTACCTCAATCTAGCTATCTCATCTCACAGCTAACAGAAAATATTTTCCTCAATCGAGCTACCTCAATCTAGCTATCTCATCTCACATACAAACCTTTGCATAAATGTTTAATAGAGATACATATGCAACAACATTCTTTGGAAAAATAAATTGGATTTTAAGCATGGTTGTCTTTGGAAATATAAATTGGATTTTAAGCATGGTTGTATCTAGATCTTATTGACTTTTCTTAAAATTACAAATGATGCAATCTAGGTGTTAATATTGTTCAATTTCCCAATTATTAAAGGGTTCTAGCTCAATGGAAGAGTGCATGCCTTACAAGCAGGAGGTTGGTGGTTCGATTCCTTCATGCCCTAATGAAATTGCAATATTGGTATTTTTAATCAAATATATTTTATTATGATTTATTATGGCTATTGGGGGGGGTTCGAACCGACTTTGTATGGTGCTATGAGGGGGGTTCTAAACCGCCTTCATAAGTCACTATGAGGAGGGTTCGAAATTGCCCTTGTATGTTACAACGAGGGGGGTTCAAAATCGTCACTATAGCTATCTACGATGCAGTTTTAAAACCGCCCCCAAAGGTTTGTAAGATGGAGTTTTAGGGGGGGTTTTGCACCGCCCTCGTAGGTATCTACAAGGGGGGTTTAGAATCGCCCCCGTAGGTACCTACGAGAGGGGTTTGTAACCACCCCAAAGGTTTGTAATAAGTACTTTTAAGGGGGGTTCTGAACCACCCCCATAGGTGTATACGAGGGGGGTTTAGAACTGCCACTACAAGTCACTTTTTTTGGGGGGGGTGGGGGGTTGGGGGGGTAGAATCACCCCCAAAAGTCACTTTTAGTGTTGGTTTTGATCTCTTCCAGAACAGCCCTTAAAATTCCAAATATTTAGCGTCGATGTTATTGGGGGCAGTTTTGTTAGGACCACCCCCAAAGGTTTCATGTAAGATGGAGTTTTAAGGGGGGTTTAGAACCACCCCCATAGGTACCTACGAGGTGGGTTTATAACCACCCCCAAAGGTCTATAATAAGAACTTTTAGGAGGGGTTTGGAACCTCCCCCGTAGGTCTCTACAAGGGGGGTTTCAAACTTCCCCATAAAGTCACTTTTAGGGGCGGTTTTGATCTCTTCCAAAACTGCCCCTGAAAGTCCAAACTTTTAGCGTCGATGCTATTGGGGGTGAGTTGGTAAAGACCGCCTCCAAAGCCAAAACTGCCCCAAAAAATTATTTTTGAAGGCAGAAGACAACCCCCCCAAAAGTCAAATTTGTTGTAGTGTGCAAACTCAACTGTAAGTCTAAGAAATGCATCTTCATCTAATACAAGAATGGAGTGAAAGGGTATAAGCTATGGTATTTGATCACAAGGAATGCAGTTTATAGTAGATATTTGATCTTCAAGGATGTCGGAGAAACCTCTATGAATGAAGACGGGATAAAAGAGAAAAGGAATCAGAAAAGCTAGAGTTTGAAATGAATGACAAAAATCAAGATTCGTATGACTTGATTGAATATGATAAAGAGATGGAAAAATAGACTTATTATTCATCCTTGGGGGTATGAGAGGAGGAAAAAGAAGACAACGATTAGTACTAACAATGAGATCTTGAAGATTGCAACTTGCTTGAATATTGGAGGGACGAAGGAGTCAAGGAGACTATCCACGAATAGCTTGAATATTGGTGGACGAAGGAGTCAAGGAGACTATCCACGAATAGCGAAGGTGTCTCTGATCCATGACCATTTGCAATTTGGCATTTTCCTGTGAGTAACAATACATTGATTTTGTGTATAGCTCACCCCTTTGTATTTATCTTCTGAGCAATTATTATTCATCCTTGGGGGTAGGAGAGGAGGAAAATAAGGCAAAGGTAAGTAGCAATAATGAGAGCTTGAACATGGCAGCTTGCTTGAAGATTGGTGGATGAAGGAGTCAAGGAGACTATCCATGAATAACAAAGGTGTCTCTGAGCCATGGCCATTTGTAATTTGGCATTTTCAGGTGAGTAACAATACATTGATTTTGTGTATAGCTCACCCCTTTCTATTTATCTTCTGAGCAATTATTAATCCCCGTGAATGCCGATTTTCCCAATTGGGTTTCCAGGGTAAAACAATCTGTGTGTTTACTATGCATTTGAATTCTTTGTGATCTTTCCAGCCACATTCTACAAATTTTCATCCATTTGGATGAATAAACCAGAGATAACATTTAATTATTTTTTCGTAGAGATCTGTGTTGGTAAGATTGTCAAGCTATGAACCTACAATCTATGAATCAACGTATTTTAAGAAGATCAATGCATACTTGAGCTAGAAATTAGACTTCAATCCTTCAACTTGGACTCTTGAATTTGCCAATATAAAAAGAATTCATGGATCAATACATATTTAAGCTACATATTTTAAGAGGATCAATGCATGCACTCAAGCCACAAATTAGACTTCAAGAGTCTAAATATAGACTACAAATCAATGCAGCCTTTTTCTTTGCACACTAGAGTAATTAAACTAACTTCGAGAGAATGACTTCATACTTAGGTTGCAAATTAGACTTCAAGAGACTAAATCTTGATGACTTTTGGTTTGCACACTAATACTTAAACAAACATATGAAACTAAAAACAACCAAATGCTCATGATAGCTTCTACAGTTAGGAATACTCTCACATCATGAAATCTATTTTCTCCTTTTCTCTTAAATGCACACTATACACAAATATTAATTTTCATTTTCAAAATATAAGTCACACTCACATCTATAAATATGTTAACCCATGAAAAACTAGGTAAAGTGCAAAATACACAAATATCAATCTCATTTTTAAAACATCACTAATAAATATATTAACTTGTAACGCCATCGCATGTTCCACACCTGCCAGCTCTCCTAGCTCATCGCAACTTTCAACCCTGAAGCCAACCCTTTTATGCAACCAATGGGAGGAAGCCTTCCTTCAATCGTTGGCGTAGCTGCTCAACTACTGCGTCATCCCACTGCACTTTGCCACACCCACTCACTTCAAGCCTCTTCAACGACATCGCATGTTCCACACCTGCCAGCTCTCGTACCTCATCGCACTTAACAACAGATATTCTTTGAAGCCTTGTGAGCTGTGCCAACCCTTTTATGCTCTTCAGCTTAGGACAGTTCAAGACCTGCAGTTCCTCCAAAGATATCAACGTTTCCAGACTTGGCAGCTCCTCTAAGTTTGCACACGTCTCGATCACCAGAGATTGAAGTTTCGCCAGACCGCAAAGCTCTCCTATATGCCTCAATTCTGTACACTGAGTCAACAGTCCAAACGACTCGGGCAACCATTTCAATTTCGTGCAACCGGATAGTTCCAACCAATCACTCCCTAACCTCAAAGCTTCCAAACTGCTTAGGTTTCCAAGACCGCTCGGCAATTCTTTCAAGCCCGTTCCACGCAGATCTAATTCTTGCAAGGACGGTTGTCTTGCGACTTGGGGAGGCAATTCCTTCACATTTTTACAATGTGAGAGATTTAAGTATTGCAGCGTGGTAATATTTCCAAGCGCTCCACTGGACATGATCAAATTGTGGCACTTTGACAAGTCCAGATGTTTGAGTCGACTTAAATTGCCAAAGGAATTCGGAAGCGTCTCCAGACAGGAAGCACTTGACAAACCGAGGTGCTGGAGGTTTCTTAACTCCCCGAAAGAAACTGGAAGCGTCTGCAAAACTAAAACCCCATCCATCTTGATGTACTGCAGGTTCGACAACCTTCCGAAGGATTCAGGAAGCGACTTCAAACTCTCAGCATATGACAGATTGATGTGCTGGAGGTTTGCTAACTCTCCGAAGGATTCTGGAAGCGACTCCAAATTCCAAGAAAATGACAGATCGATGTACTGCAGGTTCGACAACCTTCCGAAGGATTCAGGAAGCGACTTCAAACTCAAAGCATGTGACAGATCGATGTGCTGGAGGTTTGCTAACTCTCCGAAGGATTCTGGAAGCGACTCCAAACTCCAAGAAAATGACAGATCGATGTGCTGGAGGTTTATTAACTTTCCGAAGGATTGAGGAAGCGACTTCATACTTGAGCAGCGGTATAACACCAAGTATTTCAAGGAGAACAAATTGCAAAACTCTTCCGGCAAGGTTTTGAGTGAAGAACCTGACCATCCTTCCGGCAAGGTGTAGAGTGAAGAATACACAACAATCTTTTCGAGGTGCTGCAGTTTCCCTATCGACTTTGGAAAGTGTGAAAGAGGAGCAACGATTCTTAGCTCTCGCAGCTTGAGA
This sequence comes from Larix kaempferi, assembly GCA_027924585.1. Taxonomy (NCBI): domain Eukaryota; kingdom Viridiplantae; phylum Streptophyta; class Pinopsida; order Pinales; family Pinaceae; genus Larix; species Larix kaempferi. The sequence goes on along the minus strand of BSBM01000451.1, from coordinate 3,226,090 downwards.
GGCGCCTGCAATGTTTACGTTTCAACTATTTAAGAAAGATTTATCTCACTATTCTCATCTACAAATTTTAATGAAATGAAAATCGAAGAATAAACACAAAAACTTTCGTACCTGAGTTTCAGATTGCCACAACATTTTCAATCTTTTCCCGGCCACTTCTAAAACTCTTAAATTATTCATGGGAACCCAAGAAGGCAAGGAAGAGTATGGACAGTTAAACCAACGGAGCCATATGAGATGCGGTGACTTGACCCTCCCCAGTATAGATATTAAATAACCACCATCCATTACAAGAAATTTGAGATTCGTACCATGGTAACGGTCTATATTGGACAGTTTCCACATATGGTTTCCCAACACCTCATGCGTCCATCTTTTGTACCAGGACATATCTGAAGACCATTTCAACCATTTCCATGAACAATTTACCATCGAAATTCCGCGAACTTCGCTTATCACCTATTCATTTACATATATAGTTATCACCATCGGAATATTAAAGATTATCTTTATCTAGAATACATAAAACGAATGTAAAGATTATGAACTCAAGACAAAGTTCGGAATGATTGAAGCACTTACAGAGGGCGATTGCTCCAAAATATCAACAATATTGTTGGTACTCTGATCATAAAGACGACGCGGCATTGATCCTTCCTTGGCAATACATCTTCCCATGTCTCTGATATGATCATGCACTTTTATGCAATTTTCACTGTCTACATCTAACAGACACTTGTTCTCTAAAGTTTTAATCCCCACCATACCGCATATTTTTATAGCGGTATCTATTTTTGTTCCTAAGAAAAAACAAACAATATCTAAGAATATTGATTGATCATCTTTATACAGTGAATCATAGCTGATCCTGAGTCTCTCTTGTATTTCAGGAGGAAGCCGATCCAATATCTCTAACCAGTAAGACACTTCTTTTTGTCCACAAATAAGCGCCCCAAAGACTTTCAAAGATAATGGCAATCCATCGCACGCCATTACAAACCGATCTACCAGATCTGCAAACCCTGGTTGTGGATGGCGCTGACAGAAGGCATAGCAGCAAAAGAGCTCTTCAGAGTCTGCTCTATTCAGACCGTTTAGATTATAAATAGACAAGTCTAAGACTCCTGAGCTTCTCAGGACATGCTTGTCGCGAGAGGTAACCAAAATGAGGCTCTCGTGGCTAAGTATATCTTTAATTGGCAGAAAAGCCTCCATCTGTTCTATGTTATCTACGTCATCTAGAATTATAAGAGCATTACAAGATGAGAGATGCTTTTTAAGTTCCCCTATACCTTGGTCACGACTCCCAATTTCGATATCTGTATGTTTGAGCTCCTTAATGAGTTTACTCTGCAAATATGGTAGAGACATTGTTCGGGCATTTTCTCTCACGTCAAATAGAAAAGACGATGCCTTATAGTCTGATCTTTTTAGGTTGAAGAATTCCTTGGCCAGCGTGGTTTTACCAATTCCACCCAAACCCACAATGCCTGCAACCTTAGCCCCCGCGGTCTTCGATTCCTGCACCGTTCTTTCAAGCTCTTGTAATTTCTCCCCCAGTCCAGTTGGATATTTTGCCACATCCAACGGTGTTTTCGGAACCTTCTTCAGAACGCCTTCGACGACCTTCTCCAAGAGCTCGCCCTCATCCCTGAATATTCACGGAGAGAGCAAAATAAGTAGTGGAAAAAACGCCTCTATACATATGAAGCACCTTATATCAATCTAACAAATTGAAAACTAAACTAAAACGATTGAAATGGAAGTGAGAGATCCAGCATACCCGTGCAGCACGAAACCGCTGATATCCGCTACATGAGAAAGTGCTTCTCTCCAACTCTGAACAGTGTCTGGGTCGTAGCGTGGCTTCGTTTCGCCAGTTCGAGGGTTGCATGTCGTCTTCTGTTGGAGGTTGTGCAGGGCTTCTCCGTAAGTTCCGGTCGCCCGCCGGAGCATAGAAGGCTCAACGTGGTAAAACACGGGAAGAATGGTAGCCCTCGAGCAACGTTGTTGTTCAACCATGAGAACGAGTTCATTGAGGCACCAATATGATTCCGCATAAGTCGGAGAGAATATGGCAATCTGGACAGAAGCTACTCTGATGGCTGCTTCTATTTGGGAAGAAATGTCATGTCCTTCCTCCAACTCCTCTCTGTCCAAAAAGACTTGCAATCCGAGGCCAAGAAGGCGACGATACAGATGACTGGCAAAGTTGTCTTTGACATCCGGGCCACGATGGTTAAGAAACACATCGTAGCACCGGGAAGAGGTCGAGGTAGAAGAAGACGCAGAAGATGAAGCAGCGGCGATTGATCGTGATGCCATTGGAATTGGACGCCTGATAAAAATAAAAAGAAGAAATGAAGCGCAGACGAATGTAGATTAGATTTCACTGAAAACTTCAAACAGCTTTAATGGAGGAGCCGATGACTTAAGTTGAACACCGTCGACAACTTGCAAGCATGATCGACAAGTTCCAAAATACTGTTCCAGTCACACCACGAGGCTTCAAAGGTATTTCCATATACGTTTCCTGTCAATGACGCGACATAATATTTAACGTTTCGTGGAACCAATATTTAACGTTGCGTGACGGTCCGTTTGGGCAAGCCAGCGGACTCGATCTACGATTCAACCATTCAAAATTTCCAAGTCCTTTCCCGCCTGCTTCGTAAGCAAACCTTTGTCAGGTCGACATTTCCTTGTGATTGGAATGGAAACGGACGCGTGGGATAAAAAACAATCAAAACGATTTGTTATTCCCGCGGATTTATCATTAAATCTGGTCAAAATTGAGCTTAAAATGTAGTTCCAGGTCATTATGCAATTTCAACAATTAAAAGAATATATATTCTAGATTAAATGTTGAATTTTAAAACTATTTAAATCTTAAAAATCTAGTTCTAAGTAATTATGTAATTTCAACGATTACAAAAATCTATATTCTTCAAAACTCTAAATGTTGGATTTTAAAACTATTTAAATCGTCAAAACTCTAAATCGCACTTTCAGCGATTCTTCGTCTGCCTGATTCAACTCGAAATTGCACTTTCATCGTCTCCCTATTCCCACTGAAAGGGACCATTTAATTGTCATATATACTGATTGGTTATCAAGTTAAATTATCAATTACGATTTATTATTTGTTTGTTGAGTAGTTGTTGAATGAGATAGAGGAATGGAATAAAATATGGTTAAATTTAGTAGTTGAAATCAGAAAAACACTAGTTTATCATAAATGTGGGGTATTTGGTAATCAATCATTTTTAATGAAATTTTTAAGTCTATATATGTAAAGAAATTTTTAAATTATTTCTATTTATTTAATTAGAATAAAAATAAAAAAAAATTTATAAAGTAATGAAATAAAATTTATTATTTATTTATTAGTATTGTAATTTAATGACGGTGTAAAATTAAAATAATTTTTTTAATAAAGTAATGGAGTAAAATTTATTAATTATTTATTAGTATTGTAATTTAATGATTGTATTGAGATGTTTTTAATAATTAAAATTTATTTTTTATTAATTAAAACTAATAAAATAAAATATATTAATTATTTATTTTTAATATTTTGAAGTGCTTCTATGTTAATGATTTAAATATAGAATTTGATTTGCATAAAATCTAATTTATTAAATTGAGGAATTTTTTAAGATTGAATATAAATTGATAAAGCTAATAATAAGCAATTAAAAATAGCTTGCAACAAGTTAATGTCACAATCTTATCTATATTCATAATAACATATCTATATTCATAATAACAGTAGATAATTTCTCCATAATAATGGTTTTTTTTTTTCTTAATACAATAAGTCATTACATTGATAGATGTTTATATTTTAGAATCTGGGGTGGGGTGGAGTAGTTAGTATGCTTTTCTAAATTAATTTATGTTGATGCATAGATAACTCATAGTTGATGCATGGATAACTAGTAGATGATGTATGGATAACTAGTAATTGATGCATGGATAATTGGCACTTAACTCAAGGCCTACGATGTTTACAAGTTAAGTGGTTATGCTAGTAAGTACTTCTAACAAACTTACAATAACATTTTTTGCCCTCTAGATTAAATGTATTCATAAAGCCAAGAGTGATTTTTTCAACCAAAAGCTATTCAAATCTAAAACATAGGAAAACATTCCATTAAAATTAGAGCTTGGATAGGTTTTGGAAAGAATTGGAATTGTAAAGAAGAGGGGGAGCCACACAATTGGCATTGCATCCATTCTTGAAAAGGCCTAGGTTCTTTAAGATCGATTTAATAAATATTTTAAATGTACATTAGTTTTTTTTTCTACCCTTAAAGTATAGGGTCCCTTAAAGTATAGGGTTCCAATTTGTTAACCACCTTTAGTATTCAATGGTCATCTCACTAAAACAAATATTGAATTATTTTTGTGACAATGAACCTATGCTCAACGACATAATTATTATTTTGTATTTGTAATGATTTACTAAATAATACGAGCACACCATATGAATTATTTAACTACAATAATGTCAATCGAGTTCATCTCAGGTAGTTTAGAGGAAGACTGGTTATCCTCTCCACCTAAGTTCAAAAATTGCTTGTCACATCTATCTTTTCATAATTCAATTGTTGATTGAGGCTCTTCATTAGCCATGAGGAATCTCTCACCCTTTGATTATGATCTACATGGTGGGAATCTTAGTTACATGTAAAAAAAATAAATACAAAATACAAAATCAAATATACATAATGGAACACCATCCACACAATATTTTCCTGGGAAAAGAGAGGTCAGAAAACCCATCATGAAATGATGGAATGCACTATTATCTTTAAATGAAATCACAATACAAGGAAAAAAACAGATAATTAAGTTTGATGTGGAGCTTTGAGACACTATGGTCTTCTACAATATCCTATAAATTGCTCTTTCTTCTTTGCTTTCCTACCTCTCTACTCTTGGTGGCAACATAGAGTATCGGGAAACCACACAAAACCACATCCATGAGCAAAACATAGGTCAATTAGGAAACCTTTGGCCACATTGATTGGCTCTTCATCAGATGTCAGTCTATAAAAAATACTTGTGAATACAAATAAGGCAATTGAGGAACTCATGGTTGTACTTATACAGTCTTCAAAATTGGCCCCTTTGCTTCAATTTGTGAAGAAGGAAGATGACACCCTCACCCTCCTACCATGAATTTCAAACCTAGAAGAAATGCCTTTATCCTTTTGGAGAGAGATGTTGTTAGTAAGTTCATTGGACTGTGGCCTCATCCATATTAATTGATAAATGGGCCTCGAAATCTTGGATGTCTAAGATGCATGGACAAATTGAACTTTTGCCATGTGGGAGATTTTTCTTTATATTTACATTATATTCAAAATATGATCAAGAACTAATCTTTCACTCTAAGCCATACTCCATGACCTGATAGGGTTTTTATCTCAATCATAAAACGTCAATTTCAACACAATGGAGGAAATCAATTCAATCCTTGAAGGGCTTTTCCTTTCTCATTTATCGTTGATAATTTGGGACAAAAAATCCCTATAATATATCATGGATAGCTTGGGGAAATTCACTGAAGTAATACCAAAGGAGGGTCAATTCTCATGTCCCACGTCTATGTGGAATTCAATTTAGACAAGAGATTTCTAGAGGCCATCTTCAACACCATGATGATCAAACCTATTACAGTTAAGAATTGGACTACTAGAATCTACCTTTCAAATGCAATATGTGTCATGCATATCACCGCATTACAAAGAAATTCCCATGAGTTTCCCATTTGGCCTCTCCTCTAGTGAACTTCCCAAAGAAATGCTCTCCTACAACACCAACGAGTGAGTCCCTAGAGAAAAGAAAAAAGGATGTCCAAATACCTTCCAAACTAGTGAATAGCAAGACAAAATAGTAGGCATAGACCAAGAAACCAAAAGCCACCAAGAATAGAAACTCCAATCACATAAAATGCTTCCAAGTGTTAGGAGACCTAGAGGATTTCAAAAATCATAAGGAAGGAGGGAGGTATCAAACATAAAAAGGAAATCTTGTTCCAACAAAGTCATATATTCTAGAGAAAGAGGCAAAAATCTTTGCATTGTCAAGGATCTTCCATCTCCATCAAAAGAAACTGAAAAATGGATCATCGATTGATCCAACTATTGTTATGGAAGGGAAGGACAAAGAATGGAGATGAAATGAAAAAGTGTTAGTTCTCAAAGCCACAATAAAAAATATAACACCACACACCTCACCTCCATTCGCTCGGGGAAGGAAATCCAATCAAAATCATAGAGAGAATTATACAACAAGAGAAATAATCCTTAGGTATCCAAAACTCCGTCTTCATCTATGTTGCGCTAAGATATCTGCTCTCTTTCTAAAGAGTGGTGGCTAATGAAGAGCCTCAATCAACAATTGAATTATGAAAAGATAGATGTGACAAGCAATTTTTGAACTTAGGTGGAGAGGATAACCAGTCTTCCTCTAAACTACCTGAGATGGACTCGATTGACGTTATTGTAGTTAAATAATTCATATGGTGTGCTCGTATTATTTAGTAAATCATTACAAATACAAAATAATAATTACGTCATTGAGCATAGGTTCATTGTCACAAAAATAATTCAATATTTGTTTTAGTGAGATGACCATTGAATACTAAAGGTGGTTAACAAATTGGAACCCTATACTTCAAGGGCAGAAAAAAACTAATGTACATTTAAAATATTTATTAAATCGGTCTTAAAGAACCTAGGCCTTTTCAAGAATGGATGCAATGCCAATTGTGTGGCTCCCCCTCTTCTTTACAATTCCAATTCTTTCCAAAACCTATCCAAGCTCTAATTTTAATGGAATGTTTTCCTATGTTTTAGATTTGAATAGCTTTTGGTTGAAAAAATCACTCTTGGCTTTATGAATACATTTAATCTAGAGGGCAAAAAATGTTATTGTAAGTTTGTTATAAGTACTTACTAGCATAACCACTTAACTTGTAAACATCGATAGGGCTTGAGTTAAGTGCCAATTATCCATGCATCAATTACTAGTTATCCATACATCATCTACTAGTTATCCATGCATCAACTATGAGTTATCTATGCATCAACATAAATTAATTTGGAAAAGCATACTAACTACTCCACCCCACCCCGGATTCTAAAATATAAACATCTATCAATGTAATGACTTATTGTATTAAGAAAGAAAAAAAAACCATTATTATGGAAAAATTATCTACTGTTATTATGAATATAGATATGTTATTATGAATATAGATAAGATTGTGACATTAACTTGTTGCAAGCTATTTTTAATTGCTTATTATTAGCTTTATCAATTTATATTTAATCTTAAAAAATTCCTCAATTTAATAAATTAGATTTTATGCAAATCAAATTCTATATTTAAATCATTAACATAGAAGCACTTCAAAATATTGAAAATAAATAATTAATATATTTTATTTTATTAGTTTTAATTAATAAAAAAATAAATTTTAATTATTAAAAACATCTCAATACAATCATTAAATTACAATACTAATAAATAATTAATAAATTTTACTCCATTGCTTTATTAAAAAAATTATTTTAATTTTACACCGTCATTAAATTACAATACTAATAAATAAATAATAAATTTTATTTCATTACTTTATAAAAAAAACTTTTTTTTTATTATTCTAATTAAATAAATAGAAAGAATTTAAAAATTTCTTTACATATATAGACTTAAAAATTTCATTAAAAATGATTGATTACCAAACACCCCACATTTATGATAAACTAGTGTTTTTCTGATTTCAACTACTAAATTTAACCATATTTTATTCCATTACTCTATCTCATTCAACAACTACTCAACAAACAAATAATAAATCGTAATTGATAATTTAACTTGATAACCAATCAGTATATATGACAATTAAATGGTCCCTTTCAGTGGGAATAGGGAGACGATGAAAGTGCAATTTCGAGTTGAATCAGGCAGACGAAGAATCGCTGAAAGTGCGATTTAGAGTTTTGACGATTTAAATAGTTTTAAAATCCAACATTTAGAGTTTTGAAGAATATAGATTTTTGTAATCGTTGAAATTACATAATTACTTAGAACTACATTTTTAAGATTTAAATAGTTTTAAAATTCAACATTTAATCTAGAATATATATTCTTTTAATTGTTGAAATTGCATAATGACCTGGTACTACATTTTAAGCTCAATTTTGACCAGATTTAATGATAAATCCGCGGGAATAACAAATCGTTTTGATTGTTTTTTATCCCACGCGTCCGTTTCCATTCCAATCACAAGGACCGTCACGCAACGTTAAATATTGGTTCCACGAAATGCATATGGAAATACCACCACTTTTTAGAAAGAGAGCAGATATCTTAGCGCAACATAATAATTGACAAATGTGGTGTGCAATCACTCTTTAGAAAGAGAGCAGATATCTTAGCGCAATGCTGCAAATAAAGGAAATAAAATGAAGGCTCCAAGAGTAGTGATGGCAAAGATACGGCCAAAAAACCCCTCGAATACAATAGGCAAAAGTGATGCCAAAAGACCTCCAAATCTCCAATTCTCTCCCATTAAACACAACTGAAGGTTATCACCGATAACAAAATGCAGCAATAGATATCGATCAAATATCAATCATTGAAGCAAACCAATTGAAGCTTCAGTCGATGCCCTCACTGGTCAAACATCAGTTGACCACTCAAAGCAAATCAATGATAAGAGGAACATTGTACAATCGAAGACACACATCGATATGAAGTCCTCAAACATCCATTTAAATGATTCCATGACCATTCATGAATCCAACCACAATGAATAATCGACACTGGTCCAACATTTTGTCTTTCACATCTTTTCTGAAATTTTGAAAAGTAGAGTTGCCAGTCTTCCAAGAATTTTGTTTCCTAGGTACATTCCTCCGATTCTTATGAGGATGTCTATACGGCACATAGTTTTGTTTTGGCTGAACAGAAGAAGCGGGTTGAGGTTCTAGTTCACTCATAGAAGCAACAACAACATTCTCAAGTTTTGGCTTGTTATGGGAAGCCAACTCAGCAACACATTCATCAACAGGTTGCTCTTCATTTTGAATTCCACCAGTAACAAATACAACATTCCTTGACTCAACAAGGCCAGCTGAAGACAAAGAGGGAGCAACAGCATCATATCCAAGACCCATTCTTGAGGTCTGCAACTTAGGGGCAATAGGAACAACAATTCCCTGTCCATTCTTCCCAAGTCCTCCCCCATTATAGTCCATTTTGCTCAGCAGGCGAGACCCAATACCTATAGTTTGTTTTTCAAAGCTAGGAGAAACACAACCATTAGTAGACAATAAAGAATGTGATGAAATAGAGACATTAACATTCTTACAAACAGGTGGGATGCAATCATTAATAGGTGAGATGGGCAACTCAACAGTCTTCATCTCAACATTATGGAGTCGAGAGACTTTTTCCTCAAGGTCCTGTCTGCAAACCAATAACGCTTGAATTGTCTCATCCTTCTCAGTCAGCTGCAACAACAAGGAGTCATGAGCTTCCTTCAAAGCTTTATACTCATCAAACATCCTATCATCTTTTGCTTGAAGAGAAGCTGCTGCTGCACGAAACTCATCAACAGAAACCTGTAAGTGAGCAGCCTCATTAGTTAGTTGGGCATTAGTCCATTCCAGCCTGCAAACATGCTCCCTTAAGGCATCATGTTCTGTTGTTGAGAGAGCTTTTACTTCGTCTTCCAGATTATTGAGAAGATCGACCTTTCCTAGAAATTTGTCTTCAAGCTCTCCAAAGAAAGTTTCCATGTTTCTTTGCAAGATATCAACCTTTTGGGATTTTTGAGTCAAATTAATCCTCAATTGATTCTTTAGTTCGGCATTCTCTGCCTGCAACAAGGCAACAGTGGACTGCAAGGAAACGAATTCATGACAAAGATGATCAACAGCCTTCTTCTCACGTAATTCTTGCAATCTTCTACCCATCTTCAAGTAACAAGCAAACTCTATGTCTCAAACACACATGTTGCAAAACCCAAAAAAGGCCAAATCTAGGCAGCAGAAACAAGATTAGGTAGCCAACGATGGAGAAAACCCTTAGGGAAAGCAAAAGAAGAGATCATTGTAGAGCCGAGCCACGATCTGCAAAAGTAATCCAGCGCAGAAAACAAAGGGCCACAAACTCAGCAGCAGATCAACCTGTCTTTGAGATCCCGAAGCAATGGTGAGCTGGAAATAAAAAGGAGCACTCGATCTCTAACAGGGTACCAGACGACTAATTCATGGTTCCACCACAGCACCTATGCACGAGCTCCATGTAGGCTATATAATCGGATCCCTCTGAGTGTATAATGATGTGGATGATGATGTAGGCTAGATAACAACCACGTCTTCCCTCACGGATCAAACCCCCACTGTACTCTGCGATCTGGCTACCCAATCCTTTGACGGATCTATGATGAGAATTCACGTCCAAATTTTGAGTGTTTCGAAGTGCATGTGGATCTCTTAAAATATCTCTTCAAATGGGGTTTTGTGGATGACTTCCACACCTGCTTCACGATCAACACCTTCATACTTTTGCCATCAGTTGTGACATTCACTACCACCTTCTTTTCCACTCAGTTCAGCATTGTGGGGGGGTGGTATCCAATGCTTCCTTGGGGTGGTGTGCATAATCAGTTTGGATTATACATTTAGGAGTTCGAAACTTGATACATTGGAGTGGTGTGCATTTCCAATGCTGCCAGCTTGTGTGAGTTAAGCTCACGTAGGAACTCTCATTTTCCCAGCTGTGACAACTATCACTGGGCCTATTTCAGATGTATAAATATCTCTTATTCCTTATAATTTAATCAAGTTATTCGGATACTTCTTCATGGTATCAGAGCGGGTACAACCCTAACTCTCTCACGAGAGGGGTTGTGATCTTGCCTTACCTGTTTTTTTTAGTAGATCCAGATCGAAGGTTGTGGCCTGCTCGGTGTGGTGCAGTTGTTGGTTGCTAGAGCGGCGACTTGTTCTGTGCTTGAGGAACTGCTGCGGAGGAATTGTGGCTTTGAGAGGTGGCCACTTCTGAAACGTTTTGACGTGGGAAAAGCTTTGGTTTGTCCATGATTTCCACAATTATCTGGGCATATCTTTGATCCCAGATCTTTCTGCAAACGTAATTGTTTCTTTTGTGAAAGATCTATGAGGGGATCTCATCCTCGATCTTTACGCCCAGCTCTCATAAGCAAATGGCTATTTACCTCTCAACTCTCACAAAACAATCTTCCTGCAACAATTTAGCTATACGGTTCTAGCTAATTGGCAATCCGGCTACTACGATCTAATCGAGCGCCTCCTCCATATTCAATAACTTCCGATTTGTGGCTTTGTGGATCTCTTTGGATCGTGGCTCAAATGCATTGCACACACGCATATTTTTTATGCCCCATATCTGTGGCTCTTTGACGCAATAGCACATTTGATTATGATCATGGATCCGTGGTGAACATTTTTCCGTGTTCCACTTGTTTTTCTACTACTCGGATCCTGAGGTAGCATGGTCGTCTTCGAGTTCACCATGGATGTGGTGATTGTTTCATTGATTAATCAAGCATTTCGTTGTTAAAGATCGTGGCTTTTCTTACTCTATTCTTCTGAAGTGGGCATCTATGATCAGGGCTCTCATTCAACGGATCCCTTCTTATTATGAAGAGAAAGGTCGACTGCTCTTTGAACTATTTTGTTTTCATTCAGGGTCATCTAGAGATTTGCAGTGTAATGCCCCATATTTCAACTAGACAAGTTTATCTGTGAGACATATTGAACTCTATTTTCTTATTATCTGTTGGAATTAACTAGACTAAGTAAACTATACTTATGACATGATACACCCGATTATATGTTGCTACCATGTGTATGTCGTTACTATGTTATGCTGTCACTATGAGTATAATGTTATGATATTATGATCTTACTATGTTCATGCAGTTAACAGGTTATGGTTATCATGATATTCATTGCTTTTATGATGACAATATATGTTTTAATGTTTTCATTTATGGAATGTGAAATATATGATGTTGTACACGGATGCCATCCTATGAAGAAATTGATTGAATTGTTATATGGCATGCATACCTGTGATGAGCTAAAATTGTGATGTGAAATAAAATGATGTTGATGATATGGATCAATTGGCGATCGAATGGAAATGCTTGTTATAAAATGTGTGTTTTGCGAAATACTAACCTACAGGATACAAGGGCTATGGGATAGCCGGATACTTGATCTGATATATGGGATAAGAACTTTTCCATGCAGTAAACCTTAGCAACCAAAATTGATGATACGATGACATAAATCGATAATCTCGATAGCAACAAAGTATGAGTTGATAAGGGCGTAGGCCCATTATGTTGAGAGGGATGGATGTGTTTCCCACCCTATGTTTCCATGATACCCAAGGTCGTGGGAGGGCCGTGCTGAGACACGCTCCCCATGTTGTTGTGATGATGATGGTCGGATGCCTGCTAGGAGAGGATAGGTCCATTGTTTAGCCGATGCTATCACTCTCAGGTTCTATGTGGTCAGGTCGATGAGTCCGACATCCACTTTTGTACTAGCAAAGGAAAGATAGGGATGATGTGGGACGTAGGTTATGATGGGACGATATGTTAGTTAGTAATGTTGAGGGTTGGATATTCCTTGATTCTGAGTTAGTGGGAGTAGGTACCCTTCCTTGTACTTGATTGATTAAACTAATGTAAACATAAATACAATGATGTGAAATCGTAAAGGGTTAACTGTTAAATAACTGAGGATGTTAAAGTAATTATACTATATATTATGCTTGCTCTTTTGCATGGGGTATTATGCTTGCTCTTTTGCATGGGGGTAAATACTATTATTAGTTAGCAGGTATGCATAGGCGAGATGGGGTTTGCTTATAATACATATCCGACATGTGCATACACTGGCTATGCATGCACACCTTATACATGTACAATAGTACTGGTGTATAACATACTTGTCACGCTTGAATAGTAGTATAAATGTCATAGATAACTTAGTTAAGGATACATCAATCAACTTAGGAAATGAATGGTTAGGTTTTCGATGTGTAAATAAGTGAATTAGCCATTATATGAAAACATTGTAGAAAGCAACTAAGACAAGTGTCGTCAATTAGCATTGTCATACGAGAACTATTGTGAATAGAATAATGGTACTGTCTAATTAATTAGTAAAATTGTTTAAGCTCTCAAGAGTGCCTTGTTTATAAGAACAAGGATACGATGTTGATGTTAGGGTACTCATGTGATAAACAAATAATTAAAAAATATTCTTATTAATTCACCATTTATTATTGTTAAATGGTAAATTAATTATTATTATTACTTAATTAATAATATTCTAACAATATTAATATCATTATCGTAACAATTGCAATATAAGTAAGATTTAAAATATTGATTTATAAATTATTAATGTGTAATTATTTCCATTTCAAAAGTTAGTCATAATAGGATAATCATTCTTGAATGGATGTGATGTGATTGAATAGGTTTTAAATATTATTTATTTATTTAATGTGAGTCTTAGAGTTTAAGTTGCATGATAAGTTATCTTGTCGTATTGGTAAACCATTAAGACATACCTTGTCCCAAACTGAAAAGTCAAACTAGAATATACATTACTGTATTATTTTATTCTAAAAACGCTAAGTGCAAATATGGTGAATGAACGGACAGTTATTAAAATAGATCTCGAATAGAGAACCCTTAGGTAATATCTCCTACCATAATAAATACTTACCATCGAACAATTAAAGTGCAATAAATTTATTGTAAATACATTTAATTGTCGGTACATTAAGTGAAGAAATATATTATTATATTGTAAACTTGTATGAATGTAAAAGTCAGGGGATTTAATGATTGAAGGGCTTGAGAGAGGGAATTTGGGGCGGTGGAGTAAGCCTCAAGTCTTCTCGAGGAAAGAAAGGTATTTAGAGAAGAGTGAAGGGAGGGGAAGGGTTGGATTTTTGGGGAAATTATATTGGGAGAGAGTTTGAAGGTAAAGGCGGACAATTCTAAGTGGAGAAAGGATTTGAGAGCAAAAAAAGGATTTGAGAACAAAGGAAATACTGCTCTAGGGATTATTGGTTTGTGGGCTCGGGGGCTTGGAAATCCTTTGATTTCCAAGGGCCAACAAGATAATAGCTGGTCGGCAGGGTGGACACATCATTTTGGTTGGAAAAGGGAGCTACTGGTTAAGGATCTATTGGCTAAGGGATATACTAGCATCAGCATCAGGTAATTTCCTTGTTATTTATTTTATTTGATTATTGTGCTGAAACGTACTCTGAAACATACATATACCTTATTATTTACTTGATTATTATACTAAAACACAATTTTTTTTTATGCTGAAAATCTTGATATGTTAGTTTATTTTACATATGTATGTCTCATTGTGATCGATCGAGCAAAATAAGTAGTGGAAAAAACGCCTCTATACATATCAAGCACCTTATATCAATCAAACAAACTGAAAACTAAACTAAAACGATTGAAATGGAAGTGAGAGATCCAACTTACCCGTGCATGAGCACGAAACCGCTGATATCCTCTACATGAGAAAGTGCTTCTCTCCAACTCTGAACAGTTTTTGAGTCGTAGCGTGGCTTCTCTTCGCGTGTTCTCTTTTGTTCGAGGTTCTTTAGGGCTTCCACATATGGTGGCTCCGATCGCCCATCGGACCATAGAAGGCTCAACGTGGTAAAACAAAGGAAGAATGGTAGCCCCGGAGTTGACCATGAGAACGAGTTCATTGAGGCACCAATATGATTCGGCATAAGTTGGAGAGAATATGGCAATTTGGACAGAAGCTACTCTGATGGCTGCTTCTATTTGGGAAGAAATGTCATGTCCTTCCTCCAACTCCTCTCTGTCCAGGAAGACTTGCAATCCGAGGCCAAGAAGGCGACGATACAGATGACTGGCAAAGTTGTCTTTGACATCCGGGCCACGATGGTTAATAAACACATCGTAGCACCGGGAAGGGGTCGAGGCAGAAGAAGACGCAGTAGATGAAGCAGCGGCGATTGATCGTGGTGCCATTGGAATTGAACGTGGGATAAAAATAAAAAGAAGAAAATGAAGCACATACGAATATAGATTAGATTTCAGTGAAAACTTCAAACAGCTTTAATGGGGAGCCGATGACTTAAGTTCAACACCGTCGACAACTTGCAAGCATGATCGACAAGTTCCAAAATACCATCGATGTACATAGCCACCATATGTGGAAATTTTGACTCTAGAAAAATATCTGTTTCCTCCAGAACTATCTTATGAATAAGTTAAATTTTATTTTGATTTAGAGGTTTAACGATTACCTGTTAATTGGTAAGTGTGTAGTGTGATGTTTTTTTTTTCAAGAAAGAAAAAATCTACACTTTGATAGGGACGAGAGGGCCTTTCTACAGCCCAAGTGAGTGAGATGTGTCACATCTGTCACATGTCGGCTTCAAAAAAATATTAAAAAGAAAAATTATAAAAACCAAGATTTAAAATTCCATTCATTTCAAACCTAAGAAATTTCACGTATTCTTATCTCTGTCTCTCTCTCTCTCTCTATATATATATATAAAATCAAAATCAAACTTTAATAAAAACATCACACAAATTCAACAAATGACTTATCACCTATTAATATATCTTTATTTAAACTTACATACTTCGGAACAATTATGTGTGTTCGTTGCAACACTTAAACACACATAATTCACAACCAAACACTTTACGTATCTATATATTAATAAAGTAAATACAATATTAAAGTAAAATTGGTCATCCTAATATGGATTGCACCAATCCAATGGCATGGTGGACTTTGTAATGGAAATTTCTCTTAAGTTTTTCTTTTGATTCTCTATGCTTCAAATTTTCCAAGTAGCCACCTCGTTATTCTTTGTGAAATTCCTTATATATATATATATATATATATAAACTTTGGCTCTACCAAGTGTAGAGATTGATCAAATCTCTTGAGGTGCAATCTTTACTCAAGTTTAGGAATGTAAAAAGAGTTTGCACCTCAAGGGATTTGATCCCTCTCGACCCTTGGTAGAGCCAAAGTTATGATCGATTTATGCTGGTTATAAAGTATATGAAACAATACAAAACCTGCATCACCATTTATTCGATGTCAATAAAACATGAGAAAACATACACTCCATATTACACAAACCAATAGACCCAAGCCGGCCCACAGTTAACATGAGAACAATGTAGTGTGATATCTTTATATATATGTTCCTCTAAAATATATAGCTCAATATTATCTTATTCTATACCATAATGTGAATGTAGAGATACTTCGACTTTTCACATCTTGTGAAGGGACTATTGATGGGATTCTCGTAGGCGATTTTTGTTTGTAGCTAGAAAAAAAAGGGCAAGTAAGTAGAGTAGGTAGAGTCTTCCTCTATCTACCAATAGAAAGGATGCCCAAAGGAAAAAAAAACAGGAAAGTAAAGTAGATGTAATCAACATTGTGAAATTGTGTCTCTTTCTATCTGCTAAATCATTATGGAAAATATAAAAGAAAATGCTACATTTATAGTAATATAGCAACATATTAACTCCTTATATGTGATACATCTTAATTTGTTGAGTACTAAAAAATATTGATGGAAATTTACATCACCATGTAAATTAGCATTTGGTGATTTTTTTTTCCAAAATAATTCAAATTTTGCAGAATCGTGTGTGTGTGTGTGTGACACAAATCTAGGCAGATTGGGTATCCACAATGTGCCTTATTTTGAAAAAAACTAATGTTGTAATCTATTTCTCTTCACTTGGTTGTTTGGTAGTTGGCTAGATGTATTAACAAGTGTCTATCTAAACGTTGCATAGAGTAAATGACCAATATATTTTTAAGTGAAAATGTATGCTAGAGTGCGAAAAAAGATAATAGACTTATGACAAATTTTTGTCGAAAAAGATGTTCATAAATTCAAGAAAATGATGTCATATTAACAAGTATATTACAATTAAAACACGTTGATTTGTGAATAATAATAAATTAAATACCATAGATTTTTTTCATTACAGGAAGTACCAAAGACAATATTAATTGGAAATTTTATTAATTTTATTATACCAAAGACAGTATTAATTGCAAATTTTACTAATTTTATTGTATGAGATCATTTTCTATAGTGCTAGTTTCCAAAAAGACAATATATCAAACCTCTTTTATTTAAAAAAATAAATAATCAAGTTAAATAAAATAAAATTTTACATCTTTTTATTAAAATAAAATAATTCACAAATTTATAGAACAATGAATATGAACTTACTTGCCTTAACTTATCTAAAGCTTTCTCATCATAAATTATCAAAGCTTTAAGTTATATTTAAGCATTAAAAGTTCTAAAGCTTTCTTATCATAAATTATTAAAGCTTTAAGTTATATTTAAGCATTAAAAGTTCGAAGCTTTAAGCTTTACTTGAAGCACACGTGGTTGTCAAGCATCAAAAGTTTAAAGTTGTAAGCTTTACTTTAAGCGCACGTGGTTGGATGCGACGTAAATATATATTTTTGACATTTTTTAATTAAAAAAGGCATTCTCCCTACTCAAACTTAATAGACATTAACAAGTGGATTAGTTTTTATTATTATTTAAGCATATAAAACTAATGTCTTAATGTTTAAGCATCACTTAATTCACATTGTTTACTTATAAAATTATAGTCACTCTTAGGATTAGTTAAATCCCATAAAGAAAACTTATAAATGATGAATAAGAAAGTTTACCCTACCCAAACATCTTTAAATAAGGTATGAAACCATTGGAAAGCTGACTCATTATTGCTTTTACCAGCAGATATAATGAAAGCAAGTGCTGCGTGGCAGCGATACCTGCCGAGGTTGGTAGGTTGCCGAGGTTGGTAGGTTGAATTATATGCATTGATATTAAATAGCAGATCCCTTTGTTAAAACACCAATAACAATTGATATTAAATAGCAGATTCCTTTGTTAAAACACCAGTAACAAGGGTTGACCTAGTTAAAATGGTGTGAGCCCAGGTGCAGATCAGTCTGCAACTAGTGCTATAATTGCAAAGCATATTCAGGCAATTCAGAATCCCAAAGTATGAAGCCTTCGTTGTTCCTTATCCAATGCTGCCATTTATTCTACATGTAATTTTGCCTTGATTTCGGCATCACCACACCAAAAAAGGGCATCAGACTACGTGTAGAATTTAGTAGTAGAACAATCAGCTCCATGGGAGAAATTAGCCTATGGAAAGTGTTTATTTATATTGTGGGTGGAAGGATATGATATAATTCTAGAGTCGGAAATGATATATATTATTTGTCCCCAAGCCCTGTACTCCAAGACTCTGAAAAAGTGGTCTACACGGATCTGATTTAACCCACTAACTTTGATCAGACATAAAAGATAGTTAACGTCTTGACCTATGCACTCCTACCAACAAAAGAATATGTGGTCTCCATATATCAACTGTTGCAGCAGTAGATGTCCTCTGGAGAAAGAATATAATAAATATCTGGGAAGGAGCGTAGTGGAGAAGTGTGCAGCCCATCGTAAATTGCAATGACCTAGATAAATGAGCCAAATAAATTAATCAAAACCTATGTCGTATTGCCTGCATAAACTGGGTCTCGAAGGGTGGAATAACTTCATTTATTGCATCAGTATAGATCTAAAATCTGTAAGAAAAACTTGGCTAAAATAGGTGCAACACAATGATAGCATATTTATTGACTTCAATGCATTTTGAGCAAATTTATTAACGATAACTGTAGAAATCATTCAGAGCTGGTGTAGTTATTCTTCTCCGAAGTTGTTTCCATTTGTAAAGTACTCAACCTCAACCTGTATACAGGTTATGAGGTGGCCCCGGGATAGGTAATTTCACCCTTATTCGAATTGATCTTTCCAAGGCAAGGCCTCCTTGTCAAGTTTCTTGATGACAATTGACAAGTTGAAATCCTTTGGCTGCATGCATAGCACATGGAAGCTCTATATGTGAGTTTCTACCATTGTTGTTTCTATCGGAAAGTTGTTTCTCTTGGAAAGTTGGCATGTTATGATCCTTCTGTGAAGGGTTATGCAGGTGAAGGCCGATGAGGTTTCTTGGAAATCCGTTTAGCATGTGAAGCATTCAAATTCCCTACAGGAACAAAACCCACGAAAGCAGAAGTGCATTCCAATTCTTCATACATTTGATTTTCATTAGTTTTTGTCCATTTCCGAATCCACTAGGCCAAAGACCCTTGTCACGCAAGTGATCAGGGACTCTACAACTGGACTCTATGATATATCGATGTACATTGTATGCTATATCAATGTATCATGGAGAGCAATAAGAGCACTTGTTGCGACAGGTAGGGGGCCTAGATCCGAGAGTATCGATTGTGGTCAAATGGAGAAACTTCATGTCGATAACCTGGAGAATGGAAAATATAAGAATTTGTACATAAGCAACTGGGTGGAAATTATAATTATATCCCCCTATATATACACGTTTAGTTTAGTATTCAACAGCACTCACCGGGGACAAGATTAGAGCGAGAAGCTACTACTACAGCTGAGGAAATCCAAATGAAGAGCAATAGAAGCTCTGTGTATTTGCATGAGCTGCATTGCATGCAGCACTACAGACACTTTCAGGTAATTTTGGAAATAAATGTTGTTGCTAAAAACTATATATATGTAACAGAGTTGCAATCTTTGTTAATTCATAGATATTTATCCATTTAGGGCATTTCTTATATTATTAGAATGTAAATCATCAAATGTTTTAGCTCAAACGGTTGACCTTCGAAGGGTGTAGTATGGGCTTGGCCCCAAGAAAAAGATGTTGTAAGATGGACTTTTTGCAGGAAAACAATGTTGAGGTTAACTGTTTGCCTTGGAAATTTTACAGTAGATCGTGACGGCCTTGAATTTAAAGTTATAGGCATCCATAAAAATGTAGATCGTGACGGCCTTGAATATAAAGTTATAGGCATCCCTAAAAATGTACTGGTGAATATACAGCTACTATTACGAGCTAAGTGAACAGGTTTGGAAGAGTCATAAAGAACACAATTCATCATAAGAAATGTTTTAGACATCATAAGAAATGTTTCTGTGGGAATTGATTTATTTTAGTGAAAGCATGGAAAGGAATATTTATACCAGATACCTCATCATAAGCTCCAACATTAGAAGTTTTTTTGGGCTTTCTCACTTCTTCTACGAGGTGGTGATTGAGAAACATGTTTCAGTCTAGGTCTGCGATCGTTTGGAGATATCGACCATGAGGGTCATAACATTGAGGGATATGATTTGATGTAGATGGAGTTTTCGTTCCCCTTGCTTCTTTTCATATTAGCTCTGCTTATTCAAGAGTGCTCTAGTTGTTCAAGGTAAGCTACAGTATTTGCTCTCCACTCTCCAGTCCATTTGTTGTAAAAGGCCTTCACTCTCTAGTCCATTTGTTGTAAAAGGCCTTCAATAACTGGTGCGAATTAGACTTTTGCAGGTTGAGTATGCATATGCAATTGCAAAGTGGGTGAAGGCAGAGAACACATATCTAGGCAACAACAAAGTAAAGGAAGGCGGTGCAACTGCAGCTAGGTGTATGAAGCAATCATAGACACTTCATGCTTTAGGTGAGATCGTGCACTAAACATATTTTTCAACCCCGAGATTTTCTAGGGCTATGATAAAAAATGTGTAAAAGAAAGTGCGGATAGGGGCAGGAGTGGTTGTGCAGCTGCAGTGATGCGGAAAGGGGTGGTGGGGGCGGTGCAGATGCAAGGAAGGGGATATGGGAAGTGGTGCATGAGGTGCATGAGGAATCGGAACAGTCAGTGGTGCATGAAGACTAGTGGTGTATGAAGATTCGGGACAATTGGTGCAGGAAGATCTGCGATGGTGTAAGAAGATGGAGGAGCGGTCATTCAATTTTCATTCGATGCACATTAAATGTGGGCATTTTTACCAAGCAGTTCACCGTCGGCTCAGCAATAACACCCAAATATTTCAGCCAATCGCAAGCAAGCAAAGTATTTGCAAACATAGGATAGTAACATCCCATAAAATTCTAAATTTGAAAAGTTTGGTTAAACGGAAAAAAAACAACCCCAAGTAATACAAAGTCAACTTAACTAATATGCACTTAACGATTATGGAATACAATGATACACTGTCCCGGCAAGTATAATAAACAACACAATGGTTCAAATAACCCATTTTGAAAGTAAAACAAAGCTCGCAGGCCGAGCGTCTATTCCTTTCAAGATAATAGAACAATGATTATATTTTCATGGCCGTGGGACTCAACGTCTTGATCGTCAAATTGAAACCCTAAATACATGCATACCTTTATATGCATTTGGGGCGGTCGAGGGGATCGTCCATACCCTACATACATTCAAATAAGACTTGTAAACAAAATTAAAATAAATTATGAATAAGAGATATTTTCAAATTATGAGTAAAGGCAAGAACGAGGTATAATATTGGTGCTTATGAGTTATTCTAAGTGCACATAGAACGAGGTATAATATTGGTGCTTACGAGTTATTCTAAGCGCACATAGAAACCCTACCTATCTGCTAACTGTGTATCAACCCTGTGTATAGTTTCGCGTGACCGGTCCAAGTAGGTCATCGCCGTCTTATTGTCCAATTGTCCGGCAGCTATGCGATGGATATTTCTTTACGTCGAGTACTTGCGCAAATGGGATCCACAGATTAATGCAAAGCCAGCATGACGGTTTCAATGATTTTATGGCCGATGATGACAGTGGCATCCATGCTCGGCATCTCATGGCGATCAGAGGACTGTTCCGGCAGTTGTTTGAACTTTACGGCAGGGATTTTCGGCCTTAAAATGGAGTTTGGCTTTTCCAAAACGTGGAAGCTTGCGCTTTGAGCTTTTAAAACGAGAGAAGCCGACACGACGAGGAAGGGAAAGGAAGTGTTGTTTTTGTTTGTATGCACTGCCGTGGAAATTTTGAAGCCATGGACCTGAAAATGTCACATAAAAACTCTGCATTTTCAATGTCTTTCTTTGGTTCTGCTAACACTAAGTCTCTTTGCTATTGGCAGTTCGCAAGAAGGGATTTTTTTGCAAGAATGGTACGTGTACGAATTTGATAGGATAGAAAAGATGAAAAGCGTGGCAGTTCCTAATGAAACGCATGGCAATTCCTAATTTGCGGGAGGGATGACGAAGGTTGCACAGTGTTTTTCAAACTCACCTTCAGAATAAACGTCTATCGACGTAAATATTAGTGGTAGTGCTCAACAACTGTTCTACATTTTAAACTTTTGTTGCCGACAATTAGACTCCATATTCAAACTGACCACACTGCACGTTTCACGCCGCATCTCCACCACAAAATGCGCCAAGATCTCAACAAGCATCAACACATCAAATTTTATTGAAACTTCTGACAGTAGCCTTTACAAAATCATGCAGATCGGCTTCGGAGGGCGAAGCTTGTCACTACAACTCTGCTATGTGCCTAGACACAATGTTTCAGGCTAATTTATCTTTCAGAAACAGCACCGCTGTAACGTCCAGAAGGTTTCCTGGATCACTGAAATATGTCTACTAGCACCCTAACACATAGACTAACATATACACAGATTTACAGACTGAGCTTGGGCTTTTGATGCAATCTTATACCGCTAGGGCAAGTTGTAGAGCATACACCTTCGGCTCTTGACTCAAACTTGCAGAGCAGCTCAACTCATGAGCGGACACAAAAACTGAATGAGGAAATGAGACCCCAACCCTTGCTTATATAGAATTACATCCGGTCATCCGGTAACTAGAGACTGCCACTCATCGGTTAAAAGCAGAGATTCCGGGGTATTTGTGGGACCACACAAGTATTATCTCGTCCCTTCGAGGCAGAGCCATATGGGGACCCAGATATCATGACTCGGCATGACTGGCCTACCACTTTAACATACTGGCCGACAACTTTATTACAATGGACCAAACTATCATCATGACTGACCGACTTGGGAGACAAGATCTCGACATAGTACAATCGTGGATGCTTTTAAAGGACGACCCACCATGGCTTTCATTATTACAATGCATGACATAAAGAAAAAGCAAAATGTACAAAGATACCCATCAGTCATAGGGATCACGGGCTTGCCGACAGATGCATATCTGTTTGTCACCAATATCAACACTGCCGCAGGTACAATCAAATCTGGCTAGGATTTCATCTTCATCATAATCATCATACGGCTAAGAATCATCATCTAGTGGTGGAACAGGAGGATAAAGATCTCCGCTGAAGCAACGTTCCACGTTTGATCCATGAAACAGTGGATTCTTCGTACAAATGAACTCACCTTCAAACAAAGACTCAACCCTGAAGTCAAGCGGGAATCTTCTGGTGTGTAACTTGGTATCTATCCGGTTACCATCACAGTCTCTCTTGATGAACTTTTAGTTGATGTAGACTGTGTGTTCTAACCGCGTATAGCAACCACCCTGGTGACGCAACAAGAACTTGAACCATTGATGGTTCTCGTCAGCAATCTGCATATCAGCTTGAAGATGCAGAATGAAGTTTGCTTGCTTATTTTCCCAATCTACTTTGGGACAAAACTTTTCTAATAGTATCTCAGTCCAACTAGACCAAGTCTTATTCTTCAAATTGCCTGGGTCGCCACAAATTACTATGGACCTTTCTTCTTTGCATAATTGCAAGATAAGATTATAGGAGGACCAAGTAAGGTCACCCTCACCTATATCTACATACCAAATAGGCATGCCTTCTTCTTTGTTGCGGTCGATCCATAACTCACGACATTTCTTCATCTTTTCTTGAGCATTGGAAAAACTGCGAAATGTTGTTCTTTCCCATCTTTCCATAATCTGAATCTTCAAGGGCTAAGCTTGAATCTGCTTGATTAGGGTCAGATCTAAATATATTTTAGCCTCTTCTCCAGAAGCATAATCAAGGAGCTACCTCCTTTCTTCTTCTGTCAGGGAATCATCCCATGGCTTCAGGAACAGAATTTCTTTGGGCTGGTACAAAGGCTGAACAACAGACTTGCCTTTGTCATAACTTGAAGAACTGCGGCCGAACATATTTAAAGCTGGTGCAGAGATTGCAGCCTGTGACTTTTCCCTAGTCAACATATCAGCCAAACAGTTTAAATATCTAGGCTTATACACTATTTCAAAATCAAAATTAGAAAACCAAATAAACCATTTTAATATGTGGCTACTATTTTCTGCCATTAAATTCTCATTCTTGAAAATACCACTCATGATTTTCAGATCTGTTCTTATGATAAACTTGACTGGTTTAAGAAAAAGAATAAAATGCTGAACAGTCTTTTTGACTGCAAGGATCTCTTTATGGCTACTTGCGTAGTTCAGTTTAGCTGACTTAAAAGAACCGAAGCCATATTCACATATGTTTTCTCTTCCATCTATTGCTTCTAGCAGAACACCACCCCATGTGGTAGAAGAAGCGTCTGTTTCAATAATTAACTAACCAGATCCTTGTGGCAGAAATAAAGAAGGTAAATCTTTGACTTTAGCCTTTATTTGTTGGACCGCTAAAGTCATTTGCTCTGACCATCTGGGAGGATTTTTCTTAAGCCTTTGCTACAAAACATGTATATCAGTGGCTTGACCTCTGTAGAATGGTCGAATATAATTGAGACTTCCTAAGAACCTCTGGCACTGGGTTTTGTCAAGAATTTGATCAAGAAAGTGGTCAAAAGTACTAAGCACATGCTTCTGAAGAATCACTTGACCTTTATGAATCTTGAAACCTAGGAAATCCATTTCTGTTTTTCCTATTTCCATTTTTTATTGTGACAAAACTAAACCATGTTTAAAAACCAACTCATAAAACTTTTGCAGATGCTTCAGGTGATCTTGCAGGTTCTTAGAACATATAAGAATGTCATCAATGAAAACCAACAACCATGGAATATCTCGGAATATGTCTTCCATTCTCTTCTAGAATTTCGATGGTGCATTATTAATACCAAATGGAAGAACTTTCCACTGGTATTGTCCATGAGGTACAACAAATGCAGTCTTGAAGCGGTCTTTTGCTTCATTCCCAATCTGATAGAAACCAGATTTAAGATCAAACTTACTAAACACAATACAACCAGAAATTCTCTGCAATAAGCTTGCTTTGTCAGGTAGGGGATATCTTACCTTTTGCAAAACTGCATTAAGAGGCTTATAGCTGACAGCTAATCTCGGCTTACCTCTCTTTTGCTCGGAGTGCTTATTTACCACGAAAGCACGACATGCCCAAGGACTTTTGGAGGGCTCTATTAAACCTTTCTCAAGCAACTCTTTCACTTCCTTTGCACAAACTTCTTTCTCTGATGGGGACATCAATCTGGCAAAAGCTTTCATAGGATTTATCTTCCGCAGAGGGTCAAATGGAAGAGACACAAAATACTTTTCCATTTTCCAGAAAGCATTGGGGCTTTCTGAATAGCAGTCCTTAATTAGTTTATCTATGATAGCTGCAAGAGTTTTATCCTTATGCATTTCTGCATAGGCAAGGCAACGTACCATTTTATGTAAATCGACAACCTTGGGAGAGATGACTGGCTTAGACTCAATAACAGACTTACATCTATAAACATGATCAAAAAACAAAGGGCAAATTACAAGCTGAGACTTTATGGTATAGGAGAATAAGATTTTAACTGTATCAATGGAAAATGGACCGACTCTTTGCAAAAACTCTGATCCAATGACACAATCTTCTTTAAGACTATCTAATATGTACATAGACAAAGAATTGGATTTATTTGAAAGCTTGATTGGAGAATATTCAACCTTTCTAGCAAGGGAGACTGGAGTTCCTTCTATAGCAGAACCATACTCTCTACTCTTTTTCCAGTAGAAAGTTGGGATAGCAGAACCTTTTTCTAGGTTGAACTGACAGCTCGAGTCTAGCATACAGTCAAGAGTATATGGATTATATTCAGGTGGACAAAACAAAACTTTTATAAACAGTTTAGGACCTTGGAAGGCACCTAACAGACTCGGAACTTGAGAAACAGGTGACACAGGGGAATGAGGAGGAGTAGAAGAAGGATATTCTTCTTTCCTATCAGGATTTGCCATTGCTTGCTCTAAATGCTTGCTAAGATCTTCATCTGATGATTGATCCTTTTCCATGACCAATATCTTAACCATGTCTTTCAATTCTTTAATTTCTTTAACAAGCTTTTTTAGACTCTGTTGCTTTTCCTTTATCTACAGCCTTAATAATCTCTCTTTATCCCTTCTGTAGCTCTGTCTTTCTTCATGTTCATCAGGGTAATTTCTGTAGAGATTAGCAGGATTATATCTTACTGACAAAGAAGGAGCTTCTATCTTTTCTTTACCCTTAACAGATTTCTATTTATCCAGCAAACTCAAAAGCTTTCTTTTTTCATCTTTGAGATCTTGTCTCTCGACAAACTGGTAGACAAGAACAGTGGCTAACTGAAGATCTACTGCAGCCAATTGTTTTTCAAGGGATTGTTGTTTATTGAATGAAAACATATTGAGAGAAAAATCAAACTCAGGTAGGAGCATACATCCCCCTAAATTTGCATCCTAGCTATCATCAGAACTGGAACTGGAACTGGAATCAGACTCATAGTCATAGGTAGGGGCAAACTTAGCTAAAGCAACATTAGATTCATAGTCGGAATCTGAATCAGACTCAAATTCATCTGGCAAATAAATTATTTCTCCTGAAGGAGGAGGAGAATCAGCAAACAACTCAAATAGATCCCACCAACGTGGATCTAGACGGGATCACAAGGCAGCAAGCCTTGGATGAGACTTTCGATCTAGACATTTTCCTGCCCAATGACCTGGTTTACCACAGATGAAACAAACATCTTTCTTTCCTTTCTCAGTATGCCTTTTCACAAATCTTCTTGATTTATACTAAGACCGATATCGTTTATCTTTATGTTTGGAGCCATGTTTGGATTTATGCTTGTATGGCTTATCTGGGTGATATCTAGGGCTTGTAGTATAGAATCCTTTTTTCTTCTTGCACTTACAGGATTCCTTTCCAAAATGTCCTCAGTTATGGGCACCACACCCCCAATCAGGCATTCTAGCAACATCCCTGCAGAATGAAGCAGAATACATTTTTTGATGCCGCTTGAAATCTTTGCTAACTCGGCGCTCTAAGCAGTGCTCTTGCCAAGTTTCCAAAATATGAGCATGCAGTTGGGCTAATGACATTCCTCTTAGATCAACATGCTTATCTTTCAAAGCCTGTTCAACTGCATCTGGAACATGACCTAGAAAACTCCTAAGGTAGTGTTTTAAGTAGGCAGGTTCTCCTGACTTACCAGAGGAAATTAGTAGGTTTTGCATGTAACAAAAATATTCTTCACTTTTATTGAGATCACAACGTCGTGCAAACATGAAAAGTGAAGCAAGATGGTCAAAATCTTCACCATATTCAGGACCATAGAATTCCTTACTTAAGGCTTTCACAATCTTCTCATCTGCATCATCTGCAGCAAGCATCTCATTTCGGGCTTCTTGAGGTAGCCATCGCCACCATTCATAGGCAAGGCCTGAAAGACCTGCAACTAACTGTGCACCCAAATTCTGGCCTGTAAGGTTGTTGAACTGGTGTTTCTTGTACAATATCCATTGTCCTAACATCTGTATTGCATTTTTAATATCAGCTCTGGTTTGACACTGAACATTCAAAACCGGCTATTCGGGCATTTGGGAAAACAGATTGTTCATGGAATTGATTCCAAAATGTAATCGCTAGGAAGGAGCTGTAGAGGCATGGGCGTCTGGCATATGGAAATCAAAAGTAGGAGGAGGACCTGGATTGTGACCCCTATTGGAGGATTGAGCTTCTTGGTTATGAAAACCAATTTCTAAAGCAGCTAAAGAGACAGAATACTTGGGATCCAGTGCAGGTTTAAACTTCTTGAACTCTGAGATCCAATCTTCTATTTCTGCTTTCTAGGCATCACTTTCACCAAAATCAAAATCAGGTTTATTCCCCTCTGGTGCACTAAATTGACTCAAGGAATGACTCTTACTATGGGAAGGCTTCCTTGTATGTCCTTTGGTAGCCAAAGCAAAAACATGATCTGGAACTACATATGACTTTTTCTTTAGATCATCTGTTTTTGTTAACAGCTCTTCTAATACAACCATTCTCCTATCTGATTTAGCAGAGGCTTGTTCAATTGCCATTCTGATTTATGTTGAATCATGGAGGAGATGGTCTAACAATTCTAGCTTTGTTGCTAGAGTACTTATTTGTTGTTTCTGCTCAATCACACTATTTTTCAGGAAAAGGAGATCTCGTGCCATGTCATCAAGATTCCTAGCAGTGTGTGTTTGCTATATGTTACCCCAGTTAGTTAGTTTTATTTCATCAGTAACTGACTGGTCAGGGGCAGAGGACTTAAGAGACAAAACTCTTTTTTGGCTTGGCCATCAGCAGAGAATTGATGGAAAGGTATTTCTAGAAGATTTCGACCAGGGATATAAGACCTGTTCCCACCAACATTAACTTCCATATCATTACCTTGTCTAGGTAAGGAAAACATACCTAAGTTAGGTAATTCTTTGTTCTTTTGGTGTTGTATTCTCTGGATTATTTTCTTACATGCAGGACAATCCGCATGCTGGCCACGGTGCTACGATTCAAACAACCCTGTAAAAGAAGGTTGTGAGGAAGAGGAAGAAGCAGAATTATTTACACTGTCTGACTTGGCTTGAAGCCGGACATTATTATACGAAGACATAGAAGTGGACCTAATCCGCGGAGGTTGGAACCTAGGGGTTGGATGTTCTTCAGGGACTCAGAAGGAGCTGGTAGCATGATCAAATGTTAAAGGCTTAACATTGAAGGAATTAGCTATCCTTTTAGTATTCCTCAGCTCTGAATATTTCACTTCCCATTGCTTGGGATACTTAATTCCAGTCCAATCAAATGTAACAGGAGTGGCATTTTTTTATTTCTCTCTTTCCACCACGCTGTGCAGCTGAGAGCTCTAATGCACATGGGATCTAAGAGCAGGCAAAGTATCATTTCCAAACCTGACAACTACACCCCCTTTCAACTAGATGATTTTAGATCTAGTGTTCATATTGAATCCTTTTGGCAATATGTAAGCTTTGAGTAAATCATAGATATAAGGATCCGAAAGGCTGACTGAGAACTTCGGATAGACAGTACTGAAGGCTATTCCATCATGAAGAGGAGCGGTGAAGCTGCCAATAACAACATTAGCAAAATTAGTATGTCTAGTATCTACAATGACACACATAGAAGAGACTTGGAGATAGGGACACACTAAAGGACCTAGACCAAGTTTAACTGCTCCAAGGTGAGCATACTTAAACCCTTGAGCTTTAGCCCAATCTATATGACACTTATCCAAGAGATTGAAATGTACAGGTTCATCACAATTTGTAAAAGAAACATATATAGAAGAAATCTTAATCTGATTTGCAGACTTGAGATTCCACCAAGGTAGACAATAGACATCTCGAGGAAGGATTTGTGGCAACTACCAGTTATCAGAAGGGTTTGTATCTGTGATGTGTATGAAAGAAGAATCTGAAGTGGATGGAGGATTAAAAGATGATCTACGTTCTGTGAGTGATACTTCCGTATCATTGGCTGACTCACATTCTAATGTTATGAGCTCAACTATGTCCATTGCAGGGTCCATGAATATAATGAGGTTTAGTGCTCACTGATAGTCTCCGGAAACTCTGAGGACTTACTACGCCTTCCCACGGCCTTACCGCCTCTCTGACTTCGGACAACCCAACTTAAAACCTCTCATGCCCTACAATCCACTTAGCGGTCATTTCCACTGCCTACAAGACCAGTTGTAGAATGCAAAGACAGACAGATAATATGAAATTCACAGCAGATTTAGTAGATATAACACAACATCCATAAACTTGCAGAAAATTAAAAGATTATACTAGAAATTGCTCGATGTTTGTGTGTGGCTCTTTCCTATCAGGATTTGCCATTGCTTGCTCTAAATGCTTGCTAAGATCTTCATCTGATGATTGATCCTTTTCCATGACCAATATCTTAACCATGTCTTTCAATTCTTCAATTTTTTTAACAAGCTTTTTCAGACTCTGTTGCTTTTCCTTTATCTGCAACCTTAATAATCTCTCTTTATCCCTTTTGTAGCTCTGTCTTTCTTCATGTTCATCAGGGTAATTTCTGTAGAGATTAGCAGGATTATATCTTACTGACAAAGAAGGAGCTTCTATCTTTCCTTTACCCTTAACATATTTTTGTTTATCCAGCAAACTCAAAAGCTTTCTTTTTTCATCTTTGAGATCTTGTCTCTGGACAAACTGGTAGACAGGAACAGTGGCTAACTGAAGATCTATTGCAGCCAATTGTTTTTCAAGAGATTGTTATTGATTGAATGAAAACATATTGAGAGAAAAATCAAACTCAGGTAGCAGCATACACCCCCCTAAATTTGCAGCCTGGCTATCATTAGAACTCAAACTGGAACTGGAATTAGACTCATAGTCATAGGCAGGGGCAAATTTGGCTAAAGCAACATTAGACTTATAGTCAGAATCTAAATTAGACTCAGATTCATCTGGCAAATAAATTATTTCTCGGTCTCTTTATCACTATCGGTGGTAGTCCTCAAGATTAATATCAACAACTGTTCCCCGCATTTTCTTGCCAAGTCCTGATAGTTAGAGTCCAGTCACACCATGAGGCTTCAAACGTGTAGGATAAAAGATAACCAAAACCGGTTGAAACGCCCCGGTTTTTCGGCGATTTTGGTGAAATGTGGATAAAAACCGGTTGAAATTGTGGCGGGAAATTGTTACAGCGAAATGTGGATAAAAACCGGTTGAAATTGTTGCTGGAAATTGCTATTTCTTTAATTTTGCAATTTTAACAATTGTGATTGTTTATCCTAGACTAAATGCCCAATTTTAAAACTACCTAGATCAACGAAATTGTGATTTAGGCAAAATTTCTCTGCCTGATTCTGGATATCCAAGGCGTTTTAGTTAGTTAGCGCTTATACTAGCTTCAAAGGTGTTTCCATATTCTCATATTCTACATTTAATGAATATTAAATATCTGGAAAAAATTATTAATTTAAATGATTTTTTTATTTTATTAATTTAATAGTAAGATGGAAAATTCTTAATTTAAAGAATTTTTTAAAGAAATAATAATAATTAATAACTACATATTTATATAATAATTTAAAATATATATTTCTCCTTAAAAAAAATTATAAATAAAAATATTTTCCATTCAATCCTATCAACTATTACTTTTTGAATTTAACATGATTTATAAAGATAAATGTTTTTTTTAACACCCTACTATAATCATAACTATCAACTAAACATCCATTAATATAATTTTCTAACCTCATTATATTAACTAAATATATCTTATAAATTAATAAAATTTAATATTAATAAAAAAAAACATCAAATTGATACAAAATATATAAATTAATGTTTTTATCCTCCGTTCAAGGAATTCAATGACCACGCTCCAATGGAAAAGCTCTTCGTCATTTCTTCATTTTTTTAACATTTAATAAAAGTTTATTATTATAAAATTTAAATTTTTTATTTGTTATTATTTATTATTTATTATTTATTATTTATTATTTATGTTTACTATCATAAAAGGAATTCAATGACCACGCTCCAATGGAAAAGCTCTTCGTCATTTCTTCATTTTTTTAACCACGCTCCAATGGAAAAGCTCTTCGTCATTTCTTCATTTTTTTAACATTTAATAAAGTTTATTATTATAAAATTTAAATTTTTTATTTGTTATTATTTATTATTTATTATTTATGTTTACTATCATAAAATTTCCTTTTAATTTTTAATTTTGAGTAAATTTTTTTTCATTCATTCATTAAAAAAAAAAAACCATACTTTTGCTATTCTATTAAGAATAAAAAAGTATATGATTGTTCAATACATGTTGATACATCGCTGAAAATCAGTGGACATACCGATATTACCCATAACAGGTAGAGAGACAAGAGTACTAGAGTCATAAGGTACAAAATTTCAAAAAAAACATGGAGAGTATCTAAATCTTAAAGAGGGGATAACTCCCCATATTTAAGAGATAGTCATCAAAAAAATTCTGCCCAATAAAGTGTCCCTTAAATGCCCTTCAATTCTTCATTTGAGAGAAGATTTGCAGACAATTTTGTTCCCTGTGGATGTGGTTGATTTCCAGCTGCATAAAGTTTTTATGTTCATCAAGTATTCTATGATACCATGAGAGTAAGTTGATCCCTTGAAGTTTGAAATCTCCAATTGCCCATTTTATAGTGACTTGTGATTCTCCAAATATTGCCAAGGATACAATACCGAAAACTAAAGCCATTTTGCATAAGACCCATAGGGCTAACAATTCAGCCTTCATATTAGTTCCGTAGCCACAACAGAGTTTGAAGCAAAATTCTCTGTGTATTTCCACAAGTTGAATGAATTTTATATCTTTTTATAAAATATTAATGTAATTTTTATCTTAAAGAAGACGCACCAGATGAAGCAGTGGCGATTGATCGTGATGCCATTGGAATTGGACGCCTGATAACTGCTGCATTGATGATAAAAATAAAAAGAAGAAATGAAGCGCAAATGAATATAGATTAGATTTCACTAAAAACTTCAAACAACTTTAATGGAGGAGCCGATGACTTAAGTTCAACACCGTCAACAACTTGCAACTGCAAGCATGATCGACAACTTCCAAAATACCACCGAGTGTACGTCTTTGAACAGCTGTTCCGACATTTTTACTTTTCTTGCCGACATAAGATTCAAACAAGGTTGTCCGTCTTTATCAGTATCGCTGGATAATGCTCAACAACTGTTCTACATTTTTTATTTTTGTTGCCGACAATTAGTGTCCATATTCTCATCTTGTCATTGGCGCGAGTTGATATTCAAACTGACCACACTGCACGTTTCACACTTCCGTATGATATGAAAGCTTGTCGGTCTCTTTATCACTATCGGTGCTAGTGCTCAAGATTAATATCAACAGCTGTTACTACGCGAGGGATAAAAGAAAACCAAAACACCTTGCTTTTCCGGCGATTTTGGGATAAAAACTGGTTAAAATAATTTTGTAATTTTTGTCATTGGAATTGCTTATTCTAAATTAATTGTCCAATTTTAAAATTATTTAAATTATAATCTGAGCACTCCAAATTGTCATTTTGACACAACGAGTTAATTAGCCTTTATACAACTCCTTGACCAAAATTAGCCCCGTTCTTCCATTGCAATTTAGAGCTTCAAAGGTGTTTCCATATTCTCATATTCTACATTTATTGGAAAAAATTATTACTACATTTAATGAATATTAAATCTTAATTTATATATGGAAAAATTATTAATTTAAATGATTTTTTTAATTTAATATTAAAATGGAAGATTCTTAATTTAAAGAAATTTTTAAAGAAAAAATAATAATTAATAACTACATATTTATATAATAATTTAAAATATATATTTCTCCTTAAAAATATTTTAAATAAAAATATTATTCCATTCAATCCTATCAACTATTATTTTTATAATTTAACATGATTTAAAAAGATAAATGTTTTTTTAACATCCTACAATAATCATAACTATCAACTAAACATTCGTTAATATAATTTTCTAACCTCATTATATAAACTAAATATATTTTATAAATTAATAAGATTTAATATTAATAAAAAATAAACATCAAATTGATACAAAACATATAAATTAATGTTTTTATCCTCCGTTCAAGGAATTCAATGACCACGCTCCAATGGAAAAGCTCTTCGTGATTTCTTTATTTTTTTAATATTTAAAAAAAGTTATTGTTATAAAATTTGCTCTTCGTCATTTCTTTATTTTTTTAATATTTTAAAAAAGTTATTATTATAAAATTTAATTTTTTAGTTGTTATTATTTATTATTTATGTTTACTATCATAAAAAATTCTTTTAATCTTTATTTCAAAGTTGAGTGAATTTATATCCTTTTATAAAATATTGATGTAACTTTTATCTTATAAAATATATATAAAATTAGCATAACTATTTAATTTGTGGAAACCATAAATTAACTACAAGTTAAATATCACAAATAAACCACAAGTTTTCCATATAAAATGTTGATTTGAACTTTTAAACAAATGGTGACATAGTTATATGTTAATCCCAATTATAAAAAACTATATAACATTTAAGGTACACAGATTTATATTTAGGGTAGGAGGTGTCTGGTATTTTTGGCCTCAAAGGAATTTTATAAATAAACTATACATGTTGATTAAGGAGAACAATTAATAACCAAGTTGAGATTCATGTTGCATTATTTGGCATCTATATTCTTAACTCTTATAAGAAAAGTCAACTCTTATCTTTAGAGACTCCTACATAATTATAGACCTGCTTTGAAGAAGAAATGATGATCAATAATTGCAAATTAGAGGTCAAATCATAGTCAAGCTCATTCTTTGGCAAACTAGACTACCTTGTTGGAAAAAGGGCTTTTGGTTAAAAATGGGGGAGTACTCAAGTTTTGTTGGATATCATAGTTTATAACCTCATGGATTCATACCAAATCAACCAACTTAGAGTTAAACCACATTCCAACATGCATGCAGATTCACACCAAATCAA
Organism: Larix kaempferi; assembly: GCA_027924585.1. Lineage (NCBI taxonomy): Eukaryota > Viridiplantae > Streptophyta > Pinopsida > Pinales > Pinaceae > Larix > Larix kaempferi. The sequence continues at coordinate 3,191,330 of BSBM01000451.1, read as the reverse complement.
CCAACTTAGGGTTAAACCACATTTCAACATGCATGCAATGGAAAACAAGACCGAAGACAAGTGTACAAGTAAAAGTTATGAGGGAGGAGCCTTAACTCTCCTCATGCCTTTCATTGCCTCCCACACTTGATAGCAGACCCGATGGAACAGAAAGTTATGCTAGCATTAATGTAATCTTGGTGCATGGGCGGGATAATGGATATGGCAATTGATGAACCTTTGTTGAATTTGACATAACTCGGCTCTAATGGTACTATGTGGATTTTGGGAGGGCCTGGTATTCTCTACAAAGGGAGATTATTGTTTAGGCTCTTCAAAAGTGACCAGAGAGATGGGATATTAGGTAATGGTAAGCTCTTGGTCCTATGCTTTGGTGTTTTATTCAACATCAAGAATTCATCATAAAGATTGGGATGGGATTTGCATCTTTAGCACAATGAAATCTCTAGGAAAAACCAAAGTCCCTAGTCATGAAATTTTGGACATAGGAAGGACTTGGGAAATTGAGGTAAATAAAGCTTTGCTTATTGGGATGTCAAGTTCTTCTAACTTGGAATGGAATCATAGAGGTAGCAATGTTAAGGTTAAAAAGATTATAAGGCAAATGTCCAGCCAACTGGAGGACATGAGGCAAGCAATTGAATATTTGAGCATGCATATGCAAAGACAAGAAGCACAAAACGACGACATGGAAACCAAGCTAAGGGACCTAAATTGTAATATCCCCAGTTTTGACTTGGCCTGTATTTAACAAAAATTATGTAACTATGCTAGTGTGGATTCCTAGTGAAGAGCTCAAGGCAAAGGCCCGATTGGTGAATGGCTAGGCATGCATGATGTAAATATTGTTATTTGGACCGTATGGTTGGCCTGCCATGCTAACTCGAAATATATGTAAATATTATGTGCATAAATAATAAAATGGTCCAAGAATGGTTGTGTAAAGAGCACCAAAGGGGCTATTATTCCACCAAAAGGGAAGAGGAAAGGGGGGCCCTATGGGAGGATAATCTTATTTGTGCCATGTGAATTAAATAATCCAATTACCTTCGTTTGACTATTTTCCAATAATTGAATGCATGTGTGAGGTGGGGGAAAGTCACTTCTTGTAGTTATTGAAGCACGGGGGGTGTGATAGTTATGTCAGCTGCCAATAGTCCTATTTCTTCTATGGTGAGAAGTTATGTCAGTTGTCTTTTCTCCCTTACCTCATATCCCTTGGAGTCAACACTCATTCTATCATTCTCTCAGAGAGTATTTTACACTACGTAGAGTTTCCATTGTTGTTGATAACCATTACCAGATTGTGTATACCCAGAAATTCGAATTTAGAGATAGAGTTGCATTTTTGGAAAGAAAATTAGATGCTTGTAGGTGAGCAAAGAGGTTGGGAAAGCTAGGAACCCTTACCCATCGTCTTTTGTTGATCGTAGGTGCTTGAGAAACCACGCATTGAAGCTATAGGTGGTTCTATAGCACCACATATCAGATTGGACTTATTCTATGCACACAATGGAAGCACCTAGCAAGATGGATCACCCAAGAGAATCGTGGATCGGTGAAGGGGATGCCTAAGCCTAGAAGGGTGTTGTGTGGGGCAGGTATTGGGGGAGCCAAGGATGTTGTGGTTGAGTGTGATCCATGTAGAGCTCTATTTGAGCATTTGGCTAAGCATAGAGAGTAGAATGGGTTGTGGGTTGAGAGAGAGAAGCCGGTAAGTGTTTCATTTTCCCTAGTGGCCTCATAGCCCAACTGGGGGTGGCCTCTCAACAAAAGAGTATATGCTGGATAGAGTGCCTATGGTTGGGTGGAAAATCGCTCTTACGCAACGAATTGCTTGGATCTTTTTGTTCAAAAGATAAGTATTCTTTTGTATCCTATGTGCAATGCTTTAGTTTATATGTCTGTGATAATTGTGCTTGGAATTGTTTGCTACGTGCATGTAGATCAAGTTCTTTTCCACTATGTGTTTTTAATTTTGTATTTGAACATGCATTTTGGATGTTATAAATTCATAATTATTCTTATGGGAAAAACTAGAGGTCATGATTTAGTTAATGCCCCCCTCTCCTAGTCGGACTGAGGGTCGGGACATTACAAAGTGGTATCTCCACTTCAAATGACAGAATAAATTCATATTCATAGCTGAAATTGCATGTTTAATGAATAATTTATAAGACATTAAATGATAGAAGAAAGGATGCGAAAATAGTTCTCAGGCTTTAGCATATTTGAAGATTTATGTATGCAGCTATAGCTAACCATTTTGATTCAGTAACTTATATCTTATGGTTCATTGCAACTAAGTTTTAATATGCAAAACCGTGCTTACGTCCCAGGTCCTTTGTGTCACAGGTCCTCTTTGTCCTAGGTCCTTTGTCTCATAGGTCCTCTGTGTCACAGGTCCTCTTTGTCCCAGGTCTTCTGGTCTCAGGTCCTCTACGTCCTAGGTCCTCTTTGTCGTAGGTCTTCTTGTCACAGGTCCTTTGCATCCCAGGTCCTCTTTGTCGCATGTTCTCTTGTCGCGGGTCCTTTGTGTCACAATCCCTTTGCATCCCAAGTATTGTGTCACAACTCTTGTGTCTCGGGTCTTGCATCAGAGCTCTTGTGTCCCATGTCTTGTGTCCTAGGTCTTGTGTCTCAGCTCTTGTGTCCCAGGTCTTGTGTCCCGGGTCTTGTGTCATAGCTCTTGTGTCCTAGGTCTCGTGTCAAAGGTCTTATGTCATAGTTACCTTGTGTCACGAGTTCTATTTGTTGTGAATTCTGGTTTGGTCTGGTGTAGTGTGTGTTGATATGTTGATCTACTATCCTTCCACAACAATGTTTATTTTGTTATGCATTTGTTATAGAAAACTTATATAACCCTTATGAATGTAACATTTAATAAAATAAGGGAAAAAAGGGCTTATTGTTATTAGTGTGTTTAAAGTGTAGGGTAACGCTGGGTACGTTACAGAGTGATATCAGAGCTTTTGGTTGCAATACCAGAGCTGTATGGGTCAGAAATGCAGAGTTACAGGAAAAGTGTAGAATTTGGGAAAATTTGGGAATTTTGAAGGACTGTAGCTTTGTGCTCCAAAAATCATAATTGGGCATACTTATAGTCATTGGAAGATTATCCACATGAGAATGAAAATTGAATGTTCTCATTTTGAAACATGTTCTAGTTGTTTCAGAAGGAATGTAGAACATAGCCTCTGCGCTTGATTGGGAAATAACATTCTCAATGTGGGTGATTTTCAAAGTAACCCAGAACTTTGGGAAATATTTGTATAATGGTATAAGAGTGTACCAGAGATTTAGTGACTCAAAGAGAGTAAATATTATGAAACCCATACCATGGTAATAATGGTCCTACAATAACGTGGAGGCATAATTGGGAAAGTAATCATGGTAAAATTGCTTGTTAGCTAGAAATGTGAAAGAATTGAACCAAGTTTGGTTGGATGCTTGGTAACAAGGCAGTACTATTAATGAGCAAGGATACTCAATTGATAGTATTATTGTAATTTATGTTAACATGTGGGAAAACATGTTGAATGGATAAGAATACACTCTTGTAGATTGAATTTTATAAACACTCATGATGGAAGAAGGGAACTAAGAATAAGTGATGGTTCTTAAGTGATGGCTCCTTATCTAGGATGCATACAATGCATTCTCTATGTTCAGAATGTGTAATTTGAATTGCAAGCAAGAGCCATGGGAGCTATTGATTATTGGAGATGGATATTGTATGCCATAAGAGAATGTTGAGCAAGGTATGGAATATACCAATAGGTAAAGGACATGCATCTTGTAAAGGTGATAGGTGAATCATCCTCGTGGGAAAGTGATTGCATGCTAAGAGAAGTTGTTGGATATGAACCAACAACTTATGAGTAAGTAATGAGAATGGGTAAGAAAATTTTTATTCATCTAGAAGCTATCACTGATAGAATAAAACATTCCAGTATGTGGACATATCGTGTGGTTCATGATAGTGACAGAGTGGCCATGCAAAGGCTATCAATTAAGGAATGAGGCATTACTGTGTGTGAATCAAGTATGTGGTTCAAAATTGTGGAAAATATTGAACCATGAGAAAGGAAAGAAAGTATCATAGTTGAATGAGGTGCAAGGGAATATAATGGACCTCAAAAAGACTCCTCATGGAGTTGGAATTGAATCAATTGCAGCGTCAATAAATGCTAGGAAGTCCAAGAATGGTCAAGTTGGACTTGGCCATAATTTCTTAAAGCAATTGGAGCAGTAAGGAAATGTGAACATAGTGCAATAATAATTGTTGTGATGACCAAGGAAAGGTGTGGGAAAGGTACATAGGGATGATAAGATGGTTTCAAAATCAATTGGAGAATAATATCCTTAAGGTAATGTTGATAAAGAGGGAAATTTCTCACCTTCAACTATTTATGTTTATAGCATAAGAATTGCATGCTTGGAAAGTAGCAAATATAAATTGAAACACGTGTATATGTATTGAATTGCTTCTTGGTGAGAAGATCATAGCTAATAATTCATTGTGTGCTTGGTAGAGAGGCCATGAAATTGGATCAGCTATGATGTGGAAGAGAAATTCCATGCTATGATGATGAATTGGAAAGAGAGAATTCCTTGACTCTTATCTTGTTTTTACATTTATATATTCTAAGTGTTATACTCTAAAATTTTGGCATATGAATCATGTAAATGCAAAGTGAATAGATAGATTAAATACATAAGCACTAGTGGGAATATTGAGAGATAATGGATATTGCATGAGAACTTGCTTATGCATGCATATGATATTACATATTGGTAAAAGTAGTGAGGTTTTACATATGCAATGAGCCACTAATGACAATTGTTTTGGTTGATGATGATTGTCTAACCAGATATGGTTGAAGCATGGTTGAATATGTTGATGATGTTATTGCATGTGACCAGTATCTTTGTGAAGAAACATTGAGACAATAAATCTATGATCAAGAGGTTGGTGGAAGGATTGTGTAACCCTTTGTAAGAGACCAATTGATCAAGTAACATCAAAGATGTTAATGGCTGCCATGTAGGTAATGGTTTATTTATGTTGATTGCATGAGTACTAAAATGGGATTTGGGTAATAATTCCTTCAACCATATTTTACTCATCATAAAATGGTATGCATGTGATATTGAAGGAATTTATGTGAATGGAATTCCACCGGGATGGTGAGGTATGGGGTAGTAAGGGTAAGGAACCTTATACCTTGTGACTGTTTAAAAATTAGAATGCATTCATATGGAAAATATTAATAATAATAATATCATGCCTTGTGTGACACCATGAGGATGTTGGGTAGTGAAGCCTATAGTGCTGCACAAGTACCCCATGAACTCCCTATCAGTGTTGATCTAGGATGAAACCTCTTTGCCAACATGCAGGGAGTAAGTGAGCTCCTAATGTTGTGTTCAGGTGAAGAAGGAAGGCACCATATAGTTAACCAAGTGATTGGGGGAGATGGTTGGGTATTATGTTAAAGCATTGGCTAGGATGTCCAACATACCATGGTAGGACACATGTGTAGGAACATAAATGTTTTGGAGCAATGTTGGAATGCATCGAGTGCACGAGCATAAGTGAATTATGCACATTCAATTAATTATTGCGGTGAGGTTCCGTGTGTTCCTAAGAGACTGTTAAGTAGTGAAGGGTGTAGCTTAACAGGTGATATGCCAGTGTGAGTCTGATAACATGACATTATGGCATTCATGAATCAATGCAAGGGTGCATTGCATGAATATGCATTAAAATATTATGAAAATATTGTTGACTATGCTTACATATGTGTGGGTACATATGTTAAGATGCATTGCGTGAATGCATGATTGTAATATATTCATTTCATTAATAGCTTAAATGATAGAGTTTTGGGAAATTTTGAGATCATTTCATGAGCTGCCATGGATGCAGGGGAAAGACTTACATGAAGAAGGTAGTCATGTTTGATGGGATACTAAGATGATCTATCGGAAGGATAGAGTTGCATGAAAGGATATGGCTATGTAATCATGAATATTGAAAGTTTTACTTGATTGCATAGCTAATGTGATTGTTTCTTGCAATTTTATGGTGATGACGATGCATATAAAGTGAATGCATTTCATTTCCTTTGAGATATTAACAACTGATAGTGTTTGAATTATTGAGTGTTATAATTTTGAGATCACTTCAGCGACTATTGTAAATGCTGCAATGAAAAGATTATTTCCATGTATATTCACAAAGTGCTTTGACTTATTGAAAATTTCATATTACAGGTAGAATTTTCTTGGGTATGGCAATGTGGACAATTCCATAATGAAAAATGGAAGCTACCATATGCAAAATCCAAACATTGTGACAAGGATCTCATGGTTGCAAAAAAAAAAAAAGTTTCTGTATAAAACAGATTTGAAATTTTCTAATTTAAATTTATGAGAAGGATCTTATGGTTGCAAAATCTGATTTTTATAGGGAATAGATTTGTAATTGCAGATTTGAAATTTTTGTTAATGATTCTTTGACTGATATAGAATTGTCTCAAGAAGACATGTTGTAGGTGGATGTCTAGGTTATGGAAGAAAGTGTAAATCCATAAGGGACAGATTGATACCACTTACAAGAGTCAACCAATATGAGAATGGCCTAATGGGTTAAATAAATCTAATTTCTGTAGGAGAGAATTTTAAATTTATATTTGAATTTGATTATTAATGTGTTGATTGTTTGGATGGTTGTTACGAGGACACATTGTGGGAAGACATTGTGTTGTGACCTGCAAGACCCAAACATCATGAGAAGGACCTCATGTTTGAAAATCTAGGTAATAGGTATGCGAAGAAATGCCAAGTGTGGCTTGGGTTTGAGAAACCCTATAAAATTACTTGCATGCGCTTGTCTCTCTATGGTGTTGTTAAACCCAGTAAGAGCATGGGTACCCATTTGGCTTGCATGGGTATTGGTAACCTTTCTACGCTCATACTAAATAGCACTTGAGGTATGGGTATGCTCGAGGGGCTGTGTAGCAGAGAAGAGGTACCATCCTTGTGTTGTGTGAGTGGGTATTGTGGGGCCATACTAGCCTGCAATCAAGTGATCAGTCACCTATGGAGTTCCTGGAGGGAACCAATGGTTTGCATAAAGGGGGCATGCAATTGTATTCCTTTATATTTCCTGATAAACCCAACAGAGGTGTTCGCTTGGAAATGGTTGTTGTATGCTTGATAAACTCAGTCAAAGATTTGGCTTAGCATATTGGTTCATGGAATGCTTGATAAACCCAGTCGACATACTGGCTTGGAATTGGCTATTTGAATGTTGTGGTGTATCCAGCGTGCTAGTGTAGCATTTGTATTATATGTATGCACAAGTGATCCGAGTCTTATAGAGACTTGGTTACCTTTTGATAGACACCCTGAAGAGCATTGGAAGGGGTGGGTACACTCGAGGGACTGCATATCAAAGAAGATGTACCATCATTGTGTGGGGTGGGGTGGGTCTTGTGAGTGCCATAGTTGTCTGAAGTCAATGCACGATACCTATGGAGCTAAAGGAATATGTTTATGAAGATAATTTTTTGGTTTATTTTGCATCTTCTTGCTTATTTAATGTGAATATACATGTGTATATGATTTGGATATGGTTTTGAAACTCTTGTTAAGAGATGAATCCTATGAGAATGGATTTGACATGTGAATTGACTCATTGTTTGAGCATAGGTATTGCTAGATGCCAAATACCTTGGAAGTGTTCTAAGGTGACACAAAGGAATGATTGAGCATTGCCATCCAAGATAGCTAGTAGAAAGACAAAGTGTCCTTGAAGAGAAAAGCATTATAGTTGCAGCTGAAAAGAAGGACATGGAACCTTGCTAAAAATAAAGAGAACACTGGGGACAATGTTATTCCAAGGGGGGGGATTTTAATATCCCCAGTTTTGACTTGGACTGTATTTAACCAAAATTATGTAAATATGCTAGTATGGATCCCTAGTGCAGAGCTCAAGGCCAAGGGACGACTAGTGAATGGCTAGGCATGTATGATGTAAATATTGTTATTTAGACCTTCCATGCTATCTCGAAATATATGTAAATATAATGTGCATAAATAATAAAATGGTCCAAGAATGGTTGTGTAAAGAGCACCAAAGGGGCTATGATTCTACCATAGGGGAAGATGAAAGGGGGGCATATGGGAGGCTAATCCTATTTATGCCATGCGAATTAAATAAGCTAATTACCTTTGTTTAACTATTTTCCAATAATTGAATGCATGTGTGAGGTTGGTGGGGAAAGTCACTTCTTGTAGTTATTGGAGCATGGGGGTTTTGACAATTATGTCAGCTGTTAGCAGTCCTATTTATTCTATGGTGAGAAGCTATGTCAGTTGTCTTTACACCCTTACCTCATATCCCTTGGAGTCAACACTCATTCTATCATTCTCTCAGGGATAATTTTACACTACGTAGAGTTTCCATTATTGTTGATGACCATTACCAAATTGTGTATAACCTAGAAATACGAATTTAGAGATAGAGCTACATTTTTGGAAATAAAATTAGATGGCTGTAGGTGAGTAGAGAGGTTGGGCAAGCTAGGAATCCTTACCCATCGAGTTTTGCTGCTCGTAGGTGCTTGAGAAGCCACGCATTGAAGCTACAGGTGGTTCTATAGCAACACATATCATATTGGACTTTTTCTATGCACACACCGGAAGCACCTTGAAAGATTGATCGCCGAAGAGAACTATGGATCGGTGAAGGGGATGTCTGAGCCTAGAAGGGTGTTTTGTGGGGCATGTATTGTGGGATCCAAGGTTGTTATGGCTGAGTGTGATCCCAGTAGAACTATGTTGGAGAATTTGGCTAAGCATAGAGAGAAGAATGGGTTGTGGGATGAGAGAGAGAAGCCAATAGGTGTTTCCTTCACCTCGGTGGCCTCATAGCCCAGCTTGGGGGTGGCCTCTGAGTAGAAAGAGTATATGTTGGACATAGTGCCTATGGTTGGGTGGAAAATCACTCTTATGCAGCCAATTGCTTGGATCTTCTTGTTCAAAAGGTAAGTATTCTTTTGTATTCGATGTACAATTCTTTAGTTTATATGTCTGTGATAACTATGCTTGGAATTGTATGCTACGTGTGTGTAGATCATGTTCTTTTCCACTGTGTGTTTTTAATTCCGTATTTGAACATGTATTTTGGCTGTTATAAATTCGTAATTATGCTAATGGGTGAAACTAGAGGTCCTGATTTAGTTAATGCCCCCCTCTACTGGCCGGGATAAGGGCCAGGACATTACAGAGTGATATCTCCGCTTTCAAAAGACAGAATAAATTCGTATTCATAGCTAAAATTCCATGTCTAATGAATAATTTATAAGACATTAAATGATAGAAGGAAGGCTACGAAAATTGTTCTCAAGCTTGAGCATATTTGAATATTTATGTATGCAACTGCAGCTAACTATTTTTATTCAGTAACTTATATTGTATAGTTCATTGCAACTAATTTTTACTGTGCAAAACCATGCTTGCATCCCAAGTCCTTTGTGTCACAGTTCCTCTTTGTCCCAGGTCCTCTGTGTCACAAGTCCTCTTTGTCACAGGCCTTCTGGTCATAGGTTCTCCATATCCCAGGTCCTCTTTGTCGCAAGCCTTTTGGTCGTAGCTTCTCCACGTCCCAAGTCCTCTTTGTCGCAGGACTTCTTGTTGTAGGTCCTATGTGTCCCAGGTCCTCTTTGTTGTGGGTTCTCTTTTCACGAGTCCTCTTTGCCGCAGGTCCTTTGTGTCAAATGCCCTTTGCATTCCAGGTCTTGCGTCACAGCTCTTGTGCCCCAAGTCTTGCATCAGAACTCTTGTGTCCCAGATCTTGTGTCCCAGGTCTTGTGTCTCAGCTCTTGTGTCCTAGGTGTTGTGTCATAGTTCTTGTGTCCCAGGTGTTGTGTCATAGCTCTTGTGTCATAGTTACCTTGTGTCATAGGTTCTATGTGTTGTGAAGTCTAGTTTGGTCTGGTGTAGTGTGTGTTGATATGTTGATCTACTATGCTTACACGACAATGTTTATTTTGTAATGCATTTGTTACAAGAAACTTATATAACCCTTATGCATGTAACATTTAATAAAATAAGGAGAACAAGGGCTTATTACTATTAATGTGTTTTAAGTGTTGGGTAATGCTAGGTACGTTACATAAATTTGAAATATGACAAATTGGCTAATGCTTCAAAAATGCATTATAACATTATCTTGGGATTTGCTTGAAGTTCCCAATGCATGGATGGATTTCCTAACATTTATATAGGTCTAGTGAAAGATCATGCTATAAAGGAAGATTGTGCAACATATGATAAAATGCATATGGAGAACAAGGCCCTAACAAAGATAATGTGTTGATGGAGGAGTCCCACAGTGGGTACAAATTTGGTCATGCTTAATTTCTCTTATGTTGTTTACTTACATTTTTCTTTTGAGGCAATATGTCAAGAAATATAGTTATAGAAATAATAGAAATAAAATAGCCTCTACATACAATAGATATTTTCAAAGAAACACTGTAATATTTTGAATAAAATTAACAAAACAATTTTATATGAATTTTGTATATTTTGTATCTCTTCGATTGCATAGAGTTTTAATATGAATTTTGTATATGAAACGTTGTTATGCACTCTCTTTTGATGCACATTTCCACAGTGTGTGTGTTTCTTGTCAGACACTAATTTCTTTGAATGTTTCACCCATATGCATTGTGCTCACTTATGTTATGATTTATTACGAAACTCATTTAACGTGCTCAATGACTTCATTACTCTAGGGATGCCCCTACATCACATCTACTCTGTGAAAATTCCTTTATGCAAGCCAAAACTATGTATTAGCTTGGTGCTTCTCACGTGATCTATTTTTTAATGTAATCTCTATTGTATGTGCATTATTTCTTCATATCCTTCATAGATGCTCCCTTTCTGACTTTGGTTTTTTTTCTTTTCTTAAAACACAATTTTTTTACCTGTATTTAGGACATATTGAAACCACCACAAAGCTTCTACCTCTACATTCATAATTATTGTGGACTATAGACAAAACCTTTTGGAAGTATCGTGGAAGTCACGAGAAATATTTGGCGATTGGAGTGTCTGCATTTCGGTTGTTGAGATTAGTTATTCCAATCTTCATTAGGATTAACCACTTCTGTTGCAAGAGGAATAACCTTTACCAAATTGAACAAACTCGTGCTTATCCTTGTTATTTGGCTGTATCATTTAGTAGCGAGGAATCCATCCAAGTATTGAGGTTTATGTTTGAGAGGTATAGTTCTGCAAATCACACTGAATTTGGTTTGAAAAAACTTGGATTTACAATTTATTCAGATATGGTAAGCTTTCTACCCGGTGTCATATCTTCAACAACAGACTTGGAATCCTATTCGAAGTAGTGGCTTCTTCAGCAACGGACCTGGAATCCTGTCGACGCGATGGCTTTTTTTTTACAACAACAACGATATGAAATTCCGAGTTTCTCTATGCGGTGGTTTTTCTTCAGCAACCTAGAACCCTCAGCTTTTGTACACAATGGATTTTTGACAGTGACCTCTTCCATATGAATACGAATCTCATTGGGGTGCGTTGCACATAGGGAGCCAATAGTTGAAACATAGAGATGTAAATTTTTTATATGGCTAGGTCAAGTTAATGTTTGATGGCATATTTTGGGGATGCCATTTGACAAGTGTCCCGTTGATGTCGCTTGCATTCACGGCAAGGTGGTACAACCTGCACATGCATTATTTCTTTGTTCACGTCGAGGATTGGTTTTTTTACATGGGCTGGTCATCTAAACTCTAAGGCTCGACCCCCATTTACAAATTAGGTGTTTCTATTGGTTACATCACATACCTAATTAAATTAATAGAAAAACAACGTTGATTCAATGATGTAATATATAGTATGCCATGAGGAATGGATCCAGCCTATGAGTGTTTTGGAAATGTTATATATTGTGTCATGTTATATATTATGAGTGCTTTGGAAATGCTCTTACAATTTCTCGGAGACCAGTGTGATCCATATGTCAAAGTAACTCTACAGGAAACGATAAAGCTTGCCGCTAAACTCGGAATTTCATCGTCTATCCCTGGCATATAAAGTGCTGCCACCTGGTTGGGGTTTGATTGGTCAGTGGATTGTGAGATTTTTTGTGACGTTGATTGAATTCTTGTGTTTTACTGAAAATGACATGAAAGAATAAAGAGCTTCTTAAACCACTCCATTATTCCCCTCCCCACCAATCGGGAAAACATAATGAATTGCAAAGGAAAACCCACAATTTTATTAGAAAATTCATAGAGATATATTTCCATGGGGTATGAAGGAAATGGAAAATATATATACAACCATTACTTCTTGTTGGTCAATTTTACAATGGATCAAGAAAGTCGCTCCTTTATACTTCTCTGCATTGGTGTGATGGTAAGGGTAATAAAAATACTTTAGTAGCATTTCTAAAGTTTTATGAATGTCCAAAATAACTTGTTGAATTGAATTAATGTGTCTCCTAGATAATATTGTTCTGCTCATAACTTGAAAAAATACAATTATCTAAGAAAATTACAAGTTTTTTATATATGTGAAAATCTCAATGATATTCATTGGAGAATATGTGATTTATCGTTGAAAATGACATTAATTAATAATACATAAATGAATGACCATCTCAATCAATTAGCCATAATTTCTTAGATATTGAAAAACCTCAAGTCCCATAATTTCTTAGATATTGAAAAACCTCAAGTCCCTTGATGGAGATGATAAAATCTTTTTATAACACTTATATGGAGAGATAGACACTACGCAAAGGTGAAAAGTTGTGTGAGCTCACCTTTCAAATCTCCTACTAATATATCTTTTTTTAGATAAATATACTATAAGAGGAACTTACCTCTTAAGGTTGAAAGGCTTAGGATTTTGATTTTTTAAATAAACACATTATAAGAGGAACTGAGTATAAATATATTTCTAAAAATTAATATTTTAAAATCACTCACATTCTTTCGTACGTAATAGATTGGATTTCCAAAAATGTGTATGCCCCTCCATTAAAACCATGTTTATAGTAATCTTGCATTCTTTTAAACAATTTTTTTTTTTTGTTAGAATTAGAAACTTATATTAAAATCATGTTACATATTGATATATAGTTTGTCATTTCCCATGAAGGTTAGTTTATCATTTCTTGTGAAGAATAATTATATATTTATATTAAATCTTATTTTACACCTTTACAAAACGACTTTGTCAATGAGTGCATTATTACATTTATGTGGCACATTTAAATGATTTATGTGGCATATATGTCAGTTTGAGATATGCCTCGTATAGTTCAGGATAGCAATTCAGGTAGAAACAACGATGTGGCACATTTAAATGATTCCTTGGTCGAAGGATTTCGAGATTTGCTTTTTGAGGATTTCCCATTGGAGATTTACATTCAAATCTTTGTCAACGGATCAGAATTTCGCATCTAGGGCTTTGTTATGGGAGTTTTTTTCCCTCAAATCTGCAGAGAACCTTCACCCAGTATGAGCCTCCACGCAGTCTAAAATTTATTAAACCCTTCTATGTGATCTAAACTCATTCATCTGATCTCTATAACGGAGCTGTCATCCCCATGTGATTCAGAGCATCCAACTCACTTGAACAGATCAGTCCCAAAGCTATTTGATAGTGAAATTGAAATCCTCACAGTGTTATCTACGATCACGAGGGCGTTATCTTCATGTGGTCAGACACCATGGAACGTTGCACACGAGTAGCATCGTCGCTCGTCGAATCTCTCCACATACGGAAAGGCGAGACCATGGAAATTCCACCTGATGGATAGGTGGTTTATGGTGTTTGATAAACCTTCCTACAATAAAATGGGGGGTCCCTTGTATTTTCTCCATAATTATGGGCCAAATTCATTATGGGTCTCCATGTCAATTATTTTGACATTGATGAATATAATGGGGTTGGTTTTGGTTATGTTGGGGATCTAGAAATGACTAGGTGTAACCCACTAAGAGGAACACCTGCTCCTAAGCATATGCAAAATCCCCTTGGAACATCAACTTAGAGATCGGATTTTGTTAGGAACCCATGTCAACCCTTCTCTTTACGTTGTTAGTATATTATTGTTGGACGCATATGCTTTGTAAGTCGTCCTGTAGTATTTGTTGATCCATAGTTTGTGTTATTGTTGTTGGGCGCATATGCTTTGTAAGTCGCCCGTAGTATTTGTTGATCCATAGTTTGTATTGGCCCATGGTTTTGACCCATAGTATTGGCTCCTAGACTTAGTATATAAGTTTGTGTTGAGGCCAATGAAGGCAACGTGAAGTTATTTGTATTGAGATTGCTCAAAGGAGGTTGCCCCCTCGAAGTGCCCTGTGATCAATAAAATATTCTGTGATCTCATATATTGTCAATTTTATCAATTAATTGTTGCAGGTTCCTCACATCTGGTATCATAGCACGTTCTTGGGCTCGTTGGGTGAAAATTCTGCCAAATTTTTTTTCCGCATCTGTTGTAGGTTCGGATATGGGAATAATCCCCATCCGCTTAACTGCGGGAAGTACTTGGGAATAAGCCCTAAAAATAATTGTGAGAAGTACCACAGGAACCCTGAAGTAGCTAGCCCATCGAGAGGACCTGCCAGCGAAAAGCGCAATGACCCCTACTTGATTGACTAGTTCCCACCCGTGAGGTAAACCAAGAGATGTCGTTTGTGGCAAAGCAATTATCATTTTTACCTGAGCCATGGAGTGAGGGGTACTTCCCCAATACGCAAGCCGTCAGACAACATTGGTGGACGAGTGAATCCCTTGAACCGTTAGGAAGCCGAGCATACCTGGGGTCCATATCTATTTTTAGCTGATAAATCACATATTTCCTCTGTCTAGAGCTGTTGTCGATCACTTTCGTGCCGTTGCGGATCCATATATTGCCAATCACTTCCACGCTGTTGCAGATCCATCTGTTGCCAATCCCTTCCACGTCATTGCAGATCCATTTGTTGCCGATCCTTTCCGTGTCGTTGCAGATCCATTTCTGGAAAAAAAAATGTTTTCCGCCATATCTCCCTTGTTTTAACTTTGTTTCCCTTGAAAATTCCCTGACACCCTTGCAATCCCATTCTGCATATTTCATTCCTAAGGGCCCTATCCCAAATTCCACTTCCCAACGCCAAAAATCTCACATTTGTCTATTTTTAGGGTTTGCCAAACGTTGTCAATTTTCAACCAATATCCTTCAAATTTTACCACATTGTTCATTTCCTATTTATGCTTCTTTGTCCCTCTCTACCAAGTTTTCTCATTCTTTCACCCCACTTCTGAAATCCTCATTTTCTGCTTCTCTGTCCATTCGAAAGTGTCTAAAACCTAGTCAAACCCAAATTACCCATCATTTTTTTCCCAAATCTAGATTTTCCTTTACTAAAACATATTATGTTTTCGTTTATCTACCTACTCAAAAAAAAAAACTCTCGGTTACGGCTGTCACCCACACAGGAGAAAAAACCATGGAGGAAGAACTTGCAACCCTCAAAACCAAACTCCAGGATCTGGATGAAAAATTTCTCTGCCTCCATCTTGAGCATTCAACCATGAACAATAAACGGTAGTCAAAGTCTTCTTCAGACAATGGGTTCTCTTCTTCCAGCAATTTCTGTGGTCCAAAGCTTGATTTTCCTCGCTTCAATGGTATTGATATGACTAGATGGATCTATTGGGCAAAATAATATTTCAATCTGCATAATACTTTTGATGTCAACAAAGTTCCACTTGCATCCTTTCATTTGGAACAAGAAGCTCTTCAATGGTACCGTTGGTACATCAAGACTCATGAAGAGCCAAAATGGCCACCTTTTTGCAACGATTTGGTCCTAGTGCTTTTGATCACTTGACAGGAGCCCTCACTAAACTTCGCCAAATTGGCACTGTGAGAGAGTATCAAACCGAATTTGAGAAACTAGCCAACCACACTGAAGGATTGCCTGATGACTTCTACAGGAGTTGTTTTATCAGTGGTCTAAAGGATGCAATCCGCTCTGAGGTCAAAATGTTATGTCCCAACACAATGATGGAAGCCCTAGGGTTGGCTAAGTTGGTAGAAGACAAGATTGCAGCCCAACAACACTCAAAACCCACTTTTGTTCCCTTTAGAAATATGGGTCCTCAACGACCTCCCATCCCGCCAGCTCTTCAACCAACTCCTATCAAGCATTTGTCTGAAATAGAGATGCGGACACGTAGAGAAAAAGGGCTTTGTTACCATTGTGATGAGAAATTCACTCGGGGACATAGATGTGTTGAGCAAAATCTCTATCTCTTGGATGTGGATTCTCTGCCTACCTCTAAAATTGGTGAAGAAGCTCCAGATACAATAGATGATCAGGTCGACATTCAAGAGCCGCCTATTGACCCTCCATCTCAGGATGACCAGCCAGAGATATCTCTCCATGCTTTAGCCAGAATCTCTTTCCCCCAAACAATGCGGGTCAGGGGTTACTTCAATAAGCTTCCTCTTACAATACTCATTGATCCTGGTAGCACTCATAACTTCATTGACCCTCGGATCGCCAAACATGCTGATTGTTTTGTCCATCCTTGCTCCAACTTTGAAGTCATGGTTGTCAATGGGGGCACCTTACCTTACAAAGGGAAGTGTCATAATGTGCGTATCTCTGTGGGAGATTATAATCTGTGCTCTGACATGTTTTCCTTGACCTTAGGCGGATGTAATGTGGTTTTCGGAGCTCAATGACTACGTACACTTGGCCCCATCTTATGGGATTTTGCTGAACGTTGAATGAAGTTTTCACCCAATGGACAAAAACACACATTGACAGGCTTACAACCAGGGTCTCTCGGCATCATCAGTTCACATCGCATGGAGAAACTCCTTAAGAAGAATTCACATGGTGTCATCACTCAGATCCATTCCATTCAGATGCAACCATCAACGGTCTCCACTCCTCCCTTGGATCTACAACAAATTCTGGATCGATATACAAGTGTCTTTGCTGAACCAATGGGATTGCCACCTTCACGGATAGAGGACCATCGTATTCAACTCCTTCCTGGAAGTGTTCCTCCCAACATCAGGCCCTATCACTACCCATTTCACCAAAAAACAGAGATTGAAATGCTCATTTTGGACTTACTGAAGCAAGGTATTATTCACCCAAGCACTAGTTCCTTTTCTTCACCAGTTCTTCTTGTCCGCAAAAAAGATGGGTCATGGCACCTCTGCATTGACTTCCGAGCACTTAATCACCTAACAATCAAGGATGAGTTTCCAATTCCTATTGTTGATGAGCTTCTTGATGAGCTTCATGGTGGCTTCATGGTGCTCAATTTTTCTCCAAGTTGGATCTTCGTTATGGGTATCATCAAATTCGGGTTGATGAGGATGATATCCCTAAAACAGATTTTCGCACACATGATGGCCACTATGAGTTTTTGGTCATGCCCTTTGGCCTCACTAATGCTCCTTCCACATTCCAAGCATCGATGAATAAAATATTCCGGCCCTAGTTGCAGAAATTCATTCTGGTCTTCTTTGATGATATCCTCATCTATAGTAAAACATGGGCTGAACATATCCAGCATCTGGATCTTGTAATGCAACTTTTCTCTGACCATCATCTCCACGCCAAATAGTCTAAATGTTTTTTTGGACAGAAGGAAGTAGAGTATTTCAGGCACATTATTTCAGCACAAGGGGTTCGTGTGGATCCTACCAAAATCGTTGCCATGAACAATTGGCTGCATCCTCAGACACTCAAGAGCCTTCGTGGTTTTTTGGGGTTGACTGGCTACTACCGCAAGTTTGTCAAGGATTATGGGAAGATTGCATCTCCATTAACTGCTCTATTAAAAAATGATGCTCTAACATGGACACCTACTATTGAGTGTGCATTTGACAAACCGAAACAATCTATGTGTACTACACCTGTTTTAGCCATGCCTGATTTTTCCAAGCCCTTCACTATTGAGAGTGATGCTTGCGGAAATGGACTTGGGGTTGTTCTCCTTCAATATGAAAATCCCATTGCATTCACCAGCAAATCCCTTTCAGGTAAGAATTTAGCTGCCTCTACATATGAGAAGGAAATGATGGCTAGTTTGCATGTAGGATAGAAGTGGCGACCATACCTATTTTTGCATCAAGACTGATCACCAGAGTTTGAAATATTTCCTGGAACAACATGTATCCTCCCCAACACAACATAAATGGGTTAACAAACTCATGGGTTATGACTATGAGATCACTTACAAGAAGGGTAAGGACAATATGGTGGCGTATGCTCTTTCTCGCACATTTGATGACCCAGTTTCTCTTTCATCTATTTCTATGCCTGTTCCAAATTGGTTGCAATCTGTTCAACAGGGCTATGTCAATGACTCTTCATTATCGCAAATCATCCAATGATTGGCCAACAACCCTTCTATTGTACCACATTACTCTTGGGATGGTGCTTCCTTGAGATACAAGGGTCGTCTGGTGCTTCCCCAGAGAACAGATCTTCAACATGCTTCCTTCTATAAAATCCATGCTTCTCCATCGGTAGGGCACTCTGGGTTCCTCAAAAAATATGAGCAGGCATGCTGTAAATTCTTTTGGCAGGGAATGAAAAGGAAAATTCAACAGATGGTGGCTGAATGTGATACCTACCAGCACAATAAGGGTGAAACGATGCTCCTTCTGGGATTGCTCGAACCCTTTCCCATCCCTTCATGGATTTTGACATATATTTCTATGGATTTCATTGAAGGGATTCCTAAATTTGGAGGGAAGACAGTGATTTTGGTTGTGGTTGATCGCCTCTCCAAATATAGTCATTTTTGTGTTCAAAGCCATCCCTAAACAGCCTCCTCAGCCGCTCAAATTTTTCTGGATCAGATCTTTCGTCTTCATGGAATCCCTTCTTCCATTGTCTCGGATCGTGATGCAACTTTCACTAGTCATTTTTGGACACAAATATTTCTCCACACTGGCACCAAACCGAAGACGAGTTCGGGGTATCACCCACAAACATATGGTTAGATTGAAATTATCAATAAATGCTTGGAAACTTATCTTCGTTGCTTCACCTCTGAACAACAACATCAGTGGGCAAAGTGGCTCCTTCTTGCTGAATGGTGGTACAATACCTCTTACCACACTGCCTCTAAAATGACTCCATATGAAGCATTCTATGGTTAGGCACCGCCATACACCCCCAACAATTCACCAATTCAGGCAGTTGACACGGTCCTTCGAAACAATGATCAGATTCTTCGTATTTTGTGGCAAGAAATTGCATGAAGCAACAAGCCGATCAACATTGTTATGAGTGCACTTTTCAAGTAGGTGATATGGTTTTTCTTCGTCTCCATCCTTACAAGCAATCCTCCTTGAAACTCAAAGGGCGTCATAAGCTCTCTCCAAAGTTCTATGGGCTATATAGGATTCTTCAGAAGATTGGGTCCGTTGCTTATAAATTGGAACTTCCTCCTTCTTCCTGCATTCATCCAGTATTTCATGTCTCTTGTCTGAAGAAAGTTCTTGGCACCAAAATCAGAGGAAAAACTATTTTACCCAAACTAGATAATGAAGGATCCATCCTTTTGGAGCCAGAGGCCGTCCTCAATAGGCACACTCGTCATCTTCTCTCTCACTCTATCACAAAGGTCTTAATTCATTGGCACGGAATGCAACCTGAGGATGCTAAATGGGAACCACTCCTTCAGATCAGCAACAATTTCCACATCTAAAGCTTTATGGACAAAGCTTTTTCTAAGGGGGAGGGCATGTTGAGAACCCATGTCAACCCTTCTCTTTACGTTGTTAGTATATTGTTGTTGGACGCATATGCTTTGTAAGTCGTCCCTTAGTATTTGTTGATCCATAGTTTGTGTTATTGTTGTTGGGTGCATATGCTTTGTAAGTCGCTCGTAGTATTTGTTGATCCATAGTTTGTATTGGCCCATGGTTTTGATCCATAGTATTGGTGCGTAGACTTGGTATATAATTTTTTGTTGAGGCCAATGAAGGCACCTTGAAGTTATTTGTATTGATCTTTCTCAAAGGAGGTTGCCCCCTCGAAGTGGCCTGCGATCAATAAAATATTTTGTGATCTCATATATTGTACATTTTATCAATTAATTGTTGCAAGTTCCTAATAGATTTGGACCATTGACATTATGATATAATTGATGACATGTAGTCTACTTCTGAACATTGCACGTTTCTGGCAGCTTCCCATCAAGAGTCATTGTTTGATTTTCTTAGAACACTAGGTGTAGGAGCATCAGTCCACATCGATTCGATACCATGCACTACATTTGGACAGGTTGGCCATTTTGGATCTAAATCAATTGTTCCCCATCCATGCTCTCATTATGAGCATACTCATCATGGCCTAATAGAGGATGATATTTAGGATAGTTTCTTTGACAAGGTTAGTATGACATATTTTTATATTTTCGTCGATTATGTGTTTAATTTTGCAATTAGGAAATATTTGGTAAACACAATTTTAAAGTATTTGTAAATCTCTTTTATTTTTGGACATATATAGTTTTTGCAAGGTGATACACCTCCATCCAAGTGGGAGAAAACATATTCTTTCAAACTTGATGCAGTGAGTGTTGCATGTTCCATTAGGGATCCTCACTACACACATGTATTTAGATGACTTCATGGATTTTTTCTCTGAAAAGTTGAATTAAAGTTATAAGTCAGAGATGTGTATAATTGTATCCATATATAACTTACATGTGATATAAAATTCATATTATATAAATTATGGTGAGATTTATTATCTCTATTTGACCCTATGTTTTGATATGGAAGGAGATCCTCATCTCGATATTTCTCAATCCTTGTAGCAATGGATTTACTATCACGATTGGGGTGATCAATAATGGCAAAACAAAGTATAATTAAATTAGTTCAAATAAAAATTGTGTGGTTTACTACAATGAAACTATATTTATGCATGATATGAATGTTATCATTTATTTAGGTGATGAATGACTATATTTATATATTTATTATTCTAATTTGTTTTTCTTAAACCTTAAAGGAAGTCTATTGATATCAACTCTCATGGTTTACTTGGGTTTGCAATGCATTGTACTTACCTAGATTTCAATTTTATAAATTTGATATGATACAAAGGGTGAAGTTACAAACTTTTCAATCAACTATTCCAATCTTAGCCATAAGAGATGCCTCGAAAAATTTAAAGGTCCTCTTTTTTACTCCATATTGCCTTGAAATTTTGGAATGTTGTTCCTCTCATAAGAGAGTCTAATATGGTAATCTAGAGGAACACAATAGTACCTAATAAATGCTGCATTATCCCAATCTTTTTAAGGTAGGAGAACAATTCATTTGATAAGGTTGTCTTGAGTTGCACGTAAGATTGCATAAAATTTTGCAAGGTATGGAGAATGCTCCTAATTTGTTTGAAACTATGTATACACACTATCAATCCATCATTTTTTGGTTTTAATATAAATCTAAAATATTAGGTTTTATTCATCTTTGATACTTAATTAGGATGTTACATTGTTGCAAATAAGTTTTATGCTTCATATGGTATGCATTCTCTATATTTCTTTGTGCCTAGAAAATATTAAGAGGCTTCTTGTTTTTCAAATAGATGCATATTTTGAAGAAAATATATCAATAATGATTCACTTCTTGAGCCATTGTATTCATCTTATGATCATTATTGAGTAATTTAGAATAGACCCTTACAATATCTCAAAGGGGTATGCAAAGGGTTTTTGTCGGTACATCAAAATTGCACCCATTTCATTTCTAAAGGCATCCATTTTGATCTGAAAGAATTTTTGAATGTAAGTTAGTCAAGGATATGAACAATAAAATCTATACAATTAATCTTATTGAATGATCTATACTACACCTCTTCTCAACTAAAATATAATTAATCACGGTTCAATGCATTAAGAGGTTGTACAGCACGAAAAAATTCTAAAACAAAAATCATAGCTAGGTCACCATTTCATTGAAAGTTAGTAGGGCATGAATGTTCTTTGGTGGTGGCTACTTAATAATGGATGAAATTATTTCCAAATCAATGCTCATACCATCTTGGTCACATGGAATCCAAGAGACACAAGTTCTAGTTTCATGAGCATATACTTCATTATGTTTGCCTTCCTTGTGCATAGGAAAGATTGCCAAATTGGGCTTGCAAGTTGTCTCAGAAAACTTAAGTGGTGGCCAAGACTTCAACTTATTTGTCATTTATTTTTTCTTTTACCAAGAACTCCCTTTTGATTTCCTCCACCTTGTTGTTCACCTTCATCTTTATCTTATGCTTATACATGGTAGTTTCCTTTTGTTTCATTTATTGTTTGGTATTTTTACCTTGTGGCTTGTCTTGACAATGAAATGATTTGGATATGTGTAAGGATGTGGCTAACACATATTCCATGCTACTTGTCTCATGGAAGTGGGAAACCCAAATTCATTCAAAGTCTCATCACTTCTTACTTATGCATGGGTTGGCTTGCCAAGTCGGGCTTGCAAGTCATCTCAACAAAGCTAAGTAGTGACCAAGACCTTTCCTTATTTGTCATTATTGTTGTCTTTCTACCCAATTCTCCCTTGTGGTTTCATTGCCTATTCCTTATATTGTGTCTTTGTCTTCCTCTTTCATTGTGCATGGTGTTTTCCTTGTGTTTCATTTAGTGTTTGGTCTTCTTTCCTTTGGCTTGCCTTGAGAATGCCATCTTTTTGGTAGGTATAAGGATGACGGCTCACAAATATTCCATGCCCACTCATCTCATGGAAGTGGTAAGCCCAATTTATTCAATATCTCCTCACTTATTCCTTATGCATGGGCGAGTGTGCAAGTCACCTCGCAAAAATCAAAGTCGTGACCACAACCTCTCCTTATTTGTCATTTTTGTTGTCCATCTTCCATATGGTGTTTGCCTCGTGTTTTGTTTTAGAATTTGATCTGCTTTCCTTGTGGTTTGTATCCAAAACTCCCATATTTTTTGTAGGTGTAAGGATGGTAGCTCACAAACATTCCATGCCACTTTTCCCATGGAAGTGGAGACCCCCAAATTTGTTCAAGGTCTCCTCACTTCTTCCATGTGCATTGGAAAGCTTGCCAATTTGGGTTTGCGAGTCGTGTCAAAAAATTCAAGTGGTGACAAACACCTATTCTTATTTGTCATTTGTGTTGTCTATTTACCAAGCACTCCTTTGTGGTTTCATTGCCTCCTTGGCATTGTTTACCTTCATCTTCCTCTTCTCATTCTGTGTGGTGTTTTCCTTGGGTTTTGCTTAGTGTTTTCTATTCATTCCTTGTGGCTTGTCTTCACAACCCCATATTTTTGGTAGGTTCAAGGATGGCGACTCACAAATACTTTTGGCCACTCATCTCATAAAAGTGGGAAACCCCAAATTCGTTCAATATATCCTCACTTATTCATTATAAATAGGAAAGATTTCCAATTTGGGATTGGAATTTGTATTAAAAAAGTCAAGTGGTCACCAAGACCTCTCCTTATTTGTTATTTTTGTTCTATTTTTACCAAGCCATCCCTTGTGGTTTCGTTGCCTCTATTAGAAAACAAGATCACGGAGCAATAACAATAAACAAGATGCAAATACAAATCACACAAACACATTACAAGAGAGACACCAATATCGTGGTTCACCCAAGATGGGTACGTCCAAACTGAAATTTCCAGTCCTTATTATTATACCATCTAGCAAATGAAGGGATACAACCTGCAGCACATCCGCTGCACTTCCTCTTCACTGTCTTATAGTCTCTGTTTCACGATCTCAGATATCTTTACAATGCATAATACCTAATACATCAACCCTATCCGTATTACAATGTCTTTCTTTTATAGGGGAAATACCATGGGAAAATACCACGGGTTACCCAAAACCATGGGCCCGTAATCTGTTGGTGAAACAGCCCAAAAATTTCTTTCGGGGCCGGGGCTTGCTGGTCCCTGGATCCCCCCTGGAAACCCATGGGGGGGCGATGCCCCCCACCCCCCCCGCTGGGCTGAGTGTACAGTCCACCTGCATATCATATAAAACTGGGGTACAAACACGGTTGAATAATAATATCTCTAAATCTGGGAGATCAAGATCCACAACCAACAGCCTCTTCTTCATTGTTTTTTTTTGTTTTCTAGAATCTCCTTAACTTGTGGGAGTGGACTTTCATCTAAGAAACCATGACCCAGGGGATATAATCCGTCAAAATCACCTGGGGATTGCACCCATCATGGGCCACACCAACCCTCAACTAGTTGGATTTTGGGTTTCTCCTCCCAACTAGCTCACCCCTCATGGGAATTGAACCTTGGTCGCCCTACTGACGAGACCCACACCTTAACCAAATGAGTTAGAAGGAATTGACTGCCTCCTCTTCATTGTTCAATTTGTCTTCCTATTCTTGTTTTTCATGGTGTTTTCCATGTGTCTAATTTAACATTTGGTCTTCTTCCTTCTGGCTTGCCTTCACAACTCCATTCTTTTGGAACATGTAAGGATGGTAGATCACAAATATTCTATGCCATTCATCTCATGAAAGTGTGAAAATCCAAATTCATTCAAGGTCCCCTCACTTCTTCCTTGTGCACATGCAGGCTTGCTAATCTGGGGTTGCAAGCTATCTAAAAAAGGTTAAATGGTGACCAATAAATATCCTTATCTGTCAGTTTTGTTCATGTCTTTTGACCTTGCAATTGCTTATGGTTTTGTTAATTCCACCTCATTGTTTGTGTTTGTCTTCCTCTTTTCTTCCTACATGGTGTTTTCCTTATAGCTCCTTTAGTTTTTGGTCTTCTTTCCTTATGGATTGTCTCGACAACCACATGTTTTTGTAGGTTCTGGGATAGTGGCTTGTAAATATCCTATGCCACTTGTCACATGGAAGTGGGAAACCCCAAATTCATTTATCTTCTCCTCACTTCTTCCTTGTGCAAATATGAGCTTGTCAAATTGGGTTTGCAAGTTGTCTTAAAAACGTTTAAGTGGTGACCATGAGATCTCTTTATCTTTCATTTTTGTTATAGTTTTACCAAGTGCCCCCTTGTGGTTTCTTTGCCTCCAACTTGTGTCCACCTTTATATATCTTCCTCTTTTTGTTCTAAATGGTGTTTTCCTTGTATTTCATTTAGTGTTTGGTCTTTTTACCTTGTAGTTGGTCTTGGCAACCCTATATTTTGGTAGGTGTAAGGATGGAAACTTGTAAATAATGCCTATTTGATTAAATTTTGATTAATAAGGAAAAATTGTGAATTTTTATTTTAAAAGTGTCAATATCATCTTTCTAAAGTTCAAGATTGGGTTCTAAAAGTGGAAATATTGGTTTTCTAAAGTGTGATTTTTTATTTCAAAATTACGAATTTTGAATAATTCAAACCCAAAATGTGTGATTTTTTATTCCAAACAAGTGAAATTCAAAATACAAAAGTGTTAATTTGGATTCTAAATGTGTGCATTTTGATTCCAAAAGTGTCAATATCTAATTTCTATGATGTGTATTTATACTTCAATATTTTGAATTTTTCATAATGTGTATGTAAAATCTAAATTCAAGATTAATTTACAACTGTCAACATATTATTTTTGTATGTGCATGCACAATATCTTATGATTTCCATTGCTTAATATAACAAGATTGAAGAGATACAAGAAAATAAAATTAGTGATGATGATCATTGTATTCCAGAGTTGTACTTTTAATCAATATTTAAGGAAAAATAACTCAAATAAAGTCTTATTCATTAGCATCATTATGACACCAATTTTTATACAATTTTTTTGTTAATCTTTGATGTTAGTCTTAACTCTAATAATTAGTAGAATTTTGGAAGAAAAAGAAGTTTCACCTCGATCTCAAATGTACACACTTATAGAGGTTTCACTTCTTCCTTGTGCTTCTTTTACACTGTTTTCATGCATACTTAACCAAATTCTTGATTTGAGAGGAATTGTTTAGCTAGTAGATCTTGTTGTGATTATAATTTCACAACCAAAAACCCATGGATTTTAGTGGTTCTATAGTGATGTTGTCCCAAAAGAGATAATAGGATTGGGACATTGAAGGTATGCCTGATAATGAAAAATTGGTGTGGGGATAAATATAGTATATATGGGATTTTAGGCTACCAACATGCAAACTGTAACTTCAAACACAAACTTGGGTGTGGGGATATATATCTAGTATATATGGATTTTAGGCTACCAACATGAAACTGTAACTTCAAACACAATATTTTCTCCTTTGTATCTTACCATTTTGTTATGAAAAATGGTTGTCATTTTAATTGCATGGGTGGTGTCTCCAACTAATAAAAAATTAAAAAATTAAATCACCACAAACTCTCTTTATGTTTTTGTTAGAACAATATTACACCTAGGACCTTAGTCATTATCACATTATTGATTAATTGGTCCTAAACTGGTTAATAATTGTATCCCAAGGTGTGAACAAGGTTGTTAAAAGTTGGTTAGGCTCAATAGTGACTTATCCACAAAGTATGGGCCTGTTGATGCCTCGGATGTGCAGGTTACTGCAAGGTGCTGGAATGGGTTCCAAGGCACACAACAGGGGATGAAAACCCAGCCAAAGGCTTCGAAAGACCCTACGCAAGGGCAATTCTATCCTCGAGCTGTTTGGTGTAGTAATCACCCACGGATATTAGGCCTCCGCTGGCACTCTATGAGTAAGTGGTTTTTTAATCTATAAGATCAGTTTCCCAATTCAGGGAAACACGGTATAAAATGGTAAATCAAAGTTAATCTTAATCTTATTTGAGAAGAGAATCTAATCTAAGTTAAATCTATTCTAAAAGGAATGTTTTGTTTATGCAGATCGGACTTGATGTGCAATGGATAAGTATGTTTGCCAACTTCAATAGAAATGTAAAAGATGCATTAACCTATCAGCTTAATCATAATCAATTAATGAAAATTAAGTGACAATAATATAAGCATGTAAAACTGTTCAAGACTAACCTGTAATCACTTTGTTAATTGAAAAATTAACAATGATTAAATAGCCGTGAATCAAATTGCAGAAACAGATAAAGAAAATATTTTAATTAAATAAACTTAATAAAATATTTTCATGCATGGATCAGTCATAAAGAGAAATCTGTATAATAGACCTGTGCATTATTTTATATATGCAAAGAGATCACACAATATAGATGATAATTTTGAAATAATAAATTAGACACTGTCAAAGAAATTTGAACAATAAACAAGAAATGATTCAATGAGATTACTTCACTGTATTAATGAGGTCTGCAAACAAAATTATAGGCTCTGATAAGACAGAGTGTCTCCAAATCATCTCTTGCTAATTCAAGCTCCAAAATTACCAACCATCTGGAAGTAGCGTTTCTCCTTCTTCTTCCATGTCAATAAGAAATTATTGCAAGAAGAATGCAGATATGAGAAGAATGAAAATTCTTCTGTTCTTCAGATAACTCTCTCCCCCCCTTCTCACATCCTTGGGAGGTCAAATTTATACAAGTGAAGAGCACTGGTAATGATAGGATGGATCAAATCCCTAGATGTCTGGTACATTCAGCTATGCAAAAACGTCTGGAATGAATTTCTGAAAGTTCAGCCCTGTTCGGAAACGTTTTTCTCTGAAATGGTTGATAGATTTACAAAACTGTCCATGTCTAAGGGTAAATCAGCCCATTTGGGAAGTGGGTTTTCAATTGTTTGAGATGATTCCTCACGGTTTTCCCGCAATCCTCCGTGCAAAAACGTGTCTTTTACAGATTCCGTTTTTTCAAATTTTATCTACACGGCAAATTAGGGTTTAGTGAAATATTATGCATTAAACTTTGTAAATAACATGATATACCAAAGTCAATTATATAAATAAGATTATTAATATTGTTCTTCAAAAAATATATCAAATATAATTTAAACAATAATAATGATCTTACAAATAAGCAAAGTTAATTATCCTTTGTAAAATACAATACTTTGCTTACTGAAAATGTTATTGACTCTTTCCATGGTTTGAGAATATGTTATTTAGGATTTCATTGAATTATAAAATATTGTCATAAAATTATAGATCTTCCCATAACGACAAATTTTATCAAATATTCAATACTTAGTAAATTCAATAATCCTTTCAAAATTGATAATCAAAAGCATGGTTCCATTATTTGATATAAACCATTTCAAGTTATAAATCATGATAATTAGAAATAAGTGTTTAATCAAATTATTCTAACCCATCAAGTTACTCTGAAAAATTATTAATTCAATGGAGTTCAAATTTGTTGCCAAGCTCACCGTAACATCATATGAATTCAATTAATCAAAATTAAAGCATGTAAATGACTCAAGCAAGTTCGAATAAGAATAAGCAACCATTACATACAATAATCAAAATCGAATGACAACTGAAATGATAAAACCCAACTAAAACATGGAAACAATCCAAATAATACCAGAAAAAATAGAAATCCCAAAAATTATTCAAATCATGCAGCGTAACCTCAATCGCAGGATCCAAACAAATCGACGGTTGGGATTGAATTTTGCAGCTCTGGGGTTAAGTTGCAGGGTTTTATTTCGTAAATATATACAGTCATCCCGCAATCCGCAATCCGCAGTTGCGGGTTGCGGAATGCGGGATCGCAACTCATAAAAACAAATAAATCAATCTTTCCGCAATCCGCAATCCGCGGTGCGGGTTGTGGATCGCGGAAACGCAACTTCAAACAATCAAACAACGGTGCCCGCAAGTCACAATCCGCAGTTGCGGGTGTTTATTGGCGAGCTTTATTTATGATTCCCGAAAGCCGCAACCCGAAACTTGCGGGTTGCGGGTTTCAGGATTACAAACCGACCAAAACGACGTAAAAACGGGTTTTCGAAAGCCGAAAACCAACCATGCAGGTGGCGGGTTTCAGGGACATGAGACTGTGAGGAGAAATAACCATCCCAAAAGCCGAATGCCGAAATTACGGGTTGTGGAGGCGCATACCAAATCGACAAAAAATGGAAATCCCGAAAGCCGAATGCCGCCATTGTGGGATTCAGGTTTCGGAGTAACTATTTCCTAATATCATTACAAAGTGACCCCGCAATCCGCAACCGTCGGGTTGCGGGTTGCCGAACTACCAAAATTGAAACTTAAAAAAAACCGTTCCGCATGCCGCAATCGTCGGATCGCGGGTTGTCCAAATGTTGGGTTTCGGGATGATTTTATCAGTCAACAAAATACTCAAAAAATTTTGGCTTTTTGAAACCGAAACACTTTGGAAGAAATAATCAAACGCTTGGAAACAAGCAGACTAAAAGCATGGGTGAAGAGATTTTTAAGATGGAAATCAAAATCTGATATTTACAAGACAAATCACCCAAATACCATTGCATTTATTCAGAAATGGGGCTCTCGTGCTTCATCTAAGCATGGGATTTGTTGTGGTCACAACAAATGGCGACATGCTGGGACGAAGCAGTTATCTTTGAATTACAATATTGAAATCTATAAAGATTAGGAATAAAATAAAATGTCTTTACATGCTAAATTTCAAATAATCTGAATAGCTTCATCACTGAATGATATAGTATTGGTCAGACTTCAAAGCTTCTAAAACATCCAAGTCATTCCCATCATTATCCAAAAAACCTTTTTAAAGATCAACTTATTTTTCAAAATAAATTATACACAAGATGTAAGAATCAAGAACTTTACTAGGAATTAACCTCGAGAAATCAAGCTATTCATATAAGACATAGTATTAAGAAATGACTCCAATACCACAGGCAGGACCCTATAGCCAGCCGGCGTCTATAGCCGCGACAGGGATGCCTTTTAACCAAATAAGTTGCTTTTATCCCATCCACTAATTGAATATACAAAGCTTATCAATCCTTGTTAAAGATTTGCATCCTTGGAAAGAAACTGGAAACCACTGTCCTGACTTGGTGATCAGGTTGTGACAGTGTCATTCACACCAACTTATAGATAATGAGCGGGCTGGATCGTAATGAGACCCCCCGTCTTGCAACCATTTACGTGGCTACAAGCCAATATCCTGGCTTGGTGACCAGATTTTGATAAAGTCATTCCATAAGAAGGCATGACCATGAGCAGGTCGACTTATGATAAGACCTCCTGTTTCCCAGCTCACTCCTAGAAATCTTAAAGAAAAGGATTGGGCTATGTTTAATGGTAATCTCATAAGAGACTATTTAATGGGTGGGGAAGCGACTATACTCTTTAAGAGTAAAGATGGAGTGAGAAATCTATAGATTTACTAATACTTACAGATTAAAACTTCTTTCCCGAAACTGATTCCCTTAAAAGTATTCAAACTTTTATGTTGAGTTAAAGATAAAGTTCTAAGGATAATGATGGGAAGATTCAAATAGAATTATTAGCACAGTCTATATTGATTTTTCACAATCAGGGATTAACTAATCAAAACACTTGATTTCCAGCGAGCAAAGAACATTTATAAATATTTCCTTTATAGATAAGATTTCAAGATTGTAAAAGAGTGATAAGCTCTTTTATTTTAAAAGTGAAAATCATGAAAAACTCAAAACAAACAAGCAAGGAAAGAAAATGAAAGATCGATAAAATCAAACATATATACAACTGGAACCAAAAGTAAATCAAAATCTCACAACTATATCACTAACTAAAAGGAAAAATTACTGATTTAAATTTTTCTTTTTAATAAGTCATGAGATATCAGATTCAATCAAGTTTTTTATTGAAAACAAATAAAGAAGCCTAAAGATTAAACTAAAATAAAATGTGCAGTTATGAAAATAAGAAGACTCTTTTATTCCATTTCATATCAGGAAAGAATGAAAATTTATGCACTTTTATGAAAATGTTGTCTTAAAACATTTCATGATAAAGTCATTATAGTTTAGAAAATGAAGATATAACTTGAACATGACTGTAAATCCAATGATAAACAAGAGCATAAATAATGAAAAGTAAAAGCAGATAAAAATACTTCCCTGGATGCCTTCGATGAAGCCTTGATTTCAGTTATGAAACTGATATATCATCACAACTGCTTTATTAAAAATTTAAACCAAATTTAACTAACTTATCCCTAAATCCTACTTGCTGAATATCACCAAACTAAGTGAAGTCATATTTCCAATGTAACCATTTATGTAACTTGAAACCTGCAAAAACAAAGAAATTTCCAATTAGTAAAATGAAATGAAGCTTTTCAAAGTGAAAAATAAACAAGTCATACTTACTTTCTTTATGATCTACAAAAAATAAAGTAAGCATAACTTTACCGTTCTCTGGAAGCTTTTCAAGAAAAGACCTCTCGAGCCAATCTGCAATCCTATCATGATACATATGATTAATAACATAGGATTGTTCAAAATAATATGTAGATGAGAGAGATATCCAATGGAAGTTCTTTGCAAAATTATTGTGCAAAGAATTGTGTGAAAGAGTCATGATATCATGATAAAAATTCAACAATTCTTCTTGTACAATTTTCTCCCTATAAAATCTCCTTGTTTGAATATTTCCTAATTCCCATGCTGATAATCGATAAAAAGTTACACGGGGAGAAAGATTATTTTCTTCATCTTCTAAACGCAAACCATGATTATATTGTACCTCATAAGATTGTAGCAATGTAGAATTTAATTCATACGAATATGAACTATGCATTGCATTTTGGCCAAATATATCGGGGTACAAAAAAAATAAGTGCGAGCGTTAAATTCTTTTGGAGGAAAAGAAAAATTATCGCAAGCAGATTCTTCACCAGATAGTTCTTCTTTGAAAAATAAATCAATAGGCGGTTTTGCAATCTCATCATAAAAATCGGAATGTAAACTATGACTTTGTTGAATTGGATTTGCAAATGATAAGTGCATTGTATGAGGACTCATCTGAAAAGTTAAATAATTGGTTTGAGGCTTCCCATCAATGAAATTAATTGGTTCGATAGATGAAGTAGAATCATAAAAACCTAATCTATCTTCCGAACATGGTAAGATGTACTGATGTGAGTCGATAATTTCTTTTTCAAACTGAGGATTAATATCTCTAATCTGCTCTATCAAAATATTAGAACACTTGGAATCATTAGTAATATTAATGTGTTCTTTAGAAGTTGAATTCAAGAATAGATTAGAGCAAAAATTAGAAGAAGATACAAATATATTTTGATCTATAATCAACTTTTCTTCCCCTAGATCTAAAATAGAAGAAGATTGAAACTCTGATTGCTCGGAAGAATGATTAGTTTGCTCATCAATATTAATGGATTTGTCTTCAGTTTGTCCTTCCTCTTCTACTTGTTCAATGGAGACTTCACAATCTGAAATTTCTATAAGAGAAGAATCCACCTTACTTTGTAAACAAAAATCATCATGCAGATTAATACTTTGATGTGTTTCTAAATTATCATCTGCAATTAGATTGTGTTGATCAAGAGGGAAAAAAACATTCGAAATAAGATCAATTACATGTGGTAAATCATCAAGATAAAATTTATAAAGAATGTGACTGATCTTTATTGAGCATTGTTCTGAAGATAAATCTTTATTAATGAATAAAGCTTTTAATTCTTCACACAATTTCTCAAAATTGTAAATTTCAAACCGAAACAATCTATGTGTACTACACCTGTTTTAGCCATGCCTGATTTTTCCAAGCCCTTCACTATTGAGAGTGATGCTTGCGGAAATGGACTTGGGGTTGTTCTCCTTCAATATGAAAATCCCATTGCATTCACCAGCAAATCCCTTTCAGGTAAGAATTTAGCTGCCTCTACATATGAGAAGGAAATGATGGCTAGTTTGCATGTAGGATAGAAGTGGCGACCATACCTATTTTTGCATCAAGACTGATCACCAGAGTTTGAAATATTTCCTGGAACAACATGTATCCTCCCCAACACAACATAAATGGGTTAACAAACTCATGGGTTATGACTATGAGATCACTTACAAGAAGGGTAAGGACAATATGGTGGCGTATGCTCTTTCTCGCACATTTGATGACCCAGTTTCTCTTTCATCTATTTCTATGCCTGTTCCAAATTGGTTGCAATCTGTTCAACAGGGCTATGTCAATGACTCTTCATTATCGCAAATCATCCAATGATTGGCCAACAACCCTTCTATTGTACCACATTACTCTTGGGATGGTGCTTCCTTGAGATACAAGGGTCGTCTGGTGCTTCCCCAGAGAACAGATCTTCAACATGCTTCCTTCTATAAAATCCATGCTTCTCCATCGGTAGGGCACTCTGGGTTCCTCAAAAAATATGAGCAGGCATGCTGTAAATTCTTTTGGCAGGGAATGAAAAGGAAAATTCAACAGATGGTGGCTGAATGTGATACCTACCAGCACAATAAGGGTGAAACGATGCTCCTTCTGGGATTGCTCGAACCCTTTCCCATCCCTTCATGGATTTTGACATATATTTCTATGGATTTCATTGAAGGGATTCCTAAATTTGGAGGGAAGACAGTGATTTTGGTTGTGGTTGATCGCCTCTCCAAATATAGTCATTTTTGTGTTCAAAGCCATCCCTAAACAGCCTCCTCAGCCGCTCAAATTTTTCTGGATCAGATCTTTCGTCTTCATGGAATCCCTTCTTCCATTGTCTCGGATCGTGATGCAACTTTCACTAGTCATTTTTGGACACAAATATTTCTCCACACTGGCACCAAACCGAAGACGAGTTCGGGGTATCACCCACAAACATATGGTTAGATTGAAATTATCAATAAATGCTTGGAAACTTATCTTCGTTGCTTCACCTCTGAACAACAACATCAGTGGGCAAAGTGGCTCCTTCTTGCTGAATGGTGGTACAATACCTCTTACCACACTGCCTCTAAAATGACTCCATATGAAGCATTCTATGGTTAGGCACCGCCATACACCCCCAACAATTCACCAATTCAGGCAGTTGACACGGTCCTTCGAAACAATGATCAGATTCTTCGTATTTTGTGGCAAGAAATTGCATGAAGCAACAAGCCGATCAACATTGTTATGAGTGCACTTTTCAAGTAGGTGATATGGTTTTTCTTCGTCTCCATCCTTACAAGCAATCCTCCTTGAAACTCAAAGGGCGTCATAAGCTCTCTCCAAAGTTCTATGGGCTATATAGGATTCTTCAGAAGATTGGGTCCGTTGCTTATAAATTGGAACTTCCTCCTTCTTCCTGCATTCATCCAGTATTTCATGTCTCTTGTCTGAAGAAAGTTCTTGGCACCAAAATCAGAGGAAAAACTATTTTACCCAAACTAGATAATGAAGGATCCATCCTTTTGGAGCCAGAGGCCGTCCTCAATAGGCACACTCGTCATCTTCTCTCTCACTCTATCACAAAGGTCTTAATTCATTGGCACGGAATGCAACCTGAGGATGCTAAATGGGAACCACTCCTTCAGATCAGCAACAATTTCCACATCTAAAGCTTTATGGACAAAGCTTTTTCTAAGGGGGAGGGCATGTTGAGAACCCATGTCAACCCTTCTCTT
This sequence comes from Larix kaempferi, assembly GCA_027924585.1. Lineage (NCBI taxonomy): Eukaryota > Viridiplantae > Streptophyta > Pinopsida > Pinales > Pinaceae > Larix > Larix kaempferi. Next base: position 3,156,754 of record BSBM01000451.1, on the reverse strand, counting down.
TACGTTGTTAGTATATTGTTGTTGGACGCATATGCTTTGTAAGTCGTCCCTTAGTATTTGTTGATCCATAGTTTGTGTTATTGTTGTTGGGTGCATATGCTTTGTAAGTCGCTCGTAGTATTTGTTGATCCATAGTTTGTATTGGCCCATGGTTTTGATCCATAGTATTGGTGCGTAGACTTGGTATATAATTTTTTGTTGAGGCCAATGAAGGCACCTTGAAGTTATTTGTATTGATCTTTCTCAAAGGAGGTTGCCCCCTCGAAGTGGCCTGCGATCAATAAAATATTTTGTGATCTCATATATTGTACATTTTATCAATTAATTGTTGCAAGTTCCTAATAGATTTGGACCATTGACATTATGATATAATTGATGACATGTAGTCTACTTCTGAACATTGCACGTTTCTGGCAGCTTCCCATCAAGAGTCATTGTTTGATTTTCTTAGAACACTAGGTGTAGGAGCATCAGTCCACATCGATTCGATACCATGCACTACATTTGGACAGGTTGGCCATTTTGGATCTAAATCAATTGTTCCCCATCCATGCTCTCATTATGAGCATACTCATCATGGCCTAATAGAGGATGATATTTAGGATAGTTTCTTTGACAAGGTTAGTATGACATATTTTTATATTTTCGTCGATTATGTGTTTAATTTTGCAATTAGGAAATATTTGGTAAACACAATTTTAAAGTATTTGTAAATCTCTTTTATTTTTGGACATATATAGTTTTTGCAAGGTGATACACCTCCATCCAAGTGGGAGAAAACATATTCTTTCAAACTTGATGCAGTGAGTGTTGCATGTTCCATTAGGGATCCTCACTACACACATGTATTTAGATGACTTCATGGATTTTTTCTCTGAAAAGTTGAATTAAAGTTATAAGTCAGAGATGTGTATAATTGTATCCATATATAACTTACATGTGATATAAAATTCATATTATATAAATTATGGTGAGATTTATTATCTCTATTTGACCCTATGTTTTGATATGGAAGGAGATCCTCATCTCGATATTTCTCAATCCTTGTAGCAATGGATTTACTATCACGATTGGGGTGATCAATAATGGCAAAACAAAGTATAATTAAATTAGTTCAAATAAAAATTGTGTGGTTTACTACAATGAAACTATATTTATGCATGATATGAATGTTATCATTTATTTAGGTGATGAATGACTATATTTATATATTTATTATTCTAATTTGTTTTTCTTAAACCTTAAAGGAAGTCTATTGATATCAACTCTCATGGTTTACTTGGGTTGGCAATGCATTGTAATTACCTAGATTTCAATTTTATAAATTTGATATGATACAAAGGGTGAAGTTACAAACTTTTCAATCAACTATTCCAATCTTAGCCATAAGAGATGCCTCGAAAAATTTAAAGGTCCTCTTTTTTACTCCATATTGCCTTGAAATTTTGGAATGTTGTTCCTCTCATAAGAGAGTCTAATATGGTAATCTAGAGGAACACAATAGTACCTAATAAATGCTGCATTATCCCAATCTTTTTAAGGTAGGAGAACAATTCATTTGATAAGGTTGTCTTGAGTTGCACGTAAGATTGCATAAAATTTTGCAAGGTATGGAGAATGCTCCTAATTTGTTTGAAACTATGTATACACACTATCAATCCATCATTTTTTGGTTTTAATATAAATCTAAAATATTAGGTTTTATTCATCTTTGATACTTAATTAGGATGTTACATTGTTGCAAATAAGTTTTATGCTTCATATGGTATGCATTCTCTATATTTCTTTGTGCCTAGAAAATATTAAGAGGCTTCTTGTTTTTCAAATAGATGCATATTTTGAAGAAAATATATCAATAATGATTCACTTCTTGAGCCATTGTATTCATCTTATGATCATTATTGAGTAATTTAGAATAGACCCTTACAATATCTCAAAGGGGTATGCAAAGGGTTTTTGTCGGTACATCAAAATTGCACCCATTTCATTTCTAAAGGCATCCATTTTGATCTGAAAGAATTTTTGAATGTAAGTTAGTCAAGGATATGAACAATAAAATCTATACAATTAATCTTATTGAATGATCTATACTACACCTCTTCTCAACTAAAATATAATTAATCACGGTTCAATGCATTAAGAGGTTGTACAGCACGAAAAAATTCTAAAACAAAAATCATAGCTAGGTCACCATTTCATTGAAAGTTAGTAGGGCATGAATGTTCTTTGGTGGTGGCTACTTAATAATGGATGAAATTATTTCCAAATCAATGCTCATACCATCTTGGTCACATGGAATCCAAGAGACACAAGTTCTAGTTTCATGAGCATATACTTCATTATGTTTGCCTTCCTTGTGCATAGGAAAGATTGCCAAATTGGGCTTGCAAGTTGTCTCAGAAAACTTAAGTGGTGGCCAAGACTTCAACTTATTTGTCATTTATTTTTTCTTTTACCAAGAAATCCCTTTTGATTTCCTCCACCTTGTTGTTCACCTTCATCTTTATCTTATGCTTATACATGGTAGTTTCCTTTTGTTTCATTTATTGTTTGGTATTTTTACCTTGTGGCTTGTCTTGACAATGAAATGATTTGGATATGTGTAAGGATGTGGCTAACACATATTCCATGCTACTTGTCTCATGGAAGTGGGAAACCCAAATTCATTCAAAGTCTCATCACTTCTTACTTATGCATGGGTTGGCTTGCCAAGTCGGGCTTGCAAGTCATCTCAACAAAGCTAAGTAGTGACCAAGACCTTTCCTTATTTGTCATTATTGTTGTCTTTCTACCCAATTCTCCCTTGTGGTTTCATTGCCTATTCCTTATATTGTGTCTTTGTCTTCCTCTTTCATTGTGCATGGTGTTTTCCTTGTGTTTCATTTAGTGTTTGGTCTTCTTTCCTTTGGCTTGCCTTGAGAATGCCATCTTTTTGGTAGGTATAAGGATGACGGCTCACAAATATTCCATGCCCACTCATCTCATGGAAGTGGTAAGCCCAATTTATTCAATATCTCCTCACTTATTCCTTATGCATGGGCGAGTGTGCAAGTCACCTCGCAAAAATCAAAGTCGTGACCACAACCTCTCCTTATTTGTCATTTTTGTTGTCCATCTTCCATATGGTGTTTGCCTCGTGTTTTGTTTTAGAATTTGATCTGCTTTCCTTGTGGTTTGTATCCAAAACTCCCATATTTTTTGTAGGTGTAAGGATGGTAGCTCACAAACATTCCATGCCACTTTTCCCATGGAAGTGGAGACCCCCAAATTTGTTCAAGGTCTCCTCACTTCTTCCATGTGCATTGGAAAGCTTGCCAATTTGGGTTTGCGAGTCGTGTCAAAAAATTCAAGTGGTGACAAACACCTATTCTTATTTGTCATTTGTGTTGTCTATTTACCAAGCACTCCTTTGTGGTTTCATTGCCTCCTTGGCATTGTTTACCTTCATCTTCCTCTTCTCATTCTGTGTGGTGTTTTCCTTGGGTTTTGCTTAGTGTTTTCTATTCATTCCTTGTGGCTTGTCTTCACAACCCCATATTTTTGGTAGGTTCAAGGATGGCGACTCACAAATACTTTTGGCCACTCATCTCATAAAAGTGGGAAACCCCAAATTCGTTCAATATATCCTCACTTATTCATTATAAATAGGAAAGCTTTCCAATTTGGGATTGGAATTTGTATTAAAAAAGTCAAGTGGTCACCAAGACCTCTCCTTATTTGTTATTTTTGTTCTATTTTTACCAAGCCATCCCTTGTGGTTTCGTTGCCTCTATTAGAAAACAAGATCACGGAGCAATAACAATAAACAAGATGCAAATACAAATCACACAAACACATTACAAGAGAGACACCAATATCGTGGTTCACCCAAGATGGGTACGTCCAAACTGAAATTTCCAGTCCTTATTATTATACCATCTAGCAAATGAAGGGATACAACCTGCAGCACATCCGCTGCACTTCCTCTTCACTGTCTTATAGTCTCTGTTTCACGATCTCAGATATCTTTACAATGCATAATACCTAATACATCAACCCTATCCGTATTACAATGTCTTTCTTTTATAGGGGAAATACCATGGGAAAATACCACGGGTTACCCAAAACCATGGGCCCGTAATCTGTTGGTGAAACAGCCCAAAAATTTCTTTCGGGGCCGGGGCTTGCTGGTCCCTGGATCCCCCCTGGAAACCCATGGGGGGGCGATGCCCCCCACCCCCCCCGCTGGGCTGAGTGTACAGTCCACCTGCATATCATATAAAACTGGGGTACAAACACGGTTGAATAATAATATCTCTAAATCTGGGAGATCAAGATCCACAACCAACAGCCTCTTCTTCATTGTTTTTTTTTGTTTTCTAGAATCTCCTTAACTTGTGGGAGTGGACTTTCATCTAAGAAACCATGACCCAGGGGATATAATCCGTCAAAATCACCTGGGGATTGCACCCATCATGGGCCACACCAACCCTCAACTAGTTGGATTTTGGGTTTCTCCTCCCAACTAGCTCACCCCTCATGGGAATTGAACCTTGGTCGCCCTACTGACGAGACCCACACCTTAACCAAATGAGTTAGAAGGAATTGACTGCCTCCTCTTCATTGTTCAATTTGTCTTCCTATTCTTGTTTTTCATGGTGTTTTCCATGTGTCTAATTTAACATTTGGTCTTCTTCCTTCTGGCTTGCCTTCACAACTCCATTCTTTTGGAACATGTAAGGATGGTAGATCACAAATATTCTATGCCATTCATCTCATGAAAGTGTGAAAATCCAAATTCATTCAAGGTCCCCTCACTTCTTCCTTGTGCACATGCAGGCTTGCTAATCTGGGGTTGCAAGCTATCTAAAAAAGGTTAAATGGTGACCAATAAATATCCTTATCTGTCAGTTTTGTTCATGTCTTTTGACCTTGCAATTGCTTATGGTTTTGTTAATTCCACCTCATTGTTTGTGTTTGTCTTCCTCTTTTCTTCCTACATGGTGTTTTCCTTATAGCTCCTTTAGTTTTTGGTCTTCTTTCCTTATGGATTGTCTCGACAACCACATGTTTTTGTAGGTTCTGGGATAGTGGCTTGTAAATATCCTATGCCACTTGTCACATGGAAGTGGGAAACCCCAAATTCATTTATCTTCTCCTCACTTCTTCCTTGTGCAAATATGAGCTTGTCAAATTGGGTTTGCAAGTTGTCTTAAAAACGTTTAAGTGGTGACCATGAGATCTCTTTATCTTTCATTTTTGTTATAGTTTTACCAAGTGCCCCCTTGTGGTTTCTTTGCCTCCAACTTGTGTCCACCTTTATATATCTTCCTCTTTTTGTTCTAAATGGTGTTTTCCTTGTATTTCATTTAGTGTTTGGTCTTTTTACCTTGTAGTTGGTCTTGGCAACCCTATATTTTGGTAGGTGTAAGGATGGAAACTTGTAAATAATGCCTATTTGATTAAATTTTGATTAATAAGGAAAAATTGTGAATTTTTATTTTAAAAGTGTCAATATCATCTTTCTAAAGTTCAAGATTGGGTTCTAAAAGTGGAAATATTGGTTTTCTAAAGTGTGATTTTTTATTTCAAAATTACGAATTTTGAATAATTCAAACCCAAAATGTGTGATTTTTTATTCCAAACAAGTGAAATTCAAAATACAAAAGTGTTAATTTGGATTCTAAATGTGTGCATTTTGATTCCAAAAGTGTCAATATCTAATTTCTATGATGTGTATTTATACTTCAATATTTTGAATTTTTCATAATGTGTATATAAAATCTAAATTCAAGATTAATTTACAACTGTCAACATATTATTTTTGTATGTGCATGCACAATATCTTATGATTTCCATTGCTTAATATAACAAGATTGAAGAGATACAAGAAAATAAAATTAGTGATGATGATCATTGTATTCCAGAGTTGTACTTTTAATCAATATTTAAGGAAAAATAACTCAAATAAAGTCTTATTCATTAGCATCATTATGACACCAATTTTTATACAATTTTTTTGTTAATCTTTGATGTTAGTCTTAACTCTAATAATTAGTAGAATTTTGGAAGAAAAAGAAGTTTCACCTCGATCTCAAATGTACACACTTATAGAGGTTTCACTTCTTCCTTGTGCTTCTTTTACACTGTTTTCATGCATACTTAACCAAATTCTTGATTTGAGAGGAATTGTTTAGCTAGTAGATCTTGTTGTGATTATAATTTCACAACCAAAAACCCATGGATTTTAGTGGTTCTATAGTGATGTTGTCCCAAAAGAGATAATAGGATTGGGACATTGAAGGTATGCCTGATAATGAAAAATTGGTGTGGGGATAAATATAGTATATATGGGATTTTAGGCTACCAACATGCAAACTGTAACTTCAAACACAAACTTGGGTGTGGGGATATATATCTAGTATATATGGATTTTAGGCTACCAACATGAAACTGTAACTTCAAACACAATATTTTCTCCTTTGTATCTTACCATTTTGTTATGAAAAATGGTTGTCATTTTAATTGCATGGGTGGTGTCTCCAACTAATAAAAAATTAAAAAATTAAATCACCACAAACTCTCTTTATGTTTTTGTTAGAACAATATTACACCTAGGACCTTAGTCATTATCACATTATTGATTAATTGGTCCTAAACTGGTTAATAATTGTATCCCAAGGTGTGAACAAGGTTGTTAAAAGTTGGTTAGGCTCAATAGTGACTTATCCACAAAGTATGGGCCTGTTGATGCCTCGGATGTGCAGGTTACTGCAAGGTGCTGGAATGGGTTCCAAGGCACACAACAGGGGATGAAAACCCAGCCAAAGGCTTCGAAAGACCCTACGCAAGGGCAATTCTATCCTCGAGCTGTTTGGTGTAGTAATCACCCACGGATATTAGGCCTCCGCTGGCACTCTATGAGTAAGTGGTTTTTTAATCTATAAGATCAGTTTCCCAATTCAGGGAAACACGGTATAAAATGGTAAATCAAAGTTAATCTTAATCTTATTTGAGAAGAGAATCTAATCTAAGTTAAATCTATTCTAAAAGGAATGTTTTGTTTATGCAGATCGGACTTGATGTGCAATGGATAAGTATGTTTGCCAACTTCAATAGAAATGTAAAAGATGCATTAACCTATCAGCTTAATCATAATCAATTAATGAAAATTAAGTGACAATAATATAAGCATGTAAAACTGTTCAAGACTAACCTGTAATCACTTTGTTAATTGAAAAATTAACAATGATTAAATAGCTGTGAATCAAATTGCAGAAACAGATAAAGAAAATATTTTAATTAAATAAACTTAATAAAATATTTTCATGCATGGATCAGTCATAAAGAGAAATCTGTATAATAGACCTGTGCATTATTTTATATATGCAAAGAGATCACACAATATAGATGATAATTTTGAAATAATAAATTAGACACTGTCAAAGAAATTTGAACAATAAACAAGAAATGATTCAATGAGATTACTTCACTGTATTAATGAGGTCTGCAAACAAAATTATAGGCTCTGATAAGACAGAGTGTCTCCAAATCATCTCTTGCTAATTCAAGCTCCAAAATTACCAACCATCTGGAAGTAGCGTTTCTCCTTCTTCTTCCATGTCAATAAGAAATTATTGCAAGAAGAATGCAGATATGAGAAGAATGAAAATTCTTCTGTTCTTCAGATAACTCTCTCCCCCCCTTCTCACATCCTTGGGAGGTCAAATTTATACAAGTGAAGAGCACTGGTAATGATAGGATGGATCAAATCCCTAGATGTCTGGTACATTCAGCTATGCAAAAACGTCTGGAATGAATTTCTGAAAGTTCAGCCCTGTTCGGAAACGTTTTTCTCTGAAATGGTTGATAGATTTACAAAACTGTCCATGTCTAAGGGTAAATCAGCCCATTTGGGAAGTGGGTTTTCAATTGTTTGAGATGATTCCTCACGGTTTTCCCGCAATCCTCCGTGCAAAAACGTGTCTTTTACAGATTCCGTTTTTTCAAATTTTATCTACACGGCAAATTAGGGTTTAGTGAAATATTATGCATTAAACTTTGTAAATAACATGATATACCAAAGTCAATTATATAAATAAGATTATTAATATTGTTCTTCAAAAAATATATCAAATATAATTTAAACAATAATAATGATCTTACAAATAAGCAAAGTTAATTATCCTTTGTAAAATACAATACTTTGCTTACTGAAAATGTTATTGACTCTTTCCATGGTTTGAGAATATGTTATTTAGGATTTCATTGAATTATAAAATATTGTCATAAAATTATAGATCTTCCCATAACGACAAATTTTATCAAATATTCAATACTTAGTAAATTCAATAATCCTTTCAAAATTGATAATCAAAAGCATGGTTCCATTATTTGATATAAACCATTTCAAGTTATAAATCATGATAATTAGAAATAAGTGTTTAATCAAATTATTCTAACCCATCAAGTTACTCTGAAAAATTATTAATTCAATGGAGTTCAAATTTGTTGCCAAGCTCACCGTAACATCATATGAATTCAATTAATCAAAATTAAAGCATGTAAATGACTCAAGCAAGTTCGAATAAGAATAAGCAACCATTACATACAATAATCAAAATCGAATGACAACTGAAATGATAAAACCCAACTAAAACATGGAAACAATCCAAATAATACCAGAAAAAATAGAAATCCCAAAAATTATTCAAATCATGCAGCGTAACCTCAATCGCAGGATCCAAACAAATCGACGGTTGGGATTGAATTTTGCAGCTCTGGGGTTAAGTTGCAGGGTTTTATTTCGTAAATATATACAGTCATCCCGCAATCCGCAATCCGCAGTTGCGGGTTGCGGAATGCGGGATCGCAACTCATAAAAACAAATAAATCAATCTTTCCGCAATCCGCAATCCGCGGTGCGGGTTGTGGATCGCGGAAACGCAACTTCAAACAATCAAACAACGGTGCCCGCAAGTCACAATCCGCAGTTGCGGGTGTTTATTGGCGAGCTTTATTTATGATTCCCGAAAGCCGCAACCCGAAACTTGCGGGTTGCGGGTTTCAGGATTACAAACCGACCAAAACGACGTAAAAACGGGTTTTCGAAAGCCGAAAACCAACCATGCAGGTGGCGGGTTTCAGGGACATGAGACTGTGAGGAGAAATAACCATCCCAAAAGCCGAATGCCGAAATTACGGGTTGCGGAGGCGCATACCAAATCGACAAAAAATGGAAATCCCGAAAGCCGAATGCCGCCATTGTGGGATTCAGGTTTCGGAGTAACTATTTCCTAATATCATTACAAAGTGACCCCGCAATCCGCAACCATCGGGTTGCGGGTTGCCGAACTACCAAAATTGAAACTTAAAAAAAACCGTTCCGCATGCCGCAATCGTCGGATCGCGGGTTGTCCAAATGTTGGGTTTCGGGATGATTTTATCAGTCAACAAAATACTCAAAAAATTTTGGCTTTTTGAAACCGAAACACTTTGGAAGAAATAATCAAACGCTTGGAAACAAGCAGACTAAAAGCATGGGTGAAGAGATTTTTAAGATGGAAATCAAAATCTGATATTTACAAGACAAATCACCCAAATACCATTGCATTTATTCAGAAATGGGGCTCTCGTGCTTCATCTAAGCATGGGATTTGTTGTGGTCACAACAAATGGCGACATGCTGGGACGAAGCAGTTATCTTTGAATTACAATATTGAAATCTATAAAGATTAGGAATAAAATAAAATGTCTTTACATGCTAAATTTCAAATAATCTGAATAGCTTCATCACTAAATGATATAGTATTGGTCAGACTTCAAAGCTTCTAAAACATCCAAGTCATTCCCATCATTATCCAAAAAACCTTTTTAAAGATCAACTTATTTTTCAAAATAAATTATACACAAGATGTAAGAATCAAGAACTTTACTAGGAATTAACCTCGAGAAATCAAGCTATTCATATAAGACATAGTATTAAGAAATGACTCCAATACCACAGGCAGGACCCTATAGCCAGCCGGCGTCTATAGCCGCGACAGGGATGCCTTTTAACCAAATAAGTTGCTTTTATCCCATCCACTAATTGAATATACAAAGCTTATCAATCCTTGTTAAAGATTTGCATCCTTGGAAAGAAACTGGAAACCACTGTCCTGACTTGGTGATCAGGTTGTGACAATGTCATTCACACCAACTTATAGATAATGAGCGGGCTGGATCGTAATGAGACCCCCCGTCTTGCAACCATTTACGTGGCTACAAGCCAATATCCTGGCTTGGTGACCAGATTTTGATAAAGTCATTCCATAAGAAGGCATGACCATGAGCAGGTCGACTTATGATAAGACCTCCTGTTTCCCAGCTCACTCCTAGAAATCTTAAAGAAAAGGATTGGGCTATGTTTAATGGTAATCTCATAAGAGACTATTTAATGGGTGGGGAAGCGACTATACTCTTTAAGAGTAAAGATGGAGTGAGAAATCTATAGATTTACTAATACTTACAGATTAAAACTTCTTTCCCGAAACTGATTCCCTTAAAAGTATTCAAACTTTTATGTTGAGTTAAAGATAAAGTTCTAAGGATAATGATGGGAAGATTCAAATAGAATTATTAGCACAGTCTATATTGATTTTTCACAATCAGGGATTAACTAATCAAAACACTTGATTTCCAGCGAGCAAAGAACATTTATAAATATTTCCTTTATAGATAAGATTTCAAGATTGTAAAAGAGTGATAAGCTCTTTTATTTTAAAAGTGAAAATCATGAAAAACTCAAAACAAACAAGCAAGGAAAGAAAATGAAAGATCGATAAAATCAAACATATATACAACTGGAACCAAAAGTAAATCAAAATCTCACAACTATATCACTAACTAAAAGGAAAAATTACTGATTTAAATTTTTCTTTTTAATAAGTCATGAGATATCAGATTCAATCAAGTTTTTTATTGAAAACAAATAAAGAAGCCTAAAGATTAAACTAAAATAAAATGTGCAGTTATGAAAATAAGAAGACTCTTTTATTCCATTTCATATCAGGAAAGAATGAAAATTTATGCACTTTTATGAAAATGTTGTCTTAAAACATTTCATGATAAAGTCATTATAGTTTAGAAAATGAAGATATAACTTGAACATGACTGTAAATCCAATGATAAACAAGAGCATAAATAATGAAAAGTAAAAGCAGATAAAAATACTTCCCTGGATGCCTTCGATGAAGCCTTGATTTCAGTTATGAAACTGATATATCATCACAACTGCTTTATTAAAAATTTAAACCAAATTTAACTAACTTATCCCTAAATCCTACTTGCTGAATATCACCAAACTAAGTGAAGTCATATTTCCAATGTAACCATTTATGTAACTTGAAACCTGCAAAAACAAAGAAATTTCCAATTAGTAAAATGAAATGAAGCTTTTCAAAGTGAAAAATAAACAAGTCATACTTACTTTCTTTATGATCTACAAAAAATAAAGTAAGCATAACTTTACCGTTCTCTGGAAGCTTTTCAAGAAAAGACCTCTCGAGCCAATCTGCAATCCTATCATGATACATATGATTAATAACATAGGATTGTTCAAAATAATATGTAGATGAGAGAGATATCCAATGGAAGTTCTTTGCAAAATTATTGTGCAAAGAATTGTGTGAAAGAGTCATGATATCATGATAAAAATTCAACAATTCTTCTTGTACAATTTTCTCCCTATAAAATCTCCTTGTTTGAATATTTCCTAATTCCCATGCTGATAATCGATAAAAAGTTACACGGGGAGAAAGATTATTTTCTTCATCTTCTAAACGCAAACCATGATTATATTGTACCTCATAAGATTGTAGCAATGTAGAATTTAATTCATACGAATATGAACTATGCATTGCATTTTGGCCAAATATATCGGGGTACAAAAAAAATAAGTGCGAGCGTTAAATTCTTTTGGAGGAAAAGAAAAATTATCGCAAGCAGATTCTTCACCAGATAGTTCTTCTTTGAAAAATAAATCAATAGGCGGTTTTGCAATCTCATCATAAAAATCGGAATGTAAACTATGACTTTGTTGAATTGGATTTGCAAATGATAAGTGCATTGTATGAGGACTCATCTGAAAAGTTAAATAATTGGTTTGAGGCTTCCCATCAATGAAATTAATTGGTTCGATAGATGAAGTAGAATCATAAAAACCTAATCTATCTTCCGAACATGGTAAGATGTACTGATGTGAGTCGATAATTTCTTTTTCAAACTGAGGATTAATATCTCTAATCTGCTCTATCAAAATATTAGAACACTTGGAATCATTAGTAATATTAATGTGTTCTTTAGAAGTTGAATTCAAGAATAGATTAGAGCAAAAATTAGAAGAAGATACAAATATATTTTGATCTATAATCAACTTTTCTTCCCCTAGATCTAAAATAGAAGAAGATTGAAACTCTGATTGCTCGGAAGAATGATTAGTTTGCTCATCAATATTAATGGATTTGTCTTCAATTTGTCCTTCCTCTTCTACTTGTTCAATGGAGACTTCACAATCTGAAATTTCTATAAGAGAAGAATCCACCTTACTTTGTAAACAAAAATCATCATGCAGATTAATACTTTGATGTGTTTCTAAATTATCATCTGCAATTAGATTGTGTTGATCAAGAGGGAAAAAAACATTCGAAATAAGATCAATTACATGTGGTAAATCATCAAGATAAAATTTATAAAGAATGTGACTGATCTTTATTGAGCATTGTTCTGAAGATAAATCTTTATTAATGAATAAAGCTTTTAATTCTTCACACAATTTCTCAAAATTGTAAATTTCAAAATCATCTAAAAATTTATCAACAAATTCGAACCAAGAATAAATTGAGTAAGGTGGGAGAGTTTAGAACCAACGTTGAATCCGTCCTCTAAAAGTGGATGCAAACAACCAACAAAGAACATTTAAATCAATGATCTTATGTTTAATGGACTTACACCAAAATTTTGAAAGATGTTCTTTTGCAGATCGCTTTCCTTCACCATCGAATTTGAGTCATGAGAAGAGTAAAACTGTCTCATTGGGAATGTCAATTGATGGAGAACTAAAAATGCATTCCCACACAGGAGTTTGGGCATGAGCCATTGATGTTGACTCCAACTAGATTAGCTCTTCATCTAATCTGCCTTCTAGCACATTAACGACGTTAATAAAGGATGGAGAATAAATGAAAATAATAATCAAGGCAAAGGATAAATGACTAATATAACAAGATTTAAATTTAAAATTTATTAATCATTTATTTTACCTACCCTCCTTCTAGCGCTATTTGTTGATGCCTCGGATGTGCAGGTTACTGCAAGGTGCTGGAATGGGTTCCAAGGCACACAACAGGGGATTAAAACCCATCCAAAGGCTTCGAAAGACCCTACGTAAGGGCAATTCTATCCTCGAGCTGTTTGGTGTAGTAATCACTCACAGATATTAGGCCTCCGCTGGCACTCTATGAGTAAGTGGTTTTTTAATCTATAAGACCAGTTTCCCAATTCAGGGAAACACGGTATAAAATGGTAAATCAAAGTTAATCTTAATCTTATTTGAGAAGAGAATCTAATCTAAGTTAAATCTATTCTAAAAGGAATGTTTTGTTTATGCAGATCGGACTTGATGTGGAATGGATAAGTATGTTTGCCAACTTCAACAGAAACGTAAAAGATGCATTAACTTATCAGCTTAATCATAATCAATTAATGAAAATTAAGTGACAATAATATAAGCATGTAAAACTGTTCAAGACTAACCTGTAATCACTTTGTTAATTGAAAAATTAACAATGATTAAATAGCTGTGAATCAAATTGCAGAAACAGATAAAGAAAATATTTTAATTAAATAAACTTAATAAAATATTTTCATGCATGGATCAGTCATAAAGAGAAATTTGTATAACAGACCTGTGCATTATTTTATATATGCAAAGAGATCACACAATATAGATGATAATTTTGAAATAATAAATCAGACATTGTCAAAGAAATTTGAACAACAAACAAGAAATGATTCAATGAGATTACTTCACTGTATCAATGAGGTCTGCAAACAAGATTACAGGATCTGATAAGACAGAGTGTCTACAAATCATCTCTTGCTGATTCAAGCTCCAAAATTACCAACCATCTGGAAGTAGTGTTTCTCCTTCTTCTTCCCTGTCTACAGGAAATTCTTGCAAGAAGAATGCAGATATGAGAAGAATGAAAATTCTTCCGTTCTTCAGAGAAATCTCCCCCCCCCCTTCTCACAGCCTTGGTAGGTCGAATTTATACAAGTGAAGAGCACTGGTAATGACAGGATAAAATCCCCAGATGTCTGGTACATTCAACTATGCAAAAACGTCCGGAACGAATTTTTGAAAGTTCAGCCCTGTTTGGCAACGTTTTTCTCCCAAATGGTTGATAGATTTACAAAAATGTCCATGGTAAAGGGTGAATCAACCCATTTGGGAAGTGGGTTTTCAACTGTTTGAGCTGATTCCTCACGGTTTGCCCGCAATCCTCCGTGCAAAAACGTGTCTTTTACAGATTCCGTTTTTTCAAATTTTATCTGCACGGCAAATTAAGGTTTAGTGAAATATTATGCATTAAACTTTGTAAATAACATGATATACCAAATTCAATTATATAAATAAGATTATTAATATTGTTCTTCAAAAAATATATCGAATATAATTTAAACAATAATAATGATCTTACAAATAAGCAAAGTTAATTATCCTTTGTAAAATACAATACTTTGCTTAATGAAAATGTTATTGACTCTTTCCATGGTTTGAGAATATGTTATTTAGGATTTCATTGAAATATAAAATATTGTCATAAAATTATAGATCTTCCCATAATGACAAATTTTATCAAATATTCAATACTTAGTAAATTCAATAATCCTTTCAAAATTGATAATCAAAAGCATGGTTCCATTATTTGATATAAACCCTTTCAAGTTATAAATCATGATGATTAGAAATAAGTGTTTAATCAAATTATTCCAACCCATCAAGTTACTCTAAAAAATTATTAATTCAATGGAGTTCAAATTTGTTGCCAAGCTCACCATAACATCATATGAATTCAATTAATCAAAATTAAAGCATGTAAATGACTCAAGCAAGTTCGAATAAGAATAAGCAGTCATTACATACAATAATCAAAATCGAATGACAACTGAAATGATAAAACCCAACTAAAAAATGGAAACAATCCAAATAATACCAGAAAAAATAGAAATCCCAAAAATTATTCAAATCATGCAGCATAACCTCAATCACAGGATCCAAATAAATCGACAGTTGGGATTGAATTTTACGGCTCCGGGGTTAAGTTGCAGGGTTTTATTTCGTAAATATATACAGTCATCCTGCAATCCGCAATCCGTAGTTGCGGGTTGCGGAATGCAGGATCGCAACTCATAAAAACAAATAAATCAATCTTTCTGCAATCCGCAATCCGCGGTGCGGGTTGTGGATCGCGGAAACGCAACTTCAAACAATCAAACAACGGTGCCCACAAGTCGCAATCTGCAATTGCGGGTGTTTATTGGCGAGCTTTATTTATGATTCCTGAAAGCCGCAACCCGAAACTTGCGGGTTGCAGGTTTTGGGATTACAAACCAACCAAAACGACGTAAAAACGAGTTTTCGAAAGCCGAAAACCGACCATGCGGGTGGCGGGTTTCAGGGACGTGAGACTGTGAGGAGAGATAACCATCCCAAAAGCCGAATGCCAAAATTACGGGTTGCGGAGGCGCATACCAAATCGACAAAAAATGGCAATCCCGAAATCCGAATGCCGCCATTGCGGGATTCGGGTTTCGGAGTAACTATTTCCCAATCTCATTACAAAGTGGCCCCGCAATCCGCAACCGTCAGGTTGCGGGTTGTGGAACTGCCAAAATCGAAACTTAAAAACAACCATTCCGCATGCCGCAATCATCGCATCGTGGGTTGTCCAAATGTCGGGTTTCGGGATGATTTTGTCAGTCAACAAAATACTCAAAATTTTTTGGCTTTTTGAAACCGAAACACTTTGGAAGAAATAATCGAACGCTTGGAAACAATCAAACTAAAAGCATGGGTGAAGAGATTTTTAAGATGGAAATCAAAATTTGATATTTACAAGACAAATCACCCAAATACCTTTGCGTTTATTCAGAAATGGGGCTCTCGTGCTTCATCTAAGCATGGGATCTGTTGTGGTCACAACAGGGCCAACAATATGGGCCAAAGGTGGTCAAATGCATGTAAGGCGCCCTCATTATGACCACCTCATGCATTTATTGCACCTATTTTGCCTAAGGTGACTTGTTTCCTGGTTTTAAGGAAATTTTGTTGACCAAAGGTGCCCATACATTGTATCTAGTCATCTAGGCCCAAATTAGCTAATTTTGGCCTCTCCTTGGATACCTAACCACCCACCAACCACCTCCCTCACATGTGTGAGCCTCAGGTGAGTCTTCCAAAGCATGTCCAATGTTCACATGAGCAATTCGTAAGGGTTTGAGGTGATTTGGGAGCTCCTTAGTCAACCTAGGGGGGATTGGGGTCAAATCTAAGCTATCCACATTTCAAGCCTCCAAAGGCATTCGATTTCTTCCTATTTCTATATAAGGATGATCCAAACTCATTGTAATATTGGACAATTAATAAACTTTGAGGTTTGATCATTTGTAATTCTGGTTTTTGATCATTTGTAATTGGTTTTGATCATTTGTTTTTCCAGATTTCTTTATGCACTTATATCTTGCATATTAAGTTAAATATCTCAATTGTGAGGCATCTATATTAGCTAGATCCTACTGTGATAGATATTTTACATGGTATCAGAGCTCTTGGATCTATTATTTGAACCAATAGAATGTTTTAGTGGTGTGCCAGAAGTAGTGGAGAAACCACATAAGTCCCTAGAACCATTGCATTGAAGCCATTGGAGAAATCCATTGGAGTTTATCCAGGGTGTGATGCTCTCCTGAATGCACCTACTATCAAGTAGGGTTCGAGTATGTTAGTGTAGATCCCCTCCCGAGTGTTGAGAGTTTTATTGCAGGCACACAAGTGCACCATTGTCACCAAGTGCGCAAGCAACAGTAGAATATGGAGCAAACTCATCCAAATTTGCTCACTCCATTCAACTATTTCGAATGGAAGGATGAGATGGTTATTCAGTTGAGATCCAAGGGTATTTTCAGGATCACCATGGGCATTGAGGTTGAGCCAAACTCTGTTGTGGAGAAGTCGAAATTCTTCAATAGAATGGATGAGGCATTCAACCTCCTTTGTCTTAGTATTTCGAGAGACCTCTTGTTTCATGTAAAAATTCTATCTATTCTAAATGAAGTGTGGCTCAATCTTGAGTCTTTGTTTGGAAAGACTGATGAAATGAGGGGCCATCAACTTGAGAATGAGTTGATCTCACTGAGTCCAAGCAACTTTGAATCCATCCAGGATTTCGTCACCAAGTTCAAGAGCTTGGTCTTGCAAATCAAACAGTGCGGCATTAACAAGAAGGAATAAAAGTTGGTTTTGTCCATTCTTTCAAAATTGAGTCACGAGTACTCAGTTTTTGTCTCTACATTTCACTCCACAAAGCTCACAGTTAGAAATTGGAAGATGCCATCTTTGGCTGATTTCATGGAGATGCTAACTCAAGAGAAAGACAAGTTGGTCTTGATGGGGTCCATTAAGAAAAAATATCAAGTAATTGAAGCTGGAGATTCGAAGCAAGCTAGAGGCAAGCAAAATCCCAAGTTGAAACCACAAGAGAAGAAGATGAAGGAGAAGAAGCAATTAGATGAAGAAAACTCAAGTTCAAGTGATGAAGATTCAAAAGTCAAGACGATGAAGAGAAAGAAAGAGAAGCCCAAGTGTGATTATTGCAAAGTTTTTCATAATGAAAAATCTTGTTTCAGAAATAATATGGACATCATGACCAAGCTACTTGAAGAGCATAACATTGATGTTCCAAATTTTGCAAGAAAAAAAGAAGCCAAGCTCTCTTTGGAACAAGAACATTGTCTCCATGCTACCTGCCAAGGTAATAAGTTGTATGCTTTGGGTGCTAGAGTTAAATCTCTTTCTGATGTCTCTTTTTTTTATTCACATTCTGATATATCAGATTCAGAAACCTCTATCCCTTCCTTGGAAGAATCTCCATCTAGTTCACCAAAGTTTCCTCCCAATACTAGTCATTTTTCACTAGTTTTTGACATGCCTTCTGAAAGCTCTTTCCAACTACATTTGGATCCTTACCATTCTGATATGGAAAGTAATATGCAGGTTATGACAGCCTTAAAACCATTTTCCCAACCATTGGATTCCCAAAAGACCATACAACCCCCAAGTTCTCTAGTTGGAAAATCTCACAATTAGATTGTTTCCAATACTGTGTCACTTGTCTATGTTGTCCTTATGTCTTGCATATCATTCCTTGGTTGGATATCCATGTCATTGGATATCATGGGACTACTGTTCTACATGTTTGGACCTGATCTCACCACATATGGTTCAAAACTCAAGTCTCCAGACCCTTCAAGTTCTCTCAGCTGTCAATGTGATTTAGTTGCACACTCCTTTCTTACTGTAAAGCCATTCGCTCATGGAGACACTATACCTTTGTTGTTTGCTGATCCATATGACTCCTATTCTGATATTTCAGAGCCTCATGAGCTCTATTTCAGAGTTGGGAAGGTGCTATATCCGTTTGGAAGGAAGATACATGGCTTGATTCGCCATATGGCAGCTGCTCAAGAAGCTGATTTTGTTGAGTCTTTTGATGTTCTTTGGGAAGGATTTTGCAAAGATATCTGTTCCATTATTGATTATGTATTCAGATCAAAGTATGTATGCAGCAAGAAGCATTCTTATGATTCTCCTCCATCATCAAATGATGAGTTTCAAGGGGCCTCTCAACATGTTTTTTGTCTACACAACATTGATGCATTGGTTCATGATCATGGCATCCACAACATCTTCACCAAGTTGTTCATTCAACTCATTCAAGTGAAGAAAAAGACCTGTTGAAGACACTTTGTTCATCTCCGTGTCATGTCCATTCTTGAGGGAGGATTTTCCCCATGTGGTTTTGCCTCTTTCCTCGTTTTACATGGACACATAAAAATTGTTGTTGTAAAAGGTGACTTGAGCCTTAGTTGCCAAGGCCTTATTTTTTATTATTGACATAAGTCTAGATTATGGGGGGTGTTAGAACAATATTACACCTAGGAACTTAGTCATTATCACATTATTGATTAATTGGTCCTAAACTGGTTAATAACTGTATCCCAAGGTGTGAACAAGGTTGTTAAAAGTTGGTTAGGCTCAATAGTGACTTATCCACAAAAGTATGGGCCAAAAATATGGGCCAAAGGTGGTCAAATGATTGTAAGGAGCCCTCATTATGACCACCTCATGCATTTATTGCACCTATTTTTCCTAAGGCGCCTTGTTTCCCTGTTTCAAGGAAATGTTGTTGACCAAAGGCGCCCATACATTGTATCTAGTCATCTAGGCCCAAATTAGCTAATTTTGGCCTCTCCTTGGATACCTAACCACCCACCAACCACCTCCCTCACATGTGTGAGACTCAGGTGAGTCTTCCAAAGCAAGCCCAATGTTCACATGAGCAATTTGTAAGGGTTTGAGGTGATTTGGGAGCTCCTTAGTCAACCTAGGGGGGATTGGGGTCAAATCTAAACTAGCCACATGTCAAGACTCCAAAGGAATTCGATTTATTCCTATTTATATATAAGGATGATCCAAACTCATTATAATATTGGACAGTTATTAAAATCTGAGATTTGATCATTTGTAATTCTGGTATTTGATCTTTTGTAATTGGTTTTGATCATTTGTTTTTCCAGAATTGTTTATGCACTTATATCTTGCATATCAAGTTCAATATTTTAATTGTGAGGCATCTATAGTATCTAGATCCTACTGTGATAGAGATTTTACAATTTTAACTAATTGCATTAATTAAGATACCAGATCTACGAAGTCTTAGGTATTGGCTAAGCATTATTCCCATATTTATACATACTTAAGTACTTGATATAAATTAAATAGTATGAGAAGGAAGTAAGGAACACTATCACATGATTAATGAGTGTGATGAGGAGTAAGTCATAGGATTATACATCAATGTGCATGTACAATTTGCTTGCAATATGCAAGATTTGTTTGAAGCAAGACCTAAATAAAGGTTAAATTCCACTTTACATAGGTGACCAACTTCCCTCCAATACAACCAATGCAAGCAACATTCACTCTAGCATGATGTTGAAGGCAAGTAATAACAATTGTTTGTCCTTTAAAAATATACATTTGAATTATGGAAATGCAAGGTGTGAGTTCAGACAATGTAGGAAGTAGATGTGGTGCCAAGGTAGAAAGGAACAAAATGCAGTCTTCCAAGAAATCCTCCAATGGTGTCTTCCAATAAATCCTCACAATTTGTGTTTGAAGCTTGATATCATATCCTCCTTGAATATGTTGAGCCCTAGCATAAGACATTCATTGAAAACATGTTAATAAAGAGTATATGCACCAAGTTTTAGTGGATGTTGTTCTTAGCATTTGATATGGTTTTAGTTCCTTGTACTGGATTGCATGGTTAATATAAGATGCCTTCCCATTTATTGTATGACTGTTGACGCTTGATGTTGGAATTCTTATGGCTTGTAAATGACATGCTGTCTTATTATTAGACATCCATATTTAATTATTTATGAATGTTAATATTTGGCAATTGAAGATGATAGTTTAATGTTTATATATATTTGTTGCTGTTTAAAATCAGATGATGAATGATATTGGATATTTATTTACTAATTTTTAGCTACTAAACATGAATTATGAAGACAAGGATAATTGCAATCATATTCATATTTGTCTTCCTTTCCCTTATACTTGCATTCATATTTAGATTTGTCCTCCTTGTTATCATAATCAGTTGTGTATCAATGTCAATTTTCTTTTGTTCATTTATGATTGAAAACAATTTTAGAGATGATAGTTTAATGTTTATATATATTTTTTGCTCTTTAAAATCAGATGGTGAATGATATGTGATATTTATTTACTAACTTCCAGTGATTAAACATGAATGATGAAGATAAGGATACTTGCATTCATATTTAGATTTGTCCCCCTTTCCCTTATACTTGCATTCATATTCAGATTTGTCCTCATTGTTATCATATTCAGTTGTGTAGCAATGGCAATTTTCTTATGTTCATTTATGACTGAAATTTTTTTTAGAGACTATGAGTTTCATTCATTTGTATGTCAGTTATGGCTATAAGGTATTGTCATTTGGGCTATAGTGAGATCCATGTGTTTGAATAGTATCACATGTCTAATAATATATCCACTTAAAAAATAGCACGTGTACTTCATTTTGGAATATCTCATTAGGTGAGATGTATCACATCTATAATAGTATATCCACTTAAAAAATAACTTGTATACTTCATTTTGGGTTATCTCATAAATTTACAGCACTTCAAAAATAGAACACCAAGTAAGTTGGTTTTGTCTAATTAAATGTGATGATAGAGTTATTCTGATCCAAATTTCTACTCTCCAAGTACATGAGATATATCACATCTCTAATAGTATTTTAGTTCAAGATAAGTTTTTGTTTCTATGTACATATATATCTAATTACATGTTTTTTAGGTTTTCATGTTTGGTTTCAACCTTCAACACATTCACAACGAGTTTGGCATTCATTAAATTGTAATAAAGGTAATGAAATGAAGCACTTTGTCATTTGACATTTAGTTGTAGTTAGATGGAATTTCTCTTAATTTGCACACTATCCTTTTCATTTTAATATGAGTCTAATTAACATTACTACCTTTTTCAGGTTAATGGAAGCCACAGACTACAGTCCCAATATAAACTAGATGGCTACACTTCACCCAACTGTTACTATGCTCATAGAGTTGACAACAAATGAAATCAAAGACAATGGATTTGGAGCATTAAAGCAATTGGGTTGTTGTGTGGTCGTTGAACTTTGCTCAATGATGTGCAAACATATGGTGATCTATCCCTTGGTATGAAATCTTTTTTTTTAAGATTTTGTTTCAAGATAAGTCTTTTGTTATATGTACACATATGTATGTAAAACATTGTCTTTCAATATAAAGCAACCATAGCTACTTTTTATTTTTCTATGAACAAGTTTCATTACTTGACAATACAAGCTCTGTTGGTTATAAAACAAGTGATTTTCTTCATATTGTCATATTTTTTTCTTTATGTTTTTGAAATTTATTCTATATGGGTTCTTGGGTTATTTAACTAGCCCATATTAATATAGCATTGCTTATTAAAGTTTATAGAGCGGAACAATGCAAATATTATCAGTCTATTACTGAATTCATAAAAGCAATAATGAAATTTTGATGTACTATTACATTTTCAAATTAAAAGAATGATTTATTTTTACATGTCAGCAGCGAAGCGTTTGATATCTCATAACTCTTCAAAGTGAAATGGGACCCTACCCTACCCTTCAAATTTGATCCCTGCTTGTGAACTAAAAATATTTTTTTAACCCTAAGACTTTTCATTGCAGAAGAAACCTATTAAATAGCACTACATAAAAGTCAGAAGCTTCCAACTGTGGGACAGGAAGAGAGAAATGTCCCCACTCCCAAGTTGAGTGAAAGCATGGAGCAAAAGAAAAAGTGGGGTCCTTGCCACTGTAAATACCGTTGTGCAAGTGGGTTGAGTATATAAACTAAATATAGGCATATGATAGGGTTTCTGATCTGTGTGTGGACCCTATTTTGGTAGTAGATGTTAGCATACAGAATAGAGACGAAGTAGAAATAAATATGAGGGAAAATGCACATTATGGCGAACCTAGTTTTGTTTAGCAATGTGAATCTTGCTTTGCTCCCTATTGGCTTGCGATAGTTGACTTCTGTAGCAGGGGAAGGGTAGGGATAAGGAGGAAGCCAGCTAAATTGCCGCCCATTTGTAAGGTGCATTAATGCACTATCTTTCCATTTCCTGTACAGGCAGTGGTGGTGTTATATATATATATATATATATCCTTGTGTATTCTTCTAGTAAAATATATGCTCAACTGATTGATAGTGAATCCTTTTGTTTCCTTGTTAGTTTTGCCAAAATTTTGAAGAATCCTTAATGCTCACAATTAACACTAGATTGCTGCTAACAATATTTTTGGAATAACATCAATTCATAGAAATACTGTGCACTAAAAAATGGGATCATTGCTCGCGCCAATGTGGAGGTTAATATTGACAATATCACAGAGTTAGTATTACTGTACTGCATGGATGCCAGTCCATTAAAAAAGAGTACATAACTATGATGCATGGTAAATCGCATGCACGCCACCTTATTTCTCACCTATCATTTACATGATTTCGTGTGAATATCAACCATGAGCTGACATGGTGATTCCTAAACACTATGATGAAGATGATTTTTCATCATGAACCAATACTTCCCATAGCTTTGTTCCTAAACACTATGATGAAGATGATTTTTCATCATGAACCAATACTTCCCATAGCTTTGTTGACGTTCCTCATAAACACACAACCATCCAAAGTGCCCACTCTAATTTTCAAGGTACTTTAAAAAAAAATCTAATTACATAAAACATTACAAATTTGAAAAAGTAAACAGTACAGAGAGACTAATAAGTGCAAAACCGTTGCAATATGTCACAGACATAAAAATGGTTATATTGTATCGCCATACTTTGAATTGGGGTTAACAAATACTATGACATATCACTTGTAAAATATAAAAAATAAACTAATTAGGGTTCTCATAAGTGAGTAGTAACGGTGGACTCGAAAATTTACGACATATAGTTAATTTGGTAATGGGTCTGTGGGCGGAAGCACATGGATCATAATCCGCCCAAGCATTATAAAATCTAGTAAAATATTATTTCATACCATTGATTTGTTTAGTGGGTCGTACCTCTTCACGTGAAGGTGGGAAGGAATGCCCATTGCCCACTACATATCGGCAATGGGCAAGGGATTTGTTTAATATGTTTGCCAATTCCATACTCCTCCCTGACTACTTTTTCCAATATAATATTTCCATCAATATGATCATGGGAAAGAAAGACCATGACTCTTGTCTCATCAATATGATCATGGGAAAGAAAGACCATGACTACCTTTTTCCAATTTAATATGCTTACCAATTCCAAACTCCTCCATCGAATGTGGACTTTAGAGGTAATAAGGGAATCTGTCTCATCAAGGATGTGATATTTCATCATATCTTTTCTATTTTAGGAAGGGAAATTAATGTTTTAAAATTTGGTTTGAAAGTGACAATTTTTAGTCTCCGCTGTAGGCAAGAGACTATATGTTCTGGTTGTTTCTATTAATTGCAATCAATATATTGTTTGACTTAAAGTTAGATTAATGTTAACATAAAATTTGTATTTATAATTAGTTAGAAAAATGAAATTACTATTTTTTAATTGGGCAATCACCTTGAATTGACTATTTTTTATCATTGCACGATATTAAAATAAATAAATAAATAGATAAAAAATAAAACCTTACCTTAAAACTTTACGTGTGAAACTTCACACTCCAACTTACTTGTAATGCAAGCAATCACTTGCAATTTCTGCGGGCTGCAACTTTAAATCAAATGATGGCATTCTCCACATTGTTTTATGTGTGCATGGATTCATGTTTACATGCACTTGAATGCATGTCCTCCACCTGTAGTATGAACAATGAATCCACCTATGAACCCTTACCTTAATCTCATTCCTGTATCTAAGCTCTAGTCTGCATTGAGCTTACTAGGATTTGGATTCATTAAGTTCCTCATCCTCAAACATGGTTCTTCAGTATACTCTCGGGTGGCTATATGTCGAGATTTGGGTGAGATCTACCCCAACGAGAATAGGGTCAATATGCACGAGCTACTGCGTCATATCCTTATCAGTGCGTTATGTGAGTGTAATGGGTATCATATCAATGAGCTGAGAGTTGTAGTTGCTTTAACTCTATGGAACTTAGCTACTGATTATGTTGGTCAGTCCTGCAAACACTCAGAATCTTTTATTTTAAATGAAGCATGGTATTTGTTGAAGAACCCAATCTGATCTTGGCTTTGGATATTTAGATATTCATACATATTTGTGTGTGTGTTTTATATTATTTTAGGTTCTTTGCAGCTCAAACACTCAGGTTTACGTCTTTCCCACATGCCTATCTGAGCCCGCAAGCTTTTGGTGGGAATCTATTAACTGGGTTGAACTTTGCTTTTGGGGCATCCAACATTTATGATAATACAACACAAAGCTATGTAAGCTTTGATTCCATGGCTACTTCAAATCTCTGATATTTGTTGGTTGTGTTTTTCTTTAATGTCTTACATGAATATTACCTGGTGTGAATAAGTTTTTCAAGGTTCTTGATCAGAGAAAATCTACTTTTTGAAAGTTATTCTAGAGGGATGTCTCAGGGAATATCATACATGATGATAGGCATGCCGGCTGAAATCAAACAAGGGCCTAACTATAACCATCCAAGATCCTAGTTTAGTGTTTTGAAATTGTTTATTGATTTTTCTAGAAGTATAATTCCTGGTATAAATTTTAGTGTTTGCAGAATGCAATATTGTTGACGCAACAACTACGGTATTTTCAATAGTACCAATCGAAAGTGGAGAGATCTGTGGGGAGGGCCAATGTCTCTTCCATTGTGTCTCAATCCTTGTACATCATTAGTGCTGGTGCCAGTGATTTCGTATAGAACTATTACATAAGTCATGAGCTTCTGAAGCAATACACCGTTCCACAGTTCATGGAGTTTCTTATGCAAAAGTTTTCATAGTTTACTCAGGCAGGAAAATGAACTTTCCTTTCAGTATTATAGTATTTGTGATTTACAGAATATTTTCTATTATTTGTGTTGATTGTTTTATTGAGATTTGCTTAGACTAAACAGTGTTCATCATTTCACTCAAAAGACAAGTATCATTCACAAATATCTTGAGCAAGTATTTAATCTGGATGGGAAATATAACATATCTTCACTGAAACTATTAAACTAGATAACCTCATTAAACATAATTAATAGCTTTAGTTTTGAATCTTTGATATCTGGAATTGTTTCTGAGAATGGGTTTCCACATTGCTCAAACATTGGGTTTAAATTTTTGGAGTTTTCACTGTGTAATGGGTTTAAACTTTTTTTGGGTCGACACTCCATTCTACCCATAGTCAGGATCAATATAAAGGATCCATATGTTTAAAACCTAAAACTCCAAAAATTTGAATGCAATTTGGAATTGCTATTTTGTCACCACTATTGCTGATTTCAGAGGTTGGAATTGTTGATAATTATTATTTCCAGAGATTGTATCAATTAGGGGCTTGCAAAATTGGTGTGACTTCGCTTCCTCCACTAGGGTGCCTGTCGGCTTCCATCACTCCATTTGGCAATGGTGAGAAATCCTGCGTTAGTCGGTTAAATGACGATTCTCAGACTTAAAACAATTGACTGAAAGATACGGTAAACTACCTAGGGAAAAGGCTTCTGGGGCTGCAAATCGTAGTATTTGAATTGATTGTAACCAAGAGACAAGTATGTTTCCTATTGCCGGTTCTTCTTGCCACTAACAGCACCAGGCCATGTTGCATTATATAAGTTAATATTCAACAATGAGAGAATCAACTACCATCATGTAGTACTGGCATCTCCTCTTGGATTACACTAATTGACACGAACTAGAGCTTCATGCACCGACTAAAGCTTCCCTGACTATACTTCCTTTTCATGCACTGACAGGAGCTTCATTGTATTTGAGCCAATTATTCCAACCGATGATCCCAGTTGAGGATCCCCCATGAGCATAGTATTCTAGGAGCCCAGGGAAGCAAATCCCGGTAGCTAAGCTGATTAGCCTGTAATAAAATATATGAGTCTATATTATATAATTTCATTCAGCATCCTTCAGACAATGGTAAGGGCACTTCTATATCTCTAGTAGCTCGGTATTATGTTTCATATGTTTCATATGTTTCATGTATTAGTTTATTTTGTTTTTAATGTTTCTGAGATTGTGTTCCTTGGGATTGTGAACGAATGACTGCAGGGTTTGTAGAGGCCAGGAGAGCATGTTGTGGGATGGGAGTCATTGAAACAACTATATTGTGAAACCCTAGGTCAATAGGGATGTGTGCCAATGCTTCTCAATACTTGTTCTGGGACAGTTTCCAAGTCTATCACCTTAATATCTTTCTCTGTAAATAAATCAATATTTAATTCCAGTTCTTCACCGACACCTAGCCTATATACTGACTCAATGAACTACTCAGATGAATGACTAGAAAAGGCTGCTTGCAATTTTGACTGGTTTGAAAACGAGACTGAGACTGAAAATTAGCATGAAGTCACAGAAAAGTGAAGCGATCATGTTGGGTAAGATAATGAAGCGATCATGTTGGATAAGATATGGGTTGATGACACTCTTGGAAGTATGATCATGTTGGAAAAGATATCTCATTACTGGTTGTTGTGATCACATTATTTTGACGAGATGAGTGTAGCAAAGTGAGTGACGAAAATGGTGTGAATGGAAGGCCGTCTAAAATATATATTCAACACTCGCTCTCAATGGAAATATTTACGACTCCGCCATCTTCACCAACTGCAGCTTATTCATGTGAGTCATTCCCAAGTGAATGTTTTGACATATTTTTCTTTGCCTGATTAGCTTTCTTTCATATGCATTCGTGAATGCATTATATTTTTTTAAGTTTGTTACATTAATGGATAGAAATAATATGAAATCATATGGAGAAGTGTCTTTTTTTAAGTGGGTATATGAATAAATTGTACAGCTACTCGGTTAGATGATGAGAACATATGGAGAAGCGTCTTCAATCCAGGAGTAACCTCCATACCAAGTTTAAGTCTATTGGATCTCAAAAATTCGACAAAGTAGCTTATTTTTCTATGGTGGTGGTTAAATATTTGCCTTAGGTTTTATTCTTTCCCCAAAACATGCTTAAAATGCTTTAATGTCTCTTTTACACAACATAGGGAACTTACTAGAAACTGATCGGCAACCTATGCTTTACCTTTAATGACAATATACAACTTATTTAGGGATATACACTATCATTTGAACCATTTCATAAAATATATATCAATGTATATACGTTAGGTAATAAAAACTAAGCCAAGGCCAAAATTGTGTGCCTGAAACCACTTACATCCTTGCTCATTCTCGAGTCAAGGTTAACCCTAATAAGCTCATCAATGTAAAATACTTGTTATTTATTTACATTGAAAGCTTAATTTGAAAACTAATATATATATTTTATTGGGTATTAAAATTATAATAATTCAAGTTTATATTATTTGAAATGAGGAAAGATTCAAAAAAAATTAAGAAAAAAATTATATATAATAATAATATTTATTTTTAAACATTTTAAAGTTTTAATTTATATATTTATTTCTTCACATTGTAAATTTTAAAAAGTACTAGTATATTTTCTCATTAATATTTAATATTTTTTAATTAATAATGTTTATTACCTTTAAGTAAATTATTTGTATTATTTTGTAAATAATTTATAATTTGATTTCTTAATTTAAAATTATAATGTTTAGAAAAGATAACTAGTTTATCAGTTGGAAAAATATATATAAATAGAATGTGTATTTTTTTCATTTTTAAATATTTTTTAAGATAAATAAATTATTCAAAGACATAATAAAATTATATATTTTAAATGCATGAAATATTTTCATAAAGGACTTCCTCCACTTGACATTGTATTGTTTTAAAATTTAGACTTCCTCCATTTAACATTGTATGTATGGCCTTTTCATACACTTGTTTTAAAAAGAACTTTGTCAACTTTCCATTGTATGTATGGTCATTTAAGTCAATGTAATGTTTCAAAAAGGACTTCCTCCACTTGACATTATATCTATGCTCTTCTAAGATATTGTATTATTTCAAAAAATAACCTCCTCTACTTGACATTGTATCTATGGTCTTCTAAGACACTGTATTGTTTCAAAAAGGAATTCCTCCACTTTACATTTTATGTATGGTCTTCTAATAGATAAATACAAAAAATTCCGTGGAAAAACTATGAAAGATCAAATCATTTATTTATCAAGATACATTACTACATAAAAAACCTTTACCCAAAAAAAAAAAAAAAGAGTCTACTTAAACTTTTTCCATGACTTTAGATAAATAAACTTATAGTAAATGAGTAGTTATTGCACAAAAAAACAAAATACAACAATGATATTTAAAGAGTATTATAAATCATGTATGGAGATAGTAGAAGTTCTAACCTGGAATTTGATTAGGATTAATTGACCTTTTGCAATGAATTGTCCTATCTTTGAAAGGGAATCAACCACTGTATTATGTTCCTTAATATATGAGAAAATGAAATGAAATCAAAACTAGAGTTTATCTCTTTTAAATTGTTCTCCAATTTAATCCTACCAGCATTGTGTTAGTCAATGGTGGACATTATAGCAACACCAATTGCTTTGCATCATATAATGAAATAAAATGGAACGATACCCTCTCAGAATTTAAGTTCTTTGATTCATGGAAACTTCCCCTTCCTAAAGGTGTTGTCACTAGGATGATTAGATAGAAGAGGTGTTTTCCCTTGAATCATAGTAGTGTTAGTGCTTGTATCACACTTCTCATAAGATGTGGGAAGGGCTTCAACATACATTGCAGATTCAGTGGCTTGTGTAAACTTTGTTAGTTGCACCCAATCATGAGTCAGTAATGAGTCTTTCTTTGGGGAGGGCTCACTATTCTCCCACTTTTTACTTGATGATTCTTTGTCTTTAAAGGAAAAAGTGTAACTTTCCCATGTTGAACACAAATTTTGAAATGGAATGCACTATGTTCATAATTCGATAATTAAATTTTATCATGAAGTTATTTACCGAAATCGAAAAAAATGTAAATCGAGGTGTAACATATTGATATTCTTACTTAAAATCAAAACCTTCATCATGGTTCTATAGTTGAATATATTTGCAATATCAACCTAATATCTCTATGAGTCATGATACATTACAAAGAAAATTACGTAAGTCATTATCAATAATTGAGAGAGATTTAGAATGTTGATATGATATTTGAGAGAAAAGCTTATAATTTTACTAAACATTGAGACCTTTATTAATCAATATCATAGTTGAATACATTTACAATGTCACCGTAATATATATATCATATATCGCAAACCCACAAAGATAAAATCATTCTTGATGCACTTGAGCATTGGTAGATTTAAGCCGAGTGGTATATTTTTCATTAATAAAATATGTACATGTCATAGTTCTTGTACCCATCTCATTAGCAATAACGTCGGTAAGCGATACATCCAAAATATGCACATTTAAGTCAACGTTCTCTCTTTCCACATACGATATACAACCCAACAATAAAACTCTTTGAGTTTTTAGATTTAGGGTTAATGAGGATCAAATATAGATAATAGTGAAAAGACTCGTATCAATTTACTTATCAATGTTTATCGCGATTGTGTTTTCCCTTAAGATATATAATAGGGAAAAACTCTTAATTAACCATTGGATAGCTCGGTCAAAACATTTTTATAACTTATAAGCTACATGCTTTCCTTTTCTATGGAATATATTCTTTCTACAAAAGTAGTACAATGCATTTATTTTGTAGGATTTTGAAAGGAGTAACATAATCTCTTTTTGGTGGGGATTGTGATTTTATTTGTAGGTTCTTAAATTTGAAATTAATGTAAATGAAGCTTAAAACAATAGTGGAAATCTCTCACCTAAATGTTTGGTTGTATCCTTTTAAGGGCTATCTTGCACAACCTAATAAATTAAAGGCTGATTTAGTAGTCACCTCTATTAAGATAAAGTCTATTAGATTTTGACAAAATTGAAAAAATAAAACAGTCTGCAATCTCTTAAATGAAAGATATTCTAGAGAACAACTTACTCTAAGATCTCTACGATATATGTCACATTATTATCCATTGCCAAATGTCAAAGGTATTGTCTTGATTATTTATTAATTCACCTCGATCTAGATCCTTTTTTTTAATAACTTGGATTTCCAATAATCAAAATGGTGATAAATATTATACTCTAGAGAATGCTTCCTTTAATGCTATGGAAATATTATCATTAGCACTTTGGCTAAGAACTATATACATTACCATATTTGGCCTTTTTATGTAGCTTCTCAACACAATGCAAAAATAGTATAGTAGGAGAGAGACCATTTTCATATGTTCAATCAATGTTGAAATTTGATGGCCACCATTTCTTGTCAAATACAAAATTCAAAACGACCAAATATTTTCACTTCCATTTAATTTATGTTCAAACAAATTTAAATAATGTTGAACATAAAACGTTGAAAATAAATGGGTATTTACCTCTAAGCTACCAAAAACTAAAGCTTAGAAAGAGATGCACTAACCCTAGATGTGGAATTTTTTTTCAAGATGATTCTTGGGCTCTCAATATTCTAATTTCTTTTTCCTACCCACTTAGTGTATTGAAAATTAAGCAAAATTACTCTATTGGAGCCAATTATCAAGGTTCACTTTCCCCTTTACGATGTGGAGTTGGATGAATCTTATACTCAAGTGATAATAACTTTTTTAGATTGAAGGTTGGGCTAGGATGGGGGACAAATAATTTGGCTAAGTTATTTGCTTTAAAATTATTACTTGTGCTTGCTATAGGGATATCATTTCGGTTTTGCTATCTTGTTCATAATGATGGATAACAATAATTTAAAACATGGGTTTCTCGATACTACATAATAGTTTTGTTAGATTGATAATTTAATATGATTTATTGAACATTATTTTTTTTTCGAATTCCCAAATTAATGAAATTTGGCGTGCATATTCTAATGTTAATGGGATTGATTAACTTGTCTTTTTTAATTCTTTATAATTTTTTAAACCTAAAGGAAGGGACTAAGTTGCATGCAGCTCTTGTTTCTATCATGGTACAATTATTAATCATCACAACATTATAAAAACAAAAAAGTAAAGTAGATGCGAAGGGACATTAATGTTTTAAAATTTGGTTTGAAAGTGACAATTTTTTCTATCATGGTACAATTATTAATCATCACAACATTATAAAAACAAAAAGTAAAGTAGATGCGATGAAGTGAAATAGATGAGAGAATCTTCCTCATCATAAAAATGTCCACTTTTCATATAGAAATATTTTGCATCATATATAAAGTAGTTATAACTGAACATATTAGGGAAAAAATCCATTTAATAATTTTTTGGAACAATAGCTGATAGAAAACCAAAATTGTACACTTTGATTCTGAAGGAATAGCAAATGTAGTACTTTTCACTATGAAAAAAAAAACAAAAAGTAAAGTAGATGTGATGAAGTGAAATAAATAGTAGTGAAATAGATGGAGAATCTCCCTCATCATAAAAATGGCCACTTTTCATATAGAAATCTTTTGCATCATATATAAAGTAGTGAAGAAGTAGAATATAACAGATTTATAAGTATGTGGTACAATCTGTTGATTAAAGCCTTTCAACTTGTTTGGTAAAAATCCATAATTATAAACAGGGTGTGTAAGTAGAGGTTGTTTATTTTGTGGTCTTTCTATTGATTAAATCCTTTCAACTTGTTTAGTAAAAATCCATACTTATAAACAAGGTAAGTAGAGGTTGTTTATTTTGTGGTCTAAGAAGTAGCTACTAGGAAGTGTGAAGCCTATACAAGTTCATCCCACATATTTATTTATTTATTGACTTAATGGGTATGCATAGCATGTATAGAAACAATTAAACCTAAGAATAACCCCAAGGTTCTCTACTAATATGGAGCCTGAGTTGTGAACTTAAATATAAAGCAAACAAATGCATATGAGATATGAAGGTAGTTTAAATGATGTAAGAAAATCGAAGCCTCAATTGAAAGACGGTTAAGACTTACAAGAAAGGATGAGTTCATCAAACATAAAATTAAATCATTCTCAGTACATGGAATTACTAAAATCTAGAAAGATGCATTTAAGGTTGAGAAAGTAGATATGATTAACCCATTAGTGTTTAGGCTTTACTTGCACTCTCCAAGTGTTAAAAATATCCATTTTACAACCTAACTATTTCTATTTTCATTTTAAAGGAAGCTCATGTTAATTTTCCATGCTCTTAGAATAAAATTAAACATTAAGATAGTCTTATAGTGGATAACTTACTCTGAAGTAACAAATAGGCTCTTTGCAACACATATTGATGGAAGATGGACTCCAACCAACCAACCATATGCACACTCTTTATAATGCATATACTCTTTGTCACATAGGCCACACCCCAACCAATGATATTAATCAATAAGGGAGAAATCCTACACGTTGTCTCTATTTCCTCTCATTCAAACCAATTCTGAAGCTCTTATGCAAATAATTAACACTACAACCCATATTAGAAACACCAATCATATTTCAACCTACGATTCTCTTTCCTCCTTGGCCTAAAGAACACAAGGAATGGGATACCCTTCTATTCTAAACAATCCCTCAAGCTATCCCACTTCCGTCTAGTTGTCCAACGTAGACTAGCTAAGAAATATCTAATGCTGGGAACCAAGGAATTTAGCTATAAATGATGGCTTCATTTCTCTTCAACACTCATTCATTATTAATAGTCAAAGTTGGTTAGGCCATATTTCTTGTTAGCGAAAGCTCCTTTGTCACTCATAGTTCCTATCAATCATTGCTCCTTTGTCAATCATAGTTTCTAGCAATAAAAGTTCCTTTAGATCGATCATAGTTCATATTGGTCAGAGTTTCTATTGGTTAAAGTTCCTATGGGTCAAAGTTCCTATGTGGCTAGAGTTATTATGGGTCAAATTTCTTGTTGGTTAGTGTTCCTGTTGATCAAAGTTCCTATGTGGCTAAAGTTTCCTTGGTCAATGTTCAGAAATTAATTTTGATGTAGGAGCTATGATGAAATAAATAATTTTGGTAATGTGTTTGCTTCATAGTTCATGTTGGTCAAAATTCCAATCAGCCAGAGTTTCAATGGTCACTCATAGTATGTAATGATCTTTTGCAAAGGGACAAATTGTTGTCCCTTTATCCTACACCCTTTTTCTTTATACAAATATTATACAAATAATAAATATGTACAAATAGACAAGCAATTACCTTATTGCAACCGCCTTGCATGTTATAGTTGTGAAGAAAAGACCACATTATTAAGGGGTTGACAATTTTATTGTATACATTTAATTTATTCTCAAACTTGTATATTGTTTTACTTCCCTTTATTCCTTGGTGCAACAACATGACACCGTGACAGTCTATAAGTTGGAGTCAGTGGAATGATAATGTAAAATAATATTTATGAACTTTATTGTTTATCACTAGAATCTTATGAAGCCTTGAACAAACTAGGTATGTAGTTTCTCAACATTCATTCAAAAGGAAATGGGAATAAAAAATCACACAACGAAGGCAGGCTAACAACAAGGGCTTATAAAATAGCAATTTTATGTTGAAGCTAGATGACTAACAAAAAAATGGCATTTCTTATGTATGTATGTTCAACATTCAGTGTAATGAGGATTTTTTTTTTAGAGGATAGAACTGGAGATATTGAATTAGTAAATATTGAAACATAGATATATTTTAGATCACCATCTTTGTCAAAGAAAACTTTAGAGACATAACTTCAATTGTTGTCTTGCACACCTTAATTGACCACAACCTTCATCTTTTGCAACACTACTATTCAACAAAAAGATACCAAAATATATCTTGCATTTCATATAGGGCTCTCTTTTGTATATATATATATATATATTGCAATTTTCAAATTGCAATGAGTTAACAACATAGTTGTAATTGTTAATGATAAAATTGCAACTATTTCACATACATGTCAATCCTTTTGATGGCATAATGATGTAATACTATGTAATGTATTCCTCTTTTGATGTGATAGAAATGGCATTAACTCGTTTGGACAAGTTTATTCTGGTGAGGGGTTACAACATTTTGACGCCTATACAAAGTCCCATAACTATTCAACCAACACTTTAGTGTGTTCAACAATGTTACCTCAATGTTTTTGTGACACTCTACTCACACAAAAAAACAAAAACATATACATTGAGTACTTTCAACATTGTTATAATGTTCGTAATTGATTCAAAGACCAACAATAAGTCACAAAATAATTGATTTTGATTAGAATGACATGTGACCACCATAACGGGTCAGAAGTTTTTCGATGAAGCTTCAAAAGATTGACATTGTATTACAAAAATGTGAAGGAGAAGAACATAAATTAATGATAACAACTATCATAAATTGATGATAACAACTACCATATTTAAAAATATAGTTAAATAATGCAAATAATATTTATAATATTCAAAGGATCTTCCTATATGAAACCATGTTTATGTTATGATAAAGAAATGATACACTGCAAAGTTTTAGATAATTGTTTTTATATTTTCAATGTGGCTGGGCATTATTCTACAGACCCACTTGGATTCCATCATACTTTTGTCTGACACTTGGTTCTGGGATTCAACCGTTTTAAATCTTAAAAAATGGAATCCATTCTTCGATTCCAGGACAGCGAAGAGCTCCTACAAGCCCATCTGGGTTAAGTTTCTGGGCCTCCCTCTAGAACTTTGGACCGAGGACATCCTTTCACGTCTCGTCAACCTACTTGGTACCTTCCTCAAAGCCGATATGGGTTTTCTATCTACTGGTTTTATGTCGGTTGTGAGGGCTTACCGGAGGAGAGTAAAATCTCTGTCAGGGGTCGCATATGGACTCAAAGAGTGGACTACTAGGACATACCCTTTTGGTGCAATTGCTGTCACTGCTATGGCCATATTGCACGACACTGTAAAAAGGGTTTTCAGAGACATATATGGATGAAGAAACATTCTACTAATAAGCCAACGATGCCTCATATGAACAAATCGACCTCCCTGGCTGAGGGGTTCATGTCTGCATCGGTCAATATAGGTATGTTTGACAACCCATTGGTTACTGCTGAATCACCCTCGAAGTTTTTGAATGGTGATGCTGGAATCCGAAACTCTTCCCTCCTTGCATCCCCGCCACGACCCACACCTCCATCCATCAAAACTATCCCACCATTGAAACCCCTGACCCCTTTTTATCATTCTATCTTTACCCCTGCAGTATGGGAGTCGACCTCCCTGCTAGGGTATCGACTCTTGGACTCACAGCCTACCCTGCCTTTGAATGTGTCCACATCCACTAACAACCCTAGCCTGTCATCCTCTAATGACTCACCTCCCAAGTCCTTTTCTGATAAATTAGGCACCCTAGACACCATTTCCACTGCTCCACTGAACCACCCATTAGGGTATTTTCTCCGATCTACCTCCTCCAGAACGAACCCAACTCTCGGCCTTGGACCCATTAAGGGTTTTGTACCTATCAACAGAAGAATTTGCGGTCGAAGATCCATCATGGATGCAGCTAGGGCACAGGCCTTCCTGGACATCTGCTCCGAAAAACAAAGGAGCCTTCGTGGGGCACTTAGAGCGGGCATGCCCGTGAAGGTTTATCCGTGATGCTCTATTTATCTTTAAACATTCGTGGGTTTGGTCTACCCACAAAGTGACTTTCCCTTCGCAGGTTGATCGTTGTCTATAGTCCCCAGGTTCTTTTTCTTCAAGAAAGTATGTCTATTGGCGACTCGATTCTCACGGTTCTGCGCTCTCTTATTCCGGGTTGGTCTTTTATCTGCACTGATGTAGATGGGAGATCTGGAGGTCTCATTACGAGCTGGTTATCATCCCGCTTCCTCCTTCTTAATTCATGGGCCAAGCGGTTGGTTCTCGGCTCGGTTTTGTTCTCAAGGGAGACTGGTTCTGCATTCTTGATGGTTAATGTATATGGCCCTTACACCCTGAGGGAGGACTTTTGGAATAATATTCTCATTAACAGCTTATTAAAGGTTGATAGGTTAATCATTGGTGGTGATCTCAACTTCACTATGGGGGTTGCTGAGATTTGGGGTTCTCAAGATGTCAGGGACCCTTTGTCCGAATTTTTCAGTGCCCTTCTCTCTTCCAAATCGCTCATCGACCTGCCACCAGTAATGATGCGCCCTACATGGAGAAATATGAGGGTTGGCAATGCCCATATAACAAAACGTTTAGACCGTTTTCTTGTTAATCCTATCACTTTACATTCTGCTACTCTGGTTCGTCAATGGATTGGTTCTAGGGGTGACTCAAACCATCATCCCATCCTCTTGGAACTCTACCTTACTCCAAAGAAGCCTGCTCGTCCATTTAATTTTGATGACAGATGGATAAAGGACTCAGAATTCAATGATATGGTTGTTAAGGAATGGAAGCCATATGACCCGAGTGCACCATTCTCAGCGACCACTCAATTCAACTCCAATCTTACTCATTTGAAACAGGTTACGATCCCATGGGTTTAGAGGAGAAAACATGAGTTAGATGTTGAACTAATTCATATCGAATCGGAATTGTCTATATTTCATTATGATCATCCTACGGGATACTCTATTGCTGCTCAAAACTGGACATTCTTTCATTGGAAAGACGTAGGAAGGCGATTCTGATGGACAACAAAGCCTTTGCCCGATTGAAAAGTAGGGCCCTTTGTATTGAGGAAGGTGATTCCAACTCAAAGTTTTTCCACAATCATATCAAACATAGGCAATATGTAAATTCTATCTGGGAAATGAAGGACGAGGATGGAAATTTACAAATTGGTTATCAAAACCTTATCACTTTGGGCACTAGGCATTTCAAAAATGTTTATGAACAACCCTGGGATGTTCCGATGGCACAAATGATGAGTATTTTGGAGGGTTATCCCTATATGGTTTCAGACAATTATTGGATTGCCGTCATTGATCCTGTTGACATTCAAGAGGTTAGGGTAGCACTTGCACAACTCCAACACGATAAGAGCCCCGGGCTCGACGGATGGGTTACTGAATTTTTCTTAGCCTTTATGGTTTTATTTGAAAATGACATACCTGCTGTGGTGGAAGAATCCAGGATCAAGCAGGTGGAAGAATCCAGGATCCATGGAAGGATTTTGGTAGCCAGCAATGCTACCTTCATAGCATTGATCCCCAAAACTGAAAAATGGCCAATCCTTTGTAGAATACAGATCCATTTCATTGTGTAATACCTTTTATAAGATCATTGCAAAGGTTTTGGCAAATAGGATCAAGGGCATCCTATCAACTAGGATCTCCATGGAACAAAATGCCTCCTTGAAAGGTAGACTTATTCATGATGCAATCGGTATAGCACAGCAGGTCCTCCATACGGCTAAGACCAAAAAGAAATCAACTGCAGTCCTGAAGATTGATTTGCGCAGGGCATATGACCATGTTAACTGGACCTATCTACGCTTGGCACTATTTCAGGTTGGTTTCCCTTTAAATACTGTAAATTGGATCATGGCTTCTGTTACCTTTGTATCCTTTGCTGTTCTCATCAATGCATCTACTGCTACGTTTTTCCAATCGGAGAGGGGGCTTCGTCAGGGTTGTCCCCTAGCTCCTTTATTATTCCTTTTGGTGGTGGAAGGTCTCAGCTATGCACTACACAAGGCAAGGCAAAGGAGGGTTTTCATTGGTTTCCGCTTCACAGATAGTTTGGTCCTCTCTCATGTCCTCTTCGTGGATGACATTTTGATTTTTAACAATAGATCCCAAGGTGATCTGCTATGCCTAAATGAGATTCTGAATTCTTACACAAGGGCCACATGTATGACTATCAACTCAACAAAATCTACCATTTATTTCATACACATTGATAATCATTTGATGGACTTGTCCACAAGGATTTCTCTTATGCCATTGTGGATGTTGAGGAAGGATTTCCATACCTGGGTTTCAACATCTGACCTACTTCATATGGCGTTAAAGATTGGAACTGGATGATAGATCGTATTGAAAGAAAGATTCAATTGTGGTGCAATTAGTGGCTGTCCAAAGGTGGATGCCTCATCCTCATCAAGTTGATATTGGAGGCCATACATGTATATTGGTTATCCATGGCATATGTACCTGTCAGCACGCTCAATACCATTCAAAGGATTTGCAGTAACTTTCTCTGGAAGGGGAGTAATGAAAACTCTCTTCACTGGATTTCATGGGAGCTGGTTACTCTGCCCAAGGCTTGGGGCAGTTTGGGTATCAAACAATTGGCCTCTTTCAGAAAGGATCTCATTTCAAAGAATCTATGGTGCCTCATTAACTGCAACAATCTATGGACCAAGGTTATCAATCATAAATATATTAAACCCCTGTCTGCTAAGGATTGGATTCACATTGGGGACAACTATAATCGTTTGTCTTCTCAGATGTGGGGGGCTACCATTTCCACCATCAACATCATTAAAATGGCCTTCAATGGAATGTCGGTGATGGCCGTTGCATTCGCATGGGTATTGATCCATGGGTGGGATGTGGAGATGCGTACAGACTTCCTTACAATATGATTGACAGGTTGCAACAGGATGGTGTTTACTATCTCGCACATATTGATGATCCGGGAACCACAGATATCCATCATCAAGGCTGGGTGAGTGCAACACATTTCCACTTTATGGGTGAGGAATTGGAAATATGGACGATTTTTATAGGATTTAAAACATTGCTCCATTCGTCTCACACCAAAACCTGATGATTTGCTTTGGTCTCACAATCCGATGGGAGGTTCATATAGCTGCTCCATTGGATATAGTATTACACGTAGGATCGCACCAAACCTGGAGCTGCACTGCTGGCATGATGTGATTTGGAAAATCCCCTGCCCACTAAAGATTATCATCTTCTTGTGGGTTGATTTGCATGGCCGTATTCCTGTATGGGACAGGCTACAATGCATGATTTATGATGGTCCAGGCCGTTGCCCATTATGCAGGATACAAATTGAATCTATCAACCATCTACTAATTGATTGCTCATATATACAAACAGTCTAGGAGGTTGTTCAACGGGGCACGGGATGCAGACACCCATGGATGGGCTCCACCCTTCCTGAGGCATTACAACGATGGGTATGTCTAGCACTAATGACATTTCATCCTGCTGTCCCTTTTGTTATTCTTTGGTATACTTGGAAGGCTAGGAACTCTACCATTTTCTAGGATGTCCACATACCTCCAAAAATTATAGATCTCCGATCTATGGGTATACTTTCGGCGGTCCCCATTGATCATGGAACCAATCTTCCTCGTAATGTCATGGAGGTTGATATCAACAGGGAGGATCCTTGGGGTTTCTTCGATGGAGCTACACAAGGGACCCCTACTTTCGGTGGTGCTAAATGGATATTATACCTATCTGAATCACATTGGTTCAAGTTCGCCGCCTCCATTGGTCAAAGTACCAACAATCGAGTTGAATTGATGGCATTAAAATTACTTTTTCATATTGCCATTGAGAAGGGAA
The DNA here is from genome assembly GCA_027924585.1 of Larix kaempferi. NCBI lineage: Eukaryota > Viridiplantae > Streptophyta > Pinopsida > Pinales > Pinaceae > Larix > Larix kaempferi. The sequence goes on along the minus strand of BSBM01000451.1, from coordinate 3,116,210 downwards.
TACACTCCATCCAAGTCTTTGGAGACTCATCTCTCATCATTCAATGCATGAAGGAAATGTGGAAGCCCAAGAACATTACACTATCTATCTTTGAGGATGTCTACCGTCTGGCTAGATCCATCAACCAGATTTCTTTTTGCCATGTTTATAGAGAAAGGAATCAAGAGGTGGACAAACTTTCCAAAAAAGGTTGTCTCCTAGAGGATGGACAATGGCAGACATGGTCTCACGATCCTGGGATGCATTATGGCCCTGGGCCTATCCCTTTTTTATTTTCTGCTATATTTAGGACTTTTATTGGTTTTGGCTCGGAGCCACGAATTTTTGTTATGTCAACATATGAACCTGGTATGACCTTCTGAAGGTCTGAATATGGATGATTTTAATGGACTATTGCTGCTAGGATGCTAGTTGCATGCAGTTTTTGCAAGACCTTTGAGGTTGTGTAAAATGACTCTTCTTTAATATAAAGTAGATTCGCCTTTTTTTCTAAGGAAAAAAAAACCGCCAATAAATCAATGCGTAATTATTATTCTTTATACTATTTAAAATCATACAATGATTTCATGCTCATTTCGTATAACATAGATACAACATAAGCGTTGTTTACTCTCGATATCTAAGTATTTGGCCTTTGCTGTTAGGTCGAAGGTTTTCTCTATTCCAAACTCAAGAAAAGTAGGGCTTGTTGTCACTCTAGCTATTTCATGTAATACCCCAATTTTGACCCTTAGGAAATATTGGCTTCTAATGTAAATATTGTATACACACGATGTATGTTTCCCTAGTGTGGAGCTCAAGGCCAAGGCCCCACTAGTTTATGCTTGGATTTTATTTAAATTAGACATGCTTGATATTTTGTTACCCACGTGCTATTAAGCCATGGGATATTGTAAATTGATGTAAATATTTAATATTGAAATAAAATACCAAAACTGACTACGGAGGTAACGAATGAGAAGGGGCCACGTGTATCCACTAGGGAGTGGTGAGGGGGCTATGGGGCTAAACCCTAGGCTGCCATATGTCATTATGAGAACCCATTGACTTTCCTAGATGACATTTATGCCTGTTGTAAGGAAGTGGTTGAGATGGCAGCCCATGGCTTCAATGGAGCATGGGTAGCCCAGAAATTCGTATGGGTAGTTATGAGCTCTGTTTTCTTGTACAAGAAGTCACTCAACCTCATGGGAGGTGGCTTCATTCTCATCCCCATTCCACTATGGAGGGAGCTAGCATCATCATCCATCCAAAAACGAGTTTCTAGCAGGGAGAGAACCATAAATCGCGACCTTGAGAGAACCCACGTTTTGGGAAGCCAAAAACGTCAAGATTTGGTATTGGACAGTGAAATCCAATGGGGGAATCCATTGGGATGAACCTTGGGGCGAATTTGGGAGCATTAGCTATCCTGAAATCAATAGGAAAACCCAGTTTTTGCACCTCAGAAAACCAGTGACGGATTTGAGTTATTTGGTGAGCAGAATGGTGAGAAATCAAGTTGGGAATGACTATGCAGAGGTTGGGTATGCTTGATAAACCCAGTGAAGGCTAGGATCCCAAGGATTAGCAGCTGGACCTTTCTATGCCCATCCTGAAGAGCACTGGAGGGAAGAGTTTCCTGAGGGATTGTGTAATAGAGAAGGGGATCTTCCTTGTGTTGGATGTGGTAGGTAATGTGGGTGCCTGACTGTTGAGTTCACTTGAGATGCCTGTAGCTCTGTGGTTGAGCTCACTGGCTTAGCGTTACCCTCCTCTATCTTCTTGTATGCTTGATAAACCCAACGGTGTGTTGGCTTAGCATAGTTGATGACCGGAACCATGGCTGTGAGTGAGCCCAGCTAGTTCTTCCTTAGTGGATACACAGCCCAGGTCGGGGGTGATCTCTCAGCTGAAAGAATAGAGGCTGGATAGAGATCTATGGTTGGGAGGAACGTTGCCCTCACGTAGCCAGTCATTGGACATTTACTCTTCAAAATAAGTGTTCTCTGTACTATAAATTATTTGCATTTTGTGTTCTGTAATATGTTAAATTGTCCATGTTTAATGAAGTGAATTGATTATCTTAATTTGGAATCTATGCATGGCATTGTAACAAGATTGAGTCTCTATATGCTGAATCATCCTCTGCTGTGATATATATATATATATATGATAAGCATTACAGTTTGTGTGCTTGCTAGAATGTTTATTCCGCTGTGTTTATTTGAAGTATGAGTCTGCACACAAGAAGTTTTTAATTGTTATGAATGTATGAGTAAGAAAAAAATATTGGGGCTAAGTTTGCCAAAAGCCCGGTAGTTTGGTTAACATTTCCTTCCTCGCCCCGAAATTGATGGAAGGGGACGTTACATTTCACCCAAAGTTTTTTAAATTTGGGTGATTCTAATTCCATCAATTATTGAGTGACCAAAACTCAAACCTAACTATATGGAAAGGTAGTTGTGTTCTTACATAATTTATGATTTTTTATCTACATTTCGAAAGTATCTCATGGTGCACTATAATATTTAAAATTTTATGTAGCATATTCTTTTCAAATAAGTGATTCCACAAATTTTATGAATTGATGTATTAGTGATTGTAATAATAGGAGAATTGTATTTCACAACAACATACTATTAACATGACAATAATCAAAAATAAAATCCTCAACTCATATATCTCTAGCATAATGATTGATTGCCTGCAGTGTGAATATGCATATTGTTAAACTTTCCTTGTCTTTCTATGAAAATATACCAAAAGATCTCATTGGAAGCTTTCCACAGTTCCCCTTTTACATGTCTTATTAAAAATACCCCCTGCTAAGTTGGATATGCCTAAAAATCTATGTGTCTTGGCATTGTTTTTATGACATAAATACCTCTTTATACACAAAATAGATCCCACATTGGTTGAGAGGCGTGACCCCCAGCATTTCCAATATATCCTACTTCTTATACTAATAAAAGCATCTACAAGAGAGCACAATTAAAAGTTTTGTTATGTGAGTTATTCATTGTTGTTAATTTGAACCAAATAGTTGCAAGTCAACATTTTGTTTTGATTTACTAAGCTATATACTACTTACATTTTCAACATATGGAATATAAAATTTCCACATGTGATTTGAGTTTTTTTGCATTGCTTTCCAAGATTGGCAAGGAATACTTGCATTTTGTGATGCATGATCTTATAAAAAGTATGGGAAGAACCATTTGTAATAGAGTTTGATCTCTAGGTAAAACGTTTTATTAAATGAAATTTCTCTACCAGACATATATTAAGCATTTATGAGCAAAATAAAAAATAAATGGAATTGCTCTATCAGACTGTATATATTTAGCATCCATGATCAACCCACATCTACGTAGAAAAATATTTCCAAAACCAATAGATAAAGTCAAAGCCTTGTGATATCTAGAAATGATAAGATGCTCAAATATGGTTTTTCTATAGGAAGGAATTTGGAAATCTCAAAGTCAAAATCCTATAAATCATATGGATTTTGCATTTTATGGACTTCCTATGGGATTTTCTAAACTAGAATATATGGCATGTTTAACTGCAAATCATTCTAACCCCATATATAATTGTCCAGACTAGATGATAAATTTACATTGAATAATAAACATGACTAGGTACAAAATTCCATACAATCCTATACTCAGTTGTGATTGCAATACCATTGAATAGCAAAGCATGAAGAATAATGCACTAAACAAGAATTTTAACTCTAGGAAGGCATATGATAATATTGTAATATAACTGGGGGAGGCAAGTGTGGGGGGGGGATCCTCTTAGATCCTAGAGGAAATATTATATTAAATTTTGAGTGGGGAATCGCGAAAGCTGGAGTAACATTGTTAGGATATTCCTATACTCCATCCTAGTCCCACCAATATTTTGATCATTTACATTTTCAGTCATGCATGCACTTTTAGGGTTTGCATGCATTTTAGGGTTTGCATGCATCCCAGTCATCAGTCCAACACCTAGCCCTCAGTTAGCCATCCCCCAGGAGCTTCTCACTATTCAGTTTTAGCCCTCCAGTTGCTTAATGCGCTCTTATTCCTTGATTTTAGGAAGCAACTCACCCTTCTTCACCTACCAGTCCAGTTGTCTTCAGTTTACACTCAGTTACACCTACCAGACTCAGTTTGACTGATGGTTGACAGTTACTTGAGCATGGATGACTCCACTGATGATGATGAAGACTTCCAGTTGTGCTCCGATGATCATTAGGACACCGAGTTGTGCTCCAATGACACTCTATTGATATTATGATCACTCTGAGAGGATAATTCGAATTGCCACCTTAGGTATTCGAATCCTCTCTACCATTGTACTATTTATTTGTCCATATTGTGATTAATTAACTAGTGTGTGTGAATTATTATTGCTTCTATCCGAGTTCTACTGTACCATATTATTCTGTTGCTCATTATACTGTATTGTTCACTCTTCTTCTATTTTCCTACTTAATCATAATTACTCTTGTGAGGTATACATCATCTCTTAGGTCTGCTGTGAGGATTTTCACAAACATCTGGTTTACACTAGTAAAGATATCCAATTGAATAACTCGATAGAAAAGAATTCCATGTCAAAATATAAATGATTATGAAATATGAATTGATGATATTACATTTACAAAATATGTTGGCTTTTTATAAATCCCTTCATGCCTTTTCAACATAAAGGATACACCCTTTGCTTATAATTAATTAGTTATATATATATTAGTGTTTATAATTTATTATTTATGATTATTTATGGTTATTTATTATTTAGGTTTATTTATTTATTTAATGTTTATTTTTATGTTCATAACATTGTCTTCCTTTTTAGAAAGGCTTTGTCCTCAAAGCAATTTGAAAAACTCTTTATGTCTTTGCTCTGTAATGTCATCGCATCATTGAATTTTTGGTAGTACTTGATGACACATGACGATATTAGATTTTGAGTGCTGAACAAAACCTTCGATATGTAGAAGGATCAATCCATCCTAAATCGATTCGATGTTGAACATTGTGCTTCCTTAGTGAATTGACATCATGGGCTTTGAGTGCATTGGTATCAATATCGTTCGTTAGTGGTTCATGATGTTTAGGACATCTGCTTCTATGATTGGGATGTCGATAGGGAATTATTATAACGTTATCTATCTTGATAACATTTGTAGTGTTTTTTGGTTTTAACTTTTGCATATGCTTTCCTTCACTGGCTTAACATCTTGAGCGGTGATCTGAACTGGATCTGTAATGGTGCTTTTTTATGAGTTCTCGACTCGTATCTTGGATGATGTCACTACTTCAATAGTTTCAATCATTGTTTCCTTGTCGACCTTTGGTTCTTTGTTGAACATCTTAAGTTTTTCCTTAAGATCTTGACTTTCTTCTTCTTTTTCCAGTAGTTTCCCTTCAATATCTTCATTGTATCATTCCGATTTTTGCATATTTTTTAAGTTTCTAATTTTTGTAAGTAGAATTTTGTTATGGTTCTTTAGTCGAAATATTTCTTCAGTATGGTTTAATAATGTTTTGTTGACCTTAGTAATCGCTAACATGTAATCTTTTTTGTTGTCATTGTTTTGCTGTTTGATTTTTTCCATTTGTTGTTGACGACGACAGTTTTCTGATTCTTGATCTTCTAATTTTTTTTTGGATTTGCGCAAGTTCCTCATCCTTCTCATTCAAGAGGGTGTTCAAGCATGTAACTTCTTCTTCTAGATATTCCGTTGTATTTGATGAAGGGACTCTCCACGATGAGCTATGTATTGTTATTTTCTTTTTTCTCATGAAAGAAGGTCATGACTTTCATTTATGCATTGAAGGTGAGTGTATCCAATGTTTCCAACCAGCTAGAACCTAACATTATGTTAGTAGTACCCTCATTTATATTTGCAACGGTGAATTCCGATGTAAGATTATAACTACCAATCTGTAAGTCTAGTTTCTTTATTTTCTCTTCGTTCCTCTCATTCTTCTCTATATCTGCTTCTAGAACATGTAGTTGATTAGCAAGATCAACATTAATAAATTTTTCTTTATTATTTGGACCGATGTTAATAAAGCTTTCATAAAATGTTGCAATAACTTCTAACATCGTCATCGGCATTTTCGATGGAACATCCACGAATCTTTTCTCGGGAGTAATATTTGTCTCTTCCATTTTGATTTTTTTTCTTAACACTTTTTTACTTCTTTTACTTCTTTGTTTTTACTTTTCCTTTTCTTTCTATATTTTCTTTTCTTTTTACTTCTTTTACTTCTTTGTTTTGACTTTTCTTTTTCTTTCCATATTTTATTTTATTTTTACTTCTTTAACTTCTTTGTTTTTACTTTACTTTTTTTACTTCTTCTTTTTTTCCTTCTTGGTCAAAGACCACAATTTTAGGGAAACCCCAGGATAATGGTTAAAAACCACAATATGGGAAAAGGCCTAGATCATGAACGTAGCTCTCATACCAATGGAGTAAACCAAATCTGGTTTACACTAGTAAAGCTATCCAAATGAATAACCCGATAGAAAATAATTCCATGTTGAAATATAAATTATTATGAAATATGAATTGATGATGTTACATTTGCAAAATATGTTGTTTTTTATAAATCCCTTCGTGCCTTTTCAACATAAAGGACACACCCTTTCCTTATAATTAATTAGTTATATATATATTAGTGTTTATAATTTATAATTTATGATTATTTATGGTTATTTATTTATGATTATTAATTATTTAGGTTTATTTATTTATTTAATGTTTATTTTTATGTTCATAACAAAATCTACCAATAATTAGCAGAGCATCATGCCATTTATCTAGGAATTGCAAATGTCATTCATCTTGGAATTCAATCTGACATGATCATTGGGGACTCTCTTTTAATCACAAGTCAAGCAAGGAACATATTGGAATTAGCAGATAGAATTGCAAGGCAGCTCCAACAACAGATCAACGGGCTTCTATGAAAAATCCCTAATGCTCAGTTGATACATGTGAGATGAGAAAATAACAATAGCAGATGTCCTTGCAAATAAAGCTGACAAATTGGAAAAAGGGAGTTTGGTTAAAAATGGGGGCCAACTTACAACTTGTTGGATCCCCTAAGAGTTAATTATTTTGTAATTAATAATGGATCAGACTGCATTCAATACCAATCTATCAATCGTAGGTCTATCCAATTGTTGTTATATCTCTCGAAGTTTGGCCATTATGAAGCACATGTATTCATGCATGGAGAAGCAGTCGAGAAGCTTGGACACAAAGCTTCATTAGGAGCCAAGGAAATATATGCCATTCTTCCCCTTTAGTCGCATTGAAGGTGGGATTAACAACTGTGACATGAGAGGGAAGGTTGGTTCGGATTGCAAAATTCAAATGGTGTTTTTGGAGTTGGAGGAAGAAAATACCATCCCCTACGCTCTAGGGGAGTGGCACTCTGCTATGTTTGCTACGGAATGTGTAGAGGAAGGATTTTAAACTGTGGGCTTCATTCAACATTATGAAAGTACAACGGTCTCTCTCTCCTAGAGTTGGAAGGTTTAGGACACTGGAATTGAATTGTCTCATGTCGGTTTGGTGAGTAGGATGAAGTCAAAGGTAGATTGGGAAGCCAGGTTGCGGGAGCTCTTTAGGGGTATTAGGGATGTTTGCACGTAATTAAAAATATTCGCAATAATTTTAGATGGATGAAATTTCACAGCTAGAATGGGTTTTAGATGTTGTTAGTCAAATTAAAGTCCACAACTCCTGTATTGAGCACCACTTGGACGACACTTAAGGGAACATTCGGGTATATGTAGGTCATGTTGACACCATGATGAACACCTTGAATCATCACAAAGACCTATTGGTTACAAAACAGTCTCGATTCTCAGACTAGATGGGAAATAAATAAGAAGAGGAAGACTATCTTTGTTAACCCCTCGACCCTATCAACATTTCAAGCAATAAGGAAAACACAGAAGATAGTCATGAGCTGCATGAGGACAACGTAAAGGATAACCAAGAAATTGAATTAATGGAGAGTACGGAGAACACAAAAGACAACCATGAGCTGCATGAGGAGAACATCGAGGACAACCAAGAGAAACAAGTCATGGAAAGTGGTTATAGTACCACCTAATATAGTTCTTCTATGAATTCTTTTTGCACATTGCTATTAGGAAGACTATAATAGAGGTAAATAATGCTCAAATACCTCTAAAAATTTATTTTGGAAATTTTGTACAATTTTGCTGATACCTTCTTCAACATTTTACAAATACAAATCTACCTATTTTAGTTAAAACAAAATATTGTAACATAATTGGCTTTGACAGTTTGTACATGCATATGATGTTCTTTTATATTCTTCTCTAACATGCAATTCATGACCTATACCATGTTTAGAGAATCAAGCCAAGTTCTTACTTATTTTAATTTTTCATTTTTCCATGAATTTTTCATAAAAACCCCATTAAAAAATAATTTTTCATTTTTCATTAAAAATTAAGTTAATTAAGTTATTGTTTATAAAATTCTCAAGATCTTTAATAACATGATCAAAGACTGTATGTATCCATCTCAATAAATCTGAAACTACATCATATCGCAACCTTTAAATAATGCTTCACAAATATATACAAAATGAGAGAATGATTCGTTATGAAATTTTGACTTTCAATATAAACTTGAGGTCACATTATTTGAAAATAGAATTTTCATATCATTATTCTCAAGCAAATGCCCCTCCTATGGACACTTGATTTTATTTTGCATACAGAAAAAGAGCACACTTCCAAATTTAACTTCAATTCACAAAAAAGCAAATTATCACGAAATAAGGCATGGGAATGAAATATTGACCAAACACACACCAAAACCTAAATGACTATTGACTTGTTAACATCACACATGATCTACGTTAAAATTTAAAATTGAGCAAATTTTCAGGACTTTTGTGCAATCACAATCACTAACATAGAATTCAATGAATGAACTAGTGCAATCACATTAGTTTTCCTAAGAACTAACATAGCATTTAGTGAATAAACCAATGCGGTCACATGTGGGTTGTTCATCCAACTAGTGTGGGGATCCTTTTCATTAATGTTTTATTTGGGATAGACTTTAGCAAGATTAATGACATAAGATTTTTTTTCCTAGATGTCAAGAGAATCTATTAAGGCAAGAGAAATCTTTACCTCTCCATAAGAGATTCCTTTAGGCAAGATAAATCTTTACGTCTCCATAAGAGATTCCTTTGAGATCCTGAAAGGATAAATGGGCTTGAATCCAAGAGTCATAAGAGATTCCTTTGAGATCTTGAAAGGATAAATGGGCTTGAATCCAAGAGTCTCAATAAGGAAGAGAATTGTTAAATAAGATTTAGAGTGTTGCATTCATGGAAATATTTCCCATAAATATGATTCACTTGGTTGATTAAGTAAGGTATGTTGCGCTTTATTTGTGAAATTTGTGAAATTAATTTGAATGGACATTTTTTTATCATTTTAATTTTGAAAGCCATTTTTTTGTTTGTTGAATCTCCCTGACTTGCGGGAGTGGCCTTTGGTCTAAGAAATCATGACCTAAAGGAATCTAAGCTGTCAAAATCACCCGAGGATTGCACCCGACCTGGGACACACCAACCCTCAAATGGTTGTATTTTGGGTGTCTCCTCCCAACTAGCTCACCCCTAAGGGGAGTCAAACCTGGATGCCCATGCTAATGAGACCCACACATTAACCAATTAAGTTAGCGATAATTGTCTTTGAAAGCCATATTTCAAATGGTAAGGAGAAGGAGAATTTCAAGAACAATGTGTAAGATAATTTATAATCTAGAATAAATAACTATTAGGTTAAAAGTAATTAGAGAGTTATTGTGTTTGGTGACTATTATCCAATGCTAATTAATTTCATTAACGATGTGTTGGGACATTGATACTTCATAGTATTTTTAGGTTAATCATAAATATTTAATTAAATATGACCATGGAAGGTCATGGAAACATTATTTATGGATAATGATGTGAAGATAAAGTTACTAGTATAACAATTTTACAAAGTAAAGTAAGGAAAATGGGTATTATGCACCATGATGCATGTTAATTGTGAAAATTCAAAGACATTGTATTTTGCTCATTTACTTATATTCTAATGATTACATTGGCAAATCTTATGCCATCATCATAATTTTTGGGAATCATGATAAGTTTTACACTTTGAAGAATAAGATCATTAACACAAATAGATTCAATTACAGTTTGTCAAGCAACTAGGGACATGTTCACAAGATATGTAGTCTATTTTAAGATGAACATAAATAAATGAAAAGCAAGAGAAATCTAATAGAGTGAAGTAGAACTACTTTAACATGATGATATTAATCGTTTTGGAACTTTTAGAACTCAAGGATTGCATGCCCTCTTAGGGCCATGCTAAGAAGCATGGGTTTGACATGGGTTGGGCTTCGACATGAGGCTTTCCAGTTGGGTTTGTAGTATCACTTCAAACAACGTGAGGCTTGGTTGGGTTTGCAATATTACTTCAAATTTTTATCACTGCCAATGCTATTTCTTAATTTTTCAAATTTCATAGAATTGGCCCTCCTCATGCCAAATTTTAGTTATAAATTAAACATAGTTTGAAGTTCATCTATATTTGAATTAAATTTATCCTATTATAGTTGATTGAATCATGATCCAAATGAGCATAAATTCAATATGAAATTTAGCTCAAATTGTTATTGGTAGAGTCCCCATTGTAGTTATCAATAATATGTATGGAAGGGCCATGATGAGTCAATATTGAACCCAATGGATCCTAGCAAGCACCAACTTGCCCAAGTATGGGTCCCCAGTACGCAGGCCTTGACATTTATTTAGCGAAGCTAAAATGGTTTATTTTTCTTCTCAATAGCAAACAAGATGAACTTAAGAACACTAAATCTATTCATGCATACTATGTTTCTTCTTAATAATAGGTAAAATGAAATTTGTGCATACATTATGTGTGCTAGGGAGATTGATAATAGGGTTGAATGCACTTTGAGAAAAACTCCCTATTTTCTCTTGGTTAATGAATCGACATATTAGTGGGTAGTTGGTTTTAAGCAGTTTCCAGTGTAAGTAATTTGTTTTAAGTAGTTACCAGAGTAAGGTGAAGAGAAGGAGAAGAAAAGAGACTTCTGGTTCAAGTGAGGAAGATGTAGACCGAGTTGAAACCCTTGTGGCTTTTCTTGTCTCCAACTTACTTTGATTTTTCATATAGTGGCCTAACAGATTGCCAAATTCTCCATATGGGAGATTGTAAAGGGTGCATGGGGGTTACCAATTGGAAGGTGGTGGAGGGCGCTAGCATCTCACTTGACAGACACCAATCAACTACAATGTCAAACACATCGAGTGTAGTGTTAGATAACGTGCATGTATTTTCCGAGTAGGTTAAAAGAAATAAAAGAATGAAGCCACTTCTTTTTTTTACCAGTTTGTCTGTGACTTGCGAGACTAGCCTATGGTCTAAGAAATCGTGACCCATGGTCATCTAAGCCATCAAAATCACCCGAGGATTACAATCTTCCTAAACCACACCAACCCTTAGCAGGGATGAATTTTAAAGGCCTCCTCTTAACTACCTTGTGAAATTTGAACTCGGGTTGCCATGCAGAATGAGATCCATCAAAACCAACCATGCTAGTAATATTTCACAAATAAAATGACTTATTTTTAATACACTATTATTTATATCTTAATATAGTGCCACTTATATCATCAACATTAATTAACATTGTATTTATCTCTTTTTAAATACTTGTACTTGTAAATAAATTTTCTACTCTAACAAATATGCCATACACCAAGGCTAAATTAGGTTAAGTCAGCCACATCATGAAGTCTAAACTAATCATAAATCAAATAATTCAATTCACAAAATTCAAAAAATAATTTTAATTTTTAAAGAAATTGAATTAATATTTTTTTATTTATTGAACTTTAACAAATTTAAAACAAAAAGTTTGAATTGTACAAGAATCCTTGGCTTGATAATTTTTTTCTTCTTATATTGGAATCTTAGATTGGAAGACCAGAGTACCTTAAACATCAAGCAACCACAAATAATATTTATTAAAAAGCTTACTTTCATAAAAATTATTATATTATGTATGCTATATTTAAAAAGATGAAAATTTATGAATAAATCTATATATTATTAAAGAATGGAAAATTACTAAGAAAACATATCCATCATCAATAAATATTTATATGAAATATATTTTAGCATGTTAAAATAAATAATTATATTAAAAAATATATATTTATATTAAATATCTTTTAGAATGTTAAAATATCTTTTTCTATTGTTTTTGATACCTATTTAACATTATCTACTACTGTCACTAGCATGATAATTTGGGTAGCACAAGCTCACTAGGGTTTTCATTCTTGTAGATTCTATCTCTCGCCATGGCTTCCTGTGGGGGCGGTTCTCCGCCGCCCTCCTCTTCCTCTCCCCCACCTGAAGTTGAAGCTTTCAATCGCCTGATCTCTTCGCAAGGAAATAAAACAAACGAAGGTGCTCCACCTAAGTGTGTCAAGAAACTGGACGATATCCCTGAGGCCACACTCCCTCCAGAGTAAACTATTTGGATAGAATTATCTCTAGCAGATCACTCTCTGGTTGGTCAGTTTACCGGACTGTGGCTGTCTCCGAAAACCACGGATAACTAGGTCCAAAGGAACTAGCAACCCCTGATCTCTCAGAATGTCGTCACCTACTCTATGGGAAGAGGGTTCTTCTTATTTTATTTTGTCTCTAAAGAAGATCGAGATCTCATTTTTGGAAATGGCCCCTATTTTATGGGATGACAAGGGTTATATATGAATCGGTGGACTCCCGGCTTTGATCCAGCCGCGGATATACCTAAATCCGTCCCAGTTTGGGTCCTCTTGTTGAATCTTCCAATACACTACTGGAACCCTGATTTGTTGAAGTCAATAGGAAATGACCTCGGTCGGTATATAGACAAAATAGAACCTAAGGACCAATATGCGTGGGCTCGAATATGTGTGGAAGTAGATCTGGAAGCTGGTCTGCCAGAAGCCATCAAGTTAACAGTGGGGACCTGGTCACACTTTAAAAAACTGGACTATTCAAATGTCGAGGTTGCCATGAATATGGACATTTCCATAGAAACTGTCCACTAAATCATGTGGCTAATCAAGAAAAGGAGAAGAATGAAGGATGGCAGCTTGCCCAAAATGATAAGGAAAACCCTAAGGCCGCTCCAGGTCTGAGGAAGGATGGTTAGAAAAATCCGGCTCCTAACCTTGACCCTGTCTCTTTCCTTAAAAAGATATATGTACAAGATTTATTGGGTTCTAGCGGGAATAGCTTTTCAATTCTGGAGGATATTGCGGAAACTGAAGGCAAAGGAAACCAGGATGAAAGCCAAAATATGGTTATGATGAAGGTAGACCTCTCAGCTGAAAATCAAGCAGCATCAACCGAAGGAGCATAAGAAGTCGACAATTAAGGATAATCCGAAGTAGAACTTGAAGTCGATGAAGCTGAAGAAGAAGAAGGAGAAATTGAAATGGAACCGACTGACAAGAATAAATCCGTAAGAGGAAGGAAAATAGACAAGGAAAGGAGGGAGAAAGCCACCTATAAGGACAAGCTGCAAGGATCTCAACAAACATTAGAAAAAATTCTCAATAATCCACGAATTACCAGACAACAAGGACAACCCCACAAATGGGTCCCTTCTACAACCAAAAGTAAGTAATGACAGTTCTCTCCTAGAAATGTAGGGGGTTAGGAAGTAGAAATAAGGAAGATGCTATGAAAGACCTAGTATGTTCTTCACATCTAGACCTTCTACTAATCCAGGAGACCAACGTGGAGGAAAGGCCCTTCCTCCAAATAAGTCTGAAATTTTGGAAGAAAGGTGGAGGTATTGTTGTAAGCTCTAGAGGGGCCTCAAGAGGAATTGGAACTCTGTGGGACACCTCCAAATTTGATTTGGTTGCTACTAAATCTTGCATTCATTGGATGTTTACCTAGCTGATTCACAAAGACTCAAGAACCCAGGTATGAATTTTTAACATTTATTCCTCGATACTTTTTTTCCGAAAAAAAAAATATTGTTGGGACCTTCTCTAAGAAGCTACCAATGAACTACATTTGGAAAACATTATCATTGTTGGGGATCTGAATGTTGTTCTGAACCAATTCGAGAAGAGAGGAGGATCAGTGGTCAAAGATCCAATCAGAGCATTGGTTGACAAACTCATTTTGAACTGGGGTTTGACTCATATCCTTCCAATCAAAGGTAAATATACTTGAACCAACAAATGTATTGGACCTGGTCATATTGCAGCTATATTAGACAGATTTTTGTTCCAAAACTCCTTCCTAGTGATGGGGTTGAATCCTGATTCTATGATTATCCCCTTTGGAGGATTTGATCACAAACCAATCCTGCTTGAAATTAAGAAAGATTCAAATTTGGGACCAATCCCATTTTGCTTTAGTCCTCTGTGGGTACAAAAAGAAGGCTTCATAAAAGTGGTTCACGAAGATTGGACCTCCCCGGTCTCAGGTTCCCCCTTTTTTGTGTGGGAAGAAAAACTCCGCAAAGTCAAAATACCCCTCAAGATTTAGGCAAAAGAGAAGAAACCCCCTTTACAAATTCGAATGGAAACTCAAAAAAATCTAGCAACCCATCAATCCAAAATGGAAGAAGCAAATATAACCAAGGAGCATTTAGAAATGGAAGCATGCCTGGATCAAGCCTTCCATTCTGCTTTTCGACAGGAAGAAGAATACTGGAGACAAAAATACAGAAGTCTTTGGCTCCAAGTAGGGGACCAGAACACCTCTTTCTTTCATAAACAAACCGAAGCCAGAAAGCATTTCAAAACAGTCACATAAATACAAGCACGCGGTCAACCTCTCATAAAATTTGACAAAATCAAGGAAGAAGCGGTTCGACATTTTGGTTCAATTTATACTAAGGATACTCAGGGAAAGTTTGTAGAACCAGGGGACATTTTAGATCTGGTTCCAAGTAAAGTGCAAAGAAACGATAATCTGAAATTAACTAAGCCGGTTTCTTTGGAGGAGGTTAAGAATGCTCTAGAGTATATGGAAGAAGACAAAGCTCTTGGACCAGATGGTTTTACTTTTCGATTTCTTAAAATATGTTGGCACATTATTAAAAAATATCTCCTTAGAATGGTGTTGCAATCTCAAAGCTGCGATAAGATAGGGGGAGCACCAATTCAATCTTCTTAGCTCTCATCTCGAAAGAAAAAGCAGCCTCTACATTTGATCAGTTAAGGCCAATCTCATTATGTAATATTGGTTATAAGATCATAACTAAAATTATGGCCAAAAGGTTAAAAGGGCCTTTTCCTAACTTATCCCAGAAAACCAAGGTGGATTCATTAAAGGAAGGAAAATTTGGGACAATATTATTCTGGTACAAGAAGAAATCCATTCAAGTGTCAACAATCGAGAGTAAGGTATGGTGATTAAAATTGATGTAGCTAATGATTTTTATAGAGTGCGTCATGATTTTCTTTTCCAGTTTATGAGTCATTTCTGATTTGACTCTTCCTTCATTCATTGGGTGAAATCCTACATAAGTGGACCTTAATCAATGGGAGAGAGGCTTCCTTTTCAAAAGTCTCCAGGGGTCTTTGTCAAGGATTCCCGCTTTCTACCCTGATTTATGCCATTGCAATATCCTAGTCAATATCTTACCAAGATATTGTCTTCCAGACAGAGTTTTAATAAAATTTTACTAGCAATTTTTAAGGCCAAATTCACAAATTGAGCAGGATGTAAGTGACGGGGATTGAAACTCCGAATGGGGATGGTAGGACTGAGATTAGGTTCTAGAATTTATAAGGCTAAGTGTGAAGTAGAAGCTAAACATGGTCGGATCAGAATTCCTTGTCACAAATTACTAGAGCCATTCACTTTTCAGTAATAGAGAAACTATATTGCCTACTTCGAGGCTTCCTGGGATTCTAGCATATACCAACAAGACTGGGTGTGGGTAATGAGAGTTTATTGCATAATTATATCATTCATTTAACTTGTAAAACATACTGGGATAATGTCTTAGTGAACTTGGTATATTTTGGAGTGATTGGAAGGTCGGATGCACACTATGGATTGCCGAGCTAGTCAAATTACATGCTTTTCCAAACGAGGGTAAATGCATCCAAATTATTAATACAGGGGTTGATATTGGAATTAGACTAGGTTATTAACCTTTTCCAACTTACAGGGGGTCAAACTGATACTCACAATTGATTTAGCATTAAAAATGGTGAAACTAGTCTAGAATAAGCACCCAACTAGCTAGTCTTGCAATTTAATCCATCAAACTGCTCCAATAATTAATAAAATATGTTTTGATATTAAATAAATATTTGATAAATTATATTCAACATATATAAGTCGAAATATAGCTTCAGAACACTTTCTTTCTTATTATTTGATTTCCTTCCAAAGTACAATGCCTCACAGGCTAGATTTTCATTACAATAGTGGGAGAATGAAGATGAGAAGAAGGAAATTACTTTGGCTATGTTCTGAGGTGGATTATCAGACCATCTACAGGTCAGATGTATGATATGGATGCACTCTGAGCTGCTGATATTCACTGGGGTGCATTCACCAAACTAGCTCTCTTCTCCAAGAGAAGCTCCTCTAAATCTAGCTGAGGAAGATGTAGAAGTGGGAGAAGCAGTGGAGATCAGATATGAAGCTGATATTTGAGCATGGGAAGCCTTTGTTCTCTGAAAATAATATCCCACTAGGATCTCTGAAGTTCCTAGGCGCATCCACTGAATACTATCTTTTTCTTCTTGTGATTCTCCTCCAAAACTAGCTGCAAATCTCATGTAGAAATGATCTCCTCTTCAAGCTGATTGTGGATCTTCAATTGTGGACTGATATGAATTTTACTGGCTGCAATAACATATTCTGGACCTGCATATTACTCATTGAAACTCATGGGGCCTTGGGGAACATCACCCAAGAATAACTGTTGAGGCACATCACTCAACCAAGAGAGGTTCAGAGCTCTCAATGCAAAAATACAAATGACAAAAGTTCTTCAATGGAGTTGGAAACATAATTAAATAGATGAGTTAGATTGATGAGCAACCCAAGCCACACGTGTGGATGAGTGAGGGAACATTCCTTGAGAGGAATAGCAACTCTCTTCTTTCAAAACATTCTTTCCTTCACCTCCTTCACTGAATTTTGGCAAGTGCGCCTTAGGGAGCTTTTCTAGATGTTGCTACTTTCATTCTGTCCGCTTTTCTTATTCTTTCCACTTTCTTCATTTTCCTTCTTTTCTAGATTTTCCATTTTTTCTGTTTTCTTTTGTTAGTTTCTAATTTGTTTGCCTTGTCTTCTTTCCTCCATTGGATTCCTTGCTTTTCCTAAGATTTTCCACTAAGGCAAGAGTGGTCCACATGACCAATTCGATCTCCTAGCCTAATCATCACCACTGGCCACATTTTATTAGCAATAAAAATTAATAAAAATAACACAACTCAGAATTAATTCCAACTTCAACATTTAATTAATTAATTAATAATTAATTGACTCCTATGGTATAATTGCCTAAAAAATACCCCCATTAATTAAATTTTCATTTAATTAATCAACTTAGACCCCCTAGGGATGGGAGGATCCAAGTAGTGACCAAGGTCACTAGGGAGGGGATATGACAGTCTTCACTTCCCATGACTGGTTGTCCTCAAGCAGTTTCAAACCAGGATGCTGCAGAATCTTTTCATCTTCCCAAGTGGCATCTTCACCGGGCAGCCCCTTCCACTGCACTAGATATTCTTTAATAATTATGCTCCTCAACTTCCTCTCTCTTACCTGCAAAATTTCTTCTGGTTTTAAGACCAGGTGTCCTTCATCATCAAGAAGAGGCAATATTTATGAAACAGTCACCTGTTAGCCAACTGCTCTCTTCAGGTAGGACAAATGGAAAACATTGTGTATCTTGCTTCCTCATGGGAGATCTAGTTCATAAGCAACTTCACCCACCTTCCTTGTGATCCTGTATGGCCCATATAAACTTGGAAGTAGTTTCTCTGCCCCCTTCGATTTCAAAGTGGAATGCCTGTAAGGATGCAATATGAAATAAACTAAGTCACCTTCTTGGAAGGTTTGGTCTTTTCTCTTCTTGTCTGCATACAATTTATGTTGGTTTTGTGCAACCTGCAAATTTTCCTTAGGTTCCGTGAGTATGTTTTGTCTCTCTTGCAGCCAATCTTTTTCCTTTTGTGCTCTGCAATTCCCAAAAATCAGATCTACAAAAGTGGGGTGTTCATATCCATACAGAGCTTTGAATGGAGTCATTCCAATGGACATATGAAATGTGGTACAATAGCAGAATTCTCCCAGGTGTAGCCAATTGACCCATGCCTTATGCTTCCCCGTAACATAGTTTTTGAGATATCCTTCCATTCACTAATTTACCTTCTCATTCTGGCCATATGTCTGAGGATGATAGCTTGTACCGAGATTCAAATTAGTTCCAACCAACTCAAACAGTGATTGCCAAAAAGCACTAGTGAACTTACTGTACTGTCACTAATTATGGTCTTGGGTAGACCATGCAATCTGAATATTTATTTAAAGAAAAGTGAAACCACTTGGATGGCTGTAATAGTTGTTGTGATAGCAAAGAAGTGATAAAATTTAGTCAGCCTATCAACTACTACAAAAATGTTGTGCTTACCCTAAGATTTTGGTAGTCCGGTGATGAAGTCCATGGACACACTTTCCCATTTCTGTTCAGGAATTGTCAATGGTTGAAGGAGACTAGCAGGATGAGTGTGTTCAACCTTATTCTGCTGACATGCAGTACACTCCCTCACATGCCTTAAAACATCATCTTTGAGGCCCTTCCAAGTGAACCTCTCTCTTACCTTCTAGTAAGTTTTCAAAAATCTAGGATGGCCTGCTACTGGTGCATTGTGGGTAGCCATCAAAATATGTTCTTTCAACTTGGATTCAGGAGTTAGAAATTTTTTTTTCTTGTAATAAATAACATCATTGATAGCTTGGTAAGATTCATCCTGAATCATCTTATCCAAAACTTCATAAGAAAACTGTTTTTTTTAATATTCTCTAGCTAGTTGATCTTTCCAATCAGTAGGAATTTGCAGCAAAGAAAAAACAGGTTTTGTAGAGAGGGCATCAACAACTACATTCAACATACCCTTCTTATATTCGATGTCAAAATCATAAGACTGAATTTTGCTTACCCGTTTCTGTTGTCTGTCATTTAGCTCTTTTTGGGTCAAGAAATGCTTCAAGCTGTTGTGATCAGTCTTGACTATGAATTTGCCTCCCACCAGATATTGTCTAAATTTAGCCAATACATGCATGATGGCTAACATCTCTGTATCATAGATAGAATACAACTTATCATTGGGCTGCAATTTTCTGCTCTCATAAGCAATAGGATGTCTGTTCGACATTAATACTGCCTCAATTCTTTCACCTGAGGCATCACACTCCAATATAAAAGGTTGGCTGAAATATGGAAGTGAAAGTACTGGGAAGCTGCTCATAAATTCCTTCATTCTATTAAAATATTTTTCAGCCTCCTCAGTCCAGCAAAAAGCACCCTTCTTGGTAAGGTCTGTCAAGGGAGAAGTAAGTTTAGAAAATCCTTTTACAAATTTTCTATAGTATGTGCATAAGCCAATGAATCCTCTTAGAGATGTTATGTTCTTTGGGCTTGGCCAATCAAGGATGTCTTGGATATTCTCCATGTGTACCTTGATTCCTTCTTGCCCAATGATGTGGCCAATATAGAGGAGCTCCTTCAAACCAAACTCAAATTTTGACAATTTAGCATAGAAGGACTGTTCTGCAAGAAGAGTTAGAACATTGTCCAAATGTTGCAAATGGTCTGCCCATGTCCTACTATAAATCAGAATGTCATAAAAAAATACAAGTACAAACTTACATAGCCGTTTGCTGAATATTCTGTTCATGCAAGACTGAAAAGTTGTTGGTGCATTTGTCAAGCCAAAAAGCATGACCAAAAATTCAAAATGCCCAAAATGGCACCGAAAAGCAGTTTTATGAATATCTTCATTTTTCATTCTGATTTGGTGGTCACTAGAACGGAGATCAATCTTGGAAAAATATTTAGCTCCATTTAGCTCATCCATCAGCTCATCAATACTTGGAATAAGATATTTGTTCTTAATGGTTTTCTTATTTAAAGCTCTGTAATCAATGCACATGCGCATTGTTCCATCCTTCTTTTTTACCAAAACAGCCGATGAAGCAAAGGGACTTGAGCTTGGTCTTATGAACCCCATCTCAAGCATCTCTTTGATTTTTTTGTCTATTTCATCCTTGAATCTCTTGGGATGTTTGTAGGGGTGGATTTTTATAGGAAAAGTACTAGGTTCCAGCTCTATCCAATGCTCAGTACCCCTGTCAGGAGGCCTTCCATGTGGTAGATATTCAAACACCTTTTTGTGTTTGTGGAGCAATCTTTCGATATCTTCTGGATGTTGTGACACATCAATGGTGGTCCCTTTGGTAGTGATAAAACATTCAGCAACCCACTCTATGTCACCATGCCTCAAAAATGATCTCATACTGTGTGCAGAAATGACTTGTTTTTGGTAGGTGTTGACACCTCTCAAAATCACATGTTTTCCTTTAGTATTTTTAAAGCACATTTGAGGAATCTGATAATTTACCACATGCTCACCAATGGAAAACAACCATTGTACTCCCAAAAAAACATTAGTATTAGCAACATCAACAATGTAAAAACTATCAGTTACAGTATGGTCTCCAATAGTTACCTGCAGTTCGAGAATCCACCAGTCACACTGCATAATGTTGTTTTTTCCTGGAATAATGACTGTAAAACCTCTAAATTTTTCATATTTGAGTTTCCTTCTCTCTACCATGGTTGCATCTATAAAATTATGTGTGGCACCTCCATCCACCAAAACTGAAACTTTCTGCCCTTCTACAACTCCCTTAAATCTCATAGTGTGGTAGTGGGGAACCCACTCAAAACAAGAATTTTCCCTTCTAGTTGTGAGGATTATTCTTCTTCTGCTATATCATACCCCTCCTCTGCTTGTTCATCTTCTTTAACTTCTGAACTAATTTCTTCCTCATCACTTTCAGGGAAAACTTCTATGTAATGAGCCTTACCCTTGGCACATTTGTGCCCCGAAACCCAAGGTTCTTGGCAGGAAAAACACAATTTTTTTCTCCTTAACTCATCCCGGTCTCACAATGAATGATATTTTCTATTTGGGGCAGCCCCATTTCTGAATGGTGGCCTTTGGTTCTGATTTTTAGCAGGTGCATTAAACTTTGGTGGATATCCGGTTCTTGGGATTGCATCTTGCAGATCCCTAGTTCTGCTCACTGCTTCTTGGAGGGTAGCTGGTCGGTAGGCTTTAACCATCCCTTTTAATGGTTCTGCTAAACCTTCTGTGAACATAAGAATTAAGCAGACTTCAGATATATCAGTAACTATTGCAACCAAATTTTGAAACTCAAAGATATAAGCTTGAGGAGTCCCGGTCTGCTTAACATGTGATAGTTCCTTGAAGGAAATTTCAGGATCCCTTCTATCGAATCTCTCCATTAGTATTCTAGTAAATTATGAATATGAGGTCAGTTGGTCATGGCCCAAATTCCTCATGCCATGGAACCACCAGTCATTAGCTTCATCTTGCAAGTGTAGAGTTTCCATTTTCATGGAATCCCTTTCAGTGATTGGATTTAGTTGGAAATAGGTGTCTAGCTTCTGCACCTAGGAGCTAGCAGTGCATTTTGCTGACCCATCAAAGAAAGGTAGCTGAATCTTACCAATTTCATTTCTCAGTTCATAGTTATATGTTGGATTCCTATGCCCTCCTCTTGGCTGATTTCTGTATTGTGCTTCACATAAATCCTTGAAAGGCAAATCCCTTCTGCACTCTTCACTCAAAGTCTGGTATTCTACATACCGGTCTTCTCATGCATTAAATTTTTAGTAGGAATCTCAAGTTGTTCTTCCCTATGTTCATCAAGGAATTTTAGCATGGTCTATCGAGGATGATATTTGGATTCATCTTTGAATTCATTAGGCCTATTATGAGGACCAATCTTAGAAAATATGATTCCACCAGGGATCTTCCTATCATCATTCTGAGAGCCACTGCAACTCCCTTCTACCTCTTTCTGTCATAACTGTTTAGCCAAAAATTCTCTAGTTTCTTGCCCAGATTGAATGATATTAAGGGATATGTCATGCATCTCCTTTATTATACTCTACATAAAAATTCTAAAATCTTCTGTATCATCATTTTCAGCCATGTTATTCCCCACTTGTATTTTCCCTCCAGTGGATTCCACCTCTTCTTCCACAAATGGTTCTTCAGGGTTCTTTCCTTTGGGGAGTGGGATTCTCTTAGGACTCATAACAATTTTTAAGAGCAGGTTCAGAGGACCATGCTCTGATACCACTTTAATATCCTAGTCAAGATCTGACCAAGATATTGTCTTCCACTCAGAGTTTTAATAAAATTTTACTAGCAATTTTTAAGGCCAAATTCACAAACTGAGCAGGATGTAAGTGACGGGGATTGAAACTATGAATGGGGATGGTAGGAATGAGATTAGGTTCTGAAATTTATAAGGTTGATTGTGCAGCAGCATCTAAACATGGTCAGAGCAGAAGTCCTTGGCACAAAGTACTAGAGCCATTCATGTTTCAGTAATAGAGCAACTCTATTGCCTACTTCGAGGCTTCCTGGGCTTCTAGCATATACCAACAAGACTGGGTGTGGGTACTGAGAGTTTATTGCAGAGTTATATCAGTCATTTAACTTGTAAAATATACTAGGATAATGTCTTAGTGAACTTGGGAGATTTTGGAGTGATTGGAAGGTCGGATGCACACTATGGACTACTAAGCTAGTCAAATTACAGGCTTTTCCAAACGAGGCTAAATGCATCCAAATTCTTAATACAGGGGTTTATATGGGAATTATACTGATTTATTAACCTTATCCAACTGACAGGGGATGAAATGGATGCTCAGAATTGATTTAGCAGTAAAAATGGTGAAACTAGTCTAAATAAGCACCCAACTAGCTAGTCTTGAAATTTAATCCATCAAACTACTCAAAATATATCTTCATAACACTTTCTTTCTTATTATTTGATTGCATTCCAAAGTACAATGCCTCACAGGCTAGATTTTCATTACAATAGTGGGAGAATGAAGATGAGAAGTAGGAAATTACTTTGGATCTGTTCTGAAGTGGATTAGAATACCAAGCTCTGATAAATGATATTCAACAGATATAAGTCAAAATATATCTTTAGAACACTTTCTTTCTTATTATTTGATTGCATTCCAAAGTACAATGCCTCACAGGCTAGATTTTCATTACAATAGTGGGAGAATGAAGATGAGAAGTAGGAAATTACTTTGGATCTGTTCTGAAGTGGATTATAATATCATATATAGGTCATATGTATGATATGGCTTCACTTTGAGCTGCTGATATTCACTGGGGCTCATTCACCAAACTAGCTCTCTTCTCCAAGAGAAACTCCTCCAAATCTAGTTGAGGAAGATGTAGAAGTGGGAGAAGAAGTGGAAATCATATATGAAGTTGATCTTTGAGCATGGGAAGCCTCTGTTATCTGGAAATAATATCCCACTGGGCTCTCAGAATTTCCTGGGCACATCCACTGAGTACTATCTTCTTCTTCTGGTGATTCTCCTCCAAAACTAGCTACAAATCTCCTGTAGAAATTATCTCATCTTCAAGCTGACTGTGGATCTTCAATGGTGGACTGATATGAATTTTATTGGCTGCAGTAACATATTTTGGAATTGCATATTACTCACTAAAATTCATGGGGCCTTGGGGCACATCACTCAAGAAGAACTATTTGAGGCACATCACTCAACCAAGAGAGGCTCAGAGCTCTCAATGCAAAAATACAAATGACAAAAGTTCTTCAATGGAGTTGGAAATATAATTAAATAGATGAGTTAGCTTGATGAGCAAGCCAAGCCACATGTGTGGATGAGGGAGGGCGCATTCATTGAGATGAATACCAACTCTCTTCTTTCAAAAATTTCTTTCCTCCACCTCCTTCACTAAATTTTGGCAAGTGCGCCTTAGGGAGATTGTATGGATGTTTCTACTTTCATTCTGACTGCTTTTCTTATTCTTTTCACTTTCTTCACTTTCCTTCTTTTCTACTTTTGCCATTTTTTTTTGTTTTCTTTTGTTAGTTTCTAATTTGTTTACCTTGTCTTGTTTCCTCCATTGGATTCCTTGCTTTTCCTGAGATTTGTCACTAAGGGAAGAGTGGTCCATAGTACCAATTCGACCTCCTAGCCTAATTATCACCACTTGCCATATTTTATTAGCAACAAACATTAATAAAAATAATACAACTTAGAATTAATTCCAACTTCAAGATTTAATTTATTAATTAATATTAATTAACTCCTATGGTATAATTGCCTCAAAAATACCCCCATTAATTAAATTTTCATTTAATTAATCAACTTAGACCCCTTAGGGATGGGAGGATCCAAGTAGTGACCAAGGTCACTAGGGAGGGGACATGACATCCATCCAAGCCGCTACCTTCAGTTTCCAATTAGAACATTGTCGCCTTGAACATGACTTGATCGGACTTAGGATGGCCGGAGGGATTAACGATATCAATCATGCCTAGTTTGCAGATGATACTCTTCTCTTGGGAGGGGACAGTTTGATGATTTCCCGCAAAGTTAAGCTAGAACTGAACTCCTATTTTAATGCCTCCGGAAGCAAAATAAACTACAGGAAAAGTCAGATATTTAGTTGGAATATAAACCCTCGAGAGATGTCAGATATTTCTAGAATATTAGAGATCGAGGGTGTAATGCAGTGGGACTCTTTCAAGTATTTAGGGGTTCCTATTTTCAAAGCTTCTCCAAAAGTTGAAGTTTGGACCCCTCTGTTGGAAAAAGTCAAGACCAAAATCCTTTCCCTGGGGGAATCATGGCTCAATCTGGTAGGGAAAGTGACTCTTATTAAATCAATATTTTGAATAGTGTTCTGGTCTATCAATGTTCAATTATTTTGTCACCTTCGAGTTTTCTGCTCACTTTTGACAAGCTTCTTAGGAATTTTCTTTGGATAGGAGGTAAGATTACCGTGGGGGGGATTTTCTCTAGTAAGTTGGAAGAAGATTAAAAATCCCCTCCAGGAGGGTGGGCTTCATATTCAAGATCTCAAAATTCAGAAACTGGCATTGGGCGCCAAACTCCTTTGGAACTTAATAGTAGGGAAACTCTCATGGAGAAGTAAGGTTTTTGGGAAGAAATACTTCCCAGGATGTAGGAAGAAATGTTTGGTAAAATATTCAAAAGTTAAAAAATGATCTCCCATCCTATCTATTTGCTAGTGTGTGCTTCCTAGATTCAGAGAAGAATTGACGTGGATTCTAGGAATTGGGAAACAAATCAACATCCGGAATGATTCTATATTAGGGAACCGTCCTCTAGATTATGAGAATAGTATCCTGAATTTTAGAGTTTGGATGCAGGATCAAGGACTCCCCACCCTTTGGGATATCTCTCACTAATACAATGACACTCTCTCTTCATGGTGAGGTTAGAATATTCATTCTTTCCTTAGGAAACTAGAAGAAGAAAATACTATATTTCTCTATCTGCTCCAAGGTTTCACGCCTATTGCCACTTCAATCAAAGACAAGAGAGGTTGGGGAATGAGATCAAGAAATTACTCATCTGCTCAAGGCTATCACCTTTTCTCAGAAGTTCCAAATGTGCCTGCCAATCCAGCTATGTGGAAAAGAATCTGGAACTTAAAGATCCTCCCTAAGGTTTATATGTTTCTATGGACCCTTGCGGCCTTGCCCATGGAAGCATTATTACTGGTGAAAATTTGAAAAAAAAGGCCTTGATGATCCTTTCCAATGTCCCCTCTGTCGCATACATGAAGATTCTTCGGAGAATCTCTTTCTGAATTGTCCCTATGCTTAGGAAGTTTGGGCCCTGGCGCTTGGACCCTAGTATGGAAAGGTAAATATTCCTAGAAAGTATTCTCTCCCTCTTTAGTTCATGGGAACAGGAGTTCCCATTGTCTCTAACCCAAAATCCTCATCTCAAGTACTGTTGGTTGACTCTTTCCAAATTTATTGTTTGGAAACTATGGTTGGAACGCAATGCCCGAATTTTTCGTTAAACATCCTCTATTGCAGCTCAAGTTGTACTCAAATCTCAAGCTCTCATGGGTGAATGCCTCCAGGTATTCTCCTTGCCTAAAAACAAGCTCCCTCTTCTCTCGAAAGAATCAGATTGGCTAAAGTCCTTCAATCATACAAAGACGATTGGTCCAGCTTTGACCCACGATTTTGAAGTCTGGGAGGTAAGAATGGATTAATCTCAATTTGACAATTGGAGAAAGGAGGGGAAATTGCATAATCTATTTTTATATGGAGATTCGAAGAGGAATCCAAGGGCGGTAGGAGGGGGAGGGATTATCTATAATCCTGAAGAAATTGTTGAAATCGAGTATTCTTGGAGCATTAGCATTGATACAAACAACATGGCATAAGCATATGCTCTTTGGCATGGGTTGAAACAATTGGAAGCTCTAGGAATTGATGAATCTATGATATTTGGAGACTCTAGCCTGATAATCCAAGCTATGAATACCTCCACCAAAATCAGGAACTTGAAACTGGATCTCCTGATAAAGAGAATCAAAATTCTCTCTCGATCCTTCCATAAAATTGAATTTTTTCACATCCTTAGAGCTTTGAATACGGAAGCAGACAAAGCAGCCAATAAGGCCACCCTTCTCAACAAGGGAGAATTACATGTCAACAATGAGGTGTGGAGGGCCCACCTCCCTTAAGGCCTAGTGCATAAGTTCGAATGGAAGCTATGTATACCAAATCAGTTAACATTTGGGGGATTGAATGGACAGATGGTGATTGACGAAACCTGAGCTGGAAACACAACATGCAGTACGATAAAGGTATTAATTGGATGGGGGTGCTGGTTGATGAAGATGGAGGTGGACATTCCATTAGTCTATACAAGATCCTTTGTGTCGATTGTGTGATTCCCACTTCTGGATGCTTCCCACAGAGAAGTGAGTTAAGCATTGTAGATTTTCTATAGGTTACATCCCTTCTCTTCATGGCGAACATGGGTAGCGACTCAGGAAAGGTACTTTGCAATTTATGGCAATTACTCTCGAGAGTTGGCATCGGTACTTTTCGAGGTGCGTTGAATGTTTACTTGATGGGTAAGTTGGATGTAGAAGTCATTGTTTGTTTTGGGACCCGATTCTAGGAGGGAAAGAGCTCTCAACATCTCACTCTGGTGTACTCATTTCTTCACCTCACCTATATGGATTCAGGCGAGAATTCAGGGATAGAAGGAGAATGCGAAGGCAAAGGTTGGAAAAATAAATTCGCAGGATGCGGCACAGGGTCAGGGAGCAAAAGAAATTGAACATAAGATTATATGCCGAGTTAGGCCGACGGTTTGAAATGTTGGATGAAGATATGCTGCAACTCTGGGAGGACTTTGATGGCTTGTTGCAGCATGAAGCTAGGCGTATTGCTGAACAACATGCAACAATGTAGGAGCTAGCAGACCGTGTGATTAAATTGGAAATGCAAGTGGGTCAACTGAATCTTGACAAACAGACCCAACTGGAAGCTGATTCTGCGGGTGCAATTCAGAAGCAAAGTGCTCTAGGAATTAGTGGCACGAAGTCTCAGGTTTAAAGGTTGTCTGAAGTTTAGGCTTCTAGAATTAGTCAGTAGTTTGTATTAATTTTAAGGCTATAGTTTACAGTTTGCTCTGTTTTGAACATCGCCTTACTGTACAAGGTGATTTTAAATTTTGCAATACCTGAACTATCTATGGTATTTTGTAGAAGTTGGACTTGTTGTATCTGCACTAGTAGTTTACCCACTATTACAATAATATAAAAACATATCCGTTTCTGTCTAAAAAAATACATATATTTCTATTAATATGTTTTAAAATGTTAAAATATATATACATTGTAAGTTAAATGTAAATTTATAATTATTAATAAAAATATTTTTTTATATTAATAATGAAGATGAAGAACATCATCAATCATATAATATCATATGTTGATTTGAATGAAATATATTAGAAAAAGGAAAGAAACAAATTATATTAAAGATTAAATAAAGGAAGCAAAAAATATTAAAATTTAAAAGAAAAGTGGTTTAGTAATCATAATGCTTAATTTAAATATTACAAAATAATGAAATTTTAACGAAATGATTGAAAAATATATATTTAAAAAAAAATATTTTAAACTCAAAATTATACATCCTTGTTTTAAGCGGAAATTATACATCCTTGGCCTCACCTTTTAAAGCAAAAATGGAAATATTAGTATAATATTTTTTATTTAAAAAAAAAAAAAAAAAATAGTGTTTAAATAAATTGAGGGGAAAATAAATTTAAAATAAAAATAAAAACAAACTACATAATCGATATTTATATGTTAGATTTAAAGTTCAATACAAAATAGGCAAATTCTAACATTAAATGAGGAGTTGGAGTCAAGCTCCATCTTTGATAATAGGAAATAGAGTAGGGATGTGTCTACTCTAAATATGTTATTTTACTAAGAAGTGGTGAGTTTCTATGTCAGAAATAAAATGATTAATACAAATTTCTTAAGATCCATATTCAGCCATTAAACATTCATTAAGATCTAAAGCCATTTGAGGATTCAACTCAAACATAATAAGCAAAATTCAAACCCTTGAATGGAAAAAACTTGAATCATTTCATATTAAAACAAGGAAGAAGATACATATTTACCATGGATCTTGGTGTGCATCCTTCCTCCATTGCCATGAACTATCCTTTCTCCACTCTTTCCTTTGATGAAGATGAACTCTCCTTTCTTCAGAATCTCTTCAGCATGCCTTTACTCCTCTTTTGCCTCCCTTTACCATGCCCCACATGCCTTTCTTTTATAGCATTGGGAAATGGGATTTCAAGTTGCTCTTTTCAATGTGGGATAATCATTTTTGATTATTTTCTCTTAAAAAACCCACTTTCCATAGTTTATTAGGCTTTTTTCACAACTTAGCATATTTAAGTACCTTTTAATGCATTTTTGTGCATTTCTTCTCACTATCTGACTGTTAGAGTTTTGATTTGAGCTTTTGGTGAGCAGTTCAATCACTGAACTTTGTCTCTATTAAGCTCCTTCATTCTTTACTCAATCTTTACAGTTATAGAAGTAGTGATCAGATCAGAGATGATTGTTCTCTCTAGTACTTGTTTTTGTCTTCATGTTGTGGGCGAATGGTAAAAGTATGCTTCCACCCTCACCTGGTTAAGGGTTTTAATTTGATTGTTAACAGATGCCCCCTAATGTGTGAGGTCCGAAGCAGAGCTAAGAGCCGAAATACATTACATTAATTGTATACTGATACTCTTCAGACTGATACTCTTTATACTAATACTCTTTATCGATCAAAGCAAGCCTAAGGCGAGGATAGTTCACTGACGTAGGATTTAAGGTTACACCTGCAAGTCAAACGTAGCAATTCCTCAAATATATATAAATCTTCCTGAGGCGGGCATACCCATGCTCAACAGTAAACAAGCATGGCCACGAACAATACACAGTGGATCCATGTCAAAAGTAAATTTTTCAGAAGTGTAAACATGTACTTTAGTGAGTGCGAGAACAAGGTCTTCATCGGACTTCTGACATGGTAGTTTAATCTTGCGCGGCTTGGGCAATGCATCGATGAGTGATACAACTGTTTTTCCCAAGGTCTTCAATACAAACCGACGATAGTACGAGTTTATATCATGCGAATAAATGAGTTGATGTCGAGCATAATAAAACACCATCTGATTACCGGTCATTGATGTATACCGTTAACAGATGCTAAGAGACCCACCGATAATGATGATGGACCCTACGGTACTAAGTACAAACTAGAAAGTGTGAATAGATGTTTTGAATTCGAACACTTGTGGAATCAAACAATCAGGGGTCATTGATGTATACCCACTGTCATTTGCAAGGAAACCTGCCATTAATGACTGCAAGATCCAAGGTACTCTTGGGTTTCTAGATCCATTTCCTAGATGATGATTTGGTGTCGATAGGAATAGATCCATCAGAAGGAGGGCATTAATGCATCCCACATCAACCGATACGAAACAAAGATCAATAGTCTAATATAATTTGGTAGAACTGTGAGATCCAACACTGTATATGTTGAAAGTATTCAAATAACTAAGAGGCGGGGGTCTGAGTCGCATCCATTTGAGTCACGACCATCTGAGTCGCAGCCATTTGAGTCACGGCCGTCTGAGTTTCAACCATCTAAGTCACAGCTTGTCTGAGTCGCAACTGTTTGAGTTGCAGCTGTCTGAGACACGGCCGTCTGAGTCACAATCGTTTGAGTCATGGCCGTATGAGTCTCAGCCGTTTGAGTCACAGCTTGTCTGAGTTGCAGCTGTTTGAGTTGCAGGAATCTGAGTCACAGCTTGTTTAACAACATTCTTTTCTTGTAATTCAAAATCAGTCGCAGCTTTAGTAAACTGAAGTTGGTATGGTCTGAGTCACCTGCCTTGTCTGCTTTCCAGCCATCAATGACAACTGAATCATAGTGCCAAAAATCTCCCCCTTTGGCATTGATGGAAACCTAAAATTTATGATGTTGCTTTTCATCTGCAACTACCTAAAACTATCCCCCTTTGACATCAATGTCAAAGATACATTTTACAGAAACAACTCCCCCTATCAAGAAGAATCCAAAAAAATGGGAATGAGGAACTACATAGAACTTATAATATAATCATATCTGCAATACACACATACTCCCCCTTTCAAGGTGAACTCAATAATCTGGTCACGAGGAAAAGTCAATCTAAAATCATCATAAGCACATATCTGATATTCATTAAACCCAGACTCCCCCTATCATGGTGAGGAAATCAGTTGGAATTGGGTAGGACACCCAACTTCTGACGAAGATATTCAAACCGTGCCTTGGACAATGGTTTAGTAAAGATATCAGCTGTTTGTTCTGTAGAGGGAATAAAATTCAATTGAAACACTCTGTTTGTGACTTGCTCCCTCAAAAAGTGATACTTAATTGGTATGTGCTTAGTCTTGGAATGAAGCACAGGGTTTTTAGACACACTGATAGCACTTGTGTTATCACAGTGACTAGGGATAGGTTCAGAATATTTTACATCCAAATCAACAAGAGTTTGTATCATCCATAATACCTGTGTACAGCATGTTGCAGCACCTATGTATTCATCCTCAGTAGTAGATAGAGAGATAGAACCTTGCTTTTTACTTATCCATGCTACTAATGAATCATCTAAGAAGAATGCACCTCCACTAGTGCTCTTTCTTTCATCCAAACAGTTTTCCCAATCAGCATCTGAATATGCAATCAACTAAAATTTTTGATTCCTAGGATACTAGAGACCATAAGTCATTGTGCCTTTCAAGTATTTGAAAATTCTGTTCACAGCTACCAAGTGACTTTGTTTGGGAGCAAACTGAAATCTTCCTACTATTCCAACAGCATGCATGATATGAGGACGAGTTGCTGTAATATATAGAAGACTACCTATCATTGACCTGTATGTTCTTTGATCAACATCTGGTGAGATATCATCTTTATTAAGCTTGCATCTAACAATCATAGGGGTACTAACAGGTGAAGAATCCTCCATTTGAAACTTTTTCAACATCTCCTTCAAATACTTCTCTTGAGAGAGAAATAGACCTTCAGAATTCTGAATGATTTGAAGACCGAGAAAGTATGACAATTCTCCAATCATTGACATTTCAAACTCAGATTGCATGGCATTAGCAAACCACTGGACAAAATATGCATTAGTACATCCAAAGATAATGCCATCAACATAAACTAAAACAATTAATAAATCATCACCTTCAGTTTTGATGTACAGATTGCTATCAGCAGTGCCCTTCTTGAATCCTTTTTCTTGTAAATATTTATCCAATCTGTAGTACCAGGATCTTAGTGCTTGTTTCAATCCATATAGTTCCTTCTTCAGTTTGCAGACATAACCAGGATTGTCTGTCAGTGAAAAACCTTCAGGTTGCTCCATATACACTTCTTCTTCTAGATCTCCATTTAGAAAATTTGATTTAACATCCATCTAATAAACTTTGAAATTTTTGTGACATGCATAAGCAAGAAACATTCTTATAGCTTCCATTCTTGCCACAGGTGCAAAAGTCTCATCAAAATCTTGTCCCTCAACTTGTGCATACCCCTTGCAAACCAATCTGGGTTTATTTCTCACAGTTTGTCCTTTTTCATTCATATTATTCTTAAATACCCATTTGGTACCTATCACATTCTTATCTGCTGGTCTAGGAACAAGTTCCCAAGTATTATTCTTTTCAATCTGATCAAGCTCTTCATTCATGGCTTTTATCCAATCTTCATCTTCACTAGCTTCATAAAAATTCTTGGGTTCTATTATAGATAAAAAGGCAATGTGAGATTGTTCTGTATCTTTGAGTAACTATCTTCTTGTCTGCACACCTTCATTCTTGTCACTAATGATCTGACTTTCAGGATGATTTTTCCGAATAATTCTTGAAGGAGGTTTTACTGATTGCTGTTGTGAGTCTGCATCTTCATTCTCTGATTCAGATTCTTCCTTTTCTGATTCTTGGACCTGTTCTTCTTCATCTTCAGCTGTATCCTCTGTACATGATTCATCACTGTTTATCTGAGTGTCTTTTACATGAATCCCTTCATCTACTTTAATATGAATCCAATCGACCATTTTATGCAACCTCTTATTATAGCATCTGTATCTTTTGTTGTTTGTAGCATAACCTAAGAAAAAACCTTCATCAGCCCTATCATCATATTTACCAAGATGCTCATCATTGTTCTTGATATAACACTTACTCCCAAAGACTTTGAAATGCTTGATTGTAGCAAGTCTCCCAAACCATAATTCATAAGGAGTTTGATCACTATTTGGCCTTAGGTGAGCTTTGTTAAGTATATGAACAGCTGTATGAATTGCCTCTACCCAAAAAACTTGAGAAATATTATTTTCTTTCATCATTGATCTTGCCATCTGCTGAACTGATCTATTCTCTCTCTCAACCACTCCATTTTGCTGTGGAGTCCCTGAAATTGTATACTCTCTTTTGATACCCGGTTCATCACAAAATTCCTTGAAATGCCTTGAACTGAACTCTCCTCCTCTATCAGACCTTACTGCCTTTAGTCTTCTTCCTGTTTGATTCTCAGTCAGAGCTTTAAATACTTTAAATTTTTCAAATGCTTCAGATTTTTCTTTCAGAAATGCAACCCAAGTAAGTTTAGAATAATCATCAATAACTAGCATAATGTAGTTTTCTTTTCATGTACCTTCCTTCCTTGATGGTCCACACAAATCCATATGCACTAATTGAAGAAGTTTATCTGAAGAAGGGAAACTCTTGGATTTGAACTGTGTTCGAGTCAGTTTTCCCATTTGACAGGGTTTACATACAACATCATCTAGTTTTGATATCTTTGGAAAGTCTTTCATTGCTCCATTGTTTCTAAGCTTGATTATATGATCAAAATTTAAATGTCCAAGTCTTCTATGCCATAGCCAGCTCTCATCATACTTGCTTAGATGACATTCCTCCTTTTCTTCTTTCAAGACATAATGTCATGTACCCACCTGCTAACACAATGCAAGGAAGGGAACATGGCACTATTATCTGGGCATTTCATAAAACTCAGCCCACTAATTTAAAACATAAGAATTTAAACATTGGTGTGCAGATACAATCAGGTAATATGCACAGCGGAATTTAAATCTAATCCACACACACAATTCATGTCCATCTAGCATATTAAAACAGTCATCAAATTGATGCATTGCAGAAGTGAATACATAGACTTAAAAACACTTATCTTGATTTTTGCAACTTCCCAAGCAACTAGCTATGTCGCTGCAACGTTCCACCCAGCCATAGGCTCTTCGACAGCTTATACTGAGTCCGTCCGAAGGCCACCCCCGAGCTGGGCATGATTCTCACAAGAAAAGGGAACATTCCGACTCCCACGCAGCCCATTAACCATTTCATCTCAGCCAAGCCAGTCCAACTGGGTTTATCAGGCTACACTTGAACCCTGGAGGCTTACACTCATGCTCAAGCCTAAGCCATAGATACCCATAACCCATACCCAACATACTCTCCTCTCACACAGCATGCACAAACAGTGGCAGGGATACACATTTAGACAGTAGGATTTACCAATAAGATGGCCATGGTTTTCTCCAAAAACATTCCCAACCAAAAACGGATTGTGGGATGGGGCAAACAACCACAGGAAGGAAAAACGATTTCTTCCCCAATATCTCCGCCTTCAACAGCCCAAAACGGTCTCTATTGAACCCCCATTCGATTTCCCTTCTTCCCCACTGGTATACATCACAAAAACGCCCTTCTCTGATGGGAGAATGAAGAAAAACGCAGCCCCCATGCCTGGAAAACGCCCAGGTAGTTCTAACTCGTGAGGGAGGAAAAGGGATGGTTGCATAATGGCTTAGGGAGCCATTTCGTGGCTCTATTCTTGCCCAAGGAGACAAACACGTTTTTCCATAAAGGGTGGCTTGCCCATACCCGAATTTGGACAGCCATACCTCTCCATTCCCAAGGCATTAACTACCTCAACCAACTCTTGGGAGAAATCAATGGTTGAGTACAAAAGTCAACATGGGTAGTTGAGGGTTTGATGGGTTCTCTCATTGACACTTGGCTTGACTCTAGTGGCTCAAGGGTTTGAATGTCTTCCCTCCCAATTCCTTGTGAAATCATGCCCCCATCTCTTTGTTGCATTGCATAGCTAGTTGTGGGTATTTTTATTAAAATGCCTATTACATGACATTTGAATTTCTAAGGTGCATTGCTAGCACGCAAATCATATGCATCACTAAATTGATGGTGGGGCCTTGGCCTTGAGCTCCTCACCATGATTTCATAACAATATTACATCATTTACAATTTAATGCTATGGGGTCAAACTGGGGACATTACATTCCCCTCCCCTTGGAATAACACCGTCCTCGGTGTTTCAACACTTTGGACTATATACCCACTTTACACATGATTCATAATTCACAAACGGTGACAGGTCTGTCCTACGTTTCATCCCTTTACTTTGAACTTTCAGGATCAAGTCTTCTAGCTTCCACAAGCTTCTCCTGCTAGCTTTGGTCTTCCAGCTCTATAGGTGGGCATTGCTCCAAAGCAATCCCTTTCCGTTTGTTTATCTTCCAGTTGATCTACAAGTCTGAAATTTCATGGATTTCATCTTCCTTGCTGTCTCGGCAACTATCGGTGAGACTTATCGTGGCAATTCCTGTTAGGACAAGCATAACACAATAATAAAATTAGTCAATTATTTTCCTAATTGACTTGGAACGTCCATGCTTTACTCATGAGACTTCCACACATTTCATGCTTTCCCACACACACATGAACTCATTCATGTTCATCCTTTCACAAGAAAATAACTATTTCAGCATTCACAATTCATTTCAAGCAATGAAACATAATTTGCTTTCATTTATGACGTGCACTCCACAATCCTTTGTTTCTAAGATGCATCAGTCAAAAGAAAGAGAAGAGTAAGAGTTTTCCCCCCTCTTAGTCTTGTTCCAATCCGGAGCCACACCATTACTGGTGGTTCCATGCTCCTTGGCCTCTTTCACTTCAATGTGAATGCTTGACTTGCCCTTTCTTGGCTATGACACTTTAGTGTCTAAGGTCTGTCTAATGGCTTTCAACCAGGGAACCCTTCCCCATTGTCGCTTACAGAACCTTTGGCTGCTAGGACCCACACAGTTCCACTAGCACCATCTTTCATTATTGCTCATACTGAGCTCTTTAGGACAGTCATATGTCCATATGCATCCTCCAGATGCTTCCATAGTCCTTGCTTCCAGCAATACCTACACTCAAACATTGAGTCAATTCACATGTTTAGTGTATTTTCATAGGGTTTATCTCCAGATGAGAATTTAAGAGATCATAATTAAATCATATACACATGTATATTCATAAGCAAGAGTTGCAAGATAACCAAATACTTATCTTTATAGGATGTCTCCACTTTATCCCACAGGATCCTTCTTCGCTTTCCAAGCATTGGATTTCCCGTGGATACAACAATGAATGTTGGGCCAGCACGCAGGCTACTCCACAACCATTCGAATAGGCAATGCCAGGCCAGTACGCTGACTGGTTTTATCAATTGTTTAAGGGAATGTTTGGCCAGCATGCCGGCTGCTCCACAACATCAAGTGGTTAATGCCCAACTAGTCACTCTCTGGACTTATCGAGAACTTTATAGCGTTCAACCAGCTACTCCCTGGATTTCTTAATAATTTATATCGCCCACTCATTTACTCTCTGGATTTACCAACAATTTATAGTCTTTCAGGGTCTTTCCTTCCTGCAATGACCAAGGTTTCCAACAAAGAAACAATAGTGTATCAGCTTAGCTGTTAAAATATTTATACCTGTAATCTTCATTATTCCAAACAAGACATAAATGAAAATGAATACTTATCTGTATTGTGCGTTTCCCCTCTGGTCCACAGGATCCTGCTTCGCTTTGCAAGCCTTGGGATCGCCTATGGGCTTGGATATAGTTAATGCTTAACCAGTACACCTCCCCATCGGCTGGATTTACCAAGCATTTGGTGGTGCCCAACCAGTCCCATACCTGGTTGGCCCTCTCCAGTGCCGAGCCAGCACATTCGTCTGGGTCATCGACCAATGGAAGGAAACTGCGCCACCAAACCAGTATAGGTCAAGGCTCTACTATGGAGCCATAGGTATCTCAGGGTTTTCAGTCAGTCCTCGGCGCCCGCCCTCCCACTGCTGACCCAATAGGTATCTCAGGGTTTTCAGTCAGTCCTCGGCGCCCGCCCTCCCACTGCTGACCCAATAGGTATCTCAGGGTTTTCAGTCAGTCCTCGGCGCCCGCCCTCCCACTGCTGACCCAATAGAGATTTCATGCCTTTACCAATGCCACCACACCTTCTTGTATCATCTGACCATTATAGGTCAAGGCTCTACTATGGAGCCATAGGCATCTCAGGGTTTTCAGTCAGTCCTCAACGCTCGCCCTCCCACTGCTATCCCAATAGAGATTTTACGCCTTTACCAATGTCACCACACCTTCTTGCACTGTAACCCTTCACACACATCAACTCTTGGTTTATACAAGGACGCCACTCCTTCTCTTGTGCAAATCGGTGGTTCCTTTTAGGAAATTCATAGGTGACTTTCTTGACTGCAGGTTAACATGACCCCTACTCACACAAGGATGATACCTTCTCTTATTACACAGCTCTTCGGGCCTTTCCATCCCTTCTGGTAATATTTCACGTGAGCATAGAAAGGTTGCCAATTTCCATACAGTCTCCTTGCGTACCCTTCTTCACTTTTCCCTTTAATTGTGCAGTATGTAGGCTGACAACACAAGAAGGATAAGCAAGCTCATTAGTATTGCTATTCAATTCTTAACCACATTCCATATCATTCACTACCAAGTATTGAAACACCAGGAATGCGTCCATTCCCTTAGGGTGTAGTCAATATTGAAAACCCTATCATGACCCAGCACCAGAAAAGGTGTGCACCCCCTTTTCGATGTGCGCCATGTAGGCCATAATCATACTCAAGCAGTCTGCAATGATATAAATAAGATAGAGCATGCTCTGCATATTAACCCTAATAATTTAAGCATGAATATTCTTGTCTAGGGTCACAGAATACTCATTCATTTTGCAGATGTGTCTCACATGCCTTCTGGGCATAGCTTTACCATCTCACTTTCATGGTTTACCGACATGCGGTTTGGCTGAGACATTATCAATGGTGTTTCACCCGAAACCCATTTCCAAAGCATGGGATCCTTCCCATCTAGTTTGGCTTCTGCAGGCTATCACACATGACCTTCCTGCAATGTGTCATCCTGGGACACTATATCAAATAGCCAAACAGTCAGCAACATTTAGCAATAAGCTTCAAATATGATTGTTCCATAACCAATCAATAGTATTAATAATTAAATTCAATATGAATTTACAATTCTGTCTCCTACAGAAATTGATTTGCTTAGCAATGAGGCCCTCCTCATATTGTTTGGCTCTTGTAAGTGGTATCACTCTACCCATTATGGTTTCACCCTTGCTACCATACCTGAACATCCACCTACAGCATGTCCTCCTGACACAATTCTATATAAGCCAAACAATCATTAGCAAATGTAGCAAATTCTCAAATCTGAAATATTTACAAATCTGATATTTACAACTGTTCTTACTAACAGAACTTAGAGCTCTCAACCATGAGAACCTTCTCATAACCTTTGGCTTCTGCACATGGTAGATCCCGGTCTTTACTATGGACTTATCCTCATTGCCATACGCAAGACTTTTCTACCTGAAACTGAAACTTCAATTAGCCAAACACGTTGTGAGTATCTATGCACGGAATCATTTATTGCCATATCAGTCACTGAAGTGATTTCAGAATTATAATACTCAATAATTCAAACACCTTCAGCTGTTTAACATTTGAAATACAATGAAATATATATACATTTCTATATATGCATCATTATCATAATAGAATTTCAAGACACAGTCACACTATTCATGCAACCTAAATAAATCGTAAATACTCATTAGTTCACAGTCATATCATTCACACAACTCTGTCCTTCCACAGAGCATTCTAGCAGCCCATCGATCATGATTTGGATCTTCATGTACTTACTATTCTGCGTTACCATAATCAGGACCACCAGTCCTCACTTGCTTTGGTTATTAGGCACATAACCCACATACACATGGCATGATATAAATTCATATGAATGCATTGAGATTTCTAAACAGTCATAGGGTGTAAGGATCATTTCCTTCACTTACCCACACCTCACCAAGCTTGGTAGGTTAACAGTCCCAATCGGTATTCCATATCACATGCAAACTAACTCAACATAGCTCAAACATGGTTGAAGAGATCTTACCAAATCCTCTTTCAACATTCATGCAATTTGGCACCAATAATCACTACCTGCATGGTTACCATTAACATCGCCTGATGTTACCTGATCAGTTGGCCTCTTACCAAGGCTACTCAGTCCTTTTGCCAACTTTATGATCATAGATTTGTTGCACCATCCTTTCTGCATAAGTTTGTTGGCTTCATGCAACAACATCCTCATCACATTTAGCCATGCTCTTTGTTATCTTTGGTCCTACAACCAATACCAACATCAATAGTGATTATCAACCACAATATTCTCCATTAGTGGTTCATTGCATATGCAAACTTCATTATTCTACCAATATGCAATATCCCATTTATGCACAAGCATTTCCATATGTACTATGCAATGTTTGTTAAGATGCCATCTAGTGCATATACATCTATGTAATCTCTTACATTTTTTTAACATTTTTATGCTATATGACAATTTCATAATTATAAGTATGATAACAAACAGAGGTTTAAGGAATTCTTTCCTTTTCTATCCCTCATTGTAACATGGAATTCCTCTTCCGTATCATGCAATTGTAAAAATTGCCCATATTGACAACAAAATTTGTTTGTCAAAACAGCCGCTGGCACTCTTCTGCACTAAATATCTATGATATATGTAGACCTCATTCAAACTCTGGTCATGCATCATTGTTCCCTGCTGGACAAGCTTTCCAATTCCTGTCTCCATGCTCTATTCCGACATCAAGTGCGGAAACTGCATCTCTTTAAAAATGACAACTTTCACTACAATTCTGCACATTTTACACAGTTGCACTTTGGTCCAGAATGCCAACTTTAGCCACCTGCGGAAGAAAATCTATGAGGAATCACAAAAACTTATCTATCGGGCGAAGTTAGTCCATATAACAAGGGACACTCATCACTTCACGGATTTCAATTCCGATGCACCATTCATCTTCTATGAATTTCTGGGTTTTGCTACTTCTCACTTTTCACCTTTTCCAAAATTCCAAATTTTGGGCCAAAAATGGCTATCTCCCAAACGGTGCATTTCTGGGAAATCTTCATCTAACGGAAACTGTCCGTCTTAATGAGAATATGAAATGTCTAGTTCAGTAAAAATTTTGATTCCCACATCTAGGGTCACTTTTACTGCCCACAAGCTTTTCAAAATCTCGAAAAAGTGGCCCGGAACAGTGCTTTTTGGCCTTCTTGCTCACCCCGACTTCACATCCCTTGGAGTTTGGCTCCAAGGTTCTAAACTTAACATCGTGCCTGCTTCATGACTGCCTCATATCAATTTCAGCTGAAACCGGCCTTCTGTCAAGCCTCGAGACTCCGTCCTTCAAAAGTCGCTATTATCCATTTTCTGTCAAATCGGAGTGTAATGGGCTCGAGGTCTTCACTGGTTCTTTCATGGCCTTCGTCAATGGCCTCCGACCCCCACAGGAATCATTCCATTCTGAGCCTGGATGCTCCTCTATCATTCCATTTTTATTTTATTTTATTTTATTTTTATTTTTTTTCTGCTTCGCCCGCCGCCGTTGCGGAGCCATTCGGCGAAAGCTCCCGCAATTGCGGAGCCATTCGGCGAATGCTCCCGCAGTTGCGGAGCCATTCGGCGAACGCTCCCGCAATTGCGGAGCCATTCGCCGAAGGCTCCCGCAGTTGCGGAGCCATTCGGCGAATGCTCCCGCAATTTGCGGAGCCATTCGACGAAGGCTCCCGCAGTTGCGGAGCCATTCGGCGAACGCTCTCGCAATTTGCGGAGCCAATCGGCGAAGGCTCCCGCAGTTGCAGAGCCATTCGGTGAACACTCCCGCAATTTGCGAAGCCATTCGGCGAAGGCTCCATCAGTTTCGGGGCGGTTCGCCGAACGCTTCCGAAATTTCGGGGAGGTTCGCGGAAGCCTTCCGCAATTGCGGAACAATTCTCCGAAGTCTTCTGCAGTTGCGGAACGATTCGTCGAAGTCTTCCGCAGTTGCGGAACGATTCGCCGAAGTCTTCCGCAATTTCGGAACGACTCGCCGAACTCTTCCGCGGTTTCGGGAAGGTTCACGGAACTCTTCCGCAAATTTCGGAAGAGAATTCCTTCCGCAATTTCGGAAGAGAATTCCTTCCGAAATTTCGAGGCGACTTCCCGAAATCTTCCGCGTTGCGGAAAAACTCGCGGAACCTTTCCGCAGTTTCGGGACAACTTCCCGAAACAAACTTTAAACAAAATTTACGAAAACACTTAGGAAAAATTTTAAATCTTAAATCTTTCTTCTTTCAGGGATGAATGTTGTTCAGTAGGAGGTAACTTTACCTTTGCCAATCATCCAACTTAGCCAGCTAGTCTTAATGCTAGTACATGTGGTGATTAGGAAGGGATCTTCCCTTGTAACTGTAGTTGGATTTGGCCCATAGAGGCCCAATGCTGCAACCAGCAGCTCTGATACCAACTGTCATGTACCCACCTGCTGACACAATGCAAGGAAGGGAACATGGCACTATTATCTGGGCATTTCATAAAACTCAGCCCACTAATTTAAAACATAAGAATTTAAACATTGGTGTGCAGATACAATCAGGTAATATGCACAGCGGAATTTAAATCTAATCCACACACACAATTCATGTCCATCTAGCATATTAAAACAGTCATCAAATTGATGCAT
This sequence comes from Larix kaempferi, assembly GCA_027924585.1. Classification (NCBI taxonomy): domain Eukaryota; kingdom Viridiplantae; phylum Streptophyta; class Pinopsida; order Pinales; family Pinaceae; genus Larix; species Larix kaempferi. The sequence goes on along the minus strand of BSBM01000451.1, from coordinate 3,074,389 downwards.
TGTAGAAGTGAATACATAGACTTAAAAACACTTATCTTCATTTTTGCAATTGCCCAAGCAACTAGCTATGTCGCTGCAACGTTCCACCCAGCCATAGACTCTTCGACAGCTTATACTGAGTCCGTCCGAAGGCCACCCCCAAGCTGGGCATGATTCTCACAAGAAAAGGGAACATTCCGGCTCCCACGCAGCCCATTAACCATTTCATCTCAGCCAAGCCAGTCCAACTGGGTTTATCAGGCTACACTTGAACCCTGGAGGCTTACACTCATTCTCAATCCCAAGCCATGGATACCCATAACCCATACCCAACATACTCTCCTCTCACACAGCATGCACAAACAGGGGGATACACATTTAGACAGTAGGATTTACCAATAAGATGGCCATGGTTTTCTCCAAAAACGTTCCGAACCAAAAACGGATTGTGGGATGGGGCAAACAACCACAGGGAGGAAAAACGATTTATTCCCCAATATCTCCGCCTTCAACAGCCCAAAACGGTCTCTATTGAACCCCCATTCGATTTCCCTTCTTCCCCACTGGTATACATCACAAAAACGCCTTTCTCTGATGGGAGAATGAAGAAAAACGCAGCCCCCATGCCTGGAAAACGCCCAGGTAGTTCTAACTCGTGAGGGAGGAAAAGGGATGGTTGCATAATGGCTTAGGGAGCCATTTCGTGGCTCTATTCTTGCCCATTCCATAAAGGGTGGCTTGCCCATACCCGAATTTGGACAGCCATACCTCTCCATTCCCCAGGCATTAACTACCTCAACCAACTCTTGGGAGAAATCAATGGTTGAGTACAAAAGTCAACATGGGTAGTTGAGGGTTTGATGGGTTCTCTCATTGACACTTGGCTTGACTCTAGTGGCTCAAGGGTTTGAATGTCTTCCCTCCCAATTCCTTGTGAAATCATGTCCCCATCTCTTTGTTGCATTGCATAGCTAGTTGTGGGTATTTTTATTAAAATGCCTATTACATGACATTTGAATTTCTAAGGTGCATTGCTAGCACGCAAATCATATGCATCACTAAATCGATGGTGGGGCCTTGGCCTTCAGCTCCTCACCATGATTTCATAACAATATTACATCATTTACAATTTAATGCTATGGGGTCAAACTGGGGACATTACACATAAACATTGTTTTCTGTTCTTATACCTTTGGCAACCAATTGTCTTGAAGAAATAGATTTAATTTTGCATTCCTTAGAATTGAAAACAACTTCACATCCTTTGTCACATACCTGATTGACACTAAGAAGATTGTGCTTCAGGCCATCTACAAACAAAACATCTTGAGATTTCCCTTTGCCATTACTCAGACTTACCATTCCTTTGCCTCTGATTTTTCCTTGAGCATCATTCCCAAAAGTTACATTTCCTGATTTGTGTTCTTTTAGAGACAAAAACTTACCTTTATCCCCAGTCATGTGTTTGGAGAAACCACTGTCAATATACCATGGGTCCTTCTGTCTTTGAGCAGAAAGCACTAAATCACACTGATTGCTTTCTTTCTTCTTCCACACTTTTCTTTCAGCTGAATGATTCACTCTTGAATCTGTTTTTAGTTCTTCAAATAACATTCTGAAGCCTTGTGTCCATAATTATGACAGATATAACATTCGTGTTCATTGTATAGAATATCAAAAGGATTGACATTTCTATTATGAATTCCTCTTCTGATTGTTGATGGAGTACAATGGTTATGATTCTTCATTGATTGTTTCATTCCATGCTGCAACATTTGATTATTGCTAGATATTCTTTGTTGAGTGTTTCTAAGATTGAAAACACAGGTTGCAGCTTTGTGACCAAAGTTAGAACAACAATAACAGTAACCATTAAAGAAATTTTGATACCTGAATCTTGGTTGTCCTCTTGAAATTGTTTGCGTTATCATTCTGTGTTGGACATCTTCTTCTTCATGCTTTCTTGACTGCAGAATATTGCTTTTTGTTCCTGTAGCTCTATCCCTTTCATCATTCATTAGATTGTCATTACTGTTGGTGTTATTTGCTTCAGCTTTGATGCAAGTTGCAGACTTTGTGAATTCTGATTGCTTGCTGCTTTGAAAGTTGATCACCTTAGTTATTTATTTGTTCTCTCAGTGACTGCTGCTTGAACCTTGTTCATAGCCTAGACCAGATTTAATCAACGAAGATCTTTGCTTACTTAAGATATTATTCAACTTTTCTGAGGCTTTAATGCTTGAAAAATTATGATGATGCAAAGTTTGGAATTTCTCTAATTCTTTCTTAACAGTCACCACTTCTTCTTCTAACTTTTCACATCTTGCTCTACTTTCAGCCAGCTGTTGTTTAAGAATGTCTTCTATTTTCTTTGCCTCTTCTAGTTCTATTTTTACCAAAACACAGTCTATACTAGGTTCTTTGTCATTCTTTTCATACTGTATCAATAACTATTTTTGTTTCCTCTTCTTTTGTCTGAGTCTATCAATTTCTTCCAATGCACTAATTACCTCACCTTCCATATCAACTACAACATCTTCATCATTCATGTCACTCTCTGTAAAATCAATATCAAGATCTTCTATGGCCATAAGCATAAACTCATTCTCCTTATTTTCACAGGAAGATTCACTGTCTATAGCTTTTGAAGAGTCAACATCATTTGAACACAAGCCTTTCTTCATGTAATTGTTATCTTTATTATATCTCTTATATGTGTGTTTCTCTTTATCAACAGGATTCTGATATCTTTTCTTATAAGGACATTTAGATGCAAAGTGTCCCACCTTACCACAATTGAAACATTTAAAGGGAAACTTGCCTTTATATTTCCCTGATCCAGTTTTCAGTCTTCTTACAAATTTTGCTTCAATCTCATCCATTTCAAAATCAGTATTCTTGTCTACTTTTAAAGAGGCTTCTCTAGTGGTATTTTTATCTTTGTTGATCCTCATTTCACAGGCAGTTAGAGTTCCTAGGAGTTGATCAATACCCAGATTTTTAAGATCATTTAACTCTTCTATTGCTGAAACTTTGGGGTTAAATTTATCAGGAAAAGATCTTAAAATTTTCTGAACTAAGGATGCTTCTTCATTTGTTTCACCGAGGCCCTTCATAGCATTCACAAGCTCTTCAACCCTTAGGAAATATTTACTAACAGTCTCATCCTCATTCATCTTTAGTTGTTCAAATTTCAGCTTGTATGTTTGCAGTTTGGCATCTTTTACTTTCTCATTCCCTTCATAGCTATTAATAAGTTTATCCCACATATCTTTAGCAGATTCAAGATGCATCACTTTCACAAAATTAGATTCAGCAAGACCACTTAATATTGCATTCATTCCCTTAGCATTAAAACTGAATTCCATCTTGTCATCTTTGGAAGCAAGAACCGCAGGTTTTGTATATCCAGTTTCTACAACTTCCCAAACATCAGCACCTAGGGACATTAAATATGTTCTCATTCTAACTTTCCAAAAGGAAAAATTTGTTCCATCAAACATAGGAGCTTTATTGGTTGAGCCTTCATGGATTGTCATGTTTAAGCTTTCGGCTCTACCTTATACTAAAGGAACACTGCTCTGATACCAATTGTTGAAAGTATTCAAATAACAGAGAGGGGGGGGGGGGGGTGAATCAGTTATTACTGTGCTTAAACAATTTTACATTCTTTTACCCTTTTAACTTTGATGAAGTGTGACAATCAATATGATATGAGATGTTCTATGCAAATTCCTTTATAGCAGGTATATTGTTATAACAGAATTAAATATAAGGCATATAAACAATGTTCAATCACATAAATATGCAGAGGCACTGATTTTCCTGAGGAAACCCATAAAGGGAAAAAACTCTTCTTCTTAGGATGAAAGGAAAGCTCCAACTTCTCTTTACATTCTATTTTATCTGAGCTACAACCCAGATGAGGCCGCTACCTCTGTTTCTTCACCACCAACTGAATGGAAGCTACAACTCCCAAATTTACAAGCACCAACTTGCAAAGAAGAATTTACAGTCTTCCCTTGCTCCTCCCTAACACCCTATGTAAGAAAAATTTCAGTCAATTATATCACACTGGTTCAGATATATCAGTACATACCCTTTTCATTTTTGTTTTGTGCTGCTACAGGTTGGATTTCTGGGCATTCTATTCTTCAGTAAATCGAGCCACGCATTTTTCTTCTGAATTGTTAACTTCGAATCATAGCTTCATCCTCTTCAGCCAGCAACCACTCATCTTCATCCTCTCCATTCTCCTTCCAATTTTGTTCTCCTCAATTGTTTTTTATAGATGTTGAAGTTATATGCCTCAATCTCTTTAACTTCCAGATATTCCAATTCTAAAACTGAAACTGTCTCTTTAACTCCTAATTCGAAAATTGAACTGTCTCTTTAACTTCCAGGATTTACACGCTGTAAATTAATAAATAAATAAATGTTTGAGAGTCACAACTTGTCTGAGTCGTGGCTGTCTGAGTCACGACCATCTGAGTCTCAGCCGTCTGAGTCACGGTTGTCTGAGTCATGACCGTCTGAGTCTCAACCATCTGAGTCACGGACATCTGAGTCGCAGCCGTCTGAGTCACGGCCGTCTGAGTCGCAGCCTTCTGAGTCACGGCCGTCTGAGTCTCAGCCATCTGAGTCACTGCTTGTCTGAGTCGCAGTTGTTTGAGTTGAAACCATCTGAGTCACAACCATCTGATTTGCATCCGTTTGAGTCACAACCGTATGAGTCACAGCTTGTCTTAGCTGCAGCCATCTGAGTCACAACTTGTCTAACAACATCCTTTTCTTGTATTTCAAAATCAGTCGTAGCTTTAGTAAACTGAAGTTGGTATGGTCTGAGTCACCTGCCTTGTCTGCTTTCCAACCATCGATGCCAACTAAATCATAGTGCCAACAGTATACTGACACAAGGAAGGCCGACATGATTGGTCAAGAATATTTGAGGAATGGCCGACTCTGTTTGAACTTCCCTTGAACACATAACACGACGCAGAATGGACACTTGGCAACATAAGACTTTGAGTAACTGACTTTAATGAAATCCACCAATGCCATATGCATTAACGGAAGATCCATAGGTGACGGGAAGGATAACCCATCGGTGGAGGATTTTCATTATGTGCATATGCTATGAAACTACATTATGCTAGCCATGAGTAGGTGTAGTAAGACCCTTTTATTAGTTCTTTGAGAATTCCAATCTAGAGGCCATCCTACGTATAATCTGGGTTTTTTCTTTATGTTCATCAAACTATGGAAAAAACCAAACAAAATCATGGAATAACAATCACATTCAAATGAAGAATTTTGTTAAAGGTGATATTGTAATACTATATGATAGCAAGCATTTGAATAATCCAAGAAAGTTACAAATGCATTGGCTAGGACCATTTTTAGTTGTGTAAATATATGATTGCAATACAATTTGATTAGATTAGCTAAATCGGATGGTGTTCTTAAACCTGGGTGGATGAACCTTTCTAACCTAAAAATATATATATTTCATCCCAATCAAGATACTCTGATGCACTCCTACCACAAGGAGTGGGGTAGGCAAGGTTTCCTAGTTTTGGGTTTTGGTTGAAGTCTCTTTTGTCTCCTTGGTCAATTTGATTGTATAACAATTGACATGTCAAGAATATAAACATTGATATTACTGTTATGAGTTTTATTTGCTTGTTGTTTATTCTAGTCTTACAAAGAGCATGTTGTTGGGGAAACCATACATCCTATGTCTTAAAAGTCCTCACTCCTACAACAATTATCCTTTTTGGAGTTAGAAAAGAACAATTCAAGTTATGACATAGATTGGGGTCACTCTTGGTCAAGAGGCATTGTTTTCATGAGGTTCCAAGATTTCAATGTTATGGTTTTTATTGCATGTCTATTCAATCTAATAAAAATATCATGTGTCCACACAGTTCAAAGGTCAATGGTTGTACTCATAGGTAAAGGATATGTGATAGTGAAAGTATTTATTGGATGATTAGACATATCCATCTATCTCTTCAAATTGAAAGTAAATGTTATATGGCCCAAGTTATATGCTTGCTGACATGGTATCCTTCATTTGCTTGGCGAAATCCCATTTTAAGTTTGATTCATTCAAGCAACGTGAATTGATAAATTTCCCCACTTCTAGTGTTTATAAAGCAAGTGGATTGACAAGAGCATAGAGTCATATTTCTTTTGTATAACTATATCCTACATGAAGCCCAAAAAGGTTTTCTCACAGCTAAAAAAAAATATTTTCCTCAATCGAGATACCTCAATCTAGCTATCTCATCTCACATACCAACCTTTGCATAAATGTTTAATAGAGATACATATGCAACAACATTCTTTCGAAAAATAAATTGGATTTTAAGCATGGTTGTCTTTGGAAATATAAATTGGATTTTAAGCATGGTTGTATTTAGATTTTATTGACTTTTCTTAGAATTACAAATGATGCAATCTGGGTGTTAATATTGCTCAATTCCCCAATTATTAAAGGGTTCTAGCTCAATGGAAGAGCGCATGCCTTACATGTAGGAGGTTGGTGGTTCGATTCCTTCATGCCCTAATGATATTGCAATATTGGTATTTTTAATAAAATATATTTATTATGATTTATTATGGCTATAGGGGGGGGTTCTAAACCGCCTTCATATGTCACTATGAGGAGGGTTCGAAATTGCCCTTGTATGTTACAACGAGGGGGGTTCAAAACCGTCACTATAGCTATCTACGATGCAATTTTAAAACCACCCCAAAGGTTTGTAAGATGGAGTTTTAGGGGGGGTTTTGCACCGCCCTCGTAGGTACCTATAAGGGGGGTTTAGAATTGCCCCCGTAGGTACCTACGAGAGGGGTTTGTAACCACCCCAAAGGTTTGTCATAAGTACTTTGGGGGGGGGTTCTGAACCACCCCCATAGGTGTATACGAGGGGGGTTTAGAACTGCCACTACAAGTCACTCTTTGGGGGGGGGGGGTTTGGGGGCGGTAGAATCGCCCCCAAAAGTCACTTTTAGTGTTGGTTTTGATCTCTTCCAGAACAACCCTTAAAATTCCAAATTTTTAGCGTCGATGCTATTGGGGGCAGTTTTGTTAGGACCACCCCCAAAGGTTTCATGTAAGATGGAGTTTTAAGGAGGGTTTAGAACCACCCCCATAGGTACCTATGGGGGGCTTTGAAACTGCCCCCATAGGTATCTACGAAGGGGGTCTATAACCACCCCCAAAGGTCTATAATAAGAACTTTTAGGAGGGGTTTGGAACCTCCCCCATAGGTCTCTAGAAGGGGGGTTTCAAACTTCCCCATAAAGTCACTTTTAGGGGCGGTTTTGATCTCTTCCAGAACCGCCCCTGAAAGTCCAAACGTTTAGCGTCGATGCTATTGGGGGCAGGTTGGTAAAGACCGCCTCCAAAGCCAAAACCGCCCCCAAAAATGATATTTGAAGGTAGAAGACAACCCCCCCAAAAGTCAAATTTGTTGTAGTGTGCAAACTCAACTGTAAGTCTAAGAAATGCATCTTCATCTAATACAAGAATGGAGTGAAAGGGTATAAGCTATGGTATATGATCACAAGGAATGCAGTTTATAGTAGATATCTGATCTTCAAGGATGTCGAAGAAACCTCTATGAATGAAGACGGGATAAAAGAGAAAAGGAATCAGAAAAGCTAGAGTTTGAAATGAATGACAAAAATCAAGATTCGTATGACTTGATTGAATATGATAAAGAGAGAGAGAAATAGACTTATTATTCATCCTTGGGGGTATTAGAGGAGGAAAAAGAAGACAACGATTAGTAGTAACAATGAGATCTTGAAGATTGCAACTTGCTTGAATATTGGTGGACGAAGGAGTCAAGGAGACTATCCACGAATAGCTTGAATATTGGTGGACGAAGGAGTCAAGAAGACTATCCACGAATAGCGAAGGTGTCTCTGATCCATGACCATTTGCAATTTTGCATTTTCCTGTGAGTAACAATACATTGATTTTGTGTATAGCTCACCCCTTTGTATTTATCTTCTGAGCAATTATTATTCATCCTTGGGGTTAGGAGAGGAGGAAAATAAGGCAAAGGTAAATAGCAATAATGAGAGCTTGAACATGGCAGCTTGCTTGAAGATTGGTGGATGAAGGAGTCAAGGAGACTATCCACGAATAACAAAGGTGTCTCTGAGCCATGGCCATTTGTAATTTGGCATTTTCAGGTGAGTAACAATACATTGATTTTGTGTATAGCTCACCCCTTTGTATTTATCTTCTGAGCAATTATTAATCCCCGTGAGTGTCGATTTTCCCAATTGGGTTTCCAGGGTAAAACAATCTGTGTGTTTACTATGCATTTGAATTCTTTGTGATCTTTCCAGCCACATTCTACAAATTTTCATCCATTTGGATGAATAAACCAGAGATAACATTTAATTATTTTTTCGTAGAGATCTGTGTTGGTAAGATTGTCAAGCTATGAACCTACAATCTATGAATCAACATATTTTAAGAAGATCAATGCATACTTGAGCTAGAAATTAGACTTCAATCCTTCAACTTGGACTCTTGAATTCGCCAATATAAAAAGAATTCATGGATCAATACATATTTAAGCTACATATTTTAAGAGGATCAATGCATGCACTCAGGCCGCAAATTAGACTTCAAGAGTCTAAATCTAGACTACAAATCAATGCAATCAATGCAGCCTTTTTCTTTGCACACTAGAGTAATTAAACTAACTTCGAGAAAATGACTTCATACTTAGGTTGCAAATTAGACTTCAAGAGACTAAATCTTGATGACTTTTGGTTTGCACACTAATACTTAAACAAACATATGAAACTAAAAACAACCAAATGCTCATGATAGCTTCTATAGTTAGGAATACTCTCACATCATGAAATCTATTTTCTCCTTTTCTCTTAAAGTGCACACTATACTCAAATATTAATTTTCATTTTCAAAATATAAGTCACTCTCACATCTATAAATATGTTAACCCATGAAAAACTAGGTAAAGTGCAAAATACACAAATATCAATCTCATTTTTAAAACATCACTCATAAATATATTAACTTGTAAAAATCTAAGTAAACTTAATATCTTATAATCAAATTATTTGATCTTAAAAATAAGATAATTCAATCAAACTCAAACTTTTCTTTATCAAATTTTTTGATCTTATAAAATATAAGTCACATCCACATCTATAAATATGTCAACCCATGAAATTATTTGATCTTATAAAATATAAGTCACATCCACATCTATAAATATGTTAACCCATGAAAATATAAGTCACATACACAAATATTAAATTTCATTTTTAAAACATTACTCACTAAAATTTATAAATATACTAACCCACAAAAATCTAAGTAAACTTAATATCTTATAATCAAATTATTTGATCTTAAAAATAAGATAATTAAAAAAACACCAACTTTTCTTTATAAAATTGTAATCAATTAATATTAATTTTAATTTTAATAGACCTATAACTATATGATAATAAATTGTGAATTTTTGTTTATCACTTTTATAAATTTTATTGAAAAAATAAATTTGATAATTTTAGAGTCAAATTATTTAAAAACTAAAATAATTCAACCAAACACAAACTTTACTTCATATAATTGTAATAATTTACCATAGATCTAAATTGGTATCTATTAAGCACCCGAAAATATTCAATTTCTTGAAGTGTAATTTTTTTTTTATGTGTAAAAAATTATGATAAAAAAATTCAAAAAATGGTCATGATTATTCAATTAGCATTATATATATTTAATTTCATTAAAACATATGTATTTAACCAACATGTTTTTATTATTTTTTATTATTAAAATATGTCAAAATATTGATTTGTAAGCATGGCTACTCTAGGTACAAAAATATTGATTTGAATAAATCTATAACCATTTCAAAATTAATTATACATTTTTGTTTATTATTTTATTAAATTCAATTTAAAAAATTAAGTTAAAATTCACTTAATTAATTGTTTTAGTCATAGGACTAATCCTTAAAAAAATATTGATATTTGATATTACTTTCTTAGCCAGACTGAATTATTAAAATAATATATTGATTTTACCTTCATAGCAATTTAATGGACATTTAATTTCTAATTAAAAAGTTAACTGAATTTTACTTTATGTTTTTAACAAATATTATCTTTAATTTAAAATTAACAATTTGTTCTCAACTACCGTTTGCATACTGTTACCACGTAAACAAATAAGGCAAGTTAATAGTCCACAAAAGAAAACCCAGAAAACAGGGAAGAAAACCAAAAAAATTAATGCTTCGAATAAAGTTTCATTAAAAGATTAAAACAAGATTTTAGTATTAACTCTCACCTTGGCGGTGGAGGCCATTTACCATTGCGATTCTCACCTTCATTCATTTGTATTAACTCTCACCTTCCCATTGTAGACAGACACCGCCCACCTAAAAAACCCAGAAAACAGGGAAGAAAACCAAAATTTAATGCTTCGAATAAAGTTTCAATTATCGCTCACCTTCTCTAAATGTAGAGACAGGACAACAGTTTCCTGTCGATGCGGAAGAAGCCTTCCTTCAATCGTTGGCGTAGCTGCTCAACTACTGCGTCATCCCACTGCACTTTGGGACACCTCCTCACATCAAGCCACTGCAATGACATCGCATGTTCCACACCGGTCAGCTCTCGTACCTCATCGCATTCAACAACAGATATTCTTTGAAGCCTTGTGAGCTGTGCCAACCCTTTTATGCTCTTCAGCTTAGGACAGTTGCAGACCTGCAGTTCCTCCAAAGATATCAACGTTTCCAGACTTGGCAGCTCCTCTAAGTTCGGACAGTGCCGGACATGCAGCTTCTGCAAAGATATCAACGTTTCCAGACTTGGCACCTCCTCTATGTTTGCACACCATTCGATCTCCAGAGATTGAAGTTTCGGCAGACCGCAAAGCTCTCCCAACCAATCACTCCCTAAGATCAAGGCTTCTAAATTGCTTAGGTTTCCAAGACCGCTAGGCAATTCTTTCAAGCCCGTTCCACGCAGATCTAATTCTTGCAAGGACGGTTGTCTTGCGACTTGGGGAGGCAATTCCTTCACATTTTTACAACCTGAGAGATTTAAGTATTCCAGCGTGGTAATATTTCCAAGCGCTCCACTGGACGTGATCAAATTGTGGCACTTTGACAAGTCCAGATGTTTGAGTCGACTTAAATTGCCAAAGGAATTCGGAAGCGTCTCCAGACAGGAAGCACTTGACAAACCGAGGTGCTGGAGGTTTCTTAACTCCCCGAAAGAATCTGGAAGCGTCTGCAAAACTGAAACCTCATCCATCTTGATGTACTGCAGGTTCGACAACCTTCCGAAGGATTCAGGAAGCGACTTCAAACTCTCAGCATATGACAGATCGATGTGCTGGAGGTTTGCTAACTCTCCGAAGGATTCTGGAAGCGACTCCAAACTCTCAGCACATGACAGATTGATGTGCTGGAGGTTTGCTAACTCTCCGAAGGATTCTGGAAGCGACTCCAAACGCCGAGCATAAGACAGATTGATGTGCTGGAGGTTTGCTAACTCTCCGAAGGATTCTGGAAGCGACTTCAAACCGAAAGCATATGACAGATTGATGTGCTGTAGGTTTGCTAACCCTCCGAAGGATTCTGGAAGCGACTTCAAACTCGCAGCATTAGACAGATTGAGGTGCTGCAGGTTTGCTAACTCTCCGAAGGATTCTGGAAGCGACTTCAAACTCGCAGCACATGACAGATTGATGTGCTGGAGGTTTGCTAACTCTCCGAAGGATTCTGGAAGCGACTCCAAACTCCAAGCATAAAACAGATCGATGTACTGGAGGTTTTTTAACTTTCCGAAGGATTGAGGAAGCGACGTCATACTTGAGCAGCGGTTTGACTCCAAGTATTTCAAGGAGAACAAATTGCAAAACTCTTCCGGCAAGGTTTTGAGTGAAGAACCTAACCATCCCGGACAATCCACAACAATCTTTTCGAGGTGCTGCAGTTTCCCTATCGACTTTGGAAAGTGTGAAAGAGGAGCAACGATACTTAGCTGTCGCAGCTCGAGAGGCGCCTGCAATGTTTACGTTTCAACTATTTAAGAAAGATTTATCTTACTATTCTCATCTACACATTTTAATGAAATGAAAATCGAAGAATAAACACAAAAACTTTCGTACCTGAGTTTCAGATTGCCACAACATTTTCAATCTTTTCCCGGACACTTCTAAAACTCTTAAATTCTTTATGGGAACCCAAGAAGGCAAGGAAGAGTATGGACAGTTACACCAACGGAGCCATATGAGATGCGGTGACTTGACCCTCCCCAATATAGATCTTAAATAACCACCATGCATTACAAGAAATATGAGATTCGTACCATGGTAACGGTCTATATTGGACAGTTTCCACATATGGTTTCCCAACACCTCATGCGTCCATCTTTTGTACCAGGACATTGGTGAATGCAAATTGAAGAGAGGATGGAATGATAAATAGTAATTCCAGGAACAATTTAGCATCGAAATTCCGCGAACTTCGGTTATGACCTATTCATTTACATATATAGTTATCACCATCCACTACACAGATCTTTATCTTTAAAATACATGAAACAAATGTAAAGATTATGAACTCAAGGCAAAGTTAGGAATGATTGAAGCACTTACAGAGGGATCAACAATATTGTTGGTACTCTGATCATAAAGACGACGCGGCATTGATCCTTCCTTGGCAATACATCTTCCCATGTCTCTGATATGATCATGGACTTTTATGCAATTTTCACTGTCTACATCTAACAGACACTTGTCCTCTAAATTTTGAATGCCCACCTTACCCCATATATTTGTAGCCGTATCTAGTTCTTGTCCTAAGAAAAAACAAACAATATCTAAGAATATTTGTTGATCATCTTTATCCAATGATTCATAACTGATTCTGTGTCTTTCTTGTATTTGAGTAGGAAGTCGATCCAATTGCTCTTCCCAGTAAGACTCTTCTTGTCCATAAACAAGCGCCCCCAAGATTTTCAAAGATAATGGCAATCCATCGCACGCCATTACAAACCGATCTACCAGATCTGCAAACCCTGGTTGTGGATGGCGCTGATGGAAGGCATAGCAGCAAAAGAGCTCTTCGGAGTCTGATCTATTCAGACCCTTTAGATTATAAATAGACGAGTCTAAGACTCCTGAGCTTCTCAGGACATGCTTGTCGCGAGAGGTAACCAAAATCAGGCTCTCGTGGCTAAGTATATCTTTAATTGGCAGAAAAGCCTCCATCTGATCTATATGATCTACGTCATCTAGAATTATAAGAGCATGACAAGATGAGAGATGCTTTTTAAGTTCCCCTATGCCTTGGTCACGACTATTAATTTTGATATCTGTACGTTTAAGCTCTTGAATGAGTTTACTCTGCAGATAAGGTAGAGACATTGTTCGCGCATTTTCTCTCACCTCAAATAGAAAGGACGATGCATCATAGTCTGGTCTTCTTAGGTTGAAGAATGCCTTGGCCAGGGTGGTTTTACCAATTCCACCCAGACCCACAATTCCTGCAACCTTGGCCCCCACGGTCTTGGATTCCTTCACCGTTCTTTCAAACTCTTGTAATTTCTCCCCCAACCCAGTTGGATGTTTTGCCACATCCAAGGGTGTTTTCGGAACCTTCTTCATAACGCCTTGGACGACCTTCTCCAAGAGCTCGCCCTCATCCCTAAATAATATAATAATATTCACAGAAAGAGCAAAATAAGTGGTGGAAGAAACGCCTCTGTGAAGCACCTTATATCAATCTAACAAATTGAAAACTAAACTAAAACGATTGAAATGGAAATGAGAGATCCAGCATACCCGTGCAGCACGAAACCGCTGATATCCGCTACATGAGAAAGTGCTTCTCTCCAACTCTGAACAGTGTCTGGGTCGTAGCGTGGCTTCGTTTCGCCAGTTCGAGGGTTGCATGTCGTCTTCTGTTGGAGGTTGTGCAGGGTTTCTCCGTAAGGTCCGGTCGCCCGCCGGAGCATAGAAGGCTCAACGTGGTAAAACACCGGAAGAATGGTAGCCCTCGAGCAACGTTGTTGTTCAACCATGAGAACGAGTTCATTGAGGCACCAATATGATTCCGCATAAGTCGGAGAGAATATGGCAATCTGGACAGAAGCTACTCTGATGGCTGCTTCTATTTGGGAAGAAATGTCATGTCCTTCCTCCAACTCCTCTCTGTCCAAAAAGACTTGAAATCCGAGGCCAAGAAGGCGACGATACAGATGACTGGCAAAGTTGTCTTTGACATCCGGGCCACGATGGTTAAGAAACACATCGTAGCACCGGGAAGAGGTCGAGGTAGAAGAAGACGCAGAAGATGAAGCAGCGGCGATTGATCGTGATGCCATTGGAATTGGACGCCTGATAATTACTGCAGTGATGATAAAAATAAAAAGAAGAAATGAAGCGCAGACGAATGTAGAATAGATTTCACTGAAAACTTCAAACAGCTTTAATGGAGGAGCCGATGACTTAAGTTGAACACCGTCGACAACTTGCAAGCATGATCGACAAGTTCCAAAATACTGTTCCGAGGCTTCAAAGGTATTTCCATATACGTTTCCTGTCAATGACGCGACATAATATTCAAAGTTGTCCGTCTCTATCAGTATCGCTGGATAATGCTCAACAGCTGTTCTACATTATTAACTTTTCTTGCCGACCATGAGGCTCCAGTCACACCATGAAGCTTCAAGGTATTTCCATATACGCTTCCTGTCAATGACAGCGAGATAATATTCAAACCAACCAGTCCACGCGGTTTCACACTTCCATGTGATATGAGAGGTTGACCGCCTCTATCAGTATCGCTGTATAATGCTCAACAGCTGTTCTACATTTTTAACAATTAGAGTCCATATTCTCATCATGTCATTGGCGCGAGCTGATATTCAAACTGACCACACTGCACGTTTCACACGTCCGTCTGATATGAAAAGTTGTCGGTCTCTTTATCACTATCGGTGGTAGTGCTCAACATTAATATCAACAACTGTTTCTACATTTTCTTGAAGAAGTATATGAATAACTTGATTAAATTATAAGGAATAAGAGATATTTATACATCTGAAATAGGCTCAGTGATAGCTGTGACATTTGGGTAAAGGAGAGTTCCTATGTGAGCTTAACTCACACAAGTTGGCACTGTTGAAAATGCCAACACCAACACCTTTCATAAGCGAAAAGTAGGAAGGAAACAAAAAACAAACAAAGATGGGTCCCGACAACTAGTAATGATAAGGTATCCATGTACAAACTACTCTCATAAACGGAGAAAAGGAGAAAACCTCATGGGAAAAACTCCTCCCCAAAAGAGAGAAAATCACACATGCCGAAAAAAAGGCAATGGCGCTGAAACTCATGAAGATCCAAGTATCAAGTCTCGAACTCCTAAATGTATAATCCAAACTGATGATGCACACCACCCCAAGGAAGCATTGGATTCCACCCCCCCACAATGCTGAACTAAGTGGAAAAGAAGGTGGTAGTGAATGTCACAACTGATGGCAAAAGTATGAAGGTGTTGAAACCAGTGATGATGTCCAACAAAACACTCCATTGTGGCAAGCTCCAAGTCACTACGAAACAAAGCAGTACAAGGAGACGAAAACCTGGTGACACTCCAACAAACTATCTACATGAGTGGCCCGAAATCCACTACTCAAAAGTGCGGAATGAGAGGTACCATCAATAAATGCCATCATGGACAACAATCCTCGTTATGGGTTCCGGCAAACAAAGCCATTTTAGATACCCATTTACAAGGGAGGAATTAATACAGTTCATTGACAAATGTGGTGTGCAACCACTCTTTAGAAAGAGAGCAGATATCTTAGCGCAATGCTGCAAACAAAGGAAATAAAATGAAGGCTCCAAGAGTAGTGATGGCAAAGATACGGCCAAAAAACCCCTCGAATACAATAGGCAAAAGTGATGCCAAAAGACCTCCAAATCTCCAATTCTCTCCCATTAAACACAACTGAGGGTTATCACCGATAACAAAATGCAGCAATAGATATCGATCAAATATCAATCAATGAAGCAAACCAATTGAAGCTTCAGTCGATGCCATCACTGGTCAAACATCAGTTGACCACTCAAAGCAAATCAATGATAAGAGGAACATTGTACAATCGAAGACACACATCGATATGAAGTCCTCAAACATCCATCTAAATGATTCCATGACCATTCATCAATCCAACCACAATGAATAATCGACACCGGTCCAAGGTTTTGTCTTTCACATCTTTTCTGAAAATTTTGAAAAGCAAAGTTGCCAGTCTTCCAAGAATTTTGTTTCCTGGGTACATTCCTCCGATTCTTATGAGGATGTCTATATGGCACATAGTTTTGTTTTGGCTTGTAGTGCCCCTAGACTACTGTAGACATTGAGAGCACCTACTGAGTCACCCGACTGTTTGAAACATTAATAAAATAACCCTATGATTTTATTTTGAGTATATTTATGATTACGATTGATTGATATATGTGCATTTGGGTAGTTATTGTGAATGGACAAATTCATGTTGTTTAACGATTAAATTTGATATGAAAATTGTACACATGAATAATGCTTAACGACTAGCTGTATGGTGATTATGTATTTGGCTACAAAATGCATATTTGATAAGATGAATGAGCAGTTTGAATAAATCATAAATGTTTAACAATGCTAGAGTTAGAAACCAGATGATGATTGTTGAGAACAGTGCTACTGATAATTTGTTGTGAGAAGTGTGTGTAGAAACAAGTGAGACGGTTCACCAACGGACACACAAAGGAACATGGAGGGTCGTAGAGTACGGGTAAATCACACACAAGGGAAGCGACGACGATGTCGACTTCCGACAAGAATACCACGCATGAGCAGATAAGCATTGATCCGCTTGCTCAAGAGGAATGCGTGAGGGCGTACGAGGTGGGCCACGACGGAGCTGGTCACGTACGAGTTGAGGGGCGCGCAGTGAGAACGGACTCACTCCTCAGCGCCATTAGTCCCTAGATAGCATGTAAACAGAGGATGGATGGTAACGATTCCTAAAATCCCTACAAGAGTTCCCGCAAGTCAAAACGGAAAGATGGTGGCAGAAGGGCCCAACGATGCGGTACCCTGTCAAGAACGGAAAGAATGGATGCAAGGACCCAACGAGGTGGTACCATGCCAAGGAATGGAAACCATGGATGATTGGACCCAACGGAGTGGTGCCATGTCAGGGGATAAAAAAATTAAGGAACCAGGAGCCCAACGACGCGGCACCGTGATCCTAGTGAGTTTGATTGTTAAATTAAACTGCATAAAAACTTAGGAGAATAACTCTAGATTATTACTTAGCAAATGCATAACAATAGCTTAGACATTTGCACATGAATAGTTATTTTGTTGAGCATTTAAAATAATAGAAATTATTATTTAGGAGCAAAATAGATTAGACACCTAGTCAACTAAAAGCTAGGAGTTGATTAAAATATCTGGGGGACAAACTAGAGCAAACTTAGGGGTGTAGGTGCACTTCCCAGAGAAACTGACACTTGGATGGGTGAGTGTTTTAATTAAATAGTTAATTAAAAATATTTAATTATGCATGAAGCGACACGTGTCGCACGAGATTTTCCTTTATAAGGAAGGCTCAGGGAATGAGTAAGGGACCCATAATTTGGACGATTGTCGTAATTTTTGAATGCCTCAAAGACTTGCTGCTATCTAAGGGTTTGGCCTAGAAATCCTGGTGGGAAGGGAAGCCCAAGCTGAATTTCTGAAATACTTGTGTGAGCTCTACGACCCAAAGCTCGGGGGAGGCCATGCGACTGAAAGCATGAGCCTATGGTTGGGTGGCGAAGCTAACGGTTGCTTCGTCTATGGTTAAACGAGCTTTACTGGAGGGATCCTACGGAAGATGCAAACAACAATGGACCAGCTGGATCGGGTTGACAGGTTAAGGTTTGCTTATTTTTGTTAAGTTATTCACTCTTTTATTTTATTTTTCCAATAACTATAATGGCTAATTTGTTTGTATGAAGTTATTAAAGTTTCAGGTTCAGTTCAAGGGGACCCTAGAGGAGGGGTCTTACATTTGGTATCAGAGCCGGTCGAGCCTTGAGGGCACCGGACTCATATTATAAAGGGGTTGTCGGTATCTTCGTCGAAGCTGGATTAATCGGACAGTTGAATCAGCCACGACTACAACGGTCTGCCCATCTTGAATCAGCAATCTAATTAGGTTCAATGTTTGTCAAGTTTTGTTTTTCTTTATCAATATTTGGATAGACACTCTAATTTATTGGAAAAGGATAAATTGAAGATTTGATCCAGTTATAGCATGAAACTGTTCCTTTTTTATGCGTTTATAAATATAGATCCCTGTATGTTATGATGAGGAAGAAGAACCCTTAGGTATGAACAGATCCATTCATTTTATATTTAAAACTCCGTTTTAGTCTGTATATTTTAGATCGCTGCACTATGGATTGGTCGGTTGGCATGGAAATCTTGGATTTTAGATTGAATTTAATTTGAATTTTAAAAGCTTCTAAGTTTTGTATTTCTCTTGGCGATCTCTGATTTTTGCTTGGGTTTTAATTTAAACGTAAAAGTTCTGTGGTTTCCATTCCACATGACAATCTGAGGTCTTAAATTGATTTAAATCCGAGTCTCTAAGAGTCTCTGCGTTCAACTCAGAATTTGAAGGGCGTTTTCTTCCGGATCTCGTATTATTATGTATTTCGATTTTTAAGAATCTCTGAGTTCAAATCAAAATTTTAAGGGCGTTTTTCCCAGATTTTATATTATGTATTTCGATTTTAATGAGCCTCTGTATTCATTTTCCCATAGTCATGATCTCAGATCGGTGTACTCACCTTCTCCCCTCTAAATGTCGAATTATGCTCAGCAACGGAATCAGTTCACAGATCTATGTGGTTAATGGTGGATGCAAGATCTGTACCTTTAACTCCTTTTTTTTCTTTTAATAACGGATTATACTCAACGATTGAACCAGGTCATGAATCTATGCATTTAAAGTTTGATGTCAGATTTGTACATTCATTTCAATCCTTTTCCTCTGCCCTCCAATTGGAAATCTGAATAGCAGCTACATACTTCACAGATTTGATTTTAAATTCCATCTTTAAATTCACTTGCGATCCATCTTGTATGGCGACCCGAGGTGCTATGGCGTTTTCCAGATATGGAAACGAAATGAAATGCAATCGCCCCTTCCTTCTGCTGTGGATCAATTTCCTAAACGTTTTCAGAAATTGCGAAGCAAATTATTTATTTGACCCTAAGACTCTGTGCAATTTCATGGCATTCAATTTCCAGATCGTGGTGTTTTGATTGAATCTAGATCTTACCGTTTTCTATTTTAAGATTCATAGCATTTGAATTTTCAGACTGAGCGTTTATTATAGTTTCAAACTCATAACACCCAGATCCGAATCTTGGCGTTTTCTAGTTTAAAATTCATAGAATTTAAATTTCAGACTTGGCGTTTATTATAGTTTCAAAACATCTAGCAATCTGATTCATTAAATTTGAAAATCCAATGCTGTGTTTGAATGATAAATAATGGGAATTATTTATATATATATATGAATTCGTAATTATACTCTGTTTGTATTTATCATTGATATTTATAATTTAATTCTGGATCATAAACTCAGCCAAATCGCAATTTAAATAGTTCGGGGTAAATTGTTGCTGCCCTCTCCTCCACGTACTGTTCCTTCTTCCATACTTTTTGACTGTTGACTCTTTCACAACCTTCCACCCGGAGAGCTTGTGCTAACCCCTGACTTCTCTATGTTACTTGTGTACTCCGGTATATATATTTTAAGTCGAGGTTTAAGTCATTTTGGTTGGTATCTCGTTTTGATTACAATGGTTAAACTTTATGGATTAAAATAATTATGTTTGTCTAAGAATACGGTGGTCCAGATTCAATTAAGATTTATTGCACGCCATTTTTCTTCGGTTGATTATATACTGATTGGATTGTATGATATCTTGGTAGGAAAGAAATATTTGGATAGATTGTTATACATATGGCATGTTACTTAATTAGCTTATGTTATTGTGGAGAACATGGTTGTGAAAATAAAAGTTTTACCGCTTATATTGTGAAATATATGTATTTAATATTTCTTTATAATATATGAATAGATTGAATGTAATTATTATAATGTGAAGGATATGATTAAATATAAGTCATACCATCCTTATAATTAGCTCATATTCTTTGGAAGAATATGATTATGGATACAAAGTCTTTACAATTTACATGGTGAAATATATGGATATAATCTTCCCTATAAAATATGAGTATAGTGTGATTATAATGTTATTATAAATGTTTAAGATCTCGATATCTTATGAAAATTATGGAATCTAGAAGAGATAGGAAAAGTGATTAAGTACTAAGGAATATTTATACGGATGAGTCAAACGGTAAATTAATAAGCGTTTGCAACCATTTGACAACTGTTAGTTTATATTTGACAATTGTTAGTTTATCTTGTGCTCTTTTTATAACTTCATGAAAATCAATAGGCTTTCAGTTAGAAATTTATTTTCATAAATAAATTCTTAGAACACTAGTATTTAGTTCCCTGACAACCTCGAACGAAGGCCTAACAAAAAAAAAAAAAAACTGTGAGACAAGGTCCTTACATTTGGTATCCCTGTGTATCCATTTGGAAGGTTATTGGCGATTTCAGACTTTGTTTTATGATTTCAATGTGAACCTTAAAACTATGTATTGGACCTGTGAAATCGCTGTGTTTATTTCAAAAATTGATTAGTTTTTCCAGAATTTATCCCACCTGTTCATCGCCGATAAAAACGAGGTTTGCCTCCGAAATTTTGGGTGCATACTATTTCTGTCGATTATCTTATGCCGAGTAGTGGGCAATAGCTGGATTCTGCCATACCTCTTGTAGAGTGACTCTACCAACCACGACGTGTTCGCTTGTTATTTAAGAATTTATAGTTATCTGATGTTTATGTTGAAATGGCCCTTAAGTGGATGCCAGTTGAAAAAAAACAAAAAAAAAATGAACTAGTTCCCTTTTTATCTATCTTAGAGTATACGTAGGTACCTTTCGAATAGTTTGATAGATGTTAAAAATAAATTGATTATGTTAATTTCACTTCTTAGTATGTGAAGGATTCATTTATTCAATAGCTATTTTATTAGGTTAGATTATTATGTGAATGCCTTCGAGTAGCTAAATAATCATTTAGAAGTTCTTTTGATAATCTTGCATCTTTATAGAATGTCATGAGAAAAGATCATTTATTATATTTGATCATTTATAGGTATATAAATTCATATATATTGAAGATTTCATTTGTGTTTGCAAAAGAATCTTTGCATTAAAGAATTCATACATATATTGGTAAAGGAGTATGAATAAAGTTTATGTACTTAGGGTTTCAGGTTCATTTAAAAAGAGATGGAATATAATTTATGTATTTAGAGTTTCATGTCTATTTATAAGGGATTAAGCATATAAATTTATATATATTGAAGATTTGATTTGTGTTTGCAAAAGATTTGAATATAATTTATGCATTGAAGCATTCATTTATATTAGCGAAGAGAGTTGAATATAATTTATTTATTTAAGGTACATGTTCATTTATTAGATTAGGAATATATTTATGTTTGAAAATGGAGTGTGTGGAATATATATGTATATATACTCAACCATATTGATTGTATAAAAACATAGAGAATGGAAAATGTATTTAGGATCATTTTTGTGAATTCATTTTATCAATTATAAAATCATTCACATAAGATAATTAAATGCAAATTTTGTCGTATGAGATGCTTGGAAGGATGTTTAAATGTGTACATATATGACCTAGGGAGAAGAAATTGAATGTATAAGAAGTAAGGAAGAACACATGTTGTCATAATATGTCCTTGAAATAGGTATTGCTCAATAATTAGAAAGGGGCATAGATGTGTCTTTTTATATCTAATAGTTCTTATATTTATTGAAGGAAAAGAAACTATAGTTAAATATGTACGTTGTCTAATAGTCCTTATACTTTGAGGAAAAGAAACTCGAAACTAATCATTATGTTATATAGTAGTCCTTTAGATGATTGAATGGTTGATGCTAGACTTGTAATAAAATGTGTAATAGTTCTTTGCACCTTGGAAGGAAAACAAGTATAGTCATCTATTATATATAAGAAACCAAGTATAAGTTGTTTATTGAAAGGGATCTTAATTGGGTAATTATATGCTTGTATTATTTAAAAGTCATTGCTTAAAATTATTTTAGTGTGAGGATGAATTGGAAGTGATAATGTTAGGAATAGTGTTAGGAAATGGAATACATTGATTTGTGTTAGATGTTTAAAGATTGTGTTTAAAAAAAAAAAAATTACGGCAACGACAAGTCCTTGTGAAGAGACGCTACATTTATAAAATAGCCCTCGAATGTTGGAGAATCGGATTTATGTATGGATGCATCTTACTGGTGGAACTTTGTAAGTATATGGTTGGTGTATTGATTTCCCTTTAATGGATAAAAATAATGTTTAAATTAGCATTGGTTATTAGAAGTATAGTGTAATGATTATTGGTTTGCAATATTTACTGTAAGGGATATATGGACTACATTTCTATTGGATAAATGGAATTTTATTTTGAACTAAGATAAAATGTTGAGTTAAAAGCATATCACACTGTATTACGAAAGGGTAGTATTGATACTTTTGCTAATTCTTAGAAAGGGTTTAAGCCATTCTTAAATTTATAAATCATTACCACATGGTTATAGACCATTAGTGAATTACCTATTTGAAATATTCCTATTGAATGAATTTGCATAGGCTATAAGTTTGAGGAGATATTCATATATGCCCCATTACCATGGTTGCAGACCATTAGTTGAATTAGTTATTTGGAAAATCCTTCAATTATGAATATTGTATATAATTTATAAAGTTGAGAAATTGGTACATATATATCCCATCATCATTATTTGTAGACTTTCTGCTAGGAATAGGTGAATAGTAAAGTGAATGATGATTCACTAGGAAGTCTCTTAAATTTGGGATAATTTGTATAATCGCTAAAGTTAAGGAATTTGTATTTATTCCATTATTATGGTTGTAGATATTTAGTTTGGGATAGGAGTATAGTAAAGTGATTAGTACTATATGGAAGTCCTTGAATTAAATACCTTGATTAAATATGTTTAACTTTCACCAAGAGGTAGGACTGTAAGTAGACAATGATAAGATTCAATATTACTTGTGGCAAATGACCTAAGGAACCTCTCCAGAATAATACAAGAGGTACAAAAAAAAAAAACACTTTTGGAAGAGCATTACATTCGGGTTCATCGGTGATGCATGAAGATCGACATAGAAAAATTGAAGCTGCAATTTTTTTTTACTTCTTCTCCTTCGGCAAGGATACTTCCAGCTTCTCGAATAGGTTAGAACTATTCTCCTCTAAATTTGCTAGTATGTAAGTTTGAATGGTATTCAGGGTTCATATACTTTGATGAGGGGTTTTGCGTCAAGAATTTTATCGATTAGTTGTAAATGCTTATTCTCTAAAATCAAGGCGATGGCTTCGCAGGTAAGCACTATTAGTTCGTAATCATGCTTTGGATTGTGAAAAGAGAGAAGCTAAACTTACATTGAATTATAGAATCTTAGTTGTACTTGAGTTAGGAAGAGGAGAAAACCTTACATAACTTGTTTATAAAAATATGAGATTATACTTTTAGCCATACTGTAATGCCCCTAGAATGACTGTGGACCTTAAGGGAACCTGTCAAGGAACCCGACTGAACAACTTCGATAATAGTGGTCTCTTGAGCCTTGTTTTATATGTGTGGAGTGGTATAATTGATTGATTACATCATGCTTAATGATTAGCCCTGTTTGATCAAGTCAAAGTGCAGTAGGACAGTTGCAGTCCTAGCTCTACGATTTGGGAGGACGCAACTGAGATGTGTCATAACTTTCCATTTTTATTCTGAACTTCGGGACGAAGTTCTAAATAAGTAGGGGTGTATGTAGTGCCCCTAGACTACTGTAGACATTGAGAGCACCTACTGAGTCACCCGACTGTTTGAAACATTAATAAAATAACCCTATGATTTTATTTTGAGTATATTTATGATTACGATTGATTGATATATGTGCATTTGGGTAGTTATTGTGAATGGACAAATTCATGTTGTTTAACGATTAAATTTGATATGAAAATTGTACACATGAATAATGCTTAACGACTAGCTGTATGGTGATTATGTATTTGGCTACAAAATGCATATTTGATAAGATGAATGAGCAGTTTGAATAAATCATAAATGTTTAACAATGCTAGAGTTAGAAACCAGATGATGATTGTTGAGAACAGTGCTACTGATAATTTGTTGTGAGAAGTGTGTGTAGAAAAAAGTGAGACGGTTCACCAACGGACACACAAAGGAACATGGAGGGTCGTAGAGTACGGGTAAATCACACACAAGGGAAGCGACGACGATGTCGACTTCCGACAAGAATACCACGCATGAGCAGATAAGCATTGATCCGCTTGCTCAAGAGGAATGCGTGAGGGCGTACGAGGTGGGCCACGACGGAGCTGGTCACGTACGAGTTGAGGGGCGCGCAGTGAGAACGGACTCACTCCTCAGCGCCATTAGTCCCTAGATAGCATGTAGACAGAGGATGGATGGTAACGATTCCT
Organism: Larix kaempferi; assembly: GCA_027924585.1. Classification (NCBI taxonomy): domain Eukaryota; kingdom Viridiplantae; phylum Streptophyta; class Pinopsida; order Pinales; family Pinaceae; genus Larix; species Larix kaempferi. The sequence goes on along the minus strand of BSBM01000451.1, from coordinate 3,049,624 downwards.
AAAATCCCTACAAGAGTTCCCGCAAGTCAAAACGGAAAGATGGTGGCAGAAGGGCCCAACGATGCGGTACCCTGTCAAGAACGGAAAGAATGGATGCAAGGACCCAACGAGGTGGTACCATGCCAAGGAATGGAAACCATGGATGATTGGACCCAACGGAGTGGTGCCATGTCAGGGGATAAAAAAATTAAGGAACCAGGAGCCCAACGACGCGGCACCGTGATCCTAGTGAGTTTGATTGTTAAATTAAACTGCATAAAAACTTAGGAGAATAACTCTAGATTATTACTTAGCAAATGCATAACAATAGCTTAGACATTTGCACATGAATAGTTATTTTGTTGAGCATTTAAAATAATAGAAATTATTATTTAGGAGCAAAATAGATTAGACACCTAGTCAACTAAAAGCTAGGAGTTGATTAAAATATCTGGGGGACAAACTAGAGCAAACTTAGGGGTGTAGGTGCACTTCCCAGAGAAACTGACACTTGGATGGGTGAGTGTTTTAATTAAATAGTTAATTAAAAATATTTAATTATGCATGAAGCGACACGTGTCGCACGAGATTTTCCTTTATAAGGAAGGCTCAGGGAATGGGTAAGGGACCCATAATTTGGACGATTGTCGTAATTTTTGAATGCCTCAAAGACTTGCTGCTATCTAAGGGTTTGGCCTAGAAATCCTGGTGGGAAGGGGAGCCCAAGCTGAATTTCTGAAATACTTGTGTGAGCTCTACGACCCAAAGCTCGGGGGAGGCCATGCGACTGAAAGCATGAGCCTATGGTTGGGTGGCGAAGCTAACGGTTGCTTCGTCTATGGTTAAACGAGCTTTACTGGAGGGATCCTACGGAAGATGCAAACAACAATGGACCAGCTGGATCGGGTTGACAGGTTAAGGTTTGCTTATTTTTGTTAAGTTATTCACTCTTTTATTTTATTTTTCCAATAACTATAATGGCTAATTTGTTTGTATGAAGTTATTAAAGTTTCAGGTTCAGTTCAAGGGGACCCTAGAGGAGGGGTCTTACATGGCTGAACAGAAGAAGCGGGTTGAGGTTCTAGTTCACTCATAGAAGCAACAACAACATTCTCAAGTTTTGGCTTGTTATGGGAAGCCAACTCAGCAACACATTCATCAACAGGTTGCTCTTCATTTTGAATTCCACCGGTAACAAATACAACATTCCTTGACTTAGCAAGGCCAGCTGAAGACAAAGACAGAGCAGCAGCATCATATCCAAGACCCATTCTTGAGGTCTGCAACTCAGGGGCAATAGGAACAACAATTCCCTGGCCATTCTTCCCAAGTCCTCCCCTATTATAGCCCATTTTGCTCAGTAGGCGAGACCCAATACCTGTAATGTGTTTTTCAAAGCTAGGAGAAACACAACCATTAGTAGACAATAAAGAATGTGATGAAATAGAGACATTATCATTCTTACAAACAGGTGGGATGCAATCATTAATAGGTGAGATGGGCAACTCAACAGTCTTCATCTCAACATTTTGGAGTCGAGAGACTTTTTCCTCAAGGTCCTGTTTCCAAACCAATAACCCTTGAATTGTCTCATCCTTCTCAGTCAACTGCAACAACAAGGAGTCATGAGCTTCCTTCAAAGCTTTATACTCATCAAACATCCTATCATCTTTTGCTTGAAGAGAAGCTGCTGCTGCACGAAACTCATCAACAGAAACCTGTAAGTGAGCAGCCTCATTAGTTAGCTGGGCATTAGTCTCTTCCAGCCTGCAAACATGCTCCCTTAAGGCATCATGTTCTGTTGCTGAGAGAGCTTTTACTTCGTCTTCCAGATTATTGAGAAGATCGACCTTTCCTAGAAATTTGTCTTCAAGCTCTCCAAAGAAAGTTTCCATGTTTCTTTGAAAGATATCAACCTTTTGGGATTTCTGAGTCAAATTAATCCTCAATTGATTCTTTAGTTCGGCATTCTCTTCCTGCAACAAGGCAACGGTGGACTGCAAGGAAACGAATTCATGATGAAGATGATCAACAGCCTTCTTCTCACGTAATTCTTGCAATCTTCTACCCATCTTCGAGTAACAAGCAAACTCTATGTCTCAAACACACACGTTGCAAAACCCAAAAAAGGCCAAATCTAGGCAGCAGAAACAAGATCAAGTAGCCAACGATGGAGAAAACCCTTAGGGAAAGAAAAAGAAGAGATCGTTGTAGAGCCGAGCCATGATCTGCAAAAGTAATCCAGCCCAGAAAACAAAGGGCCACAAACTCAGCAGCAGATCAACCTGTCTTTGAGATCCCGAAGCAACGGTGAGCTGGAAATAAAAAAGAGCACTCGATCTCTGACAGGGTACCAGACGACTAATTCATGGTTCCACCACAGCACCTACGCACGAGCTCCATGTAGGCTATATAATCGGATCCCTCAGAGTGTATAATGATGTGGATGATGATGTAGGCTAGATAACAACCACGTCTTCCCTCACGGATCGAGCCCCCACTGTACTCTGCGATCTGTCTACCCAATCCTTTGACGGATCTATGATGAGAATTCACGTCCAAATTTTGAGTGCTTCGAAGTGCATGTGGATCTCTTAAAATATCTCTTCAAATGGGGTTTTGTGGATGACTTCCACACCTGCTTCACGATCAACACCTTCATACTTTTGCCATCAGTTGTGACATTCACTACCACCTTCTTTTCCACTCAGTTCAACATTGTGGGGGGGTGGTATCCAATGCTTCCTTGGGGTGGTGTGCATAATCAGTTTGGATTATACATTTAGGAGTTCGAAACTTGATACATTGGGGTCGTGTGCATTTCCAACGCTGCCAGCTTGTGTGAGTTAAGCTCACATAGGAACTCTCATTTTCCCAACTATGACAACTATCACTAGGCCTATTTCAGATGTATAAATATCTCTTATTCCTTATAATTTAATCAAGTTATTCGGATACTTATTCATGGTATCAAAGCGGGTACAACCCTAACTCTCTCACGAGAGGGGTTGTGATCTTGCCTTTCCTATTTTTTTTAGTAGATCCAGATCAAAGGTTGTGGCCTGCTCGGTGTGGTGCAGTTGTTGGTTGCTAGGGCGGCGACTTGTTCTGTGCTTGAGGAACTGCTGCGAAGGAATCGTGGCTTTGAGAGGTGGCCACTTCTGAAACGTTTTGACGTGGGAAAAGCTTTGGTTTGCCCATGATTTCCACAATTATCTAGGCATATCTTTGATCCCGGATCTTACTGCAAACGTAATTGTATTTTTTTGTGAAAGATCTATGAGGGGATCTCATCCTCGATCTTTACGCCCAGCTCTCATAAGCAAATGGATATTTACCTCTCAACTCTCACAAAACAATCTTCCTGCAACAATTTAGCTATACGGCTCTAGCTAATTGGCAATCCGGCTACTGCGATCTGATCGAGCGCCTCCTCCATATTCAATCACTTCCGATTTGTGGCTTTGTGGATCTCTTTGGATCGTGGCTCAAATGCATTGCGCACACGCATATTTTTTATGCCCCATATTTGTGGCTCTTTGACGCAATAGCACATTTGATTCTGATCATGGACCCGTGGTGAAGATTTTGTCGTGTTCCACTTGTTTTTCTACTACTCGGATCCTGAGGTAGCATGGTCGTCTTCGATTTCACCGTGGATGTGGTGATTGTTTCATTGATTAATCAAGCATTTCGTTTTCAAAGATCGTGGCTTTTCTTACTCTATTATTCTGAAGTGGGCATCTATGATCGGGGCTCTCATTCAACGGATCCCTTCTTATTATTAACAGAAAGGTCGACTGCTCTTTGGATTATTTTGTTTTCATTCAGGGTCATCTGGAGGTCTGCAGCCATTGCGTGAACTAGTGGGCTTATCGCAGATCGCAATATTTCTGTGGTGTGGCTTATCTCAACCCTCTTTCTTGATTTGTGGATGAGCGCCAGCACTCCTGATCATATCTTTCCGGACAACATTCATCTTGATCATCTGTGGTTTGTCTTTGTACAATGGGACGATAATTTCATCTGTGGGTCTTTACCATTTGCTGAGCCATCAGACTCCAGGAGTGGGTGATTGAGACGTCTAGTCATAATCTCCACCTATGTGATCTGAAGAACATGGCTTTGATCTATCCTCGGAGCTTAGAGGTGGCTTAATTCTCTTTCTATTCAAGTATGCCAGTGATTATTCTGGACGTGGTCCGTTGCCCTTGGTTGGTCTGGCTTGTTCATTGCCTGTTTTTCAGAGTCCGGGCGCCTTTTGTAGTGGATAGTGTTGTTGCTGCTAGCTTTCTTCAAAGAAGGAGCTTTATTGGCAAGTACTTCTGATACTTCTTCATTTCTTGCCGACAGTTAGAGTCCAGTCACACCATGAGGCTTCAAACGAGTAGCATAAAAGAAAACCAAAACGCCAAGCTTTTACGGCGAAATTTTGATAAAAACTTGTTGAAATTGTTAGCTGGAAATTGCTATTTTTTTAATATCGCAATTTCAGCAATCGTGATCGCATGTTCTAGATTTAATGTTCAATTTTAAAACTACTGAGATCGTCTGCTATTTGAACACTCCAAATTGCAGTTTAGGCAAAAATTGCTCTACCAAATTCTAGCCAATCAGGGGCGTTTTGGTTAAGGCAAAGGTGTTTCCATATCCTCACATTCTACATTTAATGAATATTAAATCTTAATTTATATATGGAAAAAAATATTAATTTAAATGATTTATTTATTTAATATTAAGATGAAAAATTCTTAATTTAAAGATTTTTTTTTAAATAATAATAATTAATAACTACATATTTATATAATAGTTTAAAATATATATTTCTCCTTTAAAATATTATAAATAAAAATATTATTCCATTCAATCCTATCAGCTATTACTTTTTCAATTTAACATGATTTATAAAAATAAATGTTTTTTTAACACCCTACTATAATCATAACTATCAAGTGAACATTCATTAATATAATTTTCTAACCTCATTATATAAACTAAATATATTTTATAAATTAATAAAATTTAATATTAATAAAACATAAACATCAACGTGATACAAAATATATAAATTAATGTTTTTATCCTGTTCAAGGAATTCAATGACCACGCTCCAATGGAAAAGCTATCGTCATTTCTTTATTTTTTTTAAATTTAAGAAAAGTTTATTATTATAAAACTAGCATTTGCCCTTTGAGGGGCAAAAATGAACGCCGATAGGAAAGTTAGAAGGAACAAAAACATAGGCACAAGCAACGAAGGATACTGGTAGGAAAAGAGCAAAGTTTGTAACAATCTTAGATTACAAAGACATAGGCACTCAACCCATTAGCTTCAGAAGCTATTACATATTATCACTAAACTTCCGCTATGTGTCTTCACTTTCTCCTGTCACACGTCCTCATTTCCTCTTGCCAAGTGTCATCTCCAGAAGCTGCTGTGTCCTCTCATAACCTGCTTTGCATGCTAAATAATAGGTTCATATATAGGGGCCTGCTTTGCATGCTAAATGACAGGTGTCATATATAGAAGGCTACTTTGCATGCCAAGTGACAAGTGTCATACTTTTAGGGGTTGCTTGGGGCAACAAATCCAAACTATAAATAGGAGCCACCCCTCCCCATTATTTTACTCATTTTTTTTTGTATCCTCTTGAAGCAAGTGTGTGAGGTCTGTCTGTCTATTGCAGAGCAGTATGTGCAGCAGTTGTGAGGTCTGTCTGTCTATTGCAGAGCAGTATGTGCAACGGCTGTGAGGTCTATCTGTCTATTGCAGAGCAGTATGTGCAACAACTGTGAGGTATATCTGTCTATTGCAGAGAAAAATGTGCAGCAGTAAGCAAAGCAGAATAGTTGCAGCATACGGAGGATGTTGTGAGCAGAGTTCAAGGTTGTAATACAATTATGGTGTAAGTTGTTACTTCTGCGATTAAATTTTATCTTAGCACAGTCAAAGTGAAGCTTATGATGATGATGTAATCTGAACCTGATATCTTATATAAGAAAGGTTATTTGGCTGGATTTTTTCTCCCTTCTAAGGGTTTTCTCTAGGATAAATCTACTATGTTTTATGTGGAATGAATTTGTGCATCTTATTTTTTACATGTATTGTTGCTTAAATTAATTTTTTTTCCTTTTGTCTGCATGAGCAAAGATTGTGTTTGGGTTGATGTAATTTTCATTAGCTTATAGGATTTTTTATTTTTCATGATGAATTACTCCTAATACAAGCTTCCTTCTTGTGGATTCACCCTGTGGGCTTGGAAGGCATCATCCATGTGGATCTGGATGGCATAAGTTATGTGGACCTGTAATGGTCATTCTATATAAACCCATAGCAGATAAATGCTTACAACAAGAAAATAAGAATGGAAAACCCCAAATAAAGTTTCCATTGTGCCTCAACAATTGTATCACTTTGGGTTGTCCAAGCACAAAAAATTTAGAGGGTTTAATGTTGGTAAACCAAACTATCACCTCGATAGACAGAGGTTAAATATGGTCACCTGGGCGATTTCATTGAGGGTTGCTAGGTGCTTCCCTTAATCATGCTATCAAGGTTCTTCAGTAGAAGTTGACGTTTGATAAAGATATGATGTTTAATTTATGTGTAGGAGGGGGGGGGTACCTCAATCAATGCATTTGTATCTGTGATGAAAAGTTTCTATGAGCTCCTGACCTCTGAATTAAATAGTTTAAATCGTCTACTACGTTCGATCTTCAATTCTCATAGCCTCTCAATTGCACACTATTGATGTATGAGATGGTTTTTTAAAGTTCGAGCCTAATAGAAATAACATGTTTATACACTATATATATTCTGCAACTATTCCATTTAGAAAATCATTATGGTTTTATTGATTGATAGGCCGGAGAAAATAGTCTGAAACAACTTTGTTCATGTTTATACATACTCTTTTTCATATGGCTATTTATGTAATAACTTAATGGAGTTGCAAATCCTTGAACTCAGTGCATAGGTTACTTGAAGACCAGTAAGGATATCGGCATAGAGGAATGTTGGCGGTTTTGTAGCTTTTATGGAGCATTTTTAGGGGGGATTTGCGAAGGATTCTTTCTTGGTTTGATTTTGGCTACCTTGGTTCGGATTTTATAGTTATGGGTTTTGATTTCAATTTGTTGTGGTGTGCTGAACTGTTCTCTGCAGTTTCTGGTGCAATATGTGAGTGTTGAACGTGCTCTTGTAATGATTGGAGTTTGTGACCCAATTTCATAAAAATATCACAAATCAAATTTCCTAGTTGTTTTAAGGGGCCAAATGATGTCAAATGTAATCCTGTTCAGATAACATGCAACTGCCAAAATTAGTTATGGCATAATCATGTTCGTTTAAGTAAAGGAAAAACCAAAGTCCTCGAGGTTTTGAATTCTTACTATACACAAGGAATCTGTATCAGTTCATCTCCCACTCAATTAATAATGAGGAAAAAGTCATACTACCTTATGGGTTATTGACATCCAACACTCCATTCATGCCATCTCTTCCTTGTTTAGAAGACCAGTCAACTCTTTTTTATGTGTATCCCTTGTAGATCAATAAACTTCTAATCTTGTGGGTCAGCTATCTACCCCATATCTTGCATGCTTCAGGAATATTGACATCTATGTACACAGGAAATCTACATGAATGCTGATGTTGCTCAAGCATGTTCACTATTGAGGATGGACATGAAGGCAAGAAAGCTCTTTCTTACAACATACAACAACTAATGAATCATCAATAAATGTACATTAGTTAGTCTTCATGTTTCGTTGAGATGCTTAAGGTTTGGAAGGTAATGTGACGGTTGAAACATCATCAAGAATGCATTTGTACATGTAACCGTTTGCTCTTTTCCTACTAGTATCCTTCGTTGCCTGTGCCTATGTTTTTGTTCCTTCTAAATTTACTCTTTTCCTACGGGTGTTCATTTTTGCCCCTCAAAGGCAAATGCTAATGTTAATATTATTTGTAAAAGTAAAATATTGTAGTAAGTTACACCTACTCTTTATAGAGATTTTACACATCATATTATTATTATACAAGTACACTTACAATTACATTAAATCTGTTATATTATAATTTTAGATTATAAATTTATATTGTATTATTAAAAAACTTATATTTTAATTTAAAGTTTGATTTTTAATATTTATTTATTAAATAAGTGAAAGAAAATATATTAATGACTTTAAAAAATTGTTTACAATATTTATATAACAATTTTATAACCTCCATTAATTTGAAAATTTTCATTTAATATACATTTATATTTTAATTATTTTAATTAAATATTAATTTGACAAAAAACCTAAAAAATAAGAATAAAGTAAAAATATAATCATTTACACTCCTTCCTCTCGACGTTCCTTTATGCAGTTTCGGCATTCCTCTTTTCAACACCTCTTTCTCATAATCACATTTGATAAGAATGAAAAAAAACTGATTCCATTCATTTGTAGCTTTAATACTTATTTTTCCGTAAGAGCATGCGGTCCACATAATTAATTACACGGATTAAAACTCTTAATAAAATTTTAATACTACCATATGTAAGAATATGTGTTGAATGATTATTAAAGATTCTTTTTAAGCATACATACTACCCACCCACATCGACGGTTCACAATCATTGATTTTATCATACTTCCCATTTAAAGTAACAGGGGTTAACTTAATTCGCTACCTAGAAGGCACATGGATTTACATTATTAGTAATTAAACTTTGTGATCTATAGAGGGTCATGTTGTTCTCAGGAGCCAGGCCGACGCATGTCCTCATGATGTTTTCCAGCATAGCCCTTTGCTTTGCCAAGGCGTTAAGCACGAGCGTGCCAGGTGGTACCTGCATGTAAGCCGAGCAGGAGTTCGAATCTAATTAGCACCACAACGTATAAATGTCTATGTCCCAAAAGCTTGTGACAACATAAATGCCAGAACTTACTAGCAGAGCTTTGGTGAGGTAGCTCAAAATGCTTGGTATCGGGTGGAAAGTGTGGAATTTTGCCTTGAAATAATCGCTCCATTGTCAGTTCATTCATGGCAAAAAGTTAATTCATTACTAGTTCACAAACAGTATTTGCAGTACTGTAAATTTGAAGAAGCCGACAAACAACGAAAGAAGCCTCGAAGAGACACATGGCTTCATGATATCAATCAATGGTGCTCAGGAAGTTCAATGTTGAGGCATCTCTGCATCCATGTCGAATGACCTCAAGTTTGCAGAAGCAACATCCATGACAACCATGGAGCTACGGTCTCCTCCCTCAGTCAGTTAGTCTCGGTAGCAAAAATTCTCACCCTAAAGTCATGCACGGAGTCAACCGAGTAAAAGGTCGTTCGCAACGCAAATTTTCGTGGAAATTTTGTGAAACTGGCATAGATGAACTCGCAGGCCTCAACGGCTAAGAAGGTTTTTACAAACTCCTCCCCAGGCTTAAATCTCTATTAAGTGCCTCCAAAATCTCGTTAACTTTTTAGACAAACCATTGTTATTTTTTATTTTTTTTGGCTTTGGGTTTGGTTTGCTTAAGTTGTTTTGTTTTGAAGTTGTTTTGCTTTCTTTGGAGAGGAACTTGACACATATCACTACTACTCCTTCCAAGGCAACGTGTAAAGCAAGACATTGACATCAAATCACATGCGCATCTTCTTTGGACGTGTGGAACTTTCTTTTCAGAGAGGGAAGCACACATTATATCTACACCCTCTGCTCTCCTACAATTTCATTGCTGCACATTGTCTTTTCCTTTTATTTCTATCCATCGAACTTCCTGCTGCACATTTATTTTATTTCTATCCATCCATATTCCTTTTTCAATGGCAGATCCTTGTTCCTCCTCCTCCATGGCGGGCTCTGCGTCGACTTCATATACCCAGAACTTTCAAGTGTTCATCAACCACCACGGCCCTGATGCCAAGGATACCATCGCCACACCTCTGTACCATAGCCTTACCCAATTTGGATTGTTGGTATTTCTTGACAAGCCCGAAATGCAGCTTGGACACGACATCCCTTCCCAAATCATAGCTGCCATTCAAGTCGCATCTCTTCATGTTGCGATTTTGTCTCCACGCTATGCAGAATCGGAATGGTGCCTCAATGAACTCATCCTGATGATACAGTCGGGGAAGACCATTATCTTTGCTTTTTACAACGTCAAGCCTTCAGACCTTTGGTGGACGGGCGAAGAAAAAAATGGACCATACGCTCGAGCCCTGTATGCACACGAAAAGAAGAAGCGATACAATAGCCAAACAATTCAGCAATGGAGAACCGCTCTTTCTCATGTGGCAAATATAAGCGGGTTGGAGCTGGAGGCGTTTAATGGGTGAGGATCTGCCATTGTCCAGTTTGTTATTAGTTTTTAATAATTTGATTAATTAGTAGATAATGATAACTCAGGGACTCTGTTCTCGCTATTTATCTGACGCTCTGAATAAAATTGAACAAATATTCAGGGAGGAAGAGGAGCTGCAAAGGCAGGAGGAGCTATTGGGCAAGGTGGTAGAAAGTGTGCTGAAAATAGTTCCACCACCGTTGGATGTGGCCAAATATCGACATTCCTGCAGATAAGGTACAAGGATTAAAATGATTATCAGTTTGAATTTGTTTGCCTTGAGGCGTGGCATGGGAGGAGGGGAGATGGGTAGTGGTGAAGGTGAGGAATGGTTTGCAGGTGGGCGTGGGGAGGAATGGATGAGTGGCGCAGCAAGGAGGGCAAAGATGTGTGGGCGGGCATAGATGTGTGGGCATGGAGGAGTGCAACGGAAGAAAGCAGGCGCAAGAAGCCATCCACGTGGCAGGATTCCATTCACTCTATGAGTGAGGAATATAGCCTACGTGGAGCTTATGCTTCTCCACTGTGAAAACGCCTACGGCGTAATTAATTTTTTATTTGTAATTATTTATTATTTATATTTATTATCATAAAATTTCTTTTTAATTTTTAATTTTGAATGAATTTTATATCTTTTTATAAAATATTAATGTAACTTTTATCTTATAAAATATACATAAAATTAGCACAACTATTTAATTTGTGGAAACCACAAATAAGTTACAAGTTAAATGTCACAAATAAACCACAAGTTTTCCATATAAAATGTTGATTTGAACTTTTAAACAAATGGTGACATACCTATACATTAATCCCAATTATAAAAAAACTATAAAACCTTTAAGGTACACATAGATTTATATTTAGGGTGGTAAGTGTGGGGTATTTTTGGCCTCAAAGGAATTTTATAAATAAGCTATACATGTTGATTAGGGAGAACAATTAATAACAAAGTTGAGATTCATGTTCCATTATTTGGCATCTCTATTCTTAACTCTCATAAGAAAAACCAACTCTTATCTTTAGAGACTCCTACTTAATTATTGTTGGTGTTTATTATGTGTTAAATAATTCCAATATTTAAATTGTCAACCCGGGAAAGGAGCTTATGAGATGCAATCACCATATGTGCAGGATCAAAGGCTTGAACTATCCTAAGCTAACTAAGGATGCAACTATATGATTTTAAACTACTTGCATGACTTTCATAATTAAATGCAAGAATTTATTCTATCTATGAAAACAAAAAACTGATTAACGAATGAAACAAATAGAAAAATTAATAAAGATATTTAACTGAACTAGATTTGATTTGGAAAGTAGAAAACTTGATAAAGATATTTATTATAGATGCAAGTAGAAAATTTGATAAAGATATTAATTTATGATCCAAATCTTATATCATGAACATTTTCATTATTTGTAAAAATGGAAACTAGTTCTATGATTAATGAATAAAACTATCAAACTGAAAATAAACTATACTTGAGAAGGAACTAATACATCCTGAAACAGTAACTAATTAACAAATCAGATTTGAAGAACTGAAGTTTGGAAGAAGGTTGGAAGAAAGTTTAAGAAGTAAGAGAAAAGAGGAAATAATGATGAAGTTTGATCAAGAACTCTAAATAACATAAAACAAAAGTTAAATTACATCTAAAACCATTAATTAGAAATAAGAAGAATTATGATTGAGAGGCAGAATAAATTAGATTCTGAAGAAGGCCTAAAATAATGCAGAAAGTAAACAGGTTCAAATGACGATCCGAACGCCTGTCTGAATGGCGGTCCGAATGGAGGAAAATGAGTTAAAGTGAGGAAAAGGAAGAATTTGAATGATTTAATGACCAGCTGGTTTTATGCAAATGATCCTACAGTGCACAGGAAGCAATAGATGATTATGTAGAAGCTAAACTAATAAGAAGCTATCTATTCTAATCATTACCTAGGTAGAGGAATTTTATGAGAAGTGGGAAGAAAGTTGGGATGGAAGAAGAGAAGAGAACTAACTAAGGAAGAATTTGGAAGCAATTTTGAACTACAATGATGGAAGGAGAAAACTGAAAAACAACTACAAACTGTTAAACTTTTGGTCGACCATCTGAAAAAAAAGATTGTGTTAGCAGCATAATATGATTTACAAGAGAGTGAGAGAAGGACAGCTACAGGAAAACATAAATAGTTAGATGACTAAGACATAAGCTATCTATTTGCAAAAACGAAATGGTTGTAACAGATATGTGCAAAAACGAAATAACCTAGCTGAAAATACAAAGAAGTAAACTGCTGAATGTACAAAGATAAACCTCTGATTGTTGAGGGGCCCTTCCCAACAACAGGGGTTTGTTTCCTAAGCTACTCAGTCACCAACCATTAACAAAAAAAGGGGACTGATCATCAACAGCTGCAAACGGAAATTCTTATTAAACTGGAGCAGAGTTTACACACTGTTCTTCACTTCCTCTTTCTCAATCTTGGAGGTCTTTATATAGATTTTACAAAGAGAGAGTAGGTTAGGGTCAACCTCTCTAAAAATAACAAGATTTTACAGCTGGAGAAACAACCCACTGAAACAGGAACCGGATCCGAAACGGCCAGCCATGTTTTTCCATTTTTCTGGGCAAGTGGGCTTCAAGGAACCACAGATTTCTCTTAAACGGCTTGAAATTTTGGCAAAATTCCTTCTCGTGACCTAAATGGTCCTATTGCGCACAAAACCCATGTTCCAGAATTCCCAAATTTTCCTTCGTTTGCCCATAGATCCAGCCTGAAATTTGTTGTCTGTTAAAACACATTTTTAACAAAAAGACGAATCAAGGTCTGAATGACCTGTAACGGAAATGAATTCGGATTATGAGCGGATTTTCTGCTAAGTTGTTTGTTGACTGATGTGTTGGCTTGATGTGTTCCTGGATTCCTAGAATTTGTTGGTGAATCATGCCTTGATCCATTGAATACATCTTCATCCATTCTTCACATGAGTGTGAGACAAAAGACATTGTGCGTTGATATGACATGTATGTAATCTTGTATAACAAACAATCAAAGTATTAAATAACTTAAATGAAAACTTAACAATCAACATAGTTTTGAAAAGCCATTAAGATATTTTTAAAAGTGACATATCAACTTTACTTCATTTCAATACTCAATTCAAATGGTCTTTTAATGTTTAAATTCAATGACTTTTCTTTTATATATTCTAATACTTAATTCAAATGGTTTTATTTAATAATTTAAATAAATCCCTCAATAACATTTTAGTATTCGTTTATTTGTTATTTGTTTAAATTTTGAAACAAAAAAGTTTATCATTAACTCATGCTTTCATTTTCACTTGCAGGTATGTACAAGACTACCAAGAATCGAAAGATCAACCAAACCAATAATCCCAGTAAGAAACATGCCATCAAACCTAGTACAAGAATTAGAGACTAAAAGAAGGGCTGAATGAAAGATCAAATGAAGCACCAGAAGTTTATCATTTGCACAATATTACGTTTAATACATTAAAAGTAACATATTAGGCTTCATTTACGTTTAAGTGTTTTAATTGATGAAATACAATAAAAGATAGCCCTTTTTAAGGATAGTTGTATCAAATTACAGTAATATGTCGGGAAATAAATCTAAATAAAATCATTATAAATGACAATTTTGAAGCTGATTTTTTGGCAAACTAGACAACCTTGTTGGAAAAAGGGCTTTTGGTTAAAAATGGGGGAGCACTCAAGTTTTGTTGGATACTATAGTTTATAACCTCATGGATTCACACCAAATCAACCAACTTAGGGTTAAACCACATTTCAACATGCATGTGATGGAAAACAAGAGTGAAGACAAGTGTACAAGTGAAAGTTATGACAGAGTAGCCTTAACTCTCCCTCAGGCCTTTCATTGCCTTCCACACTTGATAGCAGACTCGATGGAACAGAAAGTTATGCTAGCATTAATGTAATCTTGGTGCGTGGGTGGGATAATGGATATGGCAATTGATGAACCTTTATTGAATTTGACATAACTCAACTCTAATGGTACTATGTGGATTTTGGGAGGGCCTGGTGTTCTCTACAAAGGGAGATTGTTGTTCAGGCTCTTCAAAAGTGACCAAAGCGATGGGATATTAGGTAGTGGTAAGCTCTTAGTCCTATGTTCTGGTGTTTTATTCAACATCAAGAATTCATCATAAAGATTGGGATGGGATTTGCATCTTTAGCACAATGAAATCTCTAGGAAAAACCAAAGTCTTTAGTCATGACATTTTGGACATAGGAAGGACTTGGGAAATTGAGGTAAACAAAGCTTTCCTTATTGGGTAGCAAGTTCTTTTGACTTGGAATGGAATCATAGAGGTAGTAATCTTAAGGTTGAAAAGATTCTAAGGCAAATGTCCATCCAACTGGAGGGAATGAGGCAATCAATTGAATATTTGAGTATGCATATGCAAAGGAAAGAAGCAAAAAACGACGACATGGAAACCAAGCTAAGGGACCTAAATTGTAATATCCCCAATTTTGAATTGGCTTGTATTTAACCAAAATTATGTAAATATGCTAGTGTGGATTCCTAGTGCAGAGCTCAAGGCCAAGGCCCGACTAGTGAATAGCTAGGCATGTATGATGTAAATATTGTTATTTGGACCATATGGTTTCCCTACCATGCCAACCCGAAAAATATGTAAATATTATGTGCATAAATAATAAAATGGTCCAAGAATGGTTGTGTAAAGAGCACCAAAGGGGCTGTGATTCCACCAAGGGGGAAGAAGAAAGGGGGGGCTATGAGAGGCTAATACTATTTCTACCAAGTGAATTAAATAAGCCAATTATCTTCATTTGACTATTTTCCAATGTTGGTGGGGAAAGTCACTTCTTGTAGTTATTGAAGCATGGGGGTTGTGACAGTTATGTCAGATGTTAGCAGTCCTATTTCTTCTATGGTGAGAAGCTATTTCACTTGTCTCTTCACCCTTACCTCATATCCCTTGGAGTCAACACTCATTCTATCATTCTCTCAGGGAGGATTTTACACTACGTAGAGTTTCCATTGTTGTTGGTGACCATTACTAGACTATGTATAACCTAGAAATTCGAATTTAGAGATAGAGCTGCATTTTTGGAAAAAAAATTATATGGTTGTAGGTGAGTAGAGAGGTTGGGAAAGCTAGGAATCCTTACCCATCGAGTTCTACTGCTCATAGGTGCTTGAGAAGCCATGCATTGAAGCTACAGGTGGTTCTATAGTAGCACATATCATATTGGACTTATTCTATGCATACACTGGAAGTACCTGGCAAGATGGATCGCCTAAGCGAACTGTAGTGATCCGGACTCATGAAGGAATGGAAGGGATTACAGAAATACACATAAATGCAGAGGTGCAGCAGAAATAAGACTTCATTTCATTAATATCACATAACAGAAATATGCTTACAGACAGAATGGAAAATAAACTAGCTAGAGCGTTGGCAGCTATCTCTGATAAGAGATGTGGCGGCTACCGGCCTCTAAACTCTACTTACAATGGGGCTCCAAGCCTCTCTATTATTGAGAAACAAAAGGAAAACCCTAAAAATCAAAAAACCTAACCCTAGGAGATGAAACCATGCCAAACTATGGGCCCCGTTGGGGTAAATTGGTACATCAATTTCCGAGCGCCGTAAGTTTGGCATACGATCTCTGTTTGATGCAAATGATACCTCGTTGGAAAGATCTATCCGAGGAATACGCTGAAAAAATATCGTTTAGGGCCTCAAAACGGCTCCAAAAGTTTAGGACCCAAAAAAATACTAAAAATAGTAAGTTGTGCTATAATTAAGGAAACTGAAAGAACTCAAAGGACAATGTTGGGGCCCCAAGTGGAATAGGTGGGTGGCCACCAATATCCACCTGAATCACATAGAGTGGTGAAGGGAAATACCGAGCCTAGAAGGACGTTGTGTGGGGTAGGTATTATGGGAGCCAAGGTTGTTGTGGCTGAGTGTGATCCTTGTAGAGCTATGTTTGAGCATTTGGTTAAGTATAGAGAGCAGAATGGGTTGTGGGTTGAGAGAGAGAATCCCGTAGGTGTTTCCTTCACCCCAGTGGCCTCATAGCCCATCTTGGGGGTGGCCTCTCGACAGAAAGAGTATATGTTGGACAGAGTTCCTATGGTTGGGTGGAATATCGCTCTTACACATCCAATTGCTTGGATCTTCTTGTTCAAAAGATAAGTATTATTTTGCATCCTATGTGCAATGCTTCAGTTTATATGTATGTGATAAGTATGCTTGGAATTGTATGCTATGTGCGTGTAGATCAAGTTCTTTTCCACTGTGTGTTTTTAATTTCGTATTTGAACATGCATTTTGGCTGTTATAAATTCGTAATTATGCTTATGGGTGAAACTAGAGGTACTGATTTAGTTAATGTCCCCCTCTGTTGGTCAGACTGAGGGTTGAGACATTACAGAGTGGTATCTCCACTTCAAAGGACATAATATTCGTATTCATAGTTGAAATTGCATGTTTAATGAATAATTTATAAGACATTAAATGATAGAAGAAAGGCTGTGAAAATTGTTCTCAAGCTTTAACATATTTGAATATTTATGTATGCAACTGTAGCTAACCATTTTTATTCAGTAACTTATATCTTATGGTTCATTAAAACTAATTTTTACTGTGCAAAACCGTGTTTGTGTCCCAGGTCCTTTGTGTCCTAGGTCCTCTTTGTCCCAGGTCCTTCGTATCCCAGGTCCTTTGTGTCGCGGGTCCTCTTTGTCGCAGGTCTTCTAGTCGCAGGTCCTCTGTGTCCCAGGTCTCTTTGTCGCAGGTCTTCTTGTTGCAGGTCCTCTGCGTCCCAGGTCCTCTGCGTCGTAGGTCCTCTTGTCACAGGTCCTCTTTGTCGCAAGTCCTTTGTGTCACATGCCCTTTGTGTCCCAAGTCTCGTGTCACAACTATTATGTCCTAGGTCTTGCATCATAGTTCTTGTGTCCCAGGTCTTGTGTCATAACTCTTGTGTCCCAGGTCTTGTGTCACGGATCTTGTGTCACAGCTCTTGTGTCTTAGGTATTGTGTCATAGCTCTTGTGTCAAAGGTATTGTGGCATAGTTACCTTGTGTCACAGGTTCTATGTTTTGTGAAGTTTGGTTTGGTCTGGTGTAGTGTGTGTTGGTATGTTGATCTACTCTGCTTCCACAATAATGTTTATTTTGTTATGCATTTGTTATAGGAAACTTATATAACCCTTATGAATATAACATTTAATAAAATAAGGAAAAAAATGGCTTATTACTATTAGTGTGTTTTAAGTGTAGGGTAATGATGTGTACATTACAGAGTGGTATCAAAGCTTTTGGTTGCAATACCAAAGTTGTATGGGTCGGAAATGCATAGTTACAGGAAAAGTGTAGAATTTGGGCAAATTTGGGAATTTTGAAGGATTGTAACTTTGTGCTACAAAAATCATAATTGGGCATACTTATAGTCATTGGAAGATTATCCACAGAAGAATGAAAATATAATTTTCTTATTTTGAAACATGTTCTAGTTGTTTCAAAAGGAATGTAGAACATAGCCTCTGGGATTGATTGAGCAATAACATTCTCAATGTGGGTGACTTTCAAAGTAACCCAAAACTTTGGGAGAAATTTGTATAATGGTATAAGAGTGTACCAAAGATGAAGTGACTCAAAGAGAGTAAATATTATGACACCCATACCATGGTAATAATGGTCCCATAATAAAGTGGAGGCACAATTGGGAAAGCAATCATGGTAAAATTGCTCGTTAACTATAAATGTGAAAGAATTGAACCAAGTCTGGTTTAATACTTGGTAACAAGGCAGTACCATTAATGAGAACGGATACTCAATTGAGAGTATTATTGTAATTTATGTTAACATGTGGGAAAACATGTTGAATGGATAAGAATACACTCTTGTAGATTGAATTTTATAAACACTCATGATGGAAGAAGGGAACTAAGAAGAAGTGATGGTTCCTTATCTAGGATGCATGAAATGCATTCTCTATGTTCATAATGTGTAATTTGAATTGCAAGCAAGAGACATGGGAGCTATTGCTTATTGGAGATGGATATTGTATAGCATAAGAGAATATTGAGCAAGGTATGGAATATACCAACAGGTAAAGGATATGCAACTTGTAAAGGTAATAGGTGAATCATCCTTGTGGGCAAGTGATTGCATGCTAAGAGAAGTTGTTGGATATGAACCAACAACTTATGAGTAAGTAATGATAATAGTTAAGAAAAATTGTATTCATCCAGAAGCTATCACTGATAGAATAAAACATTCCAGTATGTGGACCTGTCATGTGGTTCATGATAGTGATAGAGTGGCCATTCAAAGGCTATCAATTAAGGAATGAGGCATTACCATGTGTGAATCAAGTATGTGGTTCATAATTGTGGAAAATATTTCCATGAGAAAGGAAATAAAGTATCATAGTTGAATGAGGTGCAAGGGCATATAATGGACCTTGAAAAGACTCCTTATGGAGTTGGAATTGAATCAATTGCAGTGTCGATAAGTGCTAGGAAGTCCAAGAAAGGTCAAGTTGGACTTTGTCATAATTTCTTAAAGCAATTGGAGCAGTAAGGAAATGTGAGCATAGTGAAATAAGAACTATTGTAATGACCAAGGAAATTAAGCTACATAGGGATGATAAGATGGTTGCAAAAGAAATTGGAGAATAATATCCTTAAGGTAATGTTGATAAAGAGGGAAATTTATCACCTTAAACTATTTTTGTTTATAGCATAAGAATTGCATGCTTGGAATGAGCTACCGAGCAGTTGGCATTATTGTCAGATGCCAACATCGACAAGTTCAACAACTTCAACATCGACAAGTTCATCAACTTCAACATTGACAAGTTCATCACTTCAACATGCATTGTTGACATCTCTGCAACTAACGGACTACGACAAATTGTCTCTGTCTTCCAATAGACCGTAACGGTTGAAATTCTGTAACCGTTCTAACTTCTCTTGTAACTGAACATAATGGGTAGACACCCAAGCGTTCTTAGCACTCTATATAAGCATGTAAAATATTGTAATATACAGAGAACAAGTAATAGAGAAGAAGAGATCAGTTCACATTCCTACATATTATCTGTGTATGTTTATGTGTGTAGTGTATTTCCTGCTTTTCTTATTCTTATGCTTCTTCCATAACAATACCGAATCATTCAGTCAAACTGTTGTCCCCATTGTGCACCTGGGTGCGTATGGATCATTGGTATCAGAGCTTAGCTTTGTTCGTGCTTAAGTTGTGCGTATACACTTCCATTTAAGTTACCTGACTTATTCATGTCCAAATACACTCACAAACTCAACAATCCAAGCAGACACTACCTTCAAAGATGACAGAAGAAAAAAACAGTAGACATTCAATTGACGAGACAGAGCAAATCATAGAGCAAGCCATGGCTCGAAAACAAAATGAAATGTTCACCCAGTTCAATAAGATTCTCACGTGATTTGCTTCGACATCAGGAATATTTCCGACAAGATCTAACTCCAACAAAATCAGTCCATTCAAGGTGAAAATGAATTTGGACATACCAAATCTAGAAGGTAAGATTGACGCAGAATCTGTCAATAACTGGGTACAACAATTGGAATCCTATTACTCTATGAATCAGCTCTCGGAAACTGAAAAGATCACCAGTGCATCCTTAAATATGTCAACATCTGTGCACTGCTGGTGGGAGAACCTATCGACAAAGATGGAGAAAAGTGGAGACCCCATAGAGACATGGGAGAAATTTGTTGAATATGTCTAAAAGGAGTTTTACCCTCCCAAGTACGTTAAACAACAGTGTATGAAGTGGAAACAGCTAAGGCAATGGAAAGACCAGTCCATATAGAGTTACATCGACGAGTTATATCGACTAATGGCTAGAGTTGGCATTCAAGAAGAAGAGAAATTGCTTGTCCTGAAGTACGTTAGTGGATTGTCCCCATACATTCAACAAGAGATGGAATTTCTGACTTTCAATACGCTCGTGGATGCATTCCACTATGCCAGTAAGATTGAAGCCAAACAGAAAGGAAAAGC
The DNA here is from genome assembly GCA_027924585.1 of Larix kaempferi. Lineage (NCBI taxonomy): Eukaryota > Viridiplantae > Streptophyta > Pinopsida > Pinales > Pinaceae > Larix > Larix kaempferi. The sequence goes on along the minus strand of BSBM01000451.1, from coordinate 3,029,240 downwards.
ACGCTTCGCGACTAAACCAACAGGACGACCACCCGACAAGAAGGCACTAACTGACTTCGACAAGTCGAGACCTTCTCAACCAACTCTGGCAAAGCAAGATCATGGCAAAAAGCATTCTCAGAAAGACAAAAGGGAACGTAGCAAGCAACCTACCGAGAAATGGTGTGATTACCACAATTCATCATGGCATGATACGTCTGAATGCAAAGATTGAAAGACATTTTGGCAAAAGTGTCGACATCCGACTCATTTGCCAAAACTATGGTAGAAACTGACCCAGAAACAATGAACCTTTTGACATCGACATCGACCACTCTAGCAGCCTCGACTATCGTCAATGAGGAGGAACGAGAGCGCCTATTCAATACACATATATGGCTTCAAAACAATCCATTACATATGATTATGGATAACAATATCTAGAAGAACTTTGTTTAGGAAGATCTTGTGAATAAATTAGGTCTTGTTACCACTCCACATCCTCGGCCTTACAACATCGGTTGGATGAAGGATGGATAGGAACTAAGGATCACCCGACAATGCAAACTCACCTACTTCATTAAGCCTTTTGAAGATGAAGTACTATGCGATGTGGAACCACTCTCCGTAGACAACGCCTTGTTTGGGAAACCTTACTTATGGGATAGACATGGAAGTTATCAGTCATGACCTCAGAAGGTGATTGTTAGAATTTGGAACCAATGGTATGGCATACCAGAGCGACAACCTACACCAACGATTTCAATGATATATGCTATACAAAGGAAGAAGCTCATCAACCATGCTTAGAAGTGTGCATTGATTATGATAAAGCCGCAACATTCCAGGAAGACTGCAACAACTAGTCGACTCACCGACCAGTGCATCTCCCGATAGAAGCAATAGATCAACAATATTCTTGATGAGTACCGGAACCTATTCCAAGAGCCAGACGGAGTACCTCTACATTGTCAGGTAAAACACTCTATTGAACTTGCTCCTGGTTCTTCATTACCTAACGCATCTGTTTACAGAAGATCCATTCTCGAAAATGAAGAGATTCATAGACAAATTCAAGATTTGATCGACAAAGGTCATATCCGACCCAGCTCCTCTCCTTGTGGAAGTCCATTTGTCCTCGTTCCAAAGAAAGACGGGACTTGGAACATGTGAATCGACTACCTGTCCCTCAACAAAATTTAGGTAAGAATAGGTACCCTCTGCCATGGATAGACAAGCTCATCGATTGTCTGAAAGGTGCTAAATTCTTTACTAAACTTGACCTCAAGTTGGGATATCATCAGATTCCAATCGAGCTCGCTGATGTATGGAAAACTGCTTTCAAGACCAAGGAAGGATTGTTTGAATGGTTAGTCATGCCTTTTGGCTTAACCAATGCACCTGCAACCTTCATGTGGTATATGGATAACACTCTTCGACCTTTCATTGGAAAATGGGTCATTTTCTACCTTGATGATATATTGATTTTTAGTCGATCATGGGAAGAACATGTCGAACAACTTCGACACTCTCTAGCAACATCGAATCTACTTGAATATGGACAAATGCTCCTTTGCGATGAACAACATCAAATATTCGGGGTTTGTAATCGACTCTGTAGGAATTCACGTCGATCCAGACAAAGTACAAATCCTCAAATATTGGCCCATTCCTCAAAGCGTTCATGAACTAAGAAGTTTTCTCGGTTTGGAGAATTTCTATCGACGATTCATACTTGGCTTCAGTCACATAGCCTGGACTTTGAATCAGTTGACCAAGGGAGATGGGAAAACTGTCTTCAAATGGACATCAACACAACAAGCAACTTTCAAACAACTCAAACACAAGCTTTGTACTGCACTAGTACTTGTGTTACATGATTTGCATCAACCCTTTGAGATTGAGACAGACGCATCGGACTATGCCTTGTGCGCAGTGATCACTTAGTCGTTTTTCATTACAAAATTTGTAACGACATTGTTAGAAGATATTCGACGTATGAAAAATAATTGTACACCATTGTGCAAGCTCTTAAGCAATGGAGACATTATATCCTTGGTAAGGAGACGGTCATGCTCACTGACCATAAGCCTTTACAGTTCGCTCCATCCCAGTCGAAGTTACAAACAACTCAACAACTCACGTGGATTAATTACCTGCAACAATTTCAGTTGGTAATTAAGTATTGGAAAGGTAAAGCCAATGCCGCTATCGATTGGCTGAGTCGACCACCCATTACTCTCCTTCTTACAGTGATGAGTATGCAGGGTTATGACACCACCACTTGGCCTCAATTGTATCAGGACGACAACAGATTTTCAGTAGTCTATCGACAACTTCAAACCGACAAGTCGTCGACCTCCGACTATTTCCTGAAAGACACCTTGCTATACAAGCTTGGACAACTTCGTGTATCGACAGGTGAGCATCGACAACAACTCATTTGGGACGCACACTACAACAAGACTGCGAGACATTTGGAGTAGCAAAGACCCTTGCTATTCTTTTGGTCTTCACTTAAAACTGATGTCAACAAGTACATTTGATCATGCATGGTTTGTGCCATTGCTAAACCTCCAAATCGACGACAGAGATTGTACACACCTTTTCCAATTCCTAGTCGACCATAGGAATCTATTTCTATGGACTAATTTATGGGATATCCTACTACCAAACATCAGCATGATGCAATCTTAGTAGTAGTCGACAGATTTTCCAAGATGGCCATTCTCATTCCATGCAAGAAGACTACAACAGTGCAACAGATCACTCAGCTCTTCTTTGAACATGTTTGGAAACATTATGGGTTATCGACAACCATTATTTCCGACAAAGATGCTAGATTTGTCAGCATCTTTCAGAAGACTCTCTATCAATAGCTCGACACAAGACTTTCCTTATCGACAAATTTTCATCCTCAGACTGATGGATAGACGGAATTTGTGAATCGCTTGGTAGTACAACTGCTTCGCATGTACAACCACAAGCATCGATGGACATGGGATGACAGTCTTCCATATATACATCACAGTTACAATCGTGCTCAACACAGCTCTACAAGAAAGAGTCCATTTGAGATCTGTTATAGATTTCAACCCTTGGCGCCTATTGACTTGATTAGTTCCTCGACACAGTCGAACTATACCGACTATAACCGATGAGAAGTTGACAAAGCATTGAATTTTCAAGATCAAATATGCAACATCCAGAGACGAGCATAGGAAATGTTGCAACAAGCTAATGCGAAAGCTAAATCCCCAAACAATAAGGATTGTATCCCTCATTCATTTCAAATTGGGGATAAGGTCTGGTTGCATCTCAAGAAGGAACGCTTCACTGGTCCATATAAGAAGTTGAAGCCTTTGCGATATGGTCCATACAGTATTCTTGAGTAGATTGGAGAAAATGATTTCCATCTTGACATTCCTTCATGCATGGGTATGCATCCATTATTTAATGTGGATCTACTTCGACCATACCATGCACCACTGTTGGAACATAACGACTTGCAGACAACAGAACCCAAAGACATCCATCCAGATGTTCAGGAGCCTCTTCCTTGCGACACCATTGTGGGATGACGAGTACTCCATACAAGGACGAACACAATTCCCTTGTTTCAGATGGTTAAAGCTAGACAGATCCCAGCACAAGTAAAATGGTACTCTGCTATTGAACTAACTGACAAGTTTCCTCATTTGTATGAGAAAACAAGGGGGACCATTGTTTCATAAGGAAGGAGGTATGATCCACCCAACAGTTGGAATTATTGTCGGATGCCAACATCGACAAGTTCAACATCGACAAGTTCAGAAACTTCAACATCAACAAGTTCAACAACTTCAACTTCGACCAGTCATCGACTTCGACATGCATTGTTGAAATCTCTACGACTAACGGACTACGACAGATTGTCTCTGTCTTCCAGTCGACCGTAACGGTTGAACTTCTGTAACCGTTCTAACTTCTCTTGTAACTGAACGTAATGGGTAGACACCCAAGCGTTCTCAACACTCTGTATCAGCATGTAAAATATTGTAATATACGGAGAACAAGTAATAGAGAAGAAGAGATCATTTCACATTCCTGCATATTATATGTGTATGTTTATGTGTGTATTGTATTTCTTGCTTTGCTTACTCTTAGGCTTTCGCCATAACAGTATCGACTCATTCAGTCGAACTGTTGTCGTCGTCGTGTACCTGGGCGTGTATGGATCATGGAAAGTAGCAAGTATAAATGTTATACACATGTATATGTATTAAATTGTTGCTCGGTGAGAAGATCGTAGCTAATAATTCCCCGTGTGCTTGGTAGAGAGGCCATGAAATTGGATCAGCTATGATGTGGAAGAGAAATTCCATGCTATGATGATGAATTGGAAAGGGAGAATTCCTTGACTCTTATCTTGTTATTACATTTATATATTCTAAGTTTTATATACTGAAATTTTGGCATATGAATGCTGTAACTGCAAAGTGATTAGATAGATGAAATACATATGCACAAGTGGGAATATTAAGAGATAATGTATATTGCATGGGAACTTGCTTATGCATGCATATGATATTGCATATTGGTAAAAGTAGTGAGGTTTTACATATTCAATGAGCCACTAATGACAATTTTTTGGGTTGATGATTATTGTCTAACTAGAGATGGTTGAAGCATGGTGGAATATGTTGAAGATGCTATTGCATGTGACCAATATCCTTGTGAAGAAATGTTCAGGCAATAAATCTATTATCAAGAGGTTGGTGGAAGGATTGTGTAACCCTTTGTAAGAGACCAACTGATCAGGAAACATCAAAGATGTTAATGACATCCATGTAGGTAATGGTTTATTTATGTTGATTGCATGAGTACTGAAATGGGATTTGGGTAAGAATCCCTTCAACCATATTTTAATCATCATAAAATGGTATGCATGTAATATTGAAGGAATTTATATGAATGGCATTCCACTATGATGGTGAGGAATGGGGTAGTAAGTGTAAGGAACCTTATACCTTGTGATTGTTTAAAAAATAGAATGCATTTCATATGGAAAATAATAATAATAATAATAATAGCATGCCTTGTCTGAGACCATGAGGATGTTGGGTAGTGAAGCATATATTGTTGCATAAGTACCCCATGAACTCCCTATTAGTGTTAATCTAGGATGAAACCTCTTTGTCAACATGTAGGGAGTAAGTGAGCTCCCAATGTTGTGTTCAGGTGAAGAAGGAAGGCACCAAATAGTTAACCAAGTGATTGGGGAAGATGGTTGGGTATTATGTTGAAGCATTGGCTAGGATGTCCAACATACCATGGTAGGAAACATGTTTAGGAACATAAATGTTTTGGGGAAATATTGGAATGTATCAAGTGTATGAGCATAAGTGAATTATGCACATTGAATTAATTACTGGGGTGAGGTTCCATGTGCTCCTAAGATACTGTTAAGTAGTGAAGGGAGTAGCTTGATAGACGATATGCCGGTGTGAATTTGATAACATGACATTATGGTATTCATGAATCAATGCAAGGGTGCATTGCGTGAATGCGCATTAAAATATTATGAAAATTTTGTTGACTATGCTTACACATGCGTGGGTACATATGTTAAGATGCATTGCGTGAATGCATCATTGTAATATATTGATTTCAGTAATAGCTTAAATGATCATGAGTTTTTTGCAATCTTGAGATCATTTCATGAGATGCTATGGATGCATGGGAAAGACTTACATGAAGAAGTTAGTCATGTTTGATGGGATATCAAGATGATCTATTGGAAGGATAGAGTTGCATGAAAAGATATGATTGTGTAATCATGAATATTGAAAATTTTACTTGATTGCATAGTTAATATGATTGTTTCTTGCAATTTTATGGTGATAACAATGCATATAAAGTGAATGCATTTCATTTCCTTTGAGATATTATCAACTAATAGTGTTTGAATTATTGAGTGTTATAATTTTGAGATCACTTTAGTGACTATTGTAAATGCTGGAATGAAAAGATTATTTGCATGAATACTCAAAGTGTTTTGATTGATTGAAAATTTCAGATTACATGTAGAATTTTCTTGGGTATGGAAATGTGGGTAAGTCCATAGTAAAAAATGGAAGCTACCATGTGCAAAAGCCAAACATTATGAGAAGGATCTCATGGTTGCAAAAAAATAAAAAAAAATAAAAATCTAGTTTTTGTATGAAACAGATTTGAAATTTTCTAATTTAAATTTATAAGAAGGATCTTATGGTTGCAAAATCTAATTTTTATAGGGAATAGATTTGTAAATTTCAGATTTAAAATTTTTTGTTAATGATTCTTTGACTTATCTAGAATTGTGTCAAGAGAACATGTTGTAGGTGGATGTACAGGCTATGGAAGAAAGTGTAATGCCATAAGAGACGGAGTAATACCACTTACAAGAGTCAACCAATATGAGAACGGCCTAATGGTTAAATAAATCTAATTTATGTAGGAGACGGAATTGTAAATTCATATTTGAATTTGATTATTAATGTGTTGACTGTTTGGATGGTTGTCAGGAGGACACATTGTGGGAAGACCTTGTGATGTGACCTGCAAGACCCAAACATCATGAGAAGGACCTCATGTTTGAAAATCTAGGTAATAAGTATGCAAAGAAATGCCAAGTGTGGCTTGGGTTTGAGAAACCCTATAAAATTCCTTGAATGCACTTGTCTCTCCGTAGTGTTGTCAAACCTAGTAAGAGCATGGGTACCCAATTGGATTGCATGGGTATTGGTAACCTTTCTACGCTCACACTAAAGAGCACTAGAGGGATGGGTATGCCCAAGGAGCTGCGTAGCAGAGAAGGGGTACCATCCTTGTGTTGTGTGAGTGGGTATTGTGGGGCCATACTAGCCTGCAATCAAGTGAGTCACCTATGGAGTTCTTGGAGGGAACCATTGGTTTGCATAGGAGAAGGGGCCATGTAATTGTATTTTCCTAATAAACCCAGCAGAGGTGTTGGCTTGTAAATGGTTGTTGTATGCTTGATAAACCTAGTCGAATAGTTGGCTTAGCATACTGGTTCATGGAATGTCTGATAAACCCAGTTGGCATACTGGCTTGGCATTGCTTATTTGAATGTTGTGGTGCAGCCAGCGTGCTGGCGTAGCATTTGTATTATATGTATGCACAGGTGATCCGAGGCTTGCAAAAACTTGGTTACCTTGCGTTGCACACCTTGAAGAGAATTGGAAGTGGTGGTAAACTCGAGGGACTGTATATCAAAGAAGATGTACCATCCTTGTGTGGGGTGGAGCAGGTCTTGTGAGTGCCATAGTTGTTTGAAGTCAATGCATGATACTTGTGGATATAAAGGAACATGTTTATGAAGATAAGTATTTGGTTTATTTTGCATCTTCTTGCTTATTTAATGTGAATATACATGTGTATATGATTTGGCTATGGTTTTGAAATCCTTGTTAAGAGAAGAATCCTATGAGAATGGATTTGACATGTGAATTGAATCATTGTTTGAGCATAGGTATTGTTGGATGCCAAGACCTTGGAAGTGTTCTAAGGTGACACAAAGGAATGATTGGGCATTTCCATCCAAGATAGCTAGTAGCAAGACAATGTGTCCCTGAAGAGAAAATAATTGCAATTGCAGCTGAAAAAAAGGACATGGAACCTTGCTGAAAATAAAGAGAACATAGGGGACGGTGCTATTCCAAGGGGAGGGGATTGTAATATGCCTAGTGAATGGTTAGGCATGTATGATGTAATTTTTTTTATTTGGACCGTATGGTTGGCTTGTCATGCTAAATTGAAATATATGTAAATGGTTGGCTTGTATGTTACTCTTCATCTTGAATTCGAATTGGGGAGAGAATCATGCCAAGTGTAGTGGGGAATCTTGTCGTATGGAGGTCCCACAACCTCTTATGTGCCCTCATGATCCAATGCCACCTTATTTTCTTTTCATTATTATTTATTTGAACCATTTAATATAAATTTGTAATTCTAAGGTCACTTTGTGTCTTGTAGCTCCCTTATCCCAACTTTTAATGCTTTCACCCCCAACCTAGGGAACTAGTAATTTTCCTCCATGACAATTCATTTGGATGGGTATATTACAAACTTTGAATTGCGAATTTCTCTTAATGTGACCCACCTTGTACATTTGGATCTAATTTCACATTATTAATAACTTGGACATCATTCTTGGCAATTATTTGACCCTTAGCATCAATTTGACAAACTATCATGAGTATGGCCAAAGGGGCTTAGACCATTGTGACCCAATGCAAATTTTGTGACATGACAATGAGATAAATTACATTTAAATAATTTAAAATTAGGCATTTTTGCATGAAGTGACATGTGTCGCAATGAATTTTCCTATTTAAGGAAGGCTTGAGGAAAGGGAAAGGGACCCTATGGCTGGATGGTTATCATAATGTGTGTGTAAGTCATTGATTTGTTGCTATTGGAGTTTGGCAAGGGATCTTGGTGGGGGGGAATCCCACTTCTAGGTCTCTAGTTTATGTGTGTGTGAGCTCTACGACCCCGAAGCTCGGGGGTGGCTATGTGACTGAAAGCATAAGCCTACAGCTAGGTGGCGAAGCTAATGGTTGCTTCACCTATGGTTAAATGAGCTTTGCTGGAGGGATCCAACGGGTGAATCAGACAGCAAAAGAGAAAGCTAGATTGGTTGACGACGACTACTCCTTCGACAGCGGGATCGATCGACGAATTGGCAGGTTTATGGTTCTATGGTATTTGCAAAATTTTATTGTTTTTATGTAATTTAGTTTTCTTTCATGGATAAGTTGAATCTACTTTTATATTATGTTGATAAGTCTTATTATTAAGATTTAGGGCTGACCCCACAAACGGGGTCCCTACATTTGGTATCAGAACCGATCGAGCCTTGAGGGCATCGGACTCAAATTTCAAGATCTAAAATGGTAGATAAATTCTGGTTATATGTTATATAGATAGAAAATTATTAAGATTTGCAATGAAAGGTATTATTAACTTTCTGGTTATAATTGAAATAGACAGAAAAATTAAATCAAATTCATAAGGGTAAATAATATCAAAGTTCTGGATGTATTTTATGAGCTGGAAAGAATTTTACCGATCTCTGTTTTACCTGCAAATTTTTATTTACCAATAAGATCTGAAAAGGGATTTATGAAACTCTGTTTTATATTCAAATGGAAATTTATGAATCTCTATGCATTGCTCTAGCATTGCCACCCCAATTTAATTGTGTAAATTATTTGCAAGAGTATGCATTGAAACACGCGTAAACGTTTGAGCCTCATGGCTGTCTAGGTAAGATTGCGTAAATCCACTGGCTTCTAATTATAATCAATACCTTTGAAATCGTTTGGACTATGTGGTAATACGAAGAACCTGAGACTCAATTTTGATTGCATAATTTCACTTATGGACAAAATGAGTACTTGATTTGTTATAAACCATTTTGTAATAGAAAGAATAGTAATACATGGATCCTAGTAATTCTTATGTTGAAAACATAGCGTAGAAACCTTAAAATGGTTTTGAATTATCCATGTGTTGAGAATATAGTGTAACTGACCTTAGAACGAATATAAATATTTATTTCTTGAGAACATAGTGTAAAAGGTTTAGAATAGTGTTTTAATAATTTATATGTTGAGTACTTGATGTAAGAGACCTTAACTTAAATAGAAAATGTTTTAAATGCCTTGTTTAAAGTCTAGACAACGAGCATTTTGTTTTTTAATGGGGTAGACTTTTGGTTAAATAAAAGTTTATGTTAGGCTAAAAAATAAAAAAAGGAGCATCCTAGTTTTCTAAAGAAAATTAGAAAACATAATTTATTATTTTATACATTATGAGTAGCTTTGTTGACATCTCATTTGATGGTAATAAAGGGATGAATGACTGAATTTGTGATTGAAAAAAATGATAATAGGTGAGAATAATGTATTCAAAAATTAAGGATATGGAAAGTTTACATACATGTATTTTCTTTTACATGTATTTTCTTTTATTAATGAAAGACATTGTAAAACTGGATATAAGAGTTTTTATTAAAAAGTCGGTCCTCATTACATGTTATTGTATAAATAAATTATGTGTAGCTTTGAAAAGTATTTAACTCATTGGTTGGCTTTTTTTTATCCATATTGTCGTGAACACATCCCTATGGTCTCATATAGTTTGCTTAGAATGGGAATTCTATATGGTTTGGTACTGTTTGTTTTGTTTGGAGATTAGTATGTTTTCATTCCTAGAAGTTATATGCTTATACAATAAAATGTATGTCCGATACCATATATATATAATGGAATTATCACGAGTAGATCTAATATTTATATAATTAAATTTGAGATAAAAAATATATGTTTAAATGTTGATTGGATTATATTTGTATGCATGTTTATAACAATAGTAGATACAATTATTTAGAAGATGTTTTACAATGAAAAAAATATGTATTTAAATGTTAGTTCAGATATGTAAAAGTTACATATTTATGTGGTGAAAAGGAAAGGGTTGGAATTAGACATTATATATATATATATATATATATTAAAAATATGGAAAGGATATTTATATTTGTTGAAATGAAACAATTAGAAATTGGAAACTCTAAAATTTAGTTGAAATTATAGATATAATTTTTAAATATAAAAGGGTTATATATATGTTTGTGGGAAAGAGAGATTTGTTATTATTTGTAATTAGATAGGAGTTATAGAATGGAATAAATTGATATTGGATGATATCATATTCGGTTGTAAAGGAATGTAAGACATAGCTACTATTTTCAAGGTACAAAACAAAATAAAAATGGACATAATTGACGTTTCCTTGCGAAGGGAGAACCTCGTATGTAGCTCATAACATTATGAACATAGCCGTAATGAGAAAACTGATAGATGATCCCAAATGGTCAATTAATGAAGGAAGCAATTTTGGTGATTTTGGTCGTCATGATGCAAAAATGCATATACTTGTCGAGACTTTGATAGATGGCCATGAGGGGGAACGGAATCAGAAATTGAGAAATGAGATATCAATGTTACTAGTAGGAAGAGTTAAACCCAATGAAACTAATTTTTTTTTCCCAACATAACAATGTTGTTCAAACGAATGAAAAGCACAACTCGATGTGACCATGACAATGGTAAATGGAGAATTCTTAATTGGGAAGGTCCACCGAAGGAACCAAACAGAGACAATTTTAGTAAACAAAGCATGGAGACGATCAACACAATGAATTGAACATAAAGAAGCTAACAATAGGACATGGTCAAACCTTGGCGAAAATACGACTAGCCCGAGATAGAACTCGATGAGGTTGAGAAAGCACACATTGTACGACTTGATGAGTCTGTCGAAGTAATCATATGACAATAGAAAGGATGAAGTACGGACGTGATAAGATCATTGACCTGGACACGACCTTACTGATGGAAAGACTATTAGCTAAAGTTTAATATGTTCGACTAAGTCGCTAAGTATTGATGCTTGGAATCATGTCAAATTGAGAACCAACGCTAATAAAAAAAATTAGGGATTTGGATGTAGTCTTTTGGGAATTGGATTTTGGAATATTTGGTAATCGCTCTTGATTTGTTAACCTGTGATTATAACTTACGGTCAGTATTTTACCGAATATGACATGACATTTACCTTTTCGTATGGGGGAAAGGATAGCCAACGGATTTGAATTCTTGTTCGAATTGATTATGCGAAGGGATGATTGAGTAACTATGGTATAGCTATTAATGCAATATAGCTAGTAAATAAATAGGATACCATGCATCTTCAAGGATGATTGGGAGATATAGGAAATCTAAGTTGGAAATGAAAATTATTGGATTTCCATTACACATAATTACGATTGAGTTTCAGAGGATGTATCGGAACTATGTTGGTTGAAATAGAAAACTAATGAATAGAACCACTTGTGCTTATGACCTTGATTGTTGAGAAAAATAGAAGAGAATGACAAGAAGATGAGAATAGGAAATTAAAGTAAATCCTAGTATCGAAAGTACAGGAACAAAATTTAACTTCAGGACGAAGTTCTATATAAGAGGGGGTGTATGTAATGCCCCTAGAATGACTGTGGACTGTAAGGGCACCTGTCGAGAGACTGTTAACACCCAAAAAGTGCTCACTAGCTCATTTACCACATTATATGGCTCATTTGTCCATTTTCCTACCATATTTCCATTAACAATCCCAAAAAATCCCATTAAAAAGCCTCCAAAAGGCCTAAAATGCCTCCAAAAGGCCAAAAAACCCTCAAAATAGCCTAAAAAAGGCTAAAAAACCCCCTTTTCCTCCAAAAATAGCAAAAATCCCCTAAAAAGGGAATAAAAAATATAAAATAATGAGGAAAATGAGGAAAAAACCCTATACAGCTGCCCAAAACCATGTGTTTCCTAAAACCATGGGTCAGCACTCCACCACCAAAAAACTATAAATAGGTGATGGAGATCCCTTATTCCATATCCACAATCACAAGCACCCTTACTCTGCCAAAATCTCTCTCGAAACCCTAGTTCACCATTGAACTATTTTCACCTTGAGAGCCACCTTTGGCCCATTCCCAACATTGGAGAAGGAGAAGGAGCATATTGAAGCTTGGAGCATCCTCTTGGACACTGCAAAGGGCTTCATCAAACCTTTACATTGAAGGTAACATCAATACAAAAAGCCATTCTTTAAATTTGTTGTTTATGTTTCATGCTTGTTCTAGAAGTAATTTATTTTCTGTTTTAGCTTAGCTATTTACATTTACTGAACTGCTACTAAGGAGTCCATTCTCCTTAGTAGGTGCTCATTTGCACAAGCTAGGGGTAAAACCCTAGCTACAGTTTTGGCGACTCCCCTAGATTTTGAATTTCTGGTTTCCGTTTTGAATTTTTTCCTTTCGGCTGTCCCTTTCGGCCACCGCATACCGCGTTTTTTCCCTCTGCAGTCGCGTCCCGACCGCGCCTTTCAGGCCTTTACCTGCGATCCGACCGCGGCTCTCAGACTGCTTCCGGCGCCCCGCCGGCGGATTCAAGTCTGTTACCTGCGATCCGACCGTGGCTAATCAGCCTGTTTGCCGCGATCTGACTGCGCCTGTCGGCCATTTTCCCGCGTCCCGACTGCGGCTCTCAGCCTCTTTCCGGCGTCCCGACTGCGTCTGTTAGCCCTTTTGTCGCGACCCGACTGCGTCTTTTTCCCTATTTCCTGCGTCCCGACTGCCTCTGTTGGCCCGATAGCCGCGACCTGACCGCCGCTGTTTCCCTCAAACCCGCGGTCAACCTGTTCTGATCCGCCACAGACCCGCGGTCTGATTTCTGCATTTTTCCTGTTTTGAGCCCAGCCCCTTTTGCTGCAATATTTTCTGCATCTGAACAGCCCTCTGTCCTACCTGCAGTTCCACCTCCTTACAGCCTTTCTGCAATATAATTTATGTTCCCTTTACAGAATTCTTTTACAATTTTAGTATTTTTAATTCAGAAAATTTTGCAAGTTAAACTTTCAATTTCAGTATTATTGATAGATTGGAAGTTGCCCCCCTTGTGGCACTTCTATTTTTGGGTTCATCACCTCACGAGCACACACTCTGTCACATAAATCAAGTGAGCCTTAAAAAGTACCTAATTAAACCAACATTCTAACCCCACTTGGGGAACACAAAAGAATCATTGTAGTTAGGTAGGATCAGGGGGATAGGCTTCCAATAACACCCCTTGGTTATTTCACTTGAGACATAGTTGTTGTCCAAATAGGGAACCAAAATCCCCTAGTACTTTTTGGCACGGTCACGACCAGTTTATCAGAGGGCCTCTCCCTTAGGAGGGTTGAAGTCGGGAGACTGGTTCCGGAGGCCTGAGTGGAATACCGCACTCCATTCAGTAACCGAAGGGCTACCTTTCGCGGTTCGCGGGATATCCCTGTATAGGGGTATTGCGGTCAACGAACTAAACGGAAGATTCACCTTTCTGGACGTGTCATGAACGGGGTATCTTAGTTGCCATTCTTCTAGGATTGACTACCTGGTGTCCCTCCCGGTAGGGGGATATCATAGCCACTTGGCTTTCCTACTCATATTGTCTGACTTGGATTTCATCACCTTGCAGAGGATATGTTTAGTTGAGTCAGAATACTTTTAGTTAGGTGTTTGCATGCTCCTTTACCTCCCTTTGGTCTAGTGAGTCCACCATTTTTTCTTTTTTAGGAAACCTGCTGCTAGTTGGTATTCTGACCATCTTTGTTGTTACTCCACCTATTGTAGCACAGCTGCTGCAGTGGGTGTTTTGAGTTGGTTGTTGGCCTGAGTGCCTTGCTTTTTAGCTCTCCTTCTGCACACTCGGTTGCATTAGGATTTTTGAGCTGTTTTTATACTCACCTCAACCCACATAGATTTGACACCATCTGTCACCATTGAGTCCCCGAGACATTCTCGGCGCCTCAGGGGCGAGCCCCCACAGCACGGTTCTCTTGACACCACCCGTCATAGATTCCGATCATTATCTGTTGATACCACTCATCACAGATCTAGAGCCCTGTCACTTGACTCCACTCGTCAGCGACGTAGGACTCCGTCACCAGATAGTGACGCCCCTTACTTTACCTCCGATTCTGACGAAGAGTCTGAGAACCCTATTTACACTGCCCCTACTAGCCCCATGGCTGGCACGACTTCCACTCCGTTTGTCATAGGGACTATTGGTGGCACATCCACCACTACACCAGTTACTACACCTGTTTTGGGTATGCCCTCCATGGGGCACCCATCTACCGTTCCCCTCACGGTACCTATTCCCGCAGTGGGAATACCTATCCCCACTACATCAGTGGCTCACACTACCCATGGTGGTGCTGGACCATCCTCCACTACCTCAGTTCCCCCACTTGGGGGCACCACCCTACATCTTGTCCCTCCACTTGGGGGCACTGGCCCCAACTTGGTCCAACCCACTACTGTGTCACATCCTTCTTCCAGTTTGCCATTCATGGCTAGCCTCAACCTACCTGACCTGGCCAGATTGACCAACGATCCTATTCGACACGACCCTACATGGCCTCATATGCCTACCAAACTACCCTCTGACATCCCTAAGTTCGAGGGCAAAGCCGGTGAGGACCCACAAAACCATATCATGTCTTTCCACCTATGGTGTTCCTCTAACTCCATAGTGGATGACTCTGTTCGCCTCCGTCTCTTACAACGCACCTTCACTGGCTCTACAGCCAAGTGGTATATCGAGCAACCTCATGGGACCCATGCCACCTTTGCTTCCCTGGCCTCGACCTTCTTGCAGTTCTTCCAGTTGCCTGTCCGCTATGACGCGGGCGTTGAGATCCTTCTATCTTGTAGACAAAACACGGCTACCCATATCACGGACCACATCCATGAGTGGCGTCGACGCCGTAGCTTATGCAAGATCAAACTTGACGACCGTATCTTCCTAGATTGGTTCCTCAAATCCCTTCTCCCGGTCATCGCTAAGGATGTGGCCTCAGAAAGACCCCAGTCTGAAGAAGAAGCCATCCTTAAGGCCCAACAGTTCGACCTCATTTACGCCCAATCGGGTTACCTTTATACCATTATACCTGACGCCCCTCGCGGCGAGTCCTCCCAGCATGATGCGCCGGGGGCATCCCACGCTGCAGATGGTATCATTGGCCGTGTTTCTTCGCATCCCCAACCATTTTCTATAGCACGTCCTACCCCTGGCCCCGACCTGTCGCGGGCTACCTCACAGTCTGGAGCAACTAACTCGTATGCTCACATGACACATCACCATTCCCATGGACCCTCATGTCCACCTCAGTGCTTCGGGTATGCGACTCCTGCTTATGCTCCCCCAGTCGCCCCTCAGCCTTACTACCATCAGCAGGCTGCCCCAGCTCCTGCGCCTCCACAAGCCCAACCCGCTTATTATACGCCACAGGAAGCCCCTGCGGCAAACCCACAACCTGCTCCGCAGCCATATCAGCAACCCCCTCAAGTTGCTGCACCTGCTCAGCCTCAACCTACATATCATCCTCCGCAGCCTGCTCCCGCACCTGCGCAACCTCAAAACCCACCTGCTGCCCAAGGGCAAGTTTACGCCCAACAGAACCCGCAGCAAAACCAGAACAACCAACGTAACCAGGGCCAACAGAACCGCGGCAAGGGCCGTAATCGGGGGAACAACCAACCTGCAGACCAAGCTGGTCAACCGGCTAATCCCCCCGACAACAACAATGCAGCCCCCGCTAATCAAAACCCTGATCGCCCGCCCAAGCAGGCTAAAAACCCCAATTTGTGAACGAACCACCCTTGTTCTATTTGCGGGGTCTATGGACACTACACCCATGCTTGCCCACACTTGGAGCGAGCTAGGCAACTCTGGGTTGACGAGGCCCATCGCCAAGGGCATGCGGCTCCCCAAGCACCGCCCAACCCTCCCCAACCTCAACAACCCCCTTTGGTGCTGCAAAACCCCTTACCGACCCAAGGCATAGTGAACACTCAGCCGTTGGCCCCCCATCAAGCCAATGCGCCCCAACAACAACAGATCACTTACGCTGCTCCTGATCAACCCATGTTTGACTCAGGTACCCACCACTTACTGATGATGTCATCTGCTGATGTCAACCTCCAAACTCGTCGGAACCAATATGGCTCCACCTCTGAGGCCACTCCCACGGATAAACCTACTAACGCCCATCCCACCGATCAGGCATTACGTATACCTCCGCCCCCCATAGACGGCGCTGCGAAAGCACCTCGTTTCCCACTTCGCCGAATCAACAATAACCCTAATGCGCGCGCTGCGTCAAACTACAACATCGTAGACGACCTAGCCCAATCTCCCGCAGCCATGTCTGCTTTAGAAGTCTTGAAGAACTGCCCTTCCCAGCGCAAGACTTTACTTTCCGCCATTGGGGGGATTGACCCAACTGATTCGCACTTGATGGCATTTGATTTAGACCAGTCTGAACCACGCCTACCTTCCAGCTTAGCATTCCAAGTTACTGTCTCTGTTAGGAATCTTGTCATCCATCGGTGCATCATCGATGAGGGTGCCTCCACATGCGTCATGTCTACATTCGTATGGCAGAAGCTAGGATCCCCTCCTCTCCAGCAGTCCACCACTGCGTTACGCGCCTACGACGGTCGTTCGGCCTAGCCCCAAGGCCTCCTACCCAACGTACCTGTCCAGTTAGGTGGTAAAACCGTCCTTATTGACATAGAGGTAATCAATGCCCAATTGGATTACAACCTTTTACTTGGCCGAAGCTACATGTATGCCATGCGGGCGGTTGCCTCTTCCGTCTTTCGCACCATGATGTTCCCCCATGAGGGACGCGTGGTTAAAATTGACCAGCTCACCTACTATGATCCCAGTGCTCCGGCGGCACCTGAAAATGTTCTCCCCATGGTTGAACAACCTGTTTCTCCTGCCACTACCTCGTTTGTTTCCTCTTCGGGGCCTGGAGTCTACTCAGACGCGCCGATGGCCTCCACCTTTCAATCCATTCCTCCGCCGTCATCTACGCCCGAAATGTCTGACTTATGTACGTTGTCCCACGACAACCTACCACCTAATACTCAACCACCCTTGTTGCCTAAACCACCATTGGTACCTAGCCACATTGGTGTTACACCGATCCATACGATCCCCTTCCTAGTTCCTCCATCGAGAGTAGTAAGCGCCCCGGTCATGGCTACCCTTAGCCTCCCTGGGTTAACCTTGGGATTACCTGTATGGTATCTTTCGCCTCCCGTTCGCCCGCCGACACCAGATGTCGTCCTCCAACCGGTGCAACCCATGGCTACTACCACTCAGCCACCTCCCGGTGTCTCTACCCCTTCGTCCTCCACGACACCCCCTCCTACTCCCAAACCCACTGGGGGCAGAGGCCCACAACCTTATACTGCGGTCCCACCTCCAAAGACAGTCAAGAACCCTCCAGTGTTTCGTGCTCCTCCCAAATGCTCGCTGTGTGACGAGTTGGGCCATGCGACCCACCAATGCCCACAGTTACCCGCATTGCAGAAGCACATGCAGATGCTCGACGATGACCCCAACATCCCAACTGTCGAACTCAACCCCACTCCCAAGCCTAAAGATAAGTCCCTACGTACCAACCACTCCTGCGCCATATGCGGTATTTACGGGCATTATTCACATCATTGTCCCGATCTCTCGGATTACAGAGCGGCTCTCTATGAGATGAACAATCTGGATCTTGAGACGGCACCACCTACCATTGAGGAGATCTACCCCCCAGACTCTTCACCTTCCGGAGAGGTTAATACCATCTATATGATCTCTTCAACCACTACCCCCTCGTCAGCCGATTTGACGACGCAGACTTTCCGTACTGATGAGGAGATTCTTGAGGCCCTAACTACCCCGGATTATCCCTAGGATGATATGCACCACCGTTCCTATTTCATCCCCGAAGAATCCTCCTCTAGCACCGCTACCCAATACGCGGTTGAATCCAAAGACTTCCTCCCCACCAAGGTCGACTGGTTCACGGACCCTATTCCTGCTCCGGATGCCTTCGAGGAAGGTAACATGGCCAACATCTCACCTGTCATCCAAGTTGATATCGCTGCCCCAGGACGTGCCCCTGAACTCATCACTTTAGGAGCATTCTGCAGTAAGCAAGAGATTGAGGACTACATACACCTTTTCAAAGAATTCCGTGATGTCTTTGCCTGGTCCTATACCGAAATGCCTGGTCTTGACCCCGCCATTATAGAGCACCACATTGACACATGGCCTGATGTACCCCCCATTCGTCAGAAACAACATCCTCTTACTCCCTCAAAGTTCCCAGGATATGCCCATGAACTCATCACTTTAGGAGCCTCCTGCAGCGAGCGGGAGATTGAGGATTATACACAACTCTTCCAAGAGTTCCGTGATGTCTTTGCTTGGCCCTCTAACGGAATGCCTGGGTTCGACCCCGCCATTCTCAAACATCACATAGACACACGTCCAGAGGAACTCCCTGTTCATACTGAAACCAACTCTGAAGGCCTTCCTTTACGCAACCCCCATGATGGGTTGCATCCTATGGAATCTCTATCCATAGAATAACTCGCGGCCCCATTTTTGGTCCGCATTGTACAGTTTGCTCTCTTTTTGTTTTTTCATTCTTTTACCATCATCTTACATTCATCCTTTCTGCATGATTACAGATGGACCACCTTCCACCTCGTTACACTGGCTTCGCTGACGGCGCAAGCCGCTGGTCTCCCAACCTGGCTTCTGCAGCATGGGTCTTGTACTCCCCGTCCAACGAGATGATTCACCTTGACGGAATATGTATAGGCGCTGCTACCAATAACCAGGCGGAGTATGATGCTGTGACCGGTCTCCTGACTGCCGCCCTCCAAATGGGCATAAGTCACCTTCATGTGTTCCTTGACTCCCAGCTACTTGTCTCCCAGCTCAACAACTGCTACCAGGTGCGTGATCCCTGCCTTTTTAGAAAATTCCTGCGCACAAAACAACTCAGCCGACAATTTGAATCCATCACATTCACACATGTCCCCAGAGCCCAAAATAGTGTCGCCGACCGAATGGCCAACAACATCCTAGATTGGCACATCAATCACACCATGTAACATCATGCATCATCATCCCATAGCATCTCATAAAAATACATATGAAAACCCAAAAAGATTGCATCGCATCCACATTTGCATCCATGTACATAAACCACATGCATATCCATAGGGGCATCCACGTGCCTAAACATACATATATCATGCTGCATTACATAAAATACACAAGGGGCATCCACGTGCCTAACATCCTAACCTACTTGCATCCACGTGCAATGTAAACATATCACAAACACATAAAGCGCATCCACGTGCGTACAAATACAACAACAATTATACAAAAAGGTGCATCCACGTGCATATATATATATATATCAAAAAATATACATGTTCAAAGCTATACATGTCCTGAGTACCCCTGTACTCAGCTATACAAAAAATGGCTATACATCCCTAACAGCCTCATCAACATACATGCCGTAGCTACAAAACTCGGGGGGAGTCCCCTACACTCCCTAATGAGAGTCGTATCCTACATCACTGCCTGCATCGGCTGCCTCTGAGTCCTCCCCTCGCTCCTCCTCCGGCAAGTCCTCCTCTCCTCCGGCCTCCTGTGCCCGGACCCGGTCCACCAAGATCGCCACCCGGATCGCGATGGATCTGAACTCTCGCGGTGCCCCCATGCAATCCCGCACCACATCAGGATCGACATCCCGCCATCCCTCGTCGGTCACTCCTATCAACAACCGATCTAGTAGCTCCCGTACAGACTCTAAGGTCACCTCTGGATCCCGGCGCCGCACCTCTCCTCGTCCAGGCAGAGCTGGAACGGCCACAATACCCCGCCGCGCCACATGTCCTGGAGGTGGCCTCGGGCCCACATCTGCAAGATCACCCATACGTCAGTCACAGTATACCTATCTACTATCATATACATAAAATTTGACATACATAACATGCAATAAAATCACATACGTACCGTCAGGACCCCATGCCTGTCCTGGTGCTCGTGGCGCCTCCGGATCTCCCGTGAAGTCCATGTCCCGATACGGGAAATCGTCCAGTGTCAGTGGTATCTGGAGCCACTGCAGGTACAACTCCTGCGTGAAGTACCTGCCCACGTCGCCGCCACCACGGAGGCGCATCATCTCGCCCCAACGGACCATCCTCGGCTCCCTCATCCCTCCTGGCCTGATCGGCACCCGTGGCCGCAGTGTGGGTACCCTCTCCATAAAGAAGGCACATAAGAAGGACCCAAAGCAAAAGCCCTTGCCATCTTCCTTCGCTGCCGTCAGCTGTCGCTGAACACAGGTCAGGAACATCTGGCCCCACGCGTAGTACACCCCATCCAGTACGCGCTCCACCATCTGCATCTGACCCCCAGAAACCTTCTCAGGTGACAAGGAACCCAATACCCGCACCACACACGCCGCCATGGCCTGCACTGCCGGCTCCTGTAGATCCCTCACCAGGAGTGCATTCCTATGCACCCTCGCGTCCGGACCGCAGTACCTCTCCAACATGTCCTCCATGTCGACGTCCGCGGCAACCCGCGGCTGTGTATCTGCCACCCTGCCCAGGCAGGGCAACTCCGTCAGAAAGTATACATCGGTCAGGGTGAGGTCCACCCTCTCACCCTGTACCCGGAACGCCTGTATGTCTGGCTCCCAGAAGCTGATCAGACGGTTCAACAGCAATGCTGCTGACCGGATCATGGGTATCTGTGCGAACTTCAGTAGTCCGCACAGTCCCAGCACAGATCGCACATGGCGATTCTCTCGAATGAAACCCATGGTCTCATCAGGGATCTCCCGCTCTCTCCATAGAACCTGCGGCATCCTGTCAATCACACAAAGTAAACTCATCAGACTCATGTCAACTAAAGTAAGTACTTTTCCCTTTCCCAGAAGACCCTAATAGCTCGGCCCAAAACCGCGGCTTTCGGGCTTCCTGCTGCGGTTTCCGACCGCGGCTGTCATGCGTATGGTCGCGGTTCCCTACCGCGCCTGTCAGCCCTAAACCCGCGGTTGGGAACAGCGTGTTCCTCCTTGGAACTCGCGGTACTTGACCGCGGTTCCATCCAAGAAACACGCGGCCTCCAACCGCGAGGTGCAACCAGAAACACGCGGTCTCCAACCGCGTGGTTCATCCCGAAACTCGCGGTCTTCAACCGCGGTTTCGACCCCCTAACCCGCGGTCCACCCCACGTGGACCGTACAAATAAACCCTGGGACCCACTACCCAACCCCCAACCCTAAAAAATATGCAGGTATGAGTTCAATGAAATACCTGTATCTCACGGATCTGAAATCAGCCAGACGGATCATCCAGAAATGCCACCTAAGCTCTGTTCCACTCTAATCACAAGTCAAAGTCAACAAGTACAAATGACACATGTCATGTTGGACCCACCACTATTTATAGTCAGTTGACTTTTTCTTCTTTTGGTCATTCTGGTCTCATACGGAGTCCGTTTTACGAACCGTTTCCACCATTGGAATCAGCACGACGAGACCGTCAGGATGGTCACTTCGTTGCATTATTTTTGCAAAGTTATTTTTTACCCATTTTTTCAGACGCCACTAGTCGCCTCGGTTTGCGTGCCACACCGGCCGTTCTCCATTTTTCACATGTTTTATATCATCGGATTCATTTTTCCGATCTGGTGATGATGCTTGAGATCATTTCTCGCTCTCACCTCCAGATTTTCCGGGCCTTTTTCAAAATGCCCCTGTCACCTCGGTTTGCGTGCCACATCGGCCGTTACCTGTTTTTGACATCCCTTATATTGCCGGATTCATTTTTCTGAGCTCGTGATGATGCTTGAGATCATTTCTCGCTCTCACTTGGTACAATTTCAACATTGTGTCCCCACACCTTGCTGCCTCGGTTTGCGCGCCACATCGGCCGCTGTCGGATTGTTCCACATTTTTACATGAGCCCTTCACTCCTGTCATACTGCAAATGTCTCGTTATTTTGCCACCATTTCATCTACCCCGCAAGGAGGCCCACCAGTGTTCCCCACTATCCTCGTTCTTGGTCATCATTACTGTTCCTTGATTGAACACTTCCTCCTTGCCTGGCCATTCCTTTTGTTCGGTATAATTTTATCCCTTTTTCGGGCTGGACAAGTCCTTTACGAAAAAGGCACTTAGGGAGTTTCCGTTAAGCTCTTTTCTGACTCCTAAAAGAATGAAAAGATCGCCGAGCAATCTTGCTTCCTTTCATGCTCGTTAAAGTACCTGAAAGAGCGTCTATCTGGTATAAGTTTAACCCTTTTCCGGACCTGGTAGACTAATTACGAAAAAGGAATACTCTAGTCACACCGGCTAGAAGAGTTCTTCATTGCATCCTTTTATGCTTCTTTGGGCCTTGGAGACTAAATCTACGAAAAAGAAACCCCCTGGAGTCTTCTTACTTGCTTTCAGACTCTCTAAAATTGAAAGCAACCACGAGCATGCACTGTCCTGGGCTCGTAAAATCCACACGACAGTACCATTCCATCATTTCAGAGTCTTCTTATCTCTTTCAGACTCCTTAAAATTGAAAGCAACCACGAGCATGAACTGTCCTGGGCTCGTAAAATCCACACGACAGTACCATTTTACATAAACTTCTTCTCGTTCCTTAACCCATGAAGAAGTACCCTCCCGTGCCTCCTGGCACTATGATCAATCATCTCGGCAGCACCCCCAATCAGGTCGCCTTTATTTAGAGTATTCTGCAAGTCTACTGCCAGTTTATACCAGTTTGAGTCTCCCTCAGACCAGTCATCCTCCCAGAGCCAGTACAGCTATGATCCCTTTCCCCTCAGTCAGTTTCATATGCTGCCAGATCATTCCCGTTATCATACTCTGAACAAAGGAAGTTTGAGTCCACCCACTCTACTTGCCCAGTTATCCCTCCACCGTTTGTCAGTCCTGTCATCAGTATTATCACATTTCGGTTGTTTACCTCGCGCTCCTGTCAAGGAAACATCATTGCCTTGATAGTTGCAGGTCTCCCTCTGTCGACGACAGCTCCTCTATTCCAGAGGATAGGCCCAGAGGTCCCTACGCCTTGGACTTATCACCATCCGTGGTAAGTGCCTACGGATCATTTTGAGAGGAGTCCTCATTGCCTCTCCGAGTGGTTGTTCCTCACATGCTCGACTTCAGCACCTTGATCGCATCGTTGAGGATCGCGTAGGATTATATCCCATCAGTTTTTAGTCGAAGACCCCGGATTTCCCCCGACTCTAGCACATTGGTGAGTCACTTCGGAACGTCCAGTTATATGTTCCCGTGGATGTCCGGGCTGTGTTGGCGATTGTATTCGGAAGCCATCCAGTTACATGCTTCCTCGAGTACCCAGTTTCAGTCCCAGATCAGTTCCAGTTCAGTGTACCATTTTGAGTGTACCCCTTGTCACTCTCATCCAGCAGCTCATCAGCCCCTTTGGTACCACACTCAGTAGCACCGTTGATTGTTCCAGTACACCAGTTCTGCAGGTCACACATGGTCCGCCCAGCAGTATGTCCCAGATTTTGTGTCCCCTCTGGACTCTTATGATGTACACAGTGGCTATGTATCTTACAGGTCCCCCTTTTTCGGGCCTCACAGTTCTGTTTATGTATCTTGATACGAGCATGGGTATGCCCGCCTCGTCCATATATTGAGATTATTCCTCAGTCAGTATTTGAGGTCATGTATATTTCAGGTCCCCATTTTTTGGACCCCATCGTTGTTATTATTATGTTATATCCTGATACGAGCATGGGTATGCCCGCCTCGTCCATATGATCAGATGATTCCTCATCCATTATTGAGGTTATGTACTTTTAGTTCTTGCAGTTGTTCGGGATCGTTGTTCCGGGCTTCAGTTTGTTTCTTCTCTTCTCTCCACACCCAGGAAAACCATTCATGACTTATGATGTCCATCAGCCATACGATGAGCTCCTGCCCTCGCACATCAGGGGGCAATCTGTTAACACCCAAAAAGTGCTCACTAGCTCATTTACCACATTATATGGCTCATTTGTCCATTTTCCTACCATATTTCCATTAACAATCCCAAAAAATCCCATTAAAAAGCCTCCAAAAGGCCTAAAATGCCTCCAAAAGGCCAAAAAACCCTCAAAATAGCCTAAAAAAGGCTAAAAAACCCCCTTTTCCTCCAAAAATAGCAAAAATCCCCTAAAAAGGGAATAAAAAATATAAAATAATGAGGAAAAGGAGGAAAAAAACCCTATACAGCTGCCCAAAACCATGTGTTTCCTAAAACCATGGGTCAGCACTCCACCACCAAAAAACTATAAATAGGTGATGGAGATCCCTTATTCCATATCCACAATCACAAGCACCCTTACTCTGCCAAAATCTCTCTCGAAACCCTAGTTCACCATTGAACTATTTTCACCTTGAGAGCCACCTTTGGCCCATTCCCAACATTGGAGAAGGAGAAGGAGCATATTGAAGCTTGGAGCATCCTCTTGGACACTGCAAAGGGCTTCATCAAACCTTTACATTGAAGGTAACATCAATACAAAAAGCCATTCTTTAAATTTGTTGTTTATGTTTCATGCTTGTTCTAGAAGTAATTTATTTTCTGTTTTAGCTTAGCTATTTACATTTACTGAACTGCTACTAAGGAGTCCATTCTCCTTAGTAGGTGCTCATTTGCACAAGCTAGGGGTAAAACCCTAGCTACAGAGACCCGACTGAACAAACTTTGATAGAGTGTCTTTCGAGTCTTGATATGTCTTAACGGTTGAGAAACGCCTGAAGATGTGCATGACAACAACTAATGAATGAATTAATGAATTGAATGGAAATTGTGGAAGTGGATAATTTATCTAAATGAATAAATTTTGTTTAATGATTATCTATTTGATGAAATATGTGAGGTGAACAAAAGAAATGCATGTTGACGTAATGAGTAACTGATTAACGAAATATTTGATATTGTGAGTAAACTAAAGTTGCGTAACGATTAGCAGTGAATTATGATGATCAAGAATAATTAGGATGCTTAACGATTAGCGGGTTATGAAATAGATTGTGATGAATGAGAACATGACTATTAATGTGTGCATTTGAGAATATGCATAGCGATAGGTGGAACGGTCCACCGACGGACACACAAAGGAAATAAAGGGGTTGTAGAGTACGAATAAATCACACATGGAAGAACGACGATGGTGTCGACTTCCTATGAAATTCCACGCATGAGTTGAAAAGGCATTGATCCGCTTACTTGGGGGAACCGTGAGGTCGTGTGAAGTGGACCATGACGGATTTGGTCACGTATGATTTGGGGGGCGTGCAGTAAGAACAGACTTACTCCTCAGCGCCATTAGTCTCCAATAGCGTGTAGACGGAGGATTGAAGGTAACGGATCATAGATCCCTACATGAAGTTCCCGCAAATCAGATGCAACGAAGAGGTATCGACGAAAGGACTCGACGATGTGGTACCTTGTCAATAAACGGAATTGACAGATGAAAGGACACGACGATGTGGTACCTTGTCAATAAACGGAAATTACGGACGAAACGACCCGACGATGTGGTACCTTATCGATAAACGGAAATGACGAACGAAAGGACCCGACAATGTGGTACCTTGTCGATAAACAAAAATGAAGGATGGATGGACCCAACGGTGTGGTACCTAGATCCTAGTCAGAAATAATTGATGAACATTATACATAAAACCTTATAAATTGCATTTAGGCCATTTGCACATGAAATGCATTTTTGGTAATTAAAATAATAGAAAATATTATTTTAGGAGCAAATGGAATACTAAGCTTTAGCATTTAGTTAACACTACTTGCACCCACAAAAATAGAAATTAGATTGAACATCATGGAGACAAACTTGAGTAAATCTAGGAAATTTGGTACACACTCTCAGAAAACTTGACACATGGATAGGTGAGCTAAATTACATTTAAATAATTAAAATTAGGCATTTTTGCATGAAGCGACATGTGTCGCAATGAATTTTCCTATTTAAGGAAGGCTTGAGGAAATGGAAAGGGACCCTATGGCTGGATGGTTATCGTAATGTGTGTGTAAGTCATTGATTTGCTACTATTGGAGTTTGGAAAGGGATCTTGGTAGGGGGGAAGCCCACTACTGGGTCTCTAGTTTTGGTGGTGGTGGCTATGCGACTAAAAGCATAAGCCTACGGTTGGGTGGCGAAGCTAACGGTTGCTTCTCCTATGGTTAAAAGAGCTTTGCTGGAAGGATCCAACGGGTGAAGCGGACAACAAAAGAGAAAGCTTGATCGGTTGACGACGACTATTCATTCGACAGTGGGATTGATCGACGGATTGATAGGTTTATGGTTCTTTAGTATTTGCAAAATTTTATTGTTTTTATGTAATTTAGTTTTGTGTCACGGATAAGTTGAATCTGCTTTTATATTATGTTGTTAAGTTTTATTATTAAGATTTAAGGTTGACCCCACAAATGGGGGTCCCTACAAGTAGTTGGCCATTTGGGATAGTTAATTACATTCTTGGGATAGGGCTATACCTGAGTACGGGTACAAGAATGGTTTATGTTATGCATTGTTGAATTGTCGATATGTAGTGACAATTAGTGTAGTTGCATAATTATATATTTTAGTGTAATATTAAAGGCGCAAGTAAATTCTAAAGAAGCATTGAATTGCTTGAATTTAGTAAAAATATTTCTTTGCAGAAAATTGAATTGCATACTTGTGATTTGGGTTGAATACTTGAATCCTTATTCACTATGTTGTGTGAGATGATTTATGGGTTGTTAACAATTTCATACTTTTGATAAAAACTGAAAGTAAAAGATAAGAATTTGTTGCCAACTGAGAGGAATTGTTAGATGATTACAAATTGATTATTGTTGTTATTTAGTAACATTATTAGCTAGTTGTAACTGGTTATGGGTTGATAGTTGAATCTATCTGAAGTAATATGCTCGTATGTATCTATTGCCATTGCCTGCAGATGATACAGAGAATGAAAATACAAAACTAAATTTTGATGTAGAGAAAGAGATTGTGTTCTAATTATAGTTTTCTGGGATCATCTAAGAAATTATTCATCGTGATTGATTGAAAAATGTGACATGAGTAAAGAAAAAATTTCAAATTTGCTCAAGCCTTGAGGAGAAAGGGAGTATCCCTCACCCTAAAATCAAATTTTAAATATTGAAAATAATTCCATAAGAGAAATATTCATTAAATGTGTTTTTATTTTTGAAATTGTGCTTCAACTATAGTGACCAGCCTACATTGCACACATAAGAAAGGAATGGGTGCATTCTTGGTGTTGTGTCGTGTCATGGTTGCTGACATTGACTACATCCAAGGGAATGGACACATTCCTGGTGTTTCAATGTCAGGGAAATATATTTTACTTATTAATATGGTTTATAGTCCATCATAATATATATGAAAAATGTGTGTGAGTTATATCATGATACTAAAGAGCCTGGTTAGCCAATTGTGTTCACAGGTGTTAAAATATGTAAGTTGGTGCTGCATATTGAGAAAGAGAAGTGAAGAGAGAAAAGGCCAAAGAAGAAAAAGATTATGCAAGCCAAGAACAGGTATCCTTTGGCAGTTTGCATTGAAGGTATGTTTCTGTAATTAAAGTATGAAATCCAAGGATGGGTATCCTTCGGTAGGTTGCATTGAAGATATGTTTCTCTAATTAAATTATGCAATCCAAGGACAGGTATTCTTCGGCAGGTTGCATTGAAGGTATGTCTCTCTAATTAAAGTATGCAAGCCAAGGACAGGTATCCTTCGGCAAGTTGCATTGAAGGTATGTTTCTTTAATTAAAGTATGCAAACCAAGGACGGGTTTCCTTCGACAGATTGCATTGAGGATGTGAATTCTCTAAAAGAGAAGAAGACTAACCAAGTTGAACACCTGCATTTCAAAGAGAAAGAGACCAAGGACCAGGGAAGCTAAAGTTGTGGATCTCTAGAATGGAACAAGACTAAGAGGGGGAAACTCGTACTCTTTTCTTTTTATTTATGTTATTTGCTTTCTAGGAAAAGAAAAGTTATTGAAATGCATTGTACAGTTGGAAAGTTGTTGTGTTTATTTTTGTTGAAATAAACAATGAATGTTGAAATTGTTAAATTTATGAAAAATAAATGAAGATGAATGGATTCATTTGTATGCATATATTGAGTTAACCATGAAATGCATGAAATCATTCTAAGCAAAAAAATTAAAATAACCAATCTTTCATAAATAGAATGGCCTGATTGTATTACTATACTGGCTTAGTGAAATTATGGTAACTGATTGCAGAGGAAAGTATTCATCTGAAAGTTATTGCTGGTATTATAAAGCTAAAGGAGACTGAAGAAAATCACACAAATTGAAGATAACAGCTAATCATATTTTTTCCTATGTTTTTCAAGAAATTTTTTGAATCATCTATAGATTCCAAAATTGCTCAAGCAAAGATAGCAAGAATGATGGTAGCTAAAAGAAAGAATTTTTGAGTTGGAAGTTCCAAGCCAGTAAGAACAACATGAAGAGGTCTGATCAACCTGATCCAATTCTAAAAGGTCATCTTGAAAGGCATAGTGCAGGAGGAGCACTTTTAGCATTTTGAAAATTTTGTACATGTGTTTTGGACAAAGGAACACTGAGGACGATGTACATTTTAAGGGGGGGGGGAATGTAACATCCCCGATATTTAACCCCAGTTTAAAATGTAATTTTGTAAAATACAATGAGTTCCTGTAAGGCATAACTCATGTGTAATACACCAAATAACTCAAATAAATTTGAAAAAAAACATATGTTATTATTTTTATTTTATTTTTATTATTTTGACCAAGTGTGGTCAAAGAAACATGTAAAAGAATTTTTTTTATAATTATTATTATAAACAAGGGAATCCAATCTAAAGGAAGTTGTTGAAAGAGTGTTTGCTGAACCACAAGGAGGAATGACAAGTGGTGAATAAAAATCCCAATTGGCAGGATAGAGTATTAAACAACTTAATAAATGCAAGAGACATCCTCCCTAAAAATCAGGTCGAACTCAAGTTTAAGGAAATGGAGCAAGTCGCTCATTAATGACCTAAGTCCTAGAGAAAAAATAATAAAAAGAGAATCCATCGAATGAGCAAGAGGATTCTGGACGAAGAGGGAAAGGAACTATTGAGTTCTAAGTTGAAAGTTGGAAATCAAGTACTGCTCGGTCTTTGTCCTTGTGGTTCAGCAAACAGACTCGGGGGTTTTAGAGCAAGTAAGCTTGGTTGTTCTGGAAGTTTGGTTGGGAGGAACAATGACCTTCAGATTCGATTCAGTTGTTTACAGTGTTCAGGTTTTTCTATCCTCTTATGCCACTACAGATTATTATTTATAGACTTTATAAATTTTAAATGTTCGGTTCACATTGTACTGGTTATATAAATGTTTTTACAATGTTCATAACTGTATATTTCTATTAGTTATATAATGTTCATGTTTGTATAATTTTTATTAATTACATAATATGCAGAATGGTTTTCATTCCAATATATAATTATGTTAGGTTTATTATATGGATTACGCAATGATAGAAATCTTACATTTTAATTGTTATTATGGATCATATGTGCTAGGTTTAATTTATTTTAGTTATAAAAGTCAATACATTTCATATAAATGGATCGATGTTTAAGTTGTTGTAATACCATATATATATATATAGGTATACAAAATCTATACAAACAAAATGTATTAAAATAATTCAACACGGGTTAGAGGAACAGAGCCGGAAGGCTTGAATGGAATATACTTAGCACTTTTTCATAAGTGGGTCAAAAATAGAATCCGAGAGGCTAAACATTTATGTTTATCTAAACTACATTTTCCACAAACAAGATTTCTAGCATTTAAGAAATCGTAAAGAAAACTAAAACCCTATTTCATACAAATACTAGAAATACAATGGAATTTAAATATGTAAAAAGAATCCAACTAATAATCATGAAATAACGTTTGCAGTAGCATCAAATGTAGGAAACCAGAGAGTCTATGGAAAGTTGATTACATTCACGAACTAGAAGGGTAAAAGCATGTTTCATAACAAAAATGACACGATTGCATTTTTTTTAAAACCGAATCTCTTGGTGATATCAAAACTAGAAGAAATATCTAAGAAACGAAAAAAGGATTAGATCCATATTTCGGTTTGAATTTCATTACAGAGTTATATAAATATGAGAAGGAACAAATCCATTGCATAGTGTAATTCCTCACCACTAGTCCTCGAGGAAAGAGTCTTTTCCTTTTCCATACCTGTTGGGTAGGTCAGGGATTCCATCCCATACAAGTCGCAACAGTAGACCACGCCTTTGTTTGGGTTCCCAAAACACAACAGAATAAATAATTAGAAATGGAAATTTACCAAGAGAAGACCCCAAAGAATCTTGTATCAAAACTTAATTCTTGCAGACAAAGAAACTTACCGTCATTTTTAACCCTGGACACGACTGGATCGGTATATTAGCTCTTCGCAAAAGAAAACCAACACCATTCAACACTAAAATGTTGAATGAGAAATCTCAGAGTATTTACTACTGTATTAACACCACCAACTTTAGGAACCTATGTAAACAAAGTATATACAATGTTATCCTTTGTAACTGAAAAACGAATATTACGAATGCAAGTGTGATTAAAGTGGACATACCAGAAGATTTTTCCTCCTTGCAACTTCCTTTACGTAGAATAGGTTTTCCAAGGTCGTAGCTTCCCCCAACTGCTACAGTTCGAGCATAAATCTTATTTACAACGCAGAGCAAGTCATAACAAAACTTAGTTCTTTAACCTTGTCTCCATCGCTTCTACGTAGAGCACGATTGAGGTTTGTTTTGCATTGTTAGGGTTTGGCATACTCCGTGGTCATGCCAGGAGCAGGCCCTTGACAAACTGGGATGCGTAACCATGAAATGGAATTAAACTGTAATCAAGACTGATAGTATCAAATGCAATCCAAAGAGACAATGTATTAATTGATCACAATTTTCAAGTTGAACCAAATCCCAAAACGTCTTAATCCAATGGTCCCAGTTGAGCTCGGTGTCCATATGGAAGGATGGCACGACACCAACGAAATCGAGGTCTGGAAAAGAGTTGGTACATCACATGGCCACATTTAAAACCTTGGCCACATGTTAAACTATGGTCGCGCTGTCCAATTTCATACATCATGCTTAGAACAAGAACCAAGAATTTTGATAATGTAAGATATTTCATACAACCTTAGCCATGCCCTTTGGTGCTACATATCGTAAGTATCCTTTCATGCTTAGGTCGAAACTTTAGAGTTCGATAGGGAAACTTAAACCATAACTTAAGCTTCTACATAGCATAAACCACTTTTGTTTAAAGAGACTAAGGTTAAAACATTAGGTCATTCCTTATACTATAAGAGCACCTAAACGTATCAATACATAGTTATGTTAAGATCCTTAGCATATTAAAAAGAATAGTAAGGTATACATACCTTGTTAAGATCTGAATCCCAAGATCGAAAGACTCCATCCATGCGTCTCTAGGCATGCAAACTAGTAAGCCTAGAGTTAGTATGCAGTGAGAAGTCTATTTACTATAATTATAATATCAAGATGTTTTCAATATATTTATTTATGGAGGTGCACATAATTACAGATATTCTATTATCGTTTCTCATCATTTTTCTAGCCAAGTTCAGGCATAGTTTTTAAATAGTTAGTTTGGAAAGAAGGATTTTGGATTCTAAATCATTTTCGGAATTAAGTTATACTTTTGAAAAATAAAAAATAAATGAGTTAGAATTTTTTTTATAGGTAAAATTTGGGGATGTGACAAATTGGTATCAGAGCATGGTTACAACACTCAGCCTAAAAGAAGGCCCAACACCTATTTAAATATAAACAGAAAACTAACTTATTTTACGGTTTTATTCTTTTGTGTTCATGAAGAGAAAACTAACTTTGATTTTGAAGGAAGAATGGTAGAAGTTGAAATGTCAGCTAAAGAAGAATCCCACCCTAAGGAACAAGAAAATATTAATGATGAAAGCTTATGGATGCATTTGAATGAGAGCATAAATGACAATCCATCTAAACTTTTACAAACAGTAAAGGATTTGAAAGCAGAACTACAAAGTGTTAAAAAAGATAATGAACGCATTTTAAAAGAACAAGAAGAACTAAATAATGTCTTGTTGATGAAAATACATAATCAGGAAGTAGATAAGAATAAGGGACCTGATATAGAAACAATAAGAACTGCATCTTATAAACGCAAAGATAGAAAATTAAAATTTTCAGGTAGTGAAACTGAATCTTGAAGTGGAAAATCAGCTAAACACAGTGAGCAGAATTTTAAGGAATCTAGTGTAAGCAATGATGGTAATAAACAAAGAATAAAATGTAAACCTTATGAAAAAAATTCTTGTGAGTTTAAGAAGAACAAACCTCCTATATTCAATGGTGAGATTGAAACAAGAGAAGAGGCAGAGGCCTGGATTTCGGGAATGAAAAAGTATTTTCAAATCTATAATTATTCTGATGAATTTAAAGAAAAAATGGGAATTTAAAATTTAGCTGGAAAGGATGACATCTGGTGGCAAGATATTAAAAGGGTAAAATACATTATGGAACGATACTTGACATGG
This sequence comes from Larix kaempferi, assembly GCA_027924585.1. Classification (NCBI taxonomy): domain Eukaryota; kingdom Viridiplantae; phylum Streptophyta; class Pinopsida; order Pinales; family Pinaceae; genus Larix; species Larix kaempferi. The sequence continues at coordinate 2,996,062 of BSBM01000451.1, read as the reverse complement.
CATATTTTTAAGAAACACTTTAAAATAAAATACTTATCAGAGCAATACTATGAAGAAAAGGATAAGGAATTTTATGACTTAAGATTATGAATTATGACTATGAAATAACTGTGCAGTATGTTCCTAAGATTATTACGTTGTGTACCCTATATTGTTGATGAAAAACAAAAAATACAATGTTTTCTAAGTCGTCTACCAACAATTTATAAAGAAAGAATTTAATATGATAATCCCAAAACATTAGATGAAACTATGAGAAAAGAAAATTTCTGTTATGACCAAAATAAAAACAAAAGAGATAATATACCAAGTTGGAAGAATAAAAGACATGAAAAATTGGAACAAAAAAAGAAAGGTACAAGGTTTAATAAAAATTTTGGAAATAATTATCGAAGTTATCAAGGAAATACTTTCAAGATTAATAGGCAACATAATCCTACAATAATAAAAGGAAAAGAAGTACCTGTTGCTTATAATAAAAATACTGCTCAAAGAGAACCTTTAAAATGTTGGGAATGTGGTGAACCACATTATTTTAAAGATTGCCTATTTAAAACAAATAATTTCAACAACGTACACACTATTCAAGAAGATACTATGGTTGGAGATATAGTAAGGAGCATGCCTAGAATTTGCGTAGCATTGGAGAACAAGCAAGCAGATCATCAAACATCTATGGTGGAAATCGAAGGTATGTTAAAAGATAAACCAATCTCTATAATAATTGATCCGGGTACAATTTTAAGTTATGTTTCACCAAGAATTATAGATATATATAAATTACAGTAGAATAAATTTGAAAAGTATTGGTTAGTTCAACTTGATACAGGTACAAAGCGAAAAGTAACTAGTTTTGTGAAATATTGTGAATTTAATATGAATGGTTTCAAGACGCATGCTAATTTAAATATTCTGTCTCTAGGATCTTATGATTTGTTGATAGGAATGGATTGGTTAGAGAAGAATAAAGTAATTTTAAATTTTTATGATAAACATTCTCATGCATAGACGAAGAAAGTAACACCATAGTAGTAAGAGGAACTCCAAGGAAGACTACTATTAGAGAAATACCCGCATTAAAAATGAAAAGGTATGTTCGCAAAGGTTGTAAAGTATTTGATGTTTGTATAATTGATGATAGAGACAAAATCAATGAAATTAAAATAGATGATATACCAGTTTTAAAAGATTATAAGGACGTATTTCCGGAAGAAATTCTCGGATTACCTCCAAAACGAGAAATAGATTTTACTATTGACTTAGTGCTGGGGGAAATACCAGCCTCAAAAGCTCCATATCGTGTGAATATCTTGGAACTCAATGAATTAAAATCACAAATACAAGAATTAATAGATAAAAAGTACATCCGACCAAGTGTTTCTCCATGGGGAGCACCGATACTATTCGTAAAGAAAAAGGATGGTACTTTACAGTTATGTATAGATTATCGACAACTAAATAAAATGACTATTAAAAAAAGATACCCTCTACCTCGTATTGATGATTTATTCGATCAATTACTATGAGCAACGATATTCTCTAAAATAGACTTGAGATATGGATATCAACAAGTATGGGTTAAAGATGAAGATATTTTCAAAAAAGCTTTTAGAACCAGATATGGTCATTATGAGTTTGTCGCAATGCCCTTCAGGTTGACAAATGCTACATCTTCTTTTATTTGTTTAATGAACAATGTATTGAGTACGTATTTAGATAAATTTTTAGTTGTCTTTATCGACGACATATTAATTTATTCTAAAAATAAACAAGAACATGAAGAACACCTAAAAATAGTTCTACAAGTATTAAGAGAACACAAATTATTTGCTATGTTTAGAAACTGTGACTTCTTTAAGGACAAAATACAATATTTAGGACATGTGGTTTCTAAAGAAGGTATATCAATGGATCCTGACAAGATTAAAGCTATCATGGAATGGCCTATTCCTAAAGACATATATGATATTAGATATTTCATGGGGATTACTGGCCATTATAGAAAATTTATTGAAGGATTAATATAAGATCACATATCCTATCACCTCATTACAAAAGAAAGGAAAGAAATTTGATTGGAATGAAAAATGTGAAAATAGTTGTAATAAATTAAAATATTTATTAACAACAACCCCTATCCTAAAAATTGTCGATCCTTATAAAGATTTTCCAATATAACTAACAGAAGGTAATTACACTATGTTCATAGTAACAAGCCTTGGTATTGTGAAACTATAACTGACAGAAGGTAATTACACTATGTTCGTGGTAAAAACATGGATGGCATATTTTCCACTCAAACAATAAAGTATGTATGCTTTGTGGATTTTGTATTAATGCAAAGAGATGTGCACTTCATTGATGTGGAAGTGATGGATATGTGAAACAATGGGAAAATGTCCCTTTTAATCTAAAGGGTAAACATTCAATTTAAACATGGAAAGAGATTCACCTTGAAGAGGATATGGTTTCACTAAATCATAATTGAGTCTATGATGTTGTTAGGGAAGGTATTTGACTTAATTAATGGGCTTGTTATTATTTAATGGTTTTTTCTGTAGCCTCGTCAACTTAATGTTGAAAATTTCAAACTTGAACAAATGTATAATGATTAATATTTTAAATTGTGGTTCCAAATGATGTATAAGTTGTGATTGGACCATGTGGAAATGAAGAGAATGTGGCCTACTATTTGATACAATGCATGTAAATAAAATGAGAGTTGGTGTGATCGTATCAAGGTGGAGACTACACATACCAGATTAGCAACATGGTTGTGATGGGCCACTTTCTTTGAAAAAATGAAAAAAATAGGGTGACGATATTATCCATAGGGATTTCTATGCCTAAATATATATCTTGTCAATAGAGTCATTTGGTGATAAAAACTCATATACAACTCGTAGAAATCAGATTCGAGAGGTGAACCGAGGAGATGGAAGATGGTGGATGTTGACCATAAACATATTATGAAGACTTGCATTTCTATAACATATTATACATGAGTAAACTATATGCCACTTTTGGATTTGACCTAGTTAGTGCACTAACTTATTCTACAATGGCTTAATGTAATGTTTGATTGCATTGCTTTGCATATTAACTTTATATTTTTGTTTCATTTTTATTATCTAATTGAAAGCATTTATTTTTTTGTGTTCCTTTTAAATTTTATTAAATGTGAATGAAAACACATCACAGTGGTATAGTAAGAGTGTAATGACCCCATAACTCATTGGACTAAGTTCAAACCCTGAATATGATACTTGTATTGAGTGCATCAAAACTACTCATTCTTATTAAATAGAAAATGATACAAGTATACATTTACATATGTTCTTTAGTGTCTAGAATGTCCCTTGAATTAAAACTCTATCAACTCTGCAATCATATATCAATATGAACTAGCTAAATCAATCCTCTAGACTACCATCCTATTTGATGCCAACCAATATAAATTTTCGTCTCCCTCATTGACTCTTCACTTTACTCCATGGGATAACCATTTTAATACTCTACAATGTGTTGTTTTCTTGGGTTGTGCGCCATAAGGTGATAATGGCATTCCTCTCCTTCTGCCTAACATTTCACCTTCCATGCACATCGCATCAACTTTTATAATGAAACACTCTTCATTCAAGCTTTCTACATTTATATGCTTCTTGTGCATTGCTCTATCATGTTCTCCTCTTATAGGTGCATTTACCATATGTTATTAACCTCTTGTGCACTTGAACTCTACATATAAAAGTTCATTCGACACCCATTTCAAATCTTCCTCTACCATATACACTTAGTCATTTCATAGATGCTCCTGCATCAAATTCCATCATTAGAAATTTAAACCTTGCATTCTTAGATCTCACATATGGATATTATTGAACAAACAGAGACTTTTATGCAATTGTATTAGTGATTGATGATTTGGGAAGAGGTTCTAACCTAGGAAAGGCATGTGTGAAACCACTATTTATCTTTTCTAGTTTTGTGTGTGTTGAACCTAGGTTGTGAGCTATTTGGTTTTCCTCTTGTAACTAATAGTTATTTCACATAGTAAACTTAACTATGAGACAAAAGGGAATGTATATGTGAATTGATTTTCAAACAAAATTACTAGATGAAAATTAGGAGGAAAAACACATGCATGTGTAGCCATGATGGTTTTTTAAACCACTGTTAATAATGATCATTGGATATTTAGAATAATTATTGGAGTTATCTTTAGGACTTTTAATGGGAGATAATGATTTTCCTTAAAATTGTCATTAGGGATTATGAACAAACAGAGACTTTTATGCAAAACAAAATTACTAGATGAAAATTAGGAGGAAAAACACATGCATGTGTAGCCATGATGGAAATTACTAGATGAAAATTAGGAGGAAAAACACATGCATGTGTAGCCATGATGGAAATTACTAGATGAAAATTAGGAGGAAAAACACATGCATGTGTCACCATGATGGTTTTTTAAACCACCATTAATAATGATCATTGGATATTTAGAATAATTATTGGATTTATCTTTAGGACTTTTAATGGGAGATAATGATTTTCCTTAAAATTGTCATTAGGGATTATGAACAAATAGAGACTTCCATGCACATCGCATCAACTTTTATAATGAAACACTCTTCATTCAAGCTTTCTACATTTATATGCTTCTTGTGCATTGTTCTATCATGTTCTCCTCTTATAGGTGCATATACCATATGTTATTAACCTCTTGTGCACTTGAACTCTATGTATAAAAGTTCATTTGACACCCATTTCAAATCTTCCTCTACCATATACACTTAGTCATTTCATAGATGCTCCTGCATCAAATTCCATCATTAGAAATTTAAACCTTGCATTCTTAGATCTCACATATGGATATTATTGAACAAACAGAGACTTTTATTGGAGTTATCTTTAGGAATTTTAATGGGAGATCATGATTTTCCTTAAAATTGTCATTAGGGATTATGAACAAACAGAGACTTTTATGCAAAACAAAATTACTAGATGAAAATTAGGAGGAAAAACACATGCATGTGTAGCCATGATGGAAATTACTAGATGAAAATTAGGAGGAAAAACACATGCATGTGTAGCCATGATGGTTTTTTAAACCACCGTTAATAATGATAATTGGATATTTAGAATACTTATTGGAGTTATCTTTAGGACTTTTAATGGGAGATAATGATTTTCCTTAAAAATTTCATTAGGGATTATGAACAAACAGAGACTTTTATGCAAAACAAAATTACTAGATGAAAATTAGGAGGAAAAACACATGCATGTGTAGCCATGATGGAAATTACTAGATGAAAATTAGGAGGAAAAACACATGCATGTGTAGCCATGATGGTTTTTTAAACCACCGTTAATAATGATCATTGGATATTTAGAATAATTATTGGAGTTATCTTTAGGACTTTTAATGGGAGATAATGATTTTCCTTAAAATTGTCATTAGGGATTATGAACAAACAGAGACTTTTATGCAAAACAAAATTACTAGATGAAAATTAGGAGGAAAAACACATGCATGTGTAGCCATGATGGAAATTACTAGATGAAAATTAGGAGGAAAAACACATGCATGTGTAGCCATGATGGTTTTTTAAACCACCGTTAATAATGATCATTGGATATTTAGAATAATTATTGGAGTTATCTTTAGGACTTTTAATGGGAGATAATGATTTTCCTTAAAATTGTCATTAGGGATTATGAACAAACAGAGACTTTTATGCAAAACAAAATTACTAGATGAAAATTAGGAGGAAAAACACATGCATGTGTAGCCATGATGGGAATTACTAGATGAAAATTAGGAGGAAAAACACATGCATGTGTAGCCATGATGGTTTTTTAAACGACCGTTAATAATGATCATTGGATATTTAGAATAATTATTGGAGTTATCTTTAGGACTTTTAATGGGAGATAATGATTTTCCTTAAAATTGCCATTAGGGATTATTGAACAAACATAGACTTTTATGCAATTGTATTAGTGATTGATGATTGGAAAATTGTAATTATCGTTGAAAAACCAAAGAGCCCATAAATTCAATGATAATGTGAACTTTTAAAACATGAGTAGAGATATATATGTCTTTTAGAATAAGCATGTGATTGATAGGGAGATTTGGATAGTGTGACTTTGATAGTTATATTGTGAGGGTAGCTCTCGTTAGTTTGAGTAATTTGGGTTGAGATCCCATATCACTTAAATTTGAATAGGAAAACTATATGAAAGGGAAATGTGATTAGTTTTTTATAGAACTGATTGACTTTAAATGACATTGAGAGTACATAAATACAAGTAGATATTGACAATATTACTAACTTCTTTAAATAACTCAATGGTAGCACATGAAGAAGTTCGAAATAGATATTGACAATATTACTAACTTCTTTAAATAACTCAATTGTAGCACATGAAGAAGTTCGAAATATGCAATAAGTCATTGACATATTTGGGTATATCTCCTTATTTTTAAGATAAGTGTTCGAGTTTAACCAGAATCACAAATAAATGAAATACCTATATTAAATAATGGGCATATTGAATTCATAAAACATTTTTTTTTTCAAATCGTAAACTTTGTAAAGAAAAATGAAAGTGTAAAAACTAATCATATTTTGTATACATTGTGAAGAAAGAAAAATGCTCTTAATAAGAGAGTGAGTTATAATAATATGAAATACATTGAGAGTACACAATTTCCACATATCCAAATTAAGATCACTCTTATTCTAAATATTAGCCGTGAGTAATTGTTCAATTTTTTTTATGTATGAATTCGTATTGAATAGCTTGAGATGGTTAAGGGTGGATTGCATCATTTTCTCATATTCTACCATGTGGGTATATGCATTAGGGTCATATTTTTTTTTGGTTAAAACACTATCCATGTAAATGATTCCTTGAACTAAATATTATTCGATTAAATACATTTCACCAACCATTGTCATCACTCTTCGATAATATTCATTTTATGTGTCATCAAATAATGACAATCGTGCCCTTTAATTGTATTTATTCTATGGTTGTCATTACTTAGTTTTTAAGATTGGGAAAAGATTTGGCAAGGATGATTATCAATGACAATTACACCATTATAAAAATGTAAAAAAAAAAAATATTTTGAGGGAAATGAAAATATAAGATAATGCTCAATATTTACTTAATTTTGTTGATTATATATTTAATTGTTAATTCCTAGATATTGTGACATTAGATTTCTATTGTGATATTAGAATTATTTTTATTAATCAAATAAGACTTTAATTGTAATTGCATGGTGGGCTAAGACATTAATTGTAATTGTAACATTTTTCTCCTAGATATACTAAGGAAACGTAGTTTTAGTAATAATATAACTCCATCATGTGCATTTCATACAATATATGAGGTTGTCCCTTGAAAGAGGATTCTTAATCATCTCTTTATTTCATTCTCAAGGCATTGGGTTACTCTTTCTTTCTATTTTTATGTTATTTTGGGATGTGGTGCATAACATTTGGTATCATAGTCATTTTCACTATAACTTTGTTTTGGGGAAGTTTCATCTAGTTAAATTTGGAGTCACCTCAAGCAACATAGCAATACAAAATACAAAATAAGGAGACATTTAATTGCAATTTTAGTTTAACACAACATGAGCTGTCCGCGTGCTGGATCATACTCTAGTTATGATGAAATAAGTGCATAACTGCTCAGATTTAGACTAGGATACCGATACATAGATCAATGTCAATGATTCAGATTCTACAACGATGTCACACATGGATCAAATGTTAATGCTTAGATTCTACAACGAACTCACACAGAGATCAAATGATTAAGTCTGGATTGGATTTACAGAGAGGCTTCATGTTATCGTCAAACAGAGGTAAAATTGGCACGTCTCATAAATTTACATTTCAACACATAGATCGATACTTCATTCTTCATTTGCAAAAACAAAAGTAAAATAATATATCTCAGAAATTTCATTACGACTCAGAGATCGGGCTTCTTTTTTTAATGGCAAACATAGGTAAAATTAACACATCTCAGAAATTCACATTTCAATGCAAAGATCGATATTTCAACTTTCGAACAAAGGAAAATAGAGGTAATTTATTACAGCTCAGAAGATCGCAATAGGACACGGAGGTCGATCAGGGAGTGTTCCAATTTTAGATGTATAAACTCAATAATGGGATCGAATTCAATAAAATGCTCAAGCTCAGATTGTATAAGTGTTATGAGATGGGAGTACATCCAATTCGACCTGTACATTTACATCCCCAGAAATTGAAATAAGAGAGTAATCAGATGGGTTCGTAATGGTGTAGATGTGACAACATCAGAGTCTGATTGGAGTAATACAGATCTCGATTACGCATGGCATAGATAATATCAAACAGAGATCATACGTCATAATGACGGAGCGGTATCACTCTTTATCAAATTATTTTTGCAGGGAATCGTAATATTAAAACAGAGATCATAAGTCGAACTGCCAGAACGGATTACACATTAAATATTTACAGAAATTCAGCATTATTACCCTGGATCTGATTTTTATGCAGGGTATCAACAAATACTAGAATAGCGATCTGTAATAGCAATGCCAGAATGGATTACACATAAGGAATTTACAAAAATTCGACAATATTACCCTGGTTCTGGTCTTTATGGAGGGTATCTACAAAAATTAGATTAGACATCTGTAAAAGCAATGCCAGAATCAATTTGTCCATGGTAATTAAAAAAAATCAACAGATAGATTCATTTTTCCGTGATGTGAAAATGATAGCAACTAAGATCCAAGTGAAACGCAAAATATTATTGAAATGGCTCAAGAACAGTAAATTCAATATCGACAGGAATCCCAAATTAATACCACCAATTTCTTATAAAAAAACATTAAGTAAAAAGGAGGTCGATTACAGGGATCGGACATTCTTAGTTCTGATTCAACCACTAAATACTCAGGAATTAGTCAGTAAGAATTCTTACAACAGATAGCATAACTTTAAAAAATATATATACTTAAATCATTCGTAAAGGTATTAAATCAGAAACGATTTCAAACTAAATAAATTTCCCTAGTATATAACCTAAAATATGTAATATTTACCTTTCACGGACGGTTGTTGATACTGATTGACGTCGAAATCGAAACCAACAATTGCAAATTCCTTTGACGAATCTTCAATGATTCTCCACCGGACACCTCCGTTAGCCTCCCTACTTTATCGGGAGTACTCTCCTTCCTCTGGAATTCCTCCGGAAGTCCCGAGCAATTCGGGTCGTAGAGCTTACACACACAAATCTTGAAACTCAGAAATCGGTTTCCCCCCACTAGAATTTCTAGCCAAACCTCAATAGCAGCAAGTCAATCACTATTTCACAATTACAATAACCATCCAACAACTGGGTCCTTTACCCATTCCCAAAACCTTCCTTAAATAGGAAAATCCCTTACGACACATGTCGCTTCATGCAAAATACTCAATTTCTTAATATTCAAAAAGTAATTTATCTTACATATCCAAGTGTCACATTTCCTAGAAGAATGAACCTACTTTCCTAAATTTACTCAAGTTTGTCTCTAAGATGCTCACTCTAAATTCTATTTTGTGGGTGCATGTGGTGTTAGCTAAAAGCTCAAGCCTAGGATTCCATTTTGCTCCTAATATAATTATTTATATATTCTAAATACTAAAAAGTATTTTCATGTGCAAATGCCTAAAATAATTATTTCTATTATTTTTAATACTAAAAAGTATTTTCATGAGCAAGTGTTCTAAATGCAATTTTATATGGTTTTTATGCATAAAGTTTACCAATTAATCTCTTCTAGGGATTTGGCACCACACCGTTGGGCCCATCCGTCCTCTATGCTCATCTTTCGACATGGTACCACTTCGCCGGGTCCAATCGTCCATCCCTTTCTCGGCAAGGTACCACATCATCGGGTCCTTACATCCATCATTTCCGTTTCTCGGCAGGTTACCACATCGTCGAGTCCTTCTGCCGATATCTTTTCGTTTGACTTGCGGGAACTTCATGTAGGGATTTAGGATCTATTACCTTCAATCCTCCATCTACACGTTATTGGGGACAAATGGCGTTGAGGAGTAAGTTTGTTCTTACTCCACGCCCCTCAACTCATACGTGACCAACTCCATCATGGTCCACATCGCATGACCTCATGCTTCCCATGAGTAAGCGGATCAATGCTTCTCTACTCATGCGTGGAATTTCGTCAAAAGCCGACATCGTCGTCAATCTCCCCGTGTGTGATTTATCCATACTCTACGACCCTTCAATTCCCTTGTAAATCCATCGGTGAGCCATTTCACCTATCGCTGCACACATTTCTCAAAAACACATATTAATAGTCATGTCCTCATTCATCATAATTCAATTCATGAACTCACTAATCCTTAAGCATTTATAGTTTACACATCACATTATACATTCTTCTAATTAGCAAGGCATTTTGTCAATACGTACTTCTTTTGTTCTCATCACATAATTACTCATACAGCTAATCGTTAAACATCATCTATATGTGCATATAACACATTTTTCACAAATAAAGCTAATCATTAATCAACATGTAATTATTCGTTTTCATCAACTATCCAATTCCACATACATCATTTATTTCAATAACCCATAATCAATTGTGGTCATGCACATATACTCAATATAAAATCAAAGAGTCGTTTTATTAGTGTTTTATTCAATCGGGTCACTCAACAGGTTCCCTCAAGGTCTACAGTAGTCTAGGGGCATTACATTTTACTAGTCCAAAAACTAGTCCGAAAGAAGTGTTCTATGTAAATCTATTATATCTTAAGCTAGAAAGATCCAAATTGAGTTCCACCTATTGCATTAGAAGGTAGACTGGCCATGTTGTTTGTGGCAAAAAATTCAAAATTAGAACAGGAAAATTAGACACGTGTCATGATGTACAAGTTCTCTCTCTTGAAAGTGACGAAAAACAAGTTTTGGGAAAGTTAACATAACTCTCCCTTAGCATACCATAATTTGGTCAAAATTGTGGCATTACAGAGAGGAAATACCAGGATACCATAGGATGAAATTTCATACTCATTGTGGTGTATTTTTCCCTGCAAGTTATAGAAACAAAAAGATAAAATAAATAAACAATTGCTAGAAACTTAATATCATAGAGAAGATTAACTGAGCAAGAGAATAGGCAAGAGAAATTGCAGCAACCCCTTTTCCGGGGTCCTACTTAAAACTATTTTCTAAAGCTTAATAACATAATATAAACCATTAATTTCATAATCAATAATAACATTAAATAAATTCGAGATTTGAACTAACAAGTAAACACAGAACATAGAACATGTTACGATAGGTTGAATCCACTGCTGAAGTAGAGGTCGTTGTCTTCAATCCAATCCAGCTTGTCCAAGTGTTGACTAGGTCTTTGGTTGACATCCACAAGTAAAGGCTCATTTAACCATAGTTGAAGCAATCGTTAGCTTCGCCACCCAACCATAGGCTTATGCAATCAGTCGCATAGCCACCCTCGAGCCTTCGGGGTTGTAGAGGATACACACTAGAAAGGATTCAGGAGTGAGCTCCCCCTCACCAAAATCCTTAGCCAAAATCACAATAGAAAGCACAATCAGAACTCATTTTCCATTCCGGCAATCATCCAACGTTAGGAAGCATCCCCTTTCCCTTCCTCACCTCTTACTTAAATAGAAAAATCATTTGTGACACATGTCGACTCATGCAAAAATACTCTAATTTATGCAAAATTATTTAATACAAATATTCACCCATCCATGTCTCACTCTCTCATGAGAGTGCACATACTTCCCACATTTTATTCCTAGATGTCCCCTGATGCTAGGATTCCAAACTCTATTTTAGTGGGTGCAAGTGGAGTTGACTAGTTAATGACTCATAGTCTATCATTTGCTCCATATTTAATTATTCCCAATTATTTAATTACAAATAATCATTTCATGCACAAATAATCTAATACAATACTATTCGTCAAATATATAATTATAAATAAACATTTCATGCACAAATAATCTAATGCAATACTATATGCCAAATGCATAATTATAAATAGTCATTTCATGCACAAATAATCTAATGCAATACTATATGCCAAGTACATAGGTATTCATTTATCAATTTCCTTTATTCATCTAGGTACCACATTGTTGGGTCCTTCTGATAACACTTTCTTTCCTTAATTGTCTAGGTACCACATAATTGGGTCCTTCCGACAATAATTTCTCGTTTTACTGTCGTGCTGGATTTCCATGTAGTGATTTTAGGAACCGTTACCATAAATCATCCGGCTACACTCTATGTGAGACTAATGGTGTTGAGGAGTAATTACGTTCTTACTGCGTGCCCCTCAACCTCGTATGTGACCAAACCGTTATGGTCTCACCCATACGACTTCACGCCCACCTGATTAAAGTTGAACGAGATTTCAACTCCTGCGTGGATACTATCGGGAGCCGACACCGTCGTCGTATCCCCTGTGTGTGTTTTTACCATCCTCTACGTCCCCATTTTTGTTCTATCGTGAGTTAGTCAGTAAATCGTCTTACCTGTCATTGTACACATACTCAAAGCACACATCAATATTACTGCTCAAAAAATCATCATATCATAATTCATTTAATTCAATTTCTAATCGTTAAGCAAAACATAGATAATTGTCCATTGGATTCACATCATAATCACCCGCATAATTCCATTTCCATATTTCAGCATAAATACGACATTCATCATCAGATTTCACATGTGCTAATCAATCAACAATATTTCATATTAAAATCACAAGTATCCATAATCGTCATTAAATCAATCATTCATTTATCACATATATCGCTAATCAGTCAACAGTTTATTCTAAATCAACATATAAGCAGGCATTTATCTTGGTTTCTTTAACTGGGTCACTTACAAATAAGTGTCACCAATTAGTCTATCCAATCAACTGTGTCAAAGGAAGGCATTACATACACCCCCTCTTATAAAAACATCGTCCCGAAGTTAATTTTATTCTCGTACATTCTCAGACACTTTCACTTTCTTCTCATAATCAATTTTTATGCCATTCTCTTATATTTTCACCAAATAACCATGGCCATAAACACTATCTTTTCTATCATCATTGATTTTATGTTCCATCCAACAAAGTTCCAATAGGTTCTTAATAATCCAACAATAATATCATGTAATTTAGATCCAGTAATACCTTTCAATAATTACCAATGCTAACTCAGTTTTTCAATGCCTCCTAGTCATCTGCAAGGATTTGTGATATCCAATTTAGACAACAAGCTATATTGCATCAAATTGCTACACAATAGGTAACCAATTAAATTTAATTCCAAGTAAGAATTCTAATCTATTTGGCTATCCCATCATCAAGATTCAATGCGTAAGTGATTACTTCCAAACCCCTTAATTTTTGTAAAGTTGGTTCCCAATTTGATACGATTACCAATGTCATAACATATCGACTTAGTCGTACATATTAACTTTTTAACTTCTAGTCCTTTTGTCAGTAACATCATGTCCAGGTTAAAGAGCTCATCGTGTCCTTATCTCATTTAATAATTTTTGTTATCATATGACCACTTAGACAAACTTGCAAAATCACATTATGTGTGTTCGATTAATCTCATTGAGTCGTACCATGGGGAATAGTCATATTTCCACTTAAGAATTCACCATGTCAAGTGGTTAGCATCATTATGTCAGCTCATCATGATGATTGTCTTCATACTTTATTTTACAAAAATCGTCTTCCTTTGACCCTTTCGACACTCGGTGGAAGTTTCAGAAGAAATAACCTTCGTGTCTTGCAATTAAAAATTTTCAAAGATGCATTCTCTGCTAATTCATTTGCTACATCTGTTTATAAGTAAAACCACATATTCTTTTCCTAAATAGCATTCTTGTCATTAACTAACAATTCTATGATCCATATTTATATAGAATTGTTAATTGTGTAATCTATCCACAGATAAGTTCTTGCTCCACAACAACACTCCATTGCTTTCCTTTACAAATAATGATTTCCATATTCGACACATTCTATCCATAAGAATGTCTATTACAATGCCCTCATCTTAAGCACTATTATTCGCTAGAAGTAGATTCCCTTACATCATTTAAATATTAAGCTTTCTACCTCGAACATATATGCCAGTTTTGTTTTTTTTTTCTGGACTTCTATGTTGTCTTAATGAAGGAAGATTCACCATGTTGCATCTATTATGTGTCTGTCTTAACTCATTCACACAATCAATCTCAATGGAAAGGTCCCTTCATTGTGAACCTCCGAGTTATATAGGTGTCATATCCTTCTAGTATCTCTAGAATATTCGTAGCGGGATCTAGAGGTCGTACGTGTATTTTACATAGTTCTTCAAGTCCATGGTTTGCATTCCCGATACACCCTCATCATGCTAAAAAGTCCTAACTTTCAAAATTCATGACATTAGTTAATTCTTTTAAAAACCATTTTACAATATCCATTATACTTAATCATATACCACTTATTTTTCTTTAATCAATTATAATAATAACTAGTCATCCATTCTTATGCCTTAATAACACATGACAATCCTTTTTAGAATTATTGATTATAATTCTTGCCCTTTCTCTATATAAACTTTTCTTATATACTTATCTAATCATATAATAACATATTCTTCCAATTCATCATCATTATTTAATTATCAAATATAATAAAACTTTATAAACACCTTTTAACAATTAAATAAACTCATTTTTTATAAAAATGACAATTACAATATCAATTATAATGCCACCCCTTAATCATAAAATTTAAAAATAAAATAAAAATATATATATAAAATAAAAGATAATTATATTACCAACAAACTAATCATTATATTCCACCCATTATCATTCCTATATATATATAACCTCTATTGAATTTATTAAAACCTTATTATTTCTTTTATATATATATAAAACTATTTTCAAATTTCAATCTTCATTGCACCGAGTGAAACGAGGTGCTCTACACTTCAGTATGGAGGAGATGTTGTAACGTGATGTAACGTTTGTAACAAAATAATTAAAAAAATTCATGTCGGCTCATAAAATAAAAAATTATGAAAAGTATTTAAAAAAAAATCCATGTTGGTTTATAAAATAAAATATTATGAAAAGTAATTAAAAAATAGATATTCGTTTATAAAATAAAAACTTCAAACTTAAACCCGGATCTATCAATTAAGAGAGATCAAATTTCTTGAGTTTAAATTTAAAAAAAGAAATACACCTCAAAAAATTGGATCCCTCTCAATGCTTGATAGATACAGGTTTAAGATGGATCTCTGCTGGTTTAGGAACAATGTAAACCATATTTATTTGCCTAATTTCCAATACACATGTTATATATATTATTTTTATTACATAATGCATTTTGCATATAATGATTAATTACATATAATCACTTTGAAAAGTCACTTCAATTTTATCTATATCTTCTTTCTTAAATAACCGTAATTCTTTACAAGTTAATATACCCGGAAATTTATACATATATTGATTCCCTTTTTCATCGCCTACCATTCTTGTTAAACATATATATATCAGTTCTCAAATTTATTGGAGTATACAGAGTGCAGAGAACTTCCACTTAATTTCAAAACACATGCAACGCAAAACTTTAGTCTAAAAAAAGTAATAATAAAAATGCAAATCTTACCATTCATCTAAATTATAGATAGGTATAAAATGGGACTCTTAAAATCTTCTTGAAATATTACCATCAATGAATTTTAAGTTCGAGAAACATACACCCTCAATTCCATTATGAGATGGATACAATGAAGATTGTCGCTATCCTTTAACAGGGACAAATTTAATCTAAACAATCCATTCTATGTTTTTTTTGTTTCTTTTTTTCAAATATAAACGACCCATTTCCCCCTAAAGCCATTTGTCCAGCTTTGATGATTTGAACATCGAGTCACATGCATATTGTAGTATTAAACAACCCTACACGTATTTACATATATGGTCACGGTTTCTTGTTAGTTCAATCCGAGGATAACTTAAAATGCATCCCTAACTAGTTTACCCATATTTACTTATTATTCAAATCCAGATATATAACACATTCATAAACATACAAAATTTAAGCAGAAATATTTCACTACCCTAAGAAAATAAGCTTCTAATTGATATAACTTATCATTCTACTTCATCCCATTGGTTTTTGACTAATAGTATATATATAAACGAGTTCACATATCTATCGAATTACCACTATCTCTAATTCCATCCGGAGATACAAACAAATGCGCATAGATATCATTTCTACTACATGGATTTCCAAAATATAATGCAGAGATATGATCTGCAAGGATATCACCACATAACTGCACGCAATTTTAAGGAAATTCAAGAAATTAACTACCACACTAAAATGCATTTAAGTTTCTATAATAAAAACAATGAATCTATTAACATTACAGACCATTCACTATGTTGAAGACCACAGCACATGATGACTCGGTGGTTGCTTCCCCAATATATCATAATAATGCTAAATCAATACCATTTTGAATTCACACTTCTCAATTAGCACGGACAATATTACTGTGAATCTTTTACTCAAGGATCACAATCCATGCAATTTATAGTGCAGTTTATGAATCCGATTTAGGGAGAAGCAGTTGTTAAGACAATTTATAACTTCATTCCGTATACTGTTATATAGAATAACAACACCCTCTTAGGCCCAATTTAAAACGATTCGCAATATTCGATTTAGAATAACTCAAATTTTTGTTTTGAAATGTATACTGATTCAAGATAAAACGAATGGCAATATCGCTACCGCTCATTCTGGCCCAATATTTACAACTTGATTTTTCATATAATAAATCTAGTATCAGTCTGCATTATTTATGATAGATCCAATGAATAGCAACATAGAAGTTATATAGACAATAATTTCTTAATGAACTTCAACCAAACAAATGTAGAAAAGATCTTGTTACCAATGGTAAAGAAAACTTTAGACAGTTCATCTTTTATATTCAAAATTAAAAATTTGTAGAAATTTGAGAGTCTAGTTGTCACGGCCACACTTGGGCAGCAGACTTAGTGAACCCAAGGGTGACGTGCGGCACTGCTAGGACGTCGTTTGAGGGCTTGGCCAACTCAACCTTCGCACCTACAGACTACGCCTCCAAATTACCTGCGGAATAACCTAACGTTTCACACTCAACTCTGCGGAACGTTATACACTTAGTCTTGTTACACTTCTACTTATTCGCCTTGCCGACACACTTAAATGTTCAACAATTTTAACATACACAGCAATGAACAAAGCAAAGATACACAAGAGATAAGTGGTTGGGTTTCCCAACTGGCAGAGCCCGTAAACGTTATATATATATGGAAGAGATTACATCAGAGTGGAGTTGCCCATCTGGCAGAGCTCCTGGTGCACACCCAACAGGTTGCTACACCAACGAATTACAAAGAGTTACAACATGTAAAAGACTGTCTCTCCTTAGACGCCCAACCTTCCTGATGAACCAAAATCAGACTTCTCGCTTCGCTTGTTCTCTCTTGCCGAATCTCCTTGGTTGCCTTTGAACGAAATGAATGCACTCCTTTTATATGCTTCCATCCAGAGCTATCCGGCGTGCTCCCATCACGAGATAGTCGGCTTGCTCCCATCACGAGCTAACTTTCTCCCATCCCGAGCTGGTCGTGCTCCCGTCCCGAGCTAGGCGTGCTCCCATCGCAAGCTGGAAAATCTCCCATGACGAGCTGGATTGTCCCCCAACCCGAGCCAGATTTCCTCCCAAAACGAGCCACTACGTTTCCTCCCAAAACGAGCCACTGCGTTTTCTCCCAAAACGAGCCACTTCCAACGCCCGCTTGGTTTACACCGTGGGTTGCTTGTCCATGTTCTAAGTGGGTCAAGCACCCGTGCATCCGCATGTTGCATCCGTTGCCTCGCCAATGCACCCCACTTGCCTTGTGGGTGTTTGCCCAAGTATGTCTTGGTGCAAATCTTGTCGAGGGGTGTGCCAACCCCCAAGGCACGTTTCTTCAAGTGTGCCACACTCCCGGGTGCCGTTCTGGTGGTGAGTGTGGGCATTTGCTTCGTGGGTCCGTTCTCGCTGCTACCGCATCGTTTAGTCCAAGTGGGCACTTGGACCATGACTTGGCCAAGTTTGCCACCCAACCAAGTGTGCCAAAACTTTGGCCATGACACTAGTACCCTCAAGGCTCAACCAGCTCTGATACCAAAATGTAGCAACCCATTTTTCGGAGTCCTACTTAAAACTATTTTCTAAGGATTAATAACATAATATAAACCATTTAATTTCATAATCAATAATAAGATTAAATAAATTTGATATTTGAACTAACAAGTAAACACAAAACACAGAACCTGTTACCATAGGTCAAATCCGTTGTTGAAGGAGATGTCGTCATATTCAATCCAATCCAGCTTGTCCAAGTGTCGACTAGGTCTTCGGTTGACATCCACAAGTAAAGGCTCGTTTAACCATAGATGAAGCAATCGTTAGCTTCGCCACCCAACCATAGGCTTATGCAATTAGTCACATAGCCACCCCCGAGCCTTCGGGGTCATAGAGGATACACACCAGCAAGGATTCAGGAGTGAGATCCCCATCACCAAAATCCTTAGCCAAACTCACAATAGAAAGCACAATCAGAACTCATTCGCCATTCCGACAGCCATACAACATTAGGGAGCCATCCCCTTTCCCTTCCTCATCTCTTGCTTAAATAGCAAAATCCTTTGCGACACATGTCGACTCATGCAAAAATACTCTTTTATGCAAAATTATTTAATACAAATATTCACCCAGCCATGTGTCACTCTCTCATGAGAGTGCACATACTTCCTACATTTTATTCCTAGATGTCCCCTGATGCTAGGATTCCAATCTCTATTTTAGTGGGTGTAGGTGGAGTTGACTAGTTAATGAATCCTAGTCTATCATTTGCTCCATATTTAATTATTCCCAATTATTTAATTACAAATAATCATTTCATGCACAAATAATCTAATGCAATACTATTCGTCAAATATATAATTATAAATAAACATTTCATGCACAAATAATCTAATGCAATACTATATGCCAAATACATAATTATAAAGTCATTTCATGCACAACTAATCTAATGCAATATTAAATGTCAAATACATAGGTATTCATTTATTAATTTCCTCTATTCATCTAGGTACCACATCGTCGGGTCCTTCTGACAACTTTCTTTCCTTAATTGTCTAGGTACCACATCATTGGGTCCTTTTGACAATAATTTCTCATTTTACTATCGTGTTGGGATTTCGTGTAGTGATTTTAGGAACCGTTACCATAAATCATCCGGCTACACTCTATGTGAGACTAATGGCACTGAGGAGTAAGTTCGTTCTTACTGCATGCCCCTCAACCTCGTATGTGACCAAACCGTTATGGTCTCACCCATATGACTTCATGCCCACCCAAGTAAATTTGAACGGGATTTTAACTCGTGCGTGGATACTATCAAGATCCGACACCATCGTCGTATCCCCTGTGTGTGTTCTTCCCATCCTCTGCATCCCCCTTTTTGTTCTGTCATGAGTTAGTCAGTAAATCGTCTTACCTATCACTGTACACATACTCAGAGCACACATCAATAGTACTGCTAAAAAAATCATCATATCATAATTCATTTAATTCATTTGCTAATCGTTAAGCAAAACATAGATAATTGTCTATTGGATTCACATCATAATCTCCTACATAATTCCATTTCCATATTTCAACATAAATACGACATTCATCATCATATTTCACATGTGCTAATCAATAAACAATATTTCATATTAAAATCACAAATATCCATAATCGTCATTAAATCAATCATTCATTAGAAACATATTCATTTATCACATATATCGCTATGTCAACTGTTTATTCTAAATCAACATATAAGTATTCATTTATCTTGGTTTCTTTAACTGGGTCACTTACAAATAAGTGTCATCAATTAGTCGAGCCAATCAATTGTGTCAAACGCAGGCATTACAGAAATGCACTTGAATTGAATCTTGTATTATGAAAATAAATGATGGAAACAAAGTTCACACACCTCTTAAGGTCTGGTGCAAGGATAATTTTAGGGGAGAAATTTAGCCCATGGGCTATTTTTCCATATTTGTTTTCCAAAAAAATATTTGCCAATTTACATTTTTTGAAGCCCCATTTCACCCAATTTTGATGGGGTAAACTTTTTTCACTCTAAAAATTGCCAAATTATTATATAAACTATATAAAATCCTTATAAATTGAAATAATTTTAAAAAATATCGCCAAATATTTTATAGTTGACATTTTAAGAATTGGTAAGATTTGCCAAGGTTTATACACTTTTAAATAAGTATGGGTCCTTAAAATTATCCCTGGTCTGGTGACCTTTCACTTGAGTAGGGCTTAGATACAATAATTCTCGACAAAGCAATTCATAGCCTTCTAGCTCTTTCATTCGACTTTGATGGTAGCTCGGTCAAAGGTCAAGTTTAGTGAAATTTTTGGATCCATGAACTCATCTAATAGATCATCAATGAGAGGAATATGAAATTTACCTTTGATGGTTAATTTATTGAGGAGCTCAAAATTGGGACACATGCACCAAGTGCCTTCATTTTTTTTACCATAACAATCAGTGAGGAATAAGGGCTTGTATTGGGATGAATGATATCGACCTCTAACAATTCCTAAATGATGTTTATTTTTTTTTCATTCGTTTGGGGAAAAGGGTGGTGATAAGGGTGTACATTGAGAGGTTGATCATCCAAAATTAAGGGAATACGATGGTGATGTTCCCCATAGGTTGGAGGTAACCCTTTGGTGCCTCACAAACCTATTGATATTGGGAAATAACCTATTACAAGTAAGGGTGAATGTCATATGTGGATGTTTCCATGAATTGGATGGCATTGAACTAACCAATGATACATGAGTGGCCTTTATTCAATAATTTTTCCATATTGTAACCGAGAGTAATCCCTTTGAGATGGTGTGTGTGTCCATCCTAAGCAAAGATGTGAGAGGCAGCCTTGAAATCCATGTTGAAGGGGCCCAAATTCCAGAACCATTCTACCCACAAAACTATATCACAACCACCCATGTCAATAGAGAACATATGTGTTTTGAGATGGTAGTCACCCATTTGGATATTAAATTTTCATAACAACCACCACATTTCATCATAGTCCCACTAGATATCAGAATTTAGAAATTGGATATAAGGTGGATATAGCAACGGTTTTCTTTAGCCACTTACCTATGAATCAAATTATGGGTGCTTCTATTTTCACTTAATAAAATGACTTTACAATGATGTAGTTGATCAAGTACAATTTCGAAGGTGTGGAAAAACATGATAAATCATGGAGAGAAATTTGGGGTTGATCCTAAGGAACTAGCATATTGGGATCATCTTCCAGGGGTGGCATATGTTGGTGTCCATTTTGTCACTATTTTTTATCATCAAATCTATTCTTAATGACGTTAATTTTACTATTTTTGATATATTAAGTTATTCTTTTAGCCATTCAGCCCATCAAACAGACCAGGTATGCATGTATTCGTTTATCATATAAATTTTGGTCAAATCTTGTTATATTACGATTTATTAATGATTAAATCAACAATTCTAGCCATGCATGGCATCTAGTTTTGAATTATAGGATGCGGTTTTTCAAATGACCCTTCATTTAGATTGCGTGTTTATATTGCTTAAGCACAGTCGTGTGCAGCTCATCATTCAGCCTTGCATTCAGCCCACGAAATCCACGGCTGGTATGTTTCGGGCCATTAAAGACAAGATCGGGCATGTGGGTTCTGTTAGCCACATGAAGGTGATGATTAATGAGCCGTTGTTCTGGAAGATTCATCCCTATGACTTCCAATCTCGACAGTGCATCTCATGTCCACATCAACAGTCCAACACGCCAATTCTCCTGCGCATTCAGCCTAGAATCACGCTACCTATTCACGTCGGTGTTCTAGAAGAAGTCCAGGTCGCACATGTTCAGCCTTCCAGCACAATGCCTTGCCACGACAGTGCTCCAGAAGCCCTCTCCTATGCTCCCCCAAGCTCTCTAACATGCTACCTCTCTTCCCACGCCAAAGGAAATCGATGCTGCAGTTCCCTCGTGAAGGAATCAACCCAGTGAAGCACTGGAGGATGCTCCCTATGCCATCATGCACCATTCAAAGTAGCTGGTTATTCATAAACACCTCTGTTATTAGAGAGGTCGACTCTGTCGACCCTCTCATCCATTGTAAAATGTATAAATAGACGCCTTTAGACAAAAACAGAGTTAGTCTAGTTAGCTTATAGTTGGAGAAGATCATCAGATTAGCAGATAATTCGTAGAATTTGCAAGCAGATAGCAAACAGTTTGTAATGTTCTTAAGATTAATGGAAATTCCAGTTTGTTGATATTCTGAGTAGCTAAACCAGTTTTGTTTTCCATATCTGATTGTTGGGAAGGGCCCCTCATCAACCGGAGGTTTTGTCTTTATTTTCTGTATTTCCTTTTCTGCAACTAGTTAGTTTATTTTCCTATATATGTAACTAATTCGTTTTCTATACATGATATTTCTTTTCTGTAATTTATATTGTGCTGCTAACATATTTTGTGTTTACAGAATTAGCAAATGGTCGACCAACAATATAGTTTTGATAGTTTAATTCCAGTCTTGTATAATTAGCTAGTTTGTTTTCTACAATTAAATAGAACTTAGTTACCCTCTATTTTAAACTCTGTTAATAGTTAGAATTAGTTTAATTAGCTTCTCTCTGTAGCTGTAGGTTAATTCTCTTCTTTCATCTCAATTTTGGTTTAGTATAGAATAGGAATAGTTTATCTCTCTAACCAAGATTATAATCGATTGCTTTCTATTATCTTAGCTTCTCAACAAGTCTTCTTACTGATTCTTTGCATTGTAGGTTCATCTGCATTCTCCAGCTGACGTCAAGATCATCAAAACTACCTCTTTCCTTAGTTTAAATCGTTTTTCCTCCATTCGGATTGTCATTCGGACTGTCGTTCGGACTGACATTCGGATCGTCGTTCGGACTTTTACTCTTTCTGCACTGTTTTTATGCTAGTTTGAATTCAGTTTATTAGTTTTCTTTATTGTAATCTTTCCTGCTCTTAATTAGTATTCTTAACCATATTTAGGCCTGTGTTTTACATTCCCTAAAGTTTTAATTCAAGTCTTGTTATTATTCTTAGTTTGCTTTAACTGTCTTTTACATTATGTCTTTCGTATTTAGTTTACTAATATTTACTAATATGTTGTTGTTTCAAAACTTATCAATCTTATTCCTAGTCTAGTTTACTTCATGCTCTTAAGACTTAGTTAGAATAGAGTTAATAGTTCAATTTCTCAAGTATTCTAGTTTTGATAATTTCCTTCATTTCGATTAGGATTAGTTTCTTATTTCGATAAATAATGAAGATGTTCATGGAATAGGATTTGGATTCAGAAATCAATATCTTTATCAAGTTTTCTACTTGCTTCTAAATTAATATCTTTATCAAGTTTTCTACTTGCTTCCAAATCAAGTTCAGAAATAAATATCGTTATCAAGTTTTCTACTTGCTTCTAGTTCCCATTAGTTTTATATTATTATTCTGCTCATGGATGATAGATAGATCGGAATGTTTAAAGTTAACTCTAATTTGTCTTTTTGTAGTTTACATATTTTCATTGAAGTTAGATTAGATTTACTTCTGTTTGGTTTTTCTATTACATTTGAAAGCCATTACGATATATTTACTCTAGTTCCTGTTACATGGGAATAGATATTTCTCTTGAATTAGTTGTTGAAATTATTTAAAAAGTTTGTAATTTGCTTTGATTATCATAGCCTTCTAATTTATCATTAAATTAATCCATTTTATAGATAGGTCTCTAATTTATTTTCAATTGTTCTTCTAATTCTTAGATTATAATATGAAATTGTATAGTTTCCATTTTTCATAGTTCATAGTTTGTTTTTTCAATCAATTTCCATTGTTCAATTATAAAGTAGAGTAGGATGATTTGATACTATTCTAGTTTATCTGTTTAACTAAGTTTGATTTAATTCCTTTTACTATTTCTGAAGTTTGATTCGGTTTTTCATTTTGAAAGATCTTTCGATCTTTTCTTTATTAAATATTTTTAAGGTCTGACAAGTCGAAAATCTTAGGTGCCATTCTACCTTAGCATATACTTTGCCTCAACTCTAAGATTACCAACCCCAGTCGATAATTAAATATTAGGTGTTTTCTTTGAGATAGCTCACATACCCAACATTTTCGCGTCGTTGCTGGGGAGTTGTAGAAGATAGGTAGAATTCAGTCATAGATAAGTTGAACTCTCTTTTTGAAATTTAGTTATATTCTTTTGAAAATAGGCTGGTGGCGGGTGAGCTGTAAGACGGGAGGAAAGAACCTACGCATCTATTATAACAGGCATCCCCAAAACCCAACAGTAGTAGTTATGCAGTTAGAATATGTTTCAGTTATAATTGTTTACATGAATAGGTCTAGAGATTCACAAGGTAGATTTATTAAAACCAAATCTCTTACTAAAATCCCTACTATAATGTAC
Organism: Larix kaempferi; assembly: GCA_027924585.1. Classification (NCBI taxonomy): domain Eukaryota; kingdom Viridiplantae; phylum Streptophyta; class Pinopsida; order Pinales; family Pinaceae; genus Larix; species Larix kaempferi. Next base: position 2,971,349 of record BSBM01000451.1, on the reverse strand, counting down.
CCACCCGCGAACCCAATTCCGGGAAGGGAACATGATTCCATTCTCTGGGCTTTCACATAATCTCAGCCAAATTCATTAGGATCATATGAATAGAAACAAGAGTGTGCAGATGAAAATCAAGCAAGTATGCACAGCGGAATTAAAAACAACATCCACACACAATTCATGTTCATACAACATATCAAAATAATCATTAAATTAAACATTGCATAAGTAAATACACATCAAATACTTATCTTCATTTCGCAATTGTCCCAAGCAACTATCTATGTCACTGCAACGTTCCACCCAACCATAGGCCAGTTGTGTTCATCAATCTCTCAACACAACTGCCACCCCTGAGCTAGGAATGATTCTTACAAGGAAAAGGGGACATTCAAGCTCACACACAGCCAATTAATCATTTCATCTGAGCCAAGCCAGTCCACAGCTGGGTTTATCAGGCTAAATCTGAACCCTGAATGCTTGCACTCAAGCTCAAGCCAAACCAATGGATACCCATAGCCATACCTCAGCTTACTCTTTACACACACAACAAAACAAAGTCATTGGGCATGGATATACATGTTTTAACAACGGGGTTTAAAAACAGGATGGCCATGGGCTTTCCCCAAATCATTTCCATCCAAAACGAATTATGGGATGGGGAAAAACATTCACAGGGAGGAAAACGATTTCTCCCCAACTATCTAAGCATTCAGCAACCAGAACAGTCTCTATGGAGCTCCCATCCGATTCCCCTTCTTCCCCACTAGTATACAACACAAAAACGCCCTTCTCTCACCTGAGGATGAAGGAAAACACATAAATTACATGGAGAAAATGCCCAGGTAGCTTCAAACTCATGAGGGAGGAAAACTGGTTGATGGATAATGGCTTGGGGAGCAATTCATGGCTCTTCTCTTTCCCAAGAAGCAAAAATGCGATTTTCCATGCAGGGTGGCTTGCCCATACCCAAATTTTGGACAACCATACCTCTCATTCCCGAAGGCATTAACTACCTCAACCAACTCTTGGGAGAAATCAATGATTGGGTACAAAAGTCAACATGGGTAGTTGAGGGTTTGATGGGTTCTCTCATTGACACTTGGATTGACTTGGTTGGCTCAAGGGTTTGAATGTTTTCCCTCCCAATTCCTTGAAAAATCATGTCCCCATCTCTTGTTACATTGCATAGCTAGTTGTGGGTATTTTATTAAAATGCATATTTACATGATGTTGAAATTCCAATGTGCTTGGCTAGCACGCAAACCATATGCATCAATAAATCAATGGCAAGGGCCTTGGCCTTGATCTCCTCACCATGATTCTATAACAATATTACATCATTTACATTTGAATGTAATGGGGTCAAGGTGGGGACATTACACCTACTAGAATTCCTACTAACCTATACGGGGGGCATGCCACCCCAACTACTAACTCAACAAAAAGGTATCGAAAGACACCTAAAGGGGATAGTCCTACTTGGAAAGAAAAGAAAATCCTTTCTGGAGATCAATTAGGGGAAAACATAGGGACATCAGAACAGTCTGTTCATAAAGAAATTCCACTAGAGGAACCTCAATCTCATATTGAGACTGAACTTAGACAGGAGGAAACTCAAAAGGATAAAAATTCAGGACCTCTTAACTCTCCATTAGTTCAACCCAAAGACACTACCTTTTCAATAGTAGGTGGTCCACACTTAGTAGATTTTATCAATCATGCACAAGTAGACACTCTTTTTGAGAGTTCTGTGCACATAGTTATTTCGCAGATTGATACAACAACAGTAGGACCTCCAAATCTAGATTCCCACGCAGCTGGTAATTCTCCTCCTAAAAAGAAGAATCTGCATCCTAAAATAGAACATTGGGACATCCCATATTCACCAAGAAAGGAGCCACCTAGATTTTCTCTCTTTGGCAATAGAATCTTCATGGGTGATGAAAATGAAGATCATGTCCGACAAGATGTTACTATGAAAAACATCCCTCCCTCCTCACTACCAACCTTTTATGGGAAGAGTAGAGAGGATCCAAACACATTTTTATTCGATTTTGACATTTTGTGTAGGAGTTATAACTACCTACAAGATGGCCAAAAGCTAAAACTCTTTCCTGCCACATTAAAAGATTCTTCTCTTCGATGGTTCATGGGATTAGGAGAATCTTGTATTAGAACTTGGGAAGACATGAAGAATGCATTTCTTTGAAAATATCAGGATTATTGTAGAACTAAGGACTCTCGCAATGATATTTTTAAGATTCAAAAACTCGAAGACGAGAGCTTAGAAGACTATCTCGAGAGGTTTAACTATGTGTTACACAAATCCAAGTATAATGATCTTCGAGAAGATGCAGTAAGAACACTCTTCCTCAAGGGAATATCAGAAGAATTCTTAGATAACCTTAATCTCATGGTAGCAGGAGACATTTCTCATAAGTCTTTTACAGAGATTTGTGACCTATGTAGGAATTACTCTAGGAGAAGAGGGAAAGGTGGAAGACACTTTCAAGAATCTTATGCTAGGAATCCCAAAGGAAATACATCCAGTCCTGGTGGAGTTACAAGGGTAGAGTTGGGAAACCTATTGGAAAATTTCAAAATAGATATCTTACTAGCCATGGGTTATCAAATAGATGCACTACAAGCTAAAAAGAGACAAGATCAAGAGCATACAACAATGAGTGTTTTCTGTCCTAGGTGTAGAACTAAACATCCTCAATGAGAATGTCCATTAAATAATGTTTCAATCTGTCACCTATGTACAGAAGAACATCCAACCAATGATTGTCCATCGTTTCCTGGATTACAAGCTGTATGCAAGAGTGGAAATTTTGGTGAAATACCTAGGAGGCCTTGGCAACCTAGAGATCAACCATCGTACCAAGACTCATCACAAATTCCACCTTATTACTATCCTTATTAACCTCCTCAACAATGGAATACTTCAGGTTGGCAGAATTGGCCACCACAGTACCCTCCTCAGAATTCTCAATATCAGCAATGGCCACATGGATGGAGAGGGAAAGCTTATGCTCAAACACCTCCTCCTATGCCTAACTATCCTTACCCACCTAATATCCAACAACTTCCACCTGGATTTGTACCTCCCTCACTATCCCCTATCCCGAATCAACCTCACCATTTCCAAAACATGAATCCTCCAAGACCCACAATATTATCTACACAACCGATACCGAATCCTAACAACAAACCAACCCAAGCCCTTAACAGCTTCGGGTTGTTACCTCTTCCATCATATGTCATTTCGACTATGCCAATACATGAGATACAACTGCAATCTGGAAGAGTTTTGCAAGATAAGCCCAAGTCATCAGTTGTTATTCAAGAAGAGAATGAAGAAGACATACCTAGTGAAGTTTTGAATGATGCCATTCTTGAAGTTGTGGTTATTTCTAAATCTTCAACACACAACCATCCACGCAAAGAAGTAATTCCAAGGGAAAATTCACCTCCATATCCGGAGCATCTAGTAATAGAAAAACCTGATACTTATCTAGAGTATGATATCATTAACGAATTGAAAAATATTTGCATTAAGATCCATTTGTTACAAGCCATTAAGGATATCCCAATCTATAGTAAGGTAATAAAGGAACTTTGTATTAAGGGACCAGGGAGAAAACAAAAAGACCCTCTGGCGATTCATGTAATAGGAGAAATTTCAGATTACATAGCAAACCAACCTAGAATACCAAAATATTCAAACCCAGGAAACCCTGTGGTGACTGTTATCATCAATAACACCGCCATAGGGAACACACTTATTGATCTAGGAGCTTCTATCAATTGTCTTAGAAAATCTCAATTTAGGACCATTCCTCTGCCCTACCCCAACAATGCTAGAGTTAGCAGATCGTACTATGGTTCAACCTACTGGGATTTTAGATGGCATCACTGTATCAGTAGCCTCATGGGAATATCCTGTGGACCTGATGGTCATTGAATCAAAAGACCCTTTCAAAGGTCACCCCATTATTTTGGGAAGACCTTGGTTGGCTACTGCCAATATATTTATAGGATGTAGGGACGGAGAGATGATTATATTTGATGGGTTATCTACAAAAAACATAGCTTTATACCCACCATCTCAGCCGATAGCTGAAAACCTCTTTTTGTTAGATTGTCCTTTTGGAGATGAGAACTTGGAAGAAACAGGTAGTGCACGGACTGAGATTTCTCAGGTAACATTTTTAGAGGCCGAAACGGAACTAATGACACGTGGCAGGCCGTACAAGTTCGCTCTCCTATTTTATCTGATAAATAGGTCACGTTGTGACACTTGGAATAACTCTCTCTCAGAGAATCCATTTGAGGTCAGACCTATGGGGTTGGAAATATGACAGGTTGGGATATCACAAGAAACATTTGCAGACCCTGTGGATCGAAAAGTTCATAGCTACACCAGAAACAATCAGGTACATATTTATGTCAAAACAGAATTATTTTTGAGCACCATCATTCATGGCTTTCGGAATTTAGGGTTTCGGAGAAAGTTGGAATTTTTGTAATCGGAGACTACGGATGAATGCTAGTCATCAAAATCAAAATTTAGAGACCAATATCATAATTTTTGGTTGGGAAGAAGGCCGGGCTTGATCAGACCCTAGTTCGGGACTTTGATCGGAAAAGTGGAAAATTAGAGCTTCTACAAAAATGGAAATTTTTGAAATCTGTGACCACGGCTAGAAGATCCTCAGTAAGCTAGAATCTTAGAGCTTTGGATCGAACCTTTTGATTGGGAAAAAGGGTGGGATTTATCAAACCCTAGTTCGGGGTCATGTCCAGTGAATCTAGAAGTTTCAAAGGCAAATTTGAGGGGTGAAACTTTGCAGTTTTCAACTTATGAGTATACCAGCTTGATCAGCTCATCAAGGCGCATATTTCTATCCTTTCAGAAGTTTGAAATTCAAAGTTTGAATTTTTAGGGTTTCTCTGACAAACCCTAATCCAGCTCCAGATCCAGTTCCTGCAAATCAAGTGGATTGGGTTGATCCTAGAAGAGAATGGATTGGTCACCTGCATAAGTGAAGAAGTTCATGTTTTAGAGGGAGATGAGGCTAAGGCCTTACATAAGAATATTACAAGCAATCTCGACAGGTATGACTCATCCAGGTATGTTTCGAGATTTGTTCATGATTAAGTTTATGGTATGTTTGTCTTCATGTTATTACAGTTAGTACAATCTTGATTAAACTTAGACTTGTCGTATCACCTTAATAAAATTATGAATGCATGATAGAAAATATTCATTGATTAGGGTGTTGACACTTATGATTGTACTAATACATTATGGTGTTGTATGAGGTTTATGTTGTTTGCTAACATGAAAGGTACACCAAGAAAAACAAATCATGTTCTAGTTCAAGAACATATGATCATGATGACATGAGGACAAAGATTCATCCATTGTCATGAATCACTTAGAAGATCTATTTGCGAGGTATGTATAACTTGGTTCTATAATGGTTAACCTATGAGATATGCAGGTTACTAACACAAGTCATTGAAGAGAACAAGAGGACATCATGTGGGTATGTTAGACATAACTAGCTAACATACCAATCTAGGTTTGTTTTTCCTATATCAAGTTAGAATCCTACCTTGTGTTAGGATCCCTTATAAGTATACTTGATATGATTGGTTATGTTTATTCATAAAGTTAGAAATGTAAGTAATCAAGGGTTTATGCATATTATGTCTCTTATCTTGATTGATGATTTAACTAACTAGAAGAGTCCTATGATCAAATAAGAATATGCATGAGTAAAAGAAGACTTCCCTGAAACCTTGAATACTAATGTTTATTATCTGTGTTTGAAAAGATCATGACTATACATGTTTAAGATTATTGTGTATTAATATTATACTAATGAATGTGTGATTATGTATGAGACCTCGAGGATAACACAATGACGATACTAATAAGCATGCATAATGATTAAGGATGGATATAAGTTCAAGGACAGGTAATCCAGGAAGCAAAGATCAAGAGGGAGCACACTCCAGATGTTCCTACTAGGAAGCAAAGATCAAGAGGGAGCACACTCCAGTTGTTCCTGCAAGGAAGCAAAGATCAAGAAGGAGCACACTTCAGTAGTTTCTGCAAGCATGCAGATATTCAAAGGGAGTTGACCACTTCTCACATCATAATGGAGTTGCAGAAAAGAAGCAAAGACTAAGAGGGAGTCAACCCAACAAACAAACAAAGATAAGTATTGGAATTATCATTCCTTACATATTTTATTGTTTAAATAATACTGTTCAATAATGTATATACTCATGTTCCTAGAATTAGGTTGTGTATTATGCATATTAGAATAGTTGGATAGATGAACAGTATACTACTAATATACATGGGTAACTGGCCTATGGCACTATACAACATTCCATTGCTAATTATCTAGAATGAAACCTCTTTGCTGACATGTTGGGAGTTGTGCACACTCTTAACAAGTTCTGGTAGAGATTGGAAGGCATCTAGAAAGTTACGGGATATGGATAAATGTTGTATTGAAGCATTGGCTAAGATAATTGCATGACTGTATGACATATTTCTTTATGTGTAAGAATTTGTTCTGAAAACTATGAGATGTTTTCTAATCATGCAATTAAACTTGTTGTGTAGAAAAGATCATATACCATCACCTACAAAAGAAGGACTACAACATTTGTTTAGCAACAAAGTTATCCATTGAAAATATTGAAGATATTGAAGTTCCCCAGATCTGGGAAGAATGCCATGATCAAGGAGTACTAGTCGTTCATGAAGATGTTTGGGATACAGTCCCAAGACCTGAAGGGGAGTCTGTAGTGACTTCCAAGAGGATCTACAAGATCAAGCATGCTATAGGTGGTAGCATAGAGACTTTTGCTCCTGTAGCCAGATACACTTCCATTAGATCCGTACTTGCTCTGGCTGCAGTGATGAAATGGAAGATACACCAGATGGATTTCAAGACAGCTTTCTTGAATGGTGTAGTTGAAGAAGAAGTGTATGTGGAGCAGCCACTTGGTTCTGAGACACATGACAGGGAGTCATATATGTGTAGAACTTGGTATGGTAGGATAGACAACTTTCTATTCAGTTTGGGCTTTACCAAGAGTAAAGCGGATTCCAACCTTTACTACAAGGTTGAGGAAGGCAATCCAGTGATACTACTTTTGTATATGGATGACCTATTTTTACAGGTGAAGATAGATTGATTGCCAACACGCAGCGGAAGCTTGCTGCCAAGTTCAAGATGAAGAACCTGTGGATGATGCGCTATTTTTTAGGTATGGAGGTGTGGCAGAGTGCAAATGGAATCTTCCTTGGACAAGGGAAGTATGTAGTAGAGATCCTGAAGAGGTTCGGGATGATGGACTACAAGGCCATGGCCACACCTATGACATCGAACCTGAAGCTTCTGTGTGATGCTTCATATGATACGGTTGATGTCACAATGTATCATCAGATGATTGGGTCCTCTATGTACCTGATGAACACGAGACCAAATATTTTCTTTGCGGTGAACACATTGAGCCAGTTCTTGATGGATCCGAGAGATGTTCACTTGGTTACTGTAAAGCATATTCTGAGGTACTCGAAGGGTACAGTTGATTATGGGCTCAAGTATGATGCGAATCAAAAGTTTAACCTGTAGGGTTATGTTGATTCAGTTTGGGTAGGCAGTGCTGCAGATAGGAAGAGCACTTCTGGGTGTTGCTTTAGTATGGGATCAACTGTGATCTCTTGGTTTAGCAGGAAGCAGTCTTGCGTAGCACTAAGTATAGCCGAAGCAGAGTATGTTGCAGCTTGTTCGGCTAGTTGTGTGGAAGTATGGCTTCGGAAGCTACTGTTGGAGTTATTTGATCTCCCGTTGGATGCTACTGGTATCTTCTGTGATAACCAGAGTTGTGTGAAGCTGTATGAGAACCCGATGTTCCACGATAGGTCTAAACACATTGAAATCAAATATCACTATATCAGGGATATGGTGCAGAGAGGAGCAGTAAAACTCCTGTATGTTGCGACGGACGAGCAGATTGCAGATGTGCTGATGAAGCCACTAGCCAGAGTGAAGTTCGAGTACTTCAGTGAGAGGCTTGGTGTTCTTCAGATCGACGACACTTCGAGGAAGAAGTGATGGAGACATTTGCTGAAGCCATTCCAAGCATGTTGGAAGGAGGATCCTTCACATGGTTGTGGATGTAAGCGCTGTATGATGAGCATCAGGATGATGCTCTAGTTACTGCTCTATATATACGCATCATGTTAGATGTTGGATATGATCAGTTGGATCACTTATATGTATATGTATGTACGCATCATGTTGGATGCTGGATATGATCAGTTGGATCATTTATATGTATATGTATATGTATGCATCATGTTGGATGCTAGATATGATCAGTTGGATCATTTATATGTATTTGTATATGCATCATCTTGGATGTTTGGACCATGTATCTGTATATGTATCAGGTGGATACTGTGTATGATCAGGTATATCATGTATGTTGATATATATCAGGTGGATACATTGTGTGGATCATGTATCTATGTATGTATTAGGTGGATACATTGTATGATCAGGTGAATCATGTATGGTGATATGTATCAGATAGATACTTGGTATGCATCAGGTGGATGCATTATATGATCAGGATGATCATGATGATGAGCTTTAGGATGTTTCTCCAGATGATATGTATCAGGACGGTACAGTGATGATGATCAGTATGATCATGAGCATCAAGATGATGCTTCGTGCAATGATGATCAGTTAGATCATGAGTATCAGGTTGATACTTGGAGGTCAGAGATGATATGTGGCAGGTTGTGCAAATAGCATGTAATCAGTCCTCAGAAATCCGATAGGTTGAGTTGTGTGTTCGTAATTAGTCCTAGGATGAGGTATTGCTATGTAGTATGTAATCAGTCCTCAGAGATCCGATAGGTTGAGCTATGTGCTCGTAATCAGTCCTAGGATGAGGTACTACTACGGAGACATGTAATCAGTCCTCGAGATCCGATAGGTTGAGCTGTGTGCTTGTAATAAGTCCTGGGATGCTCTTTAGAGATCTTACCGGTCATGCTGCGGCACATAAATGTTCCTAGGATGCTCTTTAAAGGTATTGTCTATTCACATGTAATCAGTCCTGGAGATCCGAGAGGTTGAGCTGTGTGCTCGTAATAAGTCCTGGGATGCTCTTTAGAGATCTTGCCGGTCGTGCTATAGCACATAAATGTTCCTGGATGCTCTTTAAAGGTATTGTGAAGGGGATGCATGTAATTAGTCCTAGGATATCTTACCGGTCGTGCTATAGCACATAAATGTTCCTGGATGCTCTTTAAAGGTATTATGAAGGGGATGCATGTAATTAGTCCTGGGAGATCTTGCCGGTCGTGCTTAGGCACATAAATGTTTCTAGGATGCTCTTGTCAAGTATTGCATCAGCACATAAAACTATTCCTGAGAGACCACCTCTATCAGACCGTTCGCACAGATGATGAAGACCTACAGGTGGTGGGCCTACATCCAGTATGAAAAAGGACTGGCTCTATAGAACTTCCTATGACAAGTAGATTCAGAGATTTATTGAGATAACAGCAGTAGTGACGATGACGATGACTCGATGATGATTATCCAGTGACGATGATCCAGAGAAGAAGACTTGTGCTAGAAGACCTGTGTCGAGAAATACCTTCCTAGTTAAGAGGGAATGTTGATGTATATGTAACTTCAGAATGTATTTCATTGTTAGGAACCCATGTCTTTACTTTGTTAGTATATTGTTGTTGGATGCATATGCTTTGTAAGTCGTTCCGTAGTATTTGTTGATCAATAGTTTGTGTTATTGTTGTTGGCGCATATGCTTTGTAAGTCGCTCGTAGTATTGTTGATCCATAGTTTGTAGTGGCCCATGGTTTTGACCCATAGTATTGGCGCCTAGACTTAGTATATAAGTGTGTGTTGAGACCTATAAAGGCACAGTGAAGTTAATTGTATTGAGCTTGCTCAAAGGTGGTTGCCCCCTCGAAGTGGCCCGTGATCAATATAAAAGTGATTCTGAGTTCTATTATTTATGATATCTCATGTATTTGCATTAATTAATTATTGTAGGTTCTTCACATATGGTATCAGAGCACTTTTTGGGCTCGCTGGATGAAATTTCTGCCAATTTTTGTTTTGCATCTGTTGCAGGTTCGGATTTGGGAATAATCCCTATCCGCTTAACTGTGGGAAGTAATTGGGCACTATCCCTAAAACTCATTGTGAGGAGTACCACAGGAACCCTGAAGTAGCTGGCCCATTGAGAGGACCTGCCAGCGAAAAGGGCAATGACCCTTACCTGATTGACTAGTTCCCACCCGTGAGGTAAACCAAGAGCTGTCGTTTGTGGCAAAGCGGTTATCAGTTTTACCTGAGTCGTGGATTGAGGGGTACTGCCCCAATACGCAAGCCGTCAAACAGCATTAGTGGTCGAGTGAAACCCCTGAACTGTTAGGAAGCCACACATACCTGGGGTCCATATCTATTTTCAGCTGAACTGTTGTCGATCACTGTTGCGCTGTTTCAGATCCATCCGTTCAGATCCATTCTGAAAGTTGTTCCAGATCCATCCGTTTTCAATCCATTCGGCGCCGTTTCAAATCCCTCTATTTCCGCTCACTTTCGGGCCATTGTAGATCTATCTATTTTAGATCCCTTCCGAGCCGTAGCCTCTCCAGTCTAATAAAAAAAAAAAAAACCTTAAATATGCTAAGGACCCTGTTTTCACTCTGTTTCCCTTGAAATTTTCGGGACACCCCTGTAATCCCATTCTGCATATTTCATTCCTAAGGACCCTATCCCCAATTCCACTTCCCAAAGCCCGAAATCCCACATTTGTCTATTTTTAGGGTTTGCCATAACTTCCTCAGATTTCTCCCAAACACCTTCAAATTTTATCACAGAGTTCCTTTTTGAATTCTGCTTCTTTGTCCCCCTCTACCAAGTTTTCCCATTCTTTCACCCCGCTTTTGAAATCCTCATTTTTTGCTTCCCTGTCTATTTGACAGTGTCCAAAACCTAGTCAAACCCCAATTACCCTTCAGATTTTTTCCCAAATCCAGATTTTCCTTTACTGAAGTAGTTTCTGTTTTTGTTTTTCTACCTAGTCAACCAAAAAAAAAAAACTCCTGGTTATGGTTGTCACCCGCGCAGGAGCAAAAACCATGGAAGAAGCACTTGCAGCCATCCAAGCCAAACTCCAGGATCTGGGTGAAACATTTCTCGGCCTCCATCTTGAACATTCAACTATGAAAAAAAAACGACAGTCCGAGTCTTCATCAGACAATGGGTTCTTTTCTTCCAGCAATTTCCGTGGTCCGAAGCTTGATTTTCCTTGCTTCAATGGTACTGATCCAACTGGATGGATCTATCGTGCAGAACAGTATTTCAGTCTGCATAATACTTTTGATGTCAACAAAGTTTCGCTTGCATCCTTTCATTTGGAACAGGAAGCTCTTCAATGGTGCCGTTGGTACATCAAGGCTCATGAAGAGCCAAAATGGCCAGACTTTTGTCAGCTCCTTTTGCAATGATTTGGTCCTAGTGCTTTTGATGACTTCACAGGAGCCCTCACTAAACTTCACCAAATTGGCATTGTGAGAGAGTATCAAACCAAATTTGAGAAACTAGCCAACCACATTGAAGGATTGTTTGATGACTTTTACCGGAGTTGTTTTATCAGTGGTCTAAAGGATGCCATCCACTCTAAGGTCAAAATGTTCTGTCCCAACACAATGATGGAAGCCCTAGAGTTGGCTAAGTTGACAAAAGACAAGATTGCAGCCCAACAGCACTCCAAGCCCACTTTTGTTCCCTTCCGAAATATGGGTTCTCAATGACCACCCATACCGCAGGCTCCTCGACCAACTCCTATCAAGTGTTTGTCTGAAACAGAGATGCAAGCACGCAGAGAAAAGGGGCTTTGCTATAATTGTGATGAGAAATTCACTCGGGGACATAGATGTGTTCAACAAAAGCTCTATCTCTTGGATGTGGATTCTCCGCCTGCCTCTGAAATTGGTGACGAAGATCCAGAAACAATGGATGCTCAGGTCGACATTCAGGAACCACCTATTGACCCTCCATCTCAGGATGACCAGCCAGAGATATCTCTCCATGCTTTAGCTGGAATCACCACCCCCCAAATAATGCGGGTCAGGGGTTACTTCAAGAAGCTTCCTCTTACAATACCCATTGATTCTGGTAGCACTCATAATTTTATTGACCCTCGGATCGCTAAACAAGCTGATTGTTTTATCCATCCTTGCTCCAACTTTGAAGTCATGGTTGCCAATGGGGGCACCTTACCTTGCAAAGGGAAGTGTTGAAATGTGCGTATCTCTATGGGAGATTATACCTTGCACTCTGACATGTTTTCCTTGACCTTAGGAGGATGTGATGTGGTTTTGGGCACTCAATGGATACTCACACTTGGCCCTATCTTATGGGATTTTGCTGAACTTTGGATGCAATTTTTCCTCAATGGACAAAAACACATATTGACAGGATTACAACCAGGGTCTCTTAGCATCATCAGTTCACATCACATGGAAAAACTCCTTAAGAAGAATTCACATGGTGTCATCGCTTAGATCCATTCTATTCAGATGCAACCATCAGCGGTCTCCACTACTCCTTTGGATATATAACACATTCTGGATCAATATACAGGTGTCTTTACTGAACTAGTGGGATAGCCACCTTCAAGGCTAGAAGACCATCGTATTCAGCTCCTTCTTGGCAGTGTTCCTCCCAACATCAGGCCCTATCGCTACCCATTTCACCAAAAAAAAGAGATTGAAATGCTCATTCGGGACTTATTGAAGCAAGGTATTATTCGCCCAAGCACTAGTTCCTTTTCTTCTCCAGTTCTTCTTGTCTGCAAAAAAGATGGGTCATGGCGCCTCTGCATTGACTTCCGAGCACTTAATCACCTCACCATCAAGGATAAGTTTTCAATTCCTGTTGTTGATGAGCTTCTTGATGAGCTTCATGAGGCTCAATTTTTCTCCAAGTTGGATCTTCGTTTTGGGTATCATCAAATTCGGGTTCATGAGGATGATATCCCTAAAACAGATTTCTGCACACATGATGGCCATTATGAATTTTTGGTCATGCCCTTTGGTGTCACTAATGCTCCTTCCACATTCCAAGCCTTAATGAATAAAATATTTTGGCCGTACTTGCGGAAATTCATTCTGGTATTCTTTGATGATATCCTCATCTACAGTAAAACATGGGATGAACATCTCCAGCATTTGGATCTTGTCATGCAACTTTTCTCTGACCATCATCTCCATGCCAAGCAGTCTAAATGTGTTTTTGGATAGAAGGAAGTTGAGTATCTTGGGCACATTATCTCAACACAAGGGGTTCGCGTGGATCCTGCCAAAATCGATGCCATGAACAATTGGCCGCATCCTCAGACACTCAAGAGCCTTCATGGTTTTTTGGGGTTGACTGGCTACTACCGCAAGTTTGTCAAGGATTATGGGAAGATTGCAACTCCATTAACTGCTCTATTGAAAAAGGATTCTTTTACATGGACACATGCTACTCAGTGTGCATTTGACAAACTAAAACAAGCTATGTGTACTACACATGTTCTAGTTATGCTCGATTTTTCCAAGCCATTCACTATTGAGAGTGATGCTTGCGGAAATGGACTTGGTGCTTTTCTCCTTCAAGATGAACACCCCATTGCGTTCACCAGCAAAGCCCTTTCAGGTAAGAATTTAGCTGCCTCTACATATGAGAAGGAAATGATGGCTATTTTGCATGCAGTACAGAAGTGGCAACCATACCTATTACGGAATCATTTCTGCATCAAGACTGATCAGCAGAGTCTGAAATATTTCTTGGAACAGCGTGTCTCCTCCCCAGCACAACAAAAATGGGTTAGCAAACTCATGGGTTATGAATATGAGATCACTTACAAGAAGGGTAAAGACAATATTGTGGTAGATGCTCTTTCTCGCACATTTGATGCCCAAGGTTCTCTTTCAGCTATTTCTATGACTGTTCCAAATTGGTTGCAATATGTTCAACAGGGTTATGTCAATGACTCTTCCTTATCTCAAATCATCCAACGCTTGACCAACAACCCTTCTGCTGTATCACATTACTCTTGGGATGGTGCTTCTCTGAGATACAAGGGTCATCTGGTGCTTCCCCAAAGCACAGATCTTCAACCGGCTATCTTCTATGAACTCTATGCTTCTCCATCGGCAGGGCACTTTGGGTTCCTCAAAATGTATGAACGGGAACGGCGTAACTTCTTTTGGCAGGGCTTGAAAAGGACAATTCAACAGATGGTGGCTGAATGTGATACCTGCCAGTGCAATAAGGGTGAAACAACACTCCTTCCAGGATTGCTCGAACCCTTTCCCATACCTACATGGATTTGGACAGATATTTCTATGGATTTCATTGAAGGGCTCCCTAAATATGGCAGGAAGACAGTGATTCTCGTTGTGGTTGATCACCTCTCCAAATATAGTCATTTTTGTGCTCTCATCCATCCCTATACAGCCTCCTCAGTAGGTCATATTTTTCTGGACCAGATCTTTCGTCTTCATGGCATCCCTTCTTCCATTGTCTCGGATCGTGATGCGACTTTCACCAGTCATTTTTGGACAAAACTATTTCGCCACACTAGCACCAAACTGAAGATGAGTTCAGGGTATCACCCACAAACAGATGGTTAGACTGAAATTATCAATAAATGCTTGGAAACTTATCTTCGTTGCTTCACCTCTGAACAACAACATCAGTGGGAAAAGTGGCTCCCTCTCGCTGAATGGTGGTACAATACCTCTTACGACACTGCCTCTAAAATGACCCCATATGAAGCAATCTATGGTCAGGAACCTTCAGTTCTTCTTCCATACACCCCCAACAGTTCACCAGTTCAGGAAGTTGACACGGTCCTTTGAAACCGCGATTAGATTCTTCGCATTTTGTAGGACAATCTTCACATGGCAAGAAATCGCATGAAGCAACAAGCTGATCAACACCGTTCTGAGCGCACTTTTCAAGTAGGCGATATGGTTTTTCTTCATCTCTAGCCATACAAGCAATCCTCCCTGAAAATCAAAGGGCATTATAAGCTCGCTCCAAATTTCTATGGGCCATATCGGATTCTTCAGAATATTGGGTCCACTGCTTATAAATTGGAACTTCCTCCTTCCTGCATTCATCCAGTATTTCATGTCTCTTGTTTGAAGAAAGTTCTTGGCACCAACATCGGTGGACAAACTATTTTACCCGAACTGGATAATGAAGGATCCATCCTTTTGGAGCCGGAGGCCATCCTCAATCGATGCACTCGTCAGCTTCACTCTCGCTCTATCACAGAGGTCTTAATTCAGTGGCATGGCATGCAACCAGAGGATGCTACATGGGAACCACTCTTTCAGATTCAACAACAATTTCCACATCTAAAGCTTTGAGGACAAAGATTTTTTTAAGGGGGAGGGGATGTTAGGAACCCATGTCTTTACTTTGTTGGTATATTGTTGTTGGACGCATATGCTTTGTAAGTCGTCCCGTAGTATTTGTTCATCAATAGTTTGTGTTATTGTTGTTGGCGCATATGCTTTGTAAGTCGCCCGTGGCCCATGGTTTTGACCCATAGTATTGGCTCCTAGACTTAGTATATAAGTGTGTGTTGAGACCTATGAAGGCACCGTGAAGTTAATTGTATTGAGCTTTCTCAAAGGAGGTTGCCCCCTCGAAGTGGGCCATGATCAATATAAAAGTGATTCTGAGTTCTATTATTTCTGATATCTCGTGTATTTGCATTAATTAATTATTGCAGGTTCTTCACGAGTAGATTCAGAGATTTATTGAGATAACAGCAATAGTGACGATGACGATGACTTGATGACGATTATCCAGTGACGATGATCCAGAGAAGAAGACTTGTGCTAGAAGACCTGTGTCGAGAAATACCTTCCTAGTTAAGAGGGAGTGTTGATGTATATGTAACTTCGGAATGTATTTCATATATGTATATTGTACTCCTATAGAGATGGTATTATTCCTCTATATGGAAGTGTTTGTATTCCTATATAGATGTTATTATTCCTCTATATGGAAGTGTCGTCATTTATACTGTAAGTGTCGTAACTTATACTTGATGGGTTATCAGACCACCTTGTTGGGGTCAGCCCTGTATAAGTCATGTGGGTCGAAGGGTTATTAGACCACCCTATTGGGGGTCAGCCATGTGGGTCAAAGGGTTATTAGGCCACCCTATCGGGTGTCGGCCCAGTCAGCATTATGTTATGTGGTTAAGTTAAGGCCGACCTAGTAAAGATTATTATGAAAGTCAAGTCAAGTATAAATAGAGTGCGGGAGGCACTCTATTTCATCATTATATTCTCTCTCACACTCTCGGGAGAGTGGCGCACTTGTGGAGGAGGAGAAGCTGTTGCTAGGAGACGTCTATCTCTTATGCTTGGGTTGTATCATTGCTCTATCTATCTCTGAGGAAGTTATTGGGGGTTTTCACCTTTATGGTATTCCCCAAGTAAACTATGTGTCTCTTGTGTGCTTGCATTATTGTGTCCATGATTGATATGCTGTACATGTTGTTCTCTCAATTAAGATCCTAGATCAGATTAAAGTAAATTCTAAAAAATTAACACGATGTAGCGGGGCCTTTGCTTTCTGGTGACTCACCTTGTTGCCGTCGTGATTAGCAGATCGAGAGAGTAGCCACATTGAAGAATTTGATAAAAGGATGTGTTTTTTTTTTAAATACTTTTGATTTGAAAAAATAGAATCACACAATCCTAAGGCAGTCTAGACTCAAGAAAAATAAAAGTGTCCACATAGTAACAAATTTCCTATGGATTCAAGCAAGCAAACTGACTTTTCAAAAGAACTGAGGCTCAATGAAAAGATGGATTAGAGGGCCTTCTGAAACTAGTAGCTGCTAAGGGATCTCAAGCGTCAAACAATTGCTAGCAGCGAAGGTATGAGAAACAATTACAATAAACTTTAATTGTAAGGCCAGGGGTGCAAGCGTTGGTTCCTGACCAATCACCCTCCCAAGGAGTAAAAGTTCCAAAGTCTGTCCCAGGTATTGCAAGTGTACCCCACTCACAATAGCCTATGTGATATCCTAGGAATAGCCACTAAAGTTACCACTTCAGAATCGATGTTCAGGCGGAACAGTTGTAAGTCGAGGACAACTCTCATAACCAGTAACTCTAGAAATAGTGATGTCACCCTGAGGACTTGCCACTTAACATAGAGTCTCTTGATGAGCTCATTTCCCACTAAATAAGCAAGAGGGGGGAGCCACCCTTACTTATCCAGATTGACCTCGTGCTTAACGCATGTTTCAGAAGTGCTTTCCTGACAAGCATTTTTTGATACTAATGGATTTACTCTCTTTAATCAATGCTAGTTTCAAACTTTTTGCAGCCCACGAGTGTTAACTCTCCAAACCTAATCCAGGGCACTAACCTAATCTTGTTGGTGATATGAAAATCAAAATTTGGTCAATTTTAGATTAAGCACCAATTTTAAGGGTAGTTTGCTTAGTTTCAGGGATGGACGTGAAACTAGTGGTGTGTCGACTCGAGAAATATGAACCAAACAAATGCAAAATGCTCACTACTCTACCTTTCAATTCAATGAATCTTCTAGTCTAATGAAAAAGTTAGAGGTTCATGTGTCTTTCAAACATGCAAAGTTTCTGGTAGATTTCGTATTTTGAAGCACAGTTTTTATGAAATAAATGATTTCAATGATCAATGAAAATCAAATAAGATGCTTTAAAAATCAAATGTTAAACTTATTATAAGTGAGATCCACTTTCTCATTCACAAGATCGCCATAAGGTGCGAGTGAAGAGGATACGGTGGTTCATACACAACTTATCACAAGAAAAAATGATCTCTAAAGGTGCAATTCTCTCTAATTGTGCATGAAAATCATGAAAATATTCCAAATCAAAAACAAAATGTAACTAATTGAAGCTTGTTTTTCTATTTGGAAAGAAATTATTCTCAAATTAAATAAAAATGTGATGTTCAAAGTTTGTTTTTAAATGCAAATGTATTTGAATGATTCTTTCAAATGTTTATGATTGATATTTGGTGTGATGTTTCCAATAAGCATGTGAAAAAGATCTCTTCGCTGAAGGTTCTTTAAGGTTCCATGAAAAGTAGTCCTTTAGCATATTTCGCTTTGACTATGGGAAACATTGGATTTTTAGAACTCAAATTGAAACCCAACAAAATAAAAAATCGCTATTCAATATCGAAATGAAACACATAGGAAATTTTAAGAGTCACAATCATAAATTTGGATTCTAGAATTGCTGCCCAAGTTCAACTGGAACACAAAGAATTTAAAGTTCAGATTACAATTTTTTAATCTTCTAGAAACATCATTAATTTCAGATCAGCGTGGATTGTCTAGTTTGATCTTAACTTGTTTTGAATCAGATCGCAAATATGGTTTTGATGCTAATTTAGGGGCTCATAAGATTGTGATGTTCATCCATAATTTCAGTAGAACAAGCATAATTAGAAATACTCAGCAGTCACTACAGAAACACCAACACCATGCAGATCTCCTACCAACACTCGGCCGATAATTAAGGAGAGGTTATCGAAGGCGATGGGTCTGGGTAGAACTAGAAGCTGGTTGTTGAATTCAACTCTAGCTTGAATTGTGAGTGTAGAAAACAATCGCCAAGCCCCGACAAAATTGGATATTTGATCCCGATTTCTCCTTGATCTACGGAATGGAGACAGTGGTGGAGTCTTAATCGTTAGGAAAAACTAGACAACGCTCTAGGTAAACAGGAATTATCATGTTTCCATACAGAGAAACCGGCATAGTTTCAAAAACCGTTACGAAAAAGCACTGAAGTTTAGAAAACCGTTACGAGTCTGTGGCAGATTTTCAGCCTCCAATGCCATCGTTGTAGCGTGGATCGGTCCTTCGAGCAACTCGCATGGCCAGGGTTATAGATTCTTGAGCTAGATAATTGCTTAAATATGCCTATTTTATAGACTCCATACATTACTTAAAGATCTAAAATCAAACTCTAAATAAAATCCAATTTGCAATTCATGGTTCTGGTTCGAATTCTGGAAAAACAATGCCTTTCGAAATGTTTAAAATAAAATATGCGGAGAAATTTAAGAAGAAACCAGGATACAACTCATGATTCAACTTCAGGGAAGACGCATTTCGTTTTCAAATAGAACACTCAGAGAATTTAAATATAACTTAAATCAAAGAGCACTTTCTGGAATCGCCCAATCCTTTCCTGAATAGATCCACACCGATTTTTAAAGAGCAATAAGCAACTCGTTTAATAAGATCTATGAACGCTCAATCCTTTTCTGAATCGATCCACACAGGTAGTTGGTTACACACAGTGGAAACTCATTCCATAGCTCCGAAAATAATTAATGAATAATCAAAATACATGGAGAGGAAACGTTATACAATTTCGAATGGAAAACAAGGATTTAAAGGTTTACTAACTCGTTAATCCCGGGTTCTGAAGATCGCAATCGCAAGCATAAATTTGATTTTGGATTTTTTGTTCAAATTTCGAAATGCTCAGAAATTAAAATCAATGCTAAGATTTGAATGGAAAACTTTGAGTTTGTAAACGCAATTG
The DNA here is from genome assembly GCA_027924585.1 of Larix kaempferi. NCBI lineage: Eukaryota > Viridiplantae > Streptophyta > Pinopsida > Pinales > Pinaceae > Larix > Larix kaempferi. The sequence continues at coordinate 2,951,645 of BSBM01000451.1, read as the reverse complement.
TCAATTTAGGAATACCATCAATATTTTGAAATGCTCAGAATTTAAAATCAAATGCTAAGGTCGGAATTGGAAAACTCTGATTTTGAAAACGAATCATCAATTTGAGATTCCATCAAGAGAAATCGATCTGCAAATTAAGATCTAATCTCTGGAACTTAACCTGGGTGATCTAAAAACTAGTTTTAATGGAATACAAATTAGAAACAAAAAGTTTGAATAAAGGATCAGATCTTAAGAAAGAACACCAAAATATGAAGAAAATTTCAAAAAGAAATTAACTAGCAGCGGAGTCACCAATTTGATAATAGGAAATAGAGTAAGGACATGTCTACTCTAAATATGTTGTTTTACTAAGAAGTGGTGAGTTTCTATGCCAGAAATGAAATGATTAATACAAATTTCTTAAGATCTATATTCAACCATTAAACATTCATTAAGATCTAAAGCCATTTGAGGATTCAAATCAAGCATAATAAGCAAAATTCAAACCCTTGAATGAAAAAAACTTGCATCATTTCATATTAAAACAAGGAAGAAGATACATATTTACCATGGATCTTGGTGTGCATCCTTCCTCCATTGCCATGAACTATCCTTTCTCCACCCTTTCGTTTGATGAAGATGAGCTCTCCTTTCTGCGGAATCTCTTCAGCATGCCTTTACTCCTCTTTTGCCTCCCTTTACCATGCCCCACATTCCTTTCTTTTATAGCATTGGGAAATGGGATTTCAAGTTGCTCTTTTCAATGTGGGATAATCATTTTTATTATTTTCTCTTAAAAAACCCACTTTCCATAGTTTATTAGGATTTTTCACAACTTAGCATATTTAAGTACCTTTTAATGCATTTTTGTGCATTTCTTCTCACTATCTGACTGTTAGAGTTTTGATTTGATCTTTTGGTGAGCAGTTCAATCACTAAACTTTGTCTCTATTAAGCTCCTCCATTCTTTACTCAATCGTTCCAGTTATAGAAGTAGTGATCAGATCAGAGATGATTGTTCTCTCTAGTACTTGTTTTTGTCTTCATGTTGTGGGAAAATGGTAAAAGTATGCTTTCACCCTCATCTAGTTAAGGGTGTTAATTTGATTGTTAACAATCTCACACCACAACAATTCATTCGATCCCATTGTAATTATTACTTTTTATTTTAATTTACTTTATTTTTTTGTTATTCTAACATTAAAATGAGGAGTTCAAGTCAAGCTCCATCTCATACTGTTAATACCAAAAAAGTGCTCACTAGCTCATTTCCTTATTCACGTGACCCATTTGTCCACTTTTTCACCATTTGAGCCTCTAAAGCCATCAAAAGGTCACCAAAAGACCTTAATACACCCTTTTTTTCCACTCAAAATGAATATTTTTCCTCAAAAAGCATAAAAAACCCTAAAAAAGGGTCCAAAATTCCCAAAAATATTAAAAAGGGAATAAAAATATTAAAAATATTCAAAAAAGGAAAAAGGAGGAAAAAAGTACCTAAACCATGTTGGTCAATACCATTGGTTTCCTCAAAACCATAATGGTATTCCCCACCACCAAAAACTATAAAAAGGTGGTAGGGGCTCCTCACTTTCCAGCCATCCATCATCCTATCCTCATGCTGTCAAAATCTCTCATGAGTTTTTGACCATTGTAGCAATCTTGGAGAAGAGACCATTGGAGCTTGGAGATGCTCACCCTTGGAGCTACTCAACAATCTTCACCACTTGGAGGTATCACCATTGCAAGCACTTGCTTGCCCCTATTCTTAATACAAAGTTATTTTTTATTTTATTTCTTGTTCTTGTTTTCAAATCTTTCCAAGTTTATTATGATATGCACATGCTAGTTTAGTTTTAGATTTAGATTTACAATTTTTTTTGCTTTCAATATTTGAAACTGCTATCACTTGTTGATAGGTGCCCATAGCACTAAGCTTGGTTGCAAAATCAAGCCAATAGTTTTTGGCGACTCCGCTGGCTTCGAATTCTTAGATATCAGTTTTTTGCTTTAGATCTTAGTTTTTATTAGTTTTAGTCAGTTTAATTCATAGATCTGCCATCCTAGACAGCAGATCCATTGCTGTTCTAGATCTTGCCCCTTTTTATTGCCATTAACAGCCTGAAATTTCCATTTTCGGGTTCATTTTTCGGCATCCGTTTACGGCTTTCACCTCGCAGCTTTTTTCTCGACAGTCGCGTGGCTCATCGCGACCTCATGGCTCTTTTCCGCGTGGCTCACCGCGGCTTGACGACCAATTTGTGCGCTGAACATCGCGGCTTCACGACCATTTGCCGCGGTGCACATCGCGACTGTGTGACGAAAACCCGCGCTGCACATCGCGGCTTCGCGTTCGAAACCCGCGCTACCCATCGCGATTGTGTGACAGAAACCCGCGCGGTCCATCGCGGCTGTTTTTCCAAAACCCGCGATGCAAGTTTTTTCAATTTGTCCGATTTAAAAAAAAAATACTTTTTGCTGTATTTTCTGACCATTTAGCATATTTTATAGTATTAAAATTCCTGCATTTTTACAGCCATATAAATATTTTTACTATTTAGAATGCTCCTTTAAAAAAGTCTTTTTCAAAATTTTTAGAAATTGAAAGAAAGATTTATTTGCATTTTATCTAGATCAAGATTTTACTGTTTACTTCCTCGATACTTTGCCCAAGCAATTTTTAAAGAAATCCATTTATTTCTTTAAAGTATTCATGTTATTTGCTTTCCTATTTCAAAGATCCATTGTTTTTGAATAGTTTTTTCAAGCACTTACATTTCAATTTCAGTTTAAATTCCACACTTGCACCCACTCTACCACATAATTTAAACCGAGCCTTAAAATTTATCCTAAATTCAACCAACTTTTAACCCCACTTGGGGAGCACTTAAAAGAATTTTGTAGTTAGGTAGAATTGAGGGGATAGGTGTTCCAATAACACCCCTCAGTTATTACATTTGAGACATAGCTGTTGTCCATTAGGGAACCAAAATCCCCTAGTATTTTTTGACACAGTCACAACCAGTTTATCAGAGGGCCTCTCCCCTAGGAGGGTTGAAGTCACCATAATGGTTCCGAAGGCCTGAGTGGAATATCGAAATCCATTTAGTAACCAAAGGCTACCTTTCACAGTTCTCGGGGTATCCCTGTATGGGGGTACTACGGTAAAAGGACCAAACGGCAGATTCACCTTTTCTGAACGTGTCATGAACGGGGTATCCTAGTTGCCACTCTTTAGGATTGTCTACCCGGTGTCCCTCCAGGTAGGGGGATATCTAGCCATTGATTCAACACTCAATATTGTCTGACTTGGATTTCATCACCTTGCAGAGGATATCGTTTGTTGACTCACAATACTTCTACTTAGGTGTTTGCATGATACATTACCCACCTTTGGTCTAGTAGCACCTCTTTTTTCTAGAAACTGTTTGACTATTGGTATTCTAACAATTTTTGTTGCATCCATCCACTTATTATAGCACAGTTGTTATAATAAGTGCTTTTTGAGGTTGATTTTTTGGCCTGAGAGCCTTTATTTTCACTCCCCTTTTTTGCACTCTTGGTTGCAATAGGGTTTCGAGTTTTTTACATCACCCTCTTACACTGAAAATTTTTAAACATATTTCTCACCATTGAGAATTTTAGACGATCTCGTCGTCTTCAAGGTGAACCCCCTCAGTTCAGTCTACTTGGCTCTCCACGTAACCGAAGTCGAGCCTTATCCCTTGAATCGACACGTCATCGGCCAAACATACAGTCATCCGATTCTGACACGCCTCACTTCACATCTAATTCTGAGGCTGAATCCGAAAACCCTACTGAATTATTACCAACCAACCTCATGGCTGGAACACAATACGACCCACTTTTTACCAGTACTATTGGAGATACATCCACAAACTCTTCTACTACTGTGCCATCCATGGTAACAACAACCCCTCTAGGCATGCCTAATATGGGGGATACCCCACCTTTAGGTATGCCCAACATAGGACTGCCTCCTATTATGGGTATGCCCAACATAGAAATCACACCACCTGTCATTACCACAACCCAGATCCCAGGAATTCCTGGCACTATTCCTAACCCCGGTGTAACCCATGTTGCACTTGGAAACACTGGCCCATACCAAACCACAATGGTTGGAGGACACATACCTTCAATACCTAGCATTCCTTTAGGGGCTACTGGACCACTACATAATGCCACCATGAATAGTTATGTCCCAGTCACTACGCCACACCGATCTGCTAGTTTACCTTACATGGCTAGTCTGAATTTACCAGACTTAGCCAAGCTAACCAACGATCCTATCAGGCACAATCCTACATGGCCACCTATGCCTACAAAGCTCCCCTCGGACATCCCCAAGTTTGAAGGAAAACCTGGGGAGGACCCCCAAAATCACATAATGTCTTTTCACCTATGGTGTTCATCTAACTCCATAGTGGATGACTCCATTCAACTAAGACTGTTGCAACGAACATTCACTGGCTCTGCAGCCAAGTGGTACATCGAACAACCACATGGGACCCACCATAGTTTTACGTCTCTCGCCTCCACTTTCCTTCAGTTTTTCAGCTACCTGTATGTTACGATGCAGGAGTTGAAATACTGTTTTCTTGCAGACAAAACACAGCTACCCACATCACGGACCACATCCATGAGTGGTGCAAGCGTCGTAGCCTCTATAAGATTAAACTGGATGATCGTATATTTTTGTACTGGTTTCTTAAATCACTCCTACCCCTCATAGCAAAAGATGTAGCTTCCGAACGACCCCAGTCATAAGAAGAAGCTATCCTAAAAGCTCAATATTTCGACCTAATTTATGCCCAATCAGGCTATCTCTACACCATCATACTAGATGCCCCACGAGGCGATTCTTCACGAGGTGACGCGCCAGGGGCATCACATGCCACTGATGGTATTATTGGCCAAGTCACACCGCAAATTAAACCTTTTAGCATGGTGAGCAACATAAATGCCCCAGACCTCTCTAGGGCTACATCTAGTTCTGGAGCGACAACTTCATACGCTCCAACGAATCAGACTCATCACACTCATGGACCCTCTTGTCCACAATATTGCTATGGGAAAGCGCCATCGACATATGTACCACCCACATACTATACCCAACCTGCCACCCAGAACCCGATTCAGTTCCTACCACAACCAATGTATTACCCACAGCAAGCTACAACAGCTAACCCAACACCTCCAATAGCTCAGGGTTACCAACAACCCCAACAGGTAATTGGACCACCTCCAGCCCCACCAGCTTATTATCCATCGCAACCTGCTCCCGCACCTGCGAAAAACCAAAATCCTCCCGCTGCTCACGAGCAAGTGTACACACAACACAATCAGCCCCAACATCAAAACAACCAATGCAAACAGGGTGGACAACAAAACCGTGGAAGAGGATGTAACTGCGGCAACAATCAACAACATAATCAAGGTCCACCACCTCCCAATCCTGCAAATAATAACAATGCTGCTCCTCCCAACCAGAATCCAGATCGTCATCCCTGGAAGCCCAAAAACAATAACCTCAGAACAAACCATCCTTGTTCTATTTGCGGGGTCTATGGCCACTACACACATGCTTGCCCACATTTGGAGCGAGCTCGGCAACTCTGGACTGATGATGCCCATCGTCAAGGGAAAGCGGCTCCTCAGGCGCCACCCAACCCTCCACCACCTCAGCATCAACCTTTGGGGCTGCAAAACCCCTTACCAACCCAAGGCGTAGTGAACACTCAGCCGTTAGCTCCCCCTCAGGGCAACGCACCACCACAACAACAGATCACTTATGCCGCTCCTGATCAAACCATGCTCGATTCAGGTACCCACCACTTGTTAATGATGTCATACACCGATGCCAACCTCCAAACCCATCGGAACCAATATGGCTCCACCCTTGAAGCCCCTCCTGTCGATAAAAACACTAACGTTCATCCCACGGATCAGGCATTACGTATACCTCCGGCTCCACTAGATGGCGCTTGTAGATGACTTAGCCAAGTCTCCCGCAGCCATGTCTGCTTTAGAAGTCTTAAAAAACTGTCCTTCATAGCGCAAGACTTTGCTCTTGCGGCCATTGGTGCTATTGACCCCAATGATTCACAACTGATGGCATTCGATTCGGACCAGTCCGAACCACGCCTGCCTTCCACTTTAGCATTCCAAGTTTCTGTTTTCGTTCGGAATCTTGTCATCCATCGCTGCATTATCGATGAAGGTGCCTCTACATGTGTCATGTCCACATTCGTTTGGCAGAAGTTGGGATCCCCTACTCTCCAGCAGTCCACTACTGCATTGCGAGCCTACGACGGCTGTTCGGCTCAACCCCAAGGTCTCTTAGCTAATGTCCCCATCCAGTTGGCTAGGAAAACCGTGCTTATTGACATAGAGGTCATCAATGCCCAACTTGATTATAACATCTTACTTGGCCGCAGCTACATGTATGCTATGCGGGCGGTTGCCTCATCCGTTTTTCGTACCATGATGTTCCCCCATGATGGACGCGTGGTCAAGGTCGACCAACTCACCTATTATGATCCCAAGGCCCCCGCTGCACCTGAAAATGTTCTCCCCATGGTTGAACAACCTGTTTGTGGTGCAACTACCTCGTTTGTTTCCTCCGTGGGACCCGAACTTTACTCCGACGCGCCGATGACTTCTACATTCCAATCCATTCCACCCCCGTCACCCGCGACCCATGTCGCTGACCTCTGTACTCTTTCCCACAATACACAAACACACAACAATCAACTGTCCTTGTTACCTAAACCACCATTGGTCCCTAGTCACATTGGTGTTACACCCATCCACACAATCCCGTTTCTATTCCCTCGCTCGGGCGTAGTAAGTGCTCCGGTTATGGCTACCCTTAGTCTCCCTGGGTTAACCTTGGGATTACCCGTGTGGTATATTTCGCCTCCCGTTCCCCCACCGACACCAAACGTCGTCCTGCAACCGGTGCAACCCACTGTCACTACTACTCAACCACCTCCCGGTGTCACTACCCCCTCTTCATCTACGAATCCCCCTCCTCTTATCAAGCCCACTAGGGGCAGATGCCCACAACCATACATTGCGGTACCCCCTCCCAAAACAGTTAAACCTCCCCCCGTGTTTCGTGCTCCTCCTAAATTCTCATTGTGTGATGAGTTAGGCCATCCAACTCATCAATGTCCACAATTACCTGCATTACAGAAACACATGCAAATGCTTGAAGACGACCCCAACATCCCGGTTGTCGAACTCGACCCAAACCCCAAGCCTCGTGATAAATCACTGCATACCAAACACCCTTGTGAGATATGCAGTATTTACGGCCATTACTCACATCACTGCCCTGATATCCCAGATTACAGAGCAGCTCTCTACGAGATGAATAATTTGGACCTTGAGATGGCACCCCCCACAATTGAGGAGATCCACCCTCCCGTATCACCCCCATCTGGAGAGATTCACACCAGTTATATGATCTCTTCGACTACCACTCCCTCGTCAACCTATTTGACCACTCAAAGTTTCCGCAATGATGAGGAGATTCTAGAGGCTCTTACTACCCCTAATTACCCCTGGGAAGACATGCACCATTGTTCATACTTCCTCCCAGAAGAATCCTCCTCCACCACAACTACCCAATTTGCAGTTGAATCCAAAGATTTTCTTCCCACCAAGGTCGACTGGTTTAAGGATCCTATTCCCGCTCCTGATGCCTTCGAGGAGGGTAACATGGCCAACATCTCACTCGTCATCCACATCGATATCTCCGACCCACCTGGTGCTCTTGAAATCATTGCATTAGGAGCCTCCTGCAGTGAACATGAGATTGAGGAGTACAAAAAACTCTTCCAAGAGTTCCGTGATGTCTTCGCCTGGTCCTATACCGAAATGCCTGGTCTCGACCCCGCTATTATAGAGCACCACATTGACACCTGGCCAGATGTACCCCGTTTGCCAGAAACAGCGCCCCATCCATCCCTCAAAGCTCCCAGCTGTTAAAGCAGAGATTGAGAAACTTCGCAAGGCAAGATTCATTTATCCTATTGCTTATACCACCTGGGTTTCAAACCCCGTTCCCGTTAACAAAAAACAAGTCACCATTAGAGTATGTACTGAATTCTGAGATTTAAACCGCGCCTGTCCCAAAGACAACTTCCCCATGCCATTTATTGACCAACTCATCGATGCGTGTGCGGGACATGAAGTCCTATCTTTCATGCACGGTTTTTTCGGATACAATCAGATTCAGATCCGAAAGGAGGATCAGTACAAGACTACCTTTACTACCCCATGGGGCACCTTTTCCTATCGTGTCATGCCTTTCGGCCTCAAGAATGCTGGTGCCACCTTCCAGTGGGCCATGACCTATTGCTTTCACGACTTGGTCCATATCCTACTAGTCTATCTTGACGACCTTACAGCTCGTTCCCAGAAACGATCAAACCACCTTAATGACCTTCGGCAAGTTTTTCTGCATTGTTGCAAATATTGAATCCGCTTGAACCCAAACAAGTGTGTCTTTTGCATTTCGGCAGGCCGATTGTTGGGTTTCATTGTTTCCGAAAAAGGAATTACTCTTGATCCCCTGAAAGTACAAGCCATCTTAGACCTTCCTTCTCCTCGCACGCTCCGATAGCTCTAAAGTCTGCAGGGGCGATCCAATTTCCTTCGTTGCTTCGTTCCTGATTACGCTACTACCATTCATGGTTTCTTGCGCCGGCTCCGTACCCATATACCCTTTGTCTGGGATGAGCAAGTAGAAGCTGCATTCGAAGCCCTCAAGAAAGCTCTCACACAAGCCCCTTTGATCTCCCCTATGGATTTCTCTCAGGACTTCATCCTATACGTCTCGGCATCCGAGCATGCAGTGTCCGGAGTCTTGGTTCAAGAAGACGCCTCTCACCAAGAGCATGTCATTTATTACGTCATCCAGACCCTGTCTGGCCCACCCCTACGTTACCCATATGAGGAGAGATTAGCCCTAGTTGTAGTCTTTTCCATCCAAAAATTGCGACATTACCTTATCACAGATCTCCCATCCTCTTCGTCATCACCCTCTATCCAAACGGATCTGATTGACGATCACATCTTCATCATTTCGTCTAACGACCCATGGTATGGCGACATCTTAATTTACCTTCGCACACAAAAATTTTGACCCCACATCAATCGTGACGGACGTCGTCGTATACGACATCACACCCCCTGATACCTCCTGTTAGGGGATGTACTTTATCGACGCGGCATTGATACCATCTTACGACACTGCCTATCCCATAGCGAGGCAGAACAAGTCCTTAATGATTGCCATAGCGGTGCCTACGGAGGCCATTTCTCCGGCATGGCCACCGCCCAAAAGATCATTCGTGCAGGTTACTTTTGGCTGTCATTATTTACTGATTGCATCACCGTAGTAAAACATTGTCAACTTTTTACCCCCAAAGCAAGAACCCCACCCACCCCCCTTCATCCAGTCATTACTGCCGGACCATTCTGCAAATGGGCCATCGACTTCCTCGATTGCAATCCCATGTCAGCCGGCGGTTACAAACACATTATTGTGGCCGTAGATTATTTCACCAAGTGGGCGGAGGCCATGCCAACTTACAATTGCAAGGCCGACACCGCAGCACAGTTTTTTCTCAACCATGTTATCGCTCGTTTTGGAGTGCCAAAGCAACTCGTCTCAGACCACGGCTCTCACTTTGAAGACGCCGTCTAGAGAGAACTGTCAACCTTACTAAAATTTGAACACCATTTCTCCTCCGCCTACTACCCCCAAGGAAACGGCGAAGTCGAAGCAATCAACAAAATTTTGAAAACCATCCTCCAGCGCACTATAGACAAACACAAATCAAATTGGCACCACATGCTCTTCCCGGCACTATGGGCATACCGCACGTCAACCAAAACCGCCACCGATTTTACCCCTTTCCACTTAGTTCACGGTGTCGAATCCATCCTCCCCATTGAGTGCCAAATTCCAACCCTACATATGGCCGTTGAACTCCTACCAGACACTACCCCAATTGAGCAATGCTTACTACTCCTGGAGTAGGCCGATGAAGATCGACACACAGCCCTTCAAACCATGGAAGCAGCCAAGAACCGATCCAAATTGAATTATGATAAACATGTCCACCCAAGAAATTTTACGGAAGGGGACCTTGTCCTCGCCTACGATCAGGCCCATGACAAAACTGGAAAAGGAAAGTTTGTGTCCATGTGGCAGGGCCCATATATTATACACGCTTGCCTCGGACAGGGGACATACATTCTGACTGATTCAGAAGGAAACCCCCTCCGTAACCCACGCAACGGGTTGTACCTCAAGCGATTTTACCCATAGTAAATCTAATGGACACCATCGTCCATTATTGTACATTATTATTTTGTTTTTCACAAAAAATTCAAAAAACATAAAAAAGACATAATTGAAAAGGCCAAGGCAAATAGGATTACCTGAAACTCGTGGAATCGAAAACCAACAGTCAAATCTCCCAGAAATCAAGAAAGATCTCTGACTGCTCTGCCAAACTCACGCGTGACAATGACACGTCATATGGGCCCCACGCCCTATTTATAGAAATTCCACCATTTTTCAAACAACCATTCCAGTGTCATACGACGTCCATTCCTCAAACCATTGGTACCGTTGGAATCAACACAGCGAGAACTTCATGATAGTTCTTTCCTTTTCCTATTTTCACCAGGTCCATTTTTTGACAATTTTCTCACGCTCTTGTCGCCTTGGTTTGCGTGCCACATCGACCGTCGCCCATTTTTGACAAGTCTTATATCGTTGGATTCAGTTTTCCATGCTCATGATGATGTTGGAGATCATTTCTCGCTCTCACGCACAGACTTTTCGGGCCCTTGTTCCCATGCCCTCTCGTCACCTCGGTTTGCGTGCCACATCGACCATCGTCCATTTTTGACAAGTCTTATATCACCAGATTCAGTTTTTCGTGCCCGTGATAACGCTTGAGATCATTTCTCGCTCTCACACCCAGATTTTTTAGGCATTTTTCCCATGCCCTCTCGTCGCCTCGGTTTGCGTGCCACATTGGCCGTTGCCCCTTTTTGATAATCTTTGTGTCACTAGATCCAGTTTTCCGCACTCATGATGGTGTTTGAGACCTTTTCTCTTTCTCATCAATCCCTTTTTGTTTGGTATATTTTTACCCCTTTTTCGGGCCGAGCAATCCCTTTTACGAAAAAGGCACTTAGGGAGTTTCTGTTAAGCTCTTTTCTGACTCCTAAAACAATGAAAAGATAGCCGGGCAACCTTGCTTCCTTTCATGCTTGCTAAACGTATCTGAAAGGGCATCTACCTGGTATAAGTTTACCCCTTTTCTGGACCTCGTAGACTAATTATGAAAAATGTATACTCTAGTCACATCGGCTAGAAGAGTTCTCCATTTGCATAATTTTATGCTTTTTTGGGCCTTGGAGACTAACTTACGAAAAAGAACACCAATGGAGTCCACTTACCGCTTTCAGACTCTCTAAACATGAAAGCAACCACGAGCAATCACCATCCTGGGATCGTAAAAACCCATAGGACGGTACTCATAACCACTGCAGAGTCTTCTTATCGTTTTTAGACTCCTTAAAAATGAAAGCACCGATGAGCACGGACAGTCCTGGGCTCACAAAATCCACATGATAGTACCATTTCAGAGCACACTTTTATCCCTTCTTGGAGCTCATTAAAACTATGAAGAAGGAACGAATGGTGCTTCTCGGCGCCAGAACAGATCACGTCTACCCATATGGCAGCTTCCCCATTTTGGTCGCATTTGTTCAAAGTATTCTGCAGTATGTCACCCTGAGAATCCCTCGACAACACCCATCAGCTTGAACCCCCAGAGTCAATACATACCCTTCAGTCCCTAAAAGCAATGATCCCCACAGCTACAAGTCAGTTCCCTACGCTGCCAGGTCAACCATGTCATCATACTCTGAACAAAGGAAGTTTGAGTCTGCCCACTCTACGACCCCAGTTACTTCCCATCCCCACAAGTATGTCAGTCCTACCATCAGTACTACCACACTTCAGTTCTACACCTCGTGCTCCTATCAAGGAAACATCATTGCCTTGTTAGTTGTTGGCCTCCCTCTGTCGACGACAACCAAATTTATTCCAGAGGATAGACCTAGAGGTCCCTGTGTCTTGGACTCATCACCATTTATGATGAGTGCCTACGAATCATTTCAAGAATAGTCCTCAGTGCCTCTCCAAATGGTTGTTTCTCACATGATCGACTTCAACACCTTGATCGCATTGTTGAGACTCGCACAGGGTATTGATCCTTTCAGTTTTTTGTTGAAGACCCCGGATACCACCTGGCTCTTCCACATTTGAGAGTCTACCTATGGAAACAACTAGTTACATTTTTTCTATAGATATCCGGGTTGCGCATGGTGACAGTATTCAGATGTACCCCAGTTTTATACTCCCTCGAGTATACAATTACATATACTTCTCGGAGATGACTCACAGTCATTGAGTCCCTACAAATGTTGGACACCTTCAGTTTCAGCAGTTCATCAGATATTCCAGTGTATCAGTGATTGAGATTAGTCATGTTATGATCATGAGTACATCCCAAAATAATGTCCCCTCTGGACCATTATGATGTACCATAAGATTTTTTATGTATTTTTTAGGTCCCCCTTCTTGGGACTAATTGTTATGTATATGTCTTGATACGAGCATGGGTATGCCCGCCTCGTCCATTATCAGAGATTATTCCTCATTCTTATCAGAGATTATTCCTCATTCATATTGAGGCCATGTAATATTTTTTGTTTTTGCAGCTTACAAGGGTCGTGGATCCAGTCTCCAACCGGTCTCTTCTCTTCCCCAAACCCCCCAAAAAAGACAAAAGAACTATGATGTCTATTGGCCATACGATGAGCTCCTGCCCTCACACATCAGGGGGCAATCTGTTAACACCAAAAAAGTGCTCACTAGCTCATTTCCTTATTCACATGACCCATTTGTCCACTTTTTCACCATTTGAGCCTCTAAAGCCATCAAAAGGTCACCAAAAGAGCTTAATACACCCCTTTTTTCCACTCAAAATGAATATTTTTCCTCAAAAAGCATAAAAAAAACCTCAAAAAGGGTCCAAAATTCCCAAAAATATTAAAAAGGGAATAAAAATATTAAAAATATTCAAAAAAGGAAAAAGGAGGGAAAAAGTACCTAAACCATGTTGGTCAATACCATTGGTTTCCTCAAAACCATAATGGTATTCCCCACCACCAAAAACTATAAAAAGGTGGTAGGGGCTCCTCACTTTCCAGCCATCCATCATCCTATCCTCATGCTGTCAAAATCTCTCATGAGCTTTTGACCATTGTAGCAATCTTGGAGAAGAGACCATTGGAGCTTGGAGCTGCTCACCCTTGGAGCTACTCAACAATCTTCACCACTTGGAGGTATCACCATTGCAAGCACTTGCTTGCACCTATTCTTAATACAAAGTTATTTTTTATTTTATTTCTTGTTCTTGTTTTCAAATCTTTCCAAGTTTATTATGATATGCACATGCTAGTTTAGTTTTAGATTTAGATTTACAATTGTTTTTCCTTTCAATATTTGAAACTGCTATCACTTGTTGATAGGTGCCCATAGCACTAAGCTTGGTTGCAAAACCAAGCCAACACATACCACAACAATTCATTCGATCCCATTGTAATTATTACTTTTTATTTTAATTTACTTAATATTTTTTTATAATAGGTTTTGTTGGACATATAGTTAGGAGGGGTGGAGAAGCTAACTAGCCAAGTCAAAGGATATGAATCTTTTGTCTAACTTGGTGGTTATGCATATATATTTGACAATTCTAATCCCAATTTTGCACCAATCCTTCACACTAATAGAAATATAAACTAACCCACTTAAAGTTAGTTGTGCACCAAACCTTCCACTAAGACAAATATAAACTAGCCCCAACCCTCCAATATGACACTTGACACAATGGCAAAGAGTGTGCATGTCCAAATGCACACCCTCACCCCATCATCGACCCTCTCTAGAGTGACCCCACTACCAACCTTGCTAGAGTCATGGCTTTTTCAAAAGTAACATCGTTTTTCTCAAATTTGTTATTGGGAGATTTTATGTTTTCTACATGCATAAAAGTGAAGGGAAGTTGGGAAAATCTAAAGGTTATTGTGGTAAGTATGAGTGAAAAATAATTAGATTCCAACTTGCGATATTGTGGTGGTTAACAACACTATCTATAACAACATTGTGTGATAAATAGACAAAGAGGATTGTTGTTAGAAAGTCGGGAGAGTTTATGAGCTTTTATTTCACGCGAAAAGAACATAAAACATAAAGCTACAATAGAAATTTTTAATCTAATAACAAGTTTAAAAAATCACTGTTAAAAAATAAAAGAAGCAAATATAAATCACATTGTGTATAAGTAAAACAAACCTCAACTTAAAAGGTGATTTTTTTTTTTCAGAAACAAAGTTTCATAAGTCAATTTAATGTATGACTAAATCCATAGTAATTTAAATTAGAGTATTATTACTATTATTATTATTATGTGATTATTATTATAATAAAACTATCATTCAACATAGATTCAAGAAATTTAATGAAGAAGAAACATAAAAAAAATACAAAAAATAATTCATACAAATGAGAACGGGCTTGGGTGAATGTAGATCAATTAGGTTTTATATGAACAACTTGTTGATATCTTGACAAATTACCTTTATAAATTGAAGAATGAACACATTGCATTGAAATATGATATAGACAAGCTCATATGGAACAAGAACAATACAATGGGATTTTATTCTGTTAAATTAGGGTACAAGGTTTTGATGACTTCTGAGGGACATACACATATATGGTGGTGGTCTCAAATATGGAAGGTTAATGTAGTTTCCCTTTTTATAAATTTGGAAAAATTGGAAAAATTGCTCTTTTTGGCCAATTCGACCCTTAGAGTAGTTATGACTCCAATGCTCCCAAATGGCTCCAAATGCTTCCAAATTGGGTCTGAATGTATTTGAAAGGTATTAAGACATAAAAATGAGGATTATATATGTTTGGAAACTTTCAAAATACTTCTGCAACATTTATTTACAATCAAGAGAAAATAGGGAAATTTACTAGTCAATTCGAGGTTCAAAAGCCCCAAGGGTAGGGGACAAAAATGGATTTCCAAATGCAGTACAAAACTTCCAAATTTAAGAACAGAGACATGGAATTTTTAAAGGACTTCAATGGTCTCCCAAATGAATCATTAATCAGTTCCTAAAGAATGTTGCAACTCCCATAAATCAGAGGTTTGTGGACATGTCTTCACTTAGGGGGGAATGATATGAAACTTCACCATTTGCTATGAAATTCGAGATTTATGTTCCAAAGGATTATTTAATGTATATGAAACTTATTTAGGACATTAATGAATCTCCATAAATCATAAAAATCACAGATATTAACTGATACAAGTCGAAATAAAGCAACTTCAAGCTTTAATAACAATATATGAGGAAAATGGCACCATTTATACATTGTTTGGTATTTTGACATAGTTTCACTTGGTATTTCGACCTGAGGATATTCTGAGAAGAAAATACAGATTAAATATATTATATTACAAATAAATGGGGACAAAAGAACTCCCACGAAGAGATCAGCATCTCGCCAAGTGCGCCCTTCCTCCAATGTCACCTACCCAATTTTTGAGAATAATTATTTTCTACTATTATCCTTTTTTGCAAAAATACTTTGTGTGAAAATTATAATTACAAGTTTTGTAATTATGACCAATTGGGTCAAAGATGAATGTAATGACTCATTATTATTATTTAATAAATAAAAATGGGAGACAAACACTCAAGAAAGCTGTTACAAGAGTGTCCACTAGCCCACTAGGAGGAATGGAAGTTGTTGGAAGGATTGGGATAGATGGCAGCATTTGCACTCTACCATTAGCTGTTGGTATCGGACAACTCCCCCTAATTTTGTGGCATTTCCCCCTCTAGGTGGAGGGAGGTGAGTAGGTAGCTCACTGATGACCAGTTAATTAAAAAAAGACCTAGGCAGCCTATAAAGGGCAATTCAAATTGAGCAGGGAGCTCTTACAATGTTCTCTGTAGAAACATTCCTCATGCTCATCAGGTGATGGCTGAGAGATTCGAATAGGGGAGGCTGTGGAGAGTGCAAGTATAAGTCTGCAATGTTATGAGAAGCACATACCAGAGGTGTTGGTGCTGGTCCCATTGATTTCTAAGCTTGTAAGGTTGGATATATATTTTCTTGCTGCTGCAAGCAAAGACCCTAAGCTTCAAAACTTCCTTTCTCCTGGTGGATCAGTGGATAGGCTTGGGGGTCCTAAGTGTAGACAGCTTGGCTGCTTAGGAGCAGGTTGGGTGGAATAGGCTTCTTGAGTGATTTGTTCCTCCCATTACACTCAGGTTCTATTCTTTTGTGTTTCTTTTTCAATCATATGAATGCTCTCAGAAAATGGCTTAGTAATGTCATTAATGATCAATAGCAGTAAAATGTTAGATCCTAATTAATGTATATTTACTGAACTGATAAAATGACTCCTCTGCATTTTTCCCCATGCGTGGAGCTGCATCGTACTCCAGTACAGAGAGGTAGCATTAAATCTACCCAGTTAAAAGTGAAACCTAGCATGCATCTAAATATCTAAACCAAAAAGACCACCCATGCACAGACTTATGTTCCTCATGCATCTTATATTTTAGCAGCTGTAGATTAGATCCTTGCATGCAATGTTTTTACTGTTCAAATATGTATGCTGAACAACCTACCAGAAACTAGTCATGGTAATAGGTTCTTTTATGACTTCTGAAGGTGGACATTGTGTTAACAACTAGGGTTTACTAGTCTTTAATTATTTCTTCAAAGAAAACAATATCATGCATTTTATTTAACCATATTCCCACTTTTCTATTTTCTTATTGTTTTGAGAATCTTATCGATTTTATAGAAAATATTGTCTTCACTGTATTATCTTGTGCAGAAAGAAAGAAAGAAAAACATTGTGGTATTCTATCATTTCATCAAAGGTCCAAACTAGACGAATATGGGAATATAGAATTATAATAGACAAATTGTTGTACTAATAGGCAAATTAAACTATCAGAGAAGAATTCTATTTCCAAATGCATCAAAATTTTCAATCATTTCATCATATAAATAAAGAACATAATCAATAATTGGATTCATGACGTGTCGCCGACACGATACGCCATCAGAAGACAAAAAGACACAGCAGTTAAATTGTTTCCTACCAAGCGTCATATTTTTAATTACTGCTTTATTAATTATTATTATTTCCGCAATTTACAAATATTAGCTTTTTATGGCAATTTAAAAAATTTAAATTTTTATGAAAATATCGAGATGTTACATCCAAGAGCCAAATTATGAAGAGAAAAGTGAGAAAGGTGTGGAAACAATTTAAAGAAGAGAATGTCACGAGCATCCCTGTAGCTTAAACATAAAACAAATGACTCCATTGTAGGTCCAAATTAAAGGTCTGAATGGCCTCTCCAATTTCCAATTAGGATGGGAATCGTTCACCCTCAAAATTGGTACTGGGAGATAATAGTCTTAATATTCTTTTTCCTTAGAATATGAGGAATCTTCTTTATGTTTGCAAAATCTAGGGGTCATATTAGCCTGTTGGAATATTCACACCATCATTTTTGTATTTTGCATGCATGCATGAAAATATGCATGCTGCATGCATTTGCATGCATCTAGTCATCATCATGGTTGTCTCCCCAACACCTAGAGCTTGCTTCTAGCTCTCCAGAGCCTGTCTTTATCCCTCATTTGGCCTCCTACCTACCTAATGCACCCTTATTGACTATTCTGCATGACAAGTGCGCCTTTCTCACCTACCACTCTCAGTTAGGGCGCCTTATCTCACCTACCGGGAGTTATCACTCAGTTAGTGCATTGATTGAGCAGTTATTCCACTGATTGCTCATGCCGACTACTTGTAGCTTCTAGTTATCTAGTTCTGGAGTTCCACTTGACTATTTGACAGCCTCATGCGCCCTCCTTGGAGTCTCCATTCCCTGATTTATGCCGATATGGTTCTGTTAGACTCAGTTAGACACACTTGACTAACTATTACCATTTATGACCGATACTGCTGACTGGACAATGTCTCCATTGTTATCCAAGCTATAATTTGAGCTAGACAGCCTCATGCGCCCTCCTTCGAGTCTCCATTCCCTGATGTATGCCTAGATGGTTCTGTTAGACTCAATTGGACACACTTGACTGACTCTTACCATTTATGACTGATACTACTAACTGGATGATGTCTCCATAGTTATCCATGCTAGACTTTGAGTTCATAGATTCGAATGACCTACTTGGCTAATTCGAATCCTATGTATTGCTTCTTTGCAGTCCATTGTAACCATTCACTACATTTTTATTCATTGTATAATACTGATATTTTGTCTATTATTCTGTGTTTATGAGTGATCATCTAGTGTCTCCTTCTCTTCTTCTTTGAAACATACTTGAGAGTTTGATTTTGAGTTGCTACAGTTTCTAGATCTCTTTCAGATTCTCACATGGTATCAGAGCAGGAAGCAGCTATTCAAATTGCAGCCATTGCAGCAGTTGCAACATTTCTTTGAGTAGATATCTTTTCACTTGTGCACCAGAAGCCTCTGAGTTTCCACAGCAAATCCTGGTGCTATTACTTGAATTCATTGGAGAAATCCAGTGAGGTCTAGCCAGGTGTGAAGGACTTAGTCTATGTGCCAAGTGTCCTTAAGGTAGTGTTAATTGGAAGTGTAGCATTCTCCATCAGCACAACTCTTCTTGTTTTGCAGGTTTATTCACCCATTCAAAATCTTCTTCAACATTCAACTTTCTCTGTTTAGATGGATCTAAAGCTTACATCTTCCAACTATGTTGAGTGGAAATCCCATATGGCTCTCTATATGAGATCCATGAGCTTCACCCGAATACTCAACGGAACGGTGGTAGAACCTCTCAGTGCAGTTGAAAAGTCCAAGTACTTGGATAGGCTTGATAAAGCAATTGACCTCCTCCTTCTCTCAATTTCTGAAGATCTACACTTCCATGCCATCGATCTTACATCTACTAAAGAGGTTTGGGACAAGCTCGAATCTCTTTTTGGACCGAAAGATGATATGAAAGTTCACAAATTGGAGACAGTGAGTTCAGAGAGCTTCGAGACAATCAATGCCTTCCCCATGTTCCAAAGCTTGATATCACCGTTGAAAAGATGTGAGATAGTGAAAGAAGACGAAGTACAAGATCTGGTCTCAGTTGTTCCACCTTCCTATCTGATTTCTGAGCAAAAGATATCGGCTACTACTCTAGAAGTTGATTAAGAGATCTTTGAAATCTCTACTTCCTGTGAGCTTGCTGATGTGCGAAATAATGATCTATTGAGCATCTTGGAAGATTTGGGAGGAAATGCATTCTCCCTCCTTGATAAAAATCTTTCTATGGAATCCTACTTGGTCATTGGCACATGCTTTCAGAACTTCACCGAAGATATAAGACTCTACCATTCGCTTGGATTCAAGTCTCATGCATATCCTTGTGATTTTTATTTTGATCTCACCACTATTGGTTCAAAGAAGATCATAAAAAACCATCCCCAAAATCTTGGATCTGATTTGAAGTTCAAGCCATCACCATTATATGGTTCATTTGGTTCTTATCTCACCCCTACTGGTCCAAAGGAGATATCAAAGAACTATATACACTTTCATGGAATTGATGCACCTGTTGATGTGCAAGATGATGACCTACTAAGTATTTTGAAGGAAAAATCAGATTTGGAAGGTAATGCATTCGCTCTCCCTTATCATATGCTTTCTTTGGATTCCTATTTGGTCATTGGCACATGTTTTCAGAGTTTCACTGACGATGGAAGACTCTATCATTTGCTTGGGTTCATGACTCATGCACCTTTTTGGGATTTTGGTTTTGATTTCACCCCTGTTCGTTCAAAAGAGATCATGAGAAACCATCTTCCAAGTCTTGGATCTGATTTGCTTGCATCCATTATTGGAGATCTCAAGCACATGTTTTTGCAGCATGATATAATTCTTCCCAAGAGGAAGATAAATCTTTTCAAGAGAATGCTAGATCCAGATCCACAAGAACCTGAAGATCTAGCACCTATTGGTTCATGGGCCACCACCACTGTTGCATCCACCAGTGATCTTGTTGAAGATTCACTATCATCATGTCATAGTTTCTTTGGTGATAATCACACCTATGTCGATTCAAAGGAGATATCAAAGAACTATCTGCACATTCATGGTTTTGATTCTACCTCAGTTGGTTCGAATCACATGCTTCACGATGATCTTCATATTATGTTTTTGCAGCATGATCCACTTCTTCCTGAAAAGAAGATACCTCCTTCCTTGATTGATGATCAAGAGAGAGATGCATCATCACATGAGATTTCCGATTCAGAATCTGAAGATGGAGATGATGATGATGGAATGCTAGATCTAGATCCACAAGAACCTGAAGGTCTAGCAACTAGTGATGAAGATGAGTGAATGGGAGATCCAGATCCACAAGAACCTGAAGATATCTCACCTGATATTCCTCCTCTTTCTCGATGGGCATCCACTACACTCTGATCTACCAGTGATTTGGTTGGTGATCCACATGATCATAGAAGAACCATATCATATTTCAGGATGGAAGGTTTCATCCTTCTCACATTGCTGATCCATTTTCAGATTGATCGAGCCTTCTTCGGAAAAGAAGGACAATTACCTCCTTCAGGGGTGAGTGATGACATGCTACATTAGCATTCTTCAGTCTAGTTTGAGGGAGGGATTTCTTCTCGCTGGGTTTTCCCTCTTTCCTCACTTAGTTTATTTAGATTTATTGTACGGGGTGACCTTTGGTCTTAGTCACCAGGGCCCTATTTTTCAGATTTCAGTTTTATATCATAGTATAGCTTGAGGGGGGGTGTTGGAATATTCACACCATCATTTTTTTATTTTGCATGTTGCATGCATTTTCATGCCACTGCATGCATCCAATCATCATCATGGTTGTCTCCCCAGCACCTAGAGATTGATTCTATCTCTCTAGAGCCTGTCTTTAGCCCTCATTTGGCCTCCTAACTACCTAATGTGCCCTTATTGACTGTTCTGCATGACAAGTGTGCCTTTCTCACCTACCACACTCAGTTAGTGCTCCCTTCTCACCTTCCACTCTTAGTTAGGGAACCTTATCTCACCTACCGAGACTTATCACTCAGTTAGTGCATTGATTGAGCAATTCTTCCACTGATTGCTCATGCTGACTGCTTGTAGCTTCTAGTTATCTAGTTCTGGAGTTCCACTTGACTATTTGACAGCCTCATGCGCCATCCTTGGAGTCTCCATTCCCTGATTTATGCCTAGATGGTTCTGTTAGACTCAATTAGACACACTTGACTGACTATTACCATTTATGACTGATACTCCTGACTGGATGATGTCTCCATTGTTATCCAAGCTAGACTTTGAGCTAGACAACCTCATGCGCCCTCCTTGGAGTCTCCATTCCCTGATTTATGCCTAGATAGTTCTGTTAGAATCAGTTGGACACACTTGACTGACTCTTACCATTTATGAATGATACTACTATCTAGATGATGTCTCCATAGTTATCCATGCTATACTATGAGTTCATAGATTCAAATGACCTACTTGGCTAATTCGAATCCTATATATTGCTGCTTTGCGGTCCATTGTAACCATTCACTACATTCTTATTCATTGTATAATACTGATATTCTGTCTATTATTATGTGTTTATGAGTGATAATCTAGTGTCTCCTTCTCTTCTTCTTTGCAACATACTTGAGAGTTTGATTGTGAGTTGCTACAGTTGCTAGATATCTTGCAGACCCCTCTGAAATGCTTTCTCGGCCTGCCATTTCTTATAAGATTCTTCTTTGAAAATATTGATAAGGTGGAGTTTTTCTAGGTTTAGGTACTCTTCATTAGAGATTCTTAAAGCTCAAGAGGCCAAGGTGTTGATAACTCCAAATTTTTTAGAAGGATGATTGTGAGAGTCAACATGAAGGTAAAATTCAGTATGGGTCTTTCTATGGTAAGCTTGAAGAGCAAGGGAACCATCTAGTTTTTTGGAGATGAGAATGTTTAGGAACGAAAAAAGTTATTGTATTTTAATTCCATAGTGAATTGAATATGATTAAATTGCTTGTTTAAATGATCCACAAACTTATTGAGCTTTTCCTTGCCGTGTGGCCAAACCACATTGGTGTTGTCAACATATTTGACCCAAAGTCCAGGTTTCCAAGGAGATGAGTAGAGGGATAATAAAAATAAAAATAAGCAATTATACATTAATAAAAATTAAATATCAACAACTAAATTAAATGTGTAATATATATATATATATATATATATATATATATTCTTAACTGCTTTTTTCTTAGAATCTAAAGAATCTTCTTTATGTTTGCAAGATCTAGGGGTCATATTAGCCTTGTGAAATGCTTTCTCAACATGCCATTTCTTATAACATTTTTCTTTGAAAATATTGATAAGGTGGAGTTTTTCTTGGTTTAGGTACTCTTCATTAGAGATTCTTAAAGCTTGAGAGGTCATGGTGTTGATAACTCCAACTTTTTGAGAAGGATGGTTGTGAGAGTCAAGATGAAGGTAAACCTAAGTATGGATATTTTTATGGTAAACTTGAAGAGCAAGGGAACCCTCTGGTTTTTCGGAGATGAGAACGTCTACGAACGGAATAAAGTTATTATCTTTTAATTCCATAGTGAATTGGATATGATTAGATTGTATGCTTAAATGATCCACAAACTTATTGAGCTTTTTCTTGTTGTGTGTCCAAATCAAATTGGTGTTGTCAACATATTTGACCCAAAGGTCAAGTTTCCAAGGAGATGAGTAGAGGGCTCATATAAAATAAAATAAAATTATATATTAATAAAAAATAAATATCAACAATTAAATTAAATGTGTAATATATATATTTATATTTAAAATCTAGTATCCATGGGGATTTGCATGTGTGAACTTCTATTTACAACTTCTTATCTCATTTACTCATTACTAATTGCTCTACCCCCATGGGCACACACACACACACACATATATATTTTCAAATTTATTAAATATGGGAAGGGAGTTGTATGATCATTTGTTTACAGTTTCAAAATGTTTGAATTCAAAGAAATTTGATCTTTCCATCCTTTTAATAAATTTCAGATTTTTATAAAATCTAGTTAATACTTCTATTAGTAATAATTTTTATTTTATAGATAGTCATAATATCAAGTTTGCGACCAACCCGAAGGAAACCCATATCACATGTTAAACAAAATTTTGGCACTTTCAGTTCTATCTACTGAATTAAATCTATAGACATTTTTGAGATTAAACCTATATAAAGTTTTTATGTTTTGAGCATATCCACATGATAATAAAAAAAAATGGACTTGAAGAACCTAGTGTTTATCTGTAGCATAGTCTTCAAGAGGGTGGTTATTTGGATTCTTCTTTTCACGAGTACTTGGAGGTTCCTCGAGGGAAAACTCTATCCCTGCAGTTTCCTTGTAGATGACATCCAACTTGCTCTCTATTCTTCTATTCTAGGCCTAGATTTTATCGTTTTTCTCCATAAATTCCTCCATTAGTAATACTAATTCATTGTGTTTATATTTTCTGTCTAGTAGAACCTTGCTTAGCAAGGTTTTAATCTTCCAATATAAGGCAATAGTCTTGAAGCGTTTTATCTCTCGGGCTCTAGTATTCCCATCATTCGGGACAAAGGCACCCATATTTTCTTACATCCCTGTGTTCTGAGTACAATCACGCTCATTTTTTATCCATTCCTCATTCTCTATTATCTCTCTTTGAATGCAGACAAGGGTTAGGTGAAAATAGGAGGTTTTTAGTTCAACAAGTTCCTTTTGGACCCAAAGCTCACTAGTTGTTCCTTTTCCTTTGCGAAGGTCTCGGGATTGAGTGAATCTAGCCATATTCACAAGAGGGGAGGCACGCTGCAAGGGGGTTTTAGAAGCAATAATTTAAGAGGATACAAGTTAGAGGTTGAAATTCGATTGGAAGGGAGACTAAGGATTGCACCAATGAGAGGATTGTTGCATTACTTAGTGTGTATGGCTAAAAAATATTAGGGGAGAGGATGAATATGAGTTTGAACAAAGGCACACATAGAGAGTTAAATCATTCTTTACAGAGCCATAAATCAATGCTATTTGAAATTGAACATGAAATGTAACAAAGTTCAGTAAATTGAGATCAACCTGATTAATATTTGCTTGCATCATGGTTTCTTGTGTCATGGTTTTGCTGAAGCCCTTGGTCTCCATTATCATCCCCATTAACGCTAAATTGATATTTATATTGAACCAATGATAACGATTTTTAATCTCCCCGTATATACGAGCTTCTGGCATTATTACCTATGAAAACCTATGTCAACTCCAATTAACCCATGTGTGAACCCCATTAATGTTGAATTGATATTCTTATTGGCCCAACGATGGCGATTGTTAATCTCCCCACAACTACAAGCTTCTGGCATAATTAGCTCTGCAAATTTTCGTAGGACCAAGCTAAACCCATGCTTGAGCCTCAATAATGCTAAATTGATAATCCTATCGATGCCATGATGACAATTGTTAATCTCCAGATAGCTATGATATTTTGGCATAATTACTTTTGCAAACCTTTGTTGAACATAATAGAACTCACAAGTGAACCTCAATTGCTTATAGTGGTGATAGATCCTGCAACTAGGTGGTATCATCATTGAAGTGATAAGAGGTGGTGAGCACTACCAGAGGATCGACATGTGTCTTGCTAGATGTCCCCTTGGCAAGGTGCGTCCCTGTCTTCTCATGCACATGGCTCGTGGACACCTAATTCGAGGTTTAAAAAATTTAAGATCAACATACATATATATTGAGATTTAATTTATTATAAAACTATTTATACTTTTTAGACAATAATAAGTATATTTTATATTATAAAAGAATGTGTCCTAGCATAGTTAAATATGTAACACAAAATTTTAAAAACTAACACCCATCAAGCAAATATAAACCTAGACAAATTCAAAACTTTTGTAAAATGCTAAATTATTGTAAAATAAGCACTACCTTACAAAGTGAAAACTGAAAACATGACACACACATGCATAACAGTTCAAATATAACTTATAAGTAAAAGCTCTATTCTAATTAGCTCTGCAAATTTTCATAGGACCGAGCTAAACCCATGCTTGAGCCTCAATAATGCTAAATTGATAATCCTATCGATGCCATGATGACAATTGTTAATCTCCCGATAGCTATGATATTTTGGCATAATTACTTTTGCAAACCTCTGTTGAACATAATTGAACTCACAAGTGAACCTCAATTGCTTATAGTGGCGATAGATCTTGCAACTAGGTGGTAACATCATTGAAGTGTTAAGAGGTGGTGAGCACTACCAGAGGATCGACATGTGTCTTGCTAGATGTCCCCTTGGCAAGGTGTGTCCTTGTCTTCTCATGCACATGGCTCGTGGACACCTAATTCGAGGTTTAATAAATTTAAGATTAACATACATATATATTGAGATTTAATTTATTATAAAACTATTTATACTTTTTAGACAATAATAAGTATATTTTATATTATAAAAGAATGTGTCCTAGCATAGTTAAATATGTAACACAAAATTTTAAAAACTAACAACCATCAAGCAAATATAAACCTAGCCAAATTCAAAACTTTTGCAAAATGCTAAATTATTGTAAAATAAGCACTACCTTACAAAGTGAAAACTGAAAACATGACACACACATGCATAATAGTTCAAATATAACTTAGAAGTAAAAGCTCTATTCTAAAGAACAATCATGTTCAGCATCACGTGAGCTTCTTTTACTTCTTCTAGAAGTGCCACTTGGGGTTGTCTTCTTTAATGTTGTTGGAGGCTTCCAACCGACTGTTGCCCATAAACAAAATCTTTTTCTTCCCTAAAAGAGTTTAATTCATCGACCATTCTCTAGACATATACACCAAGAGGATGCATATGTAACAAAAATAGAGCATACAGCTGCGGGAGTGGAATCTGTTGCTTATCCTATTACAGGTGAAAACCCTTTGAACCCATAGATTGTAAAACCAACTAGATATGCCAGGCTTAATACATTACTAAGGATCCCGATTTCAATGCAAATGTGCTCCAACATTTAGCGCAGGAGTTGCATGAGCAACATCTTTAGCAAGATTAGTTTCAGGAAAAGTTGAGGCAAGATATGTTGAAACATATGAGCCAGCAGTCACAATCCCAACAATCTATTGTATGGGCTAAAATCTATAGGATTTGTATCTTTTTCAACGAGTTTGGCGGGAATCAAACAACACAATTTGTCGCTGAAATTGGATCAACCCATCAATGTTCCTACGTCTGTACCACTTAGTCCACTTGTTTAAAATGGACACAAAAATCTCCATTAAACATCTGGATGGCTTATTTATGGATGCTTGGTCTGGACTCTAGAATATTATTTTCAAACTTAGAAGAATAGTATAGACGAACAAAATATTATGGTTGTAGAAGTACATATGGGCGAACAAGCTCTTACATTGTGCCAAACCAGTGTTCATGTGTCAGTATATTATAATAAAACCGCTATTACACAATGGCATGACTAGATAGCTATGAACATGTGTTCATGTGTCAACCCAATGTTCATGTGTGGGTATGTTCATAGGGCATGAGTCAGTTGTCCCACTGTTAACTGTCAACAAAATCTTGTTGGTTGTTGTTCTACAAAAGATACTGTATGAGAGTAAGATGGTGCAAATGATAGAAATTCCTCCCAATAGAAATGCATTTTGAAAGAGTCTGCGGAGAGAGAATAATGTTTGACATGACGCTGTGTACGACAACTATATGTTCAACATGCTTTGTCTATTTTACATTTGGATAATTTTAGAATTGAAGCATTGCATGTAATAGGTTTGTATGTTCCTATGATATGGGTCTCTGATCCTTATGGATTATCTGGAAAAATACGATCGATCGATAAACACAGGTAACTGAAGGTGGAAAAGTACAACCAATGGATAAGCACTGGTAATTGAAGGTGGAAAAATACAACCAGGCGATTAGCACGGGTAGCTGAAGGTTTTGATCCTTTTATTCTATGAAAAATAACTTCTCATCATATTTGCAGCGGGTATATTGGAAGGTCTATTCCATGTCAAAGGATTATCGCATAGGGAATATTGAAACGACCACATCCAACAATGTTATCGCTGTGTTTTTTTCAACATTCATTGTTGTTGGAACCATATGGTATGGCTA
Organism: Larix kaempferi; assembly: GCA_027924585.1. Taxonomy (NCBI): domain Eukaryota; kingdom Viridiplantae; phylum Streptophyta; class Pinopsida; order Pinales; family Pinaceae; genus Larix; species Larix kaempferi. Next base: position 2,924,234 of record BSBM01000451.1, on the reverse strand, counting down.
TACAACTACTTCGATCGAACTCGTTACTCAGCAGCATGTCAGCTAGTTTTAGTTTAACCAGGAGCATATAAGAGTATAAAACTTGGAAAATTGTTTAGCATCTCATATTTATGTTATTTTTTTAATTATTAAAAATGATTAAAATTGAATTAGAATTTAAATAATTAAATTTATTATTCATTACAGGTATGAGGTCAAATTACAACTTGTTGAGTATATGGCTTTATGCATAGGTTTAAGATGAGCTGCTATTTGATTAGGCTTAAGCTTATCTTTCTTGGACACAAATAAAGATATTAGACCACCAGTGTGGGGTTGGCCCTAGTTAGGTCATGTGGTTGGGTTATTAGGCTTCTTTAGGAAGTCGGCCCCAGTGATTTATTGGCAGGTCAAGTCAGTGTATAAATAGAGGGTGTGCCTCTCTCATTGTATTCATTCACTCACTTCTCAAGCTCGCATAGATAAGAGAGAAAGTGGCACACATGTGGAGGAGGAGGAGTATCTGCTAGAGACATCTCTTTGGGTTTGATCCTTGTGATCTTGTATTGGGACTTATTCTATCTCTAAGGAAGTTGCAGGGTTTTTCACCTTCTTGGTTTTCCCCGGTGAAACTCTGTGTCTCTTGTGTGCTTGCATTATTGTGTCTATGATTGATATGATGTAGATATACTGTACATGTTATTCTCTTAGTGATCCTGAATGATAATGGAATGAAATTATCAAAAGCAATTAACATGGTATCAGAGCTGACCTAAAAAGAAGGCATTGTGCAGCTGCGGAAGCTAGGGCTTCTTAATTTTTGGGTTTCTATCCACAGATCATCAAAGGCATGAGGCTAGATTAACTCTCCTAGCAAGGGTTCATCTAGATTAACTCTCCTAGCAAGGGTTCATCTTTTTGTCGAGACAGAATTTAATTCTGAGCATTTTCAGTTTTTGGCCCATCACTACTGCAGGAAATTACGGTTTCAGAGAAAGTTGGAATTTTTGGAATCTAAATCTATGGATGGATACTCCTTAGAAAAATAAAAATTTAGAGACCAAGATCGAAATTTTTGGTTGGGCAGAAGGTCGAGCTTGATAAAACCCTAGATCGAGATTTTGATCGAAAAAATGGAAAATTAGGGTTTCTGCAAAAGTTGGAATTTTTGAAATCTAAGACCACGGTTGGAAGCTCCTCTGAAAAACCAAATTTTAGAGCTTTGGATCAAACTTTTTGGTTGGGTGAAGCTCCGGGAAAATCAAACCCTAGTTTGGGGTCCTCTCTAGTGAATCCAGCAGTTTCAAAAGCATTTTTGAGGGGTGAAATTTTGTAGTTTTCAAATTTGGAGTATACCAGCTTGACCAGCTCAGCAAGGTGCATCTTTCTATCCTTTCAGAAGTTTGAAATTCAAATTTTGATTTTTTAGGGTTTCTCTGAGAAACCCTAATCCAGCTCCAGATCCAGTTTTTAGCAAATTAAGTGGTAAGACCTAATAAATTTTCTATTTCCACTTGAAGTACTCTTTAAGATGTCTCACCATATCAAGCTTGAGGATAATATTGAAGGGGATGATAACTTCCGAGAATGGAAGTATATGATTGGGTTAATCCTAGAAGAGAATGAGTTGGACACTTACATAAGTGAAGAGGTTCCAGTTCTAGAGGGAGAAGAGGCTAATGCCTTACACAAGAAGAACCTAGTCAAGGCTAAGAGAATCATTGTCGATTATTTAAAGGACCATCTCATTCCCCATGTATATTCCCTAAAGACACCTAAGGAGATGTTTGACTCCTTGACCAAGTTGTTTGAAGGAAAGAACATAAATTGGAAGATGACTTTGCAGAACCAATTGAAAGGGGTAAAGATCCAGAATGGAGAGACCATTCAATCATACTTTTCTAAGGTCTCTCAAATCAAGGAACAACTTGAAGTAGTGGAGAATGGAGAAATTTTAATGACCACATTGAATGGCCTACCTAGGTCATGGGACTCCTTCATCCAAGGAATCTATGCAAGAAAGAAATTGATCTCCTTCAATAGACTGTGGGAGGAATGTTCACAAGAAGAAGCTAGGCTTGTGGCCCGAGAAGAAAATATGGGGAATGAAGATCAAGCTCTCACAGCACATACCAAGAAGAGTAAGTTCAAAAGAGAGCCATCTCGCCACAAGTAGGTATGACTTACAGGTATGTTTTGAAATTTGTTCATGATTATATGTTTGTCTTCATTAAGGTTAGTACAATCTTGATTAAATTTAGACTTGTCTTATCACCTTAGTAAAAGGTATGAATGCATGTTAATGATAGAAGACATTCATTGATTAAGGTTATGACACTTATGATTGTACTATAGAAGACATTCATTGATTAAGGTTATGACACTTATGATTGTACTATAGAAGACATTCATTGATTAAGGTTATGACACTTATGATTGTACTAACGCACTATGATGTTGTATGAGGTTGATGTTGTCCGCTAACATGAAAGGTACATCAAGAAAGTCAAATCAAGTTCTAGTTCAAGAACATATGACCATAATGACATGAAGACAAAGACTCATCCACAGTCATGAATCACATAGAAGCTCTACTTACGAGGTATGTATAATTTGGTTCCACAATGCTTAACCTATGAGATATGCAGGTTACTAGCACAAGTCATTGAAGAGAACAAGAAGACATTATGCAGGTATGTTAGACATAACTAGCTAACATGATACTCCAGGTATGTTTTCCTATATCAAGTTAGGACCCTACCTTGTGGTAGGATCTATTATATAAGTATACTTGGCATGATTGATAATGATTATTCTTGAAGTTAGAAGTTTAAGTAATCAAGGGTTTATGCATATTATGTTTCTTACTTTGATTAATGATATGACTAACCAGAAGAGTCCTATGGTCAAATAATAATATGCATGAGTAAAAGAAGTCCTCCTTGTAACCTTGAATACTAACACTTATTATCTATGTATGAAATGATCATGACCATACATTCTTAAGATTATAATATTTTGATAGTATTGAGATTATACTAATGAATGTATGTTTATGTATGAGATCTTGAGGATGACACTATGGTGACACTAGTGCACACTTAAGCATGCATAATGGTCCTGGAAAAATATAAGTTCAAGGACAGATAATCCAGGAAGCAAAGATCAAGAAAGAGCACACTCCAGTAGTTCCTGCATCAAGCAAAGATTGAGAGGGAGTCCACCCAACAAGCAAACGAAGATAAGTATTTGAATTGTCATTTCTTAGTACTTAAATGATGTTGTTCAATCATGCACATACTTATGTTTCTAAATTTAGGATGTGTATTATGCATTTTAGAGAAAAAAAAATTGCATTAATGAACAAGATACTACTAATATAGTAATGGGTAAGTGACCTATGGTACTGTACAACATCCCATTGCTACTTATCTAGAATGAAACCTCTTTTCTAACATGTTGGGAGTTGTGCACACTCTTAACAAATGTTTTGGTAGAGATGGAAGGCATATAGAAAGTTACTGTGTGAATACGAGATATGGATAAATGTTGTATTGAAGCATTGGCTAAGATAATTACATGACTATATGACATATGTTTTTATGTATAAGATATTGTTATGAAAACTATGAGAAGTTTCTAATCATGCAATTGAATTTGACTTGTAGGAAAGATCGCATACAAGCACCTACAAAAGAAGGACTACAACATTTTGTTCCAGCAATGAAGCTATCTATTGAAGATATTGAAGAATCTGAAGTTCCCAGGATCCGGGATGAAGTGATGGAAGAATGCCATGATCAAGCAGTACTAGTCGATCATGAAGAATGATGTTTGGGATGTGGTCCCAAGACCTGAAGGGAAGTCTGTTGTGACTTCCAAGTGGATCTATAAGATCAAGCATGTTGCAGATGGTAGCATAGAGAAATACAAAGCGAGGTTTGTAGCTCGTGGATTCTCCCAGAAAGAGGGAATAGACTATGAAGAGACCTTTGCTCCTATAGCCAGATACACTTCCATCAAAACGGTACTTTCTCTGGCTACAGTGATGAAGTGGAAGATACACTAGATGCATGTCAAGACAGCTTTCTTGAATGGTGTATTCGAAGAGGAGGTGTACGTGGAGCAGCCACTCAGTTTTGAGACACATGATAGGGAGTCATATGTGTGCAAGCTAAAGAAATCCTTGTATGGCTTGAAGCAAGCTCCTAGGACTTGGTACGGGAGGATAGACAGCTTTCTATCCAGTTTGGGATTTACCAAGAGTAAAGCGGATTCCAACCTTTACTACAAGGTTAAGGAAGGAAATCCAGTGATACTACTATTGTATGTGGATGACCTGTTTATTATAGGTGAGGATAGATTGATTGCCGACATGAAGAGGAAGCTTGCTGCCGAGTTTGAGATGAAGGACTTGGGGATGATGCATTAATTTCTAGGCATGGAGGTGTGGTAGAGTGTAGATGGAATCTTCCTTGGACAAGGGAAGTATGCAGTAGAGATCCTGAAGCGGTTCGGTATGATGGACTGCAAGGCCATGGCCACACCTATGGCATCGAACCTGAAGCTTCTGTGTGATGCTTCATATGATTCAGTTGATGTCATAGTGTATCGTCAGATGATTGGGTCCTTGATGTACCTGATGAACACGAGACCAGATATTTTCTTTGTGGTGAACACATTGATCCAGTTCCTGATGGATCCCAGAGGTGTTCACTTGGTTGTTGTAAAGCATATTCTGAGTTACCTAAAGGGTACAATTGACTATGGGATCAAGTATGATGCGAATCAAAAGTTTAACCTAGAGGGTTATGTTGATTCAGATTGGGCAGGTAGTGCTATAGATAGGAAGAGCACTTCTGGGTGTTGCTTCAGTATGGGATCAGGTGTGATCTCTTGGTTTAGCAGGAAGCATTCCTGCGTAGCACTGAGTACAGCCGAAGCAGAGTATGTCGCAGCTTGTTTGGCCAGTTGTGAGGTAGTATGGCTTAGGAATCTACTGTCTGAGTTATTTGATCTCCCATTGGATGCTACCTGTATCTTCTGTGACAACCAGAGTTGTGTGAAGTTGTCTGAGAACCCGATGTTCCATGACAGGTCAAAGCATATTGAGATCAAATATCACTATATCAGGGATATGGTGCAGAGAGGAGCAGTGAAGCTCCTATATGTTGCGACGGATGAGCAGGTTGTAGATGTGTTGATGAAACCACTAGCCAGAGTGAAGTTTGAGTACTTCAAAGAGAAGCTTGGTGTTCTTCAGATTGAAGACACTTCGAGAAAGAAGTGATGGGACACATTTGCAGGAGCCATTCCAAGCATGGCAATAGGAGGATCCTTCCCATGGCTGTGGATGTAAGCACTATGCGATGAGAATCAGGATGATGCTCGAGTTAATACTTTGTATATGCATCATTTGGATGCTTTGTATGATCAGTTGGATCATGTATTTGTATATGCATTAGTTGGATGCTTTGTATGATTAGTTGGATCATGTATTTGTATATGCATCAGTCGAATGCTTTGTATGATCAATTGGATCATGTATGATGACATGCATTAGGACGATGCAGTGATGATGATCAGGATGATCATGTGTGATGAGTATCAGTATGATACTCTGGTTGATATGCATCAGGACAATGCTGTGACGATGATCAGGATGATTATGCATGATGAGTATCAGGATTATACTCTAGATGATATGCATCAGGACAATGCTATGATGATGATCAAGATGATCATGTGATGATGTACATCAGGATGATATATGGTGAGTATCAGGTTGATACTCTGTGGCTGTGGATAGGTTGTGCATATGAGCATATAATATTTCCCTGGGAGATCTTGTCGGTCATGCTTAGGCACATAAAGGATATTGGGATACTCTTTCGAGGTTTTGCTCTGGGAGGACATGTAATATTTCCCTGGGATATCTTTCCGATCATGCTGTGGAACATAAAGGATCCTGGGATACTCTTTCGAGGTTTTTTCCTATGGCATATAATATTGCCCTAGGAGATTCGATAGGTTAAGCAGTATGCTCATAATCAATCCTGTGATTCTCTTTCGAGGTTTTTCCATGACCACATGTAATATTTCCCTGGGAGATCTTGTTGGTCATGCTTCGGCACATAAAGGATCTTGGGTTACTCTTTCAAGGTTTTGTGGTGACCACGTGTAAGTTGACCTAGGAGATCTTGCTGGTCGTGCTTCGGCACATAAAGGATCCTGAGATACTCTTTCGAGGCTTTGTGGTGGAGGTCACATGTAAATTGACCTAGGATATCTTGTCGGTCGTGCTTCGGCGCATAAAGGATCCTGGGATACTCTTTCGAGGTATTGTGACACACGTAATAAGTCCTGAGGATTCCACAGTATGGCCAGTGATGATGAACACCTCCAGGAGGCTAGGCCTACATCCAACATGAAAAAGGGTTGGCTCTGTAGAACTTCCTATGATGAGAATAATTATGAGATAGCCCAGTGATCGAGATGTCGAGTACAACAGCAGTGATGATGATGATGCTCTGTGATCCAGCTCCAGAATTGAAGACTTGCGCCAATATGTATTGATGACCTGTGTCCAGAATACCTTCCTAGTTAAGAGGGAGTGTTGATGTATTTGTAACTTCGGAAGATATTATTCTATGTATTACATTTGTACTTTATTTTATATCCAATAGAGATGTTATATTCCTCTGATCGGAAGTGTCGTCATTTGTATTTGCAAGTGTCGCAAGTTACATTGTAAGTGTCGTCATTTGTATTGATGGGTTATTAGACCACCAGTGTGGGGTCGGCCCTAGTTAGGTCATGTGGTTGGGTTATTAGGCTTCTTTAGGAAGTCAGCCCCAGTGATTTATTGGTGGGTCAAGTCATTATATAAATAGAGGGTGTGCCTCTCTCATTGTATTCATTCACTCACTTCTCAAGCTCGCATAACTAAGAGAGAAAGTGGCGCACATGTGGAGGAGGAGGAGTATCTACTAGAGACATCTCTTTGGGTTTGATCCTTGTGATATTGTATTGGGGCTTATTCTATCTCTGAGGAAGTTGCGGGGTTTTTCACCTTCTTTGTTTTCCCCGGTAAAACTCGGTGTCTCTTGTGTGCTTGCATTATTGTGTCTATGATTGATATGCTGTAGATATGTTGTACATGTTATTCTCTTAGTGATCCTGAATTATAATGGAATGAAATTATCAAAAAAAAATTAACAGAACCAATAATCAAGTTGAGCTCCTAAGACTTTTAACTCTCTTGAGGTTGGTGTTGCTAGCAATATTTCTTATCCATGGATGTTTAGAGACTCTACTTTGGTTGTTAAATGGATGAACAATAAACATTCCATATATGACATCTTGATTCACTCTAAAAAAATGGTTTGGCATTAGGGATATATGGATACAATTAAGGGATTCTATCTCAAAATTTACTTTTGACAAGTACTTAATTCTTTTTTGTACATTGAAATTTACAACTCTTTTAAGGTTGCTATCATTCCAAAGGCTATAAGGCTTGCTATCAATTTTTTGTTATCAAACTGTTTGAATTTCAAAAAAATATTGGTCCTCACCATTTGATATTGAAATATTTAGGGTCAACATATATTTATGCATGAAATTATTTTTATTTTTTAAAATGATAAGAAGTGTATTTTGTATTATAGTGTTCATACTTGAACCGGTTAACTATGTAATACAAAAATTTAAAAAGCTAGCATCATCCATATGACCAAATCTTGCTATTATGGTCTACTTTAATGTTGTCAAGGCTACCACCTCAATGTTTTTTATGGGGCAAGCTATGGACGTTATATTATTGAAATAAAACAAAAGTACACAAAATCAAAGTTTTAGACTATTTGTGGTCTTCGACTAGGGAAACCAAACCACTTGTTAAATAGAAGATTTCATGTCTGAGACGATACTAAATTCCTAGTATAAAAAAAACTATACACAAGAGATATTATCTACTATGATTTAAAGAAAGGGACTAGTTGGGGATCCAATTAAGTGACCCGTTCCTCATTTAAAACATTGTTAAGGGGTGAGATATCTTCTCCCAAAAGCTAGGATTCTTCTATTGCAAACTCCAAACTTGTAGTGGACTTCATGAAGATATTAAGTCTTTCCTCCAACATGTTGTCCGACTTCAAGATCCTTTTGTTCTACTTTTGAATCTTGTCCATCTCTAGAAGCAATTAATGTCTCTTCTCTTTGGTGTCCATCAACACCTTACCTAATAGAGTCTTGGTCTACCAATATAAAGAAACAACCTTGAAGTATTTTGTGTCCCTAGCTCTAGAGTTTCCTGGATCAAGAACCCAGGGCCCCATGCATTCCTCCATTTCTCTCTATTGTGTATAGTCCTCTTCGATCTTCACCCATTCTTCTTCAGCCTCCATCTCTCTGAATTCGAGCAAGAGTCTATCTCAAGTAGGATTCTTTTAATTCTTTAACTTATGTAAGTATTCATGCTTTCCCTTTTGACCCGCTTCCTCATTGATACCTTTTTCCACAAGTGCCAAAAACCATGGTTGGGGATTACAGTCAATAAAAATAAACAAACAACTAAGTTCTCTACACATCAATAAATGGCCAAGGGTAGTGGAATATGGATAGAGAAGGGAATAGAAGGCCAAATGGAGATGAGTAGGACTAGGATGAAAGAGTGTACCCATGATAGAAACGAAGGGAGGATATCCGAAGAGGAAAAAAGGTGGAGACAAGCTAGAGTAGTTAGAAACCTCAAGGGAAATCGTATGATTAGGTAGCAAGAAGAACTTCCCTTCAGGGGTAGTGAAATGAAAGCATTACAGACTAAACATGAATAAAAAGTAGAAAATTTTCCTAGGATAGGAATAAAACTAAAGTAGAAACTATGAGTTAAGAAATCTACCCAAAATCAGAAAACTAAAGCAGAAACTCACTTAAGAAATCTACCCAAAATTGGAGCTCAAGGGGCCAGTCGAGACTTGCCATTGGTACATCCTTTCCATCAATTCGTTCATGTTCAAATCACCTATTACATGCAAATATATGTCTATAAAATCCATAAGTGATGACAATATCAACCACAAGTCAGGAGGTTCATGCTTCAACATATTGATCATGCATGAGTGGTATGCTTGTACAAATGATGGCCTCATGTGAGGTGAAGGCTATCTCAATATCCCTATGCTAAAGGGGAGAAACTTTCCACCATGTGTGATTCCTTCAATAACCTTGGGGTGGCCTTAGGGAACATTAGTTAAAATCCCTAACACTTGATTTGGGTGCATTTGTTTTAAGGAAATGGGAGTGGGATTTGATCCACTTATGTGTGCATGGGTCACGAGATCATTGAATCCAATATCTCTAGGTGAAACCACATGTTCTAACACTACCTCAAGTTGACCCCATGGCTTCAGGTTTCGCCTTCATGGGAATTAAACCTTGCCCATTGGTGAAAAAATCCTCACGTTTCACCAAATACATCCAAGTGACAAAGAAAACTTTAGGGAAAAATTTAGCCCATGGGCTAATTTTTGAGTTTTTTTTCCAAAACATATATTCACCATTTTCCATTTTTTTCTAATATGATTTGCCCAAATTCCATAGGATTAAAATTTTTTCCCTTAAAAATTGCCAAAATTGTCCAAAAACTACATAAAATCCTTAGAAATTTGAATATTAAAAACAAATATCACCAAATATCCAGTATCGTTGGAAATTTGATATTGAAATTGGATAATTAGTAAGATTCGCCAAGGTTTCTATGCTTTAAAAAAATATGGATCCTTAAAATTTTCCCTAAATCCAACCACTTTGATCTATTGATCAAATTTAAGCCACTTGAAGAAATCAAGTTCATACTTTTAGAGCTAAATGTTGAGGATACCATCCCAATGTTACCCATAAACACTTTAACCCTTATTTTTCCACTCAAAAAAATTATTCATTAGCCATTCTATGGGGTATTGATATAAATTTAATTTAATATAATTTTAATTATTTAATATTGTAATTATTTTTATAAAAAATAACTCAAAAATAATTTCATTATAATATTTTTTGTTGGAAAATAACTCAAAAATAATTTCATTATAATTATATTTGTTGAAAATAATTTCCTTATAATAACATATTTTGATGATAGGTTGGGTCACTTATCTTTTCAAGATCAACATTATTTACAATTGAATACAAATATTGGTAAATATGGGTAGGGGCACCAATGATCCACTTGAGCTCCTAGCACTTTGAGCTCTCACGAGGTTGGCATTTCTCAGGGTTATTTCCCATCTATACGTCTTTTAAGACTCAGGTATTTCCCATCTATACGTCTTTTAAGAATCGACTTTGGTTGTTAAATGGATAAACAATGAACATTCAATACATGGTGTTAATGAACATTCCATAAATGGCATCTCACACTACAGAATTTGAACCCAAAATCCAACGACATTCAACGAAAAGGACTGTGTTGTCGGATTTCACCTTCAAAATTATGAAATTTGATAAAAAAAAAATAAATTGATAGAATTGGTCGTCGGATATCCGACGATGTATGTCGAATAATGACTAGTGTTGTCGGCTATCCGACATAATGTTATGCCCGTGGATGTCGGATATCCGACGATATATTGTGCCTGTGGATGTCGGATATCCAACATCATATCCGTTATCTATTGAAAACATCAATATATATATAAAGTCTCATGTTTTTCCATTCAAAGTAATTCTACAATTTGTTATGGATAGAGCTTCTAGGGTAAATATGGATGGTCATTGAGCTTGGTATTCAATCTTAGTGATTGGTCTTCAATATTCCTGGTAATTAGATGTGGTATTGGCTCTTAGGTAGACACTCATGCTTAGTTCATACCCACATACTACTATTATGACTTATGGAAATAAAGCAAGGTTATGTTCTTAGTTTGTTATCAAGCCATTAGAAGAACACTATTGAAGTGCATCATCTGGCTTGTAAATTAATTTCTCGCCCAATTGCAAGAGTGATATATTGTTTCTCTTGTTTCAATTTGTTGTAAGAGTGGTGAGGGATTCTTGGTGTTCAACCAAGTGTTATTTTAACAAAGGTAATAATTTTGCAGAAGTATCGAGATCCTTCTTCAGGTCTTCTATTATCTTGTCAATTCTTTGTATTTCTCCTTAAAGTGTTGATAGCTTCTTCAAGGTCATGGATTCAACTACTTTGATACTAATATGATCTATAAATGGTAGGCTTATGGCTAGTTCATCTTATCAACACAGATTGACAATGCATAATTAAAAAAAAAAGGCATTTGCAATCACAAGCACATTGAGGTCATGATTGTTGATGTGGATTCAATGGCATATATGGAAACTTCTAGTTCTGATTTGGTTTAAGGCTTGGTTTGATGACTTCATACTATCAAGGACAATGCCAATTTTCCTATCATTTTGGTTGTACACATCATACGCATTACTATTTGGTCAATGCATCATTTTTTTGGGCATTTTGCCTAACCTTTGGAGCATACACATCATATGCTTCACTATCTAGTCAATTCATCATTTTACTAGGCATTTTGTTTAACCTTTGGACCATACACAAAATTTTACTTTACATTGTAGAATGGAGTATAATATATGGATGGTAGATAATGTTTGGTAAACATGAACCTTAGTTGGCTTGAATTTAGTAGATAATGTGTGTGTATGAATATCATTGATAAACAAGTTGAGTCTAAACATGTGTAACAAGTGATTCCAAGTTCAAGTTATGAGAGTTTACTATTACTTATTGTCTCACAATATTAGTAACATTTACAAGGATTGAAGAGATTGGACATTCATTCATTAAGGATCCCTGTTGGTGAAATAGACAAGGTCTAATTTATATTCGGTGAAGGTTGTTACACTCCCCCACTTATACTCGCACCACCAACCTCATGGGCCTTGCGGGCCAAGCTTAAGTACAAGATCCTCTACAATTAGGCATTAAACCCATTCTAAACTAAAATTGTTATTAGTGGCCAAATTAAACTTTCACTTAAGATTTGACCTTGGCATCAATTCTCTTTATTACAAGTCAATCATGGCATTTGAAGACTAGTTTCCCTTGTTAAACAATGTCTTAACTAAGAACCAAGTCAATTTTACCAAGGGCTTACCCTCATGTAGTCACAGAAAGGATCACCATAGACAATAATCATGTTATGAACCTATGTCAACCCTTCTCTTTACTATGTTAGTATATTGTTGTTGGACGCATATGCTTTGTAAGTCGTCCCGTAGTATTTGTTGATCCGTAGTTTATATTAGCCCATAGTATTGACCCATAGTATTGGACGCATATGCTTTGTAAGTCGTCCCGTAGTATTATATGTCCCATGGTTTTGACTCATAGTATTGGGCATAGACTTAGTATATAAGTGTGTGTTGAGGTCATTGAAGGCACCGTGAAGTTAATTGTATTGAGCTTGCTCAAAGGAGGTTGCCCCCTCGAAGTGGCCCGTGATCAATATAAAAATGATTCTGTTCTATTATTTCTGATATCTCGTGTATTTGCATTAATTAATTATTGCAGGTACATCACATCTGGTATCAGAGCACTTTCCTTGGCACAAGTGGGAAATTTTTTTTCTTTTTTTGGGCGGTGACTTTCAGATCAATTTCTGAAACTTTCTGTACAAAATCAGAAGAAACCAATTGCATATCTGAATTCCTCTTTCAAAAATATGCAGTTTAAAAAAAAAAATCATCTCATTTGGAGTTCTAAAAGTGGAGATATCGCGGATTTAAAATCAGCAATTTTTCAGAATTTCGGTGACGGCCGCGGAAATTGCGGCGATAAAATCTTTTGATCGAGTGCCCAGATTTCTATTCCGCTTTCATGGGTAGAAGCAGAGTGGTTGTTCCAGTTCTGGAAACATGCTATAATAGCGATTCTGAGCAATATAGATCCGGTTTTTGAACATTGGGTGGAATTTCTGCCCAAATTTTTTCTGTTACAGGTTCGGATTTGGGAATAATCCCTGTCCGCTTAACTGTGGGAAGTACTTAGGCATAAGCCCTAAAAATCATTGTGAGGAGTACCACAGGAATCCTGAAGTAGCTGGCCCATTGAGAGGATCTGCCAGTGAAAAGGGCAACGACCCCTACCTGATTAACTAGTTCCCACCCGTGAGGTAAACCAAGAGCTGTCGTTTGTGGCAAAGCGGTTATCAGTTTTACCTGAGCCGTGGAGTGAGGGGTACTGCCCCAATACGCAAGCCGTCAGACAACATTGGTGGCCGAGTGAAAACCCTGAACTGTTAGGAAGCCGCACATACCTGGGGTCCATATCTACTTTCAGCTGAACTATTGTCAATCACTGCTGTGCCGTTTCAGATCCATTTTGCAAGCCATTCCAAATCCAGCCGTTCGGCTTTGTTCCAGATTCCTTCCGAGCCGTAGCCGCTCCAGTCTGTAAAAAAAAATAATAATAAATAAACAGAAAAATCCGAGCCGTAGCCGCTCCAGTCTGATAAAAATTAAAAAAAAAAAAAAAAAAAAAAAAAAAAAAAAAAAAAAACCTGGTTATGGTTGTCACCCGTGTAGGAGCAAACACCATGGAGGAAGCACTTGCAGCCATCCAAACCAAACTCCAAGATCTGGATGAAAAATTTCTCATCCTCCATCTTCAGCATTCAGCCATGAACAATAACCGACAGCCAGAATCTTTTGCAGCCACCGGGTTCTCTTCTTCCAACAATTTTCGTGGGCCAAAGCTTGATTTTCCTCGCTTCAATGGTACTGATCCGACTGGATGGATATACCGAGCAGAACAATATTTCAGTCTGCATAACACTTTTGATGTCCAGAAAGTTCCACTTGCATCATTTCATTTGGAACAGGAAGCCCTTCAATGGTACCGTTGGTACATCAAAGCTCATCCCGAGCCAAACTGGACAGATTTTTGCCACCTCATTTTGCCGTGTTTTGGTCCTAGTGCTTTTGACGACTTCACAAGCGCACTCACTAAACTTCACCAAACTGGCATAGTGAGAGAGTATCAGACGGAATTTGAGAAACTAGTCAATCACACAGAAGGATTGTCTGATGAATTCTACAGGAGTTGTTTTATCAGTGGTCTCAAGGATGAAATCCGCTCAGAGGTCAAAATGTTTTGTCCCAACACAATGATGGAAGTCCTAGGGTTGGCTAAGCTGGCTGAGGACAAGATCGCAGCTCAACAATGCTCCAAACCCACCTTTGTTTCCTTCATAAATATGGGTTCCCAACGACCTTCCATCACGCCTGCTCCTCAACCAACTCCTATCAAGCATTTGTCTGAAATAGAAATGTAGGCACGCCGAGAAAAAGGTCTTTGCTATAATTGTGATGAGAAATTCACTCGGGGACATAGATGTGTTCAACAAAAGCTCTATCTCTTGGATGTGGATTCTCCGCCCGCCTTAGAACTTGGTGAAGAAGCTACAGATACAGTAGATGATTAGGTCGACATTCAACACCCGCCTGTTGACACCCCATCTCCGGACGACCCACCCGAGATCTCTCTCCATGTTGTAACCGGCGTCACCACCCCACAAACAATGCGGGTCAGGGGATACTTCAAGAAGCTCCCTCTTACCATCCTCATTGATTCTGGTAGCACTCATAACTTCATTGACCCTCGGATTGCCAAACAGGCTGATTGTTTTGTCCATCCTTGCTCCAACTTTGAAGTCATGGTTGCCAATGGGGGTACCTTACCTTGCAAGGGGAAGTGTCACAATGTGCGTATCTCTATGGAAGATTATAACCTACGCTCTGACATGTTTGCCTTGTCCTTAGGTGGATGTGATGTGGTTTTGGGCGTTCAAGGGTTACGCACACTTGGCCCCATCTTATGGGATTTTGCGGAACTTTGGATGCAGTTCAAAGTCAATGGGGCACAACACAAATTTATGGGCTTACAACCAGGGTCTCTCTGCATTATCAGTTCATATCGCCTGGAAAAAATACTTAAGAAGAATTCACATGGTGTCATCGCTCAGCTCAATTCCATTCAAATGCACCCATCAACAGTCTCCACTACTTCCTTGGATAGATATGCAGGTATCTTTGCTGAACCAATGCGCTTGCTGCCTTCAAGAGACCTTTCCGGTAAGAATGTAGCCACATCTACCTCTCAGCAGGAAATGATGGCTATTTTGCATGCAGTACAGAAGTGGCAGCCATACCTATTAAGGAATTATTTCTGCATCAAGACTAATCTCCTGAGTCTGGAAATTGTTTTGGAACAATGGGTCTCCTCCCCAACACACCTTCAATGGGTTATCCAACTCATGGGTTGTCCCTATGTGATCACTTACAAGAAGGGTAAGGACAATATGGTGGAAGATGCTCCTTCTTGCACAATTGATGACCCAGTTTCTCTTACAGCTCTTTCTCTGCTTGTTCCAAATTGGTTGCAATATGTTCAACAGGGCTATCTCTTCTATGAACTCCATGCTTCGTCATCAATAGGGCACTCTGGGTTCTGCAAAATGTATGACCGGGAACAATGTAACTTCTTTTGGTCGGGACTAAAAATGACAATTCAACAGATGGTGGCTGACGATGATACTTTCCAAGTCAACAAGGGGGAAACGACACTCCTTTCAGGATTGCTCAAACCCGTGGCCATCCCTACACAGCTTTGGCCAACTATTTCTATGGATTTCCTAGCAGTGCTCTGGTGGTACAATACCACATCTCAAAGGACACCATATGAAGCAGGCTATGGAAAAACACTGCCTGTTCTTCTTCCATACACCCTTAGCAGCTCTCCAGTTCAGGAAATTGACTCGGTTCTTCGACACCGCGATCAGATTCTTCTCATTCTGCAGGACAATCTTCACATGGCCAGAATTCGCCTGAAACAACAAGCCGATCAGCACCGTTCTGAGCGCATTTTCCACGCAGCTGACAGGGTTCTTCTTCATCCACAGCCTTCCAAGCAATCCTCCTTGACACTCCAAAGGCGTCAGTGGCCCGAAATGCAAACCGAGGATGCTACCGAGGAACCACTCCTTCAGATTCTGCAACAATTTCTCCAACCAAAGCTTTGAGGACAAAGCTTTTTCTAAGGAAGAGGGGATGTTAGGAACCTATGTCAACCCTTCTCCTTACTATGTTAATATATTGTTGTTGGACGCATATGCTTTGTAAGTCGTCCCGTAGTATTTGTTGATCCATAGTTTATATTAGCCCATAGTATTGGACGCATATGCTTTGTAAGTCGTCCCGTAGTATTATATGTCCCATGGTTTTGACTCATAGTATTGGGCATAGACTTAGTATATAAGTGTGTGTTGAGGTCATTGAAGGCACCGCGAAGTTAATTGTATTGAGCTTGCTCAAAGGAGGTTGCCCCCTCGAAGTGGCCCGTGATCAATATAAAAACGATTCTGTTCTATTATTTCTGATATCTCGTGTATTTGCATTAATTAATTATTGCAGGTACATCACAGATCATTGAAGAACAATCCAATTAAAATGGAGAGATCTCAATCTAGGATAGAAGTGATTAATGACCTCCCAAGGATTCCATATATATACTATGCAAAATAAATTTTAGCAACTTAGACTTTAGTAAAATTGACTATCAAAGCTTGATAAAGGATACACCTTTGTAATCCTTCTTACCCAATGGGAAAATGAGAATAATATTTTGAGGATTGTGGTCTCATTGGTTATCTATGAGGAGCCAGTTAAATCTGATTAGATAGTGTTGAAAGTTGCGATGATGGTCATATTGACTACGCCGACGCCAACGATTTAACTATCATCATCATCATCACTGATGATGATGGTGATGATGAAGACGATGGTGTTGTTTGTGATGATGATCATGATGATTACTGACGACAATGATAATGCTTATGATGATGATGATGTTCCTGATGATGATGATGATAATGATGGAAATGATTATCATGATGATGACGTTAATGATGATGATCGGGATGGTGGTGATGATGATTATGATGATTTTCATCGACATCATTGTTGTTAGCATCATCATTACAATTTTAATATGTTTTTTTAATCAAAATTTATTTTCAAACTTAATTGTATTCTTTATTTTAGGTTTTCTACACACAAATTTGCATACATATATAAATAAATAAATAATAATACATAAATACTAACTATAAAATAAAATAAAAAACAATAAATATAAATATAAAAAAATATAAAACAATAATAAACAAAACAAAATAAAAAACATAAAACAATAATAGACATAACACATTAAAAAAAACATTTCAAAATATAGAACTTACCTCCCTCCTAGCCCGCGTGAACACATTTCACTTACCTCACCCTGCAAGAACACATTTCACTTACCTCACCTCAGCCCGCGTGAACACATTTCAGAGGTCACAGAGGCTGTCACTGAGGTCATAGAGGTCACCAAGGCAGTCGCGGAGGTGTTTGAGGTAGTAGTGGAGGAGGTTGAGGAGGTCATGGAGGAGGTTGAGGAAGCCTCAAAGGAGTTCGAGGGTTCCATTTGCACAAATAACCCAAGATACCGTGGGTTCCATTTGCACAAATAACCCAAGAGATGACCGTGGGCTCCATTTGCACAGTTAACCGGAATCACGGGTTCCATTTGCAAATATCTGAGAAGAGGAGACAGGGGAGATAAGAGGATCTCATGCTATCCCTCATTTCATCCAGCATCGAGAAGCGAATACAGTGCTTGCAGAGGATACTCCAATTGCCTCACAATGTCAAGAAATCCGGTATGTTCATCAACTGCCCATTTTCCACACACGTTTGGCACATTGGTTGAATTCGATTGGGGATAGGGTTTTATTATTTTTCCTTGTGCACACAGTTGTACATAGTAGGATATTGAGCATTAGATAGTTGATAATTCCATTTCTCAGAGCTCAATCCTCTCTACTTTCAAAGGGGAAGGGAGAGCTTTTGAAAAAACCCCTTCAACTCTTAGGTTAAAATAGAGAGCGAGCGGCTCGATTATACATCTCTTGTGGCCTATAGGGTTAGACTAGAGCATGGGGCGGGGCATTCTCTCCTTAAAATCCAAGAGGCTAAGCCTTTACTCTCGATCTGCTTAATAAAACCTTTGAAATGAAGATTGAATCCTAGTATAGAATACAGATACGTAGGATCGACAGGCGTTCTACCTAGCCCAAATACTTAGGATCAGATACATTGTAGAGAATTTCACCACAAATTCCACTATACTCACATTAGCAAAACGAGAGCACCAATCTTTTTCTAAATGTGCATTTTCCCAATCTCATCTTCCATCACCAGTAAAGGTTCTTCATTCTCCACATTTATTTTTGTCTCTCCTCCTCTACACTAACTCTTGAGTAAACCCCCAAAAAAGGTAGTTGGAAGTGATAAATCATCATATCCATGGTTTACCTCACTAATTCCATGTAAAATTTAATCACTTCCAACTACCTTTCCTAGTTAACTCATCATTCACATGTTCCAAGTCAAATGAATATATAATGCATTCCAAGAAATCAAATGTCTTGTGATAACTAGAAGTGCATAATCCAATGAAGTTAAATCATCCTCAAAATATTATCTTGGCATCCACAATAATAATAACAATGTTTCATGATGTATGGAATATCAAAGAAGTCAACCATCTATAGCTAGGTGAATAAGTAGGAAAGTTGCAAAATAAGGTATTACAACTCTTCCCTTCAAAAATGTTATTTACCTCGAGTTGAATTGTATACAAATAAATAAGGATAAATTCCTTTAATCTTAGAATCTAATTCCTATGTGTAATCCTCCTCTAAGTATTGCTTCCAATGATCTTTGACCTAGTCAATAATTTTACTTGGCAGATGTTATAGCTTCCTACCTACTTCCTATGATCATTAGGAGTTTGGTGTGGAACTTCTTAGTGTCCTTCATGAGGTACATACCTCTCAAGTGATGATACATTAAATACATTATGAATAGTCATGATAGATAACATGGTTCCTTAGCCCAATGCACTACTAGACAAGCCAATGTGCCCCAGTGAAGATGATTGATCCTCGGGCCATAGTTCACGATATACAACATTATCTTATTTAGTGAGTTAGTTAAGATATACATCTCATTCCAGCCTTGTGTTGCATGCACTAGTATAATGTTATTATTTTATAAATAGTACATTAGTTTATTAGTTTATGAGGGCTAGCTAATTAGATTTTGGACTCATTGTAAGACTCTAAGAGTGGTCCTTGACCAAACCTATGGAATTATGCTTTCCATTCTAATCTATCTTAATGGTTGGGCTTCATGGAACAACTACACTTGTTTCCTCTTATCTATCACATTTTCTAATTTCTTCAAGCAACTTCAACAATTTATGTCTTTGGTTCTTTTCTTTCTATTGGTAGTGAAATTGTTTCTTATCATCTTGTATCAAAGCAATGAGGTCTAGACTTACTCCTCCATGCTCTCTTAGCTGATTTCCCACCCAAGAAATTACAAGGCTTTGGGTTCCTTGAGGATTTATCTCCACCCCAACAATAGTATATTTAGATAATTCTATTGGCCCTTGGATCCACCCAACAAACTCAAATTCATCACACCTCTTTAGCTATTTGGTTCCTTAGGGTCAACTCCCACCC
Organism: Larix kaempferi; assembly: GCA_027924585.1. Lineage (NCBI taxonomy): Eukaryota > Viridiplantae > Streptophyta > Pinopsida > Pinales > Pinaceae > Larix > Larix kaempferi. The sequence goes on along the minus strand of BSBM01000451.1, from coordinate 2,904,639 downwards.
AAATATGCACTGTTAGTTTTTTGTGTGTTTTGTGGAGGCTACCCTCCCACCCAAACATCAATCTTGGATACATATCCTTCTCCCCATATCATACACTTGCAACACTTCTTAGTTTTCAAATTACTCTTGGTGATTCTACAAATCCCCTTCATCTCTCAACCCCAGTGTTCTTAGCAACAAAATGTTTTCTTCTCCCAATATGTTTTCCTAGGGCTTCCTTGGAACCAACCTTAGATGTTATCCCTAGGGCATGTTATCTATCCTTCTTTTACCAATTATTTTTCATCACAATGCCATCTTGGAATATCGATCTTTTTGTTTAGACTTCTCTTATCTCTTATGGGCATCTCTCCCACTTCTTCATCATATTTTTCCCATGCTACACTAGATCTTCTACAAAAAATCCACAACATCACACATCCTCTCCCTTCCGTGGTATAATGGAAAATGAATGGTTAAATGTTCAACTCAGATCACTATGTTTCAAGTTTATTTTAATGTTCAACTCAAATCACTATGTTTCAATTTTATTTTCAAACATACCCTACTATGCATGAACAACAACAGTTAGGGCTTGCTGGGAATTACCTTGAGGCATTACATGTTTACGGTGGTAGACATATGTCTCTTCTTCTCATAAACTACCAGTTACTACCTAGAGAATGTTTCACTAGGTACAAACACAAGGATTTTATCTAGTTAGTTATCCCCAAGACCTCGTATATCGATGATTCTAGCTCAACCAACACCCAAGTCAACATGCGCAACATAGAAACATGTAAAACAATGTCTTTCTGTATAATTTCAATATAAAAAAAAAAGCATAGATACTTTTGATTTTTCTATGAACAATTTTCAGTACTTGCCAATACATGATCTGTTGGTTATAAAACAAGTGATTTCTTCATATTCTTGGATTTTGTTTCTATACATTGTTTTTAACAAATGATAAAATTTTGATGTACTATTACATTCTCAAATGAAAAGAATGATTTATTTGTTCATGTCAACATTGAAGGGTTTAATATCTCATAGACCTTCAAAGTGAAATGGGACCCTCCCCACATGTTTATACCCCACACTCTCATGGGTATTATTTTTGTGGTAAACCATAATAGATAAAAGATCGAAACCTTTAAAAATTGGTAGGGAAGTAAATAGGGAATAATGGTTGCATTGATTGTCATTGTGGAAACTAAATATCCACAATTATTAAAAACACCTTGCATTGTAATTCTTTGAATTTAGTACTTAAATATATTGATTTGGATGTGATGCTCATGGTAGTTGCAGACTTGTTGTAGGTATGGTGATAGACATATTGGTGTAGAGTAAGGTGAAGTGTTGGTTACAAGTCTATTTACACTAATCCCTCACATTAAACCCTTCCAAGATGGTATATTTACCATTGAATCTTGGCTTCTCAAGCATGATATTTGCAACTAATCTAGCATACAACAACAACAATTAGAAACATGCTGCTTGTTGTCAATGTTCATCATTTTTTATGGCTGCAACTTGCCCATAATGGCTCCTCTTACACTAGGGAATTCCACAATTTAAATCAACATCCATCTCCATCTTTTTGTTGTAGCACCAAGATGCACGCAACACCCAAACCGTGGCTCGGATCACGAATCTGTCCATTCCAATGGATCCGAGGCACCAGGTTTCAGCTAGGGGACCCCCTACAACGTACTGCCAACCCCCAGAAAGAGTGCTATTGTGCCATTTCCAGAGCTAGGGTTTTGCTTAGTGAAGGCCATGCCAATCTTGCTCAAGGGGGGCATTTCTCGTCTGAAGGCTCCCAAGCGTCCATGGCCACCGTGGACACGTGCACAATGGCCATACACATGTGTGGGAGATGACAAATTGACAAAGGAAATTAAATAAAACATATAAAGGGATACGCAAAGTTGACAAAGGAAATTAAAGAAAACATATAATTTGCAGCAAAAAAATAATAGATTGTCTCTGTATCTTCGAGTCGACTGTAACGGTTGAACTTCTGAAACCGTTCTAACTTCTTTTGTAACTGAACGTAACAGGAAGGCACCCAAGCATCTCAGCATTCTATATAAGCATGTAAAATATTGTAACATACATTTTATCTTGAACTCGACAAGTAATATAGAATATCAGTTTGCATTTTTGCATATTGTCTGTGTGTATTTTGTGTTTAACTGCATAGTGTATTCCTGCTTTGCTTACTTCGTATTTATGCTTCCACCATAACAGATCCGACTCATTCAGTCGAATTGTTGTCCCCCTCGTGCACCTGGGCGAGTGCCAATCACATTGGTTATTTGGCTGCAGTGTGATGTGACTTCATTACACCATCATCCATGGACATGGCGATCTGGATATGAAGAACGTATTACCATCCTTGGTTGGGTTTTTTTTTACCCTTTACTTCAATCCAGCGATCTGAACGCTATTACTCGCCATCATTCCTCTGTCTAGCTAACTTAATAATAAATATACCTTGGATCTGGGTGAATCCATCAATACATACCTCGAAGAGGTATAATCCAATCTTTGTAGAACTCTAAACACCCAATATAGAGCTATAGATCCATGGCATAGGTCTGCGATGCCTACCATACTCGTCGATTGACCTTGGCCTGGTGTAAGATGTATGTTCAAAATTGAATTTAATAAGTCATCCTGCCATCTATTAAATATTAGGTTATCTTATCCTAAATTAAACTACCGGAGTTTCAAATACCAGCAGCGTATTATCTCATGCAAAATCCTGTGACTTGTTGTAATGCATCTTAATGCTTGACTTGGGATTAGTTGTTTCTCTGTTTACCATTGACCCAATATAGTCAACTACCACTGTATGAAGAAAGCATGGTGTCTCAATATCATTACTGTTACGGGAATACCAGTGAATGATAGATCTCGGGCAAGGAATACCGATCCCTGGGAAAGCTCTTACTACCATCCCGACTCCACTTCGATGGTGCCAATGTAACCTTTGTTGGAGAATCAATAGTTTGATTTTGAGATCCACTGTAAATCCAATGGATTACGTATATTTCATTGGTGAAATCGCCACTTTCAAATCTAATTATTTATCTCTGTTATCAGTATTTGTATTTGGATTCAAGGATTAACCAACGATTTTGGTTATGAGATCCACTGTAAATCCAAGGAAATTATGAGCATGTCATTGGTAGAATCGTTACTATTGTATTTAATTATTTATCTCTATTGTTAGATGTTGGCATTTGAAATCAATGATTAACCAATGATCTTGGTTATGAGATCTTAAACAAAATCCAAAGGAACATATGCAAGTCATAAACAAACAGTTCCACTGTCGAATTTAATGATTGTTCGATGATTAACCCACGGTTGGGCTATGATATCTACATCATGTTAATTAGAAGATATATGCAGATCGCTTAACTGTCGAATTATGATTTAATTTCGATAGATTAACCTGCAATTGAATTCAATAGTTACTCGCCGATTCAGTTGGGAGATCTACAATAAATTAAACAACATGTATGCTGAGATCTGCCACCAAATCCAATAGAATATATTTATGCAATTAATAGAATATCACTGTTGAATTTATGATGGGATATTGTAGTTATGTGGCGTTGGAATTCAACGAATATCCAAGCGACGTCGTGTAAGGTAGAAGTGAAATTTCTTAATGAAATCTGCACTATCTTTAAGATTCTCATAAGATCGATATTCAGTCTATGGACAAATTTTCACTGTCAATGGTAATTCGGTCCTGTTATCTATTACTTGGAATTGTTATTAAATATCTCAACAGTTCGCATGAGATCAATATGCATTCTCGTCAGTGGACTTCTCATCGTTGAATAATAAGTTTAGTTCTATTGTATACTCCATTGGAATTTTATTAAATGGTTTCGAATAAATATTTCTTTATATTTCTTATTGTATTAGAATCTTATTAAATACCCTAATGGCTTCGATTAATAGTTTAATTATATTATTTAATTTCATTAGAATTTTATTGATGGGATTTCAAATAATAGCATGGTTATGCTATTTATCGCATTAGAATTTGTATTAAATATCAAATGATATCTGTATGCATATTAGGGATGAAAATCGAATACATGGATTATCTTTGTAATTAAATTGCATTTGAAGTTAATAATTAGCTCCTCGAATTAGTATGAGTCTTGCAGAGAATCATTGGTAATTTAAATTGCTCAAGATCGAATTAACTATGTCATCACCGACATTCGAATTTAACTATTATACATTAACTTATGGTTATATAATTAATGTTGTTTCCATTAATTATTTGGTGAAGTTCCAAACCTCTTTAGAGAAGGAACAACTAACAAATAGATGGTCAACTGATTTAGCCTCCGAACAACACATAGGGAATCTATTTGGTCCATACCCCCCCCATCGAATGAAATTATCCCAAGAAAGAATGCAATTCTCAAGAGCCAACCAATTAAAGCAAGTAATTTTCATAGGAGTATTCCAATGCCAAGCAACTGAATGCCACCAGAAAGGAGAAAGCAATTCCTCCGAGAATAATGAGTCGTATGCATGTTTGGCAGAAACCTATCCCAAATTTACATTCCAGGACCTATGCATGTTGCTTCTTTTCAGATCCAAGATATAAAGATCCCAAATATGACCCATGGAGCCATAGAGACCTAGTTGCACATAAGTGATCCATCCCTGATATCCATTTTCAATATGATTAAGTGTATGATATCCTTTCGATTTGAGGAAATGGGAAATATCCCATGGAATTTTGAACGCCACCGGACCCTCCACAATAGAATCAGCTCCAACCCGGATATGCCTGTCATTCCCTGGAAACCAAGCCAACCATTTTCTTACCACCTTTGTATATCTAGAGAACCCAATGGCCCCTTTTGTGCAATTTCCACCTTGTCTAAACCACTGCTCAACAAAAATATTTATGAGATACTATTCTTTGATCATTCTACTCCATAAGAAGTCAGCAAATAGTGCCCGCTAGAGAATTATAACCGCTAATGGATTTGCAAACAAAAAGATATTTTTAAGTGCCCAGTCACCTAGCTTCTTGGGGTTTTTCCAATTGTAACCAATTAACCAAATGATTTTTTTTCTTATCACTTCCCCCAAACCAAATAAAGTTGAAGACACACCTTTGGATTTCATTGAGGATGGATTTATGAATTTTATATAGTGAGATCCAATAAACAACAAGATTTTGTGAAACATATTTAGCTAATGTAATTCTGCCACCCAATGACAACCACCTCCAACACCAATTGTTGATTCTGCGATCAAATTTTTTCAAAATCCATTTCCAATATTTGATCAAATATTTATTAGATTTTATATAAAATCCCAAAGATTTGGTTCCATCCTCAAGTCATCCAAAATTGAAAGGAAAGATCTTGCCAATCATTGTCTTGGCCTCATCCTCAATGTCATGTTCCATAAAATAAGATTTCTCATGGTTTATTTACATTCCAGACACTTTGCATAAAATTGAGAGAATAGTATTCATAGCTTGCCATTCCGCCACACTGTCACCACCAAAGAGTAATACAACATCTACAAAGAGTAGATGAGTCACCAAAGATAGAGTAGTGACTTTAACCCCTTTTAGTGACCCTTCCTATCTAGCTTTGATCAATAGTTTACTGAGCCCCTCAATGACAAGGAGGAAGAGGAGAGGATACAATGGGAATCCCTTCCTTAAACCCCTCGAACCTTTGAAAAATTGTGAAGGGGATCCATTTATCAGAACGACAAAGTTTATAGAGGAGACACATGCTGTTGTGCAGGAAAATACCTTATAGTGGGGGAAATGACACTACCAACTTACATGGGGTGACAGGTAAAAAAATTCATGTTTTGCATTAATTACTACAACTGGAAAGGGATTAGGGTTCCGAAAGTTGTACCTTTTTAACGACGGTTGGTCATAGCTTTCGCCCGCTCTTACATAATGATGAACCTGCAAAACAAGTTAACCTTCCTCAGCGTATCTTGACTCCAATATAAATAATGAAATTGAAAACAATTTAACATTCACTACAATCAAGCATTCAACAAACCAGATATCTCATTGGGACGGGAAGGGTATTTCCACCTTTTATTTTCAAAGAAATGTATATAAGTACAGATATACCTAATTTGTCTAGACACTTCTGCAACCGAGTCCTGGGTTCCTGCTCCTCATAGTGACTTAAGAATTCCTCTAGCATAACATCAACTTCTTCTTCTTCCCCCCCTCTCTCATGGCTTCCCCTTGTATTTATGGAAGAAGGTTGGAAGTTGAATTCAAGAGGTGGTTGAATTGGTAGGTTGGTGAGTTACATAACCAACCTCAACTAATCCCAATTCGTAATCTTAATATATTTTTTCATTTCATCTTAAGATGTGCGCGGGTGTCATACAAGCAGACTAGCGCACAGTATGCAACTCTTGTAGTTAACAACCAGCGTTTACAACATTTTGAGGTATGTGCGCGAGTTGTTCTAAATAGGACCAGCGTTTAGAATGCTAGATGACTGTGGCAAGAGTAGCGCACACATAGTGAAAACTGTAGAAAAAATATGTTTTTCAGCTGAAGAGTGTGATCTCAGCAATAACTTATCTAAGGTCAATCCACGGGGGCTTCACTAGAAGGAAATATAATACCACGTTCATTCATATTGCGGTATTAAATATTCATGAAAACCTAAAAATTGTATTGCTTATATATTAAGGGGCAAAGAGTTTTTTGTATTTAATGTAAAAATACAAAAATACTTTGGGGTCTTTTTTATATGGGCGGGCTGACAAATATCTGCCAAATGGAGATGGAGAGATCATGGTCGGATGATAAATCGGGTTGAGGCAAGGCTCGGGCTTACCAGTACGCAGGGAAATCGCATCTTGAGGCATGCTTGAGGCCAGGGGTTTCATGGTGAAGTGGGTTTCCAGTCGATCATAGTCGAGAGACACTGGTCATTGAGAGCCAATTGTTACCAATAGCACTCAGCTAGTTGTTACCAATAGCCTTAGGAGGCTCTCAGCCTCCAGGGCCTATTATAGGCCCTCGATAGGTCTTGGGGGCTTGAATACCCAACCACTCATGCCTATTACAGGCCGTGGTAGGTTGAGTCAGCCTCCTAGAGCTTCTTACAGGCCCTAAGGGCTTGGATACCTATCCCACAATAGGCTTAGTCAGCGATTGGGGAACTGCAACATGCAATCTAAATGTTGTATTATGTGCATTGGCTCTAGTGACATACAAGAAGTCATCTCGTATCTCTTCATTAGACAATTAGATGTTGAAAATCATAATGATATGTGGTTGAGTAATTGCATTGTGGGTGAAGTAATGTGCATCCACAATATACATCGAAAGAAGCAAGGTGCATTGGAGATTGCATGTGGGGTCATAAGAGGGGTATCATATCAATATACTAGGTAGAAATATAAAGGGGTATAAAAAATGTTAATGAAAAAATTGATACATACAATATCTAGTGAAAATAGGGGTTTTTTTAAATTGGGAAGGCATATTGGGAGGGGGTTAAAAAAATTTATTTTGGAAGGTATTTTCCAATATTTAGTGAAATTAGGGGTATTGTTTCATATGCAACGAACGAACGTGCTATGATAGTTGTTTATTGAGTGAATCCCCCATGGGTCAATCCAGCTCTTCCATCCATAGTGTCCTTTTGTGTGATCGACAGGGCAATGTGATCACGGACAGAGAACTGCGGATTTGACCTATAACAGATGCCCCCTAATGTGTGAGGTCAAAGGGAAATAATGGTCGAAATACATTATAATTCCAAGTCAGAGGAGGAGCAAGAAACCACAGGACGAAGTTACAAAAGTACTGGAAACAAGAATCAAGGTCAGCAAGCAATTACAATCTTGACATCATATAGATGTTCGATGTGATACAACATGATCTCCAATACATAACTGGGAGATGTATATAGCATGGCCACTGAAATACAAGCGTGGATCCATGTCAAAGATAAGAGATCATAGCCATAACAACAAGCTAGATCTATGTCTCATGAAGAGCCAAAATGAGTGTGGCTCAGTCTTGCGCAACTTGGGTGATAACATGAACATGATGATGCTATTAGAGTCCCAAGGTCTTCATCCAAAACATCCCAAGGTACGAACCCTATCCATGTGAATAAATGAGCTGAAGTCAAACATGGAGGGTACCATTTGATTACCAATCATTGATGTACACCGTTAACAAACGCGAGGGCTTCCATCGATAATGATAATGGGGCCCAAGGTACCTAGTACATTCCAACAAGTGTGAATAAGTGGACTTGAAGTCGAACACCTGAGGAACATGTCGAATAAGAGACATTGATGTATTCCCATTATTCAACAGCGAGGAAAACTACCACTAATGACTGCAATCCCCAAGGTACTAATCGAAACTCTAAACTTCATTCCCAGAGCATAATGAGTTGAAGTCGATGGGAAGAAGTCCACTGGAAGGGAGGCCTTAATGCATCCTCTAGCATCCAACATGAGGAACACTCAAACGTTTGAGCTGATTTGGAGTAGGACAAAGACAAGATGAAACAAACTGACACCGGGATGGCCGACACATGAAGTCAAGGTAAACTGCAGAATGGCCGACACAGGCTGTATCCTTGAGCAGTGAGCACGACACAAAGTGAATTAGGCAGCTTTTAACATGAGGGAGATGTGATATAAACCTGCAATGTAGGAGACATTAGCAGATTCTCCATATGATTGGAAGAATAACCAATTGGAGGAGTAAAAACTCTGAGATCAGGTTTACCCAAAGGTCAAAAACTGAAACCCAACTAAATGATGGGCTCAAATAGGTGTTGTGTTCAAGGACATGACTGACTTAGCTTCATTTGAAATTGAAAAGATGCGGGTACCCTTCTCTTCCTTTATTCTTTTTGGTAAAAGAATGTCCTTCTTGTTGTTTTAATGAGTCCAAGAAAGAAAACTCAATAAGCCCAACCATGTAAAGAGTTTAACGAGCCCATGGGAGGAAGACTCAGGACCTTCTTCATTTTTTACAAAGTTCGAAGAAGAGATAGACGAATACTCTATAATACTGATCCATGGATTTTAATATCAAGCCTGGATCGATTTATGCTCGTCGGTGTTTTCTTGTTTATGGAGTCTGAAAAACTTAAACAATCCTCCATACACTTACTCGTGGATTTTAGTATCGAGCCCGAGTTAGTATGTACTCGCCGGTGTTTTCTTGTTTAAAGAATCAGAAAAACTTAAACCATCCTCTATATACCCTCTCGTGGATTTCACATCGAGCCCGAGTAGGTGAATGCTCGTTGGTGTTTTCATGTTTCGACAGCCTGAAAACCCTAAAGCAGGCTCCAAAATTCCTTTTTTGTATAGTTAGTCTCCTCCTCGAAAAAGTGTAAAATGATGAGAGAAGAACTCTTCTAGTCATGGATGACTAGAGTATACCTCTTTCGTAGTTATTCCACAAAAGTCTGGAAAAAGGGGTAAACTTATACTTAAGTGGATGTTCCTTCAATTCCTTTAACGAGTTTGAAGAGAACAAGTATGCTCGGCAATCTTGTTTGTTTTTTGGAAATTCAAACAAGGGCTTAAAATGACTTACATAGCTTCAGGGATCGTAGGTTCATGACCTACCAGATGATAGAATCTAGACAAACAAGTTAGTAACCGGGACAAATTTTCTAAATGACAAAATATTGAAACAAAATGGTACCTATATTGATCTTTCAATGAAGAAAACAAGTCTTTAATAGATCGATGCTTTACAATATAGTGATAATTTGAAAAATATAAGTTATTTAATCCACCAAAATTTTTAAAATATAAGTGAATTAAAATAATATTTTAACAACAAAATGAAACTATACCCTTTTTAGAAAAGTGGGTAAAAATTTAAAAGCAATTTCTATAAATAGTTTCATTTCTAAAAATCAAATATCACAAATTGGAGATTTAGGGAAAAGTGTGGAGAAAACCTCAAACTTCCTTTGCTCATTGCGATCAAACCAAGTCATTGAATCAACTTCTGCTTTCACCAAGTAAGTAGTCTCATCTTGTACTTGCATTTACATATAAAAAATTTCAATTTTGGTGGTCAAAATCAATTTTTAATAATGATTTACAACGGTTTCTACATGTGCGCTGGTTGGTTTGCAAAGGACTAGACCACTCGACAAAAGTGTGCTAGTCTTCATGCAGGACAATCACATTTAGAACGCCACTGTCTATGATAGATAGTAGCGTACACCGTAGGGAAAAAAACAAAAATGACCAACGTTTTGATGTTTCTATGGAAGGACGGTGCTTGTATGGCGTGAAAGGGAACATGAGGAGATGGATTGAAAAGCTTTAGAAGATCCATTGACCTTGCATGCATTGCAAAGATGCAGTTTGTTAAAATTCTACCGAACGGTCAACATGAAGGCACAAATCCGATTACTTGAGAGGCTTGTACAAAAATGGGATGCCAATGCATTAGTGTTCAATCTCCAAGGAGAGATATTGGAACTCACAGTTGATGACATCTACTTCATCATGGGTCTCTCTCGTGTTCATCATGGGTCTCTCTCGTGTTGATGTATATGTAACTGCGGAATGTATTTCATCTATGTATTTCATATATATTTATTGTACCCTTATTAGAGATGTGTTATTCCTTTATAAGGAAGTGTCGTCATGTGGATTGACAAGTGTCACAAGTGTGTGTACTTGCCGATGGGTTATTAGACCACCATGTGTGGGGTCGGCCCACAAATATATATATTATAATGTGGATGTACCTAGCTAGACAAGTTGGCCCCATAAGGTCACTGGGCAAACAGGTTAGTATAAATAGAGATCAGATGATCTCTATTTAGATCATTCGAAAAGTCATCTCTCTCTCACTCAGAAAGTGGCGCACTAGTGAGGAGGAGGATCATCTGCTACTAGGAGACTATCTCAGTGTATTTTGGTTGTACTTTGATTGAGCCATTGCTCTCTATCTCTGAGGAAGTTGTGGGGTTTTTCACCTTAGGGTTTTCCCCACGGAAACTCTGTGTCTCTTGTCTCTCATGCTTTTGATTCTTGTGATGCTTGTCATGCTTATTGTGATTGTCATGCATTGATATACTGTATATTTTATTCTCTCAATGAAGATCCTAGAGTATTGTGAATTAATGCTCAAAATTTAACATGGTATCAGAGCTAACCTAAGAAGAAGACATTTTGCAGTGACGGAAACTTGAGTTTCTTTTTTATTGGGTTTCTCTCCACAGATTTTGGAAAAGCAGTATAGTAGATTGACTCTACTCATCAAGGCGCATCTATCTGTCCAATCAGAATTCAATTCCGATCATTTTCAGATTTGGCCCTAAAACTTAGGGTTTCCACAAAAATAGGAATTTCTGAAATCTGAAGACATAGCTGGAAGCTCCTTGCAAAAATCGAAGTTTAGAGATTTGGATCGATATTTTTGGCTGGGTAGATCTCCGGGAAACTCAAACCCTAATTCAGGGCTCTCCCTAGTGAACCCGGGAGGACAAAAAGGAAAATCTGAAGGGTAAAACTTTGCTAATCTCAAATTCTGAATGCACCAGGTTGATCAGCTCATCAAAGCACATCTTTCTGTCCTTTCAGAAAATTGAAATTCACATTTTGAATTTTTAGGGTTTTTCCGACAAACCCTAATCCGGGACCAGATCCAGTTTTCAGCATTTCAAGTGGTAAGACCTAAATATTTTCTATTTCCATTTAAAATACTCTTTAAGATGTCTCACCACACCAAGCTTGAGGATAAGCTTGAAGGGGCTGATAACTTCCGAGCTTGGAAGTATAGGATTTGGTTAATCCTGGAAGAGAATGAGTTGGACTCATATATAAAAGAAGACATCTCTATCCCAGAGGACGAAGAGGCCAAGGTATTGCATAAGAATAACTTGGTCAAGGAAAAGAGAATCATTTCTGATTATATCAAAGACCATCTCATACCCCATGTGTCTTCTCTAAAGACACCCAAGGATATGTTTGACTCTTTGACCAAGCTGTTTGAAGGGAAGAACATAAATCGGAAGATGACTCTGCGGAATCAATTGAAAGGGGTCAAGATGTTGAATGGAGAAACCATTCAATCTTACTTCTCCAAAGTCTCTCAGATCAAGGAGCAACTTGAAGCTGTGGGTGAAGTAGTGGACAATGGTGAAGTTGTTATGACCACCCTGAATGGCCTACCTAGGTCATGGGACTCCTTTATTCAAGGAATCTGTGCAAGAAAGAAATTGATCTCTTTCAGTAAACTGTGGGAGGAATTCTCTCAAGAAGAAGCTAAACTTGTAGCTCGTGAGGAAAATATGGGAGGTGAAGATCAAGCTCTCGCAGCTCACACAAAAAGAAGCAAGCCCAACTTAGAAGGAGCACTCTCGCTACAAGAGATCCTATCAAAAGAATAAGAAGGATCTAAGATGCTTCACATGCAATGAGAAGGGTCACTTTGCTTCAGATTGTCCCAAGATCAAAAGGGATAATAACAACAACTCCAGCAAGAAGAAGAAGGGCAACAAAAGAAAGTTCCATGCTCATGCCGCCGAGGATGATGAACCTCCAAAGAAGAAGGCTAGGGCAGAAAGTGATGATAGTGATGATGACTCATCAAGTGAAGAAGAGTATGTTCTAATCTCTGCTCTCACAGGTACTATCTCCCATGGTTGTAATGATTGGTTGATTGACAGTGGGGCTTCCAAACACAGGACTGGGTGTAAGGAATCTTTTGTAAACCTATCTGAACATGAATCACCTCATAAGGTGAAACTTGGGGATGATTTTCAATACCCAATCAAAGGAAGTGGTGAAGGCTCCTATAACCTAGATTCTGGAAAATCATTGAAGATGAAAGAAATCATTTATGTACCTGGGCTCAAGAAGAATCTTCTCTCCATCTCTGCATTTGATGCAAAAGGTATGAGGGTTGCATTTGTGGATGGCCAAGTCCTAATGTGGCCAAAGGGTAAAACAATCGATGATGCAGTAGTGATTGGAGAGCAAGAGGGAGGATTGTACAAATTAAAGGTACAACTCAAACATGCTACGAAGACAAAGATTCATCCATAGTCATGGATCACATAGAGGTATGTATAATTTGTTTTTGCAAAGGTTAACTAATGAGTTATGCAGGTCATTGAAGAGATCAAGAACACATTGCTAGACATAACTAGAAAATATGGTGACCAAGTATGTGTTTCTTATATCATAGGATCCATTATATAAGTATGCATGACATGATTGATGATGATTCATGAAGTCATAGGTTTGAATAATCCTGGGTATATGCATATTATGTGTCTTACCTTATTTAATGTTATGACTAACCAGAAGAGTCATAGATTTGAGTAATCACGGGTTTAGACAGGTTATGACTAACCATAAGAGTCCTATATAAACCTTGAATGCTAATAGTTATTATTTCTGTTTGAAATGATCCTGACTATACATACTTGAGATTATTGTGTTTTGATAATATTAAAACTATACTAATGATTATGTATGAGACCTCAAGGTTAACACAATGATGATACTAACAAGCATGCATAAGGATCGAGAATGAATATAAGTTCAAGAACAGGTAATCCAGGAAGCAAAGATCAAGAGGGAGCACACTCTAGTGGTTTCTGCAAGGATGCAGATATTCAGAGGGAGTTGACCATCTCTCTACATTCCATAACAGAAAGGTGTAGAAGAAGCTACTTCAGATTAGGACTCCAGCAGCTCCTGCAAGGAAGCAAAGACTCAGAGGGAGTCCACCCAACAAACAAACAAAGATAAGTATTATCATTTCTTGCATATTTGTTTGTTTAAATAAAATTGTTCAATGATGTATATGCTCATGTTCCAAGACTTAGGATATGTATTGTGCATATTAGAATGATTGCATTAATGAACAATATACTACTAATCTGCATGTGATGGGTAAGTGGCCTATGGCACTGTACAACATTCCATTGCTACTTATCTAGAATGAAACCTCTTTGCTGACATGTTGGGAGTAGTGCAAACTCTTAACAATGTTCTGGTAGAGACTGGAAGGCATCTAGAAAGTTATGGAACATGGATAAATGTTGTATTGAAACATTGGCTAAGATTAATGCATGACTATGTGACATATTTCTTTATGTGTAAGAATTTGTTCTGAAAATTATGAGATATTTCTAATCATGCAATTTAACTTGTTTTGTAGGAAAGACCGTAGACCTTCACCTACGAAAGAAGGACAACAACATTTGTTCCAGCAACAAAGATATCTATTGAAGATATTGAAGTTCCCAGGATATGGGAAGAATGCCATGATCCGTCGATCATGAAGAATGATGTTTGGGATGTATTCCCAAGACCTGAAGGGAAGTTTGTTATGACTGCCATATGAATCTATCAGATCAAGCATGCTGCAGATAGCAGCATAGAGAAATATAAAAGTGATGAAATGGAAAATACACCAGATCGATGTCAAGACTGCTTTCTTGAATGGTGTAGTTGAAGAGGAAGTATATGTGGAGCAGCCACTCGGTTTTGAAATACATGACAGGGAGTCATATGTTTGCAGATTGAAGAAAGCCTTGTATGGATTGAAACAAGCTCCCAGAACCTGGTATGGTAGGATGGACAGTTTCCTATCTAGTTTGGGATTTACCAAGAGTAAAGCGGATTCCAACCTTTACTACAAGGTTGAGGAAGGGAATCCTGTGATTCTACTCCTGTATGTGGATGACCTATTTGTAACAGGAGATGACAGATTGATTGCAGATACGAAGAGGAAGCTTGCTGCTGAATTCGATATGAAAGATTTGGGAATGATGCATTATTTCCTAGGTATGGAGGTGTGGCAAAGTGCAGGTGGGATCTTCCTTGGTCAAGGGAAGTACATAGTAGATATCTTGAAGAGATTCGGGATGATGGATTACAAGGCCATGGCCACACCTATGGCATTGAATCTGAAGCTTCTATGTGATGCTTCATCTGAGCCGGTTGATGTCTCTATGTATCGTCAGATGATTGGGTCCTTGATGTACCTAACGAACACGAGACCAGACATTTGCTTTGCTGTGAACACATTGAGTCAGTTCCTGACAGATCCGGGGAGTGTTCACCTGGTTGCTGTAAAGCATGTTCTGAGGTATCGGAAGGGTACAATGGATTATGGGCTCAAGTATGAAGCGAATCAAAAGTTTAACCTGCAGGGTTATGTTGATTCGGATTGGGCTGGCAGTGCTGCAGATAGGAAGAGCACATCTGGGTGCTGCTTCAGTATGGGATCAGGTGTGATCTCTTGGTTTAGCAGGAAGCAGTCCTGCGTAGCAGTAAGTACAGCTGAGGCAGAGTATGTTGTAGCCTGTTCAGCTAGTTGTGAGGCAGTATGGCTACGGAAGCTACTGTCTGAGTTATTTGATCTCCCATTGGATGCTACTGGTATCTTCTGTGATAACCAGAGTTGTGTGAAGCTGTCTGAGAACCCAGTGTTTCATGACAGGTTGAAACACATAGAGATCAAATATCACTATATCAGGGATATGGTGCAGAGAGGTGCTGTGAAGCTCCTGTATGTTGCGACGGACGAGCAGATTGCAGATGTGCTGACGAAGCCACTAGCCAGGGTGAAGTTCGAGTACTTCAAGGAGAGGCTTGGTGTGCTTCAGATTGATGACACTTCGAGGAAGAAGTGATGGACACATTTGCTGAAGCCATTCCAAGCATGTTGGAAGGAGGATCCTTCACACGGCTGTGGATGTAAGCGCTGGATGATGAGCATCAGGATGATGTTCTGGTTTCTGCTTTGTATGATCAGTTGGATCATTTTTTTATGTATGTATGTATGCATCATGTTGGATGCTGGATATGATCAGTTGGATCATTTATATATGTATGTACACATCATGTTGGATGCTGGATATGATCAGTTGGATCATTTATATGTATGTACGCATCATGTTGGATGCTGGATATGATCGGTTGGATCATGTGTATGTATTTTTGTATATGCATCATGTTGGATGCTTGGACCATGTATCTGTATATGTATCAGGTGGATACATTGTATGATCAGGTGGATCATGTATGGTGATATGTATCATGTATTTGTATTTGTATCAGGTGGATACATTGTATGATCAGGTGGATCATGTATGATGATATGTATCAGGTAGATACTTGGTATGCATCAAGTAGATGCATTGTATGATCAGGATGATCATGGATGACGAGCTTCAGGATTTTGCAGTGATGATGATCAGGATGATCATGTGTACATCAGGATGATGTATGGTGAGTATCAGGTTGATACTCTATGGCTGTGGATCAGGTTGTGCAGATGAGCATATAATTTGGCCCTGGGAGATTTGCAGATAGTCTTTCGAGGTTTTTCCTATGGCATATAATTTGGCCCTGGGATATCTAGCAAATGCCCTTTCGAGGTTTTGCTCTGGGAGGACATATAATTTGGCCCTGGGAGATCTGCAGATAGTCTTTCGAGGTTTTTCCTATGGCATATAATATGGCCCTGGGATATCTGGCAGATGCTCTTTCAAGGTTTTTTCCTATGGCATATAATATGTCCCTGGGAGATCCGATAGGTTGGGCTGTGTGCCCGTAATAAGTCCTGGGATGCTCTTGTGAGGGTTTTCCATGACCACATATAATCTGTCCCTGGGAGATCCTGTAGGTAGAGCTGTGTCCTCTTAACAGCCTGGGATGCTCTTGCGAGGTTTTGTGGTGACCACATATAATTTGTCCTTGGGAGATCCTATAGGTAGAGCTATGTGCTCGTAACAACTTGGGATGCTCTTGCGAGGTTTTGCGGTGAGGTCACATATAATATGGCCCTGGGAGATCCTATAGGTAGAGCTGTGTGCTCGTAACAGCCTGGGATGCTCTTTCGAGGTTTTGTGACGCACATAATAAGTCCTGAGGATTCCACAGTATGGCTAGTGATGACGAAGACCTGCAGATGGCGGGCCTACATCCAGTATGAAAAAGGACTGGCTCTGTAGAACTTCCTATGACGAATAGAGTTAGAGATTGGTTGAGATAGCAGCAGCAGTGACAATGATGATGACGATGATCCCGAGAAGAAGACTTGTCTAGCAAATCTGTGTCGAGAAATACCTTCCTAGTTAAGAGGGAGTGTTGATGTATATGTAACTACGGAATGTATTTCATATATATTTATTGTACCCTTATTAGAGATGTGTTATTCCTTTATAAGGAAGTGTCGTCATGTGGATTGACAAGTGTCGCAAGTGTGTGTACTTGACGATGGGTTATTAGACCACCATGTGTGGGGTCGACCCTGAAATATATATATTATAATGTGGATGTACCTAGCTATACAAGTCGGCCCCATAAGGTCACTGGGAAAACAGGTTAGTATAAATAGAGATCAGGTGATCTCTATTTAGATCATTCGGAAAGTCATCTCTCTCACACTCAGAAAGTGGTGCACTAGTGAGGAGGAGGATCATCTGCTACTAGGAGACTATCTCAGTGTATTTTGGTTGTACTTTGGTTGAGCCATTGCTCTCTCTATCTCTGAGGAAGTTGTGGGGTTTTTCACCTTAGGGTTTTCCCCATGGAAACTCTGTGTCTCTTGTCTCTCATGCTTTTGATTCTTGTGATGCTTGTCATGCTTATTGTGATTGTCATGCATTGATATACTGTATATGT
The DNA here is from genome assembly GCA_027924585.1 of Larix kaempferi. NCBI lineage: Eukaryota > Viridiplantae > Streptophyta > Pinopsida > Pinales > Pinaceae > Larix > Larix kaempferi. Next base: position 2,886,945 of record BSBM01000451.1, on the reverse strand, counting down.
TATTCTCTCAGTGAAGATCCTAGAGTATTGTGAATTAATGCTCAAAATTTAACATGGTATCAGAGCTAACCTAAGAAGAAGACATTTTGCAGTGACGAAAACTTGAGTTTCTTGTTTATTGGGTTTCTCTCCACATATTTTGGAAAAGCAGTATAGTAGATTGACTCTACTCATCAAGGCGCATCTATCTATCCAATCAGAATTCAATTCCGAGCATTTTCAGATTTGGCCCTAAAAATTGGGGTTTCCACAAAAACAGGAATTTATGAAATATGAAGACATAGCTGGAAGCTCCTTGCAAAAATCGAAGTTTAGAGCTTTCGATCGAGATTTTTGGTTGGGTAGATCTCCGGGAAACTCAAACCCTAATTCAGGGCTCTCCCTAGTGAACCCGGGAGGACAAAAAGGAAAATTTGAAGGGTAAAACTTTGCTGATCTCAAATTCTGAATGCACCAGGCTGATCAGCTCATCAAAGCTCATCATAGAATGAAGACGAATGTTCCTGCCGAAAACCTAACATGGTGTACAAATCGGTCATCATGTTGTTCTAAAAGTGACGACCGTGATCAGTCAAAATCTCTTTGGGTATACCAAATCTTGCAATGATCTGGTTGAATACAAAATAAGCAGTCGTTTCTCCATCTGCTTTAACAGTAGGCATTGCCTCGGCCCACTTGGTAAAGTAGTCGACGGCAACAATGATATGATGATGGCCTCCAACCGAAATTGGATTACAATTCATAAAATCAATCCCCCACTTGGTGAAGGGGCCTGCTATGATGATAAGATGGAGAGGAGCTGGGTGTGCTCCCATTTTCTTGGTGAAAAAATGACATGGATGACAACATTTCACTGCTTCCACACAATCTTTAAAGATCATGGGCCAAAAATAACTGGCACGCAGTATTTTCTGGGTTGTTGCTAATCCAGAAATATGACCCCCACAAGATCTACTGTGATCATCATTCAATATTGATTCTTCTTCCTCTAAGGTCAAACAACGGCGTAAAATGGAATCTATCCCACGTCTATACAGATTATTGGAAATGATGAGATAGTTTTTCGAATGAATCTTAAGTTTGCGTCGTTCATCCCTAAAGAAAGTGGTGGGACACCTCAAAGTCTGGAGATATACCAAAATATCCCCATACCATGGGCCAGAGGATGCAATGAGAAAGATATGTTCATCCGGGAATGATGACTCTTCCTCAACGTGTACTATGTCACTCGAAAATTCAAAAATCAGTTCGACGAAAACCAGTGACTTCTTTGACTTAGCAGACTGAAAAACCAAGTCGAATTCCTGCAAGATTACAATCCATTTATTGAATTTCCCACCGATGATCCATTGAGTGAGAAAATATTGAAAAGGATTGACCTCCGCAATCACAGTGGTGGTTCGCAATAAGATATAGTGACGTAGCCTCTGGACAACATGGACAACAGTTAATGCCAACTTCTCCACAGAGGAATACTTAATCTCATGAACTATCAGGGCGCGTGACAGATAATAAAAGACATGATCTTGGAGCTTGTCATCCTCCTGAACAAGTACTATGCCAATTGTGTATACTGATGCCACCAGATATAGTAGGAAATCCTTTGTATAGTCTGGCAGGCTTAACAAGGGGGCTGATAATAATGCCTTTTTCAAGGCCTCAAATGATGCTTGAGAAGCCTCATCCCACAGAAAGTAGGTGTCTTGTTTAAGCAGTCTCATGAAACCTTTTGTAATTTTAGCATAGTTAATGATGAAGCATCATAAGAAGTTGGATATGCAGTGCAAACTTTGAAGTTGTCTCAAGGTGCGAGGAGGAGGCATATTTACAATCGCCTCAACTTTTAATGGATCAACCATTATGCCACGACTGGATACTATGAAACCCAGTAATCGTCCAGACTCAACGCAGAAAACACATTTTTTGGGATTGAATTGAATCTTGTAGTATCTACATCACTCAAACACAAGTCTCAAGTGATCTGGATGGTCCTGTCTCTTGTGAGATCACGTTGGGAGATCATCCAGATAGGGTTTAACTACATTTCCCGCTGAAAGGTAGCTCCAACATTCTTCAAGCCAAATGGCATCTTCCGATAGGAAAAGGTTACCCAAGGACAAATGAAAGCTATCTTGTGCTGGTCTTCAAGTTTGATTTGTATCTGATTATATCCCGAAAAACCATCCATGAAAGAAAACATTTCATGGCCCGCACACGCATCGATGATCTGATCAATAAACGGCGTGGGGTAGTTATCTTTAGGACAAGATTTATTTAGGTACCGAAATTCAGTGCAGACTCTAATGGTTCCTTTCTTTTTTTCTATCGGAATAGGATTTGAAACCCATTCCATCATAGCAATCGGATAGATGAATCCAGCTTTGAGAAATTTCTCTACTTCCACCTTAATGGCAGCTGCTTTTCGAGGGTTGACTGGACGGAGCTTCTGTCTCACAGGTTTAGCGTTGGGGTATGTTGTGATGACATGCTCAACAATGGCAGGTTCGATGCCTTGCATCTCCTCGTAAGACCAAGCAAAAACATCGCGGAATTCTTTAAAGAGATTGGTATACAAAATGATCTCCTCAGGAGAACAATCTGCTCCAATGAAAATATTTTCCACGACTCCAGGTTTGATGGAAATGTTGATTGGAATAGTTCTCGATATATTTTCCATATTCCCTTCGGCATAAATAGCTTTTGAAGTATAAGGGATAGCGGAAAAATCAACACTCCCACCGGGTCTCATAGAAAACTCACCTCTCTCTTTCCTGTCTAGATCGGGAAGAAAATAAGACCTTTGGTGCATGTGTTCCTAAGGATGATCCAGGCCAATCATTGCTTCCAAAATAGCCTCGTCGGAAGGCAAAAAAATGTCTAAACAATCAAAAGAGTGGATGGAGTCCACCGACCATGCAGGTGCATAGTCCATATCTGACTCGGCAGATACCAATGGAGTCACGATATGTTATGTTGCAGCATGTTGTGAATCTAAGTAGGCCACCTCTGCAACAAATAGGGGCACAACTAGTTCTGTTTCGGTGGGGAGAATCCATCGATCTGTCGTAGGATAGACCGTGAAAATCTCAAATGATGAACATTCTTCAGAACCAATAAAATGAACAGGAGGTAGGTCAAAAGTGCCCATTAATGACCCATAAATCCCTACTCCTAAACTCTCACTAACTGGGTGAGACTGATCAATCATCGGCATTGTTGAACCCGATGTAGCCTAGTTGTTCTTCTGAGAAAACGAAAGTTGAACAACAGTAACAGTATTTCCTTCGTGAGGGAACATTATAAATCGGAAAACGGATGATGGCACTGCTTGCATTACATATGTCCAACTCCTACCTAACAACAAATTGTAGTCAAGTGGAGCATTCAAAACTTCAACCTCTAGAGATACTTTCTTACCAGCCAGTTCAACGTCAAATGATGATAAGACCCCATGTGGATGGATCGATCTTCCATCAAAGGAGTTAAGAAAAGTGTTCGAGGGAGCTAACTCAGGTTCGCCCAAAGCCTTTTAGCAAGAAATGGACATTAAGCATGTAGATGCGCCCTCATCTAAAACAACTCATCCAATGGTCTTGGGACCATGGATTACCTTTATTTGGAGAGCGACGTGGTACAGAAACCGGTATTTGATATTGGACATATCAAAATGAGCAAGAATATTGGATGAGTCTATGCTCCCAATCGCTGCGAGAAGTGCGCTGCGTTGTAATGGAAAACTTTGCAGTACTTCTAAAGTGAACATAGCATAGGAAGTTTGGGTTAAATCCTCCACAACATTGTAGTTAGGAGCAGCCCACGCATTGGGGTTGTTTACAGCCCGTTTGAAGACACCTTTCGGAATCTTCGGCTGTGGGTCCACCGGTTCTTGATGTGGAGAGGGGTAGATGACTCAGGAACATCTTTATCCTTCTGCTGCAGATCCGGGGTATAGTTTCTAGCTCGAGTTTGTAAAAGCACGTACGAATTAACCATAATGATAAACGACTGATCAGCTGAGGCACGAGGAGTGCCCCCAGTACTGGAGTTTCTAGAAGCTGAACCTTGTCCATGTGGGAATGGGTCCTTTAGGAAATCTAGTTTCTTATCAAGGAGAAACTTCAGGGCTTCTTCCATCAGAGGGCATTGATGGGTAAGGTGGTCCTCTTTGCATAGCTTGCAAGGGAACTTCACTTTCTTTTTCTCTTTTTTTCCCTCCTCGACATTTTCTGTGTTTTTGGGCTTGGTGGTTCCCCTCCCCTTTCTTGCCCTTATTTTTGTTGTTGGGCTACTGAGGGCCCTTTTGATTCATCTGCACTTGTTGTACATATTCCATTTGTGAAGGAGAGGCTGCAACTGAAGTTGCTTATGCAGCAGACTGTTTGACAGACAAGGCGTGAACCTGCTTAGTTAAAGCATCAAACGCTGTAGAATCTATTGAACCCACAATGCCATCAGCATGTGGTCCAGGATTGGGTTTACCTAGATCAGTGTTAGATCACGATGCATCGGGAATAATATCATATAAGAGCCCAGAATGAGCATATACAAGTTCAAGCTGTTGGGTTCTTAGGATAGCTTCCTCTTCGGAGGACACCCCAGAAGTTGCTACTTCCTTGTAAATATAAGGAAGGAGTGATTTGAGATACCACTCTAATAGGAACTCTAGAGGGATGTCAGCTTTAATGAGCCTCTTCCTCCTCCGCCACTCCTGGATATGGTCAGATAAGTGAGTGGCTTTGTTCTATTGAAAGGTTGATAGAAGGTCTGTGCCGGCACCATACCGGACAGGGAATTGAAAGTGATTCAAAAAAACAGTAGCTAGATCCCAAAAGGTGCCATAAGTAGTTGCGGGCAGTTCGATATACCATTTAGCTGCAACACTTGTCAAGGTTCTCTTAAAGAGCCTTAATCTAATGGAATCATCATTTAACAAATTAGAAGAGCACCAGAGATGGAAAGTAGTCACATGATCACCGGGATTCTCCCCAGTCTTTCCTAAAAACTTTGGAATGTATGAAGGAAGCTTGGTCGGGACAGGTGACCATGCGGGGTGATGCCGCACCGGATCGTTTGTGAGCTTTGAAAGGTCTGGCAGATTCATATTTGCCAGAAAAGGTAAATGCAGTCTTGCCGATGGAAATTGGTTAGCAGGATTCTGGTAGGGGGAACCTCCCAAAACCTGATTCGTGTACTGTTGGTTGGGGTTTCCCCTAGCCAACGGTTCTGAAGTAAACGCGTTGTTGAAATTTCCCCAACCATAAGAAAGAGGGTTTCTTCCCTGAGCATGTGTCCATTGCGACTGGGTGTTAGACCATCCGTAATGTGGGTTAAACATGTTATCGCCCCCTCCATTGAATAGTGAAAAAGGGATACTCCCTACAGGTATATTAGATGTATGTACGTTAGATGACTATACATTATGACCTATGTAGGGGTTAAACCCGGGCATGGATGTAATGGATGACAAAGGCATCGAGACTACTACAGCTGTGGATAGAGTGGGCATCGAGCCTACAAAGGGCATGGAGGGAGCTATGTTCCCTCCAAACCAAGGAAAACCTAGATTGAACAAAGCAGTTTGCGGAATACCCTGGAACTATTGCATAAAGGGAGATAAAGTGAACGACATCGAAGATCCCCATGTGACAAGGATATTAAAATATCCAATAGTAGCACTAAAAGAGGTAGATGTTGTTGAAGGTTGAGAACTAGACATACCTATGGAACTAGTGCTAGAATTGATAGGTTTACCTGAAACAGAGGTAACCTGTAATGAGGTCGATGTTGACGGGGTTGTGAAGGAATGCTATGAATATTATATGTATGTTAATTAAATTTATTAGTTATTAAGTGAAAGGGTGTGACCCTTCACTATACACGCTCAAGCCTATAAAAGCGAGCCTCATTGTAATTATTAATCATCCATTATCGATTATATATTATTATTTTATCAAATGGAGTTATTTCCCATTGGAGGATTATTTGCTTGAATAATCACTGAGTATATCCGGACACGGATATAGCATTGGTATCAGAGCCCCTTCCTCGGGCATCCGATTCAGGTTTTTAACCATCCAAGTAGAGTTTCTCTACATCATTGGTCTTTGACCAAGAATATAGGCCCTTGGCCTCTCGTCCACATATCCATATTCCACAGTGCTTCATCATTCCTCGCACCACGATCTGAGCTCACTTCCCTTTCACGCTCTGCCTCTCCCCTCACTTTCCCTCATTTCCCACACCGCTAACACACCAGCACTCCTTCCTGCATCTGCCTTCATCTCTCCACACAGTCAACTCCCTACATCTCTGCTTCACCCATTCATCTCCTACCACACATTTCGCTCCCTTCCACGCGACCTTTGTCATCCAGTTTTCCTCACCCCTTCAACTCCTTCACTACACTCCTCTCCCCACCTCTCAGATCCACGCACTCACTCCAACCTCCATCATCTATGCGCAGTTCCACCGCTGCCAGTACCACCTTGCTACAGCCTCTCCATTACTTCACCCTGCACCTCACCTCTCCGTCACCTTCCCCTATCATCTCTCCCTCTACGCCTCCCCTCTTATCTTCTACGCCATCACGCTACCTCTCTCCATCTCCACACCGCCACACCTGCAAATCACAGCACCCCGCTCCTCTCAACCAACCACGCCCCCATATTTCCATGCCCTCCCACCTGCTCACTGGCTTGGTCGCACCCCTAGCCTACAAGCTCCAACCTTGCCACCACTGCTACTCCCTCATCCATTGCGCCTCCTCCCTACGCGCCATCTCTGCCTCCCTTTCCAGCCTCGTGCTCTAGCTCCAATATCTACCTCCCTGCACTGCTATAAACCCCGTTCATCACTTCACGCCCACCACCGCATCTCCGTCGCCATCCCTCCATACTCTCCTCCTGCTATAACCACTGCACACGCCACACCTCCACGATCCCATGCGCAGCACCCACATCGCCTTCCTCACCATACCATACCACGGTTAAAAACCTAATTCAGTCCAAGTTTCTATAATATTATTATTATTAAAAATAATAATAATTATTATTATAGTTTAAAAAAAATCGCAAACTCTTTATATTACCATCTTCAATTCAAATTAATGTTATATTATTATATTTAATAATATAATAATTATTTGTTACATTATTACTATTATTAAATTAATAATAAGTGCACATTATAGGAGAATTGCATTTATTGCAATTATTACCTTATTAAAAGGAAAGGAAACAAAAGTCTAACCAAAAGGAAAAATAATTCTTTTAAAAAAAGAAGACCACTTCAAGGTTATTACACCTTTTTGTTGCTTATTGTTGAAGGATAGAATCGAAAAAGACGAAACCATTGCCAAAGGAACATTCGTCAAGTCAGAAGAAGACCCTTATCATCAAGAAATCAAGTTAAAGAAAGAGATTATCTATCATTTAAGAAGTCAAGTCAAAGAAAGACTCCCACATCAAAAAAGTCGAAGACTATCTATTGCTGAAGAAATCAAAGAAAGATAATCTATCACCGAAGAAGTCAAGACCATGGAAGCCAGTTTGAGACTAGAAATAGAGAAATTAGAAGCCAAGTTAAAGCGCTATCGAAAAGACAATGAAGAATTACGAGACATTAATACACAATCAGAAATAAAGATTGAACTACATAAGATACAAGAACGATTCAATGAACAAACAATGTCCAACCAGAAAAATCACATAGAAAAATTATGTGCGCAAATCAAGGAATTAAAAGATGAAAGTGATTTCAATCAGAGATTGAAAAATCAAGATATAAAGAAGGAAATAAATAATTACGAAGCAGAAATAATACGCTTGAACAAAATCGTTAGTGACAAAGATGAATAACTAATGCAGTTATGACATAACTTAGAAAGTCAAGAATCAGAGGTCGGCCAGTGTCGACAACAGATAAAATTTCTTCAACAACAAAATGACGACTCTAAAAAGACACATAAGTCAGAGATCGCGAAGAGTAATAAAGCATTATCTTACAATGCTGAAGAAATTTTTAGACTAAGAAATCATAACAAGATACTAGTCACAAAAATTAAGAAGTTGAAAAATAGTCGGAAGATAGAACAATCTATGGACGACATTGAAGGGAAACTTCTAGACAAACAGGAAGAAAATAGTTGTATCAGAATTCATAATGAAGATCTTAAGGAACAACTTAAGACATCTGAAGATGACAGAAAATCGCAAGGCGAATTGATTAAGAAGTTTCAAAATGATAATAGGCAGTTAGAAAACAAGTTGAAAAAGATACAGAACAAAAACTTAAATCCTCAAGAGACGAAAATACAACTTCCAACTCAGATCAATGATCTAAAGGCAACATTCGTAAACGAAAATGACATCGTGAAAGTTCCTTATCGACACCCCAACCATAAAAACCGATATTTGAAAAAGTGGGAAATGTCGAAAAATAATGGTACTAATGTGATCAAATCTCGTGACGACACATCAGTAGGAAATCCCATCAGTCCACAACAAATCAATTTGGGATGGATTGATCCGTCGATGTATTGGAAGTTATGCTCTACACTTAGCAGTTCGTATCGACATGTTTCATTAGCCATGGCATCGCAAAGAACAATGCAACAAAATTATAAGGCTTTGAGGACAAAGCTTTTCTAAGAGAGTGGCAATGCTATGAATATTATATGTATGTTAATTAAAGTTATTAGTTATTAAGTGAAAGGGTGTAACCCTTCACTATACACGCTCAAGCCTATAAAAGTGAACCTCATTGTAATTATTAATCATCCATTATCGATTATATATTATTATTTTATCAAATGGAGTTATTTTCCATTGGAGGATTATTCGCTTGAATAATCACTGAGTATATCTGGACACGGATATAGCAAGGAATGAGAGAGAACTCTCGAAACCATAGTTGCAGAGGGAGTTTGGGGAACTCCCTGCTCATCTTCGAGGTTAGCCATAGAATGACCAGGAGTAAACCAGTATGCACTATACTCGGGTTGGCTTAGAGAGTCTACAGTTACCAGTAATGGATAGTTGGGTCCAGTTAGGGGGAAGGTTGAAAGGAGTGCTAAACTCTTGCGAAGTTAAGTCCTCAACCTCAACAGTATCAAAGACCTGTTGATCCTGAATTAAGATCGATCGTTCTCCAGGTGCTTCAGTTTCGCTCGTCAGTTCGTAAGAACCACAGGAATCGGTCCTTCGACGTCGAGGTGGTGGTGGAGGCTCCACAGTGTGTGGTGGAAGGTTTTGCAACCTTCGTGACCTATGGAGATATTTTTCCTCCACAACTAAAAGGAAAACTAAGTATAAAACCTAGTGGCCACTACTCGACTAAGGAGCAAACATCATACCACTAAAAATTCCTAAGGTGATCAAGACCAAGCAATACAAAGTTGATACTCTTAAGAAATAGTCTGGGATGATGAGGGCCTAGAACAAGCTAATAGAGTATAGATGGTCAGTTACACGGTGTCCAATGGAGGTCCTCTGGGTGCAAGCGTTTGAATCACCAAACCTCCCTCTCGGGATTACTGCCAAAGGGTTACCTTCCGCGTCTGTCCGAAGTGAAGTGAAAATATCCTTCCACTCTACCTGTGAAGAATCCTAAATGGTTGAGATACTAAGGATACCAAAGATACGGAAATACGTGAGGGGACAGTCGTCAGTATAGCCGAGATGCATGGGCAGGGTAGCAAAGCCCGAAATACAAAAGCACTTAAAAAGTACTAGAGGATACCCATACGTGAAACAGCTCTGTTTTATGCTCAAAAGGAAATTGAGGGGGTATCCTCAGTAGTTCCAGTCTCACACGACCTCATGCTTAGCTCTGGTTTCAGCGGAGTTTCCCAAGATATTTTTATATCAGTGGATTTACCTAAAGATAGTCTCACTACGATTGTTCGAGTAATGTAGCGATTTCGGGCAGTTTAAGGTGATTTATGCCGAAATCCTAGCCTAAGCTAGTTGATGTAGTGGCAAACCCTAAAAAAGAAAAAGTTACTAATTTATTTTATTAATTCTTTTTAGAGGCTTTTCTTACTTAGGGTAGTGATGTGTGTGGTATGGTTTTATGACAGAAAGTAAAGTGTGTCTAAATAATGCATAAAAATTCACAAGAAACTCTTTTTGGTTTATTGTTCTTTCAAAACAGATAATAAGTAATCCTAAGCATAAATTTTTTTCAATTTTCTTTTAAAATTTCAAAGCAAGACAATCTATGCTACTTCAAAAAGTGATGATAAACCTTACAACTAAGATACCAATTTCACTTTGATCTTTTCTTCTACTTACAAAAGAAAATGAATCAGAAAAAGGAACAAGTAAGATCTAACGAAAGTGTGAGTAAAGAAAAAGACCTAATGGCTTAAAACAATCAAATCAAAAGACTTGAGAAAGACTCGACCTACAGAGTTGTTTCAATGAACTAAATCTAGGTTTGGAACAAGATGTAAAAGAAAATAAGGTAAAGCTAATGCATGCAACAGAAAGACAAACCAAGAGGCTACTCCTAAGCACCAAAACCTAAGAAAACATCTGCCAAACAAGTAGGGTAGGCAAGCAAACCAAAAGTGACTCTACCACCACACAAACTCAAAGGAAACGTTATCAAGAAAGCTTCAACTAACTCAGACTGACCTGAAAAGAAACTCAGAAGGCATCCAGACCAACTAAACTTTCAAAACCACCCTAAGAAATCAAACTGGGATCAAACCCTAAAAAATAAAGTAAATCTCAGTAAAAGTGTGCAGGTATTGCAGCAGACAACAAGCGTTGAGTGCACAGGTCTGCAGAAGTGCAACCAGCATCTAGGGCAAGAAGTGCGCTATTGTGACTAACAGAAAGCCGTGCACAAGTTCAAAAAGCATGAAAAACAGGAAAGACACCTAAAAAACAGTGCTGAAGTAGGTAAAGCAAATCAAAGGACTTTCAAGAGGTAGAAAAGACTAAAAAACAGACAAAGATGTGTCAGTGATCAGCCAAAGAAGCAAGGCAAATGCCAACAGTAGACCAAAAATCCTGGAATCCAAACCCTAGTGAAAGATTTAGACTTACAGGAAAGTACGCTTTTGTATGGTATAGGAACCAACGCCTACAACAAGAAGTGTGCAGGTATGTCTCAAAGAGACATGCGCACAAGGCAGAAAGTGCGCTTCTGTATGCACAGAAGACTATCGCACAGGGATTGAAAACAAAAATAAAAATATTTTCTCAAACAAATTGAGATGAACCAAGTTAATAAGAAACATAAAAGAAAATTATAAACCTCTCAGAAAACCAACGAACTGCAAAAACTGAAATAAAACCTAGCAAGGTCCCCAAAGCAGAAAATGGAACAGGTGCTCCCCAACGGAGTCACCAGTTCTGTTGTGCAGGAAAATACCTTATAGTGGGGGGAATGACTAGCGCACAATATGCAACTCTTGTAGTTAGCAACCAACGTTTACAACATTTCGAGGTATGTGCGTGGGTTGTTCTGAATAGGACCAGCGTTTAGAACGTGAGATGACTGTGGCAAGAGTAGCGCACACATAGTGAAAATTGTAGAAAAAATATGTTTTTAAGTTGAAGAGTGTGATTTCAGCAATAACTCATCCAAGGTCAATCCAACTCTTCCATCCATAGTGTCCTTTTGTGTGATCGACAGGGCAATGTGATCACGGACGGAGAAGTGCATATTTGACCTATAACACATGCCATTATCCAGTGACATAATTCCCAAGGGAGACTAATATGAATTAGTATCAGCCTAAGAAAGGTCCACTCCACCCGATCATATGCCTTTGCTAGATCCAATTTAAGGATGATGGATTTTAAGCGCTTATTATTTATGTTGTGCAAGGTCTCCTGGGCCACCCCGACATCATCCAATATTTGTCTGTCATGAAGGAATCCAAATTTCTCATAGGAGATCTACTTTGATAAAATAGGCCTTAATCTGGATGAAATGATCTTAGATATAATCTTGTAGATCAAGTTACAGAGTGAAATTGGCCTAAAGTCTTTGAAATCAATAGGGCAAGAGATTTTGGGAATAAGAGCTATAAACATTGAGTTTATCGCCCAGATACCGGACCTGTAACATGAGACTCTTCCACAACAGGAAAAATATCTTGACTCATAATATCAAAGAAAGATAAGAAAATTTCAACCGTCCAACCATCTAGACCCATACTTTTTGATTTGGAAAATCCCTTCAATACCGCTTCCACTTCCTCAATAACCACTGGCTTAAACATGTTATTTCCTTCCTCTTCTGAGCATAATCTAGGATATTCTTTAATGACTTTGAACTGCTCCAACAAAGACAAATAATTAGGGACATGGTAAAGATTTTCAAAATCTGTGGATTTATCCTTATGTAAGTCTTCAAGGGAGGATCTCATAATCCTCTCAAAGTCTTTGAGCTCTCAAATAGTATTTCTAATCCTTCTGTTCTCCACAAAAAGTTGTGAAAAAAATGGTATTTGAATCACCCTCCTCAATCCAAATTGCCCTGTTTTTCAACCTCTAGGATTCCTCTTTGAATTTTAAAATATGGAGTTTCTTTCTTTCCATATCCAAAAGGGAGATTTGTTTCACATGTGAGATGGAACCAATAATATTTGACATGGAAATGCCTTCAATCTATGCTTCAATTTTGACCGAATCTTGTTTCAATTCTTTCTTCTTTTGACTTTCCCAAATAACCATAGCCTCTTTAAGATGTTTTAATTTTTGAACCAGTGAATCCATAGCTGATGAACCCACCATGATAGGGACCTTTGACCATTAGACCCTCACCAAATCGATATATGTTTGATCTGTGAGCCTTGCATGATTAAATTGAAAAGGAACCTTTTGCCAACAGCATTCCACCTCAAATTGAAAAATGACTGGTTGATGATAATATATTCTACTAGAATCCACCCAAGATCTGTACTTAAACAAAGTGTCCAATAAACCCTTAGACACTAGGAACATTTCTAATCTCTTCAAGATTGAATCCTGACCACATCGCCCATTCCTCCAAGTGGGACACAATGGCAACGACTCAATATCAATAAGGTTAACTGATGAAAACAAGTTTGAAACATAAGGACCCATCGAATCAATTTTGGAATGATGGCCTCATACCTTCGAGGCTGACATAGTAATATATGGGTCCCCCATAAGTATTAGGTCAAGCAAATCCAATATATTTTGTTCATGGATGCAATCCCAAAAAACTCACCTATCAATATATAGACCATAACAGTTGATAATATTAATAGATCTATCAATACCAGCTATTCTTCCAGAGAGGAGAATACCAACCGAAGTTTTAAAAGACTTTAGATTTTTCTTCTATGGATTCCAAGCCGCCAGAAGTCCCCCCGACTGCCCAACCGCATCAATGGAACATATCTCCCAAGATAGTTTTAAGGCCATAAAAAGTGCCTAGCTCTTTCCCCACACATCATAGTCTCTTGTAAACAAACAAGATCCAGATTGATTAATTCAAAGAATATCTTTAGGGTGAGTTTTTTCGGGAGGCCCCCCACTCCCCTAATATTTAGCAAGAAAAAAATCATTTTTTAACCCTTGCAAGGGATTTAACATCTCTAAGAGCCCTAGAGTCCAAAGAACGTGAGATATCCACAGAATCCGCTAGGTTGGCCTCACGTGAGAAACCTTTTTCCTTTTTTTGATTTATTTTTCCTAGGACTTCTTTTTTTTATAGTTGAAAAACCAGAGTCAATCCCCCCTTGTCTAGCCCCCTTAACTAATGTTTTATGAGGAAAATTTGTTTCAAGTGACTACTAAGGCATATCCTAGACCTGGGGGATCACCTCTTGTACAACAACCTGGTTCCCAATATAAGATAGGATATGTTCATCTTAGCAACCTCACAGAAAGAAGGGATGTGAATATTGGATTTATGCATCGAGGCATCTGAAACCCCCATCTTTTATGGTCTAACCCCAATGGGTGGTTCTGATATATTAATCGCCATCGACTAAAAAAAAAGGAGTTGTTTGTAACAAGAACAGTTTCATCCCCCGATGAAATTAAATCACCCACACCAACGGCATCACCCACCCCTCCCTCTTCAAAAAAATTATATGAGACAAGAGCCACAGGACTAGATAAATGCTCCTAATTAGTACCTAGAGAAGCTTCCAACGAGAAAGATGGGAGACGACCAGGCCTAGAAACCTTGATCGACTCATATTTAAAATCTAGAGATTTTATAAAATATTTTTCCAAATCTGATAGAGAAATAAATAGAGATGGGTAATTTAATTTGATCTTACCAATTAAGTGTGAGCCCATTTATGAAGAGTCTGGCACCGAGTGGAGAGGCAAAGTCGTAGAAGGATCCGATGCTAAGTCATTATCTAGCCCTTCACTATCATCTGAGGACCAATTTATATCATCTTCCTCAATGCCATCGCTCGCCGAAGAGGAGAGAGGAGTCTAACATTTTCGCCAAAGATGACCCACAACCTTACAAGAGGAACACCTAAAAGGGATGCCTTCATAATCTATCATATGAGAATAGGATATATCCTACCAATCAATATTCAGAGACTAAATCAATCACTTGATACAACAACTTCAACAAGCATGCAGCGAACTTGTTTGTCCACCCCTTTCGGCACTGAGTCACTGACATAGAGAAAACGACCCAACTGGTTACCAACTGCCTCAAACACAGCCTTGTTCCAGATCCCTAGTGGGAAACCCCGCAGCAAAACCCAAAAATGGCAATAATGAATAAGTTCCCTTTCCAAGTCGAACGTCATATGCCATTTCTTCAACATGAGACTACCCCTGTCTTTAAGCCACAAATTTCGAAAGATAAACAATGCATAAGCCTCCTACCGAAACTTAAACCCATACCAACCCTTAGGAAGAATAGGTACCTCTTGGTAGTAACTCCATAGATGTCCCCAAACACACACAACCCACTGAGTGATTTACTTTTTGTTCATAGCCTTATAACTGAATTTTCCCACCAGTGCAGACATACCATAGTCTACAATATGATCTTCAAGGAAAATATCTCGACCTACTGTCATTGTTTGCTATCCAAGGCGAGATTTCTAATTGAATAAGTGTAAGAGAGATTATTATTCTAATTGAATAACAATATTTATTTTAAAAAAAATATGCATTGGTTATCTTTGATTTTTTAATAAATAACAAGTTAATTGTTTTTTCTTTTTAAAACCAAAATTAACAGTAAAACCCAACCAAACAAACTCCAGCCATGTGTTGATAAACATAAAGCTAAGCACTAAATTTTGTGTGATATATTTTTCGGATGCACATATCCCAATATAAACCCTAGTTCGTTTCAAACGTGAGAGTCCTCATTTTCAGCAGAAGCCTCGCGAGGAGTATGATCCATTTTCTGTGCAAGATACTCTTCATAATGACCTGAGAACGACTGTAAGCATGCATTTCCAAAATAAACAACACTTACAAATAGTTATTATGTAATGTAAGCAAACTTTTCATTTTTAACAAACATTTCACGGCAATTCATTTTTTGAGTGAAACATTTAATCCCAATCATAGAAAAATAGAACAATGACAATTTGCAGTTTGTATCTTTATTATTATTATTTTAATTACTAAATGGGTAAGAGATTATAAATGGTGCTCTATTTTGAATAGTCACACATTTTGAGTTTGGTTAGTATTAGATATTTCGAGTTACACTAAATAGGTAAAATGGTTTCTTTTGCAAATGTGATTTTTAGGATTTAATTAAGATTTAATTAGATAAAATTTAAACTTAATTTTAAGATAGGGATTAATTGCTTTGCGGTTATTATTCTCGTTTAATATTGTAGTTATTTTTATAGAAAAATAAAAATATACTTTCATTATAATAACATGTTTAGGATTGTATATATAGATAAAATAAAACTTTTATATGTGTGAAAACGTGTTTATATAATGAGTATAAAACTTGTATTTGTGAAAACTTGTTTAATATTTGATACTTATAAAAATTGTATACTAGCATAGCTACTTAACTTGTGGTCAGTGAATGTCTTGGATGGGGTGACATCAAGACGGGCCTAGTAGATTAATGATGATGAGACGAAGGTCAAGTTAGAGGCGGCGTATGAGGCAGAGGGGCGTTTCTCACACTCCCCCCTTAAGAGCTATCACATACTGCGTCAGCTGGATCATTCAATCCTCAATTATGGCAAAGGGAGGAGGATGAGATGCACCTACAACAATTAATTACTAAGAATATGCGAAATAGCAGAAATAATAGAACAGAATCACTTTTATATTGATCACGGGCCACTTCGAGGGGGCAACCTCCTTTGAGCAAGCTCAATACAATTAACTTCACGGTGCCTTCAATGACCTCAACACACACTTATATACTAAGTCTATGCCCAATACCATGAGTCAAAACCATGGGACATATAATACTACGGGACGACTTACAAAGCATATGCGTCCAATACTATGGGTCAATACTATGGGCTAATATAAACTACGGATCAACAAATACTACGGGACGACTTACAAAGCATATGCGTCCAATAACAATATACTAACATAGTAAAGAGAAGGGTTTACATAGGTTCCTAACATCCCCTCTCCCTTAGAAAAAGCTTTGTCCTCAAAGCTTTGGTTGGAGAAATTGGTGCAGAAGCTGAAGGAGTGGTTCCCCGGTAGCATCCTCGGGTTGCATTTCAGGCCACTGACGCCTTTGGAGTGTAAAGAAGGATTGCTTGGAAGGCTGTAGATGAAGAAGAACCCTGTCAGCTACGTGGAAAATGCGCTCAGAACGGTGCTGATCGGCTTGTTGATTCAGGTGAATTCTGGCCATGTGAAGATTGTCCTGCAGAATGAGAAGAATCTGATTGCGGTTTCGAAGAACCGATTCAATTGCCTGAACTGGGGAGCTGCTAAGGGTGTATGGAAGAAGAACTGGCGGTGTTTGTCCATAGACCGCTTCATATGGTGTTCTGTGAGATGTGGTATTGTACCACCAGAGCGCTACTAGGAAATCCATAGAAATAGTTGGCCAAAGCTGTTTAGGGATGGGCAAGGGTTTGAGCAATCCCGAAAGGAGTGTCGTTTCACCCTTGTTGACTTGGAAAGTATCATCGTTAGCCACCATCTGTTGAATTGTCATTTTTAGTCCCTGCCAAAAGAAGTTACATTGTTCTTGGTCAGACCTGTTGCAGAACCCAGGGTGCCCTGTTGATGAAGAAGCATGGAGTTCATAGAAGAGAGAGCCCTGTTGAACATATTGCACCCAATTTGGAACAAGCAGAGAAAGAGTTGTAAGAGAAACTGGGTCATCAATTGTGCAAGAAGGAGCATCTTCCACCATATTGTCCTTACCCTTCTTGTAAGTGATCACATAGGGATAACCCATGAGGTGGATAACCCATTTCAGGTGTGTTGGGGAGGAGACCCATTGTTCCAGAAAATTTTCCAAATTCGGGAGATCAGTCTTGATGTAGAAATAATTCCCTAATAGGTATGGCTGCCACTTCTGTATTGCATGCAAAATAGCCATCATTTCCTGCTGAGAGGTAGATGTGGCTAAATTCTTACCGGAAAGGTCTCGTGAAGGTAGCAAGCGCATTGGTTCAGCAAAGATACCTGCATATATATCCAAGGAAGTAGTGGAGACTGTTGATGGGTGCATCTGAATGGAATTGAGCTGAGCGATGACACCATGTGAATTCTTCTTAAGGAGTTTTTCCAGGCGATGTGAACTGATGATGCAAAGAGACCCTGGTTGTAAGCCCATAAATTTGTGTTGTGCCCCATTGACTTTAAACTGCATCCAAAGTTCTGCAAAATCCCATAAGATGGGGCCAAGTGTGCGTAACCATTGAACGCCCAAAACCACATCACATCCGCCTAAGGGAAAGGCAAACATGTCAGAGCATAGGTTATAATATTCCATAGAGATACGCACATTGTGACACTTCCCCTTACAAGGTAAGGTGCCCCCATTGGCAACCATGACTTCAAAGCTGGAGCAAGGATGGACAAAACAATCATCCTGTTTGGCAATCCGAGGGTCAA
Source organism: Larix kaempferi (assembly GCA_027924585.1). NCBI lineage: Eukaryota > Viridiplantae > Streptophyta > Pinopsida > Pinales > Pinaceae > Larix > Larix kaempferi. Next base: position 2,868,904 of record BSBM01000451.1, on the reverse strand, counting down.
TGAAGTTATGAGTGCTACCAGAATCAATGAGTATGGTAAGAGGGAGCTTCTTGAAGTATCCCCTGACCCGCATTGTTTGTGGGGTGGTGACGCCAGTTACAGCATGGAGAGAGATCTCAGGTGGGTCGTCCTGAAATGGGGTGTCAACAGGCGGGTGTTGAATGTCGATCTGATTATCCACTGTATCTGTAGCTGCTTCACCAAGTTCTAAGGCAGGTGGAGAATCCACATCCAAGAGATAGAGCTTTTTTTGAACACATCTATGTCCCCGAGTGAATTTCTCATCACAATTATAGCAAAGCCCTTTTTCTCGGCGTGCCTGCATTTCTATTTCAGACAAATGCTTGATAGGAGTTGGTTGAGGAGAAGGCGTGATGGGAGGTCGTTGGGAACCCATATTTCTGAAGGGAACAAGGGTTGGTTTGGAGCGTTGTTGAGATGCAATCTTGTCCTCAGCCAGCTTAGCCAACCCTAGGACTTCCATCATTGTGTTGACACAAAACATTTTGACCTCTGAGCGAATTTCATCCTTGAGACCACTTATAAAACAACTCCTATAGAATTCATCAGACAATCCTTCTGTGTGATTGGCCAATTTCTCAAATTCTGTCTGATACTCTCTCACTGTGCCAATTTGGTGAAGTTTAGTGAGTGCTCCTGTGAAATCATCAAAAGCACTAGGGCCAAATCGTGGCAAAATGAGTTGGCAAAAATCTGTCCAGTTTGGCTCGGGAGGAGCTTTGATGTACCAATGGTACCATTGAAGGGCTTCCTGTTCCAAATGAAAGGATGCAAGTGGAACTTTTTGGACATCAAAAGTATTATGCAGACTGAAATATTGTTCTTCTCGGTATATCCATCCAGTCGGATCAGTACCATTGAAGCGAGGAAAATCAAGCTTCGGCCCATGAAAATTGTTGGAAGAAGAGAACCCGGTGGCTGCAAAAGATTCTGGCTGTCGGTTATTGTTCATGGCTGAATGCTGAAGATGGAGGCTGAGAAATTTTTCATCCAGATCTTGGAGTTTGGTTTGGATGGCTGCAAGTGCTTCCTCCATGGTGTTTGCTCCTGCACGGGTAACAACCATAACCAGGTTTTTTTTTTTTTTTTAAGACTGGAGCGGCTACGGCTCGAAAGGGATCTGGAACAACGCTGAATGGATTAAAAACGGTTGAATCTGGAACGGCTTGCAAATGGATCTAAAACGGCGCAGCAGTGATCAACAATAGTTCAGCTAAAAGTAGATATGGACCCCAGGTATGTGCGGCTTCCTAACAGTTCAGGGGTTTCACTCGGCCACCAATGTTGTCTGACGGCTTGCGTATTGGGGCAGTACCCCTCACTCCACGGCTCAAGTAAAACTGATAACCGCTTTGCCACAAATGACAGCTCTTGGTTTACCTCACGGGTGGGAACTAGTCAATCAGGTAGGGGTCGTTGCCCTTTTCCCTGGCAGGTCCTCTCAATGGGCCAGCTACTTCGGGGTTCCTGTGGTACTCCTCACAATGAGTTTTAGGGCTTATTCCTAAGTACTTCCCACAGTTAAGCGGATAGGGATGACTCCCAAATCCGAACCTGCAACAGAAAAAATTTGTGCAGAAATTCCACCCAATGTTCAAAAACTGAGTCTATATTGCTCAGAATCACTATTATAGCATGTTTCTGGAATTGGAACAACCACTCTGCTTCTACCTATGACAGCGGAATAGAAATCTGGGCACTCGGTCAAAATATTTTCTCGCCGCAATTTCCGTGGCCGCCACCGAAATTCTGAAAAATTGCTAATTTTAAATCCGCGATATCTCCACTTTTAGAACTCCAAATGAGATGATTTTTTTTTTAAACTGCATATTTTTGAAAGAGGAATTCAGATATGCAATCGGTTTCTTCTGATTTTGTGTAGAAAGTTTCAGAAATTGATCTAAAATTCGTCGCCCAAAAAAAGAAAAGAAAAAATTCCCACTTGTGCCAAGGAAAGTGCTCTGATACCAGATGAGATGCACCTGCAACAATTAATTACTAAGAATATGCGAAATAGCAGAAATAATAGAACAAAATCACTTTTATATTGATCACGGGCCACTTCGAGGGGGCAACCTCCTTTAAGCAAGCTCAATACAATTAACTGCACGGTGCCTTCAATGACCTCAACACACACTTATATACTAAGTCTATGCCCAATACCATGAGTCAAAACCATGGGACATATAATACTACAGGACGACTTACAAAGCATATGCGTCCAATACTATGGGTCAATACTATGGGCTAATATAAACTACAGATCAACAAATACTACGAGACGACTTACAAATCATATGCGTCCAATAACAATATACTAACATAGTAAAGAGAAGGGTTTACATAGGTTCCTAATAGAGGAAATGTGTCAAATACCCTCCCATCTATCCAATTCCGGTAAGGGAACATGATACCAATCTGTGGGGCTAAGCTCATTCATTTAATTCATAGTCATAAAATTCAAAGGTGTGCAGATGCAAATCAATTTAACATGCACAGCGGAATAAACACCAGCCACTCACAATTCACAATTTCCATTCAATTTAACACATTGCAGAATTAAATACAAACAAAGAATATACTTATCTCACTGTAATGTTGTCCCCAACAACTAGCTATGTCGCTACAATGTTCCTCCCAACCATAGGTCTCTGCCCAACCTGTATTATTTCAGCACTCAGAGACCACCCCCGAGCTGGGCATGATATCTACAAGGAAAAGGGGACTCTCAAGCTCATCACAGCCCAAAGCAATGGATACCCATCTCAACCCCAACATTTCTTAACACACGGCAACTCAAAACTGAGCATGGATACTCATAACAGCAAAATCCCAACTACTGGGTATGAAGAAAAACGAGGGCAGCCAAAACGAAGTGATAGATGGTGAATCAAGCCAGGGAAATCAAATTCGTTTTTAGAAAATGTCCATGGGCATTCAAAGAGCCACAATGGTCTCTACACACCCCCAAATCATGCTCTCTCCTTCCCAACAGGTATGTAATACAAAAACGAGTTCCCAGCAATGCCAAAAGGGAGGAAACACTGGAAATGAGTGGAGAAAAATGCCCAGGCAGCTCCCAACAGGTCTGCAACACAAAAACTCCCTCTTCCCAACTAGAAGACTCAGAGAAACCAGAAAAATGTGGCTGGAAAACGCACAGGCAGTTCCAAAAATGTGAGAGGGGCAAAACTCCTCATGGGTAATGGCTTAGGGAGCAAATCATGGCTGTTTTCTTGTCCAAGAAGAAAAAAACACGATTTTCCATGAGGGTGGCTTACCCATACTCGAATTTGGACAGCCATACCTCCCCAATTCCCAAGGCATTAACTACGTCACCCAACTCTTGGGAGAAATGAATGATTGGGCACCAAAGCCAACATGGGTAGTTGATGGTTTGATGGGTTCTCTCATTGACACTTAGCTTGACTTCATTGGCTCAAGGGTTTGAATATTTCCCTCCCAATTCCTTGTAATATCATGCCCCCATCTCTTGTTGCATTGCATAGCTAGTTGTGGGTATTTATATTAAAATGCATATTTACGATTCCCATGGCTCACTAACACGTGGGTTAAATAATACCAACATACTTTCCTCTTCAAGGTCGACTGTTCACTAGCGGGGCCTTAGCCTTAAGCTCCACACTAGGAACCATACATAATATGCATACAATATTTACATGATAGCCCAAAATATTATAAGGGTAAAAATGGGGGTATTACATTCCCCTCCCCCTTGGAATAACACTGTCCTTGGTGTTACATAACTTGGGAATACATACATGCTTTATATATGTCCAAAATTCACAAAATGTGACAGGTTTGTCCTGCATTTCATCATTTACTTGGGTTTTCAGGACCAAGTCCTTTGGCCTTCACAAACTGTTCCTGTTGGCTGGGACCTTCTAGCTCTGCATGAGGACATTGTTCCAAAACAATTCCTTCCTTTTCTTTACCTTCCAGCTGGTCCACAAACCTGGAAAATTTATGGCTGCTACCCTCTTGATGTTCTCTTGTTGGGCAGTCGCAGAGGAAATGATTTCTGCCACATCCCCAACATTTCACTGGTTTCTTTTCCTGATCCGTTTCCTTTGAGTCTTCCCACCTAGAACGTTTCTTAATCGGCCGATTGGATGAATGCTTCTTCATTGATCCACTTTCCTTTCCCTTACTGACTGCTCCCATATTGCTTTTTACCCCTTTTTGCAGACGAATAGAGTCCTACAAAACCTCGTGGTTCATCTCATTCTGTTGCCTCTGTAGCTTGAGTATCTCTCCAAGATTTTCTTGAGTTTTTGCAATTGTTTGAAGAAGACTTTCAGCCAATTCTAATATCCCTGGGTCTGCTGCCATGGTCAATGTGCACAGCTGACCACTCTTCACTTACTAGCAACACTTGCTTGTGTCTGCTGCAACCAATTGTTTCAATTTCTCCCTGTGAAATTTATCATGGAAGCTCTTTGTTAGGACAAGCATAATATAAACATTAAAATTAGTCAATTATTTCCCAATTGACATGGAACGTCCATGCTTCACTCATGCGACTTCTAAATTTTTTTATTTTTTTTTCATGCTTTCCCAACATACACATGATCTCTTTCATGTTCATCCTTTCATAGTGAAATAACTATTTTAGCATTCACAATTTAATTCAAGAAAATAAACACATTCTTCTTCTAGTCATGACATGCATTCAACAATTCTTTGTTTTATAAATGCATCAATAATAAGGAAAGAGAAGAGTAAGAGTTTCTCCCTCTTAGTCTTGTTTTATTATGGATCTATGACATCACTGTGGTTTCATGCTCCTTAGTCTCTTTCACTTTAATGTGAATGCTTGAATTGCCCTTTATTGGCTATGACACTTAGTGTCTAAGGTCTGTCTAATGCTTTTCAACTTGGGTACCCCTTCCCATTCTGCTTACAGAACCTCTGGTTGCTAGGACCCACTCATGTTCACTAGCACCATCTTTTATTACTGCTCATATTGAGCTCTTTAGGACGGTCATATGTCCATATGCATCCCTATGATTACTTCCTAGTCCTTGCTTCCAACAATACCTACACTCAAACATTGAATCAATTCAAATGTTTAGTTTATTTCATAAGGTTTTTCTCTAAACAAGAGTTTGAGGAATCATAACCAAATCATATACACACGTATATTCATAAGCAAGAAGCTGCAAGATAACCAAATACTTATTTGTATTGGATGTCTTTACTTTATTCCACGGGATCCTTCTTTGCTTTATGAGCCTTGGATTTCCCGTGGACACAATTAGGAATGTTGGGCCAGCACGTAGGCTACTCCACAATCATTCGAATAGGCAATTCCAGGCCAGTACGCTGACTAATTTTATCAATTGTTTAAGGGGTATTGGACCAACATACACGTTGTTTCACAATATTAAGTAGTGAATGCCCAACCAGTTACTCTCTTGATTTATCAATAATTTCATATCGCCCACTCATTTAATCTCTGTATTTACCAGTAATTTTATAGCGCTTTCAGGGTCTTGCTTTCCTGCAACGACCAAGGTTTCCAACAAAGAAACATTAGTGTATCAGCTTAGTTGTTAGAAGACTTATACCTGAAATATTCAAGACATAAATGAAACTGAATACTTATCTGTATTGTGCATTTCCCCTCTGGTCCACAGGATCCTGCTTCACTTTGCAAGCCTTAGGATCGCCTATGGACTTGGATGTAGTTAATACTTCAACAGTGCACCTTCACACCGACTGGATTTACCAAGCATTTGGTGGTGCCCAACCAGTCCCATACCTGGTTGGCCCTCTCCATTGTCGATCCAGCACATTCGTCTGGGTCATCGACCAATGGAAGGAAACTGCGCCACCTAACCATTATAGGTCAAGGCTCTACTACGGAGCCATAGGCATCTCATGGTTTTCAATCAGTCTTGGCGCCTGCCCTCCTACTGCTATCCCAATAGAGATTTTATGCCTTCACCAATGTCTCCACACCTTCTTGCACCACAACTCTTCATTCATACAAGGACATCACTCCTTCTCTGGTGCAAATCGGTGGTTCCTTTTAAGAACTTTATAGATGACTTTCTTGACTGCAGGTTAGCATGACCCCACTCACACAAGGATGATACCTCTTCTTATTACACAGCTCTTCGGGCCTGTCCATCCCTTCTGGTAATATTTCGTATGAGCATAGAAAGGTTACCAATTCCTATACAGTCCTTTTGCGTACCCTTCTTCACTTTGCCTCTTAATGTGTAGTATTAATCTGCATCTGTGTAGGATGACAACACAAGAAGGATAAGAAAGCTCATCAGTATTGTTGTTCAATTTTGTAACCATAATCCATATCATTCACTATCAAGTATTGAAACACCAGGAATGCGTCCATTCCCTTGGGGTGTAGTCAATATTGAAAACCCTATCATGACCCAGTACCAGAAAAGGTGTGCACCCCCTTTCCGATGTGCACCATGTAGGCCCTAATCATACTCAAGTAGATTGCAATGATATAAATAAGGTAGAGCATGCTCTGCATATTAACCCTAATAATTTAGACATGCATGTTCTTGTCTAGGGTCACAGAATACTCATTCATTTTGCAGATATATCTCACATGCCTTCTGGGCATAGCTTTACCATCTCACTCTCATGGTTTACCGACATGCGGTTTGGCTGAGATATTATCAATGGCGTTTCACCCAAAACCCATTTCCAAAGCATGGGGTCTTTCCCATCTAGTTTGGATTTTGCAGGCCATCACTCCTGGTCTTCCTGCAATGTGTCTTCCTGGCACATTTATCAAATAGCCAAACAGTTAGCAGCATTTAACAATAAAATTCAAATCTGATTTCTCTAATTAGTCAATGGCATTGATAATTAAATTCAAGTATGAATTGCAATTCTGTCCTCTACGGAAATTGATTCGCTTAGACATGAGTCTGTTCTCATATTGTTTGGCTCTTGCTCACGGTAGATTCCCATCTTCATCATGGACTTACCCATATTTGCCCTGCCCAAAAAAATCTACCTGAAATCTGAAACTTCCATCAGCCAAACGCTTTGTAAGTCTCTATGCATATAATATTTCATTGCTGCCATAGTCACTGAAGCATTTTAATATCACCAAAATCATCTACTTCATGTGAATCATTACCATACTAGAGTTGCATGGTTTAATTACATCATTTTATGCAATCATTCTCTTGCATTCACGACAGCTCATGAAATGCTCTTAGGATTGACAATAGATCACCATTCCATCTATTATCTAGTTGTAATGAAACATACACCACAATCATGCATTCACACAATGCATCTCAACATGTGCACCGATACATATGCATGCACTTTTACATCACTCACATAATCTTTTAGTGTGCAATCACTCAATGTATAACCACAAGATTGTACATAATATTTTAATGCACATCTCCTCAATGCAACACTGCATTAATTTATGAGTACTATGCATTCAAACATATTATGGCCTAACCATGTACTACCATGACAGGGCCATAAGTCCTCACTTGCTTTGGTTGTTAAACTCACCATCGTCATGGCATGACATAATTTCATATGATTGCATTGATATTTCTAAGCAATGATAGGGTGTAAGGATCATTTCCTTCACTTACCCTTACCTCACCATACTTGGTAGGTTAACAATCCCATTCGGGCACTCAATACCATATGCAAACCAAATCATCATAGTTCAAAACATAGTTGAAGGGATCTCACCAAATCCTCTTTCAACATTCATGCAATTAAGCACAAATAACCATTACCTCCATGGTTGTTATTAACATCGCTTGATGTTACATGATCAGTTGGCCTCTTACCAAGGCTACTCAGTCATTTTTCCAACATCATGATCACGGACTTGGTGCACCATCCTCTCTTCATAAGGTCGTTGGTCACGTGCAACAACGTCATCAACTTCTTTAGCCATGTTTTGATTGTATTTGTCCTACAACCAATGTGGACACAACTAATTATTAACAACCACCATAATTATCTCAATTGGCTCATTGCATATGTGAAACCTCACTATTTTACCAATATACAATTTCCTATTCATGCACAAACATTTCACATGCACTGTGCAATGTTTCTTAATATGCCTACTAGTGCATAGTCATATCATCTATCTAGTCTCTTGCAATTCAGCATTCCTATGCCATAATTTATATGCATGACCACTTCAGAATTATAAATACAATATCAAGAGGGTAGTGGAGGAATTCTCCCTTCCAATTCCTCATTGTAGCATGGAATTTCCTCTTCCACATCATAGCTGATCCAATTTCATGGGCTCTTTACCATGCACACAAGCAATTATTAGCTATGATATTCTCACAAAATAGAAATTCAATATATGTATTCACGTGTATAACATTCATTCATGATATTTTCCAAGCATACAATTATTATGTTATAAACATAAATGGTTTAAGGTGAGAGATTTCTAGTTTTTTCATCAGCGTTGTCTTACTGCTCCCATTGCTTTTCCGCAATGCATTTCCACAAACTTTCTATGCAATTCTTGCTTCTGCACTTCATACTTTCAACGATTGTCTCCAGGGGACGACGGGAGTCAAGGGGGCTTGCCCCCCCTTGTGGCTTCTGCCATTGCAAGGCGAGTCGAGGGCAGCGCCCTCATTTTTTTTTTGTAAATCCTTTGATTTCGTGCAATCTGGCGCATAAGTTTCATGGCGATTTTCCATTTTCGGCACCTAAAACTATCAGTGAAAAGCTGCTGCATTTTCGTCGTTTGGCGGACTTATCGAGCTCTCCTCCGACCGTGTCGCAGATATTAAGGTTAAAATTGTCACGGTTGGCGCAAATCTTATAGTTAATTTTTCCGCGGGTGGCACGGATCTTAACATTATTTTTGCCGCCGCGTCGCACAAATTATCCTTAACTTCACCGCACGCGCACAGAAAGTTATCGTAACTTTCGTTGCTGCAACCCTTAGGCAAAATTTTGAAACAATTAGAAATTTTTGATATTTTCTCTTCCTTTTAGCGTAGAATTACCAACTTCTCCGCTAACCGTGTCGCAAGAGATAAGGTTAAAATCTCTGACTGCTAACCCTGTGACCGCCGATCGCTTCCCTTTAGCGTAGAGTTAACAACTTCTCCGCCGACTGTGTCACAAAAGATAAGGTTAAAATCTCCGACAACTAACCCTGCGACCGCCGACAGTGTCACAAAGTTAACCTTAACTTCTGCGCCTGCAACCCTTCGTCGCTGCGACCGCGTCGCAGGTTTTAAGGCTAAAATCATCACCATGCGCAAGCCTCCATCGCAACTTTTAAGCCTAAAATCCGTTGCCAGTGTTGCTGCTTTTAACATTACTTTCGCCGCACGCATCACAGATTTTAGCGTTAAAATTCCTGCCGCCGCGCGTCGCAAAAATTAACGTTAATTTCGTCGTCGCAGACTTAGCAGCAAACAATTAGAAAATTTTCAAATTTTCAAAAACAGTTAGAAAAATTTAAAATTTTTCCTTCTTCTTTCTGTGATGATCATTGCTCAATAGGAAGCATAATTAGAGATCATACTTCGCATATAACATAACAATAAAAAGATGTAATAAATTGCATCTCTTCATGTCAAAATAAAACAACAGAATAATACATAGATAGCAAGGGGTTGCGCCTCCTTTCTCTCCTCCATGGAGGCAAACAACAAATACAAAAACAAATTGCTACTGCATTAGAAACAATGTAAAGTAAGCATTCAACCTGAGAAGGGATCTTCTCCCTCCTTCCTCACTTTCATAAGATGAAATCAATGCAAGCAGTTTTGCAAAAATCCCCAAAACAGTCATGGATATGATTTCCCATCATAACCAAATAGAAGCTATGAGATCTTTAGGTTTCTTTAATTTATTTTAATTCCAAATACTAAATATATATGCACGCAATGATTTATATCTCTATTAAGGGCCCACCAGCCGTAGTGTTGAACCATGAGCTTTGATACCACTCTGTCAAATACCCTCCCATCTATCCAATTCCGATAAGGGAACATGATACCAATCTATGGGGCTAAGCCCATTCGTTTAATTCATAGTCATAAAATTCAAAGGTGTGCAGAGGCAAATCAATTTAACATGCACAACGAAATAAACACCATCCACTCACAATTCACAATTTCCATTCAATTTAACGCATTGCAGAATTAAATACAAACAGAGAATATACTTATCTCACTGTAATGTTGTCCCCAACAACTAGCTATGTCGCTGCAACGTTCCTCCCAACCGTAGGTCTCTGCCCATCCTGTATTATTTCAGCACTCAGAGACCACCCTTGATCTGGGCATGATATCTACAAGGAAAAGGGGACTCTCAAGCTCATCACAACCCAAAGCAATGGATACCCATCTCAACCCCAACATTTCTTAACACACAGCAACTCAAAACTGAGCATGGATACTCATAACAGCAAAATCCCAACTGCTAGGTATGAGGAAAAATGTGGGCAGCCAAAACGAAGTGATAGATGGTGAATCAAGCCAAGGAAAGCAAATTCGTTTTCAGAAAACGTCTATGGGCATTCAAAGAGCCGCAATGGTCTCTACAAACCCCCAAATCGTGCTCTCTCCTTCCCAACAGGTATGTAATACAAAAACGAGTTCCCAACAATGCCAAAAGGGAGGAAAACACTGGAAATCATTGGAGAAAAATGCCCAGGCAGCTCCCAACAGGTCTGCAACACAAAAACACCCTCTTCCCAACTAGAAGACCCAGAGAAACCAGAAAAATGTGGCTGGAAAACGCCCAGGCAGTTCCAAAAACATGAGAGAGGCAAAACTCCTCATGGGTAATGGCTTAGGGAGAAAATCATGGCTGTTTTCTTGCCCAAGAAGAAAAAAAACATGATTTTCCATGAGGGTGGCTTGCCCATACTCGAATTTGGACAGCCATACCTCCCCAATCCCCAAGGCATTAACTACGTCACCCAACTCTTGGGAGAAATGAATGATTGGGCACCAAAGTCAACATGGGTAGTTGATGGTTTGATGGGTTCTCTCATTGACACTTGGCTTGACTTCATTGGCTCAAGGGTTTGAATATTTCCCTCCCAATTCCTTATAATATCATGCCCCCATCTTTTGTTGCATTGCATAGCTAGTTGTGGGTATTTATATTAAAATGCATATTTACAATTCCCATGTCTCACTAGCACATGGGTTAAATAATACCAACATACTTTCCTCTTCAAGGGCGAGTGTTCACTAGCGGGGCCTTGGCCTTGATCTCCACGCTAGGAACCATACATAATATGCATACAATATTTACATGATAGCCCAAAATATTATAAGGGTAAAAATGGGGGTATTACAAAATGAAGTGATGGCAGCTACACCACTTGTTATCGACGGGAGGGTATTAAGTGGGCATCTGGTCCCCAAGCGTAAGTACTCGACAACGTTTCCAATGCTTCGGGTGTAGATTTACAGACTACGACCTAGTGTGAAGGTGGTGGAGAAGGCATGACGATGGTGAGGGAGGGCCACCATGATCCAAGCTAGAGAGACCACTCTCGTCACACCCATAACAGAGAAATAGGTAGTGTTTCTCTTTCCAGGCACTTAGCCTCCATGAAGGACACACTTTTGGACATCAATAATGATATACTTGGTCTGTAAAGCAACACACAGGCACAGATTCATGAATTGGGACACATGTTTCAAGTGATGATTGAGTGGTGTGCAGATATTGCAGAACTTTTCAACCTCCCTTCTCCATTCCTTACAGTGGTCTTGGAGTCTGAGGTGGTGAATTCAACATCGGAAATGGTGGCACTGGATATGCATGTTCAGAGCCCAACGGACCCCGGTACCAGTGGGAAAAATATCAAGGCAAATGAAGAAAAACCAAAGGTGGCTACATTTGTGATGGACACCAATCCAACTATGCTTCCCTTAGCAAACGGTAAGCGTGAAACCCTAGCGAGAGAGGGGCCCCCACAGCAACGACAATGCTTGGATCTCGGCTCCTATACTCAACTTCAGTAGAAACAACACCCTCGTGTTTCGGCAGTTCAACATGGTTTATCTCTCTTGAGCTCTTTTATTTATTCATGTTTGATTTTTTTTTGTTTATGACTATTAGTATGAAGGAATTTTGGACTCTCTCAGTTCTTTTGTATGTAGCTCAATATAGGCAGTTAGGAAGTTCTCTTCAGGGGTTGTTAACAGTGTTTTTTTTACTCATGGTCTGAGTTGTTTCTCTGTTTGGGAGGCTTCGCCCCGACCTTCCATATATTTATATGTAAATTTTGTGAAGAGATAATGTAAGTACTAATTTACCAACAACAAAAAAAAACGTATGGTCGATGAACACCGATAGGCCACAAGTTATGTGCCACAAACAAATTAAATCTCTTACTTGTTCTCCATGTGTATTTGTAATCACCCATTGTCTATGCCATAGCTAGCTATTATTACTGCCTTCTTCTAGTTAAACGGGTCGTCTACCACTAACTGCCCATTATCCATGCATTTGATATTCGTTTTTTATAATTCTTTATTTCGAATTCGGAGCAAGGACCATAAAATCAATCTGGATAGTACACTTGTCTCATCCTTGTACAATCTTGGAGTGATGACCATAAAATCAATCTGGACAGTACGCATGTCTCATCCTCGTGTAATCTAGGATCCATGAAGATCGACCTCCATCTCGAATCAAAAGTAAAAGGAATAACATTAGTTTTAAAAACATTAAAATTTGCTTAATATTTAAATAATAAAATTTATTATATCCATTTTAAGTATGAGGTCAAATTATAATTTTATACATAATTTAAGGTTAAATGCTACTTACTCATTTTCCTTCAATATAAAAAATCCCAATGTTACTTGTCAGTGTCACCTGGAGAAGAAGAGCAACACGCTCCTCCCATGAGAGCTCATAATTCTAGCTATAGAAGATTAGTTCATTCAAATTGTTAATTAGATATACAATATTAGTTCATTCAACCTTTAATCAAATTACCCAATTATACTAATAGTTAATATCATCCAATTAGTTAATATAATCCAATTACCAACAGGGAGACTACGCTTGGCTCTAATCGAAAACCAAAGAGAACGCTTTTGTTGGTGTATAGTCCAAATTACTATCACCATGTCATTTTGATAGTGTGTACAGTATTATAAGATGCACAAAGTGTTATCCTTGACATTTTTGATAGGAATGTTATGTTTTGGTCACATTTGGTGGTCAACATGCAAAGTTAAAAATTGGACCATTTTTCTATCAAAATTATTCTTCAAATCTATTAGGAATTTCACCTAAAGTTATAGTTCCATTTAATTGATGGAAACACCTATTTTAAGAAAACATGGACCATTAGAATTTAAAACAAAATTGTGGATTAAGGTATAACTTTGACTTCTGATTAAGAAAAAAACACTTGTTAAAATTTTTGAGCTTGTCTACTTATAACTCTTGTCAAAATTCTCAGTGATGGCTTACTTAGCCATCATATTCCATCCCTAGTGATAAGGGCATATAAGTGCTTTTTTTATTCGAAAGTATACCAATTGGGTCTTCTTAAAATATGCCAAAATATATGAGAACAAAATCATATATTCAAAATTTCCACCAATAAAGTGGGACTATAACTTCCCATAAATTTCCTACAAATTTTGAAAAAATAAAATCAACCATATAAACAATGCTATGATTAATCTTTTAGATATGAATAACTCCAAGATAGATGGAGTTGCATTAATTAGTATCTCATATAAATATACAAAGTTGTGAACCTTTGTTTCATATTGGAAAGCTATGTTAGTTATTCTCCTATGACTCTTCAAATTCCCTATGGCTCATTAGTTACAATATTTATATTCAATCATAATCCTATAGGATTAGATATCCAACAATCCCCCCCTTTATCTAAATGGGTGTTATTGAGCCCAAGCATATTTCTGAATTTTTTAAGTTTTTCTCTTCCAAGAGATTTGGTGAAGGTGACTACCATTTTCTCACTCATGGAACAATGTCTGAAATGAATAGTCTTTTCCTCTACATGATATCGAACCAGATGGTACTTTGTGTTGATGTGGTTAGTTTGATTATGGAATCTAATATTCTTGGAAAACTTTATTTCATATGTGTTGTCAACCGGAAGTACTTTGTCATGCCAAACCTTTTCAACAACTCTCCAATTTATTTATTTTGGGAGATGAATATGTACTTTGGATTATAAGTCACTTCAATACCCAAGTAGTAGTGAAGATGTCCCAAATCCTTTCTTCAATTATTTATTTATGGATGTAATGTCGATTACATCGTTCCTTGTGGTCAACATATCATCTGCATACACTACAAGATATACAATGGATCTTCCAATTTCTTGGTAATCAGTGACGTTGCATCGCCAAGATTAATTTGAGATCAACTTGTTTAGATTTTCATACCATGCGTGAGGTGCTTGCTTCAGGCCATACAAAGACTTGATGAGCCTTAAAACCTTATGTTCTTGTCCCTTCACAAAAAAACCTTCCTATTGAGACATAAAGACATTATCTTTCAAGTCTCATTCAAGAAAGGAATATTCACATCCATTTGATGAACTTTCCACTCATTCGGTGTAGCCAAAGCCAATAGAGTACCCCATTTTGTTGTGGGGGAAAAGGTCTCCTCGTAGTCATTTCCTTCTTTCTATGAATTTTTTTTTTCCACAAGCCTCACCTTATGCTTTTCAAGTGAGCCATCTTATTTGTACTTGTTCTTGTAGACCAACTTGTAGCAAATTCATTTGATTCCAAATACAGGTTCCACCAACTTCCATGTCCCATTCTTGATGAGAGCATCATATTCATTATGCATGGATTGTTTCCACTCATCATGAGAATAGCTTCTTCAAAGGAATTCAATTAAATATTATAAAATAAATTCAATTCAAAAACATATGCAATATCCATATCATCTACATCACCTAAATATAAATTATTTACCTCATATCCATATTCTTGTCTTGTCGAATTTATGGTTCCTATCTGTCCAACCTCATTAGAATGGATACTTTCAAGTGTCTTCATAACCCACTTTGGAATTTTATGTTAGGGTCCAAGTTGGTCAACTATCAGTGCATCATTATCTTCAAGATTCAATCTTCTAATTCTCTCAGTCATCACCCATTTGAACCTCATGATACAGTCACGATACATTGAAGTGGCAAGAACTTCTTCATGAGGGGGAGATGGCACTATAAAAGGAGATTCCAAATATTTGTCCAAGATAAGGATCCCCCCTTCAAGATTTGGAATCTCATTTTTAAATTCATGATATTTATCCAGATGGTCAAGTTGACTCTCCACAAACTTTTCATTTTTATTTATTTAAAGGAAAATTACCTCTCTAGAAGAAATAAATTTTCATTTACCTCATTGTAAAGATGATATTCCATGGTGGTGTTTGAGTACCCCAAGAAGATGCTTTTTGACTCCATGAACCATGTTCATCTCTTTGTTCCTTTGGAATTAAAGCATAACACGTGGAAGGAAAGGCCCTAAGATGTATCACCAAAGGAATGCATCCATACCACATTTCATATGGAGTCTTGTTGGCAAGATCATGAGATGAAATTCTATTTCACAAATATACTACACACAAAATTGCATCACCCCAAAGCATCAATTTCACATTCTTGAAAAATAGCATGGATCATACCATAGTCAATAGTGTCATGTTCATTCTTCCTGCTAACCATTTTGTTGAGGATTATATGGAACACTCATTTGATTCATAACCCCATGTTGATGAATATAGTTTTCAAATTCATTAGAGGTATATTATTTTCCATTATCAGTATGAAGAGTGCAATGTGATATTCTGCTTCATTTCAATCCATGATACATGAAATCTTTTAACTATTTCAAATGCCTAAGATTTTTGCTTCAATAAGAAAACCCAACAAATCTTGGGTAATCATCAATAAAAGTCGTGAGATATTTATTACCATTTGCAAAAGAAACGTGCAAGGGGCCACACAAGTCAAAGTGTATCAATACTAATTTTTTACATACTCTGGAATTAGGATTGTGGAAAGGATGCTTACTATTTTTTTCAAGTATATATGCATCACAGTGTTTCAACTTCTTTGGAATGGTGAGAAAACTACAAACACCATTATTATTCAACAAACAAATACTATCATAATTGATATGGCCATATCTAGTATTCCATAAAAGAATGGATTGAAATTACCTTCATCATCATTGGTGAGAGAGGTGTGCAAAATTATATGTCCTTGCAAATGTTCTTTTCAACTTCAAGAGTCCTTCATCTTCCCTTTTGGTCATGATGACTTGGTTGCAAGCGTATCTCCTTATCTCAAATTTCCCATCAAATATATGGATGGAATGACCTTGTTGTCGAATGTGCACAAGAGACAACAAGTTTTTCTGCAACTCTAGAAGATAGAGAACATTATGCAACAAAAAACTAGGGAATCTAGGCAACTTGAACCTAATGGTGCCAATTCCATTAGGTTTGAGGATAGATTTGTCTACAAAATATACTACACCATCTAGAGTGTCATTTGGTTTTTCAAAGTATTTTCTAAATTCCATGCGGCAATTTGCACCAGTATCAAGCAACCAATTATCTCTCCAAGATGCAAGTGAAGTATTGAACATAAATTTGTTTACGCCAGCATTACAATGTGCAACAATGAAGTGAAAAAACTCACAATGAAATGAAAAAATTCAAGAGCTTTACCAGGCGCACGAGATTTACCTCTTTCTTCTTTCCCATAATTCTTCTCTATTATCTAAATCTCCCAAGGAATTTTGCATGGCAAAGGTCTTCTCTTGCCACAATAGACACATTTAAGATCAATTCTCTCACATTGGTTATGTCTACCCCCTTGCCTCTAAAAGCATTTATTCCACGACATATTTTTCTACCACCTCCTCTAAAATAATCATGTGATCTATTCTTCCCTTTTTGAGCAAGACACAACCTCTTTAGTGGCATGAACTATCTCCTTTCCAAAGGATTTCTCTTGTTTTGCAATTTTATTTACCAAAGTGTCGAATTCAAGGTATTTTATATGGCCACTAGCTTGAAGTGACTCAAGATAGTGGGAATATGTGGGGTAAAGGACCTTGATGAAAGAAATGAGAGCAATGTCTACCTTCACACTAGTAGCATCAATGTCATGCATAATTCCTTTTATCTCAAATTCCATAGCCATGGGATCATTATTCTTCAACAACAACTGAATTAGCTCCAATTATGAGTGTGGTTCATTGAAACATTGCAACTTCTTTAGAGAATCATAATAATTTTTAGTAGATATAACTCATCTCTTCACTTACTATAGCATCAGTAAGTGCATATGCCTTCTTATCTTTTTTTCCATATGGCAAGCTCTTTGTTTGTTTTAGGCTCTTAAGGTGTAGCATAATCTTCTCTTTCACAAATGGAATCTCATATATCATTAAAGATGAGGGTGTTCTTGATCTTCCTTCACATTGTGTATAGTTGATTTTTCCATTGAGCACCACTCTGACAATAAAAACCAAAGAATGCATATTTAGCAAAGCTTATAGTGCAAGCTTTATAATGTTCAATACAATTTTTGCAACACCTAATGCAATACAACTAGCTTACAATACAGTCTATGCAATAGTTTTACAGTATAGTCTATGCACTTTATGCTACTATAATATAAGTTACAATTTTCAGTAGACTTTCTAAAAACAATTTTCTCTCTACAATCAGGCCAAAATCCAAGTCTAAAAAATTTAAGGGTGATGGAAATACAATGATAATGGTATCTATCTGTTGAACATAAAAATTACAACGATACTAGATGAGTGTAGAAATTACAATGACAACTATCCCGTGAGCATAAAACTTAGAGAAATCATACAATACTGACCTCCCAATGCCGGATTAGGGTTTTCAACACATAATACAATCCAACAATGGATTTAGGGTTTGTAAACCACCCAAAACAATGAAACTAAGTAGAGGACAACAATTTCACTCCAACCACAAACTCTGAAACTACCGTATTGGAATGTCAAGAAACTTATTAATTTTTACATGAAAACGACAGCAAGGTTTTACGATATCCATCATAGGAGATTGCTTACACTACATTATTCTGAAACTTTGTAATATTTATTGCAAAATAGGCATCCAACCTAAGTAGGCATACAACTCCATTGAAGAATATATTAGAGGACAGAAGGTAGATAGTGCATGGAAGTTGGAATTATGAAAAAATCCAAGTATTTCATATCACTGTTAAGCCAGGGTAACTTCAAGGTAGTTGAAACTATTGCTTATAAATATTCAAAGCTATGACAATTGGTTTCATATTTCAAAAGTATGTTAGTTATTTTCTTATAAAATTTTTAAATTCTCTATCACTTATATTTACAATATTTACATTTAACCATAATCTAATAGAATTAAGTATCCACCAATAACCTTATCCCACATTAACCTTATCCCACATTGTGACTCGCTGACACACAACTTTTTACAATACAAAATATGTACAAAAAGATTATAATTGTGAAAGAGCAAATCAAATGCAACTTCATATCATGTTTCTACATTAAAAATCACATAATTTTCCATAAAGAGTATAGACATGTTATGTTTTCCTTATATATATGCAATCTTCAATTTTTCTCAAAATTCACAATAATTAATTTAAATTATCCAAAATAATTATATATTTTATTTTTTTAATTTTTTGATCGATTCACAATTTCTCACCTCTAAAATTTTATATTCATTTGTTTAACCATTTTAGTGATGTTTATATAACTAATTATAACTATGATTGTGAGGTTTTTTTATCATAATTATTATATATTATGTAGATATGAAGCTTAATATATAATACAAAAGCTTTGTGTATAAATGTATGTTAATGTTTCCCAAATTCATTGAAGCTTTGTATATATGTACACACCTCTTTAAGTATAAATGTATGTTAATGTTTCCCAAATTCATTGAAGCTTTGTGTCGTTTTATTAATAAATAAAAATATTTAAAATAAATTTGAACCCCGTCTCCTCTTTCAAATACAAAAGTGTATCCCATTACACAATTAAAACTATGTAAATATAATTTTAGTTTTCATTAATTGTAATTTTAAAATTTCTTACACCAAACACTTTTTGAAGATGACTTCATATTGATATCAATTAGAATTAGTAAAACAATTGCCAAACCGTTAACAACTACAAAAACATAGACACGAATTCTAGGTATTGATTTAAAATTTAGAAACTTACATTCTCTATTCAAATGTGGAGGCTAAGGAGAACTCAAGCACCTAACCAACTAAATTATTGTTTTCACGTGTTTGTAATAAAGGGGACTCTCTCTTAAAGTTTGAATATTTTATGTGAGAAACTACATTTGCTTTTATAATTCACTAATACTAGGTTCAAATTTGAGCTTTGCTCACATCATTTTACTTGTAACAATAAACAAGTCACACTCTATGCCAGGTTTATAAGTTAACATATCATTTGCAAAATCTGAGTAAAAGACCATAAGAATAAGTTGAAGACACACATCCATGTCATGTAAGAAGTTATATAAACCATTCATGTAACCCTAGTTTTTGCTACCACCATTTAGGTTTTAAATGCTCTTTCACAAGCAAATATAAATATCCCATATGAGGTGAGTAGGAGCCCCAATAAGGTTGTACTTCCATAACAAGGTGTCAATCCCCAGGGTTAAGTAAATGTGGCTTTGCATCCGACATTACCCAATTCATCAACCCTGATCCAAACTTGCTTCCATATAGTGGTGTGTTGTGGACATGCAAACTTATCTATGGTTGCACGGTCGCTAGATTGAAAAAAAATGTATGAGATCCCTAAGGAGAGACATAGGTCCCTTGTATCCCATTAGAGAGATAGATCCCACTCTAACTAGCTTCCCATTTCCCACCCACCAGACTAAGTATTTGTTGATAATGGGGAAGGCTAGTGTTAAATTTTTCCAATGATTAGAGACCATAGTGAAAGATTGTGACTATATCGAATCCAATCAAGGATAGATCCGGTGGAAATACATTTGGACAAGAGAATGTGCTTCTATAAGTTGTCAAAGACTAAGAAATTCATAGGGATTTTGTTGCAACGACTTGATTAAAGGAGAATATATTTTTCAACCTCCATCCCCCTCGATCTTTAGGGGTCGTAATGCTCCTCCAATTAACAAGATGGCATCCCTAGTAATCGCTACTTCTTTTCCATAGGAAGTTGAAACAAATTTTATGGATGTAGTCAAGAGTGATTTGGGGATATAAGTCATAATATGCCAATAAACTGGTATAGCTGCAAGTATAGACTTAATCAACACCAATCTGCCTCTCTGAGAAATCCATTTACAGTACCAATGGTTGACTTTGCCTTCAATACTAGCAATTAGCCATTGCCAGTCCATTTTTCCATAACTGTTTGGTTTGATCTGAAAACCAATTTACGTTAACCCTTCCTCAAAAATTTTGATAACAAAAGGAAAATACCTTTGCTAGAGAGGATGATCTAGACTCGTCGATTGGTAAATAAAATATTTCTTGCATTTATAACCATACCTGAGGTAGAACAAAACAAGTCCACCACTTCCTTTAGGTGTTGAAATTCATATTCAGAGCTCATGCATAAAAGTAGGATGTCATCAACAAATAATAAATGAGTCAAAATGACATCCATTACGAAAGAGACCGTTAGAGATCCTGCAAGAGTCCCTTTCCTTATGGAGAATTCTATTAAGACCCTCCACAACAAGTAGAAACAAATAGGGGGAGAGCGAACACCCTTGGTATAAGCCTATGGTTTCCTTGAAAAAAGGGGAGCCCGACCTATTCAAGCGCCTGCACCCAATCGACCTCCGGAGGATGCCACGTAACTGACCATCGATACTCTGTTAGTCTGTTTTGGGCCCTGATCATCCTAGACTTGCTTCCGAGAGTATTTTCCATCTGTTTGCTTGGTTTGATTACTTAGGAAATTTTGTAGTGATATGTTGTTTGCTCCTTAGTTGTAGTGGCCACTAGGTTTTACTTAGTTTACTTTTTATAATTGTGGAGGACCAACATCTTCGTCAGTCTCGGAGGTTGCAAAACCTTCCTCCTCCCATTGTGGAGCCTCCACCGCCACCGTGATGCCGGAGGATAGATTCACGTTGTTCTTTTGAACTTACAGGTGAAACAAAGGTTCTTGGAGAACCACAACCCAGAACCATGGATCGACAAGTCTTTGATACTGTCGAGGTTGAGGACCTAACTTCTAGAGAGTTCAGTACTCCTTTCAACCCTCCTCTTATTGGACCCAACGATCCTTTACTGGTACTTGTTGGATTTCAACAACCTGAGTACAGTGCGTGTGCTCTTTGTGCTGCTTGTTTTTAGTTGGCCTTAGAGATTTCTAGTTTGTTGAGTCAGAAACTATGGAAAGCATCCCGATGAGGACCAATCAAGGGACCCCTGTTGAAGGGGCTCCTTGTGCTTTTCCATTCATTGGGAACATTGGTACTCCCTTAATGGCTACTTTGAATCTTCCAGGATTCACTATCGGGCTACCGGTTTGGTTGTTTTCCACTCCGAACACCTTGCATGCTCCTGATGCTTCTCAAGTAAGCACCTCACATCACGAGCATCATAACCCTATTCCTTCTTCTCCAATAACATCTTCTCCTCCTCCTCCTACCTCATGTGGTGAAAGTAGTAATAATAGTAACCAGTAGTCTAAAAGAAATAGATGGAGGAAGAATAGGAAGAAGATGCCAAAGCAAGGGGGCAGTCACCCAGCCTCTAGAAGTCATGTTGGGGGCACCCACCCAACCTCTGGAGGTCATGTTGGGGAAACTCTTTCAGTCCCTGTAAATCATACTGAACCTCTCCACCCAGCCTCTAAAGATCATGCTAGGGGCACCCACACAGCCTCTAGAAGTCATGCTGGGGGCACCCACCCAACCTCTGGAGGTCATGTTGGGGGAAAAATTTCAGTCACCGCAAATCATACTGGAAGTATGTCTTCAACCACTGTTTCCCATGTTGAGGACACGTCATTGATCAATGCTGGTCATATTAATGACAAGTCACCAGTTACTGTGATTCATACTGGAGACACTGAATCATCCACTGCAAGTCATGCTGAGAAAGTTGACATTGTCGACAAACCTGATAAATAGAAGCTTAAGTCCCTTGTAAGTTTTGCGAGGGAGACCACCTGACCTATTTGTGCCCTATACTTCCAGAAGTGCAAAGAATGTGGTCCATAGTTCAAAAGTCTTCTGCTTCTGAGAAACCAACCACTACAAGTCATGATGGGGGAAAGTTGTCAGCCAATGCTATTCACGCTAAGAGTACTGTTGTTGTAAAGGAGTCTAAGCTTATAGGACACAAGCCAAATTTTCCTTGTAAAATTTGTAAGGGAGATCACCTTACTCACCTATGCCCTGCTATTCTGGAGGTATGAAGAGTGTGGTTCATGTCTGAAGGATCCTTTTCTCCTGAATTGTCTATAGATTCCCAACAGTCAGATCAACCTTTGGTTGATGAAGTGGTTGAACCAATGCAATCTTTGGTCAACCCCACTCTTTCTTCGGAGAGTGAAGTGATCAAATCGATGCAATCTTCGACCAACCCATCATTCCTTTGGAGACTGATGCACCTATCCCTAAAGTCTTCTGCATTACCAGTTCAGATGTTTCTTAAATGGGGGGCACTTCATCTGTGCCAAATGAACCCCTACCAAGCTCTAGGATCATTTCCTTTGATTGGAATAGTATAATTAGGCCTCACCTTCCTTCTGCTACACCTTTTCAGATAAAGGTTGATTTCGGCAACCATGTGGTTCATCGATGTATTGTAGATGAAGGAGCCTCTATTAGTATATTATCCCCTTATGCTTGGAGAGATTTAGGTTTCCCTAACCTTGTTACAGCTGTTAATTGGCCATTGACCTTCGACAAAAGACCTAGTGAATCGTTGGGATTCCTCCTCAGGTACCTGTTACTTTGGGTGGAAAAACAATCTTAGTTGATTTTATGGTTTTAAAGGACCCTATGGATTTTGATATGATCATCGAGCATGATTACATATATGATATGCAGGCAGTGGTGTCTATGCTCTCTCGTGTGATGTATTTTCCTCACAACGAAAGCATTGTCACTATTGATCAGCTTACATTTGTTGATCCCTCTTATTACCCAACTATAGACCAAGTATGTTCCCCGTTAGTAGGCACTACCATGTCACAATCAAATTATGTGGCATATTGTTCCTTGAGTCCAATCGCTACTGAGAAGAATCCTCTGAATTCATGCTTACCTTCTCGGGACTGGGTCCCGACAATTAACCAGGTGATGACTCTATTTGAATGTTTAGATATGTGTTCCATCTGGGATAATATACTTTCTTCTGATGAAGTTTTCCTAGAGTCTATAATGCAGTCTACCATTCATTTGGACATTGATCCACCAACGAGCATTCTTCCACCTTCACTTCGAGCTCGTTAAAAATAGTAAGGAGGCTACGAGCATTCTTCCACCTTCACTTCAAGCTCGTTAAAAATAGTAAGGAGGCTATGCGCATTCTTCCATCTCTCCTTTGAGCTCGTTAAAAACAGTAAGGAGGTCACGAGTTTACTTTTTCGGGCTCGTTAAAACTTTACAAAAAAGATATTTATAGAGTTCTTTCACGCTCTTGTTTGACTCTTTAAATATGACAAGATTACCGAGTATAGTTGCCTTTCCAGACTCATTAAAGGATTTGAAGTGACATCCGCTTAAGTATAAGTTTACCCCTTTTCCGGAATTTTGCAGATTATTTACGAAAAAGGAATACTCTAGTCATTCGTGGCTAGAAAAGTTCTCCTCTCATTGTTTTATACTTTTTCGGGGGAGGAGACTAACTATACGAAAAAGAACCTTTTGGAGCCTTCTTTAGGGTTTTCAGGCTCTCGAAACATGAAAACACCAAGCGAGCACTCACCTACTCAGGCTCGATGTGAAATCCATGAGAGGGTATATAGAGGATTGTTTAAGTTTTTTAGACTCTATAAACTGGAAAACACCGACGAGCATTAATCTACTTGGGATCGATATTAAAATCCACGAGTAGGTGTATGGAGTTATTGTTTAAGTTTTTCAGACTCCTTAAAATTGAAAACACTAGCGAGCAAGAACAAATCTCGACTCGATATTAAAATCCATAGATAATACTATAGAGTATTCTTCTATCTCTTCTTCGAACTCTGCAAACAATGAAGAAGGTCCTGAGTCTTCCTCCCATGGGCTCGTTAAAAATTTTACATGGTTGGACTTATTGAGTTTTCTTTTCTTCTTGGACTCATTAAAACAACAAGACGGATATTCTTTTACCAAAAATAATAAGGGATAAGAAGGGTATATCACATCTTTTTCAGTTTCAAAGGCAGTTACGTCAGTTATGTCCTTGAACACGGCACCTACTTGAGTCTTTCATGTCAGTTGGGTTCTAGTTTTTGGCCTTAAGGTGAACTTGATCTCCGATTTTTGCACTCCCCCAGTTGGTTATTCTTCCAACCATATGGAGGGTCTGTCAATGTCTCCTACATTGCAGGCTTATATCATTTCCCCTTCATGTTGAAAACTGCCTAAGTCACTTTGTGTCGTGCTCACTGTTCAAGGATACAACCTGTGTTGGCCATTCTGCAGTTTACCTTGACTTCATGTGTTAGCCATTCTGGTGTTAGTTTGTTTCATCTTGTTACTTGTCCTACTCCACATCTGCTCATACCTTTTGAGTGTTCCTCATGTTGGATGATGGAGGATGCATTAAGGCCTCCCTTCCAACGGACTTCTTCCCATTGACATCAGCTCATTATGCTCTGGGAACGAAGTTTAGAGTTTCGGTTAGTACCTTGGGGATTGCAATCATTAGAGGTAGTTTCCCTCGCTGTTGAATAATGGGAATACATCAATGTCTCTTATTCGACAAGTTCCTCAAGTGTTTGACTTCAAGTCCTCTTATTCACACTTGTTTGGATCGTACTAGGTATCTTGGGCACCATTATCATTATCAATGGAAGCCCTCGCGTTTTTTAACGGTATACATCAATGACCGGTAATCAAACGATACCCTCCATGTTCAACTTTAGCTCATTTATTCGCATGGTTACGGTTTGTACCTTGGGTTGTTTTGGATGAAGACCTTGGGTTTCTGATAGCATCACCTTATTTATGTTATCCCCCAAGTTGCACAAGACTGAGCCTCACTCATTTTGGCTCTTCATGAGACATAGATACAGCTTTTTGTTATGGCTATGATCTCTCTTTTGACATGGATCCACGCTTGTATTTCAGTGGCCATGCTCTATGTATACATCTCCTAGTTATGTATCGGAGATCATGCTACACATCTATATGATTTCAAGATTGTAATTGCTCATTGACCTTGATCGTTGTTTCAGGTGTTTTTTGTGACTTGGTTTTGCGGTTTCTTGCTCCTCCTCTGACTTGGACTTATAATGTATTTCGGCTATCGTTTCCCTCTAACCTCACACATTAGGGAGCATCTGTTATAGGTCAAATCTGCACTTCTCCGTCCGTGATCACATTAAGTTGTCGATCACACAAAAGGACAACATGGATTGAAGAGCTAGATTGCCCTGGATGATGTTTGGACTGAACCTACTCTCTTCAGCTGAGAATTTCCCTGATTTCCCTGATATTTTGACATGTGTGCTACTCTTTGGGCAGTAAACTAGCGCACATTTTCTAGTATGCCCTACTTTACTCAAGAGAAATTAGCGCATAGCTTGGAAAACCTGCAAGCGCTTGTTGTAAAACACTAAAGTTGCATCCTGTGCGCTATTATGCCTTGAGGAAAATCGCGTACGTCTTAAGATGAAATCAAAAATATATTAAATTGATGAATTGGGATTAGTTGAAGTTGGTGCTGCAACTTACCCAACCTCCCAATTCAACCACCTCTCATTTCCAACTACCTACCTTGTCCCATAAATACAAGGAGGATCCATGAGAGGAGATTAGATAGAAAGACCTAGAAAGAATGCATTAAGGGTTGTTACGCTGGAGGAAAGTCCCAAGTCATTGTGAAGAGCAGGAGCCCAGGACTCGGTTGCATAAACATCTCGACACGTCAGGTATATTGTACTGATTCATGTTTATTTGACAATAAAAAGGTCGAAATACCCTTCTTGTCCCAAATCAGATGTCAATTAGATTGTATGTCTATTTGGTTTAATATCTGATTATATTTGATGTGAAATTACTTTCTGATTTCATCATATTTATATATAGTCAAGATACACTGAGGAAGGTATCCTTTGTATTGCAGGTTCATCAAGCAGGAGTTCAAGTGGGAGATCAAGTGAAAGCTAGGACCAACCGTCGGTTAAAGGTATGTCTTTCGATATCCCGATCTTTGTCATTTGTAAGAACTAGTTGTAATGCAATTAATGTATTTACCTACCAACCCCATTACCTATCAACCCCGCCCAGTTGGTAGTGTCCATCTCCTCACTATAAGGTAGAAATCATGAACAACAGTACATATAAAGTTAAAGAATGGAGGTGAATGGATGTTGAAATATGTAAGTCATGTTCCTGCTATGAAAATAAATATGATCTCAATAGGGTAGTTGGGATATGGCGACTTTTTATCTACTCTTGGAGAAACGTGGTTGAAGATCACTAAAGGATCACTGGTAATAGAAAAAGGAGATAGGATAGGTACGTTGTATTTATGTCCTCATAATACTAATTCTTCTATCTATGTAGCTTTCACAGAAATAGATATAGCATTGTGGAATCATAGGCTTGGCCACATGGGTGAGAAGGGGATGCATATTCTCCACTCAAGGAAGTTGTTTCTAAATCTGAAGCAGGTAAATTTGGAATTATGTGAGAAGTATGTTTATGGAAAACAGAAGAATTTATTAGGGTTGGGAAACAAAAGAAGAGTGAAAAGTTAGAGATTGTGCATACATATGTATGGGGACCAGCTCATGTACAATCTATTGGAGGCTCTCGTTATTATGTTACTTTTATTGATGATGCAACTAGAAAAACATGGGTTTATTGCATTAGACCTAAATCTGACGTTTTTGCTACTTTTAAGAAGTAGAAATATTTGGTTGAGAATGAGATGAGAAAAAGGTTGAAGTGTCTCAGATCTGATAATGGAGGTGAATACTGCAGCAATGAGTTTGATAGTTACATTCCATACCATGGGATTGTTAGGAACCTATGTTAACCCGTCTCTTTACTTTGTTAGTATATTGTTGTTGGACATATATGCTTGGTAAGTCATCCCATAGTATTTGTTGATCCATAGTTTGTATTAGCCCATGGTATTGACCCCTAGTATTAGACGCATATGCTTTGTAAGTCGTCCCGTGGTATTATATGTCCCATGGTATTGACCCATAGTATTGTGCATATACTTAGTATATAAGTGTGTGTTGAGGCTAATGAAGGGCCGTGAAGTTATTTGTATTGAGCTTGCTGAAAGTAGGTTTCCCCCTCGAAGTGGCCTATGATCAATAAAGTGATTATGAGTTCTATTATTACTGTTATCTCATGTATTTTCATTAATTAATTGTTCTAAGTTCCTCACATCTAGTATCAGAGCACTTTCTTGGGCTCGTTAGGTGAAATTTCTGCCAAAAAGTTTTTTCGCATATGTTGCAGGTTTGGATCTGGGAATAATCTCTATCTGCTTAAATATGGGAAGTACTTGGACATAAGCCCTTAAAATCATTGTGAGGAGTACCACAGGAACCCCAAAGTAGCTAGCTCATTGAGAGGACCTGCCAGCAAAAAGGCCAACGACCCCTACCTGATTGACTAGTTCCCATCCGTGAGGTAAACCAAGAGCTATCATTTGTGGCAAAGCGATTATCAGTTTTACCTGATCCATGGAGTGAGGGGTACTGCCCCAATACGCAAGTCGTCAGACAACATTGGTGGCCGAGTGAATCCCCTGAACCGTTAGGAAGTAGAGCATACGGGGTCCATATCTATTTTCAGCTGATAAATCGCAGATTTCTTCTGTCCAAAACTGTTGTCGATCCCTTCCACGCCGTTGCAGATCCATTTCTTTTCGATCCCTTCCGCGCCGTTGTAGATCCATTTGTTTTTTATCCCTTCCACGCCGTTGCAGATCCATTTCTGGAAAAAAAAAAGTATAAAATTTCATGTTTTCGCCATATCTCCCTTGTTTTAATTTCGTTTCCATTTAAACTTCCCTGACACCCCTGCAATCCCATTCTACATCTTTCATTCTTGAGGACCCTATCCCAAATTCCACTTCTCAAAGCCAGAAATTCCACAGTTGTCTATTGTAGGGGTTTCCCATAGCTTCTTCAATTTTCACTCACTCGCCTTCAACTTTTACCACAATGTTCATTTCATATTTCTGCTTCTTTGTCCCTCTCTACCAAATTTCCTCATTCTTTCACCTCGCTTCTGAAATCCCCCTTTTCTGCTTCCATGTCCATTTGAAAGTGTCCAAAACCTAGTCCAACCCAAATTACCCCTCAAAGTTTTTGCAAAATCCAGATTTTCCTTTACTAAACCAGTTTCTGTTTTTTTTATCTTCCAACTCAAAAAAAACAAAAAAACTCCTGGTTATGGTTGTCACCCGCGCAGGAGCAAAAACCATGGAGGAAGCACTTGCAGCCATCCAAACCAAACTCCAGAAACTGAATGAAAAATTTCTCGGCCTCCATCTTGAGCATTCAGCCATGAACAACAAACGCTAGTACGAGTCTTCATCATACAGTGGGTTCTCTTCTTCCAGTAATTTCTATGGTCCGAAGCTTGATTTCTCTCGCTTCAATGGTACTGATCCGACTGGATGGATCTATCGTGCTGAATAGTATTTCAGTCTGCATAATACTTTTGATTTCAACAAAGTTACACTTACATCCTTTCATTTGGAACAGAAAGCTCTTCAATGGTACCGTTGGTACATCAAGGCTCATGAAGAGCCAAAATGGCCAAATTTTTGCTAGCTCCTTTTGCAACGATTTGGTCCTAGTGCTTTTGATGACTTCATAGGAGCACTCACTGAACTTCGTCAATTTGGCACTATGAGAGAGTATCAAACAAAATCTAAGTAACTAGCCAATCACACAGAAGGATTGTCTAATGAATCCTATAGGAGTTGTTTTATCAGTGGTATTAAGGATGAAATCCGCTCAGAGGTCAAAATGTTCGGTCCCAACACAATGATGGAAGCCCTTGGGTTGGCTAAGTTGATAGAAAACAAGATTGCAGCCCAATAGCGCTCCAAACCCGCTTTCGTTCCCTTCAGAAATATGGGTTCTCAACAACCTCCCATCCCGCCAGCTCCTTGACCAACTCCTATCAAGCATTTGTATGAAACAGAGATGCGGGCACGCAAAGAAAAAGGGCTTTGTTATAATTGTGATGAGAAATTCACTTAGGGAAATAGATGTGTTGATAAAAAGCTCTATCTCTTGGATGTGGACTCTCCGCCTGCCTCTGAAATTGGTGAAGAAGCTCCAGATACAATACATGATCGGGTCGACATTCAGAAGCCGCCCGTTGACCCTCCGTCTCAGGACGACCAGCCAGAGATATCTCTCCATGCTTTAGCCGGAATCACCACCCCCCAAACAATGCAGGTCAAGGGTTACTTCAAAAAGATCCCTCCTACAGTATTCATTGATTCTGGTAGCACTCATAATTTCATTGACCATCGGATCACCAAACAAGTTGATTGTTTTGTCCATCCTTGCTCCAACTTTGAAGTCATGATTGCTAATGGGGGCACCTTACCTTGCAAGGGGAAGTGTCACAATGTGCGTATCTCTCTGGAAGATTATAACCTGCGCTCTGACATGTTTGCCTTGTCCTTAGGTGGATGTGATGTGGTTTTGGGTGTTCAATGGTTACGCACTCTTGGCCCCATCTTATGGGATTTTGCTGAACTTTGGATGCAATTTTCAGTCAATGGGAAACAACACAAATTTACAGGATTACAACTAGGGTCTCTCTGCATCATCATTTCACATCGCCTGGAAAAGATCCTTAAGAAGAATTCACATGGTGTCATCACTCAACTCAATTCCATTCAGATGCACCCATCAACGATCTCCACTACTTCCTTGGATAGATATGCAGGTGTCTTTGCTGAACCAGTGGGCTTGCCGCCTTCAAGAGACGTTTTCGGTAAGAATTTAGCTGCATCTACATCTCAGAAGGAAATGATGGTTATTTTTCATGCAGTACAGAAGTGGTAGCCATACCTAATAGGGAATTATTTTTGCATCAAGACTGATCTCTAGAGTCTGGAAAATTTCCAGGAACAATGAGTCTCCTCCCCACCACACCTGAAATGGGTTATAAAACTCATGGGTTATGTCTATGCGATCACTTACAAGCACGGTAAGGACAATTTGGTGGCAGATGCTCCTTCTCGCACATTTGATGACCCAGTTTCTCTTACAGCTATTTCTCTACTTGTTCCAAATTGGTTGCAATCTGTTCAACAGGGCTATCTCTTCTATGAATTCCATGCTTCTCCATCGACAGGGCACTCTGGGTTCCTCAAAATGTATGACCGGGAACAATGTAACTTCTTTTGGAAGGGACTAAAAATGACATATCAACATATGGTGGCTGACTGTGATACTTTCCCAATCAACAAGGGTGAAACGACACTCCTTTCGGGACTGCTCGAACCCTTGCCCATCCCTACACATATTTGGACAACGATTTCTATGGATTTCCTTGAAGTGCTCCAGTGGACAGGCACTGCCACTTCTTCTTCCATACACCCTCAGTAGTTCCCCAATTCAAGTAATTGACTCGGTTCTTCGAAACTGCGATCAAATTCTTCTCATTCTGCAGGAAAATCTTCACATGGCAAGAATTCGACTACAACAGCAAGCCGATCAACACCATTCTGAGCACACTTTTCACATAGCTGATATGGTTCTTCTTCGTCTACAGCCTTCCAAGAAATCCTTCCTGAAACTCAAAAGGTGCTAGCTTCTCTCTCAATCTATCACAGAGGTATTAATTCAGTGGCATGGAATGCAACCCGAGGATGCTACAGGGGAAACACTCCTTCAGATTCTGCGTCAATTTCCATATCTAAAGCTTCAAGGACAAATATTTTTCTAAGGGAAACGGGATGTTAGGAACCTGTGTTAACCATTCTCTTTACTTTGTTAGTATATTGTTGTTGGACACATATGTTTTGTAAGTCATCCCGTAGTATTTGTTGATCCATAGTCTGTATTAGCCCATGGTATTGACCCATAGTATTGGATGCATATGCTTTGTAAGTCGTCCCGTAGTATTATATGTCCCATGGTATTGACCAATAGTATTGGGCATAGACTCTGTATATAAGTGTGTGTTGAGGCCAATGAAGGATCATGAAGTTATTTGTATTGAGCTTGCTCAAAGGAGGTTGCTCCCTCGAAGTGGCCTGTGATCAATAAAGTGATTCTGAGTTCTATTATTACTGCTATCTCGTGTATTTTCATTAATTAATTGTTGTAGGTTCCTCATAGGGATTCGTAGAGAGAATATAGTCTCAGGAACACCACAAGAAAACGGTATGTTAGAAAGGATGAATAGGACGATCATGGAGCATGCAAGGTGTATGAGATTGCATGCAGGGTTTCCCTTACAGTTTTGGGCAGATGTTGTAGATACTCCTGTTTACTTAATAAAAAGAGGGTTTTCAATCACTTTGGATGGTGGTATTCTAGAGGAGGCATGGATAGGTAAAAAGGTAAACTACTCATTTCTAAAAACTTTTGGTTGTGAAGCATTTGTCCATATTGATAAAGAAAATAGAACAAAGCTTGAGGCTAAATCCAAGAAGTGTACCTTTATTGGATATAGGGTTGATGATTTTGTTTATCGCTATTGGAATTATGAAAATAACAAAATCATTAGGAGTAGATACGTGGTATTCAATGAAAATGTCATGTGTAAAGATCAATTGTAGGAAAATAAACATGAAAAGGAAAACATAGAGTACACAGTGATTATGAAATTAAAGAAAATGAAGTTCCAAAGGTGTCAAAAAATCAAGAACAACAGCAGGTAATTCAAACTCCTACAAGTGTTAGAAGATATGTTAGGATATTAAAAAACCATTCCATACTTAGGATAAAATACATTAATAATTTTCTATTAATTTCCTAGGTTTAGACGAGGTAGTTGGCCTAATTTTGTCTTCTTATGACACCACTTTCCATCATGAGTCACAAGGGGCACTTGGATAGATAGATTCTGGATAAGATCTTGACTGATTCTTCTTGATTTTATGCCATTCCTGGAATAGTAGTGTGCTTTCCTACTTTAGATAGTTTTACCCAACATTTTATGCTTTTAGTGGATAAGGTAAAGCTAGGTTGACTTGGAAACATGATATTTTTGGCCAACTCGCCCTCCTTCTCTTTCTTCTCTCCAAAAGGCATGATCACTTTTATTTTTCTTCACTCATGAGTTTCTAATACTGTTTTTTTCCAATTCGTGAGCCTTTATACTAATTTGGAAAGTGTTTTTGCCACCTAGGTTTTTTTTAGCTTTTATTAAGCATGTCTTTTGTGAGCTTTACAACTTGCCTTCAAGGCATTCTATTTTCTCTCCTGAGATGTATTATTTATTGTATTATAATTAATGAATATGAATCATGGAATTGACATTAATTGTGTCCAGTCTCACATATTTCTGATTCAGTTTTTCTTCTCAATTATGCAAATCCATGAGCAATCTTTTAGTGAGGACTTCTTTGTTTCAAGATTATCGGCTTGTTGAATTCTTACTGTAATGAATCCCAAACTGAATTGTACCTCGAATATATCGAAGTATTATTTTAGCTGCTTTCCAGTGACTTTCATGAGGTGTTTGCATATAACCGGCAACACAACCAACATCAAAGGAAAGGTCAGGACGGGAATGAGTCAAATATAAGAGACTACCAAAAAGCTGACGATACAAGGTGGCATCTACTTCAGGTAAAGTACAAGTGGCAGAAAGTTTGACTCCAGACTAGAAGGGAGAAGGGGCTGGTTTACAATATTCCATGTGAAAACGATGAAGAAGGACACAAGCATACTTAGTCTTAGAAAGAAAGATTCTTTCTTTGGTTTGTAGGACTTGGAGACCAAGAAAACCATGAAAATGTCCTAAGTCTGACATTTCAAAATTTTGCTTAAAACTGGATTTCACATGGGTTAAAAGCTTAGGGTCACTACCAGTAAGAATAAGGTCATCAACATATAGAACAAGTATGATGATATGGTTTCCTACTTTCTTGGTATAGACATTGGGGTCATAATGGCATCTAGAAAAACCAATGTAAAGTAAAAAGCTATCCATTTTGGCATGCCAAGCTCTAGGAGCTTTCTTAAGGCCATATAAGGATCTCTTAAGGCGACAAAAAAGGCTAGAGTTATTCTAAACATATCCAGGAGGTTGTTCCATGTAAATTTCCTCCTGTAAATCACCATGTAAGAATGCAGACTTGACATCCATTTGATGGACTTCCCAGATATGTAAGACTGCAAGGGAAAGAACAAGGCGGATGGAGTTCATTTTTGCAACAAGAGCAAAGGTTTCATTGTAGTCAATCCCTTCAACTTGTGAAAAACCTTTGGCAACTAACCTTGCCTTAAGTCATTCAACACTTCCATCTGATGCATACTTAGTTCTATAGACCCATTTACATCTGACAAGTTTTCTTCCTTTTGGAAGAGGTACAATATCCCAAGTATCATTCACCATTAAGGAACGATATTCTTCATCCATAGCTGCATCCCAATCTGGATTTCCTAAAGCTTCTACAAAAGTTTATGGATCATGATTCTCAGAAACTTGAGCCAAAAGAGAGGAGGCCCGCTGAAACTGAGAATGTGTTCGATGTTGATCTCTAGGATCAACGACAAGATCGCCAGCTGCTTCACATGTTGAACAGACCCATCGAGGAAGCACTTGTGTTGGTGCAACTGGAGGAACATGAGCAGGCAGAGGTGGAGTTTCATCCTCACTGTCATCATCAGAAACTGGAGTTGTAAATATGTCAAAGAAGTTGGAAGTAGAAGAAGGCACAATCACCGAATCAAGCTCGCATGCCAAGGATGGCACAACCACTGAGTTAGGCTCGCAGGCCAAGATATTTTCATCAAATTTAACATCTCTTCTAATAATTATATCATGAGAATGTGGCTGAATAAGTCTATAACCTTTTACATCTTCAGAATATCCAATAAATATGCACTTTTCACTTTTAGGCTGCAATGCTTTCCGTTTTTCATCTGGAATGTGAGCCCATGCTTCACTACCAAACACATGGAAGTGACTTACATCGGGCTTAGTTTTACTCCATGCTTCTTCCGGTGTGATACCTTGTAAAGCTTTAGTGGGGGTGCGATTAACTATGTAATTTGCACAATTTATGGCTTCAGCCCAAAATTGAAGATTTAGTCCCTTAGATTGGATCATACAATTAGTCATTTCTTTGAAAGTGCAGTTCTTCCGTTCAGTTACACTATTTTGCTGTGGTGTATATGGAACAGTGTGTTGTTGTTGGATTCCTTGTTCAGTGCAGAAAGTAGTGAAATTTTTGTTAACATATTCTCCTCCATTGTCGAATCTTAACTTAATAATTTGATGACCAGATTTCTTTTCAACAAGGGCCTTGTAGGCCAAGAACATGTGAAATACTCCATTCTTAAGTTTTAGGAAATAAACTCAAGTGCGTCTTGAGTAATCATCAATAAAATTTAAGAAATATTTGAAACCAGAAAAGGAAGCAGATGGAAGAGAACCACACAAGTCATTATGCACAAGCTCCAAGGAAACCGAGACGTGCCAAGAGGCACGTTCGTCAAAACTGTCTCGATGATGTTTTCCGAGTACACAACCGGAAAAAACACCATCCCTGCAAGATACCATCGAAAGACCTGTCACCATATTGTCTTTACATAGTTGTTGCAATGAGCGATAATTTAAGTGACCAAATCGCTCATGCCAAAGTTTGCTCAAGTTATCACTATGAGCAACAAAAACTGAAGGAAAAGATGATGACTCAAAGTTGTAAAATTTGTACAACCTGGTAATATCGTCAATAATTATGGTAGCTAAGACATGTTAAGGATCTTTAAAATCCTTGATTACAACTTGGTGAGGTGTGAACGTCACATTTTTACCTTCACTAGAATGAGTGATTTGATAGACTGATAACAAATTGCAGGAAATTCTTGGAACACATAGTACATCACTAAAATTACCATTATCTACTGGAACTGTTCCAGATCCTACAACACTTAGAGATCTATCATCACCAACAAATATTTGTTTGGTGTTACATTCATGCATAGTAGAAAAGATGGCTTGATCCTTAGCCATATGATAAGATGCTCCAGAATCAATGAGCCATTCATTTGAAGTAGAAGAAGTAGATGCAGTATAAGAATAACCAGAAGCACAAAGTGCATGTCCATGAGAGGTAGATTCTGAAGGCGAATCTAGGCTGATGTGGTGCTTCTTCATTGTTGCTTCCAAGGCTGCCATCTTCTTGAAACACTTAGATTCATCATGATTATATTTCCCGCAATAGTTGCAATGACGCTTAGTCTTCTTTCCTTTTGGCTTGGATCCTTTGTCATTTTTTAAAGGAGCTGACTGAGAGGGTTTGGGACCCTTTTTTGACTTATTATTGTGAAAAAATATTTTCTTGGGAGGCTTGGAATTTTCTTTCTGTTGGGACAATAAGGCTTTCTCAGATGTATCTGCATTGTTAATCATTCCAAGATGGATGAGCTTATCTTTATCTCTAATCAAGGAATCACAAAATGATTTAAGACTAGGCTCTTGATAGCTAGCTGCATTCAAGGATTCTTTCATGGAGTAAAATGTAGATACAAAAATAGAATATGCATGTCCAAGTTTTGAAAGAATATGATAAATGAATTGTTTGTCTTCCCTCTTAATCTTGCATTCTTCACATAAGAGTTTAAGAGTTTTGTACTTAGATAAATAATCTTGAATGCATTAAAAATCACTTGGATTTAAAGAAACCAACTCATTTTCAAGTTGATGACCTCGAATTTCATTGTGTTTACCAAACACAGCTTCCAACTTTTCCCAAATTGTATCAGGTTCATCAATTCCAGATATGTGGAATCTCAAACCAGTAGAGATTGACATCCCAATCAATCCACGAGCTTCATCACATCTATTTTCCCATTTTATTTTCTTATCATCATCAGTGGGTTCTGTTTCTTTCCCTGAGGTAATTCTGAAAAGTCCCCTACTTCGTAGAACATCCTCCATACGAGATTTCCATGAGATATAGTTGGAACTGGTAAGTAGAATATCACAAGGGGTGGCCATATTGTAAATTAATGGCTATAAAAATAGGAACCAATAGTCTAGATGCGAAGAGCTCGAAAAAACACACGATTTAAAAAAAAACGACACTGAAAACTGACTATGTATGATAAAGTTATGCTTGATCAAAGAAAATGTTGAAGATGTCCTCAATAGTGACGTGGCAAATAGAGAATGACCAACTAAAAAAAAGAACCCCCCTCTTCCCAAAATGAACCTTTGAAAATCACTTTATAAGAAATTCGCTTTAAGTGAATCACTTTTGTAAAATAATTTTCACTTTTACAATGATGTTACTTTAAATAGTGCACCAAAAAAAAGGAACTTAAGTGACTCACTTTATATTTTTAATTTAAGTGAAATGCACTTTTACAATAAAGTAACTTAAAAATTAGAAATTGCATGCACCTTTGTTTAAAAATAACTTAATAAGACTTGAACTCAAGGCCTATTAAGAAATAAAGCAACTTTGAACCAAGTGAGTTAATATTAGAATGTACGTAAAAGAAGGGAAGGAGGAGGGTTTTTTTTTTTTTTTACTCTTCTTTCTCAGTTTCTGTGCTTGCCTCTTTTCCTGCAAATCACACCACAAACCGAAACAAAAAAAAAAATTCCACACTTCTGGGGCTAGATCTCGTTAGCTTTCCTGGAAATTCTACGTTTTCTCTCTATTTCTGATTTGCCGCAATTGCACAAGGTGCACGGAAAAGAGCATACGCAGCCGAGAAAAACCCTTTCGTTTTTTGTTTCTGATTCACCAAGATCACACAAGGTGCACGGAAAATAGCATACACAGACAGGAAAAGAAACAATTCAAAACTAAAAAAACCTAAGAATAAAAACTGATAAAATATAATTTTTTTTTAAGTAATAAAAAACGTCACTGTAACATTATACCTTCAGATCTGATGAAATACACGTTTCTAAATCAACCGAAAACCGTTTTCGATCAAACGAAAAGTATTTTCCAATGGAAACGGTGCTCCAGATGCAATGGAACACCTCCCACGGCCCAAAAAAGTATATAAATTCTAGAACCAGAAACCCTTTCAAGTTTCGGCAACAACAGTTCAAGATCTAGATCATAACCGAAAGCGGCTCTTCATAAACGCTCTGATACCATGATCGGGTACACAGGGTACTCCCAAAAGGCCAAACACCTAGAGAAACCACTTCACACAAACAGATCACAGATCAACACACCGATGTTTTGACGTGGTTAAAACCCTCTAGAAAGAAACAGTCCATGGCCCTAGCCAAATAACTTCTACATAGCAGTTTATTATACAAAAGAAAGAAAGTTACAAATGAGCTTCTCATAATCGATCAACTAACCAATGACTCTCCATGCTCTTTAAATAGAGATCATGGACCAATCGGGTGTTAAGCCACAAATCAAGAGTAGGTATGATCTAAGAGAAGTTGAACCGTCGGATCACTCTATGTCTAGAACATATCGTGACTGTCAGATTAAATATTTATAAATGCACACTAAAGAAACACACTTTACCTAACGAATATATTACACAAGTTGATTGTCATGTCCCAAATTTGGTATTGGGTCACAATGGCCTAATCACATTGGCCCTATTCATTAGAGTTTGTCAAATTGATGCTAAAGGTCAAATAATTGCCAATGAGGAAAATTACTAGTTTCCTAGGTTTGGGGTGGAAGCTTTGGGATTTGGAATAATGGGGATAATAAATGATGTTTGAACATTAGAATGGCATAAATATTTAATAAAGGAGCTAAATAAATATATACAAGTGAAAATCAAAGTGGCATTTCATCATGAAGACACATGGAGGAAGTGGGACCCACATATGGCTAGATTTCCCCACTACACTTGGCATCATTCTCTCACCAATTCGAATTCAAGGTGAATGGTAACATACTTGGGGGAGTCCAAAAGGTATTATTCATTGCATGACTCATCCAAGGTCGAAATATAGAGGAAGAGTAACTCCCATGGAAGAGGAAGAGGCAATTTGGAGCTAGTGAGACACTTGGGCTAGATTCCCTAGCTCTATGACAACAATGATGAAGATGCTATGACACCTATGACACAAATCAGACCTGAAGGCTGACATATGACATATATGACATGTCAGGGCTAAAAATAGACTCCAAGAGGGCGCTCAAGGGTGTTAGGGCAGCTAAGATGCTTCCACATGTGATTTGGTGGAAGTGGGAGACTAGGAATTGTTGTACAAGTGGCGTTCTTTGGAATCTCTTCCCAACATGAGTTGGCATGAGTCTCTTGGAATGAATTCGACCCATGGAGGACATTAGAAGTTTATAAATGTCAATAACAAAGAATGAAACCAGCTTTTGATCATTTGTAGAATTTGCAATTGCATTTGTGAAGAGGGAGAGCTAGTGGATGACTAGTTTCTTGCCTTAGCCAATTTCGAGGGTGAAAGATTCCCATCCAAGTTGGTAATTGGAAAGGCCATTCAGACCTTTCATTTGGAGCTTTAATGGAGTCTTTATTTGCAGGTGTAAGCTACAGGGCAGCTCATGGTTTCTTCTATTGCAGCTCACTCCTTCAACCATTTCCAGTTTTGATGGCATATTCTTGATCCTTGAGGGAGGGCGTTTTTGGTGAGCTATTGTACTCTTTGGGGAAGCTTTTAATGCCCCATTTATTTTGTAATATGAAGTAAATACTCTGTTCTTCATCTCCAAAAAGTTTCAGGTCGAAATTCCAAGTAGAAATGTATAAATCTCATTTTTAATGGAAGAACAATGCCATTTCCCCACTACCTTGTTGTGAGCCAATGTATTGATGATGATTTCGAATGAATGGATGATTCTCTGATATATTTGTGATCAATATAATGCCATGGATGTATTCTACAAGTTTCATGTACTGTACTTGAGCATTTGAAGCATTTTTATTCAGTTTAGTTGTATTGGGAGGTGAAATAGTGCCATTTCCCCAAGGGTCGAATTGGGGATTTTTGCAGTTGAATGGGAGAGGGTGAGAACAGTTGTAATAATCCATTAATGGTGCACATGAGACTTTAATAAAATACTTAACACATTACATACCTCTGTTCATAAATTTGAGTGGGTTTGGAGGCATTTGGGAATCCATTTTCAGTGCTTACCCCAGGGGGATTTGAACCCCAAATTACTAGTAAAATTGCATAATTGGTTCAGAATCTTAAGAGAGTTTGCAGAGGTCTTTTGGTGGACATATGTCATCCATAAACATCATATTCAAGTTATAATATCATTCATACACCTTCCTTGAAGATTTGAAGGCATTTGGAGTCAATTTGAGACCTAGAGACCAATACTAGTCAAAGGAAAATCACTAGTAAAGTTACCTACATTGATCAGAATTGAAAGAGGATTTGCAGAAGTATTTTAAAGGTCCAAAGGCATCCCTGAAACACATATTTATGTTCTAATACCATTCATATACCTTCTCAGAAGATTTGGGATCATTTGGGGCAAAATTGGGACCTAGAGATCAAAACTAGTCAAAGGTCTAACTAGTTAAAAAAGTGAAAAATTGCCATTTTAATAAAATTCCTAACAAGGGACATTACATTGATCTTAGCTAACTCCTAAGTGTCTAAATATCCTAACACTTACATGGTATAAGAACCATAGAATGCTAACATGGTATCAAATCTCAGGGATCTCATGGTATTCAGATGAGTCTTCGATTATAATTATCAGATTTTTTTTTTGCAGGTACTTAATCAATGGATTCAAATTCAATTCCTCCTCTTACACCATTCAATTATGTTGAGTGGAAGCCAAATATGAGCACATATCTAAAGAGTTGTGATCTCTTTGATGTGTCTATTAGTGTTGTGAGTGATCCAGAATCCTCAAAAGAGAAGAATGATTGGTTTAATGATTATGATAGAGCTTTTGGAGCAATGTGTTTGGCCATATCTTCAAAGATGCACTACCTCATTGATACTGTTGATACTCCAAGTGATATCTGGTGCATTTTAGATAGAGAATTTGGAATGCAAGATGATGAGGAAGAGATAATACATATGGAGAGCGAGCCTACCATAGATGCCTCCTCAAATCAGCTCATTAATGTCATTAATGTCTTGGCCACAATATTTTCTGATGAAATTGTTTATGAAGATCAAACTGCAAAATCTTCAACACTAGTTCCTGAGTTTTTTGAAGAGATGTCTATCCATTCTCGTATGTTCTCTCATAAGTCTTATATTTTGAATTATGAGCAAGATAATTCAGTTTATGCTCTAGAATATGAAGATGTTTTTGAATCCTATATTTCACATCAGTCTGATGGTGTGCAGAATGATGATCTAATGAATGTTTTGGAGGTTGGATCAAATTTTGGAGGTGATGTATTTTCCCTCCTTGATCACTTGCTTCGTATGTACTTCTATTTGATCATTGGAACATGTTCTCGGAGTTGCATTGAAGATGGAGGACACTACCATTCACTTGCGTTCAAGTCTCAAGCATATTTTGGTGATTTTGGTTATGATCTCACCCCTGGTGGTCCAAAGGATATCTCAAGGAACCATCTACTTAATCTTGGAGTTGATTACAACTCTACTTATTTGGAGTTGATGTTTCAAGTCTCTATCATTGGTCTTCATATGATCATGTATGATCATGATATCAAAGAATCGTCTATAATTTATTGGATGTGATTTAACTTCCACTGGTAAAATGTTCAAGTTTCAAGAGCAATCAAATCTGATTGGAGCTGATATTGCCTCATATGGTTTGAAATTCAAGTTCCAGAATGGTCTGCATATTCATGGATTTGTTCTAATCAAGAGCAATTTCAAAGAGATTCCAGATTCGCTTGCATCCATTGATGGAGAATTCAAGAACATGTTTTTGGAGCATGATCCACTTCTTCCCAAGAGGAAGATACCTCCATAGATATGATCAAGTTCACACCTACTTGAGTTTGGATCAGCATTAAATTTTGGTGTGCACATGTCCATTTTTTGAGGGAGAGTTTTATTCCCATGAAGTTTTCCCTTTTTCCTTAGTCTACATGGCCATAATAATTGTGATGGGGTGACCATAAGACTTGTTGCTTGGGCCATACACATACTTTACTCATTCTAAGTTAGGATTAAGGGGGGGTGTTAGAATATTAAAAACCCATTCCATACTTAGGATAAAATACATTGATCATTTTGTATTAATTTCCTAGGTTTAGACTAGGTAGTTGGCCTAATTTTGTCTTCTTATGACACCACTTGCCATCATGATTCATAGGGGCGCACTTGGATAGATTCTAGATAAGATATTGATTGATTCTGTCTGATTTTATGCCATTCCTAGAATAATAGTGCGCTTTCCTACTTTAGACAGTTTTACC
The DNA here is from genome assembly GCA_027924585.1 of Larix kaempferi. Classification (NCBI taxonomy): domain Eukaryota; kingdom Viridiplantae; phylum Streptophyta; class Pinopsida; order Pinales; family Pinaceae; genus Larix; species Larix kaempferi. The sequence goes on along the minus strand of BSBM01000451.1, from coordinate 2,827,133 downwards.
CAGCTTTTTATGCTTTTAATGGATAAGGTAAAGCTAGTTTGACTTGGCAACATTATCTTTTTGGCCAACTTGCCCTCCTTCTCTTTCTTCTCTCCAAAATCCATGATCACTTTCCTTTTTCTTCACTCATTAGATGTTAATACTATCTTTTCTAATTTGTGATCCTTTAGACTGATTTGGAAAGTTTTTTTCCACCTAGGTGTTTTTTTTAGCTTTTAGTAAGCTTGCCTTTTGTGAGCTTTACAATTTGCCTTCAAGGAATTCAATTTTTTCTCCTAAGATGTGTCATTTAATGTATTATATTTAATGAATATGACAATCATGGAATTGAAATTAATTGTGTTCAGTCTCACATATTTTTGCTTCAATTTTTCTTCTCAATTATGCAAATCTCTGAGAAATCTTTTGGTGAGGGCTTCTCTTTTTCAAGATTCTTGGCTTGTTGAATTCTTATATGGTATAAAAACCATAGAATTATAACAAGATATACCATGTCAATTAGATCCCCTAAATGATACTCTCATTCACTATATTATTTATTGATGACTGACTCTGATGAACCAAAATGTTATGAAGAGGCAATGCAGGTAGAAACTAGAAAGAAGTAAGAGGAAGGCATGAATGAGGAGATGGACTCATTGGTAAGAAACCAGAATTGAGATTTGGTTCATTTTCCTGCAGGTAAATGAGCATTGTAGAATAAATGGGTTTACAGGTTGAAGGAAGAAGATGGAGGAAATAAGCAATACAAGGCCAAACTTGTTGTAAAGGGGTTTGCACACAAAAAATGTACAAATTTTGATGAAATATTTTCTCCTATTGTTAAAATGACTTCAATTAAAACTATTTTAAATCTAGTGGAGGTAGAAGATTTGCATCTTAAACAGTTAGATGCAAAAACAACCTTTCTCCATGGGGATTTGGAGGAAGAGATTTATATGATGTAGTCATAGGGGTATGAGGTCAAAGGGAAGGAGAATTTAGTGTGCAAGTTGAAGAAGAGCTTGTATGGCCTGAAGCAAGCTCCAAGGCAATGATATTTGAAATTGGACAGGTTTATGACAGAGCAAGGTTATAGTAGATGTCATTCTAACCACTGTGTTTATTTCAAGAGGCCAGATAATGGAAGATATATTATCTTGTTATTGTATGTGGATGACATGCTTGTTGTAGGGTCTAACATGCAGGATATAAATGTGCTAAAAAAGAAGTTAGTTAATTCATTTGCGATGAAGGATTTGGGTGTTGCAAAGAAAATCCTTGGTATGAGAATAATAAGAGACGGAAAAAATTGCAAATTGACATTGTCTCAAGTTGAGTACATAGAAAAGGTGATGGAAAGGTTTAGAATGCAAAATGAAAAAATGGTTAGTACACCTTTGGCCAACCATTTCAAACTAATGAGATGTGTCCCAAGACACATGAAGAGATAGAATACATGTCCAAGGTCCCTTATTCATCAACAATTGGTAGCTTGATGTATGCGATGGTGTGCAAAAGAGCAAATATTGTACATGCAATGGGATTTGTGAGCAGGTATATGAAAAATCCAGGTAAAGAACATTGGAAGGAAATATAGTGGATTCTAAGGTATTTGAGAGGTACTACCACTCATGCATTATGTTTTGGAGGTTTAGACACTGTTCTACAAGCATATGTTAATGCAGATATGGCGGGTGATAAAGATAGCAGGAGGAGCACCACAGGGTATGTCTTTACTATAGGTGGAACAACATTAAATTGGATTTCAAAACTGCAAAAGGTTGTTGCACTTTCAACAACAGAAGCATAGTATGTTGTTGCTACAGAGGCTAGTAAAGAGATGATTTGGTTAGAGAGGTTCATGGAGGAATTGGGTAAGAAGTGGGAGAATAACAAGTTGTAAAGTGACATCCAGAGTGCCATTCATCTTGCAAAGAACTCATCATTCCATTCTAAGACTAAACATATACAACTAAAGTACCATTTCATACGATCTCTTATCGAAGATGAACTCTTGAAGTTGGAAAAGATGCATACTAGCCAGAATCCTGCAAACATGCTGAAAAAGGTAGTAACAAGAGAGAAATAAGTTCCTACTTGGTTTCACTTGGCCTTCAAGAATGAACGCGAAGATGAGAAATTCGCCAGATCCAAGGTTTGGAGCATAGTCTAGTAGATGCAGTAGCGGTGAAGTTGTTTTGATCAATCTCCAAGTGGGATAATGTTGGTTGTGGAGTTTGATTATCTTCCTGATTCTGAGATACTATTGTTTAATTGTGTTTGTACCCTATTTTTACTATACACCCGTCCCAGCGGGGGGGGGGGGGGGGGCGCCCCCCGAGATGGGGGGTCTAGGGGACAGCAAGCCCCCGAGAAAGGGGGTTGGGGGAAAGCCCCCAAAAGAAATTTTCTGGTTGTTTGTTGGAAAAAAAATTACGAGCCCATGGTATTGCGTAGCTCGTGGTATTTTCCCATGGTAATTCCCCTTTAAAAGGAAGACATTGTAATACGGTTGTGTATTGTATGGTATTGTATTGTACTGTAAGAGAGACCATGAGAAAGTGAAGAGTAAGTTGTAGAACATGTGATGGATGTTGTATCCCTTCATTTTGTTGGACAGAATAATAAAAAGGACTTGCAATTTCTGTGTAAACATAACCCATCTTGGGTGAACCATGTTATATTGGTGTCTCTCTTGTAATGTGTATATGTGTTTTATATTTGCATCTTATTTATTGTTATTGCTTTGCAATCCTGTTTTTCTAACAAATACCAAGTCACCTACTTTGATTTTTCCCTCCCTCATATCATGATATAGCCAACACTTCATCCTTTCTATTTCACTCATTAACTGAACATAATCCATCTCCAATCTGTCCTACCATCATTTCATGAAATCCAAGGTTGATAGGTTTCACCCATAGTAGCCTCACAAAACTTTGTGGGTAGCCAACAATTGTTTCCCATTTTCCAACTCAAATGGATTATATCCTATCACGAAACTCTTATGCATGTTGTAGTTGAATTAGGATACACCCAAAATCGCTGGTCATTTGTATTGATCTACAAAAATGAAATGCCTTGGGTAATCCTCCAAAAGGCCATTTATTTGTTTTGTTTTCCCATCATTCTATGGATGATAGCTCAAACTCATTAGCATCTTGGTACTAACAACCTTGAACAACTCTAGACCCTATAATTTCACAACATTTTTTAAGAACAACTTTGCAGCTTCCTTTGCATCACAAAGCATATTTGGTGACACAAAGATAACATGGAAAATATGTTAACAACCACAAAAATCCCATTGTATCCTTGCGAAAATGGAAGATGAATGATGAAATCCTTTGAGACACTTGCACAAGGTCTCTCTAACAGCAAAGAAGGTTGTGGACTAGCCTTCATTCTAGTATCTTTGTAATATCCTCTCTATGACCCCTCTTTTTTTGTAACGGAAATGCAAATATAAATGTACAATGTATCAGTTCCTAAAGAGGAGCTCAAGGTCAAGGCCCCGCCAATAAAATCTGTAATTAATTTCCTAAGTTGTTTTGTATTTTGAATTTGTAGACTTAGAAGACTGAAAGGTTTGACGCATCTAAATGAAATGGGCATGAATCCACTAGGGGGAGAGGTTTAATGGCTAGGAGGCCATGAGTTTGATGACACGTGTCATCTTGGTGCCGCGTGCACTTAAAGAGAAGTGAACTATGATGTTCACTAGACAGGCGCTTAAGTTTATAAGTGTTGTATAAGTTATGTTAGTGATTAGTCCTAGATATGAGCATCAAAGAAGTTACTAATCGCCGCAAAGCAATAACAAGCTCCTATGACCTATATATTTAGCATAAGCCTAACTATTATTAAACTCTATTAAGTAAGATTAAGTAAACATCCTAAATCTCAGTGATATCTTAACCTCGACAAAAAAATGCCATGAAATATTGTTAATCTCTTAAATGATAAGAAACTAAATATCACTATTAGTTAATAGTGAATATACTATTAAATATTTTATTGCATGGCACAACAGGCCACTTAATAGCTACCTTAAGTAATTGTAAACACTTAATACGAAAATACGATGGAAGTTGTCCTATTATACATATATAGAGACAAATGTATGTATGGCAAGGTAAACAAATTGATTATCTTTTATTGAATCTTATAAATTTTAATGATCATGAGGAATTAACGATCATTCATTAATTAATTAATGATGTTATTAATTAATTATTATTAATTAACTAAATAATGATTATAAACACAAGTTCCCACGGTTTTGGTAGGAATTTAATGGAAGTTAAATCCCATTCAAAAGAGCGTTTTAGTTATTTTTGTTTGACTACTATATGTATTTGGTAATCTTATTATTCGAGAGAAGTATCACTTTTTTATATGAATTATAAAAAGAAATATAATAATAACAAGACAAACGATAAAAGTGTTGCTTATTATATGTAAAACCTATTCGATGAAAAGGAAGCTCCCCCATGTAATTAATTAAGATTATCATTCAAAACATAATAGAGATGGTTAATTTTTTCGTTAGGGTTTCTATTGATTGGGTGGTTACGACTTCCTCGCAAGGAAAGAATGATTGTAATACCTTTTGGAAGAAGAGGGTGAACACAACCTATGTTAAGGCAGAGAGAGAAAAAAAGGAAAAAAAAAAGGAAAATAGTTAGGGTGGAGTAATGGAGAACGAGATTCCTCATTTTAGCATGGATTGTTCTGTTTGAAAGGAAAAAGGACGATAGTATTTGGTTCTAGAGGCCTTTCTTCTTGAAGTATGTTGCATCCAAGAAGAAATCAAGGAGAAAGTTTTCCCAAGAGAAGAACTGGTTTCCACTATCATAGGTTTTAGAGAGAAGAACTCTTCATTTGAGGATTATTGCCTAGCTTGGGGTGACCTTTCGATGAGAAAAAAAATACGCTGAAAAAAGAGTCACTAATTAGGTAGAACATTATAGTCAAGCCTTTAGTCGCAACAGTCTACCTTAGCGAGATAAGTATTTTACTAATGTGTATATTATCATTGTTGATAATGATTTATGAAGAATTATCTATAAAAGTGTTATGCCCTTATGTAAATGTAATTAATGGAAAATGATGTATATTAATGGTTTAAAGTGTAATGATAATGTTGAGTTCTCTCTTCGAGATAGTATGGAAGAAACCTTTACATTTCAAGAATCCTATAAATGATAGTATGACCTAGACTACTTGTAACTTATGATAGTTAAATTAAAGAAAATCTATTATTATTATCATGGTATGTAGTTAATTTTAAGAGTACTAGTAAGAGGTAGTTGTAAAGAATTATTATTACCTTGATGGTTTAATTATATTGCTTTGCAAATGAGTTTGTACTCTTGGACTTAGTAGTATCCTAAAACGTTTACATCTACTTATGTAATGGTAATATGATTTTAAAGAAATAGGTTACTTGAACTATAGTATCCTCTCATCATAGTATTGACCATGTTGAAAGAGGATTTGAGTTATAATTAAGATTTTAAGGAATTCAAATGATAAAGCAACCAAGTAGTTAATTAGATATTATGTCGAATGAGCGAATTCCTTCTGAATAAGAGTATTTTGCCACATCATTCTTGAAAGGGAAAGGATTGGTTGCATGCTTTTCATGTGTAAGAATACAAAAGGTAAGAACAACTACGCAAGTTACAAGAAGTGAAATACAAGGTATGGCCTCTAAATGGTCATCCACTATTAAAAGATTAGTTAATAAAATAATTGAAGAATTTATTTATCTTTATTTTAAGATTAAGTTTACTTATTGTGTTCATTGATTGTAAAGGACTACCTTTTATAGTCATGAATCTATCTTGTTATGCTTGAATAGTTCAACATAACTATAAGAACTACTTTTTATAGTCATGGATCAATCTTATTATGCTTGAACAGTTAAGCATAACTAAAGATAAATTTTTTATTATTTGTTTGATTATGTTATGATTATAAAACCATAAAACATAATATTTATATGGTCGTTTGACATTGAAAGAATAAAGATGTTGACAATATATCTTGTCTAGATGATGATTAAAAGAAGAAAAAAATTATACCGCATTTCCTTGAAAATGCATTGTGGAAGTTGGGTACATTACAAGTGGTATCAGAGTAGAATAACTACATTATGGCCTAATGGACTCATCTACGTGTAGGTATGTTGTGCACTCTATGGTTAATGATTATTTGAATGCAAAGTTGTTTCTACTAGTGACATACATAATGGTGGCATAGTAGAATGTTTTAAATAGGCATAGATCAAATATTACAACTGATAGTCGAAACATGCGAATTGTACTACAAAACTAGACATGCTTAATTGAATGCATGGTGGCATGGTTAGAAATGTGAATGATCCATGAGACATGTATAATTATTCATCATCGTGCATAAGGCAATAAGGAATAAGGAAATTCCAAGTTTCGAAACTTGTTCTAGTTATAAGTAAACTTTAAGGTAGTAGCTATTTGAGTTACATATTTTCTTAAATGTTAAGAGGAATTGTAGTAAGCTTAAGCAAAGCTAACAAAGGAGACTAGATTTTATTTATCTTGTCTATTTTTCATGTTGTACAAAGATGAACATAAAGCATGAAGAAGTGATACTAAATATGCGCCACACATTTGTAAGATGTTGTTGATGTTTGTTTGGTTGATGTATATAGTGCTTAAAATTCTAAGGTCGTTATTGACGTGTTTACCTTCTTGTAAGCATGGAAAGAAGAAGCTATGACCACAAGGAAGCAGTGGAAGCAGGTATGCATTGAAGTATGAGTGATTCTAATTATGCTATAGAAAACTATGACTTAAGTTAAGTACTTGGAATGTTTCATCAATCATATATTAAAGGTTATGATTGATAGTAGCATGTAAAGGAATTCCATAAATGATTAGTTAAATGCATGGAAGTAAATGAGTTGTAAGCCATCGTGGGTGTAGAGGTTTTTCTTGGTCAAGAGGAATTGAGGTAATGATTGACATGTGTATCTTTTAATATGTGTTAAACGAATGGTTAAATTATGTTGAAATTGACTACATTACGATGTTAGTAGAATGTAACAGTAATGTAATTGGCATACCGATGCAAGGATATGTTCATGTTATTTTCACATGCATAATGTTGAGTAAAATGCAAGTCTATGAATAACTTGTTAAGATTATGCTAGCAAGGTTAAATGCATGATATTTGGATAAATATGTTTGAAGAGAAAACCTGATGAAAGATAGATGCAAGTACATCTATGACTAAACTGAGCACGTTGATTTCAACAAGACTATGTGTGTTGGAAAAAGTAATGAATTGGGATTAAGCATAAGAACATTTTGTTACAGGAAGAATTTATATGCACTCAAAATAGGAACTTGTTGTTATATTTTACATCTTGCTTTAAATTGTGTTGACAAAAGAGTTTATGATGATAACTCCCTTCAAGAAGTTGTAACTATAATTTACAGGTACACTTGGCTGCAAGAAGTTTTTCCAAATTGAAGAGAAAATGATGGGAAGCAATACATGAAGTAATTTCTAAGTAAAACTATGAATAACGAATGCTTGTGAAAAGATAGCAAGGTGCTATTAAAAGTTGATAATATGAAAATCGATGGCACAAATGATTTATGCCAAGTACATATTTTATATGGAAGGCATTAGGAAACAAATTGGTAGATTTGAATTCCTATTGAAACATTTGAAATGTAACATTTCTAAGAATGTTAAGTGTATATAGATGGCATAGTTATGCTAACACAATTGATTCAGAAAAGATAGAAGATGTAAATCGAGATTATTTATAACTATTATGTTTGATTCGATGTTGAGATGGTAGGCTCTGGAGCATCAAAAATATTTAGATTTATTATGCTGATGTACTATTTATGATGACTTGATGTTGAGTTGGGGAAACTCTGGAGCATCAAGGATAAGTTTAACTTGATGTTGAGTTGTGAAATCTGGAGCATCAAGTATATTTAGTGATGTGATGATTATGATATTTCATGTTCCTTTTTGAAAAGTATCCATTATATGTCATTGTGAATGATAGTGTTTTGAGGCAGTTGCAGGTAATCGGCTACGGAAATAAGACCATAATTGAATCAAGATCTTGAAATTATGAAACCTGCAATAAGAAGAATAAAACTTAATACCAGTAAAGACCAATCAAAAAAATAATGATGGAACTTTTGATATAACCACGGGGGACGCCCTGGGTTATAAGGCTCTTGAACTTTTACAAAAAAAATTTACATTAAGAAAAACTCTTTATATTGAAAATCATCCAATTAATAAAAAGGAAGAAGAGATTGGATAAAAAAAAGTACGCGTCTAAGCAAGATAACATGAATTTGAATAATATCCTTTTTCCAAAAGGAAAGTTATAGAGAGTGGACATTACAAGGGGTAATAGTCCCTAGTACACTGGAAGGTTCTGTTGTAGGTCCTTGAGCACTTAGTTTTTCCATGGTACAATATATGGCTAGTCCATAATGGACTATGTAAGGGGAATAAAATTACATGACTCTACATAGAGTGGGTAAAAAACCTTGTGGCTACTTTGCATTGGTAATAAAGATAGAAAACAACCCTGAACTTTTGACCAAGTCTACAAAAAAAAAATAAGACTCTTCTTGTATTGGATGATTTGATGAAGTAGTTGAAGCTAATGTTTGGTGTTGAGCTTGTAGGCTCTACATAACCTAAACTACTTATACTTATTAGAATGTTTGAGCTTGGTGTTGAGCTTGTTGGATCTAGAGCACATAAACTATTTAGACTCATTATGATGTTTAAATTTCGTGTTGAGCTTGTAGGCTCTGGAGCACCTAGAGAGATTTATTGAAGTACTTGATGTACTGTGAGTACTTGGTGTACTCTTTGTTAGAAAAACAGGATCACAGAACAATAACAATAAACAGAAATGCAAATATAATCACACACACATTACAAGAGCGACACAGATATATCGTGGTTCACCCCAACTTGGGCTACGTCCACATTGAAGTTGTCAGTCCTTATTATTATTCCGTCCAACAAAGTGAAGGGATACAAACTGCAGCACAACCGCTGCACTTCCTCTTCATTGTCTCACAGTCTCTCTTCTTGATCTCAGAGATCTTTACATCAACTCTAGCCGTATTACAATGTCTTTCTTTTATAAGGGAGATACAATGGGATAATACCATGGGTTACCCAAAACCATGGGCCCGAAAACTATTGGCGAAAATAGCTCCGAACCCCAAGGTTGGGGCATGAGTGTACAGTCCTCTGGGGTACACAACTAAGACAATATCATCTATGAGATTGGAAGATTTGGCTCCACAACCAACACTCTTAGCACTTGGTGTGCTAGTTAATAACATTGGTTGTGTTACCACCCTGAATAGCACAGGTAGGAGATACACCAATGAAGGGTATCATCCTCATGTTGGGTGAGTTATGAATGATATGAACACTATGTGTTCTCATATTTTGCTTATGTACATGTTATGCTTTTATTATGTACATGTTATGCTTTTATTATGTTCATGTTATGCTTATGTTATGAAAAGTTGATATGAGTGCTGTACGCTGAAAAGCAAGTTGAAAATGACTAAGAGTACTTGGGAAGAAGTACTACCATACGGGAAGTATAGATGAATATGCTTTATATGGAATATTTAAGTGCCACGAAAAGAAATACATGATAGAATAAATGACAAGGTTATGAGCCATGCAAATAATTTTGTGAATATTTCATCCTAGATCATGATTAATTTATATCATGTATGATTGACTAATACTGGAGGTGTAGGAATATTACAAACTAAAGCTTTGTATGTATAACTAAACTCTAAAAGAGTTGTTATGAAAGGGAAAAAACATGATGTTGCAAAGGAATTATTGTTTATGTTCCTTTTTCTTTTGGAAGATTATGTGTATGCATATATCTTATGCTAAAATTCTAGAAAGAATTTAGTTAGATCATTTAATATTGTCAACCTGGAGATTCGTTAGGTTTACATATATATCTTATGTTCCTTACATATATATGTGACATCCCCAGATCACCTCGGTGCCCTTCAGAGGCGATGGAAGTCCCTGATACTCTTTTTTTTTTCTTCCAAAGCTTCCATCACGCACCCTTCCACAATTATTCTTGGGTCTGCATTCCGCATGGCGTCTTTCCGCAATCCGCAATTGTGTCTTTCAGCAATCTGCAAACCGCATTGCATCTTTCTGCAATCCTCAATCCATAATTGCTTATTTCCTCAATCCACATTGCGTCTTTCCGCAATTCGCAATTGCTTCGTTCTGCAATCCACAATTGCTTCTTTCTGCAATCCGTAATCGGCAATTACGTCTTTCTGCAATTCGCACTTGCACGACCCGCAATCCGCAATCCGCAATTACGTCTTTCTGCAATCCGCACTTGCGCGACCCGCAATCCGCATTTCATCTCTCCGTAATCCACAATTGTGACTTTCCGCAATCCACAATCCACAATCCACATTGCGGAATTCAGAAATGCAGAAGTCCAACTTCAACCTTCCGGAAAACTTCTCCTTCCGCAATCTACTCGGAATTGCGGAAGCCCAACTTTAACCTTCCAGAAAACTTCCCCTTCCACAATCCGCAGTCCGCATTGCAGAATTCGGAATTGTGGAAGTCCAACTTCCACCTTTCGGAAAACTTCCCCTTCAGTAATCCGCATTGCGGATGCGGAACTGCAAAAGCACCTTCTATGCTCCTGCAGCTCACCAATGCAAACTTCTGAGAGGCATAACCAAGTGAACCAAGGTTGGTACCATTGGAAAGCTCTTGGAGAGCTCTATCCAATGGTACAACTTCAACTCCAAACCGAGGTCTCTAACCCCGTCATGTTTCCAACTGAACATTATGTGCACAAATCCACCTTGAATGACCTTAACCTTCTTCCTACCAAGTCTTTTCTCCTTCATATGGTCCACAAGGGTGCCTATTCTCCCCATTCACAGTCTTGATTGGAATATACTGCACAGGTCTTAGCCTTGAACTTAGTCCTTCTCATCAAGGGTAATATATATATACAACATAAGTATAAAAGACAATATACATAATCATGATCAAATACTCCTATAAACAGGTCCATACATCCATAAACACACAAAGGTACTAAAGCATTATCCACCCCTCAAAAGGGATTATACTTAGTTTATTCCTCTTAAACAGGTTGAGGGATGACATAGAGGTATTTAGCCATGTTCCTCAAGTATGAATGTATGTGAATACCAGCATAATAAGAATATACAAGGTGTAGGAGTAAAGCAATGACATTCCCAACAACATAAGACATAATACTTGGGCATTCATCCCTATTAACCATCTGAACCAAATCATACATTTGACATATAACACACACACACATCTATCGTGCATCCAGCATTCATCATGGCACAAAAACAACTTCAAACACAGGTTCAGATGCAAAGCATAAGTATATATCCCTACTCATACAAATCTTCATATTGCTCCACTTCCATATAAATTCATTCAATCAATAACTGGTATGTAATAAACATAACCATAAACCCATGAAACATCCTTATTCAAAACACCACAAGGACACTTATCTTTTAATTTAAAACCACCAAGCGCCGACGGGCTTATGAACTGCAATGTTCCATCTCAACCATAGATATCTTCCTAGCCTCTATTATTTCAGCAATCAAAGATCACCCCCGAGCTGGGGCTATGTATCTACTAAGGAGTATCACTCAGGCTCACTCACCAACCTAGTTCATATTCAATCGGGGTATTCATCACACAGTGGGTTTGTCGAGCAAGTGGGGAGGCAGAGACTGAGTTCATCAACTCCTTGAGCTCAACAATAGAGCTACAAGCATATCCCTGACAAGCTCTTTTATTCCCTTTTTAATTAAATTGAAATGAAAAGTTGTTCATAAATTATCAACCCAAGGCCACAAAGGCTTATGAGCTACCAAGCAAAATATATGCTAGACACTGCACTTTGGAAGATCTTAACACATAGAATATTAATGAATTACTTAACCAAAATTAGGATGCAATCTTTTGGTGAATGGACTCCTAAGAAATTTCCAACTAAAGAAAGGATCTTGCAGTCTAATAAAAGCATCTAACTATCAATGAGATTTTGCTATACTACAGAAAGCAATTACTACCAACAACACCCTGTCAACTTACCGAAAGCAAATTAATTTCCAATTCTAAATTAACCAACTAAGAAATCCCTAATGAAAATAACTCAATAAATCACAACTATAATGAAGGAATTGAATAACTAATCGAATTACACAATCTGCCTATCCTTACACACTCACGACATAATTCTAAGATAACCTAATGTGTCCATTCACTACAAAAATAATACTAAATTGGCATTCATGATTCATATGCACCTCTATAAATTATAATAAGAGTAACTCTGTAATCCAATCACAACACTCATTAAAGGATTCAAACTCAGCTATGATCAACACACAAATTCTGAGTATCAAATAACTAAACCAATCAACACTGCATCAATAATTAATCTATCAATCTGAACACACATGCATAAAGGAAAGAAATCCTACTTATAATAGCACCTGTTACAGAAGGGGGCCCTGCCTTTAGCAACAGGAGTTGAACAGCCTCTCAATCACACGAAATTGATCAACACATTCAAATCAGATAACCCAGAAATCTCTTATATAAAATCTTGATACAGTGTTCAATAGATCTTATGTAATTGAGGCTAACCCTTCTGAAGAGTCCCCATGTCTTTTATACATCAACGCGTATGAGAAAATAGGAGAAATCGCATAGTTACAACAAGTTTCCAAAGAAATCCTATCTTCATATTTTCAAAGAGATAATTCAGGGATATGCATCGTGGAGAGTGGAGATGATCCCAGGGATATCGGAGTGGTCAACTATGAGTCATCATAGACTCAAAATACTGAATTAAGTACAAAACCTCCAATTCCTGGATAGACTGCATCAACATCTCGACGCTAGATAGGTAACCAAAACAATGTAAGAAATACATCAATCTTGATGCCTTAATGTGGTAGCTCGATACTGAAATGCCTATCCTCCAGCTCTCGTAATCCTTCATTCTGTGACCTGTAGGGAGACTGTTACTGAACCTGAAAACATCACTTCTTTAGAAGGAAATAATGGCAGCATAACTCTATCCAATCATAAGCAATTGACAAATAGCAAAGAGACAAGATCAATCCTTACCAAGGCCAAAATGTGCAAAAGGTAGGCAAGAGAGGCAATGATAATACAAGATTGTGTCAAAAGAGTCATAGAACAAGGTAAAATAAGGGAACAAAAAGGGTCATATACATAGCCCGTCATCTCCCCCTAACCAAAGGGTTTACATGTCCCTATGCAAACTACGATTGTGATCCACTAACAAGGGTGCTTGGAGAGCTTCTTAGGCATTCATCACTCCACTTATAGGAAGAGTGGCCACCTTCTGTTATGCTGAAAAAACCTTTATTTTCACCAACAATCTTGAAAAATTCACTGTCTTCCCCATCCACCACAAGGCACCAAAGTATAGGGAAGTGAAATCGGAGCCCAATCCAGTTGGCCCTCTGTGTACTTAGGCAGTCAAAATACACATGTATTATGTCTAGAGCATGCTCAAACATTCTGACAGTGAAGGGGTCTTTTCTTTTCAAATCCAGGCTCAATGCATTAACCCTCCTTCGTAAACAAAACATAACCTCCAACTTATGAAAGGGAATCCAACTCCTGCATTCATGAACAACCTTAGATTGGACAGTCTCTAGGAGGGTAACGAAGGATTGATCTTGCATCACCTGGTTCCTGGCCAAAAATAAATTCTCAACTGAGGGAGAGCCTCTTACCCAAAGGGTATCTTCCCATTCAATATTTTCTACAGCAGTGGCAGCATTGTTCCATCTCAAATGATTTCTCATGAAGGACATAAATGCCCTCAGTTGTGCTTCCCCTACATGAGGGTTTGGATCCCAATATTCATAATCTGTCATAACCAAGTTGTGCATGTATAATTCACATAGGAAATCCTGCTCTTCATCATTACCCCTGGAAAAGGAAGCAACAAACTATCTACTGTCTCAATATGATCATTATACCCCATAGCTACCATTGACAGCCTGAACGATATCAGTTATTCTTTTAAAAATACAGAATACAAATTTGAAGGAGGCCTCAAATTCCGCATGGAATGGGCCAGATAGTTCATATATTCTTTTTCTAATTTTATCTTTTCCACTTCTTGACCCAGCCTTCTCATGGCCATGGCATAATCTTGTCTCTGCAGCTACTCTGTAATTTTCTCCTACTCTTTCCCTTTTTTATGATTGTTGGCCAATTTTAATTATCTCTCCAGGTCTCCTGTTGTCGCCTATAGCTGAGCTATCCTTTCTTCCATGTATTTGATTCGGACTTCATCTGAAGGGTTCTCTTCATGAAACTCTTGATCCTTTGGTCCTTTTTCTTCAAACCCTTCTGGTACTTCTGTTTCGGACCTCTCCTTAAACTCCACGCTTTCTGCTTGCCTACTATCTTCTGTTCCTTCTTCGCCAAGTGTCTCTCTGTAATATTCCTTTTGTTCCTCTTCCCAAGCTACGGCCTCCAATAGGGAATCCATCCTATGTCTCTCCATTCTTTGGATTTGTTCTTACAGGACTGCCACTTCTTCTAATTTCTTCTTATAGGAACCTCTCAAATCCCCATAATCTTTCTTCAACTTAGCATATGCCCTACGATATTTGCATAACAGTTAATACTGGAATCTCTTTATCCCACTACCTCGCATCCTCCTGAACAGAGTTGTCCATCATTTTTCTTTCTTCTGCTGTCCTTCTAGATTCTTCAACCCCCATTGATTCTCCGGGTGTGTACTGGTACTTTCAGACATGATAAATACCTCACGTTCTTCCTCCAATTCCTTGTTCTAGCCAGTCAATTTATTTCGGTCTTGTCACTCTTTCTTAGCCTTTGATCTTGTCCAGGTATGGGGTGCTTCTATCGAACAAGTTGGGGTTTCAGCTTGAAGGCTTCTCATTGGGACCGCATGAACCAGTTTCTCCCGTTAGCTCCCTGGGGTAATTTCCAATGCTTTCCTCTTCTTCTTTCCTGTCTGCCCAGTGCTCGAGGGTATTCCCACGAATGATTCCCATGTCTAGTTTTGTTTCTATAGGGCATCCTCCACCAATAATCTAATCAACCCATGATATGCCAGACTTGTCTCTGGATTATTACTGCCCCTAACCATTTTTCTCATCAATTCTAGGGACTTCCACATAAAATATGGCATATTGATGTATTTCTGGTGTCTTAAGTGGTTCAGAATTTTAAAATGATAAGCAAAAATTAGACTGAACCGACCTTCACATGTGATGAATTTGATTACGCAGAGTGCCACCTCGCCCCATGGGATTGGTAATGAAGCCTGCTTCATCCCTTTTTATGTTCCTTGCAGCAATTCCCTATGTTCCAAGAATGTGTCGATAAGAGGCTTTATTGACACACGCCTTTCAAACCATTTTTCACCTATCTGAGGTAATCCGAATACCCTTGCGATTGTGAGCTCATCCGCTGGGATTTTCAATCCTCGTACTTTTGCAATTTCCCCGTCATAATTGAGTGCAAATTCCATTGCGATCCCAGCATCTCCTTTCTTCATTTTTTCGAAATACCCCAGCCATCCTGCCTACTGAAAAACTGTTTTGACCTCTTTGTTTCCATAGACCATCTCTGTGCTTTCAGGTTCACTCTGGATTTCCCCCTTCATTGTGTTTCGATTCCTGTCTCTCCCCAAATGTTTGCAGTGTTTCAAATTCCTGTCGGCTTTCCGGAGAATAAATTGACTTAAATTATACAAAGGTGGGTTATCAATACTAGTCTGGCTGAGAGCTTGTAGGTGGTGGGATTATCGGAAAATAATTAGTTTGACAGAATTTTAAAGGCAACCCAATTTCTCCCCCCCCCCCCAACTAACTCAACACACGACCCCATGTGGAACAACTAGCATGATAATTCATGATATGTCCTTTTGTACTTATCAAAAGCGAATGAAGGATGGTTACGTACCTGCCTTACTTGAGAAGGGATGCGTGGAGTTCAATTTCTGGCTGGTTGCGATAATTACATTAAGTGACGAGAAGGATAGAAGGTTATCCACTTCCTGTGTTGATGATTGTAAGGAGCTACAATCATCCCTCCTTAAGACGAACGAGATGCGATGATATTCCTGGTAACAATTCCTGTCAAATGGAATTTGATATGATTGGGTTAGCTGCTGAGCGAGATCTGTAATGCTGCAGATCAAGTGCTGAGTGATCCTCTTTCATTTGCCGGTGACGTCAAATAATGATGGGTCGTACAGGTAAGCGAGATGCCACCATGTGGGTCTGATGTGGAAGGTGGCCGAGAATGTGACCGTTGAAGTGCTGGGAATATCGGAAAAGGAGTCGGTACCTTGTTGTGAAATGATTCCATGATGTTGCGGAATGGATAAGGGTTCAGTAATGGAGTGGAAATGGATTTTGGTAGTGGAGTAGAACATGTTCCGTAATGGAGTGGAAGGAGGTTCTGTAATAGAGCAGAACATGTTTTGTAATGGAGAGGAAAAAGGTTCTGTGATGGAGCGGAATGGGTTCCGTAATAAAGCGGAAAAGGTTATGTAATGAAACGGAAAAGGTTCTGTAATGCAGTGGAATAGGTTCTGTAATAAAGCGGAAAAGTTTCTGTAATGAAACGAAAAAGGTTTTGTAATGCAGCAGAACAAGTTCCGTAATAAAGTGAAAAAGGTTCTGTAATGAAACGGAACAGGTTCCGTAATAAAACGGAAGAGGTTCTGTAATGAGTGGTTTTACACCAGAAAGCAGGGCCATCCCTAAGCGAGCAGGAGAAGGATGGAATAAAGAATGGGAACTAGGATAGAATGTCCCTGCAACAAATAAACAAATAGACTTATTAGAATCCAAAAAAAAATATTTTATTTCATTTTTTTTAGGCTGCGTCCAAGTAGGATTTTCACAGCCCATTTTCTTTTTTCTTTTTTTTTTCTTTTTTTTTTATTCTTCAAAGATTGGGCTAGTGATCTGGAAATCATTGGTGCACCAGCAGACAACAATATTGTGGATGAACGCCTCTTTGGACAATGGTTTCTTATATGGCCTTAGTCTGTGACCATTGGCCATAAGAAACGTACCTTCACCATCAATGGTTCTGAGTCATACTATACCATTATCAAAAACTATTTCAATCTCATATGGTCCCAGTTAGCGAGTGTGAAGTTTCCCTTTGAACTTTTTGAATCTGGAGTCGTAGAGAAGAGCCTAGTCACCCTCTTGAAAATACTTAGTTTTGATGAATTCATCATGCCACTTAGTTTGTTGTTGTTGCACAATGGTTGTACATTCTATGGCAGCCAGTCGTAATTCATCAAGTTCATTAAGCTGCTGTAGGAAAGTATGTTGAGCCTGTGATAAATCCATGCCTAATTGAAATGCAGTTCTTAATGTCTTAATCTCCACTTCTATTGGTAGCATGACTTGCTTGCCATAAACTAATTGATAAGGACTCAAACCTATTGTACTTCGCCATGTTGTTCTGTAGGCCCATAAGGCTTCAAGCAGCCTATCAGCCCAGTCCCTTTGATGAAGTTGGACAGTCTTTGTGAGCACAGATTCCAGAATTTTGTTTGTGCCTTCCACTTTCCTGTTAGCCTGAGGGTGATACGGTGAGGTTACCCTATGCTTGATATGGTATTTTGTTGTGATAGCTTTGATAAGTTTAGATGTGAATTGAGGGCCTCCATCAGTAACAATCTCCCTCGGAACTCCAAAACTTGTGAAAATATCTGCATATAGAAAGTTTGAGACTGCCTGCTCCGTTGCCCTTGGAAGTGCCTTTTCTTCTACCCATTTAGTTACATAATCTGTGCATACTAAAATGTATGAGTTCTACCTAGATGGAGGTTTAATAGGGCCAACAAAATCTAATTCCCACTTCTCAAATGGTTCCACCACAAGCTGAGTTTGAAGTGGCATTTCATCGAACTGAAGTGGCTACCCCATCCTTTGGAAACTATCACAACTCTAGACATATTCCTAGGTATCTTTGAATATTGTGGGCCAATAATATCCCAGTTGTAAAATCTTATGGGATGTTTGTTTATCAGCAAAGTGTCCTCCACATGGACTATCATGACAGCTTCTCAAGATTGGATAGATTTCATCTTCACAAACACATCGACGGATCACCAAGTCTGGTCCTGTATAAAACAAATAGCCATCAATCCATGAAAATCTGCTGCTACGCTACACAATCCTTTTCTTTTCTTTTGATGTCATATGCCCCGGAAGTCTTCCTGCAACCAAATAATTTGATACATTTGCAAACCAAGGAACATTAGTAGAAATAGAAAACAAATATTCGTCTGGAAAAGCATCATCCACCGGTTGAGATTCTTCACCAGTAGTTATTTTTGAAATAAAATCAGAAACCACATTAATTTTACCAGGTCTATCCATTATTGAAATGTCAAATTCTTGTAGCAACAAAAGCCACCTAGTGACTCTGCCATTTGTGATGGATTTATTCATGAGATATTTAATAGCAGAGTGGTCGGTGTGGACAATTACTGGGTATCTTGTAATGTAATGGCGAAATTTATTAATGGCATAAATGACAGCCAGGAACTCTTTCTCAGTCACAGTATAATTAAGTTCGGCAGCAGTCAGATTTTTACTAATAAAATATATGGCATAGGGTTTCTAATCTTCCTGCTGGCCTAGGACTCCTCCTATGGTAGTATCAGAGGCATCTGTATAAATTAGGAAGGGTAAAGACCAATTTGGTCCTTGTAGGATAGGTGCGGTAGAGACTTTCTGTTTTAAAGTTTCCCAGGCTAATTGGCAATCCTTTGTCCATTCGAATTGTTTATTTTTAGACATAAGCATAAATAAGGGACTAGCAATCTTTGAAAATTTTTGAACAAATATTCTATAGTAACCTGCATATCCAATAAAATTATGTACCTCTTTTTGTGTGGATGGAACTGATAAATTACTGATTACCTGGATTTTTGCGGGGTCTACTCTAATGCCATCGGGAGATATAAGATGACCCAAAACAATGCCTTGAGTAAGCATCATTCTGCATTTCTCACTACTGAGATAGAGGTTCACCTCTTTGCATCGTGTAAGTACCCTGTCCAAATTATTCAAAGCTGTTGCAAAATATTCACCATGGGAGGTAAAATCTTCCATAAAAACTTCCATAGTGTCATGAATAAGATCAGAAAAGATACTGAGAACAGCCTGCTGAAAAGTGGCAGGGGCATTGCATAATCCGAATGGTAACACTTGGTATGCAAAGGTACCCCATGGACATGTGAATGTCATTTTTTCTTGGTCCTTCGATGCTATCCTAATCTGGTTATACCCACTGAAGCCGTCTAGAAAAGAAAAATACTTTCTTCCTGCTAGTGTGTCCAACACCTAATCGATGAAGGGTAACAGAAAATGGTCCTTATGCGTGGCTTTGTTTAATTCCTTATAATAAATGCAAATACGCCACTTCCCGTTCTTCTTAGGCACCATGACCAGTGGAGACACCCACTTGCTATCAGAAATGGGATAAATAAAATTTGCAGCCAGCAACTTCTATAGTTCCTCTTTGACCACCTCTCTGAGTGTTGGATTCATCCTGCGCTAGGGTTGCCTGATGGGTCTAGAATCCTCCTTGGTATATATATGGTGTGTGCACAGGTCAAGGTGTAAACCTTTCATGTCACTATAATCCTAGGCATATGCAGACTTATGTTTCTTTAATACTGCAGTCAGTTGTTCTGTTTCTTGCTTTGTCAATGTAGAGCTAATCTTTAGGAGCTTGCCAGGTTCAATTTCCACTTCCATAATTGCAGACTCCCTATCAGGCATAGTAGCATTATTAGATGAACTCGGATTACTGTCAATTTGTTGAGTAGCGCAAACTGTACTAAACAACTCCACAAAGTCTCCCGAGGGATTGGAAGAAATGAATTGACTGAGCAGATCATCCTCAGTTAATTGTTTTGCTGCTAGCATTTGTTTGATCATGTACAGCTGTAGGGTTTCATCTGCTTGCTCAATTTCCTCTTCATCTGGCCAAACAGGGAGTTTAGGTTGTATTATTGGCTTCGCAGGAGGATATAAAGTGAGTTCCTTAACAGCATGGCCATGAGATATGCGCATGTTTCTTGACCAACAACCAATATAAGCATCTGTCGTGGCCAACCATGGTCGCCCCAAAATTAGGGGATAGCCTCCCAAATTTGATTTCATTTGTAGAACCATGAAGTCCACTAGGTACTCCCATGAGTCGACTAAAATAACAAGATATTCTATAATTCCCTTTGGTTTTACAGGAGATTGGTCAGCCAACTGTAAAATAGTAGAAGTTTGCCTGAGGTTTGTAATGCCCAATCTGTCCATTGTTCTTTTAGTCATGACATTAATGGCTGCTCCCAAATCTATCAGTGTATTAGAGAGAGAAATGCCATTGATTTACACTTTAACAACAAGGCTACCAGGGTCAAAGTACTTAGCAATAAGAGTGTTACCCATCATCAATTCAGCCAAATCACCTATCACATGGACTGTTGGGGGGTCTTTTCGTTTCCTTCCTGGTTTTTTTAAACATAATTCTTTGATGACTTTGGAGTAAATGGGAATGCCTTCGATAGCTTGAAATAGTGGAATTTTTATGTAGACATTTCCTAATTCTCTAAGGAGATCAAATTCTGACTATGGCATCAACTTATCTATATCCAAGCATTCGGGATATGGTGGTATTTTTTTTTGCTCTATTGGAGGTGATTCCCTGGGTGGGATTGGTGGGAAATTGTCTTCGGATCATATTGGTATTTCTTTGGATTGGACTGGTAAGTTTCCTGGTGTTTCTTCCTCTTCCTCCTCTAAAACTATAGGAGAGGTGGTTTTATTAATTTGCCTACTAGAGCGTAATTGAATGTTGTGGCAGTCCACCATGGAGATGGAGTAGTCTAGATAATTGGGTATTTCAGCAGCCATCACAGGTTGTCCAACCTTATTATTAGGGTTAGGAGCGGGTTGTGCAGGAAGGAGTGGTTTTGGAGGTGGATTTTTCAATGGAAAGGTTAACTAAGGTTGTAGAAGGGGTTGCATTAATGGTTGTACTGGTGCAAATGGGAATTGAGGATTCTGTAATTGCAGAGCTAAATGCTAAATCTGTTGATTATTCCCAAAATTTGAATTCCTCCAAATTGATTGCCAAGGGTTACTCTAGGGATAGGAAGGTGGCCAAGTTTGTTGAGGAAAAGGTGGGTACCAAGGATGAGAGTTTTGTTGGGCTTGTGGAGCTTGTGGAACTTGTGACTGATGTAATTGAGCATTATTCCAATAAGGATTAAATGATTGCATGGGATCTAGTACTGTACCCGAAGATCGAGGTTGCCATGGACTTTTTTGAGATATAAAATAGACCGGTTCTGTATCTGTCCCTGTTTCTTCATATATAGCCTTGAGTCCTGGCAGCGAAGGACATTCTTTTCTAGGGTGCTCCAACTCGCATAGGAGGCAGATCTCCACTTTGTCCAATGGATAGATTTTGAGGGGATGACTCTTTTTGCATTTAGGACAGAAGATAGCCAAGGCTCGATCCTCCTCCTCTTGCCTTTTCTTTTCTTGAAGAGCGTCTAACTGAGAACTCGGGGAACTAAGTATGTTGGTATTGAAATCCTCCAAGAGGTTCCCAATCTCCACCCTTGAAACTCCTTCTCTTAAGGTCTTCGTGGTTCTGTTTACTGTATCCCAAATTCCTCTTCCTGATCTGGAGGCATTCCTTGAATAACTTCTACAGAGGTCACATATTTATACATATTTTAGTAGGGATACATCCCCTGCACCCATCAAATTCAGTGGATCAATGCAATCATCTCTAATCCCTCGTAAGAGCATAATCTTCAATGTATCATCATTCAACCCATTATGTCTTGATCTTTGTAAATTATATTGAAATCTCTCCATATAGTCTTCTAAATTCTCATCCTCCTGCTGGGTCATCTTAAAGATGGCTTCCTTCAGGTCCTTGTCCTTGCAATATTCTTGATATTTATCCAAGAAAGATTTCTTCATTTGAGCCCAAGTCGTTATACTGTCTCCTCCCAGGCCCATGAACCACCTCAGAGCCTGGATTTTCAAAGTGGCTGGAAAAAGTTTGAGCTTCTAGTGATCTGTAACATAGTCATAGCTCCTACACAGGAAATCAAATTCAAATAGGAATGTATCCGGGTCTTCACTTGCCATACCATGAAAGTTGGGCAATGCCGAATGTGGAATGTTCTTCATCTGGTTTTTAAGTGTAGATCCAGAATTTAGGATTAGGAATTCGAAAGTAACCGTTCCCGTACTAGATTCTCCATTTGTATTTCCTCGGTTTGTCTCTTCCCTACAGGGAATGTGTTCTCCCTCGCCATCCATACCCGCCATTATATCTTCTAAAGTAGCTGACCCAATGGACAACGGGGATTCAACAACCAATTGCTCCTCACCTCCTTGATTGTTAATACTGAGTTGTTCAGGAGACCCTTCTTCTTGAACCAATTCTTTTTCTAGAACGAATTCTGCCTTAGAACTACCGAGAGAAGGTGACCTTGCCTGAACATGTCCTCCTCTTGGGTGAAAAAATGAAGATGGGTGTCTATTTTGGGGGGTCTCGTGAGAAAATAATTCTGGTTTTTTCATGTTTGTCAACTTCGGGCGAACAAAAGTGATATTTTTGTTTAAAATTTCACTTTTCCGTAAAAAGAAAACTTTTGTAGAATTATGTTAGCTTTCTATTCATAATTTTTTCAATTTTTTTTATTAATATTTGATATCTCGATTTCGCAAATGTTTGACAGTGTGTTCTTATAAGATGAAAAGACTACAAAAGAGTTATGATTTGTTGCACCACTAAAATCATTATTAGACTTGTGTTTTGCAAAAACAGAAAATTCTACGACAATATACAAACAATGTACTAGTGCCTGACTATAAGTTTGCATCCAATGGATCTATATACTAATTATTATATTTTTTAAAATTTGATCAATGGGGAAACTTAGTCGATTTTCAACAACTTTTTTGTTGCACCACTTTTCTCTCAATCCGCTATAAAAGCAAAAAATCTACGAACACCCTTTTGAACTAGACACGCCAATGAAGAGTCCCACATTTTTTTCAATTTTTTTGGTGTGGTATTTTTAAAGTTATGGATTTTTCTTTTCGCCATTTTTGTTCAGAGAGTTTTTATAAATTCCGTAAATATTTTTAAATCTTAATTTATTTATTTTTACTATAAAGTAACATGATTCTTTAATTTATCATCTATAGATTAAACAACCATGGGCAATAAGAGAAAACGTCAAAGAAAATTTGATCGTAAACGTGATGATGATGATAATAGAGAGAAACAAAAACTCAGATATATTGCCAAAAAACAAAGGGTTGCCGAAATGGAAGAGAGAACTATTGAAGATATAAATACAGATTTACATGATAATGTTGAAGAGATGGAAATTGAAAATAGAGTACAAGAAGAACAAATTGAAGTTGAAAAGAACATTGTAGAAGATGTAAATAGTGATTTACATGCTAATGTCGATGAAGTCAATATTGAAGATCAAGTTCAAGATCCAGAAATTGGACCTGGTATGTATATATCATATATTTTCCAAATTCATTTTTTTATAATGAATTTTATTTTTTGATATATGTTAAATTAAATTTAGCTTGATGTATAGGTACTTTTACTATTGATGATGAAATGTTAGAAGACATTGATTGCGACAAATATGGAGAAAAACTACCAATACATGTTGCACGATATCGTGCTACAAAAATTTATGATGAAGTTCTCAAGGATTACTCAATAGCAGGACAAGCACAAATTTTGAGATGTTTATTAGTGTCCAAGAAGTTAGAAGGTGCTACATCATTATTGGGTATTCACAAAGAGACAAAAGAGTCGAAATTGAAACAAAATGTGATGGAAAATATAGGTGATGCAAGAAAAAAATTTGGAAAATCTAGGAAGAAAGATATCAATGCTGCACGTAAAGCAATTCATACAGCAATTCTTTCAGCTAGTACTAAACAAAAGCGTTTGACAACAGAACTAGCAAAAGCAGTTGGAACATCAAGAAAGACATTATACAAACATAGCAAATTCAGAATGCAAATAGATGAAAATAATGAACTTGCTTGCTGGGCAATTATTTGTAGACAACCTTACAAAGATAGATTAGGAGCAGGTGTTAAAGATATTGTACGAGAATATTGGTTGGAACATGCTCGAGTTTCACCAAATTCAAGAGATGTGATACGCAAAAAAATATCACGAAATGTATATGAAAGCCAACCAAAACATATAATGGACATGACACAAGTACAATTGTTCAATAAATTCAAGGAAGATCACCGTGGAATTAATATATCAATCACTACATTTGTGCAACAAAAACCATGGTATGTTCGACTTATTACTATACATGATACATGTTGTTGCCGTTATCATGTGCAATTTCAGTTATATTATGACATGTTTCTTGAATTTGGTAAAATGTTTTGGACAAATTCACCACCTCCGCCGACGATACGTGAATTCATATCTCAAATTTTATGTGAGAGAAATCACAATGAAGTATTTTATTCAAAGAAATGTGTCAATGGAAAACATTGTCATCATTGTGGAAATTTGGTGCTATTCCACAATAAATATCCTATCGATAATGATCAATCGTTGTCAAATGTAAATGTTGATTGGAGGAGATACGAATACATCAACTATAGTACAAGTTCTAGTGATTCACATTCCAAAAGAATTGATTTGCTAGAAGACAAGATATGCGTCACAGATTTTCTCAAAAAATTTGAAAGCGAAATTTATAAATACACCCAGCATTCACATAGAGCATGATGGCAAGATCTTCAATTCAAACAGTCTCGTGAAATTTTTCCACCCGGAACAATTTTGTCGGTGGTTGATTTTGCTGAAAACTATACATTTGCTGCACAAAAAGAGATACAGAGTGAATACTATCACTCTGACCAAGTTTCGATATTTGTCCATGTTGTATATAGACATTCTCAACAGGATGTTGATGGCATTGAAAGCACATGTGACAATCGAGATGTGATTAAAGAATATCACTTCTATATCAGCGATGATCGTACACATGATACACATTTTGTTCAACATTGTATAGAAAATATTTTCTATGACTCACTGAAAAAACGCGAAGTCAAATTCAATGAGCATTGGATATGGTTTGATGGATGTGCGGGTCAATTTAAATCTTCACGATCATTTTTTTGGTTATGTCGACTTCATAAAGCGTTGAACATTAAACATCGCTGGAATTTCTTTGAAACTGGCATGGAAAAGGTGAGCATGATGGTGCAGGAGCATGCGTGAAAAGAGCACTTCGAAGATGGCAAATGAACTATTCTTCTGCACGGTTTCATTCAGCTGCAGAGGTTGTCCAATGGTGTCAATTAAATCTAAGCCATGATTATAATCAACAATCAAAAGATGTGCGCAGGTATGTCCACTATTTTTTTAAATTATATTATTTCTTGAAATTTAAAAAAATGTATGTACTAACATTTAAGTACATGTACACTAACATTAAAAGTTGTTCTTTGAAAGTGATTCATCATTTATTGTGTAGGTTTTTTTGGCTTGTTGGGGTCCAAGATATAAATAGAACAATACCATATGATGCTAGCACCATACATGGGACTAGAGATCTTCACTCTATTCAAACAAAATCATTTCACAACGTGTTTGCATTTGACAGTAGAAAGCAATCATGCTTTTGTCATATTTGCATTGAAAATGTTGAATCTACATAAGTTTGTGAAAACATAACAAACAACTACGTAAAAGCTTGGAGACACACAGAGATTAATCCAAAAGGAAAAATGCCACTGGCAAGTGTAGAAGAGTTAGAATCAGAAGAAATAGCAATATCGTCTGATGGCGATAGAATTTCAGATCTCGTTAGAGAAGGTAATAAACTTGTTCTTGACTTTTAAGTTAATTGTTCATTCTAGTCCATCGCCATAAGTATAGTCAATTTAATTCATTTAAAAATGCTAACACCAATTATAATTTGCGCAGGAGATGTTTTCGCTGTGATTGCACCTGTAGACAACAACGAAAATGTCAAATATTATTTGATGCGATGCACTGAAGGAAAAATGAAGTTATTGGAGGACTACAACGACAACAGATTTACATACGAAAGAGGATCCATCATTTTAAAAGGCTATTTTTTTCAGCAAACACATATGACTAAAAATTATGTCTACTTTCAAGATTATGAGCCCGATGTTATATGTTGTCAGTATAGTCATTTAGTATGTGAATCTCGAATAAAGTTGATACAAGTTCCATCAAAAAAACAGTTAAAAACCAAAAAATGGAAACTATCCATATGTGACCATGAACGTATAGTTGAGGATGGCATTCCATTGCGATGTTTTTAACTACATATCAAAAATAAATTGATCTATATTTTTGTCCATGTCAATTGTTGTGTACAATATATTTTTTGTTCATGTGTCACAATTGTTGTGCATAGTATATTGTTTCATTGAGTTTTTATGAATATTTTCTTGAATGACAACAAACATAAAAGCTTAAATGGTTGTACTTTAACATGCTTCAAAATGATTTCAAATATTATTTGGGAATTCAAAAGTACTTTACTCGGGTCCCCATATGTCTATTAGACCACTGAGGAATGAGATAACAGATGTGGCTATCCCCACTCCGCCCTGAATTTTTACCTTTGATTGATTTATGCCAATGAAAAATCACTAAAAAACATACTAAATTTTGTATTATTTTAATCCTTCGAACACGTTTCTTTAATATACTTCACCAATAAATATGATCTGAATGAATTTTTTAAAACAAGTTGTTAATCTATATGATTGTTGCACAAAAATAATATATCTATCACATGTAAATTCACATAACTGAAATCATGGCAAATGAAGATAACAATTATTTGATTTTTAATCACAAACAAGAATTCCTGGATTGTGAAGCTTATGCTAAATTAGAGCAATGATTATTTACAACAAATCGATAAAAATTCATCGAATTGTTGTCTAAAATTCATTGCTCTAACTTAGCATAAGCTTCACAATCCGGAAATTCTCACTTGTGATTAAAAAACAAAAAATCATTATCCCCATTTGCCATGATTTCAACATTTAGAAATTCACGAACTACAAAGTACCTGAACTTAAACATATGAAAAACATTAGTTAAAATTTCTATCATTTCATTTCATCAAAAATTCCTATCATTTCATTTCTTTACATTTTAACATCTCATTTCTTAGTTCATTTTAAACCTTCATTCTTATGATACACTTCCTCGACATTCATTCTTTCCATAACATTTCTCAACATAACAAAATGAAATTTTTTTACAAATTCAACATTTCTAAACTTTAAATTACCTATTCAATGTTTCATTCACTCTTAACAACTTTAAATTACCTATCAAATGTTTCATTCACTCTTAAAATTTCAAACATTTTTGACACCTCCCATTCATTTTTTCCCAACATTGATTCTTACCATAACATTCATTCTCAACATTGAACATTTCCTAACTTGAATTAACATTTTAAACATTCCTAACATCTCCCATTCATTATTTTCCAACATTCATTCTTCCATAACATTCATTCTCATCATTCAACATTTCTTAAACTTAGATTGCACCTATCAAGACATTTTAAACATTCATGCAAAACATATTATAAACATTATCAAAACATTTTAAACATTCATGCAAAACATATTCTAAACATTTTACCAAATGAGAAATAATTAACATGTACTCATATATAATCCAAAAAAAAGTTAATGAACATGTGAGTTCAATGTACATATATATATAATCAAAAAATAAATACCCTCCATGTTCAAAACAACTACAATATATATATATCAACAAAAACAATAAAGTCTGAACCACTGTCCATCTGGACCAATATCTTTCCACTATTTTCCACTAGGACCTTCCCTGGGACTCAACTCAACCTACAATACACAGAAAAACAAATTATAAATCCAGATCATAAATTATTTAAACAATTTTAAACTAAATTCAAGATATTAAGATATTAAACTTATCTAAAAAACAATTCAATTATTAAAAAAATCGTACATCAAATTCTTTGAATGCATGTCCACCACTTTTTTCCACTAGAGCCTTCCCTTTGGCTCCAAAGGATCTCAAAGAGCCAAGCTGCAACATGTACAAAAGTAATTTATGAATCCTAAAGCATGCAAACAATTTTCAAATAAATCCAAAAAATATAAAACATTAAACTTATATCAGAGATCATTTCTAGTTCAACAAAATTACCTCGGTGCCAATATCCGCATTCATCAAAGAACCCACATCTTCACCCCCAATTTCCAAATGGTCTCTTCCCTAAAATTTAAATTTTGTTAATGAATAAAACATAGTAGATACATATAATAAATTAAGCAATTAACTTAAAATCAAAACAAAAAAAATAAAATCATTAGCTCACAAGAGATGGAAATCATCTAAAAAGTTGGAATCTAAAGAAACCTGCATAGATAAGTCAAGTTAACAATAAGATACATTGATATTTATTAAAATTCAAACAAACAAAAAAAATATCAAGTTCAATCATAAATATTATAATTAAAATACCTCTCCAAAGCGCTCTTCATTTTGACTAGGATGCTCTTGATTTTGACTACTGGAGACTCGAAAATTATGTGCATTTAACATTCTAGAAAACTGCAAACAAAATACATTTGCTTAATATATTTATTACTATGTAGCAAAAAATTCAATTCAAAATGAATAATAAAAAATCAAATAGATTGTCATAGCATAATCAACAAACCTCTCCCATGCTCGATGTGTCATTGGATAACACATCTGAAGCTATATCTCGACAAGAATTAGCATAAGCCCTGAGATCATCGATGCTCAATGCATCTACCTCGTCATTCGTCTTGTAAACAAAACTTTAACGAACAGTAGCACGAGCCCTCTCTCGACCCAAACCCACTTCTACTCCAACAAGAGTTGATGCTAAACCATCACCTACCGATTCCCTTGCAGCTGTCCCAAGTTGGGATGTGGTCTCCATCTCTGATCTTAAAGCCACAACCCTCGGTGAACGAGGTATCTCAGGTGGAGGTTGAATAGTCGTAGGGTCTCTGAGAGAACCTTTTCGATTATATATTCGACCCTTTCCAACTCCATAAAAGTCAGAAGGAACATCAGTATAGTTAGGCTTCATACCTAAAAAAACTCCGCATAAAAAAATCTAGCAAAATAATTAGGAACCTCATCGTTCCATGGCAATCGACCATAAGCTGCAAGAAAGCGATCATATATTAAATGTGCAATTTGAAAATGCTTGAAATATTGCACTTTCAACATTTTTCGCTTAAGGCTTTCTTTGAAATTGAACATTGAATTGGCTTGTTCTCTGGCGACTCTCTCCTTCACAACCTCCCACTTGTCTGGACCCATAACTTAGTCCCTTCGCATCCGCATCAAATGAACAAAACCATTCGTAGCTGGTCCAAGTTCCTCGTATGCATCAATGAATTTTTGCAAAGACCCCAAAACAATCTCTAGACTTTGTCGGCTCTCTGGAGGGAGATCCAAAGAACAAAGATCATTGTTCAACCTGTCATAGTGGGATCTACAACTTTCAAGAATAGTTTGTTGCACAACACCTTCCCATGGAAGCTCATCAGGTAAATCAGACGGATAAGTTGATATGGGTGTACAACCCTCAGCTAGTGGAACATATGTCGTCCTAGCTCTAAGAGGATCTTCAGGACCCTGCTCTACACCCACACCTATTCCATCATCTACAATCCTATCTTGATCTTTCTCTCGCTCTGTCGAATTACACACATCTACTGAACCTCGCTCTACTTCAAATATAGCCGTAGTCAAGAATTAACCTTGTCCAAAAATTCAAAACACACAAAAATACAAATTATACATGATTAGAAATTAATGTTCATACCAACAGAAGGTTGATATCGACGCTCTCCCACAGAAGACGAAGGAGAATCATTTGTACCCCTTTCAACTCGTTGGTGATCAGATGATTGTGACCCATACAATAAACTCGAACCCCGCGGTGAATTCGACAACCTTTGACTACCAATTGGAACACCAATTCCTGATGAATGTGATGACCTCCTACGCTTTCCCTTCAAAGACTCCACTCTTTCCATTTGATATAATTTCTAAATTTACACAAACGTTAACATATTGAAATTGTACATGACTATTCTACAAGCATAAAGCCATATCTGATAAAAAACTACAACAAAATGTAAGTCCCTCTCCTAACTCTAATTAATTAACTAAAATTCCTTACCATCACTACTATTGCAACATAGAGATATACTTAATAATCATTTCATTATCAAATATAAGTTATAACACAATTAATTGTAGTAGTATAATAACCTTAAAAACTTTTCATCCAACAAATATGGTTGAATTATATATCTCAATGAACAAACATCTCACTAAATATATATATATACACTTATTAAAAGATTTCTAGTTTATATTTATGATAAAAAAATTTACACACATTGAAGTTGTACATGTTAATTCTACAAACTTAAAAACATATCTCTTAAAGAAATGCATACGAAATGTAGAGGTGCCTAAAATAGTATAAGTTAATTTTTTTTGTAAGTTCCTCTCCTAACTCTAAGAACACTATTGCACCATAAAGATAACATTAATAATCATCTCATAATCAGTTAATTGTAATAGTATAGTAACCTTCCAAATTTTTCAATGATCACTTATGATTTCATTCTATATCTCAATAAACAAACATTAATTAATATTTATAAAAAAAAATAACTAAGAACTTACAACAGCGACTTTTTAAGTGACTCTGTTCATGAACAGAGTTCAAGAACACTGTTCTTGAACAGAGTTCAAGAACACTGTTCTTGAACAGAGTTCATGAACAGAGCTCAAGAACTCTGTTCATGAACATAGTTCAAGAACACTGTTCATGAACTCTGTTCATGAATAGAGTTCAAGAACTCTGTTCATGAACAGAGTTCAAGAACTCTGTTTAAGGGCATAAAAACTGACATCATATAAGATAAAATTAAATATAAAAAAAAATAAACCATGTAATTTTAAACTCGATTCCAAATTTTTTTTTAATTTTCTCCTATTGCCAACAACTCAAGAGCAGAGTTCCAGAACTCTGCTCAAGAGCATAAAAATAAATGTAAAAAGATAAACATTCAAATTTTAATCCTTGGCAAATATTTTTTTTAATTTCATTCAAATTACAACATTTTTTATCAAAACAGGAGTTTGCGAAACGATACATACCTGTATCCCAAACAAGCAGTGAAGAGATCGTCAATCCACGACGCCGCGACAGTTCAGTCCACCAACTCTCCAAACAACAAATAGTTCCTTCACAAAGCAACAAATAATGTTAGCAACTAAAACCTATAACATACGACAACAGAATCAAAACGACACAACTCAACGGGAAAATGTACCTTCCAATGACGAGCTATCAACCCTGCACAGAAAACCGCAACACCGACGATGCACCAATACAACCGAACTAACCTGCCAACCAAACACATTTCAGCAGAACATTACAACACGAAAGAATGTATATACATCAAACTTAAAATTCGAAAACCAAAAACAGCGGATAAACGTTACTTACCCTCGTAGTCGTTAACTCCACGTCGTAACATCGAGCAGCAACCAAACAAAAATTTCAAACTTACGGATCTGCCCGGCACACTCGTCGACGAACACAGCTTCCACAGCTGCAACAGGAAGTTACAACATCGGACAAGCAAGCAGCGAAAGGGGTGGAGCAACAGCGTCCCTCAACAGGATGGACGCAACAGGAAGTAACAGCAGTGGATCGTGGAGCAACAGCCGACGAGCAACAGGAAGTAACAGCAGCGGATCGTGGAGCAACAGCGTCGACACAGGGTGGCAAAAAAACAACTGCGGGCCCGCTTGCAGGGTCCAAATATTTCCAGCAGGGACTGCCAAATGGCAGCCGATGCTGGGTTTTTATGTAGAAATATAGTTCGACCGAACAATTATTCGGCCGAAAAATTATTCGGCCGAAGAATTGTTCATCCGAACAATTGTTCGGCCGAATAATTGTTCGGCCAAATAAACTATTAACCAAAAAAAAATTTCCGTCCGGCAGTTGTTTGCACACATTTCAAGGATCCTCGTTAAACTAAACGGAGAACTGTTTGTGGTTATTCGGTCGAATAACCTCTACATTATTCGGCCAAATAATATTCATTATTCGGCCGAATAATAAATATTAATCGGCCGAATAACTTCCGCTAAGACGATTTCACACCAGTTTCTCACGAAAGTGTTACTCACCTTCACGTTTTCACCCTCTTATTAAACTTCCTGCACAAGTAATACCTGGGGGGGTATCGTATGCATATACCAGTCTACCTGTACTATCTCTTACTCTACGCATGAATACTTTGCATGTTCCAGGATCACAGGGCTTGCGGCAGGCAATATTCTGAATGAATATGTCGGTGCGTCTTACTTGACCCTCCTCTGAAATCACACCAGACTATTTCCAAAAAGAATTGTCATACACAATCCACTCCGAAGAAAAGAAATCACAACTGGAACCAAAATAATCAATCAAACTACAATGTCCTTGGCGGCTTCCCAGCAACGGCGCCAAAATGACGAGCTCTTTTATTCCCTTTTTAATTAAATTGAAATGAAAAGTTGTTCATAAATTATCAACCCAGGGCCACAAAGGCTTATGAGCTACCAAACAAAATATATGCCAGACACTGCACTTTGGAAGATCTTAACACAGAGAAGATTAATGAATTACTGAACCAAAATTAGAATGCAATCTTTTGGTGAATGGACTCCTAAGAAATTGCCAACTACAGAAAGGATCTTGCAGCCTAATAAAAGCATCTAACTATCAATGAGATTCTGCTATACTACAGAAAGCAATTACTACCAACAACACCCTATCAACTTACCGAAAGCAAATTAATTTCCAATTCTAAATTAACAAACTAAGAAATCCCTAATGAAAATAACTCAATAAATCACAACTGTAATGAAGGAATTCAATAACTAATTGAATTACACAATCTGCCTATCCTTACACACTCAGGACAGAATTCTAAGATAACCTAATGCGTCCATTCACTGCAGAAATAATACTAACTTGGCATTC
The DNA here is from genome assembly GCA_027924585.1 of Larix kaempferi. Classification (NCBI taxonomy): domain Eukaryota; kingdom Viridiplantae; phylum Streptophyta; class Pinopsida; order Pinales; family Pinaceae; genus Larix; species Larix kaempferi. The sequence continues at coordinate 2,793,778 of BSBM01000451.1, read as the reverse complement.
ATGATTCATATGCACCTCTATAAATTATAATAAGAGTAACTCTGTAATCCAATCACACCACTCATTAAAGGATTCAAACTCAGCTACGATCAACACACAAATTCTGAGTATCAAATAACTGAACCAATCAACACTGCATCAATAATTAATCTATCAATCTAAACACACATGCATAAAGGAAAGAAATCCTACTTATAACATCACCTGTTACAGAAGGGGGCCCTGCCTTCAGCAATAGGAGCTGAACAGCCTCTCAATCACATGAAATTGATCAACACATTCAAATCAGATAACCCAGAAATCTCTTATATAAATGCTTGATACAGTGTTCAATAGATCTTATGTAATTGAGGCTAAACCTTCTGAAGAGTCCCCATGTCTTTTATACATCAACGCTTATGAGAAAATAGGAGAAATCGCATAGTTACAACAAGTTTCCAAAGAAAGCCTATCTTCAGATTTTCAAAGAGATAATTCAGGGATATGCATAGTGGAGAGTGGAGATGATCCCGGGGATATCGGAGTGGTCAACTATGAGTCATCATAGACTCAAAATACTGAATTAAGTACAAAACCTCCAATTCCTGGATCGACTGCATCAGCATCTAGATGTTAGATAGGTAACCAAAACAATGTAAGAAATACATCAATCTTGATGCCTTAATGTGGTAGCTCGATACTGAAATGCCTATCCTCCAACTCTCGTAATCCTTCATTCTGTGACCTGTAGGGAGACTGTTACTGAACTTGAAAACAACACTTCTTTAGCAGGTAATAATGGTAGCATAACTCTATCCAATCATAAGAAACTGACAAATAGCAAAGAGGACAAGATCAATCCTTACCAATGCCAAAATTTGCAAAATGTAGGCAAGAGAGGCAATGATAATACAGGATTGTGTCAAAAGAGTCATAGAACAAGGTAAAATAAGGGAACAAAAAGGGTCATATACACAGCCCATCAATCCCCTTGGCTTCATACAGCCTAGGAACCCACATCACCTCCACTCTCAGCCTAATTAAGGTCCCCTTCTTTGCTACATAGTCCATCAGGTGCCCCTTCCCTCGGCACTGACCTGGGAAGGTATGGCTGGTCCTAACTTCTAAATGGTTACTTGAGCCTTCATTGGATCCACTATTAGCCTCTAAACAGGTTTTTCTAGGTAATACTTGGCTCTACGATTTGTTCCTCCACAGAATTGCGACCTCCTCCTTCCCACTTAGGTTTTTCCCCACTTTCTCTGGCCAAACAGCTCTATACCACAGTCGGGTTCTCGGCCTCCAACACCAGGTTTCTTCCTCCCATTCCTGCGCCCTCCACGGTCAACTCTCCTTTCGTTGTGTTAGGGTTCGACTGAGGCTCCCACCCAACTACAATTTGGGAATGGGGAGTGCGAACTTCCAGGAGGTGGAGTCATGTGCGGGTCAAGGTAGCAGCGCTCCATACCCTGCCATCTGTCCTTTTCGAGGTTTCCCATACTCCACGACCTCCTGCACAACGTCATTCACGCACTTCCTTACAATAGCATTCAAGGATGTCTAGGAAAGGTCAGAGGGGTTCTCTAAGTGACAAATGGAAACCTAGGGTCCCATCCCACACCCCCTCACTACCCTAGTGGATACATAGTTCCCCCTCATTTTGTTGCATCCATAGCCAGCCCTTGGTTATTTTATTACATGGTATTATTTACATTTTCCCATGGATTACTAGCACATGGTTACTTATTAATTGCCTCTACAATTAAACCTAATCATCCACCAGTGGGGCCTTAGCCTTGAGCTCCACACTAGGGCAATACACATTGCATACAATATTTACATTAATAACCAATATAGGCTAAGGGTCAAAATGAGGGATATTACATCCTCCCCCTCTTCAAATAACATTGTCCTCGATGTTCCAACACTTAGGAATACCTATACAGTTTATACATGTCCAAAATTGCAAAAATGTTGCAGGTCTACCCCTACATTGCATTCGTTACTTGGAACCTTCAGGACCAAGTCTTTTGGCTCCCACAAGCTGTCCCTGCTGGAGGTGATCTTCGAGCTCTACGGGTGGGAATTTCTCCACAGCAATTCCTTTTTCTTTACTTTCCAGCTGATTCACAATTCTGGGAACTTTATGGCTACTATCCTCTTGATGAACTCCATTGTTGGGAAGTTGCGTCGGCAATGATTTCCTCCACATTTCCAACATTTCAGTGGCTTCTTTATCTTCTCCTGCTCAATTTCCTTTGAGTCTTCCCACCTAGAACGTTTCTTAATGGGATGATCGGATAAATGCTTCTTCATTGATCCACTTTCATTTCCCTTACTGATTGCTCCCATAATGCTTTTTACCTCCCTTTGCAGACGAATAGAGTCTTGCAAAACCTTGTGGTTCATGTCATTCTGCTGCTTCTGTAGCTTGAGCATCTCTCCAAGATTTTCTTGGGTCTTGGCAATGTTTGGAGCATATTTTTGGCCAAATCCAACAGCCTCTGGTCTGATGCCATGGTTAATGTGCACAACAACCCACACTTTGCTGGCTAACACCACTAGTCTTATAACAGCTGCAACCAATTGATTTCAATTTCTCACCTGTGAAATTCATCATTGCAATTTCTGTTAGGCCAAGCATAATATAAACATTAAGCTCAATCAATCACTTTCCAAATTGACATAAGAAGTTCATTCTTTATCCAAACACATCCACACGTTTCATGCTTTCCCAACATGCAAATGAACTCATCCATGTTCATCATTTCACAGGGAATTAACTATTTCATCATTCACAATTTATTTCAAGCAAAATAAACACAATAAGTTTCCATCCATAGTATGCATTCAACAATTTTCTATTTTTATAAATGCATCAATAAAAAGGAAAGAGAGGGCAGTAAGAGTTTTCTCCTCTTAGTCTTGTTCCATTATGGAACCCACACCACCACTGTGGTTTTTATGCTCCTATCCTCTTTCACTTCAACGTGAATGCTTGACTTGCCCTTTCTTGGATATGATACTTGGTGTCTAGGGTCTATTCCACACCTCTCAACCATGGAGCCCCTCCACATGGTTTGTCTACAACTCTTGGCTCTAGGACCCACACAGTTCCACTAGCACCAAGATTCATTACTGCTCATACTGAGCTCTTTAGGACAGTCACATGTCCACATGCATCCTTAGGATGCCTTCATAGTCCTTGCTTCCAGCAATACCTACACTCAAACATTGAATCAATTCACATGTTTAGTTTATTTTCATAGGGTTTATCTCTAAACAAGAGTTTAAGAAATCACAATCAAATCATTTACACACGTATATTCATATTAAATAAGCAAGAAGCTGCAAGATAACCAAATACTTATCTGTATTGGATGTCTTCACTTTATTCCACAAGCTCCTTCTTTGCTTTACAAGCCTTGGATTTCCCGTGGATACAATAATGAATGTTGGGCCAGCACACAGGCTGCTCCACAACCATTCGAATAGGCAATGCCAAGCCAGTACGTCGACTAGGTTTATCAGACATCCCATTTAGCAATATGCTAAGCCAGTACTCCGATAGGTTTTATCAATTATTTAAGGAATGTTTGGCCAGCACGCCGCCTGCTCCACAACATTTAATGCCAAACTAGTGCACCGACTTTATTTATGAATCATTTAAGGTTCCTTCAGGGTCCTTGCTTCCTGCAATGACCAAAGTTTCCAACAAAGAAACAACAGTTTATCAACTTATATGTTAGAAGGCGTATACCTGAAATATTCATTATTCCAAACAAGAATAAATGAAATTGAATACTTATATGTATTGGTCATTTCCTCTCTGGTCCACAGGGTCCTACTTTACTTTACAATCCTTGGGATCACCTATGGACTTGGATGTTTGGCCAGCACACATGCTGCTCCACAACATCAAGTAGTTAATGCCCAACCAGTACACCTACACGCCGACTGGATTTACCAATCATTTGTGGTGCCCAACCAGTTCCATACCTGGTTGGCCTTCTCCATTTCCAAGCTAGCACATCCGTCTGGGTCATCAGCTAATGGAAGGAAACTGCACCACCGACCACTATAGGTCAAGACTCTACTACTTGGCCTTAGGCATGCATCATCCTTTCACACATTCCACAACCCTTCATGCACATAGCAAACCTTCACACACATCAACTCTTCACCCACACAAGGATGACCTTCCTTCTCCTATGCAAACCATTGGTTCCCTCTAGGAACTCTATAGGTGATTTTCTCGACTACAAGCTAGCATGGCCCCACAATATCCACTCACACCACACAAGGATGATACCCCTTTCCCACTACACAGATCCTCAGGCATATCCATCCCTTCTAGTGTTCTTTAGTGTGAGCATAGAAAGGTTACCAATGCCCATACGGTCTTTCTGAGTACCCTTTATTTACTTTGCTTCTTTAATGTGCGCACCAATTGCATCTGTTTAAGTTGACAACACAAGATGGATAAGCAAGTTCATCAATATTTCTGCTCCAAAACCGTAACCACTTTTCATAACATTCACTATCAAATATTGAAACACCGAGAATGCATCCATTCCATTAGGGTGTAGTCAATATTGACAACCCTAACATAACTCAACACCAAAAAGGTGTGCACCCCTCACTGATGTGAGCTATGCAGGTCCTAATAATACTTCAAGCAGTCTAAATTAATATACTTAAATAAAACATGTTGATCTGCATATTCGCTCTAAAAATTAGACATGCATATTCTCAGCTAGGGTTTACATAACACTTATCCATTTTGCAGATGTATTTTATCTTCACTTGCGAGGAATGGGGGCTCCCTTCTCTGATTTGACAGTCCCTCGGTTTTCCATCCCAACTCCTTTTTATGTTCCATAAACCACCTATGTCTTACTGACATAATATTTACCATCTCACTCACATGGTTTATCACATGCAGTTCAGCTGAGACATTATCGAGATTTACAATGGCATAATTTCCCCGAAACCTATTTCCAAAGCATGGGATACCTCCCATGAATTTTAGCTTCTATGGGAAATCACACATGGTCTTCCTGTAATGTGTCTTCCTGGCACACTTATCAAATAGCCAAACACTCAGTAGCATTTAACCATCATCCTCAAATCTTATTCTCATAATCAGTTAATGACATTAATAATTAAATTCAAACATGAATTTACAGTTATGTCTCTTGCAAAAATTGATTTGTTTAACCATGAGGCCACCCTCATATTGTTTGGATCCTGTAAGTGGCATCACTCTTCCCATTATGGATTTATGTATGCTACCATACATGAACATCCACCTACCACATGTCCTCCTAACACAATTCTATACAAGCCAAACAGTCATTAGTAATTATCAGCAAAATCACAAATCTGAAATTTACAAATCTATTCATGCCAAAAATCAGATTTCACACTATCCCTGCAATCAACTCAAAACTTTAAATGCTCATTACTTCGTAACGATATCATTTTTATGTAGCTCTGTCCTTTCGACAGGGCACTCTGGTAGCCCTCTCATCATGACTACCTTTGTACAATCCTTCTCCTGCATTCATAGCCGCTCATTAAATGATCTCAGAATCACCACTAATTCATCATTTCATCTATTATCTAATTGCAATGAACATACATCACAACCATGCATTCACACAATGCATCTCAACATGTGCAGCCACACCTATGCATGCACATTTATAACATTTACACAAACTTTTCATGTGCACTCACTTCATGCAACAATAGGTTTACAAATCTTCTAATGTACACTTACCATTCCAAACACATATGGCCCTTACTTGGTTAGTTATTAAACTCATAACCAATCCATGTAAATGGCATGATGTAATTTCATATGAATGCATTCTAACATTTAAATAGTAACACGGTAGAAGGTCTGTTTCCCTTACTAATCCATACTTTACGATGCCATGGTGGTATGGCATTCACATCAAGTGCATTCAACCATACATGCATACCAGCTTATGTTTATAAGGTATGGTTCAAGGGATTCTTACCCAATCCTTCAACACTGATACCATCAGCACAAACATATCATACCTGCATGGTTCCCATTAGCATTCTTGATGTTACCTGGTCAACTTGGCTTCAAGAATTACACAGTCCTTTCATCAATCCTCATGATCGTAGATCTGCTGCACTAACCCTTCTTCACAAGGTTTCTGGTCACATGCAACAGTATCATCAACATCTTTAGTCATGCTTCTGATGTCTTTGTTCCCTCTATCCCATACCGATTATCCGCCACATAAATTATCATTAGTGACTTATTGCATATGTAAAACTCACTATTTTACCAACATGCAATCTCACACCCATGCACAACACAGTCGCATGCACTATACATTGTCTATTAATGTTCCCTATAGTGCATATTCATTTCGTCTAAATAATATCTTGCATACTCAACATCCTCATGTTATAATTTTTTGTACAGAAAACTCAGAAATTATAATTATATCAGCAAGAGAAGAGTTTAAGGGTTCTTCCTTAGCCAGCATGGGATTTCCTCTCTCATACCACAGTTGGTCTGCTTGTAACACCTTTCCATCCTTCTGTAGTTTATTTTGAATGTTGCAACAGCTTCGTTGCACCTAGTTCATATGTTTGCAACTCATGCTTTGGCCCCAAAGCAGCCCCAGTGTTGTAACTGAATCTCTGATACCACTTTGTAACGTCCCCAAATCACCTCGGTGCCCTTCAGAGGTGATGGGAGTCCTTGATACTCTCTTTTTTTCTTCCAATGCTTCCATCACGCACCCTTCCAATGCTTCCATCACGCACCCTGCATGGCGTATTTTCGCAATTCGCAATTGCTTATTTCCGCAATCCGCAATTTGGTCTTTCAGCAATCCGCACTTGCACGACCAACAATCCGCAATCCTCAATTTTGTCTTTCTGCAATCCGCACTTGCACGACACGCAATCCACAATCAGCAATTGCACCTTTCCACAATCCGCAATCCACAATTGCAGAAGCCAGAAATGTGGAATTCCAACTTCAACCTTCCGGAAAACATCCCCTTCTGCAATCCGCAATCCGCATTGCAGAAGTCAGAATTGCAGAATCCCAACTTTAACCTTCAGAAAAACTTACCCTTACGCAATATGCAATCTGCATTGTGGAAGTCCAACTTCCACCTTCCAGAAAAATTTCCCTTCCGTGATCCGCAATGTGCATTGCGGATGCGGAACTGCGGAAGCACCTTCTTTTCTCCTGCAGCTCACCAATGCAAACTTCTGAGAGGCATAACTTACTCGTCCCTAGTCCAAATGAGACAAGGTTGGTATCGTTGGAAATCTCTTGGAGAGCTCTATCCAATGGTTCAACTTCCACTCCAAACCGAGGTCTCTAACCCCGTCCTTTTTCCAACTGAACATTCTGTGCACAAATCCACCTTGAATGACCTTAACCTTCTTCCTGCCAAGTCTTTTCTCCTTCATATGGTCCATAGGGGTGCCTACTCTCCCCCTTCAGAGTCTTGACTAGAATAGACTGCACCTCTTAGCCTTGAACTTAGTCCTTCTCATCAAGGGTAATATATATATAAGTACAACATAAGTATAAAAGACAATATACGGAAGCATGCTCAAATACTCCTGTAAACAGATCCATATATCCATAATCACAAAGGTACTGAAGCATTATCCATCCTTCAAAAGGGATTATACTTGGTCTATTCCTCTTAAACAGATTGAGGGATGACATACAGGTATTTATCCTTGTTCCTCAAGTATGAATGTATATGAATACCAGCATAATAAGAAGATACAAGGCGCATGAGTAAAGTAATGACATGCCCAACAACATAAGACATAATACTTGGGCATTCAACCCTATTAACCATCTGAACCAAATCATACATTTGACATATATAACACACACACATCTAGCATACATCCAACATTCATCATGGCACAACAACAACTTCAAACACATGTTCAAATACAAAGCATAAGTATACAACCCTACTCATACAAAGCTTCCTATTGCTCCACTTCCATATAAATTCATTCAATCAATAATTGGTATGTAATAAACATAACGATAAACCCATGAAACATCCTTATTCAAAACACCACAAGGACACTTATATTTTAATTGAAAACCACCAAGCGACTGGCTTATGGACTGCAACGTTCCATCCCAACCATGGATCTCTGCCTATCCTCTATTATTTCAGAAATCAGAGATCACCCCTGAGCTGGGGCTATGTATCCACTAAGGAGTATCACTCAGGCTCACTCACCAACCTGGTTCATAGTCAATCAGGGTATTCATCAGACAGTGGGTTTGTCGAGTAAGCTGGGAGGCAGAGACTGAGTTCACCAACTCCTTGAGCTCAACCATAGAACTACAAGCATATCCCCTTGGCTTCAGACAACCCATGCACCCCCATCACCTCCACTCTCAGCCTGATTAAGGTCTCCTTCTCTGCTACCCAGTCCCTTAGGCACCCCTTCCCTCAGCACTGACCTGGGAAGGTATGGCTGGTCCTGACTTCTAAACCAATGGTTACTTGAGCCTTCGTTGGATCCACTATCATCCTCTAAAAACATTTTTATGGGTAATACTTGGCTCCGTGATTCATGCCCCCACAGAATCGCGACCTCCTCCTTCCCAATTAGGTTTTTCCCCACTTTCTCTGGCCAAACATCTCTATACCACAGTCGGCTTCTCGGTCGCCAACATCGGGTTTCTTCCTCTCGTTCATTCGCCCACCACGCTCGGCTCTCCTTCTGTTGTGTTAGGGTTCGACAGAGGCTCCCCACCCCCTCAACTATGGTCTGGAAATGAGGAGTGCAAACTGCCAGGAGGTGGATTCATGTGCAGGTCAAGGCAGCAGCGCTCCATACCCTGTCATCTATCCTTTTTGGTGTTGCCCATACTCCACAACCTCCTGCACAACGTCCTTCACCCACTTCCTTATAATAGCATTCAAGGATTTCTAGGACAGGTCAGAGGGGTTCTCTAGGTGACAAATGGAAACCTAGGGTTCCATCCCACACCCCCTCACCACCCTAGTGGATACATAGTTCCCCCTCATTTCGTTGCAACCATAGCCAACCCTCAGTTATTTTATTACATGATATTATTTACATTTTCCCATGGCTTACTAGCACATGGTTACCAATTAATTGCCTCTGCAATTAAACCTAATCATCCACTAGTGGGTCCTTGGCCTTGAGCTCCACACTAGGGAAACACACATTGCATACAATATTTACATTAACAACCAATATAGGCTAAGGTTCAAAATGAGGGATATTACAATATATATCTTATGTTCCTTTTGATTTAGTTATATCATTTAATATTGTTAACTCGGAGATTCGTTAGGTTTACAAGACACTAACACTGTATGTGTAGAGCAAGGTACTTAGTTAATCTCTGTTCCAATGTTTTTTTATAAGTTTATTATCAACTAAATAGTTTGTGAATTGTAACTACATAATTATTTTTTTAGCGTAAAAATATATTTTTAAACCTAAATAAATATTTGAAGTTAAGATACTATACTTATAATTTCTATTAAAGGTAAAATATGATATTCATAAATGAAACCCCATCATAGGAATATGCCACTGCTGTAATGGATTGTAATGACAAAGTTACAAACATCACATATGACAACCACATGCCAGAATGGGTCAGCAAGGCATGACATTGAAACTGCTGACAATTTTAGCATTGGAATAAAGGAGGATGATATCACATCAACCTTGGAGTTTGTAGTCCAACTCCAAAGCCATATTCCAGATTGACAAGGTTTTTGGTGCGGTAATGCCTAATTGTTTTCCAAATGGGACTATTCATAACACACTCAACACACACATGGCAAGAGTAAGTGCAAGTATCTTAATGTAGAATGAAATCACACCATAGGAATATTCCATTGTAGTAATAATTTGCAAACTTGTGGATGCCACATAGATAATAGCCACAAGCTAGAGAGGGCTAACAAGACGTGACACCAAAACTGGCAGTGATGTCAGTACCAAAGTGAAGGAGGATGTCATCACATCCAGGCAGAGAGTTGCACCCGAAATCCAAATTCTGGATTGGTAATGCTTTTGGTGTAAAGATTGAGGATGAAGAATTGTCAAAGGTGTTGTCAAGGAGTTTCTCTTGCTAGAGAGAACTTATGTTGTCTCTCATTAAAATAGAAAACGTTGATCATTACATGTTTGAACCTTGAAACACACACATACACAGATACGCACAAGCATAGAGAGGGATGTTTTCTAGGATTCAAAATTGAAATGATGTAGCCAAAAGCCATACCTTCCAAAACATGGATTTTAACCCTTTAATGGATAAAACACTTTCAAGTTTGTATAGTTTGAGGTTGGATGTCACATCTATGAAGAATTATGGTAAAATTGAAGTAGGGGGATTTCTGTGTGATAATGAAAACATTATAGCAATGCATATTTTTTATGCATTTGGATAGAAGAGAAGATAACAATATGATGCATTAGAATAGTTATAACAATGGGATTTAGTGTTTGTAAATAGGCATATTCATAGGCCTAAGACCGATTTGAGCTTATGTTGGCTGGGTATTAAGCAATATTTTTTACCTCTATGTACAAATTTTTGCTCAATATAATTTCAATCTATAGTGTTTTGAAAAATGAGCCTATATTATCAAGGCAACAAGCTTTGGGATTTGAATGCAATTAAAAATATCGTTTGATATCTTGATGACATTAGTACTCTAAGGCAATTTAATAAACTTTATAAGGGGATCATCAAAGGGGAACAAATTATATGATCTCTTTTTGGTTGAAGCACATATGTATCTAATGGAAAGGAATCAATGAAGAAAGTCCACTCATATAAAGGTATTTATGGAAATTAGGAATATGAATGATGTTACATTGGAGAAATAGAAGAATAAATGGTAGTGAAACAACAATTTTGTGAAATATGGGCACTTCTTAGCACTCATGCAACCTCCTCTAATTCTGGGCACCTTTGGAGTAATTATGGGCATGCAAACAGATAGGGAGGCCTAATTTCAACCCAAGAAGTAGAGAACAACAATAAATGGTCTTGAACTCGGTTCTGAGCTAATTATGAACTATTATGGATTGATTCACTGTACATTAGACCGTTTGATCCTTCAAACAATAGTGAAAATGATTTTGGGTAGTCTGCATACTCTCTCCTTCCATATAATGAAAACTATTACTATTGTAAAGTGAGGAATGCATAAGAACAATAAGCCAAGTTGTTTTCTCTCTGTGAACATGTTGTAACTCACTCCTTAGCCATACCCATTGAGGAGTATATTTTGTTGGTTGAAGATGGAAATTCTTTATTCTACAAAGAATAAATTTTCCTTATGGATTTATTTTCCATGGAGAATTTACCTCTAAATTTTGCTACCACTCGAAATTATTTTATGTTGATACAAGTATTTATGTTTCCATATAATTTTGATCTTCTTGTATACTAGAAAATAAAATCCAATACGTGTCTTATATCAAAACGCATCGCAAGCTGTTTCTTTGACTTTTATGCAAGAAATGCTTGTTTTCTAGCATGATTCAGGCATGTTCTAGATGCCATGCCTATCTTGCATTTTTTGGGACTGTTCCTTACAATTTTGTATGCCTACCTCAGATTGTGTATTGCATGTACACACCCATTACATGTCTGTTCCGTGCTTTTAAAGGTTTGTTTCATGTTGTTACAAATCCATTCTTCATTGCTATAGGTTTGTACCTTACGTTTTGTGCTTCCCACTCCCAAATTTGGTATGCTACAAGTCTGTTTTAGAACTTTGTTTTTCGTTATAATAGTTAATCCTTCTTGTTATAGCTCTTTTATTGCACAATTTTGTCCCTGAATGTGGGCATGCAAAACCCACTTCCCTCTCATCTCAACTTGATTGTTCAGGTTCCCATGTGTGCCAATCAATCTGTTGGTCACAATCCTATGTCAATCTTATACCACAGTCCTTCAGTCTCATTTCATTGACCATCACCATGTCACAGATGTCAACTATTACCATGCCTCTCACACCATGTTAGTAAATGCATACAACAGCTACAAAAAACAAGCACACCAACAATGATAGAGAGTGTTAGATTTTGAGCATTAATTCAATATGATCTAGGATGTTATCTGAGAGAATAACATGTACAGCGTATCAATCACAAGAGACAATAGACACAGAGTTTCCTTGGGGAAAACCAATAAGTTGAAAAACCCCAATAACTTCCTCAGAGATAGAAAGAGCAATGATACACAACCCAAGTACAAGAGATAGTCTCCTAGCAACTTCTCCTCCTCCACTTGTGCGCAACTCTCACTTGAGAAAATGAGTGAGTAAGTGATGATCAAATAGAGTGCCTCCCGCACTCTATTTATACTTGACTTGACTTGCCTAATAAACTAGCAGGGCCGACTTCTCTAAGAGATTCTAACAACCCATGGTAACTCCACTCAGGGCTGACCCCACACTTGGTGGTCTAATAACCCATCACTTGCAAGTTGCGACACTTGTAAATACAAATGATGACACTTCCGTATAGAGGAATAATAACATCTCTATAGGAGTACAATATACATATATGAAATACATTTCGAAGTTACAAATACATCAACAGATAGAACCATTCAAATAACATACTTCAAAACACATCGTTTATGTGGGTACATTGAGTGAATGATTGTTTGTATTCCCATTCTTAGAAACTAATTAAATTCTTAAGCTAAGCTAAATATGACACGTTCCTTTATTAACTAATGTACAACTCAACTATAATACACATATGACCATTATAATAATTCAACTATAAGAGTGTTCATGGTTAGTAATGGGAAGAAGGTGAGTAACATGGAAACCCCAAATTTAAAGGACAAGTTACATGTTTTCAATGACATGGTCAATACCACCTGCCCCACCCTTGTGAGGGAAGCAAGTGTATCTATCAAAGCCGAGAAAACAAGATAACTCATTAAGAATGAGAAAACCATTCAAATCACACAAATGGATAAGGTGCCTCTTGTAAGATGTTATTGGACATTAGCCATGAGTCAAGTACATATGGAGTTCAAAATCCTCCCATTCAAGGTCATGAAGGCAAATCCCATCCTCAATCATAACATGAATAGGAATCTAGCAGATCTTAAGACAAGTGTCGAAATCATCCCAAAGGATAAAGTCACATAAAGAGGAAAAGTGTGGTATCTTTGGGTACAAAATTCAAACTTCCTAAGTCCATACCTACTCAATATCCTACAGGCTGTAGCACTATTTGGGGAAAAACATTTTTTAATAAAAAATAAACAAGTTGCGCTCATGATAACAAATTTCTTGAATTGATGGGTTTTATCATCACATGGTTACATTGCAGGATTTGTATTGTGTTTATGGCATTTGATGTATTTTTTGTTGCATTTTGTGATGCCGTGACATGTATGATTGGCATTGTTGTGTGTTGTTGTATACCTTGCATTATAGCCATTCTATATGCATTGACTAACCAAGTAAGTCACTTGAGAGTGATTTTATTGCAATCTCAACATCAAAATTAATGATCACTTTGCTTATTGGGGAGGCATGAAGTTAAAAGTCATGTTGAAATTGTTCAACTTCTTGGCATTTCAGACCTAGATAAAGGTACTTTTCTCTTTATTTCATATTATTTTAATTTTGTGATGTTGAATACTTGGGGAGTTGTCTTGATAAAATGAGGAGATTATAACTTCTTTTGCATGTTGATTCTTTTTCATCTTATTAATTTCTAAAGATTGAATAGACATTTTAATCTCTTATCTTATAAAAAACTTCGATGAGAAAAAGTAAAAGATGTTGCTTTAACTTCATGTAACTGTTTATCATTGGAAAAAATGCCAGATTAAGCACCAAATCTGCATAGAATGTGTTTTGATTCACAAAAGTATAACATAGTGTAGAATGTTGTTTTTTGAATAAAACATTTCCTTTGCCTATTAATATAATCAATAAATTTACATAGATAAGATAAGATAATTTTATTAATGTCCAACAAATGAGCACAAAAGCAGGTCAATGGGATTGGGTGGTACCATATTGATGCCAATACAAAGTTGTGTGGTTTCTCAAAGTTCACTGTATTTTTTGAAGAAACTCATTTATTCTTATTATTTTGTTGTATCCTTAGTCTAATATGCAAACATTACCTTATTTGTCTAGTACATTTTTGTTAAAAGAATACTCCTTGTTATATGTTTCATTGGTGCAGGAGGAAACGGCATTTTTTTTTAAGCAAAAAAACAGAGCATCATTCTATTACTGAAGTAAAATCATGAGTATTCATCTTTACAAAATCCTGGGGACTGAAACTGCCAACCCAGATATCCACCCAGTGCTTGTCAACATAGACCCAAGACCACATACTACCCACTTCCAACCTATAAGAGAACACAGAGCTATAGACCTTTTCATAAGTAGAGCACCAGCTATACAACAGAGAACAACTTAAAAGACACATTAACATAAGAAAACATCCACCTATCCGACATAACACCCATAGAAATTACAAAAACGATGTCGAGTAGACAGGAATCCAAGAACAGAAACAAAATAATACTGTCGCACCCATATAACCCATAAAACATCACCAACATAGGCATCGAGATCGAAACCAAACCAGAGTAACCAAGTCGTATCAGGCCCCAAAACAATACAGACCATCATCCTAGCCATTAGCAGAGCACCCTTCTTGAAGAACCGCACCAGCATCCGAACACACTAGAGCAAAGACTAGGAGGGACTTAAGCCGAAGGGCTAGTCTCATCATCGATATTCACCACCGGAGGTGTTTCCACATTCTTGCCTCTGGCACCCATATGAAACACCCGAGGATTATCAACTTTCTTACTCGGGGAAAGGTAGGAAAAACCCAATTTAGCCACAAGATCATCTAATTTCATATGAATCCATTTAGATTCCTCAGCATACTCCTTACACAAATCCTCCAATTAATTCATCCTCAAAGAACCCGCCAGAATGTCGATTTGAGTTTCCGTCGCCTGGGCAAGAAGGGTTTATGTAACCCAAAGCATCACAACAGAACGATTATAGAGAGCCATACGACCCCGGGTATTCCTGGGGTCGTGAATCCATTCAGCCATGGCTGCAACCTCCGATGGAATTTCCTCCACACCAACCCTACGCCATAGATTATCTTCCAAGTTTTCAACCACCCTCTGCACATTTTGAGGAAGTAACGACGAAAAAACAGAGCGGTAGCAGCCGCAGTCCACTGCTCACAACTAGGACCATACTGGCCATCAAAACCTCTTTCCTCATTCCCCAGCTCCACAGGGTGACGTCTACCTCTCCTAGTGGGACGGCCTCTCGGTGGCATGGTATTGATGCTCTCACAAGAACCCTTCCTCACATTGTTAAAATAACCACACTTCGGCTAGAAAACAATATAATGGAGAGAATTAACACCTTTGCTCTCGACCTCATGTATTTCCCAATTTAAAGGCAAGCCGCCTCCTGAGCTCATTAATGCCATTACCTCGAGCCAGTTCTTGTCATTATTCCCACTGACCTTCAGAACCATCATCTCAGCACTCCTCAGCTCCGAATGACCCATCATAACAGTAGCAGGTCGATCCCACATGAGCGTCGCACGCTGCAAACTGCGAAACCAGACCTTATCAAATGTAGGGAGATCTATGGAGGGCCGATCCCGGGCATAAATTAAACACCAAGCTAATAACCACTTGTCCTTCGCACCCTGCATGCTGTACCAACTGTTAATGCTCATCGGAGGTTATGGATCTCCTACCCTCACCACACTTTGCCACACCACCCCTATCACTTTCAGCGATCATCACACACTGCTGACGACATCGAACAGATGGAATGTCCTGAACGTCACCATCCCACCCGTCAGTCTGGTTAAGAACCCCATGGGTAGCCAGTGCATCCGCAATCCCATTGGCGCTTCATCTAACATGTTGGAAAGAGACAACATTAAATGAGGTGATGAGTTGGCCAAGGCACATCAACCTCCACGTAAGCCTCCACGACCTTGCCAGCTTCGTAGCCTAGGTCCCATGGGTAAGTTTTACAGCTGTTTGGATCAACATACTAGAATCACCCTCGACGATTACCTTGCTCATGCCACGACGCACAGCCATGTCTAACCCATGTAGCAAAGATTCACACTCATAGACGTTATTGGTTTCACGCCCCAGGTATCCGAAGTAGCATAACAGAATCTTGCCATGGTCGTTCTGCATCACACCTCCATATCCAGATTGCCCAGGGTTTCCTTTAGATGCTCCATCAAATTTGAGTTTAATCCATCCTTTCAGAGGAGGAGACCAAGACGTTGGCATTTCAGGGGACGACTACTAGCTAGGGGTCGACCAATATGACGAGGGATTCCCACAATATCCCAAGTAAGCAAAATTTGAAGATCATTAGCATGGATTTTTAGATCCTATTCATTCCATCTGGTTAACTTGAGAGTTTCTAGAATATTAAGATGAATACCCTCCCAAACCTTCTTCCAAGACTTGATCTTATCACTAAAAATACGTTGATTCCACTCCTTCCAAACTCCCCATATGAGAAACCCAAGGAAAAGTTACCAAACCCAGTTAAGAAGTCTTCCTTGAAAGGGATCAACCGCCCAACTTTTAACAGTGTTTTTAGGTGCATTTCTAACTCTGTTTGACATTTGGAATCTCGTGGATCCTTCATCCCACGGTGCAGAGGTAAACCAGCAGCCATCCAGAAGGTGCGCTATAGTTTCTTCGCAGAATCCACAAAGACTACAGCAAGATGGTCCAGCAAAGCCCCGCTTGACAATGTTATCCCATGTTAGGATTTTTCGTTTCATAACCAGCCATAGGAAGAGCGTGACTTTGGGCCATAATTTCGCTTCCCACAGATGCTTCCAAGTATTGTCACCCTGTATGCTCGTTGAGGTATTTAACAGGCTATAAGCTTCCTTTAGCGTGAACATTCATTTAGGACGGTGCCTCCATCGGAGGATGTCTTTACCACTCTGTGTTTTGATCATGCGAGTCGCTAAAATACTATGGATTTGCCCACAAATGTCATCCCCATAGGTGTCTATCCACCAAGATAAAGGACGCCAAACATGAAAACCCCTTGAGTACACCCCCTCCTGCAAATACCAATTCACCGTCCTCCAATTATGGAGTAGAAAATCAGAGTTAGCAGGGATATTAGTAACCAGAGATTACAGGGGAGGTTCTTGTTTCCAAGCATCCGTCCAGAGGTTCGCTGAGGTTCCATCCCGAATCTCCCAGAAGCTATGATTACGGATTAGCTCGCCACCATCCTGCGCCATATTCCAGATGTGAGAACCATTCTCCGGCCCAATTTCCCTGACCCAATCCTGTTGATCTGTATTCCCAGCATATTTCTTTCCCTAGAGACATGCCCATTGTTCATTGGAGTGGTTGAGCCATCTCCACCAAATTTTAGCACCACAGACCTTACTCAATTTTTTCGGATCTCGCAGGCCTAACCCTCCCTCCTGCTTAGGTTTACAAAGCGTCTCCCATCCTACCAGAGGCCACTTTCTATGATCCACCGTACCTCCCCATAGAAAGGTACGCTGCAACTAGATGATCTTTTTCATTACCGATTTAGGAGCTGCCAGTACCGAGAACAGATATAAAGGCATAGCTTGAAGCACAAATTTAACCAACACCACTCTTCCATGAAGGTTCAAATATCTAAGAGTCCAATTGGAGAGCCTTTCCTTCCTACGATTTAGTAGATCCTCCCATGAAGCATTTTTTAAGACTCCTCCCGATAGGGGGGCCCCGAGATATTTGGTTGGAAGGGAGCTCTTTTTAAAGCCAAGAATGCGGATAATATTCCTTTGACAGGTAATAGGAGTATTGAAGAAGAATACCAAGGATTTAACCATGTTAATATTAAGACCTGAGGCTCGAAGAAAAGTTTCTAACACTTTTTTATCTTCCTGGCTTCTTGAACAGAAGAGTGACCCATAAGCATGGTATCATCAACAAATTGTTGGTGAGTGATAGCCTTCTCATATGGCCGAAAATGAAGCCCTTTAACAGTACCCTGATCAACAGAATGGGAAATGAGTCTCCCAAGCCCTTCTGTCATGATCACAAAGAGAAAAGGAGATAGGGGATCCCCCTGACGAATACCCCGAGGAGGTTTGAAGGTGGAGAATGGGTGCCCATTAATCAGGATAGAGAAGAAAGCAGAAGAGGTTAGATTAGCAATCCATTGGATCCAAACATCACAAAACCCAAACGAGCTCATGATTTCTTTCATATACTGCCAATTTAGGTTGTCATAAGCTTTGGGAAAATCCATCTTAAGCATCATCCCAGCTTTTTTGGTACTTTTCAGAGAATGAATAACCTCATGAGACAAGATGATGCCATCCATAATTTTCCGACCTTCCATAAAGCTAGATTGTTCCATAGATATCAGTGCGGGAAGTAGGGGTTTCAGCCGATTCGCTAGGACTTTGGTTATGATTTTATAAATAATATTACAGAGAGAGATCGGTTGGAATAACTTTGCTTTCTCCGCCATAGGAGTTTTGGGGATAAGGGTCAAAAAGGTAGAGTTTAAGGATGGGAGAACTCCTCTCATTCTACGAGACTCCTCCACCAGCTGCCACACTTCATGTTTTACCAAATCCCAATGTTTTACCAGATCCCAAAAGGCGTGGAAAAAATTGGCAGTAAACCCATCCGGCCCGGGAGACTTACCATCATCCATTTGGTTAATGGTCGTTTCTACTTCCAAAAATTTGATAGGTCTGATAAGCATCTCATTTTGTGCTTCAGTGATAAGACGAGGTATAACTGCTTTAACCTCCCTACAAGCCTCAAAACGGTCAACAATCAGTTCAGACACAACCTGCTTAAAGTGATTAACTAGTTCCTGTTCTATTTCCCTATGAGACTCAAGCACCTCCCCATCATCAGTCCTCAAGTTACTGATTTGATTATGGTGTATATGATGTATGGTTGCTTTATGGAAGAACTTAGTATTCTGGTCCCCATCTCTCAGCCAGAGGTTGTGGGATTTATGCTGCCACAGAGTCTCCTCCTGTTTTAGGCGATGAGAGATTTGTTCAGCTACATCTTTTTCTTCAGCAGCAAGCTCAAGGGTCATTCCATTCAACATGATGCATTCCAGGATGTGCTCCATCCCCTCCTCAAGCTTGGCTTTCTCAATCTGTATATTTCCAAAGACCTCGGTATTCCATCTCTTTATTTTTTGTTTAAGAGCCTTCAATTTTTGTTGAAAACAAAACATTTTGGTACCCATAGGAGGAGTAAAGGAGTGCCACCATTCTTCCACCTTGGCAGCAAAGTCTTCATGAGTGAGCCAAAACTTCTCAAACCTAAAAGGTTTGGTCATTTTCAGTCCGATGTTACTCCAACATAGGGAAATCGACCAATGATCAGACCCTGAAGACGCGAGAGGGAGGGATGTCAGTGTACCTCCCAGGAGCATGATACTTTTCGATATAAGAAATCTGTCCAACTTAGCTGCAACCAAATGTTCCCCGCCACGCCTATTATTCCAAGTAAACACAAAACTCCCAAGATCCATATCAATCAGCTTTCTCTTCTCAATGAACTCATCAAACAGAGTATTTTCTAGGGTAAGAGCTGTGCGACCCCCTTTTTTCTCCGCCAGGGACCTGATTAAGTTAAAATATCCACCCAAAATCCAATGGGTTCCTTCAAACATTTTCCTCAAACTGGTTAGACTAGTGATGAAATTCCATTTTTCCAGGTAGCTTCTAAGCCCGTAGATATTAGTGAGCACCCCTCTCACATTGGAGCCTATGATATGTAATTCTGCTGACATGCTAAAAATGGTAGACCAAAAGTTGGATAGATAAACTTTCGTAGGGTCCCAAAGAACCGCCAGACCATCGGAGTGTCCAGTAGCATCAATAGTCATAATCTTACAGTGTTTCCAAATAGTCGGATCCTTAGCTTCTAATTGTGTTCCAGAGCATTTTGTTTCTTGTAAAAACACCACAACAGGTCGTTCTTTCATGATCTTGTTCTTAAGGGTTCTACACTTGTGAGGTCCATTGGTCCCTCGAATATTCCAAGATTGTAATTTCATTAGGCATTATATCTGGTAGAGAGAAGGGCTTCCTGAATGGTAGGATACTGCCCTGAATCAACCAATCTTGCTCCAATTTCCCCAATCATGTCCCTATTCGATTGCCTCCCCCTCTTGGAACTCCCTTCTTTAAATTTTATTCTATTTTCTTTAAGCTTTAGTGGTCCGATCCCCAGACTCGGAGTAGGTTTGGTTTTAAGGATAGCTTCCTTCAATAATTGTAATTGATTTTCAGGGATAGAATGGACCTCCATATTCTTGCAGGCCTCTTCAATGTTGTCTAAATCAAGGTCCCCTAGTTCCATTTCTTCTAGATCTTCCTCAGTACACTCAGTTTCCACACGGTTCTTACCAGATGACTTGAGTGGTGGGCTGGTTGCAGGGATCTCTGATACCGGGGCTTTTCTAAGCTGGGTTGGCTTCTCCAGAATTAAAGGCTGAGGGATTTCTGCGGTATCCTGATCAAGGGCTGCAAATATATTAGGGTTTTCCTCCTTCAATCCTATTACAGGGGCATTGTGTCTTTTCCCCGTCCTTCTGCGATTAGTGACTTTAACGAAACCATCCTTATCATTCTGGTCTGTAATGTTACTTCCTGGGATTCCCACCGGGAGATTCAAGTGACAATCTCTAGCCAGATGGCCATGGGTGTGACAATGACGACATCTAAAGCGAATGTGTTCGTAATCTAGAGTTTGAAACCACTCTGAATCCTCCCAGTTGAGAGTAATTCCTTCAGGCAGGGTTTTAGAGATATTCATATAAACACAGATTCGGGCATATGAAACATAACTTCCTTGCTTGGTCTGATCCGATATCTTGACAAAATGCCCCAATGTTCCTCCAATCACTTTTAATATTTCAAGATCCCAGTACTCCCCTGGAAGAGAATATAATATGATCCAGACAGGGGCAATGGATAGATCTTCCTTGTCCAGATTAAAATGATCCTTCCAAATACGTAGAAAAAGACCTGCAGAGTAGTAGAAATACGGACCACCCTCAAATATCTTATCCTTGTCCTCGACATTCAAGAAAACCACAGTGAAGAATCCCTTTGATCCCAACAGCAGGTCAAAGTGTCCTTTCGGTTTCCATGTGGAATGAATCCACCAAGTTAAGGCTTTCTCCGTTGGTCATATTCCCATACATTTCCCTATAAGGTCGTGGTCCGTCATATGCTGAATTTTCTCCTTCACCCATGTGGGGTTTATAGAAATCGCAGGGATCTTTGGTGATTTAGGAATGAACAATCCCTGCCCCAATTCCCCTCGACTAGAATCTAGAATGGCCTCATGAGTGTTCAAACCCGCTCCTCCAATTCCAGTCGCTTGAGCTCGCAGCGGTGAATCCACTACCTTCGGAACAGAATCCATAGTCGGAGGAGGGGAAGGGCCCCTCCCCTGTGATCTAACCATTAATGACGGGCTATCAAAGAGCCCAAAGCTCGGATCAGGTAGACAATAAGAAAAGAAAAGGCCGATCAGCCAATCAGCCGTTAGATCTTGGCATTTCTTAGAGCATATTCCTCCTCCCCATCACAAACCCCTTCTCAAACTTATGATTTAGAGTTATTAGCAGTAATTCACCACAGGAGGAAACGAGATTGAAAGACCAGGAACTAGTAAATGCTCTTGCAGATACTGACTATGTGAAAGCAATTCAACTAGCATTTGAATTAAGAAGACCTTATAAGCTACTTAATGTGTTCACTGAACTGTACAGGTTAGATTTGGCTCTTATTTGGTTGATGCCTTTATTTTCAAGGATGTCATATTATTTTTCTGACAGAAATACCCACCTTTTTCAGCAAAGGGCATGCCAAAGATCAGATACATAAAGTGATATGTGAACTAGGAAAAGAAGAACTTAGATTACTTTTGGAATATGTGCGAGAATGGATGATAAAGCCAAAATTTTACCATGTTTCCCAGTTTGTATTATTTCAAATTTTCAATGTCCTTCCTCCAACAGAGATTATTGAGGTACTTTTTCTACAAAGTCATGTCATATTGCTTTGCTCATCTTGTTGTTTTTGGATCTATATTGGCATTTTCAAACATTCAAGCATATGTTTTATACGGCTCAAATGTAAATCATTTTTGTTTTTTAATATATTGTATGTACAAGGTATTAGTGAACTCTTGGAGGATGTTATACCATATGGGCAAGAGACATTATAGCAGGATAGATAGACTTATGAGAAGCACTTTTTTGTTGGATTACACTCTTTCATCGACGTCTGTCATCTCTCCCACATAAACTAATTTATCATCATCTAATTTATTACCTAGAATAGTTTATCTACCCAATATACAGATTAATCATTTTCACCAAACCCATTTTCCTAAGACAAAGTTGAGTACCAAACTTTCTCTTTTAGATTCAGGGAATACAGATTATGTGGAAGTCACAACACCACAAGCCAAGAAGAAAAGAGTGTATGCTAATGTCCAGACAAAATTTCTTATTGAATTTAAAATTGGTGACATGGAGAATGCATTTGATAAGCCTAACATGGCACATCAAAGTTCATCCAAGAAGCTTAATCTTGCCAGTTCAAAGAAATAAAAGTCAAGCCCTTGGAAATGACTGTCTCAAACGCTCAAGAATAGTGCAAGTGGAAATGCAGTCAATATTGCATTACAAGCATAAGGTCTTATGATTGAAGCTTGATATACCAATAGCTTGAGATGTAACTTCAACCATGCTCCCTTTTTATTGTCTTTGAAAATTAAAAACTTCATATTAGATTGCCTATAAATTGTTATTCTAAAACCAGATATCTCCAGTTTGCATACTTAATTAATCTGTATCCCGATCTAGATTAGTAATGATGTGTACTCACCCATCATTTATTGGCTTGGGGTTGGGATGTTTTTTAGTCTCAGGATGTTAATAAATAAACCGTGATCAACCAAGACTGACTATGCTCTAAATGCAGTATGGCATGGTTGCAACAAGTTTAATCCAAATGCCATTTTCTAGATCAAATCTAACAACACCATGTTGCAACACTATGATATAGTGAAACTAACCATTCCACCACCCTCTTGGATCAAACACACACTTTCATGCGGAAATGGGTTGCCTAACATTCTCCAGTAACTAACTCTAGAATCATACTGGTTAGTATGAAACCTATATAGTCTCATTTATATGAGGTCATACATGATTTTATAGCCTTATATTGCTATAATAATTTAACAGGGCCTGGGACCTTGGTTTAGACACATGCTTACTTTTTGTATCAAACGAGCTCCTCAAGTCAAGGGAAATTGGTTCAATGTCTTCTTAATCAAATTGCAAATACATACTACCTTGTAGCCTACAATGAGGATCCCTAGGAATAAAATGTTTCTTATTGCCGTAAGAATAGATGCACAAGGGAATACAAGATTAGTATTTTATGCCATCAATCCATCTTGATGTCAAATGTGCACGAGAATATATTTGATTTATAGAGGAAGAACCATACAAGATTCTTCAATGCAGGATCACTCCAATGTTTTCTCATCCAATATTCCCTTTATAGGAGAAGAGATTTTCATTATGTGCATATGCTATGAAATTACATTGTGCTAGCCATGAGTAGGTGTAGTAAGACCCTTTTATTAGTTCTTTGAGAATTCCAATCTAGAGGCCATCCTACGTATAATCTGGGTTTTTTCTTTATGTTCATCAAACTATGGAAAAAACCAAACAAAATCATGGAATAACAATCACATTCAAATGAAGAACTTTGTTAAAGGTAATATTGTAATACTATATGATAGCAAGCATTTGAATAATCCAAGAAAGTTACAAATGCATTGGCTAGGACCATTTTTAGTTGCGTAAATATATGATTGCAATACAATTTGATTAGATTAGCTAAATCGGATGGTGTTCTTAAACCTGGATGGATGAACCTTTCTGACCTAAAAAATATCTATTTCATCCCAATCAAGATACTCTGATGCACTCCTACCACAAGGAGTGGGGTAGGCAAGGTTTCCTAGTTTTGGGTTTTGGCTGAAGTCTCTTTTGTCTCCTTGGTCAATTTGATTGTATAACAATTGACATGTCAAGAATATAAACATTGATATTAGTGTTATGAGTTTTATTTGCTTGTTGTTTATTCTAGTCTTACAAAGAGCATGTTGTTGGGGAAACCATACATCCTATGTCTTAAAAGTCTCACTCCTACAACATCTATCCTTTTTGGAGTTAGAAAAGAACAATTCAAGTTATGACATAGATTGGGGTCGCTCTTGGGCAAGAGGCATTGTTTTCATGAGGTTCCAAAGATTTCAATGTTATGGTTTTTATTGCATGTCTAGTCAATCTAATAAAAATATCATGTGTCCACATAGTTCAAAGGTCAATGGTTGTACTCATAGGTAAAGGATATGTGTTAGTGAAAGTATTTATTGGATGATTAGACATATCCATCTATCTCTTCAAATTGAAAGTAAATGTTATATGGCCCAAGTTATATGCTTGCTGACATGGTATCCTTCATTTGCTTGGCGAAATCCCATTTTAAGTTTGATTCATTCAAGCAACGTGAATTGATAAATTTCCCCACTTCTAGTGTTTATAAAGCAAGTGGATTGGCAAGAGCATAGAGTCATATTTCTTTTGTATAACTATATCCTACATGAAGCCCAAAAAGGTTTTCTCACAGCTAACAAAAAATATTTTCCTCAATCGAGCTACCTCAATCTAGCTATCTCATCTCACATACCAACCTTTGCATAAATGTTTAATAGAGATACATATGCAACAACATTCTTTGGAAAAATAAATTGGATTTTAAGCATGGTTGTATCTAGATCTTATTGACTTTTCTTAAAATTACAAATGATGCAATCTAGGTGTTAATATTGCTCAATTCCCCAATTATTAAAGGGTTCTAGCTCAATGGAAGAGCACATGCCTTACAAGCAGGAGGTTGGTGGTTCGATTCCTTCATGCCCTAATGATATTGCAATATTGGTATTTTTAATAAAATATATTTCATTATGATTTATTATGGCTATTGGGGGGGGGTTTGAACCAACTTTGTATGGTGCTACGAGGGGGGTTCTAAACCGCCTTCATATGTCACTATGAGGAGGGTTCGAAATTGCCCTTGTATGTTACAACGAGGGGGATTCAAAACCGTCACTATAGCTATCTACGATGCAGTTTTAAAACCGCCCCCAAAGGTTTGTAAGATGGAGTTTTAGGGGGGGTTTTGCACCGCCCTCGTAGGTATCTACAAGGGGGGTTTAGAATCGCCCCCGTAGGTACCTACGAGAGGGGTTTGTAACCACCCCAAAGGTTTGCAATAAGTACTTTTAGGGGGGGTTCTGAACCACCCCCATAGGTGTATACGAGGGGGGTTTCGAACTGCCACTACAAGTCACTTTTTTTGGGGGGGTGGGGGGTTGGGGGGGGTAGAATCACCCCCAAAAGTCACTTTAAGTGTTGGTTTTGATCTCTTCCAGAACAGCTCTTAAAATTCCAAATTTTTAGCGTCGATGTTATTGGGGGCGGTTTTGTTAGGACCACCCCCAAAGGTTTCATGTAAGATGGAGTTTTAAGGGGGGTTTAGAACCACCCCCATAGGTACCTATGGGGGGATTTGAAACTGCCCCCATAGGTACCTATGAGGTGGGTTTATAACCAACCCCAAAGGTCTATAATAAGAACTTTTAGGAGGGGTTTGGAACCTCCCCCGTAGGTCTCTACAAGGGGGGTTTCAAACTTCCCCATAAAGTCACTTTTAGGGGCGGTTTTGATCTCTTCCAAAACCGCCCCTGAAAGTCCAAACTTTTAGCGTCGATGCTATTGGGGGTGAGTTGGTAAAGACCGCCTCCAAAGCCAAAACCACCCCCAAAAATTATTTTTGAAGGCAGAAGACAACCCCCCCAAAAGTCAAATTTGTTGTAGTGTGCAAACTCAACTATAAGTCTAAGAAATGCATCTTCATCTAATACAAGAATGGAGTGAAAGGGTATAAGCTATGGTATTTGATCACAAGGAATGCAGTTTATAGTAGATATTTGATCTTCAAGGATGTCGGAGAAACCTCTATGAATGAAGACGGGATAAAAGAGAAAAGGAATCAGAAAAGCTAGAGTTTGAAATGAATGACAAAAATCAAGATTCGTATGACTTGATTGAATATGATAAAGAGATGGAAAAATAGAATTATTATTCATCCTTGGGGGTATGAGAGGAGGAAAAAGAAGACAACGATTAGTACTAACAATGAGATCTTGAAGATTGCAACTTGCTTGAATATTGGTGGACGAAGGAGTCAAGGAGACTATCCACGAATAGCTTGAATATTGGTGTACGAAGGAGTCAAGGAGACTATCCACGAATAGCGAAGGTGTCTCTGATCCATGACCATTTGCAATTTGGCATTTTCCTGTGAGTAACAATACATTGATTTTGTGTATAGCTCACCCCTTTGTATTTATCTTCTGAGCAATTATTATTCATCCTTGGGAGTAGGAGAGGAGGAAAATAAGGCAAAGGTAAGTAGCAATAATGAGAGCTTGAACATGGCAGCTTGCTTGAAGATTGGTGGATGAAGGAGTCAAGGAGACTATCCACGAATAACAAAGGTGTCTCTAAGCCATGGCCATTTGTAATTTGGCATTTTCAGGTGAGTAACAATACATTGATTTTGTGTATAGCTCACCCCTTTCTATTTATCTTCTGAGCAATTATTAATCCCCATGAATGCCGATTTCACAATTGGGTTTCCAGGGTAAAACAATCTGTGTGTTTACTATGCATTTGAATTCTTTGTGATCTTTCCAGCCACATTCTACAAATTTTCATCCATTTGGATGAATAAACCAGAGATAACATTTAATTATTTTTTCGTAGAGATCTGTGTTGGTAAGATTGTCAAGCTATGAACCTACAATATATGAATCAACGTATTTTAAGAAGATCAATGCATACTTGAGCTAGAAATTAGACTTCAATCCTTCAACTTAGACTCTTGAATTTGCCAATATAAAAAGAATTCATGGATCAATACATATTTAAGCTACATATTTTAAGAGAATCAATGCATGCACTCAAGCCACAAATTAGACTTCAAGAGTCTAAATCTAGACTACAAATCAATGCAATCAATGCAGCCTTTTTCTTTGCACACTAGAGTAATTAAACTAACTTCAAGAGAATGACTTCATACTTAGGTTGCAAATTAGACTTCAAGAGACTAAATCTTGATGACTTTTGGTTTGCACACTAATACTTAAACAAACATATGAAACTAAAAACAACCAAATGCTCATGATAGCTTCTATAGTTAGGAATACTCTCACATCATGAAATCTATTTTCTCCTTTTCTCTTAAATGCACACTATACACAAATATTAATTTTCATTTTCAAAATATAAGTCATACTCACATCTATAAATATGTTAACCCATGAAAAACTAGGTAAAGTGCAAAATACACAAATATCAATCTCATTTTTAAAACATCACTAATAAATATATTAACTTGTAAAAATCTAAGTAAACTTAATATCTTATAATCAAATTATTTGATCTTAAAAATAAGATAATTCAATCAAACGCAAACTTTTCTTTATCAAATTATTTGATCTTATAAAATATAAGTCACATCCACATCTATAAATATGTTAACCCATGAAAATATAAGTCACATACACAAATATTAAATTTCATTTTTAAAACATTACTCACTAAAATTTATAAATATACTAAACCATAAAAATCTAAGTAAACTTAATATCTTATAATCAAATTATTTGATCTTAAAAATAAGATAATTAAAAAAACACCAACTTTTCTTTATAAAATTGTAATCAATTAATTTTAATTTTAATAGACCTATAACTATATGATAATTAATTGTGAATTATTGTTTATCACTTTTATATATTTTATTGAAAAAATAAATTTGATAATTTTAGAGTCAAATTATTTAAAAACTAAAATAATTCAACCAAACACAAACTTTACTTCATATAATTGTAATAATTTACCATAGATCTAAATTGGTATCTATTAAGCACCTGAAAGAATTCAATTTCTTGAAGTGTAATTTTTTTTTATGTGTAAAAAATTAAGATAAAAAAATTCAAAGAATGGTCATGATTATTCAATTAGCATTATATATATTTAATTTCATTAAAATATATGTATTTAATCAATATGTTTTTATTATTTTTTATTATTAAAATATGTCAAAATATTGATTTGTAAGCACCTGGCTACTCTAGGTACAATAATATTGATTTTAATAAATCTATAACCATTTCAAAATTAATTATGCATTTTTGTTTATTATTTTATAAAATTCAATTAAAAAAATTAAGTCAAAATTCACTTAATTAATTGTTTTAGTTATAGGACTAATCCTTAAAAAAATATTGATATTTGATATTACTTTCTTAGCCAGACTGAATTATTAAAATAATATATTGTTATTACCTTCATAGCAATTTAATGGACATTTAATTTCTAATTAAAAAGTTAACTGAATTTTACTTAATGTTTTAACAAATATTATCTTTAATTTAAAATTAACAATTTGTTCTCAACTACCGTTTGCATACTGTTACCACGTAAACAAATAAGGCAAGTTAATAATCCACAAAAGAAAACCCAGAAAACAGGGAAGAAAACCAAAAAAATTAATGCTTCAAATAAAGTTTCATTAAAAGATTAAAATAAGATTTTAGTAGTGCTTTGGTGGTGGAGGCCACCGCATCAGACACTGCAACGACATCACATGTTCCACACCGGCCAGCTCTCGTACCTCATCGCATTCAACAACAGATATTCTTTGAAGCCTTGTGAGCTGTGCCAACAGATATTCTTTGACAGTTCCAGTCCTGCAGTTCCTCTAAAGATACCAACGTTTCCAGACTTGGCAGCTCCTCTAAGTTTGCACACCCGTCGATCTCCAGATGTTTGAGTCGACTTAAATTGCCAAAGGAATTCGGAAGCGTCTCCAGACTCGGTGCTGGAGGTTTCTTAACTCCCCGAAAGAATCTGGAAGCGACTTCAACCTCCGAGCATATGACAGATCGATGTACTGCAGGTTCGACAACCTTCCGAAGGATTCTGGAAGCGACTCCAAACTCGCAGCATGAGACAGATCGATGTGCTGGAGGTTTGCTAACTCTCCGAAGGATTCTGGAAGCGACTTCAAACTCGCAGCATGAGACAGATCGATGTGCTGGAGGTTTGCTAACTCTCCGAAGGATTCTGGAAGCGACTTCAAACTCGCAGCACATGACAGATTGATGTGCTGGAGGTTTGCTAACTCTCCGAAGGATTCTGGAAGCGACTTCAAACTCGCAGCACATGACAGATTGATGTGCTGGAGGTTTGCTAACTCTCCGAAGGATTCTGGAAGCGACTTCAAACTCGCAGCACATGACAGATTGATGTGCTGGAGGTTTGCTAACTCCCCGAAGGATTCTGGAAGCGACTCCAAACTCCAAGCATATGACAGATCGATGTACTGCAGGTTCGACAACCTTCCGAAGGATTCAGGAAGCGACTTCAAACTCGCAGCTTGAGACAGATTGATTCTGGAAGCGACTCCAAACTCGCAGCATCATACAGACCGATGTGCTGGAGGTTTATTAACTTTCCGAAGGATTGAGGAAGCGACATCATACTTGAGCAGTGCTTTAACACCAAGTATTTCAAGGAGAACAAATTGCAAAACTCTTCCGGCAAGGTTTTGAGTGAAGAACCGGACAATCCACAATCCACAACAATCTTTTCGAGGTGCTGCAGTTTCCCTATCGACTTTGGAAAGTGTGAAAGAGGAGCAAAGATTCTTAGCTGTCGCAGCTCGAGAGGCGCCTGCAATGTTTACGTTTCAACTATTTAAGAAAGATTTATCTTACTATTCTCATCTACAAATTTTAATGAAATGAAAACCGAAGAATAAACACAAAAACTTTCGTACCTGAGTTTCAGATTGCCACAACATTTTCAATCTTTTCCCGGCAACTTCTAAAACTCTTAAATTATTCATGGGACCCCAAGAAGGCAAGGAAGAGCATGGACACTTACACCAACGGAGCCATATGAGATGCGGTGACTTGACCCTCCCCAGTATAGATCTTAAATAACCACCATCCATTACAAGAAATTTGAGATTCGTACCATGGTAACGGTACAGTTTCCACATTTGCGTCCATCTTTTGTACCAGGACATTTGTGAATGCAAATTGAAGAGATGGTAGTATGGCAAATCGGAAGTCCAGGAACAATTTAGCATCGAAATTCCGCGAACTTCGGTTATGACCTATTCATTTACATATATAGTTATCACCATCCACTACACAGATCTTTATCTTTAAAATACATGAAACAAATGTAAAGATTATGAACTCAAGACAAAGTTAGGAATTATTGAAGCACTTACAGAGGGATCAACAATATTGTTGGTACTCTGATCATAAAGACGACGCGGCATTGATCCTTCCTTGGCAATACATCTTCCCATGTCTCTGATATGATCATGCACTTTTATGCAATTTTCACTGTCTACATCTAACAGACACTTGTTCTCTAAAGTTTTAATCCCCACCGTACCCCATATTTTTATAGCGGTATCTATTTTTTGTCCTAAGAAAAAACAAACAATATCTAAGAATATTGATTGATCATCTTTATACAGTGAATCATAGCTGATCCTGAGTCTCTCTTGTATTTCAGGAGGAAGCCGATCCAATATCTCTTCCCAGTAAGACACTTCTTTTTGTCCAAAAACAAGCGCCCCAAAGACTTTCAAAGATAATGGCAATCCATCGCACGCCATTACAAACCGATCTACCAGATCTGCAAACCCTGGTTGTGGATGGCGCTGACAGAAAGCATAGCAGCAAAAGAGCTCTTCAGAGTCTGCTCTATTCAGACCGTTTAGATTATAAATAGACAAGTCTAAGACTCCTGAGCTTCTCAGGACATGCTTGTCGCGAGAGGTAACCAAAATCAGGCTCTCGTGGCTAAGTATATCTTTAATTGGCAGAAAAGCCTCCATCTGTTCTATATTATCTACGTCATCTAGAATTATAAGAGCATTACAAGATTCGAGATGCTTTTTAAGTTCCCCTATACCTTGGTCACGACTCCCAATTTCGATATCTGTATGTTTGAGCTCCTTAATGAGTTTACTCTGCAAATATGGTAGAGACATTGTTCGGGCATTTTCTCTCACGTCAAATAGAAAAGACGATGCCTTATAGTCTGATCTTTTTAGGTTGAAGAATTCCTTGGCCAGCGTGGTTTTACCAATTCCACCCAAACCCACAATGCCTGCAACCTTAGCCCCCGCGGTCTTCGATTCCTGCACCGTTCTTTCAAACTCTTGTAATTTCTCCCCCAGTCCAGTTGGATATTTTGCCACATCCAACGGTGTTTTCGGAACCTTCTTCAGAACGCCTTCGACGACCTTCTCCAAGAGCTCGCCCTCATCCCTAAATAATATAATAATATTCACGGAGAGAGCAAAATAAGTAGTGGCAAAAACGCCTCTATACATATGAAGCACCTTATATCAATCTAACAAATTGAAAACTAAACTAAAACGATTGAAATGGAAGTGAGAGATCCAGCATACCCGTGCAGCACGAAACCGCTGATATCCGCTACATGAGAAAGTGCTTCTCTCCAACTCTGAACAGTGTCTGGGTCGTAGCGTGGCTTCGTTTCGCCAGTTCGAGGGTTGCGTGTCGTCTTCTGTTGGAGGTTGTGCAGGGCTTCTCCGTAAGGTCCGGTCGCCCGCCGGAGCATAGAAGGCTCAACGTGGTAAAACACGGGAAGAATGGTAGCCCTCGAGCAACGTTGTTGTTCAACCATGAGAACGAGTTCATTGAGGCACCAATATGATTCCGCATAAGTCGGAGAGAATATGGCAATCTGGACAGAAGCTACTCTGATGGCTGCTTCTATTTGGGAAGAAATGTCATGTCCTTCCTCCAACTCCTCTCTGTCCAAAAAGACTTGCAATCCGAGGCCAAAAAGGCGACGATACAGAGGAGTGGCAAAGTTGTCTTTGACATCCGGGCCACGATGGTTAATAAACACATCGTAGCACCGGGAAGAGGTCGAGGTAGAAGAAGACGCAGAAGATGAAGCAGCGGCGATTGATCGTGATGCCATTGGAATTGGACGCCTGATAATTAATGCAGTGATGATAAAAATAAAAAGAAGAAATGAAGCGCAGACGAATGTAGATTAGATTTCACTGAAAACTTCAAACAGCTTTAATGGAGGAGCCGATGACTTAAGTTGAACACCGTCGACAACTTGCAAGCATGATCGACAAGTTCCGAGCCTGCTCCAGTCACACCACGAGGCTTCAAAGGTATTTCCTGTCAATGACGCGACATAATATTCAAAGTAACCAGTACGCGGTTTCACACTTCTATGTGATAGGAGAGGTTGTCCGTCTTTATCAGTATCGCTGGATAATGCTCAACAGCTGTTCTACATTATTAACTTTTCTTGCCGACCATGAGGCTCCAGTCACACCATGAAGCTTCAAAGGTATTTCCATATACGCTTCCTGTCAATGACAGCGAGATAATATTCAAACCAACCAGTCCACGCGGTTTCACACTTCCATGTGATATGAGAGGTTGTCCGTCTTTATCAGTATAGCTGTATAATGTTCAACAGCTGTTCTACATTTTTAACAATTAGAGTCCATATTCTCATCATGTCATTGGCGCGAGCTGATTTTCAAACTGACCACACTGCACGTTTCTACATTTTAAACTTTTGTTGCCGAATGCCGACAATTAGACTCCATATTCAAACTGACCACATTGCACGTTTCACACACACTTCCGTGTGTGATATGAAAAGTTGTCGGTCTCTTTATCACTATCGGTGGTAGTGCTCAACATTAATATCAACCACTGTTTCTACATTTTCTTGAAGCAGTATATGAATAACTTGATTAAATCATAAGGAATAAGAGATATTTATACATCTAAAATAGGCGTACTAATAGCTGTCACATTTGGGTAAAGGAGAGTTTCTATGTGACCTTAACTCACACAAGTTGGCAGTGTTGAAAATGTCAACAACAACACTCTTCATAAGCGAAAAGTAGGGAGGAAACAAAAAAACAAACAAAGATGGGTCTCGACAACTAGACCTGATAAGGTACCCATGTACAAACTACTCTCATAAACGGAGAAAATGAGAAAACCTCATGGGAAAAACTTCTCCCCAAAAGAGAGAAAATCACACATGCCGAAAAAAAGGCAATGGCGCTGAAACTGATGAAGATCCAAGTATCAAGTCTCAAACTCCTAAATGTATAATCCAAACTGATGATGCACACCACCCCAAGGAAGCATTGGATACCACCCCCCCACAATGCTGAACTGAGTGGAAAAGAAGGTGGTAGTGAATGTCAGAACTGATGGCAAAAGTCTGAAGGTGTTAGTTGAAACCAGTGATGATGTCCAACAAAACACTCCATTGTGGCAAGCTCCAAGACACTGCGAAACAAAGCAGTACAAGGAAACGAAAACCTAGTGACACTCCAACAAACTATCTACACGAGTGGCCCGAAATCCACTACTCAAAAGTGCGGAATGAGAGGTATCATCAATAAATGCCATCATGGACAACAATCCTCGTTATGGGTTCCCACAAACAAAGCCATTTTAGATACCCATTTACAAGGGAGGAATTAATACAGTTCATTGACAAATGTGGTGTGCAACCACTCTTTAGAAAGAGAGCAGATATCATAGCGCAATGCTGCAAACAAAGGAAATAAAATGAAGGCTCCAAGAGTAGTGATGGCAAAGATACGGCCAAAAAACCCCTCGAATACAATAGGCAAAAGTGATGCCAAAAGACCTCCAAATCTCCAATTCTCTCCCATTAAACACAACTGAGGGTTATCACCGATAACAAAATGCAGCAATAGATATCGATCAAATATCAATCAATGAAGCAAACCAATTGAAGCTTCAGTCGATGCCATCACTGGTCAAACATCAATTGACCACTCAAAGCAAATCAATGATAAGAGGAACATTGTACAATCGAAGACACACATCGATATGAAGTCCTCAAACATCCATCTAAATGATTCCATGACCATTCATCAATCCAACCACAATGAATAATCGACACCGGTCCAAGGTTTTGTCTTTCACATCTTTTCTGAAAATTTTGAAAAGCAGAGTTGCCAGTCTTCCAAGAATTTTGTTTCCTGGGTACATTCCTCCGATTCTTATGAGGATGTCTATATGGCACATAGTTTTGTTTTGGCTGAACAGAAGAAGCGGGTTGAGGTTCTAGTTCACTCATAGAAGCAACAACAACATTCTCAAGTTTTGGCTTGTTATGGGAAGCCAACTCAGCAACACATTCATCAACAGGTTGCTCTTCATTTTGTATTCCACCGGTAACAAATACAACATTCCTTGACTTAGCAAGGCCAGCTGAAGACAAAGACAGACCAGCAGCATCATATCCAAGACCCATTCTTGAGGTCTGCAACTCAGAGGCAATAGGAACAACAATTCCCTGGCCATTCTTCCCAAGTCCTCCCCTATTATAGCCCATTTTGCTCAGTAGGCGAGACTCAATACCTGTAGTGTGTTTTTCAAAGCTAGGAGAAACACAACCATTAGTAGACAATAAAGAATGTGATGAAATAGAGACATTATCATTCTTACAAACAAGTGGGATGCAATCATTAATAGGTGAGATGGGCAACTCAACAGTCTTCATCTCAACATTTTGGAGTCGAGAGACTTTTTCCTCAAGGTCCTGTTTGCAAACCAATAACCCTTGAATTGTCTCATCCTTCTCAGTCAGCTGCAACAACAAGGAGTCATGAGCTTCCTTCAAAGCTTTATACTCATCAAACATCCTATCATCTTTTGCTTGAAGAGAAGCTGCTGCTGCACGAAACTCATCAACAAAAACCTGTAAGTGAGCAGCCTCATTAGTTAGCTGGGCATTAGTCTCTTCCAGCTTGCAAACATGCTCCCTTAAGGCATCATGTTCTGTTGCTGAGAGAGCTTTTACTTCGTCTTCTAGATTATTAAGAAGATCGACCTTTCCTAGAAATTTGTCTTCAAGCTCTCCAAAGAAAGTTTCCATGTTTCTTTGCAAGATATCAACCTTTTGGGATTTCTGAGTCAAATTAATCCTCAATTGATTCTTTAGTTCGGCATTCTCTTCCTGCAACAAGGCAACGGTGGACTGCAAGGAAACGAATTCATGATGAAGATGATCAACAGCCTTCTTCTCACGTAATTCTTGCAATCTTCTACCCATCTTCGAGTAACAAGCAAACTCTATGTCTCAAACACACACGTTGCAAAAC
Organism: Larix kaempferi; assembly: GCA_027924585.1. Lineage (NCBI taxonomy): Eukaryota > Viridiplantae > Streptophyta > Pinopsida > Pinales > Pinaceae > Larix > Larix kaempferi. Next base: position 2,758,276 of record BSBM01000451.1, on the reverse strand, counting down.
CCAAAAAAGGCCAAATCTAGGCAGCAGAAACAAGATCAAGTAGCCAACGATGGATAAAACCCTTAGGGAAAGCAAAAGAAGAGATCGTTGTAGAGCCAAGCAATGATCTGCAAAAGTAATCTAGCCCAGAAAACAAAGGGCCACAAACTCAGCAGCAGATCAACCTGTCTTTGAGATCCCGAAGCAACGGTGAGCTGGAAATAAAAAAGAGCACTCGATCTCTGACAGGGTACCAGACGACTAATTCATGGTTCCACCACAGCACCTACGCACGAGCTCCATGTAGGCTATATAATCGGATCCCTCAGAGTGTATAATGATGTGGATGATGATGTAGGCTAGATAACAACCACGTCTTCCCTCACGGATCGAGCCCCCACTGTACTCTGCGATCTGGCTACCCAATCCTTTGACGGATCTATGATGAGAATTCACGTCCAAATTTTGAGTGCTTCGAAGTGCATGTGGATCTCTTAAAATATCTCTTCAAATGGGGTTTTGTGGACGACTTCCACACCTGCTTCACGATCAACACCTTCATACTTTTGCCATCAGTTGTGACATTCACTACCACCTTCTTTTCCACTCAGTTCAACATTGTGGGGGGGTGGTATCCAATGCTTCCTTGGGGTGGTGTGCATAATCAGTTTGGATTATACATTTAGGAGTTCGAAACTTGATACATTGGGGTGGTGTGCATTTCCAACGCTGCCAGCTTGTGTGAGTTAAGCTCACATAGGAACTCTCATTTTCCCAACTGTGACAACTATCACTAGGCCTATTTCAGATGTATAAATATCTCTTATTCCTTATAATTTAATCAAGTTATTCGGATACTTCTTCATGGTATCAAAGCAGGTACAACCCTAACTCTCTCACGAGAGGGGTTGTGATCTTGCCTTTCCTGTTTTTTTTAGTAGATCCAGATCAAAGGTTGTGGCCTGCTCGGTGTGGTGCAGTTGTTGGTTGCTAGAGCGGTGACTTGTTCTGTGCTTGAGGAACTGCTGCGGAGGAATCGTGGCTTTGAGAGGTGGCCACTTCTGAAATGTTTTGACGTGGGAAAAGCTTTGGTTTGTCCATGATTTCCAGGATCTTGCTGCAAACGTAATTGTATTTTTTTGTGAAAGATCTATGAGGGGATCTCATCCTCGATCTTTACGCCCAGCTCTCATAATCAAATGGCTATTTACCTCTCAACTCTCACAAAACAATCTTCCTGCAACAATTTAGCTATACGGCTCTAGTTAATTGGCAATCCGGCTATTGCGATCTTATCGAGCGCCTCCTCCATATTCAATCACTTCCGATTTGTGGCTTTGTGGATCTCTTTGGATCGTGGCTCAAATGCATTGCGCACACACATATTTTTTATGCCCCAGATCTATGGCTCTTTGACGCAATAGCACAATTGATTCTGATCATGGACCTGTGGTGAAGATTTTGCCGTGTTCCACTTGTTTTTCTACTACTCGGATCCTAAGGTAGCATGGTCGTCTTCGAGTTCACCGTGGATGTGGTGATTGTTTCATTGATTAATCAAGCATTTCGTTGTTAAAGATCGTGGCTTTTCTTACTCTATTCTTCTGAAGTGGGCATCTATGATCGAGGCTCTCATTCAACGAATCCCTTCTTATTATTAAGAGAAAGGTCGACTGCTCTTTGGACTATTTTGTTTTCATTCAGGGTCATCTGGAGGTCTGCAGCCATTGCATCAACTGCCATTGCGTGAACTAGTGGGCTTATCGCAGATCGCAATATTTATGTGGTGTGGCTTATCTCAACCCTCTTTCTTGATTTGTGGATGACCGCTGGCACTCCTGATCATATCTTTCCGGACAACATTCATCTTGATCATCTGTGGTATGTCTTTGTACAATGGGACGATAATTTCATCTATGGGTTTTTACCATTTGTTGAGCCATCGGACTCAAGGAGATCACGTGGGTGATTGAGACGTCTACTCATAATCTCCACCTATGTGATCTGAAGAACGTGGCTTTGATCTATCCTCGGAGCATAGAGGTGGCTTAATTCTCTTTCTATTTGAGTCTGCCAGTGATTATTCTGGACGTGGTCCATTTCCCTTGGTTGGTATGGCTTGTTCATTGCCTGTTTTTCAGAGTCCGGGCGCCTTTTGCAGTGGATAGTGTTGTTGCTGCTAGGTTTCTTCAAAGAAGGAGCTTTATTGGCAAGTACTTCTGATACTTCTTCATTTCTTGCCAACAGTTAGAGTCCAGTCACACCATGAGGCTTCAAACGAGTAGCATAAAAGAAAACCAAAACGCCAAGCTTTTACGGCGAAATTTTGATAAAAACTTGTTGAAATTGTTAGTTGGAAATTGCTATTTTTTTAAAATCGCAACACTCCAAATTACAGTTTAGGCAAAAATTGCTCTACCAAATTCTAGCCAATCAGGGGCGTTTTGGTTAAGACAAAGGTGTTTCCATATTCTCACATTCTACATTTAATGAATATTAAATCTTAATTTATATATGGAAAAAAATATTAATTTAAATGATTTATTTATTTAATATTAAGATGAAAAATTCTTAATTTAAAGATTTTTTTTTAAATAATAATAATTAATAACTACATATTTATATAATAGTTTAAAATATATATTTCTCCTTTAAAATATTATAAATAAAAAATTATTCCATTCAATCCTATCAACTATTACTTTTTCAATTTAACATGATTTATAAAAATAAATGTTTTTTTAACACCCTACTATAATCATAACTATCAAGTGAACATTCATTAATATAATTTTCTAACCTCATTATATAAACTAAATATAGTTTGTAAATTAATAAAATTTAATATTAATAAAACATAAACATCAACGTGATACAAAATATATAAATTAATGTTTTTATCCTGCGTTCAAGGAATTCAATGACCACGCTCCAATGGAAAAGCTATCGTCATTTCTTTATTTTTTTTAAATTTAAGAAAAGTTTATTATTATAAAATTAGCATTTGCTCCTTGAGGGGCAAAAATGAACGCCGATAGAAAAAGAGGAAAGTTGGAAGGAACAAAAACATAGGCACAGGCAGCGAAAGATGCTGGTAGGAAAAGAGCAAAGTTTGTAACAATCTCAGATTACAAAGACATAGGCACTCAACCCATTAGCTTCATAAGCTATTACATATTATCACTAAACTTCCGCTATGTGTCTTCACTTTCTCCTGTCACACGTCCTCATTTTCTCTTTCCAAGTGTCATCTCCAGAAGCTGCTGTGTGTCCTCTCATAACCTGCTTTGCATGCTAAATGATAGGTTGATATATAGGGGGCTGCTTTGCATGCTAAATGACAGGTGTCATATATAGAAGGCTGCTTTGCATGCCAAGTGACAGGTGTCATACTTTTAGGGGTTGCTTGGGGCAACAAATCCAAACTATAAATAGGAGCCACCCCTCCCCATTATTTTACTCATTTTTTTTTGTATCCTCTTGAAGCAAGTGTGTGAGGTCTATCTGTCTATTGCAGAGCAATATGTGCAGCAGCTGTGAGGTCTGTCTGTCTATTGTAGAGCAGTATGTGCAACGGCTGTGAGGTCTGTCTATCTATTGCAGAGCAGTATGTGCAGCAGCTGTGAGGTATATCTGTCTATTGCAGAGCAAAATGGGCAGCAACAAGCAAAGCAGAATAGTTGCAGCATACGGAGGATGTTGTGAGCAGAGTTCAAGGTTGTAATACAATTATGGTGTAAGTTGTTACTTCTGCGATTAAATTTTATCTTAGCACAGTCAAAGTGAAGCTTATGATGATGATGTAATCTGAACCTGATATCTTATATAAGAAAGGTTATTTGGATGGATTTTTTCTCCCTTCTAAGGGTTTTCTCTAGGATAAATCTACTGTGTTTTATGTGGAATGAATTTGTGCATCTTATTTTTTACATGTATTGTTGCTTAAATTATTTTTTTTCCTTTTGTCTGCATGAGCAAAGATTGTGTTTGGGTTGACGTAATTTTCATTAGCTTATAGGAGTTTTTATTTTTCATGATGAATTACCCCTAATACAAGCTTCCTTCTTGTGGATTCACCCTGTGGGCTTGGAAGGCATCATCCATGTGGATCTGGATGGCATAAGTTATGTGGACCTGTAATGGTCATTCTATATAAACCTATAGTAGATAAATGCTTACAACAAGAAAATAAGAATGGAAAACCCCAAATAAAGTTTCCATTGTGCCTCAACAGTTGTATCACTTTGGGTTGTCCAAGCACAAAAAATTTAGAGGGTTTAATGTTTGTAAACCAAACTATCACCTCGATAGACAGAGGTTAAATATGGTCACCTGGGCGATTTCATTGAGGGTTGCTAGGTGCTTCCCTTAATCATGCTATCAAGGTTCTTCAATAGAAGTTGACGTTTGATAAAGATATGATGTTTAATTTATGTGTAGGAGGGGGGGGGGGGGGGTACCTCAATCAATGCATTTGTGTCTGTGATGAAAAGTTTCTATGAGCTCCTGACCTCTGAATTAAATAGTTTAAATCGTCTAATACGTTCGATCTTCAATTCGCATGGCCTCTCAATTGCACACTATTGATGTATGAGATGGTTTTTTAAAGTTCGAGCCTAATAGAAATAACATGTTTATACACTATATATATTCTGCAACTATTCCATTTAGAAAATCATTAAGGTTTTATTGATTCATAGGCCGCAGAAAATAGTCTGAAACAACTTTGTTCATGTTTATACATACTCTTTTTCATATGGCTATTTATGTAATAACTTAATGGAGTTGCAAATCCTTGAACTCAGTGCACAGGTTACTTGAAGACCAATAAGGATATCGACATAGAGGAATTTTGGTGGTTTTGTAGCTTTTATGGAGCATTTTTAGGGGGGATTTGCGAAGGATTCTTTCTTGGTTTGATTTTGGCTACCTTGGTTCGGATTTTATAGTTATGGGTTTTGATTTCAATTTGTTGTGGTGTGCTGAACTGTTCTCTGCAGTTTCTGGTGCAACATGTGAGTGTTGAACGTGCTCTTGTAATGATTGGAGTTTGTGACCCAATTTCATAAAAATATCACAAATCAAATTTCCTAGTTGTTTTAAGGGGCCAAATGATGTCAAATGTAATCCTGTTCAGATAACATGCAACCGCCAAAATTAGTTATGGCATAATCATGTTCGTTTAAGTAAAGGAAAAACCAAAGTCCTCGAGGTTTTGAATTCTTACTATACACAAGGAATCTGTATCAGGTCATCTCCCACTCAATTAATAATGAGGAAAAAGTCATACTACCTTATGGGTTATTGAAATCCAACACTCCATTCATGCCATCTCTCCCTTGTTTAGAAGACCAGTCAACTCTTTTTTATGTGTATCCCTTGTCGATCAATAAACTTCTAATCTTGTGGGTCAGCTATCTACCCCATATCTTGCATGCTTCAGGAATATTGACATCTATGTACACAGGAAATCTACATGAATGTTGATGTTGCTCAAGCATGTTCACTATTGAGGATGGACATGAAGGCAGGAAGGCTCTTTCTTACAACATACAACAACTAATGAATCATCAATAAATGTACATTAGTTAGTATTCATGTTTTGTTGAGATGCTTAAGGTTTGGAAGGTAATGTGACGGTTGAAACATCATCAAGAATGCATTTGTACATGTAATCGTTTGCTCTTTTCCTACCAGTATCCTTCGTTGCCTATGCCTATGTTTTTGTTCCTTCTAAATTTCCTCTTTTCCTACGGGTGTTCATTTTTGCCCCTCAAAGGCAAATGCTGGTGTTAATATTATTTGTAAAAGTAAAATATTGTAGTAAGTTACACCTACTCTTTATAGAGATTTTACACCTCATATTATTATTATAAAAATACACTTAGAGTTACATTAAATATGTTATAATATAATTTTAGATTATAAATTTATATTGTATTATTAAAAAACTTATATTTTAATTTAAAGTTTGATTTTTAATATTTATTTATTAAATAAGTGAAAGAAAATATATTAATGACTTTAAAAAATTGTTTACAATAATTATATAACAATTTTATAACCTCCATTAATTTGAAAATTTTCATTTAATATACATTTATATTTTAATTAAATATTAATTTGACAAAATACCTAAAAAATAAGAATAAAGTAAAAATATAATCATTTACACCCCTTCCTTTCGACGTTCCTCTTTTCAACACCTCTTTCTCATAATCACATTTGACATGTTGCAGGGAAAACGTCCACTTGCCGCGACTGGCAGACAGAGGGCTCCACGTGTCAAACATATGCCTAAAAAAGGCCATCTACCGTTGTTTGGGGCTCCGGGGGTGACTCCTGGCTCGGATCCGTCGGTTGATAGCACTCAGGCTGGTTCCTCTCATGCACAGGGTAAGAAATCTCGGTATGTCACTAGGGCCGCCCATCGGCTGAGCGAGAAATTCTGTTATCGTCCTGGGGAGACCTGGTTAACTATGGGCTGGGATCTGGGTTTGGAGGAGCTGGTCGACTTCAATGTGACCGCTTTGGTGGGAAAGTTCTCCTATTTCGCCATGGACCGGAAAGATATCGTGGGGTGGGTGACGGAAAATTGGAGGCCTATTGTGGGATATACACCACAGGTATTTTCCCTTTCTAGGGGTTGGTATGGCTTCAAGTTTAACGAGGAAATCCACTGTTCAACCATCTTAAACGGTTTATGGCTGCATGGTGCCGGCAGTCTCATGTTATAAAAATGGCATACCGATTTTGATTCGGATACTACTACAATTCGGCTGCGACATTTATGGGTTCTTATTCCTAGTCTGCCGCTTGCCCTTTGGAATCGTGGGGCGTTTGAAGCTATCGGAAATAGTTTGGGCCGCTTCTTGCATGTGGAGGATGAGCATCTCACTGGTTTTGATCGCCGTATGGGGCGACTATTGGTGGAGGTGGACATTTCACTTGGTCTCATTGATGTACTTCATATAAACTGGAGGGGTCGGCGCCTGGATCTGGTTATTGATTATTGGGGTATACCCTTTCGTTGTTCAAACTGCAAGCAAGTGGGTCACCTCTGGAGACAATGTACAAATCGTTTCTCTTCTGGTCGTCCGGTGGGGGCGGACCCGTTTTGGTCCTCGGATGACGGCAGCGATAAGGATGTGGATACTACCGGCGGTCTTGATGGGTTCTCCAATCGTGTCCCAAATCTGGTTCATTCGGCGACGGGCTTACTGGGTAAGTTGGAATCAAACGACCCATCTCTTTATCATTCATTGAATGAGTTGGATATTCAATTTATTAATGCATTGGAGCTTAATAATGGAAATAATGGAAATTATCACAGTCGCTTTTACCAAAAGTCGTCAAATTCCTCTGATTTTGATAGTGAGCCGGATGCTACACCTGTCGATGTGGTCCCCTCTGCCGATATATCTCTCCCTGTAAATACCACTGCTCCTGGAACCTCATCTGTCGTCCCCATTTGGCCTATTGAGTCGGCGGATAGACACAGTCCCACGGTCATTTTATCCTCGGATGGTGAAGCTGTTATACCTGACCCTGCCCTGGGTGGGGTTGTCTCATTGTGCGAAAATGCGGTGGATCCCCCGTCTGTCAACATACCTTTACAATCTTTTACTCCCAACGCACCGGTGGATCGGGAACGTGTCTTACTCATCCCTTCCTATTCGGAGATGGTTAAAAAGGCGCCTCTCCCTGTCTTTTTGAAAAATAGGGTGGTTGATGAGTGTGGTCTGGGTAATATTTGTGCGGCCGGTTCCATAGGTCCTGGGTCACAGCCTCCTGGTGTAGGGACCACGGTTGGCCATCTTTCGGATACAACAGTGGACACGATTGGAACACAGTGCATTGTGAAGGGGGCTCGACAAGGTGGGCTCGCTACGGACTTCTCTCCTATTAAAACTAGGAGTGCTAGGAAAAATAAATCAGTCGAACCCTTGGGGGTGCTGGATGACAGCACCTTGAATACTACCGTCTCTCCTGATACCAGGGCTCTTAGAGGAATCAAAGCCCTTGCTCGGGGTCGGAAATGATTTTTATCTCCTTAAACATCCGGGGTGTGGGGGGGATTCCCAAACAACTGGCCCTCATAAGAATCCTTCATATTGTGAATCCTGATCTTGTACTACTTCAAGAGACGATGGTCTGTGGTGAAAAGGCTCGTTCTTTTTTCAATAAAATAAAGCCGAGTTGGTGTATGTCTGTTATTGACGCGGTTGGCCTTTCAGGCGGTTTATTGGCTGCTTGGAACCCAGGGGTGCTGAAATTTAAGTCGTTTAATATTTCTCTGGGCATATTGTTGTCTGGAAGGTGCAGGGGTTCGGATAAAGACATAAATATTATAAACTGCTATGGCCCTTATTGCAACAGGGAAAGCTTTTGGAATCAGGCTGTTTCGGAGCATTTACTGGCTCTGGAAAATTTGATAATTGCAGGTGACTTGAATTTTTCTTGGGGGGATGAGGAGATATGGGGACGTGCGGCCAGGAGGGATCCTCTTGGGACTTATTTCAGACACCTGTTCGCCACATATTCACTGATTGATGTGGAGCCTCAACCTATGGCTCCCACCTGGTCTAATGGTCGTCTGGGTGAGAATATGATATCCAAGCGCATTGACCGTTACTTGATTTCTGAGTCACTCTTAAGCACTTTCAAAACATACAGGACATGGATACAGATGACCCATATAAGTGATCATTCCCCTATCATCTTACAATTTGATACTGAACCAAAACATCAGGTTTATCCTTACAAATTCAATTCAGTATGGTTAAAGGAGTTGGATTATGATGTAGGTGTACGTACTCTTTGGGCAAATATTGATGTATCGGGGGAACGATCGGCTATGGACAAGCTTGCTGCCAAACTTTGCTCCCTAAGAGACTTCACTATGAGGTGGGAACAATCCAAAAAAGCTTCGATGACTAATGAACTAAAGGAGCTTGAAGTGGAAATTGCTGATCTCAGGGAGCAATTTTTGAGAATGGGATGTGCTCAAGCTGGTCGTGCACGACTAGCTAAGCTGGAGGAAAGAAAACTCAAAATTCTCATTACCCAGGAAGAATCTTGGCGTTTAAAGAGCCGGGCAATTTGGCTAAAAGCTGGTGATTTAAATACAAGGTTTTTTCATCGGTATGCTGATTCACGAAGGATTCAAAATAATATATGGGATTTAAATGATCATGATGGGAGGAGGATTTATGGGACTGTGGATTTGATGGCCGAGGATTCTCGACACTTTTTTGAGTACTATACTGATCCAAAGGATACATCTCTGAATGAACAGTTTAAGCTTATAAAAGAATACCCCAGGATGTTCACGGATGTGGAAGGGGACAATATTTTCGAGGCTATTACTAGTACTGAAATCCTGGATACCTTACGGGGATTTACCAAGGATAAATCGCCCCTTCCGGATGGCTGGACGGTGGAACTGTTCATACATTTTTTTGATATTATGGGCAAGGACCTTAGGACGGCGGTTGATGAATCCCGGTCTTTGGGGATGGTCTCCGGGTCACTGAATTCTACCTATCTGACACTGATACCTAAAACATCACATCCTGAGAGTTTCAGTGACTACCAGCCTATTGCGTTGTGAAATTTAGTTTACAAGATCATATCTAAGATAATTGCACAACATATCAAACCATTCCTGTCAAGATTCATTTCCATGGAACAATATGGCTTTTTGGACGGGAGGCAGATTCATGATGCGGTTGGCGTGGCTCAGGAGGTCTTCCACAGTATAAACCAGCAGAAGCTGGATGCTCTAGTCCTTCAACTAGACTTGGTAAAAGCTTACGACAGAGTAAATTGGACCTTTCTGAAACTGATTCTTATCCAAATTGGTCTTCCTTGGAAGGTTATGAAGTGGATTATGGCCTGCGTCACCTCTGTTAACTTTTATGTGCTTATAAATGGTCAACCGACTGAATACTTCAAGGCTTCTAGGGGCCTTCGTCAGGGATGCCCTCTCTCCCCCCTGCTTTTTCTGTTGGTCATTGAAGGTCTGAGCCTCTCCATTCATAAATCTAGGAGTGATGGACATATTGTGGGTTTAAAGATCTCCACTGATGTTTCGGTAACACACACTCTCTTTGTGGACGATGTTATGCTTTTCGGTGTGGGTACTTTGGAGGAGTGGGTTCAGTATAAGAAAATACTTGATTTTTTCTGTCTGGTAACTGGCATGCTCATTAGCATGTTAAAATATTTTTTCCTGAAGCACTCTTTTGCGGTGAATGTGGAACGCAGAATCTGGGATTCGTTTCCTTTGGAATTTAAGGATTTATCTGATGGCACTAAATATCTCGGCTTCTTTATCAAACCTGCTAATTACAGGATAAATGATTGGAATTGGCTTATCAAGCGGTTTGATGACCGCATTGGACACTGGAGCATGAAATATCTGTCTCTGGGTGGCCGGCTCACTTTGGCAAAGGCAGTCCTCCAGAATCTGGGCGTCTACTGGTTCTCTCTCAACAAAATTCCGGTGGCAATCATCCGCATTATCTGGGGGAAATTTTTCCGTTTTATATGGTCGGGGGGGGGGGGGCGGTGAACAAGTTTCATTTAATAAACTAGAAATCCCTGGCCAAACCTCACACTCTGGGGGGTTGGAATGTAAAGAAATTGGAACTTTTTGTGATGGGGCTCCATGCAAAGAGTTTGTGGCGTGTTTTATTTATTAACTCCATTTGGGGTTGTACTATCAAGGCGAAATATCTAAAAAAAATCCCTGTTGCTTCCTGGTTTCGGTTGGAGCGACATACCGTGACTGGCGCATCCAATATTTGGAGGGGTCTTATGGGTTCATTTTCTGTTGTTGCAAAATGGCTTACTTGGAAGCCCGGAAATGGTCGAGACATAAGACTCGGCATGGATCCTGTATTGGGGGGATCTCCTGATTATCTTCTCTCCCAGGAACTACGGGCACACCTACGGGCCAGGGGGCTCTTTTGTCTTGCACATGCGGTTTCATTAAATGGCAGGGGATGGATAAATACTCGTCAACTTGGTATTGGGGGTATTATGGGGAAGGAATGGTCAGATTTTATCAGGCATCTCAGTCAAGCAAATATCAGGCTTTGTGACGCTCCGAAAAAGTTGGTGTGGTCTTGGGATACTGCACGAGGCGTGGTCACCTCAAAGCTGGCATATGACTCTTGTTTCGCTGATTGTCAACCTGGGTTGATTTGGTGGCATACAGTGATTTGGAAACTGGCCATTCCCCCGTGGATTCGCTGCTTTGTCTGGCTGGCTCTGGGCAACAATATTCTTACCTGGGATAATCTTTGTCGTCGGGGTTTCTGCGGTCCTGGCCAGTGTCCGTTATGTGCATCCAATGTGGAATCGGTCGATCATCTCTTCACGTCGTGTTTATTCATGATAGAACTTTGGTCATACATTGTTATATCCCTTGGATCACCTGTAGCCTGGCATGCTACGTCCTTGATTGACTCTTTTAGCTGTTGGTTCCGTGATCCTGGTGCTTGTCAGTGGCTGGAACTTCCCTGTTTCATGATGTGGGAGGTGTGGAAGGCAAGAAATCGCTGTGTATTCGAAGGTATTTCTCCTAATCCGCATTGGTTATGTGGGCGGATAATTGCCTATTACAAGGAGTTTTGCTCCATGTCTAGTCTTGTGGGTGGTCGACATGCCTCACCTCCAAGGTGCCCTAGATACCGGTTTTCTCCTCCGATTCTTGTATATCCGTGCGGTTTCTTTGATGGGGCGGCTCTCAGGGGTCGGGGTGACAGTGGTGCGGGTGTGATACTGCATCTGAATAACACTATCTCCTATCGTATTTATTTGAACCTGGGATATGGAACAAACACCCGCAGCGAACTCTGTGCACTTTGGCTACTCTTATACTTTGCTCGTTTCAAACGGGTCTCGTCACTCGTTGCTATGGGTGACTCATCTGCTATTATATCTTGGGCACTGGGGTCGTCTTCTCTCAATGTGATGCTCTTAACACATTGGATGGTAGCTGTTAGAAACTTCATTGATGGTTTTCTGCATATTCACTTTGCTCATGTTTATCATGAGGTCAATTCAGAAGCAGATCTGCTATCCAAGCGGGCTCTGGTTTCAGCGACTGGTATTATTATGTGGGAGGAATGGCATGAAGAATTCCTTTTCTCACAGGGCTCGATTGATCTGCTTTGGTGATTGTTTTTTGATGATGATCTACTTTTCATTTTGATGGCTTATTGGTTATATTTTTGCTCATTTGATCTATGCGGCTTGATATCTTGCAGGTTCTTAGGTACTTCATCCAACTACTTGTTGGATGGTTTGATCTGGTGTGATGTATCGTCTCTATTTACTTATAGTCTTTCGTATATATTGACTTATGTGTCCAGGCCTCTGGCTGTTTTGGACTTTATTTTTGTATTTATGTCTTTAATGATTGTCGGTTATGTTTCTCCGCTACTATATTACTCTTGGAGATGGTTTTTTTTGGTCACCTGTGATATTTTTAGGATTATGTGATGGATAGTAATATGCTGAAGTAGACATCCATTTGATATGGATGGGACATGTCTTGAACTATGTAGATGATATTGCTGCCTTTGTGGATGTTGGAGTGATTTGCTACACACTCATACATGTGGTCATGATGTAATGGTTACATTTACTATTTCGAGTTATTAATCGTAAGCTATATTTTCATATGAAAAAATAATCACATTTGATAAGAATGAAAAAAAACGGATTCCATTCATTTGTAGCTTTAATACTTATTTTTCCGTAATAGCATGCGGTCCACATAATTAAATTACACAGATTAAAACTCTTAATAAAATTTTAATACTACCATATGTAAGAATATGTGTTGAATGATTATTAAAGATTCTTTTTAAGCATACATACTACCCACCCACATCGATGGTTCACAATCATTGATTTTATCATACTTCCCATTTAAAGTAACACCTGGGGGTTAACTTAATTTGCTACCTAGAAGGCACAAGGATTTACATTATTAGTAATTAAACTTTGCGATCTATAGAGGGTCATGTTGTTCTCAGGAGCCGGGCCGATGCATGTCCTCATGATGTTCTTCAGCATAACCCTTTGCTTTGCCAAGGCGTTAAGCACGAGCGTGCCAGGTGGTACCTGCATGTAAGCCAAGCAGGAGTTCGAATCTAATTAGCACCACAATGTATAAATGTCTATGTCCCAAAATCTTGTGACAACATAAATGCCAGAACTTACCAGCGGAGCTTTGGTGAGGTAGCTCAAAATGCTTGGTACCCCGGGTGGAAAGTGTGGAATTTTGCCTTGAAATAATCGCTCCATTGTTAGTTCATTCATGGCAAAAAGTTAATTCATTACTAGTTCACAAACAGTATTTGCAGTACTGTAAATTTGAAGAAGCCGACAAGCAACGAAAGAAGCCTCGAAGAGACACATGGCTTCATGATATCAATCAATGGTGTTCAGGAAGTTCGATGTTGAGGCATCTCCGCATCCATGTCGAATGACCTCAAGTTTGCAGAAGCAACATCCATGACAACCATGGAGCTACGGTCTCCTCTCTCAGTCAGTCAGTCTCGGTAGCAAAAATTTGCACCCTAAAGTCATGCACGGAGTCAACCAAGTAAAAGGCCGTTCGCAATGCAAATTTTCGTGGAAATTTTGTGAAACTGGCATAGATGAACTCGCAGGCCTCAGCAGCTAAGAAGGTTTTTACAAACTCCCCCCCAAGCTTAAATCTCTATTAAGTGCCTCCAAAATCTCATTAACTTTCTAGACAAACCATTGTTATTTTTTATTTTTTTTGGCTTTGGGTTTGGTTTGCTTAAGTTGTTTTGTTTTGAAGTTGTTTTGCTTTCTTTGGAGAGGAACTTGACACATATCACTACTACTCCTTCCAAGGAAATGTGTAAAGCAAGACATTGACATCAAATCACATGCGCATCTTCTTTGGACGTGTGGAACTTTCTTTTCAGAGCAGGAAGCACACATTATATCTACACCCTCTGCTCTCCTGCAATTTCATTGTTGCACATTGTCTTTTCCTTTTATTTCTATCCATCGAACTTCCTGCTGCACATTTATTTTATTTCTATCCATCCATATTCCTTTTTCAATGGCAAATCCTTGTTCCTCCTCCTCAATGGCGGGATCTGCATCGACTTCATAAACCCAGAACTTTCAAGTGTTCATCAACCACCACGGTCTTGATGCCAAGGATACCATCGCCACACCTCTATACCGTAGCCTTACCCAATCTGGATTGTTGGTCTTTCTTGAAAAGCCCGAAATGCAGCTTGGACACGACATCCCTTCCCAAATCATAGCTTCCATTCAAGTCGCGTCTCTTCATGTTGCGATTTTGTCTCCACGTTATGCAGAATCGGAATGGTGCCTCAATGAACTCATCCTGATGATACAGTCGGGGAAGACCATTATCCCTACTTTTTACAACGTCAAGCCTTCAGACCTTCGGTGGACAGGCGAAGAAAAAAATGGACCGTACGCTCGAGCCCTGTATGCACACGAAAAGAAGAAGCGATACAACAGCCAAACAATTTAGCAGTGGAGAACCGCTCTTTCTCATGTGGCAAATATAAGCGGGTTGGAGCTGGAGGCGTTTAATGGGTGAGGATCTGCCATTGTCCAGTTTGTTATTAGTTTTTAATAATTTGATTAATTAGTAGATAATGATAACTCAGGGACTCTGTTCTCGCTATTTATCTGACGCTCTGAATAAAATTGAACAAATATTCAGGGAGGAAGAGGAGCTGCAAAGGCAGGAGGAGCTATTGGGCAAGGTGGTACAAAGTGTGCTGAAAATAGTTCTACCACCGTTGGATGTGGCCAAATATCGACATTCCTGCAGATAAGGTACACGGATTAAAATGATTATCAGTTTGAATTTGTTTGCCTTGAGGCGTGGCGTGGGAGGAGGGGAGATGGGCAGTGGTGAAGGTGAGGAATGGATTGTAGGTGGGCGTGGGAAGGAATGGATGAGTGGCGCAGCAAGGAGGGCAGAGATGTGTGGGTGGGTAGAGATGTGCGGGCATGGAGGAGTGAAACGGAAGAAAGCAGGCGCAAGAAGCCATCCACGTGGCAGGATTCCATTCGCTCTATGAGCGAGGAATCTAGCCTACGTGGAGCTTATGCTTCTCCACTGTGAAAACGCCTACGGCGTAATTAATTTTTTATTTGTTATTATTTATTATTTATATTTATTATCATAAAATTTCTTTTTAATTTTTTAGTTTTGAATGAATTTTATATCTTTTTATAAAATATTAATGTAACTTTTATCTTATAAAATATACATAAAATTAGCACAACTATTTAATTTGTGGAAACCACAAATAAGTTACAAGTTAAATGTCACAAATAAACCACAAGTTTTCCATATAAAATGTTGATTTGAACTTTTAAACAAATGGTGACATACCTATACATTAATCCCAATTATAAAAAACTATAAAACATTTAAGGTACACATAGATTTATATTTAGGGTGGTAAGTGTGGGGTATTTTTGGCCTCAAAGGAATTTTATAAATAAGCTATACATGTTGATTAGGGAGAACAATTAATAACAAAGTTGAGATTCATGTTCCATTATTTGGCATCTCTATTCTTAACTCTCATAAGAAAAAACAACTCTTATCTTTAGAGACTCCTACTTAATTATTGTTGGTGTTTATTATGTGTTAAATAATTCCAATATTTAAATTGTCAACCTGGGAAAGGAGCTTATGAGATGCAATCACCATATGTGCAGGATCGAAGGCTTGAACTATCCTAAGCTAACTAAGGATGCAACTATATGATTTTAAACTACTTGCATGACTTTCATAATTAAATGCAAGAATTTATTCTATCTATAAAAACAAGAAACTGATTAATGAATGAAACAAATAGAAAAATTAATAAAGATATTTAACTAAACTAGATTTGATTTGGAAAGTAGAAAACTTGGTAAAGATATTTATTATAGATGCAAGTAGAAAATTTGATAAAGATATTAATTTATGATCCAAATCTTATATCATGAACATTTTCATTATTTGTAAAAACGAAAACTAGTTCTATGATTAATGAATAAAACTATCAAACTGAAAATAAACTATACTTGAGAAGGAACTAATACATCCTGAAACAGTAACTAATTAACAAATCAGATTTGAAGAACTGAAGTTTGGAAGAAGGTTGGAAGAAAGTTTAAGAAGTAAGAGAAAAGAGGAAATAATGATGAAGTTTGATCAAGAACTCTAAATAACATAAAACAAAAGTTAAATTACATCTAAAACCATTAATTAGAAACAAGAAGAATTATGATTGAGAGGCAGAATAAATTAGATTATGAAGAAGGCCTAAAATAATGCAGAAAGTAAATAGGTTCGAATGACAATCCGAACGCCTGTCTGAATGGCGGTCCGAATGGAGGAAAATGAGTTAAAGTGAGGAAAAGGAAGAATTTGAATGATTTAATGACCAGCTGGTTTTATGCAAATGATCCTACAATGCACAGGAAGCAATAGATGATTATGTAGAAGCTAAACTAATAAGAAGCTATCTATTCTAATCATTACCTAGGTAGAGGAGTTTTATGAGAAGTGGGAAGAAAGTTGGGATGGAAGAAGAGAAAGAGTTAGCCTACAACAGATAGGAAGAGAAACTAATAGAAGAGAAGAGAAGAGAACTAACTAAGGAAGAATTTGGAAGCAATTTTGAACTACAATCATAGAAGGAGAAAACTGAAAAACAACTACAAACTGTTAAACTTTTGGTCGACTATCTGAAAAAAGATTGTGTTAGTAGCATAATATGATTTGCAAGAGAGTGAGAGAAGGACAACTACAAGAAAACATAAATAGTTAGATAACTGAGACATAAACTATCTATTTGCAAAAACGAAATGGTTGTAACAGATATGTGCAAAAACGAAATAACCTAGCTGAAAATACAAAGAAGTAAACTGCTGAATGTACAAAGATGAACCTCTGATTGTTGAGGGGCCCTTCCCAACAACAGGGGTTTGTTTCCTAAGCTACTCAGTCACCAACCATTAACAAAAAAAGGGGACTGATCATCAACAGCTGCAAACGGAAATTCTTATTAAACTAGAGCAGAGTTTACACACTGTTCTTCACTTCCTCTTTCTCAATCTTGGAGGTCTTTATATAGATTTTACAAAGAGAGAGTAGGTTAGGGTCGACCTCTCTAAAAATAACAAGATTTTACAGCTGGAGAAACAACCCATTGAAACAGGAACCGGATCCGAAACGACCAGCCATGTTTTTCCATTTTTCTAGGCAAGTGGGCTTCAAGGAACCACAGATTTCTCTCAAACGACTTGAAATTTTGGCAAAATTCCTTGCTGTGACCTAAATGGGCCTATTGCGCACAAAACCCATGTTCCAGAATTCCCAATTTTTCCTTCGTTTGCCCGCAGATCCAGCCTGAAATTTGATGTCTGTTAAAACACATTTTTAACAAAAAGACGAATGAAGGTCTAAATGACCTGTAACGGAAATGAATTCGGATTTTGAGCGGATTTTCTGCTAAGTTGTTTGTTGACTGATGTGTTGGCTTGATGTGTTCCTGGATTCCTGGATTTTGTTGGTGAATCATGCCTTAATCCATTGAATACATCTTCATCCATTCTTCACATGAGTGTGAGACAAAAGACATTGTACGTTGATATGACATGTATATAATCTTGTATAACAAACAATCAAAGTATTAAATAACTTAAATGAAAACTTAACAATCAACATAGTTTTGAAAAGCCATTAAGATATTTTTAAAAGTGACATATCAACTTTACTTCATTTCAATACTCAATTCAAATGGTCTTTTAATGTTTAAATTCAATGACTTTTCTTTTATATATTCTAATACTTAATTCAAATGGTTTTATTTAAAAATATAAATAAATCCCTCAATAACATTTTAGTATTCGTTTATTTGTTATTTGTTTAAATTTTGAAACAAAAAAGTTTATCATTAACTCACACTTTCATTTTCACTTGCAGGTATGTACAAGACTACCAAGAATCGAAATATCAACCAAACCAATAATCCCAGTAAGAAACATGCCATCAAACCTAGTAAAAGAATTAGAGACTAAAAGAAGGGCTGAATGAAAGATCAAATGAAGCACCGGAAGTTTATCATTTGCACAATATTACGTTTAATACATTAAAAGTAACATATTAGGCTTCATTTACGTTTAAGTGTTTTAATTGATGAAATACAATAAAAGATATCCCTTTTTAAGGATAGTTGTATCAAATTACAGTAATATGTCGGGAAATAAATGTAAATAAAATCATTATAAATGACAATTTCGAAGCTGATTTTTTGGCAAACTAGACAACCTTGTTGGAAAAAGGGCTTTTGGTTAAAAATGGGGGAGCACTCAAGTTTTGTTGGATACTATAGTTTATAACCTCATGGATTCACACCAAATCAACCAACTTAGGGTTAAACCACATTTCAACATGCATGTGATGGAAAACAAGAGTGAAGACAAGTGTACAAGTGAAAGTTATGACAGAGTAGCCTTAACTCTCCCTCATGCCTTTCATTGCCTTCCACACTTGATAGCAGACTCGATGGAACAAAAAGTTATGCTAGCATTAATGTAATCTTGGTGCGTGGGTGGGATAATGGATATGGCAATTGATGAACCTTTATTGAATTTGACATAACTCGGCTCTAATGGTACTATGTGGATTTTGGGAGGGCCTGGTGTTCTCTACAAAGGGATATTGTTGTTCAGGCTCTTCAAAAGTGACCAGAGCGATGGGATATTAGGTAGTGGTAAGCTCTTAGTCCTATGTTCTGGTGTTTTATTCAACATCAAGAATTCATCATAAAGATTGGGATGGGATTTGCATCTTTAGCACAATGAAATCTCTAGGAAAAACCAAAGTCTTTAGTCATGACATTTTGGACATAGGAAGGACTTGGGAAATTGAGGTAAACAAAGCTTTGCTTATTGGGTAGCAAGTTCTTCTGACTTGGAATGGAATCATAGAGGTAGTAATCTTAAGGTTGAAAATATTCTAAGGCAAATGTCCATCCAACTAGAGGGAATGAGGCAATCAATTGAATATTTGAGCATGCGTATGCAAAGGAAAGAAGCAAAAAACGACGACATGGAAACCAAGCTAAGGGACCTAAATTGTAATATCCCCAATTTTGAATTGGCTTGTATTTAACCAAAATGATGTAAATATGCTAGTGTGGATTCCTAGTGCGGAGCTCAAGGCCAAGGCCCAACTAGTGAATAGCTAGGTATGTATAATGTAAATATTGTTATTTGGACCATATGGTTTCCCTACCATGCCAACTCAAAAAATATGTAAATATTATGTGCATAAATAATAAAATGGTCCAAGACTGGTTGTGTAAAGAGCACCAAAGGGGCTATGATTCCACCAAGGGGGAAGAAGAAAGGGGGGGATATGAGAGGCTAATATTATTTCTACCAAGTGAATTAAATAAGCCAATTATCTTCATTTGACTATTTTCCAATGTTGGTGGGGAAAGTCACTTCTTGTAGTTATTGAAGCATGGGGGTTGTGACAATTATGTCAGATGTTAGCAGTCCTATTTCTTCTATGGTGAGAAGCTATTTCAGTTGTCTCTTCACCCTTACCTCATATCCCTTGGAGTCAACACTCATTCTATCATTCTCTCAGGGAGGATTTTACACTACGTAGAGTTTCCATTGTTGTTGGTGACCATTACTAGACTATGTATAACCTAGAAATTCGAATTTAGAGACAGAGCTGCATTTTTGGAAAAAAAATTATATGGTTGTAGGTGAGTAGAGAGGTTGGGAAAGCTAGGAATCCTTACCCATCGATTTTTACTGTTCATAGGTGCTTGAGAAGCCATGCATTGAAGCCACAGGTGGTTCTATAGTAGCACATATCAGATTGGACTTATTCTATGCATACACTGGAAGCACCTAGCAAGATGGATCGCCCAAGAGAACTGTAGTGATCCGGACTTATGAAGGAATGGAATGGATTACAGAAATACACATAAATGCAGAGGTGCAGCAAAAATAAGACTTCATTTCATTAATATCACATAACAGAAATATGCTTACAGACAGAATGGAAAATAAACTAGCTAGAGCGTTGGCAGCTATCTCTGATAAGAGATGTGGCAGCTACCGGCCTCTAAAATCTACCTACAATGGGGCTCCAAGCCTCTCTATTATTGAGAAACAAAAGGAAAACCCTAAAAATCCAAAAACCTAACCCTAGGAGATGAAACCATGCCAAACTATGGGCCCCGTTGGGGTAAATTGGTACATCAATTTCCTAGTGCTGTAAGTTTGGCATATGATCTCTGTTTGACTCAAATGATACCTCGTTGGAAAGATCTATCCGAGGAATACGCTGAAAAAATATCGTTTAGGGCCTCAAAATGGCTCCAGAAGTTTAGAACCCTAAAAACTACTAAAAATAGTAAGTTGTGCTATAATTAAGGAAACTGAAAGAACTCAAAGGACAATGTTGGGGCCCCAAGTGGAATAGGCGGGTGGCCACCAATATCCACCTGAATCACATAGAGTGGTGAAGGGAAATCCCGAGCCTAGAAGGACGTTGTGTGGGGCAGGTATTATGGGAGCCAAGGTTGTTGTGGCTGAGTGTGATCCTTGTAGAGCTATGTTTGAGCATTTGGTTAAGCATAGAGAACAAAATGGGTTGTGGGCTGAGAGAGAGAATCCCGTAGGTGTTTCCTTCGCCCCAGTGGCCTCATAGCCCATCTTGGGGGTGGCCTCTCGGCAGAAAGAGTATATGTTGGACAAAGTTCCTATGGTTGGGTGGAATATCGCTCTTACACATCCAATTGCTTGGATCTTCTTGTTCAAATGATAAGTATTATTTTGCATCCTATGTGCAATGCTTTAGTTTATATGTATGTGATAAGTATGCTTGGAATTGTATGCTATGTGCGTGTAGATCAAGTTCTTTTCCACTGTGTGTTTTTAATTTCGTATTTGAATATGCATTTTGGCTGTTATAAATTCATAATTGTGCTTATGGATGAAACTAGAGGTACTGATTTAGTTAATGTCCCCCTCTGTTGGTCAGACTGAGGGTTGAGACATTACAGAGTGGTATCTCCACTTCAAAGGAAATAATATTCGTATTCATAGCTGAAATTACATGTTTAATGAATAATTTATAAGACATTAAATGATAGAAGAAAGGCTATGAAAATTGTTCTCAAGCTTTAACATATTTGAATATTTATGTATGCAACTGTAGCTAACCATTTTTATTCAGTAACTTATATCTTATGGTTCATTAAAACAAATTTTTACTGTGCAAAACCGTGTTGTGTCCTAGGTCCTTTGTGTCCTAGGTCCTCTTTGTCCCAGGTCCTTCGTATCCCAGGTCCTTTGTGTCGTGGGTCCTCTTTGTCGCAGGTCTTCTAGTCGCAGGTCCTCTGTGTCCCAGGTCTCTTTGTCGTAGGTCTTCTTGTTGCAGGTCCTCTGCGTCCCAGGTCCTCTGCGTCGCAGGTCGTCTTGTCACAGGTCCTCTTTGTCGCAAGTCCTTTGTGTCACATGCCCTTTGTGTCGCAGGTCCTCTTGTCACAGGTCCTCTTTGTCGCAAGTCCTTTGTGTCACATGCCCTTTGTGTCCCAAGTCTCGTGTCACAACTCTTGTGTCCTAGGTCTTGCATCATAGTTCTTGTGTCCCAGGTCTTGTATCATAACTCTTGTGTCCCAGGTCTTGTGTCACGGATCTTGTGTCACAGCTCTTGTGTCTTAGGTCTTGTGTCATAACTCTTGTGTCAAAGGTATTGTGTCATAGTTACCTTGTGTCATAGGTTCTATGTGTTGTGAAGTTTGGTTTGGTCTGGTGTAGTGTGTGTTGGTATGTTGATCTACTCTGCTTCCACAATAATGTTTATTTTGTTATGCATTTATGATAGGAAACTTATATAACCCTTATGAATATAACATTTAATAAAATAAGGAAAAAAAGGGCTTATTACTATTAGTGTGTTTTAAGTGTAGGGTAATGATGTGTACGTTACAGAGTGGTATCAAAGCTTTTGGTTGCAATACCAAAGTTGTATGGGTCGGAAATGCATAGTTACAGGAAAAGTGTAGAATTTGGGCAAATTTGGGAATTTTGAAGGATTGTAACTTTGTGCTCCAAAAATCATAATTGGGCATACTTATAGTCATTGGAAGATTATCCACATAAGAATGAAAATATAATTTTCTTATTTTGAAACATGTTCTAGTTGTTTCAAAAGGAATGTAGAACATAGCCTCTGGGATTGATTGAGCAATAACATTCTTAATGTGGGTGACTTTCAAAGTAACCCAAAACTTTGGGAGAAATTTGTATAATTGTATAAGAGTGTACCAAAGATGAAGTGACTCAAAGAGAGTAAATATTATGACACCCATTCCATGGTAATAATGGTCCCATAATAAAGTGGAGGCACAATTGGGAAAGCAATCATGGTAAAATTGCTCGTTAACTATAAATGTGAAAGAATTGAACCAAGTCTGGTTTAATACTTGGTAACAAGACAATACCATTAATGAGAAGGGATACTTAAATGAGAGTATTATTGTAATTTATGTTAACATGTGGGAAAACATGTTGAATGGATAAGAATACACTCTTGTAGATTGAATTTTATAAACACTCATGATGGAAGAAGGGAACTAAGAAGAAGTGATGGTTCCTTATCTAGGATGCATGAAATGCATTCTCTATGTTCATAATGTGTAATTTGAAGTGCAAGCAAGAGACATGGGATCTATTGCTTATTGGAGATGGATATTGTATAGCATAAGAGAATGTTGAGCAAGGTATGGAATATACCAACAGGTAAAGGATATGCAACTTGTAAAAGTCATAGGTGAATCATCCTTGTGGGCAAGTGATTGCATGCTAAGAGAAGTTTTTGGATATGAACCAACAACTTATGAGTAAGTAATGATAATAGTTAAGAAAAATTGTATTCATCCAGAAGCTATCACTGATAGAATAAAACATTCCAGTATGTGGACCTGTCATGTGGTTCATGATAGTGATAGAGTGGCCATGCAAAGGCTATCAATTAAGGAATGAGGCATTACCATGTGTGAATCAAGTATGTGGTTCATAATTGTGGCAAATATTTCCATGAGAAAGGAAATAAAGTATCATAGTTGAATGAGGTGCAAGGGCATATAATGGACCTCGAAAAGACTCCTTATGGAGTTAGAATTGAATCAATTGCAGTGTCGATAAGTGTTAGGAAGTCCAAGAAAGGTCAAGTTGGACTTTGTCATAATTTCTTAAAGCAATTGGAGCAGTAAGGAAATGTGAGCATATTGAAATAAGAACTATTGTAATGACCAAGGAAATTAAGCTACATAGGGATGATAAGGTGGTTGCAAAAGAAATTGGAGAATAATATCCTTAAGGTAATGTTGATAAAGAGGGAAATTTCTCACCTTAAACTATTTTTGTTTATAGCATAAGAATTGCATGCTTGGAATGATCCACCGAGCAGTTGGCTTTATTGTCAGATGCCAACATCGACAAGTTCAACAACTTCAACATCGACAAGTTCATCAACTTCAACATTGACAAGTTCATCACTTCGACATGCATCGTTGACATCTCTGCAACTGACGGACTACGAAAAATTGTCTATGTCTTCCAATAGACCGTAACGGTTGAACTTCTGTAACCGTTCTAACTTCTCTTGTAACTGAACGTAATGGGTAGACACCCAAGCGTTCTCAGCACTCTATATAAGCATGTAAAATATTGTAATATACAGAGAACAAGTAATAGAGAAGAAGAGATCAGTTCACATTCCTACATATTATCTGTGTATGTTTATGTGTGTAGTGTATTTCTTGCTTTTCTTATTCTTATGCTTCTGCCATAACAATACCGAATCATTCAGTTGAATTGTTGTCCCCGTTGTGCACCTGGGTGCGTACGGATCATTGGTATCAGAGCTTAGCTTTGTTCGTGCTTAAGTTGTGCGTATACACTTCCATTGAAGTTACCTGAATTATTCATGTCCAAATACACTCGCAAACTCGACAATCCAAGCAGACACTACCTTCAAAGATGGAAGAAGAAAAAAACAGTAGACATTCAATTGACGAGACAGAGCAACTCATAGAGCAAGCCATGGCTCGACAACGAACTGAAATGTTCACCCAGTTCAATAAGATTCTCACGTGATTTGCTTCGACATCAGGAAGATTTCTGACAAGATCTAACTCCAACAAAATCAGTTCATTCAAGGTGCAAATGAATTTGGACATACAAAATCTAGAAGGCAAGATTGACGCAGAATCTGTCAATAACTGGGTACAACAATTGGAATCATATTACTCTGTGAATCAGCTCTCAGAAACTGAAAAGATCACCATTGCATCCTTAAAGATGTCAACATCTTTGCACTGTTGGTGGGAGAACCTATCGAAAAAGATGGAGAAAAGTGGAGACCCCATAGAGACATGGGAGAAATTTGTCAAATATGTCTAAAAGGAGTTTTACCCTCCCAAGTACGTTAAACAATAGTGTATGAAGTGGAAACAACTAAGGAAATGGAAAGACCAGTCCGTACAGAGTTACATCGACGAGTTATATCGACTAATGGCTAGAGTTGGCATTCAAGAAGAAGAGAAATTGCTTGTCCTGAAGTACGTTAGTGGATTGTCCCCGTACATTCAACAGGAGATGGAATTTCTGACTTTCAATACGCTCGCGGATGCATTCCACAATGCCAATAAGCTTGAAGCCAAACAGAAAGGAAAAGCACGCTTCGCGACTAAACAACAGGATGACCACCCGACAAGAAGGAACTAACCGACTTCGACAAGTCGAGACCTTCTCAACCAACTCTGACAAAGCAATATCATGGAAAAAAGCATTCTCAGAAAGACAAAAGGGAATGTAGCAAGCAACCTACCGAGAAATGGTGTGATTACCACAATTCATCATGGCATGATACGTCTGAATGCATGTTTGGAAAAAGTGTCGACATCCAAATCATTTGACAAAACTCTGGTAGAAACTGACCCAGAAACAATGAACCTTTTGACATCGACATCGACCACTCCAGTAGCCTCGACTATCATCGACGAGGAGGAACGAGAGCGCCTATTCAATACACATATATGGCTTCAAAACAATCCATTACATATGATTGTGGATAACGATAGCCAGAAGAACTTTGTTTCGGAAGATCTCGTGAATAAATTAGGTATTGTTACCACTCCACATCCTCGGCCTTACAACATCGGTTGGATGAAGGATGGACAAGAACTAAGGATCACCCGACAATGCAAACTCACCTACTTCATTAAGCCTTTTGAAGATGAAGTACTATGCGATGTGGAACCACTCTCCGTAGACAACGCCTTGTTTGGGAAACCTTACCTATGGGATAGACATGGAAGTTATCAATCACGACCTCAGAAGGTGATTGTCAAAATTTGGAACCGATGGTATGGCATACCAAAGCGATGACCTACACCAACGGTTGCAATAATATATGCTATACAAACGAAGAAGCTCATCAACCATGCTTAGAAGTGTGCATTGATTATGATAAAGCCGCAACATTCTGGGAATACTGCAACAACCAGTCGACTCACTGACCAGTGCATCTCTCGATAGAAGCAATAGATCGACAATATTCTTGATGAGTACCAGAACCTATTCCAAGAGCCAGACAAAGTACCTCTACATTGTCAGGTAAAACACTCTATTGAACTTGCTCCTGGTTCTTCATTACCTAACGCATCTGTTTACAGAAGATCCATTCTCGAAAATGAAGAGGTTCATAGACAAATTCAATATTTGATCGACAAAGGTCATATCCAACCTAGCTCCTCTCCTTGTGGAAGTCCATTTGTCCTCGTTCCAAAGAAAGACGGGACTTGGAACATGTGCATCGACTACCTGTCCCTCAACAAAATTCAGGTAAGAATAGGTACCCTCTGCCATGGATAGACGAGCTCATCAATTGTCTGAAAGGTGCTAAATTCTTTACTAAACTCAACCTCAAGTTGGGATAACATCAGATTCCAATCGAGCTCGTTGATGTATGGAAAACTACTTTCAAGACCAAGGAAGGATTGTTTGAATGGTTAGTCATGCATTTTGGCTTAACCAATGCACCTGCAACCTTCATGTGGTATATGGATAACACTCTTCGACCTTTCATTGGAAAATGGGTCATTTTCTACCTTGACGATATATTGATTTTTAGTCGATCATGGGAAGAACATGTCGAACAACTTCGACACTCTCTAGCAACATCGAATCTACTTGAATATGGACAAATGCTCCTTTGCGATGAACAACATCAAATATTTGGGGTTTGTAATTGACTCTGTAGGCATTCACATTGATCCAGACAAAGTACAAATCCTCAAATATTGGCCCATTCCTCAAAGCGTTCATGAACTAAGACATTTTCTCGGTTTGGAGAATTTCTATCGACGATTCATACTCGGCTTCAGTCACATAGCCTGGACTTTAAATCAGTTGACCAAGGGAAATGGGAAAACTGTCTTCAAATGGACATCGACACAACAAGCAGCTTTCGAACAACTCAAACACAAGCTTTGTACCGCACTAGTACTTGTGTTACATGATTTGCATCAACCCTTTGAGATTGAGACAGATGCATCAGGATATGCCTTGAACGCATTGATCACTCAGTCGTACATTGTTAGAAGATATTCGACGTATGAAAAATAACTGTACGCCATTGTGCAAGCTTTTAAGCAATGGAGACATTATATCCTTGGTAAGGAGACGGTCATTCTCACTGACCATAAGCCTTTACAGTTCGCTCCATCCCAATCGAAGTTACAAACAACTCGACAACTCACGTGGATTAATTACCTACAACAATTTCAGTTGGTAATTAAGTATTGGAAAGGTAAAGCCAATGCCGCTTCCGATTGCCTGAGTCGACCACCCATTACTCTCCTTCTTACAGTGATGAGTATGCAGGGTTATGACACCACCACTTGGCCTCAATTGTATCAAGACGACAACAGATTTTCAGCAGTCTATCGACAACTTCAAACCGACAAGTTGTTGACCTCCGACTATTTCCTGAAAGACACCTTGCTATACAAGCTTGGACAACTTCGTGTACCGACAGGTGAGCATCGACAACAACTCATTTGGGACGCACACTACAACAAGACTGTGGGACACTTTGGAGTAGCAAAGACCCTTGCTATTCTCCAAAAGTATTTCTTTTGGTCTTCACTTAAAACTGATGTCAACAAGTACATTTGATCATGCGTGGTTTGTGCCATTGCTAAACCTCCAAATCGACGACAGAGATTGTACACACCTTTTCCAATTCCTAGTCGACCATAGGAATCTATTTCTATGGACTACTTTACGGGATATCCTACTACCAAACATCAGCATGATGCAATCTTAGTAGTAGTCGACAGATTTTCCAAGATGGCCATTCTCATTCCATGCAAGAAGACTACAACAGTGCAACATATCACTTAGCTCTTCTTTGAACATGTCTGGAAACATTACGGGTTATCGAAAACCATTATTTCTGACAGAGATGCCAGATTTGTCAGCATCTTTCAGAAGACTCTCTATCAATAGCTCGACACAAGACTTTCCTTATCGACAACTTTTCATCCTCATACTGATGGATAGACGGAAGTTGTGAATCGCTTGGTAGTACAACTACTTCGCATGTACAACCACAAGCATCGATGGACATGGGATGACAGTCTTCCATATATACATCACAGTTACATCCATGCTCAACACAGCTCTACAAGAAAGAGTCCATTTGAGATCTGTTATGGATTTCAACCCTCGGCGTCTATTGACTTGATTAGTTCCTTGACACAGTCGAACGATACCGACTATAACCGATGAGAAGTTGACAAAGCATTGAATTTTCGAGATCAAATATGCAACATCCAGAGACGAGCATAGGAAATGTTGCAACAAGATAACGCGAAAGCTAAATCCCCAAACAATAAATATTGTATCCCTCATTCATTTCAAATTGGGGATAAGGTCTGGTTGCATCTTAAGAAGGAATGCTTCACTGGTCCATATAAGAAGCTGAAGCCTTTGCGATATGGTCCATACAGTATTCTTGAGTAGATTAGAGAAAATGATTTCCATCTTGACATTCCTTCATGCATGGGTATGCATCCATTATTTAATGTGGATCTACTTCGACCATACCATGCACCACTGTTGGAACAGAACGAATTGCAGACAACAGAACTCGAAGACATCCATCCAGATGTTCAGGAGCCTCTTCCTTGCGACACCATTGTGGGATGAAAAGTACTCCATACAAGGACGAACACAATTCCCTTGTTTCAGGTGGTTAAAGCTGGACAGATCCCAGCACAAGTAAAATGGTACTCTGCTATTGAACTAACGGAAAAGTTTCCTCATCTGTATGAGAAAACAATGGGGACCATTGTTTCATAAGGAAGGAGGTATGATCCACCCAACAGTTTGCATTATTGTCGGATGCCAACATCGACAAGTTCAACAAGTTCAAGATCGACAAGTTCAGAAACTTCAACATCAACAAGTTCAACAACTTCAACTTCGACCAGTCATCGACTTCGACATGCATTGTCAAAATCTCTAGAACTAACAGACTACGACAGATTGTCTCTGTCTTCTAGTCGACCATAATGGTCGAACTTCTGTAACCATTCTAACTTCTCTTGTAACTGAACGTAACGGGTAGACACCCAAGCGTTCTCAACACTCTGTATCAACATGCAAAATATTGTAATATATGGAGAACAAGTAATAGAGAAGAAGAGATCATTTCACATTCCTGCATATTATCTGTGTATGTTTATGTGTGTAGTGTATTTCCTGCTTTGCTTACTCTTAGGCTTTCGCCATAACAGTATCGACTCATTCAGTCAAACTGTTGTCGCTATCGTGTACCTGGGCGCGTATGGATCATGGAAAGTAGCAAGTATAAATGTTATACACATGTATATGTATTAAATTGTTGTTCGGTGAGAAGATCATAGCTAATAATTCCCCGTGTGCTTGGTAGAGAGGCCATGAAATTGGATTAGCTATGATGTGGAAGAGAAATTCCATGCTATGATGATGAATTGGAAAGGGAGAATTCCTTGACTCTTATCTTGTTGTTACATTTATATATTCTAAGTTTTATATACTGAAATTTTGGCATATGAATGTTGTAACTGCAAAGTGATTAGATAGATGAAATACATATGCACAAGTGGGAATATTAAGAGATAATGTATATTGCATGAGAACTTACTTATGCATGCATATGATATTGCATATTGGTAAAGGTAGTGAGGTTTTACATATTCAATGAGCCACTAATGACAATTTTTTGGGTTGATGATTATTGTCTAACTAGAGATGGTTGAAGCATGGTGGAATATGTTGAAGATGCTATTGCATGTGACCAATATCCTTGTGAAGAAATGTTGAGGCAATAAATCTATTATCAAGAGGTTGGTGGAAGGATTGTGTAACCCTTTGTAAGAGACCAACTGATCAAGAAACATCAAAGATGTTAATGACATCCATGTAGGTAATGGTTTATTTATGTTGATTGCATGAGTACTGAAATGGGATTTGGGTAAGAATTCCTTCAGCCATATTTTAATCATCATAAAATGGTATGCATGTAATATTGAAGGAATTTATATGAGTGGCATTCCACTAGGATGGTGAGGAATGAGGTAGTAAGTGTAAGGAACCTTATACCTTGTGACTGTTTAAAAAATAGAATGCATTTCATATGGAAAATAATAATAATAATAACAACAATAATAATAATAGCATGCCTTGTGTGAGACCATGAGGATGTTGGGTAGTGAGCATAGATTGTTGCATAAGTACCCCATGAACTCCCTATTAGTGTTAATCTAGGATGAAATCTCTTTGTCAACATGTAGGGAATAAGTGAGCTCCCAATGTTGTGTTTAGGTGAAGAAGAAAGGCACCAAATAGTTAACCAAGTGATTGGGGAAGATGGTTGGGTATTATGTTGAAGCATTGGCTAGGATGTCCAACATACCATGGTAGGAAACATGTTTAGGAACATAAATGTTTTGGGGAAATATTGGAATGTATCAAGTGCATGAGCATAAGTGAATTATGCACGTTGAATTAATTACTGGGGTGAGGTTCCATGTGCTCCTAAGATACTATTAAGTAGTGAAGGGAGTAGCTTGATAGACGATATGCTGGTGTGAATTTGATAACATGACATTATGGTATTCATGAATCAATGCAAGGGTGCATTGCGTGAATGTGCATTAAAATATTATGAAAATTTTGTTGACTATGCTTACACATGCGTGGGTACATATGTTAAGATGCATTTCGTGAATGCATCATTGTAATATATTGATTTCATTAATAGATTAAATGATCATGATTTTTTTGCAATCTTGATATCATTTCATGAGATGCTATGGATGCATGGGAAATACTTACATGAAGAAGTTAGTCATGTTTGATGGGATATCAAGATGATCTATTGGAAGGATAGAGTTGCATGAAAAGATATGATTGTGTAATCATGAATATTGAAAATTTTACTTGATTGCATAGTTAATGTGATTTTTTTTTGCAATTTTATGGTGATAACAATGCATATAAAGTGAATGCATTTCATTTCCTTTGAGATATTAACAACTAATAGTGTTTGAATTATTGAGTGTTATAATTTTGAGATCACTTTAGTGACTATTGTAAATGCTGGAATGAAAAGATTATTTGCATGAATACTCAAAGTGTTTTGATTGATTGAAAATTTCAGATTACATGTAGAATTTTCTTGGGTATGGCAATGTGGGTAAGTCCATTGTAAAAAATGGAAGCTACCATGTGCAAAAGCCAAACATTATGAGAAGGATCTCATGGTTGCAAAAAAATAAAAAAAATAAAAATCTGGTTTTTGTATGAAACAGATTTGAAATTTTCTAATTTAAATTTATGAGAAGGATCTTATGGTTGATCAAGAATAGATCAACAATATTCTTGATGAGTACCGGAACCTATTCCAAGAGCCAGACGGAGTACCTCTACATTGTCAGGTAAAACACTCTATTGAAATTGCTCCTGGTTCTTGATTACCTAACGCATCTATTTACAGAAGATCCATTCTCGAAAATGAAGAGATTCATAGACAAATTCAAGATTTGATCGACAAAGGTCATATCCGACCCAGCTCCTCTCCTTGTGGAAGTCCATTTTTCCTCGTTCCAAAGAAAGACGGGACTTGAAACATGTGCATCGACTACTTGTCCCTCAACAAAATTTAGGTACGAATAGGTACCCTCTGCCATGGATAGACAAGCTCATCGATTGTCTGAAAGGTGCTAAATTCTTTACTAAACTTGACCTCAAGTTGGGATATCATTAGATTCCAATCGAGCTCGCTGATGTATGGAAAACTACTTTCAAGACGAAGGAAGGATTGTTTGAATGGTTAGTCATGCATTTTGGCTTAACCAATGCACCTGCAACCTTCATGTGGTATATGGATAACACTCTTCGACCTTTCATTGGAAAATGGGTCATTTTCTACCTTGACGATATATTGATTTTTAGTCGATCATGGGAAGAACATGTCGAACAACTTCGACACTCTCTAGCAACATCGAATCTACTTGAATATGGACAAATGCTCCTTTGCGATGAACAACATCAAATATTCGGGGTTTGTAATTGACTCTGTAGGCATTCACGTCGATCCAGACAAAGTACAAATCCTCAAATATTGGCCCATTCCTCAAAGCATTCATGAACTAAGAAGTTTTCTCGGTTTGGAGAATTTCTATCGACGATTCATACTCGGCTTCAGTCACATAGCCTGGACTTTGAATCAGTTGACCAAGGGAGATGGGAAAACTGTCTTCAAATGGACATCGACACAACAAGCAGCTTTCGAACAACTCAAACACAAGCTTTGTATTGCACTACTACTTGTGTTACATGATTTGCATCAACCCTTTGAGATTGAGACAGACACATCGGACTATGCCTTGGGCGCAGTGATCACTCAGTCATTTTTCATTACAAAATTTGTAACGACATTGTTAGAAGATATTCGACGTATGAAAAATAACTATACACCATTGTGCAAGCTCTTAAGCAATGGAGACATTATATCCTTGGTAAGGAGACAGTCATTCTCACTGACCATAAGCCTTTACAGTTCGCTCCATCCCAGTCGAAGTTACAAACAACTCAACAACTCACGTGGATTAATTACCTGCAACAATTTCAGTTGGTAATTAAGTATTGGAAAGGTAAAGCCAATGCCGCTGTCGATTGGCTGAGTTGACCACCCATTACTCTCCTTCTTACAGTGATGAGTATGCAGGGTTATGACACCACCACTTTGCCTCAATTGTATCACGACGACAACAGATTTTCAGTAGTCTATCGACAACTTCAAACCGACAAGTCGTCGACCTCCGACTATTTCCTGAAAGACACCTTGCTATACAAGCTTGGACAACTTTGTGTATCGACAGGTGAGCATCGACAACAACTCATTTGGGACGCACACTACAACAAGACTGCGGGACACTTTGGAGTAGCAAAGACCCTTGCTATTCTCCAAAAGTATTTCTTTTGGTCTTCACTTAAAACTGATGTCAACAAGTACATTTGATCATGCATGGTTTGTGCCATTGCTAAACCTCCAAATCGACGACAGAGATTGTACACACCTTTTCCAATTCCTAGTCGACCATAGGAATCTATTTCTATGGACTACTTTATGGGATATCCTACTACCAAACATCAGCATGATGCAATCTTAGTAGTAGTTGACAGATTTTCCAAGATGGCCATTCTCATTCCATGCAAGAAGACTACAACAGCGCAACAGATCACTCAGCTCTTCTTTGAACATGTTTGGAAACATTATGGGTTGTCGACAACCATTATTTCCGACAGAGATGCTAGATTTGTCAGCATCTTTCAGAAGACTCTCTATCAATAGCTCGACACAAGACTTTCCTTATCGACGACTTTTCATCCTCAGACTGATGGATAGACGGAAGTTGTGAATCACTTGGTAGTACAAATGCTTCACATGTACAACCACAAGCATCGATGGACATGGGATGAAAGTCTTCCATATATACATCATAGTTACAATCGTGCTCAACACAGCTCTACAAGAAAGAGTCCATTTGAGATCTGTTATGGATTTCAACCCTCGGCGCCTATTGACTTGATTAGTTCCTCGACACAGTCGAACTATACTGACAATAACCGATGAGAAGTTGACAAAGCATTGAATTTTCAAGATCAAATATGCAACATCTAGAGACGAGCATAGGAAATGTTGCAACAGGATAATGCGAAAGCTAAATCCCCAAACAATAAGGATTGTATCCCTCATTCATTTCAAATTGGGGATAAGGTCTGGTTACATCTCAAGAAGGAACGCTTCACTGGTCCATATAAGAAGCTGAAGCCTTTGCGATATGGTCCATACAGTATTCTTGAGTAGATTGGAGAAAATGATTTCCATCTTGACATTCCTTCATGCATGGGTATGCATCCATTATTTAATGTGGATCTACTTCGACCATACCATGCACCACTGTTGGAACAGAGCGACTTGCAGACAACAGAACCCAAATACATCCATCCAGATGTTCAGGAGCCTCTTCCTTGCGACACCATTGTGGGATGACGAGCACTCCATACAAGGACGAACATAATTCCCTTGTTTCAGATGGTTAAAGCTGGACAGATCCCAGCAAAAGTAAAATGGTACTCTACTATTGAACTAACTGACAAGTTTCCTCATCTGTATGAGAAAAAAATGGGGACCATTGTTTCATAAGGAAGGAGGTATGATCCACCCAACAGTTGGAATTATTGTCGGATGCCAACATCGACAAGTTCAACAAGTTCAACATCGACAAGTTCAACAAGTTCAACATCGACAAGTTCAGAAACTTCAACATCAACAAGTTCAACAACTTCAACTTCGACCAGTCATCGACTTCGACATGCATTGTTGAAATCTCTACGACTAATGGACTACGAGAGATTGTCTCTATCTTTCAGTCGACCGTAACGGTTGAACTTCTGTAACTGTTCTAACTTCTCTTGTAACTGAACGTAACGGGTAGACACCCAAGCGTTCTCAACACTTTGTATCAGCATGCAAAATATTGTAATATACGGAGAACAAGTAATAGAGAAGAAGAGATCATTTCACATTCCTGCATATTATATGTGTATGTTTATGTGTGTAGTGTATTTCCTGTTTTGCTTACTCTTAGGCTTTCGCCATAACAGTATCGACTCATTTAGTCGAACTGTTGTCGCCGTCGTGTACCTGGGCGTGTATGGATCATGGAAAGTAGCAAGTATAAATGTTATACACATGTATATGTATTAAATTGTTTCTCGGTGAGAAGATCATAGCTAATAATTCCCCGTGTGCTTGGTAGAGAGGCCATGAAATTGGATCAGCTATGACGTGGAAGAGAAATTCCATGCTATGATGATGAATTGGAAAGGGAGAATTCCTTGACTCTTATCTTGTTGTTACATTTATATATTCTAAGTTTTATATATTGAAATTTTGGCATATGAATGCTGTAACTGCAAAGTGATTAGATAGATGAAATACATATGCACAAGTGGGAATATTAAGAGATAATGTATATTGCATGAGAACTTGCTTATGCATGCATATGATATTGCATATTGGTAAAAGTAGTGAGGTTTTACATATTCAATGAGCCACTAATGACAATTTTTTGGGTTGATGATTATTGTCTAACTAGAGATGGTTGAAGCATGGTGGAATATGTTGAAGATGCTATTGCATGTGACCAATATCCTTGTGAAGAAATGTTCAGGCAATAAATCTATTATCAAGAGGTTGGTGGAAGGATTGTGTAACCCTTTGTAAGAGACCAACTGATCAGGAAACATCAAAGATGTTAATGACATCCATGTAGGTAATGGTTTATTTATGTTGATTGCATGAGTACTGAAATGGGATTTGGGTAAGAATCCCTTCAGCCATATTTTAATCATCATAAAATGGCATGCATGTAATATTGAAGGAATTTATATGAATGGCATTCCACTAGGATGGTGAGGAATGGGGTAGTAAGTGTAAGGAACCTTATACCTTGTGACTGTTTAAAAAATAGAATGCATTTCATATGGAAAATAATAATAATAATAATAATAATAGCATGCCTTGTCTGAGACCATGAGGATGTTGGGTAGTGAAGCATATATTGTTGCATAAGTACCTCATGAACTCCCTATTAGTGTTAATCTAGGATGAAACCTCTTTGTCAACATGTAGGGAGTAAGTGAGCTCCCAATGTTGTGTTCAGGGGAAGAAGTAAGGCACCAAATAGTTAACCAAGTGATTGGGGAAGATGGTTGGGTATTATGTTGAAGCATTGGTTAGGATGTCCAACATACCATGGTAGGAAACATGTTTAGTAACATAAATGTTTTGGGGAAATATTGGAATGTATCAAGTGTATGAGCATAAGTGAATTATGCACATTGAATTAATTACTGGGGTGAGGTTCCATGTGCTCCTAAGATACTGTTAAGTAGTGAAGGGAGTAGCTTGATAGATGATATGCCGGTGTGAATTTGATAACATGACATTATGGTATTCATGAATCAATGCAAGGGTGCATTGCGTGAATGTGCATTAAAATATTATGAAAATTTTGTTGACTATGCTTACACATGCGTGGGTACATATGTTAAGATGCATTGCGTGAATGCATCATTGTAATATATTGATTTCAGTAATAGCTTAAATGATCATGAGTTTTTTGCAATCTTGAGATCATTTCATGAGATGCTATGGATGCATGGGAAAGACTTACATGAAGAAGTTAGTCATGTTTGATGGGATATCAAGATGATCTATTGGGAGGATAGAGTCGCATGAAAAGATATGATTGTGTAATCATGAATATTGAAAATTTTACTTGATTGCATAGTTAATGTGATTGTTTCTTGCAATTTTATGGTGATAACAATGCATATAAAGTGAATGCATTTCATTTCCTTTGAGATATTAACAACTAATAGTGTTTGAATTATTGAGTGTTATAATTTTGAGATCACTTTAGTGACTATTGTAAATGTTGGAATGAAAAGATTATTTGCATGAATACTCAAAGTGTTTTGATTGATTGAAAATTTCAGATTACATGTAGAATTTTCTTGGGTATGGCAATGTGGGTAAGTCCATAGTAAAAAATGGAAGCTACCATGTGCAAAAGCCAAACATTATGAGAAGGATCTCATGGTTGCAAAAAAATAAAAAAATAAAAATCTGGTTTTTGTATGAAACAGATTTGAAATTTTATAATTTAAATTTATGAGAAGGATCTTATGGTTGCAAAATCTAATTTTTATAGGGAATAGATTTGTAAATTTCAAATTTAAAATTTTTTGTTAATGATTCTTTGACTTATCTAGAATTGTGTCAAGAGAACATGTTGTAGGTGGATGTACAGGCTATGGAAGAAAGTGTAACGCCATAAGAGACAGAGTAATACCACTTACAAGAGTCAACCAATATGAGAACGGCCTAATGGTTAAATGAATCTAATTTATGTAGGAGACGGAATTGTAAATTCATATTTGAATTTGATTATTAATGTGTTGACTGTTTGGATGGTTGTCGGGAGGACACATTGTGGGAAGACCTTGTGATGTGACCTGCAAGACCCAAACATCATGAGAAGGACCTCATGTTTGAAAATCTAGGTAATAAGTATGCAAAGAAATGCCAAGTGTGGCTTGGGTTTGAGAAACCCTATAAAATTCCTTGAATGCACTTGTCTCTCCGTAGTGTTGTCAAACCTAGTAAGAGCATGGGTACCCAATTGGATTGCATGGGTATTGGTAACCTTTCTACGCTCACACTAAAGAGCACTAAAGGGATGGATATGCCCAAGGAGCTGCGTAGCAGAGAAGGGGTACCATCCTTGTGTTGTGTGAGTGGGTATTGTGGGGCCATACTAGCCTGCAATCAAGTGAGTCACCTATGGAGTTCTTGGAGGGAACCATTGGTTTGCATAGGAGAAGGGGCCATGTAATTGTATTTTCCTAATAAACCCAGCAGAGGTGTTGGCTTGTAAATGGTTGTTGTATGCTTGATAAACCTAGTCGAATAGTTGGCTTAGCATACTGGTTCATGGAATGTCTGATAAACCTAGTTGGCATACTGGCTTGGCATTGCTTATTTGAATGTTGTGGTGCAGCCAGCGTGCTGGCGTAGCATTTGTATTATATGTATGCACGGGTGATCCGAGGCTTGCAAAAACTTGGTTACATTGCGTTGCACACCTTGAAGAGAATTGGAAGGGGTGGTAAACTCGAGGGACTGTATATCAAAGAAGATGTACCATCCTTGTGTGGGGTGGAGCAGGTCTTGTGAGTGCCATAGTTGTTTGAAGTCTATGCATGATACTTGTGGATATAAAGGAACATGTTTATGAAGATAAGTATTTGGTTTATTTTGCATCTTCTTGCTTATTTAATGTGAATATACATGTGTATATGATTTGGCTATGGTTTGAAATCCTTGTTAAGAGAAGAATCCTATGAGAATGGATTTGACATGTGAATTGACTCATTGTTTGAGCATAGGTATTGTTGGATGCCAAAGACCTTGGAAGTGTTCTAAGGTGACACAAAGGAATGATTGGGCATTTCCATCCAAGATAGCTAGTAGCAAGACAATGTGTCCCTGAAGAGAAAATAATTGCAATTGCAGCTGAAAAAAAGGACATGGAACCTTGCTGAAAATAAGAGAACATAGGGGACGGTGTTATTCCAAGGGGAGGGGATTGTAATATGCCTAGTGAATGGTTAGGCATGTATGATGTAAATTTTTTTATTTGGACCATATGGTTGGCTTGTCATGCTAAATCGAAATATATGTAAATGGTTGGCTTGTATGTTACTCTTCATCTTGAATTCGAATTGGGGAGAGAATCATGCCAAATGTAGTGGGGAATCTTGTCATATGGGGGTCCCACAACCTCTTATGTGCCCTCATGATCCAATGCCCACCTTATTTTCTTTTCATTATTATTTATTTGAATCATTTAATATAAATTTGTAATTCTAAGGTCACTTTGTGTCTTGTAGCTCCTTTATCCCAACTTTTAATGCTTTCACCCCCCAACCTAGGGAACTAGTAATTTTCCTCCTTGACAATTCATTTGGATGGGTATATTACAAACTTTGAATTGGGAATTTCTCTTAATGTGACCCACCTTGTACATTTGGATCTAATTTCACATTATTAATAACTTGGACATCATTCTTGGCAATTATTTGACCCTTAGCATCAATTTGACAAACTATCATGAGTATGGCCAAAGGGGCTTAGACCATTGTGACCCAATGCAAATTTTGTGACAGAACAGTGAGATAAATTACATTTAAATAATTAAAAATTAGGCATTTTTGCATGAAGTGACATGTGTCGCAATGAATTATCATATTTAAGGAAGGCTTGAGGAAAGGGAAAGGGACCCTATGGCTGGATGGTTATCATAATGTGTGTGTAAGTCATTGATTTGCTGCTATTGGAGTTTGGCAAGGAATCTTGGTGGGGGGGAATCCCACTTCTAGGTCTCTAGTTTTGGTGTGTGTGAGCTCTACGACCCCGAAGCTCGGGGGTGGCTATGTGACTGAAAGCATAAGCCTACAGCTGGGTGGCAAAGCTAATGGTTGCTTCACCTACGGTTAAACGAGCTTTGCTGGAGGGATCCAATGGGTGAATCAGAAAGCAAAAGAGAAAGCTGGGATCGGTTGACGACGACTACTCCTTTGATAGCGGGATCGATCGACGAATTGTCAGGTTTATGGTTCTTTGGTATTTGCAAAATTTTATTGTTTTTATGTAATTTAGTTTTCTTTCATGGATAAGTTGAATATGCTTTTATATTATGTTGATAAGTCTTATTATTAAGATTTAGGGCTGACCCCACAAATGGGGTCCCTACATTTGGTATCAGAACCGATCGAGCCTTGAGGGCACCGGACTCAAATTTCAAGATCTAAAATGGTAGATAAATTCTGGTTATATGTTATATAGATAGAAAATTATTAAGATTTGCAATGAAAGGTATTATTAACTTTCTGGTTATAATTGAAATAGACAGAAAAATTAAATCAAATTCATAAGGGTAAATAATATCAAAGTTCTGGATGTATTTTATGAGCTGGAAAGAATTTTACCGATCTCTGTTTTACCTGCAAATTTTTATTTACCAATAAGATCTGAAAAGGGATTTATGAAACTCTGTTTTATATTCAAATGGAAATTTATGAATCTCCGTGCATTGCTCGAGCATTGCCACCCCAATTTAATTGTGTAAATTATTTGCAAGAGTATGCATTGAAACACGCGTAAGCGTTTGAGCCTCATGGCTGTCTAGGTAAGATTGCGTAAATCCGCTGGCTTCTAATTATAATCCATACCTTTGAAATCGTTTGGAGTATGTGGTAATACGAAGAACCTGAGAGTCAATTTTGATTGCATAATTTCACTTAGGGACAAAATGAGTACTTGATTTGTTATAAACCATTTTGTAATAGAAAGAATAGTAATACATGGATCCAAGTAATTCTTATGTTGAAAACATAGCGTAGAAACCTTAAAATGGTTTTGAATTATCCATGTGTTGAGAATATAGTGTAACTGACCTTAGAACGAATATAAATATTTATTTCTTGAGAACATAGTGTAAAAGGTTTAGAATAGTGTTTTAATAATTTATATGTTGAGTACATGATGTAAGAGACCTTAACTTAAATAGAAAATGTTTTAAATGCCTTGTTTAAAGTCTAGACAACGAGCATTTTGTTTTTTAATGGGGTAGACTTTTGGTTAAATAAAAGTTTATGTTAGGCTAAAAAAGAAAAAAAGGAGCCTCCTAGTTTTCTAAAGAAAATTAGAAAACATAATTTATTATTTTATACATTAGGAGTAGCTTTGTTGACATCTCATTTGATGGTAATAAAGGGATGAATGACTGAATTTGTGATTGAAAAAAAATGATAATAAGTGAGAATAATGTATTCAAAAATTAAGGATATGGAGAGTTTACATACATGTATTTTCTTTTATTAATGAAAGACATTGTAAAACTGGATATAAGAGTTTTTATTAAAAAGCTGGTCCTCATTACATGTTATTGTATAAATAAATTATGTTTAGCTTTGAAAAGTATTTAACTCATTGGTTGGCTTTTTTTTATCCATATTGTCGTGTCCACATCCCTATGGTCTCATATAGTTTGCTTAGAATGGGAATTCTATATGGTTTGGTATTGTTTGTTTTGTTTGGAGATTAGTATGTTTTCATTCCTAGAAGTTATATGCTTATACAATAAAATGTATGTCCTATACAAAATATATATATATATATATATAATATGGAATTATTACGAGTAGATCTAATATTTATATAATTAAATTTGAGATAAAAAAATATATGTTTAAATGTTGATTGGATTATATTTATATGTATGTTTATAACAATAGTAGATACAATTATTTAGAAGATGTTGTACAATGAAAAAAATATGTATTTAAATATTAGTTTAGATATGTAAAAGTTACATATTTATGTGGTGAAAAGGAAAGGGTTGGAATTAGACATTATATATATATATATTAAAAATATGGAAAGGATATTTATATTTGTTGAAACGAAACAATTAGAAATTGGAAACTCTAAAATTTAGTTGAAATTATAGATATAATTTTTAAATATAAAAGGGTTATATATATGTTTGTGGGAAAGAGAGATTGTTATTATTTGTAATTAGATAAGAGTTATAGAATGGAATAAATTGATATTGGATGATATCATATTCGGTTGTAAAGGAATGTAAGACATAGCTACTATTTTCAAGGTACAAAACAAAATAAAAATGGACATAATTGACGTTTCCTTGCGAAGGGAGAACCTCGTATGTAGCTCATAACATTATGAACATAGTCGTAATGAGAAAACTGATAGATGATCCCAAATGGTCAATTAATGAAGGAAGCAATTTTGGTGATTTTGGTCGTCATGATGCAAAAATGCATATACTTGTCGAGACTTTGATATATGGCCATGAGGGTGAACGGAATCAGAAATTGAGAAATGAGATATCAATGTTACTAGTAGGAAGAGTTAAACCCAATGAAACTAATTTTTTTTTCCCAACATAACAATGTTGTTCAAACGAATGAAAAGCACAACTCGATGTGACCATGACAATGGTAAATGAAGAATTCTTAATTGGGAAGGTCCACCAAAGGAACCAAACAGAGACAATTTTAGTAAAACGAAGCATGGAGACGATCAACACAATGAACTGAATGTAAAGAAGCTAACAATAGGACATGGTCAAACCTTGGCGAAAATACGACTAGCCCAAGATAGAACTCGATGAGGTTGAGAAAGCACACATTGTACGACTTGATGAGTTTGTCGAAGTAATCATATGACAATAGAAAGGACGAAGTACGGACGTGATAAGATCATTGACTTGGACACGACCTTACTGATGGAAAGACTAATAGTTAAAGTTTAATATATTCGACTAAGTTGCTAAGTATTGATGCTTGGAATCATGTCAAATTGAGAACCAACGCTAATAAAAAACATTAGGGATTTGGATGTAGTCTTTTGGGAATTGGATTTTGGAATATTTGGTAATCGCTCTTGATTTGTTAACCTGTGATTATAACTTACTGTCAGTATTTTACCGAATATGACATGACATTTACCTTTTCGTATGGGGGAAAGGATAGCCAACGGATTTGAATTCTTGTTCGAATTGATTATGCAAAGGGATGATTGAGTAACTATGGTATAGCTATTAATGCAATATATCTAGTAAATAAATAGGATACCATGCATCTTCAAGGATGATTGGGAGATATAGGAAATCTAAGTTGGAAATGAAAATTATTGGATTTGCATTACACATAATTACGATTGAGTTTCAGAGGATGTATCGGAACTATGTTGGTTGAAATAGAAAACTAATGAATAGAACCACTTGTGCTTATGACCTTGATTGTTGAGAAAAATAGAAGAGAATGACAAGAAGACGAGAATAGGAAATTAAAGTAAAGCCTAGTATCGAAAGTACAGGAACAAAATTTAACTTCGGGACGAAGTTCTATATAAGAGGGGGGTGTATGTAATGCCCCTAGAATGACTGTGGACTGTAAGGGCACCTGTCGAGAGACCTGACTGAACAAACTTTGATAGAGTGGTCTTTCGAGTCTTGATATGTCTTAATGGTTGAGAAACGCCTGAAGATGTGCATGACAACAACTGATGAATGAATTAATGAATTGAATGGAAATTGTGGAAGTGGATAATTTATCTAAATGAATAAATTTTGCTTAATGATTATCTATTTGATGAAATATGTGAGGTGAGCAAAAGAAATGCATGTTGACGTAATGAGTAACTGATTAACGAAATATTTGATATTCTGAGTAAACTAAAGTTGCTTAACGATTAGCGGGTTATGAAATAGATTGTGATGAATGAGAACGAGACTATTAATATGTGCATTTAAGCGTATGCGTAGCGATAGGTGGAACGGTTCACCGACGGACACACAAAGGAAATAAAGGGGTTGTAGAGTATGAATAAATCACACACGGAAGAACGACAACGGTGTCGACTTCCTATGGCATTCCACGCACGAGTTGAAAAGGAATTGATCCACTTACTCAGGGGAAGCGTGAGGTTGTGCAAAGTGGACCATGACGGATTTGGTCACGTACGAGTTGGGGGGCGCGCAGTAAGAACAGACTTACTCCTCAGCGCCATTAGTCTCCAATAGCATGTA
This sequence comes from Larix kaempferi, assembly GCA_027924585.1. Taxonomy (NCBI): domain Eukaryota; kingdom Viridiplantae; phylum Streptophyta; class Pinopsida; order Pinales; family Pinaceae; genus Larix; species Larix kaempferi. Next base: position 2,715,353 of record BSBM01000451.1, on the reverse strand, counting down.
GACGGAGGATTGAAGGTAACAGATCATAGATCCCTACATGAAGTTCCCGCAAATCAGATGCAACGAAGAGGTATCAATGAAAGGACTCGATGATGTGGTACCTTGTCGATAAACGGAAATGACGGACGAAAGGACACGATGATGTGGTACCTTGTCGATAAACGAAAATGATGGATGAAAGGACCCGACGATGTGGTACCTTATCGATAAATGGAAATGACGAACGAAAAGACCCGACAATGTGGTACCTTGTTGATAAACAAAAATGAAGGATGGATGGACCCAACGATGTGGTACCTAGATACTAGTCGGAAATAATTGATGAACATTATACATAAAAAATTATAAATTGCATTTAGGCCATTTGCACATGAAATGCATTTTTGGTAATTAAAATAATGGAAAATATTATTTTAGGAGCAAATGGAATACTAAGCTTTAGCATTTAGTTAACACTACTTACACCCACAAAAATAGAAATTAGATTGAACATCATGGAGACAAACTTGAGTAAATCTAGGAAATTTGGTACACACTCTCAGAAAACTTGACACATGGATAGGTGAGCTAAATTACATTTAAATAATTAAAAATAAGGCATTTTTGCATGAAGCAACATGTGTCGCAATGAATTTTCCTATTTAAGGAAGGCTTGAGGAAATGGAAAGGGACCCTATGGCTGGATGGTTATCGTAATGTGTGTGTAAGTCATTGATTTGCTACTATTGGAGTTTGGAAAGGGATCTTGGTGGGGGGGAAGCCCACTACTGGGTCTCTAGTTTTGGTGGTGGTGGCTATGCAACTAAAAGCATAAGCCTATGGTTGGGTGGCGAAGCTAACGGTTGCTTCTCCTATGGTTAAAAGAGCTTTGCTGGAGGGATCCAACGGGTGAAGCAGACAACAAAAGAGCAAGCTGGATCGGTTGACGACGACTACTCCTTCGACAGCGGGATTGATCGACGGATTGATAGGTTTATGGTTCTTTGGTATTTGCAAAATTTTATTATTTTTATCTAATATAGTTTTATGTCATGGATAAGTTGAATATGCTTTTATATTATGTTGTTAAGTTTTATTATTAAGATTTAGGGTTGACCCCACAAACGGGGGTCCCTACAAGTAGCTGCCCATCTGGGATAGTTAATTACATTCTTGGGATAGGCCTATGCCTGAGTACGGGTACAAGAATGGTTTATGTTATGCATTGTTGAATTGTTGATATGTAGTGACAATTAGTGTAGTTGCAGAATTATATATTTGAGTGTAATATTAAAGGCGCAAGTAAATTCTAAAGAAGCATTGAATTGCTTGAATTTAGTAAAAATATTTCTTTGCAGAAAATTGAATTGCATACTTGTGATTTGGGTTGAATACTTGAATCCTTATTCACTATGTTGTGTGAGATTATTTATGGGTTGTTAACAATTTCATACTTTTGATAAAAACTGAAAGTAAAAGATAAGAATTTGTTGCCAACTGAGAGAAGTTGTTAGATGATTACAAATTGATTACTGTTGTTATTTAGTAACATTTTTAGTTAGTTGTAACTAGTTATGGGTTGATAGTTGAAGCTATCTGAAGTAATCTGCTCGTATGTATCTAATGCCATTGCCTGCAGATGATACAGAGAATGAAAATACAAAACTAAATTTTTATGCAAAGAAAGAGATTGTGTTCTAATTATAGTTTTCTGGGATCATCTAAGAAGTTATTCATCGTGATTGATTGAAAAATGTGACATGAGTAAAGAAAAAATTTCAAATTTGCTCAAGCCTTGAGGAGAAAGGGAGTATCCCTCACCCTAAACTCAAATTTTAAATATTGAAAATAATTCCATAAGAGAAATATTCATTAAATGTGTTTTTATTTTTGAAATTGTGCTTCAACTATAGTGACCAGCCTACATTGCACACATAAGAAAGGAATGGATGCATTCTTGGTGTTGTGTCGTGTCATGTTTGCTGACATTGACTACATCCAAGGGAATGGATGCATTCCTGGTGTTTCAATGTCAGGGAAATATATTTTACTTATTAATATGGTTTATAGTCCATCATAATATATATGAAAAATGTGTGTGAGTTATATCATGATACTAAAGAGCCTGGTTAGCCAATTGTGTTCATAGGTGTTAAAATATGTAAGTTGGTGCTGCATATTGAAAAAGAGAAGTGAAGAGAGAAAAGGCTAAAGAAGAAAAATATTATGCAAGCCAAGGATGGGTATCCTTTGGTAGTTTGCATTGAAGGTATGTTTTTGTAATTAAAGTATGAAATCCAAGGATGGGTATCCTTTGGTAGGTTGCATTGAAGGTATGTTTCTCTAATTAAATTATGCAATCCAAGGACGGGTATTCTTCGACAGGTTGCATTGAAGGTATGTCTCTCTAATTAAAGTATGCAAGCCAAGGACAGGTATCCTTCGGCAAGTTTCATTGAAGGTATGTTTCTTTAATTAAAGTATGCAAACCAAGGACGGGTTTCCTTTGACAAATTGCATTGAGGATGTGAATTCTCTAAAAGAGAAGAAGACTAACCAAGTTGAACACCTACATTTCAAAGAGAAAGAGACCAAGGACCAGGGAAGCTAAAGTTGTGGATCTCTAGAATGGGACAAGACTAAGAGGGGGAAACTCGTACTCTTTTATTTTTATTTATGTTATTTTCTTTCTAGGAAAATAAAAGTTATTGAAATGCATGCTACAGTTGAAAAGTTGTTGTGTTTATTTTTGTTGAAATAAACAATGAATGTTGAAATTGTTAAATTTATGAAAAATAAATGAAGATGAATGGATTCATTTGTATGCATATATTGATTTAACCATGAAATGCATGAAATCATTCTGAGCAAAAAAATTAAAATAACCAATCTTTCATAAATAGAATGGCCTGATTGTATTACTATACTGGCTTAATGAAATTATGGTAATTGATTGCAGAGGAAAGTATTCATCTGAAAGTTATTGCTGGTATTATAAAGCTAAAGGAGAGTGAAGAAAATCACACAAATTGAAGATAGCAGCTAATCATATTTTTCTCTATGTTTTTCAAGAAATTTTTTGAATCATCTATAGATTCCAAAATTGCTCAAGCAAAGATAGCAAGAATGATGGTAGCTAAAAGAAAGAATTGTTGAGTTGGAAGTTCCAAGCCATTAAGAACAACATGAAGAGGTCTGATTGACTTTATCCAATTCTAAAAGGTCATCTTGAAAGGCATAGTGCAGGAGGAGCACTTTTAGCGTTTTGAAAATTTTGTACATGTGTTTTGGACAAAGGAACACTGAGGACGATGTACATTTTAAGGGGGGGGAATGTAACATCCCCGATATTTAACCCCAGTTTAAAATGTAATTTTGTAAAATACAATGAGTTCCTGTCAGGCATAACTCATGTGTAATACACCAAATAACTCAAATAAATTTGAAAAAAAACATATGTTATTATTTTTATTTTATTTTTATTATTTTGACCAAGTGTGGTCAAAGAAACATGTAAAAGAATTTTTTTTATAATTATTATTATAAACAAGGGAATCCAATCTAAAGGAAGTTGTTGAAAGAGTGCTTGCTGAACCACAAGGAGGAATGACAAGTGTTGAATAAAAATCCCAATTGGCAAGACAGAGTATTAAACAACTTAATAAATGCAAGAGACATCCTCCTTAAAAATCAGGTTGAACTCAAGTTTAAGGAAATGGAGCAGGTCACTCATTAATGACCTAAGTCCTAGGGAAAAAATAATAAAAAGAGAATCCATCGAATGAGCAGGAGGATTCTGGACGAAGAGGGAAAGGAACTATTGAGTTCTAAGTTGAAAGTTGGAAATCAAGTACTGCTCGGTCTTTGTCCTTGTGGTTCAGCAAACAGGATCGGGGGTTTCAGAGCAAGTAAGCTTGGTTGTTCTGGAAGTTTGGTTGGGAGGAACAACGACCTTCAGATTCGATTCAGTTGTTTATAGTGTTCAAATTTTTCTATCCTCTTATGCCGCTACAGATTATTATTTATAGACTTTATAAATTTTAAATGTTCGGTTCACATTGTACTGGTTATATAAATGTTTTTACAATGTTCATAACTGTATATTTCTATTAGTTATATAATGTTCATGTTTGTATAATTTTTATTAATTACATAATATGCAGAATGGTTTTCATTCCAATATATAATTATGTTAGGTTTATTATATGGATTACGCAATGATAGAAATCTTACATTTTAATTGTTATTATGGATCATATGTGTTAGGTTTAATTTATTTTAGTTATAAAAGTCAATACATTTCATATAAATGGATCGATGTTTAAGTTGTTGTAATACCATACAAATATATATAGGTATACAAAATCTATACAAACAAAATGTATTAAAATAATTCAACACGGGTTAGAGGAACAGAGCCGAAAGGCTTGAATGGAATATACTTAGCACTTTTTCATAAGTGGGTCAAAGATAGAATCCGAGAGGCTAAACATTTATGTTTATCTAAACTACATTTTCCACAAACAAGATTTATAGCATTTAAGAAATCATAATGAAAACTAAAACCCTATTTCATACAAATACTAGAAATACAGTAGAATTTAAATATGTAAAAAGAATCCAACTAATAATCATGAAATAACGTCTGTAGTAGCATCAAATGCAGGAAACCAGAGAGTCTATGGAAAGTTCATTACATTCACGAACTAGAAGGGTAAAAACATGTTTCATAACAAAAATGACACGATTGCTTTTTTTTTAAAAACCAAATCTCTTGGTGATATCAATACTAGAAGAAATCTCTAAGAAACAAAAAAAGGATTAGATCCATATTTGGGTCTGAATTTCATTACAGAGTTATATCAATATGAGAAGGCACAAATCCATTACATAGTGTAATTCTTCACCACTGATCCTCGAGGAAAGAGTCTTTTCCTTTTCCATACATGTTGGGTCGGTCAGGGATTCCATTCCATACAAGTCGCAACAGTAGACCATGCCTTTGTTTGGGTTCCCAAAACACAACAGAATAAATAATTAGAAATCGAAATTTACCAAGAGAAAACCCCAAAGAATCTTGTATCAAAACTTAATTCTCGCGGACAAAGAAACTTACCGTCATTTTTAACCCTGGACACGACTGGATCGGTATATTAGATCTTTGCAAAAGCAAACCAACACCAATCAACCGTAAAATGTTGAATGAGAAATCTTAGAGTATTTACTAGTGTATTAACACCACCAACTTTAGGAACCTGTGTAAACAAAGTATATACAATGTTAGCCTTTGTAAGTGAAAAACAAATATTACGAATGCAAGTGTGATTAAAGTGGACTTACTAGAATATTTTTCCTCCTTGCAACTTCCTTTACGTAGAATAGGTTTTCCAAGGTCGTAGCTTCCCCCAACTGCTACAGTTTGAGCATAAATCTTATTTACAACGCAGAGCAAGTCATAACAAAACTTAGTTCTTTAACCTTCTCTCCATTGCTTCTACGCAGAGCACGATTGAGGTTTGTTTTGCATTGTTAGGGTTTGGCATACTCTGTGGTCATACCAGGAGCAAGCCCTTGACAAAATGGGATGCGTAACCATGAAATGGAATTAAACTGTAATCAAGACTGATAGTATCAAATGCAATCCAAAGAGACAATGTATTAATTGATCATAGTTTTCAAGTTGAACCAAATCCCAAAACATCTTAATCCAATGGTCCCAGTTGAGCTCGATGTCCATATGGAAGGATGGCACGACACCAATGAAATCGAGGTCTGGAAAAGAGTTGGTACATCACATGGCCACATTTAAAACCTTGGCCACATGTTATACTATGGTCGCGCTGTCCAATTTCATACATCATGATTAGAACAAGAACCAAGACTTTTGATAATGTAAGATATTTCATACAACCTTAGCCATGCCCTTTGGTGCTACATATCGTAAGTATCCTTTCATTCTTAGGTCGAAACTTTAGAGTTCGATAGGGAAACTTAAACCATAACTTAAGCTTCTACATAGCATAAACCACTTTTGTTTAAAGAGACTAAGGTTAAAACATTAGGTCATTCCTTATACTATAAGAGCACCTAAACGTATCAATACATAGTTATGTTAAGATCCTTAGCATATTAAAAAGAATAGTAATGTATACATACCTTGTTAAGATCTGAATCCCAAGATCGAAAGACTCCATCCATGCGTCTCTAGGCATGCAAACCAGTAAGACTAGAGTTAGTATGTAGTGAGAAGTCTATTTACTACAATTATAATCTCAAGATGTTTTCAATATATTTATTTATGGCGGTGCACATAATTACAGAGATTCTATTATCGTTTCCCATCATTTTTCTAGCCAAGTTCAGACATAGGTTTTAAATAGTTAGTTTGGAAAGAAGGATTTTGGATTCTAAATCATTTTCGGAATTAAGTTACACTTTTGAAAAATAAAAAATAAATGAGTTAGAATTTTTTTTTATAGGTAAAATTTGGGGATGTGACAAATTGGTATCAGAGCATGGTTACAACACTTGGCCTAAAAGAAGGCCCAACACCTATTTAAATATAAACAGAAAACTAACTTATTTTACGGTTTGATTCTTTTGTGTTCATGAAGAGAAAACTAACTTTGATTTTGAAGGAAGAATGGTAGAAGTTGAAATGTCAGCTAAAGAAGAATCCCACCCTAAGGAACAAGAAAATATTAATGATGAAAGTTTATGGATGCATTTGAATGAGAGCATAAATGACAATCCATCTAAACTTTTACAAACAGTAAAGGATTTGAAAGCAGAACTACAAAGTGTTAAAAAAGATAATGAACGCATTTTAAAAGAACAAGAAGAACTAAATAATGTCTTGTTGACGAAAATACATAATCAGGAAGTAGATAAGAATAAAGGACTTGATATAGAAACAACAAGAACTGCATCTTATAAACGCAAAGATAGAAAATTAAAATTTTCAGGTAGTGAAATTGAATCTTGAAGTGGAAAATCAGCTAAACACAGTGAGCAGAATTTTAAGGAATCTAGTGTAAGCAATGATGGTAATAAACAAAGAATAAAATGTAAACCTTATGAAAAAAATTCTTGTGAGTTTAAGAAGAACAAACCTCCTATATTCAATGGTGAGATTGAAACAAGAGAAGAGGCAGAGGCATGGATTTCGGGAATGAAAAAGTATTTTCAAATCTATAATTATTCTGATGAATTTAAAGAAAAAATGGGAATTTAAAATTTAGCTGGAAAGGCTGACATCTGGTGGCAAGATATTAAAAAGGTAAAATACATTATGGAACGATACTTGACATGGCATATTTTTAAGCAACACTTTAAAATAAAATACTTATCAGAGCAATACTATGAAGAAAAGGATAAGGAATTTTATGACTTAAGATTATGAATTATGACTATGAAATAATTGTGCAGTATGTTCCTAAGCTTTTAGAATGTGTACCCTATATTGTTGATGAAAAACAAAAAATACAATGTTTTCTAAGCCGTCTACCAACAATTTATAAAGAAAGAATTTAATATGATAATCCCAAAACATTAGATGAAACTATGAGAAAAGAAAATTTCTGTTATGACCAAAATAAAAACAAAAGAGATAATATACCAAGTTGGAAGAATAAAAGACATGAAAAATTGGAACAAAAAAAGAAAGGTACAAGGTTTAATAAAATTTTTGGAAATAATTATCGGAGTTATCAAGGAAATACTTTCAAGATTAATAGGCAACATAATCCTACAATAATAAAAGGAAAAGAAGTACCTGTTGCTTATAATAAAAATACTGCTCAAAGAGAACCTTTAAAATGTTGGGAATGTGGTGAACCACATTATTTTAAAGATTGTCTATTTAGAACAAATAATTTCAACAACATACACACTATTCAAGAAGATACTACGGTTGGAGATATAGAAAGGAGCATGCCTAGAATTTGCGTAGAATTGGAGAACAAGCAAGCAGATCATCAAACATCTATGGTGGAAATCGAAGGTATGTTAAAAGATAAACCAATCTCTATATTAATTGATCCGGGTACAATTTTAAGTTATGTTTCACCAAGAATTATAGATATGTATAAATTACAGTAGAATAAATTTGAAAAGTATTGGTTAGTTCAACTTGATACAGGCATGAAGCGAAAAGTAACTAGTTTTGTGAAATATTGTGAATTTAATATGAATGGTTTCAAGACGCATGCTAATTTAAATATTATGTCTCTAGGATCTTATGATTTGTTGATAGGAATGGATTGGTTAGAGAAGAATAGAGTAATTTTAAATTTTTATGATAAACATTCTCATGCATAGACAAAGATAGTAACACCATGGGTGCACCATGGTAGTAAGAGGAACTCCAAGGAAGACTACTATTAGAGAAATACCCGCATTAAAAATGAAAAGGTATGTTCGCAAAGGTTGTAAAGTATTTGATGTTTGTATAATTGATGATAGAGACAAAATCAATGAAATTAAAATAGATGATATACCAGTTTTAAAAGATTATAAGGACGTATTTCCGGAAGAAATTCTCGGATTACCTCCAAAACGAGAAATAGATTTTACTATTGACTTAGTGCTGGGGGAAATACCAGCCTCAAAAGCTCCATATCGTGTGAATATCTTGGAACTCAATGAATTAAAACCACAAATACAAGAATTAATAGATAAAAAGCACATCCGGCCAAGTGTTTCTCCATGGGGAGCACCGATACTATTCGTAAAGAAAAAGGATGGTACTTTACGGTTATGTATAGATTATCGACAACTAAATAAAATGACTATTAAAAAAAGATACCCTCTACCTCGTATTGATGATTTATTCGATCAATTACTATGAGCAACGATATTCTCTAAAATAGACTTGAGATATGGATATCAACAAGTACGGGTTAAAGATGAATATATTTTCAAAAAAGCTTTTAGAACCAGATATGGTCATTATGAGTTTGTCGCAATGCCCTTTGGGTTGACAAATGCTACATCTTCTTTTATTTGTTTAATGAACAATATATTGAGTACGTATTTAGATAAAAATTTTGTTGTCTTCATCGACGACATATTAATTTATTCTAAAAATAAACAAGAACATGAAGAACACCTAAAAATAGTTCTACAAGTATTAAGAGAACAAGAATTATTTGCTATGTTTAGAAACTGTGACTTCTTTAAGGACAAAAGACAATATTTAGGACATGTGGTTTCTAAAGAAGGTATATCAATGGATCCTGGCAAGATTAAAGCTATCATGGAATGGCCTATTCCTAAAGACATATATGATATTAGATATTTCATGGGGATTACTGGCCATTATAGAAAATTCATTGAAGGATTGTATAAGATCGCATATCCTATCACCTCATTACAAAAGAAAGGAAAGAAATTTGATTGGAACGAAAAATGTGAAAATAGTTGTAATAAATTAAAATATTTATTAACAACAACCCCTATCCTAAAAATTGTCGATCCTTATAAAGATTTTCCAATATAACTAACAGAAGGTAATTACACTATGTTCGTAGTAACAAGCCTTGGTATTGTGAAACTATAACTGACAGAAGGTAATTACACTATGTTCGTAGTAAAAACATGGATGGCATATTTTCCACTCAAACAATAAAGTATGTATGCTTTGTGGATTTTGTATTAATGCAAAGAGATGTGCACTTCATTGATGTGGAAGTGATGGATATGTGAAACAATGGGAAAATGTCCCTTTTAATCTAAAGGGTAAACATTCAATTTAAACATGGAAAGAGATTCACCTTGAAGAGGCTATGGTTTCACTAAATCATAATTGAGTCTATGATGTTGTTAGGGAAGGTATTTGACTTAATTAATGGGCTTGTTATTATTTAATGGTTTTTTCTGTAGCCTCGTCAACTTAATGTTGAAAATTTCAAACTTGAACAAATGTATAATGATTAATATTTTAAATTGTGGTTCCAAATGATGTATAAGTTGTGATTGGACCATGTGGAAATGAAGAGAATGTGGCCTACTATTTGATACAATGCATGTAAATAAAATGAGAGTTGGTGTGATTGTATCAAGGTGGAGAATACACATACCATATTAGCAACATGGTTGTGATGGGCCACTTTCTTTGAAAAAATGAAAAAAATAGGGTGACGATATTATCCATAGGGATTTCTATGCCTAAATATATATCTTGTCAATAGAGTCATTTGGTGATAAAAACTCATATACAACTCGTAGAAATCAGATTCGAGAGGTGAACCGAGGAGATGGAAGATGGTGGATGTTGACCATAAACATATTATAAAGACTTGCATTTCTATAACATATTATACATGAGTAAACTATATGCCACTTTTGGATTTGACCTAGTTAGTGCACTAACTTGTTCTACAATGGCTTAATGTAATGTTTGATTGCATTGCTTTGCATATTAACTTTATATTTTTGTTTCATTTTTATTATCTAATTGAAAGCATTTAGTTTTTTTGTGTTCCTTTTAAATTTTATTAAATGTGAATGAAAACACATCACAGTGGTATAGTAAGAGTGTAATGACCCCATAACTCATTGGACTAAGTTCAAACCCTGAATATGATACTTGTATTGAGTGCATCAAAACTACTCATTCTTATTAAATAGAAAATGATACAAGTATACATTTACATATGTTCTTTAGTGTCTAGAATGTCCCTTGAATTAACTCTCTATCAACTCTGCAATCATATATCAATATGAACTAGCTAAATCAATCCTCTAGACTACCATCCTATTTAATGCCACCATCTCCCTCATTGAATCTTCACTTTACTCCATGGGATAACCATTTTAATACTCTACAATGTGTTGTTTTCTTGGGTTGTGCACCATAAGGTGATAATGGCATTCCTCTCCTTCTGCCTAACATTTCACCTTCCATGCACATCGCATCAACTTTTATAATGAAACACTCTTCATTCAAGCTTTCTACATTTATATGCTTCTTGTGCATTGCTCTATCATGTTCTCCTCTTATAGGTGCATATACCATATGTTATTAACCTCTTGTGCACTTGAACTCTACATATAAAAGTTCATTCGACACCCATTTCAAATCTTCCTCTACCATATACACTTAGTCATTTCATAGATGCTCCTGCATCAAATTCCATCATTAGAAATTTAAACCTTGCATTCTTAGATCTCATATATGGATATTATTGAACAAACAAAGACTTTTATGCAATTGTATTCGTGATTGATGATTTGGGAAGAGGTTCTAACCTAGGAAAGGCATGTGTGAAACCACTATTTATCTTTTCTAGTTTTGTGTGTGTTGAACCTAGGTTGTGAACTATTTGGTTTTCCTCTTGTACCTAATAGTTATTTCACATAGTAAACTTAACTATGAGACAAAAGGGAATGTATATATGAATTGATTTTCAAACAAAATTACTAGATGAAAATTAGGAGGAAAAACACATGCATGTGTAGCCATGATGGTTTTTTAAACCACTGTTAATAATGATCATTGGATATTTAGAATAATTATTGGAGTTATCTTTAGGACTTTTAATGGGAGATAATGATTTTCCTTAAAATTGTCATTAGCGATTATGAACAAACAGAGACTTTTATGCAAAACAAAATTACTAGATGAAAATTAGGAGGAAAAACACATGCATGTGTAGCCATGATGGAAATTACTAGATGAAAATTAGGAGGAAAAACACATGCATGTGTAGCCATGATGGTTTTTTAAACCACCATTAATAATGATAATTGGATATTTAGAATAATTAGTGGAGTTATCTTTAGGACTTTTAATGGGAGATAATGATTTTCCTTAAAATTGTCATTAGGGATGATGAACAAATAGAGACTTCCATGCACATCGCATCAACTTTTATAATGAAACACTCTTCATTCAAGCTTTCTACATTTATATGCTTCTTGTGCATTGCTATATCATGTTCTCCTCTTATAGGTGCATATACCATATGTTATTAACCTTTTGTGCACTTGAACTCTACATATAAAAGTTCATTCGACACCCATTTCAAATCTTCCTCTACCATATACACTTAGTCATTTCATAGATGCTCCTACATCAAATTCCATCATTAGAAATTTAAACCTTGCATTCTTAGATCTCATATATGGATATTATTGAACAAACAGAGACTTTTATTGGAGTTATCTTTAGGACTTTTAATGGGAGATAATGATTTTCCTTAAAATTGTCATTAGGGATTATGAACAAACAGAGACTTTTATGCAAAACAAAATTACTAGATGAAAATTAGGAGGAAAAACACATGCATGTGTAGCCATGATGGAAATTACTAGATGAAAATTAGGATGAAAAACACATGCATGTGTAGCCATGATGGTTTTTTAAACCACCGTTAATAATGATCATTGGATATTTAGAATAATTATTGGAGTTATCTTTAGGACTTTTAATGGGAGATAATGATTTTCCTTAAAATTGTCATTAGGGATTATGAACAAATAGAGACTTTTATGCAAAACAAAATTACTAGATGAAAACTAGGAGGAAAAACACATGCATGTGTAGCCATGATGGAAATTACTAGATGAAAATTAGGAGGAAAAACACATGCATGTGTAGCCATAATGGTTTTTTAAACCACCGTTAATAATGATCATTGGATATTTAGAATAATTATTGGAGTTATCTTTAGGACTTTTAATGGGAGATAATGATTTTCCTTAAAATTGTCATTAGGGATTATGAACAAACATAGACTTTTATGCAAAACAAAATTACTAGATGAAAATTAGGAGGAAAAACACATGCATGTGTAGCCATGATGGAAATTACTAGATGAAAATTAGGAGGAAAAACACATGCATGTGTATCCATGATGGTTTTTTAAACCACCGTTAATAATGATCATTGGATATTTAGAATAATTATTGGAGTTATCTTTAGGACTTTTAATAGGAGATAATGATTTTCCTTAAAATTATCATTAGGGATTATGAACAAACAGAGACTTTTATGCAAAACAAAATTACTAGATGAAAATTAGGAGGAAAAACACATGCATGTGTAGCCATGATGGAAATTACTAGATGAAAATCAAGAGGAAAAACACATGCATGTGTAGCCATGATGGTTTTTTAAACCACCATTAATAATGATCATTGGATATTTAGAATAATTATTGGAGTTATCTTTAGGACTTTTAATGGGAGATAATGAATTTCCTTAAAATTGTCATTAGGGATTATGAACAAATAGAGACTTCCATGCACATCTCATCAACTTTTATAATGAAACACTCTTCATTCAAGCTTTCTACATTTATATGCTTCTTGTGCATTGCTCTATCATGTTCTCCTCTTATAGGTGCATATACCATATGTTATTAAGCTCTTGTGCACTTGAACTCTACGTATAAAAGTTCATTCGACACCCATTTCAAATCTTCCTCTACCATATACACTTAGTCATTTCATAGATGCTCCTGCATCAAATTCCATCATTAGAAATTTAAACCTTGCATTCTTAGATCTCATATACGGATATTATTGAACAAACAGAGACTTTTATGCAATTGTATTAGTGATTGATGATTTGGGAAGAGGTTCTAACCTAGGAAAGGTATGTGTGAAACCACTATTTATCTGTTCTAGTTTTGTGTGTGTTGAACCTAGGTTGTGAACTATTTGGTTTTACTCTTGTACCTAATAGTCATTTCACATAGTAAACTTAACTATGAGACAAAAGGGAATGTATATGTGAATTGATTTTCAAACAAAATTACTAGATGAAAATTAGGAGGAAAAACACATGCATGTGTAGCCATGATGGTTTTTTAAACCACCGTTAATAATGATCATTGGATATTTAGAATAATTATTGGAGTTATCTTTAGGACTTTTAATGGGAGATAATGATTTTCCTTAAAATTGCCATTAGGGATTATTGAAAAAACAGAGACTTTTATGCAATTGTATTAGTGATTGATGATTGGAAAATTGTAATTATCGTTGAAAAATCAAAGAGCCCATAAATTCAATGATAATGTGAACTTTTAAAACATGAGTAGAGATATATATGTCTTTTAGAATAAGCATGTGATTGATAGGGAGATTTGGATAGTGTGACTTTGATAGTTATATTGTGAGGGTAGCTCTCGTTAGTTTGAGTAATTTGGGTTGAGATCCCATATCACTTAAATTTGAATGGGAAAACTATATGAAAGAGAAACGTGATTAGTTTTTTTAGAACTGATTGACTTTAAATGACATTGAGAGTACATAAATACAAGTAGATATTGACAATATTACTAACTTCTTTAAATAACTCAATGGTAGCACATGAAGAAGTTCGAAATAGATATTGACAATATTACTAACTTCTTTAAATAACTCAATTGTAGTACATAAAGAAGTTCGAAATATGCAATAAGTCATTGACATATTTGGGTATATCTCCTTATTTTTAAGATAAGTGTTCGAGTTTAACAAGAATCACAAATAAATGAAATACCTATATTAAATAATGGACATATTGAATTCATAAAACATTTACTTTTTGCAAATCGTAAACTTTGTAGAGAAAAACGAAAGTGTAAAAACTAATAATATTTTGTATACATTGTGAAGAAAGAAAAATGCTCTTAATAAGAGATAGTTATAATAATATGCAATACAGAGTACACCATTTCCACATATCCAAATTAAGATCGCTCTTATTCTAAATATTAGCCGTGAGTAATTGTTCAATTTTTTTTATGTATGAATTTGTATTGAATAGCTTGAGATGGTTAAGGGTGGATTGCATCATTTTCTCATATTCTACCATGTGGGTATATGCATTAGGGTCATATTTTTTTTTTTTGGTTAAAACACTATCCATGTAAATGATTCCTTGAACTAAATATTATTCGATTAAATACATTTCACCAACCATTGTCATCACTCTTCGATAATATTCATTTTATGTGTCATCAAATATTGACAATCGTGCCCTTTAATTGTATTTATTCTATGGTTGTCATTACTTAGTTTTTAAGAATGGGAAAAGATTTGGCAAGGATGATTATCAATGACAATTACACCATTATAAAAATGTAAAAAAAATTAATATTTTGAGGGAAATGAAAATATAAGATAATGCTCAATATTTACTTAATTTTGTTAATTATATATTTAATTGTTAATTCTTAGATATTGTGATATTACATTTCTATTGTGATATTATAATTATTTTTATTAATTGAATAAAACTTTAATTATAATTGTATGGTGGGCTAGGATATTAATTGTAATTGTAACATTTTTCTCCTACATATATCAAGGAGACGTAGTTTTAGTAATAATATAACTCCATCATGTGCATTTCATACAATATATGAGGTTGTCCTTTGAAAGAGGATTCTTAATCATCTCTTTATTTCATTCTCAAGGCATTGGGTTACTCTTTCTTTTTGTTTTTATGTTATTTTGGGATGTGGTGCATAACATTTGGTATCATAGTCATTTTCACTATAACTTTGTTTTGGGGAAGTTTCATCTAGTTAAATTTGGAGGCACCTCAGGCAACATAGCGAACTACCTCTGATAAAAAATTTAATTTACTAGTTCATTATAAGTTCAGAGTTTTAGTCGACAAAAGTTAGGGTTTTTTATATAGAAACTTGATTTTAGGTGGGTCGACAAGTAATTTTTTTTTTATGTTTTTCTTTAAATAAGTTCTTCAATCCACAATGTATCATACAACTACATATATTACAAATTCTAATATATATACTTAGTGTAATAACACACTTATAACAAGTCCAAATACCATGTCCATTCAAATGTGATTCTCAATTACCTTGACTCTATTATTTATTTAATTGATTGATTATGAACCAATCAGGGATAATTTTAAGGACCCATACTTATTTAAAAGTGTATAAACCTTGGTGAATCTTACCAATTCTCAAAATGTCAACTATAAAATATTTGGTGATATTTTTCTAAAATTATTTCAATTTCGAAGGATTTATATAGTTTATATAATATTTTGGTGATTTTTAGAGTGAAAAAAGTTTACCCCATCAAAATTGGGCGAAATGGGGCTTCAAAAAATGCAAATTGGCGAACCTTTTTTTGGAAAAAAAGCCCATGGGCTAAATTTCGCCCGTAAAATTATCCTTGGAACCAATATACATTTAATTTACTTAATGTAATATAACAAGAGCCACGAGGTGGCAATGTCCCCGCAATTGCTAAAAGCAGTTGCTAACAGCTATTGCTTCAAGACAAAAGCTATAGAAATATAGAAATTGTGGCTGCAACTTCAATAACTCTATGCATGCTCTGTTTTTATCAATACAACAAAGATCCCAAATTAAATAATATTCAAATATAGTAAATATCAAGTATTAGTGTAGAAAGACTCATAGTATCATGAAACGAAACCCTTGGTTATATCATATTATTTATTATGTTTTACTTGTTTCGTTGTATTATGGTCTTGCCTTATGGTTATTTGCTCCCATCGTGGAGCTACAATGTGTTCTTTGTAATATATATAATATTTGTAATATTGTTATATGCATTGTTTATATATTATTGTATGTTCATCACACCGTGAACATAAAACAATTAATGTGAACCAAAATTTGACTAATATTTTATTGAAAAGAAACTTAAGTATTCTCTCACCTGCTATGAAAGTCTCATTCATACTTCCATTCAGTCTATTTAAAGATAAATGATGAAAAAGCTCACAATTGAACATCCCCAACAAATGGGTTGGGGTTCCACTTGCATTCTACCTCCAATAAAAAGTTAAATTGGTCTAATTTATATACTAAGTTTGGCTATGGAACCCTTTCACACCCTAGGCATTAAATGATAAAAAACCTCTTCAAGATTTTTCCACGACACCTTTTATAACATCTCGTTGCACTTTACCTTTAATATCTGCTTCAAAAATTATAACATAATGTTATTTTTTATAGTAAGGAAAAATAAAGTTATAACATTATAAAACTATTTTTAAATTTAAATATAAAAATAAAAACGATATTTTAATTCCCATAAATGGGTTCCACAACACCTTACGTTTAAGGAGGAAAATGATGTTTTATGATTTACAATAGTTCATAACCATGCTCCCAACCTCACTTGGAACATGTACATGAAGATCATTTTAAAGCGGGTACACCAACCATCATATACATTTCCCACTTTATGTAATCACTTCGCGGTTTTAAATCTTTACTTTATGACTTCACATTTCATAACCTCATGTTACATCTAGATCATAGAGAATTATAAGCGTCCCGAGAAGCACTCTGCACGAGAACTCTAATCCAACTCCGATTCAATTAATTACACTTTGCACGAAAACTCTGCTGACGTTTGCCTGCCGCTGAGGCCCGGGCACCAAAATTCGAGGCGAACGTCAGCAAGGAATAGCCAATAAACATTGAAATAAATGATTTAAAAAAATATATATTTAATATGAAAAATTATAACTTTATAATAAACTTAAGAATACATAAATATTTGTGCTATATATTAGGCTATTAATAGGACTCGTTGAAAACTATATAGCCCCCTATAGAAACATAATAACTAAGAAAAACTTAAAAATAATGCATTATATATCATTTTTAAATAGCATACCATCTTCATACTTATCTAAAAAGTATGTGACCAAAACCATATTTATTTACTTTTTAACTTATCATACATAAATCCTTATTATAGAAAACACATCATATATCTAAAGAGCATAATTTATTCACTTATATTACAAGTGGCTATAATTCAAATTATAATAATTTAGGGTCATCACTTAGTAGAAGCATGTCTACTTTCCTAAGTCAAAGACACCTTAAATATTCCTAAGTCAAAGACACCTTAAATATTCCTGCCCATTTTATATTCACACCCCATCATAGATGTAAATTTTGATAAAAAGAATATCAACATTTAAAAAAACACTTTAAATATTCCTACCTATTTTATATTCATAACCAATCATAGATATAAATTTTGATAAAAAGAAAACCAACATTTTAAAAAGACACTTTAAATATTCATCCATATCTTTACATCTATATTCATCCATATCTAGATGTAAATTTTGATAAACAAAATATCAATATTTAAAAGACACTTTAATTATTCCTACTTATTTTATATTCATATTCATATCCAATCATAGATATAAATTTTGATAAAGAGTATCAACATTTTAAAAAGACACTTTAAATATTCCTTTATATCCATACTCAATCATAGATGTAAATATTGATAAAAGAATACCAACATAAGTTAAGGTGAGAGATTATTAAACACACTACCTACGTTATCTATATATGTATATATATACAATATACTATTGTGAACTATTAGTCACTTTTCAACTATGTAGTTTTTTTTTTTAACACAACAGCGATTGATCTTAACTGAACCGATGAGTATTTCGTCGAATTCCATTTTACAATCCTACATCCCCTTTTAACATAATGGGATCATAATATAAATATTCCAGCGCACTAACATGACTCCACTAAACGAGTGATTCTCCAGTCATTCAATAATGAAAATCATTTAACCTTCATCAATACCAATATAAAGATACTTAATGTAACAAACTTCAATTTAACATGATCATACTCTATCCCCTCGGTTTTGGTTTCATCATTGTTTAAAAGTATAACGTCCTCACCCTTGGACCCAATGCAAGGAAGGGAACTCGATGCCATTCTATGAGGCTTTTCATAAAACTCAGCCAACTCATTAGATTCACAACCATAAAATTGATATGTGCAGATGGAAAACAAGCAAACATGCACAGCGGAAATAAACTCATCCACACACATTCTTCATATGCATTCAATCACATCGATAACAGTCATAAAAATATTCATTTGCAGAGGGAAAACACATAGATAGAAAACACTTATCTTTGTTGTGCAATTGACCCAACAACTAGCTATATCGCTGCAACGTTCCTCCCAACCCAGCCTATATTCTTTCAGCACTCAGAGACCACCCCCGAGCTGGGCATGATATTTACAAGGAAAAGGGAACTCTCAAGCTCAGCTTAGCCAAAGCAATGGATACCCATCTCAACCCCAGCATTCTCTTGTACACCAAACTCAAATATGGGATCTGGAACACACTTTCAGCAGTGGGACTTAGGGACTAGATGGACAGGGGTTTTCCCAAAATGTAGGCACACCAAAAACGGATTGTAAGAGGGAAAATCGTCCTTAGAGAAGAAAACGATTTCTCTCACAGATGTACAAGCAACTAGTGGGTCAAAACAGCCTCTATGGTCCCCAAATCGATTTCCCTTTCTTCCCACTGTTATACCACACAAAAACGCCCTTCCCAGCTAGGATAATGAAGGTAAACACAGTAAAACCAATGAGGAAAACGCCTAGGTAGCTCCAAACTCGTGAGAGGTCAAAGTTGGTTGATGGGTAATGGCTTGGGGAGCAATTCATGGCTCTTTTCTTTCCCGAGAAGCCAAACACGAATTTCCATGCAGGGTGGCTTGCCCATACTCGAATTTGGACAGCCATACCTCCCATTCCCCAAGGCATTGACTATCTCCACCAACTTTTGGAAGAAATCAATGATTGGGTACAAAAGTCAACATGGGTAGTTGAGGGTTTGATTGGTTCTCTCATTGACACTTGGCTTGGCTTGATTGGCTCCAAGGGTTTGAATATTTCCCTCCCAATTCCTTGTAACATCATGCCCCTATCTCTTGTTGCATTGCATAGCTAGCTGTGGGCATTTATATTAAAATGTATATTTACAATTCCCATGGTTCACTAGCACATGGGTAGAATAATATGAAATAATTGCCTCTTCTAGATTGAGCATTCACTAGCAGGGCCTTGGCCTTGAGATCCATGCTAGGAATCATACATAATATGCATACATTATTTACATTATGGCCCAAAATATTACAAAGAGTCAAAATGGGGGACATTACAAAAACTAATACTTCAGACATGCAAACGCAAGTTTTGGGCTTCCCTTATAAATATAATATTTAAAACCTTTATCCTTCGGCAATACAAAATAAGGAGACATTTAATTGCAATTTTAGTTTAACACAGCATGAGCTGTCTGCGTGCTGGATCATACTCTAGTTATGATGAAATAAGTGCATAACTGCTCAGATTTAGACTAGGATACCGATACAGAGATCAATGTCAATGATTCAGATTCTACAATGCTGTCATACATGGATAAAATGTTAATGCTCAGATTCTACAACGAACTCACACAGAGATCAAATGATTAAGTCTGGATTGGATTTACAGAGAGGCTTCATGCTATCATCAAACAGAGGTAAAATTGGCACATCTCAGAAATTTACATTTCAACACAGAGATCGATACTTCATTCTTCATTAGCAAAAACAAAACAAAAATGATATATCTCAGAAATTTCATTACGACTCAGAGATTGGGCTTCTTTTTTTTAATGGCAAACATAGGTAAAATTAACACATCTCAGAAATTCACATTTCAACGCAGAGACCGATATTTCAACTTTCGAACAAAGGAAAACAGAGGTTATTTATTACAGCTCAGAAGATAGCAATAGGACACGGAGGTCGATTAGGGAGTGTTCCAATTTCAGATATAAATCAATAATGGGATCAAATTAAATAAAATGTTCAAGCTCAGATTGTGTAAGTGTTATGAGATGGGAGTACATCCAATTCGACCTGTACATTTACATCCCCAGAAATTGAAATAAGAGAGTAATCAGATGGATTCGTAATGGTGTAGATGTGACAACATCAGAGTCTGGTTGGAGTACTCCAGATCTGGATTATGCATGGCATAGATAATATCAAACAGAGATCATAATTCATAATGACAGAGCGGTATCACTCTTTATCCAATTATTTTTGCAGGGAATCGTAATATTAAAACAGAGATCATAAGTCGAACTACCAGAGCGGTATCACTCTTTATCCATTCTTTTTGCAGGGAATCATAATATTAAAACACAGATCATAAGTCGAACTACCAGAATGGATTACACAGAAGAAATTTACAAAAAATCGGTATTATTACCCTGGATCTGATTTTTATGCAGAGTATCAACAAATACTAGAATAGCGATCTGTAATAGCAATGCCAGAATGGATTACACATAAGTAATTTACAAAAACTTGACAATATTACCCTTGGTCTGGTCTTTATGCAGGGTATCTACAAAAATTAGATTAGAGATCTGTAAAAGCAATGCCATAATCAATTTGTCCATGGTAATTAAAAAAAATCAACAGATAGATTCGTTTTTCCATGATGTGAAAATGATAGCAACTAAGATCCAAGTGAAATGCAAAAGATTATGGAAATGGCTCAAGAACAGTAAATTCAATATCGACAGGAATCCCAAATTAATACCACCAATTTCTTATAAAAAACATTAAGTAAAAAGGAGGTCGATTACATGGATCGGACATTCTTAGTTCCGATTCAACCACTAAATACTCAGGAATTAGTTAGTAAGAATTCTTACAACATATCACATAACTTTAAAAAATATATATACTTAAATCATTCGTAAAGGTATTAAATCAGAAACGATTTCAAACTAAATAAATTTCCTGTCAAATAGTATATAACCTGAAATATGTAATATTTACCTTTCACAAACGGTTGCTGATACTGATTGACGTCGAAATCGAAACCAACAATTTCAAATTCCTTTGACCAATCTTCAACGGTTCTCCGCTGGACATCTTGGTTAGCCTCACTACCTTATCGGGAGTACTCTCCTTTCTCCCGAACCCCCGAGCAATTTGGGTTGTAGAGCTCACACACACAAATCTAGAAACTCAGAAATGGATTTCCCCCCACTAGAATTTCTAGCCAAACCCTAATAGTAGCAAGTCACTCACTATTTCACAATTACGATAACCATCCAACAACTGGGTCCTTTACCCATTCCCAAAGTCTTCCTTAAATAGGAAAATCCCTACGACACATGTTGCTTCATGCAAAATACTCAATTTCTTAATATTCAAAAAGTAATTTATCTCACATATCCAAGTGTCAAGTTTTCTAGAAGAATGCACCTACTTTCCTAAATTTACTCAAGTTTGTCTCTAAGATGCTCACTCTAAATTCTATTTTGTAGGTGGATGTGGTGTTAGCTAAAAGCTCAAGCCTAGGATTCCATTTTGCTCATAATATAATTATTTATATATTCTAAATACTAAAAAGTATTTTCATGTGCAAATGCCTAAAATAATTATTTCTATTATTTTTAATACTAAAAAGTATTTTCATGAGCAAGTGTTCTAAATGCAATTTTATATGGTTTTTATGCATAAAGTTTACCAATTAATCTCTTCTAGGGCTTTGGTATCACACCATTGGGCCCATCCATCCTCTATGCTCATCTTTCGACATGGTACCACTCCGTCGGGTCCAATTGTCCGTCCCTTTCTTGGCAAGGTACCACATCATCGGGTCCTTACATCCATCATTTCCGTTTCTCGGCAGGTTACCACATCGTCGAGTCCTTCTGCCGATATCTTTTCATTTGACTTGCGGGAACTTCATGTAGGGATTTATGATCTATTACCTTCAATCCTCCATCTACATGTTATTGGGGACAAATGGCGTTGAGGAGTAAGTTTGTTCTTACTCCACGCCCCTCAACTCGTACGTGACCAACTCCGTCGTGGTCCACATCGCATGACTTCATGCTTCCCATGAGTAAGCGAATCAATGCTTCTCTACTCATGCATGGACTTTCGTCAAAAGCTGACATCGTCGTTAATCTCCCCGTGTGTGATTTATCCGTACTCTACGACCCTTCAATTACCTTGTAAGTCCGTTGGTGAACCGTTTCACCTCTCGCTGCACACATTTCTCAAAAACACATATTAATAGTCATGTCCTCATTCATCAGAATTCAATTCATGAACTCGCTAATCGTTAAGCATTTATAGTTTACACATCACATTATACATTCTTCTAATTAGCAAGGCATTTTGTCAATACGTACTTCTTTTGTTCTCATCACATAATTACTCATACAGCTAATCGTTAAGCATCATCTATATGTGCATATAACACATTTTTCACAAACAAAGCTAATCATTCATCAATATGTAATTATTTGTTTTCATCAACTATCCAATTTCACATACATCATTTATTTCAATAACTCATAATCAATTGTGGTCATGCACATATACTCAATATAAAATCAAAGAGTCGTTTTATTAGTGTTTTATTCAATCGGGTCACTCAACAGGTTCCCTCAAGGTCTACAGTAGTCTAGGGGCATTACATTTTACTAGTCCAAAAACTAGTCCGAAAGAAGTGTTTTATGTAAATCTATTATATCTTAAGCTAGAAAGATCAAATTGAGTTCCACCTATTGCATTAGAAGGTAGACTGGCCATGTTGTTTGTGGTAAAAAAATCAAAATTAGAACAGGAAAATTAGACACGTGTCATGACGTACAAGTTCTCTCTTTTGAAAGTGACAAAAAACAAGTTTTGGGAAAGTTAACATAACTCTCCCTTAGCATACCATAATTTGGTCAAAATTGTGGCATTACAGAAAGGAAATACCAGGATACCATAGGATGAAATTCCATACTCATTGTGGTGTATTTTTCCCTGCAAGTTATAGAAACAAAAAGATAAAATAAATAAACAATTATTAGAAACTTAATATCATAGAGAAGATTAACTGAGCAAGAGAAATTGTAGCAACCCCTTTTTCGGGGTCCTACTTAAAACTATTTTCTAAGGCTTAATAACATAATATAAACCATTAATTTCATAATCAATAATAACATTAAATAAATTCGAGATTTGAACTAACAAGTAAACACATAACACATAACATGTTACGATAGGTTGAATCCACTACTGAAGTAGAGGTCGTTGTCTTCAATCCAATCCAGCTTGTCCAAGTGTTGACTAGCTCTTTGGTTGACATCCACAAGTAAAGGCTCGTTTAACCATAGTTGAAGCAATCGTTAGCTTCGCCACCCAACCATAGGCTTATGCAATCAGTCGCATAGCCACCCTCGAGTCTTCGGGGTCGTAGAGGATACACACTAGAAAGGATTCAGGAGTGAGCTCCCCCTCACCAAAATCCTTAGCCAAAATCACAATAGAAAGCACAATTAGAACTCATTTTCCATTCCGACAGTCATCCAACGTTAGGAAGCCATCCCCTTTCCCTTCCTCACCTCTTACTTAAATAGAAAAATCATTTGTGACACATGTCGACTCATGCAAAAATACTCTAATTTATGCAAAATTATTTAATACAAATATTCACCCATCCACGTGTCACTCTCTCATGAGAGTGCACATACTTCCCACATTTTATTCCTAGATGTCCCCTGATGCTAGGATTCCAAACTCTATTTTAGTGGGTGCAGGTGGAGTTGACTAGTTAATGACTCATAGTCTATCATTTGCTCCATATTTAATTATTCCCAATTATTTAATTACAAATAATCATTTCATGCACAAATAATCTAATGCAATACTATTCATCAAATATATAATTATAAATAAACATTTCATGCACAAATAATCGAATGCAATACTATATGCCAAATACATAATTATAAATAGTCATTTCATGCACAAATAATCTAATGCAATACTATATGCCAAATACATAGGTATTCATTTATCAATTTCCTTTATTCATCTAGGTACCACATCGTTGGGTCCTTCTGACAACACTTTATTTCCTTAATTGTCTAGGTACCACATCATTGGGTCCTATGTGGCTAATTGGGAAGGTGTAGAAGTCTTATACTCTTTTAATAAATATTTAAAATTTTGAATGGGAATAATCCATTACATCATAATTGCATCATTTCATCATGTTCTGTCTTGTCCCCGAATGCAGAGCCATAGCTACGGGAGCAATAATTAGGTGCAGAAATCACAGATGCTGCGGAATTTCGGGATTGCGGGTGGGTTTTTATGTTCGAAGGCTTATATATGTGTTTGCAGTTTTTATTTACCCTCTTCAAAAACAGTTTCATGTGAGGTTTTGTTTTTCTTTTCTATAATCTTCAACAACACTGGCTTTAGTGATGTATGAGAGAGACATGTGTTGCTCAAAATCCAATTCCATTTGAGGGTCTAATTTTGTTTTTATGATTTTCATGGCAACTGGCCTTTGTGATATATATATTTTTATATGTTAGTGGAAGTCATTGTTTGTGGGTTTATAGGGTTTTAGTTTCATGGCATTGTTTCGGTTCAATCATCAGGTGTACCATAAATCACCTTAATCTCATATTTCCTTAATTACATATAATCACTTTGAAAAGTCACTTCAATTTTATATATATCTTCTTTCTTAAATAACCGTAATTCTTTACAAGTTAATATACCCGGAAAATTATACATATATTGATTCCCTTTTTCATCGCCTACCATTCTTGTTAAACATATATATATCAGTTCTCAAATTTATTGGAGTATACAGAGTGCAGAGAACTTCCACTTAATTTCAAAACACATGCAGCGCAAAACTTTAGTCTAAAAAAAATAATAATAAAAATGCAAATCTTACCATTCATCTAAATTATAGATAGGTATAAAATGGGACTCTTAAAATCTTCTTGAAATATTACCATCAAATTTTAAGTTCCAGAAACATACACCATCAATTCCATTATGAGATGGATACAATGAAGATTCTCGCTATCCTTTAACATGGACAATTTTAATCTAAACAATCCATTCTATGTTTTTTTGTTTTTTTTTCAAATATAAACGACCCATTTCCCCTGAAGCCATTTGTCCAGCTTTGATGATTTGAACATCGAGTCACATGCATATTGTAGCATTAAACAACCCTACACGTATTTACATATATGGTCACGGTTTCTTGTTAGTTCAATCCGAGGATAACTTAAAATGCATCCCTAACTAGTTTACCCATATTTACTTATTATTCAAATCCAGATATATAACACATTCATAAACATACAAAATTTAAGCAGAAATATTTCACTACCCTAAGAAAATAAGCTTCTAATTGATTTAACTTATCATTCTGACTCATCCCATTGGTTTTTGACTAATAGTATATATATAAACGAGTTCACATATGTATCGAATTACCACTATCTCTAATTCCATAACTCAAATTTGAGTTCATATAACTCAAATTTTTGTTTTGAAATGTATACTGATTCAAGATAAAAACGAATGGCAATATCGCTACCGCTCATTCTGGCCCAATATTTACTACTTGATTTTTCATATAATAAATCTAGTATCAGTCTGCATTATTTATGATAGATCCAATGAATAGCAACATAGAAGTTATATAGACAATAATTTCTTAATGAACTTCAACCAAACAAATGTAGAAAAGATCTTGTTACCAATGGTAAAGAAAACTTTAGACAGTTCATCTTTTATATTCAAAATTTAAAATTTGTAGAAATTTGAGAGTCTAGTACCTTCAAGGCTCAACCAGCTCTGATACCAAAATGTAGCAACCCATTTTCCGGAGTCCTACTTAAAACTATTTTCTAAGGATTAATAACATAATATAAACCATTTAATTTCATAATCAATAATAAGATTAAATAAATTTGATATTTGAACTAACAAGTAAACACAAAACACAGAACCTGTTACCATAGGTCAAATCCGTTGTTGTTGGAGATGTCATCGTATTCAATCCAATCCAGCTTGTCCAAGTGTTGACTAGGTCTTCGGTTGACATCCACAAGTAAAGGCTCGTTTAACCATAGATGAAGCAATCGTTAGCTTCGCCACCCAACCATAGGCTTATGCAATCAGTCACATAGCCACCCCCGAGCCTTCGGGGTCGTAGAGGATACACACCAGCAAGGATTCAGGAGTGAGATCCCCATCACCAAAATCCTTAGCCAAACTCACAATAGAAAGCACAATCAGAACTCATTCGCCATTCCGACAGCGATACAACATTAGGGAGCCATCCCCTTTCCCTTCCTCATCTCTTGCTTAAATAGCAAAATCCTTTGCGACACATGTCGACTCATGCAAAAATACTCTTTTATGCAAAATTATTTAATACAAATATTCACCCAGCCATGTGTCACTATCTCATAAGAGTGCACATACTTCCCGCATTTTATTCCTAGATGCCCCCTGATGCTAGGATTCCAATCTCTATTTTAGTGGGTGTAGGTGGAGTTGACTAGTTAATGAATCCTAGTCTATCATTTGCTCCATATTTAATTATTCCCAATTATTTAATTACAAATAATCATTTCATGCACAAATAATCTAATGCAATACTATTCGTCAAATATATAATTATAAATAAACATTTCATGCACAAATAATCTAATGCAATACTATATGCCAAATACATAATTATAAAGTCATTTCATGCACAACTAATCTAATGCAATATTAAATGCCAAATACATAGGTATTCATTTATTAATTTCCTCTATTCATCTAGGTACCACATCGTCGGGTCCTTCTGACAACACTTTCTTTCCTTAATTGTCTAGGTACCACATCATTGGGTCCTTTCGACATAATTTCTCATTTTACTATCGTGTTGGGATTTCGTGTAGTGATTTTAGGAACCGTTACCATAAATCATCCGGCTACACTCTATGTGAGACTAATGGCGCTGAGGAGTAAGTTTGTTCTTACTGCATGCCCCTCAACCTCGTATGTGACCAAACCGTTATGGTCTCACCCATATGACTTCATGCCCACCCTAGTAAAGTTGAACGGGATTTCAAATCGTGCGTGGATACTATCGAGATCTGGCACCATCGTCATATCCCATGTGTGTGTTTTTCCCATCCTCTGCATCCCCCTTTTTGTTCTGTCGTGAGTTAGTCAGTAAATCATCTTACCTGTCACTGTACACATACTCAGAGCACACATCAATAGTACTACTAAAAAAATAATCATATCATAATTCATTTAATTCATTTGCTAATCGTTAAGCAAAACATAGATAATTGTCCATTGGATTCACATCATAATCTCCTGCATAATTCCATTTCCATATTTCAGCATAAATACGACATTCATCATCATATTTCACATGTGCTAATCAATAAACAATATTTCATATTAAAATCACAAATATCCATAATCGTCATTAAATCAATCATTCATTAGAAACATATTCATTTATCACATATATTGCTATGTCAACTGTTTATTCTAAATCAACATATAAGTAGTCATTTATCTTGGTTTCTTTAACTGGGTCACTTACAAATAAGTGTCATCAATTAGTCGAGCCAATCAACTGTGTCAAACGCAGGCATTACAGAAATGCATTTGAATTGAATCTTGTATTATGAAAATAAATGATGGAAACAAAGTTCACGCACCTCTTAAGGTCTGGTGCAAGGATAATTTTAGGGGAGAAATTTAGCCCATGGGCTATTTTTCCATGTTTTTTTCCGAAAAAATATTTGCCAATTTGCATTTTTTGAAGCCTCGTTTGGCCCAATTTTGATGGGGTAAACTTTTTTCACTCTAAAAATCGCCAAATTATTATATAAACTATATAAAATCCTTATAAATTGAAATCATTTTTAAAAAATATCGCCAAATATTTTATAGTTGACATTTTAAGAATTGGTAAGATTTGCCAAGGTTTATACACTTTTAAATAAGTATGGGTCCTTAAAATTATCCCTGGTCAGGTGACCTTTCACTTGAGTAGGGCTTAGATACAATAATTCTTGACAAAGCAATTCATAGCCTTCTAGCTCTTTCATTCGAATTTGACGGTAGCTCAATCAAAGGTCAAGTTTAGTGAAATTTTTGGATCCATGAACTCATCTAATAGATCATCAATGAGAGGAATATGAAATTTACCTTTGATGGTTAATTTATTGAGGAGCTCAAAATTGGGACACATGCACCAAGTGCCTTCATTTTTTTTACCATAACAATCGGAGGAATAAGGGCTTGTATTGGGATGAATGATATCGACCTCTAACAATTCCTAAATGATGTTTTTTTTTTCATTCGTTTAGGGAAAAGGGTGGTGATAAGGGTGTACATTGAGAGGTTGATCGTCCAAAATTAAGGGAATACAATGGTGATGTTCCCCACAGGTTGGAGGTAACCCTTTGGTGCCTCACAAACCTATTGATATTGGGAGATAACCTATTACAAGTAAGGGTGAATGTCATATGTGGATGTTTCCATGAATTGGATGGCAATGAACTAACCAATGATACATGAGTGGCTTTTATTCAATAATCTTTCCATATTGTAACCGAGAGTAATCCCTTTGAGATGGTGTGTGTGTCCATCCTAAGCAAAGATGTGAGAGGCAGCCTTGAAATCCATGTTGAAGGGGCCCAACTTCCAGAACCATTCTACCCACAAAACTATATCACAACCACCCATGTCAATAGCGAACATATGTGTTTTGAGATGGTAGTCACCCATTTGGATATTAAATTTTCATAACAACCACCACATTTCATCATAGTCCCACTAGATATCAGAATTTAGAAATTGGATATAAGGTGGATATAGCAACGATTTTCTTTAGCCACTTACCGATGAATCAAATTATGGGTGCTTATATTTTCACTTAATAAAATGACTTTACAATGATGTAGTTGATCAAGTACAATTTCGAAGGTGTGGAAAAACATGATAAATCATGGAGAGAAATTTGGGGTTGATCCTAAGGAACTAGCATATTGGGATCATCTTCCAGGGGTGGCATATGTTGGTGTCCATTTTGTCATTATTTTTTATCATCAAATCTACTCTTAATGACGTTAATTTTACTATTTTTGATATATTAAGTTATTCTTTTAGCCATTCAGGCCATCAAACAGACCAGGTATGCATGTATTCGTTTATCATATAAATTTTGGTCAAATCTTGTTATATTACGCTTTATTAATGATTAAATCAACAATTCTAGCCATGCATGGCATCTAGTTTTGAATTACAGGCTGCGGTTTTTCAAATGACCCTTCATTCAGATTGCGTGTTTATATTGCTTAAGCACAGTCGTGTGCAGCTCATCGTTCAGCCTTGCATTCAGCCCACGAAATCCACGGTTGGTATGTTTCGGGCCATTAAAGACAAGATCGGGCACGTGGGTTCTGTTAGCCACGTGAAGGTGATGGTTAATGAGCCGTTGTTCTGGAAGATTCATCCCTATGACTTCCAATCTCGACAGTGCATCCCATGTCCATGTCAACAGTCCAACACGCCAATTCTACTGCGCATTCAGCCTGGAATCACGCTACCTGTTCACGTCGGTGTTCTGGAAGAAGTCCAGGTCGCACACGTTCAGCCTTCCAGCACAATGACTTGCCACGACAATGCTCCAGCAGCCCTCTCCTATGCTCCCTCAAGCTCTCCAACATGCTACCTCTCTTCCCACGCCAAAGGAAATCGACGCTGTAGCTCCCTCATGAAGGAATCAGCCCAGTGAAGCACTGGAGGATGCTCCCTATGCTGTCATGCACCATTCAAAGCAGCTGGTTATTCATAAACACCTTTGTTATTAGAGAGGTCGACTCTATCGACCCTCTCATCCATTGTAAAATGTATAAATAGACGCCTGTAGACAAAAACAGAGTTAGTCTAGTTAGCTTATAGTTGGAGAAGATCGTCAGATTAGCAGATAGTTCGTAGAATTTGCAAGCAGATAGAAAACAGTTTGTAAGGTTCTTAAGATTAATGGAAATTTCAGTTTGTTGATATTCTGAGTAGCTAAACTAGTTTCGTTTCCATCTCTGATTGCTGGCAATGGCCCCTCATCAAGCGGAGGTTTTGTCTTTATTTTCTGTATTTCCTTTTCTGCAACTAGTTAGTTTATTTTCCTATATATGTAACTAATTCATTTTCTATACGTGATATTTCTTTTTTGTAATTTATATTGTGTTGCTAACATATTTTGTGTTTACAGAATTAGCAAATGGTCAACCAACAATATAGTTTTGATAGTTTAATTCCAGTCTTTTATAATTAGCTAGTTTGTTTTCTACAATTAAATAGAACTTAGTTAGCCTCTGTTTTAAACTCTGTTAATAGTTAGAATTAGTTTAATTAGCTTCTCTTTGTAGCTATAGGTTAATTCTCTTATTTCATCTCAATCTTGGTTTATTATAGAATAGGAATAGTTTATCTCTCTAACCATGATTAGAATAGGTTGCTTTCTATTATCTTAGCTTCTCAACAAGTCTTCTCACTGATTCTTTGCATTGTAGGTTCATCTGCATTCGCCAGCTGATGTCAAGATCATCAAAACTACCTCTTTCCTTAATTTAAATAATTTTTCCTCCATTCGGACTGTCATTCAAACTGTCGTTCGGACTGACATTCGGATCGTCGTTCGGACTTTTACTCTTTCTGCATTGTTTTTATGCTAGTTTGAATTCAGTTTATTAGTTTTCTTTATTGTAATCTTTCTTGCTCTTAATTAGTATTCTTAACCATATTTAGGCCTTTGTTTTACATTCCCGAAATTTTTAATTCAAGTGTTGTTATTATTCTTAGTTTGCTTTAACTGTCTTTTAAATTATGTCTTTCGTATTTAGTTTACTAATATTTACTAATATGTTGTTGTTTCAGAACTTATCAATCTTATTCCTAGTCTAGTTTACTTCATGCTCTTAAGACTTAGTTAGAATAGAGTTAATAGTTCCATTTCTCAAGTATTCTAGTTTTGATAATTTCCTTCATTTCGATTAGGATTAGTTTCTTATTTTGATAAATAATGAAGATGTTCATGGAATAGGATTTGGATGCAGAAATCAATATCTTTATCAAGTTTTCTACTTGCTTCTAAATTAATATCTTTATCAAGTTTTCTACTTGCTTCCAAATCAAGTTCAGAAATAAATATCGTTATCAAGTTTTCTACTTGCTTCTAGTTCCCATTAGTTTTATATTATTATTCTGCTCATGGATAATAGATAGATCGGAATGTTTAAAGTTAACCCTAATTTGTCTTTTTGTAGTTTACATCTTTTCATTGAAGTTAGATTAGATTTACTTCCGTTTGGTTTTGCTATTACATTTGAAAGTCATTACGATATATTCACTCTAGTTCCTGTTACATGGGAATAGATGTTTCTCTTGAATTAGTTGTTGAAATTATTTAAATAGTTTGTAATTTGCTTTGATTATCATAGCCTTCTAATTTATCATTAAATTAATCCATTTTATAGATAGGTCTCTAATTTATTTTCAATTGTTCTTCTAATTCTTAGATTATAATCTGAAATTGTATAGTTTCCATTTTTCATAGTTCATAGTTTGTTTTTTCAATCAGTTTCCATTGTTCAATTATAAAATAGAGTAGTATGATTTGATACTATTCTAGTTTATCTGTTTAACTAAGTTTGATTTAATTCCTTTTACTATTTCTGAAGTTTGACTCGGTTTTTCATTTTGAAAGATATTTCGATCTTTTCTTTATTAAATATTTTTAAGGTCTGACAAGCCGAAAATCTTAGGTGCCATTCTACCTTAGCATATACTTTTCCTCAACTCTAAGATTACCAACCCCAGTCGATAATTAAATATTAGGTGTTTTCTTTGAGATAGCTCACACACCCAACATTTTCACGTCGTTGCCGGGGAGTTGTAGAAGATAGGTAGAATTCAGTCATAGATAAGTTGAACTCTCTTTTTGAAATGTAGTTATATTCTTTTGAAAATAGGCTGGTGGCGGATGAGTGGTAAGACGGGAGGTAAGAACCTGCGCATCTATTATAACAGGAATCCCCAAAACCCAACAGTAGTAGTTATGCAGTTAGAATATGTTTCAGTTATAATTTGTTTACATGAATAGGTCTAGAGATTCACAAGGTAGATTTATTAAAACCAACTCTCTTACTAAAATCCCTACTGTAATGTACCCACCCGCGGACCCAATTCCGGGAAGGGAACATGATGCCATTCTCTGGGCTTTCACATAATCTCATCCAAATTCATTAGGATCATATGAATAGAAACAAGAGTGTGTAGATGAAAATCAAGCAAGTATGCACAGCGGAATTAAAAACAACATCCACACACAATTCATGTTCATACAACATATCAAAATAATCATTAAATTAAACATTGTAGAAGTAAATACACATCAAATACTTATCTTCATTTCGCAATTGTCCCAAGAAACTATCAATGTCGCTGCAACGTTCCACCCAACCATAGGCCAATTGTGTTCATCAATCTCTCAACACAACTGCCACCCCCGAGCTGGGCATGATTCTTACAAGGAAAAGGGGACATTCAAGCTCACACATAGCCAATTAATCATTTCATTTGAGCCAAGCCAGTCCACAGCTGGGTTTATCGGGCTAAATCTGAACCCTGGATGCTTGCACTCAAGCTCAAGCCAAACCAATGGATACCCATACCCATACCCCAGCTTACTCTTTACACACACAACAAAAAACAGTCATTGGGCATGGATATACATGTGGGGTTTACAAACAGGATGGCCATGGGATTTCCCCGAATCGTTTCCATCCAAAATGAATTATGGGATGGGGAAAAACATTCACAGGGAGGAAAACGATTTCTCCCCAACTATCTAAGCATTCAGCAGCCAGAACGGTCTCTATGGAGATCCCATCCGATTCTCCTTCTTCCCCACTGGTATACAACACAAAAACGCCCTTCTCTCACCTGCGGATGAAGGAAAACACATAAATTACATGGAGAAAATGCCCAGGTAGCTTCAAACTCGTGAGGGAGGAAAACTGGTTGATGGATAATGGCTTGGGGAGCAATTCATGGCTCTTTTCTTTCCCAAGAAGCAAAAATGCGATTTTCCATGCAGGGTCGCTTGCCCATACCCGAATTTTGGACAGCCATACCTCTCATTCCCCAAGGCATTAACTACCTCAACCAACTCTTGGGAGAAATCAATGATTGGGTACAAAATTCAACATGGGTAGTTGAGGCTTTGATGGGTTCTCTCATTAACACTTGGCTTGACTTGGTTGGCTCAAGGGTTTGAATGTTTTTCCTCCCAATTCCTTGAAAAATCATGCCCCCATCTCTTGTTGCATTGCATAGCTAGTTGTGGGTATTTTATTAAAATGCATATTTACATGATGTTGAAATTCCAATGTGCCTTGCTAGCACGCAAACCATATGCATCAATAAATCAATGGCAGGGGCCTTGGCCTTGATCTCCTCAGCATGATTCTATAACAATATTACACCATTTACATTTGAATGTAATGGGGTCAAGGTGGGGACATTACACCTACTAGAATTACTACTAACCTATATGGGGGGCATACCACCCCAACTACTAACTCAACAGAAAGGTATTGGAAGACACCTAAAGGGGATAGTCCTACTTGGAAAGAAAATAAAATCCTTTCTGGAGATCAATTAGGGAAAAACATAGGGACATCAGAACAGTCTGTTCATAAAGAAATTCCACTAGAGGAACCTCGAGCTCATATTGAGACTAAACTTAGATAGGAGGAAACTCAAAAGGATAAAACTTCAGGACCTCTTAACTCTCCATTAGTTCAACTTAAAGACACTACCTTTTCAATAGTAGGTGGTCCAGACTTAGCAGATTTTATCGATCCCTCACAAGTAGACGCTCTTTTTGAGAGTTCTGTGAACATAGTTATTTCGCAGATTGATACAACAACAGTAGGACCTCCAAATCTAGATTCCCACGCAGTTGGTAATTCTCCTCCTAAAAAGAAGAATCCGCGTCCTAAAATAGAATGTTGGGACATCCCATATTCACCAAGAAAGGAGCCACCTAGATTTTCTCTCTTTGGCAATAGAATCTTCATGGGGGATGAAAATGAAGATCATGTCTGACAAGATGTTACTATGAAAAACATCCCTCCCTCCTCACTACCAACCTTTTATGGGAAGAGTAGAGAGGATCTAGACACATTTTTATTCGATTTTGACATTTTGTGTAGGAGTTATAATTACCTACAAGATGGCCAAAAGCTAAAACTCTTTCCTGCCACATTAAAAGATTCTTCTCTTCGATGGTTCATGGGATTAGGATAATCTTGTATTAGAACTTGGGAAGACATGAAGAATGCATTTCTTTGAAAATATCAGGATTACTGTAGAACTAAGGACTCTCGCAATGATATTTTTAAGATTCAACAACTCGAAGACGAGAGCTTAGAAGACTATCTTGAGAGATTTAACTATGTGTTACACAAATCCAAGTATAATGATCTTCAAGAAGATGCAGTAAGAACACTCTTCCTCAAGGGAATCTCAGAAGAATTCTTAGATAACCATAATCTCATGGTAGCAGGAGACATTTCTCATAAGTCTTTTATAGAGATTTGTGACCTATGTAGGAATTACTCTAGGAGAAGAGGGAAAGGTGGAAGACACTTTCGAGAATCTTATGCTAGGAATACCAAAGGAAATACATCCAGTCCTGGTGGAGTTACAAGGGTAGAGTTGGGAAACCTATTGGAAAATTTCAAAATAGATATCTTACTGGCCATGGGTTATCAAATAGATGCACTACAAGCTAAAAAGAGACAAGATCAAGAGCATGCAGCAATGAGTGTTTTTTGTCCTAGGTTTAGAACTAAACATCCTCAACGAGAATGTCCATTAAATAATGTTTCAATCTATCACCTATGTACAGAAGAACATCCAACCAATGATTGTCCATCCTTTCCTGGATTACAAGCTGTATACAAGAGTGGAAATTTTGGTGAAATACCTAGGAAGCCTTGGCAACCTAGAGATCAACCATCGTACCAAGACTCATCACAAATTCCACCTTATTACTATCCTTATTAACCTCCTCAACAATGGAATACTTCAGGTTGGCAGAATTGGCCACCACAGTACCCTCCTCAGAATTCTCAATATCAGCAATGGCCACATGGATGGAGAGGGAAAGCTTATGCTCAAACACCTCCTCCTATGCCTAACTATCCTTACCCACCTAATATCTAGCAACTTCCACCTGGATTTGTACCTCCTTCACTATCCCCTATCCCGAATCAACCTCACCATTTCCAGAACATGAATCCTCCAAGACCCAAAATATTACCTGCACAACCGATACCGAATCCTAACAACAAACCAACCCAAGCCCTTAACAGCTTCGGGTTGTTACCTCTTCCATCATATGTCATTTCGACCGTGCCAATACATGAGATACAATTGCAACCTGGAAGAGTTTTGCAAGATAATCCCAAGTCATCAGTTGTTATTCAAGAAGAGAATGAAGAAGGCATACCTAGTGAAGTTTTGAATGATGCCATTCTTGAAGATGTGGTTATTTCTAAATCTTCAACACACAACCATCCATGCAAAGAAGTAATTCCAAGGGAAAAATCACCTCCATATCCGGAGCATCTAGTAATAGAAAAACCTGTAACTTATCCAGAGTATGATATCATTAACGAATTGAAAAATATTTGCATTAAGATCCCTTTGTTACAAGCCATTAAGGATATCCCAATCTATAGTAAGGTATTAAAGGAAATTTGTATTAAGGGACCAGGGAGAAAACAAAAAGACCCTCTGACGATTCATGTAATAGGAGAAATTTCATATTACATAGAAAACCAACCTAGAATACCAAAATATTCAAACCCAAGAAACCCTGTGGTGACTGTTATCATCAATAACAATGCCATAGGGAACACACTTATTGATCTAGGAGCTGCTATCAATTGTCTTAGAAAATCTCAATTTAGGACCATTCCTCCGCCCTACCCCAACAATGCTAGAGTTAGCAGATCGTACTATGGTTCAACCTACTGGGATTTTAGATGACATCACTGTTAGGATATTCCTATACTCCATCCTAGTCCCACCAGTATTTTGATCATTTACATTTTCAGTCATGCATGCACCTTTTAGGGTTTGCATGCATTCTAGGGTTTGCATGCATTTTGCATGCATCCTAGTCATCAATCCAGCACCTAGCCCTCAGTTATCCAGCCCCCCGGAGCTTCTCACTATTTAGTTTTAGCCCTCCAGTTCCTTAATGCGCCCTTCTTCCTTGATTTTAGGGAGAAACTCGCCCTCCTTCACCTACCAGTCCAGTTGTCACTCAATTACACTTAGTTACAGTCAGTTACACTCAGTTACACTTAGTTACAGTCAGTTACACTCAGTTACAGTCAGTTACAGTCAGTTACATTCAGTTACATTCAGTTACACTCAGTTACATTGAGTTACACTCAGTTACACCTACCAGAGTTAGTTTGACTGATGGTTGACAGTTACTTGAGCATTGATGACTCCACTGATGATGATGAAGACTTCCAGTTGCGCTCTGATGATCATGAGGACACCTAGTTGTGCTCCGATGACACTCCAGTGATCCTTTGATCACTCCATGAAGGCTAATTCGAATTGCCACCTTAGGCATTCGAATTCCTCATGCATTGTATTATTTATATGTCCATTTGTGATTAATAATCTAGTGTGTGTGAAGTATTATTGCTTCTATCTGAGTTCTACTGTACCATATTATTCTGTTGCTCATTATACTGTATTGTTCACTCTTCTTCTATTTTCCTGCTTAATCATAATTACTCTTGTGAGGTACACATCATCTCTTAGATCTGCTGTGAGGATTTTCACATGGTATCAGAGAAGGTTTCGAGAATTGTTAATCTCCATTCTTGAGAGTTTTTTGCATGTTATTACCAAGATTTCGAGTGCAGCAGTTGCAGCAGTTTCTGCATTTTTGCAGCAATAGCAGTTGCAGTTATTCTATATTGTTTTTGCAGGTCCTCTACAACTTCAATGTATTCATCAGGAATTACTCCTCTTGATCCACTCAACTATGATGAATGGAAACCAAGAATGATAGCAGACTTGAAGATCCATGATCTTTTTTATTGTTATTTTGAAAGAGAGTTCGAATCCCCTGAAGAGAAGATTGACTGGTTAAATAAAAGAGACATGCACTTTGCAGCAATAATGTTTTCTTTGTGTGCATACCAGAGATTCCAATTCAAATACCGTGATGGTGTTGAAATTCCAAGAGATTTATGGACTCCAAAAGAGATATGGGCTCACCTGGATGGAAAATTTGGCAGAGAGAATGAAGGACTTGGTCCCAACCCATTCGAAAGAAAACGAAGTGATGCATTCGCTCCTCTTGATGGTTTCTCAAATCATGAACCAGTATCATCTCATATTGAAGTTGTTGACAAAGAACTTGCAGATTCTCCGCTCATGCTCAAACTTTCTTCTCTTTCTGTGCCAGTTCACACTCTAGATATTGCAGAAGGTCCTAAATCCTCTCTTGCACCAGAGTCTGTTGGTTTGCATCATGATCACATGATTATTTCAGAGGTCAAATCAGCTAATGGAGGTAATGCATTCGCTCCTCTTCAGCAAACATCTCTTTTATACTACTATATGATCATAGATTCATGCTTTCAGAAGGTCATTGAAGAATATGGCCATTGCCATTCGCTTGGGATAATTTCTCATGCATCTACTGGTTTTGATCTCACCTCTCATGGTTCAAAGGAGATCTCAAGAAGCCATGATTCAAGTCTTGTATCTAATTTTGGTTCTAAGCAATTACTACTTGGGAAAATTTCTCATGCATATGATAGTTTTGATCTCACCCCTGCTGGTTCAAAGGAGATCTCAAGAAACTGTTTTGAAAGTCTTAAATTTGATTTTGATTTCAAGCAAACATGTAATAGTTCTTTTCGGCATAATCTCACCCATGATGGTTCGAAGGAGAAGACAAAGGACTATATGCACATTCAAAAATTTGATCCTACCTCAGCTGATTCGAATCACAGGTTCAATGATCATTCTAATACTGTTGGATTTGTTCTCATCACATTCGATCTGAAGAGCAAGTACAAGCACATGCTTTTTGAGCATGATCCACTTCTTCCCAAGAAGAAAATACCTCCAGACATATGACCAAGCATCACACATGCTTGAGTTTGGAGCTTTTATTTTTTATGTGTGCCTTACAGTCTATTTTTTGAGGAGGGGGTATGTTTCCCATGAAATTTTCCCACTTCCTTGGTTTATTGATTGTTATTATTCATTGTATTGGGTGACCTTTGGTCTTAGTTACCAGGTCCCAGGATGGATTAAGGGGGGGTGTTAGGATATTCCTATACTCCATCCTAGTCCCACCAGTATTTTGATCATTTACATTTTCAGTCATGCATGCACCTTTTAGGGTTTGCATGCATCCCAGTCATCAGTCCAGCACCTAGCCCTCAGTTAGCCAGCCCCCAAGAGATTCTCACTATTCAGTTTTAGCCCTCCAGTTGCTTAATGCGCCCTTCTTCCTTGATTTTAGGGAGCAACTCGCCCTCCTTCACCTACCAGTCCAGTTGTCACTCAATTACACTTAGTTACAGTCAGTTACACTCAGTTACACTTAGTTACACTCAGTTACAGTCAGTTACAGTCAGTTACATTCAGTTACACTCAGTTACATTGAGTTACACTCAGTTACACCTACCAGAGTTAGTTTGACTAATGGTTGACAGTTACTTGAGCATTGATGACTCCACTGATGATGATGAAGACTTCCAGTTGCGCTCCGATGATCATGAGGACACCTAGTTGTGCTCCGATGACACTCCAGTGATCCTTTGATCACTCCATGAAGGCTAATTCGAATTGCCACCTTAGGCATTCGAATTCCTCATGCATTGTATTATTTATATGTCCATTTGTGATTAATAATCTAGTGTGTGTGAAGTATTATTGCTTCTATCTGAGTTCTACTGTACCATATTATTCTGTTGCTCATTATACTGTATTGTTCACTCTTCTTCTATTTTCCTGCTTAATCATAATTACTCTTGTGAGGTACACATCATCTCTTAGATCTGCTGTGAGGATTTTCACAATCACTGTATCAGTAGCCTCATGGGAATATCCTGTGGACTTCATGGTCATTGAATCAAAAGACCCTTCCAAAGGTCACCCCATTATTTTGGGAAGACCTTGGTTGGCTACTGCCAATGCATTTATAGGATGTAGGAATGGAGAGATGATTATCTCTGATGGGTTATCTACAAGAAAAATAGCTTTATACCCACCATCTCAACCGATAGCTGAAAACCTCTTTTTGTTAGATTGTCCTTTTGGATATGAGAACTTGGAAGAACTTTTCATGGTTAGTGATTTTTCTAGGGAACTACAAGAGCAAAATACCGAGAACGTGTTGAACCAATTTATCTCTTCCACAACATGTGTAGATTTTCCTCAATCTTTTTCCCAATTTGACCAGATCTTTGGAGATGAATTCCAAGAAAACATGAGCCTCTCAACATTTACAAGTACACCCTGTGTCTTCGCAATCGAAGAACACCTAGGATCCTATACCATACCATGTGAGGCTAGTACCGACAAATTTATGCATATAAACACAAGTTTATATGAGAGTCAACAAAAACAATTACTAAAAGTTCTCAAGAGTCAAACTAGAGCATTTGCATGGGAGTATACCGATATGAAAGGTATACACCCAGACACCTGTATCCATCACATTTACACAGACTCGAACATACCTCATGTTAGGCAACCCCAGAGAAGAATGAACCCAGCACTAAAGGATATAGTAAAGGATGAATTACAAAAACTCCTTAATGCTGGATTCATTTACCCAATTTCCAACAGTAAATGGGTTCCTCCTCTGGTGGTAGTTCCAAAGAAAGTCACAGGGAAATGGCGTATCTGTGTTGACTTTCGAGAACTGAACAAGGTCACTCCTAAGGACTACTTCCCTTTGTCTTTCATTGATCAGGTGTTAGACACCTTATCAGGGAAACAATATTTCTCATTCCTTGATGGGTATAGTGGATACAATCAAATATTGATAGCACCTGAGGATCAAGACAAGACAACCTTTACTTTCTCTTGGGGGACGTATGCCTACCGAGTGTTACCATTTGGCCTATATAATGCACCTGCTACTTTCCAGTGTGCAATTCTAGGAATCTTTGCTGACCTCATACATGACTGTGTAGATTTTACGGTTTATGGTAACACCTTTCAAGAAGCCCTTGATAACCTTGAAACCGTTCTTATTCAGTGCCAAGAAACGAACTTAGCTCTTAGTCATGAAAAATGTAAAATGCTACTTACTGAGGGCATAGTTTTGGGACATCATGTCTCTCTTCAAGGTATCAAGGTGGATCCCGCCAAGATTAAAATAATTGTTAATATTCTTCCTCCAAAAACTCCGAAGGAATTAAGAAGATTTCTTGGCCATGCCGGCTATTATAGACATTTCATTGAAAATTTCACTAAAATAGCCGCACCTATGTTCAAACTACTCATGAAAGACACAGAATTTAAATGGACTGAACCGTGTCAACAAGCCTTCGAGACTCTGACGGCCAAGCTATCAATGGCACCAATACT
Organism: Larix kaempferi; assembly: GCA_027924585.1. Lineage (NCBI taxonomy): Eukaryota > Viridiplantae > Streptophyta > Pinopsida > Pinales > Pinaceae > Larix > Larix kaempferi. The sequence goes on along the minus strand of BSBM01000451.1, from coordinate 2,674,015 downwards.
TAGGGGCCCAAATTGGTCCCTTCCTTTCCATATATCCACTGATGCTTCCGACATAGCCATAGGGGCAGTTTTAGGTCAAAAAGAGGGAAAGACATCACATGCTATCTACTTTGCTAGTAAAAATTTGACTCCTGCAGAATCGAAGTACACTGTTACTGAAAAAGAGTTTCTAGCAGTAGTATACTCCATCAACAAGTTTCGTCATTATATCACAGGATATGAGATTTTTATACACACTGACCACTCCGCCATCAGGTTTTTAATGAATAAACCTATCACCAATGGCAAAGTGACTCGGTGTCTTGTTTTGTTACAAGCATTCAACATCACCATTGTTGATCCTCCCAGTAAAGAGAATGTAGTAGCTGATTTTCTATCTTGAATTCAAATTGACGATAATTGCAGCCCTATCGATGATAGTTTCCCACATGAACATTTGTTCGCTATATCTGTCAAGACCCATGGTTTGCAGACATAGCCAATTATTTAGAAACTGGAGAGCTACCTGACCATCTCTCCCCACCTGAGAAACGTAGGATCATAGTTCAAAGTTCCAATTATTCTTGGGTAGATAATGATCTCTTTCGTACTGGCCCTGACCTTATTATTAGACGATGTGTACGGGAGGATGAGATGGTAGAGATCCTACATGCATGTCATGGTGGACCTTGCGGTGGGCATTTTTCTGATAAGAGAATAGCATACAAAGTATTGCACTATGGGTACTATTGGCCAAGCATCTTCAAAGATGCTGCCAAGTATGTCAAGAGATGTGACAATTGTCAAAGAATGGATAGACCTACACCATCCGATGAGATGCCTTTACAAACCCAAGTTATGATTGAGCCATTTGAAAAATGGGCTCTAGATTTCGTTGGCCCAATTTCCCCTATGTATCACAAGAAGAAGTACATCCTAGTCTGCACAGATTATGTCACCAAATGGGTAGAAGCCAAATCTTTATTTCAAGCCACAGAGAAATCTGTGGTGGAATTCATTTATGAAGAAATATTTACCCGATTCGGTGTACCTAGGGAAATTGTAATCGATCAAGGATATCAGTTTACCTCCAAATTAATGAAAGAGCTTATTGATAAATATGGTATTAGACATTGTAAATCTTCACCATATCACCCGCAAGCCAATGGTCAGGTAGACTCCACCAACAAAGTATTAGAAGTGTAGTACTCTTCACGATGCGGGAAAGTCAGTAATTTTTTTTTTAACTTAAACAAAACATGCATATCATCAATTTCATTAGGACCCCGATGCCGTGCCATTGGGCCTCCCTGTTCTTTTAGTTTATTTTCCTGACATGGCACCACTCCGTCGGGTCCAGTCATCCATAGTTTTCATTCCTCGGCAAGGTACCGTATCGTTGGGTCCTTGCGTCCATTCTTTCAGTTCTCGGCAGGGTACCACACTGTTGGTCCCTTCTGCCATCATCCGTCCGTTTTGACTTGCGGGAAATTCATGTAGGGATTTCAAGAACCGTTACCTTCCATCCTCTATCTACACGCTATTAGGGACTAATGGCGCTGAGGAGTGAGTCCGTTCTCACTACACGCCCCCCAACTTGTACGTGACCAGCTCCGTCATGGCCCACTTCGTACGTCCTCACACTTTCCTCTTGAGCAAGTGGATCAATGCTTATCTTCCCAGTGTGGTATTCCATTGGAATTTGACATCATCTTTTCTCTCCCTGTGTATGATTTACCCGTACTCTACAACCCTTCATATTACTTTGTGTGTCCGTCGGTGAACCGTTTCACCTAACACTACACACATTTCTCACAAACAAATTATTAGTAGTACTATCCTCAATAATAATAATTTGATTCATAAATATGCTACTTCGTTAAGCATTTATAATTCACTCACACATTACTCATTCATCTAATCAAATATGCATTTCGTCAATAAATTTATTCGTTCTCATCTCATAATCACCATTCAGCTAGTCGTTAAGCATCATTCATAAACATATTTTTCATAATCATAGTTAATCATTAAACACATGTAATCATTCATTTACATCTACTGTTCAGATACACATACTCAAAAATAAAATCAAAGATTTATTTTATTAATGTTTCAATCGGTCGGGTCACTCAACAGGTGCCCTCAATGTCTACAATAGTCTAGGGGCACTACATACACCCCTACTTTTTTAGAACTTCATCCCGAAGTTCAGAATAAAAATGGAAAACTATGATGCATCTCAATTGCATCCTCCCAAGTCGCGGAGCTAAGACTATAGCTGTCCCACTGCACTTTGACTTGATCAATCACACGGTGCCTAAGCTTCCGTGTTTGCTAGTCCAAAATCTGGATCGGCTCAGCCATCATAGCCCTGTCGTCCGTTATCTACACATTGCTCAAATCAATGACATGTGAAGTATCGGGAACATAGTGACGTAATACAGAAACATGAAATATATTATGAATTCTACTCAATGATGACGACAAGTCAAGACGGTAGGCAACCGATCCTATCTGTTCCAAAATCGGAAAGGGTCCTACAAACCTCGGTGACAACTTGACTCTCTTGCCAAACTTTATAGAACCCTTCTGTGGTTTCACCCGTAGGAACACCCTATGCGCATCCGCATAGCTCTTTAGTCGATCCTGTGCTTCCTTCAGTCGAGCACGAATCATAACCATCTGTTCGTCCATCTCTTGTATTACCTCGGGACCAAGCAATGTCCTATCCTCCAATCTATCCCAACTTATGGGAGTCCTACAAGGTCTTCCATATAAAAATTCAAATGGTGCCATCTGAATAGAACTCTAATAACTGTTGTTGTATGCAAACTCTACCAAGGGTAGATATTCTTCCCACTTCTTTTGTTGTTCCATTACATACATTCTTAGCATGTCCTCTAACACCTGGTTCACCCTTTCCATTTTTTCGTCTATCTCATGGTGATAGGCAGTGCTAAAGTTAAGTTGAGTACCAAGAGCCTCTTGAAAGCTCATCCAAAACCTTCCAGTAAACACTGATCCTCTATCAGAAATAATCTTCTTCGAAATTCCATGTAGTCTCACTACCTCATTAATAAAAACCCTAGCTATCTCTGAAGCTTGATACGTGTTCTTAATCGGCAGGAAATGTGCACTCTTGGTGAGAGTGTCAACGACCACAAAGATTGTGTTGTGTCTCCTGTTGGTTAATGGTAAACCAACTATAAAATCCATCGAAATAACTTCCCACTTTGATTTTGGGATTGCATGTGGTTGCAGCAATCCACCTGGGTGTCGAAGTTCAGTCTTTACCATCTGGCACTCCATACACTTCTCCACAAAACTTCCCACATCCCTCTTCATACCATGCCAAAAGAACAATGGTTTCAAATCTGCGTACATCTTCTTTATTCCGGGATGTGCTCTATAAACTACTCTATGAGCCTCAAATAGTATTAAACCTCAATTTTCTTCATTATTAGGGACATGCATGCGACGGTTATACCTTAATAAACCATCCATGTCCAAAGAGAACCCCTCAAACTTGGGTATCCTCATCTGCTCATTCTCCAACTCAACTTTTACTTCATTATACCAAGTGTCCTCCTGTTGTAGTGTCAGGATCTTTTCTCTTAAGTTGGTCTTCATAGGTATGACGAAGAATATCTTAGCTCTACGACTAAGTGCATCCGCCACTTTGTTCAAGGTTCCCTTCACATAAGTAATGTCGAAGACATACTCACTGAGTAACTCCGACCATCTTCTCTGCCTTGCATTTAGGTCGCTTTGAGTGAAGATGTGTTGTAACCCACAATGGTCAGTCTTCAACTCAAAATTTCTCCCTACAAGATAATGTCTCTATAATGTCAAGGCGTGCATCACCGCAATCATCTCCATATCGTGGGTCGCATATTCTCTTCATGCGGCCTAAGTCTGCGGGATGTATATGCAATCACTCTTCCTTACTACATTAATACACATCCAACACCATCCTTTGATGCATCCATACATACTAGGAAGTCTTTATCCATATTGGGAACTCTTAAGATTGGTGCCGTAGTCAGCAGTTCCTTTAACTTAGCGAAGGCCTCTTCGCATTTCTCTATCCAAATGAAAGAACGGTTCTTCTTATACAGTTCAGTAATAGGTCCCGCTACTCTAGAGAAACCTTCCACAAAACGTCTATAATACCCAGCAAGCCCCATAAAGCTTCGTACCTAATGTACGTTGGTGGGTGCTGGCCAATCCCAAATGGCCTCAATATTAGCTCGATCCACAGCTATCCCTTCACCAGATATGATGTGTCCAAGGTAATGAATTTCTTTCTGGAAGAATAAACACTTTGATAATTTTCCATACATATGGTTTTCTCTTAAACATTGTAAAACTATCCTCAGGTGTTCCTCATGTTCTTCTGGTGTCCTTGAATAAATCAGGATGTCGTCCAAGAATACCTGTACAAACTTGTCAAGGTGTTGACGAAATACTCCATTCATCAGGTTCATAAATACACTGGGTGCATTTGTTAAACCGAAAGGTACTACGACAAACTCGTAGTGTCCAAACCTAGTCTTAAAATTAGCCTTTGGGATATCTTCATCCTTAATCCTCAGCTGGTGATACCCCGACGACAAACTTGTAGTGTCCAAACCTAGTCTTAAAAGTCATCTTGGGGATATCTTCATCCTTAATCCTCAGCTAGTGATACCCGGACCTTAGGTCTATCTTTGAGAATACCGTCGCACCCTTCATCTGGTCGAAGAGGTCATCTATCCTAGGTAGGGGGTACTGATTCCTTATGGTCACCTTGTTCAGTTGACGGTATTCAATGCACAAATGCCAAGATCCATCCTTCTTCTTTACAAAAATCACAAGTGCTCCCCATGGGGACACACTAGGTCTAATCAACCCTAAATCCAACAACTCTTGAAGTTGGATTTGCAATTCCTTCAACTCCAGTACTGACATTCAATATGGATTTCTGGCTATAGGTTTAGTTCCAGGTTTCAATTCTATGGTGAAATCCAGTTCACGTTGTGGCGGTAAGCCAGGTAAAGTGTCAGGAAACACATCCATGAATTCCAAGAACAAGGGGTGGTTAATCACTTCTACCTTATCTCCTTCCTTGTTCATTTCAACTACCACATACATTTGACATCCTTTCCTCATGCTCTTCTTTAGTTGCATGGCTGATATCATTCTCAAAGAAACCTTCTTTTTCTTCCTAGTTAACATCCTTTTGTAACGTTCATCGTCGATGAAAGTTAATTCCTTACTTCAGTAATCCATCACTGCCGAGTGTGCTTCTAGCAATTCCATTCCCAGGATTAGATCGTAAGCACCCAATTCCGTGGCATAAAAGGATATTCTAGAAGAACATACCCCTAAGTCGGCTTCACAATCCTCTACCTTAAGACCCACGCTCTGGACACTACCAGATGCCATCTCGACAGTATCGAAATCATCTTGACTTACTGCCATCATTCTATTATTTTCTGAAACTTTTAAGGAAATAAAAATTTTAGTAGCTCCAGGGTCTATAAGCAAGGAAAATACATTACGATGTATCTTACCTGTGGTTTCGAGGACGGTGGACTAATGCTCAGCTTGGCGGTTGTTGACGGCTGCATGAATACGATGCGCTCGTCCTAAGTCAACTGCGGTAGTCTGTCGTGGTGCTTGAGCTCTTTGGTTTCCCCGGTCCTGTCGAGGACATTCGTTTTGGAATTGTGGCCCTCCACATCTCCAACATCCAGCCTTAGGTCCCCTAGTGGTGTTTTTGGCAGGTGCAATGTTTCTCTTCGGTCCAAACTGTGTCGGTTTTGCAAATGGCTTTGCATGATCGTTCTGTGGCGGCGGTCGGTATGGTGTTCTGTCGTCTCTGTTAGACCTTCCATGGAAAGGCCCCTTTTCAAAATTGTTATTTCTAGGCTTATGTTTGGGTGCATGAGAGGATTGACTTCCTTGGTCAGCACTCGTAAAGTTCCTTCTCTGAAGTATCTTGCTAGGAAGCTCTTCCTCAGCTATGAGAGCTTTCTGCACGGCATCATGTAAAGTGGAAGGTGTCAAAATACGGACCTTGTCCCGGATAAATGGGTTCAATCCGTAGACGAACTTATTGACCTTTAGTTTCTCTATAGAAACATGGGGTGCATATCTCAGTAGCTCCATAAAATGGATCTCGTACTCGTGTACTGTCCGTAAACCTTTCTTTAATGCATGGAAATCATTCAGTTGCCGCTCGATGAATTCGTCAAATAAGTAGTGCTAGCGGAAGTGTTCATTGAACAATTCCCAAGATATTTCTTCAAGTTCTAGACCTAGCTGAGGTCGCAAGGTCTTCCACCAAAGGAGGCTTCCCCCTTCAGTTGCAGTATCGCCATCTGTACCTTCATGTTGGACGTGTATTCCCTCAATGAAAATCACATGGCCATGTTTTCCAGCCATGCCTCCGCGGTGGTCCCCTCAGTGGAACCCCAAAATTCAGGGAACTTCACCTTTTCCAATTCTCGGTGTATGTTGACCAGAGGTGGCATCTGTGGCACAGCAGTAACTTAAGAACCGACGTTCTCGCGGTCAAGTCGCATCATCAATGCTTCAGTCATCCGGTGATAATTTCTCATCATTATCATAACCTCACCCATAGACAGGTTAATGGTTTCCTCGGCTCTCAGAGGTATATCCACAGGGGTCGTTGGGGTTGACGGGCATGCAGCTCGTCCTCGTTCCCTTCCGGCTCTTCCCCTGCAAGTTCTTCAATCCATGAAGAAGTCTGTAAAGAGAGTAAAATAAAATTTATTAGTTTATAAACATCACGAAAATGTTCAACGCGGAATTTTTCTAGGTCCAAACTAAGTTCGACCTCGCTCTGATACCAAATGTAGTACTCTTCACGATGTGGGAAAGTCAGTAATTTTTTTTTTTTTAAACAAAACATGCATATCATCAATTTCATTAGGACCCCGGTGCCGCGCCGTTGGGCCTCCCCATTCTTTTAGTTTTTTTTCCTGACATGGCACCACTCCGTTGGGTCCAATCGTCCATAGTTTTCATTCCTCGGCAAGGTACCGCATCGTTGGGTCCTTGCGTCCATTCTTTCAGTTCTTGGCAGGGTATCGCACCGTTGGGCCCTTCTGCCATCATTCGTCTGTTTTGACTTGCGGGAACTTCATGTAGGGATTTCAGGAACCGTTACCTTCCATCCTCCGTCTACATGCTATTAGGGACTAATGGTGCTGAGGAGTGAGTCCATTCTCACTGTGCGCCCCCCAACTCGTACGTGACCATCTCCGTGTGGCCCACTTTGTACGTCCTCACGCTTTCCTCTTGAGCAAGTGGAGCAGTGCTTATCTGCCCAGCGTGGTATTCCGTCGGAAGTCAACATCGTCGTCGCTCTCCCTGTGTGTGATTTACCCATACTCTATGACCCTCCATATTCCTTTGTGTGTCCGTCGGTGAACCGTTTCACCTGTCACTACACACATTTCTCACAAACAAATTATTAGTAGTGCTGTCCTCAAAAATCATCATTTGATTCATAAATCTGCTACTTCGTTAAGCATTTATAATTCACTCATACATTACTCATTCATCTAATCAAATATGCATTTCATCGATAAATTTCTTCGTTATCATCACATAATCACCGTTTAGCTAGTCGTTAAGCATCATTCATAAACATATTTTTCATAATCATAGTTAATCGTTAAACACATGTAATCATTCATTTACATCTACTGTTCAGATACACATACTCAAAAATAAAATCAAAGAGTTATTTTATTAATGTTTTAATCGTTGGGTCACTCAACAGGTGCCCTCAATGTCTACAGTAGTCTAGGGGCACTACAAGAAGCCATCCTGATTAAGACTATCCAATTACACCACAAGGACTGGGCAAATAGGCTTCCTGAAGCTCTTTGGGCTTATAGAATAACATGGAGAAACACTACTGGCCACACACCTTATGAACTTGTTTATGGTAAACAAGTTCTTCTACCCATTGAATTTCAAGTCAAAACCTTTCGCATGGCTACACAATTAGGGATGAACTTAGAAGAAGCACATAGGCAACGAATCCTGCAGATAAATGAATTAGACGAGATTAGGCAAGATTCTATTCAACGTACAATCTTAATACAAAACCAACACAAAAAGTGGCATGATAAATACATTAAACAAAAACAATTCAAAACTGGAGACTGGGCACTACTTTTTTATTCAAGATACAAAAATTTTAAAGGTAAGTTAACTACTCGATGGATGGGTCCATATGAATGTTAAATTTTGAGCATTAATTCACAATACTCTAGGATCTTCACTGAGAGAATAACATATACAGTATATCAATGCATAACAATCATAATAATCATGACAAGCATCACAAGAATCAAAAGCATGAGAGACAAGAGACACGGGGTTTCCGTGGGGAAAACCCTAAGGTGAAAAACCCCACAACTTCCTCAGAGATAGAGAGAGAAATGGCTCAACCAAAGTACAACCAAAATACACTTGAGATAGTCTCCTAGAAGCAGATGATCCTCCTCCTCACTAGTGCGCCACTTTCTAAGTGAGAGAGAGATGACTTTCAGAATGATCTAAATAGAGATCTCCTGATCTCTATTTATACTAACCTGTTTTCCCTGTGACCTTATGGGGACGACTTGTCTAGCTAGGTACATCCACAATATAATATATATTTCAGGGCCGACCCCACACATGGTGGTCTAATAACCCATCGGCAAGTACACACACTTGCGACACTTGTCAATCCACATGACAACACTTCCTTATAGAGGAATAGCACATCTCTAATAAGGGTACAATAAATATATATGAAATACATTCTGAAGTTACATATACATCAACACTCCCTCTTAACTAGGAAGGTATTTCTCGACACAGATCTGCTAGACAAGTCTTCTTCTCAGGATCATCGTCATCGATGCATCGTCATTATCATCATCACTGCTGCTGCTATCTCAACGAATCTCTGACTCTACTCGTCATAGGAAGTTCTACAGAGCCAGTCCTTTTTCATACTGGATGTAGGCCCACCACCTGCAGGTCTTCATCATCACTGGCCATACTGTGGAAATCTCTGGACTTATTACGTGCGTCACAAAACCTTAAAAGAGTCTTGACTAGCAAGAACTCTAAAGAGCATCTGAGGCCTTTTTCATCCTGTCCAGATCTCCAGGACTTATTACATGTGACCCCACCACAAAACCTCGAAAGAGAATCCAAGGACTGATTACGAGCACAAGGCTCAACCTATCGGATCTCCCAGGGCACAAATTACATGTGGTCATCACAAAACCTCGAAAGAGCATCCCAGGACTGATTACAAGCACAAGGCTCAACCTATCGAATCTCCCGGGGCACAAATTACATGTGGTCATGGCAAAACCTCGAAAGAGCATCCCAGGACTGATTACGAGCACACAAATCAACCTATCGGATCTCCCAAGGCACAAATTACATGCCATAGGACAAAACCTTGAAAGAGCATCTACCAAATATCCCAAGGCACAAATTACATGCTATAGGAAAAACCTCGAAAGACTATCTGCAGATCTCCCAAGGCACAAATTATATGTCCTCCCAAGCAAAACCTCGAAAGAGCATTTTCCAAATATCCCAGGGTACAAATTACATGCCATAGGCAAAACCTCGAAAGACTATCTGCAAATCTCCCAGGGCACAAATTACATGCTTATCTGCACAACCTGTTCCACGGCCATAGAGTATCAACTTGATACTCACCATACATCATCCTGATATACACATGATCATCCTGATCATCATCAATGCAACATCCTACTACATGTCATCTGGAGCAACATCCTGAAGCTCATCATCCATGATCATCATAATCATACAATGCATCTACCTGATGCATACCAAGTATCTACCTGATACATACCAAGTATCTACCTGATACATATCATCATACATGATCCACCTGATCATACAGTGTATCCACCTGATACAAATACATGATACATATCAACATACATAATCTACCTGATCATGCAATGTATCCACCTGATACATATATAGATACATGGTCCAAGCATCCAACATGATGCTTATACACAATACATACACATGATCCAACCGATCATATCCAGCATCCAACATGATGCGTACATACATATAAATGATCCAACTGATCATATCCAGCATCCAACATGATGCATACATACATATACATATAAATGATCCAACTGATGATATCCAGCATCCAACATGATGCATACATACATACATATAAAAATGATCCAACTGATCATACAAAGCAGAAACCAAAACATCATCCTGATGCTCATCATCCAGCGCTTACATCCACAGCCATGTGAAGGATCCTCCTTCCAACATGCTTGGAATGGCTTCAGCAAATGTGTCCATCACTTCTTCCTTGAAGTGTCATCAATCTGAAGAACACCAAGCCTCTCCCTGAAGTACTCGAACTTCACCCTGGCTAGTGGCTTCGTCAGCACATCTGCAATCTGCTCGTCCGTCGCAATATACAGGAGCTTCACAGCTCCTCTCTGCACCATATCCCTGATATAATGATATTTGATCTCTATGTGTTTCGACCTATCATGAAACAATGGGTTCTTGGACAGCTTCACACAACTCCGGTTATCACAAAAGATACCAGTAGCATCCAATGGGAGATCAAATAACTCAAACAGTAGCTTCTGAAGCCATACTGCCTCACAACTAGCTGAACAGGCTGCAGCATACTATGCCTCAGCTGTACTCAGTACTACGCAGGACTGCTTCCTGCTAAACCAAGAAATCATAACTGATCCCATACTGAAGCAACATCCAGATGTGCTCTTCCCATCTACAGCACTGCCAGCCCAATCTGAATCAACATAACCCTGCAGGTTAAACTTTTGATTCGCTTCATACTTGAGCCTATAATCCACTGTACCCTTTAGGTACTTCAGAACATGCTTTACAGCAACCAGGTGAACACTCCTCGGATCTGTCAGGAACTGGCTCAATGTGTTCACCGCAAAGCAAATATCTGGTCTCATGTTCGTAAGGTACATCAAGGACCCAATCATTTGACGATACATAGTGACATCAACTGGTTCAGATGAATCATCACACAGAAGCTTCAGGTTCGATGCCATAGCCTCGCAATCCATCATCCCGAACCTCTTCAGGATCTCTACTGCATACTTCCCTTGTCCAAGGAAGATTCCATCTGCACTCTGCCACACCTCCATACCTAGAAAGTGGTGCATCATACCCAATTTCTGCACATATATGACTCCTTGTCATGTGTCCCAGAACCAAGTGGTTGCTCCACATACACTTCTTCTTCAACTACACCATTCAACAAAGCTGTCTTGAAATCCATCTGGTGTATCTTCTATTTCATCACTTTTATATTTCTCTATGCTGCCATCTGTAGCATGCTTGATCTTGATAGATCCATATGGAAGTCATAACAAACTTTCCTTCAGGTCTTGGGACTACATCCCAAACATCATTCTTCATGATCGACGGATCATGGCATTCTTCCCATATCCTGGGAACTTCAATATCTTGAATAGATAATTTTGTTGCTGAACAAATGTTGTAGTTCTTCTTTTGTAGGTGATGGCATACGATCTTTCCTACACAACAAATTAAATTGCATGATTATACACATCTCATAATTTTCAGAACAAATTCTTTACACATAAAGAAATATGTCATGCAGTCATGCAGTTATCTTATCCAATGCTTCAATACAACATTTATCCATGTTCCACAACTTTCTAGATGCCTTCCAGTCTCTACCAGAACATTGTTAAGAGTTTGCACTACTCCCAACATGTCAGCAAAGAGGTTTAATTCTAGATAAGTAGCACTGGAATGTTGTACAGTGCCATAGGCCACGTACCCATCACATGCATATTAGCAGTAGACTGTTCATTAATGCAATCATTCTAATATGCACAATACATCTCCTAAGTCTAGGAATATAAGCATAATATTATTTAAACAAAAATAGGCAAGAAATGATAATTGAAATACTTATCTTTGTTTGTTTGTTAGGTGGACTCCCTCTGAGTCTTTTCTTCCTGGCAGGAGCTACTGAAGTAGCTTCTTCTACGCCTTTCTGTTGTGGAATGTAGGAAGATGGTCAACTCCCTCTGAAAATCTGCATCCTTGCAGGAGCTGCTGGAGTGTGATCCCTCTTGATCTTTGCTTCCTGGATTACCTGTCCTTGAACTTATATTCATCCTTGCTAACATCAATCTTCTTGAACCCTGGAAAGTATAATCTGTAATCCTTCGAGCTTTCACTGTAACCCACAAAGATACCCTTCTTTCCTGAAGGATCTAGTTTAGTCCTCTTTTCCTTTGGGACATGAGTGTATACTAGACAACCAAATATTCTGAGATGGCTGACTTCAGGTTTCTTACCAGAAAATACCTCTTCTAGTGTCTTGTTATCCAATATCTTGTGGGGTGTTCTGTTCTGCACATATACAACTGTTCTAGCTGCTTCTGCCCATAGATGCGTAGGTAGATCTTGGTCATGCAGCATTTCCCTTGCTACTTCCATGATTGTTTTGTTCTTCCTTTATGCAACTCCATTCTGTTGAGGATTATAAGGAGCAGTCAACTCCCTCTTAATCCCTGAATCACTACAAAGCTTCTTGAAGTCACCTGAGGTGAATTCTCCACCATTGTCGGATTTGAATTTTTTGATCTTCTTGTCAGTTTGATTCTCCATCAAGGTTTTGAATTCCTTGAATTTATCAAACACCTCATCTTTGCTCTTCAAGAAGTATACCCAAGTCTTCCTGGAGAAGTCATCAATAAATGAGACATAGTAAACATACCCACTCAGAGAACTGGATGACATAGGACCACATACATCTGAGTGGATGATTTCTAGGATGTCTTTTGCCTTGCTTTCACTGCTTGGGAAAGACTTCTTAATGTTCTTACCTTTTGCACATCCTTTGCAAACACCTTCATGTTTGGTCTTGATTTCAGGAAGACCCTCTACAGCCTTGCTTGCAATTGGAAGTGCCCTATAGTTCATATGAGAAAGTCTTCTATGCCAAAGTTCACTTGGCTCCATGGATTCATGTACCATGGCATGTTCAGGTTGTCCCTTCAATTTATACAAACCTCCCTCTTGCTCTCCAATCACTACTGCATCATCTATGGTCTTTCCCTTTGGCCACATTAGGACTTGGCCATCCACAAATGCAACCCTCATGCCTTTTGCATCCAATGTAGAGATGGAGAGTAAGTTCTTCTTGAGCCCAGGTACATAAAGGACTTCTTTCATCTTCAAAGATTTTCCAGAATCTAGGTTGTAGGAGGCTTCACCACTTCCTTTGATTGGGTATTGATAATCATCCCCAAGTTTCACTTTATGGGGTGATTCATGTTCAGATAGATTTACAAAAGATTCTTTAAACCCAGTAATGTGTTTGGAAGCCCCACTGTCAATCAACCAATCATTACAACTATGGGAGATAGTACCTGTGAGAGCGGAAATTAGAACATACTCTTCTTCACTTGATGAGTCATCATCACTATCACTTTCTGCCCTAGCCTTCTTCTTTGGGGGTTCATCATCTTCGGCAGCATGAGCATGATATCTTCTTTTGTTATTCTTCTTCTTCTTGTTGAAGTTGTAAAATTAGTCACAGCAGATCTAATGAACAAGTAAATCAATCACAACAGATGAACATAGAAAATATGGTGCAAAACTGTGCAAAACATGCAGCAGTGCTCAATATCCCAATAAGGGTGAATGATTACAATATAAACTGTCTCAATGACTAAGCAATTCGAATTGCCTAAGTAGGTCATTCGAATCACTGAATGGAGTAGCTTGACTCCAACTAGGATTCCTCATCATCAATCGGTGGTGGTCATCAATGCACAAGAACCAGTCATCCAGGTGTCAATCTGAGTCTAACTGAGTGTGTCATGTGTAACTGAAGTGTGTAGCACTGATTAAGGAAAGGAGGCTCAGTGGGGGCACATGGGAGGCTAACTGAAGTCAAAACAAGTCATCTAGTCAATCTGGAGGTCCAACGGAAGTGAAACAATCAGTCGGGAGTGAAACTAGCCTCAAATCAGGGAGAATCGGAGCTAACTGAGTGTAACTGAAGTGGAACTGCAGTGGTAGGTGAACAAGTACGCCCTTCTCTGGCAGTAGGTGAGAAGTGGGTGCCTTTCAGCCTAGGAGGGCTAAAACTCTGTAGTAAGTGGCTCCCGGGTGCTAGAATGAGGTGGCTAAGGTGCTGGAGGCATCAAACTGGTGACTGGGATGCATGCAAGTGCATGCAGGTGCATGCAAACCCTAGATTTTGCATGCAAACCCTAATTGCATGCAAGATCCTGAAAAAGATGATGTGGATATCCGAACACCCCCCCTCAAGCTAGACTATGATGTGCAAAAAAATAATGTGGGGCCCTGGTAACTAAGACCAAAGGTCACCCCAATACAATAATCCAAAAAATGCTGAAAATAAACTAAGTGAGGAAAGAGGGAAAACCCAGTGGGAAGAAAGCCCCCCCTCAAGCTAAAGCATAATAATGAATCAATCTGTCTCCACCATGATGGAACTCACCCCCAACAGTGAATGGATGTAAGAGAACTTCTTCTCAGTGAAGCTCTTGGTGAAGATGTCTGCAATTTGCTCATCAGTAGGGCAATATTGCAGAATGATGGTGCGGTCATGCACCAACTGTCGAATGTAATGCATATGAATCTCAATGTGTTTGTTCCTCTGCCGCTGAACTGGATCTGTGGAGATCTTGATAGCACTTTGATTGTCACAAAATAGGACAGTCGAAGTAGTGCCACCAAAACCAAACTCGGAAAGAATACCCTGCAACCAAACTGCCTGAATGCAGGCATTGACTGCCCCTCGATACTCTGCCTCTGCTGAAGAAAGTGCAATGGATGCTTGCATTTTGTTGGACCAGAAAATAGAACCATGACCAATCATGAAAACATAACCGGAAGTGGACTTCCGATCAATGCTATCACCTGCCCAATCTGAATCAGTAAAACCAATGAAATCTAGCTCAGAATCTGCAGCATAATGTATGCCAAACTGTCTCGTACCTTGCACATACTGCAAGATCCGCTTGGCTGCTCGCCAATGAAGCTCATGTGGATGCTACATATATCTTGACACGGCACTCACGGCATATGAGATATCAGGCCGTGAGTGTGTCAAATAAAGTAGTGAACCAATCAACTGTCGATACATACTGCAATCTGCAAGCGGTGTAGAATCTCCCTCCTCAAGACTGATTCCTGAGAGGAATGGGAATGGGGCTGCCTTACATTCAGCCATATTAAACTTCAATAACAGGTCGGAAGCATATTTTTGCTGAGATATAGTGATCCCATCAAAATTTTGAGCTATCTCCAAGCCCAAAAAGTGACTCAGCAAGCCCAAATCGCTCATGTCAAAAGCTAGATTTAAGGCAGATTTTAGCTTGTTTATTGAAGTAAGTGTGCTACCAGTAATGAGAAGATCATCAACATAAAGTACAATAACCAACAAATTACCTTTAACTCGCTGAAGATACACATTCGGATCATATTTGCATCTTTGGAAATTCTGAGAAAGAAGGAAGGAGTCCATCTTTGCGTACCAAGCTCTTGGGGCCTGTTTTAACCCGTACAAAGATTTCTTCAATCTACAAACCAATGATGGATCTGATGGATAACCCTCTGGTTGCTGCATATACACCTCTTCAGCAAGGTCTCCATGTAAGAATGCACTCTTCACATACATGTGGTGCACTTCCCAGTGCTTGGATGCAGCAATAGCTAAAACAAGGCGGATGGAATCCATCTTTGCAACCGGTGCAAAGGTCTCAATGTAGTCCACTCCTTAGACTTGGGAAAAACCTTTTGCCACCAACCTTGCTTTATATTTGCTGATAGTGCCATCAACAGAAAATTTATTACGGTAGACCCATTTACACTTCACTAATTTTCTTCCAGGTGGAAGAGAAACTAGCTCCCATGTGTTGTTCTTTTGAAGAGAACTGTACTCTTCGTCCATGGCACTTTTCCATCTCGGATCTCGATGAGCAGAATAGTATGATGTAGGATCTGAACCAGCCATCAAATAACAAATCTCAAAAATAAATGTATCAGCAATAGAAAGATCCATACCTTCTCTTTGAAAGTCTCCTCTTGTTTGTCTCGGATCAGCAGGATTTCCAAGATTCGAACCAGCAGATTGTAGAGTGTTTTGGGCCCACTTTGGTAACTGAGGAGGATCATAATGGTCGGATTCCAAACTTGATATGTCATGATCATCATATGCTTCTATAATATCAGAAATATCAGAACTCATACCTTCATTATCGTTGCACGGATCTTCTTCTGGTGAAGGCGGTGAATCGGCAGTCTTCTCCTCGACTAGTTGCAATTCTTGAAGCGGTTCTTCAAATTGCACACTGCGCTCTATGAATATCTTTTTAGATCTGATATCCATGAGTTTATATGCTTTTCATTATTCCCCATATCCTATCAATATGCACTCAATACTTTGTGGATCCAAAGCTCGTCTCTTCTCAGAAGGAATTCTAGCCCATGCAGTAGAGCCAAAAACTCTCAAATTTGACACATCCGGTTTGTGACCAAAGAATGCTTCGAAAGGAGTCATACCTTTCACGGATGAATGTGGAACACGGTTCTGTATATATGCAGCAACATTGATTGCTTCAGCCCAAAGATTTGCAGCCAAACCTTTTGATTCAATCATGCATGTAGCCATCTCTTTCAGTGACCGATTTTTCCTTTCCGCTACACCGTTCTGCTGGGGTGTGTAGGGAACTGTATGTTGGATCTTAATTCCGCTTTGGGCACAAAGTTGCAGCAACTCGGACTTGATATATTCCCCACCATTATCATATCTAAGAGATTTGATCTTGCTCTTAGTGGCGGTCTCAACAGAAGCCTTAAAATCCTTGAATTTTCCAAGCACTTCTAACTTGTTTTTGAGAAAGAATACCCATGTAAAGCGGGAAAAATCATCAATAAATGTCAAAACATACCTTGAACCATTTAATGACATATGGGGCAGCGGACCACTGATATCAGAATGGATCAATCCCAAAATAGTAGAAGCTCTGCTAGCTTTGCCGCGGTCGAATCTGTGCTCGGGGTGCTTCCCAATAATGCAACCAGTGCATATTCCCTTCGAGGAACGGAGTTGTGGAAGCCCATCTACCATGGATTTGTTTGATAACAGCAGCAAATACTTATAATTAAGATGTCCAAATCTTTCATGCCAAATCCTACTAACCTCATTACCATGTGTGCGAAGAGTAGTGGGCTTTGCAAGCGGAATAAAGTGTGAAAACTCATAACATTTTGCAGTGTGATTTTCCTTTCCGACTGCAACTAGTCTTCCACTTTTGATATCAGAAATTTCAACTGTATTAGGGCTGAATGTAACTTGCTTTGGTTCACCAGTGTGTGTCATTTGATACATAGAAAGGAGATTTGAAGCCAAGGAAGGCACATAGAGAACATTCTGAAAGCTTCCATGTTCTACATGAATCGTACCTTTGCCCTTTGAAGAAATTTTTGAGTCATCTCCCAAATGGATGGGGATGGAGTTGTTTGGATCGAATGAGGAAAAAGAATCAATATTTGCAGCCATATGATTTGATGCACCCGAATCTATCAAGAGAGTAGTGGGCTTCGAAACCGTTGCCATGAGTGCTTGTCCTCTTTCATGATCATCGTTCCTATCCTTCTTCCTTGCACCATCGGGAAGAGTTATGTTGTTCTTTTCCAAAAGGAGGGCCATTTGATCTATAGCTTTCTTCATACATGAACTTTCGGGATGAAAGCCACGATTGCAATAAGTACATTTAGATTTTTGGTTACCTTCTTTGCCCTTTTGCTTGAACTTCGAACTGGATGGTGCATCCGTTTGCTTGCCTTTGTCTTTTTGCTTGTGAGGCTCGAATTTGGGCTTCTCCTTCTTTTGATTTCCTTTACCATTCGAGATCTTGGGTCCTTGAACATATAGGGCTGAATATTTGGAGCTTATGGACCCCATTTGAATCAACTTGTCATGCTCTTTTGTGACGGACTCAATGAAGGCATTCAAGGTAGGCATCTTCCAATTCGGGGTAGTTAGCCGACCGGAATTGAAAGTAGATACAAATACCGAATAATCTTTCCCAATCTTGCTTAGAATGGAGAGGATCAATTGTTTATCCTCTTTGATAAATCCACTGTTCTTCAATTGCAAGTTCAAGTTCTTGAATTTTGTGAAGAATTCATTGATGGTCTCGAAATTCTCAGGACTAAGGGCAATCAATTCATTCTCTAATTGAAAAGCCCTAAGCTCATCCTGCTTGCCAAATAGTGTTTCAAGTTGCTCCCATATAGCTTTTGGAGTCTTCAATCCGCTGAGATGGAAGTGAAGATCTTTGGAGATGGAGAGACAAAGAAGACCATAAGCTTCATCAAGCTTGTTGTAGTGTTTGGTTCTATCTGATAGATTGCTTGGCTCCAATTCAAGACCAATAGTGACTCGGTAGTAACCTTTTGAACGTAATATGATCTCCATATCATCTTTCCAATCAAAATAATTGAATGGGGTGAGGATAGGCTTTGAAGAAGAGTATTCCATTGCTAGGAGCGAGTCAAACTGATGTAGAAGAAGCTTGCATGCACAGTGTAGCGAATGCAATTGCTGTAGGGAAGCTTGCATGCACAATGTAGCGAGTGCAATTGATGGAGACAATAAACCTGCAAATCACAATAAAACAAACACAATAAGGTCGAACAATCCACCCTTTTAGAGTTGCATCACACCTAGGATTGGAGATCAAACAATGTTGAATGGGTCCAATGTATCAGATCCAGGAATTATGTGGAAACTCAAGCTTCTGGAGTGGTATTGGAATAATTTTCAAGCTTTTCATGCACAGGAGCGAATGCCCTTGAGATATCTCATGCCAATACTTTTTGCAATTTGAGCAATTCAGTCAAATCTTCTTGTACAAACACCTGTAGAAAAGAGATCTTGTCCCTGCAATGGCTCTGATACCATGTAAAATTAGTCACAACAGATCTAATGAACAAGTAAATCAATCACAACAGATGAACATAGAAAATATGGTGCAAAACTGTGCAAAACATGCAGCAGTGCTCAATATCCCAATAAGGGTGAATGATTACAATATAAACTGTCTCAATGACTAAGCAATTCGAATTTCCTAAGTAGGTCATTCGAATCACTGAATGGAGTAGCTTGACTCCAACTAGGAGTCCTCATCATCAATCGGTGGTGGTCATCAATGCACAAGAACCAGTCATCCAGGTGTCAATCTGAGTCTAACTGAGTGTGTCATGTGTAACTGAAGTGTGTAGCACTGATTAAGGAAAGGAGGCTCAATGGGGGTGCATGGGAGGCTAACTGAAGTCAGAATAAGTCATCTAGTCAATCTGGAGGTCCAACGGAAGTGAAACAATCAGTCGGGAGTGAAACTAGCCTCAAATCAGGGAGAATCGGAGCTAACTGAGTGTAACTGAAGTGGAACTGCAGTGGTAGGTGAACAAGTGCGCCCTTCTCTGGCAGTAGGTGAGAAGTGGGAGCCTTTCAGCCTAGGAGGGCTAAAACTCTGTAGTAAGTGGCTCCCGGGTGCTAGAATGAGGTGGCTAAGGTGCTGGAGGCATCAAACTGGTGACTGGGATGCATGCAAGTGCATGCAGGTGCATGCAAGTGCATGCAGGTGCATGCAAACCCTAGATTTTGCATGCAAACCCTAATTGCATGCAAGATCCTGAAAAAGATGATGTGGATATCCGAACAGAAGTTGTTGTTGTCTTTCTTCTTCTTGGGACAATCTTAAGCAAAGTGTCCCTTCTCATTGCAATTGAAGCATCTGAGATCTTTCTTATCTTTATGATAATGGTGGTGTGAGAATTTCCTGTTATGAGATGATTCCTTCTTGGACTTGCCTTTCCTGGCATGTGATGTGAGAACTTGATCTTCATTTCCCATCTTTTCTTCTCGGGCCACAAGCCTAGCTTCTTCTTGAGAGCATTCTTCCCGCAATCTGTTGAAGGAGATCAACTTCCCTTGCACAAATTTCTTGAATAAAGGAATCCCATGACCTGGGTAGGCCATTTAGAGTGGTCATCACCACTTCACCATTCTCCACCATTTCATCCACTGCTTCTAGTTGTTCCTTGATCTAAGAGACCCTTGAAAAATAATATTGAATGGTTTCTCCATTCTGAAACTTTACTCCTTTCAATTGGT
This sequence comes from Larix kaempferi, assembly GCA_027924585.1. Classification (NCBI taxonomy): domain Eukaryota; kingdom Viridiplantae; phylum Streptophyta; class Pinopsida; order Pinales; family Pinaceae; genus Larix; species Larix kaempferi. The sequence goes on along the minus strand of BSBM01000451.1, from coordinate 2,653,752 downwards.
TCTGCAGGGTCATCTTCCGATTTATGTTCTTCCCTTCAAATAGCTTGGTCAAAGAGTCAAACATCTCCTTGGGTGTCTTTAGAGAAGACACATGGGGTATGATATGGTCTTTGATAGAATTAGCAATGATTATCTTTGCCTTGACCAAGTTCTTCTTATGCAATACCTTACCCTCTTCATCCTTTGGGATAGGGATGTCTTCTTTTACATATGAGCCCAACTCATTCTCTTCCAGGATTAACCCAATCCTATACTTCCAAGCTCGGAAGTTATCAGCTCCTTCAAGCTTATCCTCAAGCTTGGTGTGGTGAGACATCCTAAAGAGTACTTCAAATGGAAATAGAAAAGATTTAGGTCTTACCACTTGAAATGCTGAAAACTGGATCTGATCCCGTATTAGGGTTTGTCGGAAAAACCCTAAAAATTCAAAATGTGAATTTCAATTTTTTGAAAGGATAGAAAGATGCGCCTTGATGAGCTAATCAGCCTAGTGTATTCAGAATTTGAGATTAGCAAAGCTTTACCCTTCAGATTTTCCTTTTTGTCCTCCCGGGTTCACTAGGGAGAGCCCTGAATTAGGGTTTGAGTTTCTCGGAGATATACCCATCCAAAAATCTCGATCCAAAGCTCTAAACTTTGATTTTTGCAAGGATATTCCATCTATGTCTTCAGATTTCAGAAATTCCTATTTTTGTGGAAACCCTAATTTTTAGGGCCAAATCTAAAAGTGCTCAGAATTGAATTCTGATTAGACAGATAGATTCGCCTTGATGAGTAGAGTCAATCTACTATACTTCTTTTCCAAAATATGTGGAGAGAAACCCAATAAACAAGAAACTCAAGTTTCTGTCACTGCAAAATGTCTTCTTCTCAAGTTAGCTCTGATACCATGTTAAATTTTGAGCATTAATTCACAATACTCTAGGATCTTCACTGAGAGAATAACATATACAGTATGTCAATGCATAACAATCACAATAAGCATGACAAGCATCACAAGAATCAAAAGCATGAGAGACAAGAGACATAGAGTTTCCATGGGGAAAACCCTAAGGTGAAAAACCCCACAACTTCCTCAGAGATAGAGAGAGCAATGGCTCAACCAAAGTACAACCAAAATACACTTGAGATAGTCTCCTAGAAGCAGATGATCCTCCTCCTCACTAGTGCGCCACTTTCTAAGTGAGAGAGAGATGACTTTCCGAATGATCTAAATAGAGATCTCCTGATCTCTATTTATACTAACCTGTTTGCCCTGTGACCTTATGGGGCCGACTTGTCTAGCTAGGTACATCCACAATATAATATATATTTCAGGGCCGACCCCACACATGGTGGTCTAATAACCCATCGGCAAGTACACACACTTGCGACACTTGTCAATCCACATGACGAGACTTCCTTATAGAGGAATAACACATCTCTAATAAGGGTACAATAAATATATATGAAATACATAGATGAAATACATTCCGAAGTTACATATACATCAACAATGAAATTGTCAGAGCCTTTGATAATGGATTCGTTAAAATTAAGACAATTGATGATTCGCAAGTTTCTTTTGTTGTAAATGGAAATAGACTTAGACTTTATCATCAACCAATATCTAAACAAGATTTTGTGCAGAATGCCTTACAGCAAGAGGAAATGGAACTGGTAGAAGAGGAAGTCATTCCTCCTCCTCCCAGTCCTTGAATTATTTTGGGTTATCTTCTTTTGTATATATGTAAATATGTTTTTGATTTTCAATAATAATGAGTCATTTCTAACAACTATTTGTCTTTTTACAGGAAATCTATTATGATCAGTTTGTAAAATATTGTAAATAAAACAAGGAGACTATTTTTCCTTTCGTTAATTTTGAAAATTTTACATAACTTGTTTTGTAGATATGTTTTTGTTTTAAATAAAATTTGAATCATCTAACAAGTGGTTTTGCAGCTTAATCACTAGAACCCTATCTTTTTAATCAGCTTATGTGGTATTACGCAAAAAGGGAAGTGCTCTAGAAAGAAATATTTATAACTCTCCTTTTCTTTCGACTACTGTTAATTTTGAAAATTTTTAGTAAAAGCATTCTTGATATCATTTATAACCACTTTTCTTTATGGTTTTTTGTATGGTATTTGATTCAGACATGCACACTTCTGATTTATCATTAGAACAGTTGTTTAAAAGACCTTAATTATTATGATCTCCACAAAACTCTATCTTACACTTATGGATTGCTAGTTCATCCTTGACTCATTATCAAAACTTGTCTCTAAAGCACCTTTAAAAGGTAGCCTAAAAATGGGTGATATTTTCTATTTTGTGGGGAACATTACTAACCTTTTATGAAGAAGATAGATTGTGAAGTCAAAGAACAGCTTTATGTTATTATCTCTTGGCATGATCTGTAATTTAGGCCATTATAAATAAAGTTACTCATAAGGTTTGTGCTAAATTTTCAATTATGTGTTTAACAGGCTTAGCACACTTTAGTGCCAACCAGCTTCCTTACAAAAAAAATTATATATATATATATATATATAGAGAGAGAGAGAGAGATAAGAAGCAAACCCGCTAGGGTACTGAACAGGCTCGCTGGAAGCGGGTCCATGCTGAGTAAAATCTTAAACAAGGAAGCTCGGTAAATGCAAGTAAACCCGTCGGGGTACTGAACAGGCTCGCTAGCAGCGGGGCTATGCTTGCATGGTACCAAGATAAACCCGCTGGGGGACTAAAAAGGCCTTCTGGCAGTGGGTCAATATCAGGTAAAAGAGGTTTGGTTAATGCATTGCTATTCACATAACTCATAAAAACCTGAGTATACAAACACATGTTTAGGCCAATTATGTATACTGTCATTAGATAATGGCTATATGATGGACTTGGACCCTGTCATCTAATTCAAACAATACCTAGGATATAACTATCCTAGAAATGGGACCCATAATTATAGTAGATCTCACAAATTTTACGGTGAACCTTATCTATATTCTTTGGATGACAAGAGATCTTTACAATGAGTCATGGACGACTATTTTCCTATGGCATTTTTCGCATCTCTTACACTATTATTCTTCATATGGTCTTTTAAGCACTGTTGTATTCTTTTTGATGAAGTTACATATTTGAATCATCTACATTTGTTAGTTAATATTTCATTTCCTTATGAAAATTATCACAATATTTAAAAAAAAAAGCTATCTGTAAGACTTTCAATTGAAAATTTTTAATTTTAATCATTTTCTGTCTGATGGCTTGAGGACATGCCATATTTTTGGTTTGGGGGGGGAGCTTAGAACTGTTCTTACTCTCTGAATATTTATGAAAAATTATTTATATCTGGTACAATGACAAGTGTTTTCAGGTTAATACAAAAGCATAAGGAAATTGATCTAATCAAGAACAAAAAGAGGAATGCAACCAAAGATCCAGAAAAGCAAAGTTTACAGCATCTTTTGTGCACTAACAACTTCAGAAATTCTCTGCAAAATCAGCTTTGGTCTGCGTAAAAAATAATAGCTTGTATAAACAGAATCCTGTATGAAGGACTGAATGACGGGTTGAATGCCAATCCGAATGAGGAAAATAAACAACGTTCTGAATGGAGTGCTGAATGAAACCGTAGCCTATAACAGCTTTATTTAAATATTCCAAGATGTTCAAATTTGAATATTTTTGATCATTTTTATTGGCTAATCATGACAGGGATCAATCATATGTCGATTTCACACACATATTCATTCTCTTATCCATCTCGCCTCCATTAAACGAATGGATTATGCATCATTGTGAATCATTGTATGACCACCATTTGGGCTTAGTTATCCTGTTGTACGATCTTCCACCATATCAATCGAATCATGATCTCTCACGTGTAATCTATTTTCATTACGTGAATTGCATTCAACCTGTCCAAAGCTCGGATTTGGACATGGTTGAATATTTTTTAAACCACACGTATTCACTGATTTCACGCACCTCTACGCTGGCACTTAACTTAAGATCTTCGAATGACAGGTGGGATCTTTCAAGCATGCCAAGCCCTTGTTCACTGTCATTCAAACAATCAAACGGACCTTAGTTTGAACTGGTGATCGCGTGAATTTTGCCTCAGTCTGTTCTCTCTCCATCTGAGCAGCGTCCTCTGCAAATCCTTGCACCTCTTGTATCCATTCGCATTCCCCCAGCCTCTGTCAACAATGCCAAGTCGCTATGATCCTAGTAGCTAACAGGATCTCCTCCGCATTTCTGATTTTAAAGCCTGCCATGAAGTGTTTTTGCGAGTAAGTTGGGAACCATTTCTCCACCTTCTCCAAGGCCATGACCACGATATTTCATTACTGCTCACTAAAAAATTTTATGGCAAGACAACCAAGGTTGGCCATCTTGTTTTCTCCGTGATAGAAGAGTCAATAGCATTAGCTACCAAGCTCCCGAGGGAAGGTGCTTGATGGCATAAGCATCTTTTCCTTCCACGGAAGGATCATGAATTTGCCCTAAAGACTGATTTTCAACACGTTGCTGGTACCAAAGGTTTTCACAGAGAATGGATCAAGCCGGAGTACTTAGATATTATAACCATTATCATCCACTTAATCACTTGCAAGGGTAAGTTCACTGTCTTTAAAGATTGCCATTTCAAATTGTTAGCTCAATTTGTCAACAATCAGACCCTTAAATTCCCATTTTATTTCCTAAAGAGTTTGGAGAAGATGTCTATCCAAGTCATGAAAAATACAGTTAACCCTTCTGGCAGCTTGTATCACCATTGTCTTATTAAGCTTCTGATAATTCACCATTTAGAAAAGAGAGGACAAACCTGAGATCATTTTGTTTTTGAGATACTGAACCCTCATTTATCTACTGTCAAATATTCCTCTTCTCAAGAACTTCATCATACCCAAGCAGAACCAAACGCTAAATGTGTACGGTTTGATGAAAGTCCCTCAGGTGATGAGTACCTTTCCCAGTCATCACCTTCTCCTGAACTTACTCTTGGTGACCCTACTTCGGAACCTCCACTCTTTTCATAACCCACTAAATCCACGAGAACGAATTGTGACCAGTCCGTCGATCAGTCTGTCATTCAGACTATCGTTCAGCCATCATGTTCAAATATCCAGTCGAACGATCATACCTTTGAATCACCCATCCTCACACTAGCTAACGTATCCGCTCGTGTGAGTGAAGTATCTGCTACTGAAAGTCCTCCTGCACACATCCAAGATACAATTCTTGAAGGCCATACTGTTGAATGTGAAACATGTTCAAAAGAATTGAGTCCCCCAAAGAGCCTTCAACATTATAAAGAAAAGCTCATTCTGACTCAGCAGGAGATGGATAAGTTGATCCAAGTAATAGCACGGTTGATAGACTAGAATCAAATCTATCTGGAAACAATTTCTGAACTCCATGAAGAAAACAGGGCACTGTGTGCACAAGTAAAAGACATTGAATGTTTGGTTAACGCCAAAACAACATCCCATACTGCCCTGAGGATGAGATATAATTACTTATAGGACCAATTCAAGAAGCTCGAGGCCAAATCTATATCTTCATCATCCCATTCGAAGGCAGTTGCTACCGCAACACAGCCTTCTTCCTAATTTCTCTCTGTTTCGCTCAGTGGGACCTGGCATATCTCCGGTTTGGGGGAGTGTTGGTGTCCATTTTGTCACTATTTTTTATCATCGAAACTACTCTGAATGGCGTTAATTTCACTATTTTTGATATATTAAGTTATTCTTTTAGCCATTCATCCCATCAAACAGACAAGGTATGCATGTATTCGTTTATCATATAAATTTTGGTCAAATCTTGTTATATTACGATTTATTAATGATTAAATGAACAATTCTAGTCATGCATGGCATCTAGTTTTGATTTACGGGCTGCGATTTTTCAAATGACCCTTCATTCAGAATGTGTGTTTATATTGCTTAAGCACAGTCGCGTTCAGCTCATCGTTCAGCCTTGCATTCAGCTCGCAAAATCCACAGTTGCTATGTTCCGGGCCATTAAAGACAAGATCGGGCACGTGGGTTCTGTTAGCCACATGAAGGTGATGGTTAATGAGCCATTTTTATGGAAGATTCATCCCTATGAATGCCAAGCTCGACAGCGCATCCCATGTCCACGTCAACACTCCAACACATCGATTCTCCTGCGCATTCAGCCTGGAATCACGCTTCCTGTTCACGTCGGTGTTCTGGAAGAAGTCCAGGTCGCACACGTTCAGCCTGCCAGCAAAACGCCTTTCCACGACAGTGCTCCAGCAGCCCTCTCCTATGCTCGCCAAGCTCGCCAGCGTGCTACCTCTCTGCCCACGTCAAAGGGAATCGACACTACAGCTCCCTCATGAAGGAATCAGCCCCGTGAAGCAATGGAGGATGCTACCTACGTTGTCATGCACCATTCAAAGCAGCCGGTTATTCATAAACACCTATGTTATTAGAGAGGTGGACTCTGTCGACCCTCTCATCCATTGTAAAATGTATAAATAAACGCCTGTAAACAGAAACAGATTTAGTCTAGTTAGCTTATAGTTGGAGAAGATCAACAGATTAGCAGATAGTTCATAGGATTTGCAAGCAGATAGTAGACAGTTTGTAATTTTCTTAAGATTAATGGAAATTTCAGTTTGTTGATATTCTGAGTAGCTAAACCAGTTTCGTTTTCCATCTCTGATTGCTGGGAAGGGCCCTTCATCAACCTGAGGTTTTGTCTTTGTTTTATGTATTTTCTTTTCTGCAACTAGTTAGTTTATTTTCCTGTATATGTAACTAATTCGTTTTTTGTACATGATATTTCTTTTCTGTAATTTATATTGTGTTGCTAACATATTTTGTGTTTACAGAATTAGCAAATGGTCAACCAACAGTATAGTTTTGATAGTTTAATTCCAGTCTTTTATAATTAGCTAGTTTGTTTTCTACAATTAAATAGAACTTAGTTAGCCTCTGCTTTAAACTTTGTTAATAGTTAGAATTAGTTTAATTAGCTTCTCTATGTAGCTGTAGGTTAATTCTCTTCTTTCATCTCAATCTTGCTTTAGTATAGAATAGGAATAGTTTATCTATCTAACCATGATTATAATAGCTTGCTTTCTATTATCTTAGCTTCTCAACAAGTATTCTCACTGATTCTTTGGATTGTAGGTTCATCTGCATTCGCCAGCTGACGTCAAGATCATCAAAACTACCTCTTTCCTTAGTTTAAATCGTTTTTCCTCCATTCGGACTGTTGTTCAGACTAGAATTTGGATCGTCATTTGGACTTTTACTCTTTTTGCATTGTTTTTATGCTAGTTTGAATTCAGTTTATTAATTTTCTTTACTGTAATCTTTCCTGCTCTTAATTAGTATTCTTATCCATATTTAGGCCTTTGTTTTACATTCCCTAAAGTTTTAAGTCAAGTCTTGTTATTATTCTTAGTTTGTTTTGACTTTCTTTTAGATTATGTCTTTCGTATTTAGTTTACTAATATGTTGTTGTTTCAGAACTTATCAGTCTTATTCCTAGTCTAGTTTACTTCATGCTCTTAAGACTTAGTTAGAATAGAGTTAATAGTTCCATTTCTCAAGTATTCTAGTTTTGATCATTTCCTTCATTTCGATTAGGATTAGTTTCTTATTTCGATAAATAATGAAGATGTTCATGGAATAGGATTTGGATTCAGAAATCAATATCTTTATCAAGTTTTCTACTTGCTTCTAAATTAATATATTTTTCAAGTTTTCTACTTGCTTCCAAATCAAGTGCAGAAATAAATATATCTATCAAGTTTTCTACTTGCTTCTAGTTCCCATTAGTTTTATATTATTATTCTGCTCATGGATAGTAGATAGATCATAATGTTTAAAGTTAACTCTAATTTGTCTTTTTGTAGTTTACACCTTTTCATTGAAGTTAGATTAGATTTACTTCCGTTTGGTTTTGCTATTACATTTGAAAGCCATTACGATACATTCATTCTAGTTCCTGTTATATGGGAATAAATGTTTCTCTTGAATTAGTTGTTTAAATTATTTAAATAGTTTGTAATTTGCTTTGATTATCATAGCCTTCTAATTTATCATTAAATTAATCCATTTTATAGATAGGTCTCTAATTTATTTTCAATTGTTCTTCTAATTCTTAGATTAGAATCTGAGATTGTATAGTTTCCATTTTTCATAGTTCATAGTTTGCTTTTTCAATCAGTTTCCATTGTTCAATTATAAAGTAGAGTAGTATGATTTGATACTATTCTAGTTTATCTGTTTAACTAAGTTTGATTTAATTCCTTTTACTATTTCTGAAATTTGACTCGGTTTTTCATTTTGAAAGATCTTTCGATCTTTTCTTTATTAAATATTTTTAAGGTCTGACAAGCCGAAAATCTTAGGTGCCATTCTACCTTAGCATATACTTTGCCTCAACTCTAAGATTACCAACCCCGGTCAATAATTAAATATTAGGTGTTTTCTTTGAGATAGCTCACACACCCAACATCATAGTATCATCACCGTCTGATTCAGGTGGATCGTCCATGGTGTTGTCCTAGAGGGTATCATGTGAGGCTACCTCAATTTGGAATAATTTATGTTATTTTCTTTTATGCCCTCAAAAAAAAATTCATCACTGTTATAGAAAAGTCCAAGGTGTTGAAGTGTTGATGTATATGTAACTTCGGAATGTATTTCACCCATATATTTCATCTATGTATATTGTACTCCTATAGAGATGTTATTATTCCTCTATACGGAAGTGTCGTCATTTATATTGTAAGTCTCGTAACTTATACTTGATGGGTTATTAGACCACCTTGTTGGGGTCGGCCCTGTATATGTCATGTGGGTCGAAGGGTTATTAGACCACGCTATTGAGGGTCGGCCATGTGGGTCAAAGGGTTATTAGACCATCCTATTGGGGGTCGGCCCAGTCAGCATTATGTTATGTGGCCGACCCAGTAAAGGTTTTTAGGCAAGTCAAGTCAAGTATAAATAAAGTGCGAGAGGCACTCTATTTCATAATTCTATTCATACACACTCTTTGGAGAGTGGCGCACTTATGAAGGAGGAGAAGCTATTGCTAGGAGATGTCTATCTCTTATGCTTGGGTCGTATCATTGCTTTATCTATCTCTTAAGAATTTATTGGGGTTTTTCACGTTTATGGTTTTCCCCAAGTAAACTATGTGTCTCTTGTGTGCTTGCATTATTTTGTCCATGATTGATATGTTGTAGATATGTTGTACATGTTGTTCTCTCAGTTAAGATCCTAGATCATATTGAAGTAAATTCTGAAAAACTAACATGGTATTAGAGCTATCCTGAAAGAAGGCATGGTATGGCATGTATGACACTTGTTGCACTTGCGATGCTAGGGCTTGATATAGCAAAAACCAGTCATAGTAGCACTTTTGCTATAAATCCATTTCAGAAATTTTTTTGGATCTGAAACTTTTACAGGTCTCATATCAGATCCCCATGTACCTTGTGTCCAAAGGAAAACTTCTAATTCGTTGTACTTTGTGTTTTATGATCTGTACAATCTAGGGTTTCTGCCTCTTCCAAATCTGAGTCATAAACAAGTGACCTAGGAAAAAAGGTCATAACTTGGGCTAGGAAGCTCCAAATGAAATTTCTTAAAAAGTGACAAGTATTGCACAGACTGTACTTTCTCAGGTAACTCTTTTAGAGTCCGAAACTGAACCAGTGATACGTGGAACACCGTACAAGTTCGCTCTCCTGTTTTATCTCATAAGCAGGTCATGTTGCGACACTTGGAATAACTCTCTCTCAAAGAATCCAATTGAGGTGAGAACTATAGGGTTGGAAATATGACAGGTCAAGCTACCACAGGTAGAAGTTTCAGACCCTATGGATCGAAAAGTTTGGAGTTACACCAGAAACAATCAGGTGCATATTTATGTCAAAACAGAATTATTTTTGAGCACCTTCATTCATGGCTTCGGGAATTTAGGGTTTCAGAGAAAGTTGAAATTTTTGTAATCGGAGACCACAGCTGGATGCTACTCATCAAAATCAAAATTTAGAGACCAAGATCATATTTTTTGGTTGGGAAGAAGGCCGGGCTTGATCAAACCCCAGTGCAAGACTTTGATCGGAAAGATGGAAAATTAGGGCTTCTGCAAAAGTTGGAATTTTGGAAATCTATGACCACGGCTGGAAGCTCCTCAGAAAAATAGAAGCTTAGAGCTTTGAATCAAACTTTTTGGTTGGGTGAAGCTTCGGTAAACTCAAACCCTAATTCAAGGTCCTCCCTAGTGAATCCGAAAAACTAAAAGGCAATTTTGAGGGGTGAAACTTTACAGTTTTCAAATTCTGAGTATACCAGCTTGACCAGCTCAGAAAGGCGCATCTTTCTATCCTTTCAAAAGTTTGAATTTTTAGGGTTCTCTGACAAACCCTAATCCAGCTCCAGATCCAGTTCCTGCAAAACAAGTGGATTGGGTTAATCCTAGAAGAGAATGGATTGGTCACCTACATAAGTGAAGAAGTTCCTGTTTCAGAGGAAGATGAGGCTAAGGCCTTTCATAAGAAGATTACAAGCAATCTCGACAAGTATGACTTATCCAGGTATGTTTCGATATTTTTCCATGGTATGTTTGTCTTCATATTATTACAGTTAGTACAATCTTAATTAAATTTAGACTTGTCGTATCACCTTAATAAAATTATGAATGCATGATAGAAGATATTCATTGATTTGGTTGTTGACACTTATGATTGTACTAATGCATTATGGTGTTGTATGAAGTTTATGTTGTCCGCTAACATGAAAGGTACACCAAGAAAGACAAATCATGTTCTAGTTCAAGAACCTATGATCATGGTGACATGAAGACAAAGATTCATCCATTGTCATGGATCACTTAGAAAATCTATTTACAAGGTATGTATAACTTGGTTCTATAATGGTTAACTTATGAGATATGCAGGTTACTAGCACAAGTCATTGAAGAGAACAAGAAGACATCATGTGGGTATGTTAGACATAACTAGCTAACATACTAATCCAGGTATGTTTTTCCTATATCAAGTTAGAATCCTACCTTGTGATAGGATCTCTTATATAAGTATACATTCCATGATTGATAATGATTATTCATAGGTTTGAATAATCATGGGTGTATGCATATTATGTTTCTTACCTTAATTGATGATATGACTAATCAGAAGAGTCATAAAAGTATAGGTTTGAGTTATCACGGGTTCAGGCATATTATGTTTCTTACTTTAATTTATGATATGACTAACCATAAGAGTCCTTGAATACTAATGCTTATTATTTCTGTTTGAAATGATCATGACTATACATGCTTAAGATTATTGTGTTTTGAGAGTATTGAGAATATACTAATAAATGTATGATTATGTATGAGATCGCGAGGATATCACAATAATGATACTTGTAAGCATGCATAGTGATCGAGGATGGATATAAGTTCAAGGATAGGTAATCCAGGAAGCAAAGATCAAGAGGGAGCACACTCCAGTAATTTCTGCAAGGATGCAGATATTCAGAGGGAGTCGACCACTTCTCACAATCCACATCAGGATGGAATTGCAAAGATTCAGAGGGAGTCCACCCAACAACCAAACAAAGATAAGTATTTGAATTGTCATTTCTTACATATTTGTTTGTTTAAATAATGTTGTTCAATTATGTATATGCTTATGTTCCTAGACTTAGGTTGTGTATTATTCATATTAGAATAATTGCATTAATGAACAGTATACTACTAATATGCATGTGATGGGTAAGTGGCCTATGGAACTGTACAACCTTCCATTGCTACTTATCTAGAATGAAACCTCTTTGCTGACATGTTGGGAGTTGTGCACACTCTTAACGATGTTCTGGTAGAGATTGGAAGGCATCTAGAAAGTTACAGGATATGGATAAATGTTGTATTGAAGCATTGGCTAAAATAATTGCATGACTGTATGACATATTTCTTTATGTGTAAGAATTTGTTTTGAAAATTATGAGATGTTTATAATCATGCAATTTAACTTGTTTTGTAGGAAAGATCATATACCATCACCTACAAAAGAAGGAATACAACATTTGTTCCAGCAACAAAGATATCTATTGAAGATATTGAAGTTCCCAGGATCTTGGATGAAGTAATGGAAGAATGCCATGATCAGTCGATCATGAAGAATGATGTTTGGGATGCAGTCCCAAGACCTGAAGGGAAGTCTATTGTGACTTCCAAATGGATCTATAAGATCAAGCATGCTGCATATGGTAGCATAGAGAAAGACAAAACGAGTGATGAAATGGAAGATACACCAGATGGATGTCAAGACATCCTTCTTGAATGGTGTAGTCGAAGAGGAAGTGTATGTGGAGCAGCCACTTGGTTTTGAAACACATGACAAGAAGTCATATGTGTGCAGGTTAAAGAATGCCTTATATGGCTTGAAGCAAGCTCCCACGACTTGGTATGGTAGGATGGACAGTTTCCTATCTAGTTTGGGCTTTACCAAGAGTAAGGCGGATTCAAACCTTTACTACAAGGTTGAGGAAGGCAATCCTATGATACTACTATTGTATGTGGATGACCAGTTTGTTACAGGTGATGATAGATTGATTGCCGATACCAAGAGGAAACTTGCAGCTAAGTTTGAGATGAAGAACTTGGGTATGATGCACTACTTTCTAGGCATGGAGGCGTGGCAGAGTGCAGATGGAATCTTCCTTGGAAAATGGGAGTATGCAGTAGAGATCCTGAAGAGGTTCGGGATGATGGACTGCAAGGCCATGGCCACACCTATGGCATCAAACCTGAAGCTTCTGTGTGATGCTTCATCTGATCCGGTTGATGTCACTGTGTATTGTCAGATGATTGGGTCCTTGATGTACCTGACGAACATGAGACCAGATATTTGCTTTGCGGTGAGCACATTGAGCCAGTTCCTGACGGACCCAAGAGATGTTCAGCTGGTTGATGTAAAGCATATTCTGAGGTACCTGAAGGGTATAGTTGATTATGGGCTCAAGTATGATGCGAATCAAAAGTTTAACCTACATGGTTATGTTGATTCAAATTGGGCAGGCAGTGCTGCAGATAGGAAGAGCACTTCTGGGTGCTGCTTCAGTATGGGATCAGGTGTGATCTCTTGGTTTAGCAGGAAGCAGTCCTGCGTAGCACTGAGTACAGCTGAGGCAGAGTATGTTGTAGCCTGTTCGGCTAGTTATGAGGCAATATGGCTTCGGAAGCTACTGTCTGAGTTATTTGATCTACCGCTGGAGGCTACTGGTATATTTTGTGACAACCAGAGTTGTGTGAAGTTGTCTGAGAACCCGGTGTTCCATGACATGTCGAAACACATAGAGATCAAATATCACTATATCAAGGATATGGTGCAAAGGGGAGCAGTGAAGCTCCTGTATGTTGCGACGGATGAGCAGATTGCAGATGTGTTGACGAAGCCACTAGCTAGAGTGAAGTTTGAGTACTTCAAATAGAGGCTTGGTGTTCTTCAGATTGACGACACTTCGAGGAAGAAGTGATGGAGACATTTACTGAAGCCATTCCAAGCATGGTGGAAGGAGGATCATTCACATGGCTATGGATATAAGCATTGGATGATGAGCATCAGGATGTTGTTCTAGTTTCTGCTCTGTATGATCAGTTGGATCATTTATGTATGTATGCATCATGTTGGATGTTGGATATGATCAGTTGGATCATTTATGTATGTATGCATCATGTTGGATGCTGGATATGATCAGTTGGATCATTTATGTATGTATGCATCATGTTGGATGATGGATATGATTAGTTGGGTCGATTATGTACGTATGCATAATGTTGGATGCTTGGACCATGTATCTGTATATGTATTAGGTGGATACGTTGTATGATTAGGTAGATCATGTATGTTGATGGATACATTGTGTGGATCATGTATCTATGTATGTATCAGGTAGATACATTGTATATGATGATATGTATCAGGTGGATGCATTGTATGATCAGGATGATCATGGATGATGAGCTTCAAGATGTTGCTCCAGATGACATGCATCAGGACGATATAGTGATGATGATCAGGATGATCATGTGTACATCAGGATGATGTATGTGAGTATCAGGTGGATACTCTATGGTCGTGGACAGGTTATGCAGATGAGCATGTAAGTAGACCTGGGAGATCTGGACAGGATGAAAAAGACATCAGATGCTCTTTCAAGGCATTGCTCTGGGAGGACATATAATAGTGCCCTAGGAGATTTGCATATGCTCTTGCTAGGTTTTGCCGCTGGCATATAATAGCTCCCTGGGAGATCTGGAAAATGCTCTTGCTAGGTTTTGTCCTATGGCATGTAATGTGTCCTTAAGAGATCCGAAAGGTAGAGCTGTGTGCTCGTAACAGCCTAGGATGCTCTTGCAAGTTTTTGCCATGACCACATGTAATATGCTCCTGGGAGATCCGACAGGTAGAGCTGTGTGCTCGTAACAGCCTGGGATGCTTCAGCCAGGTTTTGTGGTGAGATCACATGTAATGTGCTCCTGGGAGTTCCGACAAGTAGAGTTGTGTGCTCGTAACAGCCTAGGATGCTTCAACCAGGTTTTGTGATGGGTCACATGTAATGTGCTCCTGGGAGATCCGACAGGTAGAGCTGTGTGCTCGTAACAGACTGGGATGCTTCAGCCATGTTTTGTGATGGGTCACATGTAATGTGCTCCTGGGAGATCCGACAGGTAGAGTTGTGTGCTCGTAACAGCCTGGGATGCTGCAGTCAGGTTTTGTGACACACGTAATAAGTCCTGAGGATTCCACAGTATGGACAGTGATGATGAAGACCTACAGATGGTGGGCCTACATCTAGTATGAAAAAGGACTGGCTCTGTAGAACTTCCTATGACGAGTAGATTTTGAGATTGATTGAGATAACAGCAGTAGTGATGATGACGATGATTCGAGGATGATGATTCGCTGATGATGATCCAGAGAAGAAGACTTGTGCTAGCGGATCTGTGTCGAGAAATACCTTCCTAGTTAAGAGGGAGTGTTGATGTATATGTAACTTCGGAATGTATTTCACCCATGTATTTCATCTATGTATATTGTACTCCTATAGAGATGTTATTATTCCTTTATACGGAAGTGTCGTCATTTATATTGTAAGTGTCATAACTTATACTTGATGGGTTATTAGACCAACTTGTTGGGGTCGGCCTTGTATAAGTCATGTGGGTCAAAGGGTTATTAGACCACCCTATTGGGGGTCGGCCCAGTCAACATTATGTTATGTGGCCGACCTAGTAAAGGTTATTAGGCAAGTCAAGTCAAGTATAAATAGAGTGTGGGAGGCACTCTATTTCATCATTCTATTATTACACAAACTCTTTGGAGAGTGGCGCACTTGTGAAGGAGGAGAAGCTGCTGCTAGGATATGTCTATCTCTTATGCTTGGGTTGTATCATTGCTCTATCTATCTCTGAGGAAGTTAATGGGGTTTTTCACCTTTATGGTTTTCCCCAAGTAAACTCTGTGTCTCTTGTGTGCTTGCATTATTGTGTCCATGATTGATATGTTGTAGATATGTTGTACATGTTGTTCTCTCAGTTAAGATCCTAGATCAGATTGAAGTAAATTCTGAAAAACTAACATGAAATTCGACTTTGGAATCCAAGGTCAAATTGTGGATTCATAAGGGCAATGTGGTGGAATTATTGGAAGTGGTAGCCATGGGAGACTCGGTGCAATTGGGAAAGGAAGGGATTTTGAGTTGGGAATTGTTCACCATTTCAACTTATGTATATCTATCACAATTTTCCAACCACGTGGAGGTTTGTTGCATAATGACATGGGTGTGAATTTCCTCCTTGAGGTAACTGATGAACCATTCCCAAAATAAATCATAGAGGCCCTCTATGTAGAGTTTTTATTGCTCAAAGGTTGTAATATAGTCCATAATTATGCCACTTTGGCATTGTTTCATCCTAAAACACATTTGACCATAGATAAGTCTCCCAACCGCTATGTGTGTTTTTTAGAGCAACTATGAGTGTAGAACCCACCGTCACCTCGATTCCTCACTCCTCCGTTTAGACCCCAACTCCAAAAGGTCAAGGGAGGTTATCCCTACTTACTAAGTTAATCTAAAGAGTTTCTTTAGGAGTTGACAATTATTAATGTTCAATGACAAGCATTCATGCAAGGATGCAATAATTTTTATGACAAGCAAACCTTGTTTGAAAATAAACCATATACAATTGCAAGAGAGAAATAACAATTCACCTACCAAACCAATGCCTACTTTACTTGGGTTATGGAATCATAGATACAATAAAAGGAAGATCACGAAAGACAATGAAATTGCATTAATACATTCATTTATCACAATGATCAAAATATCACATTTAACATGTGAGAAATACTTGTAGTAAATGAACGATTAATGAATGAAAGGTGCTTGTAGTGAGATTGAACCAAATTCAAATGCCTCAAAAGTAAAGGACTAAAAATGAAATAATAATTGTAATGTTTTTCCAATGGTCCTGTAGATTTTAATTATTTTTAGGTGTCTCTTTAGCTTAGGGGAATTAAGGTTTGTGCAAGAAAATTAAATCTATCCTATGTGTCTACCCCAAAAACTTATCTCTTTCGATTTGAGAGAGATTTATAGGTGCTTAACAACAGAACACAAGGTTCCCAACTAGCTCCACAGGTTCAACCCCAAAGCTTGTTAGGTGCTCAACAGGAGGACACTAAGTTCCACAAGGCTCCCAACAACCTCTACCTCTCTAGCTCCACGGGTCAAACTTAGTTTTCTCAATGTCTTATCAAGATAAATTTATAAGTGCCTATTATTCTAGCCAACACTAATCTTTGTCATTTCTTGTCACCCAGGATCGGACAAACCGACAAGGAGAGTGAAAACGGAGCAAATATTGGGGCACAGTTTATTTAACTTTTAAAATAAAAAACAAATATTTATATACAATGCAAGCCGACACGATATTGCAAGGGTGGCAAAGCCAACTCACTTGCAAGGTGTGGGAAAATAAATTAAAGCAAAAATAACTTGAAACTTAAACAAATTACTAGCCAGCATGATTTTGCATGGATGGGAAAAGCCACTTCACATGCAAGGTGTGGGAAAACAATATTACCAAATGCAAATTAGAAATAAACTAATTCCTAGCCCTTTCAACAATTGTTATGCAAGGGTGGGAAAGTCAACTCACTAGCAAGCATTAATGGATGGCAAAAAATAACTTAAGGAAATAAAATGATATCATATCCACACAACTCTCTTCATAATGAAGAGGAGGGGAAAGCAATCTAACAAAATGTAAATAACATAAACAACTAACATTAGCATGTCTACACTTACAATGCAAAGGTGGGAAATCCCAACTTCTTTTGCATGCAAGGGATGGCTGAAAATTAAAAAATATTTTGCAAGAAATAAAGAACAAAGCCCAAGAGACTCTCTTGGGCTTGTTACAACAAGAAATATTTCAGCCTTTGGAATATAAGAAAATGGGGGTCAAGAACAAGATATTTGACCCTTTTTTGGCAAGGAACTTGAAGTGGCCACTCTTTGGTGATCTTTGAGCTTATTTGTGACTAAATTTGGGCATTCCCTCCCCTTGTAACATCAAAAATCTACACAAAACAGCAAGCTAATCTTTTGCAAATATGATGAAAATAAGCATGAAATTACTTTAAAAATTTTAACATATAAATTTTTGCAATTTGTAAATGAAATGTAGCATGTAAAATGCTGGAAATGATTTTTTTTAAAGCGAAATAAGTAAGTAAAAATCTGCAATAAGAAAGTTTAGTTAGAAGAAGCCAAGTTCCTCAATAGGTGTTTGAACAATGGGGTATCCCACCCAGGAATCCCACTCTCCAAGCTTGAGTAACCTATAACAAAACTAGCTTCAAATGCACAAGGGGTGAGAGATCAAGCAAAGAAATGAGAAATCATTTATTCAAACTAGAAGTCTACGAAATTCTCAAATGTTAAGAAGATAACCCACATAACATGTAACAACAATATTACAATATTTTTCTCAAGAAAAACAATTTTCTTGAGATCCACAAGTGCAAGAAAGAAACTACAATGCTACAATGTTACCTCACATAAAGCCAATAACTGAATTTCCTCCAAAGATTTCTCTTCATTCACATCAAAAGCTGGAAATTACAATGGCTCTCTTCTTTGGACAAGAATGGAAGCAAGAGAGCAAGAGAGCAAGAAAGAATGAAAGAATGCAATAGCATGAGTGATTGTAACACAAATGAGGAGGAAGAGCCTCCTTATAAAGGGAAAATGAGGGAGAGACCCTCCTTGAATGCATGCCAAGTGTCACATGAAAGAGGGAGGGGCCCATGAAATTTCTCTCTCTTGGGCGCATTCCATGGTCCAAAACAAAATAGGGGGGGGGACCCCCATTTAATGTTTTAAATATTTTCCTAAGCCAAATGGGAAGGGACCACTAAGGTGGGACCCTTCCCATGGCTTCATTTTAATTTTTTCCTTTGCCCATGGTTGGAGAGGGCGTACCCCCAAGGGTGACAACTTAGAACTTGTAAAACATTTGCTTGAGGGGGGGGGGTGAGGGGGGGGGCTCTTGGACTTTAATTTCACCTTAGGACTATAAGTTGACATTAGGAAACAATTTTTCCACCTCCCAAGTGACTTTAGGCACTTTTACAAAATTTGTCTTACTAATTATTTGTCAATTTTCTTGATTTCATTGACTAACTTAGGCAAATGTGTCCAAAACATTAGCAAGACTTGTCTGAATGACTTCAAACTTGGTACAAAGGTGTAAGGGCTCTCATTCCATTTATTTTGAGTACCCATACCCCTATACAACATCATAAAGGACCATTTATCCCTCTTTTACATTACAATTTTTTTTTATGCTGAGGGACAATTTTTAATTACCAAAAATTTAAAAATCCTAAGTAAAACTTAATGAAATTCTACAATACTCTGTATAATGTGTAGCATGGTAATATAGAACATTCCTAGGACCCAATCACCCCATGGGCTCGATCATTAGAATTCCTTTCACCACTTTGGAAGTATTTTTGAGTGAAAAACTCAGATAATTAAAATCACTAAAAATGAATTTTAATTATCCAAGGGAAAAAACACTCGATGAAAGGAATTCCCTAATGATAATGTCATAGGAAACTAATTTATACAAAAAAAAGACCATCATGCTGACATATCATTACAAAATCTCCCGCAGGGATGCAGAAATTTCATGGAGAGAAGATAAGATGAAGAGCTACCTCGCTTGAAAAACTTCATTAGGTACTTATTTCCCATCTTCAAGGCAACATGGTACATGGTTTTCCTCATAGTTGGTTAGGTGTTCAACATGAATAATCTGGTCAACCAGTCCAAGTAGTGGGTATCAAGGTCGAAACGATCATGAAGGATCTCCACAAATTGGATCCAAGGGACATAACGATGATCAAATTTCGGGTACCATTGCCACCATTGGCAATGTTCTAAGTCTAAATATAAAACCCCACTTTTTAACTTTATAATATCATCTTTAATGCCATGGAGAGAAAAATAATGTTCCATTTGAGTAATCCATTACAAGGGGTCAGAGCCATCAAATTTGCACATGTAAATTTTTGAGTAGTGGTGCAATGAATTTGTATTCTCAAAGGAGTGAAACCATGTTTCTAAGAAGAGAGTGTCAGAGACCTGGTCTTGAGTGAACACTCTTTCATTGGTTGGAGCATTGAATTTTGGAGTGAATCACACATGTTGAGCAATAGTAGCATCACATGTTCATGGTTAGTTAGATTTTTTTTTATTTTCATACACTTTGAGTTGAAGTTGGTCGATGAAGTGTCTCATGGAGGGATGCTACTAATTAAATGATTTCTTCAAGAACGTGATAATTTATTTATTTTTGTAGGGCTGATCCTATTTGGAGGACCCCATGTGTCTCTAGTTGCACGTGTGTACCATGGAAGATTAAAAGCATGAACACCAAATGGAGAACGGCCAAGTCCACCCAAAAAGGGTTGCTACAGATATGTATCAAAACAATTAGCATGATGCAGGGATTATGTTCAGATAGGTAACAAATAAGGGATTTTGAGACCACCTAAAAAAGGTTGTTAGAGATATATGTCAAAATTATCAACACGATGCAAGGATTCTTTTGAGATAGGTCACAAATAAGGGTTTCTCGGACCTTTCGCTTGAGCAAGGCTCATATACATTAATTCTTGATAAAGAAATACATACCCTTATATCTCTTTAAATAGGATTCCAAGATTCAAAACCCTAACTACTTGACATGGTTAAATAATTCATAAGTATCGACTTCCTAGCGAGACTTAATTAATAGAGAGAGCATTTTTACAATAATTGTTGACTACTAACTACTCAGTTGTATTCAAAAGATATGGTCATATACATTACTTAACTAAATCCTAAACTAAGGGGGTTAGAGTATGACCTAACTCTCGGGGGGGATTCAGAGATAATTTAGGAGAAATGTCAACTAGGAAGACAACCTACAAATCAGGGTTTCTAAAGGTATGTTAACTTGAAACTTGCATAACTTTTGATTGGAATACTTGAAACTTGCATAAATTTTGATTGTAATATATGTTTGGGTGATTCAAAAGGCATGATAAAGAGGAAATAAATGATAATTATAGGTAAAAATTATTTTGGGATCACATGGGAATGGATTCTACAAAAAATGCTAAACCAATTAAACCTCCAATTATCTCAACCATGACTCGTGAAGAAAATGAATAAATGTATAACTAGTTATCCAATTTTGAGGATAAGGTTAAGGAATTCAGTGATAAGTCAATGGAACATGTTAGTAAACATAAAATAGGATATAGAAATTGATTTGAATATGAATATGCAAAAGATGGAAATGATGGATCAAAATATGGGAACGATGGATCAAAAGATGGAAAGTATGGATCAAGAGATGGAACAAAATATGGCCAGTAAAGACGAGCTCAAAGAAATGAAGGGGGTAGTTCTGAATAAGACATGAAAAATACTTGCATCTAATTCACCTCCTAAATAAGAGGATAAGGATAAAAATAGGATCATATCTCAGTCACATATTAACAGAATTCAAAATCAATAGGTTTAAGTCCCCGGCACTTGATCATTCATCACAAACAAAAGGTAACACTATTGATTGATTTTGGTAGTACACATATCTTCATTCATTGCAAATTAGTTTCTTTATATATCCAACACTAGAGTTCCAAGTAATCATTGCATATGGAGGTACCATAAATTGTTTAGGGAAGTGCCATAGTATTAAGCTTACTATGGGGGGGGTATTTATTGGATAGTCCAATGATTGCAATCCAAATGGGTGTTGTTGATGTTGTATTAGGGGTCCAATAGATACAATCATTGGGAACAATGGATCTTAATTTTTGAGAACATTTCATGAGATTCTCCTTAGTAGGAAAGGAAATTAAACTTGGAGATATTCCAGGGAAATTATGTAACATGATCATCTCTAACAGCATGGAGAAATTTCTAAAAAGAGAGACACCATGGTATAATTGAAAATTTGTGCTCATTATGTGTTCAAGTATATATACCCTCTATTCTAGTGGAAATCCAAAGAGTTATTAACAATCATTCCAAGGGAGAGATTCTTAAGGCATTCCAGCTACTTGAGATCATGACCATGTTATTTACTTGCAATTGTCACGTCCCGTTCCATCAATCCCACTCAAGGAAGGGAACATGACACTAAGTCTGGGCTTATAGCCCCATGATCATTTTTCAAATACATAACAAGTAAAAATACATGTGCAGATGTATAATTCAAATAATCACAGTGGAAGAAAAATTCTACTACACATCTGGCATGCAATTGCCATCATAACTAAAACATACATCAATTAAAAACATTGCATAATGAAAGACAAGAGAGTACTTATCTTGATATGAAGTTGTCTCGCGCAACTGGCTATGCAACTGCAACGTTCCACCCAGCCATAGGCTAACTATGCTCATCAATCTCTCAAAACAGTTTCCACCCCCGAGATGGGCATGATTTCCACAAGGAAAAATGGAACAACAACTAACACCTAGCCAAGGCTATACACATCGCAGCCAATCCAATCTACAATTGGTTTTATCAATATGTTAAGGAATTAGGAAGGAAGAATTGCTAAGCTAGTGAGCACAACCACAGATCTATTGGTACCTCTTCAAGATATAACTAACTTGGCACCCACAATACCTACACACCCAACACAAGGAAGTATTCCCTTCACTGCTACGTAGTCCCTCAAGCCATACCTTCCCTTCTAGTGCTCTTCAAGGCGTGCATAGAAAAGTAGCCAAATCCCTTTGATCTTCTTGTGAGGTTACACTCTTCACTAGGTTTATCAAGCCAATTCTAATCCTCTTCCACTCCTAGTTTCTTACTCACAAATTCAATCCAAAACAAGGATGCACATATTAGCAAGGCACAAATGTTGGGCATGAAAAACAAGGATGAACATATTAGCAAGGCACAAATGTTGGGCATGAAAAAAAAAAATTTAACTGTTGGGTACACAAAACATGGTTTCCATGAGCGTTCCAAAATTGTGGAACATCAAACCAAGTTGTGAGAGAGGAAATTGGCCACAGGGAGAAAAAATGATTTTTCCATGGGTATTTGAGCACTCAAACGGCCAAAAATGGCCTCTATGAAACCCCAGTTCAAATTCCATTTCCTTGTAGTCGTTCTACCACCCAAAAACGCCCTTCCCAACTAGAAAAATGAAGGAATCCTTAGCAAGAACGTGGAGGAAAATGCCCAGCAAGCCCAAAAATCGTGAGAGAGAAAAACTGATGAATGAATGATGGATTAGGGAGCAAATTCGTGGCTCTTTTCTTTCCCAGGAAGACAAACACAATTTTCCAAAAATGGTGGCTTTCCCATACACGAAATTGGGCATCCATACTCTCCATTTCCCAAAACAATAACTACCTCAACCCCCTCTTGGAGGAAATAAGTGATTGGGTACAAAAGTCAATGTGGGTAGTTAGTGGTTCATGGGTTCTCTCATTGACACTTGGATTGAAACTATTGGATTCAAGGGTTTAAATATTTCCCTCCCTATTCCTTGCAAATATCATGCCCCCATACTCTTGTTGCATTGCATAGCTAGTTGTGGGTATTTTATTAAAATACGTATTTACATCATATTTATAATTTCTACCCTGCCATCCTAGCACGCGATCCACACACATAGATTTTTAATTTCCTATATGAGAACAATAAATCAATGGTCAAGCCTTGGGATTGATTTCCTCACCACGTTTTTATAACGATTACATCATTTACATTTTAATGCAATGGGGTCAAAATCAGGGTGTTACATTCCCATCCCCCTTGAATTAGCATTGTCCTCAGTACTCTTCAAAATTGAACAAAAATGGATATACCACTCTCATGCCATCCTCCAGCTCCCATGTGGCCTCATCGGGACCTAGTGCTTCCATTACACCTTCACATGTCTGATGGCTTGGTTCTGAAGCAATGTTACCTTCCTGTCTAGGATGCGCAATGGCTCAGTTCGGAACTCTCCCTCGGGTTCCACCTAGATCACATCCCAATTAATCACATGGTTAGGATCATGTACATTTTTCTTAAGCAAAGAAACATGAAAAACATTATGAGCTCTAATGTTAGCAAGTAATGCAAGTCTATATGCAACTAGACCTATTCTTTCAAGCACTTCAAATGGCCCACAATATCTGGGTGATAGCTTGACACAACTCCCAAATTTCAAGGAACTCTTCCTTGGCATCACTATAAGGTAAACATGATCCCCAACATGAAACTCTCTGTGCACTCAATTCTTATTTTCATAGATTTTTTATCTATCTTGGGATGCTTTTAAATTTTGCCTAATATTTACAACCTCTTGTTCCATTTCCTTAAGAAATTCTGGCCCAAGTACAATTTTTTTCACTGGATTATCCCAAGTCACTGGTGTCCTACACTTCTGACCATACAAAGCGTCAAATGGACTCATTCCCAATGATTCTTGTTTCCCATTATTATAGGAAAACTCTACCAAGTGTAGATAATCCTCCAACTTGGATGGTTTATCCATTACATACATGTGAAGCATGTCTTCGAGCACCTGATTTACTCTTTATGTTTTCCCATCTATTTGAGGATGGTATGTTGTGCTAAAGTTCACCTGCATACCCAAATATGCAAAAAGACCTTTCCATAAATTTGAGGTGAACTTGGTATCCTTGTTAGAAATTATTTCCTTAAGGCAATCCATGCAATCTAAAAATATTCTTCATGAAAATATTTGCAACGACATCGGTTTTATATGTGGACTTAACCGGTATAAAATGTGTTTCCTTTGTTAACTTGTCCACCACCACCATGATGGAATCATGCCGCTTCACAGTCATTGGAAAACTTGTAATAAAATCTATGGAAATTACTTCCCATTTCCATTTTGGAATTGGAAATGGATGCAATAAACCTCCTGGCGTTGGTGTTCAACCTTCACCTGTTGACATTTCATGCACTTAGAAATGTATTCAATGATGTCATTTTTCATCCCTATCCAAAAATATTGCTTTCTAACTGTGGCAATTATTTTCTGATATCCTCAGTGACCAGAATATGGAGCTTTATGGATTTCATCCATAACAATCCTCCTCAAGTATGTGACATTTGGAATATAAATTTTATTCTTATAAGTAATAATTCCATCACCTTCCAAATCATACCCTTCATATCTCTTTTCAAATTTTGGTTGTTGCAAATTGTCCTTTATCTGCACATACATTTTGTCTTCAACAATACGGTTAGCAATCTACTTCCTCAAATCTAGTTGGTGGGTACTAAGGGATGCCACCTGCATTTAGTGTACTTTTATGTTGAGTGCATCTGCCACCTTATTTTCTTTCCCCTTTATGTGTTTGATCTCAAAATCAAATTCACACAAAAATTCCAACCATCTATCTTGCCTTGTATTTAACGTTGGCTTCTCAAAAACATATTTTAGACCACAATGATCTGTCCTTAGCTCAAATTTCCTACCCATTAAGTAGTGCCTCCACATCTTTAAAGCATACACTATGGCCGCAAGTTCTAAATCATGAGTAGCATAGTTCTTCTTATGCTCCTCCAACTCTCTTGACTCATAACATACCACATGCTTGTGTTGCATAAGAACTCCTCCAAGTCCTTGATTGCATGCATCAGTACACACCACAAAGTCTTTTTATGGGCCTGCAATTTTCAAAATTGGTGCACTCATGAAAGATTATTCAACCACTGGAAACTTTCTTCACATTTCAATGTCCACTCAAACTTTATGTTAGAAAAACAGGATCGCATAGCAATAACAATAAACAAGATGCAAATATAAATCACATAAAACACATTACAAGAAAGACACCAATATAACATGGTTCACCCAAGATGGGCTATGTCCACATAGAAATTTCCAGTTCTTATTATTATACCATCCAACAAATGAAATGATACAACCTGCAACACATCCGCTACAACTTCATCTTCACTCTCTCATAGTCTCTCTTACACAATCAAAGATCTTTACAATGCTACAATACATTACACAACCGTATTACAATGTATTCCTTTTAAAGGGGAATTACCATGGTAAAATACTATGGGCTACCCAAAACCATGGGCCCGCAAACTGTTGGCCAACAAAACAACCCAAAATTTTCTTTCGGGACTTCGTTGAATCCCCGTGGGGGGCGATGCCCCCTCACATCCCCCCGTCGGGATGAGTGTATAGTCCACCTGCACAACATATAAAACTAGGGTACAAACACGACTGAAACAACAACATCTCTGAATTAGTAAGATCAGGCTCCACAACCAACAATATCCCACTTGGAGACTAATCACAACAACTCCACTGCTGCTGCACTTGGACTATGCTATGAACCTTGGATCTGGCAAATTTCTCATCTCCACCTTCATGCTTGAAGGCCAACTAAAACTGAGAAGGAACTCAGTTTCTCTCTCGTTACTACTTTTGTCAACATGTCTGCAGGATCCTGGCTAGTGTGTATCTTTTCTAGCTTCAACAATTCATCTTCTAGAACAGACTATATGAAATGGTACTTAAGCTGTATATGTTTATTCTTAGAATGGAAAGTTGAGTTCTTTGCAAGATGAATGAAACTCTAGCTATCAATGGACAACCTGATATTCTCTTGTTTCTTACCCAATTCCTCCATGAACCTCTCTAACCAAATCATTTCTTTACTAGCCTATGTAGCAGAAACATACTCTGATTTCGTTGTTGAAAGTGAAACAACCTTTTGCAGCTTCGAAATCCAACTTAATGTTGTTCCACCTACAATAAAAACATACCCTGTGGTGCTCCTTTTGTTGTCTTTATCACCTGCCATATCTACATCAACATGTCCTTGTAGAACAATGTCTGAACCTCCAAAACATAATGCATCAGTGGTAGTACCTCTCAAATACCTGAGAATCCATTGTACTGCCTTCCAATGTTCTTTACCTGGATTGTTCATATACTTGCTCACAACTCCCATTGCATGTGCAATATCTGGTCTTATGCACACCATGGAATACATCAAGTTGCCAACTATTGATGAATATGGAACCATGGACATGTAATCTATCTCTTCATGTGTCTTGAGACACATCTCCTTACTTAGTTTGAAATCTTTGGCCAAAGCTGTACTAACTAGTTTTGCATTCTGCATTCTAAACCTCTCCAGCACCTTTTGTATGTACTCACCCTAATACAATGTCAATTTGAGATTTTTCATGTCTCTTGTTATTCTCATACCAAGTATTTGCTTTGCAACACCCAAATCCTTCATCACAACTGAATTAGCTAACTTCCTTTTGAGCACATTTATATCCTGCATGTTAGACCTTGTAACAAGCATGTCATCCACATACAATAACAAGATAATGTATCTTCCATTATATAGCCTCTTGAAATAAACACAGTGGTCAGAATGACATCCACTATAACCTTGTTCTGTCATAAACCTGTCAAATTTCAAATACCACTGCCTTGGAGCTTGCTTCAGGCCATACAAGCCATTCTTCAACCTGCATACCAAATTATCCTTCCCTTTAAACTCATACCCCTGTGGCTACTGCATATAAATATTTTCCTCCAAATCCCCATGGAGAAAGGTTGTTCTTACATCTAATTTTTCAAGATGCAAAACTTCTACCACCACTAGAATTAAAATAGTTCTAATTGAAGTCATTTTAACAACAGGAGAAAATATTTCATGAAAATATATACCTTTCTTCTGTACAAACCCCTTTACAACAAGTCTGGCCTTGTTCCGCTTCTTTCCTCCTTCTTCTTCCTTCAACCTGTAAACCCATTTATTCTGCAATACTCTTTTACCTACAAGAAACTGAACCAAATCCCAAGTCCGGTTTATTACCAATGAGTCCAAATCCTCATTCATGTCTTGCTCCCACTTCTTACTAGTTTCCACCTGCATTGCTTCTTCATAACATTCTGGTTCACCAGAATCAGTCATCAATAAATAATACATTGAAGGAGAGAATCATTCAGTTGGTCTGCTTAACCTGGTATATCTTCTAACATTTGCAGGAGTTTGAGGTACCTATTGTTGTTCTTGATTTTTCGGCACCTTTGGAACTTGATTTTCTTTTATTTCATCAAGTGTTATGTACTCTGTGTTTTCCTTTTCCTGTTTCTTTCCCTGCAACTGATCTTTATACATGACATTTTCATTGAATACCACATCTCTACTCCTAATTATTTTTTTATTTTCATAATCCCATAAGCGATAACCAAAATCATCAACCCCATATCCAATAAACGTACATATCTTGGATTTAGCCTCAAGCTTTGTTTTATTTTCTTTATCAATATGGACAAATGCTTCACAACCAAAAGTTCTTAGAAATGAGTAGATTACCCTTTTACCTATCCATGCTCCCTCTGGAATACCACAATCCAAAGCACTTGAAGGCCCTTTGTTTATTAAGTAAACAATAGTATCTACAACATCTTCCCAAAACTGTAAGGGAGACCCTACATACAATCTCATACACCTTGCAAGCTCCATGAGTGTTCTGTTCATCTTTTCTGACACCATTTTCTTGTGGTGTTCCTGGGACTGTCTTATCTCTACGAATCCCATGGTATGAATAGTCTATCAAACTCCTTGCCACTATATTCACCTCCATTATCATATCTGAGACACTTTAACCTTTTTCCTGTCTCATTCTCAACCAAAGCTTTCCATTTCTTAAGAGTAGCAAACACATCAAATTTCTGTCTAATGCAATAAACCAAAGTTTTTCTAATTGCATCATCAATAAAAGTAACATAATAATACCACCAAGATATTGTACATGAGCCGGTCTGATCCAAGTGGATATCGGTGGCGGCCCACCTCTTCCAACTGGCTCATAACAGTCTTCTGCCAATTTTGGTAAATTACTATTTTTAGCAGTTTTTCGGGTCCTGAACTTCCGGAGCCATTTTGAGGCCCTAAACGACATTTTTTGGCGATTTGGGGGACCAAATGGTTTCCAATGGCATGCATTTGGGCCTAATTGATTGTTGTAAATCTCGAATAGACCTTTCCAACGGGATACCGAGCGCCCCAAACGGAGATCGTATGCAAACGTTATGACCCCGGGAAGTTGACTGTTCAACTAACCACCTTGGGGCCGCAAACTTTATGACGGTTCATCTTCCAGGGTTAGGTTTTTTGATGTTTGGGGTTCTTTCCCTGATGCTTATGATAAATAGGCCCTTTCGACCTCTCTTTGTATTCATCTTGGCACGAATGAGCATAGCGGCCACATCTCTTCTCAGAGATAGCTGCCACCATTCTAGCTATTGTATTTTACAGTCTGTTTTATTTCTGCTATTTAATAGAATATGTGTTTACTGTATCACTGTGTTATTTGCAATATATCTCTGTATATGATTCTGTATATGCTATCTTTTGTTTCGTTCCCACATAAATCCGGATCATGGTCCCCATACATTTGTATGCACAAGCTCTAACTTTTCACTATTTTTCTGTTTCCCAACCCTGAGAAATATGACTCTCTTTTGTTTTCCATAACACAATTCTCACAAAATTCCAAACTTACCTGCTTCAGATCTGGCAGCAACTTCCTTGAGTAGAGAATCTACATCCCCTTCTCACTCATGTGTCCAAGCCTCTGATGCCACAATGTTGTATATGTTCCTATGGAAGCTAAAGAGATAGAGTAGTCATTATTATGAGGACATAAATACAACGTACCTATCCTGTCTCATTTTTATATCACCATCGATCCTTTAATGATCTTCCACCACGTCTCTCCATATGTAGATAAACAACCACCATCTCCCAACTGTCCTATTGAGATCATATTTCTTTTCATAGCAGGAATATGCCTTACATCTTTCAGCAGCCATTCACCATTCTTTAACTTTATTCATACCTTACCCATTCCAACAATTTTACATGGTTCATCATCGCCCAATAAAACATGTCCAAAATTACCTAGAACATAATCATGAAAGAATTTCCTATGGCGTGTAGCATGACATGAAGCCCCTAAATCTACTACCCAGTAATCACTAGTATTATCTAATGCAAGAATCAAAGCATCTTATAGCACATCACCTGCTACATTTGCTTTCTCAGTAGTCTCCTGTTGTCCATCTCCTTTCTTCTTTAGAGATCTGTAGTCTTTCTTCAGATGTCATTTCTTTCCACGGTTCCAACACTCTATCTTTCCCAGTCTGGACTTGGATCTGCCCTTCCTAGAATTCCTGCAGTTACATGGGCTCTTTCCTCTCTCCCTTTGTCTTCTCCTGCTCACCGTGGTCAATGCATTACCTGATGTCTCACCTGTGCTTTTCCTTCGCATTTCCTCGCTAAGAATAACACCAACAACATCATCAAATTTTAATGTGTTTGAACCAAAGACAGAGTTACTTACAGCCATGACCAAGCCATTCCAGCTTTCTGGCAATGAGCACAAGATTAAAAGATCCCTAACCCCATCATCAAAGTTCACTTTTGCATAACTTAGTTGATTTGTAATCGTATTAAATTCATTTAAATGATCCGCAACAGATCCACCTTTTGACATTTTCATATTAAACAAATGCTTCATTAGAAATACCTTGTTGGAGGCCGAGGGTTTTTCATATAGCTTACCCAATGCGCTCATTAGACCCTCCATTGTCTTTTCTTTTGAGATATTGAAAGCCACCGAAGAATCCAGGCACAGCCGTATTGTTCCCACTACCTTTCCATCAATAACCTCCCATTCTTCATCTTTCATAGTCGCCGATTGTTTTTCTTTTCCTCCCAATAGTAGGAATAGATCCTTTTGATACAGATAGTCCTCCATTTGCATCTTCCATAACTGGTAGTTTTGGCCGTTAAATTTCTCAACCTTAAACTTTCCTTCTTCCGCCATTGCTCCCACTCGACCAAGAACCCTTCTTTCCTACGAATTTATATGCCAAATAGACCTTTGGATCTGATACCAATTGTTAGAAAAAAAGGATCACAGAGTAATAACAATAAACAAGATGCAAATATAAATCACATAAAACACATTTCAAGATCTAGACACCAATATAACATGGTTCACCCAAGATGGGCTACGTCCACATAGAATTTCCAGTCCTTATTATTATACCATCCAACAAATGAAGGGATACAACCTGCAGCACATCTGCAGCAACTTACTCTTCACTCTCTCACAGTCTCTCTTACACAATCAAAGATCTTTACAATGCTACAATACATTACATAGTTGTATTACAATGTCTTCCTTTTAAAGGGGAATTACCATGCGAAAATACTACGGGCTACCCAAAACCACGGGCCCGCAAATTGTTGGCCAACAAAAAAACCCAAACATTTATTTCGGGGGCTTCGCCCCTAAACCCCCGTTGGGCCCCGGACCCCCACATCCCCCCGCTAGGATGAGTGTACAATCCACATGCACAACATATAAAACTAGGGTACAAACACGACTGAAACAACATCTCTGAATCAGGAATATCAGGTTCCACAACCAACACTTTATCCCCTTCTTTTGCAAAGAAGTGATTGTATTAGCAACCTTGGAGAATCCTTCAATGAACTTCGTGTAGTAACCAGCAGGTCCCATAAAATATCTCACATCTATCACATTCCTTGGAGTTGGCCAATTCATAATGGCTTCAACCTTCTCAAGGTCCACAGATATTCCTTCCTCTGAGATAACATGACCCAAATAATGAATTTTATCTTTATAAAAGTCACATTTGATCAAATTTGCATATAGATTATTCTCCCTTAGCAATTGCAACGCCATTCTCAAATGTTCTTCATGCTCTTCTTCATTCTTAGAATATATAAGAATGTCATCTAAAAAACAAGAACCAACTTGTCCATATACTTGCTAAAAACACTATTCATGAGACACATGAATGTAGCTAGTGCATTAGTGAAACCAAATGGTACCACCATGAACTCATAGTGCCCATACCTTATTCTAAAGGTTTACTTATGGATATCCTCCTCTTTTATTCTTAGATGATGGTAACCATACCTCAAGTCAATCTTTGAAAATACCTTTGCTTCTCTCATTTGATCAAAGAGATCATCAATTCGAGGTAATGGGTATTTGTTCTTCACGGTTACTTTGTTCAACTTCCTGTAGTCAATACATAATGTGGGTGTTCCATCGTTATTTTTCACAAATAGAATGGGTGCTCCCCATGGGGACACACTTGGCCTGATATATTTCTTTTCCAACATCTCTTGTAACTGCATTTTCAATTCTAGTAATTCTGGTGTACTCATTCTATAGGGTGTCTTGGACACTGGTGCGGCTCCCGACACAAGGTCAATTGTGAAATCAATGTCTCTCTTTGGAGGAAGTCCTGGAATCTCATTGGGAAAAACATCCCTGAATTCTTGCAATACATGATCGTCCTCCAACTTAAGATTTTCATTTTATGTTGCCTCGAAAACACAAGCTGCATACAATTGATAACCCTTCCTACAAAACTTCTTCATCTGCATGGCTGAAATCTACCTAACAGAAATCACCTTTGGAATTCATTTTACGAACCTTGGGTTTCCTTCTTCATCCATGCATTCAAAAGTCTTGTTATAGCATTCAAGTTCAACTCTGTGAGCTTCTAACTAGTCCATTCCAATGAGGATATCATAAGAATCAAGTGGTAGAATATTCAAATTTGCATAAGTGAATATCCCATCCATCTCCAATGGACATTTATCTACCATCTCACTAACTTTTCTCTTGGTTCCAGTGGCTAGTTTAACTAACCATGATTTATTATGTTTTAATTTCTTAAAAGCACAACTATCAATAATTTTAGGAGTGATATAACTGTGAGTAGATCCAGGGTCAGTCAAAATAGAAACATATTGCTTAGCAATCTTACCTCCAACTTCAACCACAGTTGATTGATAGTATGCCTAGAGGTCCTCTAATGCTGCATAGATTTTAGGGATGGTCCTTGCCACTTAACCAATAGTTTCATCTCCTTAGATGTTGTGAACTTGCTTTGCACTCTAATTCTGTTGTGGATAGTTCCTAATCATATGGTCCTCTCCACATCCCCAACATTGAAGTGGATCTCTTGGCTCCTTTGGATCTCTTGTCTTGTCTCCCATCATTCTAGTTGGCTTGGTCACACTCTGTGGTGGTTGTCTTTGTTGATTTCTGAGATGAGGAGGTTTGAACCCTTTCCCCATTTCGTCAAACTTCTCATTTTTTTTGTCCTTCCATGCCTTATGGAAATCAGGTTTTTTTTTCATCATAACAATACTTGATCTTTCTCATGGCTACCTCTAGAGTTCGAGGTTCATCAAACTCAATTATATCTTTATATGAATGAGGTATTCCACTTAGGAAATGTTGAATCTTCACCTTATCATCTCTAATATACTTGACATATCTTAGTAGCTCCAATAATTTGTTTGCATATTCTTCCATGGCCATTTGTCTCAATTTCAACTCATGGAATTCTTTGATCTTATCATCATAGTCCTTGTCAGAGAGGTACTTTTGCTTGAAGTACTTCTTTAACTACTTCCACACATCTTCCTTTCATTGATCTTCTTCACTTAACTAAGGTGATCCCACCATATAGATGCCCTTCCATTTAAATTGAATATAGTTACCCTTGCCTTCATATTTCCAAAGTAGTCTTGAACTTGGAAATACTTCCTCATCCAAAGAAGCCAAGCTTCTGCTTCTTGACCATTTATCTCACCATCAAATGTAGGAGGTCTGGCCTTCTTAAATTCCCCATGTGAATTTTTCTTATAATGCCTCTTCCTCTTACTCCTGTGAGATGAAGATATTAAACCCTCAATGGATTCTTCAGAGTCGAATGGTCCACTAGAAGAGATTTCTGGAGTGTATGTCTTGTCACTAGAAACCCTTCCTGAGCTATTGGATCTCTTGCGAGAATTTCTCTTTGAACTACTCCTGCTCTTTTTTGGATTTTTTGAGTGATTCCCAGAGTTAATCTTCCTTTGTATGTATGTCAAACTTTGCAGCATAGCCACATTCAACTGATTTTGTTCCTCTTTAGATTTAATCAGCCTTTCATTGTCTTCTCTACAACTCCACAACTCCTCCCTTAGGCTCCTCATGGTGGCTACAATATATGGGGGAGTCTCTTGATTTCTTCTCCCATTGGATTTTGTTTGTTAGGAACCCATGTCTTTACTTTGTTAGTATATTGTTGTTGGACACATATGCTTTGTAAGTCGTCCCGTAGTATTTGTTGATCCATAGTTTGTGTTATTGTTGTTGGCGCATATGCTTTGTAAGTCGCCCATAGTATTGTTGATCCATAGTTTGTAGTGGCCCATGGTTTTGACCCATAGTATTGGCGCCTAGACTTAGTATATAAGTGTGTGTTGAGGCCTATGAAGGCACCGTGAAGTTATTTTGTATTGAGATTACTCAAAGGAGGTTGGCCCCTCGAAGTGGCCTGCGATAATAAAAGTATTTTGTGATCTGATATATTGTGTATTTTCATCAATTAATTGTTGCAGGTTCTTCACATCTGGTATCAGAGCACTTTCTTGGGCTCGCTGGGTGAAATTTCTGCCAAATTTTTTTCACATCTGTTGCAGGTTCAGATTTGGGAATAATCCCTATCCGCTTAATTGTGGGAAGTACTTGGGCATAAGCCCTAAAACTCATTGTGAGGAGTACCACAGGAACCCCAAAGTAGCTGGCCCATTGAGAGGACCTACCAGCAAAAAGGGCAACGACCCCTACCTAATTGACTAGTTCCCACCCGTGAGGTAAATCAAGAGTTGTCGTTTGTGGCAAAGCGGTTATCAGTTTTACTTGAGCCGTGGAGTGAGGGGTACTACCCCAATAAGCAAGTCGTCAGACAACATTGGTGGCCGAGTGAAACCTTTGAACTGTTAGGAAGCCACACATACCTGGGGTCCATATTTATTCTCACCTGAAGTGTTTCCGATCACTGCTGCGTCGTTTCAGATCCAGCCGTTCAGATCCATTATAAAAGTCGTTCCAGATCCAGGCATTTCAGATATATTTCAGATCGAGTCATTCAGATCCATTTTGAAAGTCGTTCCAGATCCAGCCGTTTCAGATCTATTTCAGATCCAACCGTTTTCGATCCATTCGGCGTCGTTTCAGATCCCTCTGTTTCCTCTCACTTCCGGGCCGTTGCAGATCTATCTGTTTCAGATCCCTTCCGAGCCATAGCCGCTCCATTATGAAAAAAAGAGTATAAAATTCAGTTTTGTCTCCACATCTCCCTTGTTTTCACTCTGTTTCCCTTGAAACTTCCCGGGAACCCCTGTACTCCCATTCTGCATATTTCATTCTTGAGGACCCTATCCCCAATTCCACTTCCCAAAGCCCGAAATCCCACATTTGTCTATTTTTAGGGTTTTCCATAACTTCTTCGGATTTCACCCAATCACCTTCAAATTTTACCACAGATTTCCTTTCCTAATTCTGCTTCTTTGTCCCTCTCTGCCAAATTTTCTCATTCTTTCACCCCGCTTCTGAAATCCTCCTTTTCTGCTTCCCTGTCCATTCGACAATGTCCAAAACCTAGTAAAACCCCAATTACCCTTCAGATTTTTTCCCAAATCCATATTTTTCTTTACTGAAACAGTTTTTGTTTTTGTTTTTCTACCCAGTCAACAAAAAAACAAAAAAAAAAACTCCTGGTCATGGTTGTCACCTGCGCAGGAGCAAAAACCATGGAAGAAGCACTTGCAGCCGTCCAAGCCAAACTCCAAAATATGGATGAAAAATTTCTCGGCCTCCATCTTGAACATTCAGCCATGAACAACAAACGGCAGTCCGAGTCTTCATCAGACAATGGGTTCTCTTCTTCCAGCAATTTTCGTGGTCTGAAGCTTGATTTTCCTTGCTTCAATGGTACTGATCCAACTAGATGGATCTATCGTGCAGAATAATATTTCAGTCTGCATAATACTTTTGATGTCAACAAAGTTCCGCTTGCATCCTTTCATTTGGAACAGGAAGCTCTTCAATGGTACCGTTGGTACATCAAGGCTCATGAAGAGCCAAAATGGCCAGACTTTTGCCAGCTCCTTTTGCAACGATTTGGTCCTAGTGCTTTTGATGACTTCACATGAGCCCTCACTAAACTTCGCCAAATTGGCATTGTGAGAGAGTATCAAACTGAATTTGAGAAACTAGCCAACCACACTGAAGGATTGTCTTATGACTTTTACCGGAGTTGTTTTATTAGTGGTCTAAAGGATGCCATCTGCTCTGAGGTCAAAGTGTTCTGTCCCAACACAATGATGGAAGCCCTGGGGTTGGCTAAGTTGGCAGAAGACAAGATTGCAGACCAACAGTGCTCCAAGCCCACTTTTGTTCCCTTCTGAAATATGGGTTCTCAACGACCACCCATACCGCAAGCTCCTTGACCAACTCCTATCAAGCATTTGTCTAAAACAGAGATGCAAGCACGCAGAGAAAAGGGGCTTTGCTAAAATTGTGATGAGAAATTCACTCGGGGACATAGATGTGTTCAGCAAAATCTCTATCTCTTGGATGTGGATTCTCCGCCTGCCTCTGAAATTGGTGACGAAGATCCAGATACAATGGATGTTCAGGTCGACAATCAGGAACCACCTATTGACCCTCTGTCTCAGGATGACCAGCCAGAGATATCTCTCCATGCTTTAGCTGGAATCACCACCCCCCAAACAATGTGGGTCAGGGGTTACTTCAAGAAGCTTCCTCTTACAATACTCATTGATTCTGGTAGCACTCATAATTTCATTGACCCTCGGATCACCAAACAAGCTGATTGTTTTATCCATCCTTGCTCCAACTTTGAAGTCATGGTTACCAATGGGGACACCTTACCTTGCAAAGGGAAGTGTCGAAATGTGTGTATCTCTATGGGAGATTATACCTTGTGCTCTGACATGTTTTCCTTGACCTTAGGCAGATGTGATGTGGTTTTGGGCGCTCAATGGCTATGCACACTTGGCCATATCTTATGGGATTTTGCTGAACTTTGGATGCAGTTTTCCCTCAATGGACAAAAACACACATTGACAGGATTACAACCAGTGTCTCTCAGCATCATCAGTTAACATCGCATGGAAAAACTCCTCAAGAAGAATTCACATGGTGTCATCGCTCAGATCCATTCCATTCAGATGCAACCATCAATGGTCTCCACTACTCCTTCGGATCTACAACAAATTCCGGATTGATATACAGGTGTCTTTGCTGAACCAGTGGGATTTCCACCTTCAAGGCTAGAAGACCATTGTATTCAGCTCCTTCCTGGAAGCATTCCTCCCAACATCAAGCCCTATCTCTACCCATGTCACCAAAAAATAGAGATTGAAATGCTCGTTCGGGACTTATTGAAGCAAGGTATTATTCGCCCAAGCACTAGTTCCTTTTCTTCTCCAGTTCTTCTTGTCCACAGAAAAGATGGGTCATGGCACCTCTACATTGACTTCCGAGCACTTAATCACCTCACCATCAAGGATAAGCTTACAATTCCTGTTGTTGATGAGCTTCTTGATGAGCTTCATGGGGCTCAATTTCTCTCCAAGTTGGATCTCCATTCTGGGTATCATCAAATTCGAGTTCATGAAGATGATATCCCTAAAACAGCTTTCCGCACACATGATGGCCACTATGAGTTTTTGGTCATGCCCTTTGGCCTCACTTATGCTCCTTCCACATTCCAGGCCTTAATGAATAAAATATTTCGGCCCTACTTGTGGAAATTCATTCTGGTATTCTTTGATGATATCCTCATCTGCAGTAAAACATGGGTTGAACATCTCCAGCATCTGGATCTTGTCATGCAACTTTTCTCTGATAATCATCTCCACGCCAAACAGTCTAAATGTGTTTTTGGACAGAACGAAGTTGAGTATCTTGGGCACATTATCTCAGCACAAGGGGTTCGCGTGGATCCTTCCAAAATCGATGCCATGAACAATTGGCCGCATCCTCAAACACTCAAGAGCCTTCGTGGTTTTTTGGGGTTGACTGGCTACTACCACAAGTTTGTCAAGGATTATGGAAAGATTGCAGCTCCATTAACTGCTCTATTGAAAAAGGATGTTTTTACATGGACACATGCTACTCAATGTGCATTTGACAAACTGAAACAAGCTATGTGTACTACACCTGTTCTAGCTATGCCCAATTTTTCCAAGCCCTTCACAATTGAGAGTGATGCTTACGGTAATGGACTTGGTGTTGTTCTCCTTCAAGATGAACACCCCATTGCGTTCACCAGCAAAGCCCTTTCAGGTAAGAATTTAGCTGCCTCTACATATGAGAAAGAAATTATGGCTATTTTGCATGCAGTACAGAAGTGGTGACCATACCTATTAGGGAATCATTTCTACATCAAGACTGATCACCAAAGTCTGAAATATTTCTTGGAACAGCGTGTCTCCTCCCCAGCACAACAGAAATGGGTTAGCAAACTCATGGGTTATGACTATGAGATCACTTACAAGAAGGGTAAGGACAATATTATGGCAGATGCTCTTTCTCGCACATTTCATGCCCAAGGTTCTCTTTCAGCTATTTCTATGCTTGTTCCAAATTGGTTGCAATCTGTTCAACAGGGTTATGTCAATGACTCTTCCTTATCTCAAATAATCCAAAGCTTAACCAACAACCCTTTTGCTATACCACATTACTCTTGGGATGGTGCTTCTCTGAGATACAAGGGTCGTCTGGTGCTTCCCAAGAGCACAGATCTTCAATAGGCTGTCTTCTATGAAATCCATGCTTCTCCATTGGCAAGGCACTCTGGGTTCCTCAAAACGTATGAACGGGCATGGCATAACTTCTTTTGGCAGGGCATGAAAAGTACAATTCAACAGATGGTGACTGAATGTGATACCTGCCAGCGCAATAAGGGTGAAACGACACTCCTTCCAAGATTACTTGAACCCTTTCCCATACCTACACGGATGTGGACAGATATTTCTATGGATTTCATTGAAGGGATCCCTAAATCTGGCAGGAAGACAGTGATTCTCATTGTGGTTGATCGCCTCTCCAAATATTGTCATTTTTGTGCTCTCATCCATCCCTATACAACCTCCTCAGTCGCTCAAGTTTTCCTGGACCAAATCTTTCATCTTCACGGCATCCCTTCTTCCATTGTCTCGAATCATGATGCGACTTTCACCAGTCATTTTTGAACAGAACTATTTCGCCACACTGGCACCAAACTGAAGACGAGTTCAGGGTATCACCCACAAATAGATGGTCAGACTGAAATTATCAATAAATGTTTGGAAACTTATCTTCGTTGCTTCACCTCTAAACAACAACATCAGTGGGCAAAGTGGCTCCCTCTCGCTGAATGGTGGTACAATACCTCTTACCAAACTACCTCTAAAATGACCCCATATGAAGCAGTCTATGGTCAAGCACCTCCAGTTCTTCTTCCATACACCCCTAGCAGTTCACCAATTTAGGAAGTTGACACGGTCCTTCGAAACCGCGATCAGATTCTTTGCATTTTGCGGGACAATCTTCACATGGAAAGAAATCGCATGAAGCAACAAGCTGATCAGCATCGTTCTTAGCACACTTTTCAAGCAGGGCGATATGGTTTTTCTTCGTCTCCAACCGTACAAGCAATCCTCCCTGAAAATAAAAGGGCGTCATAAGCTCGCTCCAAAGTTCTATGGGCCATATCAAATTCTTCAGAAGATTGGGTCCGTTGCTTATAAATTGGAACTTCCTCCTTCTTCCCGCATTCATCCAATATTTCATGTCTCTTGTCTGAAGAAAGTTCTTGGCACCAACATCAATGGACAAACTATTTTACCCGAATTGGATAATGAAGGATCCATCCTTTTGGAGCCGGAGGCCGTCCT
Organism: Larix kaempferi; assembly: GCA_027924585.1. Taxonomy (NCBI): domain Eukaryota; kingdom Viridiplantae; phylum Streptophyta; class Pinopsida; order Pinales; family Pinaceae; genus Larix; species Larix kaempferi. Next base: position 2,614,312 of record BSBM01000451.1, on the reverse strand, counting down.
CAATCGGCGCACTCAAAAACTTCGCTCTCGCTCTATCCTAGAGGTCTTAATTCAGTGGCACAGCATGCAACCAGAGAATGGTACATGGGAACCACTCCTTCAGATTCAACAACAATTTCCACATCTAAAGCTTTGAGGACAAAGCTTTTTTTAAGGGGGAGGGGATGTTAGGAACCCATGTCTTTACTTTGTTAGTATTTTTTTTTTGGACGCATATGCTTTGTAAGTCGTCTCGTAGTATTTGTTGATCCATAGTTTGTGTTATTGTTGTTGGTGCATATGCTTTGTAAGTTACCCGTGGTATTGTTGATCCATAGTTTGTAGTGGCCCATGGTTTTGACCCATAGTATTGGCGCCTAGACTTAGTATATAAGTGTGTGTTGAGGCCTATGAAAGCACCGTGAAGTTATTTTGTATTGAGCTTGCTCAAAGGAGGTTTTCCCCTCGAAGTGGCCTATGATAAATAAAAGTATTCTGTGATCTGATATATTGTGTATTTTCGTCAATTAATTGTTGCAGGTTCTTCACATTGTTTCAGCATTCTCAACTTGTATGTTCTCTCCCATTGCATTTGTCTCAGGCTCATAGGGATCCTATGCATCATCCATGATGACGATCCTTTTGGCCCAACCAAGACCAATAATTTCCCAACTACACTATGGTCAATGTTGACCCATAACAATTACTGATATGATTTTGAGTCTACAAAAAATGTTCATAAACACAATTGTTAGTTGCATTATACTCTTAGAAATTTATAAATTTGCTTCATGCATTATGGGAACAATCTATTTGACATTTTTGTCAAACCAAAGAATTTTCTCACAATCAATGATGTCTCAGGGGGACGACGAGGGTCAAGGGGGTTTCCATCACCCTCGTTTTTTGTGTATATATTTCGATTTCGCATAATCTAGAGCATAATATCAATGTCATTTTTAAATTTCTAGCACCTGGAAAAATGACTAATTTCCTTGTTTCAGCGGACTTCTACAAAATTCATCAAAATGTTGGTCGGCAAACTTTTCCATTTTGCTCCAAAATCATTTTCGACGGACTTTTCCATTTTGCTCAGAAATCCCTTTCGACGGACTTTTCCATTTGTCGCCAAACGTATCGACGACTTTTTCAATTTGTCATTGATCGTCTTTATCGACAACTTTTTCAATTTGTCGTTGATCGCCTTTATCTGCGACTTTTTCAATTTGTCGCCGAAACGTATCGTTGTCGTTTTCAATTTGTCGTTGATCGCCTTTATCAGAGACCTTTTCAATTTGTCTCCGATCATCTTTATCGGTGAATTTTTCAATTTTTTTTCGATCTCCTTTATTGGCGACTTTTTCAATTTGTTGTCGATCTCCTTTATCGGTGACTTTTTCAATTTTTCATCGAAACGTATCGGCGACATTTTCAATTTGTAGTTGATTGCCTTTATCGATGACCTTTTCAATTTTTCGTCAACAGTTTCAATGTACTTAGGCATTTTTCACTGAAATCTTATCAGCGCAACTCTGTGAAACTCACTAAAACATGTCAGCACAACTCCACAAATTTCACCGACACACCCTTAGGAAAAAACTCAAAAAAACTTAGAAAACTTAGAAAAAAATTCTTTCTTTTTCTGATGACCAGTAGTGTTCAGGAAGTGACCTTACCTCTGCAAGTGGTCATATTTGGCCCATACAGACCCAATGTTGCAACCTATGCTCTGATACCACATTGTCACGTCCCCTTCCATCAATCCCACTCAAGGAAGGGAACATCACACTAAGTCTGGGCTTCTAGCCCCATGATCATTTTCCAAATACATAAGAAGTACAAATACATGTGCAGATGTATAATTCAAAAAATCATAGCAGAAGAGAAATTCTACTACACATCTAGCATGCAATTTCCATCATAACTAAAACATGCATCAATTAAAAACATTGCATAATGAAAGACAAGAGAGTACGTATCTTGATATGAAGTTGTCACACGCAACTGGCTATGCAACTGCAATGTTCCATCCATACATAGGCCAACTGTTCTCATCAATCTCTCAGCACCAGCGCCACCCCTGAGCTGGGCATGATTCCCAAAAGGAAAAAGGAAACAACAACTAACATATAGCCAAGGTTATACACATCTCAGCCAAGCCAGTCTACAACTAGGTTTATCAGGATGTTAAGGCAGTAGGAAGGAAGAATTGCTAAGTTAGTGAGCTCAACCACAGATCTATTGGTACCTCTCCAAGATCTATCTAAATTGGTACCCACAATACCTGCGCACCCAACATAAGGAAGTATTCCCTTCACTGCTACACAGTCCCTCGGGCCATACCTTTGATCTTTTTGTGAGGTTACACTCTTCACTAAGTTTATCAAAGCAATTCTAATCCTCTTCCACTCCTAGTTTCTTACTCACAAGTTCAAGCCAAAACAAGGATGCACATAAAAACAAGGCACAAATGTTGGGCATGAAAAAAAAATGTTTTAACTCTAGGATGCACAAAACATGGTTTCCATGACTGTTCCAAAATCGTGGGCACATCAAAACGAGTTGTGAGAGGGGAAATCAACCACAGGGAACAAAACGATTTTTCCATGGGTATTTGATCATTCAAATGGCCAAAAATGGTCTCTATGAAACCCCAGTTCGAATTTACTTTCCTCACAGTCGTTCTACCACCCAAAAACTCCCTTCCCACCTAGAAAAACGAAGGAATCCTCAGCAAAAACGTGGAGAAAAATGCCCAGCAAGCCCAGAACTTGTGAGAGAGAAAAACTGATGAATGAATGATGGGTTGGGGAGAAAATTTGTGGCTCTTTTCTTTCCCAGGAAGACAAACACGATTTTCCAAAAATGGTGGCTTTCCCATACACGAAATTGTACAGCTATACTCTCCATTTCCCAAAACAATAACTACCTCAACCACCTCTTGGAAGAAATAAATGATTGGGTGCAAACGTCAATGTGGGTAGTTGGTGGTTCAAGGGTTCTCTCATTGACACTTGGCTTGACACTATTGGCTTCAAGGGTTTAAATATTTCCCTCCCTATTCCTTGTCAAAATCATTCCCCCATACTTTTGTTGCATTGCATAGCTAGTTTTGGGTATTTTCCCTTATGTTTGACATCATCATCTTAACTCCTATTGATTCTTAAAGTTGATTTTGAAAGTACATTTTTTTTGTTTTAAGGCCGATTTTTTACCTCAAAATTCCTCTAATGATTACTGCAAACTCATCAAGATTTATGGTCAAATAGCAACACTTGTAACAAGTTTATTGAAGAAAGAGACTTTTTTTGGAATCAAGAAGCAACCAAATATTTTGAAAATTTAAATAGGTTATGTGTACAACTCTTGTATTAGCCATACATGACTTCACAAAAACCTTTATTGTGGAATTTGATGCCTCAAGTCATTGCATTGGTACAGTTTTAATGAAAGCAGGAAATCCCATTTCCTCTTAAATTTGCCAACTTAAAGGGAAAAACTTACTCAAACCAATTTATGAAAAGGAAATGTTCGCCAAATTACATGCAATTAAGAAATGGCACCCTTACCTAATAGAAAGACACTTCAAGGTAAGAACAAACCATGATATTCTTGAGTATTTCTTGGAACGGAGATTATCTTCAGAAGAGCAACAAAAATGGCTTACAAAGATGCTAGGTTATGACTCTAAAATTATCTACAAAAAAGGAAAACAAAATGTGGTGGAAAATGCACTCTCAAGGAAAGAAGAAGACACAAAGGGCTTACTTTGTGTTATTTCCATTCACAATCTAATTCGGCGGAAAAGACAAGGATAAAATACAAGCAGTATTAGAAGGCATACAAGATAAATCAACAATTACAAGAGGACCCTAATGCATTATATAAATTTGTGTGGAAAAATGATTCACTATGGTACCAAAATCGCCTATATTTATGTAAGAACTCCCAACTAGAATAGAAGGTCCTTTTTTAATTGCACACTTCTACTATAGGAGGAGATCTAAGGTTCTTGAAATCTTACCATGGGATCAAGAAGTATTTTATTCAAGGAAGGTCTTAAAACTTATGTCCAAAAGTTTGTGGAAAAATGTTTGGTTTGCCAGCATAATAAGGGAGAGACAATCAAGACATCAAGCCTTCTACAACCATAAGCCATAACGAGTCAAGATTGAGAAGAAGTCACAACATATTTTATCATCATTGTAGTGGTGGATCGACTCACATAGTATGTTCATTTTTTCTCTCTTTCTCATTCTTTTAAAGCAAGTATAGTAGTTGCAGCATTCATGGAAATAGTTCAAAAGCTACATGGAATATCCAAATTATTATAAGTGATAGAGATCTAATTTTCACTAGTATTTTTTGGAATATAATATTTTCATGTTTGTGTACTCGATTAGATCATATAGTTCCTCTTACCATCCTCAATTTGATGGGAAAATTGAGATTGTGAATAAATTCCTAGAAGGGTGTCTTCCTTGCTTTGCATCCAATAAACAAACACAATGGGTCAAGCAGTTTCTCTTAGTAGAGTGGTGGTACAACACATATTTCCATACTTCATAAAAAATGTCACCATTTATGGCACTTCATGGCTATCATATTCCATCCATCACATCATCCTTGAAAGAGAAAGCTAAGGTTCAAGCAATGGAAGATCGCATAGAGGACCAACAAGAGGTTATCCAGTTATTGAAAGACAACTTGGCTATAGCAAAAAATAGGATGAAACAATAAGTAGATCAACATCGTAGTGAAAGGAAATTTGAAGTAGGGGATTTGATATTTTTTAGGTGACGAACATACAAACAGAGGTCCCTCAATCAACAAAAGGATCTTTTGGTGCCTAAAAATGGTAATTGGTGACAAGATCTCAATCCATACTATTTTACCAAAGATTGATGAAAAAGGGGAAATGATACAAGAACCTAAAAAATCCTTAGCACATAGATCAAGAGACTATGAAATCAAGTAATTATTGAGTACTTCTTGAAGTGGAAGAACTTGCCAATAGAAGAGGCAACATGGAAAGTGAGATCTTCATGTAGAAACATCCAAAATTAATCAAGTGACGAGGACAATACTTGTTTGAAGGAGAGGGGCATGCTAATCCCTAGATTTTCTGACATTACATCTATTATTATATTAGGATTGTCTTTATTGGTCGGGCAGGATCTTAATTGTATTTGTATGGTGGGATAAGACTTTAATTGTAATTGTAGCCTTCATCTCCTATATATACCAAGTAGGCCTAGTTTCAGTAATCATCTCATCTCATCTTGTGCATTTGATACATTGTAAAAGGAGATTAACTCCTCAAAGATGTTTCTCATTCATCTATTTACTTCATTCTCAAAGTGTTGGGTTACTCTTTCTTTCTATTTTATGCTATTTTGAGAATTTTGTGCATAACATTAACAATGTCATTTTGTTGTATATATTGAATACTCATCAATCTTTTAAATTTCAAATTTTCTATAATTTGAAAAGAAAATTACAATTTGTACAACATGTGGAGCTCGGCAATAATATTTTCAATCTAAAATCTTCCATAATTTGATAAAAAACTACAATTTGTGAAAAAAGTCGTAGGCACAAATTCCCTTACTTTTTGCATTTCATAACATTTGGCCTACTCAACAAATAAATTCTCTAGTTAAATTATAACAAGAAAGAAGTGTCTTGAATTTTCATTTGGCATTTTCATCATCTAAACTATTAGCATTAAGGTTGAAACCATCACTTACAAAAAAATTCTTAAACTAGTGTAAGAATTCTCGTTAATAACTTTTTTATTCCATTATTTCTATGTTATTCAATTTTTTTGAGATAAAAACTTACATAAAAATTATGTGCTCAACTTGGAGATTATAGGAACGTGTTGTGCCTTTTTCTTTGTGAATATTTCATTGAAATCAATGAAGTAAGAAATTTCAGCACAACTTACATTGGAGCTTATTTGTTGTTGGTCGTAAGTTTCCAAGGCCTTACCATCCTTCGAAAATGTTTGTGGGGAAAAGTAAAGTTGCACCCTTATCTTTATTGAGAAGTTAGCATCTAGTTCCATGTAAACTTGATTGGGTTAACCAATTAGTCCTAGCATTTTCAAAACCATTGAGATAATAACCACAATGAAACTCAATACACAATTGAGATCTTTAATATTTTTTTATTATCTCATTATTATGTTAATCCAATTAACTTTTTTCAACGTTACATACTTATTAAGCAATGTTTGGTTTAAATTTTTAGTTTTTCACTTTCTACACAAGACAAAGTGGTATTTCAAATTTGGGGAAGAGATTGATTTAATGAACTTTAAACAACTTTTTAATAATTTAGTGAAATCCCATTATAATGGATTTTTTAAAAAACATTGCAAACAATCAAAATACACAAAGAGAACAAAAAACACTAGTATTAAGGAGATATACAAATACATCAATAAAAATATACATAGAGATATAGGACAAGAGAATGTTACAAACCATTAGTTACACAAACACGACACAAAAAAACATCTTTATTACAGACATAGCATTAAAATACACTATTGTAAATGAGATGGCAATAAAATACATCAATACTCATGTGTAAGGAGTGAGGAGACCACAAAGCTAGGGTTTCCCTCTTCCTTGATGTGAGTGGCATGGAATAAACAAGGCACCATCCTTACATATACCAAAAAGATGGGGTTACTAAAACAAGCCATGATGTAAGAAGACCAAATACTAAATAGAACACGAGACAAACATCATGTGAAACAAGAAGAGGAAGATGAAGGTGAACAACAAGGTGGAGGTAATGAAGCCATAACGAAGCACTTGATAAAAATACAACAAAATTGTAAAGTAGTGAGAGGTCTAATTCGTCACCGCTTAGCTTTTTTGAGACAATTAAAAGCCCAAATTGGCAAGTTTGAGGAGTGAGGAGACTAAATGAAATTGGGGTTTGCCTCTTCCTTACACCTACCAAAAAAATGGGGTTGTTATGACAAGCCACAAGGCAAGATTTCTAGACACTAAATGAAACACAAGGAAAACACCATGTGAAACAAGAATAGGAAGATAGTCAAACAACAAAGTAGAGCCAATGAAACCACAAGGAAACACTTGGTAAAAAGACAAAAAAAATTGGCAAGTAGGGAGAGGCCTAAGTGGTCAACACTTAGCTTTTTTGAAACAACTTACAAGCTTGAGTTGGCAAGCCAACTCATACACACATGGAAGAACTACACAAACAAATTGAAATTGGGGTTTCCCTATTCCTTGAGATAAGTGAACATGCAAGTTCTTTAGTGTGTCAGTGCCAAGATGACTTGCACTATCAATATCTCAATTAGTGTAATCTCAGTCAATGTCTTGATTATTGTTGTTTTAATGGCTATGTCATTTCTTTGCATAGGCCATTTTCATTTCATGTCAGCAATGGTGATAAACAAGTTGATTTTTGGGTTCACCTCACATTCAACTGATGGCCATTAGTAGTGCAGTTTGGTTTCATGTTTTCAATTTGTCCCTACTCAATAACGTGAGTTGTAGTGTTTTGTGGAAGCAGTTTTCGACAAGGAATTGGTTAATCATTTTCAATCCTTCATGTGTTACTATAGGATTGAAAAAAAATGACAACATTTCTACTTGCTAGCACACGTTTGGTAGAAAACCAATATTGCTTACATTATTGGTTATAATTATTTGAAACTAAAGAAATTGAAAAAAAGGGCTACATTTATGTTGCCAATTTTACTGTCAAACATGTATCAATGAATTGTTTTCAACATCATTACCAAAGGATTAAAAGAAAAACAACAACATTTCTACATGCAAATACATTGTCAGAAATAAAAATGGTAGCATAAATGTTGCCAATTGATACAATTTAACAAAAGAAATCCTACAACATAACTGTTGTCGATTGATATAATGTTAATAAACAAGTTAAATTTTAATTGGATCTTTTTTATAAGTTACTTGTAATAAAAAAGAACCGCCTACCTTTTTGGTTAGATGTCATGGCCTAGGTGTTGCAGGTGAGTGTTCAAATGATGGATCAGGGATAAAAGTTGGATCAAGCTCTATATTCACAAAAAATAAAGTGAAAAATGGGCTCATGGGATTATTTTTTCATTTTATAACATAAACAACAGCTTGATCAAGGGTTTAGTTAACCCTCAACCAAGACCTCAATCAAGGTTCAAAGAGCATGCGAAATTTTTTCGATCGATGATTTTATTAAGCACTTGATCAAGGGATTAAATATATTTTGATTGATGTTCAAATTTTCCCTTGCCAAAAAGTGCAATCGAGATTCATGGATCACCCCTATGTTAGTAGCAACAAGCATGATAATATTCCACACCAACTCCTATCAAACCTTAAGAGAATAACTCACTTCACTATTCTTGCACTCAAGGAAATAGTTACAGCTTAATAAGACAAAATATACAACAAAGCTAACTTAAATCAGATTGTCAACTATAACATAATAGAAGTCAACAAAATTATGGAATCTAAACTGATGCAACAATTGGCCAACCAATACATAAAGGACTTGGTCATAACCCTCATACAATTAAAATAATTAAATTGATATTCGTGCACTCCTACCATTGGAACTAAGTTAGTGATAAGAAAGGACTTGCATTTGAATTTCTTAACAAAGTTTCATGAGAAAACAAAGTAATCCCAACTCGGTAACTAAACTTTTTTAAGAATGTTATATATATTTAATATACCACTGCATATGACTAAGAAGAGAAAGTTGGTTCCTCTTATCAGCCCAATTAACATTGACATCAATGCATATTTGGTGAAGACAAATGCACCATTCACCCAAGCCCATTCATAGGCATTTATTTCTACAAAACATTAGAAATTAACCATATAGGAGATGATTACCACATGATTAGGTATACCAAGCATTTGAATCTAAGAGGTTTGAGGTCAAAGAGAAGCCTTCTATTGAACTTTCGCAAACCCTCTTCAAACATGTCTAATGAATCTATGCATGTAATGTGCTACAGATATAAGTTGAGATGGTTGATTCAGGATCAAATAGCTTGAAATTGACCTTCCCTAAGCCTTGTCATCTTGAGAAGATCAAATCAAGCCTCCAAGAAACCAAATCTTACTTATGTACAAAATTAATATACAAATTTAGACCATGAAGATGTATGTGATTATTGTCCACTTAACTAATTAAAGTTTATCACACATCAACGAGGAAGATATTGTTAGTAGTGTGTACTCTCTTTAAGGATGGATGAAGATGTGACTTTGCCATACCCAAAGGGCACCGGAATTACTCTCCAATAATGTACAAATCTAGCATCAAAGCAATCTTAGGCTCTGCAAAATTTCAATAGTTGTAGCCAATAGTAACAAACCTTAACTAGGCAACATTGAAACAAATCCATGTGTAACACTTAACTGGTTGCATTGCATCTGTGGATTTAGATGATTAACAATTTTCCCCATACAAATCATTATCTTTCCAAAAAAAATTAATGTGTTTTTGTTGAGATGTAACTTTTGGTAGCAATGGTACTACATCATCAATTTTGTCATACCAGGCTATAGATGCCTATCTTTGAAACATACAAAGATTTTTTCAAGTTTGCACACTAAAGAAGAACCAATGTCATGTCCAAAATATAAATTTTGTTAAATAGGTCCTCATTTATAAAAGCATATTTAACATCCAATATTAGTTGTTAAAAGGAAAACCAAAGAAAAGAATTTTATTATAAGCAATTCCATCAACTTGTTAGAACCTCTTAGCAACTAGCATAACTTTATATAATTCAATATTATTGTATAAATTAAATTTAGTACAATAAATGAAATTTCAACCAAGTTTTCCTATGAAGAGAAGGGTACTAACTCCCATGTACAATTATTATCCAAAGCATTATATTCATCATCCAAACGAGCTTAAGAAGAAACATATGATTAGAGTGTTAAAAGTGTGTGTTTTAAAGAGGACGAATGCTTAAAAAATTGTGATTCAAAATCTTCTTTAATAGGTTAAAATCATAACATGTTAAATATTTTTCCAATATTTTTAAATATCTAATGATAGATGATTTTCAATTCTCCCTTTGAATATTTGTCAAATTCAAGAAAAGCTTAATACATTATTGTGTTCAATTACTACCTAGTAAACATAGATTGTTGGTTGAGCATGTTTTACATACTTTATTCGATCACTTTTTTCCCAAAAAAAAAACACAATTTCACATTCTTTAGGTGCTCAAGGCACTACACACCCAAAAAATATATATATTGATGCAAACAACGCTTACGATAGGACAGGTGCAAACTGCACTCACAAATAATAATAATAATAATAATAATAATAATTAAACATGTAATGTACATGTCATTTTTGTCCATTTCTAAAATATTCATCAATTCATCCATTTTTTCTCTTATGTCAACCTCTTGGCACCCACCTAAAGAAGGATCCACGGTAACTAATTGTAATCCAAAGGCAAGATATCATTATTCATAAATAGAGCTAATTCTTTATTCGAATCAAACATATCAGTTTTATGAAGCTGCTTTGTTCCACCTAGAGAAGCTTCAAGAACAACCAACACCTTCAAGGAGGAAAGCTTGGTATCCATGTCTTCTACATTAGCCCTTGAAGGAGTGGATTCACTTGTTCCATTAAAAGTGCTAAATCTTGTATGAATCCCATATTCAAAATTGTAATTGAAAATATACTTTGGTTGATTAAAATTGAAACATGTTCAATTATCTTCCCAACACTTCTAATACTCAATAAGAAATAATTTTGAAATCTCCCTCAAGATATTTGTCAAATTCAATGAGATTTTGAACATTATGGCGATCAATTACTGCCACACAAACATACTAATTTGTTGAGCATTTTTTTACATAATTCACTACTTATTCCTTCCAAAGTGCTAAAGTTTGCATAAAACGCAAATTCAAAATTTATTTCTTCATTTTTGAAGGTGGAAGATTCAATAGGATCAAACCCTTGAAATATATCGTTGTATCTTTTAATTTTCAAAACATGTTTTTATAAGTAAGAAATATTGAGAAGAGTGTCATTAAAAAATATGACACTTGTGGTCCTAGAGTATGACCAAAAACTAATTTTGTTTGGCTAAGAGCTCGTATTCCTCAAACATAGGGAAACAAGTTAACAACTCAAGACCTAGAGGCATTTGATAGGACTAGTTGTTTATCCCCTTGTAGGCTGCCAATGGGTTGTACAACTGGTAAGGTTTTGTCAAAAAAATGAAGGTAAAGGTATCATGGGTCATGTGAGAGGCCTCATATTTATTATTTTCCTACAAATTTCACATCCAGTAAAAAATAATGAGTTGAAAGAAGCAAGTCTTTAAATAAAAAGTAGTATGTTGTTTCTTACAAACTTGCAATCAAGTGTCATCATAGAAAGTAGGAAATTCATTATCATTTCTTTGCATGTGAGGAATAGTAGTTACATTATCTTCTTACAAAGTGTACCAATCCTTGAGAGAGTGTCATGTCCCAAATTTTGCATTGGGTCACAATGGCCTAAGCCCATTGGCCATATTCATAAGAGTTTATCAAATTGATGCTAAGGGTCCAATAATTGCCAAGGAGGAAAATTACTAGTTTCCTAGGTTGGGGGTGGAAGCTTTGGGATTTAGAATAAGGGGGATAATAAATGATGTTTGAACATTAGAATGGCATAAATATTTAATAAAGGAGCTAAATAAATATATACAAGTGAAAATCAATGTGGCATTTGGTCATGAAGACAATTGGAGGCTTATGGAGGCCTTAGGTGGCTAGAATCTCTCCACACACTTGGCATGCACATCATCCAATTTGAATCTATGGGTAAGGCAACGTATTTGGAGGTTGGTAAGGTTTCATATGGAAGCTAATGAGCTAAGGAAGTCGAATTGGTAAAGAGGAGTAACTCCCATGGAAGAGGAAGAGACAATTTGGAGCTAGTGAGACACATGGGCTAGATTCCCTAGGTCTATGACAACAATGATGAAGATGCTATGACACCTATGACACAAATCAGACTTGAAGGCTAACATATGACATATATGACATGTCAGGGCTAAAAATAGCCTCCAAGAGGGCTCTCAAGGGAGTTAGGGCAGCTAAGATGCTTCCACATCTGATTTGGTGGAAGTGGGAGACTAGGAATTGTTGTACAAGTGGCATTCTTTGGAATCTCTTCCCAACTTGAGTTGGAATGCATCTATTGGAAGGAATTCAACCCATAGAGAGATTGGAAACTTTATAAATGTCAATAACAAAGAATGAAACCAGCTTTTGATCATTGTTAGAATTTACAATTGCATTTGTGAAGAGGGAGAGCTAGTGGATGACTAGTTTCTTGCCTTAGCCAATTTCGAGGGTGAAAGATTCCCATCCAAGTTGGTGATTGGAAAGGTCATTTAGACATTTCATTTGGAGATTTAATGGAGTCTTAATTTGCATGTGTAAGCTACAGGGTAGCTCATGGTTTCTTCTAGTGCAGCTCATTCCTTCAACCATTTCCAGTTTTCATTGCATATTCTGTTAAGATTTAATATGCTAAGACAGAAAATAGCAGCATTACATTCCATTTCACAATAATAGCGTATACAGGATCACTGAAGAAACAACAAGCATAGCATAAACACAAGCGACACAGATTTATCCTGGGAAACCCTCATGGGGTAGAAAACCCAGTAAAGCTTCCTCAATATAGATGACCAGCAATATACAAAGATGCAAACCAAAGATATGATCTCCTCCTCCACCATAGCAGACCTCTCCTCCATAAGTGCGCCTCTCTCTCAAGTGAGTGTGTGTATCAAATGAGGAACACACGTCCTCTATTTATACACTACTCTGACATATCTTTTACACAAGTACACGTAGGCTCGTATTTAACCAATGGGTTAAATACCCCACTACAACTGACTGGGCCGACCCCTACTAGGGAAGTCTAATAACCCGAGTTACCACATTCCGACGGAGGAATAACCATCTCCGGATATACAATAAGATCTTCACGGAGGAATGAAACATCTCCGGAATAATAAAGTACAAATATAATATTCTTTGAAGTTACAATATCTCAACACTCCCCCTTAATGAGAAGAATATTATAACAGCATCTGCACGAGCAAGGAGTCATCAACATCATACATGATACATCTATAAATCATTGGAAGCTTTCTCAACATCATCAGTAACTCAAGCAGTTACTGGAATATCTTCAATACTGGAGCATCAACATCTTCAGTACTGAGTCTTTATCTTCTGCAGCACTCGAACAACTACAACACCATCAACATCTGGATCCTCACGATCATCAGCATCATCATCATATGATTATCAGCATCAAAATCATCTCGATCTACAGCATCTGGATCATCTCGATCTACAGCATCTGGATCATCTTGATCTACATCATCTGGATCATCTGTATTAGTATCCACACCAATACATCTATCATCAAAACATGTATTCTTACTAATACATATATCATCAAAAACATGTATTCTCACTAATACATCTATTATCAAAAGCATGTATTCTCACTAATACATCCATCATCAAAAGCATGTATTCTCACTAATACATCTATCATCAAAAGCATGTATTCTCACTAATACATAGCAGCATATCCTGCAACACACACGATCATATTACAGGATGATCAATCCCGCTCTCTTTAGGACATAGGTCCATGGATGATACAATCCAGTCATGTACCTTTTGAACCGAAGTCCAGGGACGATCCAGTCCTATCATGTACCTTTTGAACCGAAGTCCAAGGACGATCCAGTCCTAACATGTACCTTTTGAACCGAAGTCCAGGGACGATCCAGTCCTATCAATTCTCGGAGACCTCATGTCTACGGCTCAGTTCACAGGACCAAAGTCCAAGGATGATCCAATCCTTACCGTACATTTAGGACCGCGTCCAAGGATGACTTAATCCTCAACCGTACATTTAGGACCACATCCAAGGATGACTTAATCCTCCACCGTACATTTAGGACCACGTCCAAGGATGACTTAATCCTCCACCGTACATTTAGGACCACGTCCAAGGATGACTTAATCCTCCACCGTACATTTAGGACCACGTCCAAGGATGACTTAATCCTCCACCGTACATTTAGGACCACATCCAAGGATGACTTAATCCTCCACTGTACATTTAGGACCTACGTCCAAGGATGACTTAATCCTCAACTGTCCACCAAGGACTTCATTCTCGAAGACATACGTCTACGGCTCTTCTTTAGGACTGAAGTCCAGGGATGATCCAATTCCCTCACATGTTCACCAAAAAATTCATTCTCAAAGACATACGTCTACGGCTCTTCTTTAGGACTGAAGTCCAGGGATGATCCAATCCCCTCACATGTTCACCAAGAACTTCATTCTCGAAGACATACGTCTACGGCTCTTCTTTAGGACTGAAGTCCAGGGATGATCCAATCCCCTCACATGTTCACCAAAAACTTCATTCTCGAAGACATACGTCTACGGCTCTTCTTTAGGACTGAAGTCCAGGGATGATCCAATCCCCTCACATGTTCACCAAAAACTTCATTCTCGAAGACATACGTCTACGGCTCTTCTTTAGGACTGAAGTCCAGGGATGATCCAATCCCCTCGCATGTTCACCAAGAACTTCATTCTCGAAGACATACGTCTACGGCTCTCTTGAGGATGATGCAATCCTATCATGTCCACCAAGGACTTCATTCTCGAAGACATACGTCTACGACTCTCTTTAAAACATATGTTCAAGGATGATGCAATCCCCTTGTCACCTTTGACCCTGTCTAAGGACCATCCACCAACCTCTCTGTCGGCATCACTAATATAGGTATCCTCATCATCGACCTCACTGTCAATGCAAGCAATCTCATCATGAGTTATCACATCACTCCCCCTTTCGAGGAGGGTCCTTCTGAACTATATTAAGTTTGTCTCGAAAAACTTTATTTGAGGTAGAGGTTTGGTTAGTACATTGGATCGGTAGAAGTTTGGTTAGTACATTGGTAACTTCTTACAAATTCAAACTTTTGGTTCCTTTCTGCACCATATCTTGGAACACTAGATTCTCTGCCATCTTGATACAACTCTGTTTGTCACATAGGATCATAGTTGGGTCTATCTCTAAGTCAAACAATCCTGAAGCCATACTGTTTCATAACTTAGCAGAGCAAGAAGCCATATATTCTGCTTGTGCTAAGAGCCACACTATATTGCTTCCTTCTAAACCATGAGATCATGGCTGATCCCAGACAGTAACATCCTCTCGATGTGCTCTTCTTGTCTGATACAATTTCTGCCCAATCAACATCTGTGTAGCCATCTGAAGTCATGATCTCTAAGATAACATAGATCAAAATCTATCGTATCCTTTAGGTATTTCAACACATGCTTTGCAACTAACAGGTGAACACATCTGGTTTTCCACTAGATACTGACACAAGGTGTTCACAGCAAAGCATATATCTAACCTAGTATTTGTTAAACACATCAATGACTCAATATTTTGTCTGTACAGAGTTCTATCCACTAACTCTGATGAGTCATCTGATAACAACTTCAAGAGTGGCCATTCCAACACATCAAGTCCTTTTAATATTTTTCAGCATGCTTTCCCTGGTTGAGAAAGATTCCTTCTGAGCCTTTCCATACTTCCAGACCTAGGAAGTAATACATTAATCTGAGATCTTTCATTTTCTTTTATGCAGCCATCTATCTGTGCCATCTCCCGTTAGATGGATCTATTGATATGAACCTCAACATCATTTAACTCTGAGGTGAGTTCCTTCTTGTATCCATGTCATCTGTGCATAGAAGCCATATTCAATCTTGTAGCAAAGTTTGAGATCCACATTGTGAAATTTCCCACATAAGATCCAAAGAGATGATGTAAACCTCACTATGAAAGAATTTAGGAAGAAGAGAGAAGCAATAGAACATAGATCCAATAGAGGCAGAATAATTACACACATTACATTAATCAGAATAGTAACCGGGTAAATATACAATGCTGAGCATGAGGATTCGAATTCACTAGGTGTAATTCGAATTGTCCTTCATGCACAGATCCATAATCAGTGGAGAGTCATCAGTGCCAAACTAGGAGTCTATCTCATCATCGGTGAAGTCATCAATGCACAAGTAGTGATCAACCGGGAGTCAAACTGAGTCTAACTGAGTGTGGTTGGTGTAACTGGCACATGGAAGCACTGATATAGTGAAGGAGACTCAGTGGGGGCGCTCATGGAGCTAACTGGAGTCAAAACAGTCTATCTAGTCACACTGGAGGTCCAAAAGAGTGATAAGGTCAGTTAGGAGTCAGTTAATCCTTAAATCAAGGAAGAACTGAAGATAACTGAACTAAACTGGACTGGTAGGTGAAGAAAGGCGCCCTTATCATGCAATAACTGAAAAGAGGGCGCACTAAGCTCTAGGAGAGCTAAGACTGATCCGAGAGAAGCTCCTGGGGCTAGTTTGGCAAGGGCTAGGTGCTGGTGCTGCAAACCCTAATTGCATGCAAAACCCTAATTGCATGCAAAACCCTAATTTTGCATGCAGGACTGAAAATGTCAGAAATGTTAGAAGGACTAGGATGGAGTATAGGAATATCCTAACACACATCACCCATGATGATCATTAAGCTCATCAATTGATTATTGATCCTGGGTACCCATACAGAACCTGATTCACACTTCTTCTTTAATTACACCATTAAGAGAATGGTCTTATCTATCCACTTGGAGCAAACATCTTGTTATGATTCTCTTCCTCTTTCTAAGAGAATCTTCTAGCCATGAGCCTTCTATATTTTGTTTGATTTGTAAATCTTCTTGTTGAACATCCATCACTTGTTCGGTGTTCATTATTCTTCATGATCTTTCCTACAAAACAAAATTAAGTACATTATTAGTAATACTTCATAATCATGAAATCATGTTGACATGATAACCTATTATGCATACAGATATCATTTACATAGTTATGCAACTATCTTGACCAATACTTTGGCACAACACTTTCCCATATCCTGTATGCATACGGTGGCTATCTAGATGCCTTCAATCTCTACCAAAACATACTATCAAGAGTGTGCACATCTCTCAGCATGTCAGCAAAGACGTTTCATTCTAGATAAGCAACAATGGAATGTTTGTCCAACTTACCAATCATATGCATATTAGTAGTATACTGTTCAATGCTCTATGAATGTTTGCACTCAACATGATATGTTCTAGGAATACAAATATGCATACAAGAAATATCATTTACTATTTCAAATAACAACTCAAATACTTATCTTTTATGTTTGTGTGGTTGCCTCCCGCTTGATCTTCTATATGTCTTTTGAACTTCTATTCATTCTGTACCACTGTGCATGCTCAAGTGTGCACTAGTGTCATCCTCATGATCTCATACACAAACATTCATTCATTAGTATATTCTCAAAACATTCTAATTCTAAATAATCTTGAATATGTATAGTCATGATCATTAGTATTCAGGGTTTCAAGTAAGTCTTCTTTTACTCATGCATATTCTTGTTTAATCATAGTACTCTTCTGGTTAATTAAATCATGCATAAACCCTTGATTACTAACTTTATGAATAAGCATAACCAATCATATCAAGTATACTTATATAAGGGATCCTAACACAAAGTAAGACTCTAACTTGACATAAGAAAACATACCTGGATTAGTATACCTGCTTAGTTATGTACAACATACCTAAACAATCTCTTCAATGATTTAGAGATCCTGAGCTAGAACCTGCATGTCTCATAGGTTAAGCATAATATAACAAGGTCATACATACCTCGTAAGTAGAACAAAGATTATGGATGAGTTTTTGTCTTCATGATGTCATGGTCATGGAGCTTGATTTGTCTTTTGTGATGTACCTGTATCTTGTTAGCAGACAACATCAACCTCACACAACACCATAATGCATTAGTACAATCATATAGCCCTAATCAATGAATGTCTTCGATCATTCACATGCACTCATACTGTTACTAGGGTGATAAGACAATTCTAACGTTAATCAAGATTGTACTAATAGATAACATGAAGACAAACACATTATGAACTTAATCAAGAATCAGATTTCAAGACATACCTGAACCTCCTTAAGTCATACCTGTTGAGACTTCTTGTAGTCTTCTTATGTAAGGCCTTAGCCTCAACTCCCCCTGAAACTTGATCTAGAGCTTGATTAGGGTTTGCTAGAGAAACCCTAAAAATTCAATCTTTGACTTTCACACTTCCGAATGAATGGAAGGATGTGTCTTGCTGAGCTGATCAAACTAGCATACTTCAATTTTGAAATCTCCAAAATTTGACCCCTCAAAATTGCCTTTGAAACTTCTAGATCTTCTAGACAGGATCCCGAACTAGGGTTTGATGAAGCCCACCCTTCTGCTCAATCAAAAGGTTTGATCCAAGGCTCTAAACTCTTATTTTTCTGAGGAGCTTCCAACCGTGGTTACAAACTTCAAAAATTCCAACTTTTGCTGAAGCCCTAATTTTCCATCTTTCCGATCAAAATCCCAAGCTAGGGTTTAATCAAGCCCGGTCTTCTACCCAACCAAAAAATTCTATCTTGGTCTCTAAATTTCGATTTTCCTGAGTATCATTCATCCGTGGATTCCGATTCCAAAAATTCTAACTTTCTCCGAAACCCTAAATTCCGGAAGCCATGAATAAAGGTGCTCCAAAAATAATTTTGTTTTGACAGAAATATGTACCTGATTGTTTCTGCTATAACTCTGAACTTTTCACTCCACAGGGTCTGAAAACTTTTTCTGCAGTAGCCTGACCTGTCATCTTTCCATCCTGACAGGTCTGACCTCAATTGGATTTTCTGAGAGAGAGTTATGCCAAATGTCGCAACGTGACCTGTTTTGGGATAATACAGGAGAGCGAACTTGTACGGCGTGCCACGTGTCACTGTTTGAACTTCGGCCTCTGAAAACTTTTCCTGAGATAGCTCGCCCTATTATCTTTCCATCCTGACAGGTCTGGCCTCAATTGGACTCTCTGAGAGAGAGTTATGCCAAGTGTCGCAACGTGACCTGTTTATGGGATAAAACAGGAGAGCGAACTTGTACGTCGTGCCACGTGTCACTGGTTCAGCTTCGACCTCTAAAAACGTTTCCTAAGATAGTACAGTCTATGTACTACCTTTCACTTTTTACGAAATTTCATTTGGAGCTTCCTAGCCCAAGTTATGACCTTTTTTCCTAGGTCACCTGATTTTTACTGAGATCTGGAAGAGGCAGAAACCCTAACTTGTACTGATCATAACTTACAAAGTACAACGAATCTAAGGGTGCCCTTTGGACACAAGATACCTGGAGATGTTATCTACGACCTGTAAAGGTTTCAGATCCTGAACCTTCGCCAAAATTGATTTATAGCGAAAGTTCCACGATGACTGGTTTTTGCTATGTAAAACCCTAACCTTCAAATTGTCGTAAGTGAAGCAAGTGTCGTAAGTGCCATACCTTGCCTTCCTTCAGGTTAGCTCTGATACCATGTTAAGATTTAATATGCTAAGACAGAAAATAGCAGCATTACATTCCATTTCACAATAATAGCGTATACAGGATCACTGAATAAACAACAAGCATAGCATAAACACAAGAGACACAGATTTATCCTGGGAAACCCTCATGGGGTAGAAACCCAGTAAAGCTTCCTCAATATAGATGACCAGCAATATACAAAGATGCAAACCAAAGATATGATCTCCACCTCCACCATAGCAGACCTCTCCTCCAATGGTGCGCCTCTCTCTCGAGTGAGTGTGTGTATCAAATGAGAAACACACCTCCTCTATTTATACGCTACTCTGACATATCTTTTACACAAGTACACGTAGGCTCGTATTTAACCAATGGGTTAAATACCCCACTACAACTGACTGGGCCGACCCCTACTAGGGAAGTCTAATAACCCGAGTTACCACATTCCGACGGAGGAATAACCATCTCCGGATATACAATAAGATCTTCACAGAGGAATGAAACATCTCCGGAATAATAAAGTACAAATATAATATTCTTTGAAGTTACAATATCTCAACATATTCATGATCCTTTAGGGAGGGCGTTTTTGGTGAGCTATTGTACTCTTTGGGGGAGCTTCGAATGCCCCACTTATTTTATAATATGAAGTAAATAATCTATTCTTCATCTCCAGAAAGTTTCAGGGCAAAATTCCAATTGGAAATGTATAAATTTGATTTTTAATGAAGAAATGGTGTCATTTTCTCCATAGCTCTTGCATAACGCTCTTGTGGTTGCATATAGTTAGTGAAGGAATGCCATTTCGACTTCATGTACATGCAAGCTGCTATATATCTATGTAATAACCATATCATAAGATCCACAAGTCGATATTCCAAGAAAAACTATGTTAAATTGCTCATTAATGGATAAACAGTGTCATTTCCCCACTACCTTATTGTGAACCAATGTAATGTTGATGGATTCAAATGGATAAGTAAACTATTGATGCTTTATTGATGAATGAACTATTATTGATGTATTATATGAGTTTAATGTTCAGTACATAAGCATTTGGAGTCATTTTGTTGAGCTCCATAGCATTTGGAGAATATTGCCTATCATTTCCCCCAAGGCTGAAACTAGTCTTTTTGCATCTGATTTAAGGGAGTTATAGAAGACATTAAAAGTTGAATGGTGACGCATATGAGTCCATGTTGATGTCCTTTATATGTCCCCTTCTTCCAATCAAAAATTTGAGTTGGATTGAGTGCATTTGGAAAGTCATTTTCATCATCTACCCCTAGGGGATTTGAACCACAATTTACTAGTAAAACTCCATACAATGACGAGATTGCCAAAGGGGTTTGCAGAAGTCTTTTGATGGGTCTAAATCATCCATGAACATCATAATCAATTCCTAATATCATTCATACACCTTCTCATAATATTTGAAAGCATTTGAAGCAAATTGGAGACCTAGAGCTCAAAACTAGTCAAAGGTCGAACTAGAGAAAAAGTGAAAAATTTGTCATTTTAATAAATTCATAAAAAGGGACATTACAATGGTATCAAAGCATGATCTTGGCACCTGATGTGGTCTTATATTCATGAGGAAAATAACTCAATGAATACCATTAGATATTGAAACCAAAAGTGCTTTTGTTGAAGAGGAAAAAAAATAGGAGAAGAAGAGCAATTTTTTGAGGAAACTATGACTAGGGATGAAAAGGGAACCTCATATGATGGTGAGGAGTATAAAAATAATGAAACCAATATTTGAAGACATGAACAATCAGCGTATCAAAGGATTCAAATTGTTGGCTATCCAACTTTGGAGAAAATATATTGATCTTAACAAAACGAAGGGGAAAAATGCATCAGCTTGCTTGAAGGAGAAAAAGGAGGAGATTGCCAAAGGGGTTTGCAGAAGTCTTTTGATGGGTCTAAATCATCCATGAACATCATAATCAATTCCTAATATCATTCATACACCTTCTCATAATATTTGAAATCATTTGAAGCAAATTGGAGACCTAGAGCTCAAAACTAGTCAAAGGTCGAACTAGAGAAAAAGTGAAAAATTTGTCATTTTAATAAATTCATAAAAAGGGACATTACAATGGTATCAAAGCATGATCTTGGCACCTGATGTGGTCTTATATTCATGAGGAAAATAACTCAATGAATACCATTAGATATTGAAACCAAAAGTGCTTTTGTTGAAGAGGAAAAAAAATAGGAGAAGAAGAGCAATTTTTTGAGGAAACTATGACTAGGGATGAAAAGGGAACCTCATATGATGGTGAGGAGTATAAAAATAATGAAACCAATATTTGAAGACATGAACAATCAGCGTATCAAAGGATTCAAATTGTTGGCTATCCAACTTTGGAGAAAATATATTGATCTTAACAAAACGAAGGGGAAAAATGCATCAGCTTGCTTGAAGGAGAAAAAGGAGGAGACCCATGAACCACCTAGTTCTAAAATAGGTGAAGTAGAAGAAGCAGTACATGAAGAGGATCTAAAGTCACTCCCAAGTGACTCTGAAAAAGATGAAGAGACATCACATGAACATGAACAAGATCCTATTGAAAATATTGAAGATCATTTCGAGACACATTCTACCTTGGAAATGAAGCAAAGAGCATCTACTAATGAATGCTTGAACTATGAAGGAGAAACAAGATCAACTTCCCCATCACCACTTAGCTTCATGAAGTTGGTCCAAGTAAGAAGGAAGAAGATGAGGAGGTTCATTTGCAACAGCCTCAGTTTCTTGAAGGGTCCTTGAAGATGAATGAAAAGAAGATCGAAGAGTCCCTTAGCATGCTCCATGACACTCAAGCATTAGTGTCAAATTCTTGTTGGAGGGTTTCTTCATTGAAGGATCCATCCTTCCTTGAAGACATGGAGAAGATTCAGAGAGCAATGTGCCACATCAAAGGTAATTTCATGTCTTTGTTTTTTTATAGAAACCATTTGTTTGAGCTTAATGAATTGTTGCATGATGCATACTTGAAGAATAATGTGGATAATCATAAACTCACAATTCAAAATGAGCAACTTCTTGAAAAGTTGCAAGATACTTGTTTTTACTCCTATGTTTCAGATTGTCAAATGGTAGATTGTTTGGAGGATTCTCATGACATGGTGGATCATGAGAAATGTGGAAATTTGAATGTTATTGATGTGTTTGAAGATGAACTTGATGAGATCCAAACACTTGATGTAGTGGAAGAGGAACTTGAATTGTCTCTTGATGAAGGTTATGCAATTTTTAAATAAGAGCATGATTCCTCTACATTGGAACTAATCTACAACAAAGGTTTCACACTTTTGAAGGAGCTGCATGATACTACCCATATGGATCCTTTCCATGATGAAACTTCTGCACTTTTTATCATTTGGGTGAGTTAGTCCATTCTCCTACATCCTACAATTACATGTTTTGCAGCATTAGTATCAATGAAGTGTGGGTGAAAGGGTTCCTTTTGATGGTGCCACATGAAGAGTATGGAACTCCTAGATTTAATTTTTATGATGACATGGTTGGAGCACATTCTTATTCACATTTGCAACAACATCATTTATTATTTTATGATGATGCACATCTACCTGGATGCACCTATGATATGCATTTGAGTCTGGTTTTTCTTGCTCAACACTTTGTTCATTTGATGTTGGAGGAACTTCATCCAACGGTTGGGTGAATAAATTTATGATTGGAGAACATTTTTGTTGGAAGCCACATACTTTGATATATCTTTATTATTCTCACATTCATGGATGTATGGGTGAGACTTCTTTGAGTCCTTTGAAGTCTCCTTGTTTTTTTTGCTCATTATTTGGTTTAGATTTTAGTGGAGATTCTTCATTCACTTCTTGGATGAAAGAATACATGGCTGAATATTTTGATGCATATCACATCCTTTTGGAGCAACATTATAAGACATGGGATCCTCACCTATGTCATTGGAGCAGATTTGATGGGTCACTTGAAGATTGTATGCACTTGGAAAATGGTGGTCTACTTGCTTGGAGGTATAAGCACTTTCATGACTCTTTGATGAAGCATCTCCTTGATGTACATTTCCATTATGTTTTTATGTACTTTGATGATGTATATTTTGTACTCATGATGTTTGGAAGAATGCATACAAGAAAATGGGATCCAGGAATCCTCTTATCTGATGGTATGAGTTGGAGAGCACTCTTAAATGTTGGGGTGCAATACAAGCAATGATACCCTGGAATAATTTTTGTCTCATTGATTTAAATTTTGGGGGGGAAATAAGCAGTATGGGAGATGGATTTCCTAATTAATAAAGTGACTTTAATCAGAGTAGTGCAGCAACAAGCATGGTGGTTCCTCTCTAAAATATTCATGGAATCTCAAAGACTCAAGGTTGGATAGTTCAATGGCAACTTCAAAGATATATACAAAAAGTAGGTTCTTCAACACCGATGTGTTGAAGAACCTGCTTTCTGTATATTGGTAAGGGCAACTTCATGTTTGAAATTGCTCGAGGACAAGCAATATTGGTAAGGGAGGATATGTCATGTCCCAAATTTTGCATTGGGTCACAATGGCCTAAGTCCATTGGCCATATTCATAAGAGTTTATCAAATTGATGTTAAGGGTCCAATAATTGTCAAGGAGGAAAATTACTAGTTTCCTAAGTTGAGAGTGGAAGCTTAGGGATTTGGAATAAGGGGGGTAATAAATTATGTTTAAACATTAAAATGGCATAAATATTTAATAAATGAGCTAAATAAATATATAAAAGTGAAAATCAATGTGACATTTGGTCATGAAAACAATTGAAGGCTTATGTGGAGTCCTTAAGTGGTTAGATTCTCTCCACACACTTGGCGTGCACATCATCCAATTCGAATGTATGGGTAAGGCAACGTATTTGGAGATTGGTAAGGTTTCATATGGAAGCTAATGAGCTAAAGAAGTCGAATTGGTAAAGATGAGTAACTCCCATGGAAGAGGAAGAGACAATTTGGAGCTAGTGAGACACTTGGGCTAGATTCCCTAGCTCTATGACAACAATGATGAAAATGCTACAACACCTATGACACAAATCAGACCTGAAGGCTGACATATGACATATATGACATGTTAGGGTTAAAAATAGCCTCCAAGAAGGCGCTCAAGGGAGTTAGGGCAGCTAAGATGCTTTTACATGTGATTTGGTGGAAGTGGGAGACTAGGAATTCTTGTACAAGTGGCATTCTTTGGAATCTCTTCCCAACTTGAGTTGGAATGCATCTCTTGGAAGGAATTCGACCCATAGAGAGCTTGGAAACTTTATAAATGTCAATAACAAAGAATGAAACCAGTTTTTGATCATTGTTAGAATTAGCAATTGCATTTGTGAAGAGAGAGAGTTAGTGGATGACTAGTTTCTTGACTTAGCCAATTTCGAGGGTGAAAGATTCCCATCCAAGTTGGTGATTGGAAAGGCCATTCAGACCTTTCATTTGGAGCTTTAATGAAGTATTAATTTGCAAGTATAAGCTACAAGGCAGCTCATGGATTCTTCTAGTGCAGCACATTCCTTCAACCATTTCCAGTTTTCATTACATATTCATGATCTTTGAGGGAGGACGTTTTTGGTGAGCTATTGTACTCTTTGGGGGAGCTTCTAATGCCCCACTTATTTTATAATATGAAGTAAATACTTTGTTCTTCATCTCCAGAAAGTTTCAGGTCAAAATTCCAATGAAAATGTATAAATTTGATTTTTAATGAAGAAATGGTGCCATTTTCCCCATAGCTCTTGCATAGCGCTCTTGTGGTTTCATATAGTTAATGAAGGAATGCCATTTCGAATCCATGTACATGTAAGCTGCTATATATCTCTGTAATAACCATATCAGAAGATCCACAAGTCGAGATTCGAATAAAAACTATGTTAAATTGCTCATTAATGGAAAAACAATGCCATTTCCCCACTACCTTGTTGTGAACCAATGTAATGTTGATGGATTCGAATGGATAAGTAAACTACTGATGCTTTATTGATGAATGAACTGTTATTGATGTATTATATGAGTTTAGTGTTCAGTACATAAGCATTTGGAGTCATTTTGTTAAGTTTCATAGCATTTGGAGAAGATTGCCTATCATTTCCCCAACGCTGAAACTAGTCTTTTTGCATCTGATTTAAGGGAGTTATAGAAGACATTAAAAGTTGAATGGTGATGCATATGAGTCCATGTTGATGTCCTTTATATGTCCCCTGCTTCCATTCAGAAATTTGAGTTGGATTGAGTGCATTTGGAAATTCATTTTCATCATCTACCCCTAGGGGATTTGAACCACAATTTACTAGTAAAACTCCATACAATGACCAAATTGCCAAAGGAGTTTGCAGAAGTCTTTTGATAGGTCTAAATCATCCATGAACATCATAATCAAGTCCTAGTATCATTCATACACCTTCTCATAATATTTGAGAGCATTTGGAGCAAATTGGAGACCTAGAGCTCAAAACTAGTCAAAGGTCAAACTAGGGAAAAAAGTGAAAAATTTGTCATTTTAAGAAATTCTTAAAAAGAGACATTACAATGAGTCAATTTAAAATGATAATAGGAGGAGAATCAACCCAAGAACTTTCAAGATGAGAACTGAGACCTTGTCCCAATAGCACAAGATTGGGTCAAAAGATATATGAAAGGGCTAAAAAGAATTTGAGAAAGATGACGATACACATTAAAGCATAGATTGTGTTATCAAACTCAACTGAGTGACAACAATCAAGTCTAACCAAAACCAATATGAATCGATCATTTACTCTAATAGAAGTATAGTCAACAAAAAAGTGTTAACTTGGTTGGTTGAGTCAAACATTACTCAATTGAATCCACCTTTGTTGACATAGACATTGCCTTTGGGGGGCAGTATGAATTTTTTTACAAAAAAGAAGTTAACAAAAGAAAGTCCTACAAATCCTAAGCCCAATATGGTTTCATTGTTGCTTAAAGAAATTGTGGCTCAACTTTTAACTCCATTAATTTAAATTTTAACATTAAAATTTAAGGTTAAACCCCCATTGCAAATGTTTTAGCAATAGAATCTGACCCATTGAAACATTCATGGAGAAAATATAATTTAGGTGTATCAGTGAATCAATTTTAAGGTTTGTAGATAAGCCCCTACAAAGCCCTAACTTCTATCTATCCAGCATTATCAAACTAGACAAGGTGATCAACCACATAACCCCCATAGGACAAGTTTAGGAAGATGACTAGAACCGCTTAACCTATCGAAGGTGGATGAGTTGAAGAGTTGGACCTTCAAGGGTGGACCCACAAGACAATCAAGATAGGAGTACAACATATGCAAGAGTTGATCCACTAGACATCCATGAAGATTTAGTATATGTTGATAATCTCAGTGAGTCATTAGTCACGACTCAACATAATGTGTACTCATTAGATTATTGGTTGATCATTTTGTGACATCGGAGGCCATTTAGAGCCTCAATGTTATATAATTTCAGTGAGTCATTAGTCACGACTCAACATAGTGTGTACTCATTAGATTATGTTTGATAATTTTGTGACTTTAGAGGCCATTTAGAGCCTCAATGTTATATATATGTCTCGGAGATTTAATCATTTATATCTCAATGTATTTTTCCCTATTTGCACCCTTACATGTCTTATAAATCAACAAATTTACACATTTGTTGTCTCAAACTTGCACACATGTTTTGAGTTATATTTTGAATATTTTATGTATTTTTCATTCAACTGACCTTCATTGAATTGAAGAACAAGTCCCAACTGAGTCATAATTTGCAGCCTTGCCAAGTCCAATAAATTTGGGTGTAAGATGGTTGAGATAAGATACTCCTACAAGCATGTTCCAAGGACAAGTCAATCATTCAAGGGTTAGACAATGTTATGCATCAATTTGGTTGGAGAAATTCTCAACCAAGCAAGATCTATATGGTTCATTGAATCAAGCATGTGACCATGTTAAGAAAAAAATTGTTTAACACCAAGTTGGCTCCACAATACTAATGTATTTATATAGCAATTTCTGAAGTTCTAGAAAATATTTGAGAGTGAAGTGAGCTTCTGGAAAGTAACAACCTGAATAATTATTGCATCCCAGTGTTTTAGGCAACAAGTTAGTAATACAAGCATTAAGGAATCTTCTGAGTTGAATTTTGCATGTTGAAATTGCAGCTTTTGATTGAAAAGTTTCAACTGCACTCTTCCTAAGCAACCGAACAAAATAAGATACATCTTATTGTAGCATGTTATTTATGAATGTGATATTGGTTTAGTATGTGAATTATCGTCCATAGTATGCTATAAAAAGAATAATAATGAACATAAAAGTTTTTTAATCTTAGTTTATTTTACATAAAACATTATGAAAAGTTTCAAATATTTTGGTTCGAGAACAAGAAATATGGAACAAACCAGTTAGACAGTTTTAACAAACCCAAAGGAGACTTAACCTTGGTAATTAGCAGAGGCATCATACAATGTTTAACACTAATGGTACTACTAATGGTATACAAGAAATTATATCATTGTAGGGCTCTATAGGACTTCTTGAACGTGACATGTAAATCCATTTATGCTCTATCACATTTCATTTCAATATAGTAATTACGAAGACATATCACACTTCTACCCTACTAGATGTATTTGTGGATTTTGATACACCAACGTGCACAAATATTTCAGAGGTGTGACACTTGCTGAAAGTAATTCCCTAGGTAAATTTACAAGTCTACACGCACAAATGATATGAAGATGGTGATCAGCTTGAATATTTAAATGACCTTAATTTGCGACATGTGCGTTACTGACGATGTTTACACAGTTCTTGAGGTGAGAAATGAAAGCCAACATGAATCATTTTAGAATGTCCCTGTAAATACTTTACAACAACATTGACCATTCAATTTACAAAGTAAAATAACGCATGATCTATCTAATCTACATCATATATCCTGTGCACCTTGCTCCTGAATATCTCAGTAGCCTACCTGAAGATGACACTGAAATTGACTAGAAACAATGGGAGAGAAAAAAATGACTTTTCAATTGAAAATACCAGTCTGCTACCCAAATACTCCAAATGTACAAATCATTTCCTCCGGTGCCTGACTCAGAGGCCTTTGTCCTCCTTACCACCGGACAACACTCTCCAATTGCTTTCTTTGGCAGGAGCAACCTTTGCAGGAGTAGAATGTTCTGCCTGGCTGAAGCGTATAAAGATGTTCATCACAAATGTTGTTAATATAAAACCCACTGCCAACCAAACAGAACCTTGCCAAGAGCTTAGAAGATGCCTTAATAACTTGTATGCAGGCACTGATAAAAGAGAAGACCATCCCAATATCACCTGAAAAGTTTTCCAAAATCGACTTTTATAATAAAAATGTCACAGCGATACAAAGTAGATTAAAAAAAAGTGAAGATTATTTCCGGTAAACACAAATTATATTGATCTTGTTCTGTTTTATGTAACAAAAAAATCAAAGCACAATGGAAACATATAAATTATTTAACGCGAGAGGAAATTATGGCAAATCTGCTTTCATGTCAATAAAGCACATCAAGTCTACATGTCTGGTCCCAAAGGCATCTACTCCATCTTCAAGAAATGATACCTCTGAAGGTTAACCTGAAATAAGCTGACCATTGAGTAACATATGGGCCTGGCCCTGCATTATCTGTCTTCTCTCTCGGCCACAAAATGAAGTTATGTTAATCTTGTTCCAATTTATGTAGCACAAGCGCAATAGAAGTTCTGACAATTTTTTATTAAATATAAAATAGAAATTGTATTCTCTGATTTGTATCAACTAGGCACAATGGGTTTCATTTTAATTTAGTTCTGGAAGCATGTTCTGAACCACTTAAAAAAAGCATGGTGTTATATATAACATTGTCCAAGCAAAGGAAATGGGGATTAGTAGGCAGCAGCAAGTGTGATTGACTAATGATTTGTACCTTTTATTACTTCCATCATTCTTGTCATGAGAGAATGTAGTTGAGAGCTAGCATAAAGTGCTTGTAGTGATTGGATTCCTTCATTGGTTGTAATTGTACCTATTCCATCTGTAGGAGTTGACCATCTTGACTTCCCCGGGATCTTGGAGAGTTACTGGTGTGTCCTGACCTGTAAAGGACTTTGTTCGTCCAACAACCCTTGATAATAAAGACATTCAAATACATTCTGTTGAAGAATGTAACTTCGGAGGATATTCTTATTGTATTTTTATTGTACTTCCTTCAGAAAATATTCATATTGTATTTGATTATGTAAAAAAAACAAGTCAGCCCAGTGGGTAAACTGCCCCAAACAATGGGCAGTCTGCCCCAAACAATGGCCAAAACTGCCCCAGTTAAGTCGGCCCAGTTAGGGAAAGTAAAGTCAGCCCAGTTAGGTAAAAAGGCCAGTTTGTGACTAGCATAAAATTATAAATAGGGTGGCGCCTAGCTCATTTGGTGCATCATCTCACTCAAGCAAGTTCGCATGAGTAGTAGTAGAAGGACCAGTTCGCTTGGTTGAAAGAGTAGCTGCATTGAAGACATATTTTCTTCGGGTTTCTATTGTTAAATTTAGGGTTAGGTTAGGGTTTGAAGTAGAAAATTAAAAAATTCTTATACTTTAATGCAAAAATAAATTTAACAAACTAGTACTGGAAGTGAAAACTGAGAAGTACAGCTGTAACAAAATAAGATAACTTAAAACATAATTTTCATCTTTTTCAACTTAACACTCCCAAGGAGGTCAGTAACATGTAATCAGCAGTAGTAGTATAACCAATTTAAAGAAAGTTCTAACAGCAATAACATATCTAATTCTTAATAAAAGGAACAAATCTGAATACTTACCTAGAGTGTTGAACCCTTCCTTTATACTCAGAAAAACCAACTTTCAGAACAGACTGTGCCTCTCAGAGGCAAGTCAATCAACAGGAACAATCTGACCCTTACCTGAAGGTTAGTACAAACCTGAGAGAGAGAGATAATGTGCTGTAGCTTAGAACAGTCAACTGGTACAAATGGCAGCTTTAACAAATACCCAAACAGACTTTAACAAAGTAAGTGGCAATCACCAACAGGTAGGTCCCAGCCCAGGCAGTCACTCAACATATCAGACTTCAAATTTGTGCTAAACTAGTTTCCAACAAGTAGTGACCTCATGTGGCAGCCCTAAACACAGCAGATCTTCAAGTGGCAACCCTAAACAAATAGGTCCAACCCAAAGCAAGTATCAATAGCTTAGATCTGACTCATCAACACATAGGTCTGACCCACAATAAGCATCAACACATAGATCTGACCCACAGTAAGCATCAATGCATAGATCTGACCCACAGTAAGTATCAACAGATAGATCTGACCCACAGTAAACATCAATGCATAGATCTGACCCAAATTAGTCTCAACATGTAGCGGCCTTCACAACAAGCTGACCACAAGGAAGTCTACAGGGGGTTACGGTCTCCAGGCTGATCACAAGACTGTCACAAGGGGTGCGGCCCTCCACAATAAACCCTCACACAGGCTGCGGCCTCAATGGACAGTCAACAAGCAACCCAGGACTCAGTCCAAAACAGCCCAAACAAGCTGCGGCCTCACTCTATCAGTCCAACCAGACCACAGATAGGTGCCAGCAGGCAGCCCTAAGGCTGCAGCCTCCACAGAAGACAAGAGACAGCCCAAAAAACAATTCGGATTTGGAGCAGCAGCCCACACAAGGTCACGACAGGCCCAGCAGGAGTTTTGGCACCCTCAAAAGGCACACGGGGTAGCAAGACAGTCCACAAAGGGCCACAGCTCAGTCATAAAGGCAGCAGCGAACTTTCAACAGACCCTAGCAGCATAAAACCCTTGACATCAACCTACAGCAGTCCCAATCAGATCAGATCTGAGATGTGTGATTATGATAATGTCAAATGAGGAAATAGACTTGAATTTATATTTTCTTGGTGACTTCTAAAAGGGTCATCTTCATAAAACTTTAAATGACTTAGGGTTTCATCAAAGGGTTAGGACACCAAATAATAATAGGGTCACCACTTATAAAAAATATAAAGTTAAGGTGCCTTATGGTAGTGGCTAGTGGGTACTATCATACATTAAGGAAGGTCACCACACATATAAGAAATAAATTAATATTATAATGTTCTTAGGTGAGGGTATCAAGGTCATGGCTAAGGGTCTTAGTAACCACCTTAAAAGAAGGGCACTAGAACAAGTACCAACAAGTGGTCATCACAAGACCACACCAACAGAAACCATAAAACAAGGGAAGGTACATGACCCACAACCCATAGGACCAAAGGTGTAACAACAAGTTGGGTCAACAACCCTTTTACCCATAACAACAAAGTGGTAAGAGTCAAGACAACTCAAGGTGGGTAGGCAACCCTTCTAACCACAAGACAAGGTGGTAAACCTTCTAACCACAGGACCAAGAACAACAAGGTGGGGTTACAACCATTCATCTCTCTCTCAAATGTACAAGTGTTCCATACACTAACTAAAAGTTCATCATCATTGTATAAGGAAGGTCCACACTAGATGATGTGATCCTGTGGTCCTCTTGACTGCTCCTGTGGTCAAGTGCTAGTGGCTCCATCAAGGGGTGGCCAGTCCCTTGAGAAGACAACCTAGCTCAACCATCTCGAAGACCTAGGAGAGGAGGTCATCACACATCATCATCTTGGTTAACTGACCAAGATCCACCTAGTTAACTAACCAGGTATGTACCTGCAGGAACTACTTGGTCCTAGACCAAGAATCAACCTGGTCCCAGACCAGGATGTCTCTGTCTCAACCTGCAAGATCTTCTTGGTCCTCATGACCAAGAAACTGTCGTGTCCCAAAGCAAAATACCCTAGAGACAGATAGGGGCCCTAGCCACATGCTAGGGGCTTTGCCATGGCATCAATCTGCTTGGTCCCTGACCAAGAACCCCAAGAGACTGTTGGGGGCGCTAGGGTACCTTCTAGGGACTTACTCTACCTGGTTAACTGACCAAGAACCCTAGTTAATTGACTAGGGTACCATCCTCCTTGAGAATGGTTCCCACAACTGTATTAACATCTTTTCTTCGGGTTTCTATTTTATCTTATTCTTGGGTTATTGTACGAGATTGACATTGAACTTTCTGAAGAATCTATAATGAAGAAGTTTTGCTGGGTTTTTCCCTTGAGAGGGTTTTCCCGGGGTAAATCTTTGTCTCTTTTGTATGTTGTGCCTATCTATCTTTCTGTGATCCTATTGCATATGGTTATTGTGATAATATATAAATTGTTTGAAGATCTAACATAACCATCCTAGAAGTATCAAAATTCTAACATGGTTTCAGAGCTAGCCTCAAAGAAGACCTTGTGCAGCAAAAACTGTCGGAAGTGAAAACTAGGGTTTCTTGTTCCGGAGGCTTTTCACCATAGATCAACCTAAAAAGGTCAATCTAATTCACCCTAGGAGGGCGCATCTTTTTGTGGAGGCAGATTCCAGATCCAAGAATTTTCAATTTTGACCTAATTTTGTTGTAACTGCAACATCTGCAGAAATTAGGGTTTCCAATTTTTGGCAATTTTGTCCACATATTTGGAAGAAAAGGACCTTTGCTCAACTCACCTTAGGGTGGCGCATCTCTCTCTCTATTCAATTTTCCAAGATCCCAAAGTTGATAAATTAGGGTTTCTATGACATAATCTAGGTCAACGAGAAGTTAGATTTGAGAAGACATTAAAGCAAGCACTTGATTGGAGCATCTCATTTGGTAAGTCCCACTTTCTTTATTTCCATTTGAGATTCTCATTCTTATCAAGATGACAAACAATACCAAGCTTGGGGATATGCTTGAAGGAGCAGATAACTTCCATGCCTGGAAGTATAGAGTGATGCTCATTCTAGAAGAGAATGAGTTGGACAACTATGTCAAAGAAGAAGTTAAGGAGCCAAAGGGAGATGAAGACAAAGCTAAACACAAGAACTTGATTAAGGCCAAGAGGATCATTGTTGACTCGATCAAGGATCACTTGATCCCCCACATCTCATCTTTGAAGACTCCTAATGAGATGTTCGATGCATTGAAGAGGTTATTCGAAGGGAAGAACATTAACAAAAAGATGACCTTGAGAACTCAACTCAAGGGTGTGAAGATGTTGAGCTCAGAAAGTATTCAATCTTATTTCACAAGGGTCTCCCAAATCAATGAACAACTGGAAGCTATTGGAGATCATGTTGAAAGTGCAGAATTGGTGATGACTACATTGAATGGTCTCCCAAGATCATGGGAAGCATTCATTCAAGGGATATGTTCTAGAAGGAAGCTCATCAATTTCAGTAGGCTTTGGGAAACTTGTGCTCAAGAAGAAACCAGAATTGAAGCTAGAGAAGAAAAGGTGGGAGAAGATGATAACCAAGCCTTGGTAGCTTATGCAAAGAGGAGCAAGAAAGAAGATCACTCTCACAACTCTAGAAGATTCCAAAAGAATCAAAGACCTCCTAGAGACTACTCAAACTTCAAATGTTACAATTGCGATGAAATGGGACACATTAGAGGAAATTGCCCCAAGAAGAAAGGCAACAACAAGAAAGGAAATAAGAAGGGACATAATGCTCATGCTGCAAAAGATGATGAACCAGTTAAGAAGAAAGCAAGGGAATATTCCTCAAGTGATGAAGAATCTGTCTTGAACTTTTGATGATACAAAAGTAATTGGAGAGCAAGAGGGAGGTTTGCACAAATTAAAAGGCTAACCAGATCAAGCATTGGTTCATGACACTATGGAACCAAGTGAACTATGGAATAGAAGGCTTGCACATATACACTACAAGGCTTTACCGACTCCAGGTCTACCCGAGATCCAGACAAAACATGAAAGCATATGCAAAGGATGTGCACGAGGCAAGAACGTGAAGAGTTCATTTTCAAGAAGTGATAACAAAGCAAAGGAGATCTTGAATCTCGTACATGTGAACCAAGAATGAAGACTTCAAAAAGTTCCAGACTAGACAAAGAAGAAGATCAAGGTCTTTAGAGTCAAATGATGGAGCAAAGTACGCTTCCAGAAACTCCAGTAACTTCTGCGAGGCAGAAACCAAGAGGGAGCCTACAAAACACATGAAAGATAAGTATTTACTATCATTTGAATTCCTAAGTATTTTGAAGGATATTGCTCCTAACAGTTAGATGTAGATCTGTGATGCAGTTTTCTTTTATTCACTTATATGACTAAGATTGACTAGCAGTAGGCTCATGTAGTGCATGCTATGGGTAAGTAGTCTATAGTGCTACACAATATCCCATGAGCCCTTGATGGAGCTAGTCTAGGATGAAACCTCTTTGCTAACATATTGAGAGCAGTGCACGCTCTTAATAGTATGTTTTGGTAGAGATGGAAAGCATCTAGATAGTTATCGTGTGAATACAAGATATGGATGAGTGTTGTGCTAAAGCATTGGCTAAGATGCAATGGTTACATAAATGTGTACATTATGCATAAGAAGTTGTCATTATATGGAATGATACTAGTCATACCATTGAATGTGACTTGTAGGAAAGATCGCGTGCTATGACCTACAAGAAAAGGATGACAAGACTTGTTCCAAAGAACAAGTGATGAAAGTTCAAGCAAATTTACAAAATCAAGCATACTACAAAGGTACAAGGCAAGGTTTATCGTTTCTCTCAAAAAGAGGGAGTCGATTGTGACGAGACATTGTTGATCCTGTAACAAGATGAACTTCAATTAGAGCTATACTTGCGATAGCTGCAGTGATGAAGTGGAAGGTACACTAGATGGACGTGAAGACTTCTTTCCCAAATGGTGCAGTAGAAGAAGAAGTATATGTGGAGCAGCCACAAGAATTTGTGACACATGACAAAAATATTGATGTGTACAAATTGAAGAAGGCCTTCTATGGTTTGAAACAGGCACCCAGGACATGGCACGGCAGGATTGATGGTTTTCTGACGAGCTTAGGCTTTACCGAGAGTAAAGCGGATTCCAACCTTTACTTCAAGGTTGTTGATGGAAAACTAATGATACTACTATTGTATGTAGATGACATGTTCCTGACAAGTGACGAGAATCTCATTGCAGAAATGAAGAAGAAACTTACCGCAGAGCTTGAGATGAAAGACCTGGGTATGATGCACTATTTCTTAGTTCTTGAGGTGTGGCAGAATCGAGAAGAACTTTTCTTGAGTCAAGGAAAATATGTGGTAGAGATCCTGAAGAGATTTAGGATGATGGATTGCAAGGCCATGGCCACACCAATGGCATTGAATCTGAATTTTGTTGTGTGATACTTCTTCAAAGATGGTGGACACCATGGTATATAGGCAGATTATTGGTTAGTTGATGTACTTAATGAACACGAGGCAGGATATATGCTTTGCGATGAACACATTGAATCAGTACATGGTAGAGCTGAGACGTGTTCACCTAGTTGTGGCAAAGCATGTGTTGAGGTACCTAAGGGGTACGATTGATTATGGCATCAGATATGCATCACATCAAAAGATTAATCTATAGGGTTATGTTGATACGGATTGGACCGGTAGTGTCACAGATAGAAAGAGCACATCAGGGTGCTGCTTCAATTTGGGATCTAGTATGATCTCATGGTTCAGTAGGAAGCAAACGAGTGTGGCACTCAGTACAGCCGAAGCAGAGTATATGGAAGCTTGTTCGGCATGCTGCGAGGTAGTATGGCTTCGGAAGTTGCGTGCAGGTTTGTTTGATCTCGATTTAAAGACAACTTGTATTCTCTGTGACAATCAAAGTTATGTGAAGTTGTCTAAGAACCCGATGTTTCATGACAAGTCGAAGCACATCGAGATCAGGTATCACTATATCAGGGATATGGTGCAGAGAGGAGCAGTGAGGCACCAGTATATAGCAACAGAAGAGCAGATAATCGATGTGTTGACCAAGCTGTTGGATTTTGTGCAACTTCATAAGATATTCTTATTATATTTTATTGTAATTATTTGTACCTCCTACGGGAGTTGATCTTGATGTAATTAATCATGCAAACCCTTGAAAGAACAATATAAACCTTGGAGAGAAAATTAAGTACAGAAAAGAATTATTAAATATTTTTATATTCCCCCAAGACAAGTCGGCCCAGTTAGGGAAAAGGCTAGTTTGCCACTTGTATAAATAGAGAGAAAGTTCACCTCATTTGCACACTCACTCAACCAAGCAAGTTCGCACCACTTGGAGAGAGATTCGCATCTGCCGCTAGGAGAAGATATTTTGTGAGAGGAATTGGAGCACATATGGGTACTTGTACAGTTTGAAGAAGAGCAGGCTTGAGCAATCCAGGACAGAGACGATGGTGTATGTGTACACCAAACTTCGTCTTATTTACAAGCAAAGAGAGGAGTGGGTTAAGTGAAAGACAAAGATGTGGGATGTGTTTCCTGATGATATGGGTTTAGACAATAGTGTTGAGTTGGCATTAGCCAACATGAATCTTAAGGATCCAATGCTAGAGCCAATCACTTTTGATGATGGTGATCCTCTTGAGGGGTCATCCTCCACACCAACAGATGCAAATCTTGGCATGGAGAAGGACTATTGATAGATGAGATTCTTCCATCTTGATCTACCCCTTAGTATTTTCCAATGGCATTCCAACATCTATGTATTACATTTTGATTTTGATGACTTAATGAGAAATTTTGAGTCTACGAGTCTATCATTGACATATGAATTGTGATTTGTTAATGTGTAACGTGTATTGATTCTAATTTCTATTGAATATTTGTAAATGTTCTAGTTTCTAAAAAAAATTGGATCTATATCTGTATA
Organism: Larix kaempferi; assembly: GCA_027924585.1. Taxonomy (NCBI): domain Eukaryota; kingdom Viridiplantae; phylum Streptophyta; class Pinopsida; order Pinales; family Pinaceae; genus Larix; species Larix kaempferi. The sequence continues at coordinate 2,576,939 of BSBM01000451.1, read as the reverse complement.
TTTAATAGATATCTTTTTTAATATATATATATCTATATAGAGAGAGAGATATAACGTGTCCTCTGTGTCCTGATTCCGGGGGTCATCGTGTCCGTGTCGGATACTCGTATTCTGATGTCCACCGTGTCCCGTGTCCTCATGTCACGTGACTTAGCTCAATACCTTGTTGGTTTTATAGCCTAGTTTGCTAGTTATTCACATTTGGTAGGATCTTCAAGTACTTGTTGGTTTTTACTATTCTTTTATTTGCAGAAACCTCTTATTAACAGAAAGTTTTATCACACATTTAATTTCTATAGTTTGTGATATTTTACATGTTAATGAAATCAAATTTATTTCCTTCTTTCGCAAGTCATTGGCAGTTAAAGCATATTTATTCTTGTCGTTGTTTGTACTTCAAAATCTCTACATTTTCATTACAGCAATAGGGAATAATGAATGGATCTGAAAATTATGTAAAGTATCATGCTCATTTAGATTTATTTGAATCATTTACTTGCTGAATTACTCTTACAAATTTAAGATCTGAAATTTTTAGTGTGTTGATTGCTCTCAAAAGTACTAGCCTAAGTGTATTTTCTAGATCAAATAACTCTTAAATTAAATCTGGAATGTACATGACTTGCTAGCACCTTCACACACACATTACAACACTCAATCACCACGTTGGACAAATATTTCAGATTTATGTTTCATAGTGCATTTTAATTTTGTTCAAAGAAAATGGTTAATGTTCATGTATTTGCTATCATGATCATTTTCAAGAGCATTATATGGCATATGAGAAACAATATTGTGAAATTTGGGATTGGGGTAGAAGATGTGTGTTGGCGTCTATAAAAATCACCAAGGATCTGTTGTTAGGCGAGTGAAAATGCAATTGGGCAACAATATTGGCTTTGTGAATACAAAAGGTTCTTAAGCACAAGTTGTGTCCTACCTTGAGTAGGGGGCAGTGTTGGCCACTGTTGTAACTCCCCCGTTACCCCATACCTTGAACAAGGACTTGGACTCCACATACCTTGCTTATATCGGAGACCCCCTTAGGGCACCTGAAACCAACCTATCGATCATCTTGTCATTGCAGTGCACCGAACACAACATTCGAGAAGATTGCTTTTCACATACCTTGGGTAGTCGAGTGGTTTGTGATAGGGCCACGATATAGGTATTACTTGCAGTCATAAACTCCCTTTCTACTATTATGGAGCAGCAATTAAGCATAAGATCACCCCTTTCTGTAGGCTAGGATATGGTTTTAGTTGATTATAAAGTGATGATGGTTATGTGGTAATCTTTCTTTTGCTTAGCATGTTCTTTTTATGAGTTAACTAGTGGATGAGTGTTATGTGAAAAGAAGTACAGGATTGATGCATAAATGACGAGGACAGATCGCGCTTTCCCAAGGTCACATGTACACAAGCATGCTCGGCCCAGTCAGTCCCAGTTAACCATATGTAGCGCCGAAGGAGAACTCAAGATCAACTCTACCAGTCTCCCCTGAATTCCAGGGATGACAAATCTAGAGGAGATTGATGTCGTGGTTTCCAAAGAAGACGATTTAGATACTTTTTGAAATTATGTAATAAATAGGGACTCACGCATAGCGTGAGGCTCTCTCGGTTTTCTATCATTTTTCTTAGACATTTTCCTTTTCACAGCATTCAAGTTTTTTACTATTTTGATATGGATCCTCAAACAGCTTAATGGAAGAATTGCGTTTTACTAAATCTGTGAGTTCATAGTTTAGCTCAAACTCCTGTATACACCCGAGGAGGGCCCCCTCTTGGTGTTGTGCAGGAGTCCTGTCCATTATCTTTAAAGAAATCATTAGTTTCGTGCATTTACTTGGTTAAATAATCAGCTAAATAGGTTTACAGATTTCAATCTAAGATCACCTTTGGTTTGTTTTATCCAAATTTATATCTGTGGTTTAGAATGCATGTTAGACACATATAATATCAAGTAAAGTTTTAGATTCGTTTTCTGAAAATGCTCTGTTTGCATCAGTAGGAAAGAATAACTGCGTCTGTAGTTTCAATATATAGTGTTTGTAGTGTTGTAGGTCATTTCCGCAAACTAGTTCAGAATCATTTCCAGGTTATAGAATAAATATTCCGGCCTTTCTTAGATCAAATCTTTATGCTTTCTTAGATTAAATCTTTTGTGATTTCTTAGATTAAAACATTTCACCTTTAATATAAGTGAGTTCCATTGCCTTATATTAAATTTTCAAAGCATTTCTTAGAATAGACTTTCATGTTTTATTAGATTAATCATTTCCTGTTTTTTAGTTTAATTTCAATATAATGAATCAAAGCATTTCCTTCATTACGTAGATGTTGTTGTTAAATAGATCTTCATGCTTTCATAGATCAGAGAGTTTATATGCTTTTCTAGAATCGCTCACATCACTTGGAAGTCATTTCCAATTCCACAGAATAAATCTTTAGATAGGATTCTCTCAGCAGTTGCACATATAGTGCGTAGCGCCTCTTAAGTTTGTACGATCCTTGGTCAATAATTAAAGTAGGACTCCTGAACTGTAGGCCTGTAAAAAGGTCAAGCATATCAGTAGACCACTAGTGTGTGCCAGCGGGTACGATGGAATCCTCCCTGGTTAGTGCTCTAAAAGATTGGGGCAAGCATCATTGTTGGACCCCATAAATAGATCAAAGAGCTACAGTGGCTTGACACTCCTGATTGCCTTAAGTCTAAGTTAGTGGGATACACCTTGTCAACTAAATTTCATATACATTTTTGCTTTATTATTCATACATGTCATGATTTTTTTATGTTCTGGGTAACCTCACATGCACACACCACACATACCTTCCAGAGTTATCCTAAACCTCACCTAGCTAGAGGACCTGCATCTAAAACCTTGAATCTGAACAAATCTTTAGCTTTGCATTCACCCATAGTGTGCCAAATTTAAACCTTTTGTAAATTCCGAAGGCATACTACCTTCCATAAATCAATCAAGTAAGTACTTGTGACAGATGGACAACCTCTGGCAAGTATCGGGAAAGCTTGGTTGGGGACACCTCCTATGCTTAGTCCAGGTTTACTTAGTGAGCTTAAGAAGCCTAAAGTGAGAGGCGTCTATTCGGGTGACACTAAGGGGTAGATTCCTAAGGTTTTGTCAGGTTAGCAGCCAATTAATCCTTGCAATCTTAAGGGTGCTAGTAACTTCAATAATCCTTCAATGAAACCCCGAATGATAAAGTTCCCCCAAGTGAATGGAAACTATATCATCTTATCTGTGGTTTGAGCATGTAAGGAGAAATTCTAATACAAAGAAGTCGTTTTCAAGAACTACAAATTTTATGAAAATATATGATGTGGATTGTGGACCATAAGGAGAATGCGGATGAAATAATGGTTGGAGTTATGATGGTCTAGTATAGGGAACAAAAATTCTCAAGTTTCCCAATAAGAAACATTTTTGGGGTTTTTTAAAAGTTATGCAAAAATAATTAAAACTTTTAACTGTTAACACTCAATATACAAAAGATTTTACAAATCATTCAAATTTCTACAAGTACATACACAAAGATGTTAGACTATGTGATTAGTGATGTAAATCACTAAGACTTAATCACACATGGATCTTCAAAAAATTATTTGTAAATGAACTTTCCTTATTAATGTAAGCATTGATGTTAGTATTAAAAATTAAGCCAAGCCAAGTGTTAGCTCAATCGGTCGGATCATTCGCCAAAGGCGTACTGTCAATGGGGAGGTCACAGGTTCCAATCGAGTCGAATCCCTAAAAAGTTACCAGCCAATGTTGCTGCCAGAGGCTGACACCGTCCTCCATCTAGATATTCCAAGCTATGGTGCACGAAACTCCTGAAATGCCCACGTACCAATACCGAAAACTTACGGAAACTTCTTGGAAACTTCTGGGAAACCTCCAAGGGTCCATGAACAGCTTGGGACCCATAGGAAATCTAAAAAACTCCTAGTTTATGGAAAAAGAAAACAAATTTACCTCGAATCATTTCTAAACCTACCTACAAATTCACCTCTCATTCTTATTTTATTGTGAGATAATGTGTTATTCAAAAAAACTATATGTATGAATATATATATCGCGTTTCCCTTGATGTACCCATTTTGGGGGGGGGTCACGTTTCCAAGTGTTCCTATTTCTGAAACTTGTACACGTTTCCACCTTTTGAGCCTCTTAGATTCCAACGAATAGGGGGGAATCTCAAGAAGTACAACACTGGTTGAAAATAGCTCAAATCAAGCAGAGAACACCACTAGTTTGAGCCTTAAGGGGTGAAGGAGAGACAAAAAGGCCAAAGTGGTATCATCACACCTTGGTGGATGTCCAGTTGGAGGAGCTACCCCAACCAAGAGAAGAATGGCCAAGTAGCAAAAGGAAAAAAGAAGGAAATTAGCACATTAATTATGCTTTATTTTTTATTTCAATGAGAAAAACAAAGAGAAGAAAACCCTCAAGGAGGGTAAAGTAGCTTCTATAGTGAAGCAAGATGGTGCCTTTACAATGAAGCAAAACAAGGACTTCGATTTGTCGGGCTACCAAAGCGTGGCAGAGGTGAGCTAAATGGACAAATCAAACTCTACAACATTGATAGAAGGATTAAATTCTTCAACCAACCTTAACTCTGATCTAATGGTCAAATGAAAGATTGGTGGCATGCCTTATTCTACATCAGCATACAAATCACGCAATTCACTTCCAGTTGTAGATGAATGGAATTACTCAAAAGCATATTTCAAATAACTTGCTTAGTCCTGTTGAAGTTTGTAGTGAGGATAGGTGCTTCTACGTTGGCTTGTGTCTAGCACGTGGAAGTATCCTCAAATTGTAACACTCTTTGTAAAAAGTAACCTTTATAATACTTCATGGAAAAGGTCAATTAGCCCATGGTATCAGAGGGCCCATGGTATTGGGTGTCCCATGGTATTGAGCCCATGGTATTTGCATAAAGTGAATGTTATAAAAGAGTCCAAGGGAAAGTTAGTGAGACATATTGAGAGAGCTTGATTAGTAAGTGATCAAATCTAAGAGAGGGATTCTCTTAGAGGCTTTGGAGAAAGGGATTCTATCAAGCTGGAGTTGACTTTAGTGATTAAGGGTTTGAGCCACAGTCAGAGAGTGAGGGTTTGAGTCTACCTCTGGTTGACTGTAAGTGCTGAAGCATTCCTGTGAATCACGAAATAATAAAGACAATCTGTTGATGGTATTGTTTATTCCGCTGTAAGTTAGTAATCAGAGTGTTGTAATTTCTTATTCACTTTTATATGCATTATAAATATGGGTATAAAAATCAGTGAATAAATTGCAATCAGATCTGGTTATTAAAAATTTAACATGGTATTAGAGCCTAAACTCTGAAGATCATAAAATTAATTTGTCATAGGGGTTTTTACAAGAGATCAAGAAAGACGCAGGGAAACAGAGAGAAGTGAGAAAAGCTTACAAGTTGCAGGCCACATAGAAAACCGTACAGATTCCATACGGTCGCATGGATGTACGGTGCAGAATTCCGTACAAGTCAATCTTTTTGAAGATCTTCACGTTTCCGGCCATTTCCAACATTCTGGAAATTTTAAATTTTTGGGTGGTCTGTACAGAAATCCGCAGTCATACGGAATCCATACGCACAGGCCGTACAGGCATGCAGAAATTTAACAAAAGTCATTTTTGCAGATTTTTTTGGGGAGACTAAAATTTCCAATTTTGGGTTCATGCTCGGAAATTTTGTAGTTTTCAAAGTTTCTCCTTCATCAAGGAGAGAGTGTTGTTGGTACTGTTGATCAATTGGACGAATGATGGCTGAGTTATGGAAGTTTTTCCATAAGGCTGGTGTTACCGGGCAAATTAGCAGGGCTAATTCCCAGTAAGCAAAACTAAAAATAGTGACCCAATGTCACCTTGGTCACCGTTCTAACTTCTTCGGAAGTCGAAACCTCCAAGGAGAAGTATCCTTATGTAATCCTATAAAACACTAGAACAACCAACCAACTATATTCTATGCAATCTTATGGTTAGACCAGTGCCTAAAATGGAGTCAATAATACTATGATCAATGCTAGTGAGCGCAAAAGATATAATCAAAATCAATAATCCACTTAGATCATTTAATGAAATATATAAACGTGTACACATGTATTAGGATGATCAATATTAGATCAAAAGACTATATTGCCAACACACTTCAACCAAAGACCAAAATCGTAGTTCAGTTGTAGTCCCAATATCATGTACTTGATAGCAGCTGAAGCAAATAATTGGAATGATGCCAGGACTATCATTCATCAAGAGTTAATTTGGTACAACACTTGGATATGTCTCATCAACCAATTAATTAAGATCGGACAAAAACCATTTATGTCATAGCCAATGAACATGTAATTTTGCCAATGTATCCACATCAATGTAGCATGACTATTCACTAATGACCAAATATTTCTATCATCATTCAGATCTGTAATTTATCACTAAAATCAGACGTATCTCAGGATGTTAGTAATTAGTTTGTGGCATAATCTTGTGAGTAAAATTATTTGTCAAATTTTTTATATATTCCTTGTAATCAAATACCAACCACCTACAGAGACTAAGACCACATAATGATGCACAGAAAAATGCAATAATCAGACCTTTAATGTCTAACAAGGGGTGTTATCAAACTGCCTAAGTTTTACCAATCTGTATAGAATTCTGAGTCTTAAGTTTATACAGTAGACAACCACAGAAAATTATTAAACAAGTAAATTAACTAACTTTAAATGCTCATTAAGTTGGGTTTTCCAATGTCTATATTCAATTATGGCGACAGTAGATATAGGAGAAAATAATGCGAATGATGTCAATATCTATCATCACCAAGGTTTCTAGCCACAAGAAGTTTTTTTATATCAGATTTAAGAAATGTCCTTCAACATGCAATCTGATGTATTTTCCAGATCTGTGTCTCATGAGATTGTAGCAGCAGATAACACCTTGAAAAAGTAGAAAATCAGACCTAATAATCATGCTAACTGAAGACACTAATTCAACTCTGATTTCCTGTTAGTTTGTGTGTGTATAGCAGCCCTAAGAATGCCAGGAATAATTAAAAGCAACTTCAGATCTATAGCAAACTTCAGAGACTATAACTTATATAAAAAATTGCTTTAAAAAGTCTTAACAAAATATTAACTTTAAAAAAGGTTTGTTTTTCTGTTTGTGTTTTGTGTGTAGACAAGGGCAAGGAGGGGCACACAAGGACTGCCCTAAAGGGCAGGCCTGTGTAAAGGAGAAAGGGTTAAGGTGAGCTCGGATGGGGAGAAAGGGCTGGAAAAAGGGCCACAACAACAAGGGAAGGGGGTCCGAGGAGGTAAGGAGCAGCAGAGAGGGAGCAGTCCCAAAATCTGGAGGGTGTGGACTGTGGCTAGGGCTGCAGCAGAGAAGGGTTAGGTCGCAGGGGTTGTAAAGATGTCTGCAGTTGTGTTTAGGGTCTGTGTTCAGGATTTAGTACCAACAGCTAACTCAGAAATAAAATAAAAGTAAGACTAATTAGCACAGAAAAAATAGGTTAAGCAATAATATTTACAAGTATAAACTCAGAAAATTGTAAATAATCTAACCTAATAATTACAAAATAGACAAAACTCAGAAATTAGGGTTTTGGGGGAGTTTTTGATAAATTTGGAATTTTTAGGGCTCCTAAAATTTCGCCCTAGGGATTTTAGGGACAAATAGGGCAGGCCGAAATTATAGGAGGAAGGGCCGGAATTTTAGGGAGGCCAAAAAAATAAAAATGCAAAAAAAATAATTTTTAAATTTTTAGGGTTTTTATCATAAAATTGCAGACCTAATTCTAACCCTAATTCTACCATGAAAATGCAAAATTTTAACATTAAATAATAATTACAAATGTACAAAACTCAGAAATTTAGGTTTAGATGTAGAGATGAACAACTAGGGATTCAAAGAAAACTAGTCACCCAACCCTAGGGCATCAATGAGAGGAGCAACCCTCCTTGAGATGGTACATGGCAAGCTTGGTAATTAGGGCTAACCACAACAGTTGGGTTGCAGGCTCTAGAGGGATTGCATAAGTTTTTGTTGTCGTGTAGGACAGAGGACCGGTTGGATGGGACATCCACCAATAGTAGGGCTATCTCAAAGGACAAGAAGAAGAATGTGGTCGATATGGTTGTTTCACTCATTGCATGTCTCTCTAGCTCAATGTCTGCTGATGTGTGGTACATTGACAGTGGTGCTTCATGTCACATGACTGGAGTACAACTAGAGTACGAGATTTTCACTAGCCTAGAGGAGCACAACTCTGACTTCTACATTGAACTTGGTTGTTAATGTTTGCACTTTAATTCAATTTTGTTAGATATTTAAACTGAAAGATAGACAAGCACAGCAATACACAAGAACACGAGAAATTTCCTCGAGGAAACCATAAAGGAGAAAACCCCGCAACTTCTTCAGTAATAGATTCGTCACCTAGTACAATATCAAACCAAGATAGAAAAACCAAAGATAAGATGACTTCTGCAGCTTCCTTCTTTCTTCTCCAGCGAACTTGTCTTTTCTCTCCCTTGGTGCGAACTTGCTTGAGTGAGTGAGTGTCCAAATGAGGAAGAAATCCTCCTTATTTATACTTTATGTGTGACTGACCTAATCAATGTAGTCATACTCGACAGAGACTCGTGAGCCTGGCCGAGTTTGCCCGAGTGACAGTCGGGTCGGTTACTCGCGAGGCACCCGCTGCCCAAACTCGCGACTCGGCACACTCGCCTACACTCACCCTACTCGCAGGCACTCGCCGAGTCCGTGTCACCCGCTGGAAATCCCCACCCTGTTCAACGTATGCTTGTTTTTGGCGGGAATGCGCAAAGGGTATTTCTTTAAGACCGCCATCGACCTGCCTTTCCACTCACATTGACTATAGGGAGTGTGACTGCGATTGCAACCAGAGTGGAGACGGGAGTTGGATTGGAGTTGTGAAGAGTCGAAGACCGCCGCCATCGACCGGCCGAGCTGCTGCCAGGTTGGTGAATGTTTTTTTTTGTAATACAATTTGCTTTAATGTTTATTGTATAATTTTTGTAGTTTTTTTTTATGTATCAGGTGGCCATGTCCCTATCAGGTTTGGCAGCCTCCACAAGCTGCCAAAAGGCTCAATAGGGACGCGGCCACCATACATAAAAATAAAAATTAAAACTATAAAAATTAAAAAATTAATATATTTTTCATTTTTTAAATTTTAATTTAAAATAATATTTTTTAAAGTTTAAAGTTTTAAACTTTAAATATTTAGTATTTAGTAATTACGTTTTTTTTAATTTTTAATTAAGTCGTGTTTTTAAATTTTAAATTAAGTTTTGTTTTAAATTTGTAATTAAGTTGTTTTTATAGGCCACGATGGCAACCTCCACAGGCTGTCAACAGGCCCAGCACCCAAACATAAAAGAAATTAAAAAAACATAAATAAATTACATAAAAATTTAAAAAAAAATTACAAATAAAATTTTAAAAAAACTTAATTAAAAATTTAAAACAAAACTTAATTAGTTGTTAAGTTTTAAACTTTTATGTTATTTATGTTTTTGTTTTGGGCCATTGGCAAGCTGTGATGGCAACTTCCACAGCCCTAGGGAGGCTTGTGTAGGCTACCACTGTGGCAGCCTACAGGCCTGTAGGTTGTGATGGCAGCCTACACAAGCCTCCCCAAGGCTGTGGAGGATGCCATCACAGCCCACATTCCTGTAGGCTGCCCCCTATGGCTATCTACAGTTCTATGGGCTGTGATGGCAGCCTCCACAGCCTGCCAAAAATGAATTAGATTCCTTTAAAAAAAAACAAAATCATTTTAATTTTTTTTCCACTATCAGATTGTCATCCATGGCACCTAAGAGCATACCTAGAAGGCCTCTTGATAAAGCATGGGAACATTGTGTCCGGGTGGTCCCAGGGCAAGACAATCAAGTAAAGTGCAAATATTGTCCAACGGCTATGTATGGGGGCATAAACAGGCTAAAACACCACCTAGCTCGAGTTGTGTGCAAGGATGTTGTAGTTTGTGATGGCTGCCCTGAAGAAGTCACAGCGGAAATGTGTTAAAATATTAACCAGGAAAATGTTCGGGGAGAAATGCATGCATGCATGCAAAAGTGAGTTTCGCATGCAACTATTTTTAGGTTTTTGGTAAACCTAACTTCTCAGTGAGATGTTATAAGGAAGACAGGAAATGTTTGTCTTCATCAGAGAGACTATTGATCTGAGATAGATCATGAGAGAGGAGGACGACTTTCCTTGAGTAGGAGGGCGCATTCCTCAAGGAGGAAGAAGCTCGTACCTGTCCGGTAGAGCGTTTGAGTGTCTATAACTTGCAGAGTATCTTCGTCTCAGAGATTGAGGAAGATCAGTGACGATCAGAGCTCAGATCTGCTGAGATCTGATTCAGTACGAGTCATTCATCATTGGAGGGAGGGCGCACTTGTGCATGCAGAGGAGGAAATTTTTCAGTCAGAGGGCAGTCTTCAGAGCGAGCAGAGCAGAGCAGAGGATAGAGAGAGACAGATCAGACAGAGGCGGATTCAGGGATACTCAGATCCAGTTTTGCAGTTAGGGCTCATTCCTTCAGTGCATGCATCAGCTGGATGCATGCAAATCTAGAGTTTGCCTGAAAAAATTGCTGAGGTAACCCTGTATTGTACTTGTCTCATTTCCTATATGCTCTGGGCTTGAGAGAGAAGATAGCCCCACAGTTTGTTGGTTTTTCCCCAAAAGGGTTCCAAGGTACATCTGTTGTTTATGTGTGATTGCATTTATATTTTCAGTTGTTAAATGCAGATCTAGTTGTTTGAGTTTATATTAATGTTGTATTGATATCGAGACTCATACCGCTTGAGATCTCAGGGCGATTCAGAGGGAGTAGTGATCTCTGAATCAAATATTTACATGGTATCAGAGCCCTAGTAAGGGTCAGGGAGAGCATCACACACAGATCTACAACTACAGCATCAGATCTGCAATTATGGGGGAGGATCATATTGCTTGCACTTCTTGCTCCGCTATGGATATTGATGAGTGTGCTACCGATGGGATTGACAGTGAGATGGCTCTCACCTCCTGTCAATCATTGATGGCCTCCACTTCTAGTGTATGGTACATAAATAGTGGAGCTTCTAGTCATATGACAGGTGTTTGAGGATACTTTTATGACCTAGCAGAGGATGGGATAGATCTTGAGATTGTCCTGGGAGATAACTCTACGGTCAAAGCTATAGGACGAGGAACTGTGTCTTTTCAGAAAGACTCTGGAGAACAGATGAGAGTTCGTGATGTCCTATACGTTCCAGGTCTCAAGAAAAACTTGATCTCCGTATCTACTATTGAAGATAGAGGACTATGGGTAATGTTCAGAGATGGAAATGTACTAGTTCATCCCAAGGGATCCAATGTTGCCTTCGCTGAGAGGATTGGAGTCCGCAGTGTGAAACTGTACAAACTGAGTTTCCGACTACATCATGCCCTAAGTCATAGCAGCCGTGATGAAGGATGTGACCCCTGTGAGCTTTGGCATAGGAGGATGGCTCATCTGCACATCCTGCCCTAAAGATTCTGAGCGAGATTGTGACAGGAGTACCTGAGTTCAGCACTGAGCACACCAATGTGCGCAAAGGGTGTGCTCTCGGGAAGTACGTCAAGACAGCTTTTCCTAAGAGCGATACCAGAGCTACGGGAGCTCTTGATTTGATTCATTCTGACCTTTGTGGTCTGATGTCCACCACATCACTGAAAGGATACAAGTACTATATATCTTTCATTGATGACTACTCCAGGAAGACCTGGATCTACTTCTTGAAAAGCAAAGAGTCTAAGGAAGTTTTGCAGAAGTTTCAAGATTTCAAAGCTCTTGTGGAAAAACAGACAGAAAGGAAGATTAAGATCTTCAGATCAGATAATGGGGGAGAGTACACCTCCAATGAGTTCAATCAGTTTTGCAATCAGAAAGGCATCAAGAGGCAGTTGACTGTACCTTATACACCTCAACAGAATGGGGTGGCTGAGAGGAAGAACAGGGCCATCATTGGAGCTGCGAGATCCATGATGCATGATCAGGGATTGCCATTCTTTCTTTGGGCTGAAGCATGCAACACTACAGCCTACATTCAGAACAGGAGCCCTCATAAGGCATTGGGGGACAAGACCCCCAAGGAGGCTTTTTCTGGAAAGAAACCCGAAGTTGGGCACTTCAGAATTTTTGGATGCCTCACCTACTCTCATGTTCCTTCGAAGAAAAGCACAAAGCTGGAACCTACTGCAGAGAGAGGAATTCTTGTTGGGTATGATGAGACTTCGAAGGCCTATCGCATTTACATCCCTGCACTCAAAAAGACTGTTGTGAGGCGAGATGTGAAGTTCGAGGAGGATCGGGCCTTTCGAAAATCATGTGAGGCAGAAAAGGGAAAACAACAGGTTGCCACTTCCCTTCATCACACAGGTCAGAGTACTGTTCAGCAACCAACAGGGTCCCAAGTGTCAGGAGTGACTGATGCACAAGATACAGGTTCCACAGGCACAGGAGCAGGATCCAGCACAGGTTCTCAGATTGGTGATCAACTGAGATCGGGATCCCAGCTTACAGGTTCTCGAGCTACAGGATCGACAGCTACAGGTACCTCTAGAGGAGGCACTCATTCTCATATAGGACATTGGGATGAGGATGAGGAGTTCTCCTCACAGGATGTCACTTCAGGGAAGAGGAAGCCCAAGTGGCTTCAAGATACCTTGAAGGACGCCCAAGCAATAGGAACTCCCAAGAAAGACGTAAGAGAAAGAAAGGCTCCACAGTGATTCTACAGTTACTTAGCTCTAGTAAGCAGTATCAATGAGTCAGAGCCATCCTCATACGAACAAGCAGCAGGTAAGCAGGCCTGGAGATATGCCATGTTGGAAGAGTACGCTTCCATCATGAAGAATGATGTCTGGGAAGTGGTACCCAGACCTGAGGTAAAATCCGTGGTCACCTCTAGATGGCTCTACAAAATCAAGTATGTTGTAGATGGCAGCATTGACAAGTACAAAGCCAGATTTGTTGCTAGAGGGTTCTCACAGATAGAGGGAGTTGACTATGATGAGACATTTGCTCCTGTGGCCAGGTATTCTTCCATCAGGACTGTGATTTCTGTTGCAGCAGAAATGGGATGGAAGATTCACTAGATGGATGTCAAGACAGCCTTCCTCAATGGACTCATCGAGGAGGAAATCTACATTGAGCAGCCAGAGGGCTTCGAGGTACATGAGCGAGAGTCTCATGTATGCAGATTGAACAAAGCCCTGTACGGTTTGAAACAGGCACCCAGAGCTTGGTACTCTAGGATAGATACCTATTTGCAACAGCTAGGGTTTCAGAAGAGTGAAGCAGACCCAAATCTCTACTTCATTGTGGTGAGAGGGGATCCTCTCATTCTTGTGCTTTATGTAGATGACCTGTTTATTACAGGGGCAGAGAAACTCATCAGTGATTGCAAGAAGCATCTTGCATCTGAGTTTGAAATGAAGGATATAGGGTTGATGCATTACTTCCTAGGGATGGATGTCTGGTAGGAGGATGGGCACATCTTCCTCAGTCAGAGCAAGTATGCAATGGACATTCTGAAGAGATTTCAGATGCAGGATTGCAAGCCCATGACTACCCTTATGACAACCAACTGGAAGAAGCAAGTGACTTCTGAGAGTAAGTTGGTTGATTCCAAAAGGTACCGACAGCTCATCGGTTCCTTGATGTATTTGGTCAACACCAGACCAAATTTGAGTTTTGCAGTCATCACCTTGAGTTAGTACATGGTAGAACCTAGAGATGTGCATTGGGTGGTTGCAAAGCAGGTTTTGACATACATCAGTGGGACAGCAGAATATGGGATGAACTACGTGAGGCAGGGAGAAGTCCAGCTTGTAGGGTTCACAGATTCCGATTGGGCAGGTAATGTAGGTGACAGGAAAAGCACCTCCAGGTGTTGCTTCAGCTTAGGTTCGACAGTTGTGTCATGGTTCAGCAGGAAGCAGAAGTCCGTTGCATTGAGTTCTGCTGAAGCAGAATATATGGCGGCTAGCCTAGCCAGTTGTGAAGCCATCTGGCTTCGCAAGATGTTGGTAAGTCTATTTGATCAGCAGTTGGAACCTACGGTGATTCACTGTGACAATCAGAGTTGCATCAAACTCTTTGAGAATCCAGTATTTCATAATTGATCCAAACATATTGAGATCAGATATCACTTCATTCGTGATCATGGTGAGAAGGGAGCAGTTGAGCTCCAATACATTTCTACAGATGAGCAGGTTGCAGGCATTCTGACGAAGTCCTTGATGAAGACTAAGTTTGCGTACTTCAAGGAGAAGATGGGAGTGGTACAAAATCCTTTCCTGGTTAAGAGGGAGTGTTAAAATATTAACCAGGAAAATGTTCAGAGAGAAATGCATGCAAGGGTTTGCATGCAACTATTTTTAGGTTTTTGGTAAACCTAACTTCTCAGTGAGATGTTATAAGGAAGACAGGAGGTGTTTGTCTTCATCGGAGAGACTATTGATCTGAGATAGATCATGAGAGAGGAGGACGACTTTCCTTGAGTAAGAGGGCGCATTCCTCAAGGAGGAAGAAGCTCGTACCTGTCCGGTAGAGCGTTTGAGTGTCTGTAACTTGCAGAGTATCTTCGTCTCAGAGATTGAGGAAGATCAGTGACGATCAAAGCTCAGATCTGCTGAGATCTAATTCACTACGAGTCATTCATCATTGGAGGGAGGGCGCACTTGTGCATGCAGAAGAGGACATTTTCAGTCAAAGGGCAGTCTTCAGAGCGAGCAGAGCAGAGCAGAGGATAGAGAGAGACAGATCAAACAGAGGCGGATGCAGGGATACTCGGATCCAGTTTTGCAGTTAGGGCTCATTCCTTCAGCGCATGCATCAGCTGGATGCATGCAAATCTAGAGTTTGCCTGAAGAAATTGCTGAGGTAACCCTGTATTGTACTTGTCTCATTTCCTATATGCTCTGGGCTCGAGAGAGAAGATAGCCCCACAGTTTGATGGTTTTTCCCCAAAAGGGTTCCAGGGTACATCTGTTGTTTATGTGTGATTGCATTTATATTTTCAATTGGTAAATGCAGATCTAGTTGTTTGAGTTTATATTAATGTTGTATTGATATCGAGACTCATACCGCTTGAGATCTCAGGGCGATTCAGAGGGAGTAGTGATCTCTGAATCAAATATTTACAAAATGCACGCTGCTTTGGAAGGCATCAAAGAACAAAATGCCAAAAGAACTAGGCTAAGTTTTGAAACAGCAGGGATGGGCATATCTCCAATGGGACCTCCAGGCAGTTGCTCATCAAGTTTTGCACCAAGTCCATCTATCACCTCTCCTTTCTTCCTTCCTCGTACAACCCCGAGATCTCAACCAACCTTGGAAAGCTTTAATGAAAGGAAAAGGAAGGAGGCAGATATGGCAGTGAGGAGGTTTTGGTACCATGACAGCCTATCATTCAACATTGCAAAGGTCTCCTTTTTATCAGCCCATGGTAAATGCTATTGCAACGTGTCAAGCTAAGTTGCACTGAAGCGGATACGAGGGGAGACACAGATACGACAATTTTTCAAAAAATCCAGATACGATACGGCGGGGAAACGGCACACACACACACACACATATATATCGTCATCATCATAAATATTATCATTGTCATCATAATCATCATAATATTATCATTGTACATCATCATCATCACCTAACACTACTATCAAATATCATTAATCATACATGTAACATGATACTATGAAAACTTTTAACTAATATCATTTGAATCCTCATGCTCAGAGTCAGAGTCATCATCTATGTCCTCAACAAAAGTAGACCAAAAATAGGGATCCTGAGCCTGGCTTGATTCCCCTGGGCTTAGAGGCACTCGTCTAACACCAATGTTCATATTCTCTAGCTATGGAAGTGGGTCTAAGTCCATTTTAAGACAGAGGAGTTCAACAATCAACACCACCAACATCAAGGTACATAGAGGGGTTGATGTGCTTGATTGAATTCAGTGGCAACATTGCAATTCTGAAATCCTAAAAACTGTTAAGTCTGTTGAATTCTGAATGGGACTAAAAAGTTTACTTTTTGCATATGAAGTCCAATGAGGTTGGAACCACTCTCAAACATCCTGAAACAATTAATGGTAATAAATTTAAGAATTTAATATTACCATTTAATATTCTTTATAGCTTCCATGGAGAGGTTGTGGGTCCTTCAGGGTTTCAATGTAGATCAGGGAAACAATTAAAAAAGTCTATTTCAGGAATAAAAAACCATTAGAAACGTGGCCCCCTCTCTCTGATACGTTTCACAATTCCCCTGAAACGTACCCAAAACCCTTGAAATGTATCTGTACCACTCTGATACGTTTCAATGACGTTTCAGGGCCGATCCCCTCCGTTTCAGGATCCGAAACGGGGAACGGCGTGTCACCAAGGCTACTGTGACGTTTTCGGTAACTTAGGTGTCAAGGCACAGTTGGAGAGCATTAAAAGCTCATGGGATTTTACAAGTTGCACAATCTTGTTAGATGGGTGGACAGATCAGAGGAGTAGAACGATCATAAATTTTCTTATGGCTTGCCCTAAAGGAACAATGTTCCTAAAATCTGTTGATGCATCTTCGCATGTGAAAGATGCAAATCTGATATTTACATTGTTAACAGAGGTTGTGGAAGAAGTGGGGGCCAAACATGTTGTCCAAGTAATCACGGACAACGCTGCAAATTATGTGGCAGTGGGTAAATTGCTTTGTGCAAAATACCCTACTATTTTTTGGACCCCTTGTGCTACCCACTGTATAGATTTGATTTTGGAGGACATTGGGAAGTTGGAGTGGGTGCAAGATGTGGTTCATGAGTGCAAGCAAATAACCAAGTACATTTATAACCATGCTTGGGTGTTGAGCCTTATGAGAGAGCACACAGAAGGTGAACTCAGTCGCCCTGCTGTCACACGGTTTGCAACAAACTTTCTCTCCCTCCAAATCCTTCTTAATGAGTACCAAGCATTGAGACGGATGGTTAGTAGCAGGGAATGGATGCATTATAAGGGCAGCACAAAACCAGATGCAATGGCTATGAGTTTGTCTTTCCGTAGAGATAGTTTATGGGAGGAAGTCACTAAGATTGTCAACATGACAAAACCACTTGTGAAAGTGTTGAGGATCATGGATGGTGACAAACCACCAATGGGGTATGTTTAGGAAGGAATGGACAGAGCCAAAGAGGCCATCAAGGTCTTCTATAAGGGGGATGAATCAAAATATCTTCCTATATGGGATATTATTGATTCCAGGTGGGACAGGCAGCTACATTCACCATTACATGTAGCAGGGGCATATCTCAATCCGAGCATATCCTATAATGATGGGTCTAAAATTCAAAAAGATCCTGAGGTGACGAGACTGAGAGGTGTGATGATATGCATTGAGAGGATGTACCCCAATCAAGAGACTCAAGACCTAATCAATATACAGCGAGATATGTACAAGGAATCATCTACCATGTTTGGATTTAGCTCAACACAACGTCTCAGGGAGAAGAAAATGCCATGTAAGATTCAATTCGTAATTTGCTAAATTTTATTTTGCTAGTTACATTTTTCAAGTTTGACATTGCAAAACTTGTAATCTTTGTTTCTCTGTTTTTTATAACAGCCCATTGGTGGCTAGATTGTGGCACTGAGGCACCACAACTACAAGAATTCGCCATCAGAATCTTGAGTCAGCCTTGCAGCGCTTCAGGTTGTGAGCGCAATTGGTCAGTATTCGAGCACATTCACACCAAAAAGTGCAACAGGTTGGAGCATGAGAGGTTGGAGTAGTTGGTCTACATATACTACAACCTTCGGATGCTCACAAAACAGCTACAGGCAAAGGATTTGGATCCAATTTTATTGGATCAGATTGATCTAGTCTCTGATTGGGTAGTGGAGGATGAAGCTCCTTCTGATTTGACTTGGCTTGATGAAGAGACCGAGGGTCCCTCTAGTGTACCATTTTCTGAAATGGAAACACCAAACACACCTGCATCACAGTTGATTTTTCCATCTAGTGATGTTGTTACTAGCTCTAGTAGGGCCTATACTAGGCGTTCCACTGCTCGTAGTCATGCATGAGACTCGAGTTTGGACTTGGAGACACTATCTTTTTTTATTTGCTAGTTATATTTTGAGTTATGTATTTGAACTTGGTACTATGTATTTGAACTTGGTACTATTTTGGAATGTGTTCAAGGGATCATCTTTCAGTTCACTATTTTGCATACAAATATGGAGTGTCAAATGTTGTATTATTAATTTTTATGAGATGATCTAATAAATTTCTATATAGAATTGTTTTTATAACTTATATGGATTAGAAATGTCATTATCTATGTTTTTTGTGCTTAAAAGTTACCACATTTTTAATTTTTTTCATATTTTTCATATTTGTCGAGTCTTATTTGAGTCGCCGAGTCTGTCGAGTCCCAAGCCAACCGAGTATTTGCCGAGTCCGAGTCTGACTACACTGGACCTAATTCCCCAATGGGGCCGACTTCCTTACATTTAACCTTTTCAGTACTATTGCCCCAACTTACAATGGAGGTTTTACCTCAATATTCTTACATGACCAAATACAATAATGACATCCCCGAACGAAGGAAAAACATCTCCGACGGAGGTACAATAAAAGTACAATAATAATATAATAATAATATACAAAAGAATATCTTCCGAAGTTACATTTACAACAACACTCCCTCTTAACTAGGAAGGTATTCTCTCGACACAGTCATCATCACAGCAGGACACAATCTCCGGATCATCATCGCTACTACAGCAATTCTCATCTTGTTGATCAATGACTAGTGACATCTCTCGAATCTATCCATCATGAGAAGTACTACAGAGCCAGCCCTTTTTCATGTTGGATGTAGGCGTAGCTCTCATCTAGGACTTCATCATCTATACTAGGAAGCCATCAAGTAGGTACAACCCAGGACAACATGTTACATTGCCAAAGCAATCACCTACATCTCCTACTATCATCTCATTGTATATGGATCATCTCATCATCTCATGTGGAGAACAGCCCAGGTGCATATACAATGTCCACCAGACAACCTGCGTCTTCCACCTAGTGGATACAGCCCAGGACCATCTACATCTTCCACCCAGTGGATTCAACCCAGATGTATTACGTCTCTCTCTCAGTCAGCCTACGTCTTCCACCCAGTGGATACAGCCAGATCAGTGAAGCACGACTCGTTCAATACTCGCGAGTACTCACGAGTCTGGACGAGTGGTCTCCGCAGCCGCGTAACCGCCACGAACTCGCCGGCATACTCGCCATTCCCGGGTACTCGCCTAAAATTGCGAACTCGTTAGGACTCGAGGGTAAACTCGGCAGACTCGGCCTGCACCCACGGCATTTTTTCGTGCCTGTTTTTTGTTTGGGCCCACGTTCTATCAGTTTGGAGGGAAAACCGACTGTCACTCCATCACCGATTCACCAATCCTGCTCGTGAGTAGTGAGTAGTGGAGGAGCTCGTGAGTAGTGGAGGAGCTCGTGAGTAGTGGAGGATCTAGTTAGTAGTGAGTAGTGGTAGTGGAGAAGCGCGGTCGTGGAGGTCAACGCGAGGAGGTCAGGTCGTGTTCGTGGAGAAGCGAGGTCCGATCGTGTTCGTGGAGGTCGACGCGAGGAGGTTTTTTGTATTTTTTACATTTTCAAATTTATAATACCGTATTAATACAGTATTAATACAATACTGTATTAATACTGTAATACAGTATTGTATTAATACAGTATGGAAAATTGCAAATCCGTGTAATTTTAATTTTATATTTTAATTTTTTTTAATAGATTTTTTATATTTAAAATTTAATTTTAATTTTTTATATTTTATATATAATATATAATATATTACTATATACCATATACTTATACGTTGTTTTCTATTGGATATTTTATTTATATTTTAATTTTTTATCATATAATATTTTTTATGAATTTTAATTAATAATTAATTTCTGTTTTTTTTATTTATTTAAAATTTAATTTTTATTTTTATTTCTTATTACATAGTTTTAACTTTTAAGTTTTTAATTTTTTTATATATAGGTTTTTTATTTTAATTAATTTATGTATTTTTTATTTTTATTTTGCAATATTTTATTTAGTTATAATTTTTTAAAAAAAAAATTATTTTTATTTATATTTTTTACTTTATAGTTTTTTATTTATTTATTTTTTATATATAATAATTATAAACAGATTTGTATTAGACTTAGAGTAAAAAAGTTTCCTATTTCTGTTATGAGACTGTATTTTGAAATTGCATCAATCTGATTTTTAAATCAGTATGGTTTATGTTTATGGTTATGATTTACAGTATATAATTTATGATCACTATGTGGTTTATGATCACTATTTAAATTTTTGCATACAAAAATTGATTTTGTTATGTCCTATAATCATAGTTTATGAGACAATGTTATGAATTATTGCATAAATTGTAGTTTTATAGTTTATATGGATTGTAAATGCTTTTAAACTCTTTTTTGTGTCAAAAATATACAATAATTTTATTTTTTTTCCTATTTGCCGAGTCTTGTCGAGTCTGTCCCGAATGTTTCCCGAGTCTACGAGTCATATGCCAGCCGAGTCTTTGCCGAGTCCGAGTCGTGCAACATTGAGCCAGATGTATTACGACTCTCTCGGTCAACCTGCGTCTTCAAACATGTGGATACAGCCCAGGAGCATCCCAGATGCATTACATCCTTTCGAACCACCTGCATCATCCACCATGTAGGATACAGCCCAAGCGCATCCCAGATGCTTTATGACCCGTGGACCACCAGCGTCTTCAAACATGTGGATACAACCCAGGAACATCCCAGATGTATTATGTCCTTGCGGACTACCTGCGTCTTCCACCATGTAAGATACAACCCTGGTGCACCTGCGTCTTCCGAACATGTCACATCACTCCTCCTTTTGAGGAACATCGATCTAAATAACACCAAGCTTCTCTCTGAAGTACTCAAACTTCACTCTTGCTAACGGATTGGTCAACACATCGACTATCTGCTCGTCTTTCGCCACATACTAGAGCTGCACCGCTCCTCTCTGCACCATATCCTGGATATAGTGGTACTTGATCTCAATATGTTTCGACTCGTCATGGAACACCGGTTTCTCAAACAACTTCACACAACTCTGGTTGTCACAAAAGATACAAGTCGCCTCTAACTCGAGATCAAATAAATCTGACAGTAGCTTCTGAAGCCATATTGCCTCACAACTAGCCGAACAGGCTTCAATATACTCTACTTCGGTTGTACTCGGTGCCACTTGACTGCTTCCTGCTAAACCAAGAGATCATACCAAATCCCAAACTAAGCAGCATCCTGGAGTGCTCTTCCTGTTTGTGGCACTACCTGCCCAATCTGAATCAACATAACCATCCAAGTTAATCTTCTAATTCTTCTCATATTTGAGCCCATACTCAATTGTACCCTTCAGGTACCTCAATATATGCTTTGCAGCAATCAGGTGAACATGTATCAGTTCTGTCAGGAACTGGCTTAGGGTGTTCACAGCAAAGCATATGTCTGGTCTCGTGTTCGTCAAGTACATCAACGAACCAATCATCTGCCTATACATCGTGGCATCAACTGTCTCTGAGGAAGCATCACACAGTAGCTTCAAGTTCGATGCCAATGGTGTGGTCATTGCCTTGCAGTCCATCATTTCGAACCTCTTCAGAATCTCCATTGCATACTTTCCTACCAAGAAAAATCCCATCTGTACTCTACCACAGCTCCATACCTAAGAAATAGTGCATCATTCCCAGGTCTTTCATCTCGAACTTTGCGGCAAACCTCCTTTTTGTTTCTGTAATGAGCTCATCCTCCCCTGTTACGAACAGGTCATCTACATATAGCAGTAATATCACTGGTCTTCCACCCTCAACCTTGAAGTAGAGGTTGGAATTTGCTTTACTCTTGGTAAAGCCTAAGCTCATTAGAAAACTGTCCATCCTGTCGTACCATGTCATGGGTGCCTGCTTCAAACCATACAAGGATTTCTTCAGCTTGCACACATGAGTCTGTCTGTCATGTGTCTCGAATCCCAGTGGCTGCTCCGCATACACTTCCTCTTCGACTACACCATTCAAGAATGTTGTATTGACGTCCATCTAGTGTACCTTCCATTTCATTACTGCGGCTAAAGCAAGTATGGATCTGATGGAAGTGTATCTTGCTACAGGTGCAAATGTCTCCTCGTAGTCTATGCCTTCTTTCTGGGAGAAGCCACGTGCCACAAATCTTGCCTTGTGGTTTTCAATGCTACCATCTGCAGCATGCTTGATCTTGTAGATCCATTTTGAAGTCACAATAGACTTCCCTTCTGGTCTCAAAACTATCTCCCAGACATCATTCTTCATAATCGACTGGTACTCTTCGATCATGGCATCCTTCCATTCCTTCTTTTATGTTGCTTCCTCATAGTTGGAAGGTTCTTTATCAATGATGTCACATAGAAAGGCCACATAGCTGGAGTATGGTCTAGGTCTCTTGCTTTCTCCGAGTGTCCCATCTGGAGCACCATACTTCTCTGCATCTTGTATTACTTCACGTGCCCATGTTGGTCTTCTCTTGTGGGAGTTCTTCTCACGGGGTGGATCTATAGGTTCTTGTGGTTCTATTAGGTCATGGTCTTCGTCATCTTCTTGGATTGTCTCTTCCATAACTATCTCTCTGGTTCTGGGAATTTCAGGTTCTTCAGGTTCTTAAGTGGGTAATTGTCTTGACTTGTTGTAGGCTGAGTCTTCATCAAAAGTTACGTCTCTGCTGATTTCGATCTTCTTGAATCCTGGGAAGTATATTCAGTAAGCTTTTGATGTGTCACTGTATCCAACGAATATGCCCTTCTTTCCTGAAGGGTCTAGTTTTGTTCTCTTTTCTTTCGGGATGTGTATGTACACTGGGCAACCAAATATTCTGAGATGGATGACTTCTGGTTTCTCTCCTGAGAAAGCTTCTTCGGAAGTCTTGTTGTTCAATACACGGTGAGGTGTACGGTTTTGTACATACACAGCTGTTCTTGCTACTTCTTCCCATAAGTGCATTGGGAGATCTTGATCATGGAGCATTGCCTTTGTTGCTTCCATTATTGTTCTGTTCTTAGGTTCTACAATGCCATTTTGTTGAGGATTGTAAGGAGTTCTCAATTCCCTCTTAATCCCAGATTCTCTGCATAGGTCCTTGAATTCTTCTAAGGTGAATTCTCCACCATTGTCTGATCGTAAAGTCTTGATCTTCTTTTCAGTATGATTTTCGACCAAGGCTTTGACTTCCTTGAATTTGCTAAACACTTCATCTTTGCCTTTCAAGAAATAAATCCATGTCTTATGAGAAAAATCATCTATGAAAGAAACATAGTAAACATACCCGCTTAAAGAGTTGGAAGACATGGGGCCACACACATCTGAGTGAATTATCTCCAAGATTCCTTTTTCCTTGCTTTGACTGCTAGGAAATGACTTCTTTACGTTCTTCCCTTGTGCACATCCCTTGCAAATGCCTTCATACTTTGTTTGAATTTCTGGTGGACCTGATACTGCTTTGCTTGCAATTGGTAGTGCTCTATAATGTACATGTGCAAGCCTTCTATGCCATAATTCGCTTGGTTCCATGGAGTCATGGACCAGCACTTGTTCTAGTTGTCCTTTTAACTTGTATAGGCCACCCTCTTGCTCTCCAATTACCGTTGCATCATATACTGTCTTTCCTCTTGGCCACATTAGAACTTGGCCATCAACAAATGCAACATGAAGTCCTTTAGCATCTAAGGCTAAGATGGAGAGAAGGTTTTTCTTCAAACCGGGTAATAGAGAACATCCTTCATCTTTATTGATTTGCCTGAATCTAGTTTGTAAGAAGCTTCTCCACTTCCTTTGATAGGATACTGATAGTCGTCTCCAAGTTTCACCTTGTGGGGTGACTCATGTTCTAATAAGTTGACAAAAGATTCTTTGTATCCTGTCATATGCTTGGATGCCCGACTATCCACAAGCCAATCATTGCTTCCATGGATGATAAAACCTGTAAGGGCTGAGATTAAAACATATTCTTCATCACTTGAATAATCATCCCTTTCTTCTCTAGTTTTCTTCCTTACTGGCCATCATCTTCAGCGGTGTGAGCATGATTCCTCTTCTTGTTGGTTCTTCTGGAGGATCCTTGGTTTCTCGGACAGTCTCTTGAATAATGTCCTTTCTCATCACATGTGAAGCACCTAATACTAGGGAGGTCTCTTCTAGGTCTATGATTCATATAGGATCTGTTATCACATCTATGTTAGCTGGAGCTACCATACTGCAGACTGTGTGGTCGAGGACCACACAGTACTTTATTTTCCAGATCAGAGATCCGGTGCCTTCAGAGGAGGCACACAGTTTTGTTCAGATTTCCCCGAGCAGATGTATCAGGGGGGACAGATGGTTGTACAGTGATCCAGACATGTTACTTAGCATTTACCGCAAGGTCACCCTTCATTCGCCAGGCTTTGATATGAGCCCGTTGAGACAGTTGCCTAGTCTTGCTTTGATTGAGACTATCACAGAGTATTGTTGGTTTACTATTTGTGCCCGGTTTCAGCAGAGATCCAGTTCAGAGACAGCCTCAGCAGCAGGTATATGGTGCGGCAGGCATTGCATTTGATGTTTATTGCTCATGATTGTTGCTTAGGCTTGTTTATACATGATAGTACACTAACTTTGCATATGATGATTGATTTGGTGATCTAGCTATTGTTATGATATATGATTGGGCCCTTGGTGATGTTAGTCCACCCCTTTCTAGTAGGCCCCTGTATATGCACATCGGGTCACACCCCTACTCTTGGTATAGACTTGGTCACTTAGTCCCCCTAGGCAGCTGACTTTGGATTCACCTTCACCTTCTCCATCCATCCGACTCATCCATGATAGTCTTTCCCGACTTGGATTCCGATCTGTGACCTTGAGGATCCCTTTCCCCACTGATCTCTGAGTATGCCATGATTCCCTATCTATTGTGCCTCTGCTCTTTAGTGTGTGAGATGCACTCTCAAACCTGGGATTTGCTCCTGTCGATTGCCCCCGATGTTGCAATGCAGTTATGATTGTGTGGCCTCACCGAGTGTTCCCCATTGGTCATCGAAGCATGTATTGCTCACCCCCATTACTTTGCAGTATGAGCACCATGATTATATCTATTGAGATATGTATGTAGCCCAAAAGGGCCTTGATGTAAATTGAAGAAATGAAGAAATGTAAAACAAGCCAGAAAGGCTTTTTGTAAATGTAAATCTAGCCAGAACAGGGCTAAGTATGAAATTCATTGTAAAATCCATGCAATCTGTTTGTAAACACACATGGACACAGGTCAGCCGTACATGTCAACATTTGTGGTGGTTATTTCCTCACCTAGTCCTGCGGGGCAAGGAGGTGAGAGGGAGCAAGGGACAAGCTCAAGATTGTCCCCTAGAGTCTCAAGTTACGGTTTGTCGGACACCCAGTTTGGCGGCTCTAGAAAAGAACCTCACGGAGTCTTCGAGCACGGATGTGAGTTGTGAGATACTTGTTAGATGACCAGTGGCGGTTTCCCTGCACTATACCCATTTGTGAGGCACCACCCTTCCCCATGGTTTGTCATGGTATGCTTATCTCAGTGGACCCCACTTTCCCAAGTTATCCGAAAGGTCACATGGTCTTTATCCTTGTCATCCCTCATCCTTCATCGTGTATTCCACATCACCCAAAGTCAGCTAGGTGGTCAAGTCTATAGGTTGTGCATAGCAATTGAGTCTTTTGGATGTGGTGGGCCCACCTCACCTGGGGCCTTGTATTTTTCCGAGGTTTAATGCAATTTTTTATCACCATATTATTGTCATATTGTTTAGTAATGTACTAACTTGTATAAGGAATCCTTTCACTTCATGATTGCATACAGGTATTCAGCTAGCACCATTGTTGACCATATTTGACCTGGTCAAACTGGGTTGACCAGGCCAAAAATGGGCCCGAAAAAATGTTGCGACCGGAATTTTGATTTTGGTCAATTATTATCTATAGGGAACCCATATGAGCTTCCAAGTGACAGAATGCAAAAAGATCAAGGCGTTTGTGAGATTTTTAATTATCATTGGTCATTAATGACTTGTTTTAATTAAAAATCATGGATTTTGGGCAAATTATGCCTAAGTGATGGATCGGGGTCGTTCGAGTGGTCATCCCTACTATTTTTAGGGTCCACGATCACATTGCAGCAGACGGTTCGGCAATCCGGGCACTCTAAGTGGGTCAAAATCCCAAATTACATCTTCAGCAATAAAAACCAACAATAAAATACATGGAAAATCAAAAATTGACAAAGGCAACTATAGCAAAGGGCAAAATCAATGGCTGGCAAATAAAAGGGTGATTCCTAAGGTAAATTGGTATTGTTTGACATGGTATTTGTGCATTGTGGGGCCCTCTCTTGCCTAGCTCACTAGGTTGGACGAATTGCCCATGGGGGGCGTTTTTCTCCACTTGGGCAAAATTCGATTTTCATGTTGTATTGGTGTGGGACCTTGGTTGTTGATGTTAGGGGGATAAAACACCCTATAGGCACCCCCTAACACTTGTATTTGATGTTTGTATGGGCCCTACAAGGGATCCCCCTCCACTAGTGTGCTTCACTTGGGCAATTCGCACCCCCATGAGAAGAGATCTCCACCATTCGTTTTGGCTGATTGGGGAGTTGATCTCAGCCCTCCATTTTGGAGGGAATAGGTTTTGAGAGTGGCCTTTTTCTATAAGAGAAGGCACTCACTCCATTGTTGAGCCTCTTGGCATTTTTGTAAACTTGTGACTTGTGAATAGAGAAGCATTTCTTTCAATCTTCTTGTGTACATGATGATTAAGTGTTTAGATGATGACTCTTAGCTTATTGCTGATGCATTTTTGAGTGTTTGTGCGCTATTTCTATCCATTTCCTTGGCCAAACGAACTGCAGGTGAACTGACCACTTGAAGGGGGACGCAGCCATTGAGCCTGGCAGCTCCACGTTGCTCTTTCTCGTCGGGATTTCAACAAAAGGGAGTAAAACTTACTTTGTTATCTTATTTCCTTTCATCATTTGTCGTTTATTTGCTGATTTCTCCTTGTTATTTGCCATAGTTTCTGACTTAGCTCTCTCTCTGGCAAGTACAAGGGCGCACTTGGTCAACTGGCTGCTCCAAACGTTGAAGGAAAACGCTCAGCTGCTCGATACTTGGACTTCAGAATTTGTGTTCATCATCAAGCTCTTCTTCTCCATTGTTTCAGGTGGGCAATCCTCGCTTGTTTCTCTTGTTTCCAATTCCATTGTGAATGCTAGGCTGCAAAGTACTTAATAAACCCTAAAAAATTAAAATCTTTAAAATCAGCCATCAAAACCTTTTTTGATTGCAAACCCGCTTATTATTTGTGCTTAAACGTATAAATCCAAAGTTTCAGATCCATTAGACTCCATTAACCCATAGTTTAGGCACTGGTCTACCTAGCAAAAACGCCCACCTGGGGCGTTCGTCTCTTCTGCTTGCTTGGGTCAGTTAGGGGTTCTGGGTAGTCTTGATTTTGGTCCTAATCATCTTTTTATCAATAGATATCAAGCTATTCATCGCTAGAAGCACTTTAAAACGAGTATTTGTTGATGCCCTAGGTCTTTTTACTTCATTGCTTAACTGTTTTCCTTGGGTAACTACATTTCCCCTTCTCCACTTCTAGCTTATTGATTGTTTTTTGCTTATTTCCAGCCACACGATTGCGAATCTTATCCTTCTTTACTCATCTTATTTGATTGCTGGTCACATCTCAATTATTACGCTTATTTCATACCTGTGTCTAGCCCGTGGCTGAGATTAAGCTTAGGATCTATTTACACTCATTTCTTGTCTTTACTTCTTTCTATCTGTTGGATTTGGGTGTGTTTTGTCTCTCGACCACTACCTGGTTGAGCGGGGTCTCCCCCCTGACTTGGTTACGTGCCTTGTCTGAAGCGACAGTAGCCTTGTCCGGTGTGACTTCCGTTCCCTGAACGGAGGACCTGGCTATTGCAGGTTACACCTTCCTAGTTGTTCACCTCTACCATCCCTGTTGGGACACCTACTACCAAACATCTAGAGTTTGTATGATAACAGGATCTTTTGGACTTCTTGTGATGGCGGTCCTCCCTCTTGTTTTGATTCTTCTTAGTATGAGAAGTTAGGGCTTGGTCATCACTTGCTCCCATCTTTTCTTCTCTTGCTACTAATCGAGCTTCTTCTTGGGTTCATTCTTCCCATAATCTGTTGAACGTGATTAGCTTCTTCCTGGCACATATTCCTTGAATGAATGAGTCCCATGATCTTCGGAGACCATTCAAGGTAGTCATCGCAATCTCTCCTTCTTCAACATTGTCTTCAATTGCCTCAAGTTGTTCCTTGATCTGAGAGACTCTTGTGAAGTAGGATTGCATAGTTTTTTTGTGTTGAATCTTCACATTCTTGAGTTGGTTCCTCGCAGTCATCTTCTGGTTGATGTTCTTCCCTTCATAGAATTTTGTCAAAGCATCGAACATCTTCTTCGGAGTCTTCAAGGATGATACATGAGAGATGAGGTGATCTTTGATGGAGTCTACAATAATCCTTTTGGCCTTGACCATGTTCTTCTTGTGGATTGCCTTTGCCTCTTCTCCCTCTAGTTCCGAAACCTCCTCATTGACATACGTGTCCAAGTCATTCTCTTCTAGGACAAGAGAAATTCTATAATTCCAAGCCCGGAAGTTATCAACTCCTTCAAGCTTATCCTCAAGCTTGGTGTGATTTGTCATTTTGATATAAGAACCTCAAATGGAAATAGCAAAGAATTAAATCGTTCCAATTTGAGATGCTCAACCTGGTTCTAGAGCTGGCTGACCTAGGGTTTGATAGAGAAGCCCTAATTTTCCAAACTTGGAATTTTGAACTTCTACTTGGATAGAAAGATGTGCCTCCTCAAGGCGAGTTGTCCAGTGTGCTCCTTTTCTCGGATTGGTGGATAGAAGCCCCAAAACTTTGATGCCCTAGTTTTCCCCCGGTAGTAGTGACAGGGCCAAAGATGAAAATTCTCCAAACTGGAATCTGCTTCCACCAAAAGATGCGCCTTCTTGAGGCAAAATAGCCTAGCCCTCTTTTCTTGATGATTTGTGGAGAAAAGTGCCCATAACAGGAAGCCCTAGTTTTATGTTGTTGCATAGTGCTTTCTTTCAAAGTGGATTTGATACCATGTTAATGTTTGCACTTTAATTCAATTTTTGTTAGATCTTTAAACTGAAAGATAGATAAGCACAGCAATACGCAAGAACACAAGAAATTTCCTTGAGGAAACCATAAAGGAGAAAACCCTGCAACTTCTTCAGTAATAGATTCGTCACCTAGTACAATATCAAACCAAGATAGAAAAACCA
Source organism: Larix kaempferi (assembly GCA_027924585.1). Taxonomy (NCBI): domain Eukaryota; kingdom Viridiplantae; phylum Streptophyta; class Pinopsida; order Pinales; family Pinaceae; genus Larix; species Larix kaempferi. Next base: position 2,547,388 of record BSBM01000451.1, on the reverse strand, counting down.
AAGATAAGATGACTTCTGCAGTGTCCTTTCTTCTCCAGCGAACTTGTCTTTTCTCTCCCTTGGTGCGAACTTGCTTGAGTGAGTGAGTGTCCAAATGAGGGAGAGCTCCTCCCTATTTCTACTTTATGTGTGCCTGACCTAATTCCCCAATGGGGTCGACTTCCTTACCTAACTGGACCAACCTCTCCTAGGGAGACTCAAAAATACATTTTACATTTGACCTTTTGGGTACTATTGCCCCGGCTGACAATGGAGGTTTTACCTCGATATTCTTACATGACCAAATACAATAATGACATCCTCGAATGGAGGAAAAACATCTCCAATGGAGGTACAATAAAAGTACAATAATAATATAATAATAATATACAAAAGAATATCTTCCGAAGTTACATTTACAACAACATTGGTGAAAACGCCAAGTAAAATCCATGAAGTTTCAGAGGGAATCTGAGAAAGCATTATTGGTGAAGACGTTCTATACGTACCAGGGATACAGAAGAACTTGATTTCGGTTTCGACCTTGGAGGACAAAGGGTTTGAGGTAAATTTTAGGGATGGGAAAGTCTACATCCATCCCAAGGAATCTAGTTTCAACTCGACGAAAGTAATTGGGGTCAGGAAAAACAAGTTGTACAAACTCCAATTCGAACCTACCATGCGTTGGTGAGCAGCAGCTGCAATCATGATGGTGAGTTATGGCATAGACGTGTGGCACATTTGCATCATGGAGCACTCAAAGTGCTCACAGAGATGGTGATTGGTTTTCCTTCTTTCAATACATACCAGCACAGTGTATGCAAAGGGTGTGCCATTGGGAAGAATGCCAAGACTACTTTTCCTAGGAGTGATAACAAGTCCAAGGGGATATTGGATCTGATTCATTCAAATATTTGTGGGCCCATGTCAACCATGTCTATTGGAGGGTGCATTGGATAGCAGCGAAGCATGTGCTTAGTTATCTAAGAGGAACAGTGGAGTATGGACTCAGGTATGTTCGAGGTGATGGAGTGCAATTGGCGGGCTACATAGATTCTGATTGGGCAGGCAGTGCAGTGGACAGAAAAAGCACCTCAAGGTGTTACCTTAGCTTGGGATTAGGAGTTGTTTCTTGGCTCAGCAGAAATCAGTGGCACTTAGCTCTACGGAGGCCGAGTACATGGCAACTAGTTTAGCGAGTTGTGAGGCCATATAGCTTCGCAAGATGCTCACGAGGTTATTCAGTCAGGAATTGGACCCGACAGTCATCCATTGTGACAATTAGAGTTGCATCAACCTCTCTAAGAATCCAATGTTTCATGACCGATCAAAGCAAATCGAGATCAGGTATCATTTCATCAGGGATAGAGTTCGGAGAGGAGTTGTGAAGCTCCAATACATTTCCACAAATGAGCAAGTTGCAGACATCCTCACCAAAGGCATGCCTAAGGGCAAGTTTGAGCTCAGGGACAAGTTGGGGGTGGTACAAAACTCACTAATAGGGAGTGTTGAAGTTTGTAGTGAGGATAGGTGCTTCTACGTTGTCTTGTGTCTAGCACATGGAGGTATCCTCAAATTGTAACTCTCTTTGTCAAAAGTAACCTTTATAATACTTTATGTAAAAGGTCAATTAGCCCATGGTATTGGGTGTTCCACGGTATTGAGCCCATGGTATTTGCATAAAGTGAATGTTATAAAATAGTCTGAAGGAGAGTTAACGAGACATATTGAGAGAGGTTGATCAGTAAGTGATCAAATCAAAGAAAGGGATTCTCTTAGAGGCTTTGGAGAGAGGGATTCTCTCAAGATGGAGTTGTCTTCAGTGATTGAGGGTTTGAGACACAGTCAAAGAGTGAGGGTATGAGTCTATCTCCGGTTGACTGTAAGTGCTGAAGCATTCATGTGAATCAGAAAAATAATAAAGACAATATATTGCTGGTTTTCCCTATGGATTGAGGTTTCTAGGGTATATCTTGTGCAACTGTGTATGGTATTATTGTTTATTCCGCTGAGCATTAGTAATCAGTGTGTTGTAATTTCTGATTGAGTTTTTTATATGCATTATAAATCTGGGTTTAAAAATCAGTGAATAAATTGCAATCAGATCTAGTTATTAAAAATTAACAAGTCCAAATAAGTTGTCTTTGATACGGAACAAGCACCTATATGTAATATGACCATTATAGGAGGGTGTTAGATAAATGTTATAATGGTCATATTTAATGCAAAGTTTTGTTAATGTACAATAATTACTTTTTTTCCAAGGAGAACCTCACGGTGAAAGCCAAGGGATGCTTCCCCAAATTTATGGATGGCATCCCTACTAAACCCATCAGCATAGATTAGTGTTCCTCCAAGGGGATTCAAACCAGACACATGTTAGCACGGAACGAACCAAATGAGCAACAACTAATTGAGGTAAACCCTTGGACTTACACTAACTACTTTTGTCTTAATAGTACTTTATGTAATAGATCAATAATGGACACTGTTACCAAATGAACTAGCAGGACTAGTGTCTGATGAACAAATGCACAGAAAATGTGACCACTGTCACCTTGTCACACATCCAACTACTTTGGAGTGTCGTAACCTCCAAGGGAGAGCCCTTTGATACTCTGTAAACACTTAGGACAAGAGACTATGTCTTCTAGATGACGATGTTAGTGACCAATGCCTTTAATCAATCAATCTTAATGAATGAAGAAGACAGACTAGATAGAGAAAGTGCGTGTAGATGCTAATGCCAATGTGTCAAATCAAAGTATTAAGAACATTTCATCCAAGTATTTAATTCAAGATTAGTGCTAGTGGTAGATGGCATTAATTAACATTCTAGCACACAAGTGATCATTCACCAATATCAGTAGGCTTTAACCAAGTAACCATAGATCATCCAATATGGGTATAATGACACAGCATGTATTCAACCAATCACTTGCAATGCCAAGAGAGGACTGAAATAGCAGAATTAGTATGGCAGTATGATAGTCCTAACAGTATGCAACAGCAGCAGGTTGGCCTTTGCAAAGATGTGTAATAAATGTGGTTTAAGTGTCTAATGTAAATGCAATGATACAATTGTATAATCAACCCCAATCACTTCCAAAATACGAGGACTATCATATTTATATCAGCAGTATGATAGTTTAGACAGTCCTAATGTCAATTAAAGCAGTTCTTTATGAAGGTAAGAGATGTAGTATATGAAATATATTTTATGCAATCAAAACATTCACTTCCACCTCTTTATCACGACTACTAGCAACATATGACTGTCAACATGTATGCAAGAAGTAAATGTTTCAGACCTGTGGGTGAGCTAATAAAATGTATTTTCAGACCTTGATTTATGCCAAATTGGACAGCCTTTAAACAGTACCAAATCCAACCAAAAAACTAACCCTTTGATCTTGTTTTTGTGTAACTGTTGTGGTAGGTTTAGAATGTTGACAGTCTCCAACTTTTGCAGACCTCGTGCAGCAAGGAATTAGGGCTGCCACAGGGCTGTTTCAGCCCTAACTTGGACAACCAATGAAGGTTGAGCAAGGAGGGAGCCTATTAGGGCTAGTCCAAGCCACTTGCAAACTAGGGTGAGGCTTTTGTGGGAGGCTCTAAGGGTGACCGAGGATTTTAGGAGGGGGATAAAAAGAGGCCGAGGTTGAAAGGATAAGGGAACGAAGGGAGAAGGGGAAGGAGAGAAGGAAGAAAGAAAGGAGAGAGGGAGGACATAAGGGAAGAGAAGGAGGAGGGAAGGAAATGAAGAGAAGGTGGAGGAAAAGGAAGGAAAGGAGGAAGAAGGGTAGTAAGAGAGGAGGGAGGAAAGGATGGAGAAGGTAGGTCGCTAGGACTTTTAGGAGAAAACCTAGGTCTGATTTTAGTTTTAGGGTTTTTTTTTTAATTTTTTATATTTTTAGGGCTTCCTAAATTTCGCCCTGGGGTTTTTAGAGCTTAAAATGGCAAGCCGAATTTGTAGGAGGGAGGGCTGACATTTTAGGGAGGCAGAAAATTGAAAAAAAAAAATGATTTTTAGGGTTTTTGACATAAAATTGCAAACCTAATTCTAACCCTAATTCTACCATGAAAATGCAAGTGAAATTTAATAAAAGTTGATAACTTAAGGTTTTTATGTATGAGACCCTCAAACCCTAGCCCTAGAAGGGGTGACCATCCTTCCTCTTGGAGTTCTTTCTCCTTGTCTATTAAATTAGGGTTTCTTGTAACAACCTCTAGGGTTCGTTACAAGAGCCTAATCTAGGGCAAAGTTGAAGATACAAGGCTAAACTTCGTAAAAACCTCCTCTAGGGAGCGTTTTCACTATGCTAAGAGGATAGAAGGTAGATAAAAAACCCTATTCAAGAAAAATGTAGCCCTGGGGCCACCATTCAATCATTTAAGAAGCAAAAATTCATGTGTCATTCACCAAGCAAGTCTAAAAATGGACTAGACTTACTTGAGCATGTGTTCTTCCAACAATTCTAGCATCCACCAAGCATGAGCAAACCCAAGACAAGATCCAACTTCATCCACAAGAGCAAAGAAAAATTACTTCAAGAGGTGCGCATCACTCCACAAGAGCTATCTAGGGTAAAAGAGAAACATATTTGTAATTTATCCCATGAGTTATTATTTGAAAATGAAGTGAGGAGAGTTTAATTATAGCCTCTCACACTCACTTTTACAAAATAACCAGGCCGACATGGCATCAAAAATGTCAATTTTAAAATATAACATGTCAACTTAAAATTATAACATGAAATAATATAAAATAATCATATTTGTGGGTAACTTGGGGCATTTTCCTCATAGTTTACCCAAAAATGACTAAAATAGCTAAAAATGAGCAAATTACTCCGAATTGAAGGATGGAGTAAGCAGGGGGGGACGTCATGCCCCATCTAACCCCAACAATGCTAATAATCCCTCACCGCCCCCCCCCAAAACAAGCAGTACGGCCTGGATGAAGAGATAATGTCATCACTGGAACTGGCCCAAGGAGAGAGGGCGTTCAACTGAGAAGGACCAGGATAGGTGCTTGAGGTGACCTGGAGGAGAGGCAAGAGCTTCATAACTGGAAAGATGTCACCGGAGTAAGGAAACAAGTGGGGGGTCATGTTGTTAAGATTCAATATTCTAAGATAGATAACATCAGTATTCAATTCAATTTCACAACAATAGCATATACAGGATCACTTGAAAGAATAACAAGCACAGCATAAAAACAAGAGACACAGATTTATCCTAGGAAACCCTCATGGGGTAGAAAACCCAGCAAAACTTCCTCAATATAGATGATCAACAAGTACAAAGATGAAATCCCCAAACAAGAGCTCCTTCTCCTCCTTTGCAGATCTCTCTCTCTCCTATGCGAGTTCACAAGTGAGTGTGTGTGTTAAATGAGGAACACAACACCTCTATTTATACTTTATCTTTCACTTGACTTTTTCCCTAAATAGGTCAGCCCCAACAACTTAACCACTCAACTTAATGTTGACTGGGCCAACTCCTCTAGGGGACTTAAACACCCCATTACAATTGACTCAAAGGGGATCTATTGCCCCGACTTACAAAGGAGGATTCACCTCAATGATTTTGCATAATAATAACATCCCGATGGAGGAATAAAACATCTCCGGATGAATAATAATAAAGTACAAATAGAATATTTTTTGAAGTTACAATATTTCAACACATGTGACCCAGTGACCCACCCTTAGGAGCCCCGGACACCAACCTCGGGGCTACAAGCCCTATAATGAAGCAGTCAGCAATGCCAATAAGCCATAGTACTCCTAAGAGAAGGACCAAAGGGTCCGGCAATGACCACCACTCAGAAAATGTTGGATAACACCCATCATGGTCCTGAAAGAAAAATGACCATCTCTCCCTGGGCACAGATCTAAAGGTGCGCTGGTACTGGCACCACATAACAGGGCATTTTGTTAAGTTATTAATCATAAAGTTAAGATTTGGGCATCACTTAACTTGCATAACATACCACATCACTCACCTATGTATTATGGCATTACACCATGAATAATATGATCCAAGTATATTGTATCTCTCTTATTCTGCTATGTATTATTTTCCTACATATTTTGTGCGTTTCTCTAACATGGAAGACAAGAACATGGAGCCAATTTAATGGCTGAACTAATATGGTCGCAATACCAATCGTCATCAAAATGTAACCACTAGGCTTCTAACACAAGTTCCCAGTTCCTAAACAACTAACAAGAATTGGAATACTGAAGATCAGAAGGAGACTGCGTTAGGTAGTTAAACTTCTCGACATTTCGAGCCACAAAGTAGGGCTCATCATTAGGAGAAAAATTATCCCAGGTTAGTTTAGGTATGGTAATTAGCCATTTAATAGGTGTAAGGTTATTAATTAATTAATTTTTTTAAGGGATTAATAATTAAATTATATTATTTAAGCTTTATTCTTAATTTTTAATTTTATATTCTTAATTTAAATTTTTGTTTATTATTATAAAAATTAAAATCTTTTATAAAAGGTTAATAAATAATTATTATTGAATTATAAGACTTAAATTTATTTTTATTTTTTTTTACAATTTTCTAATTTTTTTATTATAATACGATAATTATTAAACAAGTTTTTGATTTAATAGCAAAATTGGTTTTGAAGGATAGGTCAAAGTGTTAATTAAGGTTCCTTAATTACTCGAGATATTGCTCCTGATATGAGGGTTATTGTTCTTAAGATGGTAGATTATCGGGCGCTAGCACTTGCTGAGTTTAAGGCCATCATCTCGATTGAGATTTGTTGGAACCTTCTCTATTTCTATGGCCTCCCTAATTTTTCTTCTTTTATAATGTTCTTCCCTAGCGATAAGTTTTGCATCTTCAATGCGTATGTGGTGATTTGAGTGGTGGGCATGGCCGGCTAGTGCTGATTTATGATGGCGTTCGTGATTGATGTCTGCACAATGTTCTTTGAGCCTAACCTGGATGGAGCGTCCAATTTCCCCAATATAGGGCATCTCACATGAGCAGGGGACACTGTAGACACCTTTTTGTTTCAACGGTTCTACCGGGTCTTTGGAGGAGTCTAACATTCTGCCTATTGAGTTTGGAGAAGAGAAGGTAACCCTAATGTCCCTTTTACGAAGGATCTTGGCTATGACATCTGTTGTTCCTTTGATATAAGGCAAAGTAATTTTGGTTCCGTCGATGTTCGCTTTTTGTTTTTGGGATTTTTTACGCGCTTTCTGGATGACCTTCCTAATTTGCTCTATGTTGTAACCATCCATTTGGAAGACATTAGACAGGTGGTTTAATTCTTGCTCTAGGTGGTCTTCATCCGAAATTCTAATAGCCCTCGTTCGAGGGTGTTTAATACCCCTATCTTTTGTGTAGGCAGATGGTGTGAATCCGCGTGAAGGTACCTATCCGTATGGGTCTTTTTCCTATAAACTTGATGACCTAGGGAGCCGTTGTTCCTTTTTGTGATGAGTACGTCTAAGAATGGGATTTTGTTGTCTTCTTCAACTTCCATGGTGAATTTAATATGGTCTGATCTGCTGTTGAGATGGCTTAGAAACTCCTCCAAGCTCTCTTTCCCATGCGGCCAGTTTATGTTAGTATTGTCCACAAACCTCTTCCACCATTTTGGCTTTAATGGAAAAGACTCAATAGCAGATTTTTCAAATGCCTCCATATACAGGTTAGCAACTACCGGGGATAGAGGGGAACCCATGGCAATTCCTTCAACTTGTTCATATAAGACTCCTCTAAAGCTGAAATAAGTAGATTTTAAGCAAACCCTAACTAGCTTTTCTGTTTCTTCATCGGTTACCTCCCTAACTACCCTAATGGCTTCATCTACCGGGATTTTAGTGAAAAGGGAAACCACATCAAAGCTGGCTAGAATGTCCCCTTCTTCTACTTTGAATTCTGTCATTTCTTTTTATAATTAAACTTAATAATAAGCTTAATAATTAAAAAGCAAAATTTATATATAACTATTAATGGTTAAAATAATTATTAAGCAAAAACATAGTTATAAATACTCATATAATTATTAATAACAATTATTATTAGTTAAAACTAAACTAATTATTTATTATTATTAAAATCTAAACTAATTATTAATTATTATTAAAAATCTAAACTAATTATTATTAGTTAAAACTAAACTAATTATTAATTGTTATTAAAAATCTAATCTAATTATTAATTATTATTAAAAAATCTAAACCAATTATTAATTTCTAATCCATGATCAAATGAACATTACTCTAAAAAATAACAAAAATTTAAAAAAAAATTAAAATTTTAAAAATAATAAATAATAAATTTTAAATTTTAAATTAAAGTTTCTTTCAAACTTTTAATAACTATTAACTCAACAAATTGGAACATAAATTCTAAATATTTAATAAATAATATCATTAATCAAAACTGTCGGCTGAAACCCTAAAAAAATTAATTAATTAATAGCCTTACATCTATTAAATGGCTAATTTCCATACCTAAACTAACCTGGGATAATTGTTCTCATGATGATGAGCCCTACTTTGTGGCTCGAAACGTCGAGAAGTTTAACTACCTAACGCAGTCTCTTTCTGATCTTCAACTACCACTGCGTAACAACCATAAACAGCTTAATTGGAATACTATTAGGGTTCCAACACAAGTTACCAATTCCTTTATCCATTTGATGAAGAAAAGCAATTTCACGGTAATGAAGGATGAGGAGCTTGTATTTGTCCAGCCCAACCTTTTCCTACTATCAAATAAGAAACTGGATTATAGAAAAGGCCTGACAAGATGTGGGATGTAGAACAAGCGTGACTTAACTTGGAAATGTCCTTGAATCCAACCTCTCCCAGTTCACCTTAATTTGGAAACAGAGGATACATTGACACAAGCTTCAACAAGTACAGTGTCTACGTTAAAATGATTTTTCTCCATTTTTCAATACACCTAGATCTCATGAGAATTTTAATGATGTGGACCTTCAATACCAATATGACAATGAAGATAAAGATATGGATTTACTTAATAATAAGTAGTGTAATCAAAGATATGTAGACAGATAACATGGAAATCCAATCTATTAATCATATTTTTTATGTTATGACAGGTAGTTTTTATATTTCATGGTATGTGTTTCACATATATATTTTTTAATGTACCTTTATGTAGCCATATAAAAAAATTCTGGAAGTTTAAAATATCCAGATTCCATATCGGTTCTCATATCTGTATCTCTATCCAAATATTGGTGATTTAGAAGGCATGGTTACTATTTAATGTGTTAACATGAGTTTGCAAATGCTTAACAAAAGAGTCTCGTAGAGAAAGCTAGGAACACCTGTGATTGGTCAACAACTTCATTTTGCATTAGTTGCTAAATTTGGTCATTGGTGGTATTTCTCATCCATCTTTAATGCCATGAACATGTAGTTTGGTCATAACACCTAACTATCAATGGAATGCATGTAGGAAGTGTGAGACAAATGATTCCTGAATTCCTAATCTTTCCATTTAAATAACACAGATGATATTTACTGGCCAGTTGTTGCATTTTCAGCAAGTGGGGGAAAAGGGGACAATTTAGCCAAAGTATCTAAGGGCTTACACATACAATGTAGATCGCCTGATGCTCTGTTTCAGCTTAAATGGATCCTTATTCAATGCTTCAGATTTGGGCCAGGATTTATCATTAGTATTAAAAATGGCATCTTTCCATTAGAATCCCATTAAAAGCTTCCAAGTGGTCATTTTCCAATTCCTCTTGTTTTTTCAGTTGCCCCATCAAAAGACCTTGCCCATTCCAGTGGATCCTTCTACCCTCTTCAAACTTTGCCCTAGGGATAACTAATCATAGATTCATATTGAGAGCCCATTCTTCTACTTGCCACAGAGATGATTAATTCAGTAAACTAAATAATATACTTCTGTATTCCAGAGTTGTTGCGGTTTTACTACACTCATACTAACATTCCTAGCAGTCGTGCTTATAATATTAATTAGACTATGTGGTAGTTCAGTAAGTTATGATTTATTGTCAAAATGGAATACAAAAGGAACCATCAAATAACTTGACAGAAAGGCAAAAGATATGGTAACTAGGATGTTACCAGTAGTGGCTTGAGAGGACGTTGTATGGGTTGATAGAGATCCTCTCCAAATGTGTCGTCACTTTGGTGTTTATCTAACAGACCATCCTGCTCATCAACACCAATAATCATGGATATTAGGATGCACCAATGTTACTCAGAAACTAGCTAAAGTTATGGAATGCATGTTAAGTCCAGCAAGATTAACAAATATCATTGTATTATTGTTTTAACTCTCTTTTGGGGATAAAGAAATTTATTTCAATGTAGCCTTTTGTAAGTACATTGCTGTTCTTCAATAGTTTGATAGCATTTCCAGCCATATACAATGTATCAGGGAAGTTTGTCCAACACACCTTAGAAACAAATGTGTCTTTACACCATTGTGCTACTCCATCATCTGAATCAGGCAAGTCGGTCATGTGATGTCGCTTGATATGCACATGCAACTGCCCAAGAAACAAATTTCATCAAGGATGAACAACACATAAAGGACAACACCATGAAATATCACCTTAAATATGGAGTACGGATACCTCAAACCATATGAAAAAGACATCCCTTAACTAACAACACGTTTGAAACATGACTGCTCATATGACATCTCATAAAATGCAACAAGTCAAAGCTATAGAATATCCTACCACCGATGGTTGACGTTTCAAAAGCCGCAGCATTGTTGGAGAAGGCTGATCTTTAGGAACTGCCACAGTGACATCATATATGGCTGGAACAAACGAGCGCAAGTTGCTAACAGCTGAGACAAAACCCTGAACCACAAAGTCAACACCATTTACACAATGGTACCAAGTCAGTCCAGGTACATATAATATCAAAAACATGAAAATGGTTAGTATCTTTCAAATAAATGGAAAACAAAATGTCATTTTGATTTTCAGACAACCAAGGCACAAGCATGTACCACTCCTAGGAAACCTCATAAATTTAAAATGTCAAAGTTTAGGGGAAGATGAAAATTTCTCAAGACAGGTATTATACCAGATATTAGAATTCAATATGTATCTATGTCCTCAAATAATGATCATGTCTGCAGGCAAATATAGTTTTTTGGAACCACGGAGAAAGCGTATGAAGATGAAACACAAACATGCAGCTAATCATTGAATTGGTTTTCATTGAGAATTCATGCCAGGTAAACTAAATACGCCCTACCATGGAAGGAATCACAGTTGGTCTCAAAAAGAATTAAACTATGGCAATCAGAAAGTAACAAACAGATAAATTATCATATTACACATTATGAGATCAGATAGTTAGAAGGTTGAACCTCAAAAACTGGATAAAAGAAAGTTCAACTGTTCACCTTGATGTGGACAGTGGTCAGTAAAACAATGGACTTTTATTGCAATAAATGATACCAATTTTGGAAATGATAATATCCACTTGGAACCAAGGAGAAAGCAATGAAACTGAAAGATAGGTATGCGGTTAATCAGCGATTTCAGAAGAAATTTACACCAGCTAAAACAGAAATAATCTAAAATGAAAGAATTTACATACAGATTACAGGAGATGACCCATACAATCATGGTATTTACAAGCAAACAGGAAAATCACCCAAAAGTACACATTATCACATTAGAGACTTGTGGACTGAACTTCAAAATTTAAAATAAAGACACTTGCCTTGGTACGAGGAATCAAAACATTCCGTGGCACTGGCAACCCTACAGATGCCGCATACTCCTGAGCTGCAAGCAACTTAGCTTTGGTAAAGCGTGTGCCCTCTACAAAGAGAGCCAGCCAAAATGGTCGAGGGAAGTCTCTCAACTTCTTTAACCCTGACTGCAATTCCAGATTACATTTAATTAGCTGCAGTAAATAGTGTACCATGAACAGGTCTGCCAACTTATGCCATTTCCTAAATAAATTAAATAAATACCTTCAATGTGGTCTCGTCCTTAGCCCAATTCCTCTCAAGGAAAACATACTCTGAAAACCACATAGACCATCCCATTACCTGCATACATTAAGCATAAAATAAGAACAAATGATTAAATGGAAAAAGGAAAATGTTAGAAACATGTTTCACAGATTTACTTGATATAAAACCATTCCAAGTCTTATAAACCAAAAATCTCAAAGACAGAAAGGAGTCAATAAAAATTTACAAGTCTTCCTGAATGGAAAAGGTTGTAGAATATAGGAACTTGTAACCCCATTCTCCATTGATAAATCCCAGTGTTACAAAGGTACACGTTAGCCCAGTGGGCTAGCTCGAGTAGTTGAGAGCTTTGAGCTTCATGCACGAAATCTCAGGGTCAAATCCCCCCAGCTGGCTGCCTCTGTTGCATGCCTCACTCGATGTCCCTGTTGGGTCAGGCACAATAATCACGCCAACAGATTTACCCTAGGTACCACCACGAAATGCGGGGAACTGACTGGGGATTTCCCCATGAGGTTTTCCTTCAAAAAAATGATATTGTTTGTGCTTCTGTCTCTGTTTCGAAAGATTGCCTACCAGCCTAGTAGTGGCCACAGAACAACAGAAGTTTTCAGCCACAGGCCAGCTAGGTTTGAACTTGCTCTAATACCACTACTTGGGACATACTCTGAAGTAGTCAGAGATTGCCAAAGACACTCATAAGAAAAGGGACAAGCCCATATTGGCCAGAATTGATACCGGAACTGATGATATGTATTCAAGAACATAGGCATATACACTATGTAAGAGACACTACCTAATAGACATTAGACACGAGTATGCTAAAGGGCACAACCTTGCATCATCATTATTAGAATAATTAATATAATTTAGGTATTATAAGGGTAGCAACGGTACATGAGAATCGATCCAAGTAACTTTCAAATAGCCCTTGTATGCATCATCTAAAACAGTGTTATCAGAACTGCCCCAGAACTAGCAAAATTGGCCAGTCTGATCTGTTTCGGGGCCGTACCAGCAGTTCAGCATTCCAAACTGGAAAAGGCCAGTTCTGTACAGAACCACCTTAAAGCACCAAACCAGCTGGTTTCGTACAACGCGATTAGGGACAACCAAATGTCATTTTTTTAAGGAAAAAACAAAAACCTACCTAAACTACCAGCAATGAAGACCTTTCTTGGATGGAATTGGACCCACTTCCACAGCTAGAGGATCTGAACAATGGACAGGTACCACTACCATCAGGGACAGGGGAAACAAGCAGGGATCCCATTGTAGAGTCTAGTCATGTTGAGGATGAAGAGGAAGAGGTGTCTAATGATTCTACCATATGATCAGAGTTTATCATTGTAGAGTCTAGACTATAGTTATTCATTAGTACTATGCTTATTTTTGGACTGTAGAGCCCATTTAGAGCCTCTTTATTGATGTATTTTGGTTCAGAGATGTATTGCACTCAGTTTTATTTGGTTATATGCACCTTCACTTGGTATATACAGGAGAAACTTTGGATATACGTGTATAATGGTTTGAATTCATAAGGATGCACCTGAATATTTATTTTTTCAAAATTTGAATATTTTATGCATTTTTTGGTCGGCCGGTTTTTTGGTCTGGTTTTTTTCCAGTTCTGGTCCGTTTCAGATTTTTGGGGTTGACCCATTCGATGACCAGTCTGGTTCTCATAACACTGGTCTAAAATCTCTATATTAATATCTCTTTTTGTGATGATGGGAGAATTGAAAAATAAAAATGAAGGTATACAGTAGAAGATTATCTAGGTCCTGTCCCAAGGTCTGAAGAATATGAACCACTTGGATTTACAAGTTAAAGTTCCATCCCAAACTAGCTAATCTCATAGAAGATTGTGGAGCAAGGAATAGATATTTTGATCTGCCAAAGTGTGAATCTGCCCACCGACAGAATCTACAGAGCCATCATGTGATATATGTCTAAGATAAAGAGCAGACGAGCACCAAATTCTAATAAATCATTACATGAGGAACTCTCTTCTTGGTTTTAATACTCCTGCAGATCATTGAAACAAGAACCTTCTCAGTGAACAACCATCTAGTTTAGTGCAAGCCAACTCCCCAAAACTCACAATCATAAAGCAATGTTGGAGTAAAAGCAGTATTATATGGAAAATCTGCAATTTTTATTTCATATCTTGAACTAGAAACAGAAGCACTACCTCTAAAGTGTGTTTAGGGATACATCACTCTTATTTAGTGACAAAATTGGAGTATAGTAACAGTCAGAAAGCATTCCAAGAATCCAAACACATCACACACATCATGAAATGAGACCAAAAGACTGACATGTCAATAAGAGTATGAAGCAAAAGCACACTGGATGTGGTGGTACATGAATATATAGTTCAGACGTTGACACTCAGCCTTTATTAGCGGAATAAGCTTTTATTTCTTATTCTCATTCACACACACGTAGCCTCAATTGTCCACTTATTACTTTGTTTCTTTTGTCCACGTATTATTGTCTTATTTGTGGACTCATAAAATACACAAACATTGCCTCTTTTGTCCACTTATTACATGGTATTTTTCATAGACTCAAAAAATACACACACTAATGCTTATGTATAATATTTATGTTAGTGTTTTGATTTATAGCAGCATAATAAACATATAAGCAATAAAAGGATCACTGAAAGAAGAACTATGCACAAAAACAATAAACACAATAGACACAATAGTTTACCCTGGGAAAACCCAAACTCGGGAAAAACCCAGCAACCCTTTCTTACTCTGAGATTTAGTACAAAGAAGATAAAAAGTACAGAATGAGTTAATGCCCTAGAAATCAGCTCCACTAGTCTTCTAGCACCCAGAAAATGCGAACTTCCTTCCTTTAGCGAACTTGCTTGGTGAGAAAATGATGAAATGAGGGAAGTAGCACTTCTATTTATACATTACTTTTCACAAAATTCCCTTACTGGGCCGACCTGTCCTTTTTAATATAAAAATTACATTTATTATTTGTTTTACATGTGTAGGTCGGCTGGGCTAGTGAGGATGCCTCACATAGCTATAGCTTATAACAACAACACTCCCTCTTAGCTAGAGAGGTATCATCACGCTGGAAGCCTGGAACTCATTAAGCATCATCTGGTCGGCACAACTGTACTTCATGCATCTTGGCATCATCTGAACTTCACAACTAGACTTGTACATATGGGCATTGTTATCACACTACTTGTAGTTGCCCCTAATGATGGATCCTATATAGGATGGTAGAGGGGATAGGCAACGAAAGAGGTGAACCACGAGAGCCTCAATTCCCAAAAGGATCGGTTGTCACGCCAATCAAGGCAACCTTCACTTTATACTATCAAAGCCACAGATAGTAATGAGGGAGACCCTGATCTACTCCCGACAAGAGAGATCTAAGTGTTCAAAAAGTCACCAATTTTTCGGGAAAAATCACGAGTTTTTCCTCTAGCCGATTTTTCGCCGAGGAAAAATCGCGATTTTTTAAATTTTGAAAAAATCGCGACTTTTTGGAAAAAATTGTTGAGGATTTTTCACAGTTTAAAAAACTCGAGGTTTTTTTATAAATTTGATGAGCTTTGTACAAGTGACATTGATGTCAACAATACTAAATGGTAATGTTAAATTCTTAAAGTAAAAGTGACATTCTCTTTATCTTTCATTTTCCAAAGTGACATTCTCTTTATCTTTCATTTTCCAAAGTGACATTCTCTTTATCTTTCATTTTGCAAAAGTGACATTCTCTTTATCTTTCATTTTCCAAAGTGACATTCTTTTTATCTTTCATTTTCCATCCTTTTACTTAAATTTTTAACATTACCATTAATTGTTTCAGGATGTTTGAGAGTGGTTCCAACCTCATTGGACTTCATATGCAAAAAGTAGAATTTTACATCCCATTTAGAATTCAACAGACTTAATGGTTTTCGGGATTTCAGGATTCCAACGTTTCTAGTGGATTCTATCATGTATGTGGGTAAGGGATTGGAATTTAATGAAGCACATCAAACTCTCTATGTACCTTGATGTTGGTGGTGTCAATGCCTGATTGTTGAAGTTGACTGAATTCCTCTGTCATGACCTTAATAAAAAATGTACCCTTTAGTCAAGCAAAATCACTTATTAAGCATGGGAAGCTCTTTCTACCTTATTTTAACGCTTGGATTAAAAAGTTTAAACAAAATTGTAGGGTGTTAATTGATGTCCTTGGAGGATCAACTTCGAGATTGGAGAAGGAGGCAAGGTCTAGAGCCTAGAGGTGGGAGAACATGGTGCTATTGATGAATATGATCTCAACATAGACAATGATTTTGATGATTATGTTTTTTCAATTTTGATTTAGATATGTATTGCACTTGGTGCCATTTAGATAATATTTTGTCTCTAATGGTTTGGAATCATAGATTGGAATCTTTAATATATACTTTTTTCATTAAAATTGTAAAACTTTATGTTTTTTTTAGCAGTCCGAGTTATTGAAATCAAACCGCTCTGAGTTATTTGCATCCACTACATCTATATATTAGCGCTTTCTCCATATTTATGTTCCAATGTGTTTATCTGAGGTTATTGCTGCATTATATGTTTAAAATTCTGAAAAACAAACTGAATGTATTTTGTATTTTTTAATGTTTGCCGACTTACTCCGATTTTCCCGATTTTTTCGCCGATGTTGCCGAGAAGTTGTATTCGGGACCCTTGCCATCTTTTTGCCGATGCTGACTTTTTCAACATTGGTCATCTAACCAAATCACCAGATCAAGCTATGTCAATAGGGTACGTAAGGTGATAGGTAAAGAACCCTATATTTAAGGAAATAGGGTCACTGTGGAGGCTTAAGAAAGATAGGATTTGATTTATAGTGTTTAGGCACAGTGACTTAATGATTAGAAATTATTCCAGGATTCAAGTGCTAGTACAAATGATCAAAATCAACTGCCTTGGGAAACGTGACCCTTAAAACAGGGAAAGTGCCCCAAAGAGTAGATCTAATGGTTTAGGCTTTCTAGCAAACCTTGGATGAAAGATCTAACAGTATCAAAGTATGCAAGCTCACAAACAGGGATCAAATGACAAGAAAACCAGTCAAAGAAGGAAATGCGCAAGGGTAAAGAGACTAGTGCATTGGGAGTTGGGCCACAGGGAGTCCTCCAATAATGACGTCTAGGAGAACCCACCTAGGGTTATGCCAAAGGTGAAATACCCAGAAATGGTTTTGCGATAAACCAAGTCATTTGAGCCAGAGAATTTTCCGATTATTTTTAGTGAGGGTTTTAACTGTAAATGAAGATGGCCAATGGATTGGAACCCAATAATGACTGAAATAAAAGTAGATCTTACCCGGATAATCTTGCAGATGCCTTGATGATGATGATCTCTGCCTTCCCAATCAATTTGATGTGTTTTGGATGAGTGTCCAAGCGAAATCGTTTTCCCCAGAGAAGCCAATGCACCCTCCTCTCCTGCACAACGAACTACCTAAGTTAGATTCGAAGCATCATGAAAAAATGACTATAGCAACAAGAGACATACCAAGATGAAATCAAAGATCACAATGATACTATTGAAAACCCCCTAATATAAGTGAATCCAAGTGAGACGAGTTGAGGATCCCCCTGCAAAAACGCCCAAGTGAAGTCGCCCTCCTGTAGACAAACAATATTTCCAATATATTTGGATTCGCCACAAAATCTCAAATGCTAGGTGACTATAGACTTTACAGTCAACATCTAAGAGCATCACATCCCTGAGAGTATCTGCAAATAATTCTTCTATTATCAAATTCCAAGACCCAAAGGTCCCTTTACAATGAGAGGGTCTCTCCTTTAAATAGCAATGGGAGAGACCAAAGCCCTAACCACCTTTTGAATGAGTGGCTAAGATTAAAAGATACAATGTTCTAATCAACGGTTGAGATGAGCTCAACAATAAAGTACAGGATCAACTCCAAAACATAAGAGAGCACACTAGACAAATCGCCCTAGGGGGTACGTCCCACTCAAAGTGACTAGGAAACTTAACATGAAGCTCATGGTGGGTCTAGGGGGTGATATAATCCCTCTCTAGTGTGTCCCCATGGCACAATAACAGAAAATATAACATCAAGGTACAATAATGTGACCATGTGGCCAAGTCGTGTCCCCTTAAAGACACAACAAAACCATAAAAAATGAGCTCGGGAGGTGTGTGGACCCCATTGACTGTTGTAACTGCTTTTGAAGGTGTGGGAGATGTCACACACATCATCAAAATCATCCTCATGCCATTTCCTTGCCTCAGTAGCCCAAATCGAATTCCCTTGTAGACATTTTGCCATTTTTTATGCCTCTGTAAATCACTTGTAGAAGATAGAAATGCCTGTAACTCACTGCCTGGTCATCCGGGGCCAAAACAAGCTGCACCAACATGTCCGAGAGTATGGCTATATAGTAAAAACAAGTGGTTGGACACCATACTCTCTCTGTAGCACCCTAGGTGAAAAGAATAAAAATTCAAACTGCTCTGCCAGGCCATTTTTAATGGCAAATCTGCACTAGAATGATACACTGAAGAATAACTCAACTGAAACTGCCCAGAACTGCAAACTAAGCATCCCAATAGACTCAGAAGATACAAATGTACTAAGAATGTATACTCATACACCATGTGGATAATTGTATAATCATATAATATCATAACCATGCCCGGACAGATAAAAAATAATAATCTGTAAATGTTCAAAATCATAAAAATATCCCAAATCATCATCTGAAACATGTAGCTGCTACATGGAACCACCTGGTGGGTAATGTAAGACCATATATCATCAATCTCTATCATCACTGGTCTAATACATCACATGTCCTATATTTGACTTGGTCAAACTAGGTTTGACCAGGTCAAACTCACAAATAATATGACTCAGGCTGAAACATCAAAATGCTACAAGTGTAACTGGTTATGACAGCTTCATTAATCATTCAAATAGCAAGATTGTAAACATAAAGTAATACTTGACTGGAGGTTTAAAACAAGATATTCAATGTAACTTCATTAATAATAATAGCTATGAACAGAACCTCAAAGATATACTCACTTCATGGCTGTGGTCAATTTGCTAGTAATGGGTGAGGGTGAACAAATACAAGGCTAGGGAATGACAGTACAAACTTCACACTGTGATACTTTGGATGTAGGAAAGGGGATACACACTAAAGCATATGCTGGACAAACAATAACATAGGGGATGGCAGTGTCTCACAAATGGATAAGTTGTTTGGGAAATGCTTATTCAACCTCGACAGATGTCTACAACTCACATCCAAGCTAACTCAGCTCTGTGAGGATCTTTTCTAGAGCCGCCATGACTAGGTGTTTGGCTAACCGTAACTTGAGACTCTAAGGGACACTTAGAATTAGTTGTCCTCGACTCCATCTCACATCACAACCCATAGGCTCCGTTAGGAAATAATCATTACATTCAAATAAGGCCAACAATCATTGGATTTAGCATTTATTAAACCATTGCTTTATTTGGGCCTTTCATTTCATTTCCATGGCCAGCAATCTTTAGATTTGGCATTTATTTATCCACTGCTTTTATTAGGCCTTTAGATATCCCTTCAAGGGGATTTACTTTTCATTCATTTACATAGCCCTTCTTTCATTGTGTTTAAAAACACAGTTTCATTGAATTTCATTTCAATGGGCTTTCACATAAGATATACAATAGTTTCCAGATAC
Organism: Larix kaempferi; assembly: GCA_027924585.1. Lineage (NCBI taxonomy): Eukaryota > Viridiplantae > Streptophyta > Pinopsida > Pinales > Pinaceae > Larix > Larix kaempferi. The sequence goes on along the minus strand of BSBM01000451.1, from coordinate 2,527,679 downwards.
ATGTAATGATGGTAGTACTATTTGTTTCAGGTCTAGCCAACACAACTTAGGCAACTCAGAGCCGAGCCACAAAGTAAACAAGGAAGCTCATCCAACAAAGAGGCTAGAGTGGGGAAGTCCTCCATATCACAGGTTAAGATGTAAGTTAGGATAAAACTAAAACTGGAAGGTAGCAGATGGATGGAGATAGTGAAAATGATGCCAAGACTAGCAAGCCATATAATGGTGGGAATTATCACCCTCCATTCTCCTAAGGAGGGTAAAACCAACGAGTATACACAAGAACTTCATAATTCTGAGCAAGAAAGACTGTATAGATATAAGTTAACAACCATGTCCATAATATATAAATAGACCACCAGGTCATGACCACTAAATGCTAAATCAAGCTACAAGAATGACCAATAAAGCAATAATAAACCAATACACAATCATATACCTTCCTGATCATATACCTGTACCAATCACCTGAATCATCAACTGTCAACTGGAAACTGCTGCTGCACATCTGGGCATTGCATACTACTCTGTATGGCAAAAATGGCTACATCGGTCAACAAATATGAGTTCCTGAGACTCAGTCATGGCATAAGGATATACTGGCTGCTCATAAAATGGGAGTGATCCTGATACAGATGCTCATCTCAAGCATCTCAATATAAAGAACTGGCTAAAAAAAGGACTAGAATCTGATCTGAAGAATATGGTAGCCCAGCTACTATATATGTGATAACAGGCATCATCTGAACGTCACGACTGGACTTCATACATCTGGGGCATCATCTGGACTCGTACATCTTGGCATCATCATGGTTGGACTCATACATCTTCTGATTGTCACAACTGGACTAGTACATTTGGGCATCATCTAAACGTCACAATTGGACTTCATACATCTGGGCATCATCTGGACTCGTACATCTTAGCATCATCATGGCTGGACTCGTATATCTTCTGATCGTCACAACTGGACTAGTACATCTCTTCATCATAAGAAAGGGTCAACATTGTCAATACAGGACAATATCCCATACAGGGATCAAATATACTCTATACAAGAGTCCTCTCCACACTGAAGAAAGTTCCTTACAGGAACAACAGTCCTAATTGGACTAGGCTCATCATGGTGAACTGGACTGAACTCCTTGTCGTTCTACGAGGACCGCCTATTCTAACTGGACTGAACTCATTTTCGGTCTACAAGGACCGCCTGTACTAACTGGACTAAGATCATTTTTTATCTACGAGGACGACCTGTCTTGAACATAGTTCATTATCGATCTACAAGGACGGCCTGTCCTACCAGAGCTACCTCATTATGGTCTACACAGGACCACCTGTCCCAATTTGAACTGAACTCATTATCGGTCTACGAGGACTGCCTGTCAGGGACTATGAGCACTCCCTCTCACTGAGGGAAGCATTTTCCAATACTCTAAGTCTTTCACGGAAGTACACAAACCTCATTCTGGAAAGAGGCTTGGTGAGAATGTCTACGACCTGTTCATCTGTCGGAACATACTGGAGCTGAACTGCTCCTCTCTGTACCATATCTCTGATATAGTGGTACTTGATCTCCACATTCTTCGATCTGTCATGAGATACAGGATTCACGGGTAGCTTCACACAGCTTTGATTGTCACAGTGAATCACAGTAGGCTCAAGTGTCTGCCCAAACAATCCTGCAAAAAGCTTCCAAAGCTATACTGCTTCTCGTGCCGCCACACTTGCTGCAATATACTCTGCTTCTGCAGTGCTCAATACTACTGAGAGCTACTTCCTGCTACCCCAGGAAATCACTGTAGACCCCAAACTGAAACAACACCCTGAGGTGCTCTTTCTGTCCATGACACTTTCTACCCAATTTGAATCTACATATCCATACAATCTCATGTCACTCCTAGAAGCATATCTCAGTCCATATTTTACAGTGCCATGTAAATATCTTAGCACATGCTTCGCAGCAACCCAATGTACCTGTCTTGGTTCACACATAAACTAATTGAGAGCACTCACTGCAAAGCAGATATCTGGTCTAGTGTTAACTAGATACATCAGTGAACCGATCAGCTGTTTGTACATGGTAGGATCTATCAATTCTGACTCGGAAGCTAAGTCACTCAACTTCTTAAGGTTTATCTCCATGGGTGTGTTCATGGACTTACAATCCATCATACCAAATCTTTTCAAGATATCAATAGTATATTTTCCTTGGCTCAGGAAAATCTCATCCTGTCTCGGCCACACCTCCAAACCTAAGAAGTAATGCATCGAACCAAGATCCTTCATCTCGAACTCAGAGGCTAGCATCTTCTTGCACCGTTCGGTAAGTTTCTCATCTCCTGTGAGAAATAAATCATCAACATACAGTACTAGTATCAATGGTCTTCCATCCTCAACCTTGTAGTGAAGGTTGGAGTCTACTTCACTCTTGGTGAATCCCAAGCTCATCAAGTATCCATCAATCCTGGCATATCATGCTCGTGGTGCCTGCTTGAGGCCATACAAGGCCTTCTTCAGTCTGCACACATTGGACTCCTTCCCATGAATCTCAAAACCCTCTGGTTGTTCGATGTAGACTTCTTCCTCAATTACCTCGTTGAGGAAAGTTGTTTTAACATCCATCTAATGTAGCTTCCATCCCATAGTTGAAGCTAGAGCTATGATTGATCTGATGGTCGTGTATCGTGCAACAGGAGCAAATGTCTCGTCATAGTCGACTCCCTCTTTCTGAGAAAATCCTCTAGCCACAAATCTCGCTTTGTGCTCCTCAATGCTCCCATCTGCCATGAAAGCCATCCCGCCATCTAATCTTGAGAGTCAATTATGGGCATCCTGCTCCCTCTCAAATACTGAGTATCAACGGGATCTTAATCTGGCTGACCATACATCCATCGCTTGCTCTTCAAAACAAGTCCCATCATCCTTCTCTTGTAGGCCATAGTCATATGGTCTTTTCCCTACAAGTCAGATTTTGTCAAATAGTCAGCAACATTGCATAATCACGAGAAATGACAATAGTTCACATAGTCATGTAAGCATCTTAGCCAATGCTTCAGTACAACATCCATTCATATCCCGAACATACTTGGTGACTATCTGGATGCCTTCCATCTCTACCAAAACATACTGTCAAGAGCGTGCACTGCTCCAGTATGTCAGCAAAGAGGTTTCATCCTAGACTAGTTCCATCTAGGGTTCATGGAATGTTGTACAGCACTACAAGCTGCTTACTCAACATATGCACAATATGAGCCTACAACTAGTCAATCTCAATCATATAAACATGCTATATCATAACATGCATAGCACACTCCCTGTTTCTAAGAATACCGATATGCATACAACTATTATGAACATTCAGATTGATATATAAGAGCAATAATGACAAATGATAATCAAAATACTTATCTCTTATTGTTTTGTGTGGCCTCCCTCTTGATCTCTACCTCCTTGCAGGGATCACTGGATTCCTTAGATCTTTATCTTCTTACTTGGAAGCTAACTGCAACCTAGATCTTCATACAACACTAATGATAATCTCGTTATCTAGAGATCATACAGTCATTGGTGTACTAGAAGAAGAACTCCTTCCGATGGTCATCATCTTTAGCATTCCTTGACCTCTTTGGCGGAGTTTCTTCATCTACATCAGTTGTGGAAGCATGTTATTTCCTCTTTTCTGATGTACATTGATTCTTGTAATCGCCGAACTTTCTGCACTTGTAGCATTGAACCTTCGACATGTCCTTCTTCTTCCTTTGATCAGGATTAGGACTTGATCTTCTGACTTTGTCTTTTTGTCCAAAGTTTCTCTTTCCTTTCTTCTTGGTATGTGTAATGAGGGCTTGATCTTCTTCATGAGGGTCTTGTATTTTGCCTCTAATCACTTGTCTAGATTCTTCTTGTGTACAATTTGCCCATAGCCTTTCAAAATTAGGTAGTTCTGATCTTCCTCATACGCTTCGGATGAAGGGGTCCCAAGATTGAGGGAGACCATTCCAAGTTATCATAACCAACTCTCTGTCTACAATAATTTCACCAATTGTTGCCAATTTATCTTTTTTGTCTGTGATCTTCATAAGGTATGAAGCTATGGTGTCTGATCTGCACATCTTGATGCTTGAGTTGTTGCCTTAGGGCAAGAGCCCTATTAATGTTTGTATTCTCAAACAATTTCTTCAATGAGTCAAGCATTGCCTTTGTTGTCTTCTTCTGAGAAATCTGAGGAATCAAATGATCCTTAACTGAATCTATTAGTATCCTCCTTGCCTTGGCATCATTCTACTTCCATTGAGTCTTCTCTGAATCTTCTGCTTCTTTTGACACTCCTTCTGAAGCAAAATTTAGTAGATCATTTTCCTCTAGAGCAATAAGCACTCTAGACTTCCATGAGTAGTAATTTGAAGCTCCATCAAGCCTATCTTCAACCTTGATGCTTGACATTTTGACTGGGTACTAGATCTACAGAAACCCCAGCAGGAGCTAGGTCAAAAATGAATTTTGGATTATGATAAAACACTTCCAGAGATGAATTCACCCTCCTAAGGCGAATTGAATGAACCAACGTTGAAAAAGTCGAACTCGGCAAAAAGTCGGCAAGGGCCCCGAAAACAATTTCTTGGCAACATCGACGAAAAAATTGAGAAAAGTCGGAAAAAGTTGGCAAACATTAAAAAATACAAAATACATTCATTTTTTTCAGAATTTTAAACATACAACGTAACAATAACATCAGATAAACACATTGGAACATAAATATGAAGAAATCACTAATATATAGATGTAGTGGATGCAAATAACTCGAAGTGGTTTGATTTCAATGACTCAGACTGTTAAAAAATACATAAAATTTTACAATTTTAATGAAAAAAATATATATTAAAGATTCCAAGCTATGATTCCAAACCATTAGAGACAAAATATTATCATAATGGCACCAAGCGCAATACATATCTAAATCAAAATTGAAAAAACATAATCATCAAAATCATTGTCTATGTCGAGATCATATTTATCAATAGCACCATGTTCCCCCACCTCTAGGCTCTAGACTTTGCCTCTGCCTCCAATCTCGAAGTTGATCCTCCAAGGACATCAATTAACACCCTACAATTTTGTTCAAACTTCTTAATCCAAGCGTTAAAATAAGGTAGAAAGAGCTTCCCATGCTTAATAAGTGATTTTGCTTGACTGAAGGGTACATTCTTTTATTAAGGTCATGACAGTGGAATTCAAACAACTTTAACAATCAGGCATCGACACCACCAACATCAAGGTACATAGAGAGTTTGATGTACTTCATTAAATTCCAATCCCTTAACCACATACATGATAGAATCCACTGGAAACGTTGGAATCCTGAAATCCCGAAAACCATTAAGTCTGTTGAATTCTAAATGGGATCTAAAATCCTACTTTTTGCATATGAAGTTTGATGAGGTTGGAACCACTCTCAAACATCCTAAAACAATTAATGGTAATGTTAAAAATTTAAGTAAAAGTGACATTCTCTTTATCTTTCATTTTCTTTAAGAATTTAACATTACCATTTAGTATTGTTACCATCAATGTTACATGTACAAAACTCATCAAATTTATAAAAAAAAAACCCGAGTTTTTAAAACTGTGAAAAAGCCTGGGCGATTTTTTCCATAAACTCGCGATTTTTTCGAAAAAAAGCGCCGATTTTTTGAAAAAGTCGGAAGTCGCCGATTTTTTAAAAAATCTCGATTTTTGCTAGCCGATTTTTCGGCAAGGGTTACACCTCGCGACTTTTACAAAATGTCGCGATTTTTCGGCGACTTTTACAAAATGTCGCGATTTTTCGGCGACTTTTTCAACGCTGGAATGAACCTTCTTTTCTTCCAAATCTGTGGTCAGAACACTGAGAACCAGCAAACCCTAATTCTGCAACAACTTCATAAATTAGGTCAAAATTGAAAATTGTTAGAATGGAATTCTGTTTGGACAGGAAAATTCGCCTCCCTAAGGCGAGCTCAATGAAGGTAAGATCGAACCAATTTGATGGTTGGAAGTTGGAGAAATTCCAAACCCTAGTTCTCAGCAATAGTCACTTTCAGCATAGCTTTGATACCATGTTAGTGTTTTGACTTATAGCAACATAATAAACATATAAGCGATAAAAGGATCGCTGAAAGAACAACTATGCACAGAAACAATAGACACAATAGTTTACCCTGGGAAAACCCAAACTTGGGAAAAACCCAGCAACCCTTTCTTACTCTGAGATTTAGTACAAAGAAGATAAAAAGTACAAAATGAGTCAATGTCCCAGAAATCAGCTCCACTAGTCTTTCTAGCACCCAGAAAATGCGAACGAACTTCCTTTAGCGAACTTGCTTGGTGAGAAAATGATGAAATGAGGGAAGTAGCATTCTATTTATACATTACTTTTCACAAAATTCCCTTAATGGACCGACTTGTCGTTTTAATATAAAAATTACATTTATTATTTGTTTTACACGTGTAGGTCGATTGGGCTAGTAAGGATGCCTCACATAGCTATAACAACAACAATTTACAAATCATAATGTGACCATTACTCTACAAACTTAACAATCTAACTCTCACATAGAGAAGGAAAAAACAATGAAGAGAAGACCCACATAAGTATTGTTATCACACCATAGTAGCTGGGCTACTATTCTTGCTGAGCAGATATCTGCACTTTCTAGAGCTTAGTTTTTACAAAGATCAGTTATGATGAGCAGAGCTATTTTGAGATCACTCACAGATCAAAGCAGTATATATCAGACATTGAGTAGACCTTGTGCCAAGGCTGAGCCTTGAGAGCTTAGATTTGATGACCGATGTGACCTTTTTTTTCATACAGTTTCAGTTCAGTGCCTAGAGTTCTGGATGTTATTATTGCAGCAGTGTTTTAGTTGGTTATGGATGATGATTATTGATATGATATGATGTGACCTATGGACTTGTGATTATTATCATGGATTATTATCTTGTTGTTTTAGTCATCTTCATAGCATTGACTTGGTATATGACTCATGATGTGGCAGTACTATCTAAATAAATAAAATGAAATATCTTGGTTGTTCTAAATAATAATTTGGATGTATTACTTGCACTCTAAGGTTTTCTGACAATACTCGTTGGTTTCATTACCCTCCTATGAGCATGGACATGGTTTTTCATGACATCTTTGTTTGCTAGCCTAGGCACCACATACACTTGACTCCCCCATCCATGACTCTCCTTGTTTTGGTCTTCACCTTGACTTGCCTTCTTGACTGCTTGATATGGAGGACTTCCCCATTTCTACCTTTGTGTTGGACCGCATCCACGTTTGTTTTGTGTTGTGGCTCTGAGTTGGTGACAGAACTTGCCTTTGGTGAGTTGGATTTTATGCCTAGATCATTCTAGTCGGTTGCCCCGATGTTTGGCTTAGCGCAGAATTCCCTCTAGTCATATGAGTTGTTGTTAGCTAAAACTGAAAGCACATGTACTACTTATATTGGAAACCTATTATGAAAGCCTGTGAACTTAAAATTCTAGAATGTGTTTCTCAACACACGTGAATAAAGGCTAAAGCAATGAACTGCTAAAATACCCCGCGAAGGGTATAGAAAGGTCCCAAAATCAATGGCTAAACAAATGTTATATCTAAATATTGCTGACCTCATAAATGTAAATATGCCCCGGATGCAAGCTGCGATTAGTTGTGCTTTTTAGCGCATGTGAAATCCCAGAGAGGTCATATAGGCCAAAAAGGCCATGGAAACTAAATGAATGATCCTAATGAACTTGGATCAACTTGATATAGACATGATGCCAAGGTTGAATAAGCACTCTCTAAACAACTTACCCATTTGTGAGTTACTGCCATTCCTTTTGTTTATCTTGTCCAACACAGTCTGTAGCTCCCCTCTTTCCCCATCCAAAGCGTCACTTAGTTGAGTTGAGCAAGTCATCCCTTTTGCCTAGCCTTCTTCTTAGCCTTCACCCTTTCCTAGCAGTTAGGCCATGTCCGTTGGATGAGTATATCTTTAAAGCTTTTGTGCAAGTAAAATATAAACAATGTTGAAATATATATGTATTAACTGCCACTGAATGATGTTTATACTTTAAGTTAAGCTGTGAATATGATTAAAGGACATATCTTAGTCTTTTGTTATAATCTAGTCTTTGGTTATGTTTTGACCTAGTCAAACATAGTTTGACCATGGTCATTCTTGGGATCAGTGATGAGATGGACCACCTGTACTTATTGATGTTGATCTATGGTCCCACATACACCTATTGATGATTCCATATGTTGGATATATGCTTCAAATGATGATGGATGCAGTTGGTCAGTTTTATTATTATCTCTAGATCATCATATTTTACACCATCCGGATATGGTGGACGCTACAAATGACCCCATAGGTTATCATATGGTGTATGAGTACTCATCTCTAGTGGATTTGGGTCTTCTGGATCTATTGAGACACTTATCTTTTAGTTCCGGGCACTTCTGGGCATGGTAGTTGCAGTTATCCACCTGTTGACCAGTTTGGGCATGTTGATATAGCCTGTCCAGCAGGAGCATTGGAGGCAAGTCGTTGCCTTGGGCGCTATAGAGGAAGGGGGTGGTCCAGCCACTTGTTTTTACAATTATACCCCCCTTCTGGACATGATGGCACCTTCAGTTTAACCACGCAGGAAACCTAGAGGCAGTTTTTGGCACTTTCAAGGTTTCCAGGAGGATTAAAAAATGGAAAAAAAAGGTCACTAAGGAATTTGATTTGGGCAATTGAGGCAAGGTTTTGGCACTTGGTCTGCTCTGAGGTCATCCATGGTGAACCCCCCTTCTTCTCGATCAGTTTGCACTAGTCAGTGGGGTCCACAGTGGCTACAAGAGGTCTTTTACTGCATGTCTCTCTCAGATTTTGGGGACAGAATTTAATCATTTGTGTTACTTGGACATGTCATAGTCTTATATTTTATGTTATTGTGCCATGGGGACATGCTAGTGAAGGAGATTAATGCCTCCTAACCCCACCATGTGCTTTAGGTGACTTGTCCATGCCATATGTTGTGGCTCCATGCTATCTAGCCACCCTTTAGGTGTGACGTCACCCTCCTTAGAGACATTTTATGTATGACGTCACCCTCCTTTTGAGTGATCCATGTGATATATTGTATTGGCTCATCTTAGCCGTTGATTATTACGTTGTATATTTTGATCTCAACCACTAGTTTTAAAAAGTGGTTTTGTGGTTTAGGGTTTTGGTCTTTATTATCCTTTAAAAGGAGGAGACCCCCCTATTGTAAAAACTATCTAGAGAAATTTTTGGCTCTTGGCTATCGGAATAAAAATATTTTCTTAGGCATCTTGGATCTTGGAGTTGAAATGCGTGTGGTGATTGTAAATGCTTCTTCCTCTGCACTGACAGACATTGGTGGCCATCTTGGATTTTATCTTCAACTAACATTTTTTGCAGGCAAACAAGACGTCTTGGGGCAATTCGCATTGGTGGGGAGGCCTACCCTGCTCGTTTCAACAAGTCGTTTTGGGTTACAAGGAGTTGTTTTGTCTTTGCACCAACAATTTCACGTTATTCATCTCTTTTGTTTGCATCTACTTTCATTATTGTCAATTGATTGATCTTTGTGTCCTTGATTGACAAGAATAGGGAGGCCGATTTGGTTGAAGGAAGCAAAACGACATCAAGAAAGGCTTCCTCAAGTTTGGCATTTGATCTTTGTGGGAAGTAATCCTCGTCACAAGCAATCTACATCTTCATTTTCCAGGTACGCTCAAGGAGGTATGATATTCTTCTATCTTAACCATCTATTCTCTTAGATCACAAAACCCCCATTAAAATCAAAACCCTCATTTTACATTTTTTCAGATCTACTTGGATCTAGCAAGCTTTTGGGGATAATTTTTAAGACCCACCTCTATAGCATCCACGGCAATTCGAATCTATAGTTTGGTGGTGATTGACCTCCATTTGATCCATTTCCCAAGGCACATTAGCCTCTCCAAGGCAATTCGCATTCCCTTGAAGAGGCTAGTTTGTTAGGTTCTAGTACATGGGTAGGTGAGATCCCACTTGATTTGGATAGATCACCCTTGATAACCTACCCCTAGTGCTTCACCTCTTTGATTTTTGCCTTGTGCGCCCCATTACTCATTTTGAGGGTTGAGCCCCACTTGGGTCATTGGGTGATGCATTTTAAATCTTAGATCTATGGAGATCTAGCATGCATTTGGACCTAATAATTAAAACCCAGCTTGATATTTGTCTTAACTACCCCGATCTACAATTTGGTGGAATTTGGACTCCATTTGCCCCCTCAATTTAAGGCACTAGTCTCCCTTGGGTAACTCATACTCCTTGGGTACATGATCTTTTGCTAGATCCCATATGTGGGTATTGCCTCTTTCATCTTAGATCCATAGATCTACATCATTGCATGCCCCTTAGTATCATTTCACTTCAAACTTGACCTTGTGGGCCCATTTGGACCATTTTCCACTTTTTAAGGAGTGGGCCCCACTTGGGTATTTTTCATGGTACTAGATCTATCTAGATCTATTGACTAAACTTCACAAGTGGCCCTTATCATCTATTGGTTGAACCATTTGTCACTTCCTAAGCCTCTTCAACCATACTTTAAACTCTTGGGTCCACTTAATCAACCTACATCTAGATCTAAGTTGCACGAAAAGGGGAAACGGGGACGAGTTTCCAAAACGGGGACGCATAGGAAACATGATGATCCGGATTTTATGAGCAGAACGAAATGAATACAGATTATTATCAGATGCTTAACACAAAATAACAAAGATACAGTAGAACTGGTTTTCTATTCAAATAGGGAATAAGCTAAAACTGTAAAATGCAGCAGAAAACAAGCTTGTTGGAATGGTGGCGGCTTATCTCTGAGAAAAGATGTGGCGGCTGCGCTCATTCGCAAGAAGATGGTTACAATGAGGCTCTCAAGGCCTTTTACGATCAATAGGAATGTCAAAAAAAACCTAGACATCCAAAAACCTAACCCTAGGAGATGAAGCGCCAAAAGTCATGTGGGCCCCGTTTGGGTAAGTTAGTACATCAACTTCCCGGGGTCGTAACTTTTGCATACAATCTCCATTTGGGGCGCACGATAGCTCATTGGAAAGATCTATCCGAGGACTACAGCTGAAAAGACGAATTTTATGGTCAAATTCGCTTGAAAAAGATACCCCAAAAAACGTCATTTAGGGCCTCAAAACGGCTCCAGAAGTTCAGGACCTGAAAAACTGCTAAAAATAGTAAATTACCAAAATTGCCAGAAGACTGTTTTGAGCCAATTGGAAGAGGTGGGATGCCACCGATATCCACCTGGATCAATCCTCCCTCCTTAGGAAGCAATGGTCTCCATTGCGTTGAGTTCCTCCATCAGATGAGGAAATTTCTGCTGAATTTGGCCCCGGGTGAGCCACTTGCCTTGGTGCAGGAGTTGCCCTGCTTTAACAACTCGATAAAGCTGGATCCTTTGATGTCGAGTGCCCTTGATCTGTGTGTCTACAATATGATCACTGGATGCCTGTTGCAGGCAGTCAGGGTTGAGCTCTGTTGGTGTCAACTGCTCTGCTATCTCTGAGGTGTCTAATAATGGTGGGATATATGGCCGAAGGAGAGCCACGTTGAAGACTAAATGCAGACCAAGGAAGGGGGGAATGTTGAGCTCAAAAGCATTGTCACCCACCCCCTTGGTGATGGTGTACGGCCCATAACGGAGTGGGCGAAGCTTCCGATGGGGCCCTGTAAGGCGTTCTTTCTGCAAATGCAACCAAACTTTGTCGCCCACTTGAAACTTATGTGGCACCCGATGTTGATCATGGCGTTGTTTTTACTTGGCATTAGACTTCTATAGAATATCCTGAACCTGTTGGCGAATATGCTGGATCCGTTCAATGAATCGGGTGGCTTTGTCAGCTTCTGGGGACGAGTCGGCCGAGGTGGTTGCCAGGGGAAGTGCAACATCCATGGGGCCCAATGGTTGGAATCCCAACCCCACCTGAAAGGGGCTGTGGCCAGTTGAGCTATGCAGGGCTCGGTTGTAGCTATGTTGGACATAGGGAAGACTCTCATCCCATGTGCGAGGGTGTGTTGAATTGTACATGCGTAGGATATGTACGACCATCCGGTTGACGACCTCGGTTTGGCCGTCTGTCTAGGGGTGGAAGGCAGTGGATTTGGTGAGCTTGGTATCCAGCAGTGACCAGAGGTTTGACCAGAATGAGCTGAGGAAACAACTGTCACGGTCTGAGATAATGGTATGTGGGATCCCAAAATGTACCCATACTCGTTCAAAGAAGAGCTTGGCAGTTGCTTCTGTTGTGATGTTCTTCTTGCAAGCGGCTAGAGTCGCCATCTTGGAAAAGCGATCAACAACCACAAAAACACAGTCGTTTCCCCTCTTGGTGGACGGGAGGCCCGACATGTAGTCCATTGAGATGGATTCCCACGGCCTGTCAGGAGTAGGCAGAGGGGTGTACAAGCCCTGTTTCTTAGTGGTCGGTTTGACAATAGCGCAAGCGGTGCAAGACTTGATATACTTGCCGACATCCTGGCGAAGTTTCGGCCAGTAGAAATGTTTCTGCAGCACTGCCACTCTCTTTCCAACGCCAAAGTGTCCTACCACCTGACTGTAGTGAGCTTCCCAAATCAGCTTCACGCGCTCGCTTGATGGAACGCAGAGATGGCCCAGACGGCACAACAACCCGTCCTGAAGATGGAAATTAGCGACCACTAAGTTGGTGCCCAACATTTTGTAGGTGGTGGAGAAGTCAGGGTTTGTCTCGTAGAGGTGGGGCCATCCGGAGGTCTTGTGGCCGCAAGAGTCTAGCACCGTGGTGAGTGCCGCGACTGGAGGTCGACTGAGGCAGACAGCAACTCGGTTGGTACTCCCTGTTTTATATTTGATGTTGAGGTGGAACTGCTGTAAGTATGTTGACCACTTCTGATGGCAGTCATTCTGCAACTTTCCTTGGGTCTGCATGAACTGCAGTGGCTTGTGATCAATGTGGATGACTGTCTCCTTCCCAAGAATGTAATGTCTCCACTGGTGGCAGGCTTGCACAATGGAGTACATTTCTTTGTCGTAAGTAGGGTACTTACGGACAGCATCTAATAGTGTCTCACTATGATATGCCACGGGGTGGCCGTGTTGAGTGAGAACAACGCCCACAGCATAATCTGAAGCATCTGTCTCGATCTCAAAGGGATGTTGCAAGTCCGATAATGAGAGTACCGACGATTGAGCACAAACGCTTCTTCAAGTCATCGAAGGCTTGTTGTTGGGACAGGCCCCACACAAATTTTGCCTTACCGCCACCCTTGGTTACTTGGCTGAGGGCCCATGCGATATGAGAGAATCCTAGCACGAACCGGCGATAGAAATTGGCGAGGCCCAAGAAGCTTCGAAGTTCAGTGAGTGTGGTTGGGGCGGGCCAGTCATGGATGACCTAGATCTTGGCTGGATCCACATGCACACCATGTCGATCAACGATGTAGTCTAAGTAATGGACCCTGTCCATGCTGAAGGAGCATTTTTCCAAGTTTGCATATAGTTTGTGCTGCTGCAGGGTGTGCAGAACCTGCTGAAAATTTTGCAAGTGTTCCACCCAAGTCTTGCTGTAGATGAGATTGATCTAGTGATATCAGTGGCATCCCACCTCTTCCAACTGGCTCAAAACAGTCTTCTGGCAATTTTGGTAATTTACTATTTTTAGCAGTTTTTCGGGTCCTGAACTTCCGGAGCCGTTTCGAAGTTCAGGACCCGAAAAACTGCTAAAAATAGTAAATTACCAAAATTGCCAGAAGACTGTTTTGAGCCAGTTGGAATAGGTGGGACGCCACCGATATCCACCTGGATCACGTCACCCCCACAAAATTTAGGAAACGAAGACGCGTAGGAAACGTGACCCCCAAAAATTTAGGAAACAGGGAAACGGGATATATATATATTATATATATAATTATTTACATATTAAATTCAACAAAATTAGAAATCATTATCGTAGTCATACATGTAACATTGTAACATCACATTTACTATTTTACTCTTAATTTCATAAGTGATTCCATAACGCAAGGTATTAATATCCAAAAAACAACACATTTTACCCATAAACGATTCCATAATGCAAGTGGAAATAACCAAAAAAACAGCCTTCATAAATGAGGTTAAGCCACTAATACATATATATCCAAAATCAGCCTTTATCTACGAGGCTACAAGTACAATGCTACATCAACATGAACAATGAACATATAAAGAAAACATGAGCTGAAGCTCAAAGACTAATAGTCATCATACTCGGGCTCCGGCTCATCTTCATACTCCTCAAAAATAAAACAAGAAGCACGTCCAATAGTGGATTGTTGAGTGGAAGAAGAAAGGCCAACTCCACTTCTAGGTTCCTCAATATTCAGGGCACCAAGAGAGATGTCCAAGTCAGATGATTCTGGATCCACATCCCATTCTTTAGAAGACCCGCTTCTATGTTGGTAGTACGGCTGCCGTTACACCAAAACCTGCAGGTGATTGGTAAACTCACCACCGCCAGATTTCAAGGATCCACGAGAGGTGATTAGTCCCTTGTCACGATACACCGAGGAGCGTTGACTACTTGCAATTTCGTGCAACAATCTCCCCCTCAGCGCGAGCCGAGTGTGTATCGAACTCGTGACCTCTAGCTCTGATACCAATTGTTGGTAGCACGGCTGCCGTTACACCAAAACCTACAGGTGATTGGTAAACTCACCACCGCCAGATTTCAAGGATCCACGAGAGGCGATTAGTCCCTTGTCACGATACACCGGGGAGCGCTGACTACTTGCAATTTCGTGCAACATTCTATATTCCGGACCCCTACAAGAAGCAAGGCGAAGATTGGAGTGCACATAAACAAGATCCTCGGCCTTTTGTGAACCCAACCTGTTGCGCTTCACAGAATGAATAAAACCATAGGTGCTCCAATTCCTTTATGCCGATGAAGAGCTTGCCACTTGTGAAAGAATACGAATGGCAAGTGTTTGCAAATGCAAACCATTTGCTCCATGACAAATCCACCACCTAACTGGACTCATGTTGCTTCTCTCATCCAAAGATGATATATCTGAATAATCATCCAATCCTGCAGCAAAACTAGCAAATTCTTCCTTCACCTCCCTGTGTAGATGAGCTGGAAACATTCTCATAAGGGCCTTTTTTCACTCCATTAGCCACCTCTCTATCCTGATGGGGTGCCCTCCTCTTCCATTGCTTTGAGCAATGAGTTGTTCATCATAAAATCTTGGGTTCAAGGCATGTGCTAAAGTGTGCAATGGAGTGTTGAAACTATTCCACCTGTCAACCATGATTTTATGTACCAAATCAACAAAACCACCATCTCATATAAAAGCTGAGGAGACTCCTGCAAAATGATTTCCATAGTATCCATGCCATTATATACCTCTCCCAAGAAAGGTCGGTTTGTGTCAGCGCTTCGAAGAAGCTCAAATGCAGGGGTTGTGAACTTGAGCAAGAAATCTATCTTGCTCCACCACTCCTCATCAAGGCACAATCTGCGCACAACAATTCCCCGCTCTGAATCTACTTGTCTCCACTCGGCCCAAAGTTGACTGACTACCATAGAAACTAATGGTTGCTTAACCTCAACAAGGCGACGCAACATGATGAAGTTGGAAGCATATCTTGTGTCAGCAACTTTCAACAACTCCAATCTGGAGTACTCTCGAAATATGGCTGGAGATTGGTGGTGGTTGGTGATGAATTTAACTATCTCCCTTGCTTGCCCTGTGAGTTCCTTGATCCATGGAACTTTGTTGTCGATCTCTTCTAAGATCAGGTTTAGATTATGGACAATGCAAGGTGTCCAAAAAATGTGCTCAAACCTGCTCTCAACAATTAAACCTACAGCTTTGCAAACTGGTGCATTATCCGAGATAACTTGCACCACCTTATTAGGCCCTATTTGCTCAATAGCTTTGATTAAAACATTAGCAATGAATTGAGCATCTTTCACCTCCCCTGAATAGTCTTCAGCCCTTAGAAACATTGCTCCTTTTGGTGAAGTGGCAATGATGTTTATCAATGGCCTATGCCTGGTATCTGTCCATCCATCTGAGACTACGGTAACCCCAAAGCTGCCCCATGAAGCACGAATCGGTGTTAAGATATCCTCCACAAGCTCCTTCTCCTTTTTTAGGAGATCTGTTAGGACTTTTTCATAGGTTGGCCGCTTATACCCTACAGGAGTTGTGTTAATTGCTCGCACAAGATCATGCCAGTAAGGAGACCGAACCACAATGAAAGGTATCCCACAAGCATAGATGGCCCTAGCCACCCTTGTGTTGGCTTCTTCTCTCCCTTGAACATTCACCAATTTGGCTATTCTACTCTCTTGAATTGAAGGAGTCCCTTTGGTATTTTTTTATGGTTGTACTTGTTGTTGAGTTGCTTTCCTCTTTCTTGCTTCAAGGACAATCCTTGGCTCGGTGTTTGGAGGTTGAATGGAAGCATTTGCAAGCTGGTCATGTCTTCTTTTAAGCCTGTCAGCCTCATCTTGCTCAACTTCATACTTCCTCCTCTCAATTGGGTCACTTGTTTTTGGGCAACCTTCAACACCCTTTCCTGTTTCATGCAAGAAATGTGACCTAAATTTTGGGTAGGAGCCCTTATACTGAGATTTGCAGAGAGTACATCGCCACTCCCATGAGCCACCACCTCCACATCTTGAAATCTTTTGAACATGAGCCCAAAGAGGATAGTATTCATCCCTCTTGTTGAGCTTAGGGGTTGAACCAATATCTTGGTTGGAAGCCATTACTGCTACAAAAAAGTTTTTAAAAAAATCAGCCATGAAAAAATAGATCTGTGAGGCACATTCCATGAAAAAAAAAATAGCAACCAAGTTAAATACAGCATGCTTCTCACCACAAACTGTTTCTTGTAGGTGAAGCTGCTCCAAAACACTGAAATCTTGACCAAAGCAGAGTTGTTGCTGCTCCAAAAAAACAAGAAACACTGTTGTCTCTGCTCCAATCTGGAAATACTGCTGTCACTGCTGCTATGCTCGTCAAATCTAGAAAATACTGTTGTCGCTGCTCCAATATGCAAGTGCATACAAACTCCAATCGCTCACACTCACACTCACGCTCACGCTCACACTAGCCACACTCAGGCTCACCCTAGCCACACTCATGCTCACACTAGCTCACACTCACACTTGCTCCAAATCGCTCACACTCACACTCACACTCACGCTGAGGCCGCAGGCAGCTGAGATAATCGTTGTGCATATGTTCTTGTGAGCAAAGAGAGAGGCAAGTTAATTTATAAGGCTTGGACGGATAGTAGCAACTTCTGGAATTCACTAAACCCCTAGTTGGATCTTAAAAAATCATTAAAAATTTAAAAATTTCGCTTGACCAAGCGTTGACGGGCTGACTTGGCCGGAAACGTGGCAAAATTTCAAAATTCGATTTTTAAACGGGTTTCCGATTTTTTGAAACAAGTTTCCTACCCATTTCGTACATGTTTCCTCTTTTCTGTACACGTTTCCTCATTTTTGTATGGAAACGGACAAGGGACGTGGGGGGGAGCCCGTTTCCTGCAACTTAGATCTAGATCCAATCTTGATCTCCTACTTTTTCATCATCACATTTCCCTAGGAGGTTTAGATTGCATTCGCTAGCCTTCATTGGCTAAGTTAGGGTCTCCCCCTTGGTCTTGCTTAGGCTTGATCTAAAGTGAAGAGTGCCTCGGTTATCGTGACACCCATCTTGCATTGGGAACTGTGGCATCTCTTGGGTCACCTCTTTAGTTGTCCATCAGCTCTACCATCCCAAATGGGATACCTTTAGGGACAATTACAAGTTGTGTGATAACAAGTATAAAAAGAGGCTATCTCCATTGCTTCCCCCTTATACATGAAATTGGTTACTTTTAAGTTCATTTTGGACATTAAATCTCGTTATATTTGTTTTATCCAAATTAACTTCAAGAACATGATGCTTCTGTAGGTTCACCTTTGTCTGGGTGAATAAGATAATATCATTCGCAAAAAATCATAATGGCAATAACAATGCCAAAAAGAATACATGAAATAACTATCATTATGCAAAAAATATAATGGATAAGACACTAGTCTCCAGTCCATCCATCCTTCTTCCTTAAAATACATTACCATATTGTTTTGCTAGAGTTATCTCCTCATTTCACCTTGGACTTAATTGTAGGCTCTAGTAAACCTAATCTAGGGAAGCCTCCCTTGAGTCGGAGAAGAGCCAACCTCAAGAGTAGAAGAGGGTTTGGTGTGGTGACATTGGCCTCCCTCTTAGTTTCATCAAAACCATAATTTGAGCTTTGGGACTTTATCTTCAAGCGTGGCCTCCAAGCTCTACATTGTTATCTACTCAATCTGTTTAACCATGTAGTTCTTAAAGGCTTGTCAAAACCTTGGTCACACCATATTATTCACCCAATCCACAAATCGAGCCCTAGCACAGATCCCAACAACTACAAGATGATCATGGTTGGACACACTTTCTCCAAACTTTATGCTACAGTCCTACATATGCAGCTTTCTGAGGAGCTTGAGAGGAGACATCTTAGGGCTCGAGGACAATCTGAATTCAGAATGACGTACCAGACCATTGATCACATCCTTATGCTTTGGGCCATCATCAAGGAGGTTGTTGTCACATAGATAGTAGCTAGAGCTACCATGATGCAGCAAACCCTATTTTTCTTCCAATCAGTGTCATTCCCGCATGTGTTGAGAGCATATTTCATCCAATGATCATCGGTGGTTAAGTATTTTCAAAGCCTATTCAGCAATAGCAGTATCCCACTTAGCCTTGTGTTACGTGGTACTAGTACCAACGCACCTTCAAATATGTGCCAAGGGAGAGAGGGTCATTTTTTTTCAGAACCATGACAGGTGTTATCTAGCATTATCTGAGTGGTGGTCATGGCCCGACCCTTTGGTCCTTCTCTTAAGAATACTATCGCTTAATGGCATTGTTAACTGCCTCATTATAGGGCTTGTAGCCCTGAGGTTGGTGTCTGGGGCTCCTAGGGGTGGGTCACTGGGTCACATGATCCCCCACTTGTTTCCTTACTCCGGTGACATTTCTTCCAGCTGTGAGGCTCTTTTCTCTCTTCCAAGTCACCTCAGGGGACCCTCCTGGTTCCTCTGCAGCCTAGCGCCCTCTCTCCTTGGGCCTATTCCAGTGATGACCTCATCATCTCACCCAGGCTGTAGTGCTTGATTTGGGGGGGGGGTGTTGTTGCCAGCTAAGTTGTACTTAGATGGACTATCAAGCGAGCGGGCAAAGTTGAACATTTCAATGTTCTTTTTTCGATGATTTGATATCCAGCTGGCCTTTTAAAGGGCCCCCGTTTTAACTTTTTTCCACATGTCCATGGCCCTGTGGGATTTGTAATAAAACGTACTAGCATGGTGTTTTCTAAAAGACTTGGTTCCCTAGGAATTTTTGGCTAAGTCAGGTATTCCAAGGAGTTTTTTCACCTAATTATTATGTCTTGCATTAGTGCATAACATAATTTTTGGGTTTTTCCTCCTGCTCCTCCAAAGCTGGAATGCCTGGGGAGGCTGACGAGCCTTAGGGGGTTGTTAAAGTCTATGGGTCAATGTATATGAACATGCTAGGCGTTATTTTTGAGTCATATGGACATGTGCTAAGTCCCCCTAGGTTGTTTTTTAATTTTCGGCGAAGTTTATTTTTTCCGTAAATTGAGCCATTTTTTTTAATGGTTCAATTAAAAAAAAATTGTAATTGGCCTTGAAGTGGCGTCTGGAGGTCTTTTCTGCCTTAGGGGTGCTTGTTTTCTAACTCAGAGCACCCCCTTAACCCCTAAACCCACTTTTCCTAATGTTTGGGTGCTTAAATTTTTACCTATGGCCAAAAAACCCAAAAAAGTCATGAAAAAAATAAAAAAAAGTGAAAAAATGACTCATAAAAATATTAAATTTTGGGAGTGATTTATGGACTGATTTTTTCAGCTATGTTTTAGGAGTTGGAAGAGCTAATTTTGGAAAGATTCCGGGCAGCTATATTAGTGGGATTACTTCCCCATTTGAGGGGGGGCATATTTCCCAAAATTGGGCCCCTTCAATCATGGAATTTGCAGCTATGTTTATGGGCTGTCACATGGCTGATTTCTAGCTGATTTTGGCAGCCCATTACATGGGAGTGGGCAGCCCCATTTGCTCCACGAGTTATGCCACTCATTCCACCCATTTCTCTCCATCTTTGGCTATTTAAGCATGGCTGCCTACTCCATTTTTTAGAGTTGGAGTTTGGGAGTTAGAGCTAGCACTTGTAATTCAATTTTGTACTTGTCATTTTGCTTAATGAATAAAGAGACTTTGGAGGTCAAGCTTGGTGTAGTGCTTTTGATGAGTGGGTGAATGTCATGATTTTCATTGAGGTAACATGTATTTGAGCTACTTGTTTTCTTTTGCATCTAAATCTAGCTTTGGAAAGGATCAGTATTGATTTATAAGGAGGATTAGATAATTTGTTTATTATTTAGTCTTTTATCTATGCAAGTGTAGAGATCTGATTTAAATGTGTCATTTGTTTATGAGCATTTCCTTTTGATTTCTCATATGTATATTTCTAGATTTGATCATTTGGTTTCAAGTTGATGTGATTTGCAGGTTATTTCAAGTGGATGAGTGGAGGATCTTGTTTGTTTCCTGTACTTTTCTAACATCATTTTGCAGACGTAGCCCCTCAGTTCTCCACCAAGAAGGCTCCAAGGCTTCTTCAAGGAAAAAATTGATAAATTGATAAAAACTCTCCATATCTCCTTCTCTTCTACTTCATACTTTCACCTTGGTTATTGGTTACTTTTTGAAAGAGTAATAGTGGTTTGCAATCTGAACTTTACATTCTGATTTATTACTCTAAATGTCTGATTTATTCCATTTACAAAGTGTTCATCTTTAATAGATTAGATCTTTTCATTTATCTAGCATTTTATTTTTCTCAACTTGTAAAAAAGTCAAATCTTTAAAAGTTTTGAGTAGTGTTAGATCTGATTTGAAAGTTCATTTGGCTGATTTAAAGAGCTGATAATTTGCAGCCCTTAAAAGCTTGCAAAGATCCCAAGTAACAAGGCCCAAATGCTTGTTTTACTTGGTTAAATTCCGTCATTTTAACTAGTTTTTACACTTAGTATTTTCTGGGGTTTTTAGGAGGTGTTCCAAAGACACTTTTAAAGTGTTTTTGGGCATCTTTACTGATCTATTGCTTGCTGGTTTGCAGCATTTAAAGAGCAGGTAGAGAGAATTGCTGGCCAATTTTCGAGGATCCAGGCCATCCGGAGCATCTAGTTCGAAAATTTCCTGAACCGGTCACTTTTCTCTTCTATTTTGTAAGCCACTAAGTCGATTTAAGACTGGGGCATTTCTATCATATTGTAACTAAAGCATCAAACGAGACCAAGTGGGCTAACCAAGCGCCCACACCCCATCCCCCCAGGGGGGGAAACTGTGTCGACTCAAATTTCGTGGTTTGCAATTTTTTAGTTTAGATTTCTTTTTCTGCAATCAATAAAATCAAACTAGGATTAAAATCAACCTTGTTGGTCCGTTCCACTGGCGGGCCACAAGTTCACTCAAAATGTAGTTTTATCATTTTTTTTTTTACAAACTCAAACGCCCCCCTTGCTTTCCCGAAGTAGGGTTTCTGTGCAAGGGCTTGCCCGAGTACGTGCCTGAAAAGAGACTCTTGGGGTTTAAAAAAAAAAGATAAAATTTTGGTTCATAAAATTTTTCTAAAAAATACCAAGATCTTCACCTGTATGCTCTGTGGCCGACTTGCAGCTCAGTCTGATCCAGTTGGTACACATCAGAAAGGGGGAGATGACTAGTAATAAGATTTAACACCGCCCCGAATAAAAAAACCTTTATGTGAAAATCCGGCACATCACGAACATTTTGTTGTCGTGGGGAAATTTCTCAGAAGGCTTGGGACAAAACTGAGTAGTGACCTCTTGGAAACCGTTAGGCTTGCCCTCGTTGGTACAGCATCTGAACACCTCCTTGAGACTCCGATTCAGCCCAAGCTTGAGAGGGAAGCCACACATCAAAATTCCGGACATGTTCCCCCGTACCTTGCGTATATTGGGAACCCACCTGCCATAATAAAAAGATCACTTCCACATTAATCTTAAAATACACCAAGAACACTGGCACAACATTTACTTTTCTTCTCATGCATCTATTTCGACTCCATTATAAGGCACTGGTCTATATTATTATTTCATGTTATTGACAAATGTTGCGAATGAATGATGATAATAGTGAATGGCAGCAAATGATGTATTGATGAATGATTGTTTTGCTTTAGATAAGTATATGTTGCTTTTATCTTGGTTATCAAAAAATATTTTTTCTAACTCCTAGATTATATACCTTAGTTTTTATTTTTTAGGGTCCACCCCCTTTGGCTTCGCTAGGAAAGCCTAGACGGAGGAGTCGAGTCCCAAGTGACAGCACTTGACTCTGACTTGCCCCCAAGGCCACACCAGCAGCTTGAAGACTTCTGCTACGTTTTCCCCAGGTGTGGAACCAGGCGGCAACAGGTGTTAAGGGATTATCAGCATCGTTGGGGTTAGATGGGGCATGACGGCCCCCCACCCTGTTTACTCCAGCCTTCAGTTCAGAGTAATTTGATCATTTTTAGCTATTTTAGTCATTTTTGGGTAAACTATGGGGAAAATGCCCCAAATTACCCAGAGACATGATTATTTTATGTTATAATTTTAAGTTGACCTGTTATATTTTCAAATTGACATTTTAAAGGCATGTCGGCCTGGTTATATTTTAAAAGTGAGTGTGAGAACATATAAATAACATCTCCTCACTTTATTTTCACAACACAACTTATGGGGCAAAATTCATAATGTTACTCTTTTATCCAAGGTAGCCTTATGAAGTGATGTGCAACTCTTGGAGGGATCTTATTTTTGCTATTGTGGATGAAAGTTAGCCTTCTTTGGCTTTGCCAATGCTTGGTGGATGCTAGAATGGTTGGAAGAACTCATGCTCAAGTAAGTCTAGTCAATTTTTAGCCTTGCTTGATGAATGGTAAGTAAATTTTTACTTCTTGAATGATTGAATGGTGGCCCTAGGGCTGGATTTTTTCTGAATAGGGCTTTTATCTGCCTTTCTATTCTCTTAGCATAGTGAGAACGCTCCCTAGATGAGGTTTTTACGAAGTTTAGCCTTGGATCTCCAACTTTTGCCCTAGATTAGGGTCTTGAAACGAACCCTAAAGGTTGTTTCAAAAAGCCCTAATTTAGTAGACAAGAAGAAAAGACCTCCAAAAGGAAGGTTGGTCACCTTCCTCTAAGGCTAGGGTTTAAGGGTAATATCCACAAAATTCCTAAGTTGTCATTTTTTATCAAATTTGTCTTGCATTTTCATGGTAGAATTAGAGTTAGAATTACGTCTGCAATTTTATGTTTAAAACCCTAAACTACCATTACCTTTCTTCCCTAAACCCTAAACCTACCATTTTCCCTCACCTAGCAGCCCTAGGGCTTCCTTTGGCCACCTCTCAATCCTTCTTCCTTCTCCATTTCCTTCTCCTTCATTCCCTCTCCCTTCCTTCTTCCTTACTTTCTCCTCCCTTTCTCCCTACAAAACCCTCGACCTTGCCCTTTTGAGGCTCGGTCCTCTCCCCTAAGCTTCCTCTTGGCCTTGGTACCATATTTTAGGGACTGTTCAAGGCTGTCTCAGCCATTAACACCCCTATTCCATTACTGCAAACAAGTCTGCAAAATTGCAAACTGTCAACACACTTGACAGTCCTTCCTTCTTGCCATCCTCCACCTACCAAGTCAACACACAAACCATAAAAGGGGTTAATAATTGATTATACTTTTCACTGTTTGAGTGGTTGTCCTGTTTGGTGAAGTTATGAGGTCTGAAAATATAGTACATACAGTCTGAAACATATTCATCTTTGGCTGTCATAAATGACAAAGAATTGAAGTGATCTAATGCATGGTGAAGTTGGTTGAATGCAAAGATATATCTTTTCCATATTAACTATTGTTCACAAGTGTTTGGGACTGTCATACTGTTAGCACTATCATCATATCATACTGTCATACTATTGCTGATATAATTACATCAATCCTCTTATTTGTTGTTGGAGGTCATTGGTTGATCATATAATGTTGTTACTTGCACTCATGTTAAATGGTCTATGACTACATGTTTAATGTTGATGAATGATCTTGTTATCACACAACTTGTAGTTGTTCCTAAAAGTATCCCATCTGGGATGGTAGAGGTATTGGACAACTAAAGAGGTGACCCAAGAAATGCCACGATTCCCAATGCAAGCTGGAAGTCACATCAACCGAGGCACTCTTCACTTTAGATCAAGACTAATCAAGATCAAGGGGGAGACCCTAGCCAATCAAATGAAGATTAGGTAACCCAAAGGTTCCTAGGGAAATGTGTAAGTTGAGTTACGGAAACCAATGAGTGAGTTAGATTAAGTGGACCCAAGAGTTTAAGTGTGGTTGAAGTGGCATAAGAGGTGACAAGTGTTTCAACCAATGAATGACTAAGGCCACTTATGGAGCTCAAATGGATAGATCTAGTACCATGAAAATACACAAGTGGGGCCCACTCCTTAAAAAGTGGAAAATGGTCCAAATGGGGCCCACAAGGTCAAGTTAGGGGTGAGATGGCAATAAGGGGTTTGCAATGAGGTAGATCTATGAATCTAAGATGAATGGGGCAACACCCACATATGGGATCTAGCCAAAAGAACACTAACCCAAGGAGTGCGATTTACACAAGGGAGACTAGTGCCTTAAGTTGAGGGGGCAAATGGAGTCCAAATTCCACCAAATCGTAGGTCGAGGTAGTTAAGACCAATATCAAAGTGGGTTTTAAATGGCATGCCCCAATATGAGCTAGATCTCCATAGATCTAAGGTTGAAAATACATCACCCAATGACCCAAGTGGAGCTCAACCCTCAAAATGAGGAACGGGGCCCACAAGGCAAAAATCAAAGAGGTGAAGCACTAAGGGTAGGTTATCAAGGTGGATCTATCCAAATCAAGTGGGATCTCACCTACCCATGTCAAGGAACTAGCCCAACTAGCCTCCCTCAAGGAATGCGATTTGCCTCAAGGAGGGTTAGGAGCATTGGGAAGTGGGTCAAATGGAGGCCAATCACCACCAAACTATAGATCCGAATTGGCGTGGATGCTATAGAGGTGGGTTTTTAATATTATTCCCAAAGCCAAGCTAGATCCAAGTAGATCTAGAAAAAAGTTAAAAATGAAGGTTTTGATTTTAATGGTTTATGTGTGACCAATAGGATGGAGAACAAGCAAGATCAATATGTACCTTGTAGATCTTACCTCAAAACCTTGCGGCCTCTTAGCATATGGATGATTCTTGCCCTAGTTACAATTCCAAGCTTGATCCAAGTGTCTTCAACCCAAATCGTCCAAGCCCTAGAAGGAAAGATGCCCCATGCAACCTATAAATCAAACTACAAAATGTTAGATTTGATCCACAAATCAATGAGATCTAAGCATGTCATGTCAAAGAAGCAATCAATGGACAAAGTGCAATTGAAAAGCTCCCCCAAGATGAAGACGTCTTGCCCATGGGGGATGTGAGCAACCCCTACAATCTTCCCATCAAACAATTCGTACTCTAGCTCCAAAGCAATTCGGCCTCCCTCTGTAGAAGTCAATTTTCCCTGTAAAGCAAAGAATTTCTAAAAGCAAGAGATGCAAAATCATATACAAGAGTAACCCAATCAAAGCCAAGAAGTAGATCTCCAAAATATTATTTTCATTCCAAGTTTTCCAGAGCCCAAAGGTGCTTTTACAATAGGGGGGTCTCCTCCTTATATAGGATAATAAAGACCAAAACCCTAAACCTCAAAACCACTTTTTGAAATGAGTGGTTGAGATTAAAAGATACGACATAAAAATCAATGGCTAAGATGAGCCTAACAATATATCACATGGATCACTCAAAGGAGGGTGACATCATAGCTAGAAAAGACTCATAGAGGGTGATGTCATACAAAGGGGTGGCTAAAAATACATGTGCCACATCATCAAGACCAAGACAAGTCACCACAAGCTCATGGTGGGGCTAGGAGGTATTAATTCCCTTCACCAGCTCGTCCCCATGGTACAATAATATAAAACATAAGTCTATGACATGTCAAAATGACACAAATGATCAAATCCTATCCCCAAAATCTGAGAGAGACAAGTAATAAAAGCCCTCATGTAGCCATTGTGGACCCCACTGACTGAAGTTGACTGATCAGGGAGATGGGGGGTTCACCATGGATGACCTCAGAGCAGACCAAGTGCCGAAACCTTGCCTCAATTGCCCAAATCAAATTCCTTAGTGACCTTTTTATTCCATTTTTAATCCTCCTGAAAACCAAGTTGTCCGGAAGGGGGGTATAATGGTAAAAACAAGTGGTTGGACCACCCCCTTCCTCAACAGCATCATCATCTGGATCTCTAGATCTACAGCAGCATCATCTGGATCTCTCGATCAACAGAATCATCATCTGGATCTCCCGACCAACAGTATCATCATCTGGATCTCCAACAACATCATCATCTAGATCTCCAACAGCATCATCATCTGGACCTCCCGACTAACAGTATCATCATCTGGATCTCCTGATCAACTCCCGACTAACAGTATCATCATCTGGATCTCCCGATCAACAGCATCATCATCTGAATCTCTCGATTAACAGTATCATCATCTGGATCTCCCGATCAACAGCATCATCAT
This sequence comes from Larix kaempferi, assembly GCA_027924585.1. Taxonomy (NCBI): domain Eukaryota; kingdom Viridiplantae; phylum Streptophyta; class Pinopsida; order Pinales; family Pinaceae; genus Larix; species Larix kaempferi. The sequence goes on along the minus strand of BSBM01000451.1, from coordinate 2,500,809 downwards.
CTAGATCTCTTGATCAACAGCATCATATCCCCTCTCACTTTAGGACAAAAGTCCAAGGATGATACAATCCTAATCCACTTACGGGATGATCAATCCCTCTCACTTTAGGACATAAGTCCAAGGATGATACAATCCTGATCCACTTATGGGATGATACAATCCTGATCCACTTACGACATGATCAATCCCTCTCACTTTAGGACATAAGTCCAAGGATGATACAATCCCCAACCACAGTGCCAGTCCTTTTTCATATTGGATGTGACCTAGGTCAAACCTAGGGTTTACCACCACAGAGTCAGTGCTATTTCATACTGGATGTGACCTAGAATAAATCATAGGATTTACCACCACAGAGCTAGTCCTAGTTCATACTGAATGTGACCTAGATCAAATCTAGGATTTACCAACACAACATCATCGTCATCACATTCTCGGAGACAAGAGTCTAAGGATCCTTTTAGGACATGTGTCCATGGATGATACAATCCTACTGCAACATCATCATCTCATTCTCGGAGACAAAAGTCTACGGATCTCTTTTAGGACATGTGTCCAGGAATGATACAATCCCACTCGTCAACTTAGACAAAGTCTAAGGGCCACTCATCGACCTCATCATCGGTACAGGTATCCTCATCATCGACCTCATCGTCGGTACAGGCATCCTCATCATCAGCCTCATCGTCGGTACAGGCATCCTCATCATCAATACAGGTATCCTCATCATCGATACAAGTATCCTCATCGACCATGTTGGATTTTGTGCAACTTCGGAAGATATTATTCATTGTATTTTATTGTACGTTTATTGTACTTGATTGTACACCCCAAGGGAGATGAACTGGATGTAATCACTTATGTAACCACATGAAAGACTCAATGTAAACCTTGGGGTGCAAAGAAGATAAAGAAAAATATTAAAAATAAATTATTAATTGCCCCCAGGTGAAGTCGGCCCAGTTAGGGGTTTTCTGGTTTTGCACTTGTATAAATAAGAGGCTAGTGCACCTCATTATCCTCATTCTCACACTTGACAATTGCGCATCACTTGGGAGAGGGCAGAATTCGCACAAGCTAGTGGAGGAAGCAAATTTGAGGTTTCTACTTGTGGAAGACATTTTCACATTTTCTCTTTTATCATTTGTACTCTGATCTCGGGATTATCATCTCTATACAAAGGTTGTTGGGTTTTCTCCCATTTGGGTTTTCCCAGGATAAACTCTATTGTTATGTTTTGTACTTTGTCTTTCTTTTAGTGATCTTGGTTATGCATTATGTTTTATGCTATGAATGTATGAAATCTAACATGGTATCAGAGCAGTTCTAGAAGGAGCCATTACCGGAACATTGTCGGAACCCTGCCGGAATTAGGGTTTCATCTTGTGAAGTCTTCACCCATCATTTTTTGAGAAAAAGAGCTATCGAAATTTCGTTTTTGTCAAGGCGCATCTTTTGGTGAAGACGGAATTCAATTCCGAGAAGTTTCAATTTTTTACCTAACTCTGTGGCTACAGCAGAATTAGGGTTTCAATTTTATCTCACTTTTCTCCACAGATTTGGACCAGCCCGCCCTCAATTCAACTCTCCTTGGCAAGGCGCATTTATCTGTGGTTTCTGTTTTTCAAATTATCAACTTTCATTTTTGACCTAGCCCCTGCTAGGGTTTTTGAACCAGATATACAATCAAGATGATTGGTATGAAGGTTGACGATCGTTTGGAAGGAGCTTCCAACTTATCTCTTAGAAGTCTAGGGTTCTTCTGCTTCTAGAAGAAAATAACCTCTTACCATATGTAAATGAGAAGGTTCCTCTACCAGAAGCCGAAGAGGATAAATCCCGATGGAGGAAGAATGATGCTAAAGCAAGAAGGATACTTGTGGATTCAGTGAGAAATCACTTGGTCCCACAAATCTCAGGAAAGAAGAATGTTAGGAAAATGTTCAAGACCATTATGAAGTTGTTTGAACACTCTAGCCTCAATGTATCAATGACTTTGAGAAACCACCTCTCAAATATGAAGATAGCCAAGTCAGAATCCATTGCCTCATACTTCATGAGGATCATAGAACTCCGAGACAAGCTTAGCATCAGTGGAGATCCTATTAATGATCAGGAGCTTGTCCTTCACACTCTAAATGGTCTTCCACCATCATGGGAGTCCTTTATCCAAAGCATAAGTGGTAGATCCAAACTACCAAAGTTTGACAAGTTTTGGGCAGATTGCTCCCAAGAAGAGACAAGGATTGCAGCACGACAAAGACTCCATAACACTCAACCAGAGGAGAATGAAAATCAAGCATTCATATCCCATGCCAAGAAAGGAAAAGGAAAGGGAAGAAAGTTTTATAAACATAAGCACCAAGATAGGAGATCTAGTCCTTCCCCGGATCGGAAGAAGGAGAAGAAGGACTTATCTCAAGTTCAATGCTATAGGTGCAGGAAATATGGACACTAAGCCAATAGTTGTCGAAGTTCAAGTAAAAGGAAGCATGAAGCCTCAACTGCTGATGTAGAAGAAGACCATCATCACAGGAAACCAAGGGATGATGATCATTCGGAGTTTCTCTTCTAGAAGCTATGAAGATCCAGATTGCAAGAACAAAGATCTCTTATGGTTCCCACAAGAAGGCAGTGGGAGCCCACACCCCAAAGCATTAAGAGATAAGTATTTGATTTTCTTGCTTATATAGATTTGTTTTGTCTTGTATGTCTTCATAACTATTATATGCAGATCTAATGTGTTGAGCAGTTGATATAGTTTACATTGTTATATTATGCATATGAGCTACACAACATTCATGAAGCTAGTCTATATGATATCTCCTTTCTGCATGCTTAGGGTAGTGCACACTCTTGATGGCATGTTCTAGTGGAGATAGCAGACATCTAGGTAGTTCCCAGACATGTTTGGTAGACATGCTCATGATTGTTGCGATAAAGTATTAGCTAAGATGCTTGTGTAAACTATCATCATTACATTTGATTATGCAATGTCACTGATCATCAGTTGGGATTTGACTTGTAGGGAAAAGACCTTGGCCTACAAGAGAAGACTTGGACACATGAATCTAGTTGATGATCAGCACTGAAGGTTCTTGGAATATGACTCTCAACCTAGAAGGATGACCTTAGAGGAAGCTTTCACAGAAGTCAAACTAGAAATGGGCCACCTTCAGATATTAGATTGTCTAGTCTACATACATATGCCCAAGGAACGAAGTTAGAACCTTTGGGCCAGAAGGAACTTTCATGGGACACAGTGTGTCTTCAAAGGCTTACAGAATCTACATCCCAAGATTCTGAAAGTCAAGAGGGATGTGACCTTTGAAGAAGAAATAAATGTCAGGAAAGACAGAGGATCAGAAATGGAGATCGATGATGAAGAAAGGCTAAGAACCAATGGAGATGAGATCTTCTCCCCCTCCAGTTCAAGAGGGAGTTATGAACCCATCGAATTCATTGATCCAGCTCCAGTCAATTGATGTTCTCAGAGATATTGTAGTAGGCCAGAAGAGGCCTAGTTGAACACAACAAACTTTAAATAGAGCAAATGGAAGTGTTGAAAACTACAAGGCCAGATTTGTCGCCAGAGGATTCTCTCAGAAAGAGGGAGTCGATTATGATGAGACATTTGTTCCTGTGGCCCGATATACTTCCATCTGATCCACTATTGCGATTGCTTCAGCAATGGGATGGAAATTGCAGCCTTTCTCAATGGTGTTATTGAGGAAGAAGTTTACATCGAACAACCAGATGGTTTTGTTGTCCAAGGAAAGGAGTCTCATGTATGCAGATTGAAAAAGGCATTGTATGGACTCAAGCAAGCACCTCATGCTTGGTATGGACGGATAGATGGATTCTTGGTGAGCTTGGGATTTTCCAAGAGTGATGCAGACCCCAACCTTTACTACAAGGTTGTAGATGATGAGCCATTGATTTTGGTATTATATGTTGATGACTTGTTTCTCACAGGAAATGAGAAACTTATTGCACGGTGTAAGAAGAATCTTGCCTCTGAGTTTGAAATGAAAGATCTTGGATTGATGCATTACTTCTTGGGATTAGAAGTATAGCAGAGGTAGAAAGAGATTTTCCTAGGACAAGGAAAATACACCATTGATATATTAAAGAGATTCAGGATGTTGGACTGTAAGTCCATGGCTACTCCGATGGATGCAAATTGGAAGAAGTTGAGAGATTCTACTTCAGATTCTGATTTGATCGATCCCACCATTTATCGCTAGTTGATTGGGTCATTGATGTATCTGACCAACACCAGACCAAATATATGTTTTGCTGTGAATGCCCTCAGTCAGTTCATGTGCGAACCGAGGCAGATTCACTGGATTGCTGCAAAACATGTGCTCAAATACTTACGTGGCACTGTGGGATATGGATTGAAGTATGCTTCAGATGGTGACCTGAGATTGCAGGGGTTTAAAGACTCAGATTGGGCCGGCTGTGTTGCAAATCGGAAGAGTACTTTCGGATGTTGCTTCAGTTTGGGTTCTGCAATTATTTCCTGGTGCAGCAGGAAGCAGAACTCAGTAGCACTCAGTACTACAGAGGCCGAGTACATGGTTGCTAGCACAGTAGCTCGAGAAGCATTTTGGCTTTGTAAACTTCTGGCAGGATTGTTCGGCCAAATTCCAAACCCGACCGTGATTCACTGTGATATCCAGAGCTGTGTGCAGATGTCAGTGAATCCTGTATTTCACGAAAAGATGAAGCATATCGAGATTCAATATCACTTCATTCGTGATATGGTGCAAAATGGTGCGATCGAGTTATAGTACGTGCCGACAAACGAATAGATTGCAGATGTTCTCACCAAGGCTCTTCCCAGGGTGAAGTTCGAATACTTTCACGGAAGACTTGGAGTCGAAGAGAACGTATCCCTCCTTGAGAGGGAAAGATGACATTGATATGCTTGCCCTACTTTACCCAGGTGCCTCTGCAGTTCAGTTACTCAGCCAGATATGGGAGAAATCCCATAGGCAGATGAGTAGGACAGTCAGCAAATGGCCGCGCTCACCCATGTACCTTTTGCATTCCAGTTACTCAAGCAGATATGGGAGAAATCCCATAGGCAGGTGAGTAGGACAGTCAGCAGATTGGTCGGGTTCACACAGGTGCCTCTGCAGTCCAGTTACTCAGCCAGATATGGGAGAAATCCCATAGGCATATGAGTAGGACAGTCAGCAGTTGGTCGTGTGGTTGCACAGGTGCCTCTACAGTCCAGGTACTCATCCAGATATGGGAGAAATCCCATAGGCAGATGAGTCGGACAGTCAGTAGATCGTCGTGCCCTTTTGCTCGTCTGAGATCTCAGCCAGGTATGGGAGGACCCCATCAGCAGATGAGACAGACAGGTAGCAAATTGTATAGCAGAGATGGTACAGCTAATAATCTCAGATATCCAGGATTGAGTGATTCTCTTGGATCCAGGATCAAGTGATTCTCCTGGACTCACCGAATGACTCGTGAAGATGTCACAGATATTCAGGATTGAGAGATTCTCCTAAATCCAGGATCGAGTGATTCTCCTAGACCCACCGAACGACTGGTGAAGATGATGCATGATGACAGTTCTCAAAGGACTGAGACTGTGTGGACAACCTTCAGTATGTATAGAGATGATGGAGACAGTGTGGAGTACAAGATGAAACCCAGATGATCATGATGTTGATGAATACCAAAGAATACCTTCCTCGTTGAGAGGGATTGTTGGATTTTGTGCAACTTCGGAAGATATTATTCATTGTATTTTATTGTACTTGATTGTACCTCCTAAGGGAGATGAACTAGATGTAATCACTTATGTAACCACATGAGAGACTCAATGTAAACCCCTTGGGGTGCAAAGAAGATAAAGAAAAAAATATTAAAAAATAAATTATTGATTGCCCCCAGGTGAAGTCATCCCGGTTAGGGATTTTCTAGTTTTGCACTTGTATAAATAAGAGGCTAGTGCACCTCATTATCCTCATTCTCACAGTTGACAATTGCGCATCACTTGGGAGAGTGCAGAATTCTCACAAGCTAGTGGAGGAAGCAGATTTGGGGTTTCTACTTATGGAAGACATTTTCACATTTTCTCTTTCATCATTTGTACTCTGATCTCGGGATTATCATCTCTATACGAAGGTTGCTGGGTTTTCTCCCGTTTGGGTTTACCAGGATAAACTCTGTTGTTATGTTTTGTGCTTTGTCTTTCTTCTAGAGATCTTGGTTATGCATTTATGTTTTATGCTATGAATGTATGAAATTTAACACATGCTTTGCAGCTATCAGGTGAACACGTCTAGGCTCAACTAGATATTGACTCAAGGTGTTCACAACAAAGCATATATCTGGCCTGGAATTCGTCAAATACATCAACGAACCAGTCATCTGTCTGTAAACCACTGTCCATCATCCAAGATCTCTACTTCACATTTTCCTTGGCTAAGGAAAAATCTCATCTGATCTCAGCCACATATCTAATCACAAGAATCATGCCAAGATTCTTTAACTCTGAGATCTACTCCCTCTGCGACTGAACATCATTCACACTCTGCATTGAGTGATCTTCTGCATATCTATCTGTGCCATCTCCAGTCAGATGGGTCTACTGATATGAGCCTCAAGATCACTCGAACTCTATGGTGAGTTCCTTCTTGCATCCATCTGAGAGAAGCATGTCATCTGTATATAGAAACCATCTTCAACCTTGTAGCAAAGGTTGAAATCCGCATCACCCGTGGTGATCATCAAGCTCATCAAATGACTATCGATCTTGGGTACCTGTTGAACCCGTACAAAGCCTTCTTCAATCATGTGATTCTCTATCGAATCCTGGGAGTTTGCTCGATATGCACTTCTTCTTCAATTACACCATTCAAGAGAACGGTCTTGCCATCCATGGGTGTAATCTATCTCTGGAAGTGTGTCTAGCCACTTCGAGCAAACATCTCGTCATGATCCTCTCCCTCTTTCTAAGAGAATCCTCTAGCCACGAGCCTTCCTTTGTACTTCTATAGTATGTTTGATTTGTAAGTCTTCTTGTTGAACAGTCGTCACTTGTTCTTTGGAAAAAGTGTCCATCATCCTTCTTTTGTAGATCATAGCACATGATCTTTTCTACAAATCAAATTTTATTACATGATTAGTAACACTTTATAATCATCAAATCATGTTGACATTTCAATGATAACCTATTATGCATACTGATATGATTCACATAGTTATGCAACTATCTTGACCAATATTTTGGCACAACACTTTTCTATATCCTATATGCATACAGTGGCTCTCTAGATGCCTTCCATCTCTACTAGAACATACTATCAAGAGCATGCAAAGCTCCCAGCATGTTAGCAAAGAGGTTTCATTCTAGAAAAGCAACAATGGAATGTTTGTCCAACTTACCCATCATATGCATATTAGTAGTATATTGTTCAATGCTATATGAATGCTTACACTGTGCATGATATATTTCTTGATTCTAGGAATACAATTATTACAAGCAATATCATTAACTATTCAGAGATTCAAGAAGTAATTCAAATAACAACTCAAATACTTATCTTTTATGTTTGTGTAGTTGCCTCCCCCTTGATCTCTATTTTTCCCTTTATGATAGCATCATGATTATATGTCTTTGAACTTCTATCCATCCTGTACCACTATGCATGCTTAAGTGTGCACTAGTTTCATCATTGTGTCATCCTCGACATCTCATACATAATCATACATTCATTAGTATAATCTTATCAAAACATTATAAACCTAAATAATCTTAAACATGTATGGTCATGATCATTTCATACACATGTAATTTATCACAAGCATTAGTATTAAAGGTTTCAAGGAGTACTTCTTTTCCTCATGCATATTCTTATTTGACCATAGGACTCTTCTAGTTTGTCATATCATTAATCAAACTAAGAAGCATGACATGCATAAACCCTTGATTACTTAAACTTATAACTTCATGAATAATCATTATCAATCATACAAAAGTATACTTATCTAAGATCCTAACACAAAGTAGGATTCTTAAACTTATAACTTCATGAATAATCATTATCAATCATACAAAAGTATACTTATCTAAGATCATAACACAAAGTAGGATTCTTAAACTTATAACTTCATGAATAATCATTATCAATCATACAAAAGTATACTTATCTAAGATCCTAACACAAAGTAGGATTCTTACTCGATTTAGGAAAACATACCTGGATTAGCATGATTGCTAGTTATGTCTAACATACCCAAACAATATCTTCTTCAATGATTTAGAGACCTTGTGCTAGTAACCTGCATATATCATAAGTTAAGCATAGTAGAACCAAATCATACATACCTCGTAAGTAGAGCTTCTATGTGATCAAAGACTATGGATGAGTCTTTGTCTTCATGTCATCATGATCATATATTCTTGATCTAGAACTTGATTCTTCTTTCTTGATGTATCTTTCATGTTAGCAGACAACATCATGCTCATACAACACCACAAGGGAATTAGTACAATCATAAGTGTCATAACCCTAATCAATGAATGTCTTCTATCATTCACATGCATTCATACTTTTACTAAGGTGATCAGACAAGTCTAAAATTAATCATGATTGTACTAACCTCAATGATATGAAGACAAACATATCATGAACTTAATCAATAAATAAATGAAACAGATTTCAAAACATACCTGCATCTCCTCAAGTCATACCTGTCGAGATTGCTTGTAGTCTTTTCTAGAAGGGTAAAACCCTAATCATCCAAGGTAGATAGCTTGTAAACATATTATATAGGTTCATGGTGCTAGTATGATAGAATATCAGTGCCATTTAAACCTCCTTCATTGCTGCCCTATGAGTCTCCCAACTTTGCTAGGGCTTCTTCTTACTTGGAAACCCTAATTTTCAATTTCCTTCCTCCCACAACATTTTGATGGAAGATTAATATCTATGATGAATGGATTCCAAATTCATCTTCAAAGTTTCCAATGTTGTATCAGGTGTCTCCAACATTGTATCAGGTCATGCCATACCTAAAAAAAACTGAAGACCCTAAGTGAGAGTTTCTTCCTCCTCTTCTTTGATTTCCTTTGTTGAGCCATTTCAGATGTGTCGTATTGTTTTTGGTGTATCTATGACATTTTGGATCCTTTGGGTTTGAAACTTCGGCCTGTGGTAGCCTAAGTTGTCATCTTTCCAACCCCACAGATTTGAGATTCATTGGATTCTCCATGAGAAAGATATGCTAAGTCTCCCAACATGACCTGTTTATGGGATGAAACAGCATAACGAATTTGTACGAAGTTCCACGTGTCACTGTTTCAACTTCGGCCTCTAATACTCGAACCTGTGAAACTACAGTCTGTGCCCTAACTGTCACTTTTGACGAAATTCCATTTGGAGCTTCCTAGCCCGAGATATGACCTTTTTACCTAGGTCACCTATTTAGGGCTTCATTCTGGAAGAGGCAGAAACCCTAACTTGTACGGATCATATCTCAGAAAGTACAACGAATCTAAGGCTGAAACTCGGACACAAGGTACAGGAACATGTCATCATCGGCCTGTCCAAGTTTCAGATCCTGAACCTTCGCCAAAATTGATTTATATCGAAAGTTCCACGACGACTAGGTTTTTCTATACAAAGCCCTAGCTTTCAAATTGTCGCAAGTGGAACAAGTGTCGTAAATGCCATACATTGCTTCCTTCAGGCTAGCTCTGATACCATGTTAAGATTCAATATGCTAAGATAGATAACATCAGTATTCAATTCAATTTCACAACAATAGCATATACAGGATCACTGAAAGAATAACAAGCACAGCATAAACACAAGAGACACAAATTTATCCTGAGAAACCCTCATAGGGTAGAAAACCCAGCAAAACTTCCTCAATATAGATGATCAACAAGTACAAAGATGAAATCCCCAAACAAGAGCTCCTTCTCCTCTTTCGCAGATCTCTCTCTCTCTCCTATGCGAGTTCACAAGTGAGTGAGTGTGTGTTCAAATGAGGAACACACCTCCTCTATTTATACTTTACATTGACTCGACTTTTTCACTTGACAGGTCGGCCTCAATAACTTATTCTCTTGGCTGACTGGGCCGACCCCTCTAAGGGACTTAAACACCCCATTACAAACGAGTCTTAGGGGATCTATTGCCCCGACTTACAAGGGAGGATTTACCTCAATGACTTTACATAATAATAACATTCCGACGGAGGAATAAAACATCTCCGAATAAATAATAATAAAGTACAAATAGAATATTCTTTGAAGTTACAATATTTAAACAATAATTTGGTCATATTGAAGGTGGCTGTATGGAAACTCAGGCTCTGTATCGAATATTTTGTATTTTCCTTATCGTACCTATATGGTACAGCACCCAAAATATTTTTTTTTCACTTGCAAAAACGTGATAATGGATGAACATAATTTTTCTTAATGCCATAATTTTGAACACAGTTTTCGGGAAATCACCTTATGGGGAAGTGATGAGGTTAAGTTAAAATGTGGTTTAGGGTTTCTTCCATGCCCTAGCCTCTATCTGTATTGTTCAGAAACTGCTGAACAATTATTTCACATTTGTATCTGTATGTTGAGGAATTCCCACCTGTCTTCCACAATGCTGTCATGTGTATCTTCCTCAAGGATCAATGTAGTCGTTCATGCTTCTAGTCATGGGTATCAACTTCAATGTACCTATGTTGTGGCCCGTGGGTACCCACTTCATAGCTTCAGCTGCATATCAACTTTAGTGCATCCACATTGTGGCTCGTGGGTATCCACTTCATAGTGTCAACCACAGGCATTGTGGTTATCTACTATCAGCCAAATTTCAAGTATTGGCTGCAACTCCTTGTGGCCCATGGGTATTGACATTGAGTATGGACTTTAAGACTTGTGGCCTGTGAGTATCAGCATCACAGCATCAACCACCTTGTGAGTATCAGGTATTGTCTTCTCAATTATGGGTGTGGGTATCGGGTTGCTTCTATTCTCCCACCTTGCATATATTATATTTAAAAGTTAACAATAACACATGTTTTACCTTTTTACAATGGTTTTTAAAATCATTCATATTAATAATTAGTGATATTAATAATTAGTAAATAATAATATTAATAATTAATCTGTATTAATGAGATGTATACTTTTGTATCGAATTCATATTGGGTTCTATTCAATACGTATTTTTTGTATTGAACCATATTCGTATTCAAATATGGCGACTATACTTTGATTCATAACCTGTGTACCATGGCTATGTACTCTAGTTCCTATACAACTACTGTTCATGTCATAAGTCCCAAATTTGAATCAAACATTACATAAATGATCAAACTTTAAAAACATAGGGCCATCTTCAAAAGACATTGCTCCCTCCCTCCATGCTTTTCATTCAATGCATATTGCAAAACACCAGAGCCATTAAGTGGTGATCCTTAGAGTATGTTTACTAGGTCCATATTTCCTTTGATCTATTCTGAGTGCAGACCATTAAAGCACGCCCTGTGAAATGTCATTTCAAGCCAATAGATTAGTGACACTTTTGGCCCTGCAAAAAATAAAAACGTAGAGAGTAGAAGGAAAATAAAAAATGTCACATTAGCAAAACGTCAGTATGCATGACCAATTAATTCATGAAAGAACTTGATCACCTTTCAACTTCTTATTAAGAACAGAGTTTATCAACCACCAAAGTAAAGCAAATAGACAAACCGGTATTAAATAAGAGACTTGCATGCAACCTATCAACAGAACAAGATTGAAATGACAATAGAGCAACAAAAGCATGGATTGCAGTAAAATTTGTCTAACAAAACAGGAAATTTTCTGTTCAGAAGAAAAAATGAAGACTCACTGGAAGAAACTTCGATGATTTCTTCATGACTGCAAGAGCACTACCAAGGCAACCAGAGCGCTGCGGCAGAACACAATAAACACAAAAGAATGATGAATAGTCACAACTGCAGCTCATAAACCATAAGAAGAGCCACTCATTGTTTTGTTATGGACTCAATTCAACAAAAACACAATAAACCAGTCTTATTGCTAACATAATAGTGTCAACAAGCACTCTCTCCTAACAGGAAGTTTTAATCCACTTTTGGAATGTCCTCAATCCTTTCCATAAAGCACTAGACACTGACAAATTTCTTACCTGGGCTAAAACCCATCCCACAAGCCAGTCAACATCACTGCGGTGATTGGATATTACAAGAGCGTGTTCTTTACCTGACAAGTGTATCAATATCATCCATAAACATGGGTCATCTTATAATCTGCACTTACTGCATAAAAACAGATCATTGTGCCAATAGATAATGATTACATATGCTACTTACCCATATACTGCAATATATCAGGGTCTGCATATATGCGTATCTGCATTAAAAACCCAATTTTAGATCAAGCAAGAACAAAGAAATATAATAAAATGAAATTACATTAATGTCCATGAATAACCATAAACAATTAATGGGCTGCAAAGAACTACTACTAATACAAAAGACAAGGAAGTTCACTGAACAACACCATAAGATATGAAACAAGAAAATAGGAACAAGCCCACCAGTGTGTGGTCTAGTGGGAAGTTGTGAGGTGATCAAACCTGTATTAGCATTGAGATTTCAACTCCAAACCCCGAGTGGAGGCAGATTGTTAGCTTTCGGGGCTACTCCAAAAGTCTTTACGCCATTTTTGGGGGTGCTTTGTGGCACTTGGGCTACATGGTGTATGATTAGCCCCTGGCTGGTCCATGATGGATTTGCACATTGGAGATGGCTTATTCAGTGGTTGTTGGACCTCAATTGGGTACTTGCATGACATTCTTCCTTAGGGAATTAGAGATCTTCAAACAATATGCTGACATTCTAATGCCGGCCACGTGGAGAAGGTTGCTTGCTTGCAGAACACCCTACATTAGAGGAGTGTTTGGCATTCAGGAAGAGTGCGTTGAACCCTAGATAGCATGGAGTAGCTTGGATAGTTGCATGGAGGCATGAAGTTGACTTGGGAATGCCTAGGTTATGACAGTGTTCATGCAAGTGGAGTGGACCCAGTGAAGCACATGAGTCAAGAGGAGTGTTTGAGTTATTGGAGGATTGCAGGAGGTGTTACAGCTCAAACTAGCATGTGTGATTAAAGCCCAAAAGAAGAATGCTAGCCCAACCACAACCTAGAGGGGTTACTCACCGTCACCTCAATAACTCTCTCTCTACACTATAGGTTGGCTCTTCTCCAACTCAATTGGGGCTTCCCTAGGATAGGATTGCTAAGGCTACGGCAATGAAGGACAAGGTGATAAGGTTGAAATTTGTAATGAGGAAGGTCCTTTCCCATGATTTTGATGTCACATGGGGTGGACAAAGTCATCTTTCCTAGTGTTACTTTGTAAATATAATAAAGTGACTTTTATATTTTTTAAAATGAGTTTCACTTAAGTAAAGTGGGTCCCTTATGTAAATGTGCATTTATTGATTATAAAAAGGTATTAAATGTACAATTAATGATGGCCCTTTAGATCTTTTAACTTTTTAATCCTAGCCATTCATTGAGGAAGTTAGGGTTATTAAAGGTAGTTAGGGTTTAGAAGGGGTTTAAGTGATTATTTAAACACTTTGAAAGAGAAGAAAAAGACATCAAGAGACAAGAGAAAGTGAGAGAAAGAGAACACAGTTCCCAAGGAAAACCATTGGCACAATTCCCAAGGTCATTTCTGCAAACAATCCCTACAGTCCGTACACCTTTTTTTGGCACAGAAATCCAGGTGGTCCGTACAGTTTTGTACTCCTCTGCTAGCACAGTTTTTGAGGCATTCTGCTGGCACAGAAACCGAGGCAGTCTGTACACAGTTCTGTATTTTGCTAGCACAGTTTTTGAGGCAACTGTTTTTACACAGATTTCGAGGCAGTCCGTACACCGTACAGCAGTCAAAAAATTGTACAGTTCGTACAGTTTATTGTTGGCACACAGTTCGAGGCAGTCTGTACCATGTCCGTACAGCAGTCTAATTTTTGCAAAGATAAGTTGGTTTATTTGCATTTTTTATTTTTCTTGCTGAAGGAAAGAATTTCTGAGTTGTGAGAAATTCCAATTTTTGTTCTCATTTAATAAAAGAGATCTCTCTGGGTTTTCCTCTTGTGAGGTTTTACCCTGGGCTTGGCCCTAAATTTCTGTGTTACTTTCATCTTCAATTCAAGAGTTTGGTTGTATGGTATTTATGCTTAAACTATCAGAAATTTCATTATATGAATTCATAGTTCAGAAAAGATATAAATCAGAGTTACAGTCAAAGTGTTTGATAAAAGTCCAATAAGAAAGTTTTGTTATTTTTATCAAAAATCTTCATGGTATCAGAGCTTGGTTGTTGAAGAAAGTTTGTGAAGTTAGTGGTTCTTGAAAAGTCAAGACAGGTGGGCAAGACAAGTTAGTTTCACTCAAAGATTATCAGTTGAAGTCATGGCCTCAGTAGGGTTGAGATATGAAGACAAACAAGATGGATCTGATAACTTCAGTCCTTGGAAAGAGCGCATAACCGTGTTGTTTAAGGAGTTGCAGCTATGGGATATCGTTGGTGCTTCCGACACCATCATTGTTCCCACAGATGTTGCACAAAAGAGTGCCTTTGAGAAGGACATCAAGGCAGACAAAATCTTCTTATATTCCATTAAAGATCATGTGATACCCCACATCACAGGTAAGTCACATGCTTTTGAGATTTGGAATGCATTATGTACTCTTTATCAAAGTAAGAATCAAAATAGGAAGATGGTTCTTAGAGAAAAACTGAGGAACAAAAAGATGGTTGATACTGATATAGTAACAGCTTATCTCACAAAGATTACCCAAGTTAGAGATGAGTTGGGTGCTATAGGTGAGAAAGTAGATGATGAAGAGCTAGTAAGGTATGCTCTTAATGGCTTCATTGCAAAGTGGCACACTTTTGTGCAAGGAGTAGTTGCTAGAGAGAGGCTTCTAGATTGGACAAGGTTATGGGATGACTTTGTTCAAGAAGAGTCCCGGGAGGGGACATTCCAGAATAGCACTCGAAGCAGTGAAGACAATGTTGCTCTTGCAACCAAAGGCAAGGGCAAATGGAAGAAGAAAGAAAAAGACCTCAGCAAGGTACGATGCTTTAATTGCAATAAAAATGGTCATTATGCTAGTCAGTGACCGAAGAGAAAGGGGAATGAGGAAAAAGAGGGAGCACCATCAGCAGAAATGGGAGATTTTGCTTCCCAGTTTGAACAAGAATTCTCCTTAGTTTTAGTACAGACTAGTGTAGGTAGCACAGTAGATTTCCATGACATGTGGGTAGTTGATAGTGGATCAACAACCCATATGACGGGGTAATATGGAAGTTTTCAGAGGATAGAAGAAATAGCCCCAGGGTATTGGAAGTACTCAAGCAGAAATCAGAGGAGTTGGAACTATGAAATTCCAACTAAGTTTTGGAGAGGTTCTTGAAGTAGACAGAGTGTTGTTTGTCCCAGGTATGAAAGTCAGCAGACTTTCCATATCATCATTGGAGGATGATGGATATGAAATTTTTATCAAAAGGGGACATGTGTTTCTCTACCAGATAGAGAACTCAGATGATACAATTCTACTTGGGAATAGAAGAGATAAACTTTACTTTCTACATGGAGAGGTAATGCTTCCAAGTTCAGGTGGATGGTTATCCGAATCAGAGTCTGAAAACAAAGCAGATGCACAGATCGTACTTTCAGATAGGGAGAGCAGCACTGGCAGAAGACTCAGCCAGCACAGAGAAGATGAGCAGGATCCAGTTGTATTCCGACGTCAGCTTCCAGATTTAGTAGAAGCTCTTGACAGTGGTCAAGGTGATTGTGTTGGGACCTCCCTCATTAAGAGGGAGTGTTGAAATTTGTAATGAGGAAGGTCCTTCCCCATGATTTTGATGTCACATGGGGGGGACAAAGTCCTCTTTCCTAGTGTTACTTTGTAAATATAATAAAGTGACTTTTATATTTTTTAAAGTGAGTTTCACTTAAGTAAAGTGGGTCCCTTATCTAAATGTGCATTTATTGATTATAAAAAGGAATTAAATGTACAATTAATGATGACCCTTTAGATCTTTTTAATCCTAGCCATTCATTGAGGAAGTTAGGGTTATTAAAGGTAGTTAGGGTTTAGAAAGGGTTTAAGTGATTATTTAAACACTTTGAAAGAGAAGAAGAAGACATCAAGAGAAAAGAGAGAGTGAGAGAATGAGAGCACAGTTCCCAAGGAAAACCATTGGCACAGTTCCCAAGATCATTTCTGCAAACAGTTCGTACACCTTTTGCTGGCACAGAAATCCAGGTGATCCGTACAGTTTTGTACTCCTCTATTGGCACAATTTTCGAGGCATTCTGCTGGCACAGAAACCGAGGCAGTTGTTTTTACACAGATTTCGAGGCAGTCCGTACACTGTACAGCAGTCAAAAAATTGTACAGTCTGTATAGTTTACTGTTGGCACACAGTTTGAGGCAGTCTGTACCATGTCCGTACAGGAGTCTAATTTTTGCACAGATAAGTTGGTTTATTTGCATTTCTAATTTTTCTTGTTGAAGGAAAGAATTTCTGAGTTGTGAGAAATTCCATTTTTTGTTCTCATTTAATAAAAGAGATCTCTCTGGGTTTTCCTCTTGTGAGGTTTTGCCCTAGGCTTGGCCCTAAATTTCTTTTGTAGGGGCTCCTCAACTCGCTTCACTTGGATCTACTTGTACCAGGGGGTTTTCAATAGTATCATTGTGATCTTTGATTTCATCTTGGTATGTCTCTTATTGCTATAATCATTTTTTCTTGATGCTTCGAATCTAACTTAGGTAGTTTGTTGTGCAAAAGAGGAGGGCGCATTGGCTTCTCCAGGAAAATCGATTCTACTTGGACACTCACTCAAAACCAATGTTACCGGAATCACGATTTAAATCGGAATCGTGCCCTAAAAGATCCGATTCAAACCTGGCTGATTTTTACTCGGGTCGACCAATTTTTTCTCGACCAACGAGACTTTGACTCGCGATTTAAACAGGCTCCCAAGTTGAAGTCACGATTTTTTGGTTTGTGTGACCAGAATTTGCTAAAAGCTCGATTTTGTCTCTGTTTTTTCATTTTTCTAATCAATGTGGGTGTATTTGGGCATCCCATTTGTTTTCTTCAAGCAGTGACCATCCGTATGCTAACGTTGTGAATGAGCACTAACCATCTGCATCGTCTTCAAGTTCGTCGTGGTTGTGACTGTCCATAGCTACCTGCGCGTAACTATGCGTGAGTCGTGACTGCGTGGCTACCTAGATACAGGCTGCATGTGAGTCATGAGTCGTGAGTCTTATATACTTTAGGATACTCATATATTATTATTATTATATAATGTATTATATAGGATACTCTATTATTATATAATATGCATTATATACAATGTACATACTTTAGAAATGAATTATATATATTATATATGATTTGATATATATTATGTATGATTTGATAATATATATTATATATGATTTGGATATATATTATGTATGATTTGATAATATATATTATATATGATTTGGTATTTTGGTATTTTTTTGGACATCTATTAATAACTTCCAGTATATGGATATGGCTATTTTGAATATCTATGAAAAAATGTTTTTTTAAATTCAAAATATGTGTATATATTTAAGTTTTTGTTTTTGCCGATTATTTCCCAATCCGATCCAACTCTTCGCTCTTTTGCCTCGCCGATTTATTGCCGATTCTGATTCTGGCAACTATGCTCAAAACACCTCAAATTGATCGGGAATGCATAGATCATCATCATCAAGGCATTCGCAAGATTATCCGGGTAAGATCTACTTTTATTTCAGTCATTATTGGGTTCCAATCCATTGGCCATCTTCATTTATAGTTAAAACCCTCACTAAAAACAATCAAAAAATTCTTTGGCTCAAACGACTTGGTTTACCAAAAAACCATTTATGGGTTTTCAGGCTCTTGCATATCCCTAGGTGGGTTCTCCTAGACGTCATGGTTGGAGGACTCCATGTGGCCCAAATCCCAAGGCACTAGTCTCTTAACCCATGTGCATTCCCTGTTTGACTAGTTTTTCTTGTCGTTTGTTCCTTATTTGTGAGCTTGCGTGCTTTAATACTGCCATATCATTCAATCAAGCCATGCTAGAAAGCCTAAACCTTCAGATCTACTCTTTGGGGTACTTTCCCTATTTTAAAGGTCACATTTCCCAAGGCAATTGATCTTGATCATTTGTACTAGCACTTGAATCCTGGAATCATTTCTAATTATCGAGTCACTGTGCCTAAACACTATAAGTCAAATCCTATCTTTCTTAAGCCTCCATAGTGACCCCATTTCCTTAAATCTAGGGTTCTTTACCTATCACCTTACGTACCCTATTTCCATAGCTTGATCTTGTGATCTGGTTAGATCTCTTCTGTCAGGAGTAGATCAGGGTCTCCCCCTTTACTATCTGTGGTTTTGATAGTATAAAGTGAAGGGTGCCTCGATTGGCGTGACAACCAATCCTTTTGGGAATCGAGGCTCTCGTGATTCACCTCTTTGGTTGCCTATCCCCTCTACCATCCTGTATAGGATCCATTAGTAGGGGCAACTACAAGTACTGTGATAACAGTTCTCATTTTATTTTTATATTATATGGACAAAACTTTCTTCTTCATTTTTAAGATGGAGGTTCCTAAAGATTCCATCCATAAAGAATCAAGAATTATGTCCACAACTTCTTTAGACATAGTTGTAACAATGTGTTGGGATATGAGTTTATAATCTCCCATGTTTAACTGCGAGTCCTTAATTTCATATACATCGCCAAAAATGTTTTTCTTTTCGATTATACTAGATTCTGGAATGAATAATTGATTCACCAAATCGATATTGATGTAATTTTCCTTCTATTTTAGACAAAGATGAATGTTAATGTGTTTTCCCTAAATATTACCTTGGACTTTTATTATTGTAAGGGATGGTATTGAAAGACCTTTATAAGAAAATCTTCCCTCCTCATTACAATCCAGTTTTTCCCACCTTTTATCTTTTGATTTGGAACTTCAAATATCCTTAGGTCCTTCTTGATACTATGATACCTTTCTTTAAAAAAAAATTATTTAATATTTAGTGGGTGCACAATAGAGGTACCACTAGAATAATTTTGTTTAATCCATATACAGGCCTTGAAAATCCCTTTCATAAAAATGTTTCTTTACTGTAAATCCCTTCTATAAAAATGCTTCTTTTATAAATCCCTTTTATAAAATGCTTCTTTAGTGTGAAACTTAGGAAAACCTGTTTTATTGCTTTCCTTTAAAATCTTTTCTTAATCCACTTGTAAAGCACTTCAATATTTAGTGTAAATATAACATAAGGTCATTGGCTCTCCAATTCTTTTAATGTTTTGTAACATAAATTATAAAGGATATGATTTATGTTGTGTATAATAATGTATAGTCGCGACTTTGCATTGGGTCTTGAATGTCAGCTCCACATGATATTAACCAATTCATTCTTACACTCTAAGATCAGTATCCAAGCAATTTCAACCTTAAGGTGGCAGCATTCATTTATGATTAGTGACTGTAGGTTTCTTGTGGATTTGGTAGATCTTGACAACTGACTGTCAGCTTTTGATTGTGTAATGTATGGTGGATTTCACACTTGGTAATAAGAAGTTAACCTGGTAATAAAACTGTGTCAGCTCAATGTGCAAACACTTTTTGTTAATCAATCTGGCCTAATCCGTCTTAACCCAATGTGTTTCCACTTTAGAATTATGGCTTGTCTCTTTAGAATCCATGCCCAATTTCACTCCCGGTGATGATTTAAGCCCTCCGACAACTTATTTCCAAGAAGAACACAACAAATATATGTATTTATGAGTTTTTTGTGCAACACTTCTTGCTTCAGTCTTCATATGGTTTACTCTTTCTATCCTTGATTTTTTTTCTTCTCTTTCCTAAATGATCTTCAACAAGATTCTTGAATTTTAAAATAGCCAAAAGCTAGAATGTGGTCCAAAACCTGGTAATTCAGAGAAACTCTGTTAAGTTGGGAAATGTGTGGCCAAAACCCAGGTCAAACAAAGTCTGAAAAGATATGGCCAACGGTAAGATCGGCACAAAGCTCTGATACTAAATGAAACAAACAAAGTTTATTTCCCAACAAATATCCAACACAAGAACGATAGCAAATAGTAATCCATAACGAACGAATAAAATATATGTTGAATAGAGATGAGATAGTCCAAATTACAATGAGAGGGCCCACATATATATATCTCAGAAACCGGATTCGTTTGAAACCCTTGCCGTGTCCTGAATCGGTCGAATCGGACACGATTCGATATGAATTCGTGTCCGATTCGACCTTGCATCGAATCCTAAATCGGGACACGCACTCAACAACGAATCGGACACTATTTTACAACGTGTCCCGACTGTCGGACACGTACCCGAAAAACAGGACACGTTTTTGGAAATCACATGATTGAAGGTAGTTCGTTTGATTGAACGCAGATTGTCTTTTAATGAATTATGTGGAAATCACATGATTCTGTTCTTACGCAACGTATCTTTCAAGTGTTTCGGTCGATGGAGCACCTTTTGAATTGCTTTGTTTTAGGGTTTGTTTTTCCAGTGGAGAAAGGAAGACTTCCAAATTCCTTCCGTTTGTATTAGTTCACACTTAATACCGGTTATCAATTCATAGCCCGTTGATGGATTCCTTTTTGGGCCCTAGCGATAATGTCAAATCCAAATCAGATGAAATATACTTCTAACAAAAACAAAATACCCCATCCATTCAACGGCGACCAAGGTTTTGTTGGCAGGGATGAAATATCAAAGGAATTCTCGTATTCGGAATCATATGAAACATTCATCGGGTTTACTGGTCAAGGAAATGTGCCTCATGGATTCCATGCCGACCATGTTTACTCGTCAAGGAACCAAGCAATGAGCATCTTGGTCAAGAATGAAATTTGACAAAGATGGATCATAATTCATACGAAATATTCATCCTGAGTGTTTATCACTTAACCAAAAATAATGTAACTGATTGATTCGATTTCGACCTAGTTTTCTGGCTAAGACTAAACTTTCAATAAAACGGTTTTGTTTCAAATTATTTTGAGTCCTATTTCTTTTAGTTTTTTTAAATTTCTGTTTTGACCAGGTATAAACACTATCATCAATATGGTTCAATAAGCATAATAATATTGTATTATATTATTCCACTTTACATGTTGAGCCTTGAGATATGTATAAACCACGTGGTCTCATTAATAAATTAATAATAAAATTAGCACAGCCACCACAAGTAAAGTGGTCCGTGAATTTGTAATGGATTTCATTCCATCCACCAGGGTTCAATTCAGTTGAGACATCTTATGGCTTGGATTACTTTGGATTTCATTCCATCCACCCGGGTTCAATTCGGTTGAGACATCTTATGGCTTGGATTACGTGCTCACCGTTTGCTCGACCTACCATCCATCGTGATTTGTGAATGACAAATGTGTAATCATTAATGTGTTTTTATTCTAATTTCTATTGAATATTTGTAAATGTTCTAGTTTCTAAATATTTTTGGATCTATATGTCTATATTTTTTAATTTTAATATATTTTTAAAAAATATATATATGTATATAAAACGTATCCTACGTGTCCTGATTTCGGGGGTCACTGTGTCCGTGTCGGACTCTCGTATTTTCGTGTCCTACGTGTCACGTGTCCCCGTGTCAGGTGACTTAGATATATATATATATATATATATATATATATACTCTAAAGGGCACCTTGGTGACTATTCATGAAGGGTTATGACCCTATAGATAAATATTAGTATTAGTATTATTATTATATATATTATGTTCATTGCATATGGAATGAACTCACACATGTGCAAATGAATTTCCACAAATGATCCAAAATTAGTGTTAAAGCTGCTTCGTTACACTAATTTGAATCGTATGTGAAATTTCTCGATTTACTGCAATTTCGTTTAAAAATTGACTTAATAATTTAAATCGGCAATTTCAATAACTGAAATTGAGAATAGAACAGCAATAATTATAGCCAATACTCAGCAAATTGATAACAGAGTCACCCAAGTGGGCTACGTCTCTCGTTCTGCTTCAAAAAACGAACCGATCCATTAAAAATGATGCAAAGTGCTCCATTACATCTCTTTACATCAAAGAATTGGCCTTCAACCTGCAAAAGAGTTTTTGGTGTGCTCTAGAAAGACAATAGCACAAGCCTCCCAACCTTCAATGGCTTCTTCCCGCAACAATAAACACCAACTTGCCTATTTTCCCATAAAGGGTCTCTATTCTCTGTCTGCGTACAAATACAATTTGCTCCAATTTGTAATATTTCCAAACTTGTGGTATAATGGCTAAAGCGTTATCCTTTTGCAAAAACGATCAGGGTTCAAATCCCCTAGAATCCACCCTTTTACATATCTGTAGGAATGATATCCCAGAAGTTTATGCACTTTAGAATGCCTCGTGGATTTTATTGAAAGCAAATAAATATGTATATACTATATTGCACCACGTATTAAATAAATATTGGGTTTTATCTCACATTGTTTGGGATTAGGAAACACCTATTGTTTAAGACATGTGGTAGCGAAGTGCTAATCCTTTGAACGACCCAACAAACCCATTTATTAATGACTGCCACATGTTTCTTTATGATTGGTCCACATGTCAGAATGTGATTGGTCCATGTGCCAAAATTCCGTAGAAGTCCAGTCAGCAGGGTGACATCAGCACTCTACCTTTTTTACATGTTTGCCTTTAACTTTAGCAGGCCAAACTTTTGCATAGGATGTCCATTTGACCCCATTCAAATTGCATTGTAAAGCTCTTGAGGAGTTCTTCGAAGTTCGATGTGCAGACATTTCCAACAGAATTTGAGACCATCTGATTGGATCAATTGTGGGGATCCTCCTGGATTAATCCTCCCTGCTATGAAGCTTTTGGACCACCAAAAGGTAGATTTCATACATAAAGTAAGTGAGAGTACAGCTCCCTCACTTTTTCAGTTTCCATCCGTCGTGCTTTGCTTGGATGCATTCCTTAGACCCACACAAAGGTACTCCACATCTCCTCGTCACGAAGTGCTCACCCTCCTCTCCAGCATAATATCCTGCTGCAAGTCATCAAGATATTCAAGAGCAAAATCATCAACAGAAAGAACTTAAACATTCTCACCTTGATCCATAATCATAGGAGGCTCATATAGTTTCAAGTTTTCAACATTAACCATGTAATACTACATATATGGAGGTAACTCTAATCGGAAAGCATTGTCACCAATCTTTTCCAAAATTTTGAATGGACCATACCTGATTGGCTTGAGCTTTTTACCTTCAACTTTAATTCGTTCTTTCCTAATGTATAGACAAACTTGATCATCAACTTGGAAGTGATGATCAACCGTATGTTTGTCATGCCTAGCCTTATCCTTGGCTTGGCTCTTTTCCAATTGTTCCTATACAGCTTGATAAACCAATTGGATCTTCTCGATGAACTTTTTGGCTTTATCTGCATCATTATGTCCACTCACCACTGAATCTTGCCAAAAAAAACGAAGTCAAGAGGAGACTTAGGCAAATAACCGAAACATGTCTCAAAAAGGAGACCTTTGTGTAGAAGAATGTATGGCACGGTTATAGGCATGTTGTACATAATACAACTGTTCATCCCAAAGCTTAGGATGCTTGTTGCAATATCCTTGGAGTAAGTGTATCACTGTCCTATTGACCACTTCCGTTTGTCCATCGGTCTGTGGAGGAAAAGCAGTACCCTTCTAAAGCTTATTTTATGGTTTCCAATGAAGGCTCAAGGATAGATCCAGACAAGGTAAAGGCCATTTTGGATTGGCCAACACCTAAGTGCACCTTTGATGTGAGAATTTTTCACAGTTTGGCAAGCTTCTACAAGAAATTTATCCAGAATTTCAGCGAGATTTGTGCACCAGTCACTGAATGTACGAAGAAAGGGACTTTCCAGTGGACAGCAGCAGCCATGAAGTCATTTGAAAACTTGAAGAAAAAGGTAACCAAACAACCAATGTTGACTCTTCTAGATTTTAACAAAGTGTTTCAAGTGGAATTTGATGCGAGTGGTTTAGGGATTGGAGCAGTTTTGAGCCAAGGAAGACCGATAGCATTCTTTAGTGAGAAATTGAATGAACCGAAGAAGAAATACTTTGTTTACAACCAAGAATTTCACACTATCATGCAACTTTTGAAGAAATGCCGACATCACTTACTGCCGAAGGAATTTGTCTTGTTCACTAATCATAAGGCTCTGCAATACATCAACAGTCGTAAGTTAAATCAAAAGCATTCCAAACGAGTAGATTTCTTGCGAAGTTATTTGTTTGTTTTGAAGCACTGGTCTGAAAAATCGAATAAGATTGTTGATGCGTTAAGCCAGAGGATAATGCTGCTAAATACTTTGTTGGTAGAAGTTGTTAGCTAGGAATGTATGACAGAGTTGTATGCAAAGGGCGCAGATTTTGCAAAAGCCTGGAAAGCATGCAAAGAGCCTTGGAAGATGGACAGAACGTCATATTTGGATTTCCATATCCGAGAAGGATTCTTGTTTAAGAATCAGAAATTGTGCATTCCACAGAGCTCATTAAGGCTGAATCTTGTCAAAGAGTTGCATACCAGAGGTTTGGGTGGACATTTTGGCATTGATAAGATTAGAGCTCTGGTGAAGGAAAGATACTTTTGGCCCAACATCAACAAGGATGTCAGGAAGTTTCTTGAATGCTATAGAGTTTGTCAGTTAGCAAAGGGAAGGAGTCAAAACATAGGGTTATATACTCTATTGCCAGTACTCAGGAGGCCATAGGAAGATGTAAGTACGGACTTCATTTTAGGACTGCCTAGGACACAAAAAGGTCATGATTTCATGATGGTTGTGGTAGACAGGTTTTCAAAGACGGCACATTTCATACTGTGCAAGAAGACCAACGATGCTACTAAAGTGGCTACCTTATTTTTCCGCGAGATTGTTAGGATACATGGACTGCCAAGGAGTGTCACGTCTAACAGAGATACAAGATTCCTCAAACATTTTCAGAGGATACTTTGGAAGAAGATGGGTTCCAAGTTGCTAAACAATTCAACATATCATCCACAAACAGATGGACAGACCAAGGTGGTTAACCAAAGTCTTGGTAATTTGTTGAGGGGCTTGAGTGGAGAAAAACCAAGTCAGTGGAATTTGGTTTCGGCCCAGGCTGAATTCGCCTACAACAATTCAGTAGTAAGCAAGAATCTGTTTCAGATTGTCTATGGCAGTCACCAAAGGGAGTTGTGGATTTGGTTAAATTGTCGATTCTAGAGGATAGAAGGAGTGTTGATGCAAGTGATTTTGCAGAAGGTATACAGGAAATGCATGCAAGTCAAGCAGAAGCTACAGCCTAAGTCACAGGGTTCGCCGATTTTGAACCTTGAAGTTCGAAATTCGGCGAACCTCAAAAAAAAATTGAATTTGTTTCAGGTCGGTCATGAAATTCGTGGGTTTCACTGTACAGCATGGTTTTGAAGGGTGAAACTTAAAGTCTTAATGGTAGGCTGCAGATGCATTGGCCTTTCTTATCAACAGGTTTCGGAGCTTCCAAAAGTATCGAGAATTTTATATACACGGAGAGAACTACGCAGGCCAGTATATATACAGTTGGAAACTCGGCAATAAATCCCAATTGGCGTGCATTTCTATAAATCCAAATTTCAATCATTTAAATTGAGTGTGGCAAGACAGAAAATAGCACTATATTTTCATCAATGACACTGGTAGACTGTGGTTGGTGTGTGCCGGTGACTCGAATATTCCTTTCCATCTATAGCAATGGGTATACTGGGGCCTGGGTCGGTGTGCCGATGAGTATTCCTTTCTACACCGGTGAAATTAGGGAATTTAAATTATTTCCTGGGAAGAATAATGTAATGGTTAGTAATACCAGTAAAGTCATGGAGATCCCTCTGTTGATCTATCGACCGCCCACATAAACAATGAAAGATAAAGAGGATTGTGTGCAGATTACTCGTTGGCGGCAGCAAGTATTCCTTTGTTTGTGGCACTGTGCTGGTGCGTATCCGATTACTCTTTACAGTGTTTTAATTTGTAAATTGTGATTGTATTTTTATAACATATTATAAAATTTCATTATTAGATTGTAAAAAAAATGGTTAGATTGTAAAATATTTTTTTAACAGATTGACTCATTAGCTTCTATTAAATTCATATGTTATATATTTTATATTAATTGTTTTCTATATATTAATTATATAGATATTAATTATACATTTAAATATATAGGTATAAAGTATTATATTTAAATGTGCAATATGTTATTTATTATATATAAAATATAAAAACATAGTTGATGTGTTAATATTTTATAAATTATTTTATATTTCGAATATATGTATATACTATATAGTTGAACTTAATGTCAAACCTTATTTCGAACTTCATTGGAAAATTTGAATCTGAAACAAACTTTATCTTTGCCGAACCCGAACTTGAGCCCGAATTAAATTCATATGTTATATATTTTATATTAATTGTTTTCTATATATTAATTATATAGATATTAATTATACATTTAAATATATAGGTATAAAGTATTATATTTAAATGTGCAATATGTTATTTATTATATATAAAATATAAAAACATGGTTGATATGTTAATATTTTATAAATTATTTTATATTTTGAATATATGTATATACTATATAGTTGAACTTAATGTCAAACCTTATTTTGAACTTCATTGGAAAATTTGAATCTGAATCAAACTTTATCTTTGCCGAACCCGAACTTGAGCCCGAACCATGTGACATAGGCTACAGCAAAGAAACGCTAAATACAAGCAAAGGGAAAAACTACGGAGAAGACAAAAGGTTTTTGAGGAAGATGAACTGGTGATAGCCCATTTTGTAAATTTTCCTTTAAAATCCAACTAGGGTAAAATGCATGCACAAATTAATTGCAACCAAATAACCACACATGGATTTCTTCACTTCATAAACAATTGCAGCGGAATTAAAAACTCTGAGAGATATACCAATCAATCACACCAATAGAAATAACACAATATCTTTCGGGTATAAACCCCCGGAAAAACCCAAGATGGGAAAACCGGTGCAGCAGTAGGAGAAGTATTTTATTCAGAAAATATGGAGCTCTTTTACAAATCAGAAAATCAATTTCCAGCCAACAATGGCAAAACTGAAACACACAGAAATGCTGAAAAAAAAAAACCTGACTGAGTGGCACGGATCCCAAGGCAGTTTGCTGCTGCATCCGTATGGACTGTACGGATTGCTGTACGGACTGCCTGCTGGGTGGGTGCCTCTGCCCTGTCGCTGGTTCTCTCTCTTCCTTCCACGTTGCCCTTTGCTTCGCTGCTCCTCCGTTTTCTTCTCCAAAAACTTCTCTCTCACGAATCTGCTCTCTCAATCTCTGTCGGAATGAATGTGTGTCTTCTCAACCAATTGACCTTTCTTTTATAACATAATGCTAAGCGAATAACCTAATCTCACTATGGATCAATGGATGAGATCCTCCGGTGAAATCAATGGCCAAGATTAGATCTTGCCATTCACTTTAATTTTTCGCTCATACTTTATAAAAAGTAATTTCATTAAGTCAATAATTAATTAGATCACTTTAATTAATTTTCCAAAGTACACTTAGGAAAAATTAATTAAATACATTTTTATTGGTTTACTCAATTTCCGTCTTCTGCATGTAAAGACACATGCATGCAGGAAGACCTTCCTCAGTTGTCATAATCTAACACATTTAAGGAAAAAAGGATTACCCAGAGGTACATACAGTAAACTCAAATACAAGAAAATCGAACCATGTCAAGTCCTAAGGAATATTTTTGATAACACCTATAAATTGGAGTTAACAGAAAATTTTGACATTTCCCCAATATTCAATGTTGCTGACTTGTACGAGTTCCATGAGGGGAAAGAGGATGATGAAGAAGGCACCCTGGATGAATGGAAGAAACAATTACCCATCAAGCCAACTAAGGAAGTTGAGTAGATCTTGGTGAAGAGGGTTAATAAAAGACCCCGAAATAAGGAGTTTTTTGAGTATTTAGTTACATGGACAAAAGGGATTTCAAGGACACATCGTGGGTTTCTGAGGAAGAACCACCACACCTACGAGGATCTTCCTCCTATGTAGAATCTACAATTGCATCCACATGAGTTGGAAAGCTCATGTTTTTTCTTACAAAGAATGTCTGATGTAGGAGCCGCGAGCAATAAGCATTGACAAAACACATTTCAATTTCTGAGTTAGTTGTTTGTAGGAGGAATAAGGCTGCCACAAAACCCAATGCTCCGGAAATTAATAATGTGGTGTTCACCCTTGCTATGGAAGCCATCCATACTTGTCGTTCGCTACAGATCGTGCCTATTTGTAGCAAGAAGGATTTCAAAACCGTCCAAGGGAGGTTGACCATCTGACGTAGAGATGATGTGAGGGGGAAACGTTAATGAAGTTCAATCATTGAGACCATTTATCCTTCCAAACCAAAACGAAGCAACAGGGGCATTGTTTATAAGGGGGTGAATTGGAAAGAAAACGGAATTCAACTCTAAAACGTGAAAGAAGGCAATAACACACAGGCCTAGAGGAGGGACAAGTTCAGCCTGTCAACATTGCATACAAATTGAAAGACTAGAAGAGACTAGACCTTCCGGTTGTAAGTCTGATGTATGGTTTAATTGTTGAGTCAATAAAGTTTTCATTGCAATTTCTGTTTTAATTTCCTCTTGTATGCATTATTTGGTTCTGTCAATTCCACGTTGCATAGCTGTGGAATCACTAGAATGCCTGTAGCTGTGCAATTTGGTAGAGCAACAGGGTCCTGTAGATGTTAGAGAAAGTTGCAGGTCTAGCGACTGCACCACAAGGGAAGAATGAGGAGCCAGCCTCACAACCAAGGAAGAAGGACTTGATCAAAGTCAAGTGCTTCATTTGTCATAGGCACAGGCAATATGCATCATAGTGTCCAGACCAAGAAGAAGGGCAAAGGGAAGTAGCAGTAGAAGCAATGGCAGCATCAGCAGAAACCCAAATGAACAAGTTTGCCAACAAATTTGAGAAGGATTTCTCGAAGGTATTTTGTCTTTCTACTAACACAGTTCCGAGGGATACTTTGTATGTGGACAATTGAGCCTCTCAACACATGACATCAACCTAATAGTGTTTCACCAATCTAAAAGAGCACAACCCAGGGGTTCAAGTAGAGCTTGATGATGATTGCAAGTACCCAGCAACAGGAGTTGGTACGATTTCCTTCCAACTTCAGCCAAGTAACTCTTTAGACTTTGATGATGTTTTGTTTGTTTCAAGTCTTAATGAGAGCTTGCTTTCAGTTTTGGTTATGGATGTAAATTTTTCTTTACCCCAGCCCGGTCTCAAGTCACGGTGAACTTCATTGTTTAATGCCCAAACCCATAGTTCATTTGACTGCTGAAAATGAAGTTTCTCTCATAAACAAAATTCACAACTTGAAACATATGAGGTAATTACCAGCTACTGAGCAGAAATTAAATGCACACACAGGAGAAACAGATTTTTGGGCAAAAGCCCAAGGAAAAACCCCTATGGGAAAAACCTGTGAGAGAGAATTTTTATTTTCTTTCAAGGAATTTGTACAGCAGTATAAAACTCAGCAATTAAATAACAGCTTATCTCAACCACTGAAGACAACACTCAGCCACGAAAACAGTGCCAGGAATGCCTCAAAATTCACGCTGAAATTTTCAGTACAGTGACTGCTTCACACAGTATGGACTTCTCCTCGAAATATGTGCACTGTACGGTCTTCTATCTCGATTTTTGTGCCCTCTGCTACAGCAGTAAATGCCCTCAAAAATCGTGCCCTTCTCAGAATAGAAATTCATGCCCCTCTGCTACAAAATATCACTAGACAGAGTGCTGCATTTATTACAGTACGGTCTCATTAATTGCTGCTGTTCTCTCCTCGAATTTTGTGCCAGCCATCTTGAAATTCATGCTGTTGTTCTGCTCCTCGAATTGCATGTCAGCCACTCTGAAATCGTGCTTCTTTCCTGTCGTTCGATTTGCCTAGAAAAATGTGCCTCTTCCTCTCTCTCTTGCATCGACCTCCTCTTCAAATCTTATGAAGAATGAATGCCTCTTTGTTTGCCCTCAGCATTTTTATTCATAATGAGGGTAGATGAACCATCTCAACGATCCAAGGGCCCAGACTGAATCTTGAGACTTATAATCAATGGTTGAGAGAAAATCACTTTTTCGCAACATAAAAATAATTTCACTCACATCTCATTAAATAAGCAAAAGGTCACTTTATATCTCATAAAGTGAAACTCAACTTCATATCACATGAAATTAATGCCAAGGGTCATGTTACTTTTCCCCTTTTATGACTAGGCACTAAGTCACCTAGGGGAACACTTCTCCAAGGTACAAATTTCAACAATGGAAGATGATGGTTATGCAATAGAGTTCAAGAACCAACCTATCCTTATCATACCAAAGGAATCTAGCCCAGAAGCAACACAAGTGATAGGGGTTGGGTAAGGCAATCTATATAGGTTACAATGTGAAACTGTTTGAGTCCTAGTTCATTACAGTGACAACGTGTGCGAGTTGGGGCACAAGAGGATGGAGCACCTACATCATAAAGCATTGCCTATTTTGAGGGAGATAGTCACTGGTCTTCCAAATTTCAGCATTATGCAACATGGAGTATATAGAGGGTGCATGCTTGGAAAGCATGCCAAGGCTACTTTCCCAAGCACTGAGCAATGAGTCCCATGAGGTTACCAGCCAGTATTTGAACTTGGAGGTTACTACCATCCTACATCCAGAAAACCAGGGAAGTGGAGGTAAAGCCACTAAGGGTTAGAAGGGTACCAGCATCCTCACCTGGAACACCTAATACACAGGTGAGTGAGGGACTATATTTCTCTAGAAAAAACAACATTCCACTCAAACAAACACTCTCCTAAGTAGGCCAATTAATTGCAGAGGATAATGTGACGAACAGAGTTTGTTACTAAAAAAACTTCCAATGTAGATAAGATAAATAATCCATAGAATAGGAATAGAATATAATGTGATAATGATATGAGACATGAATTCAATGAGTGCCATATATATAGAAAACTTAGGGGCACTTCTGGTGACCATTCACAAAGGAATGCGCTTTGCCTTTTACAACAATTAATAATTGTCTATTATTTCTATGCTTATTAATATTATTTAATATTTATATACTTTATTTATATTATTCTTTATTAATATTTATTATTTATATTATCTTATGTATATTCATGTTATTTTTGTTGATAACATTGTCTTCCTCTTTAAAAATGCTTTGTCCTCAAAGCATATTGATGAAAAGGCTTTATGTCTTTACTCTTGCTTGCAATGTCGTCCCGCGATCTTTTGTGCTGGTAGCTGCAACACTTCACAAAACGAGTCGATATGTTCTTTTAAACAGTGAGTAAAAATGTTGCATCATTTGTGAAGTGGTCCATCCCAAGTTAACTCTCATTGGGATCTTTTACTGATCAATTTGTTGGATGGAACTTCTCGTTTTCTGCTTCCGCCCAGTTTGTTGATTTTGTCTCCATTCTTTTTTGAAATCACAACTCATATGTTTATGTTCCTTTTGACCTTGTCATTGGTCATAACGAATTTTGTACCAATGAGATGAACAAGATTCGTTTCCTCTTAGTGCTGAGCAAAATTCTTGAACCATAAAAGGATTGGACCAGCCGAACTCAATTCTTTGCGGAACGTTGCACTTCCATGATGAATTGTAATCATGAGACTTAATTGCACTAGTATCAATATTTTTCGGACAATAATTTAGGTGTTCCTGACCTAAGGGATATTAATACTTGATTGTGTAAGATATCTGCTTTTATGATTTGGATGTCGATAAGGAGTACTTATAACATTATTTTCCCTTATCATGCTTGTAGTGTTTTCTTGGTTTAACTCCAATATAATGATTTTGTTCACGCTTTGATGTTGCTTGGTTAATTGATGAACTTCTATTAGTACATACACTTGGAGTTCCCATTGTTTGTATTCTAGCATCCCTGTATTTGTTCCTTTTTCCACAACTTGGATTTTCACTTCGGAGGACTTTGATGCCTCCTTCTGGATTTGCTCTAACTTGTTCTCCAACAACCTCTTATCATTCTTAAGTTTCTCAATCTGCATCAGTAGGTTTTGATGATGATTCTTTAGACGCGAATTTTCTTTGCTATCTAATTTGTCGAGATCTTTAATGTCTAGATTTTCAAACTTCTCTTCTTTTAACTTTCCGATTCGTTCTAGTAGCCCTTAATTAAGGTTTTTCAAACGATAATTTTCTTCATTTTTTTCTGATAGGTTCTTCTCAAGATCTTGATTCTCTTGTTCAAACTTTTGAACGTGTTGTTTTCTATCTTTTGATTTCTTGATTTGCGCAAGTAGTTTTTGACCGCGGTCTTTTAAGCGAGAAATTTCTGCATTTTTATCCGTGATAACTTCGTCAAATTATTTCTACATCTTCTGTATTGACTTCCGATTTTCCTGCGAAATCACCCTTGAGATATCTTTGAAGTCTTGGAGTTACTTGGAAGGTGATCCAAGATGTCAAATGGTACATCATGATCATATATCGACACTAAATTGAAAATTCTCAAATCTATTCCTAATAGAATGATACAAAATCACATCAAATGATCAAAATAAATGTATCTAATGAGATTAATCATCATGACTCATGAGGCATCTAGATACTACGCAGTACAATGATAAATAATAAGAATCATGGATTCGCTCTACCCTTTTTATAGGCCCTTAAGGGGCACCACTCTTCCTCTGGAAGCATTAGGTGGTCTTGTAGGTGCTCTGGATGAGCTTGGGGTGGAACTAGAAGCTCCAACTACTTGGATTGTGGTAGAAGGTAATGGAGCTAAGGTGGAAGCCAATGTGAGTTGACTCATCCTATAACTACATCATCAAAATCATTCCCTATATTGGGAATCAGGCTCCATTTCATCAAAAACAGCTTATGCCCCCCCTCCTCTAGACTCTAGCCCTTGCCTCTACCTCGAATCTCAAAGTTGATCCTCCAAGGACACTAGTCAACACCCTACAATTTTGATGAAACTTCCTAATCCTATCGTTAAAATAAGGTAGAAAAATATTCTCATGCTTAATAAGTGATTTTGCTTGAGTGAAAGGTACATTTTTATCAAGGTCATGACAGAACAGTTTAACAATCAACACCACCAACATCAAGGTACATAGAGGGGTTGATGTGCTTGCTTAAATACCAATCACATACCCTCGTACATGATAGAATCCAATGGAAACGTTGGAATCCTGAAATCCTAAAAACTATTTAAGTCTGTTGAATTCTCAATGGGATGTAAAATTCTACTTTTTGCATATGAAGTCCAATGAGGTTGGAACCACTCTCAAACATCCTGAAACAATTAATGGTAAGTAAAATGATAGAAAATAAAAGATAAAAGTGACATTCTCCTTATCTTTCATTTTCTACCCTTTTACTTTAAGAATTTAATATTACCAATGATTATTGAACCAAACCGGTCTGGTTCTAATAACACTGCCAAAAACCCAACCCATGGCTTTATTTCCCAAATTTGGCACATTTTTTATGAGCAGGGCGAGATATATTCCATCAACTCACAATATTTTCCCAATATATCATGTGCGAATTAATATATCGCGATATTTTCAAAGTATCATAACTATCGTGATAAATTGTTAGCGATATATCAGCTGAGGTATACTATTGTGATATATAAGATATATAAGATATATCAGTGATATACGTAACTATGGATGAAAAAGCTAACTTATCAAGAAAGTAGCAAGTGATTGGTTTTACCATTTCCATAAGCAATCTCCTAAGGGTTCTGTACACTTTACCCTAAGTAATATAAATAAGAGTCCAATCAAATATAATTCATCATCTGGATACCCAATATTTTCAAAGCATTTACCAACATTTAATACAACAATTTTAGACCAGCATTTCATACTTTGCAAGATGTGATTCCTCATTCTAGTAATTCCTTAATAGACAAGCATTGCTCTTAGGCAAAAAATATGGGCAATTAAGATAAGATAAGATAAGATAATTTTATTAATGTCCAACGAATGACCACAAAAGTAGGTCAATGGGACTAGATGATACATCTAGTATGAGTACAATGTGGGAGTGCAAACGCAACTCCTAGAAAGTGCCGAAACTAAAATAAAATAAAGTAAAATAAAGAAATATACAAGTAGTAGTGCGGCCTCATAAAGCTGTAAAAAACCGTATCAAATGTACGAGATGCAAGATACAAAGTGAGTTTGTCCAAGGCTGGACAACTCAAACAACACAAAAACCTATGAAGAGAGAGGAAGAACGCGTGGGAGAGATGAAGATGGATCTAGTGATGTCAGGATCTCCTAGGCCTGATGGTCGAGGGCGAGGGGGGCAAACAGGGCGCCTGCTCTCTGTCACTGTCGAGGCTCTCCAGAGCCATTGGAATGTACGATTGTATGATCTTGGGGGGGTGTAGGAGCAAGGGATACTCTTAACATTCCAGGTGGAAGGAAAGAAACTCTGGATAGATCGCTAGTGACCCTGCCGAGGATGGGATGAAATATGGCGGGCAGGGAGTGCCTTGCTCTAGGTCCATCTAGTCCTGATCTCTCTGCTGCTCTGAGAATGAGTGGGCTGGTGTATAGTTCGGAAACTCCGAACCAGTCTCGATAAAATCAATCGATCTCCCAGAGGGAGAGGCTGAGGGGAGACCTGAAGTCTCACCACTCTACTATCGGAGGTACTCTGGAACTCTGCTCGCTGCTTGTTGCTCCGATCCGATGGGTCAACACTAAAATAGGAGGTGATCGTCTTGGTCCCCCCAAGGAGGGGCAGGCTGTGTGGGAGCTGGGACCTAAAACAGAATGGATAATTTGTAGTCTTTCAGGATAGAACTGTACAGTTGATCAACTAAATATGAGAATTTTGATGCATGTTGATCACCAGGAGTGCAGATATGGGGTGCGTGAGTCAGGTTTTTTGCACCAGATTTGTGAGAACATAAGGCCAAACACCATTAACAAGATGTGACAATTAAATTGAAGCAAAATATTTAATGCCTAGCAAAGTTATTATCTGAGAAATATAACCAATCACACATACCAGATAACTGCATATACACCATAAATTTATTCATGGACAACCATCTTTAAAGCAATCCTATAAAGTCCAACAAAGGAAAAAGTCGAGTGAAAAGTAAAACCTTAACACCTGCCCACCAGTCAAACAACCAAACAAGTTCCAACCAAAGTAACTCTGCCACAATTCTATTGGCCATCCGATAAAGATTTTTTGAAAATGGCCGCAAAATGATATAGCATAGAGCCTGCAAGAAGAAAATAAATAGCTTAGATATATTTCTGAAAAAAGGATATTTCCCCTGCCATTGCGAGGAAAACAAAAAGTTAAACGATTTGAGGTTAATGAACCATATAAGAACCAAAAAGACATCAAACTGGTTTAAAAGTTATCAATTACTTCTTAAAAAGGCTTTTGTCTAGTAAATTCAAGTGGTTATGTGAGTGCCTACTATGAAAACATTATTTTCACTACCCTAGTAGGTAAGCCTTCTAAACTTCAAAACAAAATGTCAGTTTTGGGGCAACAGTTACCATCCAACCACATGTAGTTGTTCTAGGCTACCATGCATTCTTTGAAAGAAAAAGAAAAATAGAATTGGATCACAAATTATAAATTACTTCTGACCAGTCATAAAATACTTCCAAATTTAATGGAAAAAGGAAAACTAATTGTGTAGACAGTTTATGAGTTTTAAATATGGCATCTTAGTTCAATGAGTTAAAACTTTGACTGCACTGAGATAGGCCAAAATCTATTTGGCCAGAATTTGGAAACTTTTAAGTTTTATACAAATTGTATGATTATGTTACTCATTTACCTCATCCTTTTCCATTCCATTATTCATTTCTTCTACTTCCTTCTTTTTCTTCCCCTTCAAGTAAGATATGTTGTTTTCTAAATTTTCACTTCAGATGGATGTTTTATTTATGCATGTTACCTTTGCTGCATATTTTATTAAATTCTTTGGAATGCCATATTTCTTACATATGCCAATTTCTGGTACATTTTGTAAACATACTTTGTGACTATGCTTCTAACAGCAGTTTGATCTAGTGGATTTTATGATTCTTGTTAATATTGACCATCAGAATCAACTATTACTGCCAACAAAAGGGGTCAGTTAAGCAAAATCTTGGATTTGCTGCCTACAAAAACCCTAGAAAGAAGAAAACTCTTTTTCCAGGCAGCTAAACTTCTAAAATTGGATAAGACCATTGCTTCAAGAAAACGAATTTGATTCAATTTCTTTGGACTGTTTTCATTAAAAATTTCTAACAATATCCTCTCGTACTAAAATTTAAACCCTTCTAATTGTCAAACACTTTCAGCAAAAGAGCTTCTGTATGGCATATATTCGGTCCACTTTGCCACCATATCTTTAAAATTAATCCAATATGCCCACCAGGCACATCTTCCAAAATTGCATTAAAATAATTTGGCAACTTCTAATAACGTGAGTCTAGTCTAAAAGTCTTTGATGGACTTCAAATATGGGGAAGGGCATGTGGTCTAGTCCTGGATGATTTTAATGGCTTAGATATGTTGGATTTTTAGTACCTCATGATGTGTATGGCAGAGTGCCATTAATGTCAGCAGTGAGCAGAGGAGTCCTGAGTGCACGCAGAGAAAGTGCTTGAAATATTTCAAATGAGTACCAAAATGTTGGACTGGCATTTCCAAATACTGAAATGGCATTTCAAAAATTTGGAAACATCTCAGAAACATTTCAGTGGCATTTTAGCGATGTTTCCCCTTTGTTACAGCTTGAACTAGCATGTGTGATTAAAGCCCCAAAGAACAGGCTAATCCAACTGAAACCTAGAGGTGTTAACCACTATCACTGATGGGAAACTGAAACGCCATCCTTTTCGTCTCCATCTTTTGCCTTTTTTATCACTTTCTTCCATTATTATTGCCATTCCTTGAGTTGAATCCTGATTAAAATGATATATTCTGTCTAAGGTATGTGCTCCTGCAATTCATGTCATTTTAAGCGAATTATGCTAGCGATTGAGGGAAATTAACCTTTTTGCTAACTCACAAAGGTGCACCATACCATCCCAAGGTTATTATGTGCAAGTTCCTGCTGTTACACCAACTATCACGATGCTGTTACACCATTGCATTATTGTTGCCATTGCACCCATTTTGTTGTCGCGATGCTGCTACACCATTGCAGTATTGTTGTCGTTACACCCATTTTGCTATCGCGATGCTGCTACACCGCTGTTATGTTGCTACACACGTTGTTGGACACCATACGATTACTCATCCCGCTGGCAGAAGATCGATTTAGATAAGCGACACCTGTCCTCTAAGCGCATTCAATGGGAGCAGTTGGATCGTCCATGAGCAGTTCAGACAGTTGCAATAATTCAGAAGTCTGGTTGAAGACCGATTTGAAATAGTTGTAACTGCACCATGATTTTAGTTGATTGTTAGAACTGAACGCCTGTTTAAGGCGATAAGGTGGAACAGCCTGAGAATCGTAGATTCTTTTGGCTGTCCAGGAATCTTCTTATGCCCAGGATAGGTATTTAAAAATGTATAAGTAGTCGACCTCATTGGAGAGAGGGGGTTGAAGAATATATTGTAACACTACTACTCTGTAACTCAGTTCCTATTTAGTCGAGAAAGCTAAGTTCTGTGCCTAAGGTTTATGCGGAGAGAAAGAACCAACCCGTCATCAATACTGCAAAAGCTTTTATTCATGATCAGGAACTCCCTTGTTTCTTTGGGCAAAGGCATGTAACACAGCAATATATTTGCAAAAAAGGAGTCCTCGCAGGATATTGGAGGGCAAGACTGCTGAGGAGGTATTCACAGGAGTGAAACCAGAGATCGAGCATCTCAGGATCTTTGGTTCTCCAGTTTACATCCATGTGCCTGAGGAGAAGAGGACAAAGCTTGAGCCTTCAGGAGAGAAGGGCATATTTTTGGGGTATAGTGAGACCTCAAAGGCTTAATATATCTTCATGCCA
Organism: Larix kaempferi; assembly: GCA_027924585.1. NCBI lineage: Eukaryota > Viridiplantae > Streptophyta > Pinopsida > Pinales > Pinaceae > Larix > Larix kaempferi. The sequence continues at coordinate 2,462,534 of BSBM01000451.1, read as the reverse complement.
ACATAGTGAAAGACAGTGGTGAGCCAAAATGTTAAGTTCGATGAGAACTTAGCATCTAGGAAGTCCCGTGAGTTACCACCATCGGAAAAGGATGAGGAGCAGGTGGCTCCAAAGGGAGACCAGAGTTCACAAACAACCAGTTCAAGGAGTCAGCCTTCAGGTGGGGAGGAAGAGTTAGTTCCTTCCAGTTCTGTCACGAGACCCAGATGGTTTGAGCAAACATTGAGGGATGCTTGAGAGCATGTCGATGCTCTCAGGAGCACATTTAGGGAGAGTAGGCCTCCAAGGAAGTTTCTAAACTATATGGCATTGATGAGTAGCAACATTGATTCTGAGCCTTCCAATTATGAGGAAGCGGTCAACCAGCAGGTTTGGAGGGATGCCATGGTGGAGGAGTACACCTACACCGTGAAGAATGATGTTTGGGACATTATGCCTAGACCAGAGGGGAAATCTATGGTGAAGAATGAGTACACCTACACCGTGAAGAATGATGTTTGGGACATTATGCCTAGACCAAAGGGGAAATCTATGGTGACTTCCAGGTGGGTTTTCAAGATCAAGCATGTTGCAGATGGCAACATCAAGAAGTTCAAGGCGAAGTTTGTGGCAAGAGGGTTCTCTCAGAGAGAGGGAGTAAACTGCGAGGAGACATTTGCTCATGTCGCCAAATATGCTTCCATTCCGGCTATGATATCGATTGCCTCAGTCATGAGGCAAAAGATTCACCAGATGGACGTGAAGACAAACTTCTTCAATGGGATCATTGAGGAGGAAGTATATATACAACAACCTCAGGGCTTCGAGGTACATGGGAAAGAGTCTCATGTGTGCAAGCTTAAGAAAGCCTTGTACAAACTCAAACAGGCACTTAGGACATGGTATTCTAGGATTGATAGATACTTCCAGAGCATGGGCTTCACCAAAAGTGAGGCAGATCCTAACTTATACTTCATACTTCTCGGGACTAAGCCACTCATCTTGTTGTTGTATGTTGATGATTTGTTTCTCATAGGTGCAGGTGGGCTTATAGCAAGGTGCAAGTTAGATTTGGCTACAGAGTTTGAGATGAAGGATATTGGATTGATGCATTATTTCTTGGGGTTAGAGGTATGGCAAAGATTGGGTGAGATCTTCCTTGGTCAAGGGAAGTACACAGTTAGATCATGAAGAGATTCAGGATGGAGGACTGTAGACCAATGGCTACACCTATGGTTACCAACCTTAAGAAGGTTGACATTTCAGATTTAGAGTGGGTGGATCCCAGATTATACATACAACCGATTGGGTCCTTGATGTATTTGGTCAACACGAGGCCAGATATATGTTTTGGTATGAACACCTTGAGTCAATTCATGGTGGAGTTGAGGCAGGTGCCTTCGGAAGCAATGAAGCATGTGCTCAAATATTTGAGAGGCACAATGGAGTATGGATTGAGGTATCTTGGAGGTGATGGAGTGAGGCTACAGGTGTATTCAAACTCAGATTAGGCAGGGAATGCAGCAGATCGAAAGAGCACCTCAGGGTGCTGCTTCAGCTTAGGCTCAACAGTGACTTCGTGTTTCAATAGGAAGCAAACTTCCGTAGCACTCAGTTCAGTAGAGGTGAAGTACATGGCAACAAGTTTGGCAAGTTGTGAAGCTATTTGGCTTCACAAATTGCCAACATGATTATTTGATCAAGTGTTGGAGCCTATAGTGATATACTGTGACAATCAGAGTTGTATCAAACTCTCGAAGAATCCAATGTTTCTGTTATCACATCCATAGTAGCCAGGCTACCATTGTTGCAGAGCAGTTCATTGTATATTTTTGGGCCAGGCCTTTACACAGTTTTGATGAGTTTAGCCTATAATGAGCGGTGCTTTTTGATGATCACTCACATATCAGAGCAGCCCCAGATCAGACATGCGGTGAACCTTATACCAAGACTGGGCCTCATGACCTCAAATTTGATGACCAAGGTGAACTTTTATTCCATACAGAGCATTGCAATGCCCAAAGTTTCAACAACAATGTTTCCAGTGATTAGTGATGATCCAGATGGCGGGTACACGTATATGGCCCAGTAGGTATATAGGGTGCATTGGTTATGTTTGTTTTGCTCTTTTGCTCATTTTAGTAGCTTGACTTGGTATCTAGCGGTCATGATCTAGCGATATATATATATATATATATATATGGACTTGGTTGCTTAATGATTATCTAAATGGTCTAATTACTCAGGATTAGAAGCTCTTGTTTATACTCATTGCTTTTACCCACTTAGTAGTGTGGACGTGTTCATTCCCACCATTTATGGCTTGCTAGTTTTGGCATCACCTTTCACTCTCCCCATCTGTCCGTACTCTCCCATCTTTGGTTTTCACCCTGACTTACACCTCAGCCTGTGATATGGAGGACTTCCCCACTTTTGCCTCTGTGCTGGATAGCATCCCTGTTAGTTTGTGTCTCGACTCTGAGTTGGAAACAGAACTTACCGAAGCCTTGATCCTTTTGGGCCAGGATAACCCGCTGGTGTTGGTTCCTGAGCTTAGGTGAGTTGGATTTGATACCTTGATCACTCTAGTCGATTGCCCCGATGTTTGGTCCTGATTATGGAGAATCCCCCTAGTTGCTTGAGTTGTGCTGGCTAAACCTGAAGCAAATTGTACTACTATCATTACATGCATATGGAAACTATTATCTTATCTTTTGTGCAAGCCCATGGAAACAAATTAAAACTTGTGCTTTTCAGCACAATGAAAGAGGGCTATGGAAATTGAAATGTTAAAGCACCCTAGATGTAAACTGCAATTAGTTGTGCTTCTAAGCACATGCAAAATCCAAAGGGTCCTAAAGGCCTAAATAGCAATGGTTAAATGAATGCTAAATCCAAAGGCTGTTGGCCATGAATTAAATGTAATGATTAATACCTCACAAAGCCTACGGGTTGGGATGTGAGATGGAGTAAGGGACAACTAATTCTAAGTGTCCCCTAGAACCTCAAGTTACAATTAGTTGTGCACCTAGTTACGGCGGTTCTAGCAAAGATCCTCACGGAGCTAGATTCAGCTTGGATGTGAGCTATAGACATTTGCCAAGGTTGAATAAGCACTTCTCTAAACAACTCATTCCATTTGTGAGACACTACCATTCCCTGAGTGTTTATTATCCAACATAAGCTTAAGTGTGTATTCCTTTTCCCTTATCTGAAGTATCACAGTGTTGAGTCAGTCAAGTCATCCCCTCATCCTAGTCTTCCATTTTCCACCCTCACCCTTTGCTAGCAAAATGTTCACGTCTACAAAATGAGTATATTCTTGAGGTTCTATTTTGAGTAAATGATTATTTAAACTTATGTTTGATGTAATTATTGATTAACCGCCAATGAAATGATGCTTCTTACTTTAAGTCTTGCTATTAGAATGATTAAAAGAGCATACCTTATCCATTTGCACTTGCAACATCAGGCATTTCTAGCCTGGGTCATATTTTGATCAGTCTTGACCTGGTCAAACCTAGTTTGACCAAGTCAACCATGGGGATCTGAGATGAGTTGGACCAGTGATGTTCGAGGATGATTATTTATGGTCTTTTGATACACCTTTGATGATTCCATATAGTGGACACAGGTTTCATGTGATGGTTGACGTATTTTTTATGGTTATTATTATTTTCAGACCACTATTTTTATATTGTCCGGGTATGGTTGAGACTACAGATGATTATACAGGTTGCCACAGGGTGTATGGGTACTCATCTCTAGCACATTTGAACCTTTTGTGTCCATTGGGACACTCAGATTTCAGTTACATGCACTTCTAGTGATGATATGGTAAGATTACCATTTTTCTCCAGTTTTGCCATGCAAAAATGGCATGTCTAGAAGTTGCATTGAGCTAGTACATTCTCCTAGGGCGCTCCTGAGGAGATGGGGGGTCCAGCCAAACATTGTTACCATATTACCCCATCTCCAGACATTTTGGTCTAGTCAAATTTGTGTCCAGGACACCAGGTAGAGAGCTACAAGCATTTTGAGGATTTACAGGTGGTTTTATGAGGATTAAAAATGGGATAAAAAAGTCATTGAGGAAATCGATTTGGGCAATTGAGGCAAGGAATTGGCATGAGGTTTGTTCAGAGGTCATTAGTGATGCATCCCACATCTTCCAACTCAGCTTACAGCATTCAGTGGGGTCCACACACTCTCTGGGTTGTTATTTGATGTATTATTCTGTCATTGAGGGGGGCCACGATTTGGTCACTGGTCACTTTGTGATGTTATTGAGTCATATCTTTTATCATTGTGCCATGGGGTGATGTTAGTGAAGGATATTAATACCTCCTAGCCCCACCATGTGCTCCTTACACTTGTCATAGTCATCTTTTATGTGGTGCAACCCCCCCTAGGGCCACCTTAGTGAGTGTGCACCCCTCATTAGTGAGTTGATCCATGTGTTTTAGCGTCGGCTCATCATAGTCGTCGATTGTATTATGTTTATCTTTTGATCTCCACCACTCGTTCATAAAGTGGTTAGGGTTTTGGTCTCTCTCATTCCTATTTAAGGAAGAGACCCCCTCATTGTAAAGGCACCTTTGGGCTCTTGAACTCTTGGAATAAAATATTATTTTGCAGATCTGCTTCTCATGCTTTGATGAATGTTCTCGTACATGATTATACATATTTTCTTTAGACATCTAAGTTGCTTACAGGTGATTTCTAACATCTTCAGAGGGAGGCCGAATTCACTTATTACAGGGGTGTGAATTGCTTGAGGGACGATTACAGGGGTTTCCCACATCTTCTCTGGGCATGACATTTTCATCTTGAAGGGAGTTTTTCAATTGTGCTTTGTCCATTGATTTGCTTCTTTTAATATGCCGTGCATGGTTCATCTTTTATCTGTGGATCAAATCTCACTTTGGTAGTTTAAATTTGCATGTGAAGAGGACGTTTTTCCTCCTTGGGCTAGGAATTTTTTGCTTGGAATCACTTGGATCTAGCTTGGAATTGTAACTAAATGGAAGGATCATCAATGTACTTGGCGGCCGCAAGTATTTGAGGTAAGATCTACAAGGTACGTATTGATTTCCATGCATTTTACCAATTGGTGACATCAAACCCTCACTGTTAAAACCCTAGTTTTATAGATCTTTATAGATCTGATAGATCTGGCGATAATTTGGACTTAATAACTAAAACCCACCTCTTAATTAATTAAAGAACCTTAGAGACCAAATTTGGTGGGAATCCGACTCCATTTACCCCTCGATCAAAGGCACTGGCCATCTCTAAGGGAGGTTGCACTTGTGGGTTCTTAGTCATTTTCCAGATCTATCATCTAGGTGTTGCTATTTTTTCTTTAAAACTTCAAATCTGTAGCTTAGCCACCCTTCTAGTGCCTTTCCTATCTTAATTTCACCTTGTGGGCCCCATTTCACTCATTTTCCCTAAATTAAGGGTGGGCCCCACTTGGGTCTTTTAGATTGGCATTAGATCTATCTACATCTACTCCTTTAATTTCATAAGTGACATATTCATTTCATGGTTGAGCATTTATCCCTTCCATAAGCCTCCTCAACCAAGCCCTAACTCCATTGTCCACTTACTTTCCCTAGATATAGATCTACTTACTCTGGACCTCTCTCTCTCTTCATCTTCACATCTCCCTAGAGTGTCTAGAGTAGGTTCGCTAGCCTCCATTGGTTAGCTAGGGTCTCGCCCTTGGTCTTGCAATTGCTTGATCTAAAGTGAAGAGTGCCTCGATTTACGTGACAACCTTTATCCTTGGGAATCATGGCTCTCTTAGGTCACCTCTTTAGTTGCCCAACACCTCTACCATCCTAGATAGGATCTCCTTTTGGGGCAACTACAAGTTGTGTGATAACAGTTCCATGACAGGTCCAACAAGCATATTGAGATCAGATATCATTTCATCCAAGACAAGATCCACAAGAGAGCAGTCAAGCTTCAGTATATTTCCACAAATGAGCAGGTTGCGAACATTCAAACCCTTGTTGAAAGGGAAGTTTGTCTTCTTTGGAGATAAACTAGGGGTGGTGAAGAATACCTTCCACGCTAAGAGGGAGTGTTGATGTTTGTAGCTCAAACAGGCATCTCCACATGGGTTTCTATCTATCCTATGGAGATAATCATTAACATCTCTCATAACTTTGGAAAGCTCACTTTATTAAGTAACTATTAAAGTGAATGTCTTTTTAGATTAATTGAGGTTAATTTAATAAAATGCCTAAGTTTTTGGCATTAGTGATTTAAGTTAATTAAGTGAATCTTATCCATTGATCTCAAGTGAGGAGGAGATCTAATCTCAGCCATTGATCACTTAGGAGGTTTGGGTTTTGGTTCATCTCAATAGGATAAAAGACAGCCAAGGTGAGAGGAGAAGACACAAGAGAGAAAGAGAAGGATTGTCACTTTCCAGATTTAGCAGAGAGAGAAGAAGACAACAATTGGGAAACTTTTGCAAATGGTCGTACCAACTAGTTGGAGGTTCAGAGTTTGCAGGGGCAACCTACAGATCCATACAGCTCAGTTGTATAGTAGCATGTTGTACAGTCGTAGAGAAGATCGTGTTGTATAGCAGGGTTGCAGAAGGATCCACGATCAGTACAGTCGTACAAATCGTACGGCCAACCGTACAGGACTGAATAACGCAGTCATACAGGTCATGTGGGTCGTACAGAGGCCGTACAGGGCAGTCGTAAAAGTTGTACGGGTCGTACCAAGGTTGTACAGTGGTCATATAGGGTAGCAGACGTAGCAGCAGGTTGTCGGGTTTTTCCAAGCCAATTTGCAATTAGAGGGATTTTTTTAGGAGGGCGTTTTGCCAAGTTTGTTGTAGTGTATTTTTCTCAGGCCATTTTCCCAGTAAGGGAGCCCTTGTAAGCTTGGAAATTCTTTGAATGAAAAGTTGATTTGAAGGGAAAAAATTTTGTGTATGTGTTTTATAGAGCAGATCTAGTTCCATTATCTTGCTTTTGCTATTATTATGTTAATTAATCCCAGCAATGTAATTAAATCAGTGAGCTGCAAATTAAATTTTTCAGTAAGGAAATCAATAGGAATTTGTTTATCTAGATCTAGAGTTTAGAAAAATTAACAACAAAATCAATGAAGGATGCAAGATACCTTTAAGGAAAATGAGGATTTCCCAAAAATATTGGAATCTGATCCTTCCATACATCCAAATGAACATTATGTGGATATCTGAGAATGCATGAAAAATCTAGAGCGAGTAATTCTTATAAAAATCTTCCTCTAGATGGACCCATGCTTCGAAGCTTCAAGTCTAAAAATGAAATCTGCATTTGATCTTCATTACCTCGTATCAATAAGTGGAGTCACCAAGGTGAGGCTTCAAGATACCTTCATACTTGTTGGATGTGCTCACCTCGACACCCAACAAGGTATTCAAACTTGGCAAAGAACTTGTGCTTTTTTCCCTTCATGGAGTCGTCATATGAGCAATGAAACTTCAAAAAATCTACACTCATAAAATGTCAAGATGTAGCAAACTACAAATTATGGACAATGGACTTTATCCTCGGTAACAATGCCAAAAATGTTACAACACAAACCCTCATTTCTTGTGGTAAAGTCCTAAAGCACAAGCAAGACATTGGTTCAACTAAGAGGGAGGCGACTGTCACCTCACTAACCCTCTTCTACTCTTTAAGATAGTTTTATAGCGGAAGGGGGGGCTTCCCTAAGAATAGTATTGCTATAGATATGTTGTGAAAGCTCCCAAAACAAATTACTCTAGCAAAACATGGTTATGAAAGATGAATATGAAAAGATACGCGATGGGAAGATCAAAACCAATGTTAGGTTCATTGGTCATATGGAGTCATGGGATAGAAAACATGGAACGACACTTCTTGCAAAGGGGAAGAGGTATACAACCAAATAGAAGGCTTGTAACCTACTTTCCTTTCTAATTACTAGGAGGGATTTTAACAAGTGGTGCAAGCACACAAACTCCACAACTTAGAACTATTACATGAAAAGAAATTAACACATATCCATAATACTTTCTTTCATGAAATGACATTAGTGACATACATACATTAGGCTTAAGATAAGAAGAGCAAGGAGGAAAGAAATTCATACTTCAACTCAAAAAATACAACCCATTTTTAATGCCAATCCATAAATAGATCTTCCACAATGCAAATTAACCCAAGTAGATTCAGCAACAAGGTTCCAATGCCAATACCCCATACTCCATTGTCACCATACAACTTCTATTAGTTTCTCTCCAAATCATTCCATCCTCACGAATGAAGGGAGCAAACCCTTATATAGGTTTTAGCTCAACTTCCTTGTACAATACACAAGTACTTGTTTTCTTAGATCCATTAGCTCTTCAAGGAATACAATAAAATATTGCACTCCTAACCTCCTCAACAAACCCCTTACTAAAAATCAGAATGAGATGTTGAGATTTACTTTCTTTCCTAGGAGAAACAATATAATAGTTCTATCATGTAACTAACTCTTTGAGAAGATTCAACAATAATAAAATAATATAGTTAGTTAGAAACTACCTCCCACAATAGAGAAAGAAGCTATGGCGCCTCCTTAGGTTGAGTGGTTTGACCATGCAACAAAGCTCTAGATATTGTAGTTGACCAAGTGTGGTGTGTCCTCCATGAATATGCAATAAAATCCCCTTTAGTGGCACATGTGGCTTCATTTATCCCCTTGGACTTAGGGATTCCTTTAACAAACTCTCTAGCACATCTTTCAACGCATAACAACCTCCACACAATAACCAATTAATGCTTCCATGAGTGTGCCTCTCAAGAAAAAACTTCCACATGTGAACAAAATATGTTTAGGGGCATGTGTAGATTAAACTCCTCAAAGCAAGGGTGCTCTATAACCAACTCCATGTGTGCATGGAATAATACTTGAAGCGTGTGCATGAGAAACAACCTTGACCAAGTAAGTGACCAACAAAGAAGTGTGCCCTTGAAAATTGTGCCATGCTAGCCACCTTTACCAAGCAAATAACCAAATTGAGGAGTGTGCCCTTGGAGAATGTGCCAAGGTGGTAGTAACTTCTTTCAACGGATAATAAAATATTCCCAAGGAAGAGTGCACCCTTAGAGAAGTGTGCAAAAGAGGTTACTTCCAATGCCAAATCATCACAACCACTCCAAGGAGGTGTGCCATCCTCTTAAGCCATAAAATAATTTTACAATGCATGCATGCCTTGAGAAATGTGCCATGAAGGAGGGCCCTCCAAGAAAAACCATACTCTTCATCAAAATATCCCCAATTGAAGTGTGAAACCATGCAAGAGAGCTAAGGCACTCCTTAACAAACCTCCAAGTGGTCAAAATAAGGTCAAACCACGCACAATCATGTTAGATTTTACACAATTAAAGCTTTATAATTAATTGCAGATAATAAACAGGATCACTAAAAGAATAACCAAGCACAGAAATAATAGACACAAAGTTTTATTCTGGGAAACCCAACAGGGAGAAAACCCAGCAACCTTCGTATAGAGATAATTAGTTCAGAGATCAGAGTACAGATACAAGAGAGAGAAAGAGAAACTTCTCTAAGTGTAGCTGCCCCAAAAATACTTCTCCTAGCTACTGCTGCAAACTTCTCTCTCTTCTTGAGCGAATTTGCTCGAGTGAGTGAGTGACCAAATGAGGCATTCGAGCTCTCTATTTATACACATGAAAAAGTGACTTTTTCCCTTACTGGGCCGACTTGTTTAACTAACAAGGCTGACTTGTCTTGGGGGAAGAGAAAAATACATTTAATAAATATTTTCTTTGTGTGATTCCACCCCAAGGTTTACATTGAATCTTTCAAGGGTTTTACATGATCAAATACATCAATATCTTCTCCCATAGGAGGTACAATAATAATATAATAAAATACAATAAAAATAACTTCCGAAGTTGCACTATTTCCAACAAATCACCCTCAAAATGTGTGAAATAGGCTAGCACTCCATCAGTAGGTGTCAAATATGTTTTGGGAGGTGATATATGTGTGGACATCAATTTTTCCTAGGGCGCTGCAACTAGGAAGTTTCAAACCCCAATACACACAAAAGTTATCCAACTTGAACCATGTAAAAGGAGACAATAATCAAGGCACCCTTCAAGTGAGTAATATCAAATATCAACTAGTTCAAAGCATTGTTAATGTAGCATCACAAAGTACTAGGACACTCCATCAATGAATATAAACCTTGAGAAACTATGGCAAAGCACCCTTTTATCTAATCATCCCATCAGAGATTAGTTATTAATATCAAGAACTTAGGGAGACCCTAAGTTGATGGGTACCCACTCCATGTCATGTAGCAAGGGTTAGAAGAGTGCATCAATGCTAAGCAAAACCCTTCATGAAACTCCAACAATGCCAGCTTCATCAATAAGTTATAGGACCACCACTAGCACATGAACACACAAAATCCATCACCTCTTGGAAACCACCCAAGCATTAAAAGTGAGCAACATCTCTAAGCCAAATATCACATGTACCTCAATCCATCACATGAATCACCCTACGAGATCGATTCTTGTGATAAAAATCACAAATGATGTGATGGCAATCACATGTATAATCCTCATACAATATGAGGACTAACACACATCACGTAGATAACAACCACAAGCCAAAGAAAGCCCACAAGGTATGACCCTAGAACCAGAAACAATGTTATTACCAGAGTAAGGGAGGATGCTATAGCCTATTGCATTGACCTGGGAACTTTCAAAGCCAATTTGTGAATTGAAAAAGCTTTCAATGCAAGTAGTGCCTTATAAACCACCTCTCTCATAATTGTTATGCATATGAGATTATTCACAACGCACACACATAATTAGAAGGAAAGTATTGGTGAGGAAAGAAATCTCAATCACGGGAAAAGCCATTGGAGTAGTAAGACTTGCAATTATTATGGACATCACATAAAAAACAATCACAGGGCATGACATAGAAATCATCAGCAATGTTAGTACTGAAGTGAGGGAGGATGCAATCACATCAACCTAGGGACTCTCACCCCAAAGCCAGTTTCCAATTTATCAAAGCTTTTGGTGTAGGCAACGTTTTATAAAACACCTCTATCTCACAATTGTCATGCATGTGGGATTATTCACAAAACACACACCAATTAGATGGGGGGTGTGAGAGAGAGAGAAAAGAATAGGATATAATAGCTTTTTTTATTATACATCCACAAGCCAAATGATCTATGGGACAATAATTACTTGAAATTTCAAACAACTAAGGCAAACTATTAAGCACAACAATGATTAAATCATTGTTAACAATTTCATCACCGTCTACAATTAATTAATCTTTCAACTCTTTAACCTTGGTGAGGTAATCTGTGATTGATTTACTTCCACCCATCCTCAGGCTATACAATTGATTTCTCAAGCAGAGAACCATGGTCACATTAGAAGTCTCGTGAAATGACTTCCATGTCTTCGATGCATCTCTAAATCTACTTGCATCTTCGATTTGAGGAATGACTTCATCCGACATTGAAATCCCAATCATTGCTAATGCATCCATATCCTTTTCATTAAAAGCCTCTCCTTCCTTTGTGCATTCTTTGGGTCCTAATTCTTTTCCACATGCAATGTCCCATAGTTCTCTGACCACCACAATATTCTTAATTTGCAACTTCGAGACAGCATAATTTTTGTCATTAAGCATTTACGTCTAGAAAGGTAATGCTTTCACCACTTCCTGCAATAATATATACTTCTCCAGCAAAACCCAGAAAGATTTTTAAAAAGAATTGCCTAGGAAGCATTAAAGAGAACCCCTTAATCAATAAAGTGACCCTTCTCTCTAAATAGCAAATTGATTTTAGAAAAAAAAAGGCTTCAATCTGGAATATGCCCCTTTTAATCAACACTTGAGGAAAAGAAGGTTAATCTTACACTTGGCACGTCAAGATCAATGGGTAGCAGCTACTTCTGTGAGCAACCAGTGTCTTTAATTTACTTTCATGTGTTATGAGTCTATGACTCTCCAGCAGCAAGTGGAAGACAACATCCTCTTTTCTCCTGCAGGTGGTGTCTGTCTTGAGCAGCGACCTACTGGTAGACTCTTTTCTCTGAACCCAAACAGCATCAGCTTTTGTGGGGGTGTCCTCTGTAGCATCAAACTTCTATTCTGCTTTGCCTGAAATCATTGCTGCCTATCAGGAATCAGGATCTCCATTGGGCTTGTCTAACTTGACATCTTTGATCTGGAAGGCATCTCTATTTATCAAGAAGTCTGATCTTAGATTGAAAGTCTCCTCTTTCTTCTGTTTGTATCACCTTTACTGGTGTGGGCAGCTTATCTGGGTATAACAGTGTAATCTCTTTGGCTTCTAGAGATAAAAATGACTGCTACATTGGCATTTTATACATTCGAAATTTAGGGCAAAACTAAAATTTGCAAAACAAACCATTTTTAAACATAGACCTATGAGTGTACTGCAGCATTTTACAGAGCTGTCACAAACTGCCACCACATTTCTCAATCATGAATTTTTCCCAGAAACCAGTGTCTCTTTCAGCTATAAATTTTGTTATCGGGTGATTTTGCATTTCTTAGGAACACAACTTTGTGGTACAATTTTGTTTCAAAAGTGCCTATTGAGGATCAGAATAAACCTCCAGTCAAAAACAGCTCACCCTAGAATAGGCTAATCGTACCCCTAAACTGTCTGCCCTATCTTAACTTATTCTTAGTTCTATTCTTAGCAGAGTAGGGTGCCCCTAAAATGGGCATCAAATGTTTAACATCTTCGAATGATTTTTCTAAGGGTGCTTTTATGCAGCGGAGCACTTTTTTAAAGGTAGTTTTGAGCAGATTTAAAAGGCATTTAGTCCTCTTTAAGTCTTCTATACATAGTATGCCCTCTATCTGCAGAGAATTCTGCAACGCGTGAAATTTCTGATGTCATATTTGAACCCCTATCCCTCACGTTTTGCATGGACGTGTCAACTTCGGTTCCTTTGTTTCCCTCTTTTTTGCAGACAGTGCTGGTATGCATTTCAGAAAACGAGTTCTGGCTAATCGTTTCGGTGGTGTACATAAAAAGTTACCTGTAAAAGGTTCGGTTGACATAGCTAGTTGGATGCAGTTTTCCCTTTCCGCTGATAATACCAATTATTGCACACGCCAATTTTGTTGTATTGGTTTATCCGTCGGGCTGTGGTATGGGAGTGAGTGGAGGCACTCACCACCGTGATGACCCAGGTCTGAGTCCTGGCGGGTATGCACAATCCGATAAAAAACTGAGATAAAGTAGACAAGGGACCGCGTTTGTGTGGTTGTTGCGCAAATTGTACATGATAGTTTCAGAATTCCTGCTCTCTAAACAAAGGACGTTTGTGAATTACAGTATGTTTCAGCAGGCAGTAATCCTTCTGGAATCATCCCACTTTAAAATCTAACTCCATGTGAAGATGCACCCCATAGGATTAGATGGCATGTGCAGATATGCGGTAATCAGCTCCACTGGATCAGATACTTACTCTGAAGCTTAAGACATATTATAGTTGAAAGGAAACCCAAACTTTTGTAGGGATTACCGTGAGAGGACAGTTTGCGTTTAGGCTGAGAATTACAGCATTCTAAATTATTAATTTTACATAAATGCACTCACATATAGTTATTGTTGTGCTCGCAAACAGATTGAGATTGCCCTGGAAAAATTAAGGAATGATTGAACCCATGACAGATATGATGAACTACAACAGTTTACTCGCCTGGGAATGTTACAAGAAGGATAAATTTTCCCACGCAAACTGAAGTAGAATTATATTAAAAAAAAATTAAATAGGAAATGGAAAATGGATACCCACCTGAATACAGTTGACTATAAGGCCTGAGAGAAGGAACAGTGCTCCCATGGGCAACACGACTACTGCAGAGGGCAACTCCATTGCTCTGCAACAACCCTCCCTCACTGATCTATCTTATGCTTCTCCTCCTAATTGTTAAAACATAATAATAACACAATACCCCGCACCTAAAATACCCGCACCATTAATGAGTGATAATGAGCAGAATAAAAAAATTATATGTATTCTTTGTTGATTTGCAAAGAAACGAAACTCTAAAGCGCAAGCTTTTCCTCTTTCCTCTTTGGAAACTACCGAGGTCGTGGTAGACCTTATATATTTTATACATTGTTTATCTTTATTATAGTCTTGCTTTTGTCTTTTTTACATATTACTATGAAGCGTATATTTATATATTTTATTTTATTTATATACGCTTTATATATTTATATAAGATGCGGTGTCTAAAATTTAAAATTTGTATATATATTGTGATTATGAAGCATATAGTATATATATTATGATTTTTATTTTAGGGGTAGTTATTTTGTGTGGTGTTTAAAATAAAAAAATCGTATATATTATGATTTTTATGTTAGTAGTAGTTGTATGGAATGGTTTTTAAAATTAAAAAAATTACATTTTGTAAATGATTATATATTTAAGATTTATGTATTTTAGAAAAATTATATAATATAAATATTCTTTTATATGTATTTGGTAATGATGATATAATATAAACTTTTTGAATTTATGACAAATTGTGATTGTTTGATTATGGGTGATTTTTTCTGAAAAACTCTAGGTTAAGATGATTATGTTGGTTGGCCTAGTACCAACCAAGGAAAAAAAGTGGGAATTTTTATTTGCGTTTGTTACTGCAGTCTTTTTTCAGTTGTTGGGAAGCATGAAGACAGCGATTCTCTCTGAAAAACGCTAGCTAGGGTTTACAAAAATTTCTACAGTAATCTTGGAGTTAAGTTGGTTGACCTAGTACCAACCAAGGGAAAAAATGGGAATTTTTATTTGCATTTTTTTACTGCAGTATTTTTTCAGTTGTTTTATTGTTTCATGTTATGATCTTTTTTTGCTCTCCTTAGGAACTTGTCATCATTTTTTTATGACACCTTACTCCTTTCTTCTTGGGATGAGTTCCATTCCTTTCTGGGTTGGTGTGGTTTTGTTGTTTCTTTGTTGGATTTTCACATGACGTGTGTTGGGGAATCGAATCTTGTGACCTTGAGTGATTATGTGGAGGCTACACTTTCCCCAAAGGGTGACCTTACCAATCGGGGGCTTTCCAAGCATCTAGTATCGAGGGTTTCACTTTTCCCTAATCCAGTGGCTATGTCTCCAAAAGGTGCGTCGTCTGGTCAAGATACGAGTTCCAGGCTGTGTGGGGCTACTAGACATTCATCGAAGGTGAATTTTGGGCAGGGTTCAACTCATGAGGATGGCCATCATTCAGTATTAGGTGCAGACCTTTTATTATCAAACACTTCAGGGTTTCAAAGGCCAAAATTGTCTGGTGTCAGGGCTCGTCTTAGGAGGAGAATCATGACTCATAAGGTTAAAACTAGCTTGGAACAATTTGTTATGTGAAGGGATGTTAATATGGATCGCGTTGAGGTGTTTGGGAGTCGTGCAGTGGTTGCTCGGATTGAATTCTTGAAAGCAAATAGACTGGAGATTATTGAATGGGTTAATTCGAACTAGCTGCCAGAGTTTGGTTATGCTCCTACAATTAGTATGTTGACCAACTGTTGGTTGTGTTTTGTTTCCCAAAATCAAAGGATATTCCAAAGGTATTAGGGTGAATATGGCTTATCAAGGAGGGCTCCTTAATCCTAAAATGTTGGCATACATCTTTTGATCCAGATAAGGAAAAAATTACTACTAGACATTTGTGGCTTTTGCTCCCCAACTTCACTATTGAACTCTAGATGAAGAATATTTTTAAAGGGTTAGCAAATTTTTTGGGACAGTTCATTTGGCTGGAAAAACAAAATATTTGGAGTTGAGAAGCAGGTAGCATCTGTTGTGGTGGAGATGGACATGTCCAAAGGTCTTTCAGCAAAAGTGGAAATCTTATGGGATGATAAGGTTATTAGACAGAAGTTAGATTATCTCCATATTCCTTTTAGGTGCCATTATTGATGGGAGACAGAACATCTTAAAGCAAAATGCCCTTATTTTCTCTCAGGGTTGGTCGAAGTATCCTCGGGTGAGGACCAAGATAGCGAAGAGGAGGCGCTATTACCGCGAACCACGCCTGCAATGGAAGCTGATACTGCAAAACTAAACGATATGTCACTTTCTGACTCACTTACACATTATGAAGAAGTATCAAAAGCATAACTTAATTTGTTTCTCTATGTGGAGACAATTAGAAAATAGAAATCCTTGTAATGAAGATTTAGGGTTTTTCGAACCTGGTCCACAATTGGTATCTGATAATAATTTGCCTAAAAATATTTCATTAAATGAAGTTGGTGAAGTGATTATTAGTCAGGGGAGGAATGCACTTCACTTAACAGTGGCTTGGCCTTGGTTAATGGTTAGGAACCCTCTTTGTCGTTAGATATCCCCTTACCGAGCAAACCTGTTTCGTCTACGATGTTGACCGAAAAATCCGTTGTTAATATTTCGGATGTCTCTATAAGGGTTTCCAATCTGGTTCCATCAACAAACTCTAACCTAGATCCTTAGGATTCCAACATTGGAATTATTCCTCTTTCCTTGCTATCTTTTAAGGGTATGGTTGCGCCACCTCTAGGTTCTTATATTCCCCTAGTTCACAATAATGTGGAGCTTCAATATCTGATTTCCTCTGTTATTGCATCATTCATTAAGACCCCTATTCAGATATATTCAAAGAAACAGTCTACAAACCCTGATGTTTCCCCTGTGACATCTATTCGACGACAAAATGTTACCATCTGAAATAAGAAGAAAAAGGGCAAAAATAATGTGTTTGTTTCTTCGTTGGAACCCTCTGTGGAGAACAATGAATCATGCAACCATTATATCCCCCTATCTAAGAGGCTTTTGGAGGCTATTGGGGAAGAGTCATATGTTAGGAATTCACCAAACTCTTAGGCCCTTAGAGCAGCTCAACCCAATCGCAAAGGTTTTTAATGTCTATTATATCATTCAATATTTGTGGGATCGGGGAGCTGCGAAGGTTAGGGCTCTCTCCAGACTTTTTAAAGCTATTAACCCAAACATTATTTTGATTCAAGAAATTATGTGTTGTGAGACTATGGCAATTGAAGTTTTTTCCAAAATTTTACCGTGATGGGATTTCTGTGCTCTGGATTCCAGGGGGGTATTGGGTGGCATTCATTCTTGTTGGAATCTTCTGGTTTCTGAGTTTAAACTTTTCAAAACCTAGGGGGATTTTACTTGAAGGAAGGTTTAGATAAAATACACAAAATTTGGCCATCTTAAACTGTTATGGTCCCTATAAAGATAGGGAACGTTTTTGGCATGCCTTGAAACATTATGGATTGCTGGAGATTCCAAATCTAGTTATTGGAGGAGATCTTAACTTTACTCTCTAAGCTGCTAATATTTGGGGTCACTCTACTCGGTTAGATCCTCTTATTGTCTACTTTGTTGGATTTTGTGCAACTTCGGAAGATATTATTCATTGTATTTTATTGTACTTGATTGTACCTCCTGAGGGAGATGAACCTGATGTAATTACTTATCTAAACACATGAAAGAACCAATGTAAACCTCGGGGTGCAAAGAAAAGAAAAAATATTAAAAATAAAATTATTTATTGCCCCCAGGTGAAGTCGGCCCAGTTAGGGATTTTTCTTGTTTTGCACTTGTATAAATAAGAGGTAAAGTGCACCTCATTATCTCATTCACTCACTTCACATTTGCGCATCACTTGGGAGAGAGAAGAAGTTCGCACAATCTAGAGGAGGAAGCTGTTTTGGGGTTTCTACTTGTGGAAGACATTTTCACATTTTATCTTTTATCATTTGTACTCTAATCTCGGGATTATCATCTCTATACGAAGGTTGTTGGGTTTTTCCCAATTGGGTTTCCCAGGATAAACTCTATGTCATTGTTTTGTGCTTTGTTTTTCTTATAGTGATCTTGGTTATGTATTTATGTTATTATGCTATGAATGCATGAATTCTAACATGGTATCAGAGCAGTTCTAGAAGAAGTCATTGTCGGAACCCTGTCGGAACTAGGGTTTCATCTTGTGAAGTCTTCACCCAACATTTTTGAGAAAAAGAGACATGGGAATTTCGTTTTTGGCAAGGCACATCTTTTGGTGAAGACAGAAGTCAATTCCGAGAATTTTGAATTTTTGACCTATCTCGACAACTGGAGCAAAAATTAGGGTTTCAGTTTTGACCCACTTCTCTCCACATATTTGGAACAGCCCTACCTCAATTTAACTCGCCTTGGCAAGGCGCATCTACCTGTGGTTTCAGTTTTTCAAATTATTAACTTTCATTTTTTACCTCGCTTCTGATAGGGTTTCTGAACCAGATCTGTAGGCAAGATGATAGGGATGAAGGCTGAAGATAGACGAAGTTCATCCACTGCTAATATAGAAGAAGCTCATCATCACAAGAAACAAAGGAATGAAGATCACACAGAATTCCTATTCATATGAACATTATCAAGTACTATTCCCACCACTAGTGACACTTGGCTCATAGATAGTGGTGCATCTAGACACATAACAATTTATAAAGAGAATCTTTCAGAATTAGTTGAGAAAGATTCACATCTCTGTGTTGTACTTGGAGATGATGCAAATTACACTGTGAAGGGATCTGGAGCCACCACCCTTCAACTAGAATCAAATGATACATTGCGTCTGAGTGATATACTCTATGTACCTCGTGTAACATCCCAATAATTTCATAAAAATTTAAATCGGCATTAAATGTTAATAATTATAAATGCGGAAATAATAAGTGCTTATAAAGACAACATTAATTAACGAAGTCATTAATGCAGAAAACAATTAATTATTGAGACTCTTAACTAAAGACAAATTAATGACTGCGACACGTCCTACTTCTGTTGAGATGCTTACAACATTGTTTTTATTCGTGTTAACAGTGACTCTCGATATTTTGCGATAGAGTTTTATTGACTAGGTTCTGAAAGTTGTTTTTGATGATGATGAAAGGGCGGTCCTACGAGGTACCTTGGAGCTTACTTAGCTACATTTAGCTAAGGCATTTGAACCCTGTTTCCATGTGCAGACTGCAAGTAAGAAGTTCTACGACAACATGTGATAAAAGTACAGGTGTCCTTCAATTCATCGTCAATGTAAAATTAGAATGCTAAGTACTTCCCTGCGAAACAAGTTCACTGGAGGTATGGTTATCTTGGTTCTCGATCTCATCTACAAGTTGACTTTCCAACTATCCAATGTTATCCAAATCATGTTGTTATTTGTTTTCGCATAACTACAATTATTATCCACGGAAAACCATACGAACAAGGCTATTATTAATGACACCAAGCAGTAATACCATTATCCAAATGTATCATTACTGAAATTCTTGTAAATATAATACCTGTACTATGAACTAATATTATAGTTATGTACCGACTTGACTTAGGCTTTGCCTAAAGTCCTTCGCATATCAATTGTTCTAGCATTACATGGTTGATGCATGAAATATAAAATTATGCCCTATATGCCTATACATATACTATAGGGGAGAAATATGTACAGTAAAAAGTAACTATACAATACCCGTTCCAACATTTAAATGCTTAACTAATGCCACAACACTATTGGAATGCATAATTATCAACATTTCATTTTATCACCTAGGTGTGACAAGATATTCCTACATGACTAAGTATTTGCATAATCATCATGACATATAATACTTACGTTGCTTAAAAACAAACCTTTGCATACTTATCAATTGTAAACTATGAAACTAATGTTGCAATGTATTAATCGTGACAGGGTAATGAACGTTAATGCTTCCAACTATCGAATTTAAGACTTGACATTACGTTGCACGTCTGTGAAGTGAAGTGGAGGGTTGAGTTGGATGGTATCCACGTGATCGAAACTGAATTTGGTATCACAATATGTTGAGTTGTGCCATGCACTGGATCTCGACCTGCTCACTTGGCAATTGGTAGAAAAAGTAATCAATGCAACATTGATTGCACTCGTGGTTCAAGTTTCAACGTGCTTTAACTGGCAGTTATGTTGGCTATAACTGACCCAGAGGTTTTCTATAAGACCCGGGTTCTTCGCGATTTCCCTTTGACCAACAAAACCCCTTCGCACCGGCCCTTTCGGCAACAACCTATGAGCAGGTTGAGGTCTCACCCGAGGTGTATCTATGGGGTATTGCGGAATCAGGTTTCCACAGTAAGTGATAAGTTGCTTGGATGGACGTACTGCGCAGCACCAAAGGGGGGTATGTGCTATGAGGTGAGACTGCGCAGCGATGGGAAATGTTGCGGTCCGCACCACTATGTTCTTCTACCGCGGGACTTCTCCTGAAGCTACGAACAATGCAGCTGTATTCTATACATGGATTATCTTGAAAATACTTAAGGCACTGAAACAAATATCACTCATCCACTCATTCAGGTGCTTAACTGACTATTCCTCTTACATTCATTCATTAAGTCGGGGTGCTGCAATTTGAACATATACGACTATACAATCCAACTGCTAAGCATTCTTTTACTGCATATAAGAAAGTGTTTAACTAAATGACTGATTCGCGGTCTTCAAACACAACGCTAGATGTTCATCATTCATCTGTTCATACAGAACTTAACATATCATCTCCATGCTTCTTCTGAAGGCAAATGCATATCAAAGTCCTCTCATAACAGCATGCAAGGAAACATCTAGACATTCATTTACAGACAATATAGATAAGCATTCATTCATAAAACACAATCACACAACACGAGATTTAACGTGGTTCACTCCCCCAGGTGGGATGCTACGTCCACAAGAACGGTTGGTAATATATTTCTTTAAAAGGGATGGGGACAACCGTTCTTAGTCTGCGCACTCAGCTGCAGACTCTACTTCCTCTCAGATAGGTCTCTGCGCACACAGCTGCAGAGCCTTTACAATCTTCTTAGCTCAAAGAGATTTTACAATACAACAATCCAAAATTGTAATAGCAAAAGTAAAGTGTAACCCCATCGGATACAAAATTGTCTTCTTAAATAGATCATGCCCGAAGGTTGTGTCTTTACAATGTCGAAGACCTAAGCCAAAAAACCCTTAGGGTTTACAAAACTGTGTCGGTCTCCCTAAACCGGCTTGCTGGCATTTGGTAGCGTCTGCTTCATCATGGCGGTTCTCCACGTCTTCCTTCTGTCGCTATCGGCCTTCCTGTCGCACGCATGCCAACAGGTCGCTTTCTCTGAACCGTTCATCTCTAACAGTTTCGCCCACCAGGCGTGCCAAGCCATCGCTTTCCTTGAGCTGTCTTTTCCTCAACAAACTCATGCATTGGCCGCCTTCCTGATTTGCTAGTGCCCGCCGCTCCTGGAGCATCTTTCAAAAATTAGACCACTACTGGTGCATCCGATACGTGCACCTGATCCTTGTCCAGCACTCCGCTTTGCTGGATCCACGTGGCTTGACTACTTCGCAGCACTACTTCCTCGTAGCACTGGTCTTCGCGGTGTTTCCAAAACTTGGATGCTGCGCACAACTTCGCAGCATGGTCAAAACTTGGATGTTGTGCACAACTTCGCAGCACCCTCAACACTTAGACAAAATTACTCCTGCTTATCAAAACTGTTACCAAAACTTTGTCCCAACTTGGGCCCAACAAGCTATCCACCATTGATCTCTGCGAGATCAGAGGCTAAGAGTGATGCCCTATGCTCGCGTTGGCAAATAGTGAAAGTTGGTTTTCTAGCATTCATTTATGCGTTTTTGGTGGAAGGTCGTAGAGCCAACCGGTTGTTGCAAAGTAGGGTTTTACAGTCTGTTGAGAGGAGGGTTCCTCCCTCGGTTTCGAACCTTGCACCCGTGAGTGAATAATGTTAAAAATAGTTGCAGGTTTTTCCTTATTGTGCCATAGCACTACAATTCGGCCATGATGGTTGTATGAGGTTTTTCTCTTGTCAGTTATTGAAATTTGTAGTTCAATCCTCCAAATTGTAAAAGGGTTCTCTGTGTTTAGCTCGTTGTTATCTGTCGAAAGCCATCGAGCTTCATTGTTCATACTGGTGTGAGGTGCCGATGCTCAAGGTTTCGATTCTAAAGGTAAGTACTCCCGAATGAAGTATTACTGTGTTATTTGTTTTTATAATAGTGCTCTCAACTCGTAACCCTTCGGACTGTATAAATGGTACGTACCCACTTCGCAGGAGGTCATTAGCAAAGGTTATGGGATGGAGGTGATGCATCTACTTCCTGGTAAGTTCCGGTGGTTCTCGAAACCTCGTGATGCCTTTTGGCATGTTTTTGATGGTGCTTGCTGTGTACCGAGAGTTGGAACTATTCGACCTTGTTTCCGGTGATGGTTGAGTGAAGTTTTAAAACTTTAATTTGATAAATGCTATACAGAGGATGGCCTTCATTTGTTTAAGTTGTTATTCGGCCCTTAGATGCCTGGTTGCGTTGTTTGCTAAGAACTTCGAGATCGTACTGTTCTATTGTTTGTTAAGGGTAAATCCCTGTGTGGTTTGTTGCTTCACAATCTCGTTTTAAAGTTTTGAGTTTATAAGGGGTAAGCCCTGTGCATTGTGGGACCATAACAGGTCCGTAATGTAACTCTGTTATACAATTTTAATGGTGAATGTGACGCCTGAGAGTTGAGGTTTCGCTCACTCCTTTTGCACAAAGGCTCGTCTTGAATGAAACGTTACCTTTTTGGTTAAAGTAGGGTTTGATAACTTGTTTTAAATAATTCTTAAGGTGATGCTGAACCATGATGGTCGTATGTAGATAGTTGTTTCCTGTACCTCGTCGTCGTTGTTGATATTGTTTTTTTTGGAAATGTGAAAAGATACAGTTCGATTGTCAAGTGTTTTGAAATGGCTATGCCCCAGTGTTCTATTTGTTTTACGAAAGAAACCCTATCTGTAGCTTTCGTTTGCTATAAGGTTTGTGCGGAACTTTATGTGCTCAAGGCTTAACCTGTGTATCAAAATAGTTTCGATACAGGGTATGAGTTTCTTGCTAGGTTTTGAATAAATTATTCCTTCGGCCTAGCGAAGTTACTTGATGTTTTAATATCTTGTTTGTATTCTCAATACGATAATTTGTAAGTAAAAGGAAAAAGAATGTTATTTAGGGTTAGATGATAGGTCTAATATAATTATCTGAAGGTTGCCGTGAATGGCTTGATAAGAAATTTATAAACTATGAACCTGATAAATGCTCGGATTCTCAGTCTTATGATAACTTAGGGTTTTTATATTCCTGAGCAGATGTTTGATAAATGAAAAACAGAAGTGCAAGTTAGTGAAGCAATAATATGTGTACAAAAAACTGTACACAGATTAATTTTATCTCTGCTAAAATACCTAGATTATGAAATGCTTGGAAATATGAAATTCATGATCTTGAAAATGTAATTTATTACTATATGGAAATAAACAAAATCGAAATGGATAAATACTATGCTTCTGTTTATACTATACTGTAATCTTCTTTCTGTGTTTTAAACATAAAATATTGAAATGACAGAATTTAACAAGAACCCTACTGTATTCATCTTTTCAATCACTTGGAATTCAGCCTATCTTTAATCCATTCTAAACTACTCTTCTCTATACTAGAGTACGGTGCAGAAAACAACGCGAGGAAAAATACAGAGAAGGATTTCATTCTATCATTTTATTTAATCATTCAATCTAAAAAAAAACATAATCCCTTTCAGAAAGTAAAAACAAGAATTAACAGAAGAACAAATAGAACCTGAACCAGTAGATAAGTGGACAAGCACCCAAGAATCCTGTTCCACCCAACCTGCTCCTGAAAACAACCAAGATGCCTGCCTTAGGACCCCCAAGGCTGTTTACTGAACCACTAGGAGGAAGAAACCTTAGAAGCTTAGGTCATCTACTTGCATCAACATTAGTTTGATTAGTCTTACAGACTTAACAGTCAAAGAGACCTGCACCAGCACCTCTGGTTGTTCTTCTCATAAAATAATTTGCAGACTCACAATTGCACTCTCACATAGCCTCCCTATTCGAATCTCTTAGTCATCACCTGATGCACTTGAGGAATATTTCTACAGAAAAATATTGTCAGAGCTTCTTGCTCAATTCAAATTGCCTTATATAGGCTGCCTAGGCCTTTTAGTGATTATCTGGTCATTAATGAGCTGCTTGCTCACTTCCCCCCACCTGGGGAATAATGCCACAATTTTAAGGGTAGTTGGCCCATAACCAACAGCTAGTGGTGGAGTGCAAATGCTGCCATCTGTCCCATGCCTTCTACCAGCTTCCACTCCTCCTAGTGGGTGAGTGAACACTCTTGTAACAGCTTTCTTGAGTGTTTGTCTCATTTTCTAATTTATTAAATAATAATAATAAGTCATTACAGTTATCTTTGACTAGATTTGGTCATAATTACAAAAACTTTGTAATTATAATTTAACATAAAGTATTTTGCAAATAAAATAAATATCCTCAAAATTTGGGTAGGTGACATACAGCCCCCCTTAAGTCTCAACATCATCCTCGATGTTGCTTTATTCACTCCCCGAGTGTTCCTGAAATAGAGTTGGGTATGCTGCCCACATACTACTTTCCAACTCCGAGGTTGCCTCTGCTGGGTTAAGGTGCTTCCATTGCACCTTTACCTGCCCAATGGTGCGATTTCGGAGCAAAGTTTCCTTCCTTCCGAGGATACAGTCCGGTTCCACCGGAAAATCGCCGTCTTGTTCCACCTGAACATCATTCCAATTACAACATGAGTAGCATCGTGCACATATTTCTTTAAAAGTGAAACGTGAAAAACATTATGTATTTTGAGATTTGAGGGCAAGGCCAATTGATATGCCACGGGCCCAACCCTTGACAGAATTTCGAAAGTACCACAATACCTGGGTGCCAGTTTGGCACAGCTTCTCAATTTCAAGGAACTCTTTTTCGACCTTACCTTAAGAAAAACATGCTCACCAACCTGGAACTTTTTATGAGTTCTTCTGAGGTCTGCTCGACTTTTCTACCTATCTTGGGCGTCTTTAATATTTCTCTGTACCTGTTTCATAATTAGTTCTAACTCCTGCAACAATTCAGGTCCTAAAATAACCCTGTTAACTGGATCACTCCAAGAAACTGGTGTGTTACACTTCCTACCATAAAGAATTTCAAACGGGCTAAGCCTAGCTGATGCATGCTAGTGATTGTTATATGCAAATTCTGCTAGATGCAAATAGTCCTCCCACTTACCAGGCTGATCCTTAACATACATTCTTAGCATGTCTTCCAAAATATGATTCACCCTTTCTATCTGTCCATCTGTTTGTGGATGAAATGCGGTGCTGAAATTTAAGGTTGTATTCAAACCTTTAAACAAGGACCTCCAAAAATTTCTTGTAAACTTTGAATCACGGTCCAAAACTATTACCTTTGGTATCCCATGCAGTCGGAAAATCTGCTTCATGAAAATTTCTGCAATGTCTGGAGCCTTATGAGTAGTCTTTACAGGAATAAAATGTGCTGCCTCGCTAAGTTTATCCACTACCACCATGATGGAGTCATTCTGTTTTTTATTCTTTGGTAATCCAGTGATAAAATCTATACTTATGATTTCCCGTTTCCAGCTAGGTATAGGTAATGGCTGTAATAATCCAGCAGGATGCTGATGCTCCACCTTCACCTTCTGACAGTCAAAACACTTAGCTATATATTCTGCTACTTCATCCTTCATTCTGGGCCAATAGTACTCTTTTCGTAGCATAGTGATGGTTTTCTGATAACCTGGATGACAAGAATAGTGGCTTTTGTGCATCTCATCCAAAATCAGAATTTTTACTGTTGGTATGTTGGGTATATACAATCTGTTTTTGTCCAACAGCAATCCATTTTCCTTCAAACTGTAATCTGTCATAGTATTTTCGGAATTGTTTTCTGTTGTCCTTTCATGTAATTTTCTATATTCCTCATCATTTTTAATCCCTTCAAAAATATGTTTTTCTAAATCTGTTTCATATGTGCTGATGGCTGCAATGAAATTTATCCTTGCATTACGACTTAACGCATCAGCAAACTTGTTCTCTTTACCTCTACTGTGCTGATTTTCAAAGTCGTATTCACTTAGAAAAGCTAGCCATCTAGCTTGTCTAGCATTCAAATTTGTCTGATCTAGTAAATATTTCAGCCCCATGTTATCTGTCATTAAGGTAAATTTTCTGCCAATAAGATGGTGACGCCACATTTTCAGAGCATGAATTACTGCTAATAATTCCAGATCATAAGTAGAATAATTCTTCTCATGTATTTTCAGCTTTCTAGATTCATAGGCTACAACATTTCCCTCCTATGTTAGGACTCCTCCAAGTTCGTCATTACATGCAACTGTACATACTATAAAATCCTTAGTAGGATCTGCAATCCTCAAAATAGGCGTTGTAGTCAGTAATTCTTTCAACTTTTTAAAACTGTCTGTGCACTTTTGATCCCATACAAACTTCTTTCCTTTCTTCTGCAAGGACGTTATGGGGTTTGCAATCTTTGAAAACCCTTCAATGAATTTTCTGTAATATCCATTAATACCCATAAATGATCGTACCTCCGACACATCTTTAGGGACTGGCCATTCATTAATGGCTTTTATCTTAGCGGGGTCAACTGAAATTCCTTCCTTAGAGATTATGTGTCCTAAGTATTGAATCTTGTCTTTGTAAAAATCACACTTACTAAACTTAGCATATAACTGGTGATCTCTCAGAACTTGCAGAATGATACGCAGATGTTCATCATGCTCTTCCTTTCTCTTAGAATATACTAAAATGTCATCGATAAACACAGCGGCGAATTTATCCAAGTATTTGTGCAGAATTTTATTCATTAGGCACATAAATGTTGCAGGGGCATTAGTCAACCCAAACGGCATGACCACAAACTTATAATGTCCATATCGAGTTCTAAAGGTTGTTTTGAAAATGTCTTCATCCTTCACGCGAACCTGATGATATCCTGATTGTAAATCAATCTTTGAGAATATCGTTGCTCCGTGCAGCTGATCAAATAGATCATCAATGCAAGGCAACGAGTATCTATTCTTGATCGTCATTTTATTCAGTTGACGATAATCTATGCAAAGTCTTAAGGTGCAATCTTTCTTCTTAACAAAAATGACCGGTGCTCCCCAAGGAGACACACTGGGTCTTATATACTTTTTATCAATCAATTCTTTCAACTAAGATTTTAACTCATTCAACTCTAGTATATTCATCCTGTATGGAGCTTTGGAATTTGGCACTGCACCCGGTATTAATTCAATAGTAAAATCTAGATCTCTTTTTGGAGGTAATCCTGGAATCTCTTCAAGAAAAACATCTTGGAAATCATTTAAGACAGGTATGTCTTCTAATTTCAGTTTGTCTTCTGTAGTAGTCAACTCATCATTCACTACATTCACTGCAAACAATTAACGTCCTTTTCTAATTGCTCTCTTGACTTGCATAGCTGAAATCTATCTAAGTGATGTCTTTCTTGGAATACCTTTTACTTCTACTGATTCTCCTTTGTCATTTATACATGTAAAACTCTTCTCATAGCAATTCGGAATGACATGATGGGTTTCTAACCAGTCCATACCGATTAAGATATCATATGATCCTAAAGGCAAAACATTTAACTTAATCTATGCTTTTAGCTGATTCATAGATAAAACACAGCTTTCCACGAAATCATAAACTTTTCTTTTTGTTCCTGTTGCTAGTCTAACTAACCAGGATTTATTGAATTTTTCTGTTTTCAACTTAAAACTTTCTACAATAGCTAGTGATATATAACTCAGACTAGCACCTGAATTAATCAAAATAGAAACTGGATGGTTTTGTAGCATACCTTCAACCTCTACCATTGAGACTTGGTGTTCTGCTTGCCGATTGTCTAGTGCTGCATTAATTATGGGTACTTCTCGTGCCAAGTCTCCTACTGTAGCTTCAGCTTGTATGGAATGAATATGGTTGGTTGTCCGCTTCCTAAGGGGACAGTCTGAAGTATAGTGAGGACCTTGACACTCAAAACATTTTATAGGTGCGTTCTGATCATTGGTTCTGGTAACATTGGGAATATTTCTGGGAGCTGTAAATTTCTGGGACTATTCCCTTGAAAATTTCGATTCTGAAATTTTTTCTTTTGGAAACCATAATTTCCACTAAACCTGAAATTTTTCTTTTTCAGCTCGAAATTACTGGGTTTGTGATGTTTCCAGTTAGATACCCCTTCTCTTTTCCTGTTTTGATCAAAGCAAAAAGTTGCTTTCCTCATGGCTTCTTCTAACGTTTTTGGGCTATCGTACTTTATTATGTCCTTGATGCTGAAGGGTAGACAACTCAGGTATCTTTGAATCTTCGGTTTTTCTTCCACCAGGTATGGCACATACCTTAGCAAACTTAAAAAACTTGTTGTTCAGTTATTTCATGTTCATCGTTCCCAACTTTAGATCATAGAATTCTTTGGATTTTTCTTCATAATACTGCTCATATAATAATTACTTTTTTAAGTATCTTTTAAAAGTACTCCAACTCACATCTCTATCCTTTATCCCTTTTACTCTTTTAAGGTCTTGCCACCAAATGTCTGCCTTCCTGGTTAGATTATAAATTGTCATTTTTGCCTTTAAGGATTCTGACTAATCATAGATCTGAAAATACTTCTTTTTCATGCCGGACAGCCATGCCTCAGTTGTCTCTCCTTTCTTCGTTTCGCCATTGAAAGTTGGGGGTTTGATTTTCTTGAATTCCTCAGATATCTGTTCGTACTGCTTATGGCTTTTCCTCTTTGGCTTGAAACCTCCTTCACTGCTATCACTAGAATAGTCACGTTTCTTTTTACATAGATGTTTGGCAGTTCCTGATGATGTTTTTTACTTGCTTACTCTTGCCCCCATAAGATGAGTCTTCAGTCCTGGAAGTATGTTCAACTTCTCTATCCCGTCCATTTGTTGGGCAATGATCGAACAGTACCTGATTTAATTCCTCTTGTGCTCTCAGAATTCTCTCATTGTCCTACTTTACTGATCTTATTTCTCCTTTCAACTCTTGGAAAGCACGTAACAATTATGATGAATTGTTATTTAGATTGCCATGGAATTCTCCTTCAAATTGTGGCCCCGTACTATGGCTGTTTGGTGGAAATCTGTCCTCCATATGTTCAGCTACTCCTTCCATACCTGTAACTTAAAGCAATTTTCTGTATATAACAATAATGTAACTTGAGTTAGTAAAAAAATTCGCAGCCAGAAAATTCCTGTTGCGTGTTTCTTAGGCCTTTTTAGGCCTAGAGTTCGAACATGAGCCCTGATACCACATGTAACATCCCGATAATTTCATAAAAATTTAAATCAACATTAAATGTTAATAATTTTAAATGCGGAAATAATAAGTGCTTATAAAGACAACATTAATTAACGAAGTCATTAATGCAGAAAACAATTAATTATTGAGACTCTTAACTAAAGACAAATTAATGACTGCGACACGTCCTACTTCTATTGAGATGCTTACGACATTGTTTTTATTCGTGTTAACAGTGACTCTCGATATTTTGCGATAGAGTTTTATTGACTAGGTTCTGATAGTTGTTTTTGATGATGATGAAAGGGCAGTCCTACGAGGTACCTTGGAGATTACTTAGCTATGTTTAGCTAAGGCATTTGAACCCTGTTTCCATGTTCAGACTGCTGGTAAGAACTTCTACGACAACATGTGATAAAAGTACAGGTGTCCTTCAATTCATCGTCAATGTAAAATTATAATGCTAAGTACTTCCCTGCAAAACAAGTTCACTGGAGGTATGGTTATCTTGGTTCTCAATCTCATCTACAAGTTGACTTTCCAACTATCCAATGTTATCCAAATCATGTTGTTATTTGTTTTCGCATAACTACAATTATTATCCACAGAAAACCATACTAACATGGCTATTATTAATGACACCAAGCAGTAATACCATTATCCAAATGTATCATTACTGAAATTCTTGTAAATATAATACATGTACTGTGAACTAATATTATAGTTATGTACCGACTTGACTTAGGCTTTTCCTAAAGTCCTTCACATATCAATTGTTCTAGCATTACATGGTTGATGCATGAAATATAAAATTATGCCCTATATGCCTATACATATACTATAGGGGAGAAATATGTACAATAAAAAGTAACTATACAATACCCGCTCCAACATTTAAATGCTTAACTAATGCCACGACACTATTGGAATGCATAATTATCAACATTTCATTTTATCACTTAGGTGTGACAAGATATTCCTACATGACTAAGTATTTGCATAATCATCATGACATATAATACTTGCGTTGCTTAAAAACAAACCTTTGCATACTTATCAATTGTAAACTATGAAACTAATGTTGCAATGTATTGATCGTGACAGGGTAATGAACGTTAATGCTTCCAACTGTCGAATTTAAGACTTGATATTACGTTGCACGTCCGTGAAGTGAAGTGGAGGGCTGAGTTGGATGGTATCCACGTAATCGAAACTGAATTTGGTATCACAATATGCTGAGTTGTGCCCTGCACTGGCTCTCAACCTGCTCACCTGGCGATTGGTAGAAAAAGTTATCAATGCAACATTGATTGCACTCGTGGTTCAAGTTTGAACGTGCTTTAACTGGTAGCTATCCACTGTTGATCTCTGTGAGATCTAAGGCTAAGAGTGATACCCTATGCTTGCGTTGGAAAATAGCGAAAGTTGGTTTTCTAGCATTCATTTCTGTTTTTTTGTTGGAAGGTCATAGAGCCAACCGGTTGTTGCAAAGTAGGGTTTTAGAGTCTATTGAGAGGAGGGTTCCTCCCTCGGTTTCGAACCTTGGACCTGTGAGTGAATAGTGTTAAAAATAGTAGCAGGTTTTTCCTTCTTGTGCCATAGCACTACAATTCGACCATGGTGGTTGTATGAGGTTTTTCTCCTGTCAGTTATTGAAATTCGTAGTTCAATCCTCCAAGTTGTAAAAGGGTTCTCCGTGCTTAGCTCGTCACTGTCTGTCAGAAGCCATCGAGCTTCATTGTTCATACTAGTGTGAGGTGCCGATGCTCAGGGTTTCGATTCTAAAGGTAAGTACTCTCGGATGAAGTATTACTGTGTTATTTGTTTTTATAATAGTGCTCTTAGCTCGTAACCCTTCGGACAGTATCAATGGCAGGTACCCACTTCGCAGGAGGTCATTAGCAAAGGTTCTGGGATGGAGGTGATGCATCTACTTCCTGGTAAGTTCCGGTGGTTCTCGAATCGTAGGTGCCTTTTGGCATGGTTTTGATGGTGCTTACTGTGTACCGAGAGTTGGAACTATTCGACCTTGTTTCCGGTGATGGCTGAGTGAAGTTTTAAAACTTTAATTTGATAAAGGCTATACAGAGGATGGCCTTCATTTGTTTAAGTTGCTATTCGGCCCTTAGATGCCTGGTTGCGTTGTTTGCTAAGAACTTCGAGATCGTACTGTTCTGTTGTTTGTTAAGGGTAAATCCCTGTGTGGTTTGTTGCTTCACGATCTCGTTTTAAAGTTTTGGGTTTATAAGGGGTAAGCCCTGTGTACCGTGGGACCATAACAGGTTCGTAATGTAACTCTGTTATACAATTTTAATGGTGAATGCGACGCCTAAGAGTTGAGGTTTTGCTCACTCCTTTTGCACAAAGGCTCGTCTTGAATGAAACGTTACCTTTTTGGTTAAAGTAGGGTTTGATAACTTGTTTTAAATAATTGTTAAGGTGATGCCGAACCATGATGGTCGTCTATAGATAGCTGTTTCCTGTACCTCATCGTCGTTGTTGATATTTTTTTTTTTGGAAACGTGAAAAGATACAGTTCGGTTGTCAAGTGTTTTGAAATGGCTATGCCCCAGTGTTTATTTGTTTTATGAAAGAAACCCTATCTGTAGCTTTCGTTTGCTATAAGGTTTGTGCGGAACTTTATGTGCTCAAGGCTTAACCTGTGTATCAAAATAGTTTCAATACAGGGTATGAGTTTCTTGCTAGGTTTTGAATAAATTATTCCTTCGGCCTAGTGAAGTTACTTGATGTTTTAATATCTTGTTTGTATTCTCAATACAAAAATTTGTAAGTAAAAGGAAAAAGAATGTTATTTAGGGTTAGATGATAGGTCTAATATAATTATCTGAAGGTTGTCGTGAATGGCTTGATAAGAAATTTATAAACTATGAACCTGATAAATGCTCAGATTCTCAGTCTTATGATAACTTAGGGTTTTTATATTCCTAAGTAGATGTTTGATAATTGAAAAACAAAAGTGCAAGTCAGTGAAGCAATAATATGTGTACAAAAATATGCACAGAGATTAATTTTAC
Source organism: Larix kaempferi (assembly GCA_027924585.1). Classification (NCBI taxonomy): domain Eukaryota; kingdom Viridiplantae; phylum Streptophyta; class Pinopsida; order Pinales; family Pinaceae; genus Larix; species Larix kaempferi. The sequence goes on along the minus strand of BSBM01000451.1, from coordinate 2,430,185 downwards.
AGCTGCTAAAATACCTAGATTATGAAATGCTTGGAAATATGAAATTCATGATCTTGAAAATGCAATTTATTACTATCTGGAAATAGACGAAATTGAAATGGATAAATACTATGCTTCTGTTTATACTATACTGTAATCTTCTTTCTGTGTTTTAAACATAAACTATTGAAATGACAGAATTTAACAAGAAACCTACTGTATTCATCTTTTCAATCACTTGGCATTCATCCTATCTTTAATCCATTCTAAACTACTCTTCTTTGTACTAGAGTATGGTGCATAAAACAACGTGAGGAAAAATACAGAGAAGGATTTCATTCTATCATTTTATTCAATCATTCAATAAAAAAAAAACATAATCCCTTTCAGAAAGTAAAAACAAGAATTAATAGAAGAACAAATAGAACCTGAACCAGTAGATAAGTGGACAAGCACCCAAGAAGCCTGTTCCACCCAACCTGCTCCTGAAAACAGCCAAGATGCCTGCCTTAGGATCCCTGAGCTTGTTCACTGAACCACTAGGAGGAAGAAACCTTAGAAGCTTAGGTCATCTGCTTGCATCAACATTAGTTTGCTCAGTCTTACAGACTTAGCAGTCAAAGAGACCTGCACCAGCACCTCTAGTTGTTCTTCTCAGAAAATAATTTGCAGACTCACAATTGCACTCTCACATAGCCTCCCTATTCGAATCTCTCAGTCATCACCTGATGCACTTGAGGAATTTTTCTGCAGAAAAATATTGTCAGAGCTGCCTGCTCAATTCGAATTGCCTTATATAGGCTGCCTAGGCCTTTTAGTGATTATTTGGTCATTAATGAGCTGCCTGCACACTTCCCCCCACCTGGGGAATAATGCCACAATTTTAAGGTTAGTTGGCCCATAACCAACAGCTAGTGGTGGAGTGCAAATGCTGCCATCTGTCCCATGCCTTCTACCAGCTTCCATTCCTCCTAGTGCGTCAGTGAACACTCTTGTAACAACTTTCTTGAGTGTTTGTCTCCTTTTCTAATTTATTAAATAATAATAATAAGTCATTACAGTTATCTTTGACCAGATTTGGTCATAATTACAAAAACTTTGTAATTATAATTTAACATAAAGTATTTTGCAAATAAAATAAATATCCTCAAAATTTGGGTAGGTGACACCTGGAATGAAGAGAAACCTTGTCTCCATCTCAGCCTTGGAGGACAAGGGATATAAAGTAGCTTTCTCATAAGGGAAATTCCTTGCTTGGCACAAGAAATCAAGCATTAGTAGAGCCAAAGTTATTGGCATAAGAGAAGAGAGCTTGGATAGACTAAACACTCCACCAGTTCAAGCCCTAATACACGATGCTGCAAGTATGGGTGAACTATGGAACAGAAGATTGGCTCATCTGAACTATCGAGCTCTCCCAGTTCTGAAGAACATTGTAACAGGTTTTCCAGGGATCTAGGTAGACCATGATGGGACATGCAGAGTATGTGCACTTGACAATGCCAAGAAATATTTTCCAGGTAGCGAGAGTAGATCCAAAGGGATTTTGGATCTAGTACACTCTGACTTGTGTGGACCAATGATGGTTGTGTCATTGGGTGGATATCATTACTATATCACATTTATTTATGATTACTCACGAAAGACTTGGATATACTTTCTCAAGTCAAAAGAATCCGAGGAAGTGCTTAACAAGTTCAAAGAGTTTAAAGCACAAGTTGAGAATCTGTCAGGAAAGAGGATCAAGATTTTGAGATCCGATAATGGTGGAGAATATACCTCTACAGAATTCAATGATTTCTGCAAGGAAGTGAGAATTAAGAGGGAGCTCACAGTTCCCTACAACCCTCAACAAAATGGGGTTGCAGAAAGAAAGAATCGTACAGTTGTGGAGGCAACCAAAGTTATGATACATGACCAGAGTCTTCAAATGTTCTTGTGGGCATAAGCATCCAGAAATGTTGTATATGTACAAAATAGATGTCCACACAAGATATTGAAGAATATGACTCCAGAAGAAGCATTCATAGGTGTGAAACCAGAAGTGGGCCATCTCCGGATCTTTGGTTGTCCAGTATACATACATGTGCCGAAGGAGAAAAGATCCAAGCTAGAACCTTCAGGAAAGAAGGGAACCTTTGTGGGATACAATGAGTCTTCAAAGGCTTATAGAATCTACATCCCGGGATCCAGACAGATTGAAGTCAGTAGGGATGTGACCTTTGAAGAAGAGATGGCTATCAGGAAAGGCAAAGGATCAGATATGGAGATCAATGATAAAGAAATGCTAGAGCCAAAGGATATGAGATCATATCCCCTCCAGTTCAAGGGAGCTAGCAGAAAAGGATAAACCTATCGATCCCATAGATCCAATTGATATCCCCAGAGATGTTGCAGGTCGGAAAAGACCTATATGGGAACAGTAGACACTGCAGGATGCAGAGGGGCATGAAGCTCCACATGGCGCTTCTAGAGAAATCAAAAGACCTCAGAGGTTCTCTAGTTATGTGGTACTGATGAGCAACACTATTGATTCAGAACCCACCACTTACGAAGAAGCATTCAAACATCAAGTTTGGAAGGATGTCATGATGGAAGAATATCAATCCATCATGAAGAATGATGTGGGAGGTTGTGCCGAAACCTGAGGAGAAGTCAGTAGTGACTTCCAAATGGCTTTACAAGATCAAGCATGGAGTAGATGGTAGTGTTGAGAAATACAAGGCCAGATTTGTGGCCAAAGGATTCTCTCAGAAAGAGGGAGTCAATTATGATGAGACATTTGCTCCTATGTCTCGATATACTTCCATCAGATCCATTATTGCGATTGCTTCAGCTATGGGATGGAAGTTGCATCCGATGGATGTGAAGACAACTTTTCTCAATGGTGTTTTTGAGGAAGAAGTTTACATCGAACAGACAAATGGGTTTATTGTCCAAGGAAAGGAGTCTCATGTGTGCAGATTTAAAAAGGCATTGTATGGACTCAAGCAAGCACCTCGTGCTTGGTATGGATAGATAGAGGTATTCCTGGTGAGCTTGGGATTTTCCAAGAGTGATGCAGACCCCAACCTTTACTACAAGGTTGTAGATGATGAGCCACTGATTTTGGTATTATATGTCGATGACTTGTTTCTCACAGGAAATGAGAAACTTATTGTATGATGTAAGAAGAATCTCGCCTTTGAGTTTGAAATGAAAGACCTTGGATTGATGCACTACTTCTTAGGATTAGAAGTATGGCAGAGGCAGAAAGAGATTTTCCTAGGACAAGGAAAATACACCATTGATATATTGAAGAGATTCATGATATTGGACTACAAGTCCATGACTACTCCGATGAGGATGCAAATTGGAAGAAGTTGCGAGATTCTACTTCAAATTCTGATTTGATTGATCCCACCATGTATTTCCAGTTGATTGGGTCATCGATGCATCTGACCAACACCAAACCAGATATATGTTTTGTTGTGAATGCCCTCAGTCAGTTCATGTGCGAACCGAGGCAGATTCACTGGATTGCTGTAAAACATGTGCTCAAATACTTACGTGGCATTGTGGGATATGGATTGAAGTATGCTTAAGATTGTGACCTGAGATTGCAAGGGTTTACAGACTCAGATTGGGCCAGATGTGTTGCAGATCGGAAGAGTAATTTCGAATGTTGCTTCAGTTTGGGTTCTGCAGTTATTTCCTGGTGCAGCAGGAAGCAGAACTCGGTAGAACTCAGTATTGCAGAGGCCAATTACATGGTTGCTAGCACAACAGCTTGAGAAGTAGTTTTGCTTCGTAAACTCCTCGTAGGATTGTTTGGTTAGATTCCAGAGCCGACCGTGATTCATTGTGATAACCAGAGCTGTGTGCAGATGTTAGTGAATCGTGAATTTCATGACAGGTTGAAGCATATCAAGATTCGATATCACTTCATTCGTGATATGGTGCAGAAAGGTGCGGTCGAGTTACAGTACGTGTCGACAGACGAACAGACTGCAGATGTTCTCACTAAGGAACTTCCCAGGGTGAAGTTTGAATACTTTCGCGGAAGACTTGGATTCGAAGAGAACGTTTCACTCCTTGAGAGGGAAAGATGACATTGAGATGCTTTCCCTGCTTTTCCCAGGTACCTTTTGCGGTCCAATTACTCAGCCAGATATGGGAGAAATCCAATAGGCAGATGAATAGGACAGTCAGCAATTGGTCGGGTTCACACTGGTGCCTCTGCAGTCCAATTACTCAGCCAGATATGGGAGAATCCATAGGCAGATGAGTAGGACAGTCAGCAGTTGGCTGTGTGATTACACAAGTACCTCTACAGTCCTGGTACTCAGCCAGATATGGGAGAAATTCCATAGGCAGATGAGTCAGACAGTCAGTAGATGGTTGTTCACATTTTCTAGTCTGAGATCTCAGCCAGGTATGGGAGGACCCCATCGACATATGAGACAGATAGGTATCAAATGATATAGCAAAGATGGCACAACTGATAATATCATATATCCAAGATTGAGTGATTCTCCTGGATCCACGATCGAGTGATTCTCCTGGACTCACCGAAGGACTGGTGAAGATGTATCAGATATTCAGGATTGAGAGATTCTCCTGAATCCAGGATTGAGTGATTCTCCTGGACTCATCGAAGAACTGGTGAAGATGTATCAGATATTCAGGATTGAGAGATTCTCCTAAATCCAGGATTGAGTGATTCTCCTGGACTCACCGAAGGACTGGTGAAGATGCCTCAGATATTCAGGATTGAGTGAGTCTTTTGGACTCACGGAAGGACTGGTGAAGATGATGCATGACAACACTTCTCGATGGACTGAGAGTGTGTGGAAAACCTTCAGTATGTATAGAGATGATGGAGACAACATCGATGTACAAGATGAAACCCATATGATCATGATGCAGATGAAGATCAGAGAATACCTTCCTCGTTGAGAGGGAGTGTTGGATTTTGTGCAACTTCGGAAGATATTATTCATTGTATTTTATTGTACTTTCATTGTACCTCCTAAGGGAGATGAACCTGATGTAATTACTTATGTAAACACATGAAAGAACCAATGTAAACCTCAGGGTGCAAAGAAAAAAAATATTAAAAATAAAACTATTTATTTCCCCGAGGTGAAGTCGGCCCAGTTAGGGATTTTTCTTGTTTTGCACTTGTATAAATAAGAGGTAAAGTGCACCTCATTGTCGCATTCACTCACTTCACATTTGCGTATCACTTGGGAGAGAGAAGAAGTTCGCACAAGCTAGAGTAGGAAGTTGTTTTGGGGTTTCTACTTGTGGAAGACATTTTCACATTTTCTCTTTTATCATTTTTACTCTAATCTCGGGATTATCATCTCTATACGAAGGTTGTTGGGTTTTTCCCAATTGGGTTTCCCAGGATAAACTATGTGTCATTGTTTTGTGCTTTGTCTTTCTTCTAGTGATCTTGGTTATGCATTTATGTTATTATGCTATGAATGTATGAATTCTAACATACTTTACAAATCTTTTACATACCTCCAATTTGAAAATTTGATTGATGTTCTTCCCGTAAAATTGGAGACTACTTGGAGTAATGGTATGAGTGGTCAACCGGGTATTAGTAAGAGACTTGACATATTTTTTATTTTCTGAGGATTTAACATTCACTTTACAGTGATTCAGAACTTGGGTGGTTAGATCTACTATTTTAGATCATTTCCCTATTATCATGCAGATTGATGGGGTAAAATCTGCACACAACTACCCTTTAAAATTTAACAATATGTGGCTTAAAGATTTGGATTTATGTTCGATAGTTAAACAGAGTTGGAGCTCCTTCGTGGTCCCAAAGGAAGCTAGTCCTATGGATAGTCTGATATTGAAGCTTAGATGCCTTAAAAAGGAGGTTGTTTTGTGGGAGAAAGACAGGAAGAAGAGAGATAGTGAAGACCTCCTGAACATTCAGAGATGGATGGATGAGATTATGAAATCAAATTCATCTGGAATATTTATGGAGGACAAGAAATTGGAATTATTTAAGCTGAAGGAAAAGAAAACCTTACTATTCCAACAGGAGGAAATGTTATGGAGGCTAAAGAGTAGAGCTATTTGGGTAGCTCATGGTGACAATAATACACGGTTTTTTCGCAGTCATGCTTCTTATAGAAGAAATATAAACTCCATTTGTGATTTGAAGGATACGGGTGGGAACATTATTCATTCCCAAAAAGAATTGGAAGCTGCAACAGAGTCATAATTTAGTCATCATTTCAAAGATCCAAGTTCCAATAATATTGTAGCTCGGATGAAGGTGATCAAATTTTTCCCTGCTTTTTTTCCCGATGAAGAAGGTTCGACCATTGGGGATCCTGTATCCTCAGTGGAAATTGAAAGGGTTATTATTTTTTCTACCAAGAATAAGAGCCTTGGGCTAGATGGTTGGTCAGTGGAACTCTTTGTTACCTTCTTTGATATTATGGGGGATGAAATCCTATAGATGGTGGAATAGTCTAGAATGGAGGGCTACGCCTATGGATCCTTAAACTCAACTTTCATTTCCCTCATCCCTAAATGCAATAAGCCTGGTAGTTTTAATGATTATAGGCCTATCTCACTTTGTAATCTTGACTACAATATCATCACAAAAATAATTTCAAATTGTATTAATCCAAAACTAGTGGAAATGATGACTAAAGAACAATTTGGTTTCTTAGCAAATAGACAAATTTTGTATGTTGTGGGCATTACGTAAGAATATATACATTCTATCAAAGTGAAGGACTTGGATGCCTTACTAATAAAAATGGATATGGTGAAATCCTACGACCGTCTAAACTGGGTTTACCTAAGGCTCCTCCTTCTTCAAATTGGATTGCCTATTTCAGTTACAAACTGGATAATGGCATGTGCGACATATACACATTTTGCAGTCGTTATTAATGGTTCCCCAACCAATTTTTTAAAAGCTTAAGGGGTCTTCGTTAAGGATGCCCCCCCTCTCCTCTTTTGTTTCTTTTGGTAATTGAGGGGCTCGATAGAATGGTAATTGTTGCTAGATTAGAGGGCAAAATTAAAGGAATCAAAATTTCTCCATTTGTTATTATTTCACATTTATTATTTGTCGACAATGTGATCTTATTTGGAAAGGGCTCAAAGGAGGAATGGCACTGCTTTGTTGAGATTATTTAGATATTTTGTGCAGCATCATGTATGAAGGTTAGTATCACCAAGTCTGCTTTTATCAAACATAAGGTAGATGAGGATAATACCAACATAGATCCATCTTAAACCCCGATCTATCAAGCACCGAGAGGGATCCAATTTCTTGAGGTGTAATTTTTTTTAATTTAAACTCAAGAAACTCAATCTCTCTCTTAGTTGATAGATACGTGTCTAAGTTTTAATTTTTTATTTTATAGACTGGCATCAATTTTTTAATTACTTTTCATAAATTTTTATTTTACGAGCCAACATGGATTTTTTTTAATTACTTTTCACAAATTTTTTTATTTTATGAGCCGACATGAATTTAACAAAAAAATTGCGTTATGTTACGTTACCTTACCTTACGTGACAACATCTACCCCATACTGGGCTGTAGAGAACCTCGCTCCTCTCGGTGCAATGAGACAAATTGCATAAATTCTTCCATATCAGGTGACAGAATTATCTGAAGGCTTCAAATATTTGGGTTATTTTTTGAAACCCAACTGTTACATGATTAAGTACTAGCTCTGTCCGGTTAAGAAATTTGAAAGGAAGATCGGTAATTGGACTTATAGGATGTGATCGCTGGGCGGAAGACTGACTCTTCTGAAAACTGTATTGGTTGGTATTTCAGTGTATTGGTTTTCATTGGCATAGGTACCTCATACTATAATCAAAATGAGTAGAAGATTGATGTTCAATTCCATATGGGATGGTAATTGTGTTGGGGGGAAGATTCATCTTGCTAGTTGGGAAAGACTCTCCAAACCAAAAAACTTGGGTGGTTGGGATATCAAGAAACTACATTGGTTTAGTATGGCACTGCGCACTAAAAGTTTGTGGCGTGAGCTTTTTAGAAAGGGCTTATGGTGTGAAGTCCTTCTTCGCAAGTATCTCAAAGGAAATACTTTGGAATGGATTAGGAATCCCAATAAAAATGTTAGGAATGTTTCACATTTTTGGTGTGGTTTTGTCAACTCTTTCCCATGGATCAACCGTGGATTGGATTGGAAGGTGGGTATAGGCTCGAAGGTATTGGTGGGGATCAACCCTATTATTGGAAATGAAGATAATTACATATTGTCTCCCTTCCTACTTGACTATCTTGCAGAATTGGGATTTCATACAATTGTTCACATAAAAAGACTTCTCTGGCTTCCTCATTCTGATTCATATTGGTTGACCATTGAAGATCTTGGGTTGGGTGACATTTGGGCTGAAGAATGGTCACTATATATCCGATATTTGAATAGGGCCGGTATTAGAATTAATACCAATGAGAATGAATTGGTATGAGTTGTGAATCAATCTTCGGGTCATGTATATACAAAGGCTGTGTAATCAAAAATTGCGAGGAGTTCCACATATAATGCTCCTAAATGGTGGTTTTAAAAACTCTGGAAGTGGTCTTTACCAATGAAATTGAAATGTTTCATCTCGTTAACATTTGAGAATTGCTTATTTACATGGGACAATCTTCAACATAGAGGTTGGGAGGGACCAAACTGTTGTGTTCTTGCTCATACAATCTACAAATTTGGAAATCTATATGTCTGTCCCTTAATATCACACAGTCTTGGGGCCATGATTATATTGAAGAAAATTTCATACAGTGGTGTTAGTCCTAGGTCTGTCAACTTTTTCTTTAACCTTTTATTTACCCTAGATATTTCTCATTCCTTTTATTTTACCTTATTTCCTAGGTTGTGGGTTGTTTGAATTTCATTTTAAATTTATTTCTTGCATCCTAGAAACATGTAGGTTTGGATTTAGCTCCCAGTTTGATTAATTATTGAGTGCATATATAATAAAACAATGAAAATTGAAGTTTTAATCTTGGATTAGACATGTGTACGTACTAACGCAATTTGGCAATGCATTCTATCATTTCCATGTACATGCGCACTGCCAGATTGTTGAGTTAGGGTTGTGCAGATTTCAAAGCCTTGTCAAGCAATGATGGCGTTATTCAGTCTTTGGGGCTCGTTCCACCTAATAGGCCAACAGTTGGCTTTGTTATTACACTTGTAAAAGGAATAATATTGTTCCATGACCAAGAATCAGTTCCAACTTAATGCTCTGTACCTCATCGACTTGGTATGAAGCGGTGATTGATCTCTCATAGGGTTTTCATGTTTACTTCTTCCAGTAATCTATCCACAGCCTCAAATACAATTATGGCTTCTGAGAAGAAGTGTCGACCCAGTGGCTCTAGCGACAACCTTCTCAGAATTGAACCCCAAGATACTAATTGGATGAGTAAAATCCCATTAGCTCCTGCAAAATTGAAGGAAGTCGATTGGTTTACCCTGTGTGAGAGAATTGGGGATTATAATACAGAGGCTACGAGGTATTTTGCTCAGAATTTTAAAGGGTGGATTGTGAATCTCAATGGGTTCGAGTTCTCAGTAACATAGGAGTCTATTGCACAGGCCATTGGCGTTGCTCCTAAAGGTGAAAGATGGTTTAAGAGGCAGTCGATAAATGAAAACTATGATCAATTCCTCTTACGTGCGCATAGAAACCCTGACTGGGGCCCAGGGATTGAAAGAACCTGTCTGTTGGAAGTGTGGCATGACATTCTGCAGATTATTCAAAGATATGTTACGTGTGAAGGAAGGTTCGCCACTATCTATCTCTATCATATGCGGTTCCTGCAACATGTATTAGGTATCAAAAGGCTAAACTTACCCTATTATTTTCTGAAAAGCTTAATTAAGATGGCCATTAGGGTCCAAAATCATCCCGAAGCCTCTAGCCATAGCATATTTCACCACGGGTTGGTTAAATTGTTAATAACCAAGGAGTTGGAGAAACATAAAATATCTTGGCCTCATTTTCTGTTTTGGTTTGGTTTCAAAGTTGAATCTAGAGAGTCCGAAGAGAGTAAAAAGAAACAAACCCCGGTTAGGAAGAAGCCTGTGAAAGTTTCTCCTGATGAGAAGTCAGCTTCTATACCAAATTCATGCCCCGAAAAGGAAATAGAGCATCAACATGAGTTTAAGTCCTTTGAGGAAGAAATGTCTATTCAAACACCTTCTAAGATTGAGTAGGGAAGATTTGAAGATGAGGAAATTCAAGATGTCAATACATGTGGAAATTCTGAGAATACAATCAAAGAAATCATAATTTAGATTCTTCACATGGTAAACCTCTCATCCCTACAGAAAGTTCATCGAAACCCTTTGTAGTTTACCAAATACCTAAGACTAGTTCTGTAAACAAATTAAGATTGAACATGAGAGCTGTGTTGGACCCAAAGATTAAAAATGATCAGACCTTAGAGGTGTTAGAATCAACACTAAATGAAGTACTGAATAATATCAATCAGAGTTTGGAACAAGTTCCAAATATTGCTCCTAAAGATTGTCCCTGTAATATTGATGATGAAGAAGACCTGGAGGAGAACACAACATCATTAATCTCAGATGTAAAAGGGAAGGTTGTAGTTGAATCTGAACTTGGTCAACCATCAAAGGAACAAGTGAATATTGATAAGGACATTCATGAGGATTCAAATATCTTTATGAAAGAGTTCGAAAGAGACAAAAAAGAGAGGGAAATTGAGCAATTCAAGCTTCATAACGAGCATGTGAATCAAATTAATGATTGCTTGATGCAAGCGAACAAGAAGCCGAAACAAGATTTGCATGAGGTAAATAAGAATTATTCAGAGCTGATACAGGTGGCAGAGGAAGCAGTTAAAAGAAGAAAGCTGGCACAAGAATAGAACATTCAACTTATTAGATAGAAGGAAGAGATTGAGAAGAGATTAACTCAGCTCCAAAAAGAATGCAATCGATTGCAAAAGAAGGCACATGCATTAGATGGCCTTGCTGTGCTGGCAGAAGCAACTAGAAGGATTTGATTTGATGATATAGTTCGGTTAGAAAAGACACATGTCATAGTCAAGTTGTTTAAACTTTAATTTTGGTTAGTTTGAAATTTTATATTTTGGTACAATTCGATCCTAGGGAAGTGGATCTAGAACGAGTGTACAATTTGACATATACATTGTTATGTGATGATTTACTTTCATGAAATGGATGACTTTTTAATCATTGGGAGCTAGGTTTAAAACTACATCTTGGTTTAATGTTCTGTAGTTCTGTTTGAACTGTTGTATGCACTTTTTATTTATATGGATGTCTTCTATGTAAATGCCTGTGTTTACAAATGAATATTATTGCAGAGAGATGTTTAAAATGTATTTTTGAACACCTGAATTCTATATGATGCAACGATTTTAAAACTGTTTGTTTTCTCTTCTTGTATCATGTATGTTTTAAGCTTGATTCCTATCCTTTGATTAGTTATTCCTTTTGTCTTTTTATATTTTATCCTTATGCATACAATCATCTAATGTTTTCAGATCTTTTATTCTTTTATCCATGATTTAGTGGCTTTATTCTTGGCCCTTCATAATTATCCAAAAATGAACAAAAAACAACTTTTAAACTGAGATGCCTAAACTCTGCTTCCTTGTAGTCTAGTTGGAAGACTTTAGGACTAACAAGTGGTATAAAAATAATCCGGAACATAGACTTTTACTAGCCTTCATCTGTTGGGATATATGGAAAACTAGGAATTATTCTAACTTTGAAGATAAACCAATGAACATATTTGCAAGTTGTTTGAGAATCATTGGCATGCACAAAGGTTATTCTTCAGCGGAGGTAAAAGTTAAGAAACGATGAAAGATAATTCCTCTCCCTGCTTATGTTGTAGCTTCAATATTTTTTGATTGTCCAACCCAAGATGGCAAATGTGGTGCACCCATGTTTCTGAAAATTAACGAGGAGCACTATTTTATGATGAAGATGAATTGTGGGATGGGCTCTAACACCAAAGTGGAGCTTATGGCCCTCTAGTGTCTTACAAATTTTGCTTCATCTCTTGGTATTGACTCTTTGAATATTTATGGTGACTCCTTAGTTATTGTGAATTGGGGGAAGAAACAATACTCTCTTTAGGTCATCTCTCTTTATCAGTGGTGTCAAAGGACAAAAAACAATTGGCCTCATTCTATCATATGAATATTGAACATATATTTAGGGAACAAAATACCATTGCAGGTTGTCTTTGAAAGGATGCATTGGATGAGAATGAAGGCATACTGCATTGGGAGGAATATGTAGAGGAATCTTTAGTTCATAGAGATTCTATATACTATTTATCTTGATTCTATGATGATTATGGTTGGTTTGTTATTGTCTTTGGGGACCCTATGAGTTAGTATAGTGGTTATATTTTTGGAGGACAATATGATCATTCAGTAGTAGTCTAGTAGCCTAGTCCTATGGGAGAATATACTTTTTGGGTTATAATTTTGTATGAATAGGATATTCAACTAGCTATTATGCACTTTTTGATTCCATGAATAGAAAAAGTACGGTTTTTTTCTGCTTGAAAAAAAAGTGTATCTAAATTTCTGAATATATATATATATATATATGAGTTATATGTTAATTTTTTTCCAAATAAAATTATAAAAATATAGTATAACTAAAAATTAGATAAATCATTTTTTTATTGGATATCAATTTAAAAAATTCTTTTCGGTCAAGAGATTGAGTCGTCGTTCTACAAACCCTAGCTGATATTAATTTCTTGGTTACCTTGGTTCTCTTCCATGGCGCCGCTGTCAGGAGGGGGCGGGGCTCCCTCCTTTCAAGCCATTGTCCTGAAGTCTTCAATTCTTACTGTGCAGTCATCTTCCCTTGTTTCCTCTTCAAAGTCATTGGATGATAGGTTGTTTTATCCTCAGGTGCATCCGGAGATAGCCCAATCCCCTTCAACGACCACAATTGTGCCTAGTTCATTGAAGAAGGAAACCAAGCCGATTTCTAATGGATACTTTATGAAAGTTGCTAACATTCCTTGTTTGGAGGTCACGTCAAGCAAACTATGGTCTTACAGACAACACATGAAATACCATGCTTTGATCTGCAAGTTCATGGGGTTTTGGCCTAATGAATGTGCTTTGCAAGGATGGATCACCCACAAATAGAAGCCACAGGGTGAAATAGAACTCAAGCTGGGATTAAAAGGGTTTTTCACAACCATCTTCTCTAACTCGGAGGACCAAGAGAGGGTGGTTGAGAAAGGCCCTTACTTATTCGATAATGTTGGCTTATTCATGAGGTATTGGAAGGATAACTCCAACCTGAATAAGGAAGATTTCTCAAAAGTCCCAATGTGGGTTCGTCTTTATTCCCTTCCATAGGAGTATTGGGAAGAACACCCCTTATGGGTGTTGGTAATACGTTGGGAAAATACATTAAAATCTTAGAGACCACTATGAGAGGAAAATATATTTATCTTGCTAGGATCTATGTTAATATGAATGTCTCGAGGTCGTTACCCCAAGCTATCTACCTTATCTTTCAAGATGAGGAATGGATTCAAACCCTTGACTACAAGCATATACCTTTTAGATGTAGGTGTTGGTTACTAATTTGTTCTTTAACTTTCTGTACTGACCCAGGTTCGACGTGGTTAGGGAACCAACAATACCACTTCTCCACCGGCCCTTACGGCAACAACCTCCGAACAGGCTGAGGTCTCACATGAGGAAAAGTTATGGGGGATTACATAAGCATGTTTCTGTAACCAGGTGATGCGCGGTTATGGACTGGCTCGGGCAAATTTCTCCCGAATTCGCATATACTTTGTTATTACTACGCACATATGGGACTGCACACTTTCGATACAATACAATGCAACAACACAACTCCAGGACCGCGCTTCTAAGAAATCACACACATTACAGACTTCGCTAACTTAGTGTTTATCCATATAACTTATGCATTCGGCCTACTTAGAATTACTTGCACATTCAGTTATACATGTCCAGTACTTAACATATTATTCTCATCAACCATACATGTGAAAATACATATAAAAGAACAGACATACATAAACATAAGCAATCTCACAGATTCAATCACACAACACAAGTATTTACGTGGTTCACCCCCAGGATGGGAGCTACGTCCACGGGAACTGTTGTTTATATTAATGGTAAGGGTCAATAGTTCCAGTCTGTGCACACAGCTGCAGACTCTTCTCTCTACAATGGGTCTCTGCGCACACAGCTGCAGAGCCTCTTCTCTCTTCTTTACAATACTTAGTCTTTCAACAAGACCTTGAGAGATAAAAAATAAGACCAACATAAGATCTTCAATAATACCAATAAGACCCCCCAATAGACCAACCCTTCCCGTACAAAATTTCGCCTTTTATAGATCGTGCCCAAGGGTCACGTCTTTACAATGATTGTGGGCCAAAAATCCCTATAGTACCCAAAAATCTCCCCAAAATGGCGCGGTTACCCTGCTAACCAGGCCTGTTGTAGTCGACAGCTATTTCACTTGACTTCGGTCGCCTTTCTACGCCGCTTCTGGCTCAGGTGCCTCTTCTGACAACCGTAGTTCTGACTGCGCAGCTCTGACTACGTACTAGCACGTCCCTTTTTTCCGCTCTGCTTCTCCTGTCGCCGTCAGTCTGTCGCTTTGCTTCTAATGGTTTCCACTGTCCTGGCTGTCTTAGTACTTTGTTTGTACTAAGGCGACATGTCGCTTTCCTCCAATTTCACACCGCTCCTTGCCCTGCTCTCAGGATTGTGCGGAGTGGTTTACCCAAAATAGGTTTCTATTGGACCTCGCTTTGCCTGTACTTCTTGCCAAAAATAACTGCTGCACTATAGCCTTGCTCCACGAAAACTGTCTTACCAAAAAGTGGTTGACTTGGGCCGCGCCCAACAACCAGAAATTCCATGAATGTAGACATCTCTACAGAGGTCTCCCTCTCATTCTATCCTCCAAGCCCCCGACACAACACCCCTAGACTTCTCAAGATGGTTCTACAATTATAAACATAAGATCTTGAGGACCCTCAAATTCGGTTGTGGCAAACATGCTAAGTCAACAGGGTTCTCTAATAAATTTCCAGCTTTGGAAGACATGGATATGGGGCACAATAATAATTCGGGTACATACCAAGGAAATTATGATTTGTACAAGACAATCTCGGATTTAGACAAATCCAAATGCATAAAAGTAGATCCATCAGAATATAGGACTATGGAGGACGAAGAAACCCCAGAGACAGATGAGGAGGAAGGAGAATCGAAAATCGATGATCGAGAACTCCAAAAGATTATAGAAGCTAGCAAAAAGGGCGATCTAAATTCCATTTCTTCTTCCCACATTGTGCTCATAAAAAAACTCTCCAAGAAACAGAGGTCAAATCCTCCCACCCAATAGAGGGAAAATACTGGGAAATGAATTAGCTAGGAATTCAAACATCCCACCGGCCACTTAGCCTAGCATGAAGCGAAAAATAATAAAAAAGAGGAAGGAAGACCAATCAAAAAAAGCTGGTAGAGCTCAGATAATAACCAGTAGCCTCAGGTAATCATAGATCTCTATCCGACTGGCTTCAGTCACTCCCCTTCCCTCAATAGTTTCCCAATGAAAATTTTATTATGGAATATACTAGGTCTGTGTGGGAAGAGTAAAAGGCGTACTCTTCTATCCAAGATCCATCAAGAATCACCTTCAATTGTTTTGTTGCAAGAAACCAAATGTTTGATCAAATCCCTAGGTTCCTTTCTAACTTTTGTCGGAAAGGTTGTAGGACGATGGCCATAGACAGCAATGGTTCTGCTGGAGGGATTGTTATCCTCTAAAATCCTACTGTTATTCAACTCTCCAGTTTCTTTTCCACTCCTTGGTCTTTGTATACCTCCTTCTTTCTTCTTGGTCCAGAGTTCTTGGGAATGATAACGAATGTCTATGGCCCTTCATCCCCTGCCACCAAGACCAGCTTCTTTGCCTCGCTTTCTCATATTTAAGAGTTTGCATGTAACCAATATTGGATCCTTGGAGGTGACTTCAATATGTGTTGATGTATATGTAACTTCAGAATGTATTTCACATATATGTATATTGTATTCCTATAGAGATGTTATTATTCCTCTATACGGAAGTGGTTGTATTCCTATAGAGATGTTATTATTCCTCTATACGGAAGTGTCGTCATTTATATTGTAAGTGTCGTAACTTATACTTGATGGGTTATTAGACCACCTTGTTGGGGTCGGCCCTGTATAAGTCACGTGGGTCAAAGGGTTATTAGACCACCCTATTGGGGGTCGGCCATGTGGGTCAAAGGGTTATTAGACCACCCTAGTGGGGGTTGGCCCAGTCATCATTATGTTAAGTGGTTAAGTTGAGGCCGACCTAGTTGAGTAAAGGTCAAGTCAAGTTAGTGTATAAATAGAGAGTGTGTCTCTCTCATTTTACACATTCTATTCTCTCACTCACACTTTGGAGAGTGGCGCACTTGTGGAGGAGGAGGCTCTGCTGCTAGGAGAAGACTATCTCTTGTATTTTGGTTGTATCATTGCTCTATTTATCTCTGAGGAAGTTATTGGTGTTTTTCACCTTTATGGTTTTCCCCAAGTAAACTCTGTGTCTCTTGTGTGCTTGCATTATTGTGTCCATGATTGATATGCTGTAGATTTGCTGTACATGTTGTTCTCTCAGTTTAGATCCTAGATCAGATTGAAGTAAATTGTGAAAATTTAACAATATGATCTCTTCCCCACTAGAAAAGTGAGGAGGAATCTCCCATCTTGATGTAGCAAGCAAATATTTTAGACCCCTCATAGCCTCTCTTGATTTGGTCGAAATCAAACCCAAAAATGGCACTCACACCTGGAACAACAAAAGAGGTGGATCTCATCAAATTGCTTCTAGACTTGATAGATTCTTAGTTTTCATCGGTATGATTAGATCCGATATCACACCAGATTCTCTTATTCTCCCTAGGGCTAGGTCAAATCATTGGCCAATCATCCTTGAGTTAGATGCCATCAACACTCCTCGAAACAAGCCCTTCAAGTTTGATAAGTTCTGTTTGGATCATCCCAATTTTATGGAAACCCTTCCACAATGGTGGGAGGAAGCTCCTTCATTTCCAGGCTCCAAGATGTATCAGCTCCAATATAGACTCAAATATGTTAATGGCAGACTTAAAATATGGAATATGGAGGTTTTTGGCGACATCTTTGAAGCCAGGAAACATTTGGAGGAGGAAATGGTGAATTTGTAGAAGGAGGTCATTTCCAGGGGATATACATATAGTCTTCTCCAGAAGGAACAACAACTCCAAGATGCCATCAAGCAACGACTAGTTCAAGAGGAAACTTTATGGCAAAAAAAATCCAGTATATAATGGCTTAAAGAATGGGAAAAAACTCAAAATTCTTCCATGACACAATGATCCGGCACAAAGCTCACAACCATATAGCCTTTCTTCAAACATAACAGGGATCAAAATTATCTAAGCATGATGAAATAGTGGGAGAGCTTGTCACTTTCTATTGCAATCTCCTATCTAAGGATAATGTTAACTCTGAACAAGCCATCGACACAATTCTCAAAAACATCCCTGCTTTGGTTTTAGAAGAACATAATGAAAGTATTTTGAGGCAAATCACCATGGAGGAAGTGGAAGAGGTAGTCATGGTCATGCTGCTCGGAAAGGCACCGAGTCTTTATGGATTTACGACTGATTTCTACCACCACTACTGGAGGATAGTGCAGCAAGATGTTTGGGAAGTTGTTGAGGAATCACACTCACTATTGGAAGTTCACCCAGCGTTCAGTGCAACTTTTCTCACCCCCATTCCCAAGGAAGAGAACCCCACACATTCGGGTAAGTTTGACCCATCTCTTTGTAAAATATTATTTACAAAATTATTACCAAAGTAATTTCCAATAGGGTTAAGCCCATTTTGCCTCACTTAATTTCAGAAGAACAGTCAGGCCATGTGGAAGGGCGTCAAATTTTGGGTGGCATCCTAACATCTCACGAAACCATCCAGACCATCAAGTCCATGACACAAGGCGCCTTAATGGATAAGGTTGTTGCTTAACATTACACACAACACACACGTTCACATAGACAAGATGTAAACATGATGCCAGAATTTGGCTTATATTACTTCTACCGAAACGGTTACAATGCAATTTACAAGAAAGTAAAATAACTAACTACTTGTTGGCCTCATCCTTTTACAATATAGAAGTAACTGTGTGCTATCTCAGTGTGTCGATCTTCACCCTCTCCTGGATCGCTGTGGAACTCTGAGCTACGACTCGATCTCAACTCTACTCTGTTATGCTCGGTGATGAATGACTGTTCTCTCCAATCTCCTCATCAACTACTCGAGTGACAACTTTGTGGAATCTCTCCACTGCCAAGTGAAATCCCTGGTCTTCTACCCTGTTTGTCCTCTGCTGCGCATCCCAATGTCCACTCCAACACCCGAGACACTCAACCTCTGTCTAACGAACTCTGCAGACCTGCAATTGTTAGCTGCCCTACCGTGCTGCACAATCCCTGCCTGTGTTGACATCTGTCACGATCCCAACCACTTGCAACAACTGCCATTAACTTCCTTAGCAACCTCGAACGGCTACCAAATACATTGCTTTGACTTTCTTCTCTTCCGACCTTGCTACACTAGTCGATCACATCACTCGACCAGTCTGTCGGCTTTACTCTGCTTCCCTGTGGTTCGCCAGTCCTCCCCTTCCTCTATGCTTGGCTCCGCCAAACCTGTCGAAATCGTAGTTTGACAACATGTCGACCTATCGACGCCTTCGCTCAATCTGTCGTCTGTCAACCTTGACATGTCGACTCTCGACCTATCGCAACACCTGTCGGTTTGCAAACCAACTACTCCTGCTCGACTTATTGACTTTGACAAGTCAATCTACTTCTCGCACAAGCGGTCGTCAGCACTCCCTCTGGTCAGCCTTCATCATGTCGACTATCTTCGACTGATCTGCCTAGGCTCCGATGCTCCTGCATCAGACTCCCCAGGTGAAAAAGAACTTGACTGCTCCATCAATCTCCTGAATTCTTCTTCAGAAATCCATGTAGCCTCCTGCAACTCATTGTCTTTTCATCGCACTAAGTATTCCTTCTTTCGTGAACTGCGTGTACTCCTGACTTTGAGTTCCTCGATTACTTCTGTGATTTCTTCTTTCTATTGATCTGGAATATACACTGTCCAGTCGATCTTCGACACTTCCGCGCTTCCACTGCTTGAACCTTCTTCAAACTTGTACAGATATGAGATATTGAACGTTGGTGAAATGCTCAAGTCATTCGACAACTCCAACACATAAGCGTTGTCCGAAATTTTCTTCAGAATCTTACATGGTCCAACCTTTTTCAGCTTCAACTTATTATACGTTCTTGTAGGAAATATCTCCTTCGCAAATATGCATATACTAAGTCTCCTTCGTTGAATGACTGTAGCGTTTTCTTCCTGTCGGCTCTTAACTTGTATGTCGCATTACTCTTCTCTATGCGCTTTCGCACATCTTCATGCATATGCTCTGCAAATGATTCTGCATCTGTGCTTTTCCTGATTTCTGTCGGTAACTCGACAAATCCGCCACTCCATTTGGGCTTCATCCCTAAACAATCTGGAATGGGCTCAAACCTGTCGACTGATTCACAGAATTGTTATATGCAAACTCTGCTTGCGCCAACACATTCTCCCACTGCTTGGGTTTGTCGGCCATCAAACACCTTAGAAGGTTTCCCAAACTTCTGCGCACCACCTCAGTTTATCCATCTGTC
This sequence comes from Larix kaempferi, assembly GCA_027924585.1. NCBI lineage: Eukaryota > Viridiplantae > Streptophyta > Pinopsida > Pinales > Pinaceae > Larix > Larix kaempferi. Next base: position 2,410,358 of record BSBM01000451.1, on the reverse strand, counting down.
TGCGGATGATGTGCTGAACTGAACTGCAACTTTGTGTCCAGTTTCTTCCATAGGGTTCTCCAGGAATGCCCCATAAACTTGGTATCTCTGTCCGATGTGATACTCTTCGGAAACCCATGTAATCTGACTATCTCCTTGAAGAATAGAACAACAATGCTTGTGGTGTCACTTGTCTTCCGACACGGAATAAAGTGTGCCATTTTCGAAAATCAGTTGACTACAACAAAGATTGAGTCGCTTCCCTGTTGCGTCTTCGGCAATCCTAACACAAAATCCATGCTAAGATGCTCCCATGGGGTAGTTGGTACCAGTAATGGTGTATACAACCCCGTGTTATGACTTCTTCCCTTTTCCAACTAGCAAACTCGACACTGTTGTACCCACTTCCCGACATCTGTCGTCATTCCTGGACAATAATACTTCTCTTCGACCAATGCCCTGGTCTCGTCGATGCCAAAATGACCTGCTATTCAGCCGTTATGCAATTATTGGATTAGGTTCTCCCTAACTGATCCTCTGGGAATACATAACTGTTGTCCCCTGAACAGGTATCGCTCTTGGATGAAATAATCCAAGTATGGAGTTCCGTCGACACTCCAAGGTTCACGACAAGCCTTCCATGCTTTCGCAAAATCCTCGTCGGTCTCATACTCCGTCTTCACTGACTCTATTCTTGTTGCCTGAAATGTCGTTGTGTTCAACGTCAGTGCAACTCTTCTACTCAACGCGTCGGCAACCTTGTTCGACTTGCCCGACCTATGTCCCAACATGAATGTGTATCCTTCCAGGAACTCCACCCATTTCATGTGCCGCTGATTCAACTTTGACTGAGTATTCAAATATCTCAGTGCTTGGTGATCTGTGTACAACACAAATTCCTTTGGCAACAAATAGTGTCTCCACTTCTTCAATGCTTGGACAATAACATAGAATTCATGGTCGTAGACCGAATATTTCCGCTTCTTGTCATCCAACTTTTCATTGAAGAATGCAATTGGTTGAACCTTCTGGCTTAAGACTGCTCCAATTGTCGTTCCACTCGCATCGCAATTGACCTGGAAAACTTTGTCAAAGTCTGGGAGCGCTAACACTGGGCTCTCATTGACCTTTTCCTTCAACTTGTCAAAAGCTTTCTGGGCAGTCTCTGTCCACTTGAACTCCCCTTTCTTCATGCACTCTGTCAAAGGTGCATAAATCCAACTGAATCCCCGGATGAACTTCTTGTAGAAACTGGCAAGTCCATGGAAACTCCTTACTCCAGTCGCACTTGTCGGTTCCGGCCAATCCAATATTGCCTTCACCTTTTCTAGGTGCATTACCAACCCTTTACCCGAGATTACAAATCCCAAGTACACCAATTCCTTCTTTATGAAGAAACACTTTTGCAGGTTCACCATCAACTTCTCTTCCTACAATATCTGCAATACCTGTCGAATGTGCTCCAAGTGTTCTGCCTTGGTTCGACTGAAAATCAGAATGTCATCTAGGTAGACTACGAAAACATTTCCCAAGAATGGTTTCAGTACTTCATTCATCAGCCTCATGAATGTACTGGGTGCATTAGTCAATCCAAATGGCATGACTAACCACTAATACAACCCCTCCTTTGTCTTGAATGCTTTCTTCCATTCATTGCCTTCTCTAACCCAAATCCGGTGATAACCACTCTTCAGGTCTATCTTTGTGAAGTATGTTTCCCCACTTAAACAGTCCATCAAGTCGTCCATTCTCGGCAATGGAAACCGATACTTGATCATGATGCTGTTTATTGCTCTGAAGTCTGTACACATCCTCCGTTCTCCTCCCTTTTTCGGCGCTAACACGACTGGTACAGCATAAGGGCTCAGACTTTCTTTGATCAATCCTCTGTCCAACAATTCTTGGACCTGTCGATTGAGTTCTTGTCCTTCTGTCGGACTCATCCTATGCGGTGCTTTGTTTGGCAGACTCGACCCTGGAATCAAGTTGATCTGATGGGATATGCTCATTTGTGGTGGCAATCTCGTCGGTGTCTCGTCGACTACTATGCTCTGAAACTCGTCAAGCATCTTCTCGACTTCAACCGGAATTTTGTTAATGTAATTGTGACTTCGGAATGTATATTGTACTCCTATAGAGATGTTATTATTCCTCTATACAGAAGTGTTGTCATTTATATTGTAAGTGTCGTAACTTATACTTGATGGGTTATTAGACCACCTTGATGGGGTTGGCCCTGTATAAGTCATGTGGGTCAAAGGGTTATCAGACCACCCTATTGGGGGTCGGCCCTGTCAGCATTATGTTATGTGGTTAAGTTGAGGCCGAACTTGTAAGGTTATTAGGCAAGTCAAGTCAAGTATAAATACAGTGCGGGAGGCACTCTATTTGATCATTCACTTTCTCACTCATACTCTCATTGGAGAGTGGCGCACTAGTGGAGGAGGAGAAGCTGCTGCTAGGAGACTATCTCTTATGCTTGGGTTTTGTATCATTGCTCTATCTATCTCTGAGGAAGTTATTGGGGTTTTTCACCTTTATGGTTTTCCCCAAGGAAACTCTGTGTGTCTATTGTCTCATGTGATTGCTTGTTGTGATTGATATGCTTGATATGCTGTACATGTTATTCTCTCAGTAAAGATCCTAGAGTATGTTGAATAATGTTAAAAAATTAACATGGTATCAGAGCTAACCTGAGAAGAAGACACTATACAGTTGCGGAAGTTAGGGCTTCTTGTTTTTGGGTTTCTCTCCACAGATTTTGGAAAGTTAGTAGGGTAGATTGACTCTCCTCAGCAAGTCACATCTTTCTGTCCAATCAGAATTCAATTCTAGGTACTTTCATTTTTGGCCCTAAAAATTAGGGTTTCCACAAAAATAGGAATTTATGAAATCTGAGACCATGGATGGAAGCTCCTTGGAAAAATTAAAGTTTAGAGATTTGGATCAAACTTTTTGGTTGGGTGAAGCTCCGAGAAAATCAAACCCTAGTTTGGGGTCTTGTCTAGTGAAGCCGGACATTAGGGCTTCTGCAAAAGTTGGAATTTCTGAAATCTGAGACCATGGCTGAAAGCTCCTCTGAAAAATCGAAGTTTATAGCTTTGGATCGAACTTTTTAGTTGGGTGAAGCTCTGAGAAAATCAAACCCTAGTTTGGGGTCCTCTCTAGTGAAGCCGAAAATTAGGGCTTCTGCAAAAATTGGAATTTCTGAAATCTGAGACCATGGTTGGAAGCTCCTCTGAAAAAGCGAAGTTTAGAGGCCAATATCGAACTTTTTGGATGGATGAAGTTTCGGTAAAATCAAACCCTAATTCAGGGTCCTCCCTAGTGAATCCAGAAGTTTGAAAAGCAAATTTGAGGGGTGAAACTTTGCAGTTTTCAAATTCTGAGTATACCAGCTTGATCAGCTCATCAAGGTGCATCTTTCTATCATTTCAGAAGTTTGAAATTGAATGTTTGGATTTTTAGGGTTTCTCTAACAAACCCTAATCCAGCTCTAGATCCAGATTTCTGTAAATCAAGTGGTAAGACCTAAATCTTTTCTATTTCATTTGAAGTACTCTTTAAGATGTCTCACCACACCAAGCTTGATGATAAGCTTGAAGGGGCTGATAACTTCCGAGCATGGAAGTATATGATTGGGTTAATTCTAGAAGAGAGTGATTTGGACGCCTACATAAGTGAAGGGGTTCCTGTCCCAGAGGGAGAAGAGACTAAGGCCTTAAACAAGAGGAAATTAGTCAAGGCTACGAGGATCATTGCTGATTCTATCAAAAACCATCTCATGCCACATGTGTCATCTCTGAAGACACCTAAGGAGATGTTTGATTCCTTGACCAAGCTATTTGAAGGGAAGAATATAAATCGGAAGATGAACTTGAGGAATCAATTGAAGAATATCAAGTTCCAGAATGCGGAGATCATGCAGTCTTATTTCTCAAGGGTCTCCCAGATAAAAGAACAACTTGAAGCCGTGGGAGAAGCTATAGAGAATGGAGAAGTGATAATGACCACTCTTAATGGCCTTCCTAGGTCATGGGATTCCTTCATCCAAGGAATTTGTGCTAGAAAGAAACTTATCTCTTTCAGTAAGCTATGGGAAGAATGCTCACAGGAAGAATCTCGGATTGTAGCTCGAGAAGAGAAGATGGGGAATGAAGATCAAGCTCTCACAACACATACCAAGAAGATGACACTTTTCCTCAGATTGTCCTAAGAACAAAAGGAACAACAATAACAACTACTACAAGCAATCTGACAGGTACGACTTACATGTATGTTTTGAAATCTGTTCATGATTAAGTTTATAATATGATTGTCTTCATGTTATTGAGTTTAGTAACAACCTTGTTTAATTTTAGACTTGTCTTATCACCCTAGTAAAAGTATGAATGCATGATAGAAGACATTCATTGATTAGGGTTATGACACTTATGATTGTATTATGTTTGTACTAATGCACTGTGGTGTTGTATGAGGAGAATGTTATCCGCTAACATGAAAGGTACAAATCAAGCTCTAAATCAAGACCATGATGACATGAAGACAAAGACTCATCCATAGTCATGGATCACATAGAGGTATGTATAATTTGGTTCTACAATGGTTAAATTATGAGCTATGCAGGTCATTGAAGAGAACAAGAAAACATTGCTAGACATAACTAGCAAATATGATGACCAAGTATGTTTTTCCTATATCAAAGGATCTTATACTTTTGTATGATTGATAATGATTACTCATGAAGTTACAAGTTTGAGTAATCTAGGGTTTATGCATGTTATGTTCCTTACTTTGATTAATGATATGACTAAACATAAAAGTCCTATATAAACCTTGAATACTAATGCTTATTATCTGTGTGAAATGATCATGACTATACATGCTTAAGATTATTGTGTTTTGATAGTATTAAGATTATACTAATAAATGTATGATTATGTATGAGATCTCGAGGATAACACAATGATCATACTAGTAAGCATGCATAGTGATTGAGGATGGATATAAGTTCAAGGACAGGTAATCCAGGAAGCAAAGATCAAGAGGGAGCACACTCCAGTAGTTCCTACAAGGAAACAAAGATTGAGAGGGAGTCCACCCATCAAACAAACAAAGATAAGTATTTGAATTGTCATTTCTTGTATATTTGATTGTTTAAATAATAATGTTCAAAGATGTATATACTTATGTTCCTAGACTTAGGTTGTGTATTATGCATATTAGAATAATTGCATTAATGAACAGTATACTACTAATATGCATGTAATGGGTAAGTGGCCTATGGCACTATACAACATTCCATTGCTACCTATCTAGAATGAAACCTCTTTGCTACCTAACTTGTCTTGTAGGAAAGATCGTATACCATCACCTACAAAAGAAGGACTACAAAATTTGTTCCAGCAACAAAGCTATCTATTGAAGATATTGAAGAATATGAAGTTCCCAGGATTCGGGAAGAATGCCATGATCGAGGAATACCAGTCGATAATGAAGAATGATGTTTGGGATGTGGTCCCAAGACCTGAAGGGAAGTCTGTTGTGACTTCCAAGTGGATCTATAAGATCAAGCATGCTGCAGATGGTAGCATTGAGAAATACAAAGTAAGGTTTGTAGCTCGTGGCTTCTCCCAGAAAGAGGGACTCATGTGTGCAAACTGAAGAAAGCCTTGTATGGCTTGAAGCAAGCTCCTAGGACTTGGTGAGGATAGATTGATTGCTGACACAAAGAGGAAGCTTGTTGTCGAGTTTGAGATAAAGGACTTGGGGATGATGCATTATTTTCTAGGCATGGAGGTGTGGCAGAGTGCAGATGGGATCTTCCTTGGACAAGGGAATTATGCAGTAGAGATCCTGAAGCGGTTTGGGATGGTGGACTGCAAGGCCATGGCCACACCTATGGCATCGAACCTGAAGCTTCTGTGTGATGCTTCATCTGATCCGGTTGATGTCACGGTGTATCGTCAGATGATTAGGTCCTTGATGTACCTGACAGACACTAGACCAAATATTTTCTTTGCAGTGATAACATTGAGCCAGTTCTTGACGGATCCGAGAGGTGTTCACTTGGTTGCTGTAAAGCATATTCTGAGGTACCTGAAGGGTACAATTGATTATGGGCTCAAGTATGATGCGAATCAAAAGTTTAACCTGCAGGGTTATGTTGATTCGGACTGGGCAGGCAATGCTGCAGATAGGAAGAGCACTTCTGGGTGCTGCTTCAGTATGGGATCAAGTGTGATCTCTTGGTTTAGCAGGAAGCAGTCCTGCATAGCATTGAGTACAGCCGAAGTAGAGTATGTTGCAGCTTGTTCGGCTAGTTGTGAGGAAGTATGGCTCCGGAAGCTATTATCTGAGCTATTTGATCTCCTGTTGGAGGCTACTGGTATTTTTGTGACAACCAGAGTTGTGTGAATTTTTCTGAGAACCCAGTGTTCCATGACAGGTCAAAGCACATTGAGATCAAATATCACTATATCAGGGATATGGTGCAAAGAGGAGCAGTGAAGCTCCTGTATGTTGCAACGGACGAGCATATAGCCGATGTGTTGACCAAGCCGCTAGCCAGAGTGAAGTTTGAGTACTTCAGAGAGAGGGTTGGTGTTCTTCAGATTGAAGATACTTCAAGGAAGAAGTGACGGGACACATTTGCAGAAGCCATTCCAAGCATGGTGAGAGGAGGATCCTTCCCATGGCTGTGGATGTAAGCGCTGTGTGATAAGCATCAGGTTGATGCTCCAATTACTGCTCTGTCTATGCATCATGTTGGATGCTTGTTATGATCAGTTGGATCATATGTATATGCATCATGTTGAATGCTTGTTATGACCAGTTGGATCATGTATTTGTATATGTATCAGGTGGATACATTGTATGATCAGGTGGATCATGTATGTTGATATGTATCAGGTGGATACATTATATGATCAGGTAAATCATGTATTTGCTTATGTATCAGGTGGATACATTGTATGATCAGGTAGATCATGTATGATGATATGTATAAGGTAGATACTATGTATGCATCAGGTGGATGCATTCTATGATCAGGATGATCATGGATGATGAGCTTCAGGATTCTGCTCTAGATGATATGCATCAGGATGATGCTATGATGATGATCAGGATGATCATATGTGATGATATGTATCAGTTGGATACATTACATAATCAGTTAGATTATGTGTGATGAGTTCTGAAGACACAGATGCACATGGGCCATTCGAGCATGGTTGAAGTATGTCTTCCCATGGCTGTGATATAAGTGCTGGGGCCATTCCGACATGGTTGAAGTGTGTCTTCCCATGGTCGTTGATGTAAGAGCTGTGCCATTCGAGCATGGTTGAAGTGTGTCTTCCCATGGCTGAGATATAAGTGTTGGGGCCATTTCGACATGGTCGAAGTGTGTCTTCCCATGGTCGTTGATGTAAGAGTTGTGCCATTTGAGCATGGTTGAAGTGTGTCTTCCCATGGTTGCGATATAAGGGCTGTGCCATTCCTAGTATGGTTGAAGTGTGTCTTCACATGGCTATGATATAAGTGCGATGCCATTCTCGCATGGTTGAAGTGTGTCTTCCCATGGCGTAGATATAAGTGTTGAGCCTTTCACGGATGGTTGAAGTGTGCCTTCCCATGCCGGTGAATGTAAGTGCTGTGTGATGTGCATCTAGGTTTTGCTTCGTGAACGATGTTATGATCAATACGATCATGAGTATCAGGATGATACTCTATGGCCGTGGACAGGTTGTGCTTGGGAGGATATGTAAGACCTGGGAGATCCAATAGGTTGGGCTGTGTGCCCGTAATAAGTCATGGGATGCTCTTTCGAGGGTTTGTCCTATGGAATGCAATGTGACCTGGGAGATCCGATAGGTTGGGTTGTGTGCCCGTAATAAGTCCTGGGATGCTCTTTCGAGGTTGTGCCATGACCACATGTAAGACCTGGGAGATCCGATAGGTTGGGATGTGTGCCCGTAATAAGTCCTGGGATGCTCTTGCGAGGGTTTGTGACGCACGTAATAAGTCTTGAGGATTCCACAGTATGGCTCTGTAGAACTTCCTATGACGAGTAGATCAGAGATTGATTGAGATAGAAACAGCCGTGACGATGACGATGATCCAGAGAAGAAGACTTGTGCTAGCAGATTTGTGTCGAGAAATACCTTCCTAGTTAAGAGGGAGTGTTAATGTAATTGTAACTTCGGAATGTATTTCACCTATGTATATTGTACTCCTATAGAGATGTTATTATTCCTCTATACGGAAGTGTCGTCATTTATATTGTAAGTGTCGTAACTTATACTTGATGGGTTATTAGACCACCTTGATGGGGTCGGCCCTGTATAAGTCATGTGGGTCAAAGGGTTATTAGACCACCCTATTGGGGGTCGGCCCTGTCAGCATTATGTTATGTGGTTAAGTTGAGGCCGACCTTGTAAGGTTATTAGGCAAGTCAATTCAAGTATAAATACAGTGCGAGAGGCACTCTATTTGATCATTCACTTTCTCACTCATACTCTCATTGGAGAGTGACGCACTAGTGGAGGAGGAGAAGCTACTGCTAGGAGACTATCTCTTATGCTTGGGTTTTGTATCATTGCTCTATCTATCTCTGAGGACGTTATTGGGGTTTTTCACCTTTATGGTTTTCCCCAAGGAAACTCTGTGTGTCTATTATCTCATGTGATTGCTTGTTGTGATTGATATGCTTGATATGCTGTAAATGTTATTCTCTTAGTAAAGATCCTAGATTATGTTGAATTAATGCTAAAAAATTAACATGGTATCAGAGCTAACCTGAGAAGAAGACACTGTGCAGTTGCAGAAGCTAGGGCTTCTTGTTTTTTGGTTTCTCTCCACAGATTTTGGAAAGGCAGTAGGGTAGATTGACTCTCCTCAGCAAGTCGCATCTTTCTGTCCAATCAGAATTCAATTCTGGGCACTTTCATATTTGGCCCTAAAAATTAGGGTTTCCACAAAAATAGGAATTTCTGAAATTTGAGACCATGGCTGGAAGCTCCTTGGAAAAATTGAAGTTTAGAGCTTTGGATCGAAATTCTTGGTTGGGTGAAGCTCCGGGAAAATCAAACCCTAGTTTGGGGTCCTGTCTAGTGAAGCCGAAAATTAGGGCTTCTGCAAAAGTTGGAATTTATGAAATCTGAGACCATGGGTCCTGTCAACTCTACTATGTTCTACTCGGTGATGAATGACTGTTCTCTCCAATCTCCTCATCAACTACCCGAGTGACAAATCTGCAGAATCTCTCCACTGCCAAGTGAACTCCCTGGTCTTCTACCTTGTTCATCTCTGCTACGCATCTTGATGTCCACTCCAACACCCGAGACACTCAATCTCTATCCATTGAACTCTGCAGACCTGCAATTTCCAGCTTCCCTACTATGCTGCACAATCCATGCCTGTGTTGACATATGTCACGATCCCAACCACCTGCAATAATTGCCATTAACTTCCTTAGCAACCCCGAATGGCTACCAAGTACTTTGCCTTGACTTTCTGCTCTTTCGACCCTACTGCATTAGTCGGTCACATCACTCGACTAGTCTGTCGGCTTTACTCTGCTTCCCTGCGGTTCGCCAGTCCTCCCCTTCCTCCGTGCTTGGCTCAGCCAAACCTTTCGGAATTGTAGTTTGACAACATGTCGACCTATCGACGCCTTCGCTCAATTTTTCGTCTGTTGACCTTGACATGTCGACTCTCAACCTATCGCAACACCTATCGGTCCGCAAACCAACTGCTCCTGATCGACTTATTGACTTCGACAAGTCAATCTGCTCCTCGCACCAGTGATCGTCAGCACTCCCTCTGGTCGGCCTTCATCATGTCGACTATCTTCGATTGATCTGCCTAGTCTCCAATGCTCCTGCATCAGTCCACCAAAAGGGCTGGTATGCTCATTAAATTAGACCTTTCCAAGGCCTTTGATAAGATCTTGTGGTGCTTCATGGAGAGCACCCTCTTAGCTTTTGTCTTTTCCCATCAGTGGGTGCATTCGATGATGGCTCTCTCCTCCTCTAATTTTTCTCCAACTTGGTTATTAACTCCCCTTCCCCTACCTTCTCCCCCTCTAGGCATATATGACAGGGGGACCCCCTCTCTCCCTTCCTTTTTATTCTCATGGTCGAAGGCTCAGGCTATACTTTGAAGGAAACGGTAAGAGACAAGCTTCTTTCAAGACTGCACCTTGTGAATGATGACAACGTGGCCTCCCATCTCCAGTTTGTCAATGATATTTTGCTTTTGGTGGCTGCTTCCATGTGTGAGGTGAGACACCTTAAATCCCTGCTCAACACCTTCTTGGAAGCATCAAGAGTCTCTTTGAATAATGATCAATCTGAACTCTTCTTTTTCAACATCCCAATCAACCTCCAACTTAGAATTTCCAGATTCCTTCTCTTTAGGAGAAGTTCCCTCCCTTCCAAATATTTGGGATCCATCTCATATCCTCGACGATTGGGCATAGAACTTGGTCAAATACCCTAGCTAAAATGGAACAATGCTTTTCAAATTGGACCTTTATATGCCTCAACCTCATAGGTTGTCTAATCCTCCTTAATTGTGTGCTCTAAGGCATGTGTTCCTACCTCTTTTCCATTTTTGCTGCTCCAAAAAAATTCCTTAATGAAATTTGTTCCCTCTAGAGAACTTTTCTATGAGGCAGTTTGAATGAAAAAGGAAAGAAATGGGCATTGATAGATTGGGACAAAATTTGTATACCTAAATCGCTAGGAGGCCTCAACATTAGAGACCCAGAGATTGAAAACAAAGCCATGTCGGCCAAGTTGTGGTGGAGATGGCTCACCACTCCTAATGCCCTCTAGGCAAGTATATGGAAAAGCAATTATGCAAGAAATATCGCCCAACAAGACCTCATTCACATGTAGGATACCAACCCAAGATCCTTAATTTGGAATGCCGCCTCGCAAAACAAAAATTTGATTCAAGAGCACACGTTATGGGAAATTCAAAATGGCTAAACAACACTCTTTTGGGACGAAGCCTAGCATATGAGAGGCAAACTCAATTCCTTACCCTTTAGCGGCCCTTTTCACCATACTACCATCTCTGCCAATATATTCTTAGTCTCACATTTTTGGAAGCTAGAGGTGAATGATAGGCAATGGAGGTCATGGAAAGAAAGACCTAATTGGCCCATTCCCCTCTAGGATAGTCATTGGGAGGAAATCTAGGGGGACCTAAGCTCTAGAAAATTGAACATAATGAGGGAGAGGACATTTTGAGATGGGGCCATGAAAGCAAAGGAGTCTTCAACATCAAAGAGGCTTATTCCATATTATCCAACCACAACAAAGAGCAAATGGATTTATATGGAAACATATATGGACTCAGAATCTTTGGTCAAAAGTCTCTATTTTTCTTTGGTTGGTGGCCTGGAAAAATTCTCACATGGGATTGCATTGTCAAAAGGGGCTTCGAAGGTCCATCTATTTGCATGCTTTGTCGCAATGCGACTAAAGACATGGAAAATATCATCAACCAGTGCACCTTCTGTTAGCATCTATGGGACCAAGGGGCAAGTATTTCCAAACAAGCAGACAAAAATCGACGGAGTATCAAGGAAACCATAGCCAACTAACATGCTTAAATATCAATAAATAACATTGTCAACGAGACCTGTCAACTTTTCCTGGGAATTTTGGAAAGAAAGGAACAAGAGGATATCCAACAACAACAACGTTACAACAGCCCAGATTTGAAAAAAATTCAGTTAGACATTCATGAAATGGTTATGGTGTCTCCATAGTCCCAAGAAGATTGGAATGGCTAACTTGAAGATTGATCTATTCTTCTTGCATGGGGACTCCTCCAAGCTTCGAATCAAATCAAGACCCCTCATTCCTGGCACCTTCCTGTGAGCCCTCTCGTTTGGTCCCCTCCCGAGGAAGGATTTTTAAAACTCAATTTTGATGGTGCTAGCAGAGGTAATCTGGGTCCAACCAACTATAGATGGGTTTTTCAGAATCACAATGGTGAGATTCTTTACATTTATGCATGCATTCTAGGAATTGGAAACAATAACATAGCTGAAATGTATGTGATATTTCAGGGCATCAAGATTGCCAACAATGAAGGATATCATCGACTGATCGTGGAAGGAGATTCCAATGTCATGATTCAAATTCTCATTAGACTTCTCAATGGTCCATAATTAGTAAAATAAACCCCAGTTGGAGATTAGCTGCTAAATTGAAAACTCTAGCCTCCAATCTGCTCAACGATGTGGCTCTTATCCCTCTCCATGTTAGAAGGTATGCCAACAAGCCTGCAGACAAGTTAGATAACTAGGGAGTGGACCATCCTTAGGACAACTACAACCTCTTCTGGTCTTCCTATTCAACTGCTTCGCTAAAAGGAGACTGTGCAAGAATCAATAAACAAGACTTGGATCACCACAGCATGTGTGGTAGGTCTCCGACCATGCGGAGTGATCATGCATAACTCTCCAAGCAGGTGGTGGGGTAGACCATGCATGCTAGCATGTGTTTGACCCAAAGTGCCTCGAAGCTAGTGCTCTATTCTTGTCATTATGGTTTATTTAGTCAACTCGTACAAGCATTCGGGGGTTCTATCGTCCGACGTTCAGTTCTCAGACACTTCTTTCATGCGAGCTTTCATGGCAATTTATGCTCGTCCGGGCCACTTCCTTGTGGGTGATTGCATTATGATGTGGTTTCTTAAGTGGGAGCATCAGAGTAGGCGCCTTACCAGACATAGTTTGGACAACCTATTCAAGCAGATATTTTTGTGGTTTGGTTGTTATCGGGCCGCTCTTTTGTTCTTCCATCTCTTTCAAGGTGAGTGCCCTCTGTCTGACACATCAGTGAACCTCGTTTCATGATGGTTCATCGTAAGGTAACACAGAAGAAGATTGTGGATGGCCCTAGGAAGACACATATGCCTCGGGCTACAAAGGACATGGAGAATGCTAAGGTATTTTTCGAGTAGTAGGTGAAGCAGAGAGCGAGGGAGAGCACCTCTAGATTGGAGTATCGTCTGTGAAGCAAAGGAATTCAACCAGATCTGGAGCAATTGGTTGATGAATTAGGGGGAATGGTTGAAAATTCTTGCTCCACTAGGACTCAAGAAATCCATGACACCCACACTTTGAGCATATTGTGGAACAGTGAAGGCTCTATCCAGTATGGCGATAGAGGATTGTGTAGAGAGCAAGCTCTAGGGTAATAACAATAGTGCTTCCTTGGCGGCTAAGTTGGATAGTCTAGAAGAGGGTATGCGGTGGTTGGCTCACAACCCGATGGTGGCAGGCGAATGAATCAATGCTAAATTGAATTCCCTTGCTAAAGAATTAACAAGGAGAACCTTTAGCATAGCTTCCCCCGCTAGCTCTTCGGCCCCACAGATGGTATTCTATCGATTTCTGCTCGCTTATCAACATGATGCAAGGTCTCCTGTCAAGGTCGAAGTTCCAAGTGTCGTCCACCCAATGCCTCCTCTTATCTTTAGCTCTGATGATGAATAGTATTGGAAATGTTTGTTTTGGTGTCAAGATTAGCTTTGTTTCTGGTTTAGACAATATATTTTTTACTAGCATGGTCATAACTCCCAGCCTATGGGGGGCCTTTTTGATAAATCTATTTAGATTGTTAGTCCTAGGCCTCCTATATTTCTTTCACAGACAATTTCAGAGTAGGGATAGAAGTCCAAACAATGCCATACATACACATAGTGTTTCTTTTTTTATGCTTTTAAGCACTGTACATTATTTTTAGTATAATATAATTTGGAACCTTACAATAAAAAAAAATCTAGATAAATCATAAAGATGTCTAATATCATATTTGGTTGCTTCCTTTGTCTTACAATATAAAGTTTTGGTTTGTCACTTGATTTGTTGCATGCAAAATGTGGGAAGTTGGTGCAAACACCACCTCAACACCATTTACAGATCTTGTATATGGGTGAGTGTTGTTGCATATTCTTAATGAACCTAGTTATGTCACATTGGAGATCATTGTCTAGTCTACTTGTATTAATTTTTAAAAGGTTATTTCTAGTATTTAAATTCTTTGCAAGTGTAGTTAAGAAATATTTGTGATGTCTAGTTCACATGTATTAATCTTTAAAAGGTCATTCCTAGTCTTTATAATCTTTGGAAGTGTAGTTAAGAAAATATTTGTGATCATTGCATTTAACAATTCTTTACAGGGTTTATTGACATAGCATAACGGTTTCAAGCTCCCATCCAATCTTGTAGCTAGGAGTCCACTATCATGGACTTGAATTCCTTCTACATCTAAGGAAAGTGTAATCTTGTCATTTTCTCTTATATGTTATAAAATATTATTTTGACATTGTATTAAGAGCCTAGATTACAATCACATTTAGATATAGATGATCAATAAACTAGTGTAGATATTCTAATGGATAGTTCATCTCAACATATCCTAAATGCTACTGCAAATACTATGAAGTTATACTCTATTATGCAATGATAGCTTATAATTGAAATGCAATATTACAAGCATAATGCTCAAAATATTGAAAAGAACCGAGAATCGAAAAGAAAAACCACAATAATAAAAATAAGCACAACATCAACACAATGAATACAAGATGTACCCTAGGAAACTTGATGTGGGAAATCCTAACAAGAAAATGAGGACGACACCTTTCTCTTCTTCTCATATATATAACATTATATACAAAGAAAGACAGACTCGCTATGCAATGATAACAAACATTACAACATATGAATAGTTGCTATTGAGTTTTATTATTCCTTTTTTCTCCTCAATTACCACACTAGTTTGTTCCACTTAGCTATGGAACAATGAATCAATACAATACAAATTGAACAATGAATTAATTACAAGGATAAGTTATTGAGCCACTCCCTTTCCTCGTGGCTCAAATTTTAACAAATATTAATTACAAGGATAAGTTATTGAACCACTCCCTTTCCTCGTGGCTCAAATTTTAACAAATATTAATTACAAGGATAAGGTTAGCTTTTTTACACAACTCCATATATATATAGATATATAGATACATATTCTATGTTTTCTATGTTGATTTATAAAGAAAAAAAATTAAAATAGAAGCTTTTCCTCTTTTAACATTATTGATGTTGTGGTAGACCTTATAAATTATATATTACTTATTAGTTCTTGTCGTAGGTGGAAACTGCTTTTACCATGGTTCACCCATAACCCTGGGCTACGTCCACAAAAGAAGGTCGCATATCATATATTATTCCTCGAAATAGAGGGGAGTGGTTGCATGCCGCAACCCAAGTATTTCCATAATTACAATTTCCATTTTGTCGTAGCCTAGAGAGTATTTCTGAGACATCTCATTACTAACAACAAACCGATGATTCGGCCAACATCTTTTATCTTTGTAATATATCAGTATTCTCACTAACCATTGTCCCGGTTATAGCAAGCCATCTCTACATTATTTGTTTATATATATATCTAGCACTAGTATTCATACTAACTTCAACCTAAGTCATTGAATATGAATAATTAAAACAACACTAAATCATTCGAAGCAAAACCCAGCCCCTTCGAATCCAACAAGCAAAATCGCAAAACCCCTTTGACTCTTAACAAGAATAAGACGAGAAAGATACTCTCTGTGTAGGCAGAGTATGGCTTATCCAAAGTAACAATAAAAAATTTCCGAATCGTAAGCAGCATAAAAGAAAAGATCCATTTCAGATCTGCGACCAAACAATAAAGCATTTAAAATGGAAAAACGTATTTCATTGATACAGAGATCCATCTCTGATATCATTAACTAAATTAACGACTTATGTAAAGGAAAATAGATCGCTGACCAATGAATTACCGCAACTTGTAATTCCCTTAATCTCTTGCCTGGGATACCCCTCTTGATTCATCCAACACAAAAGAAAGAAAAGATACAACGAATTTGTTGATGTATATGTAACTTCGGAATGTATTTCATCTATGTATTATATATATATTTATTGTACCCTTATAAGAGATGTGTTATTCCTCTATAAGGAAGTGTCGTCATGTGGATTGACAAGTGTCGCAAGTGTGTGTACTTGCCGATGGGTTATTAGACCACCATGTGTGGGGTCGGCCCTAAAATATATATTATATTGTGGATGTATCTAGATAGACAAGTCGGCCCCATAAGGTCACTGGGAAAACAGGTTAAGTATAAATAGAGATTAGGAGATCTCTATT
Organism: Larix kaempferi; assembly: GCA_027924585.1. Lineage (NCBI taxonomy): Eukaryota > Viridiplantae > Streptophyta > Pinopsida > Pinales > Pinaceae > Larix > Larix kaempferi. Next base: position 2,394,156 of record BSBM01000451.1, on the reverse strand, counting down.
TGGATAATTCGGAAAGTCACACTTCTCTCACTCAGAAAGTGGCGCACTAGTGAGGAGGAGGATCATCTGCTCTAGGAGACTATCTCAAGTGTATTTTGGTTGTACTTTGGTTGAGCCATTTCTCTCTCTATCTCTGAGGAAGTTGTGGGGTTTTTCACCTTAGGGTTTTCCCCACGGAAACTCTGTGTCTCTTGTCTCTCATGCTTTTGATTCTTGTGATGCTTGTCATGCTTATTGTGATTGTTATGCATTGATATACTGTATATGTTATTCTCTCAGTAAAGATCCAAGAGTATTGTGAATTAATGCTCAAAATTTAACATGGTATCAGAGCTAACCTGAGAAGAAGACATTTTGCAATGACGGAAACTTGAGTTTCTTGTTTATTGGGTTTCTCTCCACATATTTTGGAAAAGAAGTATAGTAGATTGACTCTACTCATCAAGGAGAATCCATCTGTCCAATCAGAATTCAATTTTGAGCATTTTCAGATTTGGCCCTAAAAATTAGGGTTTCCACAAAAATAGGAATTTCTGAAATCTGAAGACATAGGTGGAAGCTCCTTGCACAAATCGAAGTTTAGAGCTTTGGATCGAGATTTTTGGCTGGGTAGATCTCCGGGAAACTCAAACCCTAATTCAGGGCTCTCCCCAGTGAACCCGGGAGGACAAAAAGGCAAATCTGAAGGGTAAAACTTTGCTGATCTCAAATTCTGAATACACCAGGCTGATCAGCTCATCAAGGCGCATCTTTCTATCCTTTCAGAAAGTTGAAATTCACATTTTGAATTTTTAGGGTTTTTTCGACAAACCCTAATCCAGGACCAGATCCAGTTTTCAGCATTTCAAGTGGTAAGACCTAGATCTTTTCTATTTCCATTTGAGGTACTCTTTAAGATGTCTCACCACACCAAGCTTGAGGATAAGCTTGAAGGGGCTGATAACTTCCGAGCTTGGAAGTATAGGATTGGGTTAATCCTGGAAGAGAATGAGTTGGACTCATATATAAAAGAAGACATCCCTATCCCAGAGGATGAAGAGGCTAAGGTATTGCATAAGAAGAACTTGGTCAAGGCAAAGAGAATCATTGCTGATTCTATCAAATACCATCTCATACCCCATGTGTCTTCTCTAAAGACACCCAACGCTATGTTTGACTCTTTGACCAAGGTATTTGAAGGAAAGAACATAAATCAGAAGATGACCCTGCGGAATCAATTGAAAGGGGTCAAGATGTCGAATGGAGAAACCATTCAATCCTATTTCTCCAAGGTCTCTCAGATCAAGGAACAACTTGAAGTTGTAGATGAAATGGTGGAGAATGGTGAAATTGTTATGACTACTTTGAATGGCCTACCTAGGTCACGGGACTCTTTTATCCAGGGGATCTGTGCCAGAAAGAAGTTAATCTCCTTCAGCAGATTATGGGAGGAATGTTCTCAAGAAGAAGCAAGGCTTGTGGAAAGAGAAGAGAAGATGAGAAATGAAGATGAATCTCTCACAGCTCGCACTAAGAAGGGCAAGTTCAAGAGGGAGCCATCCCATCACAAAAATAAATCTTCTCATCATTTTCAAAAAGACAAGAAAGATATAAGGTGTTTCACTTGTAATGAGAAGGGTCACTTTGCTTCAGAATGTCCCAAGAACAAAAGGGACAACCACAACAACAACAACTCCAGCAAGAAGAAGAAGGGTAACAAAAGAAGGTACCATGCTCATGCTGCCGAAGATGATGAACCTCCAAAGAAGAAGGCTAGGGTAGAAAGTGATGATAGTAATGATGACTCATCAAGTGAAGAAGAGTATGTTCTAATCTCTGCTCTCACAGGTACTATCTCCCATGTTTGTAATGATTGGTTAATTGACAGCGGGGCTTCCAAACACATGACTGGGTTTAAGGAATCTTTTGTGAATCTATCTGAACATGAATCACCCCATAAGGTGAAACTTGGGGATGATTATCAATACCCAATCAAAGGAAGTGGTGAAGCCTCATACAACCTAGATTTTGGAAAATCTTTGAAGATGAAAGAAGTCCTTTATGTACCTGGGCTCAAGAAGAACTTACTCTCCATCTCTGCATTGGAGGCAAAAGGTATGAGGGTTGCATTTGTGGATGGCCAAGTCCTAATGTGGCCAAAGGGAAATACCATAGATGATGCAGTAGTGATTGGAGAGCAAGAGGGAGGTTTGTATAAATTAAAAGGACAACCTGAACATGCCATGGTGCATGAATCCATGGAGCCAAGTGAACTTTGGCATAGAAGACTTGCTCATATGCACTATAGGGCACTTCCAGTTGCAAGCAAGGCCGTAGAGGGTCTTCCTGAAATCAAGACCAAACATGAAGGTGTTTGCAAAGGATGTGCAAAAGGTAAGAATATTAAGAAGGCTTTCCCAAGCAGTGAAAGCAAGGCAAAAGATATCCTGGAAATCATCCACTCAGATGTATGTGGTCCTATGTCATCCAGTTCTCTAAGTGGGTATGTTTACTATGTCTCATTTATTGATGACTTCTCCAGGAAGACTTGGGTATACTTCTTGAAGAAAAAATATGAGGTGTTTGATAAGTTCAAGGAATTCAAAACCTTGATGGAGAATCAAACTGACAAGAAGATCAAAACATTCAGATCCGACAATGGTGGAGAATTCACCTCAGGTGACTTCAAGAAGCTTTGCAGTGATTCAGGGATTAAGAGGGAGTTGAATGCTCTTTATAATCCTCAACAGAATGGAGTTGCAGAAAGGAAGAACAGAACAATCATGGAAGCAGCAAGGGCAATGCTGCATGACCAGGATCTACCTATCCATCTATGGGCAGAACCAGCTAGAACAACTGTATATGTGCAGAACAAAACACCCCACAAGATATTGGACAACAAGACACCATAAGAGGTCTTTTCTGGTAAGAAACCTGAAGTCAGCCATCTCAGAATATTTGGTTGTCCAGTATACACTCATGTCCCAAAGGAAAAGAGGACTAGACTAGATCCTTCAGGAAAGAAGGGTATCTTTGTGGGTTACAGTGAAAGCTCGAAGGCTTACAGAATATACTTTTCAGGGTTCAAGAAGATTGATGTCAGCAAGGATGAATATAAGTTCAAGGATAGGTAATCCAGGAAGCAAAGATCTAGAGGGAGCACACTCCAGCAGCTCCTGCAAGGATGCAGATTTTCAGAGGGAGTTGACCATCTTCCTACATTCCACAACAGAAAGGTGTAGAAGAAGCTACTTCAGCAGCTCCTTCCAGGAAGCAAAGAATCAGAGGGAGTCCACCCAACAAACAAACAAAGATAAGTATTTCAATTATCATTTCTTGCCTATTTTGTTTGTTTAAATAATATTATGCTTATGTTCCTAGACTTAGGAGATGTATTGTGCATATTAGAATGATTGCATTAATGAACAATATACTACTAATATGCATGTGATGGGTAAGTGGCCCATGGCACTGTACAACATTTCAGTGCTACTTATCTAGAATGAAACCTCTTTGCTGACATGTTGGGAGTAGTGCAAACTCTTAACAATGTTCTGGTAGAGACTGGAAGGCATCTAGAAAGTTGTGGAACATGGATAAATGTTGTATTGAAGCATTGGCTAAAATAACTGCATGACTGCATGACATATTTCTTTATGTGTAAAGAATTTGTTCTGAAAATTATGAGATGTTTCTAATCATGCAATTTAACTTGTTTTATAGGAAAGACCGTATATCTTCACTTACAAAAGGACTACAACATTTGTTCCAGCAACAAAGATATCTATTGAAGATATTGAAGTTCCCAGGATCTGGGATGAAGAAATGGAATGCCATGATCCATCGATCATGAAGAAGATGTTTGGGATGCAGTCCCAAGACCTGACAGGGAATCACATGTGTGCAGATTGAAGAAAGCCTTGTATGGCTTGTAGCAAGCTCCCAGAACTTGGTGTGATACAAAGAGGAAGCTTGCTGCCGAATTTGATATGAAGAACTTTGGGAATGATGCATTATTTCCTAGGTATGGAGGTGTGGCAGAGTTCAGATGGGATCTTCCTTAGACAAGGGAAGTACACAGTAGATATCCTAAAGAGATTCGGGATGATGGATTGTAAGGCCATGGCCACACCCATGGCATCGAATCTGAAGCTTCTATGTGATGCTTCATCCGAGCCAGATGATGTCTCTATGTATTGTCATATGATTGGGTCCTTGATGTACCTGACGAACACGAGACTAGATATTTGCTTTGCTGTGAACACATTGAGCCAGTTCCTGACGGATCCGAGGAGTGTTCACCTGGTTGGTGTAAAGCATGTTCTGAGGTACCTGAAGGGTACAGTGGATTATGGGCTCAAGTATGAAGCGAATCAAAAGTTTAACCTGCAGGGTTATGTTGATTCAGATTGGGTTGGTAGTGTTGCAGATAGGAAGAGCACATCTGGGTGCTGCTTTAGTATGGGATTAGGGGTGATCTCTTGGTTCAGCAGGAAGCAGTCCTACGTAGCACTGAGTACAGCTGAGGCAGAGTATGTTGTAGCTTGTTCAGCTAGTTGTGAGGTAGTATGGCTACGGAAGCTACTGTATGAGTTATTTGATCTCCCATTGGATGCTACTGGTATATTCTGTGATAACCAGAGTTGTGTGAAGCTGTCTGAGAACCCAGTGTTTCATGACAGGTCGAAACACATAGAGATCAAATATCACTATATCAGGGATATGGTGCAGAGAGGAGCCGTGAAGCTTCTCTATGTTGCAACGGATGAGCAGATTGCAGATGTGCTGACGAAGCCACTAGCCAGGGTGAAGTTCGAGTACTTCAGGGAGAGGCTTGGTGTTCTTCAGATCGACGACACTTCGAGGAAGAAGTGATGGACACATTTGCTGAAGCCATTCCAAGCATGTTGGAAGGAGGATCCTTCACATGGATGTGGATGTAAGCACTGGATGATGAGTATCAGGACAATGCTCTAGTTACTACTCTGTGTATGCATCGTGTTGATGCTGGATATGATTAGTTGGATCATTTATATTTGTATGTATGTACGCATCGTGTTGATGCTGGATATGATCAGTTGGATCATTTATATTTGTATGTATGTACACATCGTGTTGATACTGGATATGATCAGTTGGATCATTTATGTATGTATGCATCATGTTGGATGCTGGATATGATCGGTTGGATCATTTGTATGTATTTGTATATGCATCATGTTGGATGCTTGGACCATGTATCTATATATGTATCAAGTGGATACATTGTATGATCAGGTAGATCATGTATGTTGATATGTATCAGGTATGATCAGGTAGATCATGTATGTCGATGGATACATTGTGTGGATCATGTATCTATGTATCAGGTGGATACACTGTGTATGGTGATATGTATCAGGTAGATACTTGGTGTGCATCAGGTGGATGCATTGTATGATTAGGTTGATCATGATGATGAGCTTCAGGATGTTGCTCCAGATGATATGTACCAGGATGGTACAATGATGATGATCAGTATGATCATGGGCATCAGGATGATGCCTCGTGCGATGATGATCCGTTGGATCATGAGTATCAGGTTGATACTTGGAGGTCAGAGATGATATGTGGCAGGTTGTGCAAATAACATGTAATCAGTCCTGGGAGATCTTGCCGGTCGTGCTGCAGCACATAAATGTTCCTGGGGTACTCTTTCTGGTATTGCTATGTAGTATGTAATCAGTCCTCAGATATCCGATAGGTTGAGCTGTGTGCTCGTAATCAGTCCTGGGATGAGGTATTACTACGGAGACATGTAATCAGTCCTGGAGATCCGAGAGGTTGAGCTGTGTGCTCGTAATTAGTCCCGGGATGCTCTTTAGAGATCTTGCCGATCGTGCTACGGCACATAAATGTTCCTGGGATGCTCTTTAAAGGTTTTGTCTATCCACATGTAATCAGTCCTAGAGATCCAAGAGGTTGAGCTGTGTGCTCGTAATAAGTCCTAGGATGCTCTTTAGAGATCTTGCCGGTCGTGCTGCGGCACATAAATGTTCCTAGGATTCTCTTTAAAGGTATTGTGGAGGAGATGCATGTAATCAGTCCTGAGAGATCTTGTCGGTCGTGCTTAGGCACATAAATGTTCCTGGGATACTCTTTCTGGTATTGCATCCGCACATAAAATTAGTCCTGAGAGGCCACCTCTATCAGACCGTTCGCACAGATGATGAAGACCTGTAGGTGGTGGGCCTACATACAGTATGAAATAGTACTGGATCTGTAGAACTTCCTATGATGAGTAGAGTCAGAGATTGGTTGAGATAGCAGCAGCAGTGACGATGATGATGACGATGATCCCGAGAAGAAGACTTGTCTAGCAGAACTGTGGCGAGAAATACCTTCCCAGTTAAGAGGGAGTGTTTATGTATATGTAACTTCGAAATGTATTTCATCTATGTATTTTATATATATTTATTGTACCCTTATAAGAGATGTGTTATTCCTCTATAAGGAAGTGTCGTCATGTGGATTGACAAGTGTTGCAAGTGTGTGTACTTGCCGATGGGTTATTTTACCACCATGTGTGGGGTCGACCCTAAAATATATATTATATTGTGGATGTATCTAGATAGACAAGTTGTCCCCATAAGGTCACTGGGAAAACAGGTTAAGTATAAATAGAGATCAGGAGATCTCTATTTGGATCATTCAGAAAGTCACACTTCTCTCACTCAGAAAGTGGCACACTAGTGAGGAGGAGGATCATCTGCTCTAGGAGACTATCTTAAGTGTATTTTGGTTGTACTTTGGTTGAGCCATTGCTCTCTCTATCTCTGAGGAAGTTGTGGGGTTTTTCACCTTAAGGTTTTCCCCACGAAAACTTTGTGTCTCTTGTCTCTCATGCTTTTGATTCTTGTGATGCTTGTCATGCTTATTGTGATTGTTATGCATTGATATACTATATATGTTATTCTCTCAGTAAAGATCCAAGAGTATTGTGAATTAATACTCAAAATTTAACAGAATTAATACAGGGATGTGCCATAACTAAATCCGCTGTCAGAACTTGAAAAACTTAACACATACAGGAAGCCGGTTTTATGACAATCGCCTTCTCAACACACAATTAACCTTCATAAAACTGGTCTCTAATCAAGCGGCGAGGACTGCCCTAACATTCTTGCTGAAAACAACATACACTCCTTTAATCCATAAAGTTCTATCAATGAGAAGATTTCAGAGACATTTCATCTCAAAGGTGGGGTATATGGAGCAACACAAAACGAAGGTCTGCGATCTATCTCAAATACGTGCATATAGAAACAACATCAAGCAGATATTTAACATCATGCATATAATTAAATAGTGCAGCGCTATCCAAAGTAGAGATTGGCGTTATGTTCCGTATCAATATCTATCATCATAAACACAGAGGGTGGTACTCAACCTTTACCATTATCTGATACCAAGAGCTAAAATGGCCTTGCTCATAAACTAACATATTAGATATTTAGAATGAGTCGCTTACCTCAGATGCATAATATACAGAAAACAACACAACCAGCCAGTCGTGATCTGCAATCTACCACGCTTTACAGGGTATACCAAAAAACGAGAAGGCGTGATTCCCCGATCTATCTCCTATTACAGAGTATATAGAAAACAATAAGTCCTTCCCGATCTATCACCCATTATAGGATGTCTAAAGAAAAACAATCGTGATTTTCGATTTCCTCCAACACTATACGAAATGCTCTCTACTTCCCTGATCCAACCCGAGATTTTTTTTTTCCCATCTGCGACCACCCGCTCCCCCTAAAATCATCACCATGCACATATTAAAAAGATTTCAAAAGGACTCCATTGGATCCGTGGTAGCCTTCTCCCCACGACTGACACTCCCCCATTTAGAAGACGCGTGGCTGTCCAATGGAGTTTGGTTTTTCTTATCATGGAGACAAACTCCCCTTAATTTCTCAACCTAGTTGCTTAAGAAGTTAAACATTTTAACTCCTATACTCTAGTGAGATAAGGAAAACGGTTTCGATGCTGCCAAGTGGGTGAGTTCGGTATCCATAAGGAGAGAGTGCTCCACTACACACAAATTGTCATAAACTCTCTCCTCATCCCACTCAAAGGTTCTCTTTTGTTTTGACAATTGGCGTTCTCCACTGAGATAAAACTTCTAAGTAAGTTTTTCTTCCTCATGCCACTTGGAGGTCGTAGCTTCCACAACCCGCCAAGTATTGGATGAGGGCGGTTGCCAATTTGATTCCACTCATCACGTTGGTGGAAGCCAACCAAAAGTTTTCTTCTTCAAAAAAATAAACTTCTCTAAAGAAAAGCTTCCACTACTGATATTTAGGTCAATTCGAATATGTATATATTTATATATAATAAGCTTCCAATACATACTAAGGAGAATCGTTTATATATATATTATCAAATATATATACATATATATAATAACGTTTCTACCATATAAAAAATAATAATATAAAGGATATAAAAGATGTATATATATATATACTTACCTATAAAGCCTTGTTTTTATGATATAAGCGATACTTAAAATAAGAGTTTTTCCCTGACATATTTCCAATATTAACCTTTTTGAGCATATATCTAATTAAATAACCATCTTTATATTATTATTTCAATACATTGCTAGGTGATGTAACAAATAATATTTATTAAAGCAATGAACTCTATATATATATATCTTTCAATATAAAGATTTATACTGATCAATGTACTTTACAAATATTATTGTAGTTATGACATTTATCATGTATATATAACAGAATATAACCTTTCAATCCAATAAAAGTATTATATCTAAAATATATATAACTATCCTTTAATAGTTATCACCATTATAAATATTTCCCATATATGTATGACTCTCATACATATGGTATATATATATATATAATATCCATTTAAGTATTATTATTAGTAGCTTTTTTTTTTATAATATAGTTAGATGTCTAAATCTGCCGAGTATGCCAATAATTCCAATAATAAGCCAAGCTTATATATTACATGTTTAAAACATATAATCTTATATTTTATTATTTATAATACTAAAACATATACGTTTTGTATTCCATCTATGTATACATTATATAAGTGGATATTCAATAATTCCTTAGGATAACCTTTTAGTAGCAAATCTCAAATGTCACGATTATGACTAAAGGTCATACTGAACTTCAATCTTTTGAATTTCTTATAATATGTATATGTATATATATATATATATATATAGATATCGTAGCAACTTTTCCCGTTGCTTAGTTTATGTTCGCTTGTACTTAGGTGGCACTCTTAATATTTGTGTTTTAACGAAAGATCAACACTAGACTACTTTACCCCAATCACCTATGGGTACAAAAGTGACATAGGTCATCGTCGACCTATCTTCCCTAGTGAAAATTCAAATGCCTTTCGTGGCGTCACTACTTCAAGTGACCTAGGTTTACTACCTAGTTTTACAATTCTTTAGAAAAATAGGCATCATTAGACAAAACATTTACTGGTGGGGCCTTGGCCTTGAGCTCCTCACCCGAAACGATTACAATAATGATTTACATTTATACAATTCGTTAGGTCAAAAAGGAGAGATGTTACATACTCCTACCCTTAAGAATAACACCGTCTTCGGTGTTCATACTTCTTAGCAGTTCCTCCACTTTTCGGGATTCATCAATCTTTAGTTCACTTGTCGTCTCTCCTTTTGTATTCTTGATCACCTTTTGAACTCACACGATTTTCTCGATTCTTGTGGTTTGTACTTCTTTCACAACTTGTACATCTGTACAGATCATACCAGATCTTCAAACATTTTTCAATATACATAAGTATACAAAATTTCAAACAGTAAATGTTAATCATTTATCATTCATCCTCATCCGTGAGGGCATATTTGCTTACTCTAGCATTCATAACATTCACACATAAGGACATCTATTAGTCCACAATTCAAATCATTCAATATTGGTTATGTCATAACACAATATTTCAACAACACCTTGTTGATCATCAAACTCTCTCTTGAGTTTGGAATTTCAACAATCTTTTGCTGAACACACAACTCGTCCTCGAGTTTAAAACCTGCAAATAAAACTTACAGTTAGAAACATTCTCTATAACTCAGCAGTGATATTTTTTGTAACTGTAGTATGACTTCTGCAACTCAATAGTAATTACCTATTGTACTCAATAGTAATACTCATGCCTTTAGCAATATTGAACTCAGCAATGTGGCTGCACTAGTTCAGATGTGTCATACAACCTCTACCATTCATTCCATAGCCATTCCCCTCATCGAATCTCTTGTGCATTCCTCCACTTTCTCGTTTTAGGAATTGCCACAAGGAAGAAAACATAGTGAGTCACCTTCTCAATTTGATGGATATAAAGATTGCCTAGGTCTTATGGATCAGTATAACATTAAATGAGCCACTTGCTCTGTTCCACTTCCGTGGGGAACATGACCACACACACACACACACACATATATATATTTGAGGGAAGTTGCCTCCTGCAACGGCTAGAAAATGAATGTTAGAACCTCATTTCTGCTATGTTTTAGTACATAATTTAAACCTTCTTGTTTGAGTCTAGGAAATTTACGTAATAATAATAATTCTATATGCCACATGTATCATAATAACTACACATATATTCACTTATTTGCTTATCACATTCTATGCATTTTGATGATTTCACATCATTAATCATAGTTTTATCACCACTCGTGATTCATAAAATCCTGTAATCCAAATAAGATGTAAATCAAATCATTACTTACTCTTGAGCAATTTTTCCCATCTTGTATATCAATGTTTCTCTTTAATCATGTCATCAATCGTAGTTAAGATCACTTCTTGAAATGTTAGTATAAAAGAAAAATAATTTCTTTGCTTCAATTGCTCAACAATTGAACACATTAGTCCCATAGCATTACACACATGCTTATTCAATAACTTGTGCATCCTTTTCAATTCATCTTGATGTATGAATGTAAACTCTTCAATATCCTTATTGTGAGTCTGCAGTCAAATATGCTTACAAACAATTATGTCAGTAGCATCTAGATTCATTTCCATCTAGGATTCATTACCTAAAGACTCTTTTCTCTTTAATCTTTCCATACTCTTTCAAAAGATGCCATGATTCAATTCAATCATAACAAGATTTAAGATTCTTCTATTATAATCATACTTATACTTTTAACAAAATCTCTCTTCTTGATACACATCAACCTTTATTTAGAAGATTCAACAACCCTACCAGGGGTCTATCTAAGAAGAATTGCATTAAAAAATAAGATCATTTAAACTCCTAGGAATTAATATATGCAATTCCTTACAGTAATGCACCTTTAGGCTTATCTTAGAAAGTCCTAAGAAACTTTATACCTCTATAATGAGATACCATAATACAATCTTAACTTTTAACAAAACAAAACAATATTTAAATGCACGAGTCATCTTATCAATGAATTTGTTCATATCTTTAAACATCATCTCGCTATTAATTACTTAAGAGTAATAATTCCCTACTATTGGATTTACTGAAGAAAATGAAAGAAAGACAACATTATTTTTGCAATAGCCATGCTATCAAAATCTAAGTACAAGGATGTACATTCTATTATTGACACTTGAGGACCAGCTTTCATTGGAGGAAGGAACCTATTAATTTTTAACTATAACCTTTTAAACAAGCATTTTTGCCCAATCTCATTCTATTATTTCCATGAAGGCAATATTTTTCGATATGGTCTCCATGAACAATGTCAAGAGAATATACAACAACTATGCAATCCAAATTAAATTATAACTATAATAGTTAAATATTTTCAAGTGACCTTGCATAATCTAGCAAACACGCTTCTTTGGAGCAGTGATGGAATTTGATGGGCAAAATGACCGTCATGAGGCATTTTGGCCGTCAAATACGGTTAAAAATTTTCGTTAACCGTCTTTTGTGAAGGGTAAATTTATCATCTAAACATATTTTTGAAGGGTAATAAAATTCTATTTTTGAAGAATAACAAAATTTATAAAACATCATATTTTACTAGTATTATTAATATCTTTGATCTTATATAAAACTATATTTTTCCAAATTAGAATTTCCAACCATACTTTCACTTAATAAATATAAAAATATATTAAATTAGTATTATTTCTATTCCTTTCCATTGTAAGTTGCATTTTCCAACCATACTTTCGCTTAATAAATAGAAAAATATATTAAATTAGTATTATTGATATTCCTTTCCATTGCAAGTTGCATTGATTTTTTATAGAAAAAGAAAAGCTCATTTAACTCAATGATGTTTCCATTCATTTTGTTATTTTGTTATTTTTTTATTATTACAATGAGCATTTACATACTACAAATTTAAGTGCTCAATGATTATTGTTTACATTAACATTCTACAAGCCTACATCAACTAAATGACTTGGAAGTTCTTGGAAGTCGGGAGTTTGAAGTTGGTGCAGCAACAACCTAAAGTCTTGGAGACAGAACTTTGGAAAGCATTAGGTAATTCGTGCACAATCTTTTGGCATTATATTTAGTGATAGGTTTAGATTCAAAGATTTGTTTGAAACCTACAATTTTGAAGAAATGTTATAAATTTTTTGATAATTTTAAATAGCTATATCATATATGTAGCCTGAATTATTTCCGTTGACATGATATTTAGTGGTTTATTTCATAACAGTAATGTATATAGATTTAGATGTTGAAATTGAAATGAAAATCTCATATATTTCTATTAAGAGACATACACTCTTGAATATACAAAGAAAATCTAGAATGCAAAGCTATATTTTGAACAGTCCTACATTCATCATTATACATAATAATCTGTGATAATAATTTAATTTAGAGAGACTTGCAAAGTTGCAACTATCTAACAATTTGGGTTTTAATTACATGTGTATCAATTTGCATCTCTTATAACAATCTAATTACTTTTAGGTTTTGAAGATACTTTTAATGTAAAAATATGATCATTTTAATTTTAATGTAAAAATGTCAAGGAAAAAAATATTGTTTTGAAAAAAAATTAACAAAATTTAATTATTGAAGGGTAAAATTCTTGGCAAGACTTCATTGTTGAAGGGTAAAAATTTAAACAAAACGTTTCAGGACGGATGATATATACACCCAAAATCTAAATTTTTTTTATTTCAACGAGTAAAGTGAAAACCAAATTCCAACACTGCTTTGGAGTATATTACTAATACTACACTTTAACCTATAGATGAAGCACTTAGCAACTTTTAAAAGAAACTTTTAGAATAATATCAAACAAATATAATGCGGATTTAGTTGATGAAATTTTACTTTATTTTTGTATGTAAATCTCATAACCTTTTGCATATATATATTGGAATCAAAATATCAATTTCCTTAACCTTAGGCAAGGGCTTCGAGTTTGGTTACCATACCAAACCTCAGCAGCCTTTGAGATATATTTAATGTAATGCTACTCCTCTTCTTTCCAGGTTCAATTCTCATTGCTCATGTTTCCCTCCTCTTCTTTCCAGGTTCGATTCTCATTGCTCATGTTTTTCAAATTTTTTTGCTTCTCTCTTTTTCCACATTTCAAAAACAACTGCTGAGCTAGCTCTGCAACGACAGCAAGGTATGCCATTTCCATCATCTTTTAATAACCCGTTTTCAATCTTTTCTATGGATTTTTATTTTTTATTTTTGTTTAAAAGCAATGTTAAAAAATATTTGTCAACGCAACATTTTCTTATTTTCCCTATCCATTTCCATAGAAATACGATCAGACTTTTAAACAATTTATGGTGTTCTTGGCCTGCATAGCGATTTAGGTTTTTACATTTAAATTTATTGTCACGGTCTTCTAGTGCAGGTGCCTTACTAGAGCGAAATTCCTGTTAGTCTCTCCGGTAACTGTAACACTTCCAATTTCACAATTTTTTCTATTAAGAATAATTAAAATACCTTCTATGATTCTGGTAATAAGTCATTTTAAAGTTATGGCCACTAAATCTGGGTAGAACAATCACTTAAAATGCACAACTCTTTATACAATTAATTTGTATTAAGTGGTGAAAAAAGTTAATTTGTATTTCATTAAGAAGTCATCTAAAACCTCCACTATTTCGTCAGTGTTAGTCTTGGTCAGAATCTGGTGATATGAAATTAAAAATCGGGAGATTTGTGTTAATTAAATCCAAATTATGGAAGATTAATACTATTATTTGAGATTCTAAAAATTCTATCATAAAGTTTAGGGTTACAAGAACTATCCTCTACCGGATGATCAAGCCAAATATTATTTATTATACTTGATGATTTACTTTATACTTGTTACATTTTTCCAGCTTGCTATCAAGTTGCCAAATATTATTTATTATACTTGATGATTCACTTTACACTTGTTACATTTTTCTAGCTTGCTATTAAGTTGACCGTAAGGAGATTAGTTGCTGACCTCGACAGTGGGTTTGGTATCCAGGTGGTTTAGTTGACAATGCTAACTGAGATGTGGAAATCTTTCTAGCTAGTTCCACACAAAGATTACCTCAATCATTTCAAAATTTGGTAGGGTTTTGGTTAGAAAATGCATCTAGACTCTCTTCGGATTCTGCAATATTGGAGAAAAACTATTCGAATATGATGTTCCCTCGGCTTTCTTATGGTAAAATCCATTTGTTAGTTTGTTGAGAAGTGATAGCATTGAGGAAAGTAAACTGATAGGGTTTGTAAACCGTGGAAAGTAAATTAACCTTAGAGGGTTAATATACTTGGTGGTATGAAAAACATTTGGTGGTTTGTAAACTAGTTGAATTTGACTTGTTGAAATGCATTTTTATAGCTATAGGTGTTTAGATATTATTTGAGATTTTGAACTCTTTTGAGTGGATCAACAAGATTAATCTAGTGTAACAAGTGTACAGTGAGGATTCATTTCATGGTCGTCGTATCCTATCTTGTTATGTTCAAATGCATTTTGATTAAGATTTAAATAAGCTTCAATTAAATAATGGTTAAGAAAATGGGTATGTTTATTAAAGAGTAGCATACTGATAAATATGATATGGGTATGTTTATTAAAGAGTAGACATTTTGCATATTGATAAATATGATATAGAGTTCATAAAGAGTTGGATTAGCCGAAAGTATTTAAAAATAACTTAGGGCTGGATTTTTGGGTGTCTCTTCCCAACTAGCTCACCCCTAAAGGAAATTGAACTAGGGTCACCTTGACAAGACTCACACCTTATCCAAATGAACTAGTAAAAATTGACAAGTTTAAGTGAAATCTCATTTTCTAAATAAAATATAATAAAAAATTTAACCAATTAAATAGGATTGCAAATTGATTGTGAGTAATTCTATATAATTAATAATATGGGAAAACTCTTCCTTCAAAAACTTCACAGTATACAAAATAATAGTACTTATTTGAAAATTCTATATACTTAATAACATGGGAAACTATTATTTTATATATAGAAAACTCCAAAAAACAAAATGCATTTTTTAAAATTGTATCGATATTATTTTAGACAGAAATAAATAAATCAAAGTTAAAATTAAACCAATATAAGTTTAAATACTTATTTATATTTTATTTTATTTTTTGAAAATAACTTGGATACTGCTACAAACCACCCAACCTTAGATTGACAGCGACTCATGAACTCTCAATCTGATCTCGACCACCCCAAGCTGAGTCACAGTTCCTCTAAGACTAGACTAATAAGGTTTAAAAGCTTATACTTCCAGTTTAAGGATAATATACAAACTCCGAACTTTCGACCTTGCACCATCTTGGTACCCCAATAACTAGTTTCATGGATTTTTTGCACCATCTTGGTACCCAATAACTAGTTTCATGGATTTTTTTTGTCTTTATTAATCCTTCATTCAAGCCTGTAAACAGTCTTTAATTTCAGGGAATTACTCCCTTCATTAATCCTTCATTCAAACCCGTAAACAACCTTTAATCAGTCGTTAATCATACCATCGACAACAATATGTTAATGAAAATGTTGCTTTGGAGGGTATCTTGGATTGGTCAACGTTGAAGCTTTATATACATTTAATATCTTCATATGTTCCATATGTTATTTTATTCTTCAATCTTGTTTTGTTAATATTGTATTATGTATTGCAAGTTGTCGTTATTTGTTTTGGTCTATTCTAGGTAAATAATTTTCCAAATTTTTATAGCAATACGTATAAAAAATGTTTATTTGCCCCACAAACATATACATATGTTGCTTGTTTTATATTTCCCTTATATATGCCATGCTTCAGTGAACATTCAACTCATGCTGATCACATTTGGAAACTCAAGAGTTTACAATATCTTTAATTTTTATTGGGAATTCCTTTTATTTCATGAGGTAAAATGCATAGATATTCTGCACGATTGAAGCAATTCTTCTTTTTGAAAGTCGTGTTGAACTTCCCATTACGTGATGAGTATAACATGAACATGGAGAAAATGTAAATGCAACATAGAATAAAAATAGATAAATCATGAAGGAGCAAGGATGTTTATGTGTATGTTTGTTTAGTTTGCACAATAACTTAAGCTTTGCTAAGTCAAAAATAAAAAAAAATCAAATTAAATTGAAATTGCTATATAATTTTATATTTATTTATTTGATTTGTATAAATTAAAATTTTATGACATTTTATGTTATAAGCTTTATCTGAATCTTGATGATGAAACAATAGGTAATAATAACCACAACCCTCAAGAAGGGCTTCCTTCTAAATGTGACAACGCCAAATTGAATTTATTGCAATATGAAGAGAAAGATGCATTTGCCAACAGAGTAAGATAAACATCACCAAACATCTCTGTGTACTTGTGCATAGTGTTGATTTCAAATTGATGCAAATGGTGGACATGTTGAAATATTGGAACCCAAATATGCAATATGATCACAACTTCAAGGTGTACATCAAAACTAGCATGAACACTGAACATCTCTGTGTACTTGTGAATAGTGTTGATCTCAAATTCATACAAATAGTGGACATGTTGAAATATTGGAACCCAAATATGCAATCTATTTACACTTCAAGGTATACATCAAACATCTCTATGTACTTGTGACTAGTGTTGATCTCAAATTCATACAAATAGTGGACATGTTGAAATATTGGAACCCAAATATGCAATCTGATTACAACTTCAAGGTATACATCAAAACATGCATAAATAGGTTTGGGCTCGTTTATTTTCAGTTCGCCACTCTTCCAATAATTTTTTTCCTCCATTCATTCTTTCTTTCTTTTTGTACAAGGATACCCCCCCACTATTTTGTTTTACCTTGGTAATACAAAGGAAAAAACTCTTTGCTATTACAGAAACAAAAAACTCTTTGTATGATTCAATTTGTTTACATTAGTTTCACTCGTTGCATGACTTTGCCTTCAAACTCAAGCATGATGGATTCTATCTATTTAAGCATAAGAAAAAATAGTCTTATCTAACTAACTGATAAACAACCCAACATACATAACTAACTGATATATAATCCAATTTGTGTTTGCAGATTACAAATTGAGTTGTTTGAGAAAACAAGAAGAACTAGGCAGAGGTGGTATTAATTATAAATGTTTATTTTACTTGTTCTTTTTATTTTTTCCCATAAAAACCAGGGGCTAAGCTGCACGCGGCTCTTGTTTATTTATCTATAGTCTTACTAGATTCAATTGCCTTGCCTTTGTTTTTTAGTATCATTATAACTATAAAGTGTATATTGGATATATATGGTGATTCTTATTTTAGTGGGGAATTATAAGAAGTGGCGTGTAAAATTAAAAAAAATTGTATGCATTATCATTCTTATAAGTGGTGTGTAAAATATACAAATTGTATGCATTATGATTATTATTTTAGTAGATAGTTACAAGGAATAGTGTTTAAATTTACAAAAGTTTAAAGTTTTAAAATGTTTATGTATCTAATATTTATGCATTTTACCTCCGAGTCAGGTGTTCGACTAGCTGTCAGGTTCAACCAATTGAGGTGCATCAAGATGGAGGCCAAGCACCTGGCATGCACTAGGGCATGTGGTTAGTCGGCAGATAATTCCCTCCCCACTCCCATGAATAACACGATATGAACGCCCTAGAGAACAATTTCCTCAAGCGGATTGGACATCCCACCTTGGTCGATTAGTGCAAGAAGGACAACTTGGGAGTTAATGGAATCTCTTGGCTTCATGGTGAATCATCAGACTACGTGGAAGACAAGCAAACCAACTCTTGTGGGACACTATGTGCTGATTGTCAATGCTAGAGATGTAACATCTCGAAATTTCATAAAAATTTAAAATTTTTAATAACAACATTAATTATGATAATAATAATTGCTGAAATAATAATTGAGATTATGACAGCATTAGTTGTACAATTGTTAATACTAGCCATGCTTTATTTTTGTTTAGCAGCAATAATATAATGACAGTTTTAACACATAATTAATAAACATGATTCTGATGACAATGAAATAAACCGATTGGGAATAAGTTGCGACATTTTCTCTCTTGCAAAGATACTGACAGTTTGACTTTGCTGCATAAGGGTGTCCTACGAGGTACCCTGGAGCTTACTTAGCTGCAACGCTAAAGCTTATTGAATGTCCTATGTGCAGACGACAGGTAAGAACGAAGTATGTGTAGTTCAGTTTCAGCGTCATAATTAAATAGAATGTTATAATTTCTATTGCGACTCACCATAAGTGAACAAGTATGGGTTTCAATGCTATAATTACTGCTTTCAGATGTTGTCTTACAATCTCCATAATGTTTAAATAGAATTATCTATGTATGTCATTTTGCTGATGGTTTTGTCACTGTACTAGCTAGCTTTAATGTTGTCATTATCTTTCCATCATTGATGTAATACATGTATTGCAAAGTCATTAAATGCTTGTAAGAGAGAGTATGGTAAGAACTCATAGCATTTTAGTCATTCTTCAAACGGAATATCTATATCCTTGGATCCAACGAATGTCTGCTATACAAACTAATTATTTTTATATCTTTGATAACAGAGTTTGTATAATCACAACCAAAGAATTACAAGGGTTACATTATAATCTCCTAAGTATGGGATATCCCATTCATAACCTTAGTGATACTTATAACCCCTATTAAAGGCGTGTATCTATTTTGTATGAATGGCATAAATAAGATTATGTCAAAAGGTGACTATAGTTGTAGTATCAACTATTACCTAAGTCATAGCTCTATTATTTAAATCCACAAATAAAAACTTGGAACTATAAAAACTTTG
Organism: Larix kaempferi; assembly: GCA_027924585.1. Taxonomy (NCBI): domain Eukaryota; kingdom Viridiplantae; phylum Streptophyta; class Pinopsida; order Pinales; family Pinaceae; genus Larix; species Larix kaempferi. The sequence goes on along the minus strand of BSBM01000451.1, from coordinate 2,374,869 downwards.
AATTATGGTTCTATATAATATTATAAACCTAGCGTTACAATATAGACTTGGGATTATGTGAATAAATGTATTGTCGTTGGTTTTTTTTAAACAACAAAATAATGTGTGTTAAGAATCAAAGTCTTGGAACCCATACGATCGTTGAAATTTGAATTACCATAACAATGAATTTAATAAGTTCTAAGGCTAGGACTATATGCATATATATATAATCGTTGGTGTTATAACAACCTAATCGTGTTTTATGAATAATAACTTAGAACTATATGAAAATTGGGTTCGAGGAACCATAACATATATTGTTATAACGTTGTGTCACAAAGTTTGCATTTATATCGAGTGCTGACATGCCTTTAATGGATTGACAGGTTGATGATTTCGTAAGTGATACGAATCTGGTGTTTGGTGAAAGCGATCCAAACCTGCATTAATAGCTGTCCAGACTGTATGTATAATGGGAATTCAACGAGCCTCCACGTAAGTGCAACTAAGCATACGGTGATTGAAATAATGCCATGTAATATAACTTCGTTGAACGTTCTCCGAGCTGGATGTCGATACACCCATCGTAAGTTTAAACGTGGTGTTGCTGTGCTATGGTAATGAATGAGCAATTAATATGTTGGTTGTTCGCTCCAATGCATGGAGTGTTGGCATGATTTCGATTGTTGATCAACATTGATATTGTCCGTTGGATTAAACCGTAGCTTTGGGTCGATGTTTTGGTTGATGAGATTTGGAAAGTGGTTTATTGTTTCCATTGTTTTCGGTCTGTGGCCGATAGGTTGCCGAAATTTTGGTTTAGAAAGTGTATGAGGTTTGACCTCGAGACCTCTGGTTTGGGAAGGTTACAGTTCCCTTCCTTCTGCAATGGCGTCGTTTTGATAGACCGTGTATCTAGTTTATATTGTCAATGGTTGATAGTTCTGGAACTCGTCGTTTTAGTTTGAGTCAAAGATTTTCCCTGGTGTAAATGGACTGAGGGTTTCTTGTCTCGTCTTTCAGCATGGAGTCATTGTTGAACTGGTGAAAGTGGAAAGCTTTGGTATTCTATAGCTAGGTAAGCTTCCCGTAACGAAATAGTGATTCTTTTAAAGTATCTCATCTTTCGTTTTGAAAAGATATCAGTGGTCTAAGCCATCATTTTTGTCAGTTGTAGGTTGTGAAGTAGAGAATTCGAGCAAGGGTTTAACAAAGTTGGCGAGCTCTCAATCTGGTAAGCTCCGGGTCTTTCCAAAAACTCTCATAGGTGCTTTATGAATGTGGTTGATGAGGTTTCAAGAGCTGTGTTACTGGTCCTGCCGTGACTCGTCGTGGTTGAAAAATGAAGAACTTCGAACCACCATTTGTAAATCAAATGATACTGTTTTTCGGTATTGTGTCTTTTGTTTGGTTAAAAGATCTTTGGTTCTCTACCATGTTATTGATCTTCGTTGAACTGGAAGATGTAAAGCTCGTCAATGTCGAGGGTTTAAGAACTCGTTTCAAATATGATTTTGGGTTTAAACCTTGTATGTTTTTGTTTTGAAAAAAAACACGTTGTAATTCTCAATCTGAACACTACGACTTCATTCTTGAAGTTGGGACTGTGTAAAGGTTTAAAAGCTATGGATCACGACTTTTGTTTTAAGTTATGAAATTAAAAGGGAGAGCCGAGGCTCATCTACTGTGTAAATAATCTTTCCTTCTCAACAATGAAATATATGCTATTTAACTCTGTATATAAAGTCTGCGTTAAAAATGCCTTGAGGCCTTAGGTTGATATCGTGATTTTCGTCTTAATCTAGGGTTTGTAAGACTTTGTTTAAAAAGATAGCTCGATAATGAATGCTATTATTTTCTGTATAGAAATCGTATTGCTGTAGGTTGTCAATGCGATTTTCGTTCTAACCTTAAGTTATGTGAAACTTGTCTCAGATGTTAGCTCTGTAATGTATGTTGTTTGAAAGGTAGTTAAAAGCGTTGTAAGGGAAACAACAGGCCAAACCCTGGTTCGTAAATGGTCTTTGGAAATGAAAGATATAAAATATAATTGTTTTCATAATAGTCTGTACATAAGATAGGGTTTGTACTGTAGAGTAATATGGATATAATATACGTTTTTATGATACCATGTGTAATGATTAGGGATCTAAAACAAAAGCGATCTTAGGTTTATATAGTAATACAATACAGTGATTAGAAACAAATTTAGAGATTATATTAATTCTAAAATGATTGTAAATGTGGCTATTCTAATAGTGAATTATGTAAGAAAATACAGTGTGTGATATAGAATGATTGTGTGATTGTTTGCATTTACAACATGTGAATGATGATAACAATATTGTTTATTTTGAAGCTGTAATATAAATATGCTTTGTCGATTTACTTGTGAATACTACATAAAATAATAGAATGAGCAAACTATAATATATATATATAGAGAGAAGAGAACGATACTTATATTTTATGAAACAATGTAGTAATTTATGACAATTCTAGATATTATACAGTAAGTTTTATTACTGTTAAATATAGGGCAGAATAATAAAAACATAAATCAATCACTGTACTGTCTATTCGAATCAATGGCATTTGCCTATCTTCTAATCTATTTTAATTTACGTATCTATACTAGAGTACGATGCTTCAAAACAACATGTGGAAAAATATAGATATTGGTTTATCAATTCAAAATCATCATTAAACTTAAACATTCAGACTTTAAACAAATCTAGGATTAAATTCTTTTTCGAAACAGAAAAACAGAAAATACTAATTAAACAGAACATAATTATTAACTAAGAATAAGTAGAAAATCTGTAGAACCTGAGAAAATCTGTAGGGCAACAAACAACCCAAGAAGACTGTTCTACCCAACCAATTCCTGAAAACAGTCAAGTACTGCTTTAGGACCCTCGAGCCTGTTCATTGAACCACCAGGAGGAAGAAGCTCAGGAAATAGGACTTCTTCTTGCAATAACAAATAATTTTTGAATCTTCAATAGCTAGCGGTCCAATAGACCTGCACCAACATCTCTGGTTCTTCTCAGCAATATGCAGACTTAAGATTACACTCACCACTAGCCTCCCTATTCGAATCTCTCAGTGATCACCTGATGCACATGAGAAAAATATTCTGCATAAATATTGATTAAGAGCTGCCTGCTCAATTCGAATTTGCCTTTATAGGCTGCCTAGGCCTTTTCAGATGTTACTGGGTCATTAAATGAGCAGCTGCCTGCTCACTCCCTCCACCTGGGGGATAATGCCCTATTTTTAGGGGTAGTTGTCCCATAACCAACAGCTAGTGGTGTGATGCAATTGCTGCCATATGTCCCATACCTTCCAACAGCTTCCATTCCTCCTAGTGGGTCAATGAACACTCATTTAACAGTCCTCTTGGGTGTTTGTCTCCTAATTAATTTATTTAAATAATAATATTCAGTAATTACATTCATCCATGATCCAAAACTGATCATAATTACAAAACTTTGTAATTAAATTTAACTTAAAGTATTTTGCAAATAAAATAGTAATTTTCAGAAATTTGGGTTGGTGACAAGAGAGTACCAATAATATTTCAAGAAGGATGAGCTGCTTCTAGGCATCGTGACGAGGTCATTTATGGCTCATGATATATAGGTAATTCTCGAGGCTAATCCAACCAATGTTTCATTCAAGGTTATTCCCCTTTGGCTAGTTTGGTGCATGTAGGGAGGGGAAGAGTTAGAGCATAGTGCTTTGCAGAGGACATGGATCACTAGGAACAGACCTCCGACCACCCAGAAAGCTTGAGGGGATAAGGAATTCACTGCTAGTAGGAAGAAGAAGCAATTGTTGTTTTTTGAGGCAAACACAAATATAACAGACAAACAAGTACTCATTGTGGTAGTTTCTCAGATTGCGAGCACCCATCATCAAAACCAGGAGGATGGTAAGAGGAAGTTGGGTTACTAGCACATGCCTCGCGTCTGAGGTGAAGTGGAGGAAGCTAAAGCATGTTTCAATCGTCACAATCATGAGGAAATTTGGAAAAATTCAAATGGGTAGAGAATTGGGTGAAGTCTAAGCAAGATACCCTGGAAGCAGAGGAAGAATGCAAGGAGATGTAGACCTCGTTTAAGGTCACTAGTACTTCGTATAACCGAAACCAAGCACGCATAAATGGTCCTCTTATATTGGCATGTCAAGACTTTGATAGGTAGGTCCATGATGGAATGACATGAAGAGAAGAATGAAATCCTTCTTCAATTGGATTAGATGCAGGCCCAAATTGAGAATTTGAATAACTTTTTTATCACCATGATCATAACTTATCTCTAGTTTCAAAGCCAAACTTAATTTGTGGGCCAAAACAACCACTGGAATGGTGTTCAAAATGGTACCCAAAGCTCAGTAGCCACAATAAGCTCAACCAATGGAAGCCCGTTTTATTCATGTTACTAATGATGACTCTCCATAGGATGTTTTACTTACTTTCTAGTTTCTCTTATAGGCTGTTCACTTATGGTTTTCATGATAGAATGCATATAGTAGTCTTTGGCATGCACAAATTGGATAATTTTCCCTCATTTTGTCTGATATTTTTTCAATTCAAACTATGTTTTACAATCTAGTTTTTCCCTCGGGGAAGGCTACGGTCGTTTTTGGTCATATGTTATGAACATCGAAAGACGAGTATGGTTTCCTGATAGGTAGGCTAGTTTTTCCCTCGGGGAAGGCTACGGTCTTTTTTGGTCATATGTTATGAACATCGAAAGACGAGTATGGTTTCCTGATAGGTCGGCCCGTCCTAGCTTCATGTACTATTTATTTGACTTTTAATAGAAGGATCTGGACGTAACTTACCAAAAAAATATTTATACATTTAAGAAAAAATATATAATATGAATATCTTTTATATGTATTTCGTAATGATATTATAAATAATGTACACAAATTTTTAAATATGTTGATATTTGAAAAGGAATGAGTTGTGCGTTAATTAGTTTTTTTAAATAAAATTAGGAAAACACGGTGTTCAAAATATTTTAAATCCTTAAACCATTAAAGAAAAATATTTTTTGTGCAGAAAGAAAGTCGAAGAAAGATAGATAAATAAGTTATTCTATAAAGTCCACAATGTGTTATTCTTTGAAAGGTTATTACCAGGATTTAAAGACTTTGCAGGTGTGGTTAAGAAAATATTTGTGATCATGCATTTAACGATACTTTACAAGGTTTATTGAGATATCATAAAGGTTTCAATCTCCCATTCAATCTTGTAATTGCAAGTCTACTATCATGGACTCAATTTCCCTCCACATCTAAGGAAAGTGTTGTCTCGTCATTTTTTTGTTATATATCATAAAAGATAGCTTAGACATTTTAGGAGGAGCTTAACTTACAATCACATTTAAAGATAGATGATTACTAAAATGTTGTAGATATTTAAATGGACAATTTGTCAAAAATATATCTTAAATGCTATTGTAAATACCATGAAGATATACTCTATTATGCGATGATAGGTTATGATTGAAATGTAATACTACAAGCATAGTTCTCAAAATATTGAAATGAACTGAGAATATAAAAGAAAAAATGCAATAATAAAAGTAAGCACACCGTCAACACAATGAACTTAGCTATGGAACAAGGAACCAATACATTAGAAATTGAACCAAGTACCTTTCTCGTGGCTCATATTTTAACACATATTGATAATCATGTGGGGATAAGGTTAGGGTTTTTGCATACCCTAACTCCCAATTAGGGTTAAGGTCTTCGACCCTATTGAATATTATCGTAAGTATATGTGTGACTGGCTCCACATGTTTGAGTAATAAGTGTTGACGTGGCATATAGTTGGTATTATGGTGGTGAGGGCATAGGTCATCCTGCAAGAAGCATAACTTTCTCACGAAAAATATTCATGCTCAGATTCAACCTTTAAATTTATTTAGCTTGTTATCAATCTCTTGACAAACTAAGAGGCAAGGTGTCAAAAGATTGACCTCAAACACTATCACTCAAAACCTTAAACAAACTCTATAATTTCCAAGTCCCTAAATCACTAAATCACTAAATCAAGATGTGTTCTTACAATGGGCTTGACAAGGTTATGACTCTGACTTTTACTCTAGAAAGTACAAGAGTGAATGAAATATTATATAATGATCCATTTCATATCAATAAATTGAAGAGGGTGAAGAAAGGAATGATAAGAATTCCCCAAAGGTCAAATGATAAAGATATACAAACAATAATTACTTTGTCATTTTGTATCTTTTGTCTAAAAAATTCCTAAATAATTTTGAAGAGATTAGATTTTTTGTTGTTTTTTTAATTTGTTTTCCAAATAGGGAAAAACCCATCATTACTCATTTTTCAAGCTGGTAATGAGGACAACCATCATTGGCTTCTATAGCAAATGCAAGTTGACTCATCACCATTATTCAAGGAAAGCCACACCACCTGAAATAAAAAATTGGTGGTCCGTAAGGGGGTAGACTTCCACTTTTTCCAGATTCCTCTAGGTCTTGGGTCTTTAACTCGTTTCCTTACATTTGAGGACGACAAGCTGTTAGCCAATCAAAAGCAATTTTAATTCTTAGTCCAGGACCAATATTTCTTTGTTATGTGTAAACACTTTATTTAATTTATGTAGAGTTAAAAATTGCAACTTCGAGTTAATACAATATAAATACCCACTAAAAGGAGAGATTTGAGCCTTCTACTTTCCCATGCAAAAGCAATGATTTTGCAAATTTACAAATCAGTCATGGGGACATTTATGGTCATAGAATTGCATATTTTTCAATGTTTTATGCAATTTAACATTTGATACATTGTCAACTTGTGAATTATTCCCTTCATTTGATATTATATAAATCAACAAACCATGTGTGTTGGATCATGTTTATGATACATATATTCCTTTGTAGATTTAAAGGACATTTCTAATTATCCATAGCCACAAAAGTATTTCATTCTAAGTTGCATTGAATTGGATAGGGTAACCGAAACGATACAGGGGGAAACATATATGGAAAAAGAAAAAAAGAAGATGATGATGATATGGTAGGGAAACCACACACATACGCATACAAGAAAACCATGAAAAATTCAAATTGCCATTCATCAATTATATTTAAAACTAGAAGCCTAAAACTTATCATTGTAACTTGTGGATCATGGTCATCAATAATAACAATATGATTTTAAGGTCACGGCCAAGCTAGACACAGAATTGGTTTATGAGACTCCCTTGTTTGTGGGACAAGGGACCCCATCCACGCGGTGATTTGACTGCTAAAGTCTACAGAGGTGTAAATACCTTACCCCCCTCTAGATTTGAACATGTGACCTCCTAAGAGTAAATACAGGTTCTTAATTGTTAGGCCCACTCAAGTTGTACTATCATCAATCATACTATGCATAGTAACTCAAATACTACATTTCTATCGTGTAATCAATTAACTTTAATTAATTGATTATAGATGTGTGGCCATGGTAGTTGTAGGTGTACTAAATTTGATTATCATATGAGACTTGCATTCATGTTCTTCCTATAAAATTCTTGCTTCATCATCTACTACACATGTGGAGAAAACAACTTTGTCTCTCATTTTTGTTTACTTGATTTCCCAATAGAATAGGTTTTTATGTGCTATCCTGGACTACCATAACTCAATTACAACAAGTTAAATGTCTCAACCCCTTTACAACAAAAATATACAACACCTTCAATCATTCAAATGAAATTCTATCATTAAACCAATTTACAAAAGCCAAATTAGCACATTTATTTGAAAAAGTATTATAAGAAATTGGAATTCAAGGTTCGATGGAATCAAATCTTCAAATCCAAAAAGCAAATATATCCAAGATCAAGGATGAAATTATTTATTTGTGGTACCCACTATTCTAGAAATATAAATCTCAATATAAAGTACAAGATTGCTTGTTAAAAAGGTTAAATGAATGATTTTGGTGAGTGAACCATTGATTCATTGGCATCCAAGGCAAGAAATTTCCTAACAAGGAAAGGTAATTTTTTTTGGGAATCAGATTTTATATTTATCAAGATGTATGGTTTTGAAGGAAATACCTTTTACATTCCTAAATTTGTTTTCAATTGTTTCTTCTTGGCAGAGGTGGTTAGAAATTATATAAATGGGAAAGTTTCCTTCATTTAATTAAGAAAACGAAACAAATCATTTCCTTTCCTTTCTAACTTTCTGGAGTTTTTATAAGCATGTCATTCATTAGATAGATAAAGCTCAAGCTATGGATTCTTTTAAGTTAATAGAGGCTCTTGTGGCCCTTGGATACGATCCAAAGCATTTGTTCAGAGCTCATTTATTGTCTAGTACTTCCATGAATTTGTAGTCCTTAAGAATGGAGGAAGAAACAATGAGGATATTGTGATTGAAGGATATGTTGAGGATAAAGTGGAATTTTAGGTAAAATCCCCTGTATGTAGGGTAAAGAACCCTAACCTCTTTGAAGTTTCTTACATAATCATTGTTGGACATGTGTTGTACTCTTTGTAGGTTCCTAGAGAAAGGGGTTACTTATCCCCTCTTGCTAGGGGGGTGTGGGGAGGTAGCACACACATTTTTTTGTGCCCATTTTGAGTTGTTTGAGCCCATGGTTTTGTGGCCTATTGTAAACTAATTCTAGTTAAGGAATTGGGGCTGTAATATAATATGGGTTAATGGATTAAGGTTTTGGATGTTGTAATATTGTATTGTAAATAGAAAAGATAATACAATGAGATAAATAGAGTGGAGAAACTCTTAGGAATGTTGGTTATCCTGGTTTTGGGTTTCCATGGTAAATCTCTATGTAATGTGTGTGTAAGCTATTGTTAATTCTTATGTTTTAGATTATATTTTGGTATTGTTTTTATTACATGGATTTATCAAAATTCTTCATCTAGTATCGAAGTGAGGTTATTGGCTTCAAGGGGATGCCTTTGTTGCTAGGGTTTATCTCATCTTATGAAGAGCAAGGGGATCTTGGGTTCGTGATAAAATTTGTTGGAGCGGGAGATTTGCGCAGTGAATCTTGTGTAAGGAAAATGTTGAGCATTCAAGAATAGAAATCAAGAATTTAGTTGGAGCTTCGAGTTATGTAATTTAAAGATGGTATATCTTTTTGTAGATATAGACTAGTGGATTGTTGTGGATCTAGGTACAAATCCCACTAGTATGTCGAAAGAATATTGGGAAAGGATGGAGAGAAAATCCGAAAGCACGATTCAACTCTGCCTCTTATATTCAGTATTGTTGAATGCCTCTTGAGAAGATAATACAAAGACTCTATGGGATAAGATGGGAAATTGGTATAAGTCAAAGTCCCTGGTAAACAAGTTATTTTTTTGGAAGAAGTTGTTTTGTCTCAGGATAGAGGATGGTGACACCATGGTAGATCATCTAAATTCCTTTAAAATTTTGGTAAGTCAACTAGCCTCTTTTGATATTAAGATGAAGGAAGAAGGTAAGTGTATTACCTTTCTATGTTCTTTACCAAAATCCTGGAATAATTTAGTTGTAGCAATTGTTTTTTCCACTCAATACACGTTAAATTTTGAGGATGTAGTTGCACCCTTGTTATTAGAGGAAATGAGGAGAAAATCCATGGAGGATGTGACCAATGATGTTTTCTCTGTGAGAGGTCATTCCGAAGAGAGGAACAATAGGTCTTCTAGGGGCAAGTCTAATTCTAGAGGTAGATCTAAATCTCTAAAAGAATTTGAAAAGAAATGTTGTAAATGTGGTAAATCTAGGAATTATAAGAAAAAATGTAGATCTAATAGTTTTGATAAAGGTAAGGGATCTAATGACACGCCTTCAATAGAAATAAATCCCTCTAAAAACAAAGGATGCAATGTTTACTTGTCATCTATAAATACACATGCAAATCATGAAGTATGGTTGATCGACTCATTTTCTTCATTTCATATGGCTCCTCATAGGGAGTAGTTTTGTGAGTATGAAAAGTACAATGGAGGTGATGTTTTCCTAGGAGATGACTCAACAACCAAAATCATAGGATGTGGAAGGGACAAGTTGTTGCTCAAATATGGAAGGATTAAAACTCTTCCCGAGGTTTTTCACATTTTGTATTTCAATAGAAACCTGGTTTTTGTAAGTAATATGGGTGATGTAGGCGTGCATACTATATTTGAAAAAGACACATGCGAGATGGTTCAAGGAGCAATGGTTTTGATGTAGGGAGTTCATATTGTAATTCTGTACAAGCTGTTGGGAAGCACTTTTAATGAGGGGTGTAACAATTCTATTGTTATTGAGAATAGAAATGAAGAATATAGGACCCCTGTTGTCCCTATAGACAAGACAATGCTATGTCATCAAATACTATAACTCATTCGGGAGAAGGGCCTTCAAGCTTTACATGGTAAAGGTATGGTATAAGGTATGTTTGATTTCTGATTAGATTTTGATTTCTATGATCATTCAATATTTGGTATACAAAATTGGGTAAGATTCCCATATGGTGCTACAAGAGCAAAATGATTCTTGGAGTTAATACACAATCATGTGTTTGGACATGTTCTTACATTGCTAGTTAATCTATGTATTATGTTTCATTCATTGACGATTTCTCGATGAACACATGGGTTTATTTCCTCCCTAAGAAATATGATATTTTCGATAAAGTTAAAGATTTCCAAGTTCTTGTAGAAAATTGGGTAGAGAAGAAAATAAATGCGCCGAGGAAAAGTAACAGTGGAGAGTTATGTGGAAATGAGTTCGAGGAATTATGTAAGAAGTGTGGAATGGTAAGGAAAAATACTACTCCTTACACACCTCAATCGAATGGAATTGTAGAAAGGATGAACATCACATTAATGGAGAAGGCAAGGAGTATGCTCAGTCATGCAGGGTTATCACAAGAATTATAGGCAGAGGCAATGGATATTGCATGTTACTTGGTAAATAGATCACCTGCATTAACATTGGTTGAAAAAACTTCACATCGGGCATGGAATGATAAAAGTCCCTCTCTTAAACAACTCAAATTTTTTGGTTGTGATGCTTATGTGCATGTTCCAAATGAAAATAGGACTAAACTACACAATAAAGTAGAAAAATGTGTCTTTATTGGTTATGAAGATGGTATAAAAGGTTATAAACTTTGGAACATAGTAACTGGGAAGACTATTTATAGTCAGAATGTTGTATTTAGAGAGGTTAAAGTTCCTCCCAAACATGAAATCCAACCAAAAGAAGAATAACCAAAGACAATAGATTTTGAGTTGGTGGGTGAGGATTTTGACTCAACAAAAGAAGATGAACTAGAAGAATAACCTCAAGTTCCAGCCTTGAGGTGATCCTTTGTGAAAGAAGGCAACTAGAAAGGTATATTTTACATGATTTCCACTGTATTTTTTCTCTATCTATTACTGGTGGTGATCCTAGATCTGTTAGGGAGGCATTGGATTCAAAGGATAATAAACTTTGGAAGAATGAAATAGTTGAAGAAATGGATGCCTGGATAAAAATAGAACTTGGGCTCTAGTTGAGTTGCTACCTAGAAGAAAACCTATTGGCAGCGAATGGGTGTTTAAGAAGAAGTTGAATACATAAGGTAAGGTGGAGTAGTACAAATATCGCCTAGTAGCTAAGAGATATCCACAGGTGGAAGGAATTTATTTTGGTGATATTTTTTCTCATGTTGCTAAATTAACTTCTATTAGATTTCTTTTATCTATTGTAGTTTCTTTTGATCCTGAAGTAGAGCATATGGATATTAAAAAAAAATGCATGGTGATTTGGAAGAAGAAATATGCATGAAATAGCACGATGGTTTTGCAGTGAAAAGAAAGGATCTAGTTTGCAAGATGAAGAAGTCCTTGTATGGATTAAAACAATCATCAAGAATGTGGTATCAAAAGTTTGATACCTATATATCGGGACTTGGTTTCTCAAGAAGCAAAGCTGATCACTATGTGTATTCCAAGTAGGTTGGCAAAATTTTATTTATGTGGTCTTGTCTGTCGATGATATGTGAGTGATAGGAAACAACAAGGAAATCATCAAGGATGTCAAAGACCAATTTTCTTCTAAGTTTTGATATGAAAGATATTGGTGCTACAAATTTTATCTTGGGCATGGAAATTAAAAGAAATTGGGCTAATAAAAGACTCTAGTTGAATTAGAGGAAATATGTTAAGACGATATTACATACGTTAAATATGGAGGAATATAAACTGGTAAAGGTCCCTATTCTTGTAGATGCAAATTTATCTACAAATCAATATCCCGAGAATCAATAAGAGGTAGAAGACATGTCATGTGTTCCCTATGCTAGTGTTGTTGGAAATATGATGTATGCTATGCTTTGTACTAGACCATATATTTCCCATGTAGTGGTAGTTTTAAGTAGGTATATGTCAAAACCAGGGAATGAACATTGGACAACAATAAAGAGGGTATTCATATATTCGCATGGCATTAAAGATTATTTAGTCTAGTATCAAGGAAGGACTAGACCTCATAGGGAGATAGATATACAAGGTTTTGTTGATGCAGACTAGGCTGGATATTTTGACCATGGAAGATCTACAAGTGGTTATGTTTTTAACTTATTTGGTGGAGAAATCAATTGGATGAGTAAGAGGCAGGGTGTGGTTGCATTGTCAACTACACAAGAAGAATACATGGAAGCCACTCATGGAAGTAAGGAAGGACCATGGTTGCAAATATTTGTTGAAGTATTGATTTTGTTTAGAAAGTAGTGAGAATAGGTTGTGATAGCTCAAGTGCAATTTTTTGGGAAAAACACCCTGCTTATCATTCCAAGACAAAGCATATTGATGTTCAATACCATTTTGTTAGAGACATGGTTGAGGAGAACAAAGTACTGTTTGATAAGGTTGATACCTTGAAGAATGTTTCAAATTCATTGACAAAGTTTGTTAGTACTAAAAATTGCTCTTGGTGTAGAGAATCAATGGGCATTGTTTCCCTTAGTAGTTGCTTTCATGAATGCTTCCCTTTTGACCCCATGTTCCAAATAATACAATAAGTGGTAGAGTGTTCCTAGAACGGGGGTTTGAGGAGGATAATTATCCCCCTTGTCTAGCGGGGTGCAGGGATAGCGTCCTTGAAAGAGTTCTTTTTAGGTTCGTTTTTGGTCTATTTTGAGCTATTTTCGGCCCCTGGTTTTGTAGCCTATTGTAAACTAATTTTGGTTAGGGAATTTGGGTTGTAATATAATCCAAGTTAATGGATTAGGATTTTGGATACTATAATATTATATTGTAAACATAAAATATAATGCAATGGGATAAATAGAGTGGAGAAACTCTTAAGAATGTTGATTTTCCCAATTTTGGGTTTCAAGGGTAAATATCCGTGTAATGTGTGTGTGAGGAATTATTAATTCTTGTGTTTTAGATTCTATTTTGGTATTGTTTTTCTTACACAAGTTGATAAGAAATATTCAATCATATGTTCAAATAGTAATACTAATGTTAGGAAAATGTAGGAGAAAGTACTTCAAGACAATGAAAGGTATAAAATGCAAAAAACAATATTGTTAGAAGGGAAGCCCCCATGCTAATTCTAGTGGAGGTACTACAATAAAATCCCATAGAAATGGTTTGGTGTTGACTTTGAAGACAAATTTTACTATCGACAATCTTCCATTTCCATTGAAATCAACTTGTGGATGTTAAGAGGTTGTGGAGAAGGCACAAAGGAAAATTGGGGAGGATGTGGTTGCTGAAGAAAATTGGGACATTTGATCTAGCTAGTTACTGCCATCATTCCTTCTTATCTGATTGAGAGGCATCCAACCAAGTAGGTGGGTGATACATCTCAACTTGTGCTTTGATCTTCTACTTGAGACCAATGATAAATAATTCCTTCAAAGTAGATCAACCATATTAGTTTTGATGACAAAATTCCTTAAGGAAGCAATTAAGTATTCCACCATGCTAGTTTGGTACAACTTGGTGAATATCCACCAAAAATTAGTAAAGTTTCAAAAAAATTCATAGATGGCCTTTATAAACTATGTTCCAAGAACGATACTATTGATATGCCTTCTTATGCCATTTCTAGCACTACCAATACTTTTTGTCTAGATATAACACACCCACTCAGAGTTTCAACTATTCCTCATCAATACCTTGGAGGGAAAAGTAATGTTCTGTTTGACTTACCCATCCTATTGGATCCAAGCAATCAATGCATATTTATATCTACCTTAGGATATATATGCATTATATGGGTTGAGTGTCATGAAAGGGTGGCTTGGTATGATGGTAGCGACTAACTAAATATTTCCCACTATCTATTGGCCTAATTGTATTATTTCATATTTTTAATTGACTAATGATGTTGGGTTAGAAGGTGGACAAGTTTTTATGGATATGGGTTTGGAAGGTCAACATAATATCCCGACTTTTCCTTCTCTAAGATGATAAAGGCTTGTATCTTCTTTTGTAGTTTGTGATCATAGTCTCTATTCTAGTGGTAGTCATGGAACCATGTGGGTCTACTAGTAGGCGATGAGCCCTTGAATTGTCTACTTTTTCCCATCCTTTCTTGTCTATTTTTCCTTCCATACTCAAATATTCATTTCCATACTTAAAATATAGCCAAACTTACCAATTATTTACCATTTGAGTTTATATAGCATTTGTTCATATGTTGACGTGTTTTGGATTAATTATGAGAAAATGAGATCGAATATTGAGGTTGCATGAAAAATTTAACTTGAATGTGTGAATTCTCTATGTTGAGGAGTGATTTATTTGTGATGATTCACCTCTTTGTGAAAAATGCGTGTCCTACAAAATTCACAATTCACTATTTGAAAGTTACTTTATTAAATGTATTTTCAAGAATGAATTGGAACCTATTCAAACAACAAATATTTCATTAAGTCACAAACTCCTTTTAAAACCCCTTAGTCTAGGATCAAATGGATTGAGAGTGTGCCTCTCACCACATGGCATGATAAATATATTGGGGTATATCTTGAGGTAGACATGACAACAAGTGAATAGGTATAGAACATAAGTAAATTCGCCACTTCTCAAAGTATTCATAATGACTAGAGGTCTCACATTGTTGATGTGTAACATATATGTTGAAGGAGGGCCACGAGTTCTCTATGGATTGTTCCAAGAGATATAAGAGCCAATTTGTATTTAAATAAATTATAATATCCTTGGATAGGTTAGTGAGGGCTACAAAGAGCCACAGGTTTTGCTTTTAGTTTGAGTAGAGTTGAGCTATGGCCATTTAAGAATGCAATTTCAGTTTTGTTCAATATATTTGAGTTAGAAGTTTAGATAGAAATTTATCAATCCCTGTTTGAGCCCACTCAGAGAAGAGAGTTGACGGATCCTATGTTCCATGTGTCCATGTTCTTAGCGAGCGATTTGGATTTAATTTCCAAGATTATGTTTTCTTTACTATTTTATTTTAAAGCATGTATGTTTTTTTTTAAATTTCATTATGAATTATTTTTACCTTAATTATTACTCAGTTTTAATAATGATGAACAAATGGTTAAAAGTTCTATTTAGTTTCACTAAGATCAATATCGACGAATCCTTTAATCAAAACAATGAATAATTAGGCCGATTCCTAATTTAAATGGATTCTAGAATTACTACCAAGGATAATAATGTTGATCTAGAGTGTTCAAAGATATTGATCTATTTAATAGTTACATTGGTAACATAAAGCATCTATGAATTATTAATGGGATCAAAGATAATTATTATGTCCTCGACATATATGATTTGAGTCGAGGAATTAGTTTGGGCTTGGTTCCAAATTTTTATTATCAACCTAAAGTTCAACATTCTAAATTTGATTTTATTTATATGATTTCTTATTTTTCTTTTTTCATTGGTTGACAAGTGTTGATGCAATCCTCGGGAAAAAGCGAGGGGATTTTTTTTTTCCATTTGTCCTCGTGACATCATCCGTCGTAGCAGGGTGTAGTTATGGTGTTATGGCAATTGTGTACCCCTGGAATCTTTCACAGCAGGGTGCAATTATGTCAATTGTTACATCTGGCGAACTCAAAAAAATGGGAGACCTCCAAGGTATAGGTACTAAGGAGCATACCCCACCATTTTTCTTTGTTTAATGCATAAAGTTCATTTTCCTTTTCCTTTACCCGCAGGTTGCAATAACAACAAAATACAACCATGATTAGAAGAATTGATGGTAAGGATACAAAGTATTAAAAGTCAGATGTTTAAAGCTCTGCGAGCAAGGATTTTAAGATCAGAATTTCTGAAAATAAATGAGACCAAACATTAAGAATTATTTAGACAATGAAAACTCTTGGTCTAGCCATAAGAAAAGAGATGATTGAACCTTATTAAAAAGGCATGTCGGTACCAATTTTCAAGTTAATTTTTTATTTCAAGCCACACTTATCAAAAGAGCGTGAAGAGAACAATGCAATGCGACTTAGGGTTGACAATCATTAACATCTTTCAATTCCAATAGCCTAGATCTGCAATGGAAATGCACCATACATCTAAGGAGTACAAGAGCATGAATGCATGTTCAATATTAAACTTTGTTTGAAGGGAAGAATGGGAATGAAGGAAAGAAGAACAACTAAACGAAACCCTTGTCGATTTAAGAATATAAATACCATAAAACAATATATAAATTTATATTAAAAAAGATATGTAAAACCTTGCATTATACAAAACCCTTGTAATAAATGTTATGATTCAAATCCTACCCTCTCATAGTAAGAAGAATGGGAGGAAATGCTGCACCTCGAAAATCGTGTATAAATAAAGATGGAAAGAGGAGATGCCATGAGCAGAGAAAACAAAGGAAAAGAATAAGGAGCCAAAATTTGATAGCCATGCCTTCTGAAGGGAACCTCACTGGTAGAGAAAATTTCATGGCCATGCCTTCTGAAGGTAACCTCATCTGCAAAGAAAATTTGATGGTCGTGCCTTCTGAAGAGAACCTCACCCGTAGAAAAAAAATTGATGGTTGTTCCTTTTGAAGGGAACCCCACGCACATAGAAAAAAAAACGATGGCTGTGCACCAATAAGAAACCTAACCTACGACCTTCAAATTATGCTAAAATCCAAATCCAAAATCTAGTCTTCAGAGAACCTCATTATGCTCTCTACCACCTTGTGACTGCATATGAGAGAAGGTTGTGGCCATGAGCCACTCTGTGAAGACTAAGAAGGGGTTTTCCTTCACAAACCCTAGAATGCTTGTAGAGAAAGTAAAACAAGGACAATTAGCAAAGAAAAAATAAGAAATCGAATTGTGTTCTAACTCAATAATTAATTGATTTTAATTAAATTTGTGAATGAAGCACATGGTGAGTATGTGTGAGATCAAGCTCATATTACGTTGGGAATCATGAATATAGGAGGGCATTCATGCAATAAATGTCGAAGGTATAACATGACAACGCATAGCTTAACGGAATGAGCCTGCATAAATCATGATTTTATAATTTACCTTTTCGCCATGTCCCATTTAAGGCTACGTGGTGGCGAATACCTGTCGCGTAGCCTTAAAATTAAAGTTTTTTTTTGTTGGCAGAAAGTTTGTCTTTAATAAAAAAGTTCTAAGTTTGCAGAAAATTCGTTTCATTTTGCTAGATGTTGATGTTTGTGCATAGTATGATTATGTGATCTGTGGAAGTTTTTTCCTCACTTCTTTGCTTGTGCCATCACCAGATCACTGTGGTGTACTTCGTTTTGATGAATGACACCGTTTTACTATTTATGTTTAATGGTAGCACACCACCATTGTAGATAGATCATAACACACGGCAACAACTGGAATAGAAAAAGGAAATCCCACGCGCCAGGCAGGTAGGAGGAGATTGCTCACCAAATACTAAGATCTGCATGACAACACTAGATCTATTCCATAAAAGTTCTCTACCGTCACCGCTAGATACATTTTAGAGCTTGGCATTTTTTGGTAGATATTTGCAAATTTATTGAAAAGAATCACAATGATGCAAACAAAATCACAATCAAATCGTATTAGGCTCTAGTTCATGTGTGTAACAACGGGAAAGGAATGGTGCGGCCTTCAAAAAGTTGATTTATTTTCTTATTTTTATCGATGATCTTGGTCGATAGTCTTTAAGTGATTTATGGTTTAATAATAACTAGTTGTATGTTGGCCATTATCAGACAAATTGAACAAAAAAATGAAAGCTTCGAAAATGTTGTATTGTAATTGGGCGATCACGATATGGATGTTTTGAGGTCATAGAATTGAAGTCTATACATAAACTAATATACCGCTACAAATATGGACAGATTTATGAATTAGCAATAAATCTATTTATAAAGGATTGATTCCTAATTAGATTATCTTTTAACCATTATATTTGTTGTTTTCTGCATACATGCATTACTCGAAAATGCAAACAATAATCACTAATATAAAAGATAAACAAAAAACAAATGCGATGATGGCATATCACAATGATCTCTTAAATTATGGGACATAATTCCGTGGTGGTATAGCAATTTTTTTCCACACATGTAGTAGGCTTAAACGAATTTAAAATTGCAATTTTTTCCACATGTGTAGGTGGCTTAAAACGAATTTAAAATTAAAAAATTTTAAAATTCTTCATTGGCCAATAGCTAACACCTTCTCCCTCTAGTTCTAATATTTAGAAATAAACTTGAACTATTTACCGCGTATCTCAATAAATGACAACAAAATAAAATCTATTTTCGAAACATTATAATTATTAATCTATTTAGCAACAAGTTTTGTTGGAAATTATCAGGGTTGGCAGGTGCGAGGGGGGGGGGGGGGTCCTCCTTGACCCCGAAGGAAACAAAAAGACAGACTATGCTTGGGGTCTTGGCAGGCATACGAATAACGAGGCTGAGTGGCTAGCCTTGATTAAAGGAATGAATATTGTTAAGGAAAACAATATCCAGAGTGTGTTGGTGATCGGAGATTCCTTGATGGTAATCAAAGAAGCTCGGGCTCTCATCAAGAAGCATCACCCCCCTTCCTCTAAATTTCACATTATCTTCCTCAACTTGGCGAAAGATATTTCCTCCCTTTCCCTCTATCACATTCTAAGACACAATAACCAAATGGAAGACACCATGGCTAACATAGGAGCCAAGTTAAATTATGGGAACCTCTTGTGCAATGGCACTCTTTTTTCTAATGTTTGGGTGCTATAGATCTTACCAAATCCCAAGGCATTTAATGGGATTCGTAATCTGCTGGGCCACCTCTACCCCGATCAAAAATGAAATCTACTCTGGATCCTCAATCTAGCTCCCTAGGCCATTTTGACGGCGCCTGTAGATCGTTCACACCTGGCTCGCATGCGTGGGTTTAATGCGGACAAGAAGCAGGGGAGGTCATGGCTATATGAACCAACAGGGTGGCGGTCAAAACAACATTCTCCTCTCCAGTATCTTCTGGCATTTGGATATATTCTGGTTCAGGTATAACAGCCTCAGGCTGAGAATGGATTGTGGTAGCAATTCGGGGTTTTGCCCCCAGGGGTTGAAGTGCAAGCGTTGCAAGGCCAATATTGGACAGAAGCGCTATTCCTCCACCATTGAAATAATGCAGGGTGATGGTGGTAAGGACTGTCTCCACCCCTCTGGATTTCCGATGAAGCATGTTCGCAGAAGCTTCAATGATGAAAACGACCATTTTTGGAATCAACAGGATGTGGGTCTACGAGGATATCCTGCAACTCCGGTCCAGTCTGGATTTTTGTTTGATGGTGGTCGAAATTGGCGTCCCTCTGAGGTTGGTATGTGTCAGAACCCTGGGGGATTGCAATGTCATGGCTCGGTGCAAGATGTTTTAATGTAGAGCGGCACTCTGCGTAACAGTCCAGGCGAGGCTGGGAAAGTATGGAAGGTGGTGGGAGATATTTTGGGGATTGTGAACTTGGACTCCCTGGCCGCTCGGGAAATCCCCTCCCTAGGGGTGCTCTCGGATCTCCAAGACATCGAAGCCCAAGTAAATTGGTTAAGAGGGGAAAATAAGGAGCTCAAGAAGGCGCTCTCCCACATGTCCACCCTCGCCCAAATCACGAACTCGGAGGCTAGAGGCAGCAACAACAAAATGAAGGAGTACTTTGAAAAAATGGCGGGGAAGATGGACTCTATGCATAGTTGCCTGAGAATTGTGGAAGCAAAGGTAGACTGTGTTTGCACTAGCAAAGAAAACAGTCCATTTGCGATCACTGGATTGAAGGATAAGGAGGACACAGAAGCTGGCAGCATGAAGAAGTCTCACCACCCTGAAATCAACTGATCTCGGGTCACCTTTCAAGTCTATATTTCTGTTTAGTAGTGGCTAATATTGCAGTTTGTAGTATGTTTCTGTTTAGTTCTGTCATCTTAGACTTTCTGATAAATTTTGAACTCTTGAAGATTGGTTTGAGGTGCCTATTTCCCTTGCTTTTTGTGGGTATAGTCTCCCCACCTTGATGTAACCCTCCTTTTTTAATATAATGCTTATAATCGTTTCTGTTAAAAAAAAAAGTTTTGTTGGAAATTATCAACCCAAAGTAGTTACAATGGTAATGGGATAGCTTATTGTTTAATGAGCTTCGTGAGTAATATGGCAGATCAGAAAATGTTTTTTTTTATTTAAAAATAAATAAAAATAATATAATATACACAAGTCCACTTTTTATTTATAAGAACAATATAATACATTGCAATTTTTCTTATTAAAAATAAATGTGATTGGATGATAATGAATGTGGAAATGGAGAAGAGTGTAATGATGGAGATAAATTATTTTCAAGTAAACCATATATAATTTGGTAAAAATATAATTTATAAAGAACAAAGGTTAAAAGAATAAGGATTGCCATTTTTTCATATATATATATATATATAGTATTGCAATGATTATATTTATTGTCCAAACCACCTACACTATCGTGTTTAACGTTCATAGCCAATGTTCCATTCGTGGGGTTATAGCCAATGAAGTGGAATATCTTATAGTAGAGAAGGGATGATCATATGTAATATGAGGTTTTCCAATATACTAAATGTTAAACTAGTTAACATTAATCTTAGCAAATAAAACTTCTGCAATTGCAAACCATCCGCCAATGCAGATGCAATGTTGAGGACATTGCCACCTCGTGGCTCTTGTCTATTTAATAATTACATTGGTAACATAAAGCATGTAGGAATTATTAATTAGACATCTCAATAATTAAAGAATCTTGTAGTTGTATACATATTACACAACACCTTTGAAGTTTACAACTAAATTTGATAAATAAAGTGAGCCATGGGGTTCAATAGTATATTGTTGGAATGATGTAGCCCAATACCTTTTGGCATTATTGCATGGACATGCTAAAAATACAAAGGATTTGAACTCTCTGAGATTAGGTTTATACACTTCAAAGGTGGACAAGGTGGAAGGTCAATATTCGACCTTGTATTGATCTTTGTTTTCTATTTATAATGCTTTAATAGGTTTTTAGTAATTTGTAGAGTGCACACATCAATGTAGGAGTAAGCCAAAAAAAAATTGCAAACACAATTGAAAATTGGCGCAAGGTAAGAATAAAACAATTCATAGGTGGAGAAAGTGATAAAGAATAGAAACAACTAAAAACTTGTGGGAGATGGAAATAATGAGGGGTCAAAAATTTGAAAGTGCCAAAAATTGTCTTAATTATCTTGGCCAAAATATATTTATGATTCATATTGGACCATAGGGGAATGATAGGTGTAGTCTTAAAATGATAAGAATTCCATGAATGGCTAGGATTAGTTCAGCTAGTCATATTTATGGCCCACCGATGATCCACGATGTTGAGACAATTGGCAAGTAATAATGTGTTGGAAGACAGCAGATGATTGGGATTCTCCTTGTGGAATTATAGCTATAACTCACAATTAGTCACGAGAGTCTAGGCAAAATGAACACAGAGGTACCACCAATGTCATGAATGACTTAGATCACTCTCATAGGGGAAGGTTGGAGGGTAAGGTGGCTCTGCAAGAGTTTCATGAGATTAAAAGATAAAAGTCCTAGGGACACATGGATGGTCAATATTTTTCCACTGATCTAGATTGACAACATAGAGTTGATAACAATGTCCTATAGGAATGTACCTTATTGAGGGTAATCTACCATGAATGGTCAAGATTACATCCATGAATTGACATTGATGACTCACAATAATTTTCCATGGTTAGGGAACATGTAGGAGGAGAGAGATCCACTTATCGTGAATGATCAAGATTACCTCCACAGATCTAGATCAATGACACTCTTTGATCTGTGATAGTTTGGGAAAAATTGAGTGGAGAGACAAACATATTGTCATGAATTATTATGATCATACCTACCAATAATATATCAATAGTCTATAACCCTTGTGGTAATTTGTAAAAGACATAAATAAAAGAATGCATATTTGTCAAGAATAACCATGATTAAACCCACCCATATGGATCGAGAGGATTCACACAAATGGAAGGATGTATTATTTTGAATAGTCAAAATTTCATCCCTGAAACTAGATCGATGGCTGAAAACCATCTATGGTAGTTATGGAAATGTTCAATGAAAGAGAACTCACTTTTCCTTAAACGACTGAGAATCCACTCATGGAACTTGATTAGACAACTCTAATTCATCTACAATGTTTTGGGAAAAGGTTTGAGGAGAGATAACATTTTTGTGATGAATGTACAAGATTTGACTTGTGAATGTAGATCGATGGTCTAAATTTACTTGTAACATTTGGAAAAATGTTTGAAGAGGGAGGTACCACTTTTCCAAATGGCTAGGATTGCATCTGCTAAGATGAGATGAACAATCTACATCCCAGGTGGTGATTCCCCTTGTAGTGTAAAATATTGGGTTGGAAACAATGGAAAAAAATCATTGTTATCCTATCGAAATAAGAAATTGAGCCATGTGGAAGGCATGGCCCCCCAATAATTCCTAGAAAGAAGGGAAATGAAGAAGAAAAAGAAAAAAGAAAGAAGTAGAGGAATCATTTCTCATGCATATTACCAACACTGTTAGAGCATATGAGAATGAAGAAAAAATGCATTTAATTAGCCAAAGTACACTAATACAATCACATCAATTAACTCCATGTATGTCTTTTGAACATCCTTTTCATTTCATTTACTTTTGGGGAAATAAATATCACTCTCCTTTCCAAAAATCCTTCTTGCCACATCCTCAACTCTATAATTTTTTGGACATCCTACACCAATAATAATTTGGCCTAGAGAACAAACAATAATGAGATTGTAACAAAAAGGGAGTTCTATAGATTTTGACAACTCTAACCTACTACATTAATAATCAAGCAAGGTCGATAAGAAGAATTGTAGAAATCACCTCTTACACATTTAAACCAATAGAATTGACCCTCCCTAACTTTGACTTGTTAGGGAGATGAAGATTTTTTGTCATGACTTTATTTGATAAGGAGGTGTTAAATACCACAATGGATTCTTTACATGGGATTAGAACTACATTGAATCTTTAGGTCATATTAGGATGCATATTTAGATCACCATTAGATAAACCCAAGTGTGGAAGGGTTGAGGAATTTATACCTAATATCTTGATAGAGTAAATTAAACACCATCTTGACACTTCCAATAGCTTCTTCAAGCCACACACTTCAAATTTATGTGTCAAATTAACCCCATCTCTTCGAACAACATTTTGAGCTAAGGAAACTGCTAGAAAAGTAGGAAAAAGTTGTATTTTGAGGGACCAAATGGAGACATTTTAAAAACTTGTTTATACAGTAAATGGTTCTTGGAATCTAGTTTCCAACTTAATTTAAATCACTTCAACTTGATTTTGTATAAATATTTATGATCAAAATACTGTTGAGTGGTCTAAGTTGTTCCACTATTAATTAACAATCTGTTGCATTTTTTATAATAAAACGTAAACACATGTTGGAATATTTTTAAGATATATTTTACATATAATATCTATAACCATTTTTAATTTTAATGGAAGAATAATATATTATCATCTTTCTTTTTTCATAATCCTACAATATATTATGAAACAAGTTCCGATTTTTTTTGTTGATCATCAAATGATCAAAGGCCAAACTTAATGGTGTCAAAATTTTGAAGTAGTGATTATTGAAAAATTTCCATGATTCTTATGAGCTTGTGGTTAATGGTGCCAAAATTTTGAAGTAGTGATTATTGAAAAAGTTCCATGATTCTTATGAGCTTGTGTTGTGATAGGAAAATGATTTTTATGAGCTTGTGGTGTGATAGGAAAATTTAATGAAGCATCCGAACGAATATTTTCCTGAAGGGTACATTGTTTATATGATAATGAAGAATCCAACATACTTGAATAATGAACAATTGCAAATGGACATAGTAAAATAACAAAATCCATAAAATTTGAAGTGTTGGTTTTGGAAACAAATCAAGTAACAATGATATGGAAGTAAAGTATACCATGGTAGGGAATTAAAGTATACCACGAGGACATTATTAAACAAAAACAACTTAAAAAAAATTTAATGTCGTTTACTGCTACATATCAATGGCCTCAACAACTCAAGAAGGCATCATTCATGGAAAATTCAAAGCATAGCTGGAAGCTCCAACACTAACCAACAACAATGAAGAGGCCTAAGGCATTTTTATACTCATTGTTGGGAAATTTAATTTCTTAAATAGTTGTACATTAAAGTATCAATCTGGATGCTCGTAAGCTTGTGAGGTTTAGGAAAAATATATGCAAGACTAGGTAAGAAGTATTCTAAGCTAGCATACTAAATTCAAAAGTACTTTTGTTTGACAAGACACTTTCCCTTTTGATTAAATAGTGATTAATTTAGTAATCATTTGCAATATTAGTTTACTTGATGATGAACTATTTAATTCCTATAGCTTAATCAAGCTACAAAATAAACTCTACAAAATAAGCTCACTCAAATGAAAATTACAATGTTGAAATCAAAGCCAAAAGGTCCTAAAGCTGTAGTTTCAAGTCCTGTAGCTTTGCAACTTTCTGAAGATCTCAAGTTTAACAAGCATTTAAGATTTCTGGTACTCATTATTCAAAGGCCATTTAATTTCACTTTTACAAGTTTGTTGGTTTTGCTAGTTCTGTGAAAATGGTAAATCAACTTCTTGCTGGGGTTCACATTGCATCTGCTGCTGAAGCAATGGCATTTGGAGCTCATTTGGGTCTGAACACACAGAATTTATTTGATATTATTTCCAATGCTGGTGGAAATTCTTGGTATGTGCTAAAACCTACTGCCAGCTGAAGTTGACATGCTACCAAAATTTCATTCACACACTTCACTCTTCAAGCTGTAAATTCAAAGCATCAGCAAATAAAAGTAAAGGCATGAATTAAATAACAATTTCAAGAAAGCAATTAAACATGGAAATGAAATAACAACACAACTAACTATTCAATTAAATTTGAGAAATGTGATAATAAAAATACCTACAGAAAATAAAAGAAAATATGCAGTGTATGCCAGAGAGAAGGGGACCTGCCTCTTCCAGCAGACATTGTAAAAAAACTATAGTGCTTTGCTAGGAATTTACAGTGAAAACTTCTTTATTTCAACATCCAAATGAAAATACAAAGAGTATTACAATCCTTTTGTAGTTATGGTTCTATCAAATGACTGAAACAAGGAATAATAATTGATGACTGAACTCCTTACAAAACTACTATCTCTCTGTATTTATACTTGCAGTTTACAAATTGTAAGAGGAAATAAGTTAAAACCGCATGAACTCATCCCCTCAATAGATGGATCCAACAACCAACGTGACCTTGGAGTTTACTTAGTTTGGACACAAGTGGTTGCAGTTTGCTGGCTCAATGACAAAGTAGGGGAGTCAATTTGGTTGCTAGATCATCCAAGCTGAGGTGGATCTCCCATATGGAGGAAACAATCAAGAAAATTGAAATGTTTCCTGACCATATTAAATGTGTTGACCGTGGCTTTGACCAAGGATCTGCGCTTTAGCTGGAGGTTGTTGGGTCCATTTAAGGAGCAGAGAAGCATAACGACATCATCCCCAACAAAACACATGTTTCCAAATTCACCCATAAGAACCGCAAGTAGTCAGAACATGGAGGTGCTATCGAAAGGTGCTATCGAAATTCTTGTTGCTACCAGATTCCTAGGAATGATGGTCTGCTAAAGGAAATTTGGTAGAAAATCAACGGTTTTGCTACACAAGTGCACTACCGTATTTCTAGGAAACACCAAAATCTGCAACAACCTTTCGAAGAAAGTTAGGAACCCACAATATCTATTCCAAATAATCATGAAAATGTTGGAAATCAATCGAATAGGTGTTCACATATCTCATGAAATTTCCATGGAGTGAAAATGAAAATGTATGATAATATATGGGAATGAAATTGTTAAATGAGCAAAGATAATGAGCAAATGAAGAAATAATAGGCTAAGTGGTCATTAAAAGACAAAACCAAGTCTCAACATCCCCTACACTCAAGTATTTGCATGTACTCATTTAACAAAGATGTCGTCTTCAATCCCTTGCATATCATGATTCTTTCTTGCCTTCTTTCTCAAAGTTCCTCCTTTCTTTTCAGAACTAATTTTCTTCTTTTTATATATATATATATATATATATATATATATATATATTATTACTTTTTATGTTTTTTTTCTTTTATTCTTTTTGGCAAGGCAAGAGTGAACAAAATATATAGATATGCATTCTAATCATATTGAAGGAATGAGGATTGTTCATGTTCTTAATGATGTACTTCATGTGCAAGACATGGAATATTGGAATGATGTTTTACTATAAAATCCGACATACATTTGTGTGATGCAAATCTTAAATGAACAAGGGGTCTGTTTTGCACTTAGCTTTTACAAAATTTATCACTGCCATAAGAAAATGGATAATCATGGATGGTCAATGGAATATGGAAGGAGGAGGAAGTAAAGTGTGAAGGAACGAGGGAATATGGAAGAGATTCAAGAGTTTTTATGTGCATGAATTTCTAAGTTAGATGACTACCTAGAGATAGAAATTACTTACCCAATTTTACCCATTTTAGTGTATGATGATTTGAGAGACAAGTATTGAACTTTGACTGCATGGTATGGAAAGAAATATGCCGAAGATCAACTGAAAAGAGCTCATACTATACAACTAAAAATTCCGGTAGCAAACAATCATTCTGGTCATACTAGAATGCTACGAGAAATATGAAAATAGTGAAATGAACTTTTGCAAATTATAACTTGCTACATAGAAACTGAATACCCTCTATGGATAACTAAAATGAGTTTTCTAATACTGAACTCCGAGGAGAAAGGATTGAACTTCTGAAAAATGGACTAGGAAAGACGGATTGCTACATGGATGAACAAACAAGGTTGGCTATCTCAAGTTCTATAATGAGATAGTCATTTGCAAGGCTAAAACAAACTCTACCGCAATTTTGCATGGACTTTCTCTTTTTTAAATTGTTGCCCTGCTCGATTCCAACAATCAATATTCCCTTTTTGTTTGCAAAATCAAAGAAATCTACAACTGATGTATATAAGATGAAACCATAAAGTCTTCAAGCGTTCCAAACATGTGGTACAATATTTTCCATGTGAATGAATGTGCCGAGGTCGAACATGGGAAAGAATCATTGGATAACTGACCATTAATGTATGCCGTTAACCAATGTGAGACAACTCACCATTGATTTCAATGAATGTCAAGGTACTTTAATACATCCTTCTAGGTATGAATAAATGAGCTGAAGTCGAATCACCTACAAGATGAAGATCAAGGGACATTAATGTATTCCCACTGTCGTTAGTGAGAGAAATATCTGCCATTGATGAATGCAAGCCTCAAGATGCTATATAAATCTCTAACCTTGATCTAAGATAGAGTGTTAAATTCAATAGGTCAAGGCTTGTTAGAGGGAGGGCCTTAATGAATCCCCCATCATCTAACGTGAGCATGAACAAATGATTTTTGAAGAACCATGATTTGAAAAATTGAACCAACAACATGGTGCAAAAAATGTAAATTATGCTTACCATAAGCCTGGTTTTCGAACATAACTCATGACTAGTTGCACCAAAGAATTAGTTTTCAAAATTTTTTATCTTTATCTTTTTGTTATATATATATATATATTAAATAATATTTTCACGGGGAGAAATGCAAATACGTGCTATTTCGTAGAATCAAGGTATGGTTAGAATTACATAATCCACTCAATCATTGCATAGTCAATATATAGGGGCTCAACAAGAGCATCATGTCACTTACAAGAATTGATCTTGGGTAGGGAGGATAACTGTCACGTCCCCTCCAATCATTCCAACTCAAGGGAAGGAACATGACACTTAATCCAGGATTTTACAAAACTCAAGCCCCATTCATATTTAACAAATTCATACAAATAAAACATGTGTGCAGATGTATAATTCAAATAATCACAGCGGAAGAAAAATTCTACTATACATCTAGCATGCAATGGCCATCATAACTAAAACATGAATCAATTAAAAACATTGCATAATGAAATACAAGAGAGTACTTATCTTGATGTGAAGTTGTACTGAGCAACTGGCTATGCAATTGCAACGTTCCACCCAACCATAGGCGAGTTGTGCTCATCAATATCTCAACACAATTGCCACCCTCTATCTGGGCATGATTTCGACAAGGAAAGGGAACCTGCCAACTCATGCATAGCCAAAAGAACACCACAAATCAGCCAAGCCAATCCACAGTTGGGTTTATCAGGCTGCTAAGGCAATAGAAAGGAAGGAATTGCTAAGCTAGTGAGCTCAAACACAGATCCATTGGAAATCCTCCAAGATTTAGCTAGCTTGGCCCCCACAATACCTACACACCCAACACAAGGAAGTATTCCCTTCACTGATCCACAGTACCTCAGTTCATAACTTCCCTTCTAGTGCTCTTCAGGGTGTGCATAGAAAGGTATCCAAATCCCTATCATCTTTGGGAGGTTACACTCTTCACTAGGTTTATCTAGCCAATTCTAATCCTCGTATACTCCTGGTTTTTTATAGATAGTTCAATCCAAAACAAGGGATACTCAAAACCCAATTCACAACAATCTCCACACACACACACAAATACCCAAGTTGGGAATGGAAAAAACGATTTCAACTGTGGGATGCACAAAAAAAGATGTCCATGGATTTCCCCAAATCGTGGCACCCAAAATGAGTTGTGAGAGGGGAAAATTGACCACAGGGAGGAAAACATCCCACATGCATATGAGCACTCAAATGGCCATAAACGGCCTCTATGGACCCCCAAATCGAATTCCCTTCTTCCCCACTGATCTACAACATAAAACGCCCTTCTCCTAGCCAAAAATGAAGGAAAACACACAAATTTTGTGGAGAAAAATGCCCAGCAAGCCGAAAACTCGTGAGAGAGCCAAATTGGTTGATGAATAATGGCTTGAGGAGCAATTTTGTGGGTGTTTTCTTTCCCAATAAGCCAAACACAATTTTCAAAATTGATGGCTTGACCATATATGAAATTGGGACATCCATACTGTCCATTTCCCAAAATAATAACTACCTCAACCACTGCTTGGAAGAATGAAATGATTGGGTGCATAAGTCAAAATGGGTAGTTAATGGTTTATGGGTTCTCTCATTGACACTTGGCTTGACATTGTTGGTTCATAGCTTTGAATATTTTCCCTCCCTATTCCTTGTAAAAATAATGCCCCCATACTTTTGTTGCATTGCATAGCTAGTTGCGGGTATTTTATTAAAATACATATTTACATGACATTTGTAATGTCTATTGTGCCCGCCTAGCACACAAACCATATGCATCGATTTTTAAATTCCGATACATAGAACGCTAAATCGATGGCGGGGCCTTGGCCTTGAGCTCCTCACCATGATTTTTATAACGATATTACATTATTTACAATTTTAATGTAATGGGGTCAAAATCAGGATATTACGGTAACAATAATTTTAAGAAGAATAAGTAGGAGGGGGAAGGTTTCCCTCCTCACTTACCACCTCCATTTCATCTTTCTGGATTAAATATTGTAATATGCCTGATTAGATATCACTTAAAAGTTATCCAAAAATTAAAACTTTAAGACACTGACTAGTAAACAGGAAAACTATTTGCAGAACTAGTCTTGGGAAATCTAGTCAAGGGTTGAATGAGAAGGTTCTAGGAATGAGTTTGGAAAGGTTTAGGTTCTGAGTTTTGTATGTATGTGTGCAGCAGCAAGGATACCGACTTAGGATTGTGGCACAAAAACTCAATGCTTCTCGAAATTGACTAAAACAGTGATTGTGGAAGCTAGAATTGTTGGATATGGGAAAGGTCAAAGGCTTAGGATAGATGAGAGGTTCTGATATAAGTTTATACCTCTGTACAATGTACTGAGACCATTTATGTTTCAATAGAAGCAAGCTGCAATCTACTCCAACGCTCCTGGGCTACTCAGCATATACAGACTAGTATGGGTGAGGTATTCAACTTAAGACTGGAGATGGGTGTTTCTGAGGTTATAGAGGTTACATATCATTTATTAAAAGTCATCCAAAAATAATATAACATTCCAGAAAGTTACAAAGAGTTCTGAGCAAATATTATATTATAACTAGTAAATTGACAATTCAGGACTGCTCAACTAGCTCAACTTTTGGGCTCCCAAACACTACTCAAATGAGATTGAATTTCTGAAAAAGTGGTTGGATCATGTCATGTGATATATTATCTAACTCCAGGAACTGGAATGACTTCATTTGGACTCTTACACATTGACTTATGGTTTATTCATTGAAAGCTAGTCAAATTCTAGCTAAATCTAGAAGGGGTGCATAAAATGGAGAAGAATTCAGAGTTCTGCAATTTTTATTGAAATGTATGATATCAGAACGTTACATAATCTGTGATTACATCATAAATAGGCCATGAAACCTCTCAGAAGATGATAGAGGAGTCTCTCCTTTTGTACATGAGAAACTTGATGTAGAATAGAAGGAGGAAGAAGGATTCGAATCCTGACTTGATGAAGATGGTTCTGAACTACTGTTTCGACCTGGGAAGATTCAATACTTTGTTATAACACCATTTATAGGCCAAGAATCCCCTCAGAAGATGGATCAAGAATCTCTCCTCTTGCACATGAGAAACTAGCTGTAGAATGGAAGGAGGAGGAAGGATTTGATCTCTGGCTTAGATGGAGATAGCTCTGAACTTCTGATTCGACCTATTAAGCTTCAATACCTGCAAATAATCTCAGTGATAATGGCTGGATGCAATTATCCTCTCACAGAAAGTTGGGGCACGTCTCCCATGCTTGACTAGGGGCACACCTCCCAAGTCTTGGATGCACAAATGCATTCACAAAATTTCTCACTAGCAAAAGATGTGAAAGGGAAACCAGAATTTCTTTTGGAAACCAGAATTTCCACTAAACCTGAAATTTTTCTTTTTCAGCTCGAAATTACTAGGTTTGTGATGTTTCCAGTTAGATACCCCTTCTCTTTTCCTGTTTTGATCAAAGCAAAAAGTTGCTTTCCTCATGGCTTCTTCTAATGTTTTTGGGCTATCGTACTTTATTATGTCCTTGATGCTGAAGGGTAGACAACTCAAGTATCTTTGAATCTTCGGTTTTTCTTCCACCAGGTATGGCACATACCTTAACAAACTTAAAAAACTTGTTGTTCAGTTCTTTCATGTTCATCGTTCCCAACTTTAGATCATAGAATTCTTTGGATTTTTCTTCATAATACTGCTCATATAAGAATTTCTTTTTTAAGTATCTTTTAAAAGTACTCCAACTCACATCTCTGTCCTTTATCCCTTTTACTCTTTTGAGGTCTTGCCACCAAATGTCTGCCTTCCCGGTTAGATTATAAATTGACATTTTTGCCTTTAAGGATTATGACTAATCATAGATCTGAAAATACTTCTTTTTCATGCCGGAAAACCATGCCTCAGTTGTCTCTCCTTTCTCCGTTTCGCCATTGAAAGTTGGGGGTTTGATTTTCTTGAATTCCTCAGATATATGTTTGTACTGCTTATGGCTTTTCCTCTTTGGCTTGAAACCTCCTTCACTGCTATCACTAGAATAGCCACGTTTCTTTTTACATGGATGTTTGGCAGTTCCTGATGATGTCGAGCTGCTGTTTACATCATCTATTTTTACTTGCTTACTCTTGCCCCCATAAGATGAGTCTTCAGTCCTGGAAGTATGTTCAACTTCTCTATCCCGTCCATTTGTTGGGCAATGATCGAACAGTACCTGATTTAATTCCTCTTGTGCTCTCAGAATTCTCTCATTGTCCTGCTTTACTGATCTTATTTCTCCTTTCAACTCTTGGAAAGGACGTAACAATTCTGATGAATTGTTATTTAGATTGCCATGGAATTCTCCTTCAAATTACGGTCCCGTACTATGGCTGTTTGGTGGAAATCTGTCCTCCATACTTCCAGCTACTCCTTCCATAACTGTAACTTAAAGCAATTTTCTGTATATAACAATAATGTAACTTGAGTTAGTAAAAATTTTCACAGCGAGAAAATTCCTGTTGCGTGTTTCTTGGGCCTTTTTAGGCCTAGAGTTCGAACATGAGCTCTGATACCACATGTAACATCCCGATAATTTCATAAAAATTTTAAAAAAATTTAAATCAGCATTAAATGTTAATAATTGTAAATGCAGAAATAATAAGTGCTTATAAAGACAACATTAATTAACGAATTCATTAATGCAGAAAACAATTAATTATTGAGACTCTTAACTAAAGACAAATTAATGGCTGCGATGCTTACGACATTGTTTTTATTTGTGTTAACAGTGACTCTCGATATTTTGCGATAGAGCTTTATTGACTAGGTTCTGATAGTTGTTTTTGATGATGATGAAAGGGCGGTCCTATGAGGTACCTTGGAGCTTACTTAGCTACGTTTAGCTAAGGCATTTCAACCCTGTTTCCATGTGCAAACTGCAGGTAAGAACTTCTATGACAACATGTGATAAAAGTACAGGTGTCCTTCAATTCATCATCAATGTAAAATTATAATGCTAAGTACTTCCCTGCAAAACAAGTTCACTGGAGGTATGGTTATCTTGGTTCTCAATCTCATCTACAAGTTGACTTTCCAACTATCCAATGTTATCCAAATCATGTTGTTACTTGTTTTCGCATAACTACAATTATTATCCACGGAAAACCATACTAACATGGTTATTATTAATGACACCAAGCAGTAATACCATTATCCAAATGTATCATTACTGAAATTCTTGTAAATATAATACATGTACCATGAACTAATATTATAGTTATGTATCGACTTAACTTAGGCTTTGCCTAAAGTCCTTCACATATCAATTGTTCTAGCATTACATGGTTGATGCATGAAATATAAAATTATGCCCTATATGCCAATACATATACTATAGGGGAGAAATATGTACAATAAAAAGTAACTATACAATACCCGCTCCAACATTTAAATGCTTAACTAATGCCACGACACTATTGGAATGCATAATTATCAACATTTCATTTTATCACTTAGGTGTGACAAGATATTCCTACATGACTAAGTATTTGCATAATCATCATGACATATAATACTTACGTTGCTTAAAAACAAACCTTTGCATACTTATCAATTGTAAACTATGAAACTAATGTTGCAATGTATTGATCGTGACAGGGTAATGAACGTTAATGCTTCCAACTGTCGAATTTAAGACTTGATATTACGTTGCACATCCGTGAAGTGAAGTGGAGGGCTGAGTTGGATGGTATCCACGTAATCGAAACTGAATTTGGTATCACAATATGCTGAGTTGTGCCCTGCAGTGGCTCTCAACCTGCTCACCTAGCGATTGGTAGAAAAAGTAATCAATGCAACATTGATTGCACTCGTGGTTCAAGTTTGAACGTGCTTTAACTGGCAGCTATCCACCGTTGATCTCTATGAGATCTGAGGCTAAGAGTGATACCCTATGCTCGCGTGGGCAAATAGTGAAAGTTGGTTTTTTCGCATTCATTTCTGTTTTTTTGGTGGAAGGTCGTAGAGCCAACCGGCTGTTGCAAAGTAGGGTTTTAGAGTCTGTTGAGAGGAGGGTTCCTCCCTCGGTTTCGAACCTTGGACCTGTGAGTGAATAGTGTTAAAAATAGTTGCAGGTTTTTCCTTCTTGTGCCATAGCACTACAATTCGACCATGGTGGTTGTATGAGGTTGTTCTCCTGTCAGTTATTGAAATTCATAGTTCAATCCTCCAAGTTGTAAAAGGGTTCTTTGTGTTTAGCTCATCATTGTCTGTCGAAAGCCATAGAGCTTCGTTGTTCATACTAGTGTGAGGTGTCGATGCTCAGGGTTTCGATTCTAAAGGTAAGTACACTCGGATGAAGTATTACTGTGTTATTTGTTTTTATAATAGTGCTCTCAGCTCGTAACCCTTCGGACTGTATCAATGGCAGGTACCCACTTCGCAGGAGGTCATTAGCAAAGGTTCTGGGATGGAGGTGATGCATCTACTTCCTGGTAAGTTCCGGTGGTTCTCGAATCGTAGGTGCCTTTTGGCATGGTTTTGATGGTGCTTACTATGTACCGAGAGTTGGAACTATTTGACCTTGTTTCCAGTGATGGATGAGTGAAGTTTTAAAACTTTAATTTGATAAATGCTATACAGAGGATGGCCTTCATTTGTTTAAGTTGTTATTCAGCCCTTAGATGCCTGGTTGCGTTGTTTGCTAAGAACTTCGAGATCGTACTGTTCTGTTGTTTGTTAAGGGTAAATACCTGTGTGGTTTGTTGCTTCACGATCTCATTTTAAAGTTTTGGGTTTATAAGGGGTAAGCCCTGTGTACCGTGGGACCATAACAGGTCCATAATGTAACTCTGTTATACAATTTTAATGGTGAATGCGACGCCTGAGAGTTGAGGTTTCGCTCACTCCTTTTGCACAAAGACTCGTCTTGAATGAAACGTTACCTTTTTGGTCAAAGTAGGGTTTGATAACTTGTTTTAAATAATTGTTAAGGTGATGCCGAACCATGATGGTCGTCTGTAGATAGCTGTTTCCTGTACCTTGTCGTCGTTGTTGATATTATTTTTTTTTGGAAATGTGAAAAGATACAGTTCGGTTGTCAAGTGTTTTGAAATGGCTATGCCCCAGTGTTCTATTTGTTTTACGAAAGAAACCCTACCTGTAGCTTTCGTTTGCTATAAGGTTTGTGCGTAACTTTATGTGCTCAAGGCTTAACCTGTGTATCAAAATAGTTTCGATACAGGGTATGAGTTTCTTGCTAGGTTTTGAATAAATTATTCCTTCGGCCTAGCGAAGTTACTTGATGTTTTAATATCTTGTTTGTATTCTCAATACAAGAATTTGTAAGTAAAAGGAAAAAGAATGTTATTTAGGGTTAGATGATAGGTCTAATATAATTATCTAAAGGTTGTCGTGAATGGCTTGATAAGAAATTTATAAACTATGAACCTGATAAATGCTCGGATTCTCAGTCTTATGATAACTTAGGGTTTTTATATTCCTGAGCAGATGTTTAATAAATGAAAAACAGAAGTGCAAGTTAGTGAAGCAATAATATGTGTACAAAAATATGCACAGAGATTAATTTTACAACTGCTAAAATACCTAGATTATGAAATGCTTGGAAATATGAAATTCATGATCTTGAAAATGCAATTTATTACTATCTGGAAATAGACGAAATCGAAATGGATAAATACTATGCTTTTGTTTATACTATACTGTAATCTTCTTTCTGTGTTTTAAACATAAACTATTGAAATGACATAATTTAACAAGAACCCTACTGTATTCATCTTTTCAATCACTTGGCATGCAGCCTATTTTTAATCCATTCTAAACTACTCTTCTTTGTACTAGAGTACGGTGCATAAAACAGCGTGAGGAAAAATACAGAGAAGGATTTCATTCTATCATTTTATTCAATCATTCAATAAAAAAAAAAAACATAATCCCTTTCAGAAAGTAAAAACAAGAATTAATAGAAGAACAAATAGAACCTGAACCAGTAGATAAGTGGACAAGCACCCAAGAAGCCTGTTCCACCCAACCTGCTCCTGAAAACAACCAAGATGCCTGCCTTAGGACCCCTGATCCTGTTCACTGAACCACTAGGAGGAAGAAACCTTAGAAGCTTAGGTCATCTGCTTGCATCAACATTAGTTTGCTCAGTCTTACAGACTTAGCAGTCAAAGAGACATGCACCAACACTTCTGGTTGTTCTTCTCAGAAAATAATTTGCAGACTCACAATTGCACTCTCACATAGCGTCCCTATTCGAATCTCTCAGTCATCACTTGATGCACTTGAGGAATTTTTCTACAGAAAAATATTGTCAGAGCTGCCTGCTCAATTCGAATTGCCTTATATAGGCTGCCTAGGCCTTTTAGTGATTATCTGGTCATTAATGAGCTGCCTACTCACTTCCCCCCACCCGGGGAATAATGCCACAATTTTAGGGGTAGTTGGCCCATAACCAACAGCTAGTGGTGGAGTGCAAATGCTACTATCCCATGCCTTCTACCAGCTTCCATTCCTCCTAGTGCGTCAGTGAACACTCTTGTAACAACTTTCTTGAGTGTTTGTCTCCTTTTCTAATTTATTAAATAATAATAATAAGTCATTACAGTTATCTTTGACCAGATTTGGTCATAATTACAAAAAATTTGTAATTATAATTTAACATAAAGTATTTTGCAAATAAAATAAATATCCTCAAAATTTGGGTAGGTGACACCTGGAATGAAGAGAAACATTGTCTCCATCTCAGCCTTGGAGGACAAGGGATATAAAGTAGCTTTCTCAGAAGGGAAATTCCTTGCTTGGCACAAGAAATCAAGCATGAGCAGAGCCAAAGTTATTGGCATAAGAGAGGAGAGCTTGTATAGACTAAACACTCCACTAGTTCAAGCCCTAATACACGATGCTGCAAGAATGGGTGAACTATGGAACAGAAGATTGGCTCA
Organism: Larix kaempferi; assembly: GCA_027924585.1. Taxonomy (NCBI): domain Eukaryota; kingdom Viridiplantae; phylum Streptophyta; class Pinopsida; order Pinales; family Pinaceae; genus Larix; species Larix kaempferi. The sequence goes on along the minus strand of BSBM01000451.1, from coordinate 2,337,842 downwards.
TCTGAACTATCGAGCTCTCCCAGTTCTGAAGAACATTGTAACAGGTTTTCCAGGGATCTAGGTAGACCATGATGGGACATGCAGAGGATGTGCACTTGACAATGCCAAGAAATATTTTGCAGGTAGCGAGAGTAGATCCAAAGGGATTTTGGATCTAGTACACTCTGACTTGTGTCGACCAATGATGGTTGTGTCATTGGGTGGATCTCATTACTATATCACATTTATTGATGATTACTCACGAAAGACTTGGATATACTTTCTCAAGTCAAAAGAATCCGAGGAAGTGCTTAACAAGTTCAAAGAGTTTAAAGCACAAGTTGAGAATCTGTCAGGAAAGAGGATCAAGATTTTGAGATCCGATAATGGTGGAGAATATACCTCTACAGAATTCAATGATTTCTGCAAGGAAGCGGGAATTAAGAAGGAGCTCACAGTTCCCTACAAGCCTCAACAAAATGGGGTTGCAGAAAGAAATAATCGTACAATTGTGGAGGAAACCAAAGCTATGATACATGACCAGAGTCTTCAAATGTTCTTGTGGGAAGAAGCATCCAGAACTGTTGTTTATGTACAAAATAGATGTCCACACAAGATATTGAAGAATATGACTCCAGAAGAAGCATTCACAGGTGTGAAACTAGAATTGGGCCATCTCCGGATCTTTGGTTGTCCAGTCTACATACATGTGCCGAAGGAGAAAAGATCCAAGCTAGAACCTTCATGCAAGAAGGGAACCTTTGTGGGATACAATGAGTCTTCAAAGGCTTATAGAATCTACATCCCGGGATCCAGACAGATTGAAGTCAGTAGGGATGTGACCTTTGAAGAAGAGATGGCTGTCAGGAAAGGCAAAGGATCAGATATGGAGATCGATGATAAAGAAATGCTAGAGCCAAAGGATATGAGATCATATCCCCCTCCAGTTCAAGGGAGCTAGCAGAAAAGGATAAACCTATCGATCCCATAGATCCAATTGATATCCCCAGAGATGTTGCAGGTCGGAAAAGACCTAGATGGGCACAGTAGACACTGCAGGATGCAGAGGGGCATGAAGCTCCACATCGCACTTCTAGAGAAATCAAAAGACCTCAGAGGTTCTCTAGTTATGTGGCACTGATGAGCAACACTATTGATTCAGAACCCACCACTTACGAAGAAGCATTCAAACATCAAGTTTGGAAGGATGCCATGATGGAAGAATATCAATCCATCATGAAGAATGATGTGTGGGAGGTTGTGCTGAAACCTGAGGAGAAGTCAGTAGTGACTTCCAAATGGCTATACAAGATCAAGCATGGAGCAGATGGTAGTGTTGAGAAATACAAGGCCAGATTTGTGGCCAAAGGATTGTCTTAGAAAGAGGGAGTCAATTATGATGAGACATTTGCTCCTATGTCCCGGTATACTTCCATCCGATCCATTGTTGCGATTGCTTCAGCTATGGGATGGAAGTTGCATCCGATGGATGTGAAGACAACTTTTCTCAATGATGTTTTTGAGGAAGAAGTTTACATCGAACAGAAGAATGGGTTTATTGTCCAAGGAAAGGAGTCTCATGTGTGCAGATTTAAAAAGGCATTGTATGGACTCAAGCAAGCACCCCGTGCTTGGCATGGATAGATAGAGGTATTCCTGGTGAGCTTGGGATTTTCCAAGAGTGATGCAGACCCCAACCTTTACTACAAGGTTGTAGATGATGAGCCACTGATTTTGGTATTATATGTTGATGACTTGTTTCTCACAGGAAATGAGAAACTTATTGTATGATGTAAGAAGAATCTCGTCTCTGAGTTTGAAATGAAAGACCTTGGATTGATGCACTACTTCTTGGGATTAGAAGTATGGCAGAGGAAGAAAGAGATTTTCCTAGGACAAGGAAAATACACCATTGATATATTGAAGAGATTCGGGATGTTGGACTGCAAGTCCATGACTACTCCGATGGGGATGCAAATTGGAAGAAGTTGCGAGATTCTACTTCAGATTCTGATTTGATTGATCCCACCATGTATTGCCAGTTGATTGGGTCATTGATGCATCTGACCAACACCAAACCAGATATATGTTTTGTTGTGAATGCCCTCAGTCAGTTCATGTGCGAACCGAGGTAGATTCACTGGATTGCTGCAAAACATGTGCTCAGATACTTACGTGGCACTGTGGGATATGGATTGAAGTATGCTTAAGATTGTGACCTGAGATTGCAAGGGTTTATAGACTCAGATTGGGCCAGATGTGTTGCAGATCGGAAGAGTAATTTCGAATATTGCTTCAGTTTGGGTTCTGCAGTTATTTCCTGGTGCAGCAGGAAGCAGAACTCGGTAGAACTCAGTACTGCAGAGGCCAATTACATGGTTGCTAGCACAACATCTCGAGAAGTAGTTTGGCTTCGTAAACTCCTGGTAGGATTGTTCGGCCAGATTCCAGAGCCGACCGTGATTCATTGTGATAACCAGAGCTGTGTGCAGATGTTAGTGAATCTTGAATTTCAAGACAGGTTGAAGCATATCAAGATTCGATATCACTTCATTCGTGATATGGTGCAAAAAGGTGCGGTCGAGTTACAGTACGTGTCGATAGACGAACAGACTGCAGATGTTCTCACCAAGGAACTTCCCAGGGTGAAGTTTGAATACTTTCGTGGAAGACTTGGATTCAAAGAGAATGTTTCACTCCTTGAGAGGGAAAGATGACATTGAGATGCTTGCCCTGCTTTTCCCAGGTACCTTCTGCGGTCCAATTACTCAGCCAGATATGGGAGAAATCCAATAGGCAGATGAGTAGGACAGTCAGCAATTGGTCGGGTTCACACTGGTGCCTCTGCAGTCCAGTTACTTAGCCAGATATGGGAGAATCCATAGGCAGATGAGTAGGACAGTCAACAGTTGGCTATGTGATTACACAGGTACCTCTACAGTTCTGGTACTCAACCAGATATGGGATAAATTCCATAGGCAAATGAGTCAGACAATCAGTAGATGGTTGTGCACATTTTCTAGTCTGAGATCTCAGCCAGGTATGGGAGGACCCCATCGGCATATGAGACAGACAGGTATCAAATGATATAGCAAAGATGGCACAATTGATAATATCATATATCCAGGATTGAGTGATTCTCCTGGATCCACGATCGAGTGATTCTCTTGGACTCACCGAAGGACTGGTGAAGATGTATCAGATATTCAGTATTGAGATATTCTCCTGAATCCAGGATTGAGTGATTCTCCTGGAATCATCGAAGGACTGGTGAAGATGTATCATATATTTAGGATTGAGAGATTCTCCTGAATCCAGGATTGAGTGATTCTCCTGGACTCACCTAAGGGCTGGTGAAGATGCCTTAGATATTCAGGATTGAGTGATTCTTCTAGACTCATGGAAGGACTGGTGAAGATGATGCATGACAACACTTCTCGATGGACCGAGAGTGTGTGGAAAACCTTCAATATGTATAGAGATGATGGAGACAACATCGATGTACAAGATGAAACCCATATGATCATGATGCAGATGAAGATCGGAGAATACCTTCCTCGTTGAGAGGGAGTGTTGGATTTTGTGCAACTTCGGAAGATATTATTCATTGTATTTTATTGTACTTTCATTGTACATCCTAAGGGAGATGAACCTGATGTAATTACTTATGTAAACACATGAAAGAACCAATGTAAACCTTAGGGTGCAAAGAAAAAAAATATTAAAAATAAAATTATTTATTGCCCCCAGGTGAAGTCGGCCCAGTTAGGGATTTTTCTTGTTTTGCACTTGTATAAATAAGAGGTAAAGTGCACCTCATTATCTCATTAACTCACTTCACATTTGCGCATCACTTGGGAGAGAGAAGAAGTTCGCACAAGCTAGAGGAGGAAGCTGTTTTGGGGTTTCTACTTGTGGAAGACATTTTCACATTTTCTCTTTTATCATTTTTACTTTGATCTCGGGATTATCATCTCTATACGAAGGTTGTTGGGTTTTTCCCAATTGGGTTTCCCAGGATAAACTATGTGTCATTGTTTTGTGCTTTGTCTTTCTTCTAGTGATCTTGGTTATGCATTTATGTTATTATGCTATGAATGTATGAATTCTAACATACTTTACAAATCTTTTACATACCTCCAATTTGATTGATGTTCTTCCAGTAAAATTGGAGACTACTTGGAGTAATGGTATGAGTGGTCAACCGGGTATTAGTAAGAGACTTAACATATTTTTATTTTCTGAGGATTTAACATTCACTTTACAGTGATTCAGAACTTGGGTGGTTAGATCTACTATTTTAGATCATTTCCCTATTATCATGCAGATTGATGGGGTAAAATTTGCACACAACTACCCTTTTAAATTTAACAATATGTGGCTTAACGATTTGGATTTATGTTCAATAGTTAAAAAGAGTTGGAGCTCCTTCTTGGTCCCAGAGGAAGCTAGTCCTATGGATAGTCTGATATTGAAGCTTAGATGCCTTAAAAAGGAGGTTGTTTTGTGGGAGAAAGATAGGAAGAAGAGAGATAGTGAAGACCTCCTGAACATTCAGAGATGGATGGATGAGATTATGAAATCAAATTCATCTGGAATATTTATGGAGGACAAGAAATTGGAATTATTTAAGGTGGAGAAAAAGAAAACCTTACTATTCCAATGGGAGGAAATGTTATGGAGGCTAAAGAGTAGAGCTATTTGGGTAGCTCATGGTGACAATAATACACGGTTTTTTCACAATCATGCTTCTTATAGAAGAAATATAAACTCCTTTTGTGATTTGAAGGATGCGGGTGGGAACATTATTCATTCCCAAAAAGAATTGGAAGCTGCAAAAAAGTCATACTTTAGTCATCATTTCAAAGATCCAAGTTCCACTAATATTGTAGCTCAGATGAAGGTGATCAAATTTTTCCCTGCTTTTTTTTCCAATGAGGAAGGTTCGACCATTGGGGATCCTGTATCCTTAGTGGAAATTGAAAGGGTTATAATTTTTTTTACCAAGAATAAGAGCCTTGGGCCAGATGGTTGGTTAGTGGAACTCTTTCTTACCTTCTTTGATATTATGGGGGATGAAATCCTATAGATGGTGGAATAGTCTAGAATGGAGGGCTACGCCTATGGATCCTTAAACTCAACTTTCATTTCCCTCATCCCTAAATGAAATAAGCTTGGTAGTTTTAATGATTATAGGCCTATCTCACTTTGTAATCTTGACTACAAGATCATCACAAAAATCATTTCAAATTGTATTAATCCAAAACTAGTGGAAATGATGACTAAAGAACAATTTGGTTTTTTAGCAAATAGACAAATTTTGTATGTTGTGGGCATTACGTAAGAATATATACATTCTATCAAAGTGAAGGACTTGGATGCCTTACTAATAAAAATGGATATGGTGAAAGCCTACGACCGTCTAAACTGGGTTTACCTAAGGCTCCTCCTTCTTCAAATTGGATTGCCTATTTCAGTTACAAACTGGATAATGGCATGTGCAACATATACACATTTTGCAGTCGTTATTAATGGTTCCCCAACCAATTTTTTAAAAGCTTAAGGGGTCTTCGTTAAGGATGCCCCCCCTCTCCTCTTTTGTTTCTTTTGGTAATTGAGGGGCTCGATAGAATGGTAATTGTTGCTAGATTAGAGGGCAAAATTAAAGGAATCAAAATTTCTCCATTTGTTATTATTTCACATTTATTATTTGTCGACAATGTGATCTTATTTGGAAAGGGATCAAAGGAGGAATGGAACTGCTTTGTTGAGATTATTTAGATATTTTGTGCAGCATCAGGTATGAAGGTTAGTATCACCAAGTCTGCTTTTACCAAACATAAGGTAGATGAGGATAATACCAGCATAGATCCATCTTAAACCCTGATCTATCAAGCATCGAGAGGGATCCAATTTCTTGAGGTGTAATTTTTTTTAATTTAAACTCAAGAAACTCGATCTCTCTCTTAGTTGATAGATACGTGTCTAAGTTTTAATTTTTTATTTTATAGACTGGCATCGATTTTTTAATTACTTTTCATAAATTTTTATTTTATGAGCCGACATGGATTTTTTTTAATTACTTTTCATAATTTTTTTATTTTATGAGCCGACATGAATTTTAAAAAAAAATTGCGTTATGTTACATTACCTTACCTTACGTGACAACATCTACCCCATATTGGGCTGTAGAGAACCTCGCTCCTCTCGGTGCAATGAGACAAATTGCATAAATTCTTCCATATTAGGTGACAGAATTATCTGAAGGCTTAAAATATTTGGGTTATTTTTTTGAAACCCAACTGTTACATGATTAAGTACTAGCTCTGTCTGGTTAAGAAATTTGAAAGGAAGATCGGTAATTGGACTTATAGGATGTTATCGTTGGGCGGAAGATTGACTCTTCTGAAAACTGTATTGGTTGGTATTTCAGTGTATTGGTTTTCATTGGCATAGGTACCTCATACTATAATCAAAATGAGTAGAAGATTGATGTTCAATTCCATATGGGATGGTAATTGTGTTGGGGGGAAGATTCATCTTGCTAGTTGGGAAAGACTCTCCAAACCAAAAAACTTGGGTGGTTGGGATATCAAGAAACTACATTGGTTTAGTATGGCACTGCGCACTAAAAGTTTGTGGCGTGAGATTTTTGGAAAGGGATTATGGTGTGAAGTCCTTCTTCGCAAGTATCTCAAAGGAAATACTTTGGAATGGATTAGGAATCCCAATAAAAATGTTAGGAATGTTTCACATTTTTGGTGTGGTTTTGTCAACTCTTTCCCATGGATCAACCGTGGATTGGATTGGAAAGTGGGTATAGGCTTGAAGGTATTGGTGGGGATCAACCCTATTATTGGAAATGAAGATAATTACATATTGTCTCCCTTCCTCCTTGACTATCTTGCAGAATTGGGATTTCATACAATTGTTCACATAAAAAGACTTCTCTGGGTTCCTCATTCTGATTCATATTGGTTGACCGTTGAAGATCTTGGGTTGGGTGACATTTGGGTTGAAGAATGGTCACTGTATATCTGATATTTTAATAGGGCCGGTATTAGAATTAATACCAATGAGAATGAATTGGTACGAGTCGTGAATCAATCTTTGAGTCATGTATATACAAAGGCTGTGTATTCAAAAATTGCGAGGAGTTCCACATATAATGCTCCTAAATGGTGGTTTTAAAAACTTTGGAAGTGGTCTTTACCAATGAAATTGAAATGTTTCATCTCGTTAACATTTGAGAATTGCTTATTTACATGGGACAATCTTCAACATAGAGGTTGGGAGGGACCAAACTGTTGTGTTCTTGCTCATACAATCTACAAATTTGGATATCTATACGTGTGTCCCTTAATATCACACAGTCTTGGGGCCATGATTCTATTGAAGAAAATTTCATACAGTGGTGTTAGTACTAGGTCTGTCAACTTTTTCTTTAACCTTTTATTTACCCTAGATATTTCTCGTTCCTTTTATTTTACCTTATTTCCTATGTTTTGGGTTGTTTGAATTTCATTTTAAATTTATTTCTTGCATCCTAGAAACATGTAGGTTTGGATTTAGCTCCCAGTTTGATTAATTATTGAGTGCATATATAATAAAACAATGAAAATTGAAGTTTTAATCTTGGATTAGACATGTGTACGTACTAACGCAATTTGGCAACGCATTCTATCATTTCCATGTACATGCGCGCTGCCAGATTGCTGAGTTAGGGTTGTGCAGATTTCAAAGCCTTGTCAAGCAATGATGGCGTTATTCAGTCTTTGGGGCTTGTTCCACCTAATAGGCCAACAGTTGGCTTTGTTATTACACTTGTAAAAGGAATAGTATTGTTCCATGACCAAGAATCAGTTCCAACTTAATGCTCTGTACCTCATCGACTTGGTATGAAGCGGTGATTGATCTCTCATAGGGTTTTCATGTTTACTTCTTCCAGTACTCTGTCCACGGCCTCAAATACAATTATGGCTTCTGAGAAGAAGTGTCGACCCAGTGGCTCTAGCGACAACCTTCTCATAATTGAACCCCAAGATACTGATTGGATGAGTAAAATCCCATTAGCTGCTGCAAAATTGAAGGAAGTCGATTGGTTTACCCTGTGTGAGAGAATTGGGGATTATAATACAGAGGCTACGAGGTATTTTGCTCAGAATTGTAAAGGGTGGACTGTGAATCTCAATGGGTTCGAGTTATCAGTAACATAGGAGTCTATTGCACAGGCCATTGGCGTTGCTCCTGAAGGCGAAAGATGGTTTAAGAGGCAGTCGATTAATGAAAACTATGATCAATTCCTCTTACGTGCGCATAGAAACCCTGACTGGGGCCCAAGGATTGAAAGAACCTGTCTGTTGGAAGTGTGGCATGACATTCTGCAGATTATTCAAAGATATGTTACGTGTGAAGGAAGGTTCGCCACTATCTATCTCTATCATATGCGGTTCCTGCAACATGTATCAGGTACCAAAAGGCTAAACTTACCCTATTATTTTCTGAAAAGCTTAAGTAAGATGGCCATTAGGGTCAAAAATCATCCCGAAGCCTCTAGCCACAGCATATTTCACCACGGGTTGGTTAAATTGTTAATAACCAAGGAGTTGGAGAAACATAAAATATCTTGGCCTCATTTTCTGTTTTGGTTTGGTTTCAAAGTTGAATCTAGAGAGTCCGAAGAGAGTAAAAAGAAACAAACCTCGGTTAGGAAGAAGCCTGTGAAACTATACCAAATTCATGCCCTGTAAAGGAAATAGAGCATCAACATGAGTTTAAGTCCTTCGAGGAAGAAATGTCTATTCAAACACCTTCTAAGATTGAGCAGGGAAGATTTGAAGATGAGGAAATTCAAGATGTCAATACATGTGGAAATTCTGAGAATACAATCAAAGCAAATCATAATTTAGATTCTTCACATGGTAAACTTCTCATCCCTACAGAAAGTTCATCGAAACCCTTTGTAGTTTACCAAATACCTAAGACTCGTTCTGTAAACAAATTAAGATTGAACATGAGAGCTGTGTTGGACCCAAAGATTAAAAAGGATCAAACCTTAGAGGTGCAGGATTCATCAGATGATGAGGAAGATGTAAGGGCAAAGGTGTTAGAATCAACACTAAATGAAGTACTGAATAATATCAATCAGAGTTTGGAACAAGTTCCAGATCTTGCTCCTAAAGATTGTCCCTGTAATATTGATGATGAAGAAGACCTGGAAGAGAACACAACATCATTAATCTCAGATGTAAAAGGGAAGGTTGTAGTTGAATCTGAACTTGGTCAACCATCAAAGGAACAAGTGAATATTGTTAAGGACATTCATGAGGATTCAAATATCTTTATGAAAGAGTTCGAAAGAGACAAAAAAGAGAGGGAAATTGAGCAATTCAAGCTTCAGAAACGAGCATGTGAATCAAATTAATGATTGCTTGATGCAAGCGAACAAGAAGCTGAAACAACATTTGCATAAGGTAAATAAGAATTATTCAGAGCTGATACAGGTGGCAGAGGAAGCAGTTAAAAGAAGAAAGCTGGCACAAGAATAGAACATTCAACTTATTAGATAGAAGGAAGAGATCGAGAAGAGATTAACTCAGCTCCAAAAAGAATGCAATCGATTGCAAAAGAAGGCACATGCATTAGATGGCCTTGTTGTGCTGGAAGAAGCAACTAGAAGGATTTGATTTGATGATATAGTTCGGTTAGAAAAGACACATGTCATAGTCAAGTTGTTTAAACTTTAATTTTGGTTAGTTTGAAATTTTATATTTTGGTACAATTCGATCCTAGGAAAGTGGATCTAGAAACAACTTATCTTGGATTACTTTTCCTATATATTGTAAAGCTTTGCTTAAGCCTTTTTTTTGGAGACACATGAGGGTCGATTATATACAAAGAACCAGTGTAAAATTTGACATATACATTGTTATGTGATGATTTACTTTCATGAAATGGATGACTTTTTAATCATTCGGAGCTAGGTTTAAAACTACATCTTGGTTTAATGTTTTGTAGTTCTGTTTGAACTGTTGTATGCACTTTTTATTTATATGGATGTCTTCTATGTAAATGCTTGTGTTTACAAATGAATATTATTGCAGAGAGATGTTTAAAATGTATTTTTGAACACCTGAATTCTATATGATGCAACGATTTTAAAACTGTTTGTTTTCTCTTCTTGTATCATGTATGTTTTAAGCTTGATTCTTATCCTTTGATTAGTTATTCCTTTTGTCTTTTTATATTTTATCCTTATGCATACAATCATCTAATGTTTTCAGATCTTTTATTCTTTTGTCCATGATTTAGTGGCTTTATTATCGGCCCTTCATAGTTATCCAAAAATGAACAAAAAACAACTTTTAAACTGAGGTGCCTAAACTCTGCTTCCTTGTAGTCTAGTTGGCAGACTTTAGGACTAACAAGTGGTATAAAAATAATCCAGAACATAGACTTTTACTAGCCTTCATATTTTGGGATATATGGAAAACTAGGAATTATTCTAACTTTGAAGATAAACCAGTGAACATATTTGCAAGTTGTTTGAGAATCATTGGCATGCACAAAGGTTATTCTTCAGCGGAGGTAAACGTTAAGAAAATATGAAAGATAATTCCTCTCCCTGCTTATGTTGTAGCTTCAATATTTTTTGATTGTCCAACCCAAGATGGCAAATGTGGTGCACCCATGTTTCTGAAAATTAACAAGGAGCACTATTTTATGATGAAGATGAATTGTGGGATGGGCTCTAACATCGAAGTGGAGCTTATGGCCCTCTAGTGTCTTACAAATTTTGCTTCATCTCTTGGTATTGACTCTTTGAATATTTATGGTGACTCCTTAGTTATTGTGAATTGGGGGAAGAAACAATACTCTCTTCAGGTCATCTCTCTTTATCAGTGGTGTCAAAGGACAAAAAACAATTGGCCTCATTCTATCATATGAATGTTGAACATATATTTAGGGAACAAAATACCATTGCAGGTTCTCTTTCAAAGGATGCATTGGATGAGAATGAAGGCATACTGCATTGGGAGGAATATGTAGAGGAATCTTTAGTTCATAGAGATTCTATATACTATTTATCTTGATTCTATGATGATTATGGTTGGTTTGTTATTGTCTTTGGGGACCCTATGAGTTAGTATAGTGGTTATATTTTTGGAGGACAATATGATCATTCAGTAGTAGTCTAGTAGCCTAGTCCTATGGGAGAATATACTTTTTGGGTTATAATTTTGTATGAATAGGATATTCAACTAGCTATTATGCACTTTTTGATTCCATGAATAGCAAAAGTACGGTTTTTTTCTGCTTGAAAAAAAAGTGTATCTAAACTTCTGAATATATATATATATATATATGAGTTATATGTTAATTTTTTTTCCAAATAAAATTATAAAAATATAGTATAACTAAAAATTAGATAAATCATTTTTTTATTGGATATCAATTTAAAAAATTCTTTTCGGTCAAGAGATTGAGTTGTTGTTCTACAAACCCTAGCTGATATTAATTTCCTGGTTACCTTGGTTCTCTTCCATGGCGCTGCTGTCAGGAGGGGGCGAGGCTCCCTCCTTTCAAACCATTGTCCTGAAGTCTTCAATTCTTACTGTGCAGTCATCTTCCCTTGTTTCCTCTTCAAAGTCATTGGATGATAGGTTGTTTTATCCTCAGGTGCATCCGGAGATAGCCCAATCCCCTTCAACGACCACAATTGTGCCTAGTTCATTGAAGAAGGAAACTAAGCCGATTTCTAATGGCTACTTTATGAAAGTTGCTAACATTCCTTGTTTGGAGGTCACATCAAGCAATCTATGGTCTTACAGACAACACATGAAATACCATGCTTTGATCTGCAAGTTCATGGGGTTTTGGCCTAATGAATGTGCTTTGCAAGGATGGATCACCCACAAATAGAATCCACAGGGTGAAATAGAACTCAAGCTGGGATTAAAAGGGTTTTTCACAGCCATCTTCTCTAACTCGGAGGACCAAGAGAGGGTGGTAGAGAAAGGCCCTTACTTATTCGATAATGTTGGCTTATTCATGAGGTATTGGAAGGATAACTCCAGCATGGATCAGGAATATTTCTCAAAAGTCCCAATGTGGGTTCGTCTTTATTCCCTTCCATAGGAGTATTGGGAAGAATACCCCTTATGGGTGTTGGTAATACGTTGGGAAAATACATTAAAATCTTAGAGACCACTATGAGAGGAAAATATATTTCTCTTGCTAGGATCTATGTTAATATGAATGTCTTGAGGTCGTTACCGCAAGCTATCTACCTTATCTTTCAAGATGAGGAATGGATTCAAACCCTTGACTACAAGCATATACCTTTTAGATGTAGATGTTGGTTACTACTTTGTTCTTTAACTTTCTTGTACTGACCCAGGTTCGATGTGGTTAGGGAACCAACAATACCACTTCTCCACCGGCCCTTACGGCAACAACCTGCGAACAGGATGAGGTCTCACACGAGGAAAAGTTATAGGGGATTACATAAGCAAGTTTCTGTAACCAGGTTATGCGCGGTTATGGACTGGCTCGGGCGAAGTTCTCCCGATTCGCATATACTTTGTTATTACTATGCACATATGGGACTGCACACTTTCGATACAATACAATGCAACAACACAACTCCAGGACTGCGCTTCTAAGAAATCACACACATTACAGACTTCGCTAACTTAGTGTTTATCCATATAACTTATGCATTTGGCCTACTTAGAATTACTTGCACATTCAGTTATACATGTCCAGTACTTAACATATTATTCTCATCAACCATACATGTGAAAATACATATAAAAGAACAGACATACATAAACATAAGCAATCTCACAGATTCAATCACACAACACAGGTATTTACGTGGTTCCCCCCCAGGATGGGAGCTACGTCCACGGGAACTGTTGTTTATATTAATGGGAAGGGTCAACAGTTCTAGTCTGCGCACACAGCTGCAGAATCTTCTCTCTACAATGGGTCTCTGCACACACAACTACAGAGCCTCTTCTCTCTTCTTTACAATACTTAGTCTTTCAACAAGACCTTGAGAGATAAAAAATAAGACCAACATAAGATCTTCAATAATACCAATAAGACCCCCCAATAGACCAACCCTTCCCGTACAAAATTTCCCCTTTTATAGATCGTGCCCGAGGGTCACGTCTTTACAATGATTGTGGGCCAAAAATCCCTATAGTACCCAAAAATCTCCCCAAAATGGCGTGGTTACCCCGCTAACCAGGCCTGTTGTAGTCGACAGCTACTTCACTTGACTTCGGTCGCCTTTCTATGCCGCTTCTGACTCTGTTGCCTCTTCTTACAACTGCAGTTCTGACTGCGCAGCTCTGACTATGTACTAGCACGTCCCTTTTTGCCGCTCTGCTTCTTCTGTCGCCGTCGGTCCGTCGCTTTGCTTCTAACGGTTTCCACTGTCCTGGCTGTCTTAGTACTTTGTTTGTACTAAGGTGACATGTCGCTTTCCTCCAATTTCGTGCCGCTCCTTGCCCTGCTCTCAGGATTGTGCGGAGTGGTTTACCCAAAATAGGTTTCTACCGGACCTCGCTTCGCCTGTACTTCTTGCCAAAAATAACTGTTGCACTATAGCCTTGCTCCACGAAAACTGTCTTACCAAAAAGTGGTCGACTTGGGCCGCGCCCAACAACCAGAAATTCCATGAAAGCAGACATCTCTACGGAGGTCTCCCTCTCATTCTATCCTCCAATCCCTCGACACAACACCCCTAGACTTCTCAAGATGGTTCTACAATTATAAACAGAAGATATTGAGGACCCTCAAATTCGGTTGTGGCAAACATGCTAAGCCAACAGGGTTCTCTAATAAATTTCCAGCTTTGGAAGACATGGATATGGGGCACAATAATAATTCAGGTACATACCAAGGAAATTATGATCTGTACAAGACAATCTCGGATTTAGACAAATCCAAACGCATAAAAGTAGATCCATCAGAATATAGGACTATGGAGGACGAAGAAACCCCAGAGACAAATGAGGAGGAAGGAGAATTGAAAATCGATGATCGATAACTCCAAAAGATTATAGAAGCTAGCATAAAGGGCGATCTAAATTCCATTTCTTCTTCCCACATTGTGCTCATCAAAAAATTCTCCAAGAAACAGAGGTCAAATCCTCCCACCCAATAGAGGGAAAATACCGGGAAATGAATTAGCTAGGAATTCAAACATCCCACCGACCACTTATCCTAGCATGAAGCATAAAATAATAAAAAAGAGGAAGGAAGACCAATAAAAAAAAGTTGGCAGAGCTCATATAATAATCAGTAGCCTCAGGTAATCATAGATCTCTATCTGATTGGATTCAATCACTCCCCTTCCCTTAATAGTTTCCCAATGAAAATTTTATTATGGAATATACTAGGTCTGTGTGGGAAGAGTAAAAGGCATACTCTTCTATCCAAGATCCATCAAGAATCACCTTCAATTGTTTGTTGCAAGAAACCAAATGTTTGATCAAATCCCTAGGTTCCTTTCTAACTTTTTTTGGAAAGGTTGTGGGACGATGGCCATAGACACCAATGGTTCTGCTAGAGGGATTGTTATCCTCTAAAATCCTACTCTTATTCAACTCTCCAGTTTCTTTTCCACTCCTTGGTCTTTGTATACCTCCTTCTTTCTTCTTGGTCCAAAGTTCTCAAGAACGATAACGAATGTCTATGGCCCTTCATCCCCTGCCACCAAGACCAGCTTCTTTGCCTCGCTTTCTCACATTTAAGAGTTTGCATGTAACCAATCTTGGATCCTTGGAGGTGACTTCAATATGATCTCTTCCCCACTAGAAAAGTGAGGAGGAATCTCCCATCTTGATGTAGCAAGCAAATCTTTTAGACCCCTCATAGCCTCTCTTGATCTGGTCGAAATCAAACCCAAAAATGGCACTCACACCTGGAACAACAAAAGAGGTGGATCTCATCAAATTGCTTCTAGACTTGACAGATTCTTAGTTTTCGTCGGTATGATTAGATCCGATATCACACCGAATTCTCTTATTCTCCCTAGGGCTGGGTCAAATCATTGGCCAATCATCCTTGAGTTAGATGCCATCAACACTCCTCGAAACAAGCCCTTCAAGTTCGAGAAGTTCTGTTTGGATCATCACAATTTTATGGAAACCCTTCCATAATGGTGTGATGAAGCTCCTTCATTTCCAGGCTCCAAGATGTATCGGCTCTAATACAGACTCAAATATGTTAATGGCAGACTTAAAATATGGAATATGGAGGTTTTTGGCGACATCTTTGAAGCCAGGAAACATTTGGAGGAGGAAATGGTGAATTTGTAGAAGGAGGTCATTTCCAGGGGATATACATATAGTCTTCTCCAGAAGGAACAACAACTCCAAGATGCCATCAAGAAACGACTAGATCAAGAGGAAACTTTATGGAAAAAAAATCCAGTATATAATGGCTTAAAGAATGGGAAAAAACTCAAAATTCTTCCATGAAACAATGATCTAGCACAAAGCTCACAACCGTATAGCCTTTCTTCAAACATAACAGGGATCAAAATTATGTAAGCATAATGAAATAGTGGGAGAGCTTGTCACTTTCTATTGCAATCTCCTATCTAAGGATAATGTTAACTCTGAACAAGCCATCGACACAATTCTCAAAAACATCCCTGCTTTGGTTTTAGAAGAACATAATGAAAGTATTTTGAGGCAAATCACCATGGAGGAAGTGGAAGAGGTAGTCATGGTCATGCTGCTCGGAAAGGCACCGAGTCTTTATGGATTTACGACTGATTTCTACCACCGCTGCTGGAGGATAGTGCAGCAAGATATTTGGGACATTGTTGAGGAATCACACTCACTATTGGAAGTTCTCCCAGCATTCAGTGCAACTTTTCTCACCCCCATTCCCAAGGAAGAGAACCCCACACATTCGGGTAAGTTTGACCCATCTTTTTGTGAAATCTTATTTACAAAATTATTACCAAAGTAATTTCCAATAGGGTTAAGCCCATTTTGCCTCACTTAATTTCGGAAGAACAGTCAGGCCATGTGGAAGGGGGTCAAATTTTGGGTGGCATTCTAACATCTCACGAAACCATCCAGACCATCAAGTCCATGACGCAAGGCGCCTTAATGGATAAGGTTGTTGCTTAACATTACACACAACACACATGTTCACATAGACAAGATGTAAACATGATGCAAGAATTTGGCTTATATTACTTCTACCGAAATGGTTACAATGCAATTTACAAGAAAGTAAAATAACTAACTACTTGTCGGCCTCAGCCTTTTACAATATAGAAGTAACTGTGTGCTATCTCAGTGTGTCGATCTTCACCCTCTCCTGGCTCGCTATGGAACTCTGAGCTACAACTCGATCTCAACTCTACTCTGTTATGCTTGGTGATGAATCACTGTTGTCTCCAATATCCTCATCAACTACCCAAGTGACAACTTTGCGGAATCTCTCCACTGCCAAGTGAACTCCCTGGTCTTCTACCCTGTTTGTCCTCTGCTGTGCATCCCAATGTCCACTCCAACACCCGAGACACTCAACCTCTGTCTGACGAACTCTGCAGACCTGCAATTGTTAGCTTCCCTACAATGCTGCACAATCCCTGCCTATGTTGACATCTGTCACGATCCCAACCACCTGCAACAACTGCCATTAACTTCCTTAGCAACCCCAAATGGCTACCAAATACATTGCTTTGACTTTCTTCTCTTTCGACCTTGCTACACTAGTCAGTCACATCACTCGACCAGTCTGTCGGCTTTACTCTGCTTCCTTGCGGTTCACCAGTCCTCCCCTTCCTCTACGCTTGGCTCTGCCAAACCTGTCAGAATCGTAGTTCGACAACATGTCGATCTATCCATGCCTTCGCTCAATCTGTCATTTGTCGACCTTGACATGTCGACTCTCGACCTATCGCAACACCTGTCGTTCCGCAAACCAACTACTCCTGCTCGACTTATTGACTTTGACAATTCAATCTGCTTCTCGCACCATCGGTCGTCGGCACTCCCTCTGGTCAGCCTTGATCATGTCGACTATCTTCGACTGATCTGCCTAGGCTCCGGTGCTCCTGCATCAGACTCCCCAGGTGAAAAAGAACTTGACTGCTCCATCAATCTCCTGAATTCTTCTTCAAAAATCCATGTCGCCTCCTGTAACTCATCGTCTTTTCATTGCACTAAGTATTCCTTCTTTCGCGAACTGCGTGTACTTCCGACTTCGAGTTCCTCAATTACTTCTGCGATTTCTTCTTTCTATCGATCTGGA
This sequence comes from Larix kaempferi, assembly GCA_027924585.1. NCBI lineage: Eukaryota > Viridiplantae > Streptophyta > Pinopsida > Pinales > Pinaceae > Larix > Larix kaempferi. The sequence continues at coordinate 2,320,571 of BSBM01000451.1, read as the reverse complement.
ATCTGCATTGTCTAGTCGATATTCGACACTTCCGCGCTTCCACTGCTTGAACCTTCTTCAAACTTGTACAGATCTGAGATATTGAACATTGGTGAAATGCTCAAGTCATTCTACAACTCCAACACATAAGCGTTGTCCGAAATTTTCTTCAGAATCTTACATGGTCCAATCTTTTTCAGCTTCAACTTATTATACGTTCCTGTAGGAAATCTCTCCTTCCGCAAATATGCATAGACTAAGTCTCCTTCGTTGAATGACTGTAGCCTCTTCTTCCTATCGGCTCTTAACTTGTATGTCGCATTACTCTTCTCTATGCGCTTTCGCACATCTTCATGCATATGCTCTACAAATGATTCTGCATCTGCGCTTTTCCTGATTTCTGCTGGTAACTCGACCAAATCCGCTACTCCATTTGGGCTTCGTCCCTAAACAATCTGGAATGGGCTCAAACCTGTCGATCGATACACATAATTGTTATATGCAAACTTTGCTTGCACCAACACATTCTCCCACTGCTTGGGTTTGTCGACCGTCAAACACCTCAGAAGGTTTCCCAAACTTCTGTTCACCACCTCAGTCTATCCATCTGTCTGCAGATGATGTGCTGAACTGAACTGCAACTTTGTGTCCAGTTTCTTCCATAGGGTTCTCCAGGAATGCCCCATAAACTTGGTATCTCTGTCCGATGTGACACTCTTCGGAAACCCATGCAATCTGAATATCTCCTTGAAGAATATAACAACAATGCTTGTCACTTGTCTTCCGACACGGAATAAAGTGTGCGATTTTCAAAAATCTGTTGACTACAACAAAGATTGAGTCGCTTCCCTGTTGTGTCTTCGGCAATCCTAACAAAAAATCCATGCTAAGATGCTCCCATGGGGTAGTTGGTACTAGTAACGGTGTATACAACCCCGTGTTATGACTTCTTCCCTTTCCCAACTAGCAAACTCGACACTGTCGTACCCACTTCCCGACATCTATCGTCATTCCTGGCCAATAATACTTCTCTTCGACCAATGCCCTGGTCTCGTTGATGCCAAAATGACCTGCTAATCGGTCGTTATGCAATTCTCGGATTAGGTTCTCCCTAACTGATCCTCTGGAAATACATAATTGTTGTCCCCTGAACAGGTATCCCTCTTGGATCAAATAATCCAAGTATGGAGTTCTGTCGACACTCCAAGGTTCACGACAAGCCTTCCATGCTTTTGCAAAATCCTCGTCGGTCTCATACTCCGTCTTCACCGACTCTATTCCTGTTGCCTGAAATGTCGTTGTGTTCAACGTCAGTGCAACTCTTCTACTCAGCGCATCGGCGACCTTGTTCAACTTGCCCGACCTATGTCCCACCATGAATGTGTATCCTTCCAGGAACTCCACCCATTTCATGTGCCGCTGATTCAACTTTGACCGAGTATTCAAATATCTCAGTGCTTGGTGATCTATGTACAACACAAATTCCTTTGGCAACAAATAATGTTTCCACTTCTTCAATGCTTGGACAATAACATAGAATTCATGGTCGTAGACTGAATATTTCTGCTTCGCGTCATCCAACTTTTCATTGAAGAATGCAATTGGTTGACCCTCCTCGCTTAAGACTACTCCAATTGTCGTTCCACTCGCATTGCAATTGACCTGGAAAACTTTGTCAAAGTTTGGAAGCGCTAACACTGGGCTCTCATTGACCTTTTCCTTCAACTTGTCGAAAGCTTTCTGGGTAGTCTCCGTCCACTTGAACTCACCTTGCTTCATGCACTCTGTAAAAGTTGCATAAATCCGACTGAATCTCTGGATGAACTTCCTGTAGAAACTGACAAGTCCATGGAAACTCCTTACTCCAATCGCACTTGTCGGTTCTGGCCAATCCAATATTGCATTCACTTTTTCTAGGTGCATTACCAACCCTTTACCCAAGATTACAAATCCCAAGTACACCAATTCCTTCTTCATGAAGAAACACTTTTGCAGGTTCACCATGAACTTCTCTTCCTACAATCTCTGCAATACCCGTCGAATGTGCTCCAAGTGTTCTGCCTTGGTTTGACTAAAAATCAGAATGTCGTCTAGGTAGACTATGAAAACATTTCCCAAGAATGGTTTCAGTACTTCATTCATTAGCCTCATGAATGTACTGGGTGCATTAGTCAATCCAAATGGCATGAATAACCATTCATACAACCCCTCCTTTGTCTTGAATGCTTTCTTCCATTCATTGCCTTCTCTAACCCAAATCTGGTGATAACCACTCTTCAGGTCTATCTTTGTGAAGTATGTTTCCCCACTTAAACAGTCCATCAAGTCGTCCATTCTCAGCAATGGAAACCGATACTTGATCATGATGCTGTTTATTGCTCTGAAGTCTGTACACTTCCTCCATTCTCCTCCCTTTTTCGGTGCTAACACGACTAGTATAGCATAAGGGCTTAGACTTTCTCTGATCAATCCTCTGTCCAACAATTCTTGGACTTGTCGATTGAGTTCTTGTCCTTCTGTCGGACTCATCCTATGCAGTGCTTTGTTTGACAGACTCGACCCTGGAATCAAGTCGATCTAATGGGATATGCTCCTTTGTGGTGGCAATCCCGTCGGTGTCTCGTCGACTACTATGCTCTAAAACTCGTCAAGCATCTTCTCGACTTCGACCAGAATCTTGTTAATGTAATTGTAACTTCGGAATGTATTTCACCTATGTATATTGTACTCCTATAGAGATGTTATTATTCCTCTATACGGAAGTGTTGTCATTTATATTGTAAGTGTCGTAACTTATACTTGATGGGTTATTAGACCACCTTGATGGGGTCGACTCTTTATAAGTCATGTGGGTCAAAGGGTTATTAGACCACCCTATTGGGGGTTGGCCCTGTCAGCATTATGTTATGTGGTTAAGTTGAGGCCGACCTTGTAAGGTTATTAGGCAAGTCAAGTCAAGTATAAATAGAGTGTGGGAGGCACTCTATTTGATCATTCACTTTCTAACTCATACTCTCATTGGAGAGTGGCGCACTAGTGGAGGAGGAGAAGCTGCTGCTAGGAGACTATCTCTTATGCTTGGGTTTTGTATCATTGCTCTATCTATCTCTGAGGAAGTTATTGGGGTTTTTCACCTTTATGGTTTTCCCCAAGGAAACTCTGTGTGTCTATTGTCTCATGTGATTGCTTGTTGTGATTGATATGCTTGATATGCTGTACATGTTATTCTCTCAGTAAAGATCCTAGAGTATGTTGAATAATGCTAAAAAATTAACATGGTATCAGAGCTAACCTGAGAAGAAGACACTGTACAGTTGCAGAAGCTAGGGCTTCTTGTTTTTGGGTTTCTCTCCACAGATTTTGGAAAGTCAGTAGGGTAGATTGACTCTCCTCAGCAAGTCGCATCTTTCTGTCCAATCAGAATTCAATTCTGGGCACTTTCACTTTTGGCCCTAAAAATTAGGGTTTCCACAAAATAGGAATTTCTGAAATCTGAGACCATGGCTGGAAGCTCCTTGGAAAAATTAAAGTTTAGAGATTTGGATCGAACTTTTTGGTTGGGTGAAGCTCCGAGAAAATCAAACCCTAGTTTGGGGTCTTGTCTAGTGAAACCGAAAATTAGGGCTTATGCAAAAGTTGGAATTTCTGAAATCTGAGACCATGGCTAGAAGCTCCTCTAAAAAATCAAAGTTTAGAGCTTTGGATCACACTTTTTGGTTGGGTGAAGCTCTGAGAAAATCAAACCCTAGTTTGGGGTCCTCTCTAGTGAAGCCATAAATTAGGGCTTCTGCAAAAATTGGAATTTCTGAAATATGAGACCATGGTTGGAAGCTCCTCTGAAAAATTGAAGTTTAGAGACCAAGATCGAACTTTTTGGATGGATGAAGCTCCAGGAAAATCAAATCCTAATTCAGGGTCCTCCCTAGTGAATCCGAAAGTTTGAAAAGCAAATTTGAGGGGTGAAACTTTGCAGTTTTCAAATTCTGAGTATACCAGCTTGATCAGCTCATCAAGGCGCATCTTTCTATCCTTTCAGAAGCTTGAAATTCAAAGTTTGGATTTTTAGGGTTTCTCTGACAAACTCTAATCCAACTCCAAATCTAGATTTCTGTAAATCAAGTGGTAAGACCTAAATCTTTTCTATTTCATTTGAAGTACTCTTTAAGATGTCTCACCACACGAAGCTTGAGGATAAGCTTGAAGGGGTTGATAACTTTCGAGCATGGAAGTATATGATTGGGTTAATTCTAGAAGGGATTGAGTTGGACGCCTACATAAGTGAAGGGGTTCCTGTCCCAGAGGGAGAAGAGACTAAGGCCTTACACAAGAGGAACTTAGTCAAGGCTAAGAGGATCATTGCTGATTCTATCAAAAACCATCTCATGCCACATGTGTCATCTTTGAAGACACCTAAGGAGATGTTTGATTCCTTGACCAAGCTATTTGAAGGGAAGAATATAAATCGGAAGATGAACTTGAGGAATCAATTGAAGAATATCAAGTTCCAGAATGCGGAGATCATGCAGTCTTATTTCTCAAGGGTCTCCCAGATAAAAGAACAACTTGAAGCCGTGGGAGAAGCTATAGAGAATGGAGAAGTGATAATGACCACTCTTAATGGCCTTCCTAGGTCATGGGATTCCTTCATCCAAGGAATTTGTGCTAGAAAGAAACTTATCTCTTTCAGTAAGCTGTGGGAAGAATGCTCACAGGAAGAAGCTCGGATTGTAGATCGAGAATAGAAGATGGGGAATGAAGATCAAGCTCTCACAACACATACCAAGAAGAGGACACTTTTCCTCAGATTGTCCTAAGAACAAAAGGAACAACAACAACAACTACTACAAGCAATCTTACAGGTATGACTTACTGGTATGTTTTGAAATCTGTTCATGATTAAGTTTATAATATGATTGTCTTCATGTTATTGAGTTTAGTAACAATATTGTTTAATTTTAGACTTGTCTTATCACCCTAGTAAAAGTATGAATGCACGATAGAAGACATTCATTGATTAGGGTTATGACACTTATGATTGTATTATGTTTGTACTAATGCACTGTGGTGTTGTATGAGGAGAATGTTATCCACTAACATGAAATGTACAAATCAAGCTCTAGATCAAGACCATGATGACATGAGGACAAAGACTCATCCATAGTCATGGATCACATAGAGGTATGTATAATTTGGTTCTACAATGGTTAAATTATGAGCTATGCAGGTCATTGAAGAGAACAAGAAAACATTGCTAGACATAACTAGCAAATATGATGACCAAGTATGTTTTTCCTATATCAAAGGATCTTATACTTTTGTATGCTTGATAATGATTACTCACGAAGTTACAAGTTTGAGTAATCTAGGGTTTATGCATGTTATGTTCCTTACTTTGATTAATGATATGACTAAACATAAAAGTCCTATATAAACCTTGAATACTAATGCTTATTATCTGTGTGAAATGATCATGACTATACATGCTTAAGATTATTGTGTTTTGATAGTATTAAGATTATACTAATAAATGTATGATTATGTATGAGATCTCGAGGATAACACAGTGATGATACTAGTAAGCATGCATAGTGATTGAGGATGGATATAAGTTCAAGGACAGGTAATCCAGGAAGCAAAGATCAAGAGGGAGCACACTCCAGTAGTTCCTACAAGGAAACAAAGATTGAGAGGGAGTCCACCCATCAAACAAACAAAGATAAGTATTTGAATTGTCATTTCTTGTATATTTGATTGTTTAAATAATACTGTTCAAAGATGTATATACTTATGTTCCTAGACTTAGGTTTTGTATTATGCATATTAGAATAATTGCATTAATGAACAATATACTACTAATATGCATGTAATGGGTAAGTGGCCTATGGCATTGTACAACATTTCATTGCTACCTATCTAGAATGAAACCTCTTTGCTGACATGTTGGGAGTTGTGCACACTCTTAACAATGTTCTGGTAGAGATTGGAAGGCATCTAGAAAGTTATGGAATATGGATAAATGTTGTATTAAAGCATTGGCTAAATTAAATGCATGACTGTATGACATATTTCTTTATGTGTAAGAATTTGTTTTGAAAACTATGAGATGTTTTCTAATCATGCAATTTAACTTGTCTTGTAGGAAAGATCGTATACCATCACCTACAAAAGAAGGACTACAACATTTGTTCCAGCAACAAAGCTATCTATTGAAGATATTGAAGAATATGAAGTTCCCAGGATTCGGGAAGAATGCTATGATCGAGGAATACCAGTCGATCATGAAGAATGATGTTTGTGATGGAAGAATGCCATGATCGAGGAATACCAGTCGATCATGAAGAATGATGTTTGTGATGTGGTCCCAAGACCTGAAGGGAAGTCTGTTGTGACTTCCAAGTGGATCTATAAGATCAAGCATGCTGTAGATGGTAGCATCGAGAAATACAAAGCGAGGTTTGTAGCTCATTGCTTCTCCTAGAAAGAGGGACTCATGTGTGCAAACTGAAGAAAGCCTTGTATGGCTTGAAGCAAGCTCCTAGGACTTGGTGAGGATAGATTGATTGCTGACACAAAGAGGAAGCTTGTTTCCGAGTTCGAGATAAAGGACTTGGGGATGATGCACTATTTTCTAGGCATGGAGGTGTGGCAGAGTGCAGATGGGATCTTCCTTGGACAAGGGAATTATGCAGTAGAGATCCTGAAGCGGTTCGGGATGATGGACTGCAAGGCCATGGCCACACCTATGGCATCGAACCTGAAGCTTCTGTGTGATGCTTCATTTGATCTGGTTGATGTCACGGTGTATCATCAGATGATTGGGTCCTTGATGTACCTGATAGACACTAGACGAAATATTTTCTTTGCAGTGATAACATTGAGCCAGTTCTTGACGGATCCGAGAGGTGTTCACCTGGTTGCTGTAAAGCATATTCTGAGGTACCTGAAGGGTACAATTGATTATGGGCTCAAGTATGATGCGAATCAAAAGTTTAACCTGCAGGGTTATGTTGATTCGGACTGGGTAGGAAATGCTGCAGATAGGAAGAGCACTTATGGGTGCTGCTTCAGTATGGGATCAAGTGTGATCTCTTGGTTTAGCAGGAAGCAGTCCTGCGTAGCATTGAGTACAGCCGAAGTAGAGTATGTTGCAGCTTGTTCGGCTAGTTGTGAGGCAGTATGGCTCCGGAAGCTATTGTTTGAGCTATTTGATCTCCCATTGGAGGCTACTGGTATTTTGGTGACAACCAGAGTTGTGTGAATTTTTCTGAGAACCCAGTGTTCCATGACAGGTCGAAGCACATTGAGATCAAATATCACTATATCAGGGATATGGTGCAGAGAGGAGCAGTGAATCTCTTGTATGTTGCAACGGATGAGCATATAGCCGATGTGTTGACCAAGCCGCTAGCCACAATGAAGTTTGAGTACTTCAGAGAGAGGCTTGGTGTTCTTCAGATTGAAGATACTTCGAGGAAGAAGTGACGGGACACATTTGCAGAATCCATTCCAAGCATGGTGAGAGGAGTATCCTTCCCATGGATGTGGATGCAAGCGCTGTGTGATAAGAATCAGGTCGATGCTCCAGTTACTGCTCTGTCTATGCATCATGTTGGATGCTTGTTATGATCAGTTGGATCATATGTATATGCATCATGTTGGATGCTTGTTATGATCAGTTGGATCATGTATTTGTACATGTATCAGGTGGATACATTGTATGATCAGGTGGATCATGTATGTTGATATGTATCAGGTGAATGCATTATATGATCAAGTGGATCATGTATTTGTTTATGTATTAGGCGGATACATTGTATGATCAGGTAGATCATGTATGATGATATGTATCAGGTAGATACTATGTATGCATCAGGTGGATGCATTGTATGATCAAGATGATCATGGATGATGAGCTTCAGGATTTTGCTCTAGATGATATGCATCAGGATGATGCTATGATGATGATTAGGATGATCATATGTGATGATATGTATTAGGTGGATACATTACATAATCAGTTAGATTATGTGTGATGAGTTCTGAAGACACAGATGCACATGGGCCATTCGAGCATGGTTGAAGTATGTCTTCCCATGGCTGCGATATAAGTGCTGGGGCCATTCCGATATGGTTGAAGTGTGTCTTCCCATGGTCGTTGATGTAAGAGCTGTGCCATTCGAGCATGGTTGAAGTGTGTCTTCCCATGGCTACGATATAAGTGTTGGGGCCATTCCGACATGGTTGAAGTGTGTCTTCCCATGGTCGTTGATGTAAGAGCTGTGCCATTCGAGCATGGTTGAAGTGTGTCTTCCCATGGTTGCGATATAAGTGCTGTGCCATTCCTAGTATGGTTGAAGTGTGTCTTCCCATGGCTATGATATAAGTGCTATGCCATTCTCGCATGGTTGAAGTGTGTCTTCCCATGGCGTAGATATAAGTGTTGAGCCTTTCACGGATGGTTGAAGTGTGTCTTCCCATGCCGGTGAATGTAAGTGCTGTGTGATGTGCATCTAGGTTTTGCTTCGTGAACGATGTTATGATCAGTACGATCATGAGTATCAGGATGCTACTCTATGGCCGTGGATAGGATGTGCTTGGGAGGACATGTAAGACCTGGGAGATCCAATAGGTTGGGTTGTGTGCCCATAATAAGTCATGGGATGCTCTTTCGAGGGTTTGTCCTATGGAATACAATGTGACCTGGGAGATCCGATAGGTTGGGATGTGTTCCCGTAATAAGTCCTGGGATGCTCTTTCGAGGTTGTGCCATGACCACATGTAAGACCTGGGAGATCCGATAGGTTGGGCTGTGTGCCCGTAATAATTCCTGGGATGCTCTTGCGAGGGTTTGTGACGCACGTAATAATTCTTGAGGATTCCACAGTATGGACAGTGATGATGAAGACCTGCAGGTGGTGGGCCTACATCCAGTATGAAAAAGGACTGGCTCTGTAGAACTTCCTATGACGAGTAGATCAGAGATTGATTGAGATAGCAACAGCCGTGACGATGACGATGATCCAGAGAAGAAGACTTGTGCTAGCAGATCTGTGTCGAGAAATACCTTCCTAGTTAAGAGGGAGTGATAATGTAATTGTAACTTCGGAATGTATTTCACCTATGTATATTGTACTCCTATAGAGATGTTATTATTCCTCTATACGGAAGTGTTGTCATTTATATTGTAAGTGTCGTAACTTATACTTGATGGGTTATTAGACCACCTTGATGGGGTCGGCCTTGTAGAAGTCATGTGGGTCAAAGGGTTATTAGACCACCCTATTGGGGGTCGGCCCTGTCAGCATTATGTTATGTGATTAAGTTGAGGCCGACCTTGTAAGGTTATTAGGCAAGTCAAGTCAAGTATAAATAGAGTGCGGGAGGCACTCTATTTGATCATTCACTTTCTCACTCATACTCTCATTGGAGAGTGGCGCACTAGTGGAGGAGGAGAAGCTACTGCTAGGAGACTATCTCTTATGCTTGGGTTTTGTATCATTGCTCTATCTATCTCCGAGGACGTTATTGGGGTTTTTCACCTTTATGGTTTTCCCCAAGGAAACTCTGTGTGTCTATTGTCTCATGTGATTGCTTATTGTGATTGATATGCTTGATATGCTATAAATGTTATTCTATCCGTAAAGATCCTAGAGTATGTTGAATTAATGCTCAAAAATTAACATGGTATCAGAGCTAACCTGAGAAGAAGACACTATGCAGTTGTAGAAGCTAGGGCTTCTTGTTTTTTGGTTTCTATCCACAGATTTTGGAAAGGCAGTAGGGTAGATTGACTCTCCTCAGCAAGTCGCATCTTTCTGTCCAATCAGAATTCAATTTTGGGCACTTTCATTTTTGGCCCTAAAAATTAGGGTTTCCACAAAAATAGGAATTTCTGAAATCTGAGACCATGGCTGGAAGCTCCTTGGAAAAATCAAAGTTTAGAGCTTTGGATCGAACTTCTTGGTTGGGTGAAGCTCCGGGAAAATCAAACCCTAGTTTGGGGTCCTGTCTAGTGAAGCCAGAAATTAGGGCTTCTGCAAAAGTTGGAATTTCTGAAATCTGAGACCACGGGTCCTGTCAACTCTGCTCTGTTCTACTCGGTGATGAATGACTGTTCTCTCCAATCTCCTCATAAACTACCCGAGTGACAACTCTGTGGAATCTCTCCACTGCCAAGTGAACTCCCCGGTCTTCTACCTTGTTCGTCCTCTGCTACGCATCTCGATGTCCACTCCAACACCTGAGACACTCAATCTCTATCCATCGAACTCTGCAGACCTACTATTTCCAGCTTCCCTATCGTGCTGCATAATCCATGCCTGTGTTGACATCTGTCACAATCCCAACCACCTACAATAACTGCCATTAACTTCCTTAGCAACCCCGAATGGCTACCAAGTACTTTGCATTGACTTTCTGCTCTTTCGACCCTGCTGCATTAGTCGGTCACATCACTCGACTAGTCTGTCGGCTTTACTCTGCTTCCCTGCGGTTCGCCAGTCCTCCCCTTCCTCCGCGCTTGGCTCATCCAAACCTGTCAAAATTGTAGTTTGACAACATGTCGACATATCGATGCCTTCGCTCAATCTGTCGTCTGTCGACCTTGACATGTCGACTCTCGACCTATCGCAACACCTGTTAGTCCACAAACCAACTGCTCCTGATCGACTTATTTACTTCGACAAGTCAATCTGCTCCTCGCACCAGCGATCGTCAGCACTCCCTCTGGTCGACCTTCATCATGTCAACTATCTTCGATTGATCTTGCTAGTCTCCGATGCTCCTACATCAGTCCACCAAAAGGGCTAGTATGCTCATTAAATTAGACCTTTCCAAGGCCTTTGATAAGATCTTGTGGTGCTTCATGGAGCGCACCCTCTTAGCTTTTGTCTTTTCCCATCAGTGGGTGCATTGGATGATGGCTCTCTCCTCCTCTAATTTTTCTCCAACTTGGTTATTAACTCCCCTTCCTCTACCTTCTCCCCCTTTAGGCACATCTGACGGGGGGACCCCCTCTCTCCCTTCCTTCTTATTCTCATGGTTGAAGGCTCAGGCTATACTTTGAAGGAAACGATAAGAGACAAGCTTCTTTCAAGACTGCACCTTGTGAATGATGACAACGCAGCCTCCCATCTCCAGTTTGTCAATGATATTTTGCTTTTGGTGGCTGCTTCCATGTGTGAGGTGAGACACGTTAAATCCCTGCTCAACACCTTCTTGGAAGCATCAAGAGTCTCTTTGAATAATGATTAGTCTGAACTCTTCTTTTTCAACATCCCGATCAACCTCCAACTTAGAATTTCCAGATTCCTTCTCTTTAGGAGAAGTTCCCTCCCTTCCAAATATTTGGGAGCCATCTCATATCCTCGACGATTGGGCATAGAACTTGGTCAAACACCCTAGCTAAAATGGAACAATGCTTTTCAAATTGGACCTTTATATGCCTCAACCTCATAGGTTGTCTAATCCTCCTTAATTGTGTGCTCTGAGGCATGTGTTCCTACCTCTTTTCCATTTTTGCTGCTCCAAAAAAATTCCTTAATGAAATTTGTTCCCTCCAGAGAACTTTTCTATGAGGCAGTTTGAATGAAAAAGGAAAGAAATGGGCATTGATAGATTGGGACAAAATTTGTATACCTAAATCGCTAGGAGGCCTCAACATTAGAGACCCAGAGATTGAAAACAAAGCCATGTCAGCCAAGTTGTGGTGGAGATGGCTCACCACTCCTTCTAGGCAAGTATATGGAAAAGCAATTATGCAAGCAATATCGCCCAACAAGACCTCATTCACATGTAGGATACCAACCCAAGATCCTTAATTTGGAATGCCGCCTCGCAAAACAAAAATTTGATTCAAGAGCACACATTATGGGAATTTCAAAATGGCTAAACAACACTCTTTTGGGACGACGCCTAGCATATGAGAGGCAAACTCAATTCCTTACCCTTTAGAGGCCCTTTTCACCATACTACCATCTCTGCCAATATATTCTTAGTCTCACATTTTTGGAAGCTAGAGGTGAATGATAGGCAATGGAGGTCATGGAAAGAAAGACCTAATTGGCCCATTCCCCTCCAGGATAGTCATTGGGAGGAAATCTAGGGGGACCTAAGCTCTAGAAAATTGAACATAATGAGGGAGAGGACATTTTGAGATGGGGCCATGAAAGCAAAGGAGTCTTCAACATCAAAGAGGCTTACTCCATATTATCCAACCACAACAAAGAGCAAATGGATTTATATGGAAACATATATGGACTCAGAATCTTTGGTCAAAAGTCTCTATTTTTCTTTGGTTGGTGGCCTGGAAAACTTCTCACATGGGATTGCATTGTCAAAAGGGGCTTCGAAGGTCCATCTATTTGCATGCTTTGTCACATAGCGACTAAAGACATGGAACATATCCTCAACTAGTGCACCTTCTGTTAGCATCTATGGGACCAAGGGGCAAGTATTTCCAAACAAACAGACAAAAAACGACGGAGTATCAAGGAAACCGTAGCCAACTAACATGCTTAAATATCAATAAATAACATTGTCAACGAGACCTGTCAACTTTTCCTGGGATTGCTTCTCTGGGAATTTTGGAAAGAAAGGAACAAGAGGATATTCAACAACAACAACGTTACAATAGCCCAGATCTGAAAAAAATTTAGTCAGACATTCATGAAACGGTTATGGTGTCTCCATAGTCCCAGGAGGATTGGAATGGCTAACCTGAAGATTGATCTATTCTTCTTGCATGGGGAATCCTCCAAGCTTCGAATCAAATCAAGACCCCTCATTCTTGGCACCTTCCTGTGATCCCTCTCGTTTGGTCCCCTCCCGAGGAAGGATTTTTAAAACTCAATTTTGATGGTGCTAACATAGGTAATCTGGGTCCAACCGACAATAGATGGGTTTTTCGGGATCACAACGGTGAGATTCTTTGCGTTTATGCATGCATTCTAGGAATTGGAAACAATAACGTAGCTGGAATGTATGTGATATTTCAGGGCATCAAGATTGCCAACAATGAAGGATATCATCGACTGATCATGGAAGGAGATTCCAATGTCATGATTCAAATTCTCATTAGACTTCTCAATGGGTCCATAATTAGTAAAATAAACCCAAGTTGGAGATTAGCTGCTAAATTGAAAACTCTAGCCTCCAATCTCCTCAACGATGTGGCTCTTCTCCCTCTCCATGTTAGAAGGTATGCCAACAAGCCTGCAGACAAGTTAGCTAACTAGGGAGTGGACCATCCTTAGGACAACTACAACCTCTTCTAGTCTTCCTATTCAACTGCTTCGCTCAAAGGAGACTGTGCAAGAATCAATAAACAAGACTTGGATCACCACAGCATGTGTGGTACATCTCCGACCATGCGGAGTGATCATGCATAACTCTCCAAGCAGGTGGTGGGGTAGACCATGCATGCCAGCATGTGTTCGACCCAAAGTGCCTCAAAGCTAGTGCTCTATTCTTGTCATTATGATTTATTTAGTTAGCTCGTACAAGCATTCGGGGGTTCTATCGTCCGACGTTCAGTTCTCAGACACTTCCTTCATGCGAGCTTTCATGGCAATTTATGCTCGTCCTGGCCACTTCCTTGTGGGTGAGTGCATTATGATGTGGTTTCTTAAGTGGGAGCATCGGAGTAGGCACCTTACCAAACATAGTTTGGACAACCTATTCAAGAATATATTTTTGTGGTTTGGTTGTTATCAGGCTGCTCTTTTGTTCTTCCATCTCTTTCAAGGTGAGTGCCCTTTGTCTGACACATCGGTGAACCTCGTTTCATGATGGTTCATTGTAAGGTAATGCAGAAGAAGATTGTGGATGGCCCTAGGCAGACACATATGCCTCGAGCTACAAAGGACATGGAGAATGCTAAGGGATTTTTCGAGTAGTAGGTGAAGCAGAGAGCGAGGGAGAGCACCTCTAGATTGGAGTATCGTCTGTGAAGCAAAGGAATTCAATCAGATCTAGAGCAATTGGTTGATGAATTAGGGGGAATGGTTGAAAATTCTGGCTCCACTAGGACTCAAGAAATCCATTACACCCACACTTTGAGCATATTGTGGAACAGTGAAGGCTCTATCCAGTATGGCGATAGAGGATTGTGTAGAGAGCAAGCTCCAGGGTAATAACAATAGTGCTTCCTTGGCGGCTAGGTTGGATAGTCTAGAAGAGGGTATGCGGTGGTTGGCTCACAACCCGATGGTGGCAGGCGAATGAATCAATGCTAAATTGAATTCCCTTGCTAAAGAATTAACAAGGAGAAACTTTAGCATAGCTTCCCCCGCTAGCTCTTTGGCCCCACAGATGGTATTCTATCGATTTTTGCTCGCTTATCAACATGATGCTCGGCCTCCTGTCAAGGTCGAGTTTCCAAGTGTCGTCCACCCAATGCCTCCTCTTATCTTTATCTCTGATGATGAATAGTATTGGAAATGTTTGTTTTGGTGTCCAAGATTAGCTTTGTTTCTGGTTTAGACAATATATTTTTTACTAGCATGGTCATAACTCCCAGCCTATGGGGGGCCTTTTTGATAAATCTCTTTAGATTGTTAGTCCTAGGCCTCCTATATTTCTTTCACAGACAATTTCAGAGTAGGGATAGAAGTCCAAACAATGCCATACATACACATAGTGTTTCTTTTTTTATGCTTTTAAGCACTGTACATTATTTTTAGTATAATATAATTTGGAACCTTACAATAAAAAAAAATCTAGATAAATCATAAAGATGTCTAATATCATATTTTGTTGTTTCCTTTGTCTTACAATATAAAGTTTTGGTTTCTCACTTGATTTGTTGCATGCAAAATGTGGGAAGTTGGTGCAAACACCACCTCAACACCATTTACAAATCTTGTATATGGGTGAGTGTTGTTGCATATTCTTAATGAACCTAGTTATGTCACATTGGAGATCATTGTCTAGTCTACTTGTATTAATTTTTAAAAGGTTATTTCTAGTATTTAAATTCTTTGCAAGTGTAGTTAAGAAATATTTGTGATGTCTAGTTCACATGTATTAATCTTTAAAAGGTCATTCCTAGTCTTTATAATCTTTGGAAGTGTAGTTAAGAAAATATTTGTGATCATTGCATTTAACAATTCTTTACAAGGTTTATTGAGATAGCATAACGGTTTCAAGCTCCCATCCAATATTGTAGCTAGGAGTCCACTATCATGGACTTGAATTCCTTCTACATCTAAGGAAAGTGTAATCTTGTCATTTTCTCTTATATGTTATAAAATATTATTTTGACATTGTATTAAGAGCCTAGATTACAATCACATTTAGATATAGATGATCAATAAACTAGTGTAGATATTCCAATGGATAGTTCATCTCAACATATCCTAAATGCTACTACAAATACTATGAAGTTATACTCTATTATGTAATGATAACTTATAATTGAAATGCAATATTACAAGCATAATGCTCAAAATATTGAAAAGAACCGAGAATCGAAAAGAAAAACCACAATAATAAAAATAAGCACAACATCAACACAATGAATACAAGATGTACCCTAGGAAACTTGATGTGGGAAATCCTAACAAGAAAATGAGGGCGACACCTTTCTCTTCTTCTCATATATATAATATTATATACAAAGAAATATAGACTCGCTATGCAATGATAACAAACATTACAACATATGAATAGTTGCTATTGAGTTTTATTATTCCTTTTTTCTCCTCAATTACCACACTAATTTGTTCCACTTAGCTATGGAACAATGAATCAATACAATACAAATTGAACCACTCCCTTTCCTCGTGGCTCAAATTTTAACAAATATTAATTACAAGGATAAGTTATTGAACCACTCCCTTTCCTCGTGGCTCAAATTTTAACAAATATTAATTACAAGGATACGGTTAGCTTTTTTACACAACTCCATATATATATATAGATATATAGATACATATTCTATGTTTTCTATGTTGATTTATAAAGAAAAAAAATTAAAATAGAATCTTTTCCTCTTTTAACATTATTGATGTTGTGGCAGATCTTATAAATTATATATTACTTATTAGTTCTTGTCGTAGGTAGAAACTGCTTTTACCATGGTTCACCCATAACCCTGAGCTACCTTCCACAAAAAGAAGGTCGCATATCATGTATTATTCCTCGAAATAGAGGGGAGTGGTTGCATGCCGCAAACCAAGTATTTCCATATTTACAATTTCCATTTTGTCGTAGCCTAGAGAGTGGTTGCTTAAGAAGTTAAACGTTTTAACTCCTACACTCTAGTGAGCTAAGGAAAACGGTTTCGATGCTGCCAAGTGGGTGAGTTCGGTATCCATAAGCAGAGAGTGCTCCACTACACACAAATTGTCATAAACTCTCTCCTCATCCCACTCAAAGGTTCTCTTTTGTTTTGACAATTGGCGTTCTCCACTGAGATAAAACTTCTAAGTAAGTTTTTCTTCCTCATGCCACTTGGAGGTCGTAGCTTCCACAACCGGCCAAGTATTGGATGAGGGCTGTTGCCAATTTGATTCCACTCATCACGTTGGTAGAAGCCAACCGAAAGTTTTCTTCTTCAAAAAAATAAACTTCTCTAAAGAAAAGCTTCCACTACTTATATTTAGGTCAATTCGAATACGTATATATTTATATATAATAAGCTTCCAATATATACTAAGGATAATCGTTTATATATATATTATCAAATATGTATACATATATATAATAACGTTTCTACCATATAAAAAATAATAATATAAAGGATATAAAAGATGTATATATATATACTTACCTCTAAAGCCTTGTTTTTATGATATAAGCGATACTTAAAATAAGAGTTTTTCCTTGACATATTTCCAATATTAACCTTTTTGAGCATATATCTAATTAAACAACCATCTTTATATTATTATTTCAATACTTATTTCAATACATTGTTAGGTGATGTAACAAATAATATTTATTAAAGCAATGAACTCTATATATATATATATATATCTTTCAATACAAAGATTTATACTTATCAATGTACTTTACAAATATTATTGTAGTTATGACATTTATCATGTATATATAACAAAATATAACCTTTCAATCCAATAAAAGTATTATATCTAAAATATATATAACTATCCTTTAATAGTTATCACTATTATAAATATTTCCAAAATATGTATGACTCTCATACATATGGTATATATATATATAATATCCATTTTAGTATTATTATTAGTAGCTTTTTTTTAGAATATAGTTAGATGTCTAAATCTGTCCAGTATGCCAATAATTCCAATAATAAGCTAAGCTTATATATTACATGTTTAAAACATATAATCTTATATTTTATTATTTATAATACTAAAACATATACGTTTTGTATTCCATCTATGTATACATATATATAAGTGGATATTCAATAATTCCTTAGGATAACCTTTTAGTAGCAAATCTCAAATGTCATGATTATGACTAAAGGTCATACTGAACTTCAATCTTTTGAATTTCTTATAAAATGTATATGTATATATATATATAGATATCGTAGCAACTTTTCCCGTCGCTTAGTTTATGTTCGCTTGTACTTAGGTGGCACTCTTAATATTTGTGTTTTAACGAAAGATCGGCACTAGACTACTTTACCCCAATCACCTATGGGTACAAAAGTGACATAGGTCATCGTCGACCTATCTTCCCTAGTGAAAATTCAAATGCCTCTCGTGGCGTCACTACTTCAAGTGACCTAGGTTTACCACCTAGTTTTACAATTCTTTAGAAAAATAAGCATCATTAGACACAACGTTTACTGGTGGGGCCTTGGCCTTGAGCTCCTCACCCGAAACGATTACAATAATGATTTACATTTATACAATTCGTTAGGTCAAAAAGGAGAGATGTTACATACTCCTCCCCTTAAGAATAACACCGTCTTCGGTGTTCATACTTCTTAGCAGTTCCTCCACTCTTCGGGATTCATCAATCTTTAGTTCACTTGTCGTCTCTCCTTTTGTATTCTTGATCACCTTTGAACTCACACGATTTTCTCGATTCTTGTGGTTTGTACTTCTTTCACAACTTGTACATCTGTATAGATCATACCAGATCTTCAAACATTTTTCAATATACATAAGTATACAAAATTTCAAACAGTAAATGTTAATCATTTATCATTCATCCTCATCCGCGAGGGCATATTTTCTTACTCTAGCATTCATAACATTCACACATAAGGACATCTATTAGTCCACAATTCAAATCATTCAATATTGGTTATGTCATAACACAATATTTCAACAACACCTTGTTGATCATCAAACTGTCTCTTGAGTTTGGAATTTCAGCAATCCTTTGCTGAACACACAACTCGTCCTCGAGTTTAAAACTTGTAAATAAAACCTGCAAATAAAACTTACAGTTAGAAACATTCTCTATAACTCAGCAGTGATATTTTTTGTAACTGTAGTATGACTTCTGCAACTCAGCAGTAATTACCTATTGTACTCAATAGTAATACTCATGCCTTTAGCAATATTGAACTCAACAATGTGGCTGCACTAGTTCAGATGTGTCATACTACCTCTACCATTCATTCCATAGCCATTCCCCTCATCGAATCTCTTGTGCATTCCTCCACTTTCTCGTTTAAGGAATTGCCACAAGGAAGAAAACATAGTGAGTCACCTTATCAATTTGATGGATATAAAGATTGCCTAGGTCTTATGGGTCAGTATAACATTAAGTGAGCCACTTGCTCTGTTCCACTTCCGTGGGGAACATGACCACACACACACACACACACACACACACACACACACACACATATATTTTAGGGAAGTTTCCTCCTGCAACGGCTAGAAATGGAATGTAGGAACCTCATTTCTGCTATGTTTGAGTACATAATTTAAACCTTCTTGTTTGAGTCTAGGAAATTTACGTAATAATAATAATTCTATATGCCACATGCATCATAATAACTACACATATATTCACTTATTTGCTTGTCACATTCTATGCATTTTGATGATTTCACATCATTAATCATAGTTTTATCACCACTCGTGATTCATAAAATCCTGTAATCCAAATAAGATGTAAATCAAATCATTACTTACTCTTGAGCAATTTTTCCCATCTTATCTATCAACGTCTCTCTTTAATCATGTCATCAGTTGTAGTTAAGATCACTTCTTGAAATGTAAGTATAAAAGAAAAATAATTTCTTTGCTTCAATCGCTCAACAATTGAACACATTAGTCCCATAGCATTACACACATGCTTATTCAATAACTTGTGCATCCTTTTCAATTCATCTTGATGTATGAATGTAAACTCTTCAATATCCTTATTATGAGTCCGCAGTCAAATATGCTTACAAACAATTATGTCAGTAGCATATAGATTCATTTCCATATAGGATTCATTACCTAAAGACTCTTTTCTCTTTAATCTTTCCATACTCTTTCAAAAGATGCCATGATTCAATTCAATCATAACAAGATTTAAGATTCTTCTATTATAATCATACTTATACTTTTAACAAAATCTCTCTTCTTGATACACATCAACCTTTATTTAGAAGATTCAACAACCCTATCAGGGGTCTATCTAAGAAGAATTGCATTAAAGAATAAGATCATTTAAACTCCTAGGAATTAATATATGCAATTCCTTACAGTAATTTACCTTTATGCTTATCTTAGAAAGTCCTAAGAAACTTTATACCTCTATAATGAGATACCATAATACAATCTTAACTTTTAACAAAACAAAACAATATTTAAATGCATGAGTCATCTTATCAATGAATTTGTTCATATATTTAAACATCATCTCGCTCTCAATTACTTAGGAGTAATAATTCCCTACTATTGGATTTATTGAAGAAAATGAAAGAAAGACAACATTATTTTTGCAATAGCCATGCTATCAAAATCTAAGTACAAGGATGTACATTCTATTATTGACACTTGAGGACCAGCTTTCATTGGAGGAAGGAACCTATTAATTTTTAACTATAACCTTTTAAACAAGCATTTTTCCCCAATCTCATTCTATTATTTCCATGAAGGCAATATTTTTCGATATGGTCTCCATGAACAATGTCAAGAGAATATACAACAACTATGCAATCCAAATTAAATTATAACTATAATAGTTAAATATTTTCAAGGGACCTTGCATAATCTAGCAAACACGCTTCTTTGGAGCAGTGATGGAATTTGACGGGCAAAATGACCGTCATGAGGCATTTTGGCCGTCAAATACGGTTAAAATTTTTTGTTAACCGTCTTTTGTGAAGGGTAAATTTATCATCTAAACATATTTTTGAAGGGTAATAAAATTTCTAAAACATCATTATATTTACTATTTTTGAAGAATAACAAAATTTATAAAACATCATATTTTACTATTATTATTAATATCTTTGATCTTATATAAAACTATATTTTTCCAAATTAGAATTTCCAACCATACTTTCACTTAATAAATAGAAAAATATATTAAATTAATATTATTTCTATTCCTTTCCATTGTAAGTTGCATTTTCCAACCATACTTTCACTTAATAAATAGAAAAATATATTAAATTAGTATTATTGATATTCCTTTCCATTGCAAGTTGCATTGATTTTTCATAGAAAAAGAAAAGCTCATTTAACTCAATGATGTTTCCATTCCTTTTTATTTTTATTTTTCTATTATTACAATGAGCATCTACATACTACAAATTTCAGTGCTCAATGATTATTGTTTACATTAACATTCTACAAGCCTACATCAACTGACTTGGAAGTTCTTGGAAGTCGGGAGTTTGAAGTTGGTGCAGCAACAACCTGAAGTCGGGAGTTTGAAGTTGGTGCAGCAACAACAGAACTTTGGAAAGCATTATCAGAGGTAATTCGTGCACAATCTTTTGGCATTATATTTAGTGATAGGTTTAGATTCAAAGATTTGTTTGAAACCTACAATTTTGAAGAAATGTTATAAATTTTTTGATAATTTTAAATAGCTATATCATATATGTAGCCTGAATTATTTCCGTTGACATGATATTTAGTGGTTTATCTCATAACAGTAATGTATATAGATTTAGATGTTGAAATTGAAATGAAAATCTCATATATTTCTATTAAGAGACATACACTCTTGAATATACAGAGAAAATCTAGAATACAAAGCTATATTTTGCACAGTCCTACATTCATCATTATACATAATAATATGTGATAATAATTTAATTTAGAGAGACTTGCAAAGTTGCAACTATCTAACAATTTGGGTTTTAATTACATGTGTATCAATTTGCATCTCTTATAACAATCTAATTACTTTTAGGTTCTGAAGATACTTTTAATGTAAAAATATGATCATTTTAATTTTAATGTAAAAATATCAAGGAAAAAAATATTGTTTTGAAAAAAAATTAACAAAATTTAATTATTAAAGGGTAAAATTCTTGGCAAGACTTCATTGTTGAAAGGGTAAAAATTTAAACAAAACGTTTCAGGATGGGTGATATATACACCCAAAACCTAAAAAAAAATTACTTCGATGGGTAGAATGAAAACCAAATTCCAACACTGCTTTGGAGTATATTACTAATACTACACTTAACCTATAGATGAAGCACTTAGCAACTTTTAAAAGAAACTTTTAGAATAATATCAAATAAATATAATGTGGATTTACTTGATGAAATTTTACTTTATTTTTGTATGTAAATCTCGTAACCTTTTGCATATATATATTGGAATCAAAATATCAATTTTCTTAACATTTCTCCCTCGTCCAATCCAACACATGCGTCAAACAAAACAAAAACAACTTCAGTAACTCTTATATTTTCTTTATTTTATGTTAAGCCCATTAAGCTTTATTTTCTTTATAAACTTGATTAACTTTTATATTTTCTTTATAAACTTGATTAAACTTTATTTTCTTTATATTTTCAAATCAATCTATCCAGAAACATTATATTTATTAGAGTTAACCAAAATAATATTATTTTCCATTTCTTTAATACAACTTTTCTTTATATTTATTAGACTAAAACGACTCATTAGACATTTTTTTTTTCATTGTACTGCATGTTAAAAATTGAAAAAATAAAATAAAATATTTATGTGTTAGTGGACTGCTATTCCCTCATATATTTGCTGTGACCAGTCACTCCTCTTACAATGTGCTGTCATTTAGTCTGTCTTTTCTTGGCAATGAAGCTATCTCAGATTTCCTCGATCATTGCAAAAATAGTTTTTCCATCATATTCTATCCGCCTGCTCCAAGGCGGCCAAGTGTTTCTCTATAAAATGTTGAAAACTGTTGGCGGATGGTTTCAGTGTTTCTCTATAAAATGTTGAAAACTGTTGGCGGATGGTTTCATCCATCATGCTTGGGTGAATGTGTGACGGTTTAAATGATCGAGTGGAGTGTGTTTTGGCAAGCTCATATTGCAACTTGTAATGTGACCATTTGAAGGGGACGCAAATTGAATCATAACCAGGCTTGGCTTGTAGTGAAGGTGCTGCACATTCTGCACAAGAGATGTCAGGAATTTCTTTGTGGCAATAGATGATTTAAGGCTGCCAACTTTTAAAGCTTCTAATTTGGAACATGCATGGTTACTTGGCCTTTTGCCTGTATTTCTTCATTTGTTTTGTTTTCTCAGCATTTGACGCACAGTTATTTCAACAACTTCATCACCATGGCTTTGTCACCTATTACTACATTATTTTCATATCAGGTTTGAGACGTGGTTCTTCAAATCTTTGAAATGGCTTGATGGATTTCTCTTTGGCTTTATGAGATTCAATGGTAGGCAAGGGCTTCGAGTTTGGTTACCATACCAAACCTCAGCAGCCTTTGAGATATATTTAACGTAATGCTACTCCTCTTCTTTCCAGGTTCAATTCTCATTGCTCATGTTTCCCTCCTCTTCTTTCCAGGTTCGATTCTCATTGCTCATGTTTTTCTAATTTTTTTGCTTCTCTCTTTTTCCACATTTCAAAAACAACTGCTGAGCTAGCTCTGCAACGACAGCAAGGTATGCCATTTCCATCATCTTTTAATAACCCGTTTTCAAGCTTTTCTATGGATTTTTATTTTTTATTTTTGTTTAAAAGCAATGTTAAAAAATATTTGTCAACGCAACATTTTCTTATTTCCCTATCCATTTCCTTAGAAATACGATCAGACTTTTAAACAATTTATGGTGTTCTTGGCCTGCATAGCGATTTAGGTTTTTACATTTAAATTTATTGTCACGGTCTTCTAGTGCAGGTGCCTTACTAGAGCGAAATTCCTGTTAGTCTCTTCGGTAACTGTAACACTTCCAATTTCACAATCTTCTCTATTAAGAATAATTAAAATACCTTCTATGATTCTGGTAATAAGTCATTTTAAAGTTATGGCCACTAAATCTGGGTAGAACAATCACTTAAAATGCACAACTCTTTATACAATTAATTTGTATTAAGTGGTGAAAAAAAGTTAATTTGTATTTCATTAAGAAGTCATCTAAAACCTCGACTATTTCGTCAGTATCAGTCTTGGTCGGAATCTGGTGATATGAAATTAAAAATCCGGAGATTTGTGTTAATTAAATCCAAATTATGGGAGATTAATACTATTATTTGACATTCTAAAAATTCTATCATTACGAATTAAGGTTTAGTGTTACAAGAACTATCCTCTACATGATGATCAAGCCAAATATTATTTATTATACTTGATGATTCACTTTACACTTGTTACATTTTTCCAGCTTGCTATCAAGTTGCCAAATATTATTTATTATACTTGATTATTCACTTTACACTTATTACATTTTTCCAGCTTGCTATTAAGTTGACCATAAAGAGATTAGTTGCTGGCCTCGGCAGTGGGTTTGGTATCCAGGTGGTTCAGTTGACAATGCTAACTGAGATGTGGAAACCTTTCTAGCTAGTTCCAAATTTGACAATGCTAACTGAGATGTGAAAATTTGGTAGGGTTTTGGTTAGAAAATGCATCTAGACTCTCTTCGGATTCTGCAATATTGGAGAAAAAAATGTTCGAATATGATGTTCCCTCGGCTTTCTTATGGTAAAATACACTTGCTAGTTTGTTGAGAAGTGATAGCATTGAGGACTGATTAAAGCTTAACTTAGCTTAGCTGAAAAGATTAATTTCGAAGCACAAATCTGGGTTCTATCTGCATCTCGGTCTATATTAATTTTAACCTTTGAGGCCAGTGCATGAGTTATGAGAGAGGAGAAATCCAAATCTCCATCCTTTCCAGGTAATTTATAGTATTACTGATTATATTAAAATTTTCTATAATAAATCTTTTACTCGTGCTTGTTTTCTCTGTTTTACCAAATAATAAATATATATAATTTTTTGTGAATATGTTACAGATAGAGAGCTAGTTCGTTTAGTTTCCATCTCTTCATTTCAAAGGGGTTTCAGGTATATCCTCATTCGTTCTCTCAACTTTTACAGTTTCTTTGTTATTATAATAATAATTGTTGTCACCTTCGTGTGTAGAATTTACACACACAATTTGGGCATTTTCGACAACCTCCTTGGGGACGTTAACTCTCAGGTATGTTCTTTCGACAACCTATTACGACTGGGTTGGCTTCCTGCGGACTTACAATAAGGTTTCTTAATCTTCATACTAATAGAAGCTGTTATCCAGCACCTTCTCCGAACAGTCGAATTGTTTTCATATGATTGGATGATCATAGGATAGGTAACCGAACCATCGATAATTTTATCACCATGTAAACTGATAGGGTTTGTAAACAGTGGAAAGTAAATTAACTTTAGAGGGTTAATATACTTGGTTGTATGAAAAACATTTGGTGGTTTGTAAACTAGTCGAATTTGACTTGCTGAAATGTATTTTTATAGCTATAGGTGTTTAGATATTATCTGAGATTTTGGACTCTTTTGAGTGGATCAACAAGATTAATTTAGTGTAACAAGTGTACAGTGAGGATTCATTTCATGGTCGTCCTATCCTATCTTGTTATGCTCAAATGCATTTTGATTAAGATTTAAATAAGCTTCAATTAAATAATGGTTAAGAAAATGGGTATGTTTATTAAAGAGTAGTATGCTGAAAAATATGATATGGGTATGTTTATTAAAGAGTAGACATTTTGCATACTGATAAATATGATATAGAGTTCATAAAGAGTTGGATTAGCCGAAAGTATTTAAAAATAACATAGGGCTGGATTTTTGGGTGTCTCCTCCCAACTAGCTCACTCCTAAAGGAAATTGAACTAGGGTCACCTTGACGAGACTCACACCTTATCCAAATAAACTAGTAAGAATTGACAAGTTTAAGTGAAATCTCATTTTCTAAATAAAATATAATAAAATTTTTAACCAACTCAATAGAGTTGCAAATTGATTATGAGTAATACTGGATAATTCAATCTATTTATAATATTTTTTTTTATTAATTCACAATATAAATTATGAAAGTTAGCTTATTTAACTTTATTATTAACAACAAATAAATCTACCTTAAATATGCTATAGAAAATAATCTTTATATATTAAGAATAAAAAAAAAACTTTCTTCGGAATATAAAATTTATGATAAATAAAATCATCACATTTCATAATTAGATATATCAAGATTTTTGATCTAGCCGTTCATATCTTGTTTTTATTTATCTTTAAATACATTTGGTTTAGTATAATCCTTCTTAGGTATTTTAAAAATAACTTTCTAAATAAGTTCATATCTTGTTTTAATTTTTCTTCAAGTACATTTGGTTTAATATAATCTCTTGATAATAGTTAAATCAAACTAAAAATCTAATTTTCTATATCAATTTTAGGTATTTTAAAAATAATTTTCTTTAAATATATTAAATTAGAATAATAATATTTATTTGAAAAATTCTATATAATTAATAATATGGAAAACTTTTTCTCTGTATATCAAAAACTTCATAGTATACAAAATAATAGTACTTATTTGAAAATTCTATATACTTAATAACATGGGAAACTATTATTCTGTATATAGAAAACTCCACAAAAACAAAATGCATTTTTTAAAATTTTATCGATATTAATTTAGACAAAAATAAAAATAAAAAATCAAAGTTAAAATTAAACAAATATAAGTTTAAATACTTATTTATATTTTATTCTGCAAATAACTTGGATACTGCTACAAACCACCCAACCTTAGATTGACAGCGACTCATGAACTCTCAATCTGCTCTCGACCACCCCAAGCTGAGTCACAGTTCCTCTAAGACTAGACTAATAGGGTTTAAAAGCTTATACTTCCAGTTTAAGGATAATATACAGACTCCGAACTTTCGACCTTGCACCATCTTGTTACCCCAATAACTAGTTTCATGGATTTTTTGCACCATCTTGGTACCCCAATAACTAGTTTCATGGATTTTTTTGTCTTTATTAATCCTTCATTCAAGCCTGTAAACAATCTTTAATTTCAGGGAATTACTCCCTTCATTAATCCTTCATTCAAACCCGTAAACAACCTTTAATCAGTCCTTAATCATACCATCTACAACTATATGTTAATGAAAATGTTGCTTTGGAGGGTATCTTGGATTGGTCAACGTTGAAGCTTTATATACATTTAATATCTTCATATGTTCCATATGTTATTTTATTCTTCAATCTTGTTTTGTTAATATTGTATTATGTATTGCAAGTTGTCGTTATTTGTTTTGGTCTATTCTACGTAAATAATTTTCCAAATTTTTATAGCATTACATATAAAAAATGTTTATTTGCCCCACAAACATATACATATGTTGCTTGTTTTATATTTCCCTTATATATGCCATGCTTCAGTGAACATTCAACTCATGCTAATCACATTTGGAAACTCAAGAGTCTACAACATCTCTAATTTTTATTGGGAATTCCTTTTGTTTCATGAGGTAAAATGCATAGATATTCTGCACGATTGAAGCACTTCTTCTTTTTGAAAGTCGTGTTGAACTTCCCATTACGTGATGAGTATAACATGGACATGGAGAAAATGTAAATGCAACATAGAATAAAAATAGATAAATCATGAAGGAGCAAGGATGTTTATGTGTATGTTTGTTTAGTTTTCACAATAACTTCAGCTTTGCTAAGTCAAAAATAAAAAAAATCAAATTAAATTGAAGTTGCTATATAATTTTATATTTATTTATTTGATTTGTATAAATTAAAATTTTATGACATTTTATGTTATAAGCTTTATCTGAATTTTGATGATGAAACAATAGGTAATAATAACTACAACCCTCAAGAAGGGCTTCCTTCTAAATGTGACAACGCCAAATTGAATTTATTGCAATATGAAGAGAAAGATGCATTTGCCAACAGAGTAAGATAAACATTGAACCAAACATCTCTGTGTACTTGTGAACAGTGTTGATTTCAAATTGATGCAAATAGTGGACATGTTGAAATATTGGAACCCAAATATGCAATATGATCACAACTTCAAGGTGTACATCAAAACAAGCATAAACACTGAACATCTCTGTGTACTTGTGAATAGTGTTGATCTCAAATTCATACAAATAGTGGACATGTTGAAATATTGGAACCCAAATATGCAATCTATTTACACTTCAAGGTATACATCAAACATCTCTATGTACTTGTGACTAGTGTTGATCTCAACTTCATACAAATAGTGGACATGTTGAAATATTGGAACCCAAATATGCAATCTGATTACAACTTTAAGGTATACATCAAAACATGCATAAATAGGTTTGGGCTCGTTTATTTTCAGTTCGCCACTCTTCCAATAATTTTTTTCCTCCATTCATTCTTTCTTTCTTTTTGTACAAGGATATCCCCCCACTATTTTGTTTTACCTTGGTGATACAAAGGAAAAAACTCTTTGCTATTACAGAAACAAAAAACTCTTTGTATGATTCAATTTGTTTACATTAGTTTCACTCGTTGCATGACTTTGCCTTCAAACTCAAGCATGATGGATTCTATATATTTAAGCATAAGAAAAAATAGTCTTATCTAACTAACTGATAAACAACCCAACATACATAACTAACTGATATATAATCCAATTTGTGTTTGCAGATTACAAATTGAGTTGTTTGAGAAAACAAGAATAACTAGGTAGAGGTGGTATTAATTATAAATGTTTATTTTACTTGTTCTTTTTATTTTTTCCCATAAAAACCAGGGGCTAAGCTGCACGCAGCTCTTGTTTATTTATTTATAGTCTTACTAGATTCAATTGCCTTGCCTTTGTTTTTTAGTATCATTATAACTATAAAGTGTATATTGTATATATATGGTGATTCTTATTTTAGTGGGGAATTATAAGAAGTGGTGTGTAAAATTAAAAAAATTGTATGCATTATCATTCTTATAAGTGGTGTGTAAAATATACAAATTGTATGCATTATGATTATTATTTTAGTAGATAGTTACAAGGAATAGTGTTTAAATTTATAAAAGTTTAAAGTTTTAAAATGTTTA
This sequence comes from Larix kaempferi, assembly GCA_027924585.1. Lineage (NCBI taxonomy): Eukaryota > Viridiplantae > Streptophyta > Pinopsida > Pinales > Pinaceae > Larix > Larix kaempferi. The sequence goes on along the minus strand of BSBM01000451.1, from coordinate 2,292,119 downwards.
TGTATCTAATATTTATGCATTTTACCTTCGAGTCAGGTGTTCGACTAGTTGTCAGGTTCAACCAATTGAGGTGCATCAAGATGGAGGCCAAGCACCTGGCATGCACTAGGGCATGTGGTTAGTCGGCAGATAATTCCCTCCCCACTCCCATGAATAACATGATATGAATGCCCTAGAGAACAGTTTCCTCAAGTGGATTGGACATCCCACCTTGGTCGATTAGTGCAAGAAGGACAACTTGGGAGTTAATGGAATCTCTTGGCTTCATGGTGAATCATCAGACTACGTGGAAGACAAGCAAACCAACTCTTGTGGGACACTATGTGCTGATTGTCAATACTAGAGATGTAACAACTCGAAATTTCATAAAAATTTAAAATTTTTAATAATAGCATTAATTATGATAATAATAATTGCGGAAATAATAATTGAGATTATGACAACATTAGTTGTACAGTTGTTAATACTAAGCATGCTTTATTTTTGTTTAGCAGCAATAATATAATGACAGTTTTAACACATAATTAATAAACATGATTATGATGACAATGAAATAAACAGATTGGGAATAAGTTGCAACATTTTCTCTCTTGCAAAGATACTGACAGTTTGACTTTGTTGCATAAGGGTGTCCTACTAGGTACCCTGGAGCTTACTTAGCTGCAACGCTAAAGCTTATTGAATGTCCTATGTGCAGACAATAGGTAAGAACGAAGTACGTGTAGTTTAGTTTCAGCGTCATAATTAAATAGAATGTTATAATTTCTGTTGCGACTCACCAGAAGTTAACAGGTATGGGTTTCAATGCTATAATTACTGCTTTCAGATGTTGTCTTACAATCTCCATAATGTTTAAATAGAATTATCTATGTATGTCATTCTGCTGATGGTTTTGTCACTGTATTAGCTAGCTTTAATGTCGTCATTATCTTTCCATCATTGATGTAATACATGTATCGCAAAGTCATTAAATGCTTGTAAGAGAGAGTATGGTAAGAACTCATAGCATTTTAGTCATTCTTCAAACTGAATATCTATATCCTTGGATCCAACGAATGTCTGCTATACAAACTAATTATTTTTATATCTTTGATAACAGAGTTTGTATAATCACAACCAAAGAATTACAAGGGTTACATTATAATCTCCTAAGTATGGGATATCCCATTCATAACCTTATTGATACTTATAACCCCTATTAAAGGCGTGTATCTATTTTGTATGAATGGCATAAATAAGATTATGTCAAAAGGTGACTATAGTTGTATTATCAACTATTACCTAAGTCATAGCTCTATTATTTAAATCCACAAATAAAAACTTGGAACTATAAAAACTTCGAATTATGGTTCTATATAATATTATAAACCTAGTGTTACAATATAGACTTGGGATTATGTGAATAAATGTATTGTCGTTGGTTTTTTTTTAACAACACAATAATGTGTGTTAAGAATCAAAGTCTTGGAACCCATACGATCGTTGAAATTTGAATTACCATAACAATGAATTTAATAAGTTCTAAGGCTAGGACTATATGCATATATATATAATCGTTGGTGTTATAACAACCTAATCGTGTTTTATGAATCATAACTTAGAACTATATGAACATTGGGTTCGAGGAACCATAACATATATTGTTATAACGTTGTGTCACAAAGTTTTCATTTATATCGAGTGCTGACATGCCTTTAATGGATTGACAGGTTGATGATTTCGTAAGTGATACGAATCTGGTGTTTGGTGAAAGCGATCCAGACCTGCATTAATAGCCATCCAGACTGTATGTATAATGGGAATTCAACGAGCCTCCACGTAAGTGCAACTAAGCATATGGTGATTGAAATAGTGCCATGTAATATAACTTCGTTGAACGTTCTCCGAGCTGGTTGTCGATACACCCATCGTAAGTTTAAACGTGGTGTTGCTGTGCTATGGTAATGAATGAGCAATTAATATGTTGGTTGTTCGCTCCAATGCATGGAGTGTTGGAATGATTTCGATCGTTGATCAACATTGATATTGTTCGTTGGATCAAACCCTAGCTTTGGGTCGATATTTTGGTTGATGAGATCTGGAAAGTGGTTTATTGTTTCCATTGTTTTCGATCTGTGGCCGATAGGCTGCCGAAATTTTGGTTTAGAAAGTGTATGAGGTTCGACCTCGAGACCTCTGGTTTGGGAAGGTTACAGTTCCCTTCCTTCTGCAATGGCGTCGTTTTGATAGACTGTGTATCTAGTTTATATTGTCAATGGTTGATAGTTTTGGAACTCGTCGTTTTAGTTTGAGTTAAAGATTTTCCCTAGTGTAAATGGACCGAGGGTTTCTTGTCTCGTCTTTCAGCATGGAGTCATTGTTGAACTGGTGAAAGTGGAAAGCTTTGGTATTCTACAGCTAGGTAAGCTTCTCGTAACGAAATAGTGATTCTTTTAAAGTATCTCATCTTTTGTTTTGAAAAGATATCAGTCGTCTAAGCCATCGTTTTTGTCAGTTGCAGGTTGTGAAGCAGAGAATTCGAGTAAGGGTTTAACAAAGTTGGCAAGCTCTCAATCTGGTAAGCTCCGGGTCTTTCCAAAAACCCTCGTAGGTGCTCTGTGAATGTGGTTGATGAGGTTTCAAGAGCTGTGTTACTGGTCCTGCCGTGACTCGTCGTGGTTGAAAAATGAAGAACTTTGAACCACCATTTGTAAATCAAATGATACTGTTTTTTGGTATTGTGTCTTTTGTTTGGTTAAAAGATCTTTGGTTTTCTACCATGTTATTGATCTTTGTTGAACTGGAAGATGTAAAGCTCGTCAATGTCGAGGGTTTAAGAACTCATTTCAAATATGATTTTGGGTTTAAACCCTGTATGTTTTTGTTTTGAAAAGAAACACGTTGTAATTCTCAATCTAAACACTACGACTTCATTCTTGAAGTTGGGACCGTGTAAAGGTTTAAAAGCTATGGATCATGACTTTTGTTTTAAGTTTTGAAATTAAAAGGGAGAGACAAGGCTCGTCTACTGTGTAAATAATCTTTCCTTCTCAGCAATGAAATATATGCTATTTAACTCTGTATATAAAGTCTGCGTTAAAAATGCCTTGAGGCCGTAGGTTGATATCGTGATTTTTGTCTTAATCTAGGGTTTGTAAGACTTTGTTTAAAAAGATAGCTCGATAATGAATGCTATTAGTTTATGTATAGAAATCGTATTGCTGTAGGTTGTCAATGCGATTTTCGTTCTAACCTTAAGTTATGTGAAACTTGTCTCAGATGTTTGCTCTGTAATGTATGTTGTTTGAAAGGTAGTTAAAAGCGTTGTAAGGGAAACGACAGGCCAAACCCTGGTTCGTAAATGGTCTTTGGAAATGAAAGATATAAAATATAATTGTTTTCATAATAGTCTGTACATAAGATAGGGTTTGTACTGTAGAGTAATATGGATATAATATACGTTTTTATGATACCATGTGTAATGATTAGGGATCTAAAACAAAAACGATCTTAGGTTTATATAGTAATACAATACAGTGATTAGAAACAAATTTATAGATTATATTAATTCTAAAATGATTGTAAATGTGGCTATTCTAATAGTGAATGATGTAAGAAAATACAATGTGTGATATAGAATGATTGTGTGATTGTTTGCATTTACAACATGTGAATGATGATAACAATACTGTTTATTTTGAAGCTGTAATATAAATATGCTTTGTCGATTTACTTGTGAATACTACATAAAATAATAGAATGAACAAACTATAATATATATATATAGAGAGAGAAGAGAACGATACTTATATTTTATGAAACAATGCAGTAATTTATGACAATTCTAGATATTATACAGTAAGTTTTATTACTGTTAAATATAGGGCAGAATAATAAAAACATAAATCAATCACTGTACTGTCTATTCGAATCAATGGCATTTGCCTATCTTCTAATCTATTTTAATTTACGTATCTATACTAGAGTACGATGCTTCAAAACAACATGTGGAAAAATATAGATATTGGTTTATCAATTCGAAATCATCATTAAACTTAAACATTCAGACTTTAAACAAATCTAGGATTAAATTCTTTTTTGAAACAGAAAAACAGAAAATACTAATTAAACAAAACATAATTATTAACTGAGAATAAGTAGAAAATCTGTAGAACCTGAGAAAATCTGTAGGGCAACAAACAGCCCAAGAAGACTGTTCCACCCAACCAATTCCTGAAAACAGTCAAGTATTTCCTTAGGACCCCCGAGCCTGTTCACTGAATCACCAGGAGGAAGAAGCTCAGGAAATAGGACTTCTTCTTGCAGTAACAAATAATTTATGAATCTTCAATAGCTAGTAGTCCAATAGACCTACACCAACATCTCTAGTTCTTCTCAGCAATATGCAGACTTAAGATTACACTCACCACTAGCCTCCCTATTTGAATCTCTCAGTGATCACCTGATGCACATGAGGAAAATATTCTGCATAAATATTGATTAAGAGCTACCTGCTCAATTCGAATTTGCCTTTATAGGCTACCTAGGCCTTTTCAGATGTTACTGGGTCATTAAATGAGCTACCTGCTCACTCCCTCCACCTAGGGGATAATGCCCTATTTTTAGGGGTAGTTGTCCCATAACCAACATCTAGTGGTGTGATGCAATTGCTGCCATCTGTCCCATACCTTCCAACAGCTTCCATTCCTCCTAGTGGGTCAGTGAACACTCATTTAACAGTCCTCTTGGGTGTTTGTCTCCTAATTAATTTATTTAAATAATAATATTCAGTAATTACATTCATCCATGATCCAAAACTGATCATAATTACAAAATTTTGTAATTAAATTTAACTTAAAGTATTTTGCAAATAAAATAGTAATTTTCAGAAATTTGGGTAGGTGACAAGAGAGTACCAATAATATTTCCAGAAGGATGAGCTGCTTCTAGGCATTGTGATGAGGTCATTTATGGCTCATGATATATAGGTAATTCTCGAGGTTAATCCAACCAATGTTTCATTCAAGGTTATTCCCCTTTGGCTAGTTTGGTGCATGTAGGGAGGGGAAGAGTTAGAGCATAGTGCTTTGTAGAGGACATGGATCACTAGGAACAGACCTCCGACCACCCAGAAAGATCGAGGGGATAAGGAATTCACTGCTAGTAGGAAGAAGAAGCAGTTGTTTTTTTTTGAGGCAAACACAAATATAACAGACAAACAAGTACTCGCTATGGTAGTTGCTTAGACGGCGGGCACCCATCGTCAAAACCAGGAGGATGGTAAGAGGAAGCTGGGTTACCAGCACATGCCTCGTGTCTAAGGTGAAGTGGAGGAAGCTGAAGCATGTTTCAATCGTCACAACCATGAGGAAATTTGGAAAAATTCAAATGGGTAGAGAATTGGGTGAAGTCTAAGCAAGATACCCTGGAAGCAGAGGAAGAATGCAAGGAGATGTAGACCTTGTTTAAGGTCGCTAGTACTTCATATAATCGAAACGAAGCACTCATAAATGGTCCTCTTATATTGGCATGTCAAGACTTTGATAGGTAGGTCCATGATGGAAGGACATGAGGAGAAGAATGAAATCCTTCTTCAATTGGATTAGATGCAGGCCCAAATTGAGAATTTGAATAACTTTTTTATCACCATGATCATAGCTTATCTCTAGTTTCAAAGCCAAACTTAATTTGTGGGCCAAAACAGCCACTGGAATGGTGTTCAAAATGGTACCCAAAGCTCAGTAGCCACAATAAGCTCAAGCAATGGAAGCCCATTTTATTCATGTTACTAATGATGACTCTCCATAGGATGTTTTACTTACTTTCTAGTTTCTCTTATAGGCTGTTCACTTATGGTTTTCATGATAGAATGCATATAGTAGTCTTTGGCATGCACAAATTGGATAATTTTCCCTCATTTTGTTTGATATTTTTTCAATTCAAACTATGTTTTACAATCTAGTTTTTCCCTCGGGGAAGGCTACGGTCTTTTTTGGTCATATGTTACGAACATCGAAAGGCGAGTATGGTTTCCTGATAGGTAGACCCGTCCTAGCTTCATGTACTATTTATTTGACTTTTAATAGAAGGATCTGGAACTAACTTACCAAAAAAATATTTATACATTTAAGAAAAAATATATAATATGAATATCTTTTATATGTATTTCGTAATGATATTATAAACAATGTACACAAATTTTTAAATATGTTGATATTTGAAAAGCAATGAGTTGTGCGTTAATTAGTTTTTTTAAATAAAATTAGGAAAACACGGTGTTCAAAATATTTTAAATCCTTAAACCATTAAAGAAAAATATTTTTTGTGTAAAAAGAAAGTCGAAGAAAGATAGATAAATAAGTTATTCTATAAGGAGGTCTTCAGATGATCTCCAATGTTCGAGTGTTTCCTTTGACTTACAATATGAAGCTTTGGATTCTGATTTGATTTATTGCAAGCAAAATGTAGGAAGTTGGTGTAATCACCACCTTAACACCAGTTAGAGATCTTGCATATGGGTAAATGTTGTTGCATATCCTCAAAGAACCTCTTTATGTCACAATGGAGAATGTTTGTCGAGTCCACAATATGTTATTCTTTGAAAGGTTATTACCAGGATTTAAAGACTTTGCAGGTGTGGTTAAGAAAATATTTGTGATCAATGCATTTAACGATACTTTACAAGGTTTATTGAGATATCATAAAGGTTTCCATCTCCCATTCAATCTTGTAATTGCAAGTCTACTATCATGGACTCAATTTCCCTCCACATCTAAGGAAAGTGTTGTCTCGTCATTTTTTTGTTAGATATCATAAAAGATAGCTTAGACATTTTAGGAGGAGCTTAACTTACAATCACATTTAAAGATAGATGATTACTAAAATGTTGTAGATATTTTAATGGACAATTTGTCAAAAATATATCTTAAATGCTATTGTAAATACCATGAAGATATACTCTATTATGCGATGATAGGTTATGATTGAAATGTAATACTACAAGCATAGTTCTCAAAATATTGAAATGAACTGAGAATATAAAAGAAAAATTGCAATAATAAAAGTAAGCACACCGTCAACACAATGAACTTAGCTATGGAACAAGGAACCAATACATTAGAAATTGAACCAAGTACCTTTCTCGTGGCTCATATTTTAACACATATTGATAATCATGTGGGGATAAGGTTAGGGTTTTTGCATACCCTAACTCCCAATTAGGGTTAAGGTGTTCGACCCTATTGAATATTATCGTAAGTATATGTGTGACCGGCTCCACATGTTTGAGTAATAAGTGTTGACGTGGCATATAGTTGGTACTATGGTGGTGAGGGCATAGGTCATCCTGCAAGAAGCAGAACTTTCTCACGAAAAATATTCATGCTCAGATTCAACCTTTAAATTTATTTAGCTTGTTATCAATCTCTTGACAAACTAAGAGGCAAAGTGTCAAAAGATTGACCTCAAACACTATCACTCAAAACCTTAAACAAACTCTATAATTTCCAAGTCCCTAAATCACTAAATCACTAAATCAAGATGTGTTCTTACAATGCGCTCGACAAGGGTATGACTCCGACTTTTACTCTAGAAAGTACAAGAGTGAATGAAATATTATATAATGATCCATTTCATATCAATAAATTGAAGAGGGTGAAGAAAGGAATGATAAGAATTCCCTAAGGGTCGAATGATAAAGATATCCAAACAATAATTACTTTGTCATTTTGTATCTTTTGTCTAAAAAAATTCCTAAATAATTTTGAAGAGATTAGATTTTTTGTTGCTTTTTTAATTTGTTTTCCAAATAGGGAAAAACCCATCGTTACTCATTTTTCAAGCTGGTAGTGAGGACAACCATCATTGGCTTCTATAGCAAATGCAAGTTGACTCATCACCATTATTCAAGGAAAACCACACCACTTGAAATAACAAATTGGTGGTCCGTAAGGGGGTAGACTTCCACTTTTTCCAGATTCCTCTGGGTCTTGGGTCTTTAACTCGTTTCCTTACATTTGAAGACGACAAGCTCTTAGCCAGTCAAAAGCAATTTTAATTCTTAGTCCAGGACCAATATTTATTTGTTATGTGTAAACACTTTATTTAATTTATGTAGAGTTAAAAATTGCAACTTCGAGTTAATACAATATAAATACCCACTAAAAGGAGAGATTTGAGCCTTCTACTTTCCCATGCAAAAGCAATGATTTTGCAAATTTACAAATCAGTCATGGGGACATTTATGGTCATAGAATTGCATATTTTTCAATGTTTTATGCAATTTAACATTTGATACATTGTCAACTTGTGAATTATTCCCTTCATTTGATATTATATAAATCAACAAACCATGTGTGTTGGATCATGTTTATGATACATATATTCCTTTGTAGATTTAAAGGACATTTCTAATTATCCATAGCCACAAAAGTATTTCATTCTAAGTTGCATTGAATTCGATAGGGTAACCGAAATGATACAAGGTGAAACATATATGGAAAAAGAAAAAAAGAAGATGATGATGATATGGTAGGGAAACCACACACATACGCATACAAGAAAACCATGAAAAATTCAAATTGCCATTCATCAATTATATTTAAAACTAGAAGCCTAAAACTTATCATTGTAACTTGTGGATCATGGTCATCAATAATAACAATATGATTTTAAGGTCACGGCCAAGCTAGACACATAATTGGTTTATGAGACTCCCTTGTTTGTGGGACAAGGGACCCCATCCACGCGGTGATTTGACTGCTAAAGTCTACAGAGGTGTAAATACCTTACCCCCCTCTAGATTTGAACATGTGACCTCCTAAGAGTAAATACAGGTTCTTAATTGTTAGGCCCACTCAAGTTGTACTATCATCAATCATACTATGCATAGTAACTCAAATACTACATTTCTATCGTGTAATCAATTAACTTTCATTAATTGATTATAGATGTGTGGCCATGGTAGTTATAGGTGTACTAAATTTGATTATCATATGAGACTTGCATTCATGTTCTTCCTATAAAATTCTTGCTTCATCATCTACTACACATGTGGAGAAAACAACTTTGTCTCTCATTTTTGTTTACTTGATTTCCCAATAGAATAGGTTTTTATGTGCTATCCTGGACTACCATAACTCAATTACAACAAGTTAAATGTCTCAACCCCTTTACAACAAAAATATACAACACCTTCAATCATTCAAATGAAATTCTATCATTAAACCAATTTACAAAAGCCAAATTAGCACATTTATTTGAAAAAGTATTATAAGAAATTGGAATTCAAGGTTCGATGGAATCAAATCTTCAAATCCAAAAAGCAAATATATCCAAGATCAAGGATGAAATTATTTATTTGTGGTACCCACTATTCTATAAATATAAATCTCAATATAAAGTACAAGATTGTTTGTTAAAAAGGTTAAATGAATGATTTTGGTGAGTGAACCATTGATTCATTGGCATCCAAGGCAAGAAAATTCCTAACAAGGAAAGGTAATTTTTTTTAGGAATCAGATTTTACATTTATCAAGATGTATGGTTTTGAAGGAAATACCTTTTACATTCCTAAATTTGTTTTCAATTGTTTCTTCTTGGCAGAGGTGGTTAGAAATTATATAAATGGGAAAGTTTCCTTCATTTAATTAAGAAAAAGAAACAAATCATTTCCTTTCCTTTCTAACTTTTTGGAGTTTTTATAAGCATGTCATTCATTAGATAGATAAAGCTCAAGCTATGGATTCTTTTAAGTTAATAGAGGCTCTTGTGGCCCTTGGATATGATCCAAAGCATTTGTTCAGAGCTCATTTATTGTCTAGTACTTCCATGAATTTGTAGTCCTTAAGAATGGAGGAAGAAACAATGAGGATATTGTGATTGAAGGAGATGTTGAGGATAAAGTGGAATTTTAGGTAAAATCCCCTATATGTAGGGTAAAGAACCCTAACCTCTTTGAAGTTTCTTACATAATCATTGTTGGACATGTGTTGTACTCTTTGTAGGTTCCTAGAGAAAGGGGGTTACTTATCACCTCTGGCTAGGGGGGTGTGGGGAGGTAGCACACACATTTTTTTGTGTCCATTTTGAGTTGTTTGAGCCCATGGTTTTGTGGCCTATTGTAAACTAATTCTAGTTAAGGAATTGGGGCTGTAATATAATATGGGTTAATGGATTAAGGTTTTGGATGCTGTAATATTGTATTGTAAATAGAAAAGATAATACAATGAGATAAATAGAGTGGAGAAACTCTTAGGAATGTTGGTTATCCCGGTTTTGGGTTTCCATGGTAAATCTCTATGTAATGTGTGTGTAAGCTATTGTTAATTCTTATGTTTTAGATTATATTTTGGTATTGTTTTTCTTACATGGATTTATCAAAATTCTTCATCTAGTATCGAAGTGAGGTTATTGGCTTCAAGGGGATGCCTTTGTTGCTAGGGTTTATCTCATCTTATGAAGAGCAAGGGGATCTTGGGTCCGTGATAAACTTTGTTGGAGTGGGAGATTTGCGCAGTGAATCTTGTGTAAGGAAAATGTTGAGCATTCAAGAATAGAAATCAAGAATTTAGTTGGAGCTTCGAGTTATGTAATTTAAAGATGGGATATCTTCTTGTAGATATAGACTAGTGGATTGTTGTGGATCTAGGTACAAATCCCACTAGTATGTCGAAAGAATATTGGGAAAAGATGGAGAGAAAATCCGAAAGCACGATTCAACTCTGCCTCTTATATTCAGTATTGTTGAATGCCTCTTGAGAAGATAATACAAAGAATCTATGGGATAAGATGGGAAATTGGTATAAGTCAAAGTCCCTGGTAAACAAGTTATTTTTTTGGAAGAAGTTGTTTCATCTCAGGATAGAGGATGGCGACACCATGGTAGATCATCTAAATTCCTTTAAAATTTTGGTAAGTCAACTAGCCTCTTTTGATATTAAGATGAAGGAAGAAGATAAGTGTATTACCTTGCTATGTTCTTTACCAAAATCCTGGAATAATTTAGTTGTAGCAATTGTTTTTGCCACTCAATACACGTTAAATTTTGAGGATGTAGTTGCACCCTTGTTATTAGAGGAAATGAGGAGAAAATCCATGGAGGATGTGACCAATGATGTTTTCTCTGTGAGAGGTCATTCCAAAGAGAGGAACAATAGGTCTTCTAGGGGCAAGTCTAATTCTAGAGGTAGATCTAAATCTCTAAAAGAATTTGAAAAGAAATGCTGTAAATGTGGTAAATCTAGGAATTATAAGACAAAAATGTAGATCTAATAGTTTTGATAAAGGCAAGGGATCTAATGACACGCCTTCAATAGAAATAAATCCCTCTACAAACAAAGGATGCAATGTTTACTTGTCATCTATAAATACACATGCAAATCATGAAGTATGGTTGATCGACTCATGTTCTTCATTTCATATGGCTCCTCATAGGGAGTATTTTTGTGAGTATGAAAAGTACAATGGAGGTGATGTTTTCCTAGGAGATGACTCAACAACCAAAATCATAGGATGTGGAAGGGACAAGTTGTTGCTCAAATATGGAAGGATTAAAACTCTTCCTGAGGTTTTTCACATTTTGTATTTCGATAGAAACCTAGTTTTTGTAAGTAATATGGGTGATGTAGGCGTGCATACTATATTTGAAAAAGACAGATGCGAGATGGTTCAAGGAGCAATGGTTTTGATGTAGGGAGTTCATATTGTAATTTTGTACAAGTTGTTGGGAAGCACTTTTAATTAGGGGTGTAACAATTCTATTGTTATTGAGAATAGAAATGAATAATATAGGACCCCTGTTGTCCCTATAGACAAGACAATGCTATGTCATCAAATACTATAACTTATTCGGGAGAAGGGCCTTCAAGCTTTACATGATAAAGGTATGGTATAAGGTATGTTTTATTTCTGATTAGATTTTGATTTCTATGATCATTGCATATTTGGTATACAAAATTGGGTAAGATTCCCATATGGTGCCACAAGAGCAAAATGATTCTTGGAGTTAATACACAATCATGTGTTTGGACATGTTCTTACATTGCTAGTTAATCTATGTATTATGGTTCATTCATTGACGATTTCTTGATGAACACATGGGTTTATTTCCTCCCTAAGAAATATGATATTTTCGATAAAGTTAAAGATTTCCAAGTTCTTGTAGAAAATTGGGTAGAGAAGAAAATAAATGCACCGAGGAAAAATAATAGTGGAGAGTTATGTGGAAATGAGTTCAAGGAATTATGTAAGAAGTGTGGAATGGTAAGGCAAAATACTACTCCTTACACACCTTAATAGAATGGAATTGTAGAAAGGATGAACATCACATTAATGGAGAAGGCAAGGAGTATGCTTAGTCATGCAGGGTTATCACAAGAATTATAGGCAGAGGCAATGGATATTGCATGTTACTTGGTAAATAGATCACCTGCATTAACATTGGTTGAAAAAACTTCACATCGGGCATGGAATGATAAAAGTCCCTCTCTTAAACAACTCAAATTTTTTGGTTGTGATGCTTATGTGCATGTTTCAAATGAAAATAGGACTAAACTACACAATAAAGTAGAAAAATGTGTCTTTATTGGTTATGAAGATGGTATAAAAGGTTATAAACTTTGGAACCTAGTAACTGGGAAGACTATTTATAGTTAGAATGTTGTATTTAGAGAGGTTAAAGTTCCTCCCAAACATGAAATCCAACCAAAAGAAGAATAACCAAAGACAATAGATTTTGAGTTGGTGGGTGAAGATTTTGACTCAACAGAAGAAGATGAACTAGAAGAGGAATAACCTCAAGTTCCAGCCTTGAGGTGATCCTTTGTGAAAGAAGGCAACTAGAAAGGTATATTTTACATGATTTCCACTGTATTTTTTCTCTATCTATTACTGGTGGTGATCCTAGATATGTTAGGGAGGCATTGGATTCAGAGGATAATAAACTTTGGAAGAATGAAATAGTTGAAGAAATGGATGCCTGGATAAAAATAAGACTTGGGCTCTAGTTGAGTTGCTACCTAGAAGAAAACCTATTGGCAGCGAATGGGTGTTTAAGAAGAAGTTGAATACATAAGGTAAGGTGGAGTAGTACAAATATCGCCTAGTAGCTAAGGGATATCCACAGGTGGAAGGAATTTATTTTGGTGATATTTTTTCTCATGTTGCTAAATTAACTTCTATTAGATTTCTTTTATCTATTGTAGTTTCTTTTGATCCCGAAGTAGAGCATATGGATATTAAAAAAAAATGCATGGTGATTTGGAAGAAGAAATTTGCATGAAATATCAAGATGGTTTTGCAGTGAAGAGAAAGGATCTAGTTTGCAAGATGAAGAAGTCCTTGTATGGATTAAAACAATCATCAAGAATGTGGTATCAAAAGTTTGATACCTATATATCGGGACTTGGTTTCTCAAGAAGCAAAGCTGATCACTATGTGTATTCCAAGTAGGTTGGCAAAATTTTATTTATGTGGTCTTGTCTGTCGATGATATGTGAGTGATAGGAAACAACAAGGAAATCATCAAGGATGTCAAAGACCAATTGTCTTCTAAGTTTTGATATGAAAGATATTGGTGCTACAAATTTTATCTTGGGCATGGAAATTAAAAGAAATTGGGCTAATAAAAGACTCTAGTTGAATTAGAGGAAATATGTTAAGACGATATTACATACGGTAAATATGCAGGAATATAAACTGGTAAAGGTCCCTATTCTTGTAGATGCAAATTTATCTACAAATCAATATACCGAGAATCAATAAGAGTTAGAAGACATGTCATGTGTTCCCTATGCTCGTGTTGTTAGAAATATGATGTATGCTATGGTTTGTACTAGACCATATATTTCCCATGTAGTGGTAGTTTTAAGTAGGTATATGTCAAAACCAGGGAATGAACATTGGACAACAATAAAGAGGGTATTCATATATTCGCATGGCATTAAAGATTATTTAGTCTAGTACCAAGGAAGGACTAGACCTCATAGGGAGATAGATATACAAGGTTTTGTTGATGCAGACTAGGCTGGATATTTTGACCATGGAAGATCTACAAGTGGTTATGTTTTTAACTTATTTGGTGGAGAAATCAATTGGATGAGTAAGAGGCAGGGTGTAGTTGCATTGTCAACTACACAAGAAGAATACATGGAAGCCACTCATGGAAGTAAGGAAGGCATATGGTTGCAAATATTTGTTGAAGTATTGGTTTTGTTTAGAAAGTAGTGAGAATAGGTTGTGATAGCTCAAGTGCAATTTTTTGGGAAAAACACCCTACTTATGATTTCAAGACAAAGCATATTGATGTTCAATACCATTTTGTTAGAGACATGGTTGAGGAGAACAAAGTACTGTTTGATAAGGTTGATACCTTGAAGAATGTTTCAAATTCATTGACAAAGTTTGTTAGTACTAAAAATTGCTCTTGGTGTAGAGAATCAATGGGCATTGTTTCCCTTAGTAGTTGCTTTCATGAATGCTTCCCTTTTGACCCCATGTTCCAGATAATACAATAAGTGGCAGAGTGTTCCTAGAGCAACGGGGGTTTGAGGAGGCTAATTATCCCCCTTATCTAGCAGGGTGCAGGGATAGCGTCCTTGAAAGAGTTCTTTTTAGTTTCGTTTTTGGTCTATTTTGAGCTATTTTTGGCCCCTGGTTTTGTATCCTATTGTAAACTAATTTTGGTTAAGGAATTTGGGTTGTAATATAATCCAAGTTAATGGATTAGGATTTTGGATACTATAATATTATATTGTAATATTATAGAGTGGAGAAACTCTTAAGAATGTTGATTTTCCCAATTTTGGGTTTCAAGGGTAAATATCCGTGTAATGTGTGTGTGAGGAATTATTAATTCTTGTGTTTTAGATTCTATTTTGGTATTGTTTTTCTTACACAAGTTGATAAAAAATATTCAATCATATGTTCAAATAGTAATACTAATGTTAGGAAAATGTAGGAGAAAGTACTTCAAGACAATGAAAGGTATAAAATGCAAACAACAATATTGTTAGAAGGGAAGCCCCCATGCTAATTCTAGTGGAGGTACTACAATAAAATCCCATAGAAATGGTTTGGTGTTGACTTTGAAGACAAATTTTACTATCGACAATCTTCCATTTCCATTGAAATCAACTTGTGGATGTTAAGAGGTTGTGGAGAAGGCACAAAGGAAAATTGGGGAGGATGTGGTTGCTGAAGAAAATTGGGACATTTGATCTAGCTAGTTACTGCCAGCATTCCTTCTTATCTGATTGAGAGGCATCCAACCAAGTAGGTGGGTGATACATGTCAACTTGTGCTTTGATCTTCTACTTGAGACCAATGATAAATAATTCCTTGAAAGTAGATCAACCATATTAGTTTTGATGACAAAATTCCTTAAGGAAGCAATTAAGTATTCCACCATGCTAGTTTGGTACAACTTGGTGAATATCCACCAAAAATTAGTAAAGTTTCAAAAAAATTCATAGATGGCCTTTATAAACTATGTTCCAAGAACGGTACTTTTGATATGCCTTCTTATGCCATTTCTAGCACTACCAATACTTTTTGTCTAGATATAACACACCCACTCAGAGTTTCAACTATTCCTCATCAATACCTTGGAGGGAAAAGTAATGTTCTGTTTGACTTACCCATCCTATTGGATCTAAGCAATCAATGCATATTTATATCTACCTTAGGATATATATGTATTATATGGGTTGAGTGTCATGAAAGGGTGGCTTGGTATGATGGTAGCGACTAACTAAATATTTTCCACTATCTATTGGCCTAATTGCATTATTTCATATTTTTAATTGACTAATGATGTTGGGTTAGAAGGTGGACAAGTTTTTATGGATATGGGTTTGGAAGGTCAACATAATATCCCGACTTTTCCTTCTCTAAGATGATGAAGGCTTGTATCTTCTCTTGTAGTTTGTGATCATAGTCTCCATTCTAGTGGTAGTCATGGAACCATGTGGGTCTACTAGTAGGCGATGAGCCCCTGAATTGTCTACTTTTTCCCATCCTTTCTTGTCTATTTTTCCTTCCATACTCAAATATTCCTTTCCATACTTAAAATATAGCCAAACTTACCAATTATTAACCATTTGAGTTTATATAGCATTTGTTCATATGTTGACATGTTTTGGCTTAATTATGAGAAAACGAGATCGAATATTGGGGTTGCATGAAAAATTTAACTTGAATGTGTGAATTCTCTATGTTGAGGAGTGATTTATTTGTGATGATTCACCTCTTTGTGAAAAATGCGTGTCCTACAAAATTCACTATTTGAAAGTTACTTTATTAAACGTATTTTCAAGAATGAATTGGAGCCTATTCAAACAACAAATATTTCATTAAGTCACAAACTCCTTTGAAAACCCCTTAGTCTAGGATCAAATGGATTGAGAGTGTGCCTCTCACCACATGGCATGATAAATATATTGGGTTATATCTTGAGGTAGACATGACAACAAGTGAATAGGTATAGAACATAAGTAAATTCGCCACTTCTCAAAGTATTCATAATGACTAGAGGTCTCACATTGTAGATGTGTAACATATATGTTGAAGGAGGGCCACGAGTTCTCTATGGATTGTTCCAAGAGATATAAGAGCCAATTTGCATTTAAATAAATTATAATATCCTTGGATAGGTTAGTGAGGGCTACAAAGAGCCACATGTTTTCCTTTTAGTTTGAGTAGAGTTGAGCTATGGCCATTTAAGAATGTAATTTTAGTTTTGTTCAATATATTTGAGTTAGAAGTTTAGATAGAAATTTATCAATCCCTATTTAAGCCCACTCAGAGAAGAGAGTTGACGGATCCTATGTTCCATGTGTCCATGTTCTTAGCGAGCGATTTGGATTTAATTTCCAAGATTATGTTTTCTTTACTATTTTATCTTAAAGCATGCATGTTTTTTTTAAAATTTCATTATGAATTATTTTTACCTTAATTACTACTCAGTTTTAATAATGATGAACAAATGGTTAAAAGTTCTATTTAGTTTCATTAAGATCAATATCGACGAATCCTTTAATCAAAACAATGAATAATTAGGCCGATTCCTAATTTAAATGGATTCTAGAATTACTACCAAGGATAATAATGTTGATCTAGAGTGTTCAAAGATATTTATCTATTTAATAATTACATTGGTAACATAAAGCATCTATGAATTATTAATGGGATCAAAGATAATTATTATGTCCTTGACATATATGATTTGAGTCGAGGAATTAGTTTGGGCTCGGTTCCAAATTTTTATTATCAACCTAAAGTTCAATATTCTAAATTTGATTTTATTTATATGATTTCTTATTTTTATTTTTTCATTGGTTGAAAAGTGCTGATGCAATCCTCGGGAAAAAGCGAGGGGATTTTTTTTTCCATTTGTCCTCGTGACATCATCCGTTATAGCAGGGTGCAGTTATGGTGTTATGGCGATTGTGTACCCCTGGAATCTTTCATAATAGGGTGCAATTATGTCAATTGTTACATCTGGCGAACTCAAAAAAATGGGAGACCTCCAAGGTATAGGTACTAAGGAGCATACCCCACCATTTTTCTTTGTTTAATGCATAAAGTTCATTTTCCTTTTCCTTTACCCGCAGGTTGCAATAACAACAAAATACAACCATGATTAGAAGAATTGATGGTAAGGATAAAAAGTATTAAAAGTCAGATGTTTAAAGCTCCGCGAGCAAGGATTTTAAGATCAGAATTTCTGAAAATAAATGAGACCAAACATTAAGAATTATTTAGACAATGAAAACTCTTGGTCTAGCCATAAGAAAAGAGATGATTGAACCTTATTAAAAAGGCATGTCGGTACCAATTTTCAAGTTAATTTTTGATTTCAAGCCATACTTATCAAAAGAGCATGAAGAGAACAATACAATGCGACTTAGGGCTGACAATCATTAACATCTTTCAATTCCAATAGCCTAGATCTGCAATGGAAATGCACCATACATCTAAGGAGTACAAGAGCATGAATGCATGTTCAATATTAAACTTTGTTTGAAGGGAAGAATGGGAATGAAGGAAAGAAGAACAACTAAATGAAACCCTTGTCGATTTAAGAATATAAATACCATAAAACAATATATAAATTTATATTAAAAAAGATATGTAAAACCTTGCATTATACAAAACCCTTGTAATAAATGTTATGATTCAAATCCTACCCTCTCATAGTAAGAAGAATGGGAGGAAATGCTGCACCTCGGAAACCGTGTATAAATAAAGATGGAAAGAGGAGATGCCATGAGCAGAGAAAACAAAGGAAAAGAATAAGGAGCCAAAATTTGATAGCCATGCCTTCTGAAGGGAACCTCATTGGCAGAGAAAATTTGATGGCTGTGCCTTCTGAAGGTAACCTCATCCACAAAGAAAATTTGATGGTCGTGCCTTCTGAAGAGAACCTCACCCGTAGAAAAAAAATTGATGGTTGTTCCTTTTGAAGGGAACCCCACACACATAGAAAAAAAAACGATGGCTGTGCACCAATAAGAAACCTAACCTACGACCTTCAAATTATGCTGAAATCCAAATCCAAAATCCAGTCTTCAGAGAACCTCATTATGCTCTCTACCACCTTGTGACTGCATATGAGAGAAGGTTGCGGCCATGAGCCACTCTGTGAAGACTAAGAAGGGGTTTTCCTTCACAAACCCTAGAATGCTTGTAGAGAAAGTAAAACAAGAACAATTAGCAAAGAAAAAATAAGAAATCGAACTGTGTTCTAACTCAATAATTAATTGATTTTAATTAAATTTGTGAATGAAGCACATGGCGAGTATGTGTGATACCAAGCTCATATTACGTTGGGAATCATGAATATAGGAGGGCATTCATGCAATAAATGTCGAAGGTATAACATGACAACACATAGCTTAACGGAATGAGCTTGCATAAATCATGATTTTATAATTTACCTTTTCGCTATGTCCCATTTAAGGCTACGTGGTAGCGGATACCTGTCGCGTAGCCTTAAAATTAAAGTTTTTTTTTTGTTGGCAGAAAGTTTGTCTTGAATAAAAAAGTTCTAAGTTTGCAGAAAATTCGTTTCATTTTGCTAGATGTTGATGTTTGTGCATAATATGATTCTGTGATCTGTGGAAGTTTTTTCCTCACTTCTTTGCTTGTGCCATCACCAGATCATTGTGGTGTACTTCGTTTTGATGAATGACACCGTTTTACTATTTATGTTTAATGGTGGCACACCACCATTGTAGATAGATCATAACACGCGGCAACAACTGGAATAGAAAAAGGAAATCCCACGCGCTAGGCAGGTAGGAGGAGATTGCTCACCAAATACTAAGATCTGCACGACAACACTAGATCTATTCCATAAAAGTTCTCTACCATCAGCGTTGGATACATTTTAGAACTTGGCATTTTTTGGTAGATCTTTGCAAATTTATTGAAAAGAATCACAATGATGCAAACAAAATCACAATCAAATCATAGTAGGCTCTAGTTCATGTGTGTAACAACGGGAAAGGAATGGTGCGGCCTTCAAAAAGTTGATTTATTTTCTTATTTTTATCGATGATCTTGGTCGATAGTCTTTAAGTGATTTATGGTTTAATAATAACTAGTTGTATGTTGGTCATTATTAGACAAATTGAACAAAAAAATGAAAGCTTCGAAAATGGTGTATTGTAATTGTGCGATCACGATATGGATGTTTTGAGGTCATAGAATTGAAGTCTATACATAAACTAATATACCGCTACAAATATGGACAGATTTATGAATTAGCAATAAATCTATTTATAAAGGATTGATTCCTAATTAGATTATCTTTTAACCATTATATTTGTTGTTTTCTGCATACATGCATTACCCGAAAATGCAAACAATAATCACTAATTTAAAAAGATAAACAAAAAACAAATGCAATGATGGCATCTCACAATGATCTCTTAAATTATGGGACATAATTCCGTGGTGGTATAGCAATTTTTTTCCACATGTGTAGTAGGCTTAAACGAATTTAAAATTGCAATTTTTTCCACATGTGTAGGTGGCTTAAAACGAATTTAAAATTAAACAATTTTAAAATTCTTCATTGGCCAATAGCTAACACCTTCTCCTTCTAGTTCTAATATTTAGAAATAAACTTGAACTATTTACCGCATATCTCAAGAAATGACAACAAAATAAAATCTATTTTCGAAACATTATAATTATTAATCTATTTAGGAACAAGTTTTGTTGGAAATTATCAGGGTTGGCAGGTGCCGGGGGGGGGGGGTCCTCCTTGACCCCGAAGGAAACAAAAAGACAGACTATGCTTGGGGTCTTGGTAGGCATACAAATAACGAGGTTGAGTGGCTAGCCTTGATTAAAGGAATGGATATTGTTAAGGAAAACAATATCCAGAGTGTGTTGGTGATCGGAGATTCCTTGATGGTAATCAAAGAAGCTCGGGCTCTCATCAATAAGCATCACCCCCCTTCCTCTAAATTTCACATTCTCTTCCTCAACTTGGTGAAAGATATTGCCTCCCTTTCCCTCTATCACATTCTAAGACACAATAACCAAATGGCAGACACCATGGCTAACATAGGAGCCAAGTTAAATTGTGGGAACCTCTTGTGCAATGGCACTCTTTTTTCTAATGTTTGGGTGCCATAGATCTTACCAAATCCCAAGGCATTTAATGGGCTTCGTAATCTGTTGGGCCACCTCTACCCCGATCAAAAATGAAATCTACTCTGGATCCTCAATCCAGCTCCCTAGGCCATTTCGACGGCGCCTGCAGATCGTTCACACCTGGCTCGCATGCATGGGTTTAATGCGGACAAGAAGCAGGGGAGGTCGTAGCTATATGAACCAGCAGGGTGGCGGTCAAAACAACATTCTCCTCTCTAGTATCTTCTGGAATTTTGATATATTCTGGTTTAGGTATAACAGCCTCAGGATGAGCATGGATTGTGGCAGCAATTCAGGGTTTTGCCCCCAGGGGTTGAAGTGCAAGCGCTGCAAGGACAATATTGGACAGAAGTGCTATTCCTCCACCATTGAAATAATGCAAGGTGATGGTGGTAAGGACTCTCTCCACCCCTCTGGATTTCCGATGAAGCATGTTCGCAGAAGCTTCAATGATGAAAACGACCATTTTTGGAATCAACAGGATGTGGGTCTGCGAGGACATCCTGCAACTCCGGTCCAGTCTGGATTTTTGTTTGATGGTGGTCGAAATTGGCGTCCCTCTGAGGTTGGTATGTGTCATAACTCTGGGGGATTACAGTGTCATGGCTCGGTGCAAGATGTTTTAACGCAGAGCGGCACTCTGCGTAACAATCCAGGTGAGGCTGGGAAAGTCTGGAAGGTGGTGGGAGATATTTTGGGGATTGTGAACTTGGACTCCCTGGCCGCTCGGGAAAGCCCCTCCCTAGGGGTGCTCTCGCATCTCCAAGACATCGAAGCCCAAGTAAATCAGTTAAGAGGGGAAAACAAGGAGCTCAAGAAGGCGCTCTCCCACATGTCCACCCTCGCCCAAATCGCGTACTTGGAGACTAGAGGCAGCAACAACAAAATGAAGGAGTACTTTGAAAAAATGGCAGGGAAGATAGACTCTATGCATAGTTGCCTGAGAATTGTGGAAGCAAAGGTAGACTGTGTTTGCACCAGCAAAGAAAACAGTCCATTTGCGATCACTGGATTGAAGGATAAGGAGGACATAGAAGTTGGCAGCATGAAGAAGTCTCACCACCCTGAAATCAACTGATCTCGGGTCACCTTTCAAGTCTATGTTTCTATTTAGTAGCGGCTAATATTGCAGTTTGTAGTATGTTTCTGTTTAGTTCTGTCATCTTAGACTTTCTGATAAATTTTGAACTCTTGAAGACTGGTTTGAGGTGCCTATTTCCCTCGCTTTTTGTGGGTATAGTCTCCCCACCTTGATGTAACCCTCCTTTTTTAATATAATGCTTATAATCGTTTCTGTTAAAAATAAAATAAAATTTGTTGGAAATTATCAACCCAAAGTAGTAACAATGGTAATGGGATAGCTTATTGTTTAATGAGATTCGTGAGTAATATGGCAGATCAGAAATGGTTTTTTTATTTAAAAATAAATAAATAAAATATAATATACACAAGTCCACTTTTTATTTATAAGAACAATATAATACATTGCAATTTTTCTTATTAAAAATAAATGTGATTGGATGATAATGAATGTGGAAATGGAGAAAAGTGTAATGATGGAGATAAATTATTTTCAAGTAAACCATATATAATTTGGTAAAAATATAATTTATAAAGAACAAAGGTTAAAAGAATAAGGATTGCCATTTTTTCATATATATATATATATAGTATTGCAATGATTATATTTATTGTCCAAACCACCTACACTACCGTGTTTAACGTTCATAGCCAATGTTCCATGCGTGGGGTTATAGCCAATGAAGTGGAATATCTTATAGTAGAGAAGGGATGATCATATGTAATATGAGGTTTTCCAATATACTAAATGTTAAACTGGTTAACATTAATCTTAGCAAATAAAACTTCTGCAATTGCAAACCATCCTCCAATGCAGATGCAATGTTGAGGACATTGCCACCTCGTGGCTCTTGTCTATTTAATAATTACATTGGTAACATAAAGCATGTAGGAATTATTCATTAGACATCTCAGTAATTAAAGAATCTTGTAGTTGTATACATATTACATAACACCTTTGAAGTTTACAACCAAATTTGATAAATAAAGTGAGCCATGGGGTTCAATAGTATATTGTTGGAATGATGTATCCCAACACCTTTTGGCATTATTTCATGGACATGCTAAAAATACAAAGGATTTGAACTCTCTGAGATTAGGTTTATGCACTTCAAAGGTGGACAAGGTGGAAGGTCAATATTCAACCTTGTATTGATCTTTGTTTTCTATTTATAATGCTTTAATAGGTTTTTAGTAATTTGTAGAGTGCACACATCAATGTAGGAATAAGCCAAAAAAAAATTGCAAACACAATTGAAAATTGGCGCAAGGTAAGAATAAAACAATTCATAGGTGGAGAAAGTGATAAAGAATAGAAACAACTAAAAACTTGTGGGAGATGGAAATAATGAGGGGTCAAAAATTTGAAAGTGCCAAAAATTGTCTTAATTATCTTGGCCAAAATATATTCATGGTTCATATTGGACCATAGGGGAATGATAGGTGTAGCCTTAAAATGATAAGAATTCCATGAATGGCTAGGATTAGTTCATCTAGTCATATTTATGGCCCACCGATGATCCACGATGTTGAGACAATTGGCAAGTAATAATGTGTTGGAAGACCGCAGATGATTGGGATTCTCCTTGTGGAATTATAGCTATAACTCACAATTAGTCACGAGAGTCTAGGCAAAATGAACACAGAGGTACCGCCAATGTCATGAATGACTTAGATCACTCTCATAGGGGAAGGTTGGAGGGTAAGGTGGCTTTGCAAGAGTTTCATGAGATTAAAAGATAAAAGTCCTAGGGACACATGGATGGTCAATATTTTTCCACTGATCTAGATTGACAACATAGAGTTGATAACAATGTCCTATAGGAATGTACCTTATTGAGGGTAATCTACCATGAATGGTCAAGATTACATCCATGAATTGACATTGACGACTCACAATAATTTTCCATGGTTAGGGAACATGTAGGAGGAGAGAGATCCACTTATCGTGAATGATCAAGATTACCTCCACAAATCCAGATCAATGATACTCTTTGATCTGTGACAGTTTGGGAAAAATTGAGTGGAGAGACAAACATATTGTCATGAATTATTATGATCATACCTACCAATAATATATCAACAGTCTATAACCCTTGTGGTAATTTGTAAAAGACATAAATAAAAAAATGCATATTTGTCAAGAATAACCACGATTAAACCCACCCATATGGATCGAGAGGATTCACACAAATGGAAGGTTGTATTATTTTGAATAGTCAAAATTTCATCCCTGAAACTAGATCAATGGTTGAAAACCATCTATGGTAGTTATGGAAATGTTCAATGAAAGAGAACTCACTTTTCCTTAAACGACTAAGAATCCACCCATGGAACTTGATTAGACAACTCTAATTCATCTACAATGTTTTGGGAAAAGGTTTGAGGAGAGATAACATTTTTGTGATGAATGTACAAGATTTGACTTGTGAATGTAGATCGATGGTCTAAATTTACTTGTAACATTTGGAAAAATGTTTGAAGAGGGAGGTACCACTTTTCCAAATGGCTAGGATTGCATTTGCTAAGATGAGATGAACAATCTACATCCCAGGTGGTGATTCCCCTTGTAGTGTAAAATATTGGGTTGGAAACAATGGAAAAAAATCATTGTTATCCTATCGAAGTAAGAAATTGATCCATGCGGAAGGCATGGGCCCCCAATAATTCCTAGAAAGAAGGGAAATGAAGAAGAAAAAGAAAAAAGAAAGAAGTAGAGGAATCATTTCTCATGCATCTTACCAACACTGTTAGAGCATATGAGAATGAAGAAAAAATGCATTTAATTATCCAAAGTACACTAATACAATCACATCAATTAACTCCATGTATGTCTTTTGAACATCCTTTTCATTTCATTTACTTTTGGGGAAATAAATATCACTCTCCTTTCCAAAAATCCTTCTTGCCACATCCTCAACTCTATAATTTTTTGGACATCCTACACCAATAATAATTTGGCCTAGAGAACAAACAATAATGAGATTGTAACAAAAAGGGAGTTCTATAGATTTTGACAACTCTAACCTACTACATTAATCATCAAGCAAGGTCGATAAGAAGAATTGTAGAAATCACCTCTTACACATTTAAACCAATAGAATTGACCCTCCCTAACTTTGACTTGTTAGGGAGATGAAGATTTTTTGTCATGACTTTATTTGATAAGGAGGTGTTAAATACCACAATGGATTCTTTACATGGGATTAGAACTACATTGAATCTTCAGGTCATATTAGGATGCATATTTAGATCACCATTAGATAAACCCCAGTGTGGAAGGGTTGAGGAATTTATACCTAATATCTTGATAGAGTAAATTAAACACCATCTTGACACTTCCAATAGTTTCTTCAAGCCACACACTTCAAATTTATGTGTCAAATTAACCCCATCTCTTCGAACAACATTTTGAGCTAAGGAAACTGCTAGAAAAGTAAGAAAAAAGTTGTATTTTGAGGGACCAAATGGAGACATTTTAAAAACTTGTTTATACAGTAAATGGTTCTTGGAATCTAGTTTCCAACTTAATTTAAATCACTTCAACTTGATTTTGTATAAATATTTATGATCAAAATACTGTTGAGTGGTCTAAGTTGTTCCACTATTAATTAACAATCTGTTGCATTTTTTATAATAAAACGTAAACACATGTTGGAATATTTTTAAGATATATTTTACATGTAATATCTATAACCATTTTTAATTTTAATGGAAGAATAATATATTATCATCTTTCTTTTTTCATAATCCTACAATATATTATGAAACAAGTTCCGATTTTTTTGTTGATCATCAAATGATCAACAAGGCCAAACTTAATGGTGTCAAAATTTTGAAGTAGTGATTATTGAAAAATTTCCATGATTCTTATGAGCTTGTGGTTAATGATGCCAAAATTTTGAAGTAGTGATTATTGAAAAAGTTCCATGATTCTTATGAGCTTGTGGTGTGATAGGAAAATGATTCTTATGAGCTTGTGGTGTGATAGGGAAATTTAATGAAGCATCCGAACGAATATTTCCCTAAAGTGAACATTGTTTATATGATAATGAAGAATCCAACATGCTTGAATAATGAACAATTGCAAATGGACATAGTAAAATAGCAAAATCCATAAAATTTGAAGTGTTGGTTTTGGAAACAAATCAACTAACAATGATATGGAAGTAAAGTATACCATGGTAGGGAATTAAAGTATACCACGAGGACATTATTAAACAAAAACAACTTAAAACAAATTTAATGTCGTTTACTGCTACATATCAATGGCCTCAACAACTCAAGAAGGCATCATTCATGGAAAATTCAAAGCATAGCTGGAAGCTCCAACACTAACCAACAACAATGAAGAGGCCTAAGGCATTTTTATACTCATTGTTGGGAAATTTAATTTCTTAAATAGTTGTACATTAAAGTATCAATCTGGACGCTCGTAAGCTTGTGAGGTGTAAGAAAAATATATGCAAGACTAAGTAAGAAGTACTCTAAGTTAGCATACTAAATTCAAAAGTACTTTTGTTTGACAAGACATTTACAATCCCTTTTGATTAAATACTGATTAATTTAGTAATCATTTGCAATATTAGTTTACTTGATTACCTATTTAATTCTTATAGCTTAATCGAGCTATATAATAAACTCACTCATATGAAAATTATAATGTTGAAATCAAAGCCAAAAGGTCCTAAAGCTGTAGTTTCAAGTCCTGTAGCTTTGCAACTTTCTGAAGATCTCAAATTTAACAAGCATTTAAGATTTCTAGTAATAATCAAACACACACGCTACCAAAATTCCATTCTCACACTTCACTCTTCAAGCTGTAAATTCAAAGCATTAGCAAATAAAAGTAAAGGCATGAATTAAATAACAATTTCAAGAAAGCAATTAAACATGGAAATGAAATAACAACACAACTAACTATTCAATTAAATTTGAGAAATGTGATAATAAAAATACCTACAGAAAATAAAAGAAAATATGCAGTGTATACCAGAGAGAAGGGGACCTGCCTCTTCCAGCAGACATTGTAAAAAAACTATAGTGCTTTGCTAGGAATTTACAGTGAAAGCTTCTTTATTTCAACATCCAAATGAAAATACAAAGAGTATTACAATCCTTTTGTAGTTATGGTTCTATCAAATGACTGAAACAAGGAATAATAATTGATGACTGAACTCCTTACAAAACTACTATCTCTCTGTATTTATACTTGCAGTTTACAAATTGTAAGAGGAAATAAGTTAAAATCGCATGAACTCATCCCCTGAATAGTTGGACCGCACAACCAACGTGACCTTGGAGTTTACTTAGTTTGGACACAAGTTGTTGCAGTTTGCTGGCTCAATGACAAAGGAGGGGAGTCGATTTGGTTTCTAGATCATCCAAGTTGAAGTGGATCTCCAATATGGAGGAAACAATCAAGAAAATTGAAATGTTTCCTAACCATATTAAGTACGTTGACCGTGGCTTCAACCAAGTATATGGGCTTTAGCTGGAGGTTGTTGGGTCTGTTTAAGGAGCAGAGAAGCATAACGACATCATCCCCAACAAAACATGTTTCCAAATTCACCCATAAGAACCGCAACTATTCAGAACATGGAGGTGCTATCGAAATTCTTGTTGCTACCAGATTCATAAGAATGATGGTCTGCTCCAGGAAATTTGGTAGAAAATCAACAGTTTTGCTACACAACTGCACTACCGTATTTCTAGAAAACACCAAAATCTGCAACAACCTTTAGAATAAAGTTAGGAAACCACAATATCTATTCCAAATAATCATCAAAATGTTGGAAATCAATCGAATAGGTGTTTAAATATCTCATGAAATTTCCATAGAGTGAAAATGAAAATGTATGATAATATATGGGAATGAAATTGTTAAATGAGCAAAGCTAATGAGCAAATGAAGAAATAATAGGCTAAGTGGTCATTAAAAGACAAAACCAAGTCTCAACATCCCCCACACTCAAGTATTTGCATGTACTCATTTAAAAAAGATGTCGTCTTCAATCCCTTGCATGTCATGATTCTTTCTTGCCTTCTTTCTCAGAGTTCCTCCTTTCCTTTCAGAACTAATTTTGTTCTTTATATATATATATATATATTATTCCTTTTTATGTTTTTTTTCTTTTATTCTTTTTGGCAAGGTAAGAGTGAACAAGATATATAGATATGCATTCTAATCATATTGAAGGAATGAGGATTGTTCATGTTCTTAATGATGTACTTCATGTGCAAGACATGGAATATTGGAATGATGTTTTACTATAGAATCCGACATACATTTGTGTGATGCAAATCTTAAATGAACAAGGGGTCTGTTTTGCACTTAGCTTTTACAAAATTTATCACTGCCATAAGAAAATGGATAATCATGGATGGTCAATGGAATATGGAAGGAGGAGGAAGTAAAGTGTGAAGGAATGAGGGAATATGGAAGAGATTCAAGAGTTTTTATATGCATGAATTCCCAAGTCAGATGACTACCTAGAGATAGAAATTGCTTACCCAACTTTACCCATTTTAGTGTATGATGATTTGAGAGACAAGTATTGAACTTTGACTGCATGATATGGAAAGAAATATGCCGAAGATCAACTTAAAAGAGCTCATACTATACAACTAAAAATTCCGGTAGCAAACAATCACTCTGGTCATACTAGAATGCTACGAGAAATATGAAAATAGTGAAATGAACTTTTGCAAATTATAACTTGCTACATAGAAACTGAATACCCTCTATGGATAACTAAAATGAGTTTTCTAATACTGAACTCCGAGGAGGAAGGATTGAACTTCTGAAAAATGGACTAGGAAAGACGGACTGCTACATGGATGAACAAACAAGGGTGGCTATCTCAAGTTCTATAATGAGATAGTCATTTGCAAGGCTAAAACAAACTCTACTGCAATTTTGCATGGACTTTCTCTTTTTTAAATTGTTGCCCTGCTCATTCCAACTATCAATATTCCCTTTTTGTTTGCAAAATCAAATAAATCTACAACTGATGTATATAAGATGAGACCATAAAGTCTTCAAGCGTTCCATACATGTGGTACAATATTTTCCATGTGAATGAATGTGCTGAGGTCGAACATGGGAAAGAATCATTGGATAACCGACCATTAATGTATGTCGTTAACCAATGTGAGACAACTCACCATTGATTTCAATGAGCGTCAAGGTACTTTAATACATCCTTCTAGGTATGAATAAATGAGTTGAAGTCGAATCACCTACAAGATGACGATCAAGGGACATTAATGTATTCCCACTATCGTTAGTGAGAGAAATATCTGCCATTGATGAATGCAAGCCTCAAGATGCTATATAAATCTCTAACCTTGATCTAAGATAGAGTGTTAAATTCAATACGTCAAGGCTTGTTAGAGGGAGGGCCTTAATGAATCCCCCATCAACTAACGTGAGCATGAACAAATGATTTTTGAAGAACCATGATTTGAAAAATTGAACCAACAACATGGTGCAAAAAATGTAAATTATGCTCACCATAAACCTGGTTTTCGAACATAACTCATGACTAGTTGCACCAAAGAATTAGTTTTCACAAATTTTTATCTTTATCTTTTTGTTATATATATATATATATATATATATATATATATATATATATTAAATAATATTTTCACGGGGAGAAATGCAAATACGTGCTATTTCGTAGAATCAAGGTATGGTCAGAATTACATAATCCACTCAATCATTGCATAGTCAATATATAGGGGCTCAACAAGAGCATCATGTCACTTACAAGAATTGATCTTGGGTAGGGAGGATAACTGTCACGTCCCCTCCAATCATTCCAACTCAAGGGAAGGAACATGACACTTAATCCAGGATTTTACAAAACTCAAGCCCCATTCATATTTAACAAATTCATACAAATAAAACAAGTGTGCAGATGTATAATTCAAATAATCACAGCGGAAGAAAAATTCTATTACACATCTAGCATGCAATTGCCATCATAACTAAAACATGAATCAATTAAAAACATTGCATAATGAAATACAAGAGAGTACTTATCTTGATGTGAAGTTGTATTGAGCAACTGGCTATGCAATTGCAACGTTCCACCCAACCATAGGCGAGTTGTGCTCATAAATATCTCAACACAACTGCCACCCTCGATCTGGGCATGATTTCGACAAGGAAAGGGAACCTGCTAACTCATGCATAGCCAAAAGAACACCACAAATCAGCCAAGCCAATCCACAATTAGGTTTATCAGGCTGCTAAGGAAATAGAAAGGAAGGAATTGCTAAGCTAGTGAGCTCAAACACAGATCCATTGGAAATCCTCCAAGATTTAGCTAGCTCGGCCCCCCACAATACCTACACACCCAACACAAGGAAGTATCCCCTTCACTGATCCACAGTACCTCAGTCCATAACTTCCCTTCTAGTGCTCTTCATGGTGTGCATAGAAAGGTATCAAAATCCCTATCATCTTTGGGAGGTTACACTCTTCACTAGGTTTATCTAGCCAATTCTAATCCTCGTATACTCCTGGTTTCTTACAGATAGTTCAATCCAAAACAAGGGATACTCATAACCCAATTCACAACAATCTCCACACACACACACAAATACCCAAGTTGGGAATGGAAAAAACGATTTCAACTGTGGGATGCAAAAAAAAAGATGTCCATGGATTTTCCCAAATCATGGCACCCAAAATGAGTTGTGAGAAGGGAAAATTGACCACATGGAGGAAAACATCCCACATGCATATGAGCATTCAAATGGCCATAAATGGCCTCGATGGACCCCCAAATCGAATTCCCTTCTTCCCCACTGATCTACAACATAAAATGCCCTTCTCCTAGCCAAAAATGATGGGAAACACATAAATTTTGTGGAGAAAAACGCCCAGCAAGCCGAAAACTCGTGAGAGAGCCAAACTGGTTGATGAATAATGGCTCGAGGATCAATTTTGTGGGTGTTTTCTTGCCCAATAGTCCAAACGCAATTTTCAAAATTGATGGCTTGACCATATACGAAATTGGGACATCCATACTGTCCATTTCCCAAAATAATAACTACCTCAACCACCGATTGGAAGAATGAAATGATTGGGTGCATAAGTCAAAATGGGTAGTTAATGGTTTATGGGTTCTCTCATTGACACTTGGCTTGGCATTGTTGGTTCATGGCTTTGAATATTTTCCCTCCCTATTCCTTGTAAAAATAATGCCCCCATACTCTTGTTGCATTGCATAGCTAGTTGTGGGTATTTTATTAAAATACATATTTACATGATATTTGTAATTTCTAGTGTGCCCGCCTAGCACACAAACCATATGCATCGATTTTTAAATTCCGATACATAGAACGCTAAATCGATGGCGGGGCCTTGGCCTTGAGCTCCTCACCATGATTTTTATAACGATATTACATTATTTACAATTTTAATGCAATGGGGTCAAAATCAGGATATTACGGTAACAATAATTTTAAGAAGAATAAGTAGGAGGGGGAAGGTTTCCCTCCTCACTTTCATCTTTCTAGATTAAATATGCAATAAACTCATTTTTGGACATTAGCTTGTGATGCAACCTTAACTTTTTCCCATTCACTAGGAAGGGGACCTATTTTTCATCAATTGTCTTGATCTAAACTACTCCATTTTAAAAAACAATTTCTACTTTGTAGGGCCCTAGCCAATGAGTGGTAAGCTTCCCTCTGAAGTTTTTGAACTTAGAGTCGAAAATGAGAGCCTAGTCACGAAAATTTGAACTGCTTTTTCCTAATAAATTTATCATGCTTCTTCATTATTTGCAACTGGATAAGAGTGGTATGTTGAGTGGCATCTTGTTTTATTTCGTCTAATTCAGTAAGTTGTACTATCCTTTATTGTTGTGCATCTGACAGGTTCATTCCCAACTGAATTGCAGTTCTGAGAGTTTTGACTTGAAACTCTATGGGGAGAAGGACTTACTTACCATAGACCAACTCATAGGGTGTGAATCTGGTAGTTCTCCTCCAAGTAGTTCTATAATCCCACAATGCTTTAGGCAACCGGTTTGCCCAATCTCTATGATGAATTTAAACTACTTTTGTCAAAATGACTTCTAGTACTTTGTTGGTAGATTCTACCTTTCCATTAGCTTGAGTATGGTACATAAAATAAGTCTTATGCTTTCTTTGATATTGTTGGGTGATAGATGTGATGAGATTCAATGTAAATTGAGTCCCTTGATCTGTAACAATTTCTCTAGGCACACCAAATTGAGTGAAAATATCTTCATAAAGAAAATCTACAAATGGTCGTTCATTAGCTTTAAATAGAGCCTTAGCTTCTACCCATTTAGTAACACAATTAGTGCAAACAAGAATGTGCCTTTTATTTTTCGACATTGGGGTGACAATCCCAACAAAGTCCAAATCCAACTCTTCAAATGGTTCAATAAGTACCTGAGGGTGCAATGGCATCTCATGGGATTGTATTGATCAACCCATTCTCTGACAATTGTCACAAATCATGACGTACTTCTTGGCATCCTTTAAAAGGTTGGGACAATATTAACGCAAATGTAATACCTTATAAGTTTTCCTCTTGTAGGCAGAGTGTCCCCCACATGGCTCATCATGGCATGCGTTCAAAATGTTTAACATTTCATCCTCTCATACACACCTTCAAATAATGAGATTTGGTCTAGTACATAAAATATCACCACCAACCCACGAGTAGGTAGCACTTGCCTTGACAATCTTTTGCTTCTCTCTAGATGAAAAATCTTGTTGTAGCTTTCCTATAGGCAGGTAGTTACTGATGTTTGTAAACCATAGAGAGTGAGTGGATACAACAAAGAAATGCTCATATGGAAAGCTATCATCGACAATAATAATTTCACCTTCAATAAGTATTCTAAAAAGGAAATATGCAACTAAATTTTCCTTACTAGGCCGATCTAAAATGGTGATGTTGAATTCATGCAACAATAAGAACCATATAGTAATCCTACCATTAGTGATTGTTTAGTTCATTAAATAACAAATGGAAGAATGATCAGTGTGAATGAAGACTTCATAACCATTCATGTAATGCCTAAACTTGTTTATCGAATGGACAACTACTAATTCTTTCTCAGTGATAGTGTGATTGAGTTCAACAAGTGCAAGGTTCTTACTGAAAAAGTAAATTGCATAATAAAGATGGTTTTATTTCTGCCCTAAGATAGCTCCAAGAGTAGTGTCAGAGGCATATGTGGAGATATGGAAAGGAAGAGACCAATTCGGTCCCCTCAAAACAATTGTAGTAGAAAGTTTTTATTTTAAAGTCTCAAATGCATGTTGACAATGATAATCCCAAGAAAAGTCAATGTCTTTAGAAAGAATAGTAAATAATGGCACAACAATTATGGTGAAATTTTCAAAAAATCTTCTATAATAACCAATATGACCAAGAAAACTCCTTACCTCTTTCGTACTTTTGGGAACCAAAAGTTTTGAAAGCACTTATATTTTTGTCTAATCTATCTCAATACCTGCATAAGAGATAATATGTCTAAGAACAACACCTTTAGCTAGCAACATGTTCCATTTTTCATGACTTAAGGAAAGGTTGGTGGCTTGGCATATGATTAATACTTTTTCAAGGTTCTCTAATGATTCTTCGAATGAGTCACCGTAGGTAGTAAAATCATCCATGTACGCCTCAACACAATCATGAACGAGGTATAAAATTATTCCTAGTATTGCTCTTTGGAATGTGGCTAGGGAATTACACAATCTGAAGGGAGACGCTTGATAAGCAAATGTTCCCCATGGGCATGTGAATGTGGTTTTATCTTGGTCATATAGTGCAATATGTATTTGGTTATAGACACTAAATCTATCAAGGACTGGAAAATACTTATTGCCTACTAGGGTATCTAGAACCCACTCAATGAATTGAAGAGGGAAATAGTCCTTCCTGGTGGATTTGTTTAAGTCTCAGTAGTCTACACATATTCCCTACTTACCATTCTTTTGGGAACTACTACTAAGAGTGAGACCCATCTACTATAAGAAATCAAATAGATAAATTTGGCATCAAGAATTGTTTGCAATCATCTTTAACTACTTCTTTAAGTGTTTCGTTCATGTGCCTCTGGTGTTCCTTGATATGAATGGTATCACTTTGAGTATAGATATGATGTGAGTATGTATCAGGGTGTGTACCTTTCATGGAATGGCAGTCCCATGGGAAAGTATTTGACTGCTTTTGTAGGGCTTGGATCAATTTTTCCTGCTGAGATTCAGTAAGCTGAAAATTTATATGCAAAATTTTACCTGGGGATCTTAATGGGAATACTATAGCATTATGTTTTTGGATGGTAGCTGGTATAGTATTACAAAATGCAGATAGGGCTATTAGATCACTAGTTTCCTGCACATCAATCTCCAAAATCTGTTCCAATGGAAGAGAAAATAGATCAAAAACCTGTGTAAAATATGAATTGCAGAGAAAGGTGTTGATTTGACTTTCCTCTGTTTGTTCTTTAAAGTTCATTACTTGATCTATTGTGAAGACATGTTGCAAAAATTCTCCATCAATGCTTGCATTATCTTGCTACAAGATATTTTCTATTTCAGTGAGGTATTTTTCCAACAGGTATAACATCACTTGTTTTACTGCATCCCTATGTGAAATAAACGTTTCCAAATCTGCATCTTATTAAAGCATCTATGGTAGCAAGCGATGGCTTACTAAGGATCACATGATTTCCTATGGAAGGGGATTTGGGATTCAATACCATGAACTCTACATGGTACTCCCAAGAATCTAATGAGACAATCACATCATCCAATACTCCCTTTGTTTTAATCTTGGATCTATCAGCTAATTCCAGGATAGTAGGAGTTGGGAGAAGGTTTAGCAAATTCAATTGCTCCATGGTTTGTATGGTCATGATGTTAATGGATGCTCCAAGTTCAATTAGAGTTTTTTGAATGCATTTTACATTAATGTGCACGGAGACAATGGGGTTACCAGGGTCTCTGTATTTATCCACAAAGATCTTTCCATACATAAAATATGTAGACTCTCCAATGAATTGTATAGTGGGTGGGTCATTCTTCCTCCTTGGTTTCTTTAAACATAATTTGTTGATTTTTTTTGCATAAATACGTATGTCTTTAAGGTCTTGCATTAAGGGAATTTGTATGCAAGCATTTTTTAGTTACATGATAAGGTCATATTCAAAGCAAGCTAGTAGTTTATTATGTTGTAACCTCTTTGGATAGGGATGTTCTTTGGATGAGGAGGGCTTCTATGGATTAATAGTTGTTTGCTTTATTATGGGATTATCACCATTTGTTATTTGATTGAGAGTTCCTCCTATGGTTCTTCTTCAATGATTATGGGGGTTTGTTTTTGGATCACTTTTCCCATGTTCCCAAATTCGCCCATAACAACTGCAACTAGTTAGAACATGAAGGTGCTATCAAGATTCTCACTACTACAATTTTTTTGGGAATGATGGTCTATTATAGGAAATCCAATAGAAAATCAACGGTTCTGCTACACAAGCGCGCTATTGGATTTCTGGAAAACACCAAAATCTGCTACAACCTTGAGAAGCAAGTTAGGAAACCCCAGTTTCTATTCCAACTAATCTTCAAAACATGGGAAATCAATCGAATAAGTGTTCACATATCTCATGAAACTTCCATGGAGTGAAAATGAATAATGTATGCTAATATATGGGAATGGAATTGTTAAATGAGCAAAGATAATGAGTCAACGAAGAAATAATAGGCTAAGTGGTCGTTAAAAACTTGATGCAACCAAGGCTTGACACTCATCCAAAATTAAGTGTGATTAAAGGCACGCTTTCCCTTTTGTATTGAAAAAGCACTATTTCAGATGAAAAAAATAAAAGAGAAAAAAAGAAAGAGAAAATATTTCGTTGAAAATCTCTTGGGAATCACAAGATTGGGGGATTTCTTGAAAACTAGCTTGCTAGTGAGTTATCCTTTGTACAAGAAAAATAAAAGAGAGATAGAGAGTAATTTTGTGGTGAAAACCCCTTTTAGGGTGCCACAAAATAGTAGAAGCTTGAAAACTAGTTCTTTGGCGAGTTCTTGTTATGAAAAAAAGAGAAATGGAAAACAATTGATACAATTTTTTACTATTGTATCCCATTATAGTCCTCTTCACTAGGACATATGTATTATTGCAGAATCCTAGTTGTTACATGATATTGTCATATTTATAATGGTGGAGATTCTAATATTTTGATAGTGACTTTTGTGAGAATGATTCCAAGTCCTCAACTGATCCCAATCAATGAATTATCATACCATATGACGACTCTACATTGCATAAAGACTATAAAGAATAAATACTTCCCACCTACTTGAAGATGAATATACTACCATGCTTAAAAAGAATATTCCAGCTTGCTTAAGAAAGAATAGTCTAGCCTATTGTATTACACTTTCAGAAAATATTACTTTAGGTAGTAGAGGTATTTCTACCTCGTCTTATTAATTTAGTCATACCATTATTTTTCAAGTTAAATATTAGATCAAATGTATTATTATGTCTATATTCTACATTATTCCCACCCATTATATTCCCTTTGATACTTGCATAAACCAATTCCACCTTTTCTGAATCTCATACCCTACTTCATCCGATGAGGATGTTCTCAAATTTATTTGGGGGGGGGGGATATTGTCTCATCAACAACTATTTCATGCTTTTGACTTTGAGCATAATTTGAATTAAAGGGGCACACATAATGGATATTTAAAGAACAAGGTTGGGTTATGGAAAAAATGTGGCACATTAGGAAGTGATTATTATGAAATATATGCAATCATCAATCACATGATTTGAAGAAGCAACGAAGTATGTAGTGTTATTAACCTTGAAACTTAGATCCATTCACAAGATTAACATGGATAAATTATGCAAAATACCATAAATTATAATGTAGATTAAATTAATCAAAGGAAATACATAAGGAAGATGAGGCATGATTATCTCTTGTATTATGAAAATCAATTCAGGACACAATGTTCACTCGCCTCTTAAGGTTAAGCGACCTTTCACTTTAGAAGAGATCCAATACAACAATTATTGATAAAATAATCCATAGCCTCTAAAATCCTTAAATATGTTTTCAATAACCAAAACCTTAACTACTTAGAGGACATAAACCCTAACTACTTAGTGGGCCTAATTAATACAAAGACCCTTTTTACATTAATTATCCATTCTTAACTACTCAACCTTACTCAAAGGAAATGTTGACATATATTACTTGACTAACTCCTATGTATCCTAAAGTAATGGGGTTAGGATAGGACCTTGACATGCCCTCCCCCTTTTAAGAGAAACTTGTGCTCAAGGATGAGGTGTGGAAATGATTGTAGCATCCCTTTTGGTTCCATGTAGCATCCTCTATTTGCATATATTTCCACTAGATCAAGACTTATTTGAATGTAATTTTGCACAATTGACATCCCCTAGTATCCAATACCACTTCCATCTAGAGCCAAGTGGATCCTTCCTCATCAAGTTCTGGTAACTTGGTCTACACTTTACAATTGGAGCCCACCACTTTTTTGAGGCAAGATACATGAAATAATAAGTGAATCTTGGATTGATATGGAAGAGATAGCTTGTAGGACACCTAATCAATGGATTGCATGATATTGTAAGGTCTAATAGAACTTCGAGGGCAATTTCTAGGGAGGTGAATTTTGAGTGAACTCTATTTATAAGGTCTAAGGTGAAGAAACACCTAATCCCCTTTTGCAAATGAACATTATGAGTGATGTTGATCCACCTATTGCTTCATTATATTCCGATCCATGGCTAAATTGTCCTTAAGTGTGCATAGAATCATTTCTCTAGTGAAAAGTGTGCTATCAACTATATGGACCTTGGAGGTTCTTGGGAAATAACAAACCATAAACAAGGGTTTTTGGCCATACATTGCTTCATATGGGGTCATTTTGGTAGTGCCATGAAAAGTTGTATTATACCACCATTTGACAAGAGGAATACATTGTGCCCACTGGTTTGGCCTTTATGAGGCGAAGCATCTCAAATAGAATTTCAAGCACTTATTTGATGACTTTTGTTGACCATCTATTTGGGGATGATAATCAATGCTATGTTTCATTTAGGTGCCCTAAAGTTTAAATAACTTCTGCAAAATTTTTCTCATGAATGTTGTGTCCCGATAAAAAACAATGGAAGTGGGCATACCATGTAACTTAAAAATATGATCCATGAAGCCTTGGGCCCTTATGCGTGGTGTAAAAGGGTGTTCTAATGCACAAAAGTGGGTCAATTTGGAAAATCGATCTACAACCACCATTATGACTAATTTATTACTAGCTCTATGAAGTCCCACTATAAAATTAAAATCCATAGAGATATCAGTCCATATATGGGTGGGAATTGGAAGTGGCTACAAGGCTATTGGTGACTTCACTGTCTTTCCCTTGTGTTATTGACAAGTGTCACGGGTAGCAACAAAGTTTTGGATATATGTTTTCATGTGTTCCAAAATAAAGATTAGTTAATTTGTTCATATATTTTATGAAAAATTGACGACTACGGGGTATGAATGTAACTCTTCTAAGATGTAGTGCTTTAAGGATGAATTGGGTGTCAAACAAAGGATCAGATCTCCTTATACCTCATTCTATCTTGGTGCCATGTATACTTGGTGGAGGGTTTGGGTCATCTTGAATCCTTTGGGTGAAGGTCCTCATGGTTGCAGTCGTCATACGTTCTTGACATGCTGCCGCAAGCCATCTTGGAATTGGTAAGGATAATGCATATAGGGAGCCCTCCTCCTCCTCAAATTTCCTAGATAATGCATCAACCACCATAATATTTTCGACACCATTCTTATATATAATCTCATAGTCACACCCCAACGTCTTAGTAGCCCACTTATGTTGTTATGGTGAGGACAAAATTTGTTCAAGGAAATATTTTAAACTATGATGGCTAGTCTTGATCTTGAAACACCTCCCTATTAAATATGGGTGTCATGTCTTAGCTGCATGCAGGATGGCCGTCATTTATTTTTCATCAGTAGATTTCCCTAATTTTTGATTACATATATGCTTACAAGTGAAGGATAAATGGAGTATGTATTGCATCAATATTGCTTTATGGCCTTGTTCAGATGCACCACATTCTAAGAAAAAATTCTTTGTGAAATCAAACATTGCTAATAATGAAGTAGTGCACACAACATTCTTTAAGGATGAGATGGCTTTCTCAACTTTGTCACTCTAGTTAAAGGCATTCCTTTTGAGTAAGGATGTTAGAGGAGCTGTGATTTTACCTTAAATTTTGTCAAACTTGTGGTAGTAGTTGATAAGTCCTAGGAAACCATGCAAGCTCTTGAGGGTTTCATTCTGTGGCCAATCTTGCATAGCTGGAACTTTTTTGGGGTCCACACATACTCCAACCTGATGCACAATTTGGCTTAAATATTCAACCTCAACAACCTTAGAAGCACATGTGGAAGATTTCACAAATAACTAGTGATGCCTTAATAATTGAAAGCCACAATCAACATACTCTAGGTGGCATTCACATGTGGTGATGTACACCAAGATATCGTTAAAGAAAACAAACACAAAATGGTGGAGGAAGGGTTGAAATATCTTGTTCACGAGTCCCTAAAAGGTGGATGGAACATTGCAAAGGCCAAAGGGAATGACTAAGGACTCATAATGACCCTCATGGGTGCAAAAAGTTATCTTGAGAATGTTAGATTCTTTCATCTTGATTTGGTGGTAGCCAGACCAAAGATCTAGTTTAGTGAAGAACTAGGCTCCATGAAGCTCATATAAGAGATAATGAATGACTTGAAAGGAACACAATCCTTGATAGTTAACTTATTGAGAGATCGTAAATATGAACACATGTTCCAAGTGCCTTCCTTTTTTAGTACCATAACATCTAGTGATGAATACATGCTTGTGCTAGGATGAATGAAGACAATCTCCAATAATTCCTGGATGATCTTTTATATTTCATTCTTTTGGGGAAAAGGGTGCTAATAAGGCCCTACATTGGGGGGTTGACTACTTGGAATTAAGGGAATACCATGATTGTTCCAACCTTTGATTGGCGGTGAACCCTTTTGCATGTAAAAAACTTGTTGATGTTTAGAGAGAACTAACTATAAGTTAGGGTGAATGTCCCACGGGGCTGTGTCTATGACCTGGATTGCATTGAATTGAACAATGATACATGAGTGGACTTTCTTTAATAAATTCTCCATCTAATGGGTGGTGATAATTTATGGAGAACCTAAAGTAAGCCTGTTGAGATAATGTGTGTTCCATTCCTTGACAAATCTTATATAGAGATCCTTGAAATCTATGGAGACTAGTCCCAAAGTCCTTATCCATTTTTCTCCCCATACTAAATCACAACCACCCATTTTAATAATGAACATGTGGGTTTGCAATGGTAACATATTTGTAGCTTCACATTTTCACATTGACCCCCAAATTTCATCATACCACCATTTGCTATTATAATTTGGAACTTTGCTATAGGATGAATATAGCTACAGTTTCTTCTACCACTCTATGATGAATAAAGTTGTGGGTGTTTCCACTGTTAATTAATACAATTAATTTTCAATACTTGATGTAGTCTATCAATGTCAATGTTTGGGTCAATGAGAAACTTGATAAGGCATGGAGAGAAATTTGGGGTTCCTCCCTAGGAGGTTGGAAGGTGTGGTCTTCTAACATGGGCAGAGGAGTATTGTCTCCTTCTACTTCTTGAGTGCAATCCATGGTGATGTATTTTGGGTGCTAATGCGAGATACGCTATTTCGAATAATTTATGTTCTTTGCATTTATGCCCTCATAAATATTTTTCATCATTGTTATAGTCAAGTCCAAAGCATTGACGTTTATCCATGACATTAGGAGATAAATTTTGGATTCCTAATCGAAACACATTGGAAGTGTTGGAAGTAGGAACCATGGGAGTGTTGGAAGTGCGAGTCGAAAATGATGGTATTTTGGGTTAGGCATTGATCACCATTTAGCTTCTCAAGCTCGATCAAAATATTCTAACTAGGCTGAGGGATATTGGATAATGACATGTGCTCTAATTGCCTCCTTGAGGACATTGATGAAGCATTTTTTGAAAAAATAACTAGAGAAGCCATTCTCGCAGATTGGAAATTGCTCAAATGCTATAATATAGTCCATAACTATGCCACTTTGGCATAATTTGGTTAACCTTCCCAGTTAGTGAGTGTCATGTTCAAAGTGTTCTTGACGTATATTCACAAATTATCTACAAGGGACATAATGGTGATAAAATTTATGGTACCATTTCCACTATTGGCAATGTTCCAAGTCTAAATATAAAACCCCAAATTTTAACTTTTGGAGATCATCCTTAATGCCATGAAGAGAAAAATAGAGTTCCATTTAGGTGACCCAACCCAAGGGATCTAAGCCATCAAATTTGCGCATGACGACCTTCAGGAATTGATGCCATGAATTTTGATCTTCAAAGGATAGAGGTCAAGATTCTGGAAAGAGAGTGTGAGATCCATGTTCTTCATTGACAAATGATTCATTGGTTGGATCCTCTATTTTAGGTTCTAACCTCACGTGTTGAATGATAGTATCAATCACGTGTTGTCGATTAACCATATTGACGTTGATATGGTTAACTTCTTACTGCAATTATGTGATTGTTGATGCTAGATATTTAGTGTCTTTAAGTGGATCCTTGGTTGGGTCCTCCATGTTTTTCTGGTTGTGGGTGTGGACCGTGGGCCCACTTATGATTAGAAAAGGATTAACACCAACTTATTTCAAATGACCAAGTTATAAAGAGGAGTCTTTTGAGATGTATCACCAAATGAGCTGTTGGTTGGGCCACCCAAAAATAGTTGTTAGAGATGTATACCAACACGACACAAGGATTCTTTTGAAATAGGTCACTAAAAAGCGCATTGGGGAATCCCATACTTGTTTTTACGCCAATAGGAGTATTACTCCCCGTCGAAGATTACTGCATCAACAAAATTTCCAAATATATTTTGGATGCAAAGATGTAGGAATTTCGTTGGTTGGTCACAGAGAAGAGGGTTACTATGTTAATAGAATGTCCAAATTCCTTTTGGAAGCAAAGATGTAGGAATTTTACTGGATGGTGACAGGGATTAGGGTTTCTAGGATCCCAAGGATAGGTATTGTCGGGTTATATATCTCTATGATATACTTTTAGGGTCCAACAATAATACTCATCTCAATTTCTCAGGGCGTAATTGAGGAGGCTCAACCATGCCCTTAG
This sequence comes from Larix kaempferi, assembly GCA_027924585.1. Lineage (NCBI taxonomy): Eukaryota > Viridiplantae > Streptophyta > Pinopsida > Pinales > Pinaceae > Larix > Larix kaempferi. Next base: position 2,250,070 of record BSBM01000451.1, on the reverse strand, counting down.
TTGTACTACATGACTACCTAGGTACGAGAGAGTAATATTCTTGAGTGCTATGGTCAGTGCCACTATAAAAAAATATAACTGTCGAATGGATTATCTACAACTGTTTTCAAGTTTCCTAAGGGACTTTTGATATTCCATATATAGGGTACGTGGAAGTGAGATTCCATGTATCAATGTTGTCTAATGCATAACTACTTGAAGGGGTACCAACAAAGGATATAATGGTGTCCAAAAAATGTGATTTAGTACCAATTGTATTCTATGCATGTATTCTCCAACAACTGTAGTTTTACCCATTGAATGACAGATCTCTATGTTATTTAAAGATGTCGAAACATGTCTCTAAATTAAAAAATATCTGCGAAAATTATGGAGGCATGTTGGCTCAGGAAAGTGCTTTGATACCACTTGTGGCATTCTTAACCTTAAAACATAGAGCCATTCACACGATAGACATAGATAAATTATGCAAAAACCTAAAAATTATAATGTAGATTAACTTAATGAAGGAAATATATGAGAAAGATGAGGCAGAATTAACTTGTGTATCGTGAAAATCAATTCAAGAAACAAGCTCACTTGCCTATTGAGGTTGAGTGACATTTCACTTAAGTAGAGATCCAATACAGAAATTCTCGATAAAACAATCCATAGCCTCTAAACTCCTTAAATAGGATTTCAATAGCCAAAACCCTAAATACTTAGTGGACATAAACCCTAACTACTTAGTGGACATAAATCCTAACTACTTAGTGGGCATTAATTAAAACATAAACCCTTTTTAACTTATTTATCCATTGAGAACTACATGAACTTATTCAAACTGAATGGCCATATACATTACTTGACTAACTCCTGTGTAGTCTAAAGTAAGGGGGGTCAAGGTAGGACCCTAACAAAGTATCCAAAAGACAAGTCAACAAAAATGTCCAAAAGAAATTGTCACAAATAAAAATAATTAGAGAAGAAGGTTGAGCAGGTAATATCCAAGGGGAAGACTCCAATGTATTATGGAGACTCCAATACTTTAAACCCTGATTAGAATTACGAGATCAAAGTGAAGGCATATTATTCAGAAAGAAGAAGCAATAGAAATACCACAATCTAAAGAAGCTGAAAATTCTATTGAACACATTGCTAAGTGTTGATTTGAATTGGTGATTCACCTTTTTCACCAAACCTTGAGCCTTTAACTAGGGAAATAAGATTTCATAGTATTCCTACAAGGACAAGAGCATTGTTTCACAATCTTAGGAAGCAAAGAAGAAAACTAAACCAGTTGCTATGTAAAACAAAGGGATAGAGGAGTTGCTTGATCAAATCGTATTATTAGAATCCTGGAGGATAAAGAGGAAATTCATTGCAAACTCAAATAACAGAAGAACACAGTTTTAAATTTCTATTAGAGACGATTGATACCCATATTCCATTTTAATTACAAGACCTATAGAGATTTTGAGAAGTCTATTTTAGTTGTACTCCAAAGAGATGAAGGTCATTTTATGGGTGAGAGTAGAATATACTAAAATGGCCACTATTCCAAAAAAAACATACTAGAATGACCATTATTCCAAAAGAGATTCTTGTACTTGAAAAGAGACGACACAGTGTACTCAAGAAATACCATGACATTATTAGAGCTTCAAAAAATTAAATACCACATTGATCACCATTGATATGGGAGGAAGTCACTCCTAGACTGAAAATGTCATAGGCACATTCTCTTCTAAATCTCAAGACAACCCTATTTAAGGAACCATTATATGTTGGTATTCTTTAAAAGTTGACCTCCAATTGGATAGGTTTGAAGTTCAGATTTCCATTACTTTATATCCTATCGTTGATTAGAGAAGTACATGAGATATTAATATTATTGTAGAGGAATAAAAGTGGAAGGAAATGTTAATGTAATTGTAACTTCGGAAAATATTCACTTGTATTTTATATTGTATTATTTTTGTATTTTATTTGTACCTCCGACGGAGATGTTTTTTCCTCCGGTCAGAGAAGTCATTATTTTATTTTGGTCATGTAAAGTCATTGAGATTAACCCTCCATTGTAAGTCGGGGAAATAGACCCCAGAGTCAGATTGTATTAGGGTTAATAGAGTCTTCTAGAGAAGTCGGCCCAGTCAGGTACAACTGGGGCCGACCTAGTAAGTGAAAAAGGTAAAGTGAAAGTAAAGTATAAATAGAGAGCTAGGATCTCTCATTTACTCATTCACTCACTCACTCACTCACTCAAGTTCACATAAGTAAGAGAGAGGACAAGTTCGCACAAGTGGAGAAGAGAGAAGTTGCTGAAGACCATTTCTATTTTTGGGTTTTACTTTTGTGACATTGTATAGGTGATCATTCTATCTCTGAGGAAGTTGCGGGGTTTTCTCCTTTATGGTTTCCCCAAGGAAAATATTTGTGTCTATTGTGTTATGTTGTGCATGTTATTCTCTCAGATAAGATCCTAGATAATATTGATTAAAAGTAGAAAAACTAACACGGTATCAGAGCTAACCCAAGAAGAAGACACTGTGCAGCTGCAGAAGCTAAGGCTTCTTAATTTTTGGATTTCTCTCCACATATCATCAAGGAAATGAAGATAGGATAACTCGCCTAAGGAAGGCACATCTTTCTATCGAAGCAGAAGCTGATTATGAGAATTTTCATTTTTTGGCCCGTCATTGCTGCCGGAGGAAAATTAGGGCTTCTCACAAAATTGGAATTTGGAGTGAAATTGGCATAGGGAAGTGCACCTCTCCAAGATCGAAATTTTTGGTTGGGTAAAACTCCCGGAAATTCAAACCCTAGTTTGACTTTGGACTAGAAAAACCAGAAACTGCGGAAAACCAGAAAAAGGCAGAAACTACAGATTAGAATTTCGCAAGTCAATTTTCAATGGTGAAATTTTGGTATCTTCAGAAACCAAGTATACCAGCATACTTGCCTTAGTTAAGTGCATTTATCTGTCCAATCAGAAGTTCCAAATTCCAAGGTTGAAAATTTAGGGTTTCTCTAACAAACCCTAGGCCAGCTAGCTCTAGGACCAATCTCAGCTTGACATCTCAAATTGGTTAGATCTAAATCTTTGTCATTTCCATTTGAGGTTCTCATTAAAGATGTCTCACCATACCAAGATTGAGGATAAGCTTGAAGGTGAGAATAACTTCCGAGCATGGAAGTATAGGATTGGGCTTGTCCTAGAAGAGAATGAAATGGACACCTATGTGAATGAAGAGGTTCCAGCACCAGAGGGAGATGAGGCTAAAGCCTTACACAAGAAGAACTTGGTTAAAGGCAAGAGGATCATTGCAGATTCTATTAAGGATCATCTCATCCCACATGTGTCATCTTTGAAGACACCTAAAGAGATGTTTGATGCCTTGACCAAGCTGCTGGAAGGGAAGAATATAAACCAGAAGATGACCTTGAGAAACCAATTGAAGAATGTGAAGATACAAAATGCACAAACCATGCAGTCTTATTTTACAAGGGTGTCTCAGATTAAGGAGCAACTTGAAGCCGTGGGATAAAATGTAGAAGATGGAGAAATTGCGATGACCACCTTGAATGGTCTCCCTAGATCATGGGCATCCTTCATTCAAGTGATTTGTTCTAGAAAGAAGTTAGTTACATTCAATAGGCTATGGGAGGAATGCTCACAAGAAGAAGCTCGACTTGTAGCTCTAGAAGAGAAGATGGGAAATGAAGATCAAGCTCTCACAACACACACCAGGAGGAATAAAAACAAGAGGGAGCACCACCATCACAGTAAGAGGGAGAAACACCACCACCAAAGTCAAAGGAATAACCTTAGAAGATTCAAGAGAGATATATCTACTGTTAGATGTTATACATGCGATGAGAAGGGACACTACTCCAAATATTGTCCCAGAAACAAAGGCTCCAACAAGAAGAACAACGAGAAAAGACATCATGCTCACACTGTAGAGGATGATGAACCCACAAGGAAAAGAACCAGAGAAGAAGAAATAGATGATTCTTCAAGTGATGAAGAATATGTATTGTAATGAAGGTAACCAGTTACAAGGGTTCATTCATAAGGTTCCACCTCATAAGGTGAAGCTAGAGATGACTTTCCGTATTAGATGAAAGGAGTAGGAAAAGCTCCTACAAAGTTGGACTCTAGAAACAAATAAGGATCAATGCTCTATGGAAGAACCTCTCATACATTTCGGCATTGGTTAAGATGTGGAAGAAGGAGAACACAAAGTCTGCTCCAGTTCAAAGAAAAAGTGATCTGCAATGTAGTATACTTCCTCAACATTTCCGATCATAAGGCACAAGACCTCAGAAATAGACGATGAAGAGGGAGCACACTCCAAGAGTTCCTGTAACGAAGCAAAGATCAAGAGGGATTCCACCCAACAAACAAGCAAAGATAAGTATTTGAATTGTCATTTCTTATATATCTATTTATTTAAATAATATTGTTCAGTGGTGTACATACTTATGTTCCTAGATTTAGGTTGTGTATTATGCATATTAGGATATTTGCATTAATGAACAATATACTACTAATATGCATGTGACGGGTAAGTAGCCTATGGTACTATACAACATTCCATTGTTACTTATCTAGAATGAAACCTTTTTGCTGACATGTTGGGAGTAGTGCACACTCTTAACAATGTTCTGGTAGAGATGGAAGGCATCTAGAAAGTTACGGTATATGGATGAATGTTGTATTGAAGCATTGGCTAAGATAATTGCATGATTGTATGACCTATGTCTTTATGCACAAGAATTTGTTCTGAAAACTATGAGATGTTTCTAATCATGCAATTGAATTTAAATTGTAGGAAAGATCATGTATCATCACCTACAAGAGAAACTTGTTTTGAAGAACAAGCAACTAAGATCCATAAAGTTACGTATTGAAGACACTGAAGAACTTGAAGTTACCAGGATCAGAGATTAAGTAATGGAAGAAGCGATTCCAGAAGACCACGAAGACCGCGAGATGGAAGAACCACAAGAACCTGTAGATCCACCTCGTGAGAAAAACTCCCACAAAAGGAAACCAACATGGGTACAAGAAGCAATACAAGATGCAGAGAAGTATTGCACTCCAGAGGGAATGCACAGAGAAAGCAAGAGACCTAGGCCATACTCCAGCTATTTATCCCTGTTGTGAGGCATCATTGACAAGGAACTTTCCAACTACGAGGAAGCAAAAAAGAGGAAGGAATGGAAGGATGCCATGATAGAGGAGTACCAGTCGATCATGAAGAATGATGTCTGGGATGTGGTTCCAAGACCAGAAGGGAATTCTGTTGTGACTTCCAAGTGGATCTACAAGATCAAGCATGCTACAGATGGCAGCGTTGAGAAACACAAGGCAAGGTTCATGGCACGTGCCTTCTCCCAGAAGGAAGGGATAGATTATGAGGAGACATTTGCACCTGTAGCTAGGTACAATTCCATTAGATCAATACTCACATTGGATGTAGTGATGAAGTGGAAGGTACACAAAATGGATTTCAAAACAACGTTCTTGAATGGTGTAGTAGAAGAGGAAGTGTATGTGGAGAAACCACTCATATTTGAGACACATGACAAGCAGACTCATGTGAAATCCTTGTATGGTTTGAAACAGGAACCCAGGATGTGGTACGATAGGATAGATAGCTTCCTGACTAGTTTGGGATTTTCCAAGAGTAAAGCAGATTCCAACCTTTACTACAAGGTTGAGGAAGGGAACCCAGTGATACTTCTACTCTATGTAGATGACCTGTTTGTAATAGGTGAGGACAATATTATTACAGATACGAAGAGGAATATTGCTGTAGAGTTCGAGATGAAGGACTTGGGCATGATGCATTATTTTCTAGGCATGGAGGTGTGGCAGAGTGCGGATGGAATCTTCCTTGGAGAAGGGAAGTATGCAGTGGATATCCTGAAGAGGTTTGGGATGATGGACTGCAAGGACATGACCACACCTATGGCATCGAACCTAAATCGATTCAGTGATGCTTCATCAGAGTCAGTTGATGCCACGATGTATCGTCAGATGATTGGGTCATTGATGTACCCGACGAATATGAGACCAGACTTATGCTTTGCTCTGAACACATTGAGCCAGTTCTTGACATATCCGAGACATGTTCACTTGATTGCTGCAAAGCATATTCTGAGGTACCTAAAGGGTATAGTTGATTATGGGCTCAAGTATGATGCGAATCAAAAGATTAGCCTAGAAGGTTATGTTGATTTGGATTAGGCAGGCAATGCCACTGATAGGAAGAGCACTTCAGGATGCTGCTTCAGTATGGGATCTAGTATGATATCCTAGTTTAGTAGGAAGCAGTTGTGCGTGGCACTAAGATCAGCCGAAGCAGAGTATGTTGCATCTTGTTCGGCTAGTTGTGAGACAATATGGCTTAGGAAGTTATTGTCTGATATGTTTGATCTCCAGTTATATGCGACTTGTATATTCTGTGACAACCAGAGTTGTGTGAAGTTGTCCGAGAAGGCGGTGTTCCACGACAAGCCGAAGCATATTGAGATCAAGTATCACTATATCAGGGATATGGTGCAGAGAGGAGCAATGAATCTCCAATATATTGCGACGGACGAGAAGATAGCCGACGTGTTGACCAAGCCACTAGCTAGAGTGAAGATTGAGTACTTCATAGAGAAGCTTGGTGTACTCCAGATTGAGGTTCCTTCCAAGGGAAAGTGGTGAGTTTGAAAGACGCAAATGCACATGGGCCATTCCGGCATGGTGATAGGAAAGTCCTCCCATGGCCGTTGATATAAGTTCCTGACCATTCTGGCATGGCGGTAGGAAATTCCTAGCATGTTCGTTGATATAAGTGTCAAGCCATTCCATAATGGTGGCAGGAAAGTCCTCCCATGGCCGTTGATATAAGTGTCGAGCCATTCCGAAAAGGTGGCAGGAAACTTCTCCCATGACCGTTGATATAAGTGCCGAGCCATTCCGACATGGTGGTAGGAAAGTCCTCCCATGGCCGTTGATCTAAGTGCTGAGCCATTCCGGGATGGTGGCAGGAAAGTCCTCCCATGGCCATTGATATAAGTGTCACGTGCCTTCTCCCAAGCCAAGGTTCATGGCACGTGCCTTCTCCCAGAAGGAAGGGATCGATTATGAAGAGACATTTGCACTTGTATCCAGGTACACTTCCATCATATCAATACTCGCATTGGATGTAGTGATGAAATGGAAGGTACACAAAATGGATTTCAAAACAACGTTCTTGAATGGTGTAGTAGAAGAGGAAGTGTATGTGGAGCAACCACTCAGATTTGAGACACATGAAAAGTAGACTCATGTGAAATCCTTGTACGGTTTGAAACAGGAACCCAGGATGTGGTACGACAGGATAGATAGCTTCCTGACTAGTTTGGGATTTACCAAGAGTAAAGCAGATTCCAACCTTTACTACAAGGTTGAGGAAGGGAGCCTAGTGATACTTCTACTCTATGTAGATGACCTGTTTGTAATAGGTGAGGACAATCTTATTGTAGATACGAAGAGGAATATTGCCGCAGAGTTTGCGATGAAGGACCTGGGCATGATGCATTATTTTCTAGGCATGGAGGTGTGGCAGAGTGTGGATGGAATCTTCCTTTGACAAGGGAAGTATGTAGTGGATATCCTGAAGAGGTTCGAGATGATGGACTGCAAGGCCATGACCACACCTATGGCATCGAACCTGAATCGATTCGGTGATGCTTCATCAGAGTCAGTTGATGCCATGATGTATCGTCAAATGATTGGGTCATTGATGTACCCGACGAATACGAGACCAGACTTATGCTTTGTTGTGAACACATTGAGCCAGTTCTTGACAGATCCAAGGCATGTTCACTTGATTGCTGCAAAGCATATTCTGAGGTACCTAAAGGGTATAGTTGATTATGGGCTCAAGTATGATGCAAATCAAAAGATTAACCTAGAAGGTTATGTTGATTTGGATTAGGCAGGCAGTGCCACTGATAGGAAGAGCACTTCAGGATGCTGCTTCAGTATGGGATCTAGTATGATCTCCTGGTTTAGTAGGAAGCAGTCGTGCGTGGCACTGAGATCAGCCGAAGCAGAGTATGTTGCATCTTGTTCGGCTAGTTGTGAGGCAATATGGCTTAGGAAGTTATTGTCTGATATGTTTGAGCTCCAATTATATGCGACTTGTATATTCTGTGACAACCAGAGTTGTGTGAAGTTGTCCGAGAAGCCGGTGTTCCACGACAAGTCGAAGCATATTGAGATCAAGTATCACTATATCAGGGATATGGTGCAGAGAGGAGAAATGAAGCTCCAGTACATTGCGACGGATGAGTAGATAGCCGACGTGTTGACCAAGCCACTAGCTAGAGTGAAGTTCGAGTACTTCATAGAGAATATTGGTGTACTCTAGATTGAGGTTCCTTCCAAGGGAAAGTGGTGAGTTCGGAAGACGCAAATGCACATGGGCCATTTCGGCATGGTGGTAGGAAAGTCCTCCCATGGCCATTGATATAAGTTCCTGACCATTCTGGCATGGCGGTAGGAAATTCCTACCATGTCCGTTGATATAAGTGCCAAGCCATTCCAGAATGGTGGCAGGAAAGTCCTCCCATGGCCATTGATATAAGTCTTGAGGCATTCCGGCATGGTGGTAGGAAACTCCTCCCATGACCATTGATATAAGTGCCGAGCCATTCCGACATGGTGGTAGGAAAGTCCTCCCATGGCTGTTGATCTAAGTGCTGAGCCATTCCGGGATGGTGTCAGGAAAGTCCTCCCATGGCCATTAATATAAGTGCTGCGCCTTTCCCGAATGGTGGTAGGAAAGTCCTCCCATGTCGGTTGATGTAAGTGCAGTGCCTTTCCCGAATGGTGGTAGGAGAGTCCTCCCATGTCGGTTGATGTAAGTGCTGAGCCTTTCCCGAATGGTGGTAGGAAATTTCTCCCATGTCGATCAATGTAAGTGCTATATCTCACATGGTGGCAGGTTGGTCCTCCCATGTTGGTATACTTGTGATGTGCATCTGGGTTGTGCTCCATGTGCCGATGAGATGATCTGGACGTGATGAGGCGACAATAGAAGAAGTAGGTGTTTGCAGAGGCAATGTAATGATTGGTTCTGGGTTGTACCTACTTGATGGATTGCTCACAGAGATGATGAAGACCTACATGGAGGCTAGGCCTACATCCAACATGAAAAAGGGTTGGATCTATAGAACTTCCTATGACGAGTAGATTCGAGAGATGTCACCAATCGATGATCGAGATGATGAAGATTGCAGCAGCAACGACGATGATGATCCAGTGTTGATGATGATGTTCCAACATTGATGATCCAACGACGAAGACTTGTGTCCAAATGTGTTGATGACTGTGTCAAGAGAATACTTTCCTAGTTAAGAGGGACTGTTAATGTAATTGTAACTTCAGAAGATATTCACTTGTATTTTATATTGTATTATTTTTGTATTTTATTTGTACCTCCGATGGAGATCTTTATTCCTCCGGTCGGAGAAGTCATTATTGTATTTTGGTCATGTAAAGTCATTGAGGTTAACCCTCCATTGTAAGTTGGGGTAATAGACCCTAGAGTTAGATTGTATTAGGGTTAATAGAGTCTTCTAGAGAAGTCAGCCCAGTTAGGTACAACTGGGTCCGACCTAGTAAGTGAAAAAGGTAAAGTGAAATTAAAGTATAAATAGAGAGCTAGGCACTCTCATTTATTCATTTACTCTCTCACTCAAGTTCGCATAAGTGAGAGAGAGGACAAGTTCGCACAAGTGGAGACGAGAGAAGTTGTTGAAGACCATTTCTATTTTTGGGTTTTACTTTTGTGACATTGTATTGGTGATCATTCTATCTCTGAGGAAGTTGTGGGGTTTTCTCCTTTATGTTTTCCCTGAGGAAAATCTTTGTGTCTATTGTGTTATGCTGTGCATGTTATTCTCTCAGATAAGATCCTAGATAATATTGATTAAAAGTAGAAGAACTAACAGAAAATAGAAAGAGATCCAGGCCACTAAAATAATAAAGAAACTACTCATTTTATAGCATATAATTTTAGGGGACATATGAAATGATGAACCATTGGAGGTTTCAAGGATGAATAATAAAATGGTTGGATTATTCCATGTTTGTCTTTTTGCACTTTTGTTGCACAAAGGCATGCAATCCTTTACTTGGGGCATGATGAGTTTTTGATTTCTTTATTTTCCCATGCTTTCTGTTTTGTTTTTTCTTCCCTAAGCTCTTGTAATATTTTCAAAGTTATCAATTATTAACCGCTTTATTTTATCTAATATTTGTTTTTTATTATTATATTTTAGATTAATTATGAGAAAATGTGATGAAATATTTGGCTTCCACCAACATGATTTATTTGTGGTGATTCATCTCTTGTGAAATGTGCGTGTGCTCGAAATTCACTATTTGAAAGTTACTTTCCTTAAAGTATTTTAAGGAATGAATTAGAGCTTATTTGTGATAATGGATGTCTCATTAAGTCAGAGACACCTTTCAAAATCTTACAACCTAGGATAAAAGGGATTGAGAGTGTGCCTCTCACTGAGCTACAACATGGCTAAGTAAATACATTAGTATGTATATAGAGGTAGCCATGATAACAAGTGTAGAGGTACTAAAATCAAGTAAATTGGCCAAAATTACCTCTCAAAGTATTTATGATGGCCAAAAAAATATTGCTAATACGTGGAAAATATGTTGATTGGGAGCCACAGATTCCTTGGGATCTATTCCAAGGGATATAAGAGCCCACCTGTATTTAAATAAATTGCAATATCTTAGGGGAATTTATGTACGGATATGACTCGAGCTAGAGTTTTTTTTCTTCTAGTTTGAGAAGTGTTGAGCTATGGCCAAGTAAAAATGTAATTTCATTTTCTGTTGTTAATGAATGTTCTATTATAACATATCCGAGTTAATGCGGGGGGTGATGGAGCTCTGCGGTGTAAAGAAGCTCTGCGGCACGAGGAGGAAGGCGAAGGTTGGGAGTTTGCGAGGGAGTTTTTTCGGTCTTCTGATTTTCCGAATGGAGACGGGCGAAGTATCCCCCTTGCACATTTCGACAGCTTTTTTCTCTCCCCTTATCATGTTATAATTTGTCCCTCGTATCTTTGTCATTCCCAGGACGTCATCTTACCTCTCCTTTGTGGTTGGAATTGCCTGTTGTTTCCTTCCTACTATCTTTTTAGTACGTCGGCAAAATATTTTCATCTCAACGCCCATCATGGTAATAGATGAGGTGGATTACGACAGCATGTCACCAGGAGTCCCAATTTTTAATGCAGAGCATGAGATAAGGTGCAAAGATCTGGAAAGGGTCTTGTTAGGTCCTGATGGGAAGTCTCCTCAGCACAAGCTCCCAAGTACAGTTAATGCTTCTACCAGCTCCTTTACGAATAAGGATGAGACTGTTTCTCGTAGGACTGAAACAAAGCAAAATCCAAAACCAAAGAAGGGTGCGAAAGTAAAAAAGGAGAAGGTTTCATTATTAGTTGGAAAGGAGATTGGAATCGAGGAAATTCCATACTATCTAAAATCTGCTCTAGTCGGTCGTTTCTGTGGAAATTCCATACCATTTCATTGTTTTGCTTTCCGACAGGTAGGGCATCTTGTAAAAGATTGTCCAAGTCATGTCCTAGGTTTTCAACCACGTAAGAAATTTTGGATTCCAAAATCTACGAGGCTCTCGGTTTCCCAGAAGGAGATAGATGTAGATGATGAAAACGGTGGCAGGATTTTGGAGGAGGGCGATGACATAGGTAGGAAGGAGTCATGCAACCTACGGTTTGATAGCACAAGTTCTTCGCCTGGTAAGCCTTTAATTATCCCAACTGTTTCTCCTTTAAGTAATAATTTTTCCGAATCAGTCTTTCCGAAGAAGGAGCAGTTGTTTCCTATTCCTTCTCCTGAGCCAACTCCTTTGCCTCCCTTCGAATCCAATTGTCCTCTCCCTATTCCAAGTGTTGGTATTCCCTCAGACTTGGTTCCCCCCTCTCCCCCGGTTAAGACAAGAGGGCATTTCATGTTCCTGAACAAGGTGTACAATAACCGTTCTAAAGTAGCCAACAAGGATTTCGAGGAAGAACCTTCCTTAGGAGGTCTGGCTCAAAATCCCTAGCCCAAAGTTACCTTGGGAAGGGAGTCACATATAGTGAAAGCAAAAAATCAAGCTGCGATCGATGTAAAAAATGGAAAACAATCCACAATTGTACGCGCCCTTAGAGCAGGGAAAGCCTAGGCATAGGGTACTTAATGCTTTGTTTAACATACAATGCGAGGGGGTTACGGGGCTCCCCCAAGATAATTTCCCTCAAAAGGATGATTAAACAATTAAATCCATCAGTCATCCTTATTCAAGAAACTATGATGGAAGGTTTGAAGGCTCAGGAGTCTATAAGTCCGTGGTTGAAAGACTGGAGTTTCACACACATAAACTCAGAAGGGCATTCTGGTGTTCTTATTTCAACCTGGAGTCCCTCTTTAAATGCCATCTCAATTAGCCTTCATAAGTCATCTATTAAATTGGTCCCATAAGACAAGGAGACAGATGATTTTTTTTTTTGTGAATGTTTATGTCCTGTTCTGTGACCATCAGTCTTTTTGGAAGTCCTTTTTCGAAGATGGCATAATGGATGCTCAAAATGTAATTTTGGGTGGAGACTTAAATCTAACGCTATCTGAAAGGGAAATATGGGGTACGCTGGCTAGGACGGATAACCTCAACAATTTCTTCAACTCTCTGTTTGATTCTAGAGATCTAATGGATGTGGATCCCTTGTAAATCGAACCGATGTGGAGAAACCAGAGAAGTGGGTTGTCATTTCCAAACGACTGGATCGTTTCTTACTCTCGGAAAATTTGATAGAGGGATATTTTTTCATTCATTCTTAGATTGATGTAGGGGGGATTTTTTATTATTGCCCTGTACTATTGTCAATTGAAAAGAAGGAGAAGAAACCCCCAGCTCCATTCAAATTTAACCCTCTGTGGTTAAAGGAAGAAGGGTACCGGAAACTGGTAATGGACACATGGATTCCATTGCAAGGAGAACCCTCAGTTTATTTTATGAAACATATAGTGGATAAACTGGATAGTATCAAGAGAGTATCGAAGGAGTGGCACACAAAATTTAGGGTAAATCATCAAATCCAACTCAAAAAAGTAGAGGAAAAAATTCCTGAAGTCTACTCTCAGAATTCGAATGGTGTTTTTTCGGCAGAAGAACTAGAGTCTCTAAAAACCTTGGAGGTGACAAGAAGCGAGCTATTAGCCAAAGAAGAACATGCATGGAGGCTTACATGTAGGGTTGTATGGATCTCAGAGGGGGGTAGTAACACAAAGGTTTTTCATTGTTTTGCTTCACATAGGAAGAGTGTCAATACAATTACATAGATGAAAAATAATCAAAGGGTAATGGTGAACTCATTCAAGGATAAAGCCGATGCATGGGCTTCTTTCTTCAAGTCACTTTTCAAAGAACATGATGGGTGCCCGATTCAGGAAATCCTTGATGTCTTAAGGATTTTTCCAAAAATGGTTACAAAAGAGATGGACAAGGTTTTAACAAAGGAGGTAATAGAGGGGGAATTGAATCACATTCTTCATTCTTTTCAAAAAGGAAAAATCCCAGGTCCAAATAGTTTCACGGTCGATTTCTTTCAAGGTTTTTATGAACTAGTGAAGGAAGATTTGTTGAAGGTAGTACAAGAATCCCAACGATCTAGTAAGGTGCTTGGAGCCTTGAACTTGAATTTTCTAGCACTGATTCCTAAGAAACATAAGCCTTCTTCATTCGAAGAGTTCAGGCCAATCTCTTGTTGCAATGTTTTTTATAAATTAATAGCTAAGACAATTGCTTAGAGGTTAAAGCCAGTTTTAAGTAAGATAGTTTCGAAAGACAAATTTGGGTTGTTGTTTAATCGACATATCCACGATGCAGTATCCATAGTGGTGGAAGTCATTCACTCCATCCATAAGAAAAAAGAAAGGGATTTTGCTTTAAAGCTTGACCTTTCAAAGGCTTATGACATGGTAAGCTGGACCTTTCTTAGACTCATCCTGACTCAAATAGGAATCTTAGTGGATTTTGTAAACTGGATTATGGGATTCATTCAATCAACATCTTTTGCAGTGCTCATCAATGGCTCCCTTTCTTCATTCTTCCGGTTGTCAAGAGGATTATGACAAGGTTGTCCGTTCTTGCCTTTTCTTTTCCTTCCAGTAGCATAATCTCTAAGTATATTGGTGCACAATGCAAGAACTTTGAAGGTAGAAAAATTTTGGATATAGAGGAGATCACTCATGTCCAATTTGTGGACGATGTTATTATGTTTGGTGAAGGATCTACAGAAAAATTGCATTCCTTGGAGTAGATCCTTCGGTTATATAGGAAGGCAACATGTATTGTCGTAAGTATAGAAACTTCTAACCTTCTTCTTAATCAAATCTCGGAAGAAGAACAAGGGAGAATGAAGGAAGTGACATCCTTTCCCATGAAACCACTAGCAGATGGTCTCAAATAATTGGTTTTTTTCCTGAAACCAAAATCCTACACATTCAGGGATTGGATATGGTTATTCTAAAAAGTGGAAGCTCGGATTTTGTGTTGGGAAAATCATTTTTTGTCAAGGGGTGGCCGCTTGGTCCTTCTGAAGGCAGTGCTTCAAAGTATTCCGGTGTATTAGGCTTCCATAGCATATATTCTTAAAGGCATCTTAACAAAAATTAGGAAATTATGCTTCTCTTTTTTGTGGATTGTAAGCAAGCAGGAAAGCATAAGGAATTCCATTAGTTCAATGGTCAGTTTTGGCTAACTCCAAGGAACAGGGGGAATGGGGAATCAAGAACCCAGTGTTGTTTTTCCGTTCTCTGGCTGCTAAGTCACTTTGGATATTAACTCGAAATGCCAACTCTTTATGGGGGAAGGTTATGTTTTCAAAACATTTCCCTAACTCTTCTCTAGAGGATTGGTTGAGACAACCGATAAAGAACTTCAAAGTTGGATCTATAGGTTGGAAAGCTTTTATTTTAGCCTTTCCTCTAATAGGAAAGTGGATGATGTGGAAGGTAGGAGATGGAAAAAGTATTCATTTAGGAGAAGACACTTGGGTAGGAGTTGGGAATGAATATAAGCCGTCAAGGGAAACAATATCGACTCTTCGTGGAAGAATATGGAATGTTCTAGCCGATGGAAGAAGATTGAGTGTTCTAGATGATGCTCAAGCTCAGTCTCCTCAAGCCTGGGATTGAGATGGATGGAAATAATCTATGTCAATTGGTTTAAGTGGATAAGTAGTAAGGGAATGGGCCTATTATGTAAATAAATTGGTGGGGAGATTTATCCATTTGGATGAAAACATGCTAGATTCTTTGGCATGGACTAAGAACTGTACCTCAGGGGAATACATAGCCAAAAATGGTTATGAGACAACTATTATGGATGAAAATAGAGGTAGAAAAGAATGGTGGTGGCCTGCTGTTTGGAAATCCTTAGGTTCATTGAAGGCAAAAATAGCCATGTGGTTAGCTCTGAGCATAAAATTGCTAACGTGGGACAATCTAATTAAGAGAGGGCGAAACTGACCGAGTTGGTTCTCTTTGTGCCGTAAATATGAGGAAGTTTCTTCTCACTTATTTGTATCTTGTCCATATGTAGAGTTGTTCTGGATTGCTGTGTATAAAGAATTGAAGGCAACCTCAAGTCAGGTTAGAGCAACGTTGGATCAATGTTGTTAGCATTGGTGGAAGGACCCAATGGTATGTTCCTATGATGCGTTCCCTTCCTCTTTTAGCTATGGAATTTGGTGGGCAAGAAATACGCCAATTTCTAGAATCAAGTGATGGTGAGGGAAGTAATAACTTCCTTGGTTGTGGAGTGGATGAGGGAACAACAAGTGGAATAAAAGGCTAGGAAGTAGTGCATAATAATCCTCCCAACAATTGAAAGCCTGTACAAGGGATTATTTCGATGGCGCAAGCCAAAGAGTCCCACCTTTAGGAGGATTGAGGGTGGTATTATTCAAATCAAAAGAAAATAAAATAAAAATATGATTTTCTCGAGGACATTGCTCAAACAACAAGGCATAATTAGTAGCTATGTGGGTAGCTTTAAAGGTGGCCTCCTCCTTGGGATGTAGCAGGTTGAAACTGTATGGAGATTCAAAAATGGTAATTGACCGGGCAAACAAAAAAATCCAGATTAACGTGCCACATATTCAACATCTGCTTGTTTCAATTTGAATATTGATGGAGAATTTTGAAATACTATCCTTTGTATGTGTATACTGTGAGCTGATTACAGAGGTATATCATCTTTCAAAAAAATCTCTTTTGTTAGAATTGGGAATGCTGGAAAGGGATGGGAGAACCATATCTAACTATCATTTTGTTTAAATACTGGAGATTGTATAAGAGTTAAGACTATAATGAATTAAGTAGTAGTATAGTTGGCACGACAATAGTCCTTTGGAATGATTTTTGAATATATTCAAGAAGGTTATGAAGAGAGGCCTAATAGGCAGTAGATGTATGTAAGTCCATTTGGACAGTCAACGTTTGTTCAATAGAATAGAAGTTTTTTTCTTTGAAAAAAAACATATCCAAGTTAGAATTTTAGTTAGGGATTCATCAAACCCTCTTTGAACAAGGGCCCACCCAAAGAGGAAAGATGATGAATCCTTGTGTTCAATGTTTTCATGTTATTAGTGTGTGATTTAATTTCCAACATTATGTTGTTTTATTGTTTTCCTTTGAAGTATTTTTTTTTAAAAATTTCGTCATGAATTATTTTTACCTTAATTATTGTTTAGTTTCATCAATGATGAGTGAATGGTTAATAGTTCTAGATTAGTTTCCTTATGAGTTCTATAACTCCTTTAATAATCACAAGGACCCAATCATGTTGATTTCTAATACAATTGGAATTTGGAATCAATGCCAACGATAATCATGTTGGAATCTATTTAATACTGATAGGGGGTGAATCAATATTAGTGCAGTTATGAGGAATTTTTAACTTCTTAATTGATTAATCTGAACTTTAATTATGCATCCACCATAAATAAAACATTCATCCACATATGCACAAAAAAACAGAACACGAAACACACATAATTTTTACGTGGAAACCCAAGTGGGAGAAAACCACGAAATGCTCTTTTATAATGAAAAGATTACATTCGAGGAAGCACTGAATTCTTGTGTTCTCAACACCAACTGGAAGGAGGCACCAAACCCCTGTTTTTAAAGGCACCGAACTGAAGGAAGCTACAACTCCTTGAGTTCTCTAGCACCAATTGGAAGGAGGCTACGACCCCCTGCTCCTTGCCCCATCCTACCGCCCATATATATAAGAATAAGATATTGCGTTTTTGAAATTATGATATGCCAACACTTCAAATTTTCTATTGTTCCTTATGCTGTGCACACCTTCCGTATGCTGTAATATTGCTATCACTGTGGTGCATACATTACTTCACTTCAAACTTAACACATCACTTCAACTAACGTGGAAATTCAGATACTGTGTGCTGCCTCATTAAATTCTGTAGTCTGCGCTAGGGTTTAATATTTCATTCTGCCACTGTGCATATGCAATCTCAACTGATATTGCGCATCAACTGATAGCTTGTTGTTCTGATTTGTGCATCAGTATCGGATGGAACTGCACACCTTCAGATATATGTCCATTATTTTTAGGTGCAACCGTCTTCAGACAATTTGCAACCTTCTATGCATCATATGATTCGTCCTTTCTATTTAACACACTTTTCTCAGATCATCCTCATCATGACACGCATCCCTGATTATGCTGCAACTTTGTCTTTGTACATCTGATGGAATTGCTTAGTTTGCACACATCAACTTAGTCTTTGAGCGTCAATGAAACTCCTTTGCATCGCGCATCAAAAGATACACTTGAAATCTGTCTTTGTGCATCTGTGACTGTCCGCGTGCTGTCTATGATACTATCATTCAACCCTCGTGCACTTGCAAATATTTTGTAATTTTTCCTTTCTGTCTTCGCGCAATTGTCACAGATTCACAACATCATTCTGCACACCATCATCTATTCCATTCCTCTGCTTGTGCGCACTCGGATATCTGCTAGATCATGTTGTTTTGGTTCCACGATCCCTTTGATGCCCCGAGTATTATAATTCCTTATCTTCCAGCTTTCTTCTTACAAGCTCTTCATCCTTACTCTCAAGCTACTTTCAAATCTCCAACTTGCTTCTTATTTATACTTGTCCTGCACAGATTGTATGTCCACAAGTTGGTTGTGGCTTTCTTTCTTCTTTGCTTCACAATTCATGCTTCTGCCACATTTCATGTTCTGCACCGCTGAGGTGTCATCTCTTGTGGGTCTTGTACATACATGGTCCTTGACTTAGTGGGACCTTTACCCTCGTGGTATGGTCTTGCGCCCTTGATGTATCATTTCCTATGGAATTTGCGCATATGATATCTTCAAATGCGACACCCTTTTTGGTACTTGTGCACACTTCAACAACTGATAGCTTCTTCCGATTGGTGAGTCTTGCGAGCTTTCGGGATTTTCATAACTGATCAACTATTCCTTGTTTCAAGCTTCTTACGCACTTCCGAACCTTGTCCAATCAACTCTTTGGCTTTCTTGCGCATTCTCGATCCTTTGTCAAATCAACACTTTGGCTTGCTAGCGCACTCCTGAACCTTTGTACAACCAATCCTTTGGTTTTTACCTTGAAGAACTATGACTGGGTGGATTTGAGATCTGCACATGTACCATATGTATTCCTTATGTACTTTTGGATATAGTTCTTCATACTACATCCATATTCTTCTTCAAAGTATCCTTCATATACTTCTTTAAACTGGCATAGAAATGTACTTCTACAAAGTGGATTTCATATATTTCTTCAAACTGGAAAAGGAGTACTGATTCCTCTTTGACATCAGTTGGTATCAATGACACAAACTGAATCAGTTGACATCAATGACAACCAAAGTTCAACAATCTCCCCCTTTGGCATTGATGTCAACACCTTATGAAGTTGTACATAATTGTCTCTTGAAGTTATGCACTTCATTTGTACTTACCTTAGTACTCCCCCCTGTGTTCTTTTCTAGTTTGAACCTTTGACATCTGCACATTTTGTTGTTAATGCTTTTTTTTTTCTTTCTGTTAATTCTATGCAGATCGCATGCTTCATGCTCATTCTCATTTCACTGTTTCATGCTTCATGATCAGATTCAACTCTATAAGGATCAGCTTCATGCTCTTTCTCCCCCTTTGACATCAATGGCAAAGAGGTGCCTTCATTGCACAATTATTGGCACCCTTTTCTTTTGTTTTGTGTTGAGCTTCATTCATCTTTCTACAGGGATAAATCCCCCTATCTTCATCCTTCATTCTTTCACTAAATTTTCTGCGCTGATACCCTACAATCTGTACAATGTTTTTATTGCCATCTCAGATATGCTCCCCCTGTATAGTTTCTATATTCCTTTTGTATCTTGATCTTCTATTCTCGTCATACAATTAACAATACTTCATCATTTATTATGAAAATATTCATGCAATCGTCCTATTATGCTAACTGCGCAGTCCCGAGTCCCGTCTGTATTTATGCCTTCCTGTCGAGGTTCTCATTATGTTGTGGATTGAGGATCACTATGATTTTTTCCTTGAGATAATCAAACATGTTTCATGGGAGAAGTTTTGTAAATATATCCGCAATCTATTCTTTAGTATCAACATATTCTAGCTTGATGATATTTTCCGTAACCTACTCTCTCACAAAGTGATACTTGATGGGAATATGTTTGGTTTTGCAGTGTATGACATGATTCTTGGAGATACTTACTGTGCTTGTATTGTCGCATAAAATTTGTATCGGGTGGTCAATATTTACTTGCAGATCCTTCATAGTTTGTTTTGAATTCCTTCTGCATATCCTTAGCAAATTGCTGACATATTTTTTCATCATTGCTTCCAAAAATAATGTCATCAACATATACTTCAACAACTATCATTTTTCCATTCTCAATTTTTATATAAAGATTGTTGTTTACACCGCCCCTTCTGAAACCTTGTTTTTGCAGATATTTTTCCAATCTTGAATACCAGGCCCTAGGATCCTATTTGAGTCCATACAATGCTTTCTTTAATTTGTAGACATAATATTTGTTGTCTAAAAGTGAGAATACATCTGGTTGTTCAATGTATACTTCTTCTTCAAGATCTCCATTTAGAAATGCTGATTTTACATCCATTTGGTATACTTTGACATTTTCAACATAGGCATAGGCCAATAATAGTTTGATTGCTTCCATTCGCGCAATAGGAGAAAAGGTTTCCTTAAAGTCTATTCCCTCAATTTACACATAACCTTTGCACACTAGTCTTGCCTTGTTTCTGACAACTTGTCCTTCTTCGTTTATTTTGTTTCTGAATACCCATTTTGTGCCAATAACATTTTTATTCTTGGGTCTTGGAACAAGTTTCGAGGTCTCATTCTTTTCAGTTTTATCTAACTCTTAATTCATGGCTTTTACCCAATGTTCATCTATTCTGGCCTCTTCAAAGCCTTCTGGTTCTATTTGAGACAACAAAGAAAAATGAACTTCTCCGGTTGAATCTCTTAGGATTCTTCTGGTTCTTACCCCAACACTTTTATCTCTGTTAATCAAATCTTTTGAATGATTCTTTTGAACATAATTGGAGGGCGCCTTTGTATCCCGTCTTCCGTCTTCTAATTCCCGTTGATATATCACCTCTTGTGGTTCTTCTGCTTCTTTATTTTCTGATAGTTCCTCATATGACTGTTCAAACATAGGTGGATCATCACCATCCTATACTCTCCTATGGGTGAACACTTCATCAAATTTCACGTCAGGGATTTCCACTATATTTATGAGTTGTAGATTATAACACTTGTAAGCTTTGCTTCTGGGGGCATATCCAAGAAAAATTCCTTCATCTGATATGGAGTCAAACTTTCCAAGGTTTTCATCATTTCTTTTGATGTCGCACTCGCTTCCAAATATCCTGAAATGCTTAACTGTAGTTGGTCTTCCTTTCAAGATTTCATAAGGGGTTGAACTATTGTTTGTCCTAATTTGACGTCTATTAAGAATGTAGACAACTGTATGAATTTCTCGAGTCCAAAACATATATGATAACTTTGATTCGTTCAACATTGTTCTGGTCATTTCCCGCATTGTTCTGTTTTTCCTTTCTGCCACTCCATTTTGCTGTAGAGTTTTGGCTGCTGAGAATTGTCTTTTGATTTCATGCTTTTCACAATAGTTATCAAATTTGTTCAAAGTGTATTCTCCTCCATTTCCAGATCTCAAGCACTTTATCCTTAATTCAACTTCATTTTCAACCACTTCTTTAAAAGCCTTGAAACATTCAAAAGTTTCTGATTTTTATCTAAGAAATAATACCCACATCATTCTAGTGTAATCATCAATGAAAAGACGAAAATAAGACTCACCATTTAACACTTTGGTTCTCATTGGACCACACAGATATGAATGCACCATTTCCAAAGGTTTTGATGTAGTGTACTCTTTTATCTTAAAATTAACCCTTGATTGCTTTCCATGTACACAATGTTTGCAGAATGAGTTTGATGGTTTAGTAATCCTTGGAATGTACTTTACATCTTGTTTCTTGCTAATTCCAACCAGATTGTCGAAGTTGATGTGTCCCAGTCTTCTATGCCACATACAAATTTCATCTTTCTGTCCCATGTAGCACTTCTCTTCCTTTTCATCATCCATAATATATACATTGTTGGGGCTTCTGGAGGTTGTTGCTACTACTATGCCCGTATTTATGTTTCCGATTTTGCATTTTTTTGAGTCAAAAGTGTGTGTGTGCCCTTGATCACACATCTGGATGACACTTAGGTGTTTCATGTTTTCAACTAGTAAGACATTTTTTTCCTTGGTGCTTTTGTTTCTCAAACTTGCTAAGCCTTTTACTAATATTTTGGCAGAGCCATTGTCCCCGAAGTAGACACTACCTCCCTTTTCTTCCCTGTACTTTAGAAAAGTATTTTTTTCTCCTATAATATGCTTGGAACAACTGCTGCCTATGTACCATTACCCCTTTTTATTTTGTGCATGTAAAGCTAGGCCACATGCTTCCTCATATACCTAGTCCTTCTGATCTTTATTTGATTCTATTGACTGCGCATGTGGAAACTGATTTTCACAGCTCCGACTATCATGACCATGATTGTGACATATAAACATTCATTATCTAAGTTCAAAATACTGAAGGGATTGAGATCTTCATTTGGGGTATCAACTATTTTCCTGAGGCTATTCTGTTTGGGATTCATTTGATTACAAAAACCACTCCTCCTAGCATACACAAGTGCATGTGCTCTGCATTTTGTGGCTTTATGACCAAAGTTCTGACAGTAGTAACAGTTGCCCAAAAAAATATTTTCATACCTGATTGGATGAACTCTCCTGAATTGCGTAGGTTCGGTTTTCATATGAATTGGCTTCCCGTGCTCTTCTTCAAACTTCTGATTGTTCTTTGAGAATGGATTTTTAAGCTCGTATGCATAGCTCTTCACGAAGGTTGAATCTTTATTAGTGTTGTTTTTGAGTTTTTGTCCATGTTCCAATTGAATGCTTACCTTTTGCAGTTCTTCTCTTAGAGAAGTGATTTCAGCTTCCAGTTTCTCACACTTTATTCCCTTAGTTTCAGCTTTCTGGTGGTATATGCCTCTAATTTCAGAATTGATTCCTGTAGGTTCTTGTTTCTTTTCCTTAACTTATTCAGTTTATCCAAAACACTAATCAATTCTCCTTCAAAGTCTACTTCAGCCATCTCTTCATATTAGGTATCCATGTTTGTTGGATCCTCTTTAGCCAAGAATAGTTTTTCCTGCATGTTTAATTTTGCATAGGGATCTATGTTCCAAATGTTAAGCTATTACTGAAGACAACCGCTCTGATACCAATTGTTGGAATCTATTTAATACTGAGAGGGGGGGGGTGAATCAGTGTTAGCGCAGTTATGAGAAGTTTTTAACTTCTTAACTGATTAATCTAAACTTTAATTATGCATCCACCATAAATAAAACATTCATCCACATATGCAAAAAAACACATAACACACACAATTTTTACATGGAAACCCAAACGAGAGAAAATCACAAAATGCTCTTTTATAATGAAAAGATTACATTCGAGGAAGAAAAGACTTCTTGTGTTCTCCAACACCAACTGAAAGGAGGAACCGACCCGTGGCTTTATAGGCACCGACCTAAAGGAAGATACAACTCCTTGAGTTCTCTAACACCAACTAGAAGGAGGCTACGACCCCCTCCTCATTGCCCCGAGCTACCCCCGAGATATATAAGAATAAGATATTGTGTTGCTGTACTTCTGATACACGCACACTTTAGATCTTCTGCTGTTCCTTCTGCTATGCACACCTTTTGTATGTTGTAATATTGCTATCACTGTGATGCATACATTACTTCACTTCAAACTTAACACTTCACTTCAACTAATGTCGCACTTCATATATTGTGTGTTGATCCATAAAATTCTGCAGTCTGCACCAAGGTTCAATAGTTCATTCTGCTACTATGCATATGCAATCTCAACTGATAATTTTCTGTCCTGACTTCACGCATCAATATCAGATGGAACTGCGCACCTTCAGAGATATGTTCATTATGTTTAGGTGCAACAGTCTTCAGAGAATCCATGACCTTCTATGCATCATGTTATTTTTTCTTTCTGTTTAACACACTTCTCTCAGATCATCCTCATCATGACACGCTTCCTTGATTCTGGTGCAACTTTGTCTTTGCACATCTTATGGACTTCCTTAGTTTGCACACATCAACTTAGTCTTTGTGCGTTAGTGAAACATCTTTGAATCGTGAATCACAAGATACACTTCAAATATGTCTTTGCACATCTGTCTTATAACATTTGTGACTGTCTGCATGCTATCTGTGATACCATCATTCAATCCTCACGCACTTGCGCATCTTCTGTAATTCTTCATTTCCGTCTTCGCGAAACTGTCACAGATTGACAACATCATTCTGCGCACCATCAACTATTCCATTCCTCTACTTTTGCGTACTCGGCTCTCTGCTAGATCATGTTGTTCTGTTTCCATGAGCCCTTTGATGCCTCAAGTATTATAAATCTGTATCTTCCAGCTTTCTTCTTACAAGCTCTTCATCCTTACTCTCAAGCTACTTTGAAATATCCAACTTGCTTCTTATTTATACTTATCTTGCACAGATTGTATGTCCACAAGTTGGTTGTGGATTTCCTTCTTCTTTGATTCACAGTTCATGCCTTTTCCACATGTCATGATCTGCACCACTGAGGTGTTATCTCTTGTGGTTCTTGCGCATACATGGTCCTTGACTTAGTGGGAATTTTATCCTCACGGTATGGTCTTGCGACTTTGATGTACCATTGCTTGTGGAATTTGTGCATATGATATCTTCAACCGCCACACCCTTCTTGGTACTTGTGCATGCTTCAACAATTGATAGATTCTTCTGATTGGTGATACTTGCGTGCTTTCAGGATTTGCATAACTGATTGACCATTCCTTGTTCCAAGCTGTTTGCACACTCTCGAACCTTGTCCAATCAACTCTTTGGCTTGCTTGCGCATTCCCAATCTTTTGTCCATTCAACACTTTGGCTTGCTGGTGCACTCCCGAACCTTTGTCCAACCAATCCTTTGGCTTTTAGCTTGAAGAACTATGACTGGGTGGACTTGAGACCTACACATGTACCATATGTATTGGATGTATTCCTTATGTACTTCTGGATATACTTCTTCATACTGCATCCATATTCTTCTTCAAAGTATCTTTCATATACTTCTTTAAACTGACACAAAATGTACTTCTACAAAGTGGCTTTCATATATTTCTTCGAGCTGACACAAGAGTACTGATTCCTCTTTGACATCAGTTGATATCAATGACATAAACTGAACCAGTTGACATCAATGACAACCAAAGTTCAACAAATCATCTTGATCTTTAGTGTTCAAAGACAATTATATGTTTAATAATTGCATTGGCAACATAGAGAGTTTAGGAGTCATTAGTTAGACATCTAAGTATTTTGTACAATCTTGTTATTGCATACATAGTGCACATCACCTCTGAAGTTTGTATGACCATGGATTGGTAATTAAAGTGAGATATGGGGTTCAATAGTATATTGTTGTAATTATGTAGCCCATTAACATGGTTACTAATTAGCTATGCCAACAAAATTAGTTTCACATGAGATTTTTTTGAGTTAGGTCTATCATAATGGTTCTATCAATTTTGGGACCACTTCCATATTTTTTTATTTACTATACATGGATTACTATATTGATCAAATTTTCAAATTTTGGATATTACAAGTTCTATAGGCATTTCTCTCCTTAGGTTGTAATGGTTTGGTAAGGTCCTCAAAGTAAATGAATGTTAGGCACAATAGCTCTCTAATATATCATGGGGTTTCCAATATTACTACTTGACTAATCTTTGACAATGCTAATTAAGGAGGATCAACAATACCTAGGTATGTTGTAGTGATCTCCCCAAGTGTTGTGGTTAGTGTACTATAGCAACAAATGATTGAAAATATTTAGTGGAGATGGTTGTAGGTACTCCTAGGTGGTTTTAGATATACCAAAAGGTACATGGAAGATTGAATATGTGGACAGATATTGTCTAATGTAGTATTATTCACTAACAATATTTTTAATTACCTTCTAATTTCTTAGTAAGGCAAGTAAGAAGTCTGTACATTAAATTTTCAGTCCAAGGTTCAATGGGAACTTGCGAGTTATCGTGCAATATATAGGCATGGCCCAATCTCCTTTTACACTGCTTTATCTATTGTGAAGTTGTAGTTTAATAACCTTACTTACAAACAATAGTATGAACAATTACATAGCCTTGGCAAGGAATTACCCAACTAAACAAGTACTAGAATTAATTTGCAAGGAAATTAAATCACACGATAGGAAAGTAAATTCACACCACGCTGGAAAGTAAATGCTAATACTAAATTCACTTTGTGCTGGAAAGTAAATGCTAAAACTACATCACACCACACCTTCATCACACTGTGCTGGAAAGTAAATACTAAAACTGCATCACTCCACACCTTGATAGAAAGGTAAATTGTAAAAATGAAATCTAAAGGCTATCCTTGCCAAATACCAGTTTCTGTTTATAACTCAAGTAGTAAATATGTTTATTGCATTAAGCACACTCACTAAATTTAGGGGTTATAAAATAAACTTCTAAATCACTAATCTACGGATTGAAATTGCATTGCAGAAATAAACTTCACACATAACAAGAAATAAAAAAGTGTTGAATTAAAACTAGGCAACCAAATAAAACTACATTAACATAAACTAAATAAAATAACACTACAAAAAATTATAAAACTAAAATCTATATTGAAACAAGACCTCATGAAATTGTAATTATTCCATCATAATATGGACTATTGCTCTAAGAGTCCCCCCCTTATAATAGAGATGGCACTCCCTTTTATACATAAGTTTCCTTAAAACAACAATGACCAATATTAAATGTAGATCCAAAATATCTTTAAGTGGTTTCAACAATTTGCTAATAATTAGCAACTAAAAACCAACTCATAAATAATTCCCAAGATCTTTGATAACAACTCATAGATAATCTTTATCCAAGATTATTCTATGTCCAAGATGGTTAATGATGCTGCTTGATCCATGGCATAACTAGTGGCTAAAAGTAAATTAAATTTTTTTGACTCACATGGATATATAGTCTACAAAAGTTCCCACAGTACAGATCTCCTTGCATCTTGCAGAACTTCTTGCAAGAGTTCCCACAGTACAAAAGGTTATGCATTATCTTCACAACACCCCTAAGACCATCTATAAAGTATCCACAATACTACTTGTAGAGTATTCGCATGACCTCATGTAGAGTATCCATAGTACAACCTGTAGAGTATCCACAATTGTTCTTGTAGAGTATCTGTAGTACCACTTGTAGAGTATTCACATTACCACCTATACAGTATCCACAACGCCACCTGTAGAATATCCATAGTATTGCCTGTTGAGTATCCACAAGACATAAGGACTGCAGTATAGGGACTTCTGCAGTAGTAAACAATGCCGCAACAATGGTTCTACAATAACAACATGAATATTTGTAGTAGCAAAGGGTTCTACAACAAATAGTTATGTAGGAGCTTTTCAATAGATGAGTCATTACTCCAAGCAAATACAAAATACACTGATTACCCTAATGTTAGTAAAAAATACAATGCAATACTAAGAAATGCAATGGAAAAACACCTTGATCCTAAAACCCGCATATGAGCATTAAAATGGACTAATACAAGGTCATGGGTAAGCAAAAAGGGTTTATAAAGAAGATAAAAATATGATAAAACATGCAAAATCCAAGGTATGTCACTCGCCAAGTACTAGTATAGGTGTACAAAGGCATCGAACTAGGCGATCCCACTTGTATTACTTGTATATATCTTTCCCAACCATAATTTTAACCCATGAGTGATAAATATATGTGTTTATAAATGGTGGTACGTGCTTCTCTAGCTTTGAAAAAAGATCTTTGAAATTTGGGCACATGCTGGCATGTGAAATTGCTTTGATACCACGTACACTGTATTTTTATTGAAGATATAGAGAATTTAAGAACAATATATGAAGAAATAGAAATTGTAGGAAATAAAACAGACAAAACCAGAATATAGCACAAGCAGAAATATAACCCTTTGTAAATAATCCAAAAGGTGAGCAATGTTCACTTGCCTCTTCAAGGGGAAAACATCCAAATGAGTTGCTCTCTGATATAATGATAATTCTTGACCAAACATTGCATTGATTCCTACTTCTATAAATGTTTTTTCACTACCCAAACCCTAACCATTATTGGTCCAAACACTAATGAGGAACAACTATCTAGTGGACCTTATTCCATAAGGATGACCCTTTACATATTTAGCCACACACCAACTATCTAGTAGCCCTTGTTCAAAGACGATGGTCCCATAAATTAATTAACTAACTCCTAAGTGCCCATAACTAGGGAGGTTAGGGTAGAACCCCAACATTTTGTCTTTCTTGAGTATATAATACCCCAACACTTTTGACCATAATTAAACCCAACACAAGAGCATCATCAATATTGCTCAAACACTAGACACAATCATGGATAATATCCCAACATTACATCATCCCCTCACAAATTTTGGTTGAACTTCAAGAGATTTGAACAATGCAGTAGGGCATCTTGCAAGAATATGACATGGTTTTAGTCTTGGAAGGTTTTGATGTTGCACCACTTCCCCCACTTAGGTCCCCATTAACTACATAACCTATACCAAATTATTCAAAGGAGAAGTCCCTCTATTGGACCTTGCGTAGTAGTATCTACTAGTTTTGTGCTTTGGATCCAAGAGGTGATTGCACATCCTTTAAGCTTCTAGACACCATGGATGTTTGTTCCCTTCTCCTCATTTATCATCATGACAACCAACACTCAAGGACTAGATAGTGTTGAGCAATGACTCGAGGACAAATAAACATTTAAGGTTTGAACAGTGTTGGAAATTGATAGCACACTTATGATTAGCTCTAAGACAACCAACATGAGACAACTTAGGATTCAGCTTTAGACCACGTCTCAATCAATACATGGTAGCTTTAGTACACTTTTCAATGCAAGGAATCCTAATGAGTACAATGACTATCATGTATCTATTTAGGTGCACACTACTAGTCAATGTATAGTATCCAATAGTACCTCCCTTCAACTATTCATCTACATGTCATTTAGTAGGCACGTTGACCTTTGAGTTTGTGTTTTGGCATACCTCCACCAGATCATGTGATGAACATATAATCCATCAAAATGTGATCGTATCCTAGCTTGAGAGTGTTTTGTGATAGCGTATTTCTTACCCAACGTGGGCACAATTTTAGCCAACATAAACCCATTGTTGTTTGGCATTATGTAACCATGCCAAAGCATGTTCCCCTACTCTATTCATGATTAGGGCAGGTTTATGTTTGTAAAGAACATTTAAAATGTGCCTCAAATACCATTTTGTATAAATATGAGGCCAATGTCATTGAATAAATAGGGTGAGAACCAAGTTATTTTATGTTTAATAAGATTTTATTCACTACTTCCATCATCATTGCATAATGATGTCATGTGATTGTTCTTTTATTCTTTCAATATAGTATTGTTTGCTTATGCTTAATAGCTTATTTGGCAACACTCAAGTCTTGAAGCACATTAGCATTACAACAGGGTAAATCTTAAGCCACTCAAAGATTATGGCAACAAATTGGGTTGTGAAATGCTTTCAAGAGGACGCCCTATTGGAGTCTCTCCTCATTTATGGGATTCATTAGAGCATTTACATTGGTATGGTTTGAGGGTAGTTTGAACTGATTTGTGATATTATTGGTTTGCCCCATGAATTTGGGATCCAGGGGTTCTTTATGCTTAAATGGATTTAGGAGACCTTGAAATAGGTGTAGAATAGTCTCTTTCGAGAATATATAGGGAGTGGGAAAAGGTGGTTTTTTCTATGTTTTCCCTTTAGGACTATTTGAGCTTAGAGGGCTGAAGGTAGTGTCTTTCGAACATTACACGTTTCTATAGAAAAAAGCTCAATATAAAGGGTATTTTTTTCTATAAGGATTATGGGATGATAATGTCGTAGACATTGGAGGACTCTTGTTCTTCTAGCTTCAATAGATCCATTGTAAAGGAGTTGCATGCATTTATTATACAGGAGGATTTCCTAACATGAATGATTTTATCCAAGACCCCAATCAGAGAGTTTGGTAATGGGTCTACAATAAGAGAAATTTTCAGTTTAACAACATGACATGACTTTATTGGATCATGTACAAACATGTGACTCATGTTTTAAACAAGGAATGAGGAAGCTCAAGCGATCATCGGGTTACTGTGTTGGGTAGTGGTTGGCCTTATAGAGTTTCCTATAAGTATTTGCATAGATGGTGCTTACCAAATTTAGGTTCACCTAATTAAAATCTATATATAAAATATGCTCACAATGAAGGTGGTTAGAAAAAATTAATTACCTATTTTGGGAGTGTCCTTTTGCAAGGAAAAATGTTGGAAGAGTGTCTAGAAGAGATCTAACTTCCTTTTTAAGGATTAATCTATTAGCAAGATACTATTACTCTAATTTCTAACATTGTATTATATATTCTATAACTTATGAGTAGTAAATGTATCTTTAACATTGTATTAAGGTCATGATTTAATATGTTCTATGACTTATCTATGCATGGTTAAGTTTTTTGAGTTGTTTTCGAAGAGAAAAAATCTATTATAACTTAATTGTCAAGCTAGCAGTGAAAATAGTCATCACTACTAGATTCATCATCATTATTTAAGGAAAACCATGCTTCCTAAAAGAATCAGTTGGTGGTGGTAAGTAAGGGCACATACTTCCACTCCTTACATATGCATATGCCTCTCAGTCTCGAACCTTTACTTATTTCCTTACATCCAAAGAAGATACGCTCTTAAATAATTAAAAGCAGTTTTAGATCTTACTCTAAAACTAGATCTCTTGAATTTAGACATATAAACAAAATAAGCAAAGAGAAATTGCTTAACTATTTGATTATTTCACATCTGTAGTTTATTAAAGTGTTAGTGAAGGTATTTCTACATGAGGGGATCCTTCTTGTGAATGGGCGAGAATTTTCCTCATTTACATTTAAGTTGTTGAAATTTTAAGTTTTTCAAAATTCACTTTGCACACCAAATTTCCACTACACAGAATAGTGATTGCAACCCAGTAATCTCTGTACTAAATTTCTATTGCAGAAAATAGTAATTACAATCCAATAATCTCTCATAGTATCAGAGAGACCAAATTGATAGTAAGATACTAAGAAGCATAGTTAGCAGTACAATACAACAAGTGCTACAAGTGCGTTTGTAACAAATTCTAAGGGCATTTGGGGCCTCCTCTCTTGGTCTTTCAGTTGTTGTAGCAGGGGCACATCTGCTTATTCCCGTATGTTCCAGGAGGAACACACAGACACTTTGCACAACACTTGTTCCAGTAGAACAAGCACGGTTTCTTGTAAGCTGTCCCTGAGCACCTTGCTGTGCACCTCGGCGAGCATTCTGAATGAATATACGCAAAATTATTAAGGAATGCACTGAAATCTCATCTTACAGCACAACAATGGATAATCATTGAAAAAAAATTGTAAATTATAAGTGAATTTCTAGGTGAAGTGAGGCTTCACACTTGCAGGTCGGAGACTGCCTTGTTTGCTTCCATATTGCATGCAATTCAACAACAATAGTTATTGTATTTCTATCTGTACTCTAAACCCAAATCTTGCATACATTTTTAGAAGAAAACTTCAATCAATTCTACAAACTTATATCCAGAGTGACATTCCAGTGTTTATTCTGATGGAATTTCCTTTACAAAGCAGCCTTTAGTCTTTTTCTTATTTCTCTTTCAAACTTCAAATACCAGATAATCCAGGGAAACAATTCAAAACTCCTAATTGCACCAAGGTAAAGAAAGTGCATTCCAAACCGTGTGTTTGTGAAATCAAACAAAATGGTGTATGGTTACATTCCAAAAGTGGGAAGCTTCTTAACCTTAAGGTGCATATTATATTAGCTTCAGAACCTGTAGCTGCATATTATTCCTGAATTCAGGTGAGTGGATGAGTGTATGATAGTAATAAAAAGTTAATTAGAGAAGGGAAATGAACTCACTGGAAAAGCTATGTTGGATTGGCCATTAGCAATGTTCACAACTGAAGAACTAACACCCTACAAAGTAAGGACAAATATCAGGACTCAAAAACCATTTACTATACCTGTAGATGAATTGGGTCATAACAAAGTGTATTACAGTTACCTGGCTTTCCCACAGCAGACCCAGCATGAGCAAGAGAGTGAGATAAACAAGCAGCAGGCGAGACGCCATTGCAGAGATCTCAACACAGGGCAAAGACTAAGATTGCAGTTCAATTAAAACAACAACTGATTGCTATATAATTCATGTGAAAGGAACAAGTTCATGGCATATAGCAGAACGTATGAGCATCTTGCAATCCATCTGCGGATCCTGACAACTTGGACGTATTTGATTCATGTGGAGGCCATCTGCATTAACCTCAACAATTCAAGCTCACGACAAATCCATTCATATCATCGTGGGCGGTTGTCAGTCTCAAATGGATAGGAAGAATGTCTATCCAATTTAAAAAGAGAATACGCTATCCCATCTTTCCCTTTCATCAATACAGATTTAGAGTTAAAAGATTTGAGTCTTTTTCAGTTCATGTCCTATTACTTCATAATGTTTATGTCAAGGTTCCACATTGGTTCAAATAGTGTTGGAAATTGATAGCACGCTTGTCCTTTTTCTTCACATTGGTTCAAATAGTGTTAGAAATCGATAGCAAGCTTGTCCTTTTTCTTCACATTGGTTCAAATAGTGTTAGAAATCGATAGCACGCTTGTCCTTTTTCTTCGTTATATTTATGTTAAGGTTCCACATTGACAGCACGCTTATGATTAGCTCTAACTCAACCAACATGTGACGACTTAGGACTCATCTTGATACCACTTCTTAATCGATGCATGCTAGCTTGAGCACACTTCTCACTTCAAGGCATCCTAAGGACCACAAGGTCTACAATATATATAGCTAGGTGCACACTACCCGTTAGTGCATAGTGTCCATTATTGCCTCCCTTCAACTATTCACTTTTTGAATTTGATTTTGTTTATATTGTATTTATGTATTGCTTTGCATCATGATAGTTGTCATAGTGATTATTAACATTCATTTAATGTTGATGAAAGGTTTCAAGGCCTACTTGTGGGGAGGATGATGATGAAGTTATGAGTCTACTATAGGGAAAGGTAAAAGTGTCCAATTAGGGAATGACCTATGTTTTATGAAGATGTTTTATCCTTTCCTCAAACCTCCTCTTTTTGATTGTCCTATTTTCATTTATCCTTTGAGTTTATCCTTTGAGTTTATGCTAATTTGGAGTGAGAGCCTAGTTAAATGAAATGGGAAATTTGAATATGGAAACTTAGTAATGATATGTTAAAGTGACTCTCCTATTTTGTAGTAACTACCTCCTTTCTTTGAGGAACTAGGAAAGGCATGGAGGAAAAACTTCTTTCTGCATTCACTCAATTCATTTATTTAAATTCGAATTGGGAGGGGAGAGCTTGGAAAAAAAAGGCTTTTTGAATAGAAAAGAAGGGTTTGTAGAAAGAAAATTTAACCCGACTCTTATATGATCCATGGAGAGTTGAAAGAAGAGATTATGGGTTAGATTAAACACTAATGGAGAGGAGATAGATACCATTTTTCAAATTGTCCAAAGAATCATAAAATCTTTGTTCAAGAAGCTTCACAATGTTGGAAATGAAATCTAGAAGTAGGCAGTGTCTTGGGCTCACATTGACCATATTGTAGAGCATAGAGAGGAAGGCATGCCCGAAGGAATGAATAGTAGAGAAATGATGACTTCTTGTGTTGTATGGGGCAAAGGAATAAATGCCAAGAGCTTTTCTAACTAAGAGACTGAACTAATAACCAATAGTGACTTACTTGGTTGATACCTTGAAAGCTTTTAGTGAAGAGAAGAAGTCCTTTGAGAAACCATGCCAAATTTTTATCGCCTTTGTGGTCTCATATCCTAGAATGGGGGTGGCACTCTACAATAGAATTGCTCATGGTTGGGTGAAAATCAATCCCCCCATAATCAATTGCCTTGGAGCTTCATCCTTGGAAAGATAAGTGCAGTCTCTCCTATTTTTTGCTTACAAATTTAATACTATAGAATGACTAGTACAATGGCGTCATTATCATTTTAATGAAGATTTCATGTAATGATGTATGCTAGGTTTGGCTAAATTATGTACCAAACATATATGGAAAAGTTTTGGAAATCTTGATTGAAATTTGTTTGACAAAAGTACTATGTAGGGGAAAGGTTTCTCTATCAATTTATGACTTATATAATAACAATAATGATAATAATAATCTAATTTTAAGGTCACATCCAAGACAAACACCAAATTGGTGTATGAGATCCCTTGTTTGTGGGACAAGGGACCCCCTTCGTGGAGCGATGGTAGTTATGGTTGCGATGGAATTCTATGTTTTTTACAATTTTAACTTTGAATGAACTTGTTTTCTTGATTGACATGGATTACTAAATGAATAAACTTCACCTTACTCAGCCCCAATCGGTGGTTCAAAGTGGAATAATTCCTGTAGCTTTAAAAAGGAGAAACTCTTAAGTTTTGAGCATTTCAAGAATGTGTAGACCACCCTATAACAATTTAGTTGTATCTCACCATATATGAAATGGGTAAGTGTGTTTTTTGTTATAGAGGCTAGATACACATATGTAAATTCTCATCAAAACCCTTTTTTCCTCTTTTTCTAAGCAATCTAATGCCTATTTGTGCAGTTTCTTTATGATAGGAACGGTTGTTCACACCTTTGCTTCATAAAACCCATGAGAAAACTTCCTTGGCTGCTATTGTCCCTTATAACAAGTGTGAGTAGGTCTTGTAGGTGCTATTTTGGGCTCGTTTTGATGAATTTGGAGGTCTAAATGGCTGAATGAAGGGGGAACATGGTGATAAGCCTAACGAAGGATATGATTCACTAGTTGAATGAGTTCTTTTTTCCGAATGATGTTTTGGAGCAAGATTTAACTCTCTTTGATATTTTTGTTATTCTCCTTGAGAAAGGCTTACTCAAATCTCCCATTCCTAGGCAAATTTGATTATTGTGCATGACGGAGAATTTAAAATGGTTTAGGGATGTCCTAAAGAGTTAGAGGATACATTATCTCTATTTAGGATTACATTTCATCATGGTTTGCACTTGTAAATGATCTCCTTAATGGGATAAATAACTCAATCCCACTTACCCCCCCCATAATCATGAGAAGGCAATGCTTGTATAAGGAGTAAATATCGTGGATTGTTTCAATATTTGCTTTGAATAATTTGCTATTGTTTATGATAAATTTCATTGCTTTGTTCAAGGTTAGTGGCATGTGATAGGTGCCTTTAAGGTTCTTGAGATCCCTATAAATAGTTGTGAATCTAAATCAATGAGGCAAGAGGCCTGCAGGTGAAAGAATAATCTCTTAATGAGGTCATAAACTCCATGAGCATCGATTCACTCTCAGAAGCAAGGGATTAAATATTTCAATCATGAGATTGCTATCACTAACCTTAAAACCCTAAATTTAACCTTTTGATGAGGAATCAAAACCTAAAGTTTGTGATATGCTTTGTGCTTATCAAGATGAGATATTGATAGGCCTCTAAGGCAAAGTTAGAATTTGGATTGATTTCTTATGCATTGTTGAATGTGTGAAGTCAATTATGCTTAATTGACATAATCATGAAAATGTGTTATGTGGTACAATATCACTCCTTGAATTTTCCTCGCATGAAGAATTCAAATCTATGTTGTATCGTATAAATGATTGTTTATCTATACTATGTATTCAAAGATTGAAAGCTTGTTTTATGTTGTCTTGAGGAATACCAAACATTGTCATTGCATACAAAATTGAAGGGTTTATTATATCATACGGTAGTCAATGCACATTTAAACCAACAAACCCTACTTTGTAGATAGGTATGAATGTATGTTATAACAAGCCACTTAGTAGGCGTGCTAACCTTTGAGTTTGGGCTTTGGTAGATTGACACCACTAGATCATGTGATTGATAAATAAACCCTCGAAATGTGATCATCTCCTAGCTTGCAAGTGTTTTATGATAACGTCTTTCTTACAAAATGTGGGCACAAGTTTAATCAATACATGCCCATTGGTGTTTCAGATTACGTAACCTTGCTAAAACATGTTTCCTTGCTCTTCATGATTAAGGTAGGTTTATGTTTGTAATAAGCATTTAAAATGTGCCTTGATACCATTTTGTAGAAATACAAGGTTAATCCTATTGGATAAATAGGTTGAGAAATAAGTTATTTTATGTTTAATAAGTTCCACTTCACTACTTATATCATCATTACATAATTATGTCATGTGACTATTCTTTTATTCTTTATAATATTGTTTGCTTATGATACTATTTTTTATAAATATGAAGTCTATCCTATTGGATAAATAAGCTAGAACCAAGCTATTTTATGTGTAATAAGTTCCACTTCAATACTTACATCATCATTACATAATGATTTCATGTGATTATAGTATTGTTTGCTTATGCTTATTTAACAACACCTAAGACTTGAAGCACATTAGCGTCCCAATAGGGTAAATCTTAAGCCAATTAAAGATTATGGTAAGAAATTGGTTGTAAGATGCGTTCAAGAACTAATTTGTGATATAATTGGTTTGCCTTTGATTTTAGGATCTAAGGGTCATCTTAAAAATGGATTTGAGAAGCTTTAAAATAGGTGTAGAATGGTTTTTTTTAAGACTATTTAGGGAATAGAAAAGGGTGGTAAAAGTATTTTTATCTATAAAGATTATGGGCTAATAATACTGTAAACATTGGAGGAGTCTTGTTCTTCTAGCTTTAGATAGATCCATTATAAGAAATTATGGAGATTTATTGTAGAAAAGGATTTGTTTGAAATATTTAGCCTTGTTCAAAGCTTAATTATAAAGATTGTGGGCTAATAATACTGTAAACATTGGAGGAATCTTGTTCTTCTAGCTTTAGATAGATCCGTTATAAGAAATTATGGAGATTTATTGTAGAAAAGGATTTGTTTGAAATATTTAGCCTGGTTCAAAGCTTAATTGAAAAGTTAGTAAAGTGTTCACAAGAAATCCAACTTATTAAGAGTAAATGTATCCGAATTATTAACGATAAATGTGCTTGACATTGTATTAGGGTCATGATTTTATATACGCTATGACTTATTCATGTATGATTGGTCCCTTGTCCTTGTATTTGTGTTATAGTAGAAGCATATTTGGGATATAATAGAAGTTATATTTATATTATAATAGAAGTTAGTGGGATTTGAACATAAACTTTGTTAAGGTAATTTAAGCTAATTATCAATTCCTTTAATAAAACATATATAAAAAAAATGCAATTTCCTTCTGTAATTATTTGATACGTTTCACCTTATGTTGATGAAACATAAAGGTATTTCCTTGTTGAAAACGGGGGAGCATTTTTCCAATCTGTTAGAAATTTGAAATTTAAGTGTTTCAAAATTACAATAGAAAATGCAAACACTTTTGCATACCGATTTCCATAACAGAAAATAATAATTGCAATCCAATAATCTCCACACCAAATTTCAATCACACCAAATTTCCATTGCAGAAAATAGTAATTACAATCCAATAATCTCCACACCAAATTTCCATTGCAGAAAGGCAATGCATTTCAGAGAGATCAGATCGATAGTATGAAGCATATTAGTAGTACAATACAACAAGTACTACAAGTGGATTTGCAACAAATTCTAAGGGCATTTGGGGCCTCCTCTCTTGGTCTTCCAGTTGTTGTAGCAGGGGCACATCTGCTTGTTGCCGTATGTTCCAGGAGGAACACAGAGACACTTTGCACAGCACTTGTTACAGTAGAACAAGCACGGTTTCTTGTACGCTGTCCCTGAGCACCTTGCTGTGCACCTCGGCGAGCACTCTGAACGAATATACACAAAATTATTAAGAAATGCACTGAAATCTCATCTTACAGCACAACAATGGATGACCAATGAAAAAAAAAGTGTAAATTATAAGTGAATTTCTAGGTGGAGTTGGGCTTCATACCTGCAGGTTGGAGACTGCCTTGATTGCTTCCATACTGCATTCATTTCAACAACAATGGTTATTGTAACTGTACTGTAAACCAAATCTTACATCCAGTTTTAGAAGAAAACTTCAATCAATTCTACAAACTTATATCCAGAGTGACATTCCAGTGTTTATTCTGATGGAATTTCCTTTACAAAGATGCCTTTAGTCTTTTATTTCTTTCTCTTTCAAACTTCACATACCAGAGAATCCAGGGAAACAATTCAAAACTCTTAATTGGACCAAGTTAAAGAAAGTGCATTCCATACTATGTGTTTGTGAAATCAATCAAAATGGTGTATGGTTACATTCCAAAAGTGGGAAGCTTCTTAACCATAAAGTGCATATTATATTATAGCTTCAGAACCTGTAGCTGCATATCATTTCTGAATTGAGATGAGTATAAGATAGTAACAAATATTTTGATGAGAGAAGGGAAATGAACTCACTGTAAAAGCTATGTTGGATTGGCCATTGGCAGTGTTCACAGCTGAAGAACTAACACCCTACAAAGTAAGGACAAATGTCAGGACTCAAAACCATTTATTATTCCTGTAGATGAAGGGATCATAACAAATTGCATTGCAGTTACCTGGCTTTCCCACAGCAGACCCAGCAGGAGAAAGAGAGTAAAATAAACAAACAGTAGGCGAGGCGCCATTGCACAGATCTCAACACAGAGCGAAGACTAAGAAAGCAGTTCAAACTTCAGTTAGAACAACAACTGCTTGCTGTGTAATTCATGTGAAAGGAACAAAGTTCATGACAGTTATATAGCAGAACTTATGAGCATCTTGTAATCCATGTGCAGAGCCTGACAGCTTCGTATTTGATTCATGTGGAGGCCATGTGCTTTAACATCAACAATTCAAGCTCACGACAAATCCATTCAGAGAATCGTGGGCAGGTGTCAGTCTCCAATGGATAGGAAGAATGGCTATCCGATTTAAAAATAGGGCAAAAAGAATACGTTATCTCATCTTTCCCTTTCATCAATACAGATTCAGAGTTCAAGGGTTCGAATCTCGTAGTTGTGTCAGAGACATTTCACTTCATGTCCAGTTACTTTGTTATATTTTTGTTTTATGATATTATATTCGTTGTTATTATTGTTATCCCACATTGGCGACACATGTCCTTCTAATATTCCATGTATCCAAAAATCGAATATACAGTATTTAATATATTCAATTTATTCCTATATTCTTAGGAATATTGAAAAATGGAACTTATTTATAGTTTAGTATCTTATGTATCTGAAAATCGAATATACATGTGTTTTAGTATTTAATATATTGGGTTATATTATAGAAAAATGGAACTTATTTATGTTTGGGATCTTTTGATAGTTACATCATATTACATCATGCTACGAGATGTACGTTTTTTTGTTCAATCACAAATAGTGTTTTGTGAATATATGTCTCCAAGGAAGGTGTCAACATGGGTGAGGTCACGTTGAAAATCCTAGGGTGGAGCTCTATGTTCACATGGTAAGGTTGGTGCATTTGATGTCTATGTTCACATTGTGGTGGAGCTCTATGTTCACATGGTAAGGTTGGTGCATTTGATGTCTATGTTCACATCGTGGTGGAGCTCTATGTTCACATGGTAAGGTCTTGCATTTTGTTTGGAATTGATGCATTTGAGGTTTATGTTCACATTGTAAGGTTTTATTTTCTCGTAATGGAATTGATGTGTAAAAGAAAATGGGGGATACTATGAGAAAATTGTGATAGAGGGTGTTTTGTTTGGTGATAAATTCAGATGAATTTATGGGGTTTATTAACATTTCTTTCAAACATTTTGGGCTAAGGCATAATATATAAGATTTGGTGGTGCAAGGTGCATAACTAAACGATTTGGATTGGACAACTTGCATTGTGAAACCACCTTAGGCAATTCTCAACAACATACTTGGGCATGTTTTCCTAACATTAGGGAAGGTACCCTACCTTGGGAGAAGGCGCCTTGCATAATAATACATGGCATGTTATGCATGGAGACAACAAATGTCATGGAGCTTCATTTCAAGAAGACAATTGGATAGATTTATTGGAGTAGATTTCATGGAGGTTGTTTTGGGAAAAGTAAAGGGGTGGCATTGAAGGGAATAATTCCGTTGAAAAATACATGAGGACCTCCCAAACAGTTAGAGGAAAGTCATTGTGCTTACCTTTTTTCGTGGAAACTCATGGTTAGCCTAATGAAATGGCTAAGAGGTTTTGAAAGGTATAAAAAAGATCCTTGGGTGGTCATTTGGAAATAATTATTGACAAACAATAAATTGATGATTTAGTGGAATTTTTTTATGTTCAATGGAACGCATGTGGTAAGTTTAGTTGTGCACTAAGTTTTGACAATCCACTAAGGATAAGTCTTAAGGGTGTGAATTTAGTAGTGGACAATTGGACAATGCCTATTTAGGTGGGAATGCTTTTTTGGTGAGACAAACTAGGTCATTTGGTGCAAACAATTTGGCAAGCTACAAATATTGGAAATGTGTTATATTCTTTGCATGTAGACTGTGCATTCATGCAGCATGTGCATTGTGCACTCCTCCATGAGTGTTAGCTTAAAAAATTGTGCTTTTTTGACCCATTGTAACTTAATTTTGATTTAGAGATTAGTGTTGTAATCCAATTTGTGTTAACAAATTAGGGTTTTTCATGGTACAAAAAACCTATTTTTTATGCTATGAATGGTTAACTTAATACATTGAAGAAGACAAAGGTGTGACTCTAAGTTTGACTATTTTTATTGATTAAGGGTTTCCATGATAAATTCCTTTATAACGGTGTGTGTTCCGTTGTCGTTCTTTTTGTTTTGCTTAATAATATGTATGCATTGATTCACTTGCAAAATTTTAAAACCTACATTTGGTACATAGTCGGGTTATTGGAATTAGGGTATACCTTTATTGTTAAGGTTTAGCCTGTTCTCGATAGAGAAAGTTTAACTTGGGTTTGCTAGTAAACCTAGCTTTAGTGGGAGCTCTACGACAATGATTCTTGTGTAAAAACAAATGAACGAGTAGTTCCAAAATCGAGATTGAGAAATTTAATAGTTAGAGCTTTGAGATATGGAAGCTCAAGATAGAGGACCTTCATGTAGATAAAGAATAGTGGGTTGTTGTGGATCTTGCCACACTGTAGAAGTTTAGGACCAATCGACTTCGTTTCAAATGGACACTCCGTCTCCACCCATCTTCAGGATCATTCATAAGCAGTTGTGGATAACAGAGAATAAGGAAACTTAAATAGAGTGAAGGGAGAAATTTAACCGTTGGAGAGAATTCAAATTTAGTCGTTAGGGTTTACAAAGAAGGTGGGAACTCTTTTTTATAATTAGAGAGTAATTTAAAAAAAATCAAATAATTTATAATGGACTATATATATATTTTCAAGGAGAAAAATGTACTTTTTCTATTACTTTGAATAAAAAAGTACATTTCCACAATTCAAGAAACTTTAACAATGATACTTAGCACAAAACATATGCATATTCCCAACACTACAATAAGCTAGCAGAAACCCAAACCAAAGGATAACAAAACTACAAAATGTCCATAAAAAAAACAAAAAAAAACGTTACAGACTAGTAGCAAGTGACTCAAAAAACTAGTCTTCAAACATCAACAGAGATCCCTCTTCAGGGATGATTTTAAGACCCCCCCCCCACAAATTTATATGTATAAAAAATGGGCGAATCTTCCTGATATATAGGAAAATTTGAAGGCGATTTTATCAATAATATAATATGTATATATAATTTTTTGGCGAATATTTCATTTTATTATATGATGTTGTGAAATATTGGGGAATCTTTCACTAAATTATAAGATATTGTAAAATCTTGGCGAATATTTCACTGAATTATAAAATATTGTAAAAACTTGGCGAATATTTTAATGAATTATGAAATTTTGTAAAAATTTGGCGAATCTTTCGTTGATTTATAAAACACATTGAATGGCACTCTCTTGTTAATTATGAGTTCAAGGCTTCTTCAAATGTTGAGTTCAATTGATCTATTTCAAGTTTTGGACTCAATACCAAATGGCAGCGGCCTTAATGATGCCTTCATATACAAGTAAAGTCGAGTGGATCTTGTAGACACATATTCCAAATGTGGGTGTTTGGAGGATGCACGTAAGTGTTTGACCAAGTGCCAGAGCAAAATACGGTCTCATAGAATGAAATGCTTTTAGGATATGCTCAACATGGACATGGTAGGGAGGAACATTATCAGAGGGGTTCTTGGGGTGAAGATTTCCATTCATAGCTCAGATGACGATAACAATTGCCTCTTCTTCTTACTTACATTTTTTTCCTCTACTACTTGAATTTTTATTTGTAGTTTTATCCCTAAAAATTAGTAGATTTTTCTTCTTGTTCTTCTTTAAGTTAGATGTTTACATTCTATGCAGATGATTATTTTAAGTTAGATGTTTACATTATACTACTGGACATGACCAGATAAGACACGGTTTGTAAAAAAGAAAGTGATAAATTAAAAAAAATGAGATATTACAAGATGATTGTTGTGTTGTGCCATATTTACACCATCATCACTCATAAACAATGGAAATATATTAAGTCAATCTCCCATGCAGAGTAGCTTTTGCTTGATTGATTCTTTCGGCGACACTCCAAATTTCATGCTGCAATTCACCATTTCCTTCTCCATTTGTGGAACTCCTTGCATTGATCATGGCATCCACCACCCCAGGAAATGAACAAAAACTGTATTCATTGATTTTTGAAGGAGCATAAATCTACCATCCATAATAATACATACCGTTAGATGGTGTAGGTAAAGAATTGGAATCCACAAAGTCTACATGCGCGGAAAAAACTATAGCACTATTCATTTCTTGTAAGCGCTAAAACCCTAAAAACAATAATCTTTCATCGATTCTTACCAAATGTCTAAATAAGGGCCTTCCCTTGAGGCCTTCTGCGTCTAGAAATGCTCTCTCTGTAAGCAATAGGCGATCATTGAATGCACTTCTCCATAGAATTACGTGTGCATCTCCCTTTCTGTGTTTTCTCAAAACCTGCACAAATTGCTCATTGAGTTTCAACACATTTCATTGAATAGAGTAGAATGTAAATTGGGTTCTACATTTGTGTGGGATGATGCCATTTATAAAAGGGCATCTCTATAAATATTCTAAATAGGTTTTGTCACCGGGTTACGACTGGTAACAGTAACGAGCTAGATTCAGGCTGCTTTTGTTACAATCATTATTCCATTGCTCTATTTTTGGAGATAAATCTAGCTGGAGTCTTACCTCAGCTTCCTCAACAACGTTATGGGAAGCATCATATAACTCCTTTATGGATGAAGTGATAGGCTCTATGGTTACTGCATCGGAAGTGTTTATTCTCTCCTTTATCATCTCTGCATATATGAAGGTACACGTGTGCACGTATTTTCCGTAAACTAATGCACTGTAATGATTGAATCATTCTCTACTTAAATATTCATATTTGGGAATGGGAATGCAGATGACATAACTCTGTGGTCATATAGATAGTTGAAGGATAGCCTATTTCATTCCATAATTTAATGGCCTAGCTCCTATCATTTGGTTTAAAAATTTGTATGTTTGTAATTGCTTAGTTGATGCTCGAATGATTAATCATTAATGATTAATCTACTATTGATGACATTTTTAACTTCTTAATAATGTAGTATTCATCTACAAGTAGCATAAATATGCATGCTTTCATATATCCTGCAACTAATCTAGCATAATGCATCTTTTTTTATTATAAATGCAATGTTATATATAAAAATGCTCCCAGGATGTTCCACACCAAGAATTTTTTGGGAAATGATGCTCCCACTCTTGCACTATGGCAACCTTGTGTTGTACTTCTACGTCCCACTGACCTACTATTGTAGTCAATCATTGCACATTAATAAAATTATCCCTATTAAAGCCAACCATTATCTAAAACTCTAGATAGTATAGGTGGCCATGCTTTTAATATCTATGTCTATAATAGGGGCCTGCTGGTGGCATTTAAGGTATAATTACTGCATGGAAGAGTTTGTGTTGCATTTGCATATAGATCTTGACAATCTTGTCAGTAGATCCAATAACAAGATTTATATGTGTAAACTTGGAAAACAGTTCAAGATATGATCCATCAATGGTGTCTCTTCTAACATTCTATATATTAGAAAGCAAGAGTGAAGGAATTAACGCATTTCCCAAGAATTATATTTGTCTCTTTGTCCTATTTGAAATGGTGCAGTGGTACCAATACAATTGCCTCATAAATATACATGAAAGCTAGATAACTCGCTCATGAGCAAACTAAACTGTATAGATATTGAATAGTGAGCCATTATGAGTTGTGACATATAACTGCTATTTCAAGGAATTTTTGATGAACTTTACCATGAAGTAAGTATAACCATAGAAATAGATTAAATAAACTTATAGGTAGAGTGGTAGCACCAACGACAACTTTCCCTCCATTATAAACTCCTTGAGGACAACCAAAAACATCATTTGGACTAGCATGTGCTGAAGAGATTAGAGACATAGACTTCATATGAATTTGTGGAGATTGAATAGGTGCTTGGTTTGAAAGTGCATTTGCATTGAGTGTGCACTAGGATTGTCCAAGAGGCAATGAGGTCACGAAATGGAAAAATAAAGAGATTCCAAGTTAGTCAA
This sequence comes from Larix kaempferi, assembly GCA_027924585.1. Classification (NCBI taxonomy): domain Eukaryota; kingdom Viridiplantae; phylum Streptophyta; class Pinopsida; order Pinales; family Pinaceae; genus Larix; species Larix kaempferi. The sequence goes on along the minus strand of BSBM01000451.1, from coordinate 2,205,473 downwards.
TAATGTAATATAAGTGCTAAAATTAGCTACCATGCTGCAACAAAAAACAAAGAGAACTCACCCATAATAACTACTTTGGTTTGCATAAAGTAAAGATAAATTGTACCATAAAGGATGGCGATGGAGGCATTCTCAAACCCCATACACAAGCAATAGTAGGCACATTGATAGTTTGGGAAGGTAGATTCTCATTAATCATAGGTGTTGGCTGCTAAGAATATGTTAAAGAAAGCACATGTGATGAAGGTGTTGGTTGAGGCTGCTGAGAATAGGATGCAGAAGGAAACTATGATGAAGGTGTTGATAGAGGATGCTAAGGATAAGGTGTAAAAAACACTTTTGATAAAGAATCTAGTGGAGGCTGCTGAGGCAAGGGCACACAAATCACTTGTGAAGAAGGAGGTTGTGGTTAATTACCTTCAAGAAGAGGAAACTGATGAACTTGTGGAGTATACTGTGCAAGTTTTGATTGAACTAATGGAGACATGCACACGGTTGTATGTAGTGTACCTTTCCTATTGGAAAAAAATTTCTAGGTGAATCTGTTGGCTTGCTGGTGGCATAGATTTCTGCCTTGACTGTGGTGAAATTCCAGGCCGAGGCTGCAAAATGTCAAAGTCATACCACAGGAAAGTATTAATAATTTTTGTGTATGCAAGGAAGACAACAAGGAAATGGATGTATAGTAAATAAATACATTTAGATCATACCTGTAATGGTTGTGGAGCCCCAAATCTCTGATGTGATTCAGAAAAAATCCAAATTAGACAACAAGGGCAGGTCTGATTAGCCTAGGAGGATTAGTTTATTTTTTAACAACCAAAGAGTATTGATCTCTACTCCCTTTGCCACCTCTAGTACTGGCAGATGCAAGCCTAACCATGGCCTCGCTAAGGAAGAGAGGGAGTTGGGTAAGAGTTCTTGGTCTTCATTCCTATATTCCCTTGCAAATGATGACTGTATATTCCCTTGCAAATGATGACTGGACAATAGTAAACACTCTTAGATGCTAGAAGTCTGTTACAACCATTGGAAGTGTTGCTCTTTGGAAGAGGAATTTCTACTTCAACTAGCTGAACCTGGAATTGTTTTGTGATAAGCTAGTCATGGTCACAGACTTGTTGGAACATCAATACTTGCACCTCCTCCCATTGAAATCCCATGAACTATTGAGACTTGGGATATAAAAACAAAATATTATGCACGCAATGAACTATTTATAACCATGTCTATAGGTTATTCCATGTCACTGTCCTTAATAATTGCAGGTTTGTGTCAAGATGGTTTCAGATCCTTGTTTACAATTCACAACATATTCATTAGTCCTAGCTTTGTTATACTGTCACAAAACATCTAAAACCTGCATTAAAACAAAGAATAAAAATTCATCTCATCAAAATAACCTAAAAAATAACACAAATTAGAAGTTCTAGTGCCATACTGAACATTCATTATGTTAGCTACCTGCTCAATGGCCGCACATACAGGTGTTGGGGAGTGAGGTAGAAAAGAAAGCAATGCATCTACTAGTACGTCCATTAATGCATGCACTTCACTTTGATCATCATCATTGCTTGCAACAAGATAAATAACATTCCCAAAGGCCTTATTGCAGCATATCATAAGTTCAACAATTGTTTCACAAATTTCCCCATGCCTAAGGGGAATCTCAAGTAACAACTATATAAGCAAAAAGCGCATTACTTGCATTTTTCTAAAGCTAGATTCACCCTTAGAATCCTATGATGGATATAAAAATATGAGATAATGATCATACTTTAAACAAACAAAATTATTAACACAAGGGATAACAAATTTCATTGAACACAACATGAAAAAAATGAATCCTGCTTCTGATGAGAATTATCAAATTTACTCTCAAACTGTAAGAACAAACTGTTTATATGGAAAAAAGAATAGAAAGGAAATTAGTTTAATTATTTATATGATAAGTTATATCTTTTCAAGTTCATAAAATAAAGAAAAAATAGCTAATTCATGAGTCTACTTACAGCTTGGAAAAGTTGTGCTTCTACATTATGTAGTTTGTTGAATGAATCTTCATCATCCTTACTTAAAAGAAAAAATAAAAAGACAAATGGAATATTCTGAAATGTCCTCGAGAAGCTCATCATATATGCACCTAAATAATTGGAATCCAAGGGACTCACTTCATGCTGCATACTTTTAATCAACTTTGTGTTTATGTGAAATCATCAATTTTTGTGCATCCACAAATAAATGTTGCATTTGCTCAATGTAAATCCTTCTTACGTGAGCAGATGCAGGCTTCTTTGGCCACTTTAACTTCTCTAGCAATTCAAAGGAAGTTACTTCTATACCAAGAGATGCTGTAAAGACATAAATTTCCTTTTGAAGTGGAAATTTTGCAGTAGTATCAAGGGCAACATTCTTTGTAAGATTACACAAAGAATCTATTATCCATGACCTGAGAAAATCATCTAAACCTTTGGATTCTTCTTAAAAACACTCCATGTCCTCACCCATAGACTTGACACCCACACCTAACACTTCATCCTTTTCCTATGTGAGATATTTATCAAGCTGACTACGTAGTATCAAGAGCAACATTCTTTGTAAGATTACACAAAGAATCTATTATCCATGACCTGATACATCATCTAAACCTTTGGATTCTTCTTAAAACCACTCAATGTCCTCACCCATAGACTTGACACCCACACCTAACGCTTCATCCTTTTCCTCTGTGAGATATTTATCAAGCTGAATACTCTTATTTAAAACTGAAGGGGATTTCCTTCTAAAAATAAGCAGTCAATTTCCGACCAAATACTAAGCACCATGCTTTCGTAACAAATTTACTGACCAATTTTTTGACTTTCTGTGTTCTAGAAATCTTATCAAACTTTCCCTTATAGTTTTGTTGTAAAGCTATACCAACTGTTGATTGACACTCATTGTCATTTTCACACCAATTTACCATTTGCTGCAAACAGTGCTGAGCATATTTATATAGATGACAGTATGACTACCCTTTGCTGATAGAATATCTAGTAAACAATGGACAAACTTATGCAACAAAAAAATATGAACACAAGATGTTGGTATCCTTGGAAGAAGTATAAGAAAAATATCAATTGCTAAATGCTTTCGATCATGAGATGATGAAAAAGTGATCCTTCAACTATAGCTTCCCAAAAAATAGCAAGCCTCTTTGCAATATTATTTTATGGACTTTTTTGTTTTTTGCGTTTCTTTGTTTCTAAGTAGAATGAGATATTATTGCATCCTCGGTGACCACTGGCAGGTCTACAAACAAAATGTCTACCAGAACTTGCCAGACAAAATGAACTCAAGGATGGTAGAAGGATGTTTCCTGATTCGCAAAACGAAAAATGTTACAAGTACAATCACTGAAGTAATATTTGAACCATATTTTAAATCATCTTTCCTATTCCAAGGTAAATGAGAACAATCTACCAACCAACTTGAGATAAATGATGACCCATTCAAAGGTGGACGCTCCCTGAAATAGTGCATATATATGTGTGTGCAATAGATTCTTTTGATGGACATCTTCCTTACTTGTAGGCTGTTTGAGAAAACCTTACCATCGAATATGCAACTGATCCCATAACAAGCTGAGCGCTCCTCAAATTCTGTTCCAATTCCTTCTTGGGAGGATGAAAATATGTCAAGTGTCTCCATTTAAGCTTGGGTTCTCTCCAAAAGTCACCAACAGTTCCCTCAAATAGTCAGACGCTCCCCTTGTTAGTGACTTATTTATCCATATTCATCACCAATCTCCATAAGTCTTCTTGAAGAAGTGACTAAGGGCTTTGGGGTGTTCACTACTACTGTTAAAAATCCTGTAACATTGTCCAATTTACTAGTTGTTTGAAATACTGAAACATATATGTGTTGAGAAACAAAATTGTGTTGTGAGAGTACTTAGCATATTGTAGTGTGGGAAGGAAGGGGGGTGTTGCATCTAGTCATAGCAACACACTCAGATCACAAACTTCATAAATTCTCACCTACAGAATAGTTGCAGCTATGTTGCAACTGACTGTCTCACCCAACAATCAGTCATAGCTGACTGTAACAACTATGTTTAGATAATCCCTGCGTTCATCAAAATTGACTGTTTCATCATACTCTGTTTCAGCAAATTCTGAAATCTAACTTGCTACAACAAAACTAAACATTCCACAATCAATCACATACGCTCAGAAAATTATCATGCTACAACAAAAATAAATTCAAAAATAAATATGAGTTTTCAAACTCAAACAACAGAGTGTAATAGAAACACACAGAAAAATTTTGGGTTTAACTAAACATTGTGTTCCACTCTGTTTCTTCCATTTCTCTCTATTTCACTCTATTACAAAACCAATACTACATCGGTATTTATACAACATAAAATATAGTCCGTTATTTAATTCAACTTGACCTTTCGCTGCACCAAAATTTACTGTTCAAAATTTAATTAATTCTCTGCCCTTTCATGCACTGTAACAGGAATGTTGGATGCCCCTTCGATCTTTGACAGGCTGCAGCAGTGATTTCCCTTAAGCGATATGATGAGAACATGTTGCTCCTTTAATATCTGACCAGCTAAAACAAGTCAGTAAATGCCTCTTCAAAACTCAATGTGATACTCAGCCCCAATAATTATTTGATGAACTGTGGTGTGCTGTGACAGAGGCTGTAAATGCTTCTTCAGAAATAAATGTGATGTGTTGCCTCAACGAAACCTTGACAGCATGACAAAATTAGATGGTGTGGCGGTGGTTGACTCAGAGTTCTGGAGGCCACTTAGCAGGGCGGTGTTTGTCTTTTTCAGACTGTGGCGGTGAAGGAATTAACGGCTACCAACATTCTCCCCCTTAATTACTTCACCCAAAATACATCATACTCAAACAACTACAACTTTACAATCATAAAAGAAAACAACTATAATGCCTCTAAGTCTCAGCAAGGCTTACATCAGTATCAAAACAACTCAAAAATTTGTTTCACATTCTTTGCTGCAACATACTAGTGCAACGTTTCTTCAACTCTTTCATGAGCATTTCTTTTTCTTTCGACTCCAAACTTTGAAATATGTAAACTTTGTTTTATGTTTTATCTTCATCTTCACCTTGATCTTCTTTAGCTCTTGCTTCACTCGTGGCTTCATCCATCTCTCCATTTTGAATTTCGATCTTAATAATCTGAACTCCTTTTGCATAGCAACTCCACAATACTTGTTCTCCTCATATCCAGTTTGTTGTTTACAATCAACAAAACATAATACTATATATTTTTCATCATTTGCTTCAGCATCAAAACCATTGCATTCAACCTTCTTGGACTTTGCAAACCAATCATTATCCATAATTTCAATTACATCATTCTCAGCTTCAGCTTCGTCATTACTTGGCTTAGAACGCCAAACTTTATACAAAAAATATCTTTGATTCTTCATCTTCACTTTCATTTTCACCTTCAATGTTTTCTTTGATTCCACAAATCCATTATGATCAGCTTCAGCTGCAACACGTTCTTCAATTTGCTTATCATCATTCAAATTTTCAATGTCCTTTTTGCCAAGGACTTCAATCCAAATCTTTTCATCTAAATACTGTAACGTGGGCATACAAAGATCCCACAAGCCATCTTTGACTTCAACAAGAGTAATCTGTTCAATATCATTATGTAAACACATTAACTGATAATAGTGCTTGATTTCTTCAGGACTCCATGACATGAATACCTTTTCAACTGATTCTTCAACCAGTCCATCTTCACTGCAATTTTCTTCATTCAAATAAAAGTCATCATCATCTTCAAATGATTCTTCTTCATCTTCGATTGGTTTTTCATCTGCACATTCAAACATTTTGTCAACATTATATAAATTATCATACTGTGAACCATATTGGTTCTTTTCATTTTGTTCTTCTTTGAGAGATGTCATTATCTCTTCATTCAAATCTTCCTCTGCTGCTGTAACAAGGCAATCAACATTCTCCATCTTTGCTTCTGCAATATGACTAACTTCTTTATCATCATATCTTGGATTTTCAATCCATTCTTCCAAAAATTTCAATTCTTCATCAAGGACATCATTATTTATTTCAGCTGCTCTGTCTGCAGCAAAACATACAACTTCTTGAGTGTTATCAGCATGCAACTCTTTTTCTATCACTGCTTCTGCAATCACTAAATCATCAACCTTTTTATTTTTAGCATCCTTATAGATTCCTTCTGCTTCAATCGCTACAACTTCTGTGCAATCTTCAACAATCTTATCAAATTCATCAACAAAATTAAAATCATCAATATTTTCAAAAAACTCACAAACTGGTTCAAGCACTTCAACATAGTGCACTTCATCTTTCTTAACTTCTGATGTTGCCTCAAATACTACTGATATGGCATTCTTCATTCTATCATCATGATCATCGTTAACCATTACTTCTCCATGAGCAATTTTACCAATACTAGCTGCTTCATTGGAACCTTCTTCATCGTTGTCATCAGCAATAGACATCGCTGGAATATTCAAAGGACAAACTACTACACTGGCAGTAACATCACCTTCAATATTTGACTTACAAGCCAAGACTTCGTCATTTTTTTCCTTTGTACCTGCACAATCACTAACAAACAAATTATTAGAAAACATCTCGTTCTCTTTTCTGTCCTTATCTGCACCATTCAATATCGCTGCAGATTCTTCTTCAAAGATATCACCAACATTTTTTCTATCAATAGATACACCATTTTCAGAAATGTATTTTTCACCAGTAGCTTTATCATTTTCCTTATATGCACCAAATGGATGCGTGCAACACTCTTCATTTTCTTCAACATGACTACTGTAATTTATTTCAAACTCATCTTGGTCTTTGACTTCCTCAACAACTTTAGGTTGGTATTCTAGATTCATTGTACCTACATGTCCACAATCATCAGATTCAATGCAGGAATTATATACCTTCATGGGCGTGTCCTTCAAGGACTCTTCTTGCACAAATACTTCTCTGTTGTCTTCACACTTGAAGAATTTATCATTTTTATCAGCATCTGCATGTTTACCATTCCATCATTTTCACAATTCACTTCAGTGAGATCTAAATTTGAAACTACATCAACATATTTCTCAATAGCAATTTCAACTTCTTCAAATTCTGCCGCTGCAATAGAAGATACAACAGTCTCATCTTCACCTTCAGTTTCAACAACATTTTCATCAATTGATAGATCAACACAACAGTGGAATTCACAAATAATTTGACTATCTTCTACTGCTTCTGCAAGCTTATTAGCTTAAATATTAACAGGCTGTGACTCAGCCATATATCTCCCCCTTACATCAAACTTTCTCTTCAAACTTTCCCAGGCTTCTCTAGCTGTGTTTGCTTCAGCAATTACATAAAAAATATTATCATCCAGAGCTTGCTGGATGTAGTACAAGGCAAATGCATCCTTTGCCTCATCCTGGGGTTTCTTAACTCCATTATCAACAAAATACCATAAACCTCTATCATGCAAGAAATTTTTCATATTAACTAACCAACATTCATAAGTTATACCTGAGAAATATGGCCGTGGATAATATATGTTGCTCCATGCATCCTCTAACTTGTCTTGAACTTCATTTGCTTCAATATCCTCTGCCTTCTCTTGAAATTCCTCTGCTTCAGCAGGTTCCTTGATGGCTTCACCTAATATCTCTGCTATGGCAAAACCAACTTCTTTTGCATTCACCATATTCTTCTTCATTCGTTTAAGCCTTATACTTTTCCCCATGTCTCTGCCTTCAAATAAATTCTTGCACAAAATTTAAATTTCTTTTACTTGGATACATCCTCTTAATCCCCTTTCACTCATAAGGGCTTCAACTCAAACCAAACAAACTTCCAAAATAATGGAATTCAAACTGCTCTACCATTAAACTATATGGGAGCTCTTAACCAGGAAGAATGTCTTCCTTTCAATTTCTCAACCTCTATCTGAGGGAACACAAACACAGAATCAACTTCTTCCACAGGCTACAACCCTTTCTTCTCTTTACACAAGCCACAACCAAGCTTGAACAACACAAGAAACACTTGATTTAGAATTCAGCTACTAAATGATGACTCAACCTTTACTAAGGGAGCACAAGAGCTCTCTTTCAACACAGAACTCAACTAAACTTGCTTCTGCTCTTTCTACATAGCAGGAAGAAGGCGTTGGAGTAAGACTCAACAACAAGATCTCCAAACATAATTCAAATGGTTCAACATACAATCATATAACTCATTCATGAAGTGAGCATAGAACCAACTAACATAAATCATAAACACCAAGCTCTGATACCACTGTGGGAAGGAAGGGGGTGTTGCATCTACTCACAACGACACACTCAGATCACAAAATTCATAAATTCTCACCTACAGAACAGTTGCAGCTGCGTTGCAACTGATTGTTTCACCCAACAGTCATCTACAGGACAATCACAACTGACTGTAACAACTATGTTTAGATAACCCCCGCATTCATCAAACTTGTCTGTTTCATCATACTCTGTTTCAGCAAATTCTGAAATCTAACTTGCTACAACAAAACTAAACATTCCACAATCAATCATATATGCTCAGAAAATTATCATGCTACAACAAAAATAAATTCAGAAACAAATATGAGTTTTCAAACTCAAACAACAGAGTGTAACATAAACACATAGAAAATTCCAGGTTTAACTAAACATTGTGTTCCACTCTGTTTCTTCCATTTCTCTATATTTCACTCTATTACAAAACCAATACTACATCGGTATTTATACAACAGAAAATATAATCAGTTATTTAATTCAACTTGACCTTTCGCTGCACCAAAATTTATTGTTCAGAATTTAATTAATTCTCTGCCCTTTCATGCACTGTAACAGGAATGCTGGATGCCCCTTCGATCTTTGACAGGCTGCAGCAGTGATTTCCCTTAAGCGATATGATGAGAACATGCTGCTCCTTTAATATCTGACCAGCTGAAACAAGTCAGTAAACGCCTCTTCAAAACTCAATGTGATACTCAGCCCCAATAATTATTCGATGAATTGTGGTGTGCTGTGATAGAGGCTATAAATGCTTCTTCAGAAATTAATGTGATGTGTTGCCTCAACGAAACCTTGACGGCATGACAGAATCAAACGGTGTGGCGGTGGTTGACTCCTCAGAGTTCCGACGGCCACTCATTAGGGTGGTGTTTGTCTTTTTCAGACTGTGGCGGTGAAGGAATTAACGGATGCCAACATGTAGGACGTGCATTGTTTCTGACAATGATGTGTGACTCGTGAGAATATTGTGAATACTATTGAAACTATAAACCCTAGTTTTTGTGTTGTAGATTGAGTTGTAGATGTGTTATTTGAAGACATTTTGGAGCTTTTATTCAGAGAAAAATTTTGACAGTGTAGTGAGAACATTCAGTGCATGAAGGTATCCGAACTGTCCAAACTCCAAACATTGATGTATTATTAATGTGAAAGCCAATAGTTGAAAAGAGTTAAAAAAACCATTAGAAGGAGTTGAATACTATGTAAAAATAAGGCTGCCTAAGTACAATAAAATCTATATGTATTGCATTGAAAGTTTGCTAAGTAGCTTAGATCAAAACTTATTTCTTGACATCCTAAAATAGTTATGATATGAGGGTGCTCATGTTCTCTGTGAATGCTCGTGAAACCACTTTTTTTAAATGCTGAAATTCATATATTGAGCTATTGAATGGCATTGCTTGAATATGTTGAATGGGTTGTAGGTTGAGACTTTCTATCATTTATGTAATATGACAGACATTTGTCATCAATGATGTTTGGTAGCAAAGTTTTCAGTCTCATACTCAACAAAAGTTTAGCCGGCATGGGGCTAGGCAAAACTTAACAACCCAGGAAAACTTGGTTCAATACTGCAAAACTCAGCAAATAAAAAATTAAAATTAAAACAAATAAAACCCTCAAAATTATTAAATTTTGTGTAGAAAAAAATATTAATGACATTTCCAATCCATATCAGCTATAAAACAAGTCTATTCACAAATTCATATAATAATCTCATAAAATATGATAATACAAAATTTGACACTATGTTTTTCTGCAAAACAGTACACTAGAAAGTTCAAATATAAATCAATTAGATTGTAATCCATGATTCCATGATAAAATTGACAAATAGTACCAAGTTCAACAATTAAACTACATAACTCATAACATAACTATAAATTCAAAATAGACAATGTCTCCAAGTCAAATCTTGAGTCTCATGAATGACTACGAGGAGTCACAGTTACTTCTACAACAAATAAGAGAACAAAATGATGAGATACAAGAGTGAAATGGGAGGAGGTTTCTATTTAAAGTTGATTTTAGGGTTTTAGCTTCCATTTCCAGATTTTCTCCCAAACTATTTTAACCATCAAAATTCTCCATTTGAGTCTACTTTTGCATGTTGGGGTCAAACTCGCAAGTTTGGGCGAGTGTCTGTGAGTCTGAGCAAGTTTGCCATGTCTCGAATCTCTAGAATATTATGAGCAAAGTACTCATCTCAGCAGAGATTCATATAGACTTGCAGCGACTCACAAGTCTCCCATTAATCAAGCAACAATGGTTGGCAGTGTTTAGGTGCATTCTCTATGGTGGTAAAAATTATTTAAACATGTGAATGGCAGCACTTTACCAGTGGGTTAAGCATTGAAAATGTTGTTTTCTATAAACATCGATTCTTTGAAGTGAATACAGGAAGAGCATTACATGTGATTATTCTTGTGAAAAGATGTGGGTTTTTTCATACAAGACACTGACGTTTTCCTTGCAAGGTGGCTAAATTTGTGGTTTCCTTTTGCTGATTTTTCATTCACAGATTTTGTAGAATCTCCTTCATGGATGGCCACGTAATGTGATGGGAAGAGGAATGGCTGTAGAATGCCCATTGCATTCAACAGCTTTGTAAAACAAAAAAATTATCTCTAGCATATAGTATATTATATATAACTCCTTTTAAAACCTATTTTAAGTCCACTAAATATGATCTGAGCCATGTTTGCTTGAGGAAACAAGACATGGATTGTGACCCTTGGCTTTGTTGTGTGCATGTGAATAAAAATCTCAACGTAAGAAGTTTTTTTTTGTGGTCACCTTTCAACAAAGAGTCATATGATATATGGGTAAGGAAGAAAGAGAAATTTTAAGAATGACCACCTTTTAACAAAGAGTCATATGATCTATGGTTAAGGAAGAAAGAGAAAATTTAAGAATGTCCACAGATGACCAAATTAGATCAGACAATGTGACTCGAAATTACATTCAACATAGTATAAAAGAACTGTAGTAGGAAGAACCCTAGGGACTAAAAAGGTGAGATTTCATTAAATCAAACCTCTCAACATCATTTTTGGTACAATTTTTTAAAAATGTCATAAGCTCCTTGGCTACACAGTTCTTGTAGTCCCAACCACATCCATGGGCCACAAGTTGACAAGCAAGAAATTGGGGATTCAAAACCTTAAGTTTCTTCTAGGTTTCTAATTGTTTGATGCTTTTAGAGAACTTGGATCTACAAGTGGCATCTAGTTTCTGATATTTATGCATTGCACATAGATTATTATATGATTTTAGGTTATTATGCATGCAAATCCAAGAAGTCTATGCATTTGTATGATGTATTTTGAGAGGTCAAGAGAGCATTAAAATGTACGTGTCAGAAAGAAGACGCTTTCAGTTACAAAACTCTAACTATACATCATTAACAATCTTATAAAACACAATAGACTTGTTCAATCTAAATCACATCAAAATACAAAAATAGTAGCATCATTATTAGTACATGAATTATATGATGTCTCTATGCAAATGAATCTTCTAATAATTTTTCTACATTAAACATGATACTATCACAGATTCATAACCATCATTAATTTGTTTTATTCCAAATGCAGATTGTCAAAAATATCACGCCATACATTCTGTTGTTTGTAGTTCAACTGCAAGCACAAATTCCATATATTTCCTTGCTTGCAGTTCACTATATCCCTTTGACCCTTTTAAAAAAAATACTTCTTACATTTACAAAATGATATTTACATCAAGAGAAAACAAAACCATCGAAATTCTACAAAGAAGCTGAAGATATATAAAACTAGCACAAATGATGAGACAAATGTGGTATTGTCAAATATTTGTGTGAATTATAATAGCTACTAATATTATGTTTTAGAGATGAGATATACACATAACAAAACATGCTCTATTGAGGCACTAGGTACTTGTTTAGAAGATATCCGATGCATTTCTATCCATTAAAGTCTTAGCTGGTCAGTCTCCTAGATAACTCAACTCCTAGGTTCTAGAATTTGTTATGATCTTTTAGACACCTTGATAAATATTTTTTTGGTGATAATGGTGTGTTTCCTTTATCCATAATCCTTTAGATTATTATCAGACTTCTACATATTTTATGCACTGGAATTTGCAAAGATTCTTTTGGAAACAATTTTTTTCTTTAAAGTATGAACTCAACCTCTATCCTTGTAACAATCAGGAACTTCAATAAGATGTCCATTTATTCCTAAATACATTGGTATTGTTGTATTACAAGTAAATATCTTCACCTTTCCTAATCAATCTCTTCATCCTTCCAGATATTTGAATTTTAAATCAATTTTCAATTTCAATTCATTAGTAGTTAGAATTTGTCTTAACCCTACAAGTTTTTTTTCCAGCACAAAAAATTATTGATTCATTCACTATGTTGTTTGTATCACTTTGATGATGGGACATTTCACCCTTTCTGAATTTTGTTTCTTAAAGCCATCTTTCAATTTTTAGTTTGTTTATTGTGTTTGTCCGGATGCAACTAATGTTGTCTCGCTCAATGTGAGACCTAGGCACAGTTCCATTCTCATGCTGTAGTTAATAATGCTCTTATACTAAAACACATTCAGTTTGTTTCGTTATCATAACTTCAAGACCCTGGGCATATCAATTATTTTTCCCATTATGCAACTCCTTCCTATACTATCAATTCTTTAGTTATTGCTCATCTTGATTCCCCTGTGATCCATCCTGTTGGTCTTACTCCAACATCACTTAAATTTGTCAACATACATTGGGAGATAATGTAATCAGTGCAATCATATCTTCCTCCATTTCCTGTTTTGTGTGCAAATCTATCCTTAAATGCTTTAGAGTTGATAATTGTTTAAAATTCATGTGAAGAATGTGGTATGCTAAATGGAATGCACATTGGTTGTGCTCAGGATAATGTTTTCCTATATGTTTGATTTAATTGTGTGCTCCATGTGACCTACTACCTTTGAAAACAACATGTTTGAAATGCAACATAGCTACAAGGTCAAGTAAAATTTCCCAACTGTCTTCACCTGGTTTGGACAATAATCAAAACCGTCATTAAAAAAATACTCTCTAGAAAAGGTTAATGGGATGTGCTTGGTTTGAATTAGTTAACTAGTTCGTCTCGTTGAATCTGTAATCTTGTGTTCTTGCTAACACGCTGAGGCATACAAACAAATAAAATGGATGAAAGGTTATCTCTCATGGTGAATCCATAACCCAAAACCAACACAGAATACAAAAAGCAATTGTTTTATGTAAAAATGGAAATTAAGAAGACATTGATCAAGAATATCTTTAACACTAATAGTGAGAAAAAGATCAGTTAAGAGGCATTGGTTAAAAAGCTGGGCTCACCCACTCAAGATAATACATATTCATAGAAAGTACGTACTTTAGAACACGAGGGAAAATATAATGAACATGTAACCATCCGACAACAAACCTGAGAGGGAAGAGAAGATAACAATACTAACCTGGATCAGGCTGTTTGCTTGGAAGTTGAATGGAGACAGAGCAACCTGAGAAAAAACAAGTAAACACAGCTTGATTACTTGCTCCAAAGGCCCGCAAATTTCGTGATGGGGGATTCCGTTTAGGATTTTTTATTTCTGAATAGAGTGATTTTGACTTCCAACATCAACGATACTAAACTGGCTTAACCCACGAAATACGGAGTTTTGCAAAGTAAAATGCCTTCCATAGAACGAAGTTTTATATAGTGTCATTGAGGTTGTTTTACAATTTCTCCGCTCAAAGTAGGGTGATGAACATAAAAACTTTCACTATTTGAGGTTAGTCCTTTCTCAATGTTAGGAAGGCAGGGAATCATTTTGCAGATTTGAGATATGGCAAAGAAAACCCAAAATCCTCGATTGCTTGCTCCAAAGGCTCGGATTCCTGAAATTTGGAAAAACCCAAAATCGTTTGAGCTATGATCAAATCCCAAATCGACAACAACATATATATAGGGCGAATAAATTTGAAAATGGGATTCAATCCATAACATGTGGGCGGAATTACCAAGATATTCGATTTGCATGATCGACCATGGGAGAAATTACCCTCAGGAACTACCATTTTTGCAGATCTGGGCGAACTCGACCTAGCTCCCTATTTTTCTTGGCGATGGTGGCTCCAAATCGAATCGAAGAGGGGAGAAATGACCAGATTTTGGTTATCCTTTAAATATTTTATTGGGCTAATATATAATTTATTAAAAATAAATAAATAAAAATTGGGCTAATGTTTGTAAACAAGGGTTGACTAAAAAAATAGCCCATCTAAAAATTAAAAGCTTTAAATTTAGCCCATGGGATAAGATTAGCCCCTAAAATTTTCCATGTCCCTCTTCAGTTTTAATACCTCTGTCTAGTCTTCCCACTGTATCCATCCTTCCTCACCATCCAAAGCTTCCTTTGAGAGAGCATCCACTGTTAGTTTTTCACTTGTTTAGCATAATAACATTAAACAATCTAATCACTGAAAGAAAAACAAGCACATCAAACACAAAGAACACAATATTTCTCTTGGGGAAACCACAAGGGAGAAAACCCCGACAAAACTTCCTCAATATAGAATTCACAAGTACAAGATAAAACCCCAAGACAAAATCAGCTTCTCTCCTTCACTTGTGCGAACTTCTCTCTCTCCTATGCGAACTTGAGTGAGTGAGGTGAGTGATCATAATTATAAACTCAACCTCCTATTTATACTTAACAAGTGACTTGAAATTTTTGCTAATTAGGATGACTTTAACTCACCTAACTGGGCCGACCTATACTCTTTACAATAAAATATTATTTTCTAGTTATTTCCAGGTCGACCTAATAGTTAGGGTTTACATTGACTCTTTCAATGACTCTTACATTATTAATTACATCCATGACATATCCCAAAGGAGGAATACAATAATACAATAGACAAGTATATCTAGAATATCTTCTGCAGTTACATTTCTTTAACACTCCTTCTTAACTAGGAATTTATTCTGTAGGAAACATCAACAACATCAATAATTGTCCAACTGACTTGTGAATCTCTATATGTCGTACGAAGTGTTTGGAACATCACCATATGTATGGGGTATCATCAACATCATCTGCTGGAACATCATCAGCATCATCATCATCACCATCGGCAAGAATTTACTGAACATCAATGCCATCTACTGGAATATCACCATCAGCATCATCTTCATCATCTACTGGAATATCAACATCAACATCGTCATCATCATCTGTTGGAATATCACCATCATCATAATCATCATCATCATCATTTGATGGAATATCACCATCAACATCATCATCAGTGTATGAACACTAGAACAACATCAATCATCATTTGAGAAGTACTGAAACAACAATCATCAGTACATAAATACTGGAATAACAACAACATCAATCATCAGTTGGAAAGTACTGGAACAAAAATCATCAATAAGTAAATACTGGAACAACAACAACATCAATCATCAATAAACAAGTACTGGAACAACAACATCATTAGTCAACAAGTACTGAGATAACATCACCAGTCGACAGGTACTAGGATAACTACACTACCATTCAGCAAGTATTGGAGTAACAATCATCAGTCGACAAGTATTGCGATAACATAACCAGTCTACAAGTACTGGGATAACACTATCAGTCGACAAGTATTGATATTCATTCAGAAAGTACTGTAATAGCATCACCAGTCGACAAGTACTGGGATAACACTATCAGTCGACAAGTACTGATCTTCAGTCGGCAAGTACTGGAATAACATCAACAGTCGAAAAGTACTGGGATAACACTATCAGTTGGGAAGTAATGGAATAATATCAGCAGTTGGAAAGTACCGGGATAACATATCAGTCGTAAAGTACCGAGATAACATATCAGTCGGCAAGTACTGACCTTCATTCGGAAAGTATTGGAATAACATCACCAGTCGACAAGTACTGGGATAACACTATCAGTCGAAAAGTATTGATATTTAGTCGACAAGTACTGGAATAACATCACCATTCGGAAAGTACTGGAATAACATCACCAGTCGGCAAGTATTGGGATAACACTATAAGTCGACAAGTACTGGAATAACAACACCCGTCGAAAAGTACTGGGATAACACTATCAGTTAACAAGTACTGGGATAACACTATCAGACGAAAAGTACTAGGATAACACTATTAGTCAGCAAATATTGATATTCAGTTGGAAAGTACTTGGATGACACTATCAGTTGGAAAGTATTGATCTTCAGTCAGAAAGTACTGGAATAACATCACCAGTTGGCAAGTACTGGGATAACACTATCAGTTGGAAAGTATTGATCTTCATTTGGAAAGTACTGGAATAACATCACCATCACTCCCTCTTTCGAGGAAGGTCCGTTCGGACCACACCAAGCTTGTCTCGAAAGTATTCAAACTTTATGCGAGACAAAGGTTTAGTCAACACATCAACAACTTGTTCCTCTGTAGGAACATACTTGATCTTTATAGCTCCCTTCTGCACCATATCCCGGATATAGTGAAACTTGATCTCGATATGCTTCTATCTATCATGGAACACTGGATTCTATGTCATCTTGATACAACTCTGATTACCACAGATAATATCAGTCACATCTATCTCTGCATCGAACAATCCTGCCAACATCTTGTGAAGCCACACTGCTTCGCTACAAGCTGAACATGCCGCGACGTATTCAACTTCTGCTGTACTGAGAGAAAGACAAGGCTTATTTCTACTGATCCATGAGATCATACCTGATCCCAAACTAAAGAAACATCCTGAAGTGATTTTTCTATCTTCGACACTTCCAGCCCAATCTGAGTCTGTATATCCATACAGTCCGAACTCACTATCTGAGGCATATTTGAGTCCATAGTCCAACGTACCTTTTAGGTAACTCATCACATGTTTTGTTGCAATTAGGTGAACATGTCTGGGCTCCACCATATACTGGCTCAAGGTGTTCACAACAAAACATATATTTGGTCTAGTATTGGTCAAATACATCAATGACCCAATAATTTGTCTGTACAACGTGACATCTACTATTTCTGATGAAGCATCATTCAAGAGCTTCAAGTTCGTCACCATCGGAGTAGTCATAGCCTTACATTCCAACATCCCAAATCTCTTTAGGATATCAACAATATATTTTCCTTGACTCAGGAAAATCTCATCTGGGAATTGCCATACTTCAAGACCTAGAAAATAGTGCATCATCCCAAGGTCTTTCATCTCAAATTCTGCAACAAGATTCGTCTTACATTCAGTGATGGCTTGTATTCCCCTGTTAGAAATAAATCATCCACATACAATAGCAATATCATAGGTTCATCATCTATGACCTTATAATAAAGGTTAGAGTCTTATTTACTCTTGGTAAATCCCAAGCTCATCAGGAAACCATCAATTCTTCCATACCATGCTCTGGGTGCTTGCTTCAACCCATATAATGCTTTCTTTAGTTTACATACATGTGTTTTTTTCTGTTATCTATTTCGAATCCTTCTGGTTGCTTGATGTATACCTCTTCTTCTATTTTTCCAATCATGAAAGTTATCTTTACATCCATCTGATGTAAATTCCATTTAATCTTAGCTGCCAAGGAAAGGATGGTTCTAATTGAGGTATATCTAGCCACATGAGAAAGGTCTCCTCATAATCAATTCCTTCCTTCTGAGAGAACCCTCAGGCTATGAATCTTGCCTTGTACTTTTGAATGGTTCCATCTGCTGAATGTTTTGTTTTGAATATCCATTTTGACGAAACTATTGACTTGTCCTTTGGTCTTGGTACCACATCCCAAACATCATTCTTAATGTTGGATTGGTATTCTTCATTCCTAGAATCCAACCATTCCTTCTTCTTTACTGCATCTTCAAAACATGTAGGTTCTTCTTCAACAAGATTACACATTAAGTCTACATAACTGGAATATGGCCTTGGTCTCTTGGTTTATCTACTCGTTCCTTCTAGGGCACCATATCTTCCTGCATATTGTATTATTTCTCGTGCCCAAGTTGGTCTTCTCTTTCATGGATTTTCCTCATGAGGTGTCTCCTCAGGTATTTGTGGTTCTGTCATGTCATGATCCTCTGGAATATGTTCCTCTTCAATATTTCTATCTGGTACATTATTAGTTTCTATAACTCTAGGATCTTCATGCTCCTCTTCATCCTCATGTGTCTTCTTAGACTTGTTGAAATATGTGTCTTCATCAAATGTAACATCCCTGCTAAGCTCAATCTGGTGGTATCCTGGGATGTAGATATGGTAAGCCTTTGATTTCTCACTGTAACCCACAAATATTCCCTTCTTTCCTGAAGTCTCCAACTTTAATCTCTTCTCTTTTGGAATGTGAATAAATACTGGACATCCAAATATTTTTAGATGACTGACTTTTGGCTTCACACTGGTAAACATCTCTTACGGAGTATTATTTCCAAGAGCACTATGAGAGATTCTATTATGTACATAGACTGCGGTTCTAGCTTCTTCAACCCATAGATGCATGGGTAGGTCTTGATCATGGTTCAGGCCTTCATTGCTTCCATGATAGTTCTTTTCTTCCTTTCGGATACACCATTTTGTTGTGGATTATAGGAAATGACAAGCTCCCTCTTAATCCTTGCTTGTTTACAGAATTCTTTGAAATCACTTGAAGTGTATTTCCCTCCATTATCTGTCCTTAGTATATTGATCTTATTTTCAGAGAGGTTTTCTACAAGATCCTTAAACTCTTTAAACTTTTAAAAAACTTCATTTTTATTCTTTAGAAAGTAAATCCATGTTTTGTGGGAGTAATCATCAATAAAAGAAGCATAGTAAACATAACCGCTTAATGAAGTGGTAGACATAGGTCCACAAATGTCGGAATGGTCAATGTCTAATATGCATTTAGCTTTGCTATCACTGCTTGGAAATGGGTTCTTTGTAATTTTTCCTTGTGCACATCCTTTGCACACTCCATGATCAACCTGGATTTCAAGTAATCCAGTCACCACCTTACTTAATATTGGTATGACTTTGTAGTGTACATGAGATAGTATTCTATGCCATAGTTCACATGAGCTCATGGTACTAGCCATTAGTGTTGAATCTGCATGACCCTTAAGTTTATAGAGTTCTCCTTCTTCAACCCCAATAACGATTGCATCATTGATAGTATTCCCCTTTGGCCACATAAGAATTTGACCGTCTACAAATGAAATTCTAAGACCTTTCTTATCTAATGCTGAAATAGAAAGAAGGTTCTTCTTCAAACCTGGAACATATAGTACTTCCTTAATGTTCATGGACTTTCCAGAGTCCAATTTGTAAGTAGCCTCTCCCATTCCTTTGATAGGATATTGGTAATCATCTCCAAGCTTTACTTTGTGTGGAGAATCTTTCTTCATGAGATGTGACAGAGAGTTCTTATATCCCATCATGTGTTTTGAGGCTCCACTGTCCACTAGCCAAGTATCACTTCCATGATATACTGAACTAGTGAGGTATGAGATTAGTACATATTCTTCACTAGAATATTCGTCTTCTTTGGTTTTGACTTCATCATCATATTCACTGTCTTCAACTGCATGAGCATGAAATATTTTCTTTTGCTTCTTGGATTGTCCAGATTTGAATGGACAATTTCTTGCAATGTGTCCTGTCTTGTGACAAGAGTAACATTCAATTGAGGAGAAGTATTTCTTGAACCTCTTGTTCCTTTGAGATCTTTGGGGTCTTCTAGGAGAGTGATCATGAGTGCGTACATCATTTTTTCTTTTCCTTCCTCCTTTGGCCCGAGTTTCCAAAGATTGATCTTCATTATCATTGAGTTTCTCTTCTCTTACTGCCATTCTTTCTTCCTCTTGCACACACTCTTCCCATAGTTGTCTAAACTGGAATAATTTCTTCCTAGCACATATGCCACGAACAAAAGGTTCCCAATTTCTAGGAAGACCATTTAGAGTGGTAATCATAACTTCAACATCTTCTACCATGTCTCGAATAGCTTTTAATTGTTCTTTGATGTGAGATACTTTGGAGAAGTATGATTGCATAGTCTTAGACTTCTGGATCTTCACACCCTTGAGTTGATTTCTCAAGGTCATCTTCCTATTAATGTTCTTTCCTTCAAATAGGCTAGTCAAAGCCTCAAACATTTCTTTTGGAGTTTTCTTTGAGGACACTTGAGAAATCAAGTGATCTTTGATAGAGTTAGCTATGATCCTCTTAGCCTTGATCATATTATTCTTGTGCCTTGATTTGGCCTCATCTCCTTCTGGTTTTGCAAGTCCTTTTACAAAACCTTCTAAGTCATGTTCTTCAAGAATGAGCATGACTCTATATTTCCATGCCATGAAGTTCTCAGCTCTTTCAAGATTCTCATCAAGCTTGGTATTTTTTTTCATTTTGATATGATAACCTCAAATGGAAATAGAATGGAGATAGTGCTTACCAGAAAAAGTTGTCCTCTTGAAAACTGCTTCTACCTTGACCTAGGGTTTGACAGAGAAACCCTAATTTTCCAACTTCAGGATTTTGGAAAACTAATTGGATGAAAAGATGCGCTTCCTCAAGGTGAGTTGAGAAAAGTACACTTTCTCCCAATTCTATGAGGAGATGTTCCAAAAACTTGATGCCCTAGTTCTACGGACTGCAGTGGAGGACCCAAAAACGAAAATTCTCGGAATTGAATTCTTCTTCGACATAAAGATGCGACCTAGTGAGGCGAGTTAGATGAACCCTCTTTTTCCGTTGATACGTGGAGAGAGATCCCGAAATAAGAATCCCTAGTTTCTGCAATTGTGGAGGCTGCACAATGTTTTCTTTCAGGCCTGTTCTGATACCATGTTAGTTTTTCACTTGTTTAGAATAATAACATTAAATAATCTAATCACTGAAAGAAAAAAAAGCACAAAAGACACAAATAACACAATATTTCTCTCGAGGAAACCACAAGGGAGAAAACTTCAGCAAAATTTCCTCAATATAGAATTCACAAGTACAAGATAAAAACCCCAAGACAAAATTAGCTTCTCTCCTTCACTTGTGCTAACTTCTCTCTCTCCTATTGGAACTTGAGTGAGTGAGGCGAGTGAACCAAATGAGAAACTCAACCTCCTATTTATACTTAAAAAGTGACTTGTACCTTTTACTAATTAGGTCGGCTTTAACTCACCTAACTGGGATGACCTGTGCTCTTTACAATAAAATATTATTTTCTAGTTATTTCTAGGCCGACCTAACAATTAGGGTTTACATTGACTCTTTCAATGACTCTTACATTATTAATTACATCAATGAAATCTCCCGAAGGAGGAATACAATAATACAATAGACAAGTATATCTAGAATATCTTCCGTAGTTACATTTCTTTAACAGCTGCCACATCATTAAGTTTCCTGCATATATGGTTAATTGTCCACTCAAAAAAAGAATTCAATAACACTTCAACCCTATAGCACCAATGATATAATATAATATGGTTAAGGTAAAAGTTCTTCTTTTCCCATTGAGCAATCACAAATGAGTCACCAAATATCCGGAGGGAGTCAATAAACATGTTTACAACATTATTGACAATCAGATAAGCAGAAGGGATCTGTTGCTCGAAAATAGCCTTGTTTCGACACTTCCACAATTCCCAAGTAACAGAAGTAGGGAGAAATTTAATAGAGCCATGCGATTGAAGCTAAAATTTGAAAGAAAGTTCAAATATTTCCTTATCCCAGTCGTTTGAAATCTTGAATCCAAACAGATTTAGCAAAGCTAGAGGAAACAAAAGATGAAATATTTATTCACCATCACACCTGCATAAAAAAAAAAATGTTCAGACCGACTCTACCTTTGCGGAGAAGATTATTCCATGTCAAGATCTTATCTTCAAAACATAGCCAAAAGAAGCACTTTAGTTTTAGAGGTAAGCTCCATTTCCATTAACTGTGAGAACCACCATTCTATAGGACCATTAAAATTCTTATTGACAATAGCAGAATAAGCATATTTTGCTGTGATCTATCCCGTAGTCCAATTATCACACCATACTAATGAGTCCTCATTAGAAGTAAACTTGATCCCTGCAACATTTAATTTTGAGACATACCTGTTCCATTCCTCATCCCACACACTACCCAAACCAATATCCTTTGCTTCCAACCAATAGGAATGTGAGTCTGGTAACCAATTTGGACATTTAATATCAACCATAGTAAAAAATATTAAGTCCAGAAGTTGATCATGGATGAGAGGAGAAAGAATGAACTTACATTCATTACCAATAAAGGGGTCAATCCCAACAAGGATTTTATTCCCATTTCCCACCTTCCATGCAATACTGCACTTAATCCATGGAAAAACATGCATGAAGCCATGCCAAAAAAGTGAAGCATTTCCATAATTTTTAGCATGGGATCTGAGCCAAGAAATAAGATCCTTCTTGATATATTTGGCATGAATAACAATAGACCACAGACCTGTACCAAATATTCCACACCACAGATTCTTCAGACATAGAGCCGAGTTGAACCAATATAAATTCTTAATATTCCAACCTCCAAGATTTTTTGGCATAGAAATACGATCACATTTGAATAAATGATAACGCTCACCATACAGATTACCAGACCATAGAAATCAAAACATAAGAGAGTTTAACTTCTTCAATGTTGACTAAGGTAACCGTTCCATCAAGAACCAATACACTAGCATTTCCATGAGCACCGATTTCAGCAATGTGAGTCTTCCACCAAGCGAAAGAAACTTATGACACCACAGATTGATTTTCTTTTCAATTTTTTTGACAATCCATAACCAATCATTTGGCCCATAACCATTCGGTTTAATATAATACCCCAAATATTTAAAAACTTCATCAATAAAATCCAATCTGAAGGGCATAAATATGGTAATTTGTACAAGGATTTCATCTTCCACATTATTACATAGGAAAGCAGATTTGTTTATACTAGCTTCCATCCCTGTTGCAAATCAAAAATACCTGAATAATATCTGCAAATAGTTTCCATACCTTCACATTTCCTCTACCAAAGAGGATAACGTCGTCCACAAAGAGTAAATGGGTGATGAAGACTTTGGGAATTTTTTTAATACCAGTCAGCTTACCTTCATTCCTTGCAGCACAAATCATTCGACTTAGACCCTAAATAACCAAGAGGAAGAGCAAAGGGGAAATGGGGCACCCTTTCCTCAATCCCCTAGAACTTTGAAAAAACCCAGAAGGAGTGCCATTTATCAACACAACAAAATTTTCTGACATCACACATGCTAAAATCCAGTTTGTAACAGCAAGAGGAAGACCAATTTGTAGAAGCATAAGTCTCAAAAACACTAAATTAACTTGATCACAGGCCTTAACAAGGTCCATCTTGAGTATCAAAGCACTCATATTTCTAGTTTTTATAGTGTGAATACATTCCTGAGAAATACCAACAGCATCAAGAATCTACATGTTGGCCAAAAAGCCGAATTGTTCTTTTGACATCAATTCAGATAGCTTAGGATTAATTCTGTTTGCTATAATTTTAGTGATAATCTTATAAGCCAAGTTACATAAAGCTATAGGTTTGAAATCATTAAAATTATTTGGCTTACCACACTTTGGTGTGAGAACCGAAAAAGTTGCATTCAAACATCCAAAAATCCAACCCTCCTTATGGAAAATTCAATCATCTGCAAGAGGTCATCTCACCCATAATATAAAAAAAAAACAAGAAATAATTCTACAGTCCACCCATTAGGGCCTGGATTCTTGTCCTTAGCAAAATTCCAAAGGACCTTATTTAATTCCTCCAAAGTAACCTCTCTACCCACCTCCATGCCTTCCTCGGGAGAGGAAAAAAAAGGATAGTACTTAAGGAGTTTTAACTGATCATCAATATTATTAGTAGAAGGACCAGAGAAAATGTTTAGGAAATTCTTTTAGCATCTTTTTCCAAGTCATCCTGATCACTTATCTTATTCCCATTCAAATCAAGTAAGTCCCAAATGGCATTGATATTTCATCTATGTGAAGCATATTTGTGGAAAAATTTTGTGTTCTCATCTCCCAAGGCCACCCACGTAGTCCTACTCTTTAAGTGCTAGTATATTTCTTCTTGTCTCAAGAGATAGGCCTGTTTGTCTTCTAAAGATTGCAATTCTATATTTTCCTCTTCAATGAAGATACCCTCAGGATTAAGCCTGAAAATTTCCTTCTGCCGAGAATCAACCAATTTCAAATCCTCCCTATCCCTAGATTTTTTATCCTTCTCCCACTTGATAGTCTTTTGTTTTAGCTGCTTTAACTTAAATATCATAGCTTCCATTGGATTTAAATATTCATGAATAGTTATAGAAACCCAGAAGTCACAGACAAGAGAGCAGAAATCCTATTCTTTCATCCAAGTACAATTAAATTTAAAAGGGAACTTCCTTTTGGAGATAAAAGCATCAATTTGGAGAATAATCGCATGATGGTCTGGAATTGAAGAGTATTCAATCCAAGACCGAAATTTCTAGAAAGTGTTAACCAAGGACTCAACTAGAAGAAACCTATCTAGTCTCTTCCAAATACCTTTTGAACCACTTCTCTTATTACTCCAAGTAGCCCCCATTTTGAGAGGAGGAACATCCACAAGATTTGACATACGAATTAGACTAGTAAAATAATCTGAAAGCTCATCTTCCTTAGCAGATAACCCCCAAATCTCCACCACCGAAAAGGTAAAATTAAGATCGCCTGCAATAGTCAGATCCAGGATGTTCAAAATGCTATCCCTTTCCAAAGCATCCCAAAATGGAACTCTATCTTTATAAGGACCATATGCATTTAAGAAGACAATCTCTCTCTCTTTTTATATATATATATATATATATATATATATGAAATAATAAAAGATTTAATATTACTAATATAATATTAATTATAATAAAGTATTACAATATATTATTGAGGGATGATAGTAATGAAATGAAGGTATTAGAATAATAATAAAAATAATATGAAATAATATAAAGTAAGGAAGGAAAATGAGGAGGGAGATATTTAGGAAAATTGTAGGTAAGTTTTATGAATTAATTAAGGTAGGTAAAAGTTTTATGTTAATTAGATACAAAGAAAATGAATGATTAAGGAATTCAATTAAGTATTTAAATAAGCAAGATAAGGAATAAATAAATATATAATGGAATAATAAATAAATTAATATTATTAAAGGATTGTAATATGTTATAAGTTAAATGAATGTAATGTTTTATTATGGTATCATATCATAATATAGCATTGATGACGAATGGAAAGAATTATATAATTAAGTAATTAAATAAGAAACATAAAGAAATAAATATATATATTTTCACTAGAAAATATGTTAACATATGTTATTTTGGAGAATCAAGGTATGGTCGGAATTACAATCATTACATAGTTACAGTCGGCTCCCAGCAAGTGTCATCAAGCGAGATTTGAACCCGGGTGGGGAGGATAACAAGATTCCTCCCAACCACCCAATCTAAAGAAAGAAATATATATATAGAATGTGATAATAATTAAAATAATAATATTATCAATGAATGTTATAATTTTTTTTTAGTAAAGTATTGAGGACTTTGTTCAATAATGCACCTGAAACTATTGATCATATATTTATTTCTTGTTCCTTTACTTAAAATCTATGGTTTTATGTATGCTCCAATCTGGATATTCTCTTAAATTGGGATAAAGGGACTTTAGATAGCAGTTTCCATATGTGGTACAACTTTGTTAAAAGCCACATGTTTTTACCTATAATTTTCTGTTGGGTGATCTGGAACCTCAGGAATGTTGTTGTTTTTGAAGATAAAATGCCTTTTCTAAATGTGGGAAAGATCAGGGTCTTAAATATGTTTGAGGATCTTTATTTGATACAAGCAAAGAATTCCCCAAACATGTATATTATTGATATTCCACTTATGGAGGAAGCACATGGGTTCTTTGATTGTGCAACTATGGATGGAAAGTGTGCTGCGGGGGATTTTCTTATTCTGAACAGTTCACACAACTTTAAGTTAAAACTAAATTGCAGTAATGGCACAAATACAAAGGCATAGTTGTTTGCACTATGGTGTCTTCTCATGTTTACAGTTATTTTGGGCCATGATTCTATCAGGTTATTTGGTGACTCTTTAACTATTGTTAATTGGGAAAAAGGGATTGGGGATCTCCAATCCATTGATATTCTACAATGGTGCAACATAATTAATGGAATATTTGACAAGTATCATTATTGGGAGATTCAACACATCTACAAGAAATTAAACTCTACTACTGATACTCTCTCAAAAGATGCTTTGCTGCTTTCTGTTGGTCAACTATTCTGGGAGGAATATATTGAGGACCAACTGGAACATAAAGGCCATATCTCCATCCTTGAGTTTTAGGTTTTAGGTTGATGATCTAAATTTTGTTCGCTTGTTGTAACAATACTTTTTGTGAAGACTGTATTAGTTTTGAGGATATGATCTTTGGGTAGACCTAAACTTAAACTTGCATAGACCATTCTTTGAACTTTCTTATATACTTTTTAGGTTTTAGGTTGATGATATAAAAAAATTTGTTCGCTTGTTGTAACAATACTTTTTGATATTTAGTACTTTTTGTGAAGACTGTATTAGTTTTGAGGATATGATCTTTAAGTAGACCTAAACTTAAACTTGCATAGACCATTCTTTGAACTTTCTTATATACTTTTTGATTTAATGGAATAACAAAAATACATTTTTTTCTTCTTGAAAAAAAATATTAAAGAGGAAATAAGAATTTGAAATTAGTAAATTGTTATGTTAAATGAAAAAATAAAACATAAAAATAAAATAAAAATAAGATTACGATAAAGGATTAAAAACTTAACTCTTTTTTTTTCCTATTATAATCCCTTTTTATTTTTACACCTAAGTTTACTAATCTCAACTCCTCTCCAATACTTTATTATAATACTGCAATAAATTATAACATGCATTAATAATATTATTTTATTAATTATCCTATTCTATATATATTTCTCCCTTATTTTTCTTATTTAATTACTTAATGATATAATTCTTTTAATTCCTCCAATACTATAATACCATAATATAACATTACATTCATTTAACTTACAATATATTACAATTATTTAATAATATTAATTTTATTTTATTATGTCTATGACATCTTGCAATGATTTTGCACCTATTAGTTGGGCAAGTACATAGCTAGATTTTTCATAAAATTTAGGTTTTGGTAAGTTTTAAATTTTAATATTTAATTAAATTTTTAATTATCTTATTTATCATTGGTTAAAAGCCTATGAAGTCATCCTCGAAATTTGGCGTGGGGATGTCAATTGACACCAGTCCCCACATACGCCAGCATCCTGCGTGTTGTTTTTGAATGTTCAGTCCAATTCAGTGTTGGACGGACGGTGGTTTTAATAGGAGTCTTGGTCCTCGAACCAATGCATGGTTTATAGTTTGTCACCTACATACTTTGGTACCATATACTGTAATGACCTCGGTCTTTGCATTGGATTCCCTGTTACGCCGTAAAAATTTGATTTATAGTTTTGGAAAGCTTTTGCAAAGTTCGGTTTGATTAAACTGCCCTCGAAATTTGGAGCGGGGCTTTCAGTTGCCATTTGTCCCTTGTTAAGTATGCTACAATGAATGCCATAGATTGGATTGTATGCGATGTATGTTGCTAGGATTATGTATTCAACAAGATTTGATAGGTATGAGATATCTCTGTATTATCAGAGAAACCTGAAAGACTCCAACCTTCCCACCGAAACTTTCTGATTCTGGCTTCTCCATGTAGGTATTTCATTGTATTATGTCTGTAAGGTCGTATAGATTGGTGAAGATCTACTAGTGAGATGGGTCGATCTCCTTGCTGTGAAAAATATCATACCAAGAAAGGCGCCTGGATTAAATAAGAAGACCAGGTACTCATTGCATATATCCAATCCCATGGAGAAGGTTGTCGGCATTCCCTTCCAAAGGCCGCAGGTTCCATTCTTCTCCCTATCATATTCCTCTCTTGTTTTCCAGTGTCAATGGAAAGTTATGTCCTAACCTGTGTTCTCTGTTCATTCGCTGCATTGTAATAAGTGCAAAGTTATGTTAGTTTCTTTGACCTATGTTCTGTTCAGGGCTGCAGCACTGCGATAAAAGCTGCAGGCTTCAATGGATAAACTATCTCCGTTCTGGTCTCAAACGGGGCAATTTTTGACTAGAGGAAGATGAGCTCATTAACAAGTAAGCAAAGAGCTTTGATTGCAGGCATGGTAGTCATATTTGAACAACACTTGCAGGCACGAATATTGATACATTTATGTATGTTTCAGGTGGTCTATGATCGCAAGCATGCAATATCATAAAAGAGAAATATGTTGCCACATTGGCCTGCAAACAGTTGGCGGAGGTTGTTGTTCTGTTTGTTAGGAGTATCGAACGTGCATCCATTGGATGTAAACATTGAGAATATACGTCATGTAGAAATTAACGGGATTTCTTATTATAATGGTAGTGCCTATGATGCTTACATTTATCAATTTCTATGCGTCTCCAAAAAGGTCAGGTTGCGCGCATCAATTTGCAGAAATATAGTGTAAATAAAAGGATTGATGTTCGAAAAATGCAATCCTGTACACGAAAGAGTTCTATTCTGAACTATCTTTTTCTTGCCAATTTGATATTTATCCAGCTGGTAAAAGTCGGTTTATTAGACACCCACATCGTCGGTGTCGGTCTGAAATTAGCAATGTTTTCAAAACTTCATTTCATTTCGGAATGACATTGTTTAGAACTCTATTTATATCACCATACTCTGATTTATATGAACAGTGAATCTATTTTCAAGGAAGTAAAGGTAAAATTTATATGCCTGTGTTGTTAGGTTTTCATCATCATAGTATTCTGAACTTTCAACTTCTTGAATTAAAACGTTTACATTTTACTCAGAAATTGAAATTGGTGACTCATAAATTTTACATAGCAACCAAATCAATTTATAAATATGATATGTATAAAAAACTTATGTCCTCCCACTTCAAAAAAATTCAAATTTTGCACATATTAAAATAATTTTGATTTTAGCTGCATCCAACAAATGAGGCTCATTAGCAACTAATTGTTGTCGTATAATTCATTATTAGTTAAATGAGTACATACAATTATTAATAAAGTGGTTAGTTAGTTAATGATTTAATCTTCTTTGAGAATCTGATGAAGTTATTTAGTGATATTCAACCGGTTAAACTTAATTGAATGTTTATACATAATGAAAAAAAATCGAAGAAACTTATAATTTGTAATGTTAATTACCATTACAACTATTCAAATATATTCCAATAAACCGGTATTAAAAAATATTTATGGAATAGGATGAAAAATAAGATAAATCTGAAGTCTAAAAAAAGTCAAATTAAATCAGATAAATGATTTAATTTAAAACGTTTGTGTGATGCATAAATTGGTGGCTCGGACGAATAATTGGTTGGTCAACGTAACAGTTGCATGGAGCATTGGTCCCCTATGTGCATTACTCTCCAAAGAATAATATATCATATTTAAAATTAAACTAAACAACTATCCTTCCTGCATGAGTGCCCAGGTATTGATCAACTTTGTTTCGACCGACTTGTGATGCTTTAGATATTGTGCTCACTAACTGCTTGCTGTCGGAGCTAGCCATGGTGGATGGCCTGTTTTTCCCAACATGGTTGCTTATACTGCTGCTGACAGCTCTAATTTTAATGGATTCTATATTTATGATATTTGCATCTATCAGGCTTCTTGCATCCCAAGTAAAATTATCAGTGACAACTCTAATTTTAATGGATTCTGTATTTATGATAGATGAATAAAATTATCAGTGGCAACTCTAATTTTAATGGATTCTATATTTATGATATACTCATCTATCATGCCTCTTGCACCCCAAGTAAAATTATGAGTGGATATCTTAGCAACTGAGGCTAATTGTATAAACTTAATTCTGCTATGCTACTATATTCTATTACATGTCATGCTTTATATTGTATGAACTTGAATTCAACTAATAAAATTACCATTTTATAATACTTGTTTAGATCATCGTTTGATTTAGTTTTATATTTATTTTGTTTTCATTTTAGTAATTATTTTTTATTTTACTATTAATTTTCATTCGAATTTTAAATAATTAATTTGTTTGCTTAGATCAGAAGACTGAAGAAACTTATTCATCATAATGAAACCAAATATATGAAGTATGTGTCGTAAATATTCTGCTAACTGTCCACCGCTATCGCAAGAGGAAAAGAAAGTGCTATGTTCCAAAGGCATGGTTCTGTCAAGCCATTTTATAACTCTCTCAAAGCTGACCCTAATACTAGACCAAGTGAACCACAACTTGGGTGAGTCTCCTTTTTAGTACTTATTGGGGTAGTAGTGGCTAAGCTTAGCCTTAAGGCCATTCCATGTTGTACATCCCTGTTAGGGCACTTAGACAAGGTTAACCCCAATTTTATCATCTTGAGATCCCGCATTCTTATAGTCACCACACAAATCCAATCAACTTCCAAGAGGTACTTAGCTAGCTAGCCGCACAAAATTGTAATGTTCTTTGCTTCAATAGGGGCATACAAGTTGGTAAGAACAAGGACCCTACCATTAAGACAAAGGAGCACCCACACCAATCTGGTCGAGGGGTCAATGCCATGATCATTTACACAAGATGATAACTTAGGAGAGATAAGATTTGTCCCCCCCCTCACCGTTCCTCATCCAAGTTGAAACACGGTTGCAACAAGACAAATATAATCCAAGGTAGCATTTAATACAAAAATGATCACTTTCACTTCTTGCAAACACAAAATATTCAAATTCGAAACCAACAAGTGAACTCTATATGAAGCATGGTTTTCTTGACTGGGTCTAGAAGACCCCTCACATTCCTTGATACAACCTTATTTGAGAAATTTCCACAAAGATGTCCATCTCCTTCCCATCCTCACTACTTAACACTTGGTAAGATGTTTTAGCAACAAAATGCTTTTCCTCCATTGCTTGCATTACCCACTTATCTAGGATATTTTTCTTAGGTCTTCTCTTTCCATCTTCAGTACCATCATTGAATTGCTTATCGATCCTCAAAGGAGGATATTAGGCCCTTTAGCTACCCCCTCATGGGAGGAAGTATCATGAGTGGATCCAATGGGTTACTTATTCATGGTTGTGTGTGTAGGGTTGGATAGAGTTGACCCAAAAATGACCATGCATATGCCTAAACAATTTACATCGTCTATAGAAGTAGTCCATATCTAACATATATTAAACATTATCCCTCTTATTTTTTTGCATTATCATATAGATCAAGGGTTCTATAGCTCTTCATTGCTTCCATTCAGTGTTAGTAACACAAAATCAATCATCATATAGCTTGTCATATTTTATTATTCAAGCCATGGACTCATATGAATTTGAGGTGAATACCCTATTTTACTGATTTGAAGTACTCATGAAACTTCTATTTCCATCCTCTATCATGGACATTGCCACAATAACAATGTTGCCCTACTTTTCCTGATGCCTAGGCCTGGCATGGCAAAGCTTGGAGCAAGAGTCAAGGCGCCAAATCAAGAGCCAGGGCACTAGAGCAAGCCTCCACCTACTCTATCATGGAAATTGTCGCATGCGACTCTTTGTCATGTCCCAAATTTGGAATTGGGTCACAATGGCCTAATCACATTGGCCATATTCATTAGAGTTTGTAAAATTGATGTTAAAGGTCAAGTAATTGCCAAGGAGGAAAATTACTAGTTTCCTAGGTTTGGGGTGGAAGCTTTGGGATTTGGAATAATGGGGATAATAAATGATGTTTGAACATTAGAGTGGCATAAATATTTAATAAAGGATATAAATAAATATATACAAGTGAAAATCAAAGTGGCATTTGATCATGAAGACACATGGAGGAAGTGGGACCCACATATGGCTAGATTTACCCACTACACTTGGCATCATTCTCTCACCAATTCGAATTCAAGGTGAATGGTAACATACTTGGGGGAGTCCAAAAGGTATTATTCATGGCATGACTCATCCAAGGTCGAAATATAGAGGAAGAGTAACTCCCATGGAAGAGGAAGAGGCAATTTGGAGTTAGTGAGACACTTGGGCTAGATTCCCTAGCTCTATGACAACAATGATGAAGATGCTATGACACCTATGACACAAATCAGACCTGAAGGCTGAAATATGACATATATGACATGTCATGGCTAAAAATAGACTCCAAGAGGGCGCTCAAGGGTGTTAGGGCAGCTAAGATGCTTCCACATGTGATTTGGTGGAAGTGGGAAACTAGGAATTGTTGTACAAGTGGCGTTCTTTGGAATCTCTTCCCAACTTGAGTTGGCATGAGTCTCTTGGAAGGAATTCGACCCATGGAGGACATTAGAACTTTATAAATGTCAATAAAAAATAATGAAACCAGCTTTTGATCATTTGTAGAATTTGCAATTGCATTTGTGAAGAGGGAGAGCTAGTGGATGACTAGTTTCTTGCCTTAGCCAATTTCGAGGGTGAAAGATTCCCATCCAAGTTGGTAATTGGAAAGGCCATTCAGACCTTTAATTTGGAGCTTTAATGGAGTCTTTATTTGCAGGTGTAAGCTACAGGGCATCTCATGGTTTCTTCTATTGCAGCTCACTCCTTCAACCATTTCCAGTTTTGATGGCATATTCTTGATCCTTGAGGGAGGGCGTTTTTGGTGAGCTATTGTACTCTTTGGGGAAGCTTTTAATGCCCCATTTCATTTGTTATATGAAGTAAATACTCTGTTCTTCATCTCCAAAAAGTTTCAGGTCGAAATTCCAAGTAGAAATGTATAAATATCATTTTTAATGGAAGAACAATACCATTTCCCCACTACCTTGTTGTGAACCAATGTATTGATGATGATTTCGAATGAATGGATGATTATCTGATATATTTGTGATCAATATACTACCATTGATGTCTTCTACAAGTTTCATGTAATGTACTTGAGCATTTGAAGCATTTTTACTCAGTTTAGTTGTATGGGGAGGTGAAATAGTGCCATTTCCCCAAGGGTCGAATTGGGGATTTTTGCAGTTGAATGGGAGAGGGTGAGAACAGTTGTAATAATCAATTAATGGTGCATATGAGACTTTAATAAAATAATTAACACATTACATACCTCTGTTCATAAATTTGAGTGTGTTTGGAGGCATTTGGGAAGCCATTTTCAGTACTTACCCCAGGGGGATTTGAACCCCAAATCACTAGTAAAATTGCATAATTGGTCTAGAATATAAAGAGAGTTTGCAGAGGTATTTTGGTGGACATATGTCATCCATAAACATCATATTCTAGTTCTAATATCATTCATACACCTTCCTTGAAGATTTGAAGGCATTTGGAGTCAATTTGCGACCTAGAGGCCAATACTAGTCAAAGGAAAATTACTAGTAAAGTTACCTAGATTGATCAGAATTGAAAGAGGATTTGCAGAAGTATTTTAAAGGTCCAAAGGCATCCCTGAAACACATATTTATGTTCTAATATCATTCATATACCTTCTCAGAAGATTTGGGATCCTTTGGGGCAAATTTGGGACCTAGAGATCAAAACTAGTCAAAGGTCGAACTAGGGAAAAAAAGTGGAAAATTGCAATTTTAATAAAATTCCTAACAAGGGACATTACAGTGGTATCAGAGCATGGTCCTTGCACCTGTGTATTAGGTACATACATTCAAGAATAATTAGCAGCCATGTCTTACTATTATGATGAATCCTATAAGTACAATTCTTATGAGGAATATGCAGATGCTTATGAGCAATATGAAGCAGAATGTGAATGGTATGAGGAAGAGGTGCCATCATGCAACACTTCTTACAATTTCAAGAGAAATGAAGATTATTCTTATGACTTTAAATCTGATGAATATGAGTGTGTCACACCAACCAAGGATAATTCTATGAGTGAGTTCCAAAGATGGAGAGCAAAATATAAAACCTTGCCCCAACAATATAAAAAATATCAAGAATATCTTGCTTTTAGCAAAAATACACAAAATGCCATGTCTTTCGAGTACTATGTTGAACATGTTTTTGAAAATAGGCCCAAAAATGAAGATGTGGAGTTAGTGAAGAAAGGTTTATGCCCTTCTTGTAAAAACCCTTGGAGCGAGTATCATATATGTGTGCATGAAATGATGTCCTTCTTGAGGATTGCTTTTGAGATTTATTCAAAAAGAGATTCCAAATATATTGATCCTAAGGAAAACAAGGGGCAAAATGCATCAGCTTGCTTTAAGGAGCAAAAGGAAGAGACATCACAAGAGCATGAAGAAGATTCTATTGAAAATATGGAAGATCATTTCGAGACACCTTCTAGCTTAGACATGAACCAAAGAGCATCTACTGATGGATGCTTAAACTATGAAGGAGTACCTACTGATGGGTGCTCACACCTCTATGTTGGTGACATAGAGATCACTTTTGAAAGTGTTTCTACAAGTAAAAGTTTCATTAAGCATGATAATGAAGACCTTGTAGCAGTTGAAGAAGAACCAAGATCAACTTCCCCATCACCACTTGAGCTTCATGAAGTTGGTCCAAGCAAAATTGAAGAAGATGAGGAGGTTCATTTGCAAGAGCCTCATTTTCTTGAAGGGTCCTTAAATATGAATGAAAATAAGATCCAAGAGTCCCTCAGCATTCTCCATGACACTCAAGCATTGGTGTCAAATTCTTGTTGGAGAGCTACTTCATTGGAGGAAACATCCTTCCTTGAAGACATGGAGAAGATTCAAAGAGCAATGTGCCACATCAAAGGTAATTTCATGTCTTTGCTTTTTGATAGAAACCATTTGTTTGAGCTTAATGAATTGTTACATGATGCATACTTGAATAATAATGAGGATATTCATAAGCTCACAATTCAAAATGAGCAACTTCTTGAAAAGTTGCAAGATACTTGTTTTTCCTCCTATGTTTCAGATTGTCAAATGGTAGATTGTTTGGAGGATTCTCATGACATGGTGGATCATGAGAAATGTGAAAATTTGAATGTTCTTGATGTGTTTGAAGATGAACTTGAAGAGATCCAAACACTTGGTGTGGTGGA
This sequence comes from Larix kaempferi, assembly GCA_027924585.1. Taxonomy (NCBI): domain Eukaryota; kingdom Viridiplantae; phylum Streptophyta; class Pinopsida; order Pinales; family Pinaceae; genus Larix; species Larix kaempferi. The sequence continues at coordinate 2,169,963 of BSBM01000451.1, read as the reverse complement.
AGAGGAATTTGAATTGCTTCTTGATGAAGGTTATGCAATTTTTAAAGAAGAGCATGATTCCTCTACATTGGAATCAAACTATGACAAAGAGTTCACACTTTTGAAGGAGCTGCATGATACTACCCATATAGATCCTTCCCATGATGAAACTTCTGCACTTTTTGATCATTTGGGTGATTTGGTTCATTCTCCTACATCCTACAATTCCATGTTTTGCAACATTAGTCTCAATGAAGTATGGGTGAAAGGGTTCTTTTTGATAGTGCCACATGAGGAGTATGGAACTCCTAGATTTACTTTTTATGATGATATGGTTGGAGCACATTCTTATTCACATTTGCAGCAGCATAGTTTGTTACTTTATGATGATGCACATCTACATGGATGCACCTATGATATGGATTTGAGTCACTTGAATACTCATGGTTTTTCTTGCTCAACAATGGGTTCATTTGATGTTAGAGGAACTTCATCCAACACTTGGATGAATAGATTTATGATGGGAGAACATTTTTGTTGGCAGCCACATACTTTGTTACATCTTTATGATTCTCACATTCATGGATGTATGGGTGAGACTTCTTTGAGTCATTTGAAGTCTCCTTGTTTTTTCTGCTCATTATTTGGTTCAGATTTTAGTGGAGATTCTTCATTCACTTCTTGGATGAAAGAATGCATGGCTGAATATTTTGATGCATATCACGTTCTTTTGGAGCAGCACTATCGGACATGGGATCCTCACCTATGTCATTGGAGCAGATTTGATTGGTCACTTGAAGATTGTATGCACCTAGCAAATGGTGGTCTACTTACTTGGAGGTATAAACACTTTCATGATTCTTTGATGAAGCATCTTCTTGATGTACATTTTCATTATGTTGTTATGTACTTTGATGATATATATTTTGTACTCATGATGTTTGGAAGAATGCATACAAGAAAACGGGATCCAGGAATCCTCTTATCTGATGGTATGGGTTGGAGAGCACTTTTAATTGTTGGGGTGCAATACAAGCAATGGGACCCTGGAATAATTTTTGTCTCATTGGTTTGAATTTTTTTTGGGAAACAAGCAGTATGGGAGATGGATTTCCCACTTAATAAAGTGAATTTTATCAGAGTAGTGCAGCAGCAAGCATGGCAGTTCCTCTCTAAAATCTTCAAGGAAACTCAAAGACTCAAGGTTGGGCAATTCAATGGCAACTTCAAAGAATTATACAGGAAGCAGGTTCTTCAACACCCATGTTTGAAATTGCTTGAGGACAAGCAATATTGGGAAGGGAGGACTTGTCATGTCCCAAATTTGGAATTGGGTCACAATGGCCTAATCACATTGGCCATATTCATTAGAGTTTGTAAAATTGATGTTAAAGGTCAAATAATTGCCAAGGAGGAAAATTACTAGTTTCCTAGGTTTGGGGTGGAAGCTTTGGGATTTGGAATAATGGGGATAATAAATGATGTTTGAACATTAGAGTGGCATAAATATTTAATAAAGGATATAAATAAATATATACAAGTGAAAATAAAAGTGGCATTTGATCATGAAGACACATGGAGGAAGTGGGACCCACATATGGCTAGATTTCCCCACTACACTTGGCATCATTCTCTCACCAATTCGAATTCAAGGTGAATGGTAACATACTTGGGGGAGTCCAAAAGGTATTATTCATGGCATGACTCATCCAAGGTCGAAATATAGAGGAAGAGTAACTCCCATGGAAGAGGAAGAGGCAATTTGGAGTTAGTGAGACACTTGGGCTAGATTCCCTAGCTCTATGACAACAATGATGAAGATGCTATGACACCTATGACACAAATCAGACCTGAAGGCTGACATATGACATATATGACATGTCATGGCTAAAAATAGACTCGAAGAGGGCGCTCAAGGGTGTCAGGGCAGCTAAGATGCTTCCACATGTGATTTGGTGGAAGTGGGAAACTAGGAATTGTTGTACAAGTGGCGTTCTTTGGAATCTCTTCCCAACTTGAGTTGGCATGAGTCTCTTGGAAGGAATTCGACCCATGGAGGACATTAGAACTTTATAAATGTCAATAAAAAAGAATGAAACCAGCTTTTGATCATTTGTAGAATTTGCAATTGCATTTGTGAAGAGGGAGAGTTAGTGGATGACTAGTTTCATGCCTTAGCCAATTTCGAGGGTGAAAGATTCCCATCCAAGTTGGTAATTGGAAAGGCCATTCAGACCTTTCATTTGGAGCTTTAATGGAGTCTTTATTTGCAGGTGTAAGCTACAGGGCATCTCATGGTTTCTTCTATTGCAGCTCACTCCTTCAACCATTTCCAGTTTTGATGGCATATTCTTGATCCTTGAGGGAGGGCGTTTTTGGTGAGCTATTGTACTCTTTGGGGAAGCTTTTAATGCCCCATTTCATTTGTAATATGAATTAAATACTCTGTTATTCATCTCCAAAAAGTTTCAGGTCGAAATTCCAAGTAGAAATGTATAGATCTCATTTTTAATGGAAGAACAATGCCATTTCCCCACTACCTTGTTGTGAACCAATGTATTGATGATGATTTCGAATGAATGGATGATTATCTGATATATTTGTGATCAATATACTACCATTGATGTATTCTACAAGTTTCATGTACTGTACTTGAGCATTTGAAGCATTTTTACTCAGTTTAGTTGTATGGGGAGGTGAAATAGTGCCATTTCCCCAAGGGTCGAATTGGGGATTTTTGCAGTTGAATGGGAGAGGGTGAGAACAGTTGTAATAATCAATTAATGGTGCATATGAGAATTTAATAAAATAATTAACACATTACATACCTCTGTTCATAAATTTGAGTGTGTTTGGAGGCATTTGGGAAGCCATTTTCAGTACTTACCCCAGGGGGATTTGAACCCCAAATCACTAGTAAAATTGCATAATTGGTCTAGAATATAAAGAGAGTTTGCAGAGGTATTTTGGTGGAAATATTTCATCCATAAACATCATATTCTAGTTCTAATATCATTCATACACCTTCCTTGAAGATTTGAAGGCATTTGGAGTCAATTTGCGACCTAGAGGCCAATACTAGTCAAAGGAAAATTACTAGTAAAGTTACCTAGATTGATCAGAATTGAAAGAGGATTTGCAGAAGTATTTTAAAGGTCCAAAGGCATCCCTGAAACACATATTTATGTTCTAATATCATTCATATACCTTCTCAGAAGATTTGGGATCCTTTGGGGCAAATTTGAGACCTAGAGATCAAAACTAGTCAAAGGTCGAACTAGGGAAAAAAAGTGAAAAATTGCAATTTTAATAAAATTCCTAACAAGGGACATTACACTCTTGTTCTATTATATATTTATGTATTCCTTATCTTATTTAAATACTTAATTATTTAATTCTTTTTTAAAGTTTTTTATCATCCTTCTTCTTCTTCATGTCTAACTAGCATACAAACTTTTATCTATCTTAATTAATTCATAAAATTCACCACAATTTTTTTAAACATCTCATTAAAACAATTTGCTAATTCCCTTCTCATTTTCTTTCCTTACTTTATATTATTTCATATTATTTTTATTATTATTCTCATACATTCCTTTCATTATTTTCATCCCTCAATATTATATTGTAATACTTTATTATAATTAATACTATATTACTTTCATTATTTTCACCCCTCAAATAATATTTGAATACTTTATTAATTTTCACCCCTCAAATAATATTTGAATACTTTATTATAATTAATACTATATTAGCAATATTAAATATTCTATTATTTCATATATATATATATATATATATATATATTTATAAATGATTTAATCATTTTAAAATTACTTTTTCATTCTAAATCGTTTCCCCTACCTTATTAATAAATCCTAACAACTAAATTTGACTTCTCTCTAACGACTAATTTTCTCCCCTCACTCTATTTAATTCACCGTATTCTTTTCTACTCACAACTGCTTTTGAATGATCTTGAAGATAGGTGGAGTGTCCACTCGAAATGTACATTGATTAGTTCTAAACTTCTACATAGTGAAGCTCCAAAAGACTTAACACTACGTTTCAACATTGTGAAAACACCCATACTTAGATTATGGGATAAGTTAGAGGATTTGTATCATTGTAAGTCTTTGGTAAATAAAATTTTTCTTTGGAAGAAGTTATGCCCCTTGAGGTTGAATGAGGATGACTCAATGTTAGAGCATCTTACTGCCTTTAACATTGTGGTAAGTCAATGTTTATATATTGATATTGAAATTTTTGAAGAAGACAAATGCACTAGTTTAATGCGTTCTTTTCTAGATTCATGGGATGGCAATGGATAGTCAGAATAAGGATCCCTTGTTTGTGAGAGGTTGTCTTGTAGATAGAAATACAAATAAGTCTTCCAGGGGTAGATCTAAATATCCGGGACAATCTATAGGGAAATGCTGAAATGTAGTAAGTTGGGAATTATATGAAAGATTGTAGATAAATAAATGTTAATAAAACTGATGGATCATATGATGCTCCTTCCATAGAAGGAATCCCTCCTCCTCAGAAGTAGCGGATGTGTACTTGTCATCTACAAGTACACATTCAACTCATGATGCATGGTTGATCAAGTTATGTGCATCTTTTCACATGACTCCTCACATGGAATGGTTTTGTGAATATGAAAAGTATAATGGAGGTGATGTCTTCCTAGAAGACAACTCGACAACAAAAATCATAGGATGTGGACATATCTTGTTTCTGATTAAAGATGGAAGGAATAAAATCCTTTCCTGTGTTATGCATATTTTAGGTTTTCCCAACAACTTAATATCTATGAGTAAGGTGAGTGACAAGAGTGTGCAAAATATATTAAAAAAGGATACATGCAAGATGGTTCAAGAAGTGATGGTGTTGTTGAGGGGAGGTCATATTGGAACTTTGTACAAGCTATTGGGAAGCACTATTACTAATGGGTGTAATATAAGTACCATTGTTCCTAAGAATGAAACAAACATAACTCCCACTCTTTTTGTAGAGAAGACAATGCTATAGCATCAAGAATGGGACATAATGGAGAGACGGGCCTTCATGCTTTGCATAGTAAAGGCATGGTTGAAGATAATATATATGATGTTCTTTATATTTTGATTTCTATGAACATTGTGTATATGGTAAACATATTTGGCTGAGATCTCATATGGTGCTACAAGAACAAAAGGGATCTTGGAGATGATACATAATGGTGTGCTTGGACTTGTACCTATTCCATCACTAGGAGGATTTGTGCACTATATGTCATTTATAGATGATTTCTCGAGGAAAACATGGTTGTATTCCTACAAAAATATATGAGGTTTTGGTAAATTCAAAGAGTTTAAGGCTCTTGTAGACAACTAGAGAAAGAAGAAAATAAAATTGTTGAGGATGGATAATGGAGGAGAATTCCATGGAAAATATTTTGCATAGTTCTATAAATATCACGGCAAAGTACAACTATATACACACCTCAACATGATAGAGTTCTATATAGGATGAATAAGATGCTAATGGAAAAGGAAAGAAATATGCTCAATGGTTGTGATGATTATGTGCATGTCCCCAAGGAGAAAAGGAGCAAGCTTGACATTTAAGCATAAAAATGTATCTTTATGGGCAAAGGCAGTAATCACTACATGGTACACTAGCTTGACATTTAAGCATAAAATAAAAATTATGGGCAAAGGCAGTGATCACTGCATGTTATATGATTAATTGATCACCTAAATCATCATTTGTTGATAAGACTCTTCATGAGGCATGGAACAGTAAGAAATCCTCTCATGAACATCTTAGAGTTTTTGGTTGTGATGATTATGTTCATGTCCCCAAGGAGAAAAGGAGCAAGCGTGACATTTAAGCATAAAAATGTATCTTTATTGATTCTAAATATGGAGTAAAAAAATATAGAATTTGGAATCCATTTATAAGGAAGACTATTTATAGTCACGATGTTATTTATCTTCAAGGTTAAAAATATTTCCAAACATGAACTAGATGAACCAAGAGAAAACACAATTTGACCTGGAGAACATGAAATTTGGCTCAACGAATGAAAATGATTAAGATGAATAGGTTGAAGAGGAGGAATCACAGGTCTTGGTATTTAGGAGATCTATTTGAGTAAGAAGGAAAACATAAAGGTATAGTACCCCTAATTTTCATTCTGATTTTTTTATTATTATCTATTAATGATGATCCTAGAATTGTCAAATGAACAATTGAATTGAATGAAGGTAAACTCTAGAATAATACCATGGATAAATAAATGGAGACCTTGGAAAAAATGAGGCATGGGACTTGGTCAAGTTACTTTATGGAAGAAAACATATTGGTAAAAAGTGAGTGTTAAAGAAGAATCTATTTGTAGAATGTAAAGTGGAGAAGTATAAGTCTCGTCTCGTATAAAAACAATATTCCCAAATGAAGGGAATTGATTCGGTGAGATTTTCCTTGTTGAAAAATTGACTTCCATTAGATTTATCTTGTCTCTTGTTGTTGAATTTGATCTTGAAGTAGAACACATGTATGTAAAGGTAATGTTTCTACATGGGGACTTGTAAGAATAAATATACATGAAACATCCCAAAGGGTTCATAGTAAAGGTTAATAAGGAGTTGGTTTTCAAGTTGAAAAATTACCTATATGGATTAAAGCAATCCCCAAGGATGTGGTATCAAAAGTTTGATACTTATATACTTGGATTGGGATTTGTGAGAATATTCAAGGTTGATCATTGTGTGTATTCGAAGCAAGTTGTTGATATATTTATGTAGTACTATATGGTGATGATATGTTGCTCATAGGGAATGACAAGGATATCAAGGAGTTCAAATATTAGTGATCCTCTAAGTTTGACATGAAGGATCTTGGTGCTACAAACATTATTTCAGGTGTACTCTTGTTATCTTATGCTATCTTAAGGATTTTTGTTCATAATATAGGGGCATATGGGTCCATTAGAATATGAAAATTATGGTGGACATTTGTTATAATGATGGCTAGGTCGACAATGTAGTTATTAATAAATAAGGCCCATTACATAGTTAACATTGAATAAATGCAACGTGGCCTCATTAAACAAGATCCACTTGGTAGTTAATATTGATAGCTATAAACAAGGATGAAATCATACTTATTAAGAATGTACGAGGATATTATTACATTGGAGCTTATCTCATTGAGTTGTTTCCCCCTTGGAAAGGCAAGTGAACAGGAGTTGGTCATTCCATAAAATTATCCTTGTATGGTGTTATCCTAACTTAAGAGTATTTTAATATATGGAGTATTGAAGTATTTTTCTCATTATTGTTCATCTTATGTGTGGTTTCATTTTTTAGAGGATTTTTTGAACCCCATCTAGTAGAATACTTTGGTTTCAATATCCTTTTTCAATTTACATTAGAAATATCATTCTTTTCCTTCTTTCCCCTCCATAGAAAATTAAAAATATTTATCCTAATTTTCTTTTGAATGTAATGGGGATATAAGCAAATGAATTCCACTAAACTAGTGTTTCCTCCAACATTGACTTAATCATGTAAGATGTCCTAGTTAAAGCCATTTATTATACCTAATAGTGATTTTCTTTTTAATCTTTGAACATAACTAGACCCAACCCTTGAAACCATAATCATTAGATTTTAAACAAACCCAAATACTTTATCTCCTTATTAAAAATAATTTTAGAGTAAGGGAGAATTTTTTCAATCCCCTTTACCTACCATTTGGAATATTGTTGAAATGGAACACTTCAACCTCAAAAGACCACTTCATCTTTGACAAGAACTTAACAAGCTAACAATTCTACAAGGTAAGCAAGGTGGTTTCCTAATAAGGAAACTTGACAAGAGAGGGAGGCATGAAAAAACTAATATTGTCACATAGACTGAAGCCAAGACCAGAGATTTATAACAAGCCGACAAAACCAAAATAGGTGTTTCAAGGTTTTGGTTCATCCGCAGTGGGGACATCACATTTTATGAACTTCTAGTTGAGTTATTATTCTATCAACATGGAGGCCCTCCACCATCATGCCCTAGGTGAGAAAACCCCTTTTATGCTCAATAATGTTTTTATGTTAGGTTAATCTCAACTCACTCAAGAGTGGTTATATTAACCTTGATTTGGTTAGTGATGAGTTTACTTAGTTTATGGGTCCATGATATTTCATATTATAAAGTTACTTAAATAATTGTTATACTTCAAATCAACCAAGGGAAATGCAATATATCTTTTATGGTCGATTTTCTACAGTAAACCTTTTGTGCATGTTTGTTATGTTTCTCTTAAGCCACTCAATATTTGTATATGGAATCACAACACTCAACCATGATTTTCTATTGAGAGTGGTATGATGTTGGTGGTCATGAAATATCAACAATTAAATCTTGTAAAGCGGTCTGAAGCTGGAAGCGATGAAGTCTCAGTAAAGTGGTTCGATGCTGGGAGCTATGAAGTCTCATTGATTAAAGCTTGTAAATTTCTTATGATCTAATGCCAGGGGCCATGAAGTGTTAGTAGTTAAACCTTTCAAAGCTCCTAAATTTACCATGTACATTAATATGGGCATGAATGTAGTTTCAACCCTAAAATGGTTTGAATGCCTCACTGATATGTGATGCATTGTGCAGCACATAAAACAAAAGAGAAAAATGAATTCAAACATTTCAAAGTACTTGAGGTCGATCAATGCCATTTAGTGGCATCATGTTGTATCTTTCTTTGTAATCAGAAGGCAATGCCATTAATGTCTAGAGGCTCATGCCATGTAAAATTAGGCATCAATATTTTACAACTAATGCAAAATTATTGTTATTTGAGTTATTGGTGCATATATCTACAAGGGAGGATGATTTATTGGTGTTGTGGGTGTGTCTTAGAATGTAACTTGATCCATATGCAATATACACATCTTGGAAAATAACTAGGTTGTGTGGTGATATCAATTTGTTAGAAAATCTAGGAAGATTCAATGTAGAAGATGATTATCAATTTATGTGAGAAAACATGTTGATGTGTAGCTCCATTGATATGCACTTTGAGATCATCAATGAGTGGTTACGTTGGTGATTGAATGCTATGTATGGGTGCAATTTTCTTATGTAGGCATTGGTTAAAGAGATCATAGTAATGGCTATAGGCGATGAAACAAGATAGAGGTTGCTTGACTTCCACGTGGCAAAGTTTTGTGTTTCTGTTTTTAGTGAAAATAATAAAGGATAAAACACTCATATTTGTCTTTTTCACTAGTGTTATAGGTTTATTTTGACTCTATCAAGGGTGGTTAGGTTAACCTTTAAGTGATGAGTTTACCATTGGTAGTTTATGGCCCATGGTATTAGGTAGCCTAAAGTATTTCATTTGATCAAGCCTACTTAAAGGCTTGATGTACTCCATTATAAGGTGCTTGAATTGGATGACTTAGACATATTGGACACATTTAATGAAGGTACCCTTGTATTTGGTTTTCTAGGTAAAGGGTTTCAAGGGTAAATATCTTGTGCACGTTCTCTTTATTTTTTTATGTTTCTTTCACATTGCTTGGTTTTTTAATAGTTCCATATATTGTTGAGATGAAATTACCAATTTTTTGAATAAAAATAGATGCCATATATTTTTTATTTATCCTTCCAGGTATATGTTGGAGAGGGATTGGAACACAAAAACTTGTAACCCATGAACAACTTGTAATGAGTGAGGTTAGTGGCCTTTCCCCATTTCCTATCTCTCCACCAAGTGTGAGACAATGAGAGGCCAAGTTTAAGTTGTCATAGGTTTGGGATGAGCCATTGTATTTGGCCCATGATAATCTTGTTATACTTACCCAAAAATAATATTTCCTTAAGGCTAGGACACATAATACAAGTCTAACACAAAATATCAATGAAGTCATTTCCAGAATGAATGTTTTTCTAAATACTTCAGGGTCAATAACCAAGAATACTTATACAATTGATTCCCTTCAAATATGATCATTGGTGACTACTTGACGTATTGCTCATTAAACGACATCCTAGTCTTCAGAGATTTCTCTTTCCAAGCAAGTGATTCATGGGTCTTCCAAATGCTTTTCCAGACAAACATGCATGAAATATTGACCTTTGAGGGGGTTAACGAAATAGCTAAAAATAAATTCCTTGTCATGTTTTTTTACCTACTAGCAATCCTTTATTGATATGTTGTCTAAGAAGGATTCTTTAGACTTCATTTTCTTTGATATCCCTAATCACCCACTTGGAAAACATCGCCTCCATCCACATTTTGGTTTTGATGATTTCCTACACTAGAAATTATGAAGGAGTGCCACATAGTTCCCAACTAGCTTGATGGATGATAGGTCACTTGTCAAGTTTATCCCAAGGAAAATTCGGGAGATATTTTTCTAGCTATTCATATACTTCCTTGGACGGTACCCATAAAAATGAATAATACAAATGGGTGGCTACACATTTTTTTGTGCAAATATTAAATTTAACAACAGACATGAGAGGTTTGGTAACACACTTATCAATTTTATTTTCTACCTTATCAATACCCACCTCACAAAATTCCAAAGAGAGGCTTGGAAAGAAAAATGAATGCCAACGAACTTGAAAAGTTGTCTCAGTTGAATCCAAGACCAAATTGGGTTTTCCATCCAGTTAAGCATCAATTGCTAACTCTACATGTACTATTAATTCTTGGTCCATTGGGTAGTAGACCTTGAAGTAGAGAAGGAATTCCAATAAATCCATAATGTGGTGCTAGGATTGAGTGTCTCTAGTCATAGTAAAAAATGAATAATTTGAAAAATGGCCATTGATGACTTTATCTTAAACAAAGGAAGGATATTACATTCAATGTGTCTCAAAGTCAGTTGGAATTTGAAGATAGCCAAGGGCTTCAACTACCATGACATATAGGATTTCTAGAGCTAGAGGGAAGCTTTGAAGGATGGATTATAGCAACCCAAATTTAGTTGAATTTCGATAGTTAATAGAGAGATGGGATAAGGAGTTTGAAAATAGGGTTTATAGATTTTCAATTAAAGAGGGGCCAAACACTCGAACCTTGGGCATGGAAAAAATGGAGGCCCGCTCAACTTTGATAATCCTTCTTGAAGTTAATATTTATAAACAATGCATCTTGGTGATACATCCAAGTACATTCCATGCCTTCCCATACAATGGTATCATTATTTAGAATGTATGATTTGAGAAAGAAGCTAGTCTATTTAGGACAAATAATCCTAGGAATTTTTTTTTTAAATTTGCAGAGATAAGGCTTTGACCATAATCTTGTATGAGGTATTGAGATGAGTAATGGGATTCCAATTTGTGATTGTTGGGGTCTTAATACCAATTACAATATGTTTTCAAATTGATTCATATAATTAAACACATTAAAACAGAAGACAATGGCACAAAACACATCAACACATTACACAAAAAATACCTTGGAAACCCCTCTCATGGGGGAAAACCAACAAACAAATGAAATTCCCACTCATCTATTATTCAAACACTCAAAATAGGTGTTTACAACCGTGACTTGTTAGACCACAAATCACACTTCATTACATGATCACTCTATCCACCACCACTATACTCCATTCATAACCATTACAGCTAATTTATAGATGCAATACAACCAACTACTCATTAAGGAAAGTCCATAACTTCCTAATGAATTCCGGTTATTTTGTTACAGTTGGACTTGACTGGGTCAACCTTGGTCAATTGTTTGTTTTATATTTCGGTCGCTTTGTCAACTAGTCATTTGCCTTCGAAAAAACAACTTATTCTAGTCGACCAGTTGACTCGCATTCCACCGTTTATCGCCTCCAACTCTAATTGACTTATACCAGTTGATTTACATGCAAAGAATATGACATTCCCAACATTCTCCCACTTGTTGCCTTATTTGCATAAATAGGAAAATTTTAACTTTAGTTCACTTTAGCAAGGCTAACAAGCCCATAATTTTCCTACACCAAGAAAACTCTCTGTGCTCACCAACTTGTTCAATGAGTTTGTAGCATTCTTCACCGTGTATACATTTTCCATTAAAACCTTCAGGTTCTCCACCATCTCTCTCACAAAATGGTATTGAACATCAATGTGTTTTTTCTTTAAATGATATGTTGGGTTCTTTTCTGGGAATATTGCACTTTGACTATCATAATCCAACCTAACAACATTCTAATCAAATCCAACATCTGAACACAATCTATGCAACCAGTCAACTTCCTTACACGCATGAGTATCTCTCATGTATTCATACTCAATAGTTTATAGTGAAACGACTAGATACCTCCTACTCATCCAACTAAATTCTCTGTCAAATACCTTGAACATGTATTTGTTGGTTGAACATATGCGGTCGATATCTCTAGCCCAGTAAGAATTGACAAATACTTGTACATTGATTTCCTTGTTTCCCTTAGGATCTCCTCCATACCAGATTGTATAATCCGTCGTTCCATGTAGATACCTGAATACTTTCTTAATTGTGGTCTAGTGCTCCTTTCCAGGTGTCGACATATATTTGCTCAATAATCCCATTGCATGCAAAATATTAGTTCATGTGCAGACCATAACATACATTAGACTACCTACAACACTAGTATAGGGCACACATAACATGTAATCTATTTCTTCTTAGGTATTAGGATATTGTTCAACATATAGTGACTCCCACATGAATAAGGACCTTAACTAGTCTACTCGCATGCATGTTAAAACGTTTCAGGACCGTCTCAACATATTTTCTTTGACTTAACCAGATCCTTCTATTTGCTCGATCTCTTTTTATTTCCATTCTAAGAATGGATTTTGCTGCTCCGAGATTCTTCATGTTGAACCTGGAGGATAACTACAGTTTCACCTCCTTTATTAGATCCTTGTTATTTCCTACCAACAACATGTCGTCAACATACAAAAATACATATACGAAATGACCACCGACTTTCTTTCCATATACACAATGGTTATCCTTACTTCTTACAAACCCCGACTATTGGATATACATGTCAAACTTCTGATACCACATCCCAGGTGATTTTTTTAGACTGTTGAAAGACTTCTTGAGCTTACAGATGAGCTATTTTTTTCCTTCCATTATAAAACCTTATGGATGCTTCATATAAATCTCTTCTTCAAGATCACCATGAAGAAATGTTGTTTTTACATCCATCTACTCTATGTCAAGGTCAAATGTTGTAGCTAAATACATTAGTACCTGTATGGAAGTTAACTTAGAAACATGAGAGAAAAACTCACCAATTTTGACTCCCTCGACTTGGGAATATCCTTTAGCTACCAGTCGAGCCTTATACTTCTCAACTTGACTTGTTGCATTCAATTTTTTCTTAAACACCCACTTATTGCCAACATATTTCCTTACATTTGGTAATGCGACTAGATCCCATGTTTCATTCTTCTTCAAAGACTCCATTTCTTCTTCCATGTCCCTTTTCTAGAGTTTACCCTCTGTTGAGTCAATCGATTCCTTTATTGTCTTGGGATTATCTTTTATGGTAGATAATGAAAAAACATAGTGAAAATTAGGTGGACTATACCTTTTTGGTTGTTTCCTTGCTTGACCAGACCTACTAATGTCAGAATTTCGTTGTTCCACCTCTTCGTCGAATTCAATCGACTCACCCAAATCTAGAATTTCGTCGTTCACTTCAAAATATTACTTTTCTTGTTCCTTTTCTCTTCTAAACTCTTCACCCTTCAAAGTGCCTCCGAATTCTTTGAAGATAACATCTCTACTATAAAATTCGTTCCTTGTCAATGGGTTCCACAACTTACACCCTTTGACTCCATCCTTGTACCCGTTGAACTTACACTTATCCTATTTTCTATCAAGTTTAGTTCTTTTCTCATTTGGGATATGCATAAAGGCTTCACACCCAACCACTTTGAGATCTGTAAGAGAGGGATTCTGATTGGCACATGCCTCATATGGAGTCTTGTCAACCAGATTCATCGACGACGACCTATTCACTAGGTAACATGCCATATCCTCTGCTCAGAATTCTTGTCCGATTCCTGCACCACTAAGCATGTCCTCACTTTCTCCATCAATGTTTTGTTCGTCCTTTCAACAACTCAGTCCTAGTGAGGCATGTATGGAGTTGTGTTTTTTCGAGCTATGCCATTTTGTCTATATAATGGCCGAACACTTTTCCACATAATTCTCCTCCATCATCAATTCTCAACACCTTGATCCTTTTATCAGTATGATTCTCCACAAGTGCTCTGAACACTTGAAACTTTTCAAAAACCTCAGGTTTCTTCCTTAGAAAATACAACCATGTCATTATAGAGAAATTATATATGAAAGAAACGTAATATTGAGATCCTCCTAGTGAAGGGACCGATACAGTTTCAAACACATCACTATGTATTAACGCGGTATTTCGTTAGCTCTAGTAGCACCAGATCAGAACCCTAAACGACTCAGATGACCATAAACACAATGTTCACAAAAGTTGACTTCTTCAGAAGAATAAGGGAGACCTTCGACCATACATTTACTATGCATATCATGAATCCTTTTATCATCTATATGTCCCATCAGCTAATGCCAAAACATATTCAAGTCGACTAGACAAGAAATTATTCCTTTGGACTCAGAACATACCACATTAGCACTTTCATCGCTGTATGTTCTTCCTAATAGCTTGTACAAGGTTCCATTCCAAAATCCTCTCATCGCTACCATCGCTCCTCGCACGTATCTTTATCAAATATATATTACACATCTGCATTCTCCATATTACTTACCCAGATCATGTTTGAGGCCCAACTTGAGATATGCAATACTCCTGGGAGTGTTCCTATTCTTCCATATTTCAGCTTGAGTCTAACTTTACCTTGTTCAACTATCCTGGTTGGTGAGTCATCTCCAAGTATGACATCACCACCATCGATCTTCTCATACTCACAGAACAAATCTCTGTGAGGTTTCATATGATATGACACACTAGAGTCAATCAACCATAGTAATGGTATGATTGTGTACTTCTGGAGGCCAAATACAGACCATCTTTTTCTTCTTATGGAAGCTTCCTATCATTCAAATGACCTTCTTCAAACTCTTTTCCTTTCTCGACTTCTATCAACTTAGAATTTCCTCTATAATGCATGACTTTACCACATTGCCAATATGTTTTCATTGTTGGAAGGGATCTTGTCTTAGATATACCCCTTGACTTCGATCTTCTACCAGAGGTTTTTCCTTTTCCTGTGTCTACCGGTCAACCTTGTACCATCAAGGCATCATGGGTCATACCTTCCATGTTATTTCCTCTCATCTCTTCTAACATCATTGATGCAACCACATCATCTATATTCAATGTGGTATTATTGCTTCCAATAGCCACGACCTAGATATCCCAGGAATCTAGAAAAGAACACAATAGGCTAATACACTTTTCCTCCTCAATAATTTTAATATCCATGGACAACAACTGACTGATCACAATGTTGAATGCAATTAGTTGCTCCATGACCGAGTCACCTTCACCCATCCTTAGAAGATATAAATTCTTTCGAAGAAAAAACTTGTTAACTATAGATTTCGACTAGTACAAGTTCCCCAACTTTTCCCATGGCTTCTTTGCAGTGTCTTATTTTGAGACATTTAACAATATAGAATCTGCTAAACAAATTCAGATTATTCTCCTTGTATTTTTGTCGATGTTTTTCCATTCTTCCTTTGACACACCTACCGGAGTTGTTCTTGGGTCGACTGTAATCCATTGTTCTCGATCTACAAGGAGATCTTCCATCTTAAGCTTCCAAAGATCAAAATTTTGTCCATTAAATTTTTCAATCTCTGTCCTCGACATGTTATCATTCTAACTATAAATCAATGCTTCCAAAAGACTCCCATTGTAACAGGTATTCCCTAGTTCCATGTTCAATCCAAAACCCTTAGCAACAAAGGTGACCCCTTGTAGCCAAATACAACTTTGATACCAACTTTTGGGGTCTTAATACTGATTAAAATAGGTTTTCAAATTGATTCATATAGTCAAACCCATTAAAACATAAGACAATGGTACAAACACATCAACACATTACAAATAAAATACCTTGGAAACCCCTCTTCCACTGTCTGTTGCCTCTGACTCCAGTCGACTTATACCATTCAACTATCGATTTTTCTAGTCGATTTACATGCAAAGAATATATCATTCCCAACAATGACGATCTTTGGGCCCCTTTATTTGGGGATAAACATGATAATAAACCCTTTTCTAGTTTGTGCACCCATAAATATATGGTGTAAGGATTCCTTATCACAAAATATAACAGGTCCAACAAATTCCCATGTAGTTTTTTAAAACTCAAAGTGGAAACTATTGTTCCCATGGGATTTATCATCTACGATCTCATGGAGGGTTATGTTTAGCTCATCCTGGGAAAGAGCTATGTATAAACATTTCCTTTTCTCTTCCAAATTATTGCATGACACAACATCCAAGAGATTTTATGTAGCCTCTTATCTCTTTGGTGATAAGTCTTGAGATTGGAAGACCATATAATAATGCTACACAAGTTTGTGCTCAATTTCTCTAGTTTAATGGTCATCTTTCTTAGGGTTGTCTTATAGAAAAATATGGATTCCTAAACCTACTTGGTGGTTAGGTCCTTGAAAAAAATATCTGGAAGACCCGTCCCTTGACTTAATCGAGTGTAGTCAAGCACACAACCATGTGCTTCTTCCTTGATAGCCATTCTTCACCCATATTAAGTAAAATACTTTTGTTGCTCAAGGATACTTGCCTTCATAATAAGGGGTCCATTGGATGCTTTCCATGCGCCCTTGTAACTCCTTACTAATGGCATAGTTGTGGTTGTGATGAATTTGTTGGATATGTGTTGTATTCCTTGTAGATAGATCACATAGTTGATGTATGCTTTTGGTGATTTTTGGCCCATCGTTTCAACCCATTATGATATAATATTTTGTCGACGATTAGGTTTGAGTGATGATGTGGAATAATTGCATATTGTATTGTGAACTATTTTTTTAATACAACAATAGAGAAAGAGGCCCCTCTTTGAGTTTGGTGGTTTTCTATGTTAAGAATTTCCAAGGAAAACGTTTTATTATCACTATGTATACCATTATTATTTTGTAACGTTTATGTTAACATATCTTATCTTGCACATGTTTATCAAACTCTTTGAAATTTTTCAATTTCCCTTCCACACCCTTACAAAAATGCCACGTTTTGGAGATGGTGTCCCCCACTAGGTGACCCAACCAAAATCTCCACACGATCAAGTGACAAGGCTCCGCATTGTGCATATGCATTCCAAATAACATGGATTTTGAGATGTGAATCATTTAAAATGTATCAAGTCTATTCCATATGCACACTTTTGTTTCCTCCTGAGAGTGATAACCAAATGATATGGTGATAAAACATAGTAAATGACCTCAACATGGATTAGGAACCGTCTAGTTGAGTAAAAAAAGGAGGATTTATGTTTGGAAAGGATCATCCTATATAACCTTTAGTAAATTGACCTAGGGCCTTTCCAAGAATTGTTTCAGGTAATCCACACCTATGAAGAGTATTTTCCTCTGTTATAGTTAGGGTTGAAAAGCTCGTGTTGGGATTTCAAAGCTAGCCAAAATTCCTTTTCTTAGATTGTTGGCACATAGGGAGTGCCCCTGTTTACTTTCTTGAGTTTCTACCATGTTAAAATCACCATATATGAGTTACGTTACATCAGGGAGGTAATCAAGAATTCAATGCCAAAAGGACATATACTCTCCTACATAATTGGAAACACATATGTTGGACATGCCAAGAAGCTACAAATTTAGGTGAAGTAGAATCCAAAAAAGTCTTTGAGTGGGGTTTGTACCCTGTCCTAGAACATTCCTAAGCACTTGAGGAGGGACATGAATAATGATCCCTCCTCTCTATATGTTTTAAATTAAAAACCTTAGCCCCTGACCAAATGATTGACATGGAAGTACAAAGCATGAAGCCTGCAATTTTGACTTCTTGTTGACAAAGGATATTCATATTATTGAATAATGTCAATAGTTGGTAGACAATGCGTTTTTTTGGGGGGTTATTAAGTCTATAATTATTAGTGTCATGAACATCTTCATTTTCTTGTGGGTGTAATAGTGGCAACAATGAGTGATCTTGTCTACTACCACATCTAGAGTGTTGGGTTCCAGGGAGCACCGTAGAGGCCACAAGACCTGATTTTTGACTTAAGATAACCATAGATGTTTCCTTAGTGTTTGGAAACTTTGTAGGCTATTTTTTAATCACATTAGGACCTTTTACCTTTTGCAAGAATTCAATCCATGAGCCGTCAACCATTTTTGGTTCCTATAAATCTTAGGTGGTAGGGGAGGTTGGGTTGGGGGTGTTTGTTCAATTTGTAGGTTAGGTCATAAGAGTTTAGTCCCTAAATCGATGGTTCGAGCTTTGGAAATGAAAGAAATTATTGGAAAATCAATATAACAAGCTAGATAGCAATGCTCATGGTTATTGACCCAAATGTACACAAAATCCTTTAGTTCCTTGGATAGGTTGACATGCACATAGACACGATGCTGAGATCAAGGGATGGATAAGCCTTTGAGTTATTCACATATAACATCTCCTAGAGGATTGGAAATTCATTAGATGGTTGAACAAAGTTGCATGGGTAGGCAAGGGAATTCTACCCATACTAGGCAAGTTAATTGTGATTTTTGGTTAGAACACCCATTCCATTAAATCTGGACTAATTCAAGTCCACAATTGTTTCAATAAAAATCAAAACTAGGTTTCTAAAGCTTGAAATTAGGTTTCCTAAATCCCAAAAACATTTACATAAAAAAATTACACATTTTGAATCGAAAATTGCACTTGAAGAATACTATTTTGGGGCTTTAGAAAGGATAATTTGGGAACATCTTGGTCTCAATTCTGATGAAATGGGGATTTAGTTGAAATGTCAGGGACTAATGGTTTAAAACCACCATGGTATTCTTGAAGACCCATGGGATGTGCTATAAGGTCTCTTGGACATGAGTAGGGTTATTGAATTGAAAATGGAAAAATACTTGGCTAGGTTCCACATGTGAGTGCATTGCTATCCAAAGGACTTCTAGATCTCCTAGATCTAGTTTCTAATAATCACCTTGAGGGGCACTATTCCCATAAAGTAATCCAAGATGAAGAGTACCTGAAGCAAATCACAAAACATGTCATATTTCATATCAACATTTCCAATATTGAAAACATGAGGAGGGTCATCATTACCTCATGGTATACTTTTGGGTTGAACTTCTGATGATCCTTAGGTGCCATCACTAGCTGCAAGTGTAGATATGCCATCTTGCAAATAGGGATAATACAAGTGAGACCATCAAACCTCATCTTAGGACATGACAAGGTGACGAAATCATAGTTAATGCTAAAAGGTTAGTACAATCACTCACGTCCCAAATATTATATTCTTCAAACCCTAATTTGGCTAGGGTTTTTTTTGTCTATCATCACATATAAATTAGTGCATGCAGTATTGAAAAATGTATATGCCTCAATATCTCTTACAAGCTTATTATTGTGTTTTGTAATCATGAAATTCAATGGTCCTTTATAGCTTGTCTTTTTGTAATTTGAATATTACTTAATTGTAGTCTAATCAAAACATTAGATTTAGTATTTGCATTGGGACACTCGTCAATGCTAGATGCTTTAAAGTATTCGTGACTATATTTGAAGATATTTGCAAATGCTTTGAAGTATTCATGACTATATGTGAAGATATTTGCAGATGCTTTGAAGTAATCATGAATATATTTGAAGATATGCTTGTACCAATTTATATACATTTACATATACATACATATGCTCTTGGAGCTAGATAAAATAGAAAGAATATGAGTCGGTAGCTCAATTAAGGATAATTTATGTTCCAAGGATCAACTCAGATTTGGAGTGTCAAGCCCCTACTAGGAACTGTTAGATTAGATTTGTCGAGTTATAATTAAATGACATCTTTTAAATTGTAAACTATACATATTCTTATATCTATGTATATACATAAAAATAAACATCAATACAAAACTCATATTTGGTAAAGTCTTGGCTATTGTATGGGAAACGTATGATGTTGAAGTTTTTAATTCCATATTAACTTGTATCTAAAATGTTGAAGAAGATCAAATCCTTTGAGATTTAAGTTAATATCGATTATTCATTGAGTACAAATAACAAAGCAAAGTACCAATAATATTCAAACATTATTATTATTACCTTATTTTTAGTTTTGTGAAATACTATATAAAGTGTTGAACAAGATAAAATTTCTTAAAATTTAAATTAATATGGATTATTCATTGATTAAGAAAAAGTACTAATAATATTAAAACATTATTATTTTGGAATATTATTATTATCATTACCTTATTTTTAATTTTATGAAATATTATATTGAATCAACATGTGAAATATATGTTATAATTTTTAAATTTTTTATAATATTAATTATGAACCTATATATATGTATATAATTTATAATATTATTTTTAGACGATATACAATAATTTTAGTACAAACATATACTTAAAATATTTACTAATTATAGTTAAGATAAAGGTAACATATAATAAAGACTCCCTAAGTAACGGGACTAAACAACTCCCTAGGAGTCCTTAAATAATTTATTTCCGAGCTCTTAAATAATTTATTCCCAAACATCTACAAGAGTAGAAAAGTTCTTGTTAAAAAAAATAGTTTTATCCCATGGCCTTTTTGGTCACAAAGTTATAATTAGAAAAAATGGCTAAAAATGACTATCTTGTTGTACCTAGAGAAGAAGATGCATTTTACAATATTTAAGATATATTGTTACACTAGCTAGAGTGATGGAACCAAGTAATTATACGAATCTTATGCTTGCTAAATGAATAATGAATTATTTTACATTGGTAGAATGGGTAAAGAAGAATCTCAAGGTTGGATTGATGTGTTAATAAAAGAGAGAAACCCATAAAAAAAATTTATGATTCTTTTAATCATAAAGTTAAATTATAAATTTTTATTATATTTAGAAAAGTTGAATTTAATATTGAAAAGATTGTAATGTCTTTTCTAATATATTTAACTTGAATATAATATTTGATTGTGTTGAAGATGTATTTTACTTTTTAATGGGGGATGCGTAACTTTTTCTGTGCTCATCTTAAATTAGATTTAAGACATATATATAAAACTATATAATTTAGATAAATTATAATCCTTTCTCAACATTTACACTCTAAAAATAGTTTGCATCTAGAAAGATTTGATACCTATCAACACTTAGTATATCCCCTTAAGATGGATCTATACTAATACATAACTAAAAATAAAATAATAATAAATTTATTAATAATTTATAAATCCCTATATTAAAAAAAAAAATAATTAGAAAATTCCTAATCATAAAAAGATTTACATTTCATTTTCTTGGATCGTTCTCAATAAATCCCTAATAAAAATGGATATATATATTTAATAAAAAACCACTCTCCAATAAATTATGTGGCAAACTTAACTTGTTAGTTAAGTTAGTTAACAAGACAAAAGATTTGTTAGTTAGGAACTGAAATTGTGTAAGTGGGAAGATTACAGAGAGCATCACTCATTCGGAGATCTTCAATATGAGTCGATGTGATATGAGACAATACTTTATGGTTTTCGTAACAATATGGTACTCCACATGAAACAATGAGATATTTTGAGAATTGCAACCCCAAAAAATATCTTGCTCTTGTCCCAACCAATTAAAAAAGAGTGCAGAGATGACAGGATACATTGTTAGCCATCACAATCTCATAAACCAATGAAAAAGAATGGTTGAGAATGAACAAAATATCCCGGCCAATGTGGGACCTCTCACACACAGATAGCAACATGGGAACAGTACTTTAATAGAAATCCCTAAAAGCTGATATATTCAGCTTTTGTTTGGCTGCATCTGTCATAATAAAAAGTAAACGAGAAGATAGCATTTTCTTTCTCTGCAGTTGAAAGTGACAAACTGCCCACTGTACTCTCCTTGGATTTGTCGTAAGCTTCATTCTTCATGGCAATACACATGGCTTGCACATGGAATTATATTATAAGTTGTCAGCCTCTGCACATTAATTATATTTTCTTTTTCTTTTTCTCTTTTTTATTTCTTTGATAAGGTTCAAGGTTCCTATAAAGAAGAATCAATAATCTTATGCAAGGTTCTTTAATAATGTGACCCATTCACCATATATTCTACACTCTATGAACTATTATGATTCATACTTATCGTAAACTTCTAAAATATATTGAAATTATGATTTATACTTATTATAAATTTAAATTTGTTTTAAAAAATTTATGATTTTTTTACAATAGTTTCTAAAATACTCCACATATTAAGGATTCTTCGAAACTCTTAAATTCTAAATCAAATATCTCTGAAACCATTACACAATTCGATCTCAAATTGCACCTAAATGTTATTACCAATATAAATTGCTTGATTATTTCTGTCCGCTTATATAAGTTGTTTATTTTAGCCCACTTATATAAGTTGTCTGATTATTTTAACACACGTCTAGAGACTAGCATACATGTTGATAATGTA
Organism: Larix kaempferi; assembly: GCA_027924585.1. NCBI lineage: Eukaryota > Viridiplantae > Streptophyta > Pinopsida > Pinales > Pinaceae > Larix > Larix kaempferi. Next base: position 2,147,332 of record BSBM01000451.1, on the reverse strand, counting down.
TTTTCAATATCTTTATAATTTATATTTCAATTTCTCAAAAACTTTAATCTATAATATAATATAAAATTAAATTAATTTTATTTAATTTAAATATATCAATAAATAAATATGTATTTATAAATATTTTTAAATTAAGTTCATTTAATTGGAATCAACCAATAAATAAATATGCACAATTTATAGAATCTTATTATTTTTAACACTCTTTAGTGAGCGAACTTATAAGTTTTTATCTCCTCAAGTTCATGCTAGTATTTTAAATATGACTTGTAGTAGTTTCAAATGTCTTATTTATTCATGTAAATTAAGTCCATTAAATTTTAGTTTTCAAAAAATATAGATAAATTACTATGACTTACTATTTTAGCAATTCCTTAGGATTAGATTTGAGTCCTAACTTATGCATAATGTATTTATTAATTTTAATGTTAAATCCATTAAAATTTTAAGTAAATATATGTTACTAAATGTTTTTCTTCCAAAATGAAATGTCACTTAATTTGAATGTACGAATCAAAATTTATTAGTACTCTAGGACAAAAAGCATGCTTTGAAGGTGAAAGTATAAGAAACATATACATTGATAGCACTTGTTATGATTGAATCCAACAACAACATAATAAACCTTGAATAGATAGGTGTAGATGAGGAGCATGCCTTTAAGGATAATAACAATAACAATTTATATAGTAACACTTATTAAGACAATCATTTTGTTGGATATGTATTGTATCTTTTGTAGGTAGACTAAGCCACATCTTAGCAACAGTTTAAGGAATAACTCTCAAGTGAAGGGGGTTTGCGGGAGGCCCCCACTCACTCCCATGAGGAATTTTTTTAGTCTGTTGTGTGTTATTTTGACCAATTGTTTTCGACCCATTCTAATCTAATCCCGGTTAAGGGATTATGGTTGTAATCTAATTTGGGTCAATATAAGTTAGGATTGGATGTCGATCCTAGAAATGTTACGGGGGAAATGGATTTAGATGATACGGTAAAATTTGGAAGAAGGCCATGGTTGAAGAAATGGATGGCCTGGATAAAAATGAGGCTTGGGATCTAATTGATTTGTTGACTAGAATATAACCTTTTGGTAGAAAATGGGTGTTTAAGAATAATTTGAATGCAAATGGTAAAGTGGATAGAAACAAAGTTCACCTAGTAGCAAAGGCAGATTCCTAGGTGGAGGGAATTGATTTTGATGAGTTCTATTCTCCTATTGCTAAATTAAATGTTATTTTTTTTCTAATTGTTGTTGATTTTTATCTGGAAGTAGAATACATGGATATGAAGACAATATTCCTACATGGGGATCTTGAAGAATAAGTCTACATGAAACAACCATAATGTTTTCTCATGAAGGGAAATAAGGAGTTGGTTTGCAGGATGAAGAAGTCCTTGTATGGATTAAAACAATTCCAAGAATGTGGTATCAAAATTTTGACACTTATATTTTGGGAAATGGTTTCTCAAGAAGAAAAGTTGATCATTGTGTGTATTCCCAATTGGTTGGTGACCATTTCATTTATGCAGTCTTATATGTAGATGATATGTCCCTAATTGAAAACAATAAGGAAATCATTAGGGATGTCAAAATTGGGTTGTCTTCTAAGTTTGATAGGAAATATGTTGGTGCAATTTATTTATTTATTTTGGGGATATAAATTAAAAGAGATAGGGAAAATATAAAATATGTTGAGACAATATTGTATAGGTTTAATATGCACCTTTATATTAAATATTGTAGAAGTTTAATTTGTAGTAATTAGTCAAGATCCCTATTCTTGTAGGTGTAAAATGATATATGGAGAAGTGTCCATGGACATAAGAAGAGGTATAATACATGTTCCCTATGTATGAAGTATGTGTAAGAATTTCACATTTCCCAACCCGGTTTCAAGTTTTCAACTGTGCATATGGTTTAATGCCCAACCCCAATCATTTGGTCTCTGCTGAAATTGAGGTAGTTACTCATAAAGCATATAGTAAATGAAACACATAGAGATATTTACAAATTTTAATGAGCATATATAAAAGATACAATCACAAACATGAATTTTTAGACACGGCATTTTTAGCCAAATGGCCTAGGAAAAACCCTTAAGGGAAAACATGTTGAGAGAGATGATTTTATTCTTTTATTCTTGAAAATGAAAAATACATAGTCTAATTCAGCATACAAAAGACAAACTTATCTCATAACCAATGCTAATTTCCAGCCCCAAAAAATATGCCAACTAACAAAGAAAGTACTGTACAACCTTCTCATTTTTTGTGCAGGTCTGGTTGTATCTTGCCTCGAACTCTATGCCAAGACAGTCTGGAAAAACGTGCCCTCAGTAAGTCAAATTCTGTCCTTGATTTCAGTTCCCACATTTCCTAGAAAATCGATCCAAATACAGTCTTCTCACTATACAACCATCATAGAATTTACTGCTCAATTAATGCTAAATATTCCTTCTCAAAATTTGTCCCTTCTTCCTCAGAATTTGTGTCCAGAATATTCCTCAAAATTTGTTCCTTCTTCACCTCAAACTTTGTGCTAGGATTTTACTGTTGTTCCCTCGATTTTTGTGCTGGCTACATGCAACATTTAATGCTGATCTCCTCCTCGAGATGCATGCTAGACATACTCTGAAAACCGTGCCTCTACTGTACGAATTCTATTTAGGAATTTGTTCTCTCCAACATACTTCTTCTCTCTCTCTCTCTCTCTCAAACTCAACTTGCTCTCCAATGGTCATGAAGAATGAATTGCCTATTTGGTTTGCCTTCCCTTTTTATGTTTCTCAGAGGGGGAACTGAAAGGTCACCAAATCCAAGGGCCCACATTGATTTTGGTGATCTAATTAAGATCAATGGATGAGAATAAATGCACTTTCTCTCCATAAAAAATAATTTCTCTCAATCACCATATAAAATCATCAAAAAGTCACTTTATAACTCTAAAGTGAATTAATTACATATCTCATGTAATTAATGCAAGGGTCATGTCACTTGTCATGTTCCCAAAATTTCTCTATGGTCCAGGGGGGTAATTTTGGCCTAAGTCACCTAGGAAATAATTATTTAATTAATGAGTAAGTGTGGAAAATATCCTATGGAATATGGCTAAGGTTGTATTTGGGTATTAATTGGATTAAGGTGGTCCCCCTGAAGATATTAATTCCCAATTTTAATGACTAAGGAGGATTATTAATTAATGGGGAAAATTTTGGAGCCAGGACGATAGTAGAATAATTATTTAATTATTTTACTGTTGGAGTGTTGGATTATTTAATTTTAATTAATATTTGTAATTAGAGTTTCCAATATGTGTGCAAGTGGGCCAAGAGGGCGCCCCCTTGAGGATAATGTTGCTAAATTGGAATGTAATGTCCCCTCCCGCGGATCCAACTCTAGTAAGGGAACTTGATGCCAATCTACGGGGCTTTCACAAAAACTTAGCCCATTCGTTAGATTCATAGCCATAAAATTAATGTGTGCAGATGCAAATCAATCTCAACCCCAACCTTTTTTTACACACAACAACTCAAACTGGGCATGGATGCCCATTTTCAGCAATGGGATTTTACAAATAAGATGGCCATGGACTTTCCCAAATCGTGGGGACACCAAAAACGAAATGGCAATTGGGGAATCAACCCTGGGAGAGAAAAATCGTTTCCAGAAAACGTTTCTAGGCATTCAAGGGACAAAAACGGCCTCCATAAACCTCAAAATCGTGGCTCCCTTCCTCCCAGCCATTGTGCAATACATAAACGAGTTCCCAGGCATAGAAAATGTAGGAAAATGGTGAAAAACGTGATGGGGAAAGCCCGTCTAGCTCCCAAAAACGTGAGAGAGGCAATACTGCTTCCTGGGTTATGGCTTGGGAGGCAAATTCATGGATCTTTTCTTGCCAAGGAAGCCAAACACATTTTTCCATGCAGGGTGGTTTCCCATACTCGAATTTTGGACATGCCATACCTCCCCATTTCCCAAGGCATTAACTACTTCACCCAACTCTTGGGAGAAATGAGTGATTGGGTACAAAAGTCAACATGGGTAGTTGAGAGTTTGATGGGTTATCTCATTGACACTTGGCTTGACTTGATTGGCTCAAGGGTTTGAATGTTTTCCCTCCCAATTCCTTGTAAAATCATGCCCCCATCTCTTGTTGCATTGCATAGCTAGTTGTGGGTATTTTATTTAAAATGCATATTTACATAATGTTCGCAATTCCATTGTGCATGGCTAGCACGTGAACCATATGCATTGATAAATCAATGGCAGGGCCTTGGCCTTGAGCTCCTCACCATGATTTTATAACAATATTACATCATTTACGATTTAAATGCCATGGGGTCAAACTGGGGACATTACATTCCCCTCCCCTTGGAATAACACCGCCCTCGGTGTTCCAACACTTAGGAATAAATACCCACTTTACACATGCCTCAAATGGTGGCAGGCCTGTCCTGCATTTCATCTCTGGAGTTTGAAATTTTAGGATCAAGTCCTTTTCGCTTCCTCAAGCTGCTCCTGCTGGCTTTGATCTCCCAGCTTTGTGGGTGGGCATCGCTCCACAGCAATCCCATCCTTTTATTCACCTTCCAGCTGATCTACAAGTCTAGAATTTTCATGGCTGCCATCTTTGTTGTTGTCCTGACAACTTTTGAGGAAGATTTTCAACCAACACAATTATCTTTTGGTCTGCTGCCATGATCAATGTGCACAACTAGCCCACACTTTGCTCACTAGCAACACTTGACTAGTAACAGCTGCAAACAAATGGCTTTCATGTCTCACCTGTGAGACTCATTATGGCAATTCCTGCTAGGACAAGCATAACACAATATTAAAATTAGTCAATTATTTCCCAATTGACTTGGAACGTCCATGCTTTACTCATGAGACTTCACACATTTCATGCTTTCCCTACATACACATGAACTCATCCATGTTCATCCTCTCATAGGGAAATAACTATTTCAGCATTCACAATTCATTTCAAGCAATAAAACACAATATATTTTCAGTCATGACATGCATTCAACAAATGGAAAGAGAAGAGTAAGAGTTTTCCCCCTCTTAGTCTTGTCCCATTCCGGAGCCACACCATCACTTGGGGTTCTATGCTCCTTAACCTCTTTCACTTCAATGTGAATGCTTGACTTGCCGTTTCTTGACTATGACACTTGGTGTCTATGGTCTATTTCAGACCTCTCAACCATGGAGTCTCTCCACATGGTTTATCTACAGCTCTTGGCTGCTAGGACCCACACAGTCCCACTAGCACCATCTTTCATTATTGCTCATGCTAAGCTCTTTCAGACGATCACATGTCCACATGCATTTCTATGACGCCTTCATAGTCCTTGCTTCCAGCATTACCTACACTCAAACATTGATTCAATTCATATGTTTAGTTTATTTCCATAGGGTTTGTCTCCAAACATGAGTTTAAGAAATCATAACAAATCATATACACACGTATTTCATAAGCAAGAAGCTGCAATGTAACCAAATACTCATCTGCATTGGATGTCTTCACTTTATTCCACAGGCTCCTTCTTCACTTTATAAGCCTTGGATTGCCCATGGATGCAATAATGAATGTTGGGCCAGCACGCAGGCTACTCCACAACCATTCGAATAGGAAATGCCCAGCCAGTACGCTGACTGGGTTTTATCAATCATCTCATTTAGCAATATGCTAGGCCAGTGCTCCAACTGGTTTTATTAATTAATTAAAGAATGTTTGGCCAGCACGCCGTCTGCTCCACAACATCAAGTGGTTAATGCCCCCACCAACTATTCTCTGAATTTATTGAGCACCAGTTACTCTCTGGTTTTACCAAGAATTTATAGTTCTTTCAGGGTCCGTGCTTCCTGCAATGACCAAGGTTCCCAACAAAGAAACAATAGTGTATCAGCTTAGCTATTAGAAGACTTATACCTGAAATTTTCATTATTCCAAACAAGAAAATAAATGAAAATGAATACTTATCTATATTGTGCATTTTCCTTGCTACTCCATAGGTTTCCTTCTCTGCTTTACAAGCCTTGGATCACCTGTGGGGTGGATGCTTGGCCAGCACACATGTTTCTTCCACAACATCATCCGAATAGGCAATGCCAAGCCAGTACGCCGACTGGGTTTATCAGGCATACCAAAAATCAGTATGCTAAGCCGGTACACCGACTGGGTTTATCAAGCATTTCAAAAATCATTATGCTAAGCCAGTACGCCGATTGGGTTTATCAAGCATTTCAAAAATCAGTATGCTAAGCCAGTATGTCGACTGGGTTTATCAAGCATTTCAAAAATCAGTATGCTAAGCCAGTACGCCGACTAGGTTTATCAAGCATACAACGACCATTTCCAAGCCAGTTCTCCGACTGGGTTTGTCAGGAAATAACACCCTTCACCAATACCTCCACAACATGCAAATAGCCAATGCCAAGCCAGTATACTGACTGGGTTTGTCCGGCATCCAACAACCATTCACCACAATATCCACACAACCAATGCCAAGCCAGTACACCGACTGGGTTTATCAGGCATACAACAACCATTTCCAAGCCAGTACACTGAATGGGTTTATCAGGAAATAAGAACAACATAATATGATTACGTGGCTCCTTCTCTTATGCAAACCGGTGGTTTCCTCCAAAAAATCCATAGGTGACTTACTTGACTGTAGGCTAGCATGGCCCCACAATACCCTACTCACACTACACAAGGATGATGCCCCTTTTCTGCTACACAGCTCCTCGAGCCCATCCATCTCTTCTAGTGTCCTTCAGTGTGAGCATAGAAAGGTTACCGTTGCCCATACAGTCCTCTCGAGCACCCTTCTTAACTTTGCCTCTTACGTGCAACAATAGAGTGCATCTATGTAAGCTGATAACATAAGAAGGATAAGCAGGCTCATCAGTATTGCTGCTCTAAAATTGTAATCATATTTCATAAAATTCACTATCAAGTATTGAAACACCAGGAATGCGTCCATTCCCTTAGGGTGTAGTCAATATTGACAACCCTAACATAACCCAGCACCCGAAAGGTATGCATCCCTTTCTGATGTGAGTCATGTAGGCTCTAATCATACTCAAGCAGTCTGGAATAATAATGAAATAATAAAACATGCTATGCATATTAATCTAATAACCAGACATGTATATCTTCAGTTAGGGTTACAGAATACTCATTCGTTTCACCGATATATCTTTCCTTTATTTGTGAAGAATGGGGGCTCCCTTCTCTGAGTCAACAGTCCTTCGGTTTGCCACCCCAATCTCTTCACGTTCCATAACCCACACATGCCTTCTCAGCATTAATTTGTTGTCTCACTCACACGATTTATTAACATGCAGTTCGACTGAGACATTATCAACATTTACAATGGTGTTTCACCCGAAACCCATTTCCATAGCATGGGATTTTTCCCATCTAGTTTGGCTTCTGCAGGCCATCATACATGGTCTTCCTGTAGTGTGTCATCCTGGCACACTTACCAAATAGCCAAAGAGTCAGTAACATTTAACCATAAACTTCAAATATGATTGTTCCATAACCAATCAGTAGCATTAATAATTAATTCAACATGAATTTACAATTCTGTCTCCTACAGAAATTGATTTGCTTAGCAATGAGGCTATCCTCATATTGTTTAGCTCTTGTAAGTGGTATCACTCTGTCCATTATGGTTTCACCCTTGCTACCATACATGAACATCCACCTACAACATGTCCTCCTGACACCATTTTTATATACGCCAAACAGTGATTAGCAATTATAAGTGATTCTCAAATCTGAAATCTACAAATCTATTTTCCTACAGAAATCAGATTTTCAACCATGAGGTTATTCTCATAAATTTAAATCAAACAATTTTCAGATTTGTTTCATGCATAAGTTACAACCATGAGAACCTTCTCATAACCTTTGGCTTCTGCACATGGTAGATCCCGGTCTTTACTATGGACTTATCCTCATTTCCATACGTAAGACTTTTCTACCTAAAAACTGAAACGTCAATCAGCCAAACACGTTGTGAGTATCTATGCATATAATCATTTCATTGCCACAACAGTCACTGAAGTGATCTCAAAATTATAACACTCAATAATTCAAACACCTCCAGCTGTTAACATTTGAAATGCAATGAAATATATACATTTCTATATATGCATCATCATCACAATAAAATTGCAAGACACAGTCACACTATCCATGCAATTTAAATAAACTGTAAATACTCATTACTTCAAATTCCATGCAATTTTGTCCTTCCAACAGAGTGCTCTGGTAGTCCATCACATGTCTACCTTCTTCATGCACTCTTTCTCCTGCATTCATAGCATCTCATGAAATGGTATCAGGATTAACAATAGTCCACCATGTCATCTATTATCTAATTGCATTGAAACATATATATCACCACCATGCATTCACACAATGTACCTCAACATGTGCACCTACACATATGCATGCACATTCACAACATTTTCATAATATTTTAATGTGCACTCACTCAATGCATAACCCCTCAATACAACCTTGCATTAATCCATGAGTACTATGCATTCCAACATATTATGGCCTAACCATGCCTATCTCATAGCATGCACTACCACAACAGGACCATAAGTCCTCACTTGCTTTGGTTGTTAAACTCACAACCGGCATACACAAATGGCATGATATAATTCCATATGAATGCATTGATATTTCTAAGCAATCATAGGGTGTAAGGATCACTGCTTTCACTTACCCACACCTCACCATACTCGATAGGTTAACGTTCCCATTCGGGCACTCAATACCACATGCAAATAATTCAACATAGTTTAAACATAGTGAAGGTATCTCACCAAATCCTCTTTCAACATTCATGCAATTAAGCACAATTAACCATTACCTGCACGACTGTTATTAACATCGCTTGATGTTACCTGATCAGTTGGCCTCTTACCAAGGCTACTCAGTCCTTTTTCCAACATCATGATCATGGATTTGTTGCACCATCCTTTCTTCATAAGGTCGTTGGTCACGTGCAACAATGTCATCAACTTCGTTAGCCATGCTTCAGTTGCCTTTGGTCCTATAACCAATGCGAACACAATTGATTATTAACAACCACAATCATTATCTTAAGTGGCTCATTGCATATGTAAAACCTCACTATTTTACCAATATGTAATATCATATACACGTAAAACATTTTCACATATACTGTGCAATGTTTATTGATATGCCATCTAGTGCATATTCATCTATGTAATCTTTTGCATTTTTAACATTCTTATGTCGTAGTTTATATGCATGCCAATTTCATAATTATAAATACGATAGCAAAACAGGCTTTAAGGAATTCTCCCTTTCCAATCCCTCATCGCAGTATGGAATCCCTCTTCCATATCATAGTTGGTCTGATTTCCTTCCAGTCATGCAATTCTAGAAATTGCCCATATTGACAACAATTCTTTTTTTTGTCAAAAATAGCCGCTGGCACTTTTCTACACCAAATATCTATGATATATGCGGACCTCATTCAAATTCTGGTCATGCATCCCTGTTCTCCTCTAGACAAGCTTTCCAATGCCTATCCCCATGCTCCATTCCGACCCAGGACATGGAATTTACATTCTTCCAAAAATGCAAACTTTGCCCAAATTTCTGCACTTTTACACGGCTGCAATTTATTTTGAAAGGCCAACTTCAGCTGTTTGTAGAAGCAAATCTAGGAAGAATCATGAAAAATGATCTACTAGGTGAAGGTAGTCTATATAACAAGGAACACTCAGCAACCTTCGGATCCTTGTTCTGATGCACCAGTCAACTTCTATAAAATTTGGGGTTTGGCTACTTTTCACTTTTCACTTTTCCCCCAAAATCTCAAAATTTGGCCAAAAATGGCTATCTCCCAAACTATGCATTTATGGAAAATATTCGTCTAACGAAAACTGTCCGTCTTAATGAAAATATGAGATGTCTAGTTCAGTAAAAAAATTTATTCCCACATCTAGGGTCACTTTTCCTGTCCAGAAGCTTTTCAAAATCCCGAAAAAGTGGCTCGAAACAGTGCTTTTTGGCCTTCTGGTTCACCCCGACTCCACATCCTTTGGAGTTCGGCTCCAAGATTCCAAACTTAACACTGTTCCTTCTCCATGGCCGCACTATATCAATTTCAGCTCAAACCGACCTTCCGTCAAGCCTCAGGACACTGTCTTACAAAAGTCACTATTCTCCATTTTCTGTCAAATTGGAGCATACTGCGTTCGGAACCCTCTCTGGTTCTTTCATGGTCTTTGTTAATGGCCTCTGAACCCCACAGGAACCATCCCATTCTGAGCCCGATTGCTCCTACCTAAAAATCAAGTTTTGGGCTCTATACTCTTTTTTTTGGCTCCTCCCTCTGTGACCATCGCAGGATTTAACCTTAAAATCGCCGACCTTGGTGCTGGATTTAACTCTAAAACTGCTGCCGCATCGCAGGTTTTAACTTTAAAGTTGCCTCCATTTCGCCAGTGTCGCCGCCGACCGGTGCAGATTTTAACCTTAACTTCTATGCCCATCGCGGCGGTCCTGGCCTTATCTTCGCCGCCCGCAATCCTCCGTCGCTGCGACTGTGTCGCAAAATTTAAGGCTAAAATTGCTGCCCGCGCAATTTTTAAGCCTAAAATTTCCGTCAAGTCACTGCTGCGTTGCAACCTTTCAAGCTTGAAATCGCCGGCCGCGCAATTTTTAAGCTTAAAATCGTCGCCGAGTGTCGCAGCTTTTAAGCTTAAAATCACTGCCGAGTCGCAGAATTTAACATTATTTTTGCCGCGCGCGCGCATAAATTAACATTAAAATCGGTGACAGAGTCTTAGGCAAAATTTCCAACACTTAGAATTTTTTTTCAATTTTTTCAAAAACAGTTAGAAAATTTTCTGAAATATTTTCCTTCTTTTCTGATGTTTAGTGTTGGACAGGAGGCATACTTACCTCTGTAATTGTGATAGGTAGTCCATGAAGGCCCAATGCTGCAACCAGCAGCTCTGATACCAAATGTAATGTCCCCTCCCACGGATCCAACTCCGGTAAGGGAACTTGATGCCAATCTACAGGGCTTTCACAAAAACTCAGCCTATTCGTTAGATTCATAGCCATAAAATTAATGTGTGCAGATGCAAATCAATTATATATATGCACAGCGGAATAAGAACATCACCCACACACATCTTTCATATGCATTCAACATATCAATAATAAACATCAAATTAAAACATTTTAGAAGTAAATGCATAGGCAGAAAAACACTTATCTTCATTGTGTAATTGTCCCAAACAACTAGCTATGTTGCTGCAACGTTCCACCCAACCATAGGCCAGTTGTGTTCATCAATTCTCACAACACAACTGCCACCCCCGAGCTGAGCATGATTCTTACAATGAAAATGGGACATTCCAGCTCATGCACAGCTAAAGCAATAGAAACCCATCTCAACCCCAACCTTCTTTTACACACAGCAACTCAAACTAGGCATGGATGCCCATTTTTAGCAATGGGATTTTACAAATAAGATGGCCGTGGACTTTCCCAAATCGTGGGCACACCAAAAATGAAATGGCAATTGGGGAATCAACCCTGGGAGAGCAAAATCGTTTCCAGAAAACGTTTCTAGGCATTCAAGGGACAAAAACGGCCTCCATAAACCTCAAAATCGTGGCTCCCTTCCTCCCAGCCATTGTGCAATACAAAAACGAGTTCCCAGGCATAGAAAATGCAGAAAAATGGTGAAAAACGTGATGGGGAAAGCCCAGCTAGCTCCCAAAAATGTGAGAGAGGCAATACTGCTTCCTAGGTTATGGCTTGGGAGGAAAATTCATGTTTCTTTTCTTGCCAAGGAAGCCAAACACGTTTTTCCATGCAGGGTGGTTTCCCATACTCGAATTTTGGACATGCCATACCTCCCCATTTCCCAAGGCATTAACTACTTCACCCAACTCTTGGGAGAAATGAGTGATTGGGTTCAAAAGTCAACATGGGTAGTTGAGAGTTTGATGGGTTATCTCATTGAAACTTGGCTTGACTTGATTGGCTCAAGGGTTTGAATGTTTTCCCTCCCAATTCCTTGTAAAATCATGCCCCCATCTCTTGTTGCATTGCATAGCTAGTTGTGGGTATTTTATTTAAAATGCATATTTACATAATGTTCGCAATTCCATTGCGCATGGCTAGCACGTGAACCATATGCATTGATAAATCGATGGCGGGTCCTTGGCCTTAAGCTCCTCACCACGATTTATAACAATATTACATATTTACGATTTAAATGCCATGGGGTCAAATTGGGGACATTACATGGAACAGGAGGTCAGAAAATAGAAAGATGGATAAAGCAATTTGTGGATTTAGAAAAAGAACAAAAGAAGGAAAGGTGTAAGAGTTGCTAAAAGCAAGAAAATGGAAACAACCAGAAAAAGCAGAAGGAGGGCGCAGTTTCCAAAAAGGAGGGTAGTTTACAAATCAAGCAACTTTTACAAAGCAGGAAACATATGGAGACAAAGGGGGGCACAATTTCTAAAGGAGAAAAGCTTGTAAAGGAAAAAGCAAGGAAAGTATGTCCACTCATGGGTGACCTATTCTCACAGGTCACCAAGCTCTTCAACTTGCTCAGTAGGTCACCATCAATTCTATAAAAGAAGGATTCCAAACTCCATTTCAGATCTTTTGACCATTTGTGAATTGTCTTGAGAGCTTTGAGTTACTCATCTGTTGAGTGATGTGCCTCAACACTTCTTGGGAAATGTGCCCCAAGGTTTAACAGGTTCTAGTACAAATATCAGATCCAAATTGGTGATTTGCTACTGATTAGATCCATATCAGCCACCATTGAAAGTTCATCCAACTTCCAGAGAAGAGATCACCATTCAGAAGAGCTTGTGAAGAATACATTGGAAGATCACTGCAGAAGGAGGTTCTCACTTCTGAAGGAGGAGACCAGAACATCTCAGAGAGTCCAGTGAACCCCATAATTTGTTCTTATGACCTGTAGCAGATCCATATCAGTCCCGTACTGATATCCAGACCATTCTTCTTAATCTCCAGTCAATCTCTTCCCATTGGGGGGAATTCTAGCTTCTGGAGGTCCTTTGGAGCACTAAGAGTGCAAATGAATGTAAAATTTCTCTAAAATTATGGTTTCTACCTAGAAGTGAATAATTATATATATTAAATCCTTCCACATGTTAATTTCTGATATTTATAACAATCTCTAACTTATGGCTTCATCAGTGTTAAAACTAGCTCAATTACTAGCTTTGGAGAGGTTTATTGAAGGAAGGAGGGAATCAATTTGAAATCTCTTCCTAAAATATTCAAATCAGACCCTATGAAAATTAATAAGTCATATCAGATCCATTCATAATTTTAGAACAGAGTATTATATTGTTTTACTGAGTTCTTACCCTCAAGAATCCAAGACTAGCTCAATAGGCACTTTTAACTAGCTAGTTTTAGCATATCTTACTATATGATTTACCTAAGTTGCAAATTAATGATATGATGGTTCTATGAGGTCCTTATAACATATTTAAATACCCCCATCCTCTTTTCCTGAGGTTTTTGGTGCATTCCAACCTGTTTGGAAAGGCCAAGAAATCTCCTACTTGTGCAATCCCCAGTAGCGCCATTGACTAGTTTGCCTCCAAATCTACCTATAACCTCACAAATTCATATGAAACATGAAACAATATGTTTTAATGAGTATAATTACTGATATAACCCTTAATTCCATCGAGAATCAACTCCCAGTCTAGTATGCATATGCTGGAATCCCAGGAAGCCTCGAAGTAGGCAACAGACTTGTTTGTTGTTGAAAAGTGAAAGGCTTTAGTACCTTGTGCATAGGAATCAGTGTTTGTACCTGACTTATATTGCTGATGCAAATTTTCCATATAAATTCCAGAACCAAAATTCATCCCTACTATCCTTTATCAGTGAACCAGTACTCCTCACTTACACCCTGTACACCATAAGAAAATTGTTAAAACATTACTAGTTAAAATCCTGATCAGTTTGAAAGTTGGAGTTAGTATTATGGCCAATTCTTGGATGGGATATTATGGTGGTATCTGAGCTCTTTCCTCTACTCTTGTGGAAAGAAGACTCAATTTGTTGAAATTGTAGCCTTGTCCATGAGCGGTGAAGAAGATTCTTACTTTGATGATTATTTTTATGAGGAGTATGATGAAGATTATGATGAGCAATATGAAGAGTAATGCAGGCAATACGAGGAAGAAAATTTCCAAGAAGTACCTTCTACAAGTATATCCCATGAGATCATAGTTGGAAGGAGAGACTATGGTTATTCTTATAGCCATATGGATTAGTATCCCCAAAAATAGGTATATCTCCTATGTTTTCCATATTAGCCCACATAGCCAATGGATTGTTAAATATCCTAAATTTATTTCCATCTAACTCACAGTTCTGAATGAAGCTTGGATTTTGAGGTGTATTTAACTCCCCTATTAGGTCCAAGAGATCTTCAATTTCAATAGGACTTGGATCTTCTTGAGTGGGATGGGGTGGGTTTATTGGGGATCTGTTAAAATGACTATCAAAATCATAAAGGTACCCCTACTTAGATAATATATTATACTCAGTTAATCAATATCATGTTTCACCTTTGGTGGGATTAATTTCAGATTCTAAGTTCTCTCTGTTTTCCCCCTATGGGGGTGGATTACTATGGTCCAATATCCACCTCTTAGTAAGTAAATCCCCCCCTTTTAGGTTAAATTCCTTGAATCCTTTTGGAGCTACGAAGAGATTGGACAACCAATTTAGATAAGTGAAGATATAGAGGAAAATATTTTGTAACTTGAAAAAACAAAAGACCCACACTCACTAAAAAGTTCCTAAAGTATCTAACACAAGTAACCTAACCCTTCCAAATATAAGCACATGTTATTTAAGAGAAAATCCTCATCAATGAAGAGCCACACAAATGGCCTTCTTGAGGTCAGCCTGGGATGATTAGGAAACAAGTCCAACCAATGAAGGTTTGAATGAGATAATTATGCTAACCTTCGCACAACAATCACCAGGGTGCAAGTATTCTCCTTCAACGAATAGTCCCCTATGGAGATGAGATGAAGATTCTACGTTTGTCTTAGGTACAACAAGATATTCCCCTTGTAGTTACTTATGTGGAACATAGGATCAGAAACTATGGATACCACTTCACACTAGGTAGTTAGGTGGAATGATCGTTGGAAAGAATGTCTACAAATGGGAAGGGAACGTAGGAATAATTCCTAGCCCTGAAT
The DNA here is from genome assembly GCA_027924585.1 of Larix kaempferi. NCBI lineage: Eukaryota > Viridiplantae > Streptophyta > Pinopsida > Pinales > Pinaceae > Larix > Larix kaempferi. The sequence continues at coordinate 2,132,023 of BSBM01000451.1, read as the reverse complement.
TTATTAGTATAGTAGTGGTGTTACCCCAAGGACTTGCCACAATTGAACAAATCCCAGAATCACATAACCCCACTAATACAAGTGACATGGGACAATCTGACCACTGGAAATAGCCTAACCTACCGCTTGACACTTGTGTTAGAGGCACTTTCCCGACAAGTACTTCATGTTACTAATGGTTTTTTACACTCTTTAGTATTCCTAGTTTCATTTTATGTCTCCTTTGAGAAGTTAACTCTCCAATCAGAGCACCAAGGCCTTAGAACCTAGGCTATTAGTTGGTTTCTAAAAAGAAAACTTTCCTAGTTCCTTTATTATGCCACTTCTTTTCAAAAATCGAAAATATTCAAGAATTAATAATGACAAGGAATCACACACTTTTAATTCCAATAAATATATTTGAATGACTTGAAAATGTTAACACTATTTCAATAGAAGATAAGGCACTCAAATTTTCAAGAAATCAATCTTTCATGAATTTCAAATAGTACTCTTTCACTCAACTTCAAATGAATTCAATTCAACTTTTAATTTTAAGAAAATGCAGAGCAAACCAATATCACCAATGCAAATACAACTTGATCACTTGTGTTAGGATATTTTAATACTCTGTCCTTGTCCTACCTAGCATTATTTCATTTTACTAGTAGTTGATGATGTCATTTCCCCCCTAGTGGTGTACAGATGTCATCCAGAATCCATCTACCACCTTTTGAGCCTTGCATGCATTATTTTAGGACCACTTTAGCCAGTTCCCTATTTTATAGGAACCTACTCAATGTTACAGCACAATCCACCTGAATTAGCTGACTCTTGTGGGGGAGTTAGAGCTCCAGATGCCACTGATTGTGGCCTCATGCGCCCTTTTATGACTGTTATGCATGAAAAACTCACTAATGCGCCCTCCTTGGTTAGTTAACTGATTGTATCTTTAATTAACTGAGTTTAGGTTTAGTTTGGTTGAGTTTGAGTCTTTTGGAGCACTCGAGTGGTGACAATTCCTATGCTAGACAACTAAGGTTTGAATTCTCCTGGGGGATTCAAATTCTCTCCATTGTAACATCATTGTTCATTATACTGATTATTGGATCATGTGACATTATTCTACTCCTATCTGAGTTCTTATGCATAATTAATTGTCTACTAATTTTTACCGCAGTTTTCACTATAATTCAACTTTTCTGCTCATTCTTTCTCGGTGAGGTATACTTAGATCTTAGATCGGATGTGATTTAGAATTTCACATGGTATCAGAGCCATTGAGCGTAGTTTTAATAGCTGTTTCGGTAGTCCACCAGAAGCCTCTGTATTTCCATGGCAAATCCTGGTGCCACTGCATTGAATTCATTGGAGAAATCCTTTGAGGTCTATCCAGGTGTGAAGGATCCAGAAAAATGTGCCTACTATCCTAAAGCAGTGCTCAGTAGTAGTCTATATCCAAAATTGAGAGTTTTTTGCAGGTTATTCAAAGTTTTTTTGAGTGCAGCAGTAGCAACAGTTTCACGTTGTATTCGCTCTAGCAATTCTCATGGACAATTCGAACTCTCCTCTCTCTCCCAGGATCCTGACACCCTTCAATTACCTTGATTGGAGGGCTGATATGAATATGGTATTGCGCAACAAATCACTGTACAAGGTAACAATGGGGAAGGAGGTCGAACCACAAGCAGCTGTGGAGAATGCCAAGTATCTGAATAGATTGGATGAAGCATTCAGTTTCATGTGTATTGTTACACCATATTTTGCCACTTCGTGAGCATTATTACTCTTTGGCCTCCCTCACCTACTTATAGAATCAAAACCATATTTGTTGTTTTCCTTGAACCAATTTTTCCCTATTTTTCCTCCTGTACACGAGCTACTTCAGTACACCTCGCGTATACGCAGGCTGCATCACTATAGCCTGCGTACATCGACTTTTTGGTAAATGAGATTAAACACTATTTTTCACTCCAAAAAGCGGCCATTGTGACCTTTGGCCCTCCATGGATCTCGAAACGACTCAATCCAACCTTAAACTTTCCTTTGGAGGGTTATATTTTGAGCTCTTATGGTGCATGGAAGGGAGAGAAGGAGAGAGCATTGAAACTCTATTGGATTTTTGCCATAGCTTGAGTCTACATCCATTGATCCTAGTTGTTGTGAACCATTTATGTTCACCTACCAAATTCTTCCATATCTTGTGAAGGATTCGCTCCTTTACTCGTGAGTTTTCCATTGCATGGGGGATTGAAGTGGTGGAGGCACAGGTGGAGGGACCTAGTTCTTGGTTCAGATGAGTTTGTCGACAGGAGGTTGTATCTTGTGCTTCTTGTTCATATTAATAGAAATACTCATTTTCTCGTCCAATTGATATTGTGAATGATTGTTTATTGTCATTGGGTACATTTTCTTATATATATCATGGATTATGTTATTGTTTATGCTAACATCTTTCATATATCATATGCACTTGGTTGTGTTTATTTTTGAGACTAAGCTGCAAGTTCAAGTGTAGTGATTCGAAATCTCAACGAGGATCTTCATCAGACATCCAGTTGAAGGTTGGTATTTTATTCCACTTCTTAGCATTTACATTTATATAGCATGCATTGAGAATTGAGTTGATTTCTGGAAGTCATCTGTCTATTGTGGTATACCCTAAGCCATAGGAATTTTTTCTCCGTAACGGAAATGGCGACTCCACTGGGGAAAAGCCTCCATTTTGGGGTTTTTGGGAATTTTTCCTTATTTTGAGTCTCCGTTCTTTTGAGTTTCTGTGTCGTTGGTAGGTTGTCAGGTTCTGATGGAAAAATCTTGAGTTTTATTGGCCTTTTTACTCATTTTTGTTCACCTATCCTGCCCTGTACGCTACTTTGTTGTGGTTTACCCGCGTATATCCTGCCCTGTATGCAAATTTTATGAAACCAACCCGCGTATACACGTAACTTTTATTCATCCATCCCATGTACATATGCTACTGTTCACTAAAAAGTCGCGTACAACTCCGTTTTAGCCTTGTTTTTGGTGTTCGGTTGATGTTGGGTGAGTTCTAGGTGTTCCTAAGTCTTATTAGGCCTAAATCCTAACTGTCTATTTCCCTTTTAGTGACTGGAAGCTCCTCTTTCTTTAGTTTTTGAGAAATTGGTTTTTAACCATTTTTTCTTTTTTTTATAGCTCATTAGCTTAGCTGAGTCTTGCTTTTTGGGGTTTGCTGGGTTCTCTGCATTCTTTTCTAAAAAGTGTTGATTCTACTTGCATTTTCATTCATTTATATTGAAAATACAAAAAAATTGTTGCATTTTCATTCATTTATAGTGAAAATGCAAAAAAAATAAAATTGCTTTATGTATTTGCATTTTGCATTAGAGTGCTTGTGCTTTCATTAGGGCTTGTTTGTGCATGAAATTATAAAGAGATTGCATTTTTATTTCTGAAAACGAAACGTTGGTTTGACTGTTATTTAGTGGCATATTTTTCATTGGTAGATGAGTCTAGTGTTTTTCGGGTGTGCATATCATTGAGTCTTTTCACATCACTAGTTTCATGACCATATCCTTTTGAGTAATCACAGCCATTAAAATTAGTGCTTAATCTAAAATTGATTAGAACGATTTTTCTTTTCTAGGGTGCACCAACTAGTATAGGTTTAGAGTCTTGGAATAGATCCTGTTGAGTAAGTGATCCAAGACTATTAAACAAACATTATGTGTCTGACCAAGGAGTGGCAAAACCCATGGTATACATCGGTGTTCTCAGGACGTTCTACTCACGCCAGAGTTAAGCACGAGGTCACGGGAGGTTGGTTGCAGAGATAGCCCTCCAATACTTTTTGAATGTGGGAGAAATATCCGGGATTTGTTCGTATCTGGGGATTCTTGGGGGATTTGACCCTCTTGAGTTTTGGGCTTAGCTACCTTGCCCATACGACGGATCCCACCTGCGACTATTTTCTTGACCATTGGTTATATGTGGTGGCCATAGTTGTTTTACCTAGGTATCACATAGGGCATTTGCAGCGGCTATTCTATGATTGCTCTGAGTCAGATAGGGGTCAGATAGCACATTGTGTTTGCACATTGAAGTCTGAGGGCCCTTATAATTGATTTTGTTATCTCTGGTTATAGTTTGGGAGTCTCAGGTCTCTGCTAGGCGATACATACTGGCTGTAGTGTCGAGAGGTCCCTTGAGCCAGTCCCCTTGTTGTATGCATTTTGGTTGTAGTTTCTTTTAGGTGTGTGCTCTGTGACATTTTAGTGGGCCGTTAGGAGACGTTTATTTTTTGAATTTTTGAAGTCATTGTGAATCGAGATCTGGCTCCCCGTCGATCTCGTCGGTTGGCTGGTTTACCAGCTATCGATTTGTCACAGTCTCTTCACAAGAGACGTCAGAGGACTATCTTTGGTCCTTTATTCACATCTCACGATCTTTAGAGAGCTCCCATTATGAGTGCCACATTTGGCACGACGGGAGTCCCAGTGACTCCGTCTGGTGGCACAATGAGAAACTCCCCTCCTTTCACTCCGAGGAGTGGATGGGGGGGAGGTTCATCACACAACACTCCTCCTAGGTTTGGGACATCCCATCCCACTAGTAGGAACCCATTTGATGATACATGGTCATCAGGTTATATCTATGGTTCATCTACGGGTATGTCAGGTTTTGGTTCTACGTCCGTCTCTACAACCTCAGACCCCTTTTCATTTGGTATGCCCGGTTTTATGCCGACTATTACTTCTACCATGTCTAGTAGTCACGATAGCTCAAGCATTGGGATTGGGGGCACTATAACCCCTTATACTGCATATAAGTTTGGGAGTGGTCACATCCCCCCATCTTCTCCAAATGTTGGAGGAGGGCCACCTCCTTCGTCAGCCCCTAGTGTTAGTGTGAATCCTTTCTCGAGTGGAGGTTTCAAGGTAGGCATTGGATCTACGACTTATATAACATTGATTAACCCATATGCATCTATGCATGTGCCTATTCCCACGAACGCTTATATGATTCTGAATCCTCCTCCTAGTTCCTCGGCTCCCTGGGGTGGGAACATACCATTTTCTTATGGCCCCCACTCGACTGTTTCTACCGCATCTAGTGGATATATGATACCCCATTCTTATGGAGGTAAATTTTATAATTCTTCAGCCGGTTTCGGCCCTTATTCTATTCCCCCCTATGGATCCCATTCCATGCACATGCCTATGTATCCTAACATAGGTCAGTTTGGAGGAGCATATCATCCTTCTGGTCACGGTCATGGTTTCTATCAGATTTCGTCGGCACCTCAGGTGTCAACTTCAATGTACATAGTCCCACCCTCTGTTTCACGAAGTCAATCTCTTTTGGGAGCTTGTAATCAAGCTTCGCTACCTTAGCTCTCATTTCTTGCTAGGTTAAATTTACCCAATCTTTCGAAGCTCACGAATGATCCGGTGTGTCATGACTATACATGGTCCCCAGTCCCCACCAAGATCCATTCCGTTGTTCCAAAGTTTGAAGGGAAGAAGGGTGAGGATATAGGTGATCACGTCACCACTTTCCATTTATGGTGCTCCTCGAATTCCTTGAACCACGATTCTATCTGTTTGAGGCTGTTTCAACTCACCCTTACGTGGGCTGCTGCAAAATGGTATGTCAAGTTACCTGGGGGCACATATAGGAGTTTCAATGAATTGGATTTGGTTTTTCTAGATTACTTTCAGTTATTGGTTCGTTACGATACTGGTACCAAAATCTTATCCACCTTCCGCCAGGATAAAGCCAAATATATCTCTGATCATATTCAAGAGTGGCGCCGACGGAAGAGGCTAGTGAAAGCCAACATTCATCCAGATTTTCTATTGGAATGGTTCCTCAAGTCTTTGCTCCATTACATTTCAAAGGACTTTTCATTGTCCATAATTATGACTAAGGAACAAGCCATTTTTAAAGCCCAACAGCTGGACCTAGTCTATGCTCAGTCTGGAATTTTATATGACATTACACCTGACGCACCACGATCAAGACATGAGCCCAAGCCCATTCCTGGACCGCATGTTGATGGCATTGTTGGTTCCAAAAGTGGTCATCCCGTATATATGGTTACGAATCAGATGCACAATCTTCCTATTAACCAATCTACCCCTGGACAGGCTCACGCCTCGTCTGTTTCCACCCAGTCGTCTGATATACATTCTGTACAATCAGAGAACCCATCTGGTAACCATCAACCTGGTGGGAAAAAGAAGGGGAAGAATAACTGTAGGGGTGGGAACAATAGGAATAACCCTAAGAAAGAAAATGCTAACCCTCCTCGGGATGGAGGAAATGCTGGTGGGGACCACATACCTAGACGTAAGGTGAAGTTTCCTTGTAAACTTTGCTTGAAAGATCACCTTACACATTTGTGTACTCGTATGGAGGAAGCATCGAAGCACATCACACAGAGCCCAGCTGTGCTGATAAATCCCCTTTCTCATCATCAAAATATGGCTTCTATTGCTTTTGTCACCAGTCATGTGACTAATGAAACTTCGACTTCTTCTACCCATGATGGCGGTTTTGGATGTGTTAACATGGTTAAATATGAGGTTTGTGTTGCTACTCACTCACGTGATTATGGAGCTCCACAACCTTCTTTGGGGAATGAGCCCCCTCCACCTGAGACTCCATTGCATATAGAGAAGCCCAACACTATGCCATAGATACCGAAAGGTGTCCTAAAGCGCTCAACGCACAATCCCAATGCCTGAGCCTCCCATAACTACTCAATTGTGGAAGATCTTGGCCAGACTCCATGTGTTATGTCGGATCTCGAGGTTCTTCAAGCTTGTCCTTCACAAAGGAACACCCTTTTATGTGCTTTGGGAGTCCTTGATTCTCCTAACCCGAATGTTATCAAGTTTGACACTACTGATCTTCAACCTCGGTTTCCCTATCATGTGGCTTTCTAAGTTCATGTTAGGTTCCTAGAGATGATCATTAAGCGTACTGTGGTTGACAAAGGTGCTTCAAATTCAGTAATGTCTTTATCTTGTTGGAAGGCTCTTGGCTCTCCCCTGTTGTCGAAGTCTATGACCATGCTTACTGCATTCGATGGTCGTTCTTTTAGGACACATGGTATTATCCCCTCCCTTCAGTTCCACTTGGGTGGGAAGGTCGTGCCAATATAGGTTGAGGTGGTCGATGCTCCCCTTGACTATAACCTTTTACTGGGTCGGAATTGGATCTACGCTATGATAGCAATCGTGTCCTCTATTTTTAGAGTTATCTTCTTTCCCCATGAAGGAAAGATTGTGATCGTCAATCAACTAGCTTTTACTAGTTCCAGTCTCGCAGCATCACCAAGAATTATAGTTCCTTAGATTGAAAATTCTCATCCGGCAACGGAGAATGTTGGTGTAGGTTTTTATTCCTCCTTGATGGGATCTTTTTACTTTTCTGCACCAATCTCATTCATAGGAACCATCTCCGATGATGCTCCTTCATCGTTGAATCATGTACTGTTTCGGACATCGTACTTTAGTGATCCGTGGAATCTACCTTCCACGAGTTCCCCGTGGGGAGACGTTTCGCACATCGGAATGGCTATGCCCTTGTCTGCAGCTGAGCTTGATTATCATGATATTCAACAAGCCACTACAGAGCCAGATCTCTCTTCTTCAGGGACAGAGGAAGAATATCCCGTTATGCTGCCTGCGTGGGAAGTCAACTCATCTTGCTCACATGATTGCCTTGATAGTACTTTACCTTCGAATGAAGTTATTATTGAGGTCATGAATGACAACGACAAGCCTTGGGAGGATCTTCATCATAGATCTTATTTATTTCCCAACCTTGATCTTATTGAGCAAGATGAAAGTATGTCTACCACAGTGACTTGTATCGGATCTTTCTTTACATATGTTTTAGATATGATCTTGGTACTAATGTTTATTGGAGACAGGATTCTTAGCTGGACTTATGGTTGCTTACTGGTCCTTTTCGACATTTTGTTCGATCATGTCGGGTATATTTGGAACCTTGAATATAGGTTTAGGCCTCCCCATTGTTATGATGCATTTGAACCCTTTTCCATCCAAATTCGCCATAGGGTTGAACCTATTGGATATTGGTGTGTTATCCATCCCTATATGAATTGTGCACCCAGTCCGACAACAGAGCATACCTAACATGGGTCACCCTAGTTAGCACCCTTATTCCATTTTGGTGCCCATGCTGACTTTTTGTCATAGGATCGGGAGCCTTTTTAGATTTACCATGACTTTGAGAAGAAGCCTCATATCTTTCTTTCTCATATATTTATGGCCATCCCTGATGAGGCTCCTATTTTTGTGTTTAAGTCGCATGTGCATTTATTTGGAGCCCACTTGCGCTAATGATCTTGATGCCGACTTCCATGCTTTTAGCTCATTATATAAGCCTCCATCTCTGATCTCATTTCCGTTAAGCTATGTATCACTTTTCCTTTGTGATTTCACATCCTTTACCTAGATGAGACACCCCTTGAGTGTCCTTATCTTGTTCATGTTCCTTGCATTATGCATAGCTTTGTTCCATGCGCTTGGAACTAGTTTCGCATATCTTTGACACTTTCCTGCTCCCATTACAAAAATTCTTCCACCTTTACTTCGAGCTCGTTAAAAATAGTAAGGAGGTTATGAGCATTCTTCCATCTCTCCTTTGATCTCGTTAAAAACAATAAGGAGGTCATGAGTATACTTTTCATTTCAGACTCGTTAAAGGATTTGAAGCGATATCCACTTAGGTGTTTACCCCTTTTCTGGACCTTTGTGGATTAATTACGAAAAAGGTATACTCTAATCATACGTGACTAGAAGAGTTCTTCTCTCATTGTTTTACACTTTTTCAGGTGAGAAGACTAACTTTACAAAAAAGGACTCCCCTTTTATGCCGAGTTGTGAATGCATTACATTATCCTGATTGCCTTTGAACCTTGTGTTAGCTCCCACTTTCTCAGTTATTAGCCATTTTCCTGCGCACTTTGCATTTCGAGCCAAGCATAGCCTTAATTTATCTTTCACAGTTTAAAGACCCTTACCTTGAGGGAACACCCCCCGAGTGTCCACATCTTTCACATGCTTCCTTGCATTGATTATAGGTATGTTCCGTTGTCTGGAACTAGTTGGATTTCCCATGACATTCGTTCCCTCACTTTTGTGCCATAAGCAATTTTATTCTTCTTCAAGCATTATAATATGAAAAAGAAAAAAAAATCATATAACTGAAAAAGCCGGACGGGAAAATTGTTACTAGCTTCTATTGGCAGTTGTCGTGTCGCCTTTGAATAGAACATTCATCTCCACTCCATATATCATGAGTCGGGACATTAGTAGGACCTTAGGGAGCTGTATTCATTTCTCAGATCTTACTCCACCGGCTAGTTAAGCTTCCAGTCATTATGGAGCCTTTGTTGATGCCTCATGCGTCGCAAAGTATTATCAGTATATAGTGCTTGAGTCTATGCTGCTTGAGTCTATCCATCTACTCATGCTCTTGTTCAAAGGAAGTATTGAAACCAGAGTCGGCCACTCCTCAGATCTCTTGACTATTGCATGTCGGCCATCCCTTATGACTCCAGTTCGATCTGTTAGTCCGAGTTCTTCCAAATATTTCAGCGTAGATGCTACCTCATGCTGGTTGATGGGGGATTCATTAATGCCCTCCTTTCAGCGAATCTCATTCCATCGAATCCAACTCATTTATTCTGGAATCGAGATTTAGAGTCTGTTGAGTACCTTGAGGCTTGCAGTCATTAGTGGTAGGTTCTCTCACCATCGACAGATTGGGAATTCATCAATGTCCCCTGATCGATGGATTCATCAAGTGTTCGACCTCAACACCTCTATTCACACTTGGTGAATGTACTTTGTGCCTTGATGCCCATTTTCATTATTGGTGGGTTATCTCTCGTTTGTTAATGGTATACATGATCAATGACCGGTAATCAGACGATGTCACATCAAGTTCGACATCAACACCTTTATTCACTTGATAGGACATGCACCATAGATGATTTGTGTAGAAGACCCCAGACTTCAGTGACATTCAGTATGCTATTTGTGATCGTGATTGTACCTATGGGAGATTATTCGCATACATCAGCAGTTTGTACCATTAGTTTGCATCAGTTGTTTCCTCTTCAGCAAGAGACCATATCTTACTATATATGGGTCATGGCTATGACCATTCATGACATGTATTCACTATATACTGCCTATTCATGGCCATTGTATCAGGTTGCTATGTATTGTACCAATTTGTATTCAGAGATATCATTGTATTATGACGAGTGGGATACTCCTTCCATTTGTGTCTCCATCACTCCACTTTTGAGATTCATAATGTATTTTTGCCATCGTAGTACCTTCTCTGACCTCACACATTAGGGGGCATATGTTACACTGTATTTTTCCACATTGTGAGAATTATTACTCTTTGGCCTCCCTCACCTACTTATAGACTCAAAACCATATTTGTGGTTCTCCTTGAACCCCTTTTTCCCTATTTTTCCTCCTGTACGCGAGCTACTTCAATACACCTCGCGTATACACAGGCTGCATCACTACAGCCCAGGTACATCGACATTTTGGTAAATGAGAGTAAAAACTCTATTTTTCACTCCAAAAAGTGGCCATTGTGACCTTTGGCCCTCCATGTATCTCGAAACGACTCGATCCAACCTTTCACTTACCTTTGGAGGGTTATATATTGAGCTCTTATGGTGCATGGAAGGGAGAGAAGGAGAGAGCATTGAAACTCTATTGGAGTTTTTCCATAGCTTGAGTCTACATCCATTGATCGTAGTTGTTGTGAACCATTTATGTTCACCTACCAAACTCTTCCATATCTTGTGAAGGATTCGCTCCTTTACTTGTGATTTTTCCATTGCATGGGGGATTGAAGTGGTGGAGGCACAAGTGGAGGGACCTAGTTCTTTGTTCAGATGAGTTGCTGACATGAGGTTGTATCTTGTACTTCTTGTTCATATTAATAGAAATACTCATTTTCTCGTCCAATTGATATTGTGAATGATTGTTTATTATCATTGGGTACATTTGTTTACATATATCATGGATTATGCTATTGTTTATGCTAACATCTTTCATATATCATATGCACTTGCTTGTGTTTATTGTTGAGACTAAGCTGTAGGTTCAAGTGTAGTGATTTGAAAGCTCAACGGGGATCTTCATCCGACATCCGGTTGAAGGTTGGTCTTTTATTCCACTTCTTACCATTTACATTTATATAGCATGCATTGAGAATTGAGTTGATTTCTGGAAGTCATCTGTCTGTTGTGGTCTACCCCAAGCCATATGAAGTTTTTCTCCGTAACATGTATTCATATTTCCAAATATCTACACTTCCACCTCTAAGGATTGAAGACTCCAAGAGAGGTATGGTTAAATTTAGAGACCCTCTTCGGCAAACAATATGATCTAAGGGGCCATATTCTAGAAAATGAGTTGATTGCTCTTCAATCGAGCAGTTTTGAGACCATTCAACAATTATTTTCCAAATTCAAATGTCTAGTCATGTAATGCAAACAGTGTGGCATTGATAAGAAGGATGAACAGTTGGTGCTATCCATTCTCAGCAAGCTAGGTCCCAAGTTGTCCATCTTTGTCTCTACCTTCCGTGAAGGGCGAATTTCAATTCCTATTTGGAAGATGCCATCCTTATATATTTTCACTAAATCTCTCATACAAGAACAAGACAATCTGATCCAGATGAGTGCCTTGAAGGCCTCCAAAGATCAAGCTCTTGTGGATGGAGAAACAAAAAGTGTGAATGTAAAGGGGAAGCACAAGGGAAAGGAGAAGAGGCAATCTAAACCCAAGCAAAATGCCAAGTCAATTCCATCGGAAGGAGCTTCGATCTCCAAGAAGGACAAACAAAAGGGATTTGAGAAATCCAAGTGTTCCTATTGCAAGAAAGAAAGCCACCCAAAGAGATCTTGCACGTAGAAGAAGATAGATCAGATGACCAAGATTCTTGAACATCACAACATTTCCTTCCTAGAAGGTACAAGAGAGACTGATTCTAGAAGTGAGTCCGAGGGTCAGGAGAGATGCCATGCACTGAAGGATGGATTTTCAAAATCACAATCCCTCATAGATTTAGGATCCTCCAACCACATGATTGCCTCCAGAGAATCATTTTCTTCTCTAGATCTCAAAGATGGTCCAATTATTGACATGGGATATAAATCTTAGATATCTACTTGAAGGGAAGGGAACAATACATATGGAGAATGGGAAGTTAAAAAATGTTCTATGTGTGCCTTCTTTGTCAGTAAATTTGTTGTCTATATATCAGATGACTCACACAGGTTCACCGAAGAAAATGGTCTTTGGTCCTGAAACAGTTGATATTGCAGAGATATCTACTAGGAATATTATAGCGAAAGGGTTTGCAAACCATGCCTCCCAGGCATATGAGTTCTCCCATTTTTTTCCATACTCTATGCCTACCCCATTGGCATCTGATGAAGATCAGAGTGATATCTCTTCTAATGAAGATGAGAATCAAGATCTTGATTTTGAGAATAAAATTCAAGGAGATTCAGATCCAGATCCAACACATGCTCCCAATCCATGGCCAAGGCCAATATGGGCTCACAAAGTCCTTGTAGCTGCTGGGAACACAGTTGGGGATCTATCTAACCATAGAACCACCAGATCTCAGTATCATGCAAAACTTGCACTATGTCATGTAGATCCACTTATCTCAGAGAGGTGCTACATGATGGTGGGGTTCGATCCACAAATGCTTGGAGAGACTTGCCATGGGGGATCTACAACCAAGCAAAAGTATCGGTTGTACGACAAAGGGTACTCAAAGGTTCATGATTTGGACCACAATGAGCCATTCACTCCAATAGCAAGAAGGGTTCCTGAAAGACTTGTTTTGGAAAATACAACTTCTACATAGTGGGAGGTACATTAGAGGAGCAGATCCAGATCCAGATACAGATCTATCACCTGCATTGCTATCCTACATAGGATCATCTTGCCAATATTTTTGAAAAGGATTTCACTGAGGAAATATTTTTCCTTCCCTTCTTAGTATGAAGGTTCTTTGAGTTCCCTACTGTTGTTCCTTTTGAGGGGGGTATTTTTCCCATGAGGTTTTTCCCCATTTCCTTGGTTCATGGACAGATCTTTATTTTTTATAATTTATTTGATTGTATGGGTGACCTTTGATCTTAGTAACCAGGGACTAGGATGCAAAAGTATGGATTAAGGGGGGGGTGTTAGGATATTTTAATACTCCATCCTTGTCCTACCTGGCATTATTTCATTTTACTAGTAGTTGATGATGTCATTTCCCCCCTAGTGGTGTGCAGATGTCATCAAGGATCCATCTACCACCTTCTGAGCCTTCCATGCATCATTTTAGGACTACTTTAGTCAGTTCCCTATTTTATAGGAACCTACTCAGTGTTCGAGTGCAGTCCACCTAAGTTAGATGACCCTTGTGGGAGGGGGGCGGGTTAGAGCTCTAGATGCCACTGATTGTGGCCTCATGCACCCTTTTCTGATTGTTATGCATGACAAACTCACTAATGCGCCCTCCTTGGTAAGTTAACTGATTGTGTATTTAATTAACTGAGTTTAGGTTCAATTTGGTTGAGTTTGAGTCTTCTGAAGCACTCCACTGGTGACAATTCCTATGCTAGACAAATGAGGTTCGAATTCTCCTGTGTGATTCAAATTCTTTTCATTGTAACATAATTGTTCATTATAATGATTATTGGATCATGTGACATTATTCTGCTCCTATTTGAATTCTTATGCATAATTAATTGTCTGCTCATTTTTACTACATTTTTTACTCTAATTCAACTTTTTTGCTCATTCTTTCTCAGTGAGGTATACTCATCTCTTAGATACGTTGTGACTTAGAATTTCATGACTTGTTCACTATGATGTGCAACAAAAATGACCCAAACTTGATCTCTTCATTAACTATGCGTGAAGTCTTCTGGAAAAAAAGTATTTCTTAAACTAAAAAATAAAGCACAATTAGTTTTTTACTCAGGAACAAGTGCCTTAGTATCTATTTCATCCATTGAATGATCCAAGGAGATGGAATGAGAAAACAGACACACACTTCCTTTGCAAGCAAATTTCAATAAAAACAAGAAACCACAAATCTAGGTCTTTGCTTATGAAAAGTATCCCAAAAAATATTCTCAACTTGAATATCTTTTAGTGATGTGAAATACTGACCAATTGGTTTAATCTATGGCAATATCATTTCAAGAATTTTTTTGTTTACGAAGACCTTACAAAATAAAAAATTAGGATACAATGCTTTTACAACTATAATGAAGGCTCCAAAAACTAAAAAATTCACTCATGCAATCTTTTACCAGAGACCAAGACTCATAAAACTCCAATACAATCTCCTAAAGATGTCAGGAAACCAAAAATTTAGTTTCCCAAAGGGTGAAGGCTTACAATTTTTTATTTTCTCTGAGGGGTACGTGCCCGTTAAATAGGGAAATCGCGTATGTATGTGACTTTTCAATATAAATGGCACATATGTATGTTCCTGATAAGACTATAAAGTGTGTGAATATGCTTCTACTACCAAAACAAGGAGTGTATGACAAGACTAAAGAAAAAAAAACAAACCAAAACAAAACTTTATTTGAAACAAGTTAACTCTGAGTCAAGGAAGATGCAAGGAATGATTACTTAATCAAATAAAACCTATGAAAAATTGGAGGATAAAACAAAACCCTCTGAGGAATATTTTAATGAGTTAACTCCCCAGTCCAGTCATTGGTTTTGTTATGGGATTTTACTCACCTAGTAGCTAGAGCTTACAATACCAATAAATTGAAGGGAATATCAACCTCTAATTTCCTACTTGTATCCCATGCTTGAAGTTATTTGCAAGTGGATGACCTTGAGCACTATCCTTTGATAAATCTTGAAGTTCTTGGATACCTGCACACAAACAATGAGATACCCTCATCAAATACGCTTGGATAATTTAAAATGACAGCAAAAAGTGATGCTAGATTCAATAATGAAATAAGTAAATTGAGCATTAAGTACTAACATCAATTCCACCCACAACATTCAATGCAATATAAAACGACAACATAAACAAGATGATTTGAGGGCGGGGTGGGGCAGGGGGTTGGAGAAGAATGATCTTATATTGCTTTCAAGAGACAAAATAAAACTACAAATGATACCCGAGTTCTTAGCGAGGTGTCTCGATCACCAGTCTGGTTCTTCCTGTCTTAGGCCACTAACAACTTTTCTTCCATGAACTTCTTCCAACCAAGAATAAAAAGGAATAAGATGGCTAGTCCCTGATCACTCTAGCAAGAAGGTCACACTCAACATATAATGGAGACTAAGGGGCATAATGCTTGTAAAATCCTTAAGGAAACACACTCCTAATTCAAATCCTCTAGTGTTTCCTTACTTCAATAACTAGTCCCATGTCCTTCCTTTTGCACCTTGTTTTATATTGTGGTATGTATGGTTTGGGTGGTTTGTTCTGGTGTGATTGGTACCATACTAGTCCATAATTGCACCAACCATCCATGAAAACTCCATTTCTTTTTTATTTTTCGAATTTTCATAGGGGTACATGTGTTTCTAATGGGTAATATGTGTATTTGTGTGTTTCTTTTGTGCCACCCGCATACACGTAGAAAACTATCATTTTTGAAAAAAATTTCACACAATTTGGTATGTGAGGGGTGTATGGGAGGCCTTTTAGCAACATTGAGAAAATTGATGCTATAACAATAGGGTCATTAAGATGATGATAGTTTATTATTATCATATTTTTCAATAATCAACCCAACGCATTTTGATAATCTATGGGGCTTCTCACCTTTAAATTCAATTCTTAGTTATGTCAATGTAAGAATAATAACTTCATCTACAAGCTTGCTAGGTGGTGGGATCAAGCAAATGATTATGTTTTTTATTTTATTTTTCTATGAGAAGAAAAAATAATTAAAGTCTTTAAAGTAATATTAAAGAGTACTCAACCAATCTAGCCGCTTAAACCAATATAGATCCATCTTAAACCTGAATCTATCAAGCACCGAGAGGGATCAAATTTCTCGAAGTGTAAATTTTTTAATCATTTATTTACATGTCATGTATTAATTTATACATATTAAGTGATTAAAAAAATTACACCTCAAGAAATTTGATCCCTCCAAGTGCTTGATAGATCTGTGTTTAAAATGAATCTATGTTAGTTTATTTTTTTTAGCTTTATTTAATCTTGTTGTTATCATGTACGTACATACCTACATAGGTATGTGATTGTTGATGTTATTTGTAGCATTAGAAGATATTCGTATCTTGTACTTATTATGTACACTTGAGGCGGGCCACAAGAAATATTTAAAGCCCTAAAAGAATGAACAATAATGCCACAAAGAAATAGTAGTCCGACCTACAAAATAAAATAAAATAAAATGTATTTTATCATGCAAAAAGTGAAGTCAAGCCAGTTTAAGAAGGCAAGTCAGCCTAGAGTGGAAAAAGGTCAGCATAGAACTGGTATAAATACAGGTGACGCCCTCCTCATTTGAACAAGCAACAAATTCGCTCAAGATTACTACTCAAGTGCACAAGAGGGAGAGAAGAAGATTGCAGGGTTGTAGAAGAGTGATTTTGGGGCTCTTTCTTTTGTATCTTCTCTATTTGTGATCCTACTTGATATAGATCACTTTCATAGATGATGTACTTGTATTATGTATTGAATCTCCGAGTAAGAAATGTTTGTTGGGTTTTTCCAAGGTAAATTATTGTGTCTCTTGTGTTCTTGTGCTTGATTATGTGAAAATTATAGTGCTATATCATTAAAAATCTAACAATGACAACATCTCCCTCATATTGACTATAGATAGCTTCATTACTCTTAATGCAACAAGAAACTAGGAGTCCTAGCTAAAAGACTTGTTTTACATTATTTTACATTATATCATTGGTATCATCTAATGGTTGGAATTAGGTTGACTAATAAAAAAAAAACTACATACATATTTGGATTTAAATGATTTAAATAAGGAAGAGATATGAAAATATAAGAAGTAGCCTCAATGAAATAGACAAAATGAAAGCGATAAGAGAACATATTTTTTCCTAACATAATTCTAAAGAAAAAATAGATCCCATGATACATGCTTGAGACCAAAGGTACAGTATCTTATGAAAGATCAACTACTTGAGAAGAGATTAATTGTTATCACAAGGACCTCTATGAAGATGTCAATTCTCTTTAATGAATGATATAAGATTAATCCAATGAATGTGGGGGAGGCAGGTGCGGGGGGGATCGTTTACGATCCCGGAGGAAATAAAGTCGCAGATTTCTCTTGGGGACTAGGCATCAAAACAAATAATGAAGCTGAGTGGTTGGCGATGTATCACTCCCTTGAAATAGCTTCCACCCTCAATTTGGGGAATCTACAGGTCTTTGGAGACTCTAGGCATGTCATCCACGCTATGAGGAATGGAATCACCTCAAGAGGCTCTAAGAGTCAAAGAGTTCGAAGAAGAATCAAGTATCTCTCTCTCCCCATTGACACTAAATACTTTCATGTTCTGAGAGAGCTTAATCCCATAGCAGACAACTTGGCAAATATAGGAACCTCTATGAAAAAAGGGCAAGTTAATCTTAACAATGTAAGAGGAAAACTTTTCATCCCCTAATGGTTACAAGGAATATGGATTTTCTAACTGCTCCAAGGTTCTCAAAGAATCGACTCTTTCCCCATAATGGAAGACAGGTTGGTCAAGTTCATGCATCTCCTTGGCCGACACGCCACCCTCCATGTGCTCTTCACATGGATCTCTCAGGTCGCACGCTCAAGCATTTAATGTCTCAGGCTCGTAGTGGGTTATCGGACCAAAAGATGGACCGTTTCCCCAATTCTCTAGTTTTCATTCCTGCTCTCGAACAACTTTGTTTATCCGACCCTGATTTCGATTCCTAGTCCTCAGAAGCTGGCGCGTCCTCCATTTTTCTGTCTATCTCAATTGACTGCAATATGGACAGGGTAAGAGAAGCTATCGCCACGCTCAGTCAGTTCACCGCGGAGGTAAAAACATACCTGTGCAGGACTTACTCTGCGGTTTGTACCATTGTTCGTCAGAATGAGGAATTGGCAGTGGAAAACAAATACATTCACTCTCGGCTCTCCTGCCAGGAGTCCAGAATGGACGATTTGGAACGAAACATCATTGAATTAATGGGAAAAGTGGACAGTATCAAGGAAGATACCTCTGTTTTCATCAGCAAGTCACAACACAGCCATGTTCAGGATGTCCCAACTGTCAATCAGGAAATGCTGGATGCTACCTCGGTTCAATAGCAGAATTTCAGTTAATGTCTTTTTCCATCAGGTTTCTTTGAATTTAAACTTTTGAATGTATTTTTGCCTATTGCTATGTAATCAGTTTGTAAGGGTTTATCCCAATGCTATGAACATAAGTTATAGGAAGTTTAGATGCAAAGCTTACAGTGACACAAACTCTTCCAAATTTTGCATTTTTCCCCTCTCAGAAGCAGAATGTTGATTTCAAATTTTGTAATGAATGGTTGTGCACAACCTTTTATCTATATATACTCTCCTCTGTTTCTGTTTTAAAAAAAAGAAAAAAAAAGATTAATCCAATGAATAATATAAGATTAATGGATTATTGGAATTCCATTGAGTTGACATAATGATAATGGATTATTGGAATACCATTGAGTTAACATAATGATAAGAAATTTGATTAATCTCTTTAATTAAGTAGAGGTGTCTTTATTTCTTTTTTTCCAAAGAAAAAGTCGTAATTTTATTTCAAATAGATGAACAAAATTACATTCTGCACATGTAATAGGATCACAAAGATCCCTACATTATCACATATTTATTTTCCCAGTATTATCATATCTATCGTCTACTATATGAAAATAGTACAATGAAACTGTAAACAAATACATTTCCGTCAAGACGGCAGATCCCTATCTCCAGTGAAAGGGTGTCCCAGAGCCACCAGCCGATCCGCATCTCCCAGGATCCACCTCCACTATTGACACTGCTCCATCATGCAGCCGCCGACCTCCCCAGCAGCAAAGGCAGTCTTTAAGACAGAGCTCCCTGCAGCTTGTAAGGAAAGGTAGCGACGAGAAAGGGAACAAAGCCCATAATAGACAGCAAACCCTGAAACGAAATCCTCATCGAAGTATGCAGGAGATCTACGTCTGTGGACAAGCAGCAGACTCGATAGACCTCCCAAACCAGCGAAAAACGGCCAGCATGCAGACCCCAGATGAAGAAACTAGAGCAGACCACCGAGCCTCCACCGGATGAAGGAGCACCGCCTTGCAGGAAACCAAAAGGAGAACCCAAAATGTTGCCAAAGAATCAGTTAAAGAAGGGGAATATGGCCACCGGAGCCGCCACCATCGCAGCCACCGACGAAAGTGCCCTCTGCGCGCCCAGCATCCAGCATACCACCGTCGAATCCGCAGGTCGAAGTAGCGGCCAGACTGGAATATGGCGCGATCCCCCGAGCTGATAGCCCATCTCTGCGTTGACGGTTGAGTCCATCACGAAGCAATGCCCATCTCTGCGTCCACGGGAAAGTCGATCACGCCCAGTGCCGCCGCTCACGAGGATCTTGAACCATCTCTGCGTCCACGGGAAAGTCGATCACGCCCAGTGCCGCCGCCGTCGAGGATCATGAACCACCGGTTTAGATCTGGGCAAGTTCGCAGCCGCCGTCGAGATAGCAGCCTCCGTAAACCTCAGCGTTAGACCGTGGCTCCAAAGCTCCTGACGGCTTATCCTCGACCTGAGCAGAACCCCCGCCGGCCACCATTACCGAAACCCTCTCCACCGCTCGTCGTCTCAGGAATCCTGCAAAGAAACTCTACAGGAAAAGGAGGGGCGGCTGGGCCAAGCCCTGGCCGCCCAATCTACAGCAAAAATTCGCTCCAAGAACCTCTCTAAAAATTCGCTCCAAGAAAGATCATTTGAGGTGTCTTTATTTCAGTATATAGTGGGAGGTGCTTTAATTATGAAAACACATTATGGGTCAAGATTTAATGAGAAAGGAATATTTTTAATTTTGTGTATCAATGAGAAACACCTCATAAATCCCTGAAAGTCAAAAATAGTTCAACCGTCCTTCATAATTTTGATTTTGATTTTATAAAATTTACTGAAAAGAATCAATGATCTACCTATAAAACCACAAATTGTGATTTATTAACAAAGATTTCGCCTGCATTCAACTGAGAAAAGCATGTGCCTTCAATATGTTATCAGGTTGATGTTAGTACAATGCTGGAGCAAGCAATTACTTGTGTCAAATTCATGCAACTCCAAATAACGGTAGGCCTTAAGCCCCGTATCTCTAAAGTTAATATGTAGATCGATTTAACTATACTTTTGATCATAAAAACCTTCTCTATAGTTTATGGAGGATCCATGAATCAATGATACTATTTCTGATATTTTTTATCTATTATTATTAATTATGAGTTCTTTGTGTGTAGCTTCTTAGGTCCACTTAGCCATTTATTAATTGTCGGTGTAATCAATTAGCCATTTATGGGGAACACAGCCTTAACGAACAATAATCGTACTGCACTGGAATGTTTGTTGAAGCCATATCATAATTGTGATACATTTTCATATTTATTTTATATATATTCTTTTAGTATTTATTGAATGTAAGATGGAAGCTAAATATACTTTATTATCGGTACATTAGGACATAAAATCTTTTAATTTGAACATTTATGGCAGTTATGGGTATTCATTTCTCATATATATATTCATTCATGAACGTAAGATAAAGGCTAAGTATATTTTTGTATTTTTTTATATAATTTTTTTAATTTATTACAGCTATCACTAATAATTTTTAATATTAATATATTATTTTGTTTAATGTGTTTATGTGATTTTAAGAGTTAGTTGGGAGTCTCTTAATATTCCAAGTTCCTTCTAATTTACTAGAGTTGGTTGAACAAGGTTATCAGCTATAAAGTCAGGCCAAATTTAGACTAAGTTGCTAGGTGTAGATTATTATAATAAATTATGGCATAGTAAATATGTATTTGTACTTGCTATATTTGTACATAAATTTGAATATCCATACATTTTATAAAGGGAAAGAAATTTGTTTTCCATGTTGATCAATTATCTTCCAATTTATTTATCTATTGGAAACAAAAATAAAATAGCAATGACATTATGTATAATACAACTAAAATGATTGATGGACTCGTAGTGATAGATTCATAATAACTATATAACACAACTAATATTAACATCAACATTAATATTAATATTAATATTGACATAACATTAACATTAATGTGATTAACATTAATAACAATGACATTGTGTATAACACATCTAATATTAATAACAATGACATCATATATAACATTAACATTGAGATTGTGATTAACATTAACATTAATGTTATTAATATCATTAATAACATGAATAAAATTAATAACATTTTATAAAGGGAAAGAAATCGTTGTCCATGTTGATCAATAATCTTCCAATTTGTCTATCTATTGGAAACGAAAATAAAATAGCTATGACATCATGTATAACACAACTAAAATTATTGAGAGACTCATAGTAGTTGTGAAATATTCCTTTGTTTCTTAATATCAACATTAATATTAAGATTGATATTAACATGAACACAGTAAGGCTGTTCATGATACACAACTTGAATTTATATAAACAACTGGAAACTGTGTTAAATTAAAAAGACACTATTAGTGTTTCAATAGTGAATCACATCACATCCTCAGAAGATTAATTGAGTTAAAAGAATTAAGATTTTCATTACTTTTATTAATAATGGCCGAAGATCTTTGCAATAGCCAAACTTTGGAGCCAAACTTATTTACACATAGATAAATGTTGGAGTCAAAATTAATCTTTTAGTCTGTGAATGACAGGTTTCCACACTATGCTAAATTTCCACCCTTTGTATCTATTTAAATTACTCTCATTTAGTTCGATCTCTAAGAATTCCTAAAAAAAAAAATTTCCCCAAAATGTTCCAACATGGTGATGATTTTTGTATCATCGATGCATATATGGTGCCCAGTGTTTTGGGAGTGTTCAACTAGAGCTGATCTTTTGATACGATTATGTCCAATGTCAACAACATGTTCACTCAATCTCACCCGAAAAGATCTACATGTATCACCAATGTAGTGTTTACCGTAGGAGCAAGGGATAATGTATACACCTTTTTACAATCTAGTGTTTGTAGCATATTTTGCATGATCTAACCATTTCCTCAAAGTGTTTGGAAGGGAGAAAGAGACTTTGATGTTTCCTTTCTTCAAGATCTTTGTGATTTTTTTATTTTTTTTGTAATACCTTTAAAGTCGGGGAGGATAACATTTTTAACCTCTTCATTGTCATTATTCTTCTTGATTCGAGGAATTCTTCCATGCCTTAGTATCTCCCTATTAAACTGCTTTGCATTATACCCATTCATTTTAAACACATCCTCAATGTGTTTTAACCTATGTTGCACGAGAACGGTTCTCGCCTTTTGAGAAACCCGTTCCGGAGGTTCCCACGTTCCAGGGAACTTCGGAACTGGAACGAAACGTCCCCGATTGACTGGGAACGGTTTCTGGAACTTCGAAACGATTTGGGAACTTTGACGGGAAAAAATGGGAACTCGGGAACTGCAAATTAGACGTTCCAAAACATTTCGATGAATTCTTAAGCCCGATTTATGGTTATAAATCTCTTCATTAACACGCAGAAGTGGATTGAGCTGTTGTTGGCATTGTGAAGGCCGTGACTGAGTGTTGAATGGCCAATGGGAGTGTTGAATCCGTTATTTAATTTATTTAATGTCTGACGGGAGCTACCAAAATGATCATTGTCATTTTTATATTTTATAAATTTTAAGCTACTCTTCAATATTCCAACTTCATTGTCCAGGTTGGTGTAATTATGGGCACAAGTCATTTTTCGATGGGACTATATGCCCGGGAGTATATTAACAAATAATGCACTATCGACGGGAGTACATTTTATTATTTTAATTGTATATTTAATATTGCTTGTTATTTTATTGGTTAATAAATTAAAATTTATGTAATTTAATTTGTTAATAAATTAAAATTTAAAGTCTTGTGAATGGCAGCTCCGGGCTGAGTTAAGATTTAAATTTTAAAATTATTTGTTAACACATGCTTTAATATGTTAATAATATTAACTTTGTTAATATTAATGATGTATTGTTATTTATTTTTGGGTTAGTAATTATCACCCGACTCTTAAAATGGATGTGTAAGAATTAATTTAAATTACAAAACAATATTTAAAACATTAAATAGTATATATCATTATATGTAAGATTTAATACTAGTTTTTTTAATATTTTTAATTTTTTAATATATTTTATTGCCATTCCCAATCTGCCGTTTCCTGCAAATTTCGGGGAAACCTCTAGCCGTATCCTACACTTGTTCCCACGTTCCCAACGTTCCCACATTCCCAACGTTCCCACATTCCGGAAACTTGTGCAACATAGGTTTTAACTCTTGCTCAATATGCTCATCATTGACAATCTAATTGCTTGAGTGACC
The DNA here is from genome assembly GCA_027924585.1 of Larix kaempferi. Lineage (NCBI taxonomy): Eukaryota > Viridiplantae > Streptophyta > Pinopsida > Pinales > Pinaceae > Larix > Larix kaempferi. The sequence continues at coordinate 2,108,404 of BSBM01000451.1, read as the reverse complement.
AAAGTTTTTATAACACTGAGTTTCTAAGCAGTGTGGTGGTGTGAGTTCATTGGCAAATAGCAATATGTGTGTCTTTTTTCGATAGACTTGGTGTGATAATGTGTCATTATTCTTTTTGGACATGAGGATGTCCATGAAAGGTATGATTTTGTTTTCCTCTAACATTTTATGCTCTCAGATTGGTTGTTCAGATGTTCAAAAAATCTAGGTATACTATATTTTCCATGCGACCAAATTACATGTGTGTTGTCTATGTATATTTTCCACATTTTAGGTTTTAGTGGATAAGGTTCTGTTATCTCCAGATTTATCCCATAAAATTTCAAATCCTGGCAGCATTTTCACAGTATTGACAGCATTGTGTTGTTAAATGATTCTGTAAATTTCTTAGCTAACTGTAAAAACTCTTTGGACAGAGCCCATAGGCCATCTATTTCCCAACACGTCGACTTAAAGCAGTAATACATTTGAATATAAAATTAAAGCTCTTTTATATTTTCTATGTGGGATGTATATTTCACATATCTCAAGCATCGTGGATTTCAGTTCCCTGTATAAGTGCCAAGACAAAGTTTTGAAGACCACCATTGAAATGTCTTCACATAAAGTTGAGGTTCCAGTTCTTCGATAACATCAAGCAAGGGAAAGACATAAACAATAGAGTTTATTCCATCAGATAGTTAAGTATCTTCACATCTTATTCAAATGGGTTAAACAATCAGCGTGAATGCCAATGCTAAATCAAAATATATGATTACTATTGGTTGTCAATTTCCATTGATAGTGAAAGAGCCTGAAGTTTTGAAACTCACACAGGTAGGAGATTATATGTCAAAGTAGATCATAAGTGCCAACCATCATCAACATAAGGAGAATGTCTTCCAATCTGCTAAGTTCTTTTGAGCAACCATCAAGTGGCGAGCATATGTGTAAAAGTCATGATGGAGTTCCAAATGTTAAAAAGGAAAAGCCCAAGGGCGAGTACGTAGCCAAGTTGTGAGAAGCACCCGATAGCTCAAAGTTACCAGCAAATTGCTAAATGCCGGGAGAATATATGATTATACAATACTGAATGTTGATAGATCATTTATCAAAGGTTCATACCTTTTGGAAGTACTCAGTTATTTGCACTGTTTCAATCTTCCACACCAGTTTTTGAGCAATCTTTTGTCTAATTCATATCAGTGTTTGGACAGTCAACACCAGCTTTCGACTAAAGCTCTCTTGCTTTGGGAACAACCTATTTTCTTACAATCAATAACAATCATGTCGCTGAATGAACCAACATTCTTTGTACAACCAACCCCTTCCCTGTTCAATTGCTTTTAATAAGACAAGAGGAGTAGCCAAATTTCCGTCTTTGACAAAATTATTAGCAATGGTTGATGGTGATAAAACATTATGGAATTGAGAGAAGACTTCTAGAACACAGGTGGAAGTATGAGCAATGACAAGCAATTGTAGAAGGCTTTATGTTCTAGTTTGGTATCTTACTCTGTTTGGAGGAAATCTCGAACGGAGATCAACAATCAAAGTGATGGATCCATCTTTCCAGGGAATAAAAACGATCAAATACAAGTGGCAGAGTATCATTACCAGATTTGTTGGCATTTGATTGGTCAACCATTTTATTTAGTTTTCGATGAAATAAATAAATATCTTATAAAAGTTGAATATTCCAGATTTCAAGGAGAAAGATTAGCATTCGAAAGTCCAAATTGAGCATTTCCAGGACAACAAATCAAATGAGAAATCAAGAGTCCAGAACAAAATTCCAGATTTTGAGGGCATTCGATTTCACAGTTCCTGATTTTGTAATACATATTTTTTCGGTTAGACTTTTGTTCCAAGAAGTTCACAATAGTTTATTGATGTAAATTTCTATAAATTCTCTGATTTGTATTGAGAGAAAGTGAGTAGAGTTCCAGCCGAGAGGGATGAGGTAGGGGGTTAGTCTGATACAGAAATGTACCAACATTTATGCTGTTTTTTATGTTAATTTTTGCAGAAGATGAATGTTTCTGAAATAAAGTATGATCTTTGAGCCTGTTTTATTTCTAATCAATGAAGTATATGCTGTCAATATTTTGTTGACTCATGGTCTAAATTTCATGTTTCAATTCTTCTGATTAGTATATAACTTTGCCGCCATCAAGAGATGATATTTGAGCTCTTATATTCATAGGTTTATGATCACAGTCATCTTCTGTCCATGCTTTGAAACCCATGTACTCCCTGCTACCTGATCATTAAGTTGCTTGATCTCTGTTATATACTCAGCTTCCACCAGAACATCATAAAAATTACTGAGTAGATGTCTGATATCTACTATCTAATATTTCTCTAAGCTTGACCCTAGCAGTCAGGTTCAACTTTAGGGATAACAGGTTCAATCACTTGTTTCTCAAAATTTTCCATGTATAAGTTGGCTACAATTGGGGACATAGGATACCCCATAGCTACACCCTCAATTTGTTCATAAAAACAATCACAAAAGCTAAAATATGTCAATTTTAACGATTTTAAGCATATTCTAACCAATTATGTTGTATCCTCATCAATAATTTCTTTAATGGATTCAAAAGATGCATCTATCAGAATATTTGTGTATAGTGAGACTACGTCAAAAATCAACAATATATCCTCCTCTTCCAATCTTACACACTTAATTTCTTCAACCATACCTATGGAATTTTTAACAAAGGAATATGTGTGCCCAACCAAACATCATTGAGCTTCTTCGCCAAGAATTTTTTCAGTTTGTATGTGGGCTAGCCAATAGTATTAACAGTTGGTCTCAATGACACATTTTTTATGCACATTTGGAAATCCATAAATATAAGGGACTATAGGATTCTTTGGTAGTAGTTTTAGTTTTTTTTCCTCATCAAGAGACGGATTATTGATTGTCGAAGACACTTCTTTTACAATTTTCTGCTCAAGTCACATCTACTCTTTTTATAACTGTTATTGGTAAGGTGTTCTAACATTTTACAATCATACTCCTTTCTATCCATAATAACTATGGCATTGCCCTTGTCCACCTTCAAAACTAGGATGTTGTTGTTATTTCTCATATTACGTAATGCAATTGATTCTTCTTTCGATAAGTTATCCTTTGATGGTTTTTCCCTTATAATACGGTTATTGTGCATTCATGTCTCAATTCTTCAACTTTATCTGATGGAAGTCCATTAATTGCACATTCAATATCATAGATTAACAACTAATGATCCAAGTAAAAAATATTGTTTGTGATATTGGATAACATAACCTTATAAAATTATTACTCTACGACTTTCTCGACTTGCCATAATATTGAAACTTTATTTTTACATTGTTACAAGTCTTAAATGTGGATATATGACATATCAATAACATTAATAATATTAACATTAACAACATTAATATTAACATTAATGCTAAAGTTAACATTAACAACATTAATATTAACATTAATGCTAAAGTTAATATTAACAATAGTATTAATATTGAGATTAATGTTATGAAACATTAATATTAACATTAATGTTAGGAACATTAAAGTCAATAATGGCCAACATAGGTCAGCCATGATAAACATCACAATACATTAAAACATCATATCACATCATAATATTTCAAGAACTCGTAATGGAACACAATACTTCAGAAGGATCGCAAGCTAGCATAACCATTGGTGAACATCGAAATGTGACATAACCAAGTTCAATTGATGTCCTCCATGTAAAAAATGACTAACCCTGGTCAAACATCCTCAACCACAGTCAAAATGGTCAATCATCCTCAGCCATACTCAATGGTATACTAAATTTCAAGTATAGTTAATCATTGTCAACCGTGATCATCCATAGTCAAACATAGGAAACCATGGTTAACTATAGTAAACCATGGTCAACAACATTAACTATAGTCAAACATAGGAAACCAAATTCAAACATATTCAAGCAAATTTGACCAAGTTTGAACATGGTCAATATTATTCAAATGTTGTCAACCATAGTAAACCATGGTTGACCTATGTTAATCATATTCAACTATAGTATCACATGATCAACGATGGTCAACCATACCCAACCAAACTCAACCATGGACAAACATAATCAAACACGGTCAGCCATAATCAACCATGGTCAACAATAGTAAACCATGGTTAAAGTATGTTCGATCATGGTTCCATGGTCAACAATATTACTAGAGTCAACAATATTCAACCAAAAGTCACCCTTAGAAAAACATCACAAGTAATCCACGGTTAAACATCACAAACTTTAGTATACCATCTTCAACTATGGTGAAAAATAGTTAACCAAATTCAACCATAGAGAACCATGGTGACACATAGATAACCAAAGTCAAAAACATTGAAGCAAAGTTGACCATAATTTCACATGGTAATTGGTTAACCATGCTCATTATTATTCGAACATAGTCAACCATGGTTGACCTAAGTTAATCATAATCAACCATAGTAACACATGATCAACCATGGTCAACCATACCCAACCAATCTCAACCATGGACAAACTTAAGAAAAAATTATTAACCATAGTCAACCACGGTAAAAAATATTTTAAACCACGGTTAACTATGCTCAATAATTGTTCAATGGTAAAAAATATCACTAGAGTCAACCATGTTCAACCAAAATACCCATATTCAAGCATCACGAGTAATCCATGATTAGACATCACAAAATTTAGTCAACCACCCTTAACCATGGCGAAACATAATCAACAAGTCAACTAGCACAACCATGGCCAAATGATGGTCAACCTAATTCAATCACAAACAAACATGGCTAATCATAAAAAAAAAGGTTAACCATGGTCACCAAAGTTTAAATAATGTCCATGATGTTAAACACAATCAACCATGGTCAAACATGTTGAATCATAAACAGACATTGTCAAACATTTTCAACTATAGTCAATCATGGTCAACTAAATGTCAACTATTGTTAACCATTATTTGGCATGGTTAACCAAACTCAACCATGGTTATACTAAATGTCGAGTATAGTGAAGCATTTTCAACCATGATCAACCATAGTTAAACATAAGAAACCATGGTCAACTATAGTTAACTATGATCAACAACATTAACCATAGTCAAACATAGCTAACCAAAGTCAAACATATTTAAACAAAATTGACCAGATTTGAACATGGTCAACCGTGGTCAATATTATGTAGGCATTGTCATCCATAGTCAACCATGGTGACCTAGGTTAATCATAGTCAACCATAGTAACACTTGATCAACCATGGTCAACCATACCCAACTAAGCTCAACCATGGAAAAAATTAATCAAACATGATCAACCATGATTAACCATAATTAACCATGGTCAATAATAGTAAACCATGGTTCCATGGACAAAAATATTACTAGAGTTAACGATATTCAACCAAAGTCACCCTTAGTCAAACATTGCAAGTAATACATGGTCAAACATTGCAAAATTTAGTATACCATCTTCAACCATGGAGAAACATAGTCAACCAAAGTCAACCATAAAGAACCATGGTGACACATAGCCAACCAAAGTCACATATTAAGGCAAAGTTGACCATAATTACAATTGGTTAATCATGTTCAATATTATTCAAACATAGTTAACCATGGTTGACCTTAGTTAATCATAATCAACCATAATAACACGTGATCAACTATGGTCAACCATACCCAACCAAACTCAACGATGGATAAACATATGCAAAAATGGTCAGTCATAGTTAATCATGGTCAATAATAGACCATGGTTAACTATGCTCAACCATGGTTCAATGGTCAACAATATATAATCCATGTACAAACATCAACAACTTTAATCGACCACCTTCAACCATGGTGAAACATAGTTAACAAAATTCAACTAGCACAACCATAACTGAACAATGGTCAACCAAATTCAACCACAAACAAACATGGGTAATCATAAAAAAAGGTCAACCACGGTATTAACTAATGTACATGATATCAAACACAATCAACCATGGTCAAACATGTTGAATCATAATTAAGCATTGTCAAACATTCTCAATTATAGTTAATCATGGTCAACCAAATGTCAACTATTGTTAACCATTATTAACCATGGTCAACCATACTCAACCATAGTTAGTTATAGTTAACAATGGTTAACAACATCAACCACAGTCAAACATAACCAACAAAAGCCAAACATATTAGAGAAAAGATGACCAAAATTGAACATGGTCAACCATGGCCCATATTATTCAAATATAGTCAATTGCAGTCAGTCATTGTTAATCTAAGTTAATCATAGTCAACCATAGTAACAAATGATCAACCATGGTTAACCATATCCAACCAAACTCAACCATGAACAAACACAATCAAATATGATCAACCATAGTGAACCATGCTCAATAATAGTAAACCACAGTTTATTATGCTCAACCATGTTTCCATGGTCAACAATATTATTATATTCAATTATATTCAATCAAAGTCACACTTAGTTAAACATCTCAAGTAATCCATGGCAAAACATCACAAAGTTTAGTCAACCATGGTGAAATATAGTCAACCAAAGTCAACTATAGAGAATCATAGTAACACATGCTCAACCATATTCAAACATGGACAACCATGGTCAAACATGGCCAAACCATGGTCAACCAAAGTCAAACATGGTTGACCATAGTCCAATGTGGTTATCCATAGTCAAACATGGTCAAACATATTTATTCATAGTCAACTACAAACAAACATGCTTAATCATTGGTCAACCAACTTTAACTAATGTCTACCATGTCAAACATGACTAACCATTGTTAAACATGTTGAATCATAATCAAACATTGTCAAAACATTTCTCAACTATAATTAACTAGGTCAACTAAATGTCAAATATAGTTAACCATTATTAACCATTACCAACCATAGTCAATCATGTTTAACTATAGTTAACCATGGTTGAAAACATCAAGCATAGTCAAACTTAGCCAACCAAAGTCAAACATATAGACATAAGGAAATTGATACTAGAACATGAAACAATTATTGACACAAAGACCATGTTATTGTGAAATTGAGAAATTGCTGAGCACCTCATCAAGTGGAATAACTTGCCAATAGAAGAGGCAACATAGGGACATGATTTCTTCATGTAGAAACATCCATAGTTAATGGTTAACTAGAATTGTAATCGTATCCTTTGTCTTCTATATACATACAAGGATACCTAGCTTTAGGAGCATCTCATATTGTGTTGTGTATTTGGTATAGTGTATAAGGAGGTTTCTCCCTTGAAGATGCGTCTTATTCATCTCTTTTCTTCATTCTTAAGGCATTGGATTACTCTCTCTCTCTCTCTCTCTCTCTCTCTCTCTCTCTCTCTCATTTTATGCTCTTTTATGAATTTGGTGCATAAATTTCACGATATCCTTTGTAGCCTGATTTCCAACCATGTGAATAATGGAAGATCCCACAATTGCAAAAGTAAAAAGAATGCTATGGCCTCTTTCATGATTTTTAGTGGAATTTCGATAGGATAACAATTCTCTGAGAATGATATGGAGATGGATGAAAACGGTGACCATGAGGGTTTCATTTATAGGAAAAATAGTGGCCAAAAGTGAGATTTGGTTAAAATGTGGATACTCTCCATTCCATTAATGAATTATTGGAGAGGTTAGGGTTTGGAAGACCAAATCAATAGTTAGTTTCAAGATTGACAACCATGTGTATCCACTTGTCAACCAGTAATTTCATTGGACGGTGTGCAATGGTAGATGACAACCAAAATTTTGTCTCTTTTAGGTTGGGTCATTATTTTTGGGGGGAAGACGAGCAACCTGTAATACCCCAGCTGTTAATCCCCAAACATATGTTATTTTTTTTATTGTTGGGCACTAGGTGCCAGGACTATGGAATTTATTATTATTATTATTATTATTTAATTAAATAACTAGCTTCAAATGTACAACTGACGAGAATGGGGGGCCATGGATTCCACATGTGAGGGGGTTGGGGACTAGGAGTTGTTGCTCTCCCTAACATTACTCTTTGGACCCTATTTTCTATTATTTGGGTTTATGGAGGTACTATTTCTCCCTCTTTGATGTTTAATGGGGCCTACTTTTATAGTCCGCACTCCTTGGCTATTACAAGCCTCCTTTGATGCTCCTCATGTGCTACTGCGCCCTCACTGGCTATTTTTAGCCTACACTCCTTGAAAAAAAGTGTAACTTGCCTTTTGTTTCACCTTTTGCTATTCTGGGAAATGGAATCTCTAATTGTAACCTCTCTCTCATGAATTGAGTAACCCCCAGTGAATTTGAGTTACCTCTCTTGGAATTGGAGTCACTCCCTTGGGAGTTCGAATGGCTATAGAAGGATTCAAGTAGGCTCTCTTTCATTTTTATTCTCTCTCTTTGAGCTCTCCATTGTAGTAATTCTCTCTTGTTTGGGAAATACATGCTCTCGAGTAGGAGATTCAATGTATTGCAGGAATATTGAATGCCTTATAATGAGGTTTGAATACCTTGTAATGGGGATTGAATATTGATCTAGGCTTACACAACATGAGTCCTTCTCCCATTGCTTGTCTCTGTCCAATATAGCTTGTAAAGTTGGGGTGAGGTGGTGATATCTTGAGGGCTTATGTAGCGAGGGTATTCACAACTCACTAGGTAGTGTAGATGGAAGGGAAAATTGATATGGTGAAAGGTGTAGTTGTGGTATTCTCACAATGTTAAGAAGGGCGCAACCATATGTTCTGGTTCATATAATGTAGAGCATTTCCAGGTTGCGGGACCCATTCCATTGCGTCCAAAACGTCGTTTCCAGTAAGGAATACTTTTTTTTTCCACTGAAAAAGGTTTCTGTATGACTGAGATACAATTGTTTTTGTGTGACAGTATTCCTAGTGTTGAGATGAGCACACCATACCTTTTGGTTTGAGAGTACCTCTCCTATAGATCTATGGCCTCAACTTGGGGGTGACTGTCATGTTGAAATATGCATAAGCATGACAAATCTATGGCTAGGTGGAACATTGTCTTGTCAAATCTAGTTGGTTTTCATTGAGATAAGTATTTTTTATGTGTGTGTGTGTGTGTGAGAATTTTTTTCATTTACATGGTTGTAGGTGGAAACCATGGGATCCGATCTATTTATCATTTATATGGTTGTAGATGGAAGCCTCCATATCTAGTTTTGTTTATGTTAATATGGCTATAGGTGGCAGTCAATAGATTTGATTTTTAACACTATTAATATGGTTGATTGTGGAAACATGTAGATCTATTTATTTACATTGTTTATGGTGGCTTGTAGATCTGAATATTTTAAAGTTTAAATGGTTGTAATAGATATGATATTTAATGTTTGAAATCATGTTAATAGCTTGCTCAAATATGGTTTCAATTCATGCTTGCATTTACCATGCATAACATGTGCTTTGGGGAATAATTTGCATTTGTATTCGTGTATTTCATTTTAAAAGGTTGATTTTGTTTTATTTTATTGGCTTTTGGGCATGCAAGCCTAGCTTTAGTTATCCTTATTTTGCTGTGCATTACCCTTATTCAACGTCCCCCTTGGGATCCCAGGTGTCCTTGGCCTTGGTTTAGGGGTTGGGGACATCACACAACCTATCACTCCTTTAGGGACTAAATGAGTGTGCATCTTAGTCTATCCTCCCTTATTAAGGGGAAAGGGGCAACCAAGGCTTGACATGGTCCAAATTCGACTTTTTTTTCAATTTTTTGGTCATATTGCACAATTTATGTGGATGAATAAGGTGAAAATGGTGCTAATACCATCAATGATGATGCATGGTGGTGATGAAACTCATGACAATGTAGGTGAGAAAAATTAGGCTATTAAAAATGTGAATGGGTCATGGCTTTATAGAAATGATCTAAACATTGATTCTAAGTATTTGCACTACAAAATTAGAGCACGATGTTGCCATATTTAGACTCCCATAGAGAGTCGAGTTTCATTTTCATTCATAATACATGTGCTTAAAAAACCATTGGCATCAATGTTGGGATTGTCTATACCTAACTCATAATCATGTACTTAACAAAGCAATTAGTTACCGCTACACCAAAGTCACACAAGTCAACAATTATATTAAAGCGTGACTATTCCTCACCATGAAACCATGGTTAATCGGTCAAACCTTCATGCAAAAACAACATGACACACACACACACATACATAGACACATATATTTATAATATATACAACTATAACATCACATTGCCTATCACATGTCCATAATTTCCTCATCATAAAAGAGTTTATAAGTCTTGTAACATAATTCGCTTAACAACCCCATGAACTAGAACATATTGTTAGCTATAAAAAAAATTAATATTTAATCCAAATAATGGGAATTGCATACACCCAACCTTCTAGAAACTTTTTCCCAAAGTTTATATGGTCAATAAAAAAGCTAAGGAAAATAATTACACAAGTACTCTCTTTACATCTTTCCATGTAGTAAATATTGGGATACACTAGCCCCAATATACATTTCCCTAATCAATGGTTCAATGCTTGAGATGTTGTGATATTCTATCCAGTATATGTAGTGGAAGCTCAAGATGACACCTTGTTGGCCACTTATAAATTATCTCATTCAATATATAGGATTTACTTGTTACATACTTTCACAAAACTAAAACATGAAACATGACATACATCTTACATAGGTATAGTGGTAATGTAAGTTGATAAGTGTTTGGTCCAACTCTACAAAGTATTTCAAATGGTCCAATGAATCTCAAGGAAAATTTGGCACCCTTTCCAAATCATGTTGCACATTTATGTAGCTAACTCATAGGAAGAAATTATCCCCTATGTTAGAGTTCCCATCAATCCTATGGACACCTATATAACTATTTTTTTCCGATTTCTAGTCTCTTTCATTGTCCTCCTCACTTGAATCACCTTTTCTTCCATTACCTTAACTAAATTAAATCATACTAGAGTCTAATCCATAACTCAATCCCAACTCAATGGTTTCCTACATGACATACCATATAATAGTTCGAATGGAAATGTGCCAATAGAACTATGATAACTATTGTTGTAGGAAAACCTAGAGGTATAAAATCCTCCCAATGACACTATTGGTACATAATGTACATGTATAGCATGTCTTCCATCACTTGATTCACACTCTCGGTCTATCCAAGACTCTCAGGGTGATAGGTGATACCAAAGTGTTTAAATAAACTTAAAAGTTAATCTAGAACTTGGAGGTGGACAGTTTTACTAAGGAAAACTCTTGCTATATTTGGTGCTTCATAAGTGATCTTTACTGGCATAAAGTGCATACTCTTGGTTAATTTATACATTGCAACCGATATCAAGTCACGCTTCCTATAATTTAAAGGTAAACCTATTACCAAATCCATGAATAGTGTGTCCCACATGGATTGGAGAATTTCATGGGGTTGTAATAACCCAATTGGATGATGATACATAGCCTTAACTCATTGGGATTCTAAACATTGCCATTTTTTCTGCACTAGATCATTCTTAATCCCTATCCAAAAGAACAATGATTTTATTCTAGCATACATCTTTGTGACTCCGAGGTACAATGTATACAATGACCTATGGGATTAATTCAAAATAGATCTAGTAGACCTCCTTCTTAGGCATATACATCATGTTGTTATATCTCAGAAATATATTTACTTCTAATTCATACAAACTAAATTTACCTTATATTCCTTTCCTACTCTAAAGTGCAGATTAATTATTATATACCAATTTCCTTGCAATGCTTGTTGTAACACATGTACCCTAAAGTTCACCTTCAGTGGAATTATAGAGAAAATATGTGTCATTGTCTCAAGGTGTTTTCAACACTATATTCCCTTTATATATGAAATATTAAAGTATAAATACTTTTTTAAGAATTTAGTCCATCACCATTGATTAGCATTCATGTCTCTTTGAGTTGGTAAATACTAAAGGTTTTGGTGGTCAATTAGAAGTCCAAGCCACTAACCCATCAAATAATACTTCCATATTTTTAAGGCCAAGGTCATTCATGTTAAATCCAAATCGTGAGTACAATAATTTATCTCATGATCCTTCAACTTTAGAGAAGTATATGCGATAAGTAATCTATCTTGCATTAATAGGATACCTGCATGATTGTTGGACGTATCTGCACATACCACAAAATATTTATCAAGATTTGGATCTCACAAAATGGGCACACTTGTGAGCATATGTTTTAACTTCGCAAATGCATCATCACACCAGCCATCTACTCAAACTTTCAACTCTTCCTTTGCAGGGTTGCTATTAAATTTTCTATACAAGTGAAGCATTCTGTGAACATATGATAGATCCAACAAACCCAATGAATCTTTTTACCTAATGTGCACTTTTTGGCACTATTCATTCCATAATTACTTGTATACTTATTGGATCTATGAAAATCCATTCTCTAGATATGATACGGCCAAGATAATGAAGCTTGTCTTGAAGAAGGAATACTTTGATAACTTCCCAATAATTGATTCTCTCCTAGACACAAAGTCACAAGCCTAAGATGCTCTTGGTACTCTCTTTCTAACTTCGAATAAATAAGAATACCATCCTATAATACTTGGACAAACTAATCCTAGTACTTCCTAAATTCTCCATTCATCAACCTCATAAACACTATAGGTGCATTGGTTAGTCCAAACAACAACACAAAAACTTGTAATGTCCAAAATGAGTTCAAAAGGAAATCTTCAAAATATCATATTCTCTTATTTTCATTTGGCGGTACCTAGACCTCAAGTCAATCTTTGAAATACCATGGTCCCTTCCATCTGATCAAACAATTCGTTATACATGGATGGCATACATATTCTTGATCATTTCTTTATTAAATTGATGATAATATACACATAACATTAATGTTCCATTTTCTTCTTTATACCAAATATCATTAGTGCAAGGCTTGTGGTGACATGCATGGTCTAATCATACACAAAACTATCAATTCCTTGAGATGCATGCACAATTCTCTCAATTCTAGTACTGACATATGATATGGGACCTTTTATATGGGATAAGACCCCAACTTTAAATCATTAGATATGTTTATCTCTCTCTTTGGTGGTAACCTTGGAAATTCATCAAGAAATATACCTCGAAACTTTGATAATATTAGATATCTATCAAGTGACAAAACCCTTCTTTATTTTATCGTTTCAATGGCATACAAATGACAACTCTACCTCATGCATTGCTTCACCTTCATTGTTGAAATAAATACTAGGCATATGGGTAGTTGAATTCCTTGAATCCTAAAAAGAAATCCTTAGTCATGTAGACACTTGAATACCCTCTCATGGAAACCAATGATGACCCTATGGTTTGAAACCAATCTATTCCTAGAATCGGATCATAGGAACCTAGTTTGGTCCTATATAAGTTCATTTATGTAATTCATTTTTTTGAACTCTATGGGACACTCCATACCAAATAACCTTTATGGAATCCCCCCTATTTCATCTCAAACACTTTAATGTCATGTTGCTCACATGTCATTAAACCAGATATTTTTGGTGCATAATGTGAAACAAAGTTATTAGTTGCACCTGAATCTATTAAAACTAGAAATAGAAACATTGTTATCTTTCTAGAAGATGTCACCATTGTTGACTTATATTCATCTTATTGATGGTCCACTACTACATGGTGGGTGTATGACTTACTAAGTTTTCACCTTTCCTCTTACTCTCCCTTATAAGTTGTATGTCACTCTAGATAGTCTTTGGCATAATATGCCTTTTAACAAATCCAACATTCCATGTAGGGCTTGTTCCTCAACATACTCATGTACATCCATCGAGGTCGTTCATGACCTGATTAGACCCCATACAAACAAGTAACAACAATCCTTAATGACATAATTCTTATCTTAAATAAATCAATAAGAAATCCTTCCTCTTTTACTAATAGTGATTAAAAATTAAATTTATAAATTCATAATCAATCTTAAGAATTTAATAAGCATCAATTAATAAGTAAAAATTCAATAACCTATAATTCAATAAACATAATAAATAATACTTAAAAATACCAAAAAATAACTAGAAAAATAACCTTAACGTGTGCCTACTCTTTTTCCTTAGTAATTGCTTCACTTTCCCATACTAATCTCTAACTAATGCCTTCCTACCAACCCATGGATTCTTTGCAAATCCATAACCGTTGGAGTTTGTGATCGTAACAAAGTATAAATAAATATAAAATTCTCAAAATGTTAACTCTACAATCTATGAGCTTAAAAAGTTTATTAATTTTTCCATAATTACCCAAAACAAATTCCCACGCATTAAAAAGCCTCCACTCTTTTCCTCTCCTTTTCTTATAACCCCAAACTTTTATATTATATACTAGATGTTAATAAATGCAAATCCTTCACTCACTATATCACAACTAATTTATACCCTTCCTATCTTCTTTTAGATAATGAGTTAATACCCCTTATCTACACACCTTCACCCCCCTTTATGACAACTAATTTTAACCCTTCCGATCTTTTTTTGATGAGTTAATACCCCTTATCTACTTGGCACAAGTGTCTTTTAGTTTTACTTTTCTATTATTATTATATCTTTATAAGCATACCAAAAAAATTATTTTATTATTATTTCATTTCATTTACTTTTATATATATATTATTAAAACTAAATACTCTACCTTCTAAAATCGTCAATTAGAATTTTTACCAACAAAACTAACTATGTTCACCCAAAACCAATAGCTAAATTGGATACAAATCTTAATTCTTTCCACTTCTCATTACTGATTCTACTCACCATGCAACAAACCATCGTCATTGATAGACATACAAATGTATGGAGGATTTACATCATGGTGCCCTAGGTCATCACGTCCCCATATCTCATGCCATGTTTTTTAATTATCAACCACATCCACCTAGTAGAAATGAGACTTGACACGATTTTTGAGAAGAATATGATCAATGAAGGATGTATGGTGGTTCATACCACCCCTCCACATAAATTGGAACTTTATGCCCCCATAAGATCATGGATATCAACACCCTTCATAAACCCATTTCCCTTTTCCCATCCACATGACATCATAGATAGACAATTTGGGAAAGTTCGACTCCATCATGCATGACAGACATACACTTGCCAAAAACATTAAGCATGATAGAGTTAGTATAAACAAGAAATAATATTGATAGCTTTCTTGTTGTTAAATTAGAGGATAGTGTTGCTGTATATGGATCCCCTTAGTGTAAAGTTGTGTATTGGTTCATAATAGATTGTTCCTATTATGATTATGTACCCCTGATTAAAACCATGTGCTTAATTAAACAGTCATTTATCCATCATTGGAGTCACACAAATCATCAATTATATTAGAGCAGGACTAATCTAATTAAAAACCTATGGTTAATCTATTACATCACACACACATATTTATATATACAACCGTAATCTCACATCATTTATTATAGGTTCACAATTGCCTCATCGTAATAAATATTATAAATTAAATTATAACATAACTAACTTGATCAACTTATGACATTAGTAGTTACCTTAAAATAAACATTATGTTAGTTAAAAATTAAATTAATATTTAATCTTTTTTTAAGGAGAAAAAAATAATAGTCTGCTATTTTATTAAAATCAAAACTATTGAAGTCATTACATTCAGTCTTTCCAGGTCATTCAAAGCACAAAACCTCGATCCAACAATGCATACAGTATTCCAAAATGTTCATAAAAGTCTGATCAAATATCAATGACTAAATGACTATCCCGAAACCAAATGTTTGTACAAAAAACAAGGAACATCAACAAAAACCGATTATTAGCAGGTCGGCACGTCCTAATACCATGGGTAGCTGCAAACATCGATCATCCGACCAATGATGAACTCCTCGAAGAAAATTATACTATCTATAGGACCAATACCGTCCTTGGAAAGAGAGTAAGCTTGGCTATTAAGCTCTCTAAAAACATGAGTAAAGGTAACATTAGAGAACTCAACCATCAACATACGGATCCTAGATAACCATTTTTCCAACCTGATATTTTGGATTTATAATAAGCCCAAAGCCCAATCTATGGAAACCTTTGAATCTCCAATGACCGCGAGTCTCAAAACGCCCCTTCTACGAACGAACCATAAAAGGCCCCATAGTGCAAAAAAATCTGCCAAGTACTTCTGCTTTTCCTCACTGCCATTCTCAGCTTGACATGATAATCTGTATTGAAAAATATAAAGATCCCAGCACCACATGCTTCATCATTAGCGACCCCATAAAAAAAACCACATACCGAATCATCATCCGTCAAAGGGGGAACAAGAGTATATTCCCCAATAGAGGTGATAACCTTCGTGCAAATATTTGAAGGGGATGGTTTCCTGTTATCGAAAATAAGACAATTCTGGGCTCTCCACACTTCCCACATGAGAAACATGGGTAGTGTTTTGAACTTTACACTTCTGAACAACCACCTTTGGATGTTGTCAAAGAAGTTTATACTCCCCCAATCATCATCGTGCTTGAGTAATGCTTTTAAATCCTACCATAATTAATGGGCAAAATTGCATTGATGGAAGAGGTGAGAAACACTCTCTGATTCATAACAACACAAAACACATCGTCTCGGGCCACAAAATCCCCGCTTTGTCAAGTTATCCCAAGAAAAGATTTTATTGTTTATACACAACAATACAAAACAAATCACCTTATGTGGCATCCTGCATTTCCACATCTTCCTCGGCCAGCTCAGGACATTCCATGGAACCACCTGGGAAACTATAGCATCATATGCCTTTTTTGCAGATAGAGTGCCATCCGAGTTTCCCCAATCCCATACTAAAGTGTTTGAACCAGGAGACAAGAAAATCCCCACGCTGTAAAGGCACCTAATAAATGAGTTCCATTCCTCCCTAACATCCTCCAATAACCCCAGTTCACCAACCTGATACCAATAAGAAAGGCCCCTTGTTAGGAACCTGTGACAACCCTTCTCTTTACTTTGTTAGTATATTGTTGTTGGACGCATATGCTTTGTAAGTCGTCCTGTAGTATTATATGTTCCATGGTATTGATCCTTAGTTTGGATTAGCGCATAGTATTATCTGTTCCATGGTATTGATCCATAGTATTGGACGCATATGCTTTGTAAGTCGTCTCGTAGTATCATATGTTCCATGGTATTGATCCATAGTATTGGTACATAGACTTAGTATATAAGTACATGTTGAGGCCAATGAAGGCACCAAGAAGTTATTTGTATTAAACTTGCTCAAAGGAGGTTGCCCCCTCGAAGTGGCCCGCGATCAATAAATCTATTTTGTCTTCTGTTATTTCTAATATATCGTGCATTTTCATCAATTAATTGTTGCAGGTTCCTCACATCTGGTATCAGATAACTTTCTTGGGCTCGTTGGGTGGAATTTCTACCCAAAAAAATAAATTCACATCTGTATTTGTTCCTATCAATTGTAGGTTCTGATCCTGGAATAATCCCTATCCGCTTACTTGTGGGAAGTACTTGGGCATAAGCCCTAAAACTCATTGTGAGGATTACCATAGGAACCCCGAAGTAGCTGGCCCATTGAGAGGACCTACCAATGAAAAGGGCAATGACCCCTACCTGATTGACTAGTTCCCACCCGTGAGATTAACCAAGAGCTGTCATTTGTGGCAAAGGAGTTATCAGTTTTACCTGAGCCGTGGAGTGAGGGGTACTGCCCCAATACGCAAGACGTTAGACAACATTGCTGGCCTAGTGAATCCCCTGAACCTTTAGGAAGCCGCACATATCGGGGGTTCATATCTATTTCCAGCTGATAAATCACAGATGACATCTCTCCAGAACTACTGTCGATCACTTTCGCGCCGTTGCAAATCCATTCCGAAAAAAAAACACTATTTGTTCTCCATATCTTCTTTGTTTTAACTCCGTTTCCCTTGAAACTTCACTGACACCCCTGCAATCCCATTCTGCATATTTCATTCTTGAGGACCCTATCCCAAATTCCACTTCCTGAATCCAGAAATCTCTCATTTGTCTATTTTTAGGGTTTGTCATAACTTCTTCGATTTTCACCCAATCGCCTTCAAATTTTGCCACAATGTTCATTTCCTATTTCTACTTCTTTGTCCCTTTTTGAAAAAAAATTCTATTATTTCACCCCGCTTCTGAAATCCTCATTTTCTGCTTCCCCGTCCATTAGAAAGTGTCCAAAACCTAGTCAAACCCCAATTACCCATCAGA
The DNA here is from genome assembly GCA_027924585.1 of Larix kaempferi. Classification (NCBI taxonomy): domain Eukaryota; kingdom Viridiplantae; phylum Streptophyta; class Pinopsida; order Pinales; family Pinaceae; genus Larix; species Larix kaempferi. The sequence goes on along the minus strand of BSBM01000451.1, from coordinate 2,090,120 downwards.
GTTTTTCCCAAATCCAAATTTCCCCTTACTAAATAAGCTTTTGTTTTTTCTTTTCTACCCATTCAAAAAAAAAAACTCTTGGTTATGGTTGTCACCCATGCAGGAGCACCAATCATGGAGGAAGAACTTGCAGCCCTCAAAACCAAACTCCAAGATCTGGATGAAAAATTTCTCAGCCTCCATCTTTAGCATTCAACCATGAACAATAAACGACAGCTAGAATCTTCTGCAGACACTGGGTTCTCTTCTTCCAACAATTTTTGTGGGCCGAAGCTTGATTTTCCTCCCTTCAATGGTAATGATCCGACTGGATGGATATACCAAGCAGAACAATATTTCAGTCTGCATAATACTTTTGATGTCCACAAAGTTCCACTTGAATCATTTCATTTGGAACAAGAATCCCTTCAATGATACCATTGGTATATCAAGGCTCATGATGAGCCAAAATGGACATATTTTTGCCAACTCCTTTTGCAATGATTTGGTCCTAGTGCTTTTGATGACTTCATAGGAGCACTCACTAAACTTCGCCAAAAAGGCACTGTGAGAGAGTATCAGACAAAATTTGAGAAACTGACCAATCACACAGAAGGATTGTCTGATGAATTCTATAAGAGTTGTTTTATCAATGGTCTCAAGGATGAAATCTGCTCAGAGGTTAAAATGTTCTATCCTAACACAATGATGGAAGTCCTAGGGTTGGCTAAGTTGGTGGAGGACAAGATCTCATCCCAATAATGCTCCAAATCCACTTTTGTTCCATTCATAAATATGGTTTCCCAACGACCTCCCATCACACCAACTCCTTAACCAACTCCTATCAAGCATTTGTCTGAAGCAGAGATGCGAGCATGTAGAGAAAAAGGGGCTTTGTTATAATTGTGATGAGAAATTCACTTGGGGACATAGATATGTTGAGAAACAACTCTATTTCTTGGACGTGGATTCTCTGCCTACCTCTGAACTTGGTGAAAAAGCTCTAGATACACAAGATGATCAGGTCGACATTTAGCAGCCGCCTGTTGACGCTCCGTCTTCGGACGACCACCCAGAGATATCTCTCCATGCTTTAACCGGAGTCACCACCCCATAAACAATACGGGTCAGGGCTTACTTCAAGAAGCTCCCTCTTACAATACTCATTGATTCTGGTAGCACTCATAACTTCATTGACTCTCAGATTTCTAAACAGGCTGATTGTTTTGTCCATCCTTGCTCCAACTTTGAAGTCATGATTGCCAATGGGGGCACCTTACCTTGCAAGGGGAAGTGTCAAAATGTGTGTATCTCTATGGAAGATTATAACCGGGGTTATAACATGTTTGCCTTGTCCTTAGGCAGATGTGATGTGGTTTTGGGTGCTCAATGGTTACGCACACTTGGCCCCATCTTATGGGATTTTGCTGAACTTTGGATGCAGTTTTCAGTCAATGAAAAAAAACACACATTTACAGGCTTACAACCAGGGTCTCTCTGCATCATCAATTCACATCGCCTGGAAAAGATCCTTAAGAAGAATTGACATGGTTTCATCGCTCAACTCCATTCCATTCAAATGCACCCATCAATGGTCTCCATTACTCCCTTGGATCTACAACACATTTTGGATAGATATGCAGGTGTCTTTGTTGAACTAGTGGGATTGCTGCTTCAAGAGACCTTTCCGGTAAGAATTTAGCCGCCTCTACATCTGAGAAGGAAATGATGGCTATTTTGAATGCAGTACAGCAGTGGAAGCCATACCTATTAAGGAATTATTTATGTATCAAGACTAATCACCAGATTCTGAAAAATTTCCTGGAACAACGGGTCTCCTCCCCAACACAACTGAAATGGGTTAGCAAACTCATGCGTTATGCCTATGAGATCACTTACAAGAAGGGTAAGGACAATATAGTGGCGGATGCTCTTTCTCGCACATTTGATGACTAAGTTTCTCTTTCAGTTATTTATATGTCTGTTCCAAATTGGTTGCACTCTGTTCAACAGGGCTGTGTATTCTATGAAATCCATGCTTCTCCATCGGCAGGGCACTCTGGGTTCCTCAAAACGCATGAGCGGGCAGAGTGTAACTTCTTTTGGCAGGGAATGAGCAGGCATAGTGTAACAGATGGTGGCTGAATGTGGTACTTTCCAAGTCAAGAAGGGTGAAACGACACTCCTTCCGAGATTGCTCGAACTCTTTCCCATCCCTACACGTATTTGGATAGATATTTCTCTAGATTTCATTGAAGGGATTTGGGGGTACAATACTACATCTAAAATGACTCCATATGAAGCAATCTATGGTAAGGCACTGCCAGTTCTTCTTCCATACACCCTCAAAAGTTCACCAGTTCGAGCAATTGAATCAATTCTTCAAAACCGCGATCAGAATCTTCACATTTTGCAGGACAATCTTCACATGGCAAGAATTCGAATGCAGCAACAAACTGATCAACACCGTCCTGAACGCACTTTTCAAGCAGGTGATATGGTTTTTCTTCGTCTATAGCCTTCCAAGCAGTCCTCTCTGAAACTCAAAGGGTGTCATAAGCTCGCTCCAAATTTCTATGGGCCCTAAAAGGTTCTTTAGAATATTGGGTTCGTTGCTTATAAATTGGAACTTCCTCCTTCTTCCTGCATTCATCCAATATTTCTTGTCTCTTGTCTAACAAAATTTCTTGGCACCAACATCAGAGGACAAACAATTTTACCGGAAATGGATAATGAAGTATCCATCCTTTTGGAGCCGGAGGCCATCCTCCATAGGCGCACTCGCCAGCTTTGCTCTCGATCTATCACAGGGGTATTAATTCAGTGGCACGGAATGCAACTAGAGGATGCTACATGGGAACCACTCCTTTAGATTCAACATCAATTTCCACATCTAAAGCTTTGAATACAAATATTTTTCTAAGGGGGAGGGGATGTAATTAGGAACCCGTGTCAACCCTTCTCTTTACTCTGTTAGTATATTGTTGTTGGATGCATATGCTTTGTAAGTCGTCCCATGGTATTATGCGTTCCATGGTATTGATTCTTAGTTTGTATTAGCCCATAATATTATTTGTTCCATGGTATTGATGCATAGTATTTGACGCATATGCTTTGTAATTTGTCCGGTAGTATTATATGTTCCATGGTATTGATCCATAGTATTGGTGCATAGACTTAGTATATAAGTACATGTTGAGGCCAATGAAGGCACCGAGAAGTTATTTGTATTGAACTTGCTCAAAGGAGGTTGCCCCCTTGAAGTGGCCCGCGATCAATAAATCTATTTTGTCTTCTGTTATTTCTAATATATCGTGCATTTTCATCAATTAATTGTTGCAGGTTCCTCACAATAATCATCACCATCTCTTTTGACCTGGGTTAATACAAAAATATTCTGATTGTGTAATTGTGAAATAAGTTCATTGGACAGTCGGAAATTCTCAGAAAGTCCCACCACTGGATCGAGGCCTATGGTTTGTATGCCATTACCAATATTCTGGGTCAGCCACCGACTGAGGACCGAACAGGCTTTAATAAGACTTATCCACACAGCATAGGCCTAAGATGGACAAAGTTGAGGTTCTCTAATCCACCATTCCACTGGTTTCACGCCAAGGTATTTAGACTTAACAACACGACTTCATAGCCCATCATAAAAAAGGCCCCTCCACAAACTCTTTGCCCGCAGAGCTAAATTGAACCAATCTAGGCACTTGATACCCAAACCACCAAGCATTTTAGGAAGTGCTAGGCTCTCCCAAGCAGCGAGGTGAAATTTCAAAATCAACCGACCACTCGGCTAAATAAAATGAAATAGATTTTTTCGAATTCCATTGATAATCGATTTAGGGATGTCAAACAAGGAGAAGCAATAGACCGGAATCCCCTGTAGAACAGAGTTTATTAATATTAACCGGACCCCCAAAGACAGCCACCGGTACGTCCAATGATTGATCCTTTTTCCCACTCTTTGTAAAATCCAAGTCCAATCCTCCAACTCATAACCATTTGGTTTAAGTTTATATCCCAAGTACTTGAATCCCCGGTCCAAATCCACCATTCTGTAAGGTAGTATACATGAGATCCCTTCATGAATACCTACATCCGGAATATTGTGAAGGAAGCTAGAATTGTCCCGGTGTTGCTTGGTTTTTCAACCAAGCATGTGCAAGGATGCACCTGCTAACTAGTAGCAGTAGTCTCAATAAAAATATGTAAAAACTTTGTTGAATGTAAGAAGTAAACAACTAATCTATCATGTGCAAGTAAATAAACTAGATTAAAAAATGGTAAACAGCGAGATCCATACAAGAGACAAGAAGTAAAAAATTTGAGATTTTCTATTAATGGGAAAGCAATGGCTTGCAAAAAGAATACCTCAATGGTGAGGATTGTTGAGTTGGGGCAGCTGCAATGTCAAGATGCTCCAATGCTCCAAGGGTCTCTTCTTCTCCAATGCTTCAATGGTTGGGAAAAGCTCAAAAGGATGGGAAAAGCTCAAAAGGGATTTTGGCAGCATGAGGATAGGATGAATATGGATGAATAGTGAGGAGCCCCTATCATCTTTTTATAGTTTTTTGGTAATGGGGAATACCATTGTGGTTTGAGGAAACCAATGGTATTGACCAAAATGGTTTAGGTCTCTTTTTCCCTCTTTTTCATTTTTTGAATATATTTTATGTTTTTATTCCCTTTTAGAATTTTGGACCCTTTTTTAGGGTTTTTTATATTTTTTGAGGAAAAATGAATAATTTGAGGGCAAAAATATGGGTTTTGGTTTTTTTGGTTTGAAGGTTTCAGAGGCTCAAATGGTGGAAAAGTGGACAAATGGGTCATGTGAATAGGGAAATGAGCTAGTGAACACTTTTTGGGTGTTAACACCCAGCTTACAAGCATCCCTGTAGATTTGCAAAAGCAATCAATAAACTCCCCAAAATGCTGCCACTCCCCAACCATACGCATACCTAAGAGCAACACATCATCAATGAAAAGTAGTTGAGTTATGTGCAGGGTGCGTGAAACTTTTATACCCGAAATTTTATGCTCCTCCTTGGCTCTGTGAATGATTATGCTTAAACCCTCAATAACCATAATGAAAAGCAAGGGTGACAACAAGCATCCTTGTCACAACCCCCTCCCACTCCTAAATAAGGTCGAAGGAGCACCGTTGACTAATACAACGAAAGAAGCAGTGCTTATGCAAGCCATGATCCAGTTGATGACCTCCATAGGTAGTCCGATTTGTATAAGCACAAACCTAATAAAATTCCAATCTACCTGTTTGTAGGCCTTCACCAAGTCCATTTTCAAGATGATTGCCTATAAATGCTTTGATTAGCATTATACTATTATTTTATTTAGTATCATGTTTGCTTATACTAAGATGTGTTAGGGTTCCTGTTTGTTACAACTTGATAATAGTATATAAAGAGGGTATTAAAAATAGGTTGATAAAAATGGATACATACAATCTCTGGTGAAACTAGGGGTTTTCTTAATTGGAAAGGAATATTGGGAGGGGGGTTCAACAATAAAATTTTAGGAGGAATTTTCAAATATTTAGTGAAATTAGGGATATTGTTTAATATCATGCGAACGATCATGCTATGTAACAAGTTCACTGAGTGAACCCCTCGTGCAATAGACCGGAATCCCCTGTAGAACAGAGTTTATTAATACTAACCGGACCCCCAAAGACAGCCACCGGTACGTCCAATGATTGATCCTTTTTCCCACTCTTTGTAAAATCCAAGTCCAATCCTCCAACTTATAACCATTTGGTTTAAGTTTATATCCCAAGTACTTGAATCCCCGGTCCAAATCCACCATTCTGTAAGGTAGTATACATGAGATCCCTTCACGAATACCTGCATCAGGAATATTGTGAAGGAAGCTAGAATTGTCCCGGTGTTGCTTGGTTTTTCAACCAAGCATGTGCAAGGATGCACCTGCTAACTAGTAGCAGCAGTCTCAATAAAAATATGTAAAAACTTTGTTGAATGTAAGAAGTAAACAACTAATCTATCATGTGCAAGTAAATAAACTAGATTAAAAAATGGTAAACAACGAGATCCATACAAGAGACAAGAAGTAAAAAATTTCATATTTTCTATTAATGGGCAAGCAATGGCTTGCAAAACGAATACCTCAATGGTAAGGATTGTTGAGTTGGGGCAGCTGCAATGTCGAGATGCTCCAATGCTCCAAGGGTCTCTTCTTCTCCAATGCTTCAATGGTTGGGCAAAGCTCAAAAGGATGGGCAAAGCTCAAAAGGGATTTTGGCAGCATGAGGATAGGATGAATATGGATGAATAGTGAGGAGCCCCTATCATCTTTTTATAGTTTTTTGGTGATGGGGAATACCATTGTGGTTTGAGGAAACCAATGGTATTGACCAAAATGGTTTAGGTCTCTTTTTCCCTCTTTTTCATTTTTTGAATATATTTTATATTTTTATTCCCTTTTAGAATTTTGGACCCTTTTTTAGGGTTTTTTATATTTTTTGAGGAAAAATGAATAATTTGAGGGCAAAAATATGGGTTTTGGTCTTTTTGGTTTGAAGGTTTCAAAGGCTCAAATGGTGGAAAAGTGGACAAATGGGTCATGTGAATAGGGAAATGAGCTAGTGAGCACTTTTTGGGTGTTAACACCCAGCTTACAAGCATCCCTGTAGATTTGCAAAAGCAATCAATAAACTCCCCAAAATACTGCCACTCACCAACCATACCCATACCTAAGAGCAACACATCATCAATGAAAAGTAGATGAGTTATGTGCAGGGTGCGTGAAACTTTTATATCTGAAATTTTATGCTCCTCCTTGGCTCTGTGAATGATTATGCTTAAACCCTCAATAACCATAATGAAAAGCAAGGGTGACAACAAGCATCCTTGTCGCAACCCCCTCCCACTCCTAAATAAGGTCGAAGGAGCACCGTTGACTAATACAACGAAAGAAGCAGTGCTTATGCAAGCCATGATCCAGTTGATGACCTCCATAGGTAGTCCGATTTGTATAAGCAAAAACCTAATAAAATTCCAATCTACCTGTTTGTAGGCCTTCACCAGGTCCATTTTCAAGATGATTGCCTATAAATGCTTTGATTTCATCGAGTGTAGGCATTCCTGTGCTAACCCCACCGCATCTAATATCTTCATGTTCACTAGAAAGCCAAATTGCTCCGGAGTAACATGCTTTTCCAGTATAAGCTTCAGTCTGTTAGATAATAGTTTTGTTATAATCTTATAGACTAAGTTGCAGAGCGATATAGGACTATAGTCATCAAATGGATCAACCTTATCCTTCTTGGGAATCAACATGATGAACGTAGTGTTGAGATTCTCTGGAATATGTTCTTTAAGCTTGGTTTCTTTAATAGACCATAGGATATCAGGTTTAATCAGATCAAAGAAATGCAGAAAAAATTCAACAGTCCAACGATCAGGGCCAGGCCTCTTATCCTTCATAAAATGTAGAAGTATCTCTTTTACCTCCTCTAAGCTGAAAACCCTTCCAATCAATACTCCATCCTCCAAACTGAAAAATATGGGATAATGATTTAGTACTATAAGTTGGTATTCAAGATCCGATGGAGTATCCATATGGTATATGTTGGAAAAATGTCTGGTCGCTTCATCTCTTATCTCCCTTGGGTTAGTTAAAAAAGTCCTAGGAGAGTTCCTTATTTCCCAAATCGAGTTGATGTTTCTTCTGTGAGAAGCATACTGCTAGAAAAATCGAGTGTTCTGGTCCCCCTCTTTGATCCACATTGCATGGCTCTTAAGCCTCCAAGTGGATTCCATTTGGGAAAGAATCCTCGCATGTTTTTGTTCAAGCACTTTCAAGGAAAGTTTTATTTCTTTCGAGAAATAATTAGAATCCACCAAATTCACCAACTTCGCAATTTTGTCTTCCACCAACGCTAGGTCTGCTACATTTTCCTTTTTCTTCTCTCTCTCCCACTTTGACACCTCCCTGAAGCAAGGATAACTTTTTATTCAGGCTCTGCATAGGAGAGGAGGGAGGAGATATCAGTTGAGAGGTTTAGAAATCCCTAACCAATGAACACAAATCATCCTTAGAGAGCCACTTTCCATTAAACTTAAAGGGATAAGTTTGAACATGTTTCTCCAAATCAAGCTGTAGTGAGATAGCTTTGTGGTTTGAAATGCCTATCAAAGTCACCCAAATCCGAAATCAACCAATGTCAACCCCCATTTGCTCTGACATCAATAATCTATCAAGTTTCTTAGCGATTCCCTCGCAACCAGCACGCCCATTGGACCAAGTAGGAGTAAGGGCATCCGACGACACATCAAATAAACCAGACTTCTCAAAAATGTATCTGAAGTATGGGGCCAATGGATCAGATACTGCTTTTGATCCCCCATACTTCATTGGTTGAAAGAGTTAGATTCAAGTCCCCCGTCATAATGAATGACGAAGTCGAGAACAAGCCTTCCCCATCGGCCTTGTCCCAGAAAGTTTGTCTATCCTGGTAGGGGCCATAGATGTTTAAAACACTGAGCGATTTGTCATAACCCCAGATACGCCCCTCAACCAGAATACCTGCACCTATGATGAAAGGAGAAAAATCAGCCACCATAGGATCCTAAGCCACGAGTAGACCTCCTGATAACCCATTGGAATCGATCCTGCAACATTTCCAAGTAGGTTTAATTCGAAGAAAAAAATCACATGCCACAACACTAGGTACCATAGTCTCCTAACAGAGAACTATACAAGGAGAGAGTTAATCAAGTAATCGCCTAAGCGGAGTTTGCTTGGGGGAACCTCCAAGTACTCGAATATTAAAAGAGAGGAGGTTCATCGATTAACCCCTGAAAGGGGCATGCTCGCTCTAAGGGCCCCGACAGAGTCAGAAATAGGGTATTCAATAGATAAGGCAGCTGCGACAGAGGTTAACGAAGAGGGCGAAGGGTTTACCCTAACTTGACCAGTCTGAACAAATCCTATAAGCTTTCGTTTTAGTTTTTTCCTTGTAGTCATGTGCTGGAATCTGATAGAAGAAATTGGGATATCCTCATTGACTCTATCCCCATATTCCCCCACAAAGGATTGAAGGGGGACTTTGCCATTCAAATCTAGTAAAGGAGGCTCACAATCATGTGTGATACAAGGTGAATGTGAGGATCACTAGCTAGGGCATTAGGTTCATCAAAAGCTACAGATGGAGTCTCAAACCCAACCACAGGAAGGGAAGAGGTAGGCCTAGCCTCCACGAGAGATTGGGGAACCATAATGGAAATATCAGAAAGAGGGGGCTCCCCGGAAGGGTAAGGTCCCGATGCAAAATCCCCCTGAGAGGGAGAAAGAACAGATAAAGCACTAAGGACCACATCCGTTGAGATGGATTTTAGTAAAATTTGTAAAAAGACACGAAACTTACCCAAAAAAGCTTGAGCGGAGTCTACATCCAATGGAAACGAAAAATTGAGAGAGTCCTCGTGCTCCATGGAATCCTCCCGAGACAAAGATTCATCTGAGAGATAAAAGAGGTCCTTTGAGCAATTGTAGCTAAGGTGTCTCGTGCGATGGCAGCAAAAACAACAAAACAAAACCTTCCAATAGTTGAGCCTCTGGAAAAGGTGCCCCCATCCCAACAAACATCAATGCATTCAAGCAGTCTGTCTGACATATCGACATCCATAAGTATCCGAGGAATCCTCCTATCATTTTCCATCAGCGTAGCTTCTTCCACCATAATAAAATGGCCAATGGCATTTCCCAACGCCATTAAGGCTGTAAAGTTCCAGCTTTGTAAGGGCCATCCCAGAAGCAACACCCACAAATGTCGTCGCTTTGGACTTTCCTTCCATGGGTTGAAAGTTGAGTGCCAATTTTAGAGCACCAGGGATCCCTCCCCAATCACCCAGTAGTGTGATTCAATCAATCACTTGCTATCTTCCTTGAGAAAATGGAAGTATGCCCAACCATTCACCAGCATAATCACCCGCAGAACGTGGTGAATGAGGGGTTTTAAAACCCTAGTGACCCAGCCCACAATCTCAACCCGATTCAGTTTGATATATTCAAGTTTACTAAGGAGAGCCCGAGTAGAAAAACCCTGCACCATGTCGAGGGTAATGTCTTTATCAAAGACGTAGAGGGCCTTTCCTTTCCAGGATTTCTTGGCCTTCACTCATCGCCGGGCCCGAGCTTTTTCCCCCTTCACTCGCTGAGTATGTTCCTTCTCAACCAAGGTCTCGACCCCTCTATCCTGTCGTCCAACAACCTGAGCAGGACAAGCTCTGTTTCCACCTAGCCCCACTAGAGAACCATTATCCAAGAGCACATTATCCGCTTTCAAGCCCGAACTGGGAGATGATAAAATTATCTGCGAGCAAGGGTTAGACCAAATACGTACAGGCTTTCCCAGGGAGAGATTTGAATCCTTATGGATAAATTTCCACTCCTTAATAGTGGAGTCATTGCCCCCTAAATCACGTGAAGATGCCTCCCCGATAGGTGTCCGTGCCATGTCACCGATCGATGCCAACACAAGGCCCTAAGGCACACCAGTCACTATCACCACCTAAAGTTCCGTGACCACCACCATAGCCACGACATATACGTGAAGTACAGGGCCAAAAAACTGGATAGACCCCAAAATGGCTATAACAGTCAATAAAACCAGAAACGAAAAATACCACCAGCGCAGATTTTTGTCAAGACTGTAGGATTTATATAGAAAATTCCTACTTGTTTTACTTGGTTGGTACTAAGCCACCCAACGAGGGTGGCTTGACTCCAAGCCTACAGTCCTTCTATCTACACAACCACATCGAGGAAAGTGCTACATGGGTTAAAACAGTACATGAAAAGACGCCATAAGGATTTCACCATACCACACCACCCTAGCAAGAACACAAATTCATTTAACAAAGCATAGCTTGTGCAGGCCCATTCTAAATATGAAGAATTACATATAAGTTTATGAGACATTACATATAAGTTGGAGTATAATATTTAAAGAGTGAGCAATGTTGATAGTATGAGAAGATAGAAAGTGTGTTTTTGAAGTTAGATATGGAGAAGGGGACCACCATTGTGAGGAATGGATATTCCTAAGATCATTGGTCAGATATTGTAGGCATGAAAAGTATATTTTTGAAGCTAAATAGATATAAGAAAAATATGTTTTTAAGTTAGAAATGGGGAATACCATAATTTGAAGTAGAACCTATTTTTGAAAATAAATATGGAGAAGACCATAAGTTGCAATAGTAATTTTAGAAGAAAAAAAACATCTATTAATCAAAATGTGAAGAATTACATATGAGTTAATAAAGCGGTACATTTAGATTGGAGTAGAATCTTTAGCTAGTAAATATTAAAGTAGTATGACAAGATATGGAGAAGGGGACCTTTATGATAACGAGTGGATCAATAAGATCATTACCAAGATGGTGTAGCCTATATGAGAAGTATGTTTTTGAAGGTGGATATGATACTATGAGAAGTATGTTTTTAGATTAGTTATAAAGAGAAGTATGATTTTGAAACTAAATATATTTAGGCTGTTGTAGATATGAATAATATTTTCTTAGTTTTAAGTTATGTAGGAAGAAAATATAATTTTTTTAAAGTTTCATAGGTTTACATATTAATTTTAAGTTATGTATAAAGAAAATATATTTTTTTTAAAACTAGATATCATACCAAATATGTTTTGTAAATATAAGAAATAATGAAAAATATTATATACATAGAACTTGTCGTTGCATATAGAAGTTGTTTTTGAAGCTAAATATCTAGACCATGAAGCTAAATATGGAGAAGGCTATGAATTGGAGCAGAATTTTTTTAGGGTTATTGGTACTGTAGAGATATACTCTATGGTACACCATGGATATGGATATGGCATCACATACAACAATGGCGAATCAGGCTTACAGACTTGTATGGAAATCTGACTTAGACAACGCCCTCTCACCCCACTGACAAATGGAAGAGCAAAGAGGACCCAGTGTCACCAATCAATGTGGGGCATGCTCATAGTGCACTGAAATATAATTAAGAGTCGACAAATGTGGGACCTTACACACTAATGGCACTCGAATGGAAATCCCTCTCATAGCAAAGCATAAATCATTTTAAAAAAACACTAAGCTTTTTGTTTAATTGGTCGTTTGCATAATACAAATGGAGAAAATAACGTTTGTCTTTTGCTTTTTGTTTTGGACGCATAGCCTTTCTTCCTATCCAGTTGAGAGTGACAACTCCCACAGTACTATTCATGGATTTTTCGTAAGCTTCAGTTCTACACGACAATACACATGGCGTGCACATGAATTATATAGTAAGTTGTCAGGCTCTGCACATGGATTACTAGATGCTCATAAAATTCTGCTATATAACTCTGGTGAACTTGTTCCTTTGCACAATCTGCAAGCAGTAGTTGTATTAACTGAACTGCTTTCTTGTCTCTTGAATTTTCTTTCTTGGGCTCTGTGTTTAAGATCTGTTCAATGGCACCTCGCCTGCTGTTTGTTTCCCTCACTCTGTTGCTCCTACTCGGCCTGTTGTGGGAAAGCCAGGTAACTATATATAATTCACTCGTCATGATCCAGTTCAATTCATCTATAGGAATGTTATTATATGGTTTGAGTCCTGAAATTTGTCCTCATTTTGCAGGGTGCTAGTTCTTCTGTGGGCACTGAGGGCACTGACAATGGCCAAACCCACATAGCATATCCTGTGAGTTCAATTCTCTTCTCTCATGAATGTTTGATTACTATATAGTCACAATCATCTAACTCCATGTCTCACATGCACCTGAGGTAGGAATCTGATATTATATGCACGTCTAAGTTGCCAAGCTCTTAACAATTTTTGGAGTACAACCATGTTCCAAATTCACCATCTAGATGAGCTATATACTAGTATAAATCAATCTTAAATCTAAGGATAAATTTATGATTAGCACGTCTAAGTTGCCAAGCTCTTAACAATTTTTGGAGTACAACCATGTTCCAAATTCAGCATCTAGATGAGCTATATACTAGTATAAAATTATAAATCAATCTTAAATCTGAATTTATTAAGGATAAATTTATGATTAGCTACTCTAGATGCACCAATATGAAATACACTCAAGCTGATTTATATAAATATTAATTTAGCTATATACTAGTATAAATCAATCTTAAATCTGAATTTATTAAGGATAGATTTATGATTAGCTACTCTAGATGCACCAATATGGAATACACTCAAGCTGATTTATATAAATATTAATCAAATTAAGCACTACCTAACGTTGCATTTTATTGAGCTTCTGTTGAGAATTATCCCTTTTTTTCTGAATGTGAGATCATAGTATTATGAGCTTCTGTTGAGAATTATCCTTTTTGATGTGAGATCATAGTATTATGTGGTGATTTGGGTGCTTTTCATTGGTTAGTCAAATAGATGTATTTGAAATTTTTTCAAAATGAATAAGAAAAACATCATGTATAATCTTCTGGATTTTCACACTGTGTAGAGTTTAGAAACGATGTACATCTAAAGTCAGAAATACAAAATACAATAACCATTGTTGTTCAAATGCTTGCAGTATGGAAGCAGACAAGGCAGTCTCCAGCCTGCAGGTGTGAAGCTCAACTCCACCTAGAACTTCACTTATGCTCATAATTTATGGTTGTTTACTCAATATATCTAATCTACTATGAGATAAGATTTGAGTGCATTAATGTGTTTGAACAGAATGCTCGCCGAGGTGCACATCAAGGTGCTCAGCGACAGCTTACAAGAAGGCGTGCATGTTCTACTGCAACAAGTGCTGTGCAAAGTGCCTGTGTGTTCCTCCTGGAACATATGGAAACAAGCAGACGTGCCCCTGCTATAACGACTGGAAGACCAAGAGAGGAGGCCCCAAATGCCCATAGAATTTGTTACAAACCCACTCGTCTCACTTCTTCTTGCACTGTATTGTATTGTACTGTATTACTAACTATGCTTCTAAGTATCAATTTGCCTATTTCTTTCTGGTCAGCTCTGTAATCGGGAGCTTGTTGATTGTAATTGCTATTTTATGGAATTGGAAGTTGTGTGACTTAAATTTCTCAGGTTCCTCGAATGCCATGAGCTGAATTACCTGAGATCTCTAAGAATTTTCTGTGTATAGCAATTTATTTCATTATATACATATAATGTGTTTAAGGAATTTTCGTTAACACTGAATTACAGATTGAAATATATAAGCACAATTCATATTTCCAACGATTATACAAATTGCCATCTAATCAACATAATATAGCGTAAACCCAATTCATTTTTACAACGATTATACAAATTGCCAACTAATTAACATAAGATAGAGTAAACCCATTAGCAAATGTTAAAGCTTGAATTGCAACCTTTCTCGTTGAACCGATACCATATCTTTGAGGCCTAGTGCAAGCTTAAAGCATATTAGTGGAACCCTAAGCAAATCAAGGCACTCCTGCAACTTGCTTGTATCAAAAGGAGGGGAGGGGTAGAGGATGAGACTTCAACTCGACACCACTTAGTTCAGGAGAAAGGAAGCATACTAAACAAGATCAACATTTTGATACAAGTAAATAATTTCTATTATAAGCACTTTGTTAGATTTTGAAAAGGTGTACATAATAAATGCTTCATGTCATAATCATGTGTATAAATGATACACACAATATGTGATGTGTGATTTCACAATCTATCACAATATATCACAACATACCCAAAAGGGTCTTCTTCATCTTTATTATATAGTAAGAGATATAGAATATTTACATCCCATAACACATGTGAGATAAATAGCTTTCCACCTCTCTTATATAAGGAATGGTTAAAAGAGATTTTATTACATGATGCATGTGGGATAACTCTATTTTATAATATTAGAGTTACTTCATGCCTTTTATGATATTTCACCAACAATACCACACAAGCCATCATTACATATTATAACAGTTTCCCATTTAAAAATAATAACTAGGTAATTGTTGGATGATTACAATGATATGTGTGCCACCAGTATATAGATATACATTGACAGTCACAAGGTGAAGGGGTGTGATTTTCAATGCTTCAATGAATTGTTGTTATTATTATTGCATCGCCTCCCCCTTCAAAGATGATTTGTCCTCAGACCATTCCTTAGGAGAAGTACCTCTAGTGATTACCTCTTCTTGACATGTCCTCCCTAGTACTTTCATATTTGACAATGGGGGGTCATCCTGGTCCTAGATTTGGGGTTTATGTTTGTAAGGTTATGAGTTGCATGGATCTTACTGCCACCATCACCCCATTATTGCAACCACACCTTTTTTTTGTAAACTGCATAGAGAAAATATATTATAGTACAAAAAAAGTTACAAACACAGGAAAGTTTGTAGAGCTGAGAGCATTCTGAAGCTTCTCGTAGAGCAGAAAGTTCAAAAAAAGGCTTCTGTAGACTTGCCCACCTATGGGGTGAGAGCCATTGAAATAATTACAAACAACCATTAAAAACGTAAGACTGAACCAGTTCAGATAAAAAAACCAAGGCATAACAGTAAACCATTAAGCCAAAACAAGGAAACCTGATACGCTAACTGCAAAAAGAGGAGCTGGGATCTCTTAGAGCAGCTCTAGGTCCTAGCATCTATGTTCTGGGGACTGGGCTTGTCTTCAATTATGGGGAAGGTACTGAAGAAGTCCTCATCCCAGCTCTGAGCCAGGAGTTTGAGAGGTAGAGGCTATGTCTTGCGCGGAGTAAAAACATTGTCTTCAGACTTCTGAACCCTTTTTTAGTGTAGAGAGTCTCTGGTCAAGGGTATAGGGAAGGAGGCTTCAGGGGGAGGGCCCCCCTGTAAGACGACCGCAGCAGGAGAACCCGACCCTAAAGTGGAGCCTTGAACAGGAGCAGATACTTCCGCAGCAGCCATGCCAGGGGACGCATGCAGAGTGCTTCCCGAAGCCTGGGCATCAGTTGTAGTGGCGACGCCATCGACCTAAGTGTTCACTGTACCAACCGGGCCCTCTGTGTGAGCTTTGGGACCAGAGTCGCAGGGAGGAGCAGAATTGATAAGGAAAAAGTATTTACCTCCATCCAAGCTGGAATCCAGAGCAACGAGCATTCCATCCATATGGGCCATGTGAGTTGTGGTATCCATTATAGAGACCTTGGCTATGTTCCAGTTAGCTAACATTTCCTCAACCAGGGAACCCAGCATGTTCTTCATCAACCAGTAATAATTGATTTGATTACCTTGGTTACCAGAGGCAAGAATATCAGAGACACTTTTCGCTTCCCATTCATCAACCATCCTGCGAACAGGAGCAATGACGTTTTCATCATAACCATTGATGAATTTCTTATCTTTCTCCGCGGAAGTGGCAGTCCTGTCGACACCATGACCAGCGCCGTGCCTAGATGTACCACGCAAACGATTCATGGCGCTATTAGCGAGTTCGTGGGAGAACGGAGACGGAGCAGAGATTTCAGCGTTCGGGGCAGGCAGAGAATAAAAAAAGCAGTTGATAACAGTAGGAGCATGTAGAGAAGACCTCATATATAGAACCTTGGAGAGGAAGTGTACATGCCTCACACAAGAGAGAATTATGGAAAGGAGGATCTAGTAATGGAGATAGGACGTAGACAGATGAGCGGACATAAATTCCAACCACCAGAGTGTCATCAGAATTAAACCATCTGCACGCGAGAATGCCAACTAGTCCAAATCAGGACACCCTCTTAAAGATGCTGCTAGGGGAAGGGCACCTGCTGAGATCCGCTACCAGATGGGAGGGTGGCACTCCTTTTCATGGCTAGATCAACACTAACACCCGCATTCGAGGATTATTGAAACCATAGTTGATAGTGGCATCCTTTGTAATTAAATCACATAAATCCCAAAGGATTATCATATATAATATTCTTAGTTGATTAACCTTGGTGTGGTAGATAGGCCCATGGGATTGTAACACAATTAATCCCCATGGGAATATAACATGTAGGGGTGTTACTACAACCATCATCCCCTGATGATTGTATCCACACTCAATAATGGCACCCCAACAAAAAATATTTTACTACGACCTTTAACCTTTATGATCACACCACACTCAATAATGACATCCTACTATGTAAAGATGTTGCTACCACCTTCAGCCCCTATTAATCACAGCCACACTCAAAGCGGCATCCTGCATATTGGGCCGAAAAAGGGTACAAGAAGTAAAGCTCAAACTAATATTAAGTACCCATTCATGATGCAAGCACACTCCTATCCCCTTAGTACATGCAACCTAGGTTAGAGAAACTAACAATCCTACTCAACCAAGCACATAATCTCAAATCATAACTTCTAACATAACAATGATAAAATCGTATGAAGAAGCTTCCAGATTCAATGTGTCAAGGTTTTTTGGATCGACGTTTTAGACCTGGAATACACGATCCATCTTTAGGATAAGGGAAAAGATAAAATAGAGAAGAGCAAGCCCATCAAGATGCCTTAGAACAATGATAAAATCATATAATGTTTCCTTTGTGATTCAGAAAGCCTCATCAATGAAAATAAACTTCTTTTGTAATCATTTTCAACGTAACATATTCCCAATATTTATCTCTTGGCCTTCCCCCTACTCATGCAAGGGCGAATTTGGGCTTCAAGGTGAATTTACACGTGTCAAGGAAAAGGTAAAAGTAAGTTATGACTCTTTACCTATCGCATTTGTACTCAAGTTATCTTTGTAGTTCATTTCAAGTTATCTTTGTAGTTCATTTTCACAAGTATTTTTCCATTTCACAAGCTTCCTAGGCATTAGGATCAATGGTCATCCTCATTGAGAGATGAGCCCTTCCCTTGAGTTCATTTCCCCATGATCTTTTCCATATTTGTTTCAACCTAAAACATATTAGGCCTTCAAAGTACCAATGTATATGTACTACATCCTCACAAATAAATAACATCAATTACATCAATGACAAGTGTATATAATTTCAAATATATCATCACAAGGACTAATCGTGTTAAGACATCATTAACAGGATCACCAATGCTACATAGTCATCATCAAGAATACAAATGTTTAATGAAATATCATCATCAATATCCAAAGTATCAATACATCAGTAGACATGTCAAACAACAAGCATATATCATATCAACCATACCATCACAACTACTCAGTTTAATCATCATCAAAAGTTACCAATCCGGTCTGGGCATGGTCAATTCGGTCTTCACCAACCACACTCACACTAACACTGGCCTCCTTAGGCACCTTACAATGGAGTTTTTCAAGCTTTTAAGTAGGCTTCTTCACATGCAATACTATGGTCCAATACCATGGGCCTAAAAACCATGAACTATAAATGTACATTTGTCTCTCTAATCGAGTCAAGTTTACCTAACAATTGAGAGAGATCACTCAAATTGTATATGATGCTATGACAAGAACTACTTGATAATTACCTTTTATGATCATGATGATTTTGGTGCTGATTATATTATTCGCCTTCTATGTAATGTGTAAACTGCACCTACAAAATGTATTTAATGTTTTACTTTGAATATAAAATATGATTTTTTTCTTGGCCACACACATATAATTTGGCAAACATAAATACAAATACAAGATAGATCCATATTAAATTTACAACCTAATATTGAATAGATTGTAACATGTGTACCCTTATGTTGGTCCAATGTAAAAATTTACAAAATTAAAAACAAAGTAATAATAATAATTCTTGATACTTTTCTTTGTATTGACAACCATATTGTAATGTTATTAGATTAAATATTTTTTAAAGAAATGACATCATTACAAATGTAAAACTAAGAAATTAAGAAAATGGGATCTCTATAATAAAATTAGCCAATATAAATTTATTTTAATTCTTAATCTATCAATATTGAAAGGGATCAAATCCATTAAAGTGAAAAAAAAATTAAATATAAAATATAAAGAAAAGTTTCCACTTCAAAAAATTTCATCTTAAATATATTGAAATTATACACCTAACCTTTTGTAATAGATTAAATTAAAAATGATTTAAAAACTAGATAAAATGATGCAAAAATATAATTGAAACATATTTATCAAATAAATAAAAACATTTTTACGAAAACTTTGAACACCTCCTTCACATATTTATCAAATAACTAAAACATTTTTATAAAAACCTTGAACCATGACCTCCTCCTTTGAAGATGGCTTGTTTTTAACTATGAAAACATGCGATCCTCCATGTTCATATAGCTTTAAAAAAAAACAGTTGTAATGAATGCTTTATGTCTATTGTAAAAGGATTGGGCACCCATCAAGCATCTCAATGTTTAGAGTTGAACTCAATTGTAACCAACCATAAGCGAGTTAGATTTTTTTTCAGTTTATTTAAATAGTAAATAGTTTTTATGAAAATATTTTTCAGTTTATTTAAATAGTGAGTAGTTTTTAGATAGAAAATTTAAATGTGTTTAAATTGTAATATTAGTATTATAATATAAAAGATAATGATTTTTTAACTTATTTAAATAATAAATGGGTTTTAAATAGAAATTTTAAATATGTTTAAATTGTAATATTAATAGTATACTATTATTGTATTTAAGTTTTAAAAAGAAAGTATGGTAAAAGGATTTAGAGGTTAAATGAAAATTGAGATACTATAAGGAGGTCATTAATCTTAACCTAAAAGTTTATATCTTTGTTTTAACTAGTATAAAGAAGAAAAATTATTTGCCAAGATAAGAACAAACTCTCATGAGCTCCATAGTGAAAGTGTGATTTGAACAACTCCTAAAACTTAGTGGGTTGAAAGAATTTGTCATCTCTTGCCAAACTATGAGAGTTGAGAATTAAAATCACTTTCTCCAAACTATGAGAGTTGAGAATGAAAAGCGCGTAGGATAAAAGACAACCAAAACGCCCCGCTTTTCCAACGATTTTGGGATAAAAAATGGTTAAATTTCTTGCTGGAAATTGTTATTTTCACAATTTTGTAATTTTTGCAATTGGAATTGTCCAGTCTAGACTAATTGCCCAATTTTAAAACTACCCAGATCATCGAAATTGCAATCTAAGCACTCCAAATAACGATTTTGGTCAAATTTACTCTGTCGGATTCGGGTGAGTCTGGCGCATTTTGGTTAGCCCTTATACAGCTCCAATGAAAAGCACTTTCTCTTAGAATGCCATGGTACACCCACATCAAGTCTTGGTAATCGTTGTTACAACTCTAACCTTCTATCTTCTCAAAACTATGATAAGTTAGGAATGCTTCTCTTTAAGCTTTTTGAACATAGGAATAAAATTTTAAAGGAATTAAACCAAATAATTCCATTATTTTATTTTCTCTTAATGTTCAATAAACCAAAATTGGTCTTAGTTAACCATCCCATCATCATCAATACATATAAAAAAATAAAAATAATTAAATAACTTTTATTATATAATATTATACATTTTATATTATAATCTATTAATATTTTTAAAAAATATAAACTTTTTATTAAAATTTTCCATTTCTATCCAAAAAATCTATGATGAATTTCTTCCACATTTTAACCATTAATCATGATTAGGAATAATGTCCAATAAGAAAGTTATACCACTATACTCATATACGCATACCATTTATTAATATAAATTCTATATAGATAATCAATAAATTTATATAACTTTTAAAATATATTAAATAATTTTTATCTCTACTAATAATATACAATTTAATTATATTATCATTTTCAATAATATTATAAATTTTGTCATCACATACCCTCTCATCTCCATATGAAAAAATGTCGTTGATAAAAGAAATATATATATTATGCAACATTATCCACCACCTAGACCATTTACCATCTTCCATAAAAAAAACCAACGTGAAATGGCATCCCACTAAAAGCATTATGTTATGCTCTTCCACATCAACATCGAAAAAAAGTTTCTATCCATGATATCAAATTACACCCTTCAATTATTATAAAATATCTTCCACACCCTTTAGTAGTTTCTTTTGTATAAATTCCCCGCTTACATCATCACCAACTTCAACGTGATGAACTTTATAAAATAAGAAAACTTATATTAGTTTTAAAAGTAGTAATGTTTTGTTTAATTAATTAATTTATAAAAAATAAAGAGTCACTCAATTTTTTTAAATTTTTTTTTTATATTTTCTGAAAGGAAAATATCCATCACTCTAAATAAAGAGGGATCATAAATTGCTCATTTCGAGCTATTCTTTCATATTCATACATTACAACATCTTACAAAATTCTTCTATCCAAGTTGGATTAAAAAGCTTTAAAAAAATAATGCTAATATTACTACAAAAATCCTACTTTCTTTCAAGTCTTCTCCTTAAAGGAGATTCAGCTAAACTTCCACTCTAATCTCTCCTGGTGGAATTAAAAACTTCTTATATATATATATATAATATTTTTATTTCAATATTTATATATTCTATTTATTATATATTTATCATTATTATTTTTTTTCAAAATTAGATTTTGTTTATTTTCTTATTTTTTTAAATTTAATAAAATAAAATTTATTATTATTAGATTTACATTAATAATATAAAATTTTAAATACATATCCTCATCTTCTATTTATTTTTTAAAACTTTCATTCCTCTCACCACATACATAAAACAAATTAAAATTTTAAATACATATCATCATCTTCTATTTATCTTTTAAATCTTTCATTCCTCTCACGGCATACATAAAACAAATTAAAATTGTAAATACATATCCTCATCTTCTATTTATTTTTTAAATCTTTCATTCCTCTCACCACATACATAAAACAAATTAAAATTTTAAATACATATCCTCATCTTCTATTTATTTTTTAAATCTTTCATTCCTCTCACGGCATACATAAAACAAATTAAAATTTTAAATACATATCCTCATCTTCTATTTATTTTTTAAATCTTCCATTCCTCCCAACGCATACATAAAACAAATGCTGCATGCATTTCCATCCCTCTCCATTTATATATACAAATATTATAATGCAAAGATTTCAATTTGACCATTTTTCTAATATTTCATTTTATAGTCTCTTTCGAAAAGATAGATTAAAGATTTTGTTGTTTTTAACAATTACCTTGTCTTAAGAAGGAGATAAGATTTTAAAAACTTCACACTATTTCAAAAAGCAAAACATATAAACATTTAATTTATTAAATTAATTAATAATAATGGAAGAGTACAAAATTACCATTTAAATTACAATCCAAATTACCATTAAAATAATATATTTTATAATTAAAAAAATATTTTATAATTCCTCAATTTCTTTTTCGTACTTTTCTAATTTGAGTGGCCATTCAAGTGGTAAGTTGAATTATAAAGTAACACTTCTTAAATTTGTAACAACAAAGTGACAACATTTTAGTGTTTATAAATGTTATTAAGAAATATTTAAAAGGTTATGTGTTTTTATGGAACATCCATTATATATAATTATAATTATATTATTAAAAATATTTTGCTTGATAATCACTATAATGTTTATTGCAATATTTATTAAATTTGTGGTCGGTAAACATTAATGTGTGACAACAATGGATTAACCACATTGCTCATGTTCTAAAGTCTTTATGCTTTCTTCATCTTTGTGTTTCACTGGAGCATGAGAAATTTTCTCCCTTGAATTATCAACGTCCCATCTTCACTATTGCCTCTTATGGATCAATTCATCACTCAATCTCTACCCTCATCGATGGAATGGGCATTGGAATAACCCTCCTCACACAAAGATGTGAGAGTTCAAACAACCAAATTTGATTGCAAGCTTGTCTTTGCGGGAAGCAAAAAACCCACTATTAAGTAAAGCCTCAAGGTTGACAAGGTGTGTATTGATCATTGTTTATCTATGCATTGTTATATATTGCAAAGTTTTTGCTATGTTTAGGTGAACCAGTGTATCAATTGGTGTTGATCCATTCCTTGCTTGCTTGCCTTTGCACGAAGCAAAGATCCTGTGGTTGGTGTTAATCCATTTCTTACTTGCTTGTCTTTGCGGGAAAAGAAAAACCTTCCCATTCCTTACCCATGTGTCTTTGCATGAAGCAAAAAAACGGCTCCTTTCTCACCTACTTGTTTTTGCAGGTAGCAAAAAACTAGCAATCAAGTAAAAACCCATGGTTAAGAAAAATTCAAAGAAAAACCCGCAATAAAGACGACGGTGGAATATCTCCACGAATCTAGGATTTGTGGAAATCAACCTCCATCCATGTCCAAAAGCCTTCATCCACCACCTAACACCCGCTACATAAAGGCTATAATGCGCCCCTTTGCATGACCACCTAATGTGGGCAAGTTCACCTTGGGATTTAAATACATGGTATCCACTTTCTTTCATGTGAGATTTGGTCTAACACCATCAATCCATGGTGTAGCCTAACTCCCTAGTTCACCAATGGTCATTTACTTCTTCATTATTTTTTCGCCCAATATGAAACATGGAAATGGAATTAGGGAAGAAGCTTATGATTCTCTTTTGTAATCTCCCATGGATTAGGTCCTTGCATTCCATGTATTTGCACATTTTGAAGATTACAATCATGAAGTCTCCATAGATGTGTGCTTTCAATACCTCAAGAGAAGCTAAAATATTCACTCCTTGAAGAAGAGCTAACCATTATGCTTAATTATTTGAGAGATCATAGTATTATGAGCTTCTGTTGAGAATTATCCTTTTTGATGTGAGATCATAGTATTATGTGGTGATTTGGGTGCATTTCATTAGTTAGTCAAATAGATGTATTTGAAATTTTTTCAAAATGAATAAGAAAAACATCATGTATAATCTTGTGGATTTTCACACTGTGTAGAGTTTAGAAACGATCTACATCTAATGTCAGAAATACAAAATACAATAACCATTGGTGTTCAAATGCTTGCAGTATGGAAGCAGACAAGGCAGTCTCCAGCCTGCAGGTGTGAAGCTCAACTCCACCTAGAACTTCACTTATGCTCATAATTTATGGTTGTTTACTCAATATATCTAATCTACTATGAGATAATATTTGAGTGCATTAATGTGTTTGAACAGAATGCTCGCCGAGGTGCACATCAAGGTGCTCAGCGACAGCTTACAAGAAGGCGTGCATGTTCTACTGCAACAAGTGCTGTGCAAAGTGCCTGTGTGTTCCTCCTGGAACATATAGAAACAAGCAGACGTGCCCCTGCTATAACGACTGGAAGACCAAGAGAGGAGTCCCCAAATGCCCATAGAATTTGTTACAAACCCACTCGTCTCACTTCTTCTTGCACTGTATTGTATTGTACTGTATTACTAACTATGCTTCTAAGTATCAATTTGCCTATTTCTTTCTGGTCAGCTCTGTAATCGGGAGCTTGTTGATTGTAATTGCTATTTTATGGAATTGGAAGTTGTGTGACTTAAATTTCTCAGGTTCCTCAAATGCCATGAGCTGAATTACCTGAGATCTCTAAGAATTTTCTGTGTATAGCAACTTATTTCATTATATACATATAATGTGTTTATGAAATTTTCGTTAACACTGAATTACAGATTGAAATATATAAGCACAATTCATATTTCCAACGATTATACAAATTGCCATCTAATCAACATAATATATATAGCGTAAACCCATTTCATTTTTACAACGATTGTACAAATTGTCAACTAATTAACATAAGATAGAGTAAACCCATTAGCAAATCTTAAAGCTTGAATTGCAACCTTTCTCGTTGAACCGATACTATATCTTTGAGACCTAGTGCAAGCTTAAAGCGTATTAGTGGAACCCTAAGCAAATCAAGGTACTCCTACAACTTGCTTGTATCAAAAGGAGGGGAGGGGAGGGTCTCCTTCATCTTTATTATATATTAAGAGGTATAGAATATTTATATCCCATAACACATGTGAGATAAATAGCCTTCCACCTCTCTTATATAAGGAATGGTTAAAAGAGATTTTATTACATGATGCATGTGGGATAACTCTATTTTATAATATTAGATTTATTTTATGCCTTTTATGATATTTCACCAACAATACCACAGAAGCCATCATTACATATTCTAATAGTTTCCCATTTAAAAACAATAACTAGGTAATTGTTGGATGATTACAATGATATGTGTGCCAATATATAGATATACATTGACAGTCACAAGGTGAAGGGGTGTGATTTCCGTGCTTCAATGTTGTTGTTATTATTATTGCATTGCCTCCCCCTTCAAAGATGATTTGTCCTCAAACCATTCCTTAGGAGAAGTACCTCTGGTGATTACCTCTTCTTGATATGTCCTCCCTATTACTTCCATCTTTGACTATGGGGGGTCATCCTGGTCCTGGATTTGGGCTTTATGTTTGCAAGGTTTGTTAGTAATATGATTATAATGCTTACGAGTTCTTATTTCATCTCTTAACACAATGTCTTGGTTATCATTAGTAGGATGTTTGCTTAAATGACTTTGAAAGGTAAAAGAATACTTCGAAGACTTCATTTTTCATTTGTTGTGATGGATCTACCTTATGTTATAAGGTTCATGACCCATATAGCTTATACCTCTTCCCTTGCCACTTGAATTCCATGAATTATTCTTGAAGGCTATGGTGTAAGTACCCAAATACACCAACCATTTTCCTCCCAACACCATATCCATCCCATTGAGTGGTAGAGCATAAAATCAAGTATGTAGTTCCAAGATTTGTATTCATGCATGAGCTATACGACATCTTCCTATGCATTTGACATGTTGACCATTTACAATTATAACAATGAGATATTTGGTAGGGTATTATACAAAACAATTTAGTTTTTTTTTTGCGATATTGATATCAACAAAATTATGTGCTTCTAGAATCTATCCATATTGGCATATCCTTCTTTTTGGTTCCTTTGAGTTTTAGGGGTCTAGGTTCCCTTTTTCATGTTATTGCAATAAATGAGATCCTAGGTTTTTTGTTCCTGGAGTCCTAGATTTTGCTGGTGTTTATTAGCAAAGGTGGAGTGTATATTTGGCTATCGATGATTTGATGTCTTATGTTGGACCTATAGAGTCGTTTTGGAGCATCAATTTGTCTTTCTTTCAATATTTTCTGATGCATATGATAGTAGCTAATGATCTTTCAAGGATGGTTTCGTCGCCAATGGAGTCTAGCATGTTTTATTCATCGGAAGCCTCTACTTCTCTTCCATATATGATCTTGTAATGATATGAATTTGTGAGTTAATAACCATTTTTATCCACATTTGCAATAGTTATTGGCATTCTTATCTACACATCTTAAATTTTGATGTTTAATCTGCTCACTTTGATATGATGAAATGAATCTAGACTTTTCTTATTGTGGAAAATGACATTAATTTCTATAGTTCCACTTGTTATGGTTATAGGAGAGTTGGTATTTCATGGTGTATCATCTTTCATTAGTCTCATAGTGCCTTAATCACCGATTTGTAAATTTGTTTTGAACCAACCTTTTTTTATTTCTAGCATCGTCTTTGGAGATAATATTGTGCATCCCTATCTCATTCCTTATACATTTTTTAGTCTGGATATGTATGCATATTTCAATTGCTCCTATGTTGAACCAAGTACTCATGGTACCAAAATGTCCCACTCATTGTTATACTCATCGACATCACCCTTCTAACATAACCTAGTTCATTACAAAAAAATATTTTTTTCTTCGATAATTTGGAATCTTTTAAGGAAATGATTTTATATGTGTCTTAGTTAAAGGATACATTAATTGGTTGGTATTTTGATCACATGAACCAATCATACGCAAGTACGTCAAAGTGGATGGATACAATTTTCATTTTTTCAATGTCATTGTGGATATTGTGTCATTCGAATTAGTATTGATATGATGTGTTCATGCATTGTAGGATTTCACTTGTATCCCTACCATTCAATCTTGACATTTTGATTTTAATCCCCAAATGACCTAATGGGAGTTGATTAAGGGAACTTACCATTATTTTTCTTGGCATATGTGGGTTGTGACAATGATTACATATAAGTAGGTTGTAGATAACATGGTGAATCATGTGCATAATTAGATGTTGGGGTAAAATTATGTCGAGGAGGAGTAAGTATGAAAATATTTGGGTGAGGACTTAGTGGGTTTTGAGATGAATTTGGTTGGGCAAAGTAATTTTGATATGTATGTCATTTATATCCTAAGTTTAGTGGCTATTCTGTTCATTTTGATTTTGAGCTTATGTAATATATATTTGTTTATTTCTCCCATATTGGTCACTACATTCATTTCCTCATTAAATTATATTGTTAATTGATCTAATTAGATATTCAATTTTGTATCTAGATGATGGTTGTATGGGTTAGTTTTCCACAAAATGTGTTTTCATTATATCTTGATTTGGCAATCAAAACAATTTTTCATAGGTTGGGGTATGCATAAAGGCTAAATTGGTATATTACAATGGCATTGGATATGATGGCTATAAATTTAAGAGGAAGTGAGAGGTATGAGCATTGTTTAGTGGCTTGTATGAGAGTGGAAAATGGGGAATTGGCAGAGGTATGAAAGACAAATAGGGAAGAAGGGTGGTAGTGAACATGTGAGAAGATTTGAGATGATGGCACTATGTGGAATGGATCGTGTTTGGTATGTGTTGTGTATCAACCCATTGGGATGTTACTGCAACCAAAAAAAAGAGAAAAAAATAAGACCACATATAGAAATTCAAGCTAAATCTAGAATCATCATACTACATATATAAAATCCAATGTGTACATAAGACAAAAAGGCATTCCATGGACCCATAAGGAAGTTACAATTATACCATCAATCTAAATAACTATCAATGCACAAATTAAATACAAAATACATGTAACCTTAGCTCACATAAGTCCAAGTGCTAAGACAAATGTGCTCCATAGCCCACGAACCCATACTCAACAAGATCCCATGAACTAATCTTTAACAAGGGAAAATTGCATGAAGGATCGATTATCCTCCCAACCAACAAAACTAACTTCATAGGTGTTTCCCCCATAATAGGGGTCAAGCTCAATGAGGTGAGTAAGTTCAGGGAACACAACAAATCTCTCTAAAGACAACTCATTCCCATACCCATAGGTTGTGAGTTGCATGGATCTTACTGCCACTATCACCCCCATTATTGCAACCACACTTGATAGTGGCACCTTTGTAATTAAATCACATAAATACCAAAGGATTATCATATATAATATTCTTAGTTGATTAACCTTAGTGTGGTAGATAGGCCCATGGTATTGTATCACAACTAAGCCCCATGTGAATATAACAAGTAGGGGTCTTACTACAACCATCATCCCCTGGTGATTGTAGCCACACTCAATAATGACACCCTAAAAAAATATATTTTACTACCGCCTTTAACCTTTATGATCGCACCACACTCACCAATGACATCCTACTATGTAATGATATTGCTACCACCTTCAGCCCCTATTAATCACAACCACACTCAGACCGACATCCTGCATAATGGGCCCAAAAAGGGTACAAGAAGTAAATCTCAAACTAATATTAAGTACCCATTCATGATGCAAGCACACTCCTATCCGCTTAGTGCATGCAAACTAGGTTAGAGAAACTAACAATCCTACTCAACCAAGCACATAATCTCAAATCGTAAGTTCTAACATAACAATGATAAAATCATATGAAGAAGCTTTTGGATTCACTGTGTCAAGGGTTTTTGGATCGACGTTTGGACCCGTGATACGAGGTCCATCTTTAGGATAAGGGAAAAGATAAAATAGAGAAGAGAAAGCCAATCAAGATTCCTTAAAACAATGATAAAATCACAGAATGTTTCCTTGTGATTTAGAAAGCCTCGTCAATGAAAAAAACCTCTTGGCCTCCCCCCTACTCATGCAAGGGCGAATTTGGGCTTCAAGGTGAATTTACAAGTGTCAAGGAAAAGGTAAAAGTAAGTTATGATTCTTTACATATTGCATTTTTACTCAAGTTATCTTTCTAGTTCATTTTCACAAGTCTTTTTCCATTTCACAAGATTCCTAGGCATTAGGATCAATGGTCATCCTCATTAAGAGATGAGCCCGTGTTGGCTTATGTACTGATCTAGAGGTTTCCAATGTAGACCCGGGTTCTTCGCGGTTTCAAGGAACCAACAAAATCCCTTCTCACCAGCCCTTTCGGCAACAGCCTGCGAACAAGATGAGGTCTCACCCGAGATGTATCTATGGGGGCACTGCGGAATCAGGTTTCCACAGTGATGTGATGAGTTGTTTGGATGGGACTACTACGTAGAGCACTATTAGACTTGCGCTGTGGACTGAGGATTGTGCGATGATAGACTGCGTCGCGGTCTTTACTTCTGCGAACCAACAGCTTGCACAACCAGCGCATCCAAGGACTGCGTGAGTCGGGCGAGATGCAAACAGCAGGACAACACAACTGACTTATACGCTTCCTCTTCCAGATTTAACAGATATTGAATACTTTACTTAACGTTTAATCATTCATCTACTGCCTTAGACTATTAGCTTTATAACATATGCAAGTAGACGAAACATATAACACTGTGCACTTCCGGTGCTTCGCGTCAAAAGAGTTACACAACCCAAACTCTACATATACTTGTGATTATTCATTAAACTGATACTTTCACAAACTTAGAATACTGCAAATTCATCATTCATCCATTCATGTAAGACTTAACATATTATTCCCATCTTTCTCCTATGGTGAATACATATAAAAGCATTAGCATAACAACTGATAAATGAGAATCCAGGCATCCATGGTAAGCAAATAAGCAAATGCGAACACATAAACAATCACACTACACAATATTTAACGTGGTTCACCCCCAGGATGGAAGCTGCATCCAAAAGAATTGTTGTTGTATTAGTCTTTGGGAAGGGTACAACAGTTCTTTTTCTATGCACTTAGCTGTAGACTCTCTTCTTTCTCTCAATAGGCCTCTGCGCACACATCTTGCAGAGCCTTTACAAAATGTCTCTCAATAGAGATCTATTCGATAATATTCAAAGCTTAAAAAAAATGAAGAGTAACCCTCTCAATCAACAACCCTTTCCCATACAAAATATGCCTATATATATAGATCATGCCCATAGGTCATGTGTTTACAATCCGCAGGAAAAAACCCTTAGGTTTACAAAACTGTTACAGTTTCCAGCTCATCGGGCTTGCTAGCTTCTCGTAGCAAATCTTCCATCGTGGCCTGCCCTCAACGCATGCTCATGTCGCCATCGGCCTTCCTGTCGCATGCGTGCCAACAGGTCACTTTCACCGAGCCGTTCTTCCTCTAACGGTCTCTTACGACTGGTTTAGGTAGTGGTTCTTTTGCATGTGCAACCAGTCGCTTTCTTCCACTTCTGCTCCTTACATGTCGCTTGGCACTCCTGGAGCATCTTTACCAAAACTAGATCGCCAAAGGTCTAACCAGAATCTGTGCCGTCTTCCGTCCAACACTCTACCTTGCTGGATCTCCATAGACTGGACACATCGCAACACTATCTCCCGGCAGTACTGAACTTCGCAGCTCTTCCAACACTACGCTACGCGCAACTTCGTAGCATCCCAAAACTTATAACAAAAATACTTCAACTGAACTGCTCTCAGCTCTGCAGTTCCAAAAATACTTCTTGCTCAAAATGCCCCACTTGGGCCAGGCCCAACAAGCCCCTAACACTTACATGTGGCTCGTCCCCGAGCCACCTACAACTTCAACTTCGACTTCCCCTAGCTGTCCCTTTGGCTGTGGAGCGAGCTTCGCAACGAACTCGTTCTATTTGACAATCAGCTTTTGGATTGCTTCCTTCGTGTCTTGCTCAACTTGTTTCACTGTGTCTAGCATCTCAAGTGTTATTTCATCATCTACTTGTCCTTCCACTTGCTCTTTTCCTTCGTGCAACTCCTGTAACTTCTCCTCAATCTCCTGCAAAATCATGTGGGCGTCCTCCAACAAGGGTTGCGATTTATTTCCCATCTCTGCCTCTTTTTCTCGTAGGGCCTGAACTTCCTTTTTCAATGCGGTGACTTCGCGGTACCTGTGGAGTATTTCTCTTGGTAGCAGGGCTTTTACTTCTGCATCCAACTGTTCTAATGTTGTTTGCTTCTCTTTCACAGTGTTCTTTACCTCGAGCAATCCTGGATCCTCTTCAAGGGTAGTGAATGCCTTTGACGCCTTGTCTAGCAAACTTTGGCACTTAGCCACCTCGATGGCTATACTCTCTATTGCGGCCTTCACCTCCTTTTCTCTTAACTGCTGCTAATCTGGTGGATTCTGTGGGTTGATCTGTGCCTCCAGAGCAACAACCTTTTCTTCGTGAATGATCTCCATATATTTCATTTCTTTCTTAAGGTTGTTAACCAGTTCTTCGATATTAACAATAGTATCCGTGGGGTCTACCTGGACCTCAAATTCTTCTATATCATCTGTGACCGCAGTGATCGTGGATTCTAGTCTTTTCTGATGATCATGCTCATCCTGCAGCTCCATAGCTCTCCGCGAGCTAGCTTCCTCCAACTGCTTGTTAGTTGTTTGTAGCTCAGCTTGTCCTTTCAGGGCGTCGGTAGTTCTCTCATGCATTTCTTCGACGACCTGCAAATGCAAATAATGTAGACCAGGCAGTGGTATCTTCACAAGATCGAGATCCACACGCTCTACATTCTTTGTGTCCAACAATAGTTGTTCTGGCAGTGGTAGTCTTACTGTTAATGGATCCAGATGGACAATATGGGACTTCGTAGGAACGGTTATGGTTAGTTGTGACTCCTTCTACTGCGAAGTTCCTCCCGACCTCCCTTCAGACTCTGAGTCCCGTGACAAGGGTAATATTTTGTGTACTTCTTCAATTTTCTCTGTAATCCCCTGCAGCGCGGTCAGATTCTTCTACAGACTATCCTGAATCACTTTGTCCTTTTTCTCCTTTTCAGTCATCAGATCTTCCATCTGCTCTATGACCTTTTCCATGATTGTTTCATAATCCTCATCATGGAGTATTGTGTCTGATTGGATTTTATCAGCATTTTGCTTCTTCTGCGCTCCCTTTTTCTACGCGGGGCTCTCAGCCTCCTTTCTTTTCCTGTCTCCTTTTCTTCAATGATAGGACATGGAATAGGTTCGTCCTCGTCGGAGTCGCTTTCGACCTCTACAATTTCCACTTGAAACTCGACAGGCCATTCCTTCATGATAGTGTCAATATCATCTTCATACATATGATATTTTTCGACGAACCATTCAGTGTTTCTCTTCTGCGCTTTGGCTGAAATGAAAATGGAATGCATGTCAGCATAAAAATCAACAGTGCGAACATACCGACTCATTACCTGCTTCGTTATTTGCCGCGTGAGTACGATTGCTGCGCGCAGTTGGTCATAATATTGGTACAAAACCTCAGCTGTCGCATGCTATCTCTATGAGTTCAAATTTGTCCAAATATTTGAGTAACGGACCCCTCTATAGTCATTGGTATCAGTGATTACACCAACGTAATCCTTCGGCTCCTTCCACCCTACGAATGCGATCAGCACTATTAGCCATGTATAATCAAAATTTCCGCCATTGAGCTGCGTGTCATTTAGTTCCTCTAGGAACTCATTCAATAGGTATTGACACCAGTTAAATTGCTCTCCCTCCGCGACCGCGGAACCAAGCAGTACTGCGCCTGCAAGTACCTCCAAAGGCCGGCATTTTCTAAGAATCTTGCCTGCTAACAGCTGCGTGATGAACTTCGTTGCTTTATCATCTATATCGTCCGTCTGAAAGACCCTCTTTCCTTTGACGACAGTTAGAGTTTTCTTCACCTTTGCCACGACTTCTTTGTCCTTGATTTTTCCTTGGAAAAACTGCTTCAGATCTTTACCCCTTTTACTCAATCCAGTGATGCGGTGGATAATGTCAATAGTCAGGTCGACATTGCGATCAAGCCAAAATATCCCTGGTGGATGCGCGCCATCAAAGTTCGCACCACCACATTCAGCTCTGGTGATCTATCAAAATGCGGGAGTCTGAGCAAATTGAGCAGTCTTGACTTGACTACTCCCGATAACCAGCTTTACGTGACCAAGGTGAGTTCGACCTTCACATCTTTCTTCCAACACATGTACTGGGAGGGCTGGAACTGTGGGAATCTAGGTTCATCTGACTCCTTCTGCATCTGAAGTAGATCATAATCTTCCCATTTACACTCCAGAATCTTACCCAACAAATTTTTATTTACGTCGACATGCTTTGATATGGGCGATAGCGGGATGTCGTATTTGGCATTCTTCATTAACTTGAAGACCGATGCGTCCAGTGCACGCGGTGATATATAATCCGAGGTCATTGTCAAAGGTGTCTCCTTATCAGCTATCGACGGCTTCTACACTGTCTAACTCATCTTTGGTATCTTCGTTCTCGGCCCCACTGGATCTTTGCCTTTGTCTTGCATGGTTGGACCGTGTCTTGGTGATCTTCTCAACGCCTGACCCTGTTCTATGACGACCTTCTTAATTGGGGTTCTCATTAACCCTTCAATCCCTCTGTATTGAAATACTTTCATAGTCTCCTAGACCGTGAACTCTTCTTCAATGGAAGACCTCTCAGACATCCATTGGACAACTTTCACAGGGTTTCAGACAGCTTACTGAAAAGAACTTGTAAAGTAGCGTGCGCAAGAAAATTCTAAGTGTTTGGTAATGCCCACGAGTCTGAATGCAACATTACTTATAGGCACAGCTGACCCCCTCCGCGCCCCTCAACGGCTAGATAAGCATTAATGGCGATATTCGTTGGCCAAATCCGGTGGATTCCTCGGTCCTTTCCTTCATAAACTCGTTCAGAATGGCTATCTGTGCGTTAAATGCCCAAGAGGTCGCTGGCAAAGTATTGTATAACAGCTATATTTTTGACCGACAGTGTAATGGCTATTTTTCTGGAGTGTTGCATCGAACTGCGCGATAGGTCATCCTTGCTCCTGCGTAGTTACTTCGCGGTGCTTGATCTCTTGCTTCTGACTGAGTATCTTTCCTCATTCATGTTCATAATCGCAGTTGCATTTTGAACATCACAGCTGTGCGGTTCCTCTTCTTTTCTTTTTCTTTTTTCATCGTTATATATATATATATATATTATGTTTTTTTGGCGCAACGACACATCTTACCAGTATAGCGCGGTATATACATGTCCCTCATTATACATTGCGTACAGGCTCTTTCCCATTTCCAGTGCCCATTTTCAATTGTACTTGACACTTAGAAATTTTCTTCTTTCTGATCATCAAGGATTCTGTGAAGCAGGACTATCCCGATACGGTTTTAGTCTGCTTCCATTGATTAAACCGGGCAAGTTATCTCCTGCTAATGTGGATAACTGAACTGCGCCACCATTAGCAACATGTACAATAGTATATGGACCAAGCCAATGCATTTTAAACTTTCCAGGAAACTTCATGAATTTACTATCATACAGGAGGACTAGATCACCTTCCTGAAAGCTCTTGTTTTTTATGTGGCAATCATGCCATGCTTTTTCTCTTTCTTTCTACACTTGTTGGTGAAAGCCTGCAATGAAGCAATCTTCCCCTAGACCAACCAAGTGTAGGAGCCTTTCCTCTAGTGCGTCGCAATCTGCCATGCCTGTAAACGAAACTATTCTCAAGCTGGGAACAATGTACTCCATCGACATTATTGCTTATTTCCCATAGGCTAGCCTAAAAGGTGTGTGGCCAGTCAACTTCTTCCATGTGGTCCTGTATGTCCATAATACTGCGGGAATGCGCAGGTCCCAGTCATCCCTATTCACATTGCATACCGTAGTGAGCGCATTCTCCAGTACTTTATTGAATGCCTCAACAATTCCATTTTCCTGAGGATGATATGGCGTACTGCGCTGATGGTGAATGTGGAACTCTTCTGTCAATGCCTCAATGGTTTTGTTCAGGAAATGAGTGCCTTGATCACTCATCAAAATCTTCAGGAATCCATACCTCATAAGGATGTCTTTAAATATGAACTGCGCAGCTGTACCTGCGCTACAATCCTTTCCTAGTTTCGCTTCTGGCCATCTGGTGAGGTAATCAGTTGTAGTAATAATGTACCTCGCACCAGTTCTTTTCCCTAGTGGGTTTATAGGTCCCACAAAATCAATTACCCATTTCTCAAATGCATGTGATGTCAACTGTGGATTCAATGGCATCTCGTCTCTTCACAAGGGTCTTCCTATCCTCTGACATACATCGCAGCTTTGGCAATGTTCCTTTGCATCTTTGTGAATTGCAGGCCACCATAACCCTGCGCGCAATATTTTCTACGTAATGGCCCTTCCTGCGTAGTGACCTCTTGCTGCTCTTGAATGTGCATCAACCAATATGAACGACTTCTCTTGCTCCAATATACATCTGCGCAGTACTTCATCCGGTCCTAATTTGTATAATTGACCTACGATTATGGTGAAGTCTGCTGCTCGCACTACCAGTTGCTTCTTCTACTACGTAGTGAACTCTATGGGTGCTAACCCAGTAGCCAAAAAATCTATGATGTCTTTATAATAATCATCACCTATCTGGATAGCAAACAACTGCGCATCAGGTAGATTGTCTTCGAGGTTCGTAGGCTCTTCTCCTGACTCGATCCTTGACAGGTGATCAAGTCCCAAGTTCAATCTTCCTGGCTTAACCACAATTTCAAAGTCATATTCCTGAAAGAGTAATAACCATTTGTAGATACAATCCCCTAACACTGGCTTATTGACCAGGTATTTCAAAGCAGAATGGTCAGTGAACATAAAGAAGTGCTCACCAATCATGTAGTTCCTGAACTTCTGCAGTGCATAGACCATAGCTAAGCCTTCTCGCTCAATGGTGGTATAATTCTTCTCTGCAGATGAGAGATTCCTGCTCAAAAAGGTGATGGGATGGTCAATACCTCCCTCTCCTGGCTGTGCTAAAACAACTCCCCACGCTATACATGAAGCATCAACATGGACATGAAATGGCTTCTCCCAGTCTGGAAAAACTAGGATTGGCGCAGTTACCATTTTATCTTTCAAGGTGTCAAAGCCGTGTTCGCACTCTGCGTTCCAGATGAACAGTGCACCTTTCTTCGGAAGCTTCTCCATTGCTACGGTTATTTGTGCATAACCCTTTATAAAATTCTTGTAGCTGGTATGGCCCAATGTGGTGCGCAACTGCTTGACTAAATTTGGTGTTGGCAAGTTTACAATGACTGCGATCTTCGTAGGATCAACCATCAAGCCCTGTTTACAGACAATGTGTCCTAATAGAATCCCATAGGGAACACAGAAAACACACTTCTTTAAGTTCAAAGAGATTTGGTGCTGTCTACAATTTTCTAGCATGAGTCTGAGGTTTACACCATGGTTCTTCAACAACCCGAATACTGTCCAATCATCAAAATAAGCTTCTAAAAACGTGTGCATAAAATCTTTAAACGTTGCAACAACAACTCTGGAAAAGATGGCAAGCGCATTCTTCAGACCAAACGGCATCACTATGTACTGGAACGACCCCCATTCTGTGGCAAAAGTGGTCTTGTGTCTAGCCGCGAGATCAATTATTATCTGATGATATCCCGAAAAACCACCAGTAAAGGAATAGGCCTCATTTCCTCTAACATTATCAAGCACTTCATCAGTGAAGAGTGTATGAAATGGGTCATGCATTGAAGCATCGTTCAATTTTCTGAGATCCATACAAATCCTGATCTCACCTTTTGTCTTCTTATCTTGGACAACCATAGGGCTTATCCACTCAGACTCTTCAACCGGCTCAATGATCCCCGCATCGAGCATCTTGTCCAACTCTGCTCTCACTCTTTCTTTGTATGGTGGGTTCAAGCGATATGGTCTTTGCTTAACAGGCTTCACGCCTGGCTTAAGAGGTATTTTCATAACTCCTAAGTCCCCCAAAATGCCCTTCATCTCTATAAATTTTGTTGGGAATAACTCTTGATATTCATGTAATATATCTGCGATCTCTGCCACAATCTGCTCATCCCAATAGTCCCCAATAGACGCGAAATTTGGCTCTTCGCTGGTGCTAATGTTTACTTTATTTGTTTTCACAGGTCCGCTCATGTCTGGAATTTCCAGTGGAGGTCCCTCTACCTCGCGCGCACCTTTTGACTCAGGTATCTTAATGTTGCGCGGGTCCTCCTCAACATTGTCTTCTTTTTCTTCAGCTTCCTCAGCTAGGTTATAGCATTCCATGGCATGTTTTTCCTGTTTGGTCCATTCCTGCTGCAAGCTTGCAAGTACGCTGTCAGCTCCAAAGAATTCCTCTAAGGTCATATTTCTGTGTGGACATTCTAGTCTAAATATTCTTTCTTTAATAATCTGCAGTGCATCATTTATGGTAGGACTCTCATCCTCAAAAGTGAATCTCTTATGGAAGTTCGCAGTCAGCATGTCCCAATCTGTGGTTCCTCTACACAACTCCATGTCTAAATACCATTTCTTTGGAATTTATTCCTCCAGTGTGTGCACAAACAAATGCACCCATTCTGTTTGTGGTCTCTCCTGCCATGCTTGTGAACAGACTTCAATATGCCTCCTTGGGTCTGTCTGTCCATTGTATTTCTCAAAGGATAATGTAACTTGTCAGCAAAACTAATCTGCATCTTGATTCTGCATTGATCCCATGTGGTCAATGTCTTCTTGTGCACAGCCCACCATCTGGCAGTTGTCTCGCGTAGTGCCACATCTAATGCTGGTAAGCAGTGTTCATCTACAATTGCTACAGTATAATATTTGGTAAAGGAATAAATGTTAGATGAACCCTCATATGTGGGGATTGGGCTTACCTCCTTTCCAATCCATCGCAGTGAATTTGTAACCCGCGCGCATCTCCTTGCAGATACTTCGTGCATGCAACTTTGCCAATTTTCCAATCCTGCGTCCGAGTCTGAAATGCAAGAGCTGTCGCATATCCAGTTGAGTGTTCCATCCGCAGTTGGATTAATATAATCTTCCTGGTTTGCGGTCATCTTGTACAGCCGGTCTAAGTCTTGAGCTCTGGATTCCTCTTGAATCGGCTCGATGTATCTGTCTCCATCCGCAGGGTCCAATGGTGCGATGACCCTGAGATGATTTCCTTCAAAGATCATCTTCTTTGTTTTCAAGTTGATGATGGTGAGGTTATCGATAGCCTAGTCGATTCCTAATAGCACAGGAAAAGGATGACTATCATCCACGATCTCAATAACCTCGAAGTCTGCGTAACTCTGCACTCCATCAATGTCAATAATCACGTTGGCTAACCGTCCAAATGGTATGACCTTCTCCTTATTGGCCATTCTCAATAGGATAGGTGACCATAACAGCTTTGGTCTGCCCATCTACTGCCATGTCTGCTTAGTTAAGACATTTACTTTTGATCCCAAATCAAGAATGATCTCACCCATTTCATAATATCCTATTTGTGCATCGAGTCTCATTTCTCTGCCTATTCTCTTGTGTTTCTTAATGTGGTGAACTCGCTATCGTTAGTCTCACTTTCGCTGCACGGTTTATACTGATCTAATAACTTCTGTAAATATGCTATAGAATTTGGACTCTTCAACAACTTCATGCAGCTCCTGAGGAACTGTGCAACATAGGTGCCTGTCTCTGTTGCGGCATTTGTTCTTTCATAAGCATCCGACATATCTTCCATATACAGTATCTCACTACGCAACGGGATTCTCGATGATCTGGGTGCTAACTCTTTGAAGATGTCCCGTGCTTCTTCAAAGGCTTCTTTATTTTTCTTTAAGTCGAAAGCAGGTGCTTTCCCAACAGCTTTCCTTATCCATATCATTTCAAGAGGAGTCTGCTTAGTATTAAAACCTCCAGAAGTCAAAGCTTATGCTCCTCTATCTCACCCTGTCGCAGCACCACTGCGCGTTACTACGTTAATGCATGGATCCGCAGGTCTCCTTTCTACTGCGATCAACTGGATAGTTGGGTTCGGCGCCTCTAGCCATTTTCTTTTCTGCATTTCTACCTCTAACACTAGGCAATCTTCAATAACATGATCAAATGATTGAAAATAACTGCATGTAGTGCATGGGTTGGTATAGTCTCTAGACACATGGTCTGCTTGGCTGCAGTTATAATAGATTACTTGACCTCAGCCTCGTCCTTGCGTCGGGTCGTTATTCCTTCCTTTCTCGCGGTATCCTCCGCGGCCTCTGTATGCTCCCTAATCTTGCTGTGCATTTTCTTGTTTCTGCGGAGTCTCTCCTTGGACTCTGTACATTCCTCCATACATATGCTCAATATCTTTCTTTCCTTCTAGCATGAGCTCATATGCGCGGCAGTTGGACTCATCATGCCCAACTGACTTACAGAAATTACAATAGAGGTTTTTAGGTGTTCTTACGTATTTCTGTATCATATGGCAATCGTTTGGTCAGTGTCCTCTGGTTCTGCAAATTTCACACCATGGCCCTGGGTGAGGATTTAATGGGTTTGTTCCACCCATGTTAAGGAAGTCTTGGAATAAAGGACAACGATTCTTAGTGTGTCCTTCTCCCTTACAGGCTGTACACCAGACTTCCTGTCTCTCTTGCTTTCCGTGCTTGATATCTTGTAATTGTAGTGTCAGGGTAGCTAATTGGTTCTGAATTTGCGACATCCCAGCGCTAGTTTCTCCAATAGGTGAAGCTTCCAGCTTCATAGCGATCTCCAAATCTTATGGCTATGAAGCCACTTTCTGCTACATCAACGGCTGTCTGATATGGGGCAACAATGTGGCTATAAACCATTCCTTATGCTGCTGCGGTGGGATAACAAAGCTTACTTGGTCCAGCAGTGTCTTAAATTTCTAATCAAACTCCCAGACTGTCTCATTAGGTTTCTATTTGATCTCTTTCAACTTTGTGATACACTATGACTCTGACTTCGGCTTCTTGAATTATGATAAGAGTGCAACCTTGATTTATACCAAGGTTCTTTGGTTTCCCTACGAATATTTCATGAACCAATGCAAGGCTCGGTCTCTAAATGTGGTGACGAGCTGTGATTTCTTGACAACATCATCCTATACCTGTTTAACACTCCAAACAGCTTCACATAGAAACCAGTGCTGATCAGGGTCTTCTAGACCCGTT
Source organism: Larix kaempferi (assembly GCA_027924585.1). NCBI lineage: Eukaryota > Viridiplantae > Streptophyta > Pinopsida > Pinales > Pinaceae > Larix > Larix kaempferi. The sequence goes on along the minus strand of BSBM01000451.1, from coordinate 2,050,055 downwards.
GCTTTAAATATCGGCAGCTTAATATCCTTAGTCATGCCTCTTATAGGTGGTGGAGTGTGGTTCCACGCAGGTTGGAGATCAGTAAAAATAAAGGGAGTACTGCGCGGAACGTTCTGGCTTGGAATGTTCTGAGTGCTAGGGATATTTGCAACTGGGGGGTTCTGGACTAGCTGAGTTTGTGCAATGGGAGGCACAGTGTTCCCACCAGGTGGATTTTGCAAAGTAATAGGCTGATAGGTGGAAGATAGAGGTGCAATTTGGCTATCAAGTTCGTCTTCTGAATCAATGTCTACACGGAGTCCAGGTCCACTAGCAGTCTTCTTAGGTGTATATTTATACCTTTTCCCACTTCTTAGATTATGTGTCTCTTCATCAGACTCACTAAAAATGCTATTGACCATTACAGATGCAAAAAATTTACTGCATTCTAAAAACACCTTTCTCAGCTAAAAGCATTTTAATGTATAAACTGAGGTTGTTCAGATACTTACCTCTGAATCCCTTGAAAAACTCTCGTTCGGCTACGCTGTAGGAATTTAGCATGTCCACAGCAAACTTTTTCAGAAAGCTCTATAGTGTACTGTCTACCCAGAAGTTGACTGCTCGGACGAATGGAATATCTAGCGCTTTGAGGTCATGTCTATATGCCTATGTATATAGATCATTCCCGTAGGTCATGTCTTTACAATCTATAGGCAAAAACCCTTAGGTTTACAAAACTGTTATAGTTTCCATCTCATCGAACTTGCTAGCTTCTGGTAGCGAATCTTCAATCGTGGCCTGCCCTCAATGCATGCTCACATCGCCATCAGCCTTCCTGTCGCACGCGTGCCAACAGGTCACTTTCACCGATCCATTCTTCCTCTAACGGTCTTGTGCGACTGGTTCAGGTAGTGGTTCTTTCGCATGTGCGACCAGTCGCTTGCTTCCACTTCTGCTCCTTACCCGTCGCCTGGCACTCCTGGAGCATCTTTACCAAAAATAGACTGCCGACGGTCTAACCAGAATCTGTGTCGTCTTCCGTCCAACACTCTGCCTTGCTAGATATCCATATACTGGACACATCACAACATTGTCTCCCCGTAGTACTGAACTTCACAACTCTTCCGACACTGCGCTGTGCGCAACTTCGCAACATCCCAAAACTTATACCAAAAATACTTCAACTGAACTGCGCTCAGCTCCACAGTTCCAAAAATCCTTCTTGTTCAAAATGCCCCACTTGGGCCAGCCCTTCCCTTGAGTTCATTTCCCCATGATCTTTTCCATATTTATTTCAACCTAAAACATATTATTCCTTCAAAGTAACAATGTATATGTACTACATCATCACAAATCAATTACATCAATGACAAGTGTATATAATTTCAAATATATCATCACAAGGACTAATCATGTTAAGACATCATTAACAGGATCACCAATGCTACATAGTCATCATCAAGAATACAAATGTTTAATGAAATATCATCATCAATATCCAAAGTATCAATACATCAGTAGGCATGTCGAACCACAAGCATATATCATATCAACCATACCATCACAACAACTACTCAATTTAATCATCATCGAGAGTTACCAATCTGGTCTGGGCATGGCCAATTCAGACATCACCAACCACACCCACACCAACACCGGTCTCCTTAGGCACCTTACAATGGATTTGTTCAAGATTTTAAGTAGGTTTCTTCACATGTAATAATATGGTCCAATACCATGGGCCTATAAACCATGAACTGTAGACGTACATTTGACTCTCTAATCGAGTCAAGTTTACCTAACAACTGAGAGAGATCACTCAAATTTTATATGATGCTATGACAAGAACTACTTCATAGTTACATTTTATGATCATGGTGATTTTGGTGTTGATTGTATTATTCGCCTTCTATGTAATGTGCAAACTACACCTACAAAATGTATTTAATGTTTTATTTCGAATATAAAATATGATTTGTTTTCTTGGCCACACACATATAATTTGGCAAACATAAATACCATTACAAATTTATCCTTATTAAATTTACAACCTAGTATTGAAGAGATTGTAACATTTGTACCCTTATGTTGTCCCAATGTAAAAATATACAAAATTAAAAACAAAGTAATAATAGCAATTCTTGATACTTTTCTTTGTATTTACAACCGTATTGTAATGTTATTAGATTAAATTTTTAAAAAAAAGTGATATCATTAAAAATGCAAAACTAATAAATTAAGAAAATTGGATCTCTATAATAAAATTAGCCAATATAAATTCATTTTTTTAACTAAAATGTGTATTTTTTATATTAAAAACGAGGTTGGGAAGATCCTGATCAACCAAATTACATATATGCCGAGAGTAGCAATTCCTGAATTTCAAAACTACTCATAACCAAGGACAACAACAGGGCATGTGGCAGCGCCCCTCGGTGCCAATAGATCTAGACATTGAAACTCGCTTATGGGATTTGATGCCGCGTGCTAGGTCCATCATTCAGGCTTAACATTGCTGGAGGCAAGTGGTAGCCCAGGTTAGCCTTGGAGTTTGCCTGTTTGTTCAGATCCCGAAGGATATGGTGATAGGTGACAATGGAAAATTCTAGCAAGATAAAGCGGAGCCTCTGTAGTGTCGCATTCAAGAACATATTGTTGAAGTGGTCATCAGAGTTTATAACTTTTATCAAGATTTCTGAGTCTCCAAAAATTTGCAAGTCTTTGTGCCCAACTTCCTTCGCTAGCTGACAGGTTTTTAGAAGTGCAAGAATTTCTAATTGATTGTTCGTGCTTTTCCCTAAGCCCCAACTGAAACTTGCTTCTTACGTTCCACCCAGATTGAATATCACTCCCCCTGCTCCAGCAGTCCCTAGATTTCCTTTGGACGCTCCATCGAAAAAAAATGAATCTTTGTTTTACCTTCGCCACCAACCAGTAAACTCAATTTCTGGAAGTCTCAAGCACCATTTCGGATTGATGAAAGGCTTGTTGGGTGCCTTTTGTCTTTTAACCGGCGAAAAAGAGCTTAACCAGTGATGCTTTGTCGAAAGAGTTGAGGGGTCAAGGTTGGAAGCTTGGTTCACCGCGACTTCCATTAAAAATACCTTTGCTTTTGCTACAACCAATGCTAGAGTTAAGGGCGTGTTGTTGAAAATACATTCATTTATCACCAGCCATATTTTCCACCAAAAGAAATTTGGTATGGATTGCCATATTTTACTCCAGACAGGTTTAATTGACATCCTTCTAGGATATCGATATTTCCAACCTGTGAATATAGGGACTACAACAATCTGTGATGGGATTGGAACCTTTAGACCTTGTAACATAAGTGCCCAAGCTGATTGTGTGAAATCACAGTCTACAAAGAGGTGATATGATGTTTCAGAGGCCTTGTTGCATAAACAACACCTGTGAGGGCCTACAATTCCCCTCTTATTGAGGTTTTCACCAGTTAAGATCTTCTTGTGCATTTGAAGCCACGTGAAGAAATTTACTTTAGGGAGACCGTATGGACTCCAGACGGATTTCCAAAGAGAGGAGGTATGCAATGGAGTCAGGTTTGATTGAAGAGCAGAAAAGCCTTGTGCGGCTGTATAAGTGTCGTATTTTCCCCATCCCCACTTATCCTTGATTGAAAGGTGAATGGGAGCTAAACCTGACAACTTTGCCATCAGCAAGTTCTGCTATGGAAGAAGACATTCAGGAAGATCTGGAAACCACCAAGCTACCCAATTCCCTTTGTCATCCTAAGAGAAAATATCTGCTAGCCTTAAGAAACCTTCATTGACGAGGCAGATCTTGATCTCTGTAAGGGATTATGTGGAAGCTAAAGGAGGATTCCCTTTGATTTTATCTTCCCACATAAGTGTTTTCCAACCGTTTCCTGGGACTCAGAAGAGGTGCTTTGGAAAAATTCAAGTCCTCTACGACATAAGTTCCAAGTTATTGAGCCTTTGGGAGTACTTTCTGTTTGTAGAGTTCTCAGAGATCCTCCCATTAGGTACTTTTTCCATAGAATTTGACTCACCGGATGACTTCAATCAGCAAAGAGTTGCCACATAATTTTTCCTCCCAAGGAAATATTTTCCATTCCAGGGTCTTTGATCTGTAGGTCTCCTTCTAAAACCGGTCTTTTAACTATATCCCAACTAATTAGGTGCAATCTGTTCTGATTTCCTTTTCCACCTCTACAAATAAAGTCTCGAATTAGCTTAGAGATCTGAGCCATTATTGCTTTGGGGGTGAGGACGAGAGAGTACTGAAATATTGGGAGAGCAGAAAGGACTGATTTAATTAGTATGATATTCCCTGCCTTTGCTCCCCAAGAGGCAATTTTGGCTTTGATCTTACTTATTACTTCCAGCCAAAGTGAAGGTTTGTTGTGGCCCAAGGTTAAAGGAAGGGCCAGATATCTAATCTTATCCCAGGTTTCATATCCAGTAAAACCCAATCAATGTGTTATGCATAAGATTGTTGAATGATCAGTATTCCAGCCATACACTGCACTCTTTCTATTGTTAATCTGAGCTCCCTATATAAGACATAAGTTTTGCAGAATTTCTTTGAAGGCTCTTTCCATCCTGAGAGAGGCCCATCCCAAAAGAAGCGAATCATCCGCAAAAAGGGAATGATTGATAGGTTCTACTCCTTTTGTCGATTTGATGCCCGGGATAATCCCAGCTTCTTTTTTAGCAGATAACTTTCTTCTCAGTGTATCAGCCATCAAAATATACAAGAACAGCGAAAGCAGGCAGCGTTGTTGAAGACCCCTTAATGCTTGAAATAAATTTGTCGGTCTGCCATTTACTAGAGGTGCTATCCAAGGTCTGTCTGTACAAGCTTTGATCAAGTTTACAAAATCTGAGTTGAAGCCAAAAGAAAGAAGTACTTTGTAAAGGAAGGAGAGCCTTACCCGATAAAAAAAATTTTCCATATCGAGATTAATTAGCATGCCTTTCTCATGTCTCTGATTGCTGGAGTGCATATCTTCTTGCACTTGTATCACATTATCCATGATGTGTCTCCCTTTGACAAACCCGCTCTATAGAGGGGAGATCAACTTCCCTAGCAGAGGCTTGATTCTATTTTCTAAGAGTTTAGAGAGGATTTTGTAAGAGGCGTTGCAAAGTGAGATTGGCCTAAATATATCAAATGTTGCCGGATTGACTTCTTAGGGATTAACACAAGGAAGGTGGAGTTGGTGCATCCACCGACTTTGGCTTTTTGTTGAAAAGCTTTGATCATCCTTAGAAGGTCTTTCCTGATAATCGACCAACAAGCTCTGTAAAAATGTATTGAGAAGTCATCTAGTCCCGGGGCTTTGTCAGGCTCCATAGACCATATGACCTCTATTATCTCCTTTTCCAAAAATAGCTTCAAAAGGTATCCATTTACCTTGGTACTGACCAAAGAGGGGATATTGGACAATAAATCGAAGGTGATTGCATCATCACTCAAGCCGTCCTCTCTAAACAGAGACTGGAAATTTGTTTCAACATCCTGCTTTATCTGGGAAAAGCCTTTGAAAGTTTCACCATCTAGGGAGGAAATTTATGAAATATGGTTGTGAGAGAGACGGGCTCTGCACTGCCGGTGGAAGAAGGAGGTATTGTGGTCTCCTGCTTTCAACCAAAGGCTACGAGACTTCAATATCCAGTATTCTTCTTCCTGGCGAAAGGAACAGAAGGAGTTAAATTGGGCTTGTTGCTAAATTTCCAGCGTGGTTGAGGTTATGTATGTTTCCTCCATTTCCATCTGGATCGCTGGCAAAGTCTGCACTGCCTCTTTTCTGTTGTTGGAAGGATTCTTAAGATAATTGTTAACCCATTCCTTGAGGGCGAATCTAGTGGTTTTAACTTATGTTTCCAGACATAGCTTGGAGATCCTACGACTGGGAGGGACCAAGCCGTTGTTACTATGTCCATGAATCCTTCTCGTTCGATCCAGAGTGGACTGAACGGAAATTGGATAGGCCCAAGATCTTCTTCGTCTTCCAGCTGAAGTGAAATTGGCTTATGATATGAGGTAAGTTTTGGGCAGTATGCTTGAGGAGATTTTTTTTTTCCAACAGAAATGAGCTCTGTACCAAAAACCGATCCATTCTAGCCGAGATATGGGCTACTCCAACTCTATTATTGGTCCAGGTGTACCGACCTTTCTTTGGCTTGAAATCCAGCAAGTCCCATTGTTGGATCAGTTTCTCCACCGCATTGTGCATGGGGTCCCTCCCGCATACTCCACCTTTTTTTCCTTTGGGGTCCAAAGTGATGTTAAGGTCTCCGGCCACTATGATGTTGGAGGGTGTATATATGTCTATGAAATCTGAAAGAGAGTTCCAACATTCTTTTTTCTCTATAAAGCTTACTAGAACATAAAGATTAAATAGTGCAAGGGAGGTCTTACTTGTGATATGTCGAAGTTCATTGTATATCCAATGTTGAGTCTCAAAAGAGATTTCCAGGAGGAACGTATCATCCGACCACAGGGTTGCAAGTCCACCAGAGGAGCCCCTTGCACTTACTTCCTTCCCTGCGTTCTTTTTCCACTTCATTCTGCTTAAGGAGAGAAGAGTATCCTCCTCTATTTTTGTCTCTTGGAGCAGTAGGATGTCGAGGGAATCCATTTTTATTATATATTTTACTGCTTCAGCTTTCAGAGGATTTCCTAGCCCCCTGCAATTCCAAGAGACAATCTGCATTATTTATTAGTGATTGAAGGTGAAGGGCCTCCTTTCGGGGTCTGGCATAGGTATTTCTGTCAATAGACATATCTATAGTGGCTTGACTACCTTGCATCTTCATTCATTCAGCTTCTTCCTCTCGAGCCTCCTTAAGTAATTTTCTCCCTGCCCTTTTGGATGACCTCTCAAGGGAGTCTTCTTCAGAGGAACCAGATTTTCTATGGGTTTCTTTCTTTTCATTTTTGCATACGTGGGAGAGGAGGAAGCTCCTACTGGAGAACCAGGAAGATACTGTGTAGCTGTTTCTTTATCCACTACCGGATCCTGAGTTTGCTGGACTTCGCCCTCTTCTTGATCTGAGGAAATCTGTTCTTTTGAGTTGCTCAGTACTTCAAAGGGATTTTGAGATGTGTTTTCCTTCGTAGTTGTCATGCCTTCAGTCTACTTCTTCCCGGTGGGAATACTGCCCGACCCAGTGTCCCTTCTTTTTCCTTTTGGTCTATTGACCTTCTTTGTTGAACTGGATTTTTGAATTTGTGTCCATTGTTCTCCCTTCTCCTTGTCAGCTTCGTCCTCTGCCTGCTTCTTGTATGTTTGGTAAAAATGACCATAGCCATGGCAGTGTCTGCACTTGAAGGGAAGTTGCTCGTAATCGAGCTCCTACACATGCGACCAATCAGTTACTGTCAATTTAATCGCTTCTAGTATCCCTATCTCCAAGTCGATTTCTACACAAATTCTGGCACAACAGTATTGATCTCTTCTTTCAGCCATGTCTATATACTTTCCTAGTTTATTCCTTATGGCTTCTAAAGATTCTGGATTCCAGCAGTGTAGGGGAAGGTGTGGAAGTCAAACCCAGACCAGGACTATTGAAGGCACGTCTTGGCTCGGATCAAAATCTAACGTCCATTTGTTCAGGTACAACCCTTGAGGGCCCATGAAGTATGGCCCATTTCGAAAGATTAGGTCTCTGTCTTCTACATTTTCAAAAAGAAAGACATAGTAACCCTTGCATACTAAGTGACTGCGTATGCCTTCCAAGATGAGAGGCTTCCAATTCATTTGCACACATGCATCAATAGCCTTGGGGGAGGGCCAGAGACCGGTAAACTGACCAATGAGACCTCGTTCTGCGATGTTCAGAGCTGTCCGACAAGGGCGTTCTGCAGGGAGATCAACCGAGGGTATACTGTCAAGTTTCTTGATGAACTTCTGCCAATTTGGGTTGATCTTTCTCTTGCTGCAAGCTGCTACCAAGCTCTTGAAAGGAGCGAGCTCTGAGGGAGGGGGAGGAGCACCCCCTCCGGTGGCCATGAAAGCTGAAGGTAACGCGCAAACCTAGACAAATTCAAGCAAGGCGACGCGCAGGCTTCGGAACCAAAAAAAGTGGTCTCCAATATAAATTCATGTTAACTCTTAATATATAAGTGTTGAAAAAGATTAAATCCATTAAAGTGAAAACTTTTTTAAATATAAAATGCAAAAAAAAAAATTCCGCTTCAGAGAATTCCATCTTAAACCTGTTGAAATTACATACCTCACCTTTTTAATGAATTAAATTAAAAATAAAATAAAATCATGCAAAAACATAATTGAAATATATTTATCAAATAAATAAATAAAATTTTATAAAAACTTTGAACACCTCCTTCACATATTTATCAAATAACTAAAACATTTTATAAAAACCTTGAACAATGACCTCTTCCTTTGAAGAGGGCTTGTTTTTAACTATGAAAACATGCGCTCCTCCATGTTCATATAGCTTTCAAAAAAAACAGTTATAATGAATGCTTTATGTCTATGGATTGTAAAAGGATTGGGCACCCATCAAGCATCTCAATGTTTAGAGTTGAACTCAATTGTAACCAACCATAAGCGAATTAAAATATTTTTTAGTTTATTTAAATAGTGAATAGTTTTTATTAAAATATTTTTTTAGTTATATTTAAATAGCGAGTAGTTTTTAATAGAAATTTTAAATGTAATATTAGCATTATAATATATAAAAGATAATGATTTTTTAATTTATTTAAATAATAAGTAATTTTTAAAAAGAAATATTAAATATGTTTAAATTGTAATATTAATATTATATTATTATTATATTTAAGTTTAAAGAGAAAGTGTGATAAAAGGACTTAGAGCTTAAAAGAAAATTGAGATATTATAAGGAGGTCATTAATCATAACATAGAAGTTCAATTATCTCTATTTTAACTAGTATAAAGAAGAAAAATTAATATTGTCAAGATAAGAACAAACTCTCATGAGCTCCATAGTGAAAGTGTGCTTTGGGCAACTCCTAAAACTCAATGGGTTGAAAGAATTTGTCATCTCTTGCCAAACTATAAGAGTTGAGAATTAAAAGCACTTTCTCCAAACTATGAGAGTTGAGAATTAAAACCACTTTCTCTCTTTCCAAACTATGAAAGTTGAGAATAAAAAGCACTTTCTCTTAGAATGCCCTGGTACACCCACATCAAGTCTCAGTGATCTTTGTTACAACTCTAACCTTCTATCTTCTCAAAACTATGATAAGTTAGGAACGCTTCTCTTTAAGCTTTTTGAACATAGGAATAAAATTCTCTTTCCAAACTATGAGAGTTGAGAATGAAAAACACTTTCTCTTAGAATGCCCTGGTACATCCACATCAAGTCTCAGTAATCTTTGTTACAACTCTAACCTTCTATCTTCTCAAAACTATGATAAGTTAGGAACGCTTCTCTTTAAGCTTTTTGAGCATAGGAATAAATTTTAAAGGAAACCAAATAATTCCTTTTATTTTACTTTCTCTTAATGTCCAATAAACCAAAATTGGTCTTAGTTAACCATCCCATCATCATCAATACACATAAAGAAGATAAAAATAATTAAATAGCTTTTGTTATATAATATTATAAATTTTATATTATAATCTATTAATATTTTAAAACAAGAGTTGCATGTAGCTTAGTCCCTTCCTTATAGTATAAAAGCAATATAATATAATTAATACACAAATGAATACTAATTATATCAATCAATTGCTATTTATTTTATAAAAAAAATAATGCTATTGAATTGAAAAAATAAATATTCATTTGAAAAACAACAATATGCAAAGAAAGTAGGTAAGATAATGACAATTATGCACTCAATCCACAAATCAATACTAATTATATTAATCAATTGTCATTTATTAAAAACAAAATGTTATTGAATTGACAAAATAAATATTGATTTGAAAAACAACAATATGCAAATAAAGTAGACAAGGTAAAGACAATTATGCACTCAATCACCAATAACTTAGTAACAAATATAACAAAATTTACATAAACTTTTGTTACCTAACATTTTCTAACATTTTCTACTGTTGTAATTTCAACTTTATAAGCATTCTAAAAACTTGCATTTATATTTCATTTTCATGAAAAAAGAAGCCCCTTCATCTTTGCATTCTTGAGGACTATGAATGATATCCTATGTTTCATCAAATAAAAACTTTCTAAACTTAAACTCTAAAAACATATACTAATGAACACAAACACAAGGACATTTATAAATAGTCACAAGCACTATTGAAACATGTTATTCTTTGGAATATCATAAAACCTTTTACGACGACTAATGCATAAATGAAACCTTCTATTAAGCTCATAAATGAAATGTTTCATTCCACAACCATATCAAAAGAATCTAGATTTCAATTATGGTAGCAAGTCCACCAAAAAACAAAGACTTAGCCATTGAAACAATATGGGTAGTATCCTATAATGGAAAGATGGAAAGATTCTCACTTTCCTTAATTCTTCTCAACATAATTAAAATGACTACTTGGGAAAGAGACTTTTATATTTACTTATTTATATTACACAACTTTTATAATGAAAAAAGAAGTACGTAAAATTTAATATATTAATATTGTTAAACCAATTGAAATTATATATATATATATTACAAAACAAAATTTAAAAGTGCAATTTTAGTAAAGACTCTCTAATAAAATTTACATGATTTAACTTGGAAAAAAAAGATATTGGAATTTTACATTTCTTTGCATTTCAATTTTAGTAAAGACTACCCAATAAAATTAAGATGATTCAACTTGGAAAAAAAGATATTCTATTTTTATATTTCTTTGCATTTATTGAACATTGGTTTAATGATAATTTAAAGTAGTTGGTATCATAATTATCTAAATTCAAGATGGGAAAATGAGATCGAATTATTTCAATGTTTTCAAACGTATAAATCATTTTATTTTTTTAAAATATCTTTTTACCAGTCACATATGACATCCTAGAAATTGAATGGGATTTTAATGCAGATTGTTGCTGAAAGCAAGCCAATAGTCGTACTTGGCGTAAACCCAAAAGTGAATCTCAAACAAGCGCAAAACATTCAAACAAGCCCAGAATGTTCGAGTCAATGTTAAGTAATTGGAAGGTCTTTAGATAGTTGCAACTTGTAACTTTAATGTTTACAGGGTAGCCCAGCTCAAGAGACCTATTAAATTAGACCCATTCTTTAATTGTACATGTCCTCATGCGGCGAGGACAATGATCTATTTTACATTTATTTAACTTGTAAACATTCAAAATCCTTACATGTATCATACACTCATACCATGTCCCGTTTCCTCAACAATTAAGGAAAATGAATCAAGTGTTATGGAAAATGCATTCTTATAGGATTATGGTTTTTATGATGTTATTTGCATATAAATATATGGGACTGCAATTTGATTTTGTTGATGCTTTGTGTCTAACATTAACATAATTCTTCTCTACAATGGATTGGAGAACATTGGCTAATCTTTATGCCTCAATTTTTGGATGAATGACTTGGAGTAATATTAGGAGGCTTAGCAATGGCAAACTGCCAGAATCTTAGAATGATAGTTTTGGTGTAAATCGAGTATGAGATTTTAGACTTGATTGAAGATCTCAGCAGTTAAACATATTATCAAAAAATTCTGGTTAAAACAGAGTGTGAGATTTTAGACTTTGGTGAAGATTTTAACAATTAGATGTATTATCAAGAAAGTTTGATTTAAAACGGATATGAGAATTTAGACTTCACCGACCACTTCATTCTATCATTTTGTCATTTTGTGATCTCTTGAAACACATAACACCTAAAATGTCATAGGTTGTTTCAACCAGAAATTCTTAAAACCTTGTCACTTTTAAGATTTGTGCAATATGCTCAGAGAGTCAAAGCTATAACACATAAAAAGACCATTCTTTTCTAAAGAACTAATTATTCAATGTGCCAAACAAAATCACACAACTCTGCAAAACCCAAAATGGAAAGTCAACTTTTGTTCACTTGCCCTTGACAACTCTGCAAAACCCAAAATGGAAAGTCAACTTTTCTTCACTTGCCCTTGATTCTCAATTAATAAGAGTGTTGCATATTACTTTAGTTCTGTCTTGTGAAACTATGCTAAGATATGATGTGTCTAATATGCCATTTGATCTAAACCAAGATATTATTTTCCATTTTCTCCCAGAATAGTAACAGAAGCTTATCTTCCATATTTTTTCTTTGCTTTAGTCTATTAAAAGGATTAGTTCCTCCGAAAGTTACCACTACCAGATAACAGCTTCAATAACATCTTAGAGTAAATATGTTGGAAGATCTTACGCTTCAGGCAGTGTGTAGAAGATGCTGCTAGATTAACTTGTCTAGAGCTCTGTAATAATAACTACAAGTTGAAATTATATACACTAGTGATTAGTTCTTATATTTCTCCTAAAGCTAATTGAATTTCGGTACTGTTTCTAAGTCTTTCCTTGTTTGCATTAAGCAAGCTAACTGTAGAGAAAAACGATAGCAGTCGCAAATAAAAGCTTAGCATGTATGTTGTCAAAAGCACTTGCACATTTCCATAGAAAAATAAATAATCAACAGTGGCTTAACCAACAACTAAGACCACTACAATATTCTAGCCTGCCTTGAATCTATTCACAAGAGAGCTCGCTAAATTTCTACTGTGGGAATAAAAGTATCAATAGGCCATTCACAAGCTTCACTAGATACATGAAGCAAGCTAGATACATGGTCATAGTGGTAATTTTTCTGCCAATAAGCAAGAAATGTGGGTGTCACTGTGATGTATTGGTGTGCCATATTGCATATAGAATGTTTATACATGCTAGTTGAAACATGGGATTAACCTTGGAAGGAGTTGGATGACATAAACATATCTCAAATCCTATAACTAATAATACAAAATCATGTGTGACATCATAAATGAAAATAGTTTTGTGGAAAAAATTACTAAACAAGGATGAGAAAAAACACAAATAACTTTGTAATGTAAGGCTTGAAATCAAGTCTGTTGAATCTTGACAGAGAGCCATTTTGAAAGCCTTTTTGGATGAAAGTGTGGGATATTTAAACACCAAAGTTCAAGTCTGTTGAATATAGACAGAGAGCCATTTTGAAATCCTTTCTAGATGAAAGTGTGGAATTTTTGGACACCAAACTACAAACATCCTTCATTATTCCTCTTACTGTTGAAAAGCCTCATCTCTGGGCATGAAATCAAAGGCGGTTTTACATATTTTTTTGGGTGAACATGAAATCACAAAGACTTATAACCAGCGCTAAAGTAAACTATGTGAGTGCTTGGGCGGTCTATCCTAAATCTTTTGTGTGTTTCAGGGCACATCCTGAAAGCATTTGTTCAAACACAAGGTTAGAACAATGGCTTTGATGCCCTGTATGTATGGACACAATTGTCTATGTACATCTTCTTCTACTAGTTTTTCCCTTTATGGAATGCATCTTCCCTCATTTCGCACCACAATGGGCGAAATGGACAATGACCAAACCTTTGAATCCCTACAGTCTTTGTATTGAACATGAAATTTGTTTTGACAATGAAAACACCACCGAGCATATGAATAGAACTCAACCCTGACTCTCCTGAACTGAACTCGTGACAAAGAACACAACATGCCTTACTGAACTCTATCCATAATTAATGAAAAACAAAACCCAAAAGTTACAACAGGCAGATCAAGAGTTGTACCAGCATACAACCTCTGTGTCATTAGTTTATATTTCACATACAATGTTTCATGGTGAGATACAATGGTTCTAGCATTAGTTTATATTTAATATGTGCCTGGAAAATTTTGAAGTTGAATCTAAAAAATAGTCCATACCCTCTTCTAGATCTAAGCCCGACAACAAATAAAACCGACAACCTTCTTTTAGATCTAAACCCGACAACAAATAAAACTCACATGTCAACAAATCTATACCTCAATCAACCAATCAACTAGGATTTCCCTCATATAATCAGCTCATGTTCTAGACATATAGGTTTCAGAATTTTTCATAAATTTTACCTGAGTGGAGAGAGAGGAGATGCCAAAGACTGATGATCAACAAAAGCATCAAGGATCATAACCTAGCGCACTGGAAGGAGCATGGTGCACGCATCTCAACTTCGAGGCATGTTATGGTATTCAAGGCAGCAAGCAACAAAGGACATCTAGACGGACATGCAAATTACATGCATGCCAAGCAATAACAAATTGCTGGCAGGTAAGGAAGGTAAGATTAAGGTAAAATTATTTTTGGTTTGTTTTCTTAATTTTTTAAATCTCGGCAATGATAAAAATTGTTGATTCAATACCTCTTATCCAATAAAATGTGAACACAATTTTTCAAAACAGTATTTATAAATACAAAATTTAAAGGAACTTTTACTCAACATTATAGAAACTGAAATATAATACCAATTAATAGATATAAATGGAACATATAGTCTCTGGCTACGGCAGGGACTAAAACTTATAAACTTTTATTAAAATTTTCTATTTCTATCCAGAAATCTATGACGCTTTTGTTCCATAATTTAACCATAAATCATGATTAGGAATAATGTCCAATAAAAAATTTATACCACTATACTCATATAAGTATACCATTTATTAATATCCATGAAATAGAGCAATTGATAATAAATAATTGAGATAAGAAGCCCATATCTTTTGCTTATCGATATCGTTCCACTAACTAAACCATTTACCATCTTCCATAAAAAAAAAAAAACATAAAATGGCATTCCACTAAAAACTTTATGTCACGCTCTTCCACATCAACATCGAAAAAAAGTTTCTATCCATGATATCAAATTACACCATTGAATTATTATAAAATATCTTCCACACCATTTAGTAGTTTCTTTTGCATAAATTCCCCGCTTACATCATCACCAACTTCAACTTGATGAACTTTATAAAAAAGAAAACTTATATTAGTTTTAAAAGTAGTGTATTGTTTTGTTTAATTAATTAATTTATAAAAAACAAAGAATCACTTCATTTTTTTTTTAAAACTTCCTTAATATATATATATAATATTTTTATTTCAATATTTATATATCCTATTTATTATATATTTATTCACTATTATATTTTGTTTATTTTTTTTTTAAATTTAATAAATTAAAAAATTTTATTATTATATTTATATTAATAATATAAAACTTTAAATATATATCCTCATCTTCTATTTATTTTTTAAATCTTTCATTCCTCCCACCGCATACATAAAACAAATGCTGCATGCATTTCCATCCCTCTCCATTTATATATACAAATATTAGAATGCAAAGCTTTCCTTTTCACCATTTTTCTAATATTTCATTTTATAGTCTCTTTTGAAAAGAGAGATTAGAGATTTTGTTGTTTTTAACAATTGCCTTGTCTTGAGAAGGAGATAAGATTTTAAAAAGTTCACTCTATTTCAAAACTCAAAACATATATACATTTAATTTATTAAATTATTTAATAATAGTAAAAGATTTAAAAATTACCATTTAAATTACAATCCAAATTACCATTAAAATAATATATTTTATAATTCCTCAATTTATTTTTGGTACTTTTCTAATGTGAGTGGCCATTCAAGTGGTAAGTTGAATTATAAAGCAACACTTCTTAAATTTGTAACAACAAAATGACAACATTTTAGTGTTTATAAATACTATTAAGAAATATTTAAAAGGTTGTGTTTTTATGGAACATCCATTATATATAATTATAATTATGTTATTAAAAATATTTTGCATGATAATTACTATAAAGTTTATTATAATATTTATTAGCACATTTATTAAATTCGTGGTCGGTAAACATCGACGTGTGATGACAATGGATTGACCACATTGCTCTCACTCTAAAGTCTTCATGTTTTCTTCATCTTTTTGTTTCACTGGAAATCACAATTACATAGGAACTTTGAACCCACAACTTGTTGACATTTCCATGCCATTTTAGTGCTCACAAAACCTCCAAGAAAATAATAAGCACAAGAAATTTCCTCCCTTGAATTATCAATGTCCCATCTTCACTATTGCCTCTTATGGATCAATTCATCACTCAATCTCTACCCTCATCGATGGAATGGGCATTGGAATAAACCTCCTCACACAAAGATGTGAGAGTTCAAACAACCAAATTTGATTGCAAGCTTGTCTTTGCGGGAAGCAAAAAACCCATTGTTAAGTAAAACCCCAAGGTTGACAAGGTGTGTATCGATCGATGTTTATCTGCGCATTGTTATATATTGCAAAGTTTCTACACCGGTTAGGTGAACCAATGTATCAATTGGTGTTGATCAATTCCTTGCTTGCTTGCCTTTACATGAAGCAAAGAACCCACGGTTGGTGTTAATACATTCCTTACTTGCTTGCCTTTGCGGGAAGCAAAAAACCTTCCCATTCCTTACCCATTTGTCTTTGCAGGAAGCAAAAAACTAAAAATCAAGTAAAAAGCCAAACTAAAAACCTGTAGTTAAGAAAAATTCAAAGAAAAACCGGTAGTAAAGACGACGGTGGAATATCTCCGCGAATCTAGGATTTGTGGAAATCGACCTGTTGGTTGTGGAGCCTGATCTTCCAGTCTCATAGATGATGATTCAGCCGTGTTTGTATCCCAGGTTTGGTTATGTTCCCAGCACACGCAACAAGGGGGTCCGAGGGAGTGGTGTACTCCCCCGGCTGGGGGTCACAGGGGCCAGCGCCCTCGAGAGAAATTTTTGTTATGGGTTGGTTTTTCTCCAACACATTATGGGGCCATGGTTTTGGGTAAACCATGGTATTTTCCCATTGTATTTCCCTTTATAAGAAAGACATTGTAATGCGACTAGGGTTGATGTATTAGGTATTATGCATTGTAAATATCTATGATATCGTGAAAGAGATATTGTGAGACAGTGAAGAGGAAGTGCAGCGGATGTGCTGCAGGTTGTATCCCTTCATTTGCTGGATGGTATAATAATAAGGACTAGCAATTTTAGTGTGGACGTAGCCCATCTTGGGTGAACCACGATATATTGGTGTCTCTCTTGTAATGTGTTTGTGTAATTTGTATTTGCATCTTGTTTATTGTTATTGCTCTCCGATCCTGTTTTTCTAACACAACCTCCATCCATGTCCAAAAGCATCTTTCCACCACCTAACACCTACTACATAAAGGCTATATTGCGCCCCTTTTCATGACCACCTAATGCGGAGGAGTTCACCTTGGGATTTAAATAAATGGTATCCACTTTCTTTCATGTGGAATTTGGTCTGACACCATCAATCCATGTTGTAGCCTAACTCCCTAGTTCACCAACGGTCATTTACTTCTTCATTGTTTTTTTGCCCGATATGAAACATGGAAATGGAATTGGGGAAGAAGCTTATGATTCTCTTTTGTAATCTCCCATGGATTAGGTCCTTACATTCCATGTATTTGCTCATTTTGAGGATTACAATCATGGAGTCTCCATAGATGTGTGCTTTCGATACCTCAAGAGAAGCTAAAATATTCACTCCTTGAAGAAGAGATAACCATTCTGATTGATTATTTGATTTGCGACCTAGTCCCCATGCATAAGGCTTCACCACATTCCTACCAGGGTCCATTATACCCCCCCAACCTTACCTGTACCTGTCTCCCCTGATGTTAGAACTTCACTACTAAACTACATAAAAATTTCAAAATATTTAGCTATATGGTTTAAATTAATACTTAAAATTTGATGCCCACAGGGAATAGAATAAACAATGAATGGACGTACTGTTAAAGATTCCTTGTGATAGGTCATTGGTTTAAAATTCCGTGGGTACTAGCTTACAAAAAAAATACTTAAAAGTTCGATACTTAACAAACAACTATGCTACATATGTTGAATACAATGACTATGTTAACCACAAATTACTATTTTTTTACAATAGTTGACTATGTTGATTGTAACCAACTATGATGACAATAGTTGTTTATGCTAACCATAATTTACTACATTGACCATGATGACCATGATTGGCAATGGTAAACTACGCTGAAATAATTATCTTAGGGTATTATTATTCAACACGGTTTCTTAGTGTATGGACAAACTCTTCATCTTATTATATATATAAACAAATTTTCAATAATAGTATTTGGAAAACAATATAAGATATGAAAACAAAATTAAAATAAAAACACATATATATTTATTGGTTTAAAAAACATATAAATATAGCACAATATCCATAATATCTTTCTTGTGTAGTTCTATGGTTGTGTAATTCCCCTTCTTTACTAGATTTGTTATTACCTAACATTTTATTATTTGAGGGCATGTATGATGTATGGATGATGAACATGTTGAGAATTACTTGGTATTGTTGAATATGATTGGGTAAATAGACTTATGATTGGATATTCTAATAAGGGTATATTTGTTTTATGTTGTTGAATTGATTTATTTCAGTAATACTATTGATTTATTTCAAGTGTGATAGTAAAGAACCACATCTACATGGACTCTTGAATGACTCAAGTAGACCTGAGATGGGATCATAAGAGAATGTGTTGATTTTAATATGGTGTTAACATATTATACAACTTGACGAGAACTCACAAATATGGAAGAAAAATATATGGCCAAAAATTTCCATCTTCACTTGGTTGATAGCCAAAGGAAAAATCATAACTTGGGACCAAATAAGGAAAAGGGGATTACATGGACCATCACACTGTCTTCTCTTCCAAAATGTTGAGGGGAACATGGAGCACCTTCTCATTCAATGTACCAATGTAGTTGGAATATAGGTTCAATTCATTTTCATCGTTTTGATAGGAATCGTAGTGATATCAAACTCACCATAGAAAATTGGAGAAGACCCCCCTTCACCCATCCAATTTTAAATCGATCTTGGAATCTTTTCCTAGGCTTCCTAGTCTGGGAATCGTGGAAAGAACATAACATAAGGATCTTCGAAGAGAACAAAGAGAAACTAGAATAGACATGGATCAGAATAAAAAACAACATCTTAGAAACCCTCAACCAATCTGCTTGGAGTGGAACAAACAAAACAGGTCTTGATCAACAAAGAAAGACACTCCACTCTCTAGGATTCGATTTATCACAAACTACGCCTCCCCAAATAGTGAAGGAATTCTAATATCTAGTCCCACAGTCTGGAGACCTCCACTGCTGGTATTTCTTAAGATCAATTTTGACATTGGCCAAAGGAAACCCAAGCCCGACAAGTTTTGGAGGAGTCTTTAGAAACTCCAAAGGGGGGATAGAAATAATATATGTAGATGCAATGGGAATATCCACAAACAACACTACTAAACTCCTGGTATCATCAATAGGAATGCAAATCGCCATCAAATATCAATACTTGAAACTAATTATTGAAGGGGATTTTATGATCATGATTCAAATTTTAAAAAAAATGGCAACCCGCCAACAAGGTCTCAAAGAATTAGAAAATTGACTTTGAGCTAGAAGATATTATCTCATACATTTAAAGGATCCATGTACTAATTCCTCTACACATTTGCAGAATAGCCAATAAATTGGTAGACAAAATAGAAAATGAGGCGTTCATTGATGATCATGGGGTCTTAGAGGCCAGATGGAACAAAATTTCCTCTCCGACATTTAAAAATGAGTGTCTCAACTTAGAAAACACAAGCCTCAATTTCCCTGATCATGTGGCCTCATGTTTGAAAGAGAACACGATGTCACATGGCATGTCCCAAGGAGGATCAGATCAACGAAACCTGTCCATCCTCCCTATCAAAGGACCAATACCTCACCATGTTAATTAATGAATAGTACTCCTTCTCGTCCTCTCTTAGCTATGATGAAGCATGAGAGTGATTTCCTCTACAATCGACCTATTGGTTGTATCAATCGATGTTTATCTGCGCATTGTTATATATTGCAAAGTTTCTACTCCGGTTAGTTGACCAGTGTATCAATTGATGTTGATCCATTCCTTGCTCGCTTGTCTTTACATGAAGCAAAGAACCTGTGGTTGGTGTTAATACATTCCTTACTTGCTTGCCTTTGTGGGAAGCAAAAAACCTTCCCATTCCTTACCCATTTGTCTTTGCAGGAAGCAAAAAACTAGAAATCAAGTAAAAACCCAAACCAAAAACCTGTGGTTAAGAAAAATTCAAAGAAAAACCTGCAATAAAGATGACGGTGGAATATCTCCGCGAATCTAGGATTTGTGGAAATCGACCTATTGGTTGTGGAGCCTGATCTTCCAGTCTCATAGATGATGATTCAGCCGTGTTTGTACCCCAGGTTTGGTTATGATCCTAGCATGCGCAACAGGGGGTCCGAGGGAGTGGTGCACTCCCTCGGTTGGGGGTCACGGGGGCCAGCGCCCCGGAAAGAAATTTTTGTTATGGGTTGGTTTTTCTCCAACACATTATGGGCCCATGGTTTTGGGTAAACTGTGGTATTTTCCCATTGTATTCCCCTTTATAAGAAAGACATTGTAATGCGACTAGGGTTGATGTATTAGGTATTATGCATTGTAAAGATCTCTAAGATCGTGAAAGAGATACTGTGAGACAGTGAAGAGGAAGTGCAGTGGATGTGCTGCAGGTTGTATCCCTTCATTTGCTGGATGGTATAATAATAAGGACTAGCAATTTTAGTGTGGACGTAGCCCATCTTGGGTGAACCAAGATATATTGGTGTCTCTCTTGTAATGTGTTTGTGTAATTTGTATTTGCATCTTGTTTATTGTTATTGCTCTGCGATCCTATTTTTCTAACACGACCTCCATCCATGTCCAAAAGCATCCTTCCACCACCTAACACCTACTACATAAAGGCTACATTGCGCCCCTTTGCATGACCACCTAATGCGGAGGAGTTCACCTTGGGATTTAAATAAATGGTATCCACTTTCTTTCATGTGTAATTTGGTCTGACACCATCAATCCATGTTGTAGCTTAACTCCCTAGTTCACCAACGGTCATTTACTTCTTCATTATGTTTTTGCTCGATATGAAACATGGAAATGGAATTGGGGAAGAAGCTTATGATTCTCTTTTGCAATCTCCCATGGATTAGGTCCTTGCATTCCATGTATTTGCTCATTTTGAGGATTACAATCACGGAGTCTCCATAGATGTGTGCTTTCGATACCTCAAGAGAAGCTAAAATATTCACTCCTTGAAGAAGAGATAACCATTCTGATTGATTATTTGATTTGCGACCTAGTCCCCATGCATAAGGTTTCACCACATTCTTACCAGGGTCCATTATACCCCCCCACCTTACCCGTACCTATCTCCCCTGATGTTAGAACTTCACTACTAAACTACATAAAAATTTCAAAATATTTAGCTATATGGTTTAAATTAATACTTAAAATTTGATGCCCACAGGGAATAGAATAAACAATGAATGGATGTACTATTAAGGCATTCCTTGTGAAAGGTCATCGGTTTAAAATTCCGTGGGTACTAGCTTACAAAAAAAATACTTAAAAGTTCGATACTTAACAAACAACTATGCTACATATGTTGAATACATTGACTATGTTAACCACAAATTACTATTTTTTTACAATAGTTGACTATGTTGATTGTAACCAACTATGATGACAATAGTTGTTTATGCTAACCATAATTTACTACATTGACCATAATGACCATGATTGGAAATGGTAAACTACGCTGAAATAATTATCTTAGGGTATTATTATTTAACACGGTTTCTTAGTGTATGGACAAACTCTTCATCTTATTATATATACAAACAAATTTTCAATAATAGTATTTGGAAAACAATATAAGATATGAAAACAAAATTAAAATAAAAACACATATATATTTATTGGTTTAAAAAACATATAAATATAGCACAGTATCCATAATATCTTTCTTGTGTAGTTCTATGGTTGTGTAATTCCCCTTCTTTACTAGATTTGTTATTACCTAACATTTTATTATTTGAGGGCATGTATGATGTATGGATGATGAACATGTTGAGAATTACTTGGTATTGTTGAATATGATTAGGTGAATAGACTTATGATTGGATATTCTAATAAGGGTATATTTGTTTTATGTTGTTGAATTGATTTATTCCAGTAATACTATTGATTTATTTCAAGTGTGATAGTAAAGAACCACATCTACATGGACTCTTGAATGACTCAAGTAGACCTGAGATGGGATCATAAGAGCATGTGTTGATTTTAATATGGTGTTAACATATTATACAACTTGACGAGAACTCACAAATATGGAAGAAAAATATATGGCCAAAAATTTCCATCTTCACTTGGTTGATAGCCAAAGGAAAAATCATAACTTGGGACCAAATAAGGAAAAGGGGATTACATGGACCATCACACTGTCTTCTCTTCCAAAATGCTGAGGGGAACATGGAGCACCTTCTCATTCAATGTCCCCATGTAGTTGATCTTTGGAATATAGGTTCAATTCATTTTCATCGCTTTGATAGGAATCGTAGTGATATCAAACTCACCATAGAAAATTGGAGAAGACCCCCCTTCACCCATCCAATTTTAAATCGATCTTGGAATCTTTTCCTAGGATTCCTAGTCTGGGAATCGTGGAAAGAACATAACATAAGGATCTTCGAAGAGAACAAAGAGAAACTAGAATAGACATGGATCAGAATAAAAAACAACATCTTAGAAACCCTCAACCAATCTGCTTGGAGTGGAACAAAAAAAACAGGTCTTGATCAACAAAGAAAGACACTCCACTCTCTAGGATTCGATTTATCACAAACTACGCCTCCCCAAAGTGTGAAGGAATTCTAATATATAGTCCCACAGTCTGGAGACCTCCACTGCTGGTATTTCTTAAGATCAATTTTGACAATGGCCAAAGGAAACCCAAGCCCGACAAGTTTTGGAGGAGTCTTTAGAAACTCCAAAGGGGGGATAGAAATAATATATGTAGAAGCAATGGGAATATCCACAAACAACACTACTAAACTCTTGGTATCATCTAGAGGAATGCAAATCACCATCAAATATCAATACTTGAAACTAATTATTGAAGGGGATTTTATGATCATGATTCAAATTTTAAAAAAAAATGGCAACCCCCCTACAAGGTCTCAAAGAATTGGAAAATTGACTTTAATCTAGAAGATATTATCTCATACATTTAAAGGATCCATGTACTAAATCCTCTACACATTTGCAGAATAGCCAATAAATTGGTAGACAAAATAGAAAATGAGGCGTTCATTGATGATCATGGGGTCTTAGAGGCCAGATGGAACAAAATTTCCTCTCCGACATTTAAAAATGAGTGTCTCAACTTAGAAAACACAGCCTCAATTTTCCTGATCATGTGGCCTCATGTTTGAAAGAGAACACGATGTCACATGGCATGTCCCAAGGAGGATAAGATCAACGAAACTTGTCCATCCTCCCTATCAAAGGACCAATACCTCACCATGTTAATTAATGAATACTACTCCTTCTCGTCCTCTCTTAGCTATGAGGAAGCATGAGAGTGATTTCCTCTGCAATCGACCTGTTGGTTGTATCGATCGATGTTTATCTGTGCATTGTTATATATTGCAAAGTTTCTACTCCGGTTAGGTGAACCAGTGTATCAATTGATGTTGATCCATTCCTTGCTCGCTTGTCTTTACATGAAGCAAGGAACCCGTGGTTGGTGTTAATACATTCCTTACTTGCTTGCCTTTGCGGAAAGCAAAAAAGATTCCCATTCCTTACCCATTTGTCTTTGCTGGAAGCAAAAAACTAGAAATCAAGTAAAAACCCAAACTAAAAACCTGTGGTTAAGAAAAATTCAAAGAAAAACCTACAGTAAAGACGACAGTGGAATATCTCCGCGAATCTAGGATTTGTGGAAATCGCCCTGTTGGTTGTGGAGCCTGATCTTCCAGTCTCATAGATGATTTTTCAATCGTGTTTGTACCCCAGGTTTGGTTATGATCCCAGCACGTGCAACAGGGGGTCCGGGGGAGTGGTGCACTCCCCCGGCTGGGGGTCACGGAGGCCAGCGCCCCCGAAAGAAATTTTTGTTATGGGTTGGTTTTTCTCCAACACATTATGGGCCCATGGTTTTGGGTAAACCGTGGTATTTTCCCATTGTACTCCCCTTTATAAGAAAGACATTGTAATGCGACTAGGGTTGATGTATTAGGTATTATGCATTGTAAAGATCTCTAAGATCATGAAAGAGATACTATGAGACATTGAAGAGGAAGTGTAGCGGATGTGCTGCAGGTTGTATCCCTTCATTTGCTGGATGGTATAATAATAAGGACTAGCAATTTTAGTGTGGACGTAGCCCATCTTGGGTGAACCATGATATATTGGTGTCTCTCTTGTAATGTGTTTGTGTAATTTGTATTTGCATCTTGTTTATTGTTATTGCTCTGCGATCCTGTTTTTCTAACACGACTTCCATCCATGTCCAAAAGCATCCTTCCACCACCTAACACCTACTACATAAAGGCTATATTGCGCCCCTTTGCATGACCACCTAATGCGGAGGAGTTCACCTTGGGATTTAAATAAATGGAATCCACTTTCTTTCATGTGGAATTTGGTCTGACACCATCAATCCATGTTGTAGCCTAACTCCCTAGTTCACCAACGGTCATTTTCTTCTTCATTATTTTTTCGCCCAATATGAAACATGGAAATGGAATTGGGGAAGAAGCCTATGATTCTCTTTTGTAATCTCCCATGGATTAGGTTCTTGCATTCCATGTATTTGCTCATTTTGAGGATTACAATCACGGAGTCTCCATAGATGTGTGCTTTCGATACCTCAAGAGAAGCTAAAATATTCACTCCTTGAAGAAGAGATAACCATTCTGATTGATTATTTGATTTGTGACCTAGTCCCCATGCATAAGGTTTCACCACATTCCTACCAGGGTCCATTATACCCCCCCACCTTACCCGTACCTGTCTCCCCTGATGTTAGAACTTCACTACTAAACTACATAAAAATTTCAAAATATTTAGCTATATGGTTTAAATTAATACTTAAAATTTTGATGCCCACAGGGAATAGAATAAACAATGAATGGATGTACTATTAAAGCATTCCTTGTGATAGGTCATCGATTTAAAATTCCGTGGGTACTAGCTTACAAAAAAAATACTTAAAATTTCGATACTTAACAAACAACTATGCTACATATGTTGAATACATTGACTATGTTAACCACAAATTACTATTTTTTTACAATAGTTGACTATGTTGATTGTAACCAACTATGATGACAATAGTTATTTATGCTAACCATAATTGACTACATTGACCATTAACCATAGTATATATTTTTAATTCTTTATTATGGTGTAGTTTAAATATTCTACGTTTTCAACATTTTTCAGGTATATTTTTAGTTTTGTTTTATTTAGAGTCTCGTTGAAAATATATATAAAAACAATAGAATCATATATATTAGCAATGGAAATTACATAATCTAGGGTTATGGTGATATATGAGAGTGTTGAATCTATTTATAGATTCAAAAACACAATTTGAACAATTCCAAATTTGGATTTTCCCCCAAACAGTTACCAAATACCAACCAAAGCCCACTAGAAAATTCAAAACCTAGAATAAATAAATTGTTCCATTTACTATAATTATTCATGTTCTTATTTATTAGATAATATATTTTTTAAATTATTTATTATTCGATGCTATCATATACTTATTAGTCTCTACGGGACTATAGTCATTATATTCATCAGTTGGTCATAAACAAGTTTGACTTTTATATTAATACCGAAAAAAATATAATTTTTTTAAAGTTTTGTAATATTTATATATTAAATTTAATATTTTGAAAATATGATTATTTTGTAAAAATTTTAAAATTTGTTATTTCTATTTTATGATTGGCTAAAAACTATGAAGTGACAAATTAAGTTGTTGGGATGTGAAATTGTTTAAACAAAATATTAATTTAAATTTTAAAAATTCAATTTTTTTCCAAACTTGACATGTGGTCTTTGTACTAGAGGTTTCACTAATGATAATGAGTATTATTATTGTTTTGTATATTGTGTTATTGATAATAAGTACACAAGTGTCATTCCTTATTATTACTTGTCTTCTTATTTTTTAAATGCAATGTACTTTGGTTTCTATAGATTTTAAATGCATCTACTAATTACTATCTTTTAAAACTTAAAAAATAAAACTAATTATTTTCATTAATATCTTAAAAAAAAATATGTATGATTACAATGTGCCATTATTAAAAAATATAAAATAATGGGGGCTTGCTTCTCTTCGGACACCCTAATACTTTTGAGGCTCTCTTGATTGTATTTTTTGATGTACATTAATAGATTAAAGCTTTGGAATTTACAACAAAAAAAATTATACAAAAAATAACATGATCAATTTTACAAAATATAACATAATTTTATTTATATAAAACATAACATATTTTTATGGCAAGGATTAGTTGCTTTGCAGCTATTACTCTTGTTATTTTACTCCATATACTTATTCTTTTATATTTTTTCTATTTTTCATAAGCTTTATTTAAATCCCTAACTAATAGATAAAATGATGTTTAAAACATTTCTAAACTCCAACATAATTCATATCCAAAATGTTTGCTACATTGATGACTAACTGTAAATACTCAAATATATTGTATTTATTTATCATTCTCAGCAATGTTTTTTTGTTAGTTGTAATGTTTTCTTATTTATGTTATTTTCATTTTGATGAGATGTAAATGATTAAAAGTTTGTTTTTTATAAAAAAATAAAATATTTTCATAATTATCTTATTCAATTAGGTTTATAAACGATGATAAATGATAATGGTAGATTAAAACAATTGAAATTGGATTTTGAGTAATGAGGTAAATTCAAATGATGTATAAATATCATTAAAATGGTTGGTAGATAATAATTTACATTTTTTTCACCACAATTGATCTGATTTCTACAATTAAAGCCCTTTGATAACTAACATTGGGTGCCAACTAAGATATCACCGCATATGTAATCAACAATGTTGACACGAACAAAATATTAGTTTTGGACTGTACTTCGACACTAATGTCAACTTTATTATCATCTTTAAAACCCACATTGTTTTGAGGTGATTTCTACCTCAAATTTTTTATGTTATTTCTACCTTGGATTTTCAATGTAATTTTGGACATAATGGTAACAATTTAACATTAATCTAGTGACTAAAATGGAAAGTTTTATCCACACAAATTGGGTTACAACTAAAAGAATGATGGCATCCCTACCTATCACCCAAATTGCATCCAAAAAAATGTCAAAACTATAAGAGTTCAATTTTAACTATTTTGGTGGCAACTTGGGTGGTACTTTTGGACTCAAACCCCCTACAATGTTGTAGCGGCATGATCTGCACCACCTTTTGAGATTGAAAGTGATGCCTTTGCAATGTGAGTAGTTTTGACACAATTTGTCACCACATTGCTCATCACTCTTAAACCTTCAACAAAGCCATTCAAAATCATTCAACATATGACTGATAGCTCTACACCATTGTTCAAGAACGACATCAATGGAGACTCTATATGCTAGGTAAGGAAACCATTGTACACGTAATTGGACTACTCACCATATTGAACACATAACCATGACACTAGTTCCCGGTCATAATGTTGTAAGGTAGATCAACACTTAGCACCAATTTACCAGAACCTGTTATCAATGATTTCTACCTCAAGTTTTTAACACTATTTCTACCTCAAGTTTTCAATAGAATTTTGGACATAGTATTAAAGTGATTCAACACTAATTTAGCAATTAAAATATATGTTATTAACAAAAGTTAGGTTGCAACTTAAAAAATGATCGCATCCCTACCTGCTACCCAAATTGCATTGAAAATGACAAAAAAAATGCTAAAACTAGAATATTTTGAATTTGAACTATTTTGGTGGTACCTTGGGGTGGTAATTTTGGACTCAAATCCCTTAAAATGTAGTAGACTTTACCTTCACCACCTTTTGAGATTGAAATCGATGCCTCTTGACTTTGCGATGTGAGTAGTTTTAATGCAATTTGTCACCTCACTACTCAATAAATCATTCAACATATGACTAGTAGCTCTACAACATTGTTCAAGCAATTTGTCGATGGAGACTATACATACTAGGGAAGGAAACCATTGTACATTAAGATCACAAATTGCTTCAATGTGTGTAGCCCAAAGTTAGATGTAAAGTATGTGACAAATCAAATGGGAAACCTATCTATAGCAATGCCATTTAGTCATGAAGCACAAACACAAATCAACAAATCCCACTACAAATTGTTCAATTCATCCACATGTGATTGCACTGCTCACCATAATGAACATGTGACCACAACACCAATTCTTAGTCACAATACTATGAGGTAGATCAACAATTGACACCAATTTACCACAACCTTCTCTCAGGTAATACAATGCTAATGTCTACTTGCATGACAATATTTCACACCACTTCAAACATTTATGTGTAGATGACAGAGAGCGACACCAAAAATCTATATGAGAAGCATGCTTTTCAGCTTGTGGGATACTTTGGCATCTAGAAAATTCTTGTTTTCTTATAGAAATGCTTGTATTGGTCAAGCATGTGCATCAATGTAGAAAGATACATGGGTTCCTACAATGCATGCAAAAACCACCAAATCAAATAAGAACATGCGCAATTTGTACACGCCCTTACAAATAACACAATGCATTTGGGAGATTGTTTTAGTGGACTTTTTCACTAGTTTATCAACCAGCTGACACAAATATGACAATGTTTATGTGGTGGTTGATAGATTTCTCTAAGATCATAGTATTCATGCCATGTCGTAATAATCACATTGCACAATACATTGCCAAGTTACTCTTTACACAAGTATGGGTGAACTATATATTTCCCTCATCCATTTCTTCAAACATAGTTACGAAGTTTCTCAATACTCTTTATGAAACATTGTGGATTGTGTTGGATACCAAGCTAGATGTATCTATAACTTTTCATCTCTAGACCAATGGCTAAACAAAGGTAGTCAACCACACCATAGTGCACCTCCTATGTGTGTATAATCATAAACATCCACACACATGGGATAAGAATGTCTTTCATTGAACACAACTGCAAGAGGGCTAAACGCAACTCTATTTGATTTAGACCCTTAGATATTTGCCTCAATTCTCAACCTACAATGCAATGCCAACAATGTTCCCTATCCAACATCAATGATCACAAGCACATCTACTTTAGCACAAAGAGAAAGGGACAAAGAAACAAAATTAATTGAGTAAATTGAAAATGATTGACGCCGAGTATAAGGCATACTTGAGCAAACCACTAACAAGTATAAGCAATGGCACAATTAGTGCCATGCTACACATAATTGCCAAGTTGGCAACAAAGTGTGGTTGCAAATTTGCAAACAAAGATTCAAATCATGCATATGAAATTATGCCCCGTCAGTATAAGGAAATATACTATCATCGAACAAGTTGGTGAAAGTGCCTTTGAATTGGATATACCACCATATCTTGGATTGGATTACTACAAATTTACAATGCCCCACTCTTGGAATAGTGCTTGGTGCACCTGAACCTCCAACACATACCAATCTAATGTACAATGCCTCTACAAAACTTGATTAGATCAATAACACAAAGATGAAGCATGTATGCAACAAGGTGATCCCATTGGTCTACATTGTTAAGGTTGGTCAATACCTTTCAAAATCTAAAGCATTGTTCACTTCATGGAACCACTATCAACCAAGGGAGGGTGAAATAAACAAAATATATAAAATATTAAATAATAATAAACAATAAACATATAAACTTATATATAATAATTTTATTTTTTTTCATGTGGTTCACAGCCCTAGAAGATAGAGGGCTCGCTACATTCATGGTAATAATTCTCAAGGGGGGCACCCAAAGGGGCCTCACCCTTTCGGCTCTAGGTTCAAGACCCTAACCCCGAAGAACCTAGAGAATTGAACCTCCGACCTTGACTAGTTCGAGCTTGGACTCGGAAGCTCCAACCAACTGAGCTACCCCTCGGGGCTTTATATAACAATTAATTATTAAGTCTTGGAAGGGACACATTCTATCCAATGGTCACCATAAGTGCCTTGGGTGGACTTTAACTGCACCACATTTTTTAGAAATACCTTCATGATTACCCCAAAGCACACTCAGAGCGCGCTTTTTTCATCCATGTGCGGAGGCTATCTCTCTTGTGGTTCACGACATCACTACCAAGGTTAAGGTTTTGTATGCTATTGAAGAATAATTGAAAGGTCAAATCACCACTCGCCACCAACCATTGTGACCATTCTTGTTAAGACGGCTCACTTTGAAAAGACAAACCAAATCTAAGTAACGTTATCCACCATATTGGTGATAAGAAAGTCCTTAAGGTCACATTTGTTGAGCCCTTGTCGCCAAGCATTTAAGATCAAGCCCATTAGTAAACATTTAATTCATTGTGAGATGTGTAGTTATTAGTATATATCAAGTTATAAAAGATAATATAAACCAAATCTAAGTAACGTTATCCACCATATTGGTGATAAGAAAGTCCTTAAGGTCACATTTGTTGAGCCCTTGTCGCCAAGCATTTAAGATCAAGCCCATTAGTAAACATTTAATTCATTATGAGATGTGTAGTTATTAGTATATATCAAGTTATAAAAGATAATATACTTTTTGAAAGGTTATTTTATTAAAGGTTCCAAGATAACTTCAAATTGAAAACCGCGCCCTACGTGAATAACACCGTAATATATGTATAATATATTAATTGGTGTATATATATTATAACTTATAAGCTTGGTTAGAAAGGGGCTAAGTTAAATCTATTAAGGTTCCAAGTTATCAAAAAGTCATTAAAAAGGTGTTCAAAGGGAGAGGATTTATTAAAATATATATATAAAAGGTGAAAATCCTTAAAAGGTGACAAAGTGAATAAGGTAAATGTTTTGGAAACTTAATTTAAAAAGGAAAAAAAGGTTTTAAAGTTTAAAAAATTCAAAAAGTATTGATTTTTTCTTCCAGTTAAGTGAAAAAAAGTATAAACAAAAAGTGAGCTGGAAATATAAGTGTTAAGGATTATTAAAAGTATTAAAGTATTCTTCAAATGAAGCTTTATGAAAATTGTGACCAAAAAAAACTCAATGGAGTTCAATAGTGAAAATAAAGGAAGATTTCCAAGCACTTCAAAATTTTATGATTCAATGGTATTTCAAATAAAAGGAACAATCAAAGGGAAAGATAGTAATATTTATATTGCTCCTGTTGAATGCAATAATTATATTAATGTTCAATTTGCTAATCAATTACTGATTCCAGCGTCAAATATAAGTGAAGATTAGACTTTTGGAATAAGAAAGAATACGAAATAAACAATTTACAACTAAACATTGGAGATTATACTAGAGTCTCGCAATTCACAGTTAGATCCTTGTGGAGCAGTGACGGTGACCTAATTTTGGGATTACCTTGGATAGAAACATTGGGGATTTTTATCTTAAATGATGAGAAGAAATCTCTGACATTTTCTTACAAGAAGAGAAAATCACATTGCAGGACATTAAAATGAAATCAGATTCAGAAGTCGTGTCATCTGAAGACTTCAAAGATATATCAAAGGTGATTTCATAAGAAAATGAGAAGTCAATACAGAGGATACAAAAAGAATTCGACAAATTTGTCATGTACAAAGAAGAAGAGATCTCTCGTCTAAGAGATCATAATAAAAAATTACTTGTTCAAATCAAGAAGACAAAGGATAAAACACAGTGCAATCAAAAGTTAGAAGAAGAGATTCAAAATCTCCAGAAAAAATTATCAGGAAAAGACGAAGAAAATTCATCCTTAAAGAAAGTTAATCATAAATTGCTAGAACAAATAAAAAAATCAAGAAAAGGAAAACAAGAGAATCAAAATACTCAAAATGAAGTCGACAAGTCAGACTATAAAGAAGAACTATTACGCTGAAGGAGACATAATCAAGACTTACTTATACAAGTCAAGAAGCTAAAGCATGATAATAAATCTTTATAATAAGATTTAAATTGCAAATGATCATTAGTTGACCAAGAAAAGATGGCTAGCCCAATAGAGAAGTCACCAGATGCTGAAATTCAAACATCTGAAAGTGGAACCAATATAGAGTTAGTGGGCACTCAAAATTCAGAAGAATGCTTATATTTACAAATCACTACAAACATCAAAAAAAGATGGTTCTAAAGAACAATCACAAAATATTAGGATGTCTTATTGTCATCAAAATAGCAAGAATCGATATGACCAACAACAAGGTCAAAAGGAACATACACATGAGTTGTGATTTCAAAAAAAGAATGGAGACAAAATCAATGGACTATGTGGAAGCAAAAAAAGAGAAGTTCCATCCAACAAATCGATCAACAAAAAGTTCCAATGAAATTTAACTTGGGATGGACCACTTCACAAATGATGCAACATTTTTACTCAATATTTAAAATAACATATCAGCTTGTTTCGTCATGTATTGCAGCTACCAGCACAAAAGATCACAAGTAGTCATTATGAGTAAGAACAAGGGATAAAATCTTCCCTAATTATGCCTTGATGACAAAGCATTTCTAAGGGGGAGGCAATGTAATAAACAAAATATATAAAATATTAAATAATAATAAACATATAAACTTATATATAATAATTAATTATTAAGTCTTGGAAGGGACACATTCTTTCGAATGGTCACCATAAGTGCCTCTACATTATGTATATATATTCAACACTCTCTTATTGCATATCATCATCTCTTATTTTATCATATCATACTTATTCATACCCGGATGCAAGTGACAACCCAGCCCACATGCCCCATGAGGCTAGACGTGAGGGGACACGTGGAGATTGAGAGGAGGAAGGCGTGCCAGGATATAGCGATCCAACTGGATACAGATGTAATTAAGGCAGTACATGAGAAGGGGAAGGTACGAGGAGAGGAAAGAAGCAACACTGGGACAGCTAACAAGTTGGAAGGAATGAGGCGAGAATTAATGCGCCATCAATGGCGGAAGTGTTGGCTCATAAGAGTAGAGGACTGCTGAGCATGCGGAACAATGGCAGCGAGATTGTTGATGGAAGCGAGATTGTTGATGGAAGCCAGAGGGAAACATTAACTCCTAGCTTGATTGCAGACATGAATACGATGACACGGGCATTGAATTCGATTAATGGAGTAGTGGCTATAAAAACGAGGACGAGGCATGACCTGGAGAAGAATGAAGAGCATCGCAGAATTGAAGCTCTACTGCTAAGGTATAAGCTTATTGTGTTGTATGTTGGAGAGATAGTAATGGCACCCCACCAACAAATGAGGAGTGAGAGGGGCGGGAGAAGTAGGAGGGGGAAGCAAGTCATGGAAAACGAGGAAGAGCAGTGGTACATGAAAGACGTCCCACCGCATGTGGATGAATGCATCTCTACCATGGAGGAAAAAGAGATGCAAAACCGAATGGATGAGCAGGGAGCACCGGCAGGCTTCAATCCATACTGGATTATGAGGGAGCTGCCAGCAAAAACAATGTCCAAAAAAGAAAGCTTCGGGGAAGTGGTAATTCAAGTCCTGAACAACCTAAAGGAGGATGTGCTCCGCAACCTGGTGGATATAGATGGAGTGTTGGGCTTGGCAAACGCTCCTTTCAGGGGATGCAAAGCGAAGGATGCACCGCCTCGGAATGACCAGGTGAGGCCTGTCCCGGAGCAAGAAGGCTTGGCACAACCACTATCTGAGCACGAGGACGTTGCAAAGGAGGAGATCCTGACACGGGAGGAAGGCGAGTAGCCAATGCAAGAGGACGTGGACAGCATGCATGAGGTCGCAACACAACTGACCACGACAGAAGGGTAATGTTGAATCCTCAGCTAGACTCACCTTTTTGGATGTTTGGTTTGTTTTGGGAACTTCATGTCTTAAAAGCCGAAAGCGAGAAGGGCTATAAGCCTGAATTTTGTAAAAAAGGAATACGGCGATATGTAATGGGAGGTTAATGCCATTTTTGCAGCAAGGCCACTGCACTAGCTTGTCTTGTTTGTAAATGTTATATTCTGAGCAGACCGTTCATAGGCAAAGGGAATGTGGGGATAAAGTATGTAATGGGATGGGTGAATTATGTTTTATCTCTGTGCAGAATGGGAAGAGTGGGCAGTTTCAGGATGTGAGGAACTCAGGAATCATCCCAACTCTGTATGAGCAAATTTTGTGACATTATGTACAATGATACTGTTTAGTAATCAAATAGTTATGACTCTTACTCACGAAAAAAAATGTCATACTTATTCATGGATTACTTGTCCTATTTACATTGGGTATTTCTTCAATAAACGAATATTTACTCGTTTCTGAGGGTCATTGATCCGAACACACCCCACTAGAACCTTTGGTGCAGCAATGAGTTTCTCAAGCTTCATCATTGACACCAAGCCAAGCTTATTGGATTTTGTGTTAAGCATTAGGATCAAATATAAGACATATAATCCACACAACATACATCATAATGACACATAATATGTTTTGAAAAATAAACAATCAATAAGCACAATGCTTCTCGTGTGTGTGTGTGTGTGTGTATATATATATAGAGAGAGAGAGAGAGAGAGCCAAGTCAAGATTATACACTAGCATCCCCTCTTAAGCTTGACTCAAGGGTAAGCAAGGGGCATCATTATTATCCCCCATTGATGACAACTTTCTTCACCCCAAGTATAGTACAAAAATTCAATGTGGCGTCTCTCAACAATTTGGGAAAAATATATTAGATATGACAATACTCCAAATGAATATAATTGGATCCTGGATTGACTATTCCATAAAATGATTATTAATGTTGACAACACCTTGATCATGATGAAGTGCTAACAAGCTCTCAAATGAGAGCACATCTATAGAACGATAACCTTCCAAAGATCCTCACATGAACTGTTGGACACAATGACACACTGAGAGGGAGGGGGGGGAATCAGTGTTCTAGCACCCTTAACAAATTTCACTTCTCAAAACTTAAGCAGAGTTCATCATTCACATTAAGCTACTAAGTACATCAACATTCATCAATTAAGCATATCATCAACATAAATCATAAGAGACAAATCTTAAGACAAGTATAGTAAAATTTATTTATAATTTGATATGAATTACAATGAAGACATCAATCTTCACGATTACACCAGCACCAACTGACCAAAGAGCACCAACTCTAACAACAGGGCCCAGCCTGGTTTTCTTAGCTCCAACTAAGAAGATGTAAGGTATCCAAACCTCAAGGTGCGAGACTCATATTGCAATCACATATTGATTCATATAATCAACTCAGTCCACTATCAATCAATTGTTGCTCAAACAACTTGTCCACTGCTGTCACTATCATGTCAATTCAACTTGTCACTATCATGTAAGTTTGTTGTCTAGTCATTAAGAAAGTATGCTCAGTCATCAAAAAGTTTGCTTCTAATATACTATCAAGTCAAACCATGTAACTGTCACATCACATCAACTCAATCTACTGAAGATCATCATCATGGCTTCTATACTTTACAATAATTAGAGATATTCAACACAACCAATATCTTTTGTACATGTGGTTTGTCATTCTACTTCAAGTGTATAGCATAAAAAAAAACTTTCTCTTGTAGCCCAAGATCAAAAGAGATGTAGCCCAAAGTTCAGAGCTAAAATAAACTTTAACTTGCAACTTGATTGAGGTTGCTTCTGGGCTATACCACCACCGAAAATCAGAACTTAGAGATCAGAGATAGAATTCTTCTGAGGCAGCCCGAAATTCTTGCTATTGTTCACCACGAAATCAGAGATGAGGGATTGTGACTCTCTTGTAATTTATGTAGCCGAAAATCAGAGATAATGATGCTCTAAATTGTCAACTTTAGATTAACCTGTGGCTGCCTCAAACCTTCTTCTACATGCCCGAATTTCAGAGAGGTTCTATCTTCAAATTGCAGCTGCCTTAGTGCACTACTTCAGAGATAATCAAACTTGAAATTTTCACTTTTACTGTGGTTGCCTCGGACTAATCTGAAAATTAGAGCAAGATGCTTCAAAAAATATTTGTAAGATGAATGGAATAAAAGTGTATAAATATAGGTTCAAAAATTTACTTCAAACTGAGCCGACCTGCCTTTAATTGAATTTTTAATATTTTATTTAATAATTAAGAATTTAATTAATGCCTTTTCCTTTAGCTGGACGACTTCATGTATTGGGTTATTTATTTTCACATTTTTAGGAGCAAACCTCATATATACTTGCCACTACAACTTTGTTCTTTCACAACTAAATTATTTCATGCTTGTATGAATTGCCATGTCCATGTCAAAGGCTGGATTGTCATGTCATCAATTTTTAAGGGCTTCTTCAATTGTTTCAAGGAGCCACGTTCACCATTTCAAGGAGTTTAAGCCATGTCAAGTCTTCAAGTATAGTTAGTTAATCATCTTTGCCACATCATGCATATCCATAATCATCATAGGATTCAACAACATGTACATCAAGCCATCATATGTGTGGGTTCAAGACCCAAACCTCCAAGGACACCAAAGACCCCTCAAGAAGGGTTTCCAAGATCCAACATACCACCATTTGTATGCTTCAAGAGGTTATCCACTTCATCATCATCATTATAGCAAGAGCTTCATCATGTGTTCCATTTCCAACAAAAGCATTAAGTCATAATGCCAAAAATCAAACTTCAACCCATGTGTATGGGTCATATGTCCAAATCATTACCAAGTGCACCATCAATGATCTTCAAGAGATATCCACATCATCAAACATGCCATGTCATCATGTCCTTGATTTCTCCATGGTTTCCTTACCAAGTACAAGTACAAGTGGACTCCATCAATCAAGAGTGTGGTCTAGTGTGGTCTCCATGACTCAAACCATATCTAAGGGTTCCATGACCCCATCAAGCCACAAATGACCACAGAATGGGTCATTTGGACCACCTAATGCTCCAAGGCACACACCAGCTGTGAATTGGCTCCAATGCTCAAACTACCATGTCATCAACCTTGTCACTCCTTTGTCATTAATGGCTTGTCATCAATGACAACCAGGCTCAACATGAACCTCTTTGGAATCGAATAAGCAAAGACAAGTTTAAACAAAAAGTCCTACTTTAGAATTGAAACTTCCAAAACACCTTCACACAAACTTAATTGGAGTTGATGAAGTAAACACAAGTTTTGGCTAGCAATATGCACAAAATAGTCAAAGAAATATTATCAACGAACAATTTTTAAGATTTCACAAATATGATAGCAAAAACATGTTGACATTTAAAGTGATTCAATGATGATGCCTATAGTGAAGAGTGTCGAGGATCAACAAAAATGTTCAACAACCCAAGATAGTTGACCATGCACCAATAAATAAAAACAAAACAACAAAACAAATGTCCCAAACACCACACATAACAAGGCCTTTTCATCATAAAGCATGCACATTTGCAAAAAGCAAGCAAGGAGAAGTGCCATTAAAATTGTCAAGAAAGGAAGGAGCAATGAGGACTATATCATTGTATTCTCAATGAACCATGTTGATAAGATGCCCTCAAGGAAAAGTTTAGACACCGCCATGACGGATCATCAAACCACTCACAACAAATCCTAATAGTGGGTATTGAACCAAAAGCTTGCCATTGACACCTCTTAACTATCAATTTGTAAGAATGGAAATGATTGGCAATACTTATGTGAAAAGGGACAATGTCTCTAATCACTATGATTAGGTTGTCATTATAGCTCTGATATGGATGGTGTAGCATTGTCTATAACTAATTAGAAAGTGTGAGATCTAGTTCATGTAGAGCCATAATAGGAGTAGATGGTGCAAGTTTTGGTTCTTGTGAAGCAAGGGAATCAATAGGAGAACATGCATCTGGTGATGAAGCCTTAATATATCCAAACTCTACTCTCACTGGTCTAATTTTAATGTCAATTGGATTAAGAATGCCATGTTCATGTTTCCCAAGTCCACTACATGTTTAGCCCATCTAATGAAGTAAACTTAGAACCAATACCTTTGGTGTGTCTCAGAAGTCATCTCATGAGCAGCCAAGAGCACAGGAGAAGTTGTATAAGAAGAGGATAGTGTCTTTTTGCAAGATGCCAATGACCTCTTCCTTCTTTTCTTCAATATTTTTAAATTCGCTCATTCTTTTAATAAGGTTTTTATTCAAGCCACGCGAGTTTTGAATGGTCTATGTCCTTGTTGATTAATCGTTTAACCAAGAGATCATGAACATTCTTCATGTTTGGATACTCATTAAAGAACTTAGTATTAGATTCCTACACTAAGAAATTGTAGTCTTCTCAGTTGTGTTAATATTTTGCAACTAGGGAATAATTTCTTGTAGCGAAGCAAGTTGATTCTTAAGTTGAATACCCTAATCTTCATGGAGTTTGAGAATACTTTTCAATGATTTCCCATGCATCTTTAAGAGATTCATGTTTCTCTATATGAACCTGTAATTCCTCTTAATACATCATGAATACCAAGCTCGTCCTACATATACATCTGCAATATATCACAGCTCAGACCTATAAACATAGATTTTGAATCAATAAAGTCCACAATGAAATCTAAGCAACGAATCACTTTCAAAATGAAAGAATTTAGAAAAGGGAAAGTGCAATGGCCCTACAACAAAATGTCAAAAAGGATGACCTTCTTCAATGCTCTTAATAAATTTCTGACTTCCCCTTCAAAAAAGAATCGAAGTTTACATAGGAATGAAACTCCCATTCCCACTTTTTTATTAACTCATGATTCCCATCCCCTTTTTTCTTAACCTTTATGTAGAAGGGAGATTTTGTTTGATTTTTACGTTATCATTCCAACAAAATCATTAAAAAAGGTCCTTAAAAACTTACATGAAACCCTTTCCACACGACTATCCGTCAACTTCTTACCAGACACCCGACACTCCACAAGATTTTTACTAGCGGTTTGATCTCTGTGACTCTGGAGTATCAATACCCATCTGCACTGACCGATTTAGTAACGAATGCACCGATCTGAACTTAACAACTGTTATGTGGGAGAGTATGTTAGAAAATGGTTTTCAACTCTTAGCACAAGAAAGAGAACAAAACTCTAGCAATTCTAAAAAATTGAGGAATAGTAATACACTAATATTCAATACACTAAAACTAGGGCGGCAGGTGCGGGTGGGATCATTTTCGATCCCGAAGGAAACAAAGTCACAGCTTTTTCTTGGGGTCTTGGCACAAAAACGAACAATGAAGCTGAATGGCTAGCTCTTATACTCTCAGTGAAACTAGCCTCCTCCCTCAACATTGGAAAACTCAGAATCTTTGGAGACTCCAGGCATGTCATACAATCCATGAGAAAAGGCAGTGCAACTAAAGGCACCAAAGCTCTCAGTTACCTCAAAAGAATAAGCTCCTATACCCTTCCCCCTGACGTCTCTTTTCTCCACATTTCAAGAGAAAACAACTATTAGCGGACCTTGAGGAAAACAAGGGAGCCACTTTGGAAATTGGGCAAATCCATTATCACAATGGAGATATAGGTTTTCATTTCATCCCCTAAGTATGCTAAGAGTGATTCTTTCCACCTTGTATGGTCACCTTGGAGTAAACCTCTGTTCAAAGCTTAGAAACCATGGCTTTTTTTACCCTCTTGGTCCACCCTCTTTGCTCCCTTGCCCCACGTCCTCTCTTGCTTGCGCCACACGCCATCCCTCGCTTCCAAGCGCTCTTCACATGGCCCTTTCCCTGGCTGTCAGCTCCCACGAGCCAGCCTTAACTCCCCTCCCTTCCCCTCCTTTCCTATCTTTCGCCATGGCTCACCCACCCCATTCCATCTGCTCTGCTCTGCGTCGACTCTCCCTCTGCGACTTGGAACCTTCAACTCCCTTCTCCACCCTCCACCCCCCTTCTCCTCTTGTTTCCCGTTTTGGTCTCAACGCGATGCAGAGTGTTTTGGCAGCCATCGCTGCCTGAGCCGCACCTTGGTTGATATTAAGCTCTCCGTCCGCAGCACCTACGACGCTGTTTGTACCAACGTGAACCAGAATGATGAATTGGCCGCAGAAATGAGATACACAACCACACAACTCTCTTGCCAAGATTCTCGAATAGACGACTTGGAGAAAAATCTTTCTGAGCTCATGGGGAAGGTGGCCGCTATGCAGGAAGACATCTCAGTGCTGACAGGGAAAACGCAAGGCAGCCAGGTCCATGAAACCCCCACTGTCAACCAGGAAATCAATCAAGAGATGGTGGATGCAGCTTCTACCCAGTTCAAGAAATATAGCTAGTCTAGCTCTAGCACAGGTCCTTTTTTGTAATATTTTTGCCTTATGTATTTCTGTATCTATCTAAACAATCAGTTTGTTAGGGTATATCCCAGCAAAATTTTGGGAAATCTCAAGAAAACTAGAATCAGAGCCTCTGCAAGGCTTAAGGTAGACTTTGAAATATCTGCTGATTATGCTCTTTCAGAAAACTTCTTCATAGTATTTGTGCTGTATGGCTGTGCACAGTTTTTTTAAATATATATACTCTCATCCCCTGTTTCTGTAAAAAAAAAAAAAAAATATTCAATACACTAAAGATACATGCGATATCATATAAGAAAGTATCATTGATGGTCATTCACGATACAGAGATTTCGCATCAACAATAATACATCATCAAGACCGAAAGATTGCATCTTCTGTAATTACGTAGAGGGTTTATCCTGCCCAAAAAACAACCCATTCTCTACGGACGCATGCTCACAAAAACAATTTGGTGAAAGTTGATATTTATCACTAAAATTCTTATACAAGATACATTACTACAAAACACATCGATATAATTGCTCCTATTGTACATTAAGACGTTTTACTTTGTGTTTTCTTATAACATTTCCTTGTAGGAGTAATCCTTGCTTGTGGGGCAGCTAAAAGTAAACTAAAGACTCAAACTGAAACCTGCAGAGAACGCTAATTATTGCAGAACTTCTTATCAGCAATGCACCCGAGAAAATGGTTGAGCCACCGCAATTTAGTAGTTTCAACTGCCAAAGTGCTTGAAAAGTTTGCCACCTGATCTTGCATAGATGTGTGTGACCTCGATCAGGCCTGCAGTGATCACAATATCCCTTTCCGCAGAGTGAGTATACATCAGTGGCATGCTCATGCATGCATATAACCCATAAATAAAGTGAATAGCAAAGATATTCTTGAGTAAAAAATAATTGTAGTGTCTACCTATTTATACAGCAAATTCTTGGCATCAGTGACTAGTTGCCAGAGCTGTGCAAAGCAGACCCAAGACAAGAAAAGGTTGTGCGCTAGCCTGAATGGGAAATAAAGTAGTATTTAATTTTCAATAACCCTGGTCAGCATGGAAGCTGATCATTCAACAGAGTAAAATACAAACAAAAGTACTGGTAAAAGCGACATTAGATGGATACCTGGTATTTTACATCATATTTGATAGGGTCCTTCAGAAAGTATTGAAACTGCCAAGTACAAACCAAAGTTAGAATAATATCGAAAAAGTATGTAAGCGAAAAGATTATAAGTATTTTGTAAGAGCGGACCAGAAAGAAATCACAAAGGGATCACGGAGAGTCAAAGAAATAAATCAGAATACTAACTTACACAAATATTACCTTCTATCTTGAATGAGGCCAATAAGAAAATATATATTGAAAAACACATTAACTGATATTAGAATAAATTTTCCCAGCAAATTTTTCAGCATAATGCCGTAAGCAAATCTGACCTACCGCGAGGATATATTTAATGGGAAAATAACAAATCAGTGCTCCAAAATACAATCCCAGCAACTTAAGTTCATATAGATTTATACAACTAAGATGATAGATGACAATTGCTCAAATTAATAACATGACAATTAGTAATTAACATTAATGTAAGTTTTGCCGATTTGGCCCACTCTACAAGCAAAAGAGCATATATTCTGGAACTAGACAAGGCATAAAAAAATAAGGATTTGGAGTTTATTAATGAATTTGCCTAATATCATATTATTATCCTACGTGTAGGACGTTTTAAGCTATAGAGACAGCCACAGAGAAATTACCAACCTTTTCAGTACTGGTCAAGTGAAATATAGACTAGACATGATATGTTTCATTCCATTTTTCTAACCTATAGCATCAGTCATAACCATAGGGCCTGTGGTGCCCCTATTGTATGAAGCTCCGACATCTGCATGTGCACCTTCTTCAGGATACAATATGACAATATATAAGGATTGCCATCTGACATCTGGTTTTACAGTCTTCAAGCTATAATTTGCAAAAGCTTACCCTTCAATGTCAGCTTTTACATCATCTTCAGGTTACACAATATTTTAAGGTCACTTTTATGGCCAGTAAAAGCTTTCTATGAGGTGCATCACTTGGACTATTCCAAAACTATTAAGCTAATTATCAAGAAGCTAAAGCTGCAAACTTTATGAAAGCTTTTAGACATGGATTGGCATCAATGCACATGAATTTCTGAATAAGACTCAGGCATCAAGAGGTTGTGTTCTGCAACGATGTGATTTAATTCTATTCAGAGATCACAATGCTGCAAATTTCCATCTGCATTTAGAAACATTTTAGGGGGCAGATCGGGTATGGTATAAAGCAAACATTTATAGGGCATTTGTGGTTGAATTTTAGAGAATTTCTGAATTATTTAATTTTTAACCATTTGTGGCTTACTCTTTAGGCACTTGCACCAGTAGGTCTTGAAGAGTCACAAAAGTTCTAGGTATCTGCGTCTATTGATACCATATTACCAAGTAGCACATGTATTGACAACCCAAAATCCAGTGAATATGCACAAACAAGATTGTTTCTTGGGATGATAATAAACGATACTCCACTGAAGTCAGGCTTTCTATTTACTGGCAATGCACAACTGAATTTCAAACAAAAAAAACTTCCATTTTTATAGCATGGCATAGATGGGTGCAAAGACTCAAGCATGGCAGTGTGATATTCATAACCAAGTGATCGACAAATTATGCACTTCAAACAGAAAACAAGAAAACAACCATGCTATATTTAAAGAAAATAGGATGGCAGGTGGAAGAAGAGATAGCACATATATCTAAATATCAG
Source organism: Larix kaempferi (assembly GCA_027924585.1). Lineage (NCBI taxonomy): Eukaryota > Viridiplantae > Streptophyta > Pinopsida > Pinales > Pinaceae > Larix > Larix kaempferi. Next base: position 2,006,923 of record BSBM01000451.1, on the reverse strand, counting down.
AAAATAGATGTTCAACATAAGAGGATGCCAAGTTGGAAAAAACACCACAACCCTGTATGTACACTACAAGCACTTATTAGACTAAAAATTAGTTGACTATTACGCCTAAGGTAAAATAAAATTGAAAAAACTCAGCTTAGTTTTGCCTAGAAAAGTAATAGACACAGGATCTTACTTGGAGGATAATTTGTGGAGTGATCAAACCAAGGAGGGCTACAGCATAGTATTGTTTGCCTGTTGCAAAAAGATAACCTGCAACCAGTTTGACAAAGTGATAGAAGAATGTTTAGTATTATAAAGATACCAGACCCATTTAAATACTATGCATCTGCCATTAAATTACATTTGAAGCAGCATCAATAACTTTTGTTTTAAACTCAAGCTACAATGTATCCATCAAGTGGCACCTCTCGGTGAAATTACAACAAAGCTATATTCAAGTAGAAGAGGAGGCACAGGGCAAGGTATTCTGACGTTATCTACTGTCCCCCAGCAACATGGAGTGAATGAGAATTGAATGATTCTAACAAATCACCATTTACATGCATGTCCAGACTCCAGAAGCATCAAAAAAGATTGATAAATATGTAACAACGCAATCTTTGACATGCATCCTATGGGTCAGAATGTTTAGTAGTATAAACATACCAGACCCATTTAAATACTAAGCATCTGCCATTAAATTACATTTTGAAGCAGCATCAATAAATTTTGTTTTAAACTCAAGCTACAATGTATCCATCATGTGGCACCTCTTGGTGAAATTACAACAAAACTATATTCAAGTAGAAGATGAGGCACAGGGCAAGGTATTCTGACGTTGACTACTGTCCCCCAGCAACATGGAGTGAATGAGAATTGAATGATTCTAACAAATCACCATTTCCATGCTCATGTCCAGACTCCAGAAGCATCAAAAAGGATTGATAAATATGTAACAACGCAATCTTTGACATGCAGCCTATGGGTCTGCTCAACCAGGTTCAATCTTCTGCCATCGGTTTCCATCTATTAGAGATAGATTGCAATATATCAATATTAGTTGCAGGCATATAAATTTCACTGCAATCTAAAGGTTGTTGCAATAAAAGTTGTAATTGCCAACAATTAACCGGAGTATTGTACAATTGTTTATTGTCCAGAAATGCAACAAGTTGGATCACTGACAGGACAGTTGCTTGTACTTTATCCGAACACAAAATCTCTGGAGATCTATTAGGACAACCAAATCCATTTTACCTAGAATGCAAATTGCTATGTTGACAATGCTGAAGAAGAGACATCTACTTGGATGCTTTGTGACCATGTCTTTAAGGCTTCAATAAGGACTTACTAAACATTCTCAAAGCTTCCAATTTATGAAAGGAATAAAAGTGCATTGGAATTATGCTGTCAGCACATAAGTATAGCCAGTTCGTTTATGTAGTGTATACAGAATTAAAGAAAATATTCATTGCATAGGAAAATCTATTGCTAGCTCCGAGGGTTAGCTCAAACGATCATGAGATAGACGTGAGATCTATCCTCCCAAAATTGAGGAGGTCACGGGTTCGACTCTCCTGATTCCCTCCGGGTTGGGCTCCATAATTAGGGCCAATGGTTTCCCCCGTTTACCATCTATGAATCACAGGGAAGTACTCAGAGGGTTCACCACAAGGTTGTTCCTCGGGAAAAAAGAAAAAAAAATCTATTGCTGCTTGTCCAAATTGAATGAAAGAAAATTCTTCAAAAGAGGATCCAATATAATTTAATACACTTTTATTGCTTGTAATAGCAATACATCTTCATTATCTAAATATTATCTGTAGCAGCAATGAGAAGAAACATGTCAGACCTAAGTTGAAAGAAACTTGGAAACTGGTATGCGTTTCGAAAACGGAAACCCTAGGAAACGTGACCCACCCCTCAAACTGGTACGTTGGGTAAATGTGGTATATAAAAATACAATATATATATATATATATATATATATATATATCTTTTAAAATAATAGATTATCTTGCGAGAAAATAAGAATGATACACAGATATGACATTTTAGAAGGAAACCCATGTCTATATTAACTCCCATAAATGATTACATTATGCAAAAATCCAAAAGCATCCTTTATAGATGAGGCTATATATCCAAATTCCACCTTTGGTGGGCCTAGAGAACTTTAAAAAACATGCTGAAATGTACGGGTTTCATGTCAAAACACCTTGAGCTATACCAAACAGCGTTTCCATAGGTGGGCCTGAAGAACTTTAAAAACACATTGAAACATGGAGGTTTCATACTGTGTCATCCCTCATCTTGTATGAGGGTTACACTTTTGAGGGATTGACTAGGATATATGTGAGCTTTGGCTTAAATATGTTGCTCTCCTTTGATTGATTAGAAATTAGGTTGCTTCCAATAGCTATTGGATGAGATCTCTTCATGATGTTTTGATGGATGGCATAGCACATTCCTAATAGGTGATATCTTGATGATGATATGTCATCCTTCTTGGTGATATTGGCACGATTGGAATATTTTTGCTTAGCATTGATGCAATTAACTAACATTGTGCATTTATGGAGTGGGAACCCATCAACTTGGGGTCCCCCTAAGTTTTTAAGTGTTAATAATTATGTCTTGGTGAAATGTTGTCTATGATTTCTATTTTGGGATGTTTGGCACTACTCACCTAGGAGGCGCCTTGCATGGTTCCATAAAAATAGTTTATGCATTTCATATGGTTGGATACCTCTAGCAAGAACGCCCTAGAAGATATAACAGGAATACACACATATGCCACTTACTTATGACACAATTAATGCCCTTTGCTTGATCGCTCCCATATTACACACATGTTTATGATGATATTTGGAGGCTTTCTATTGGAACACCCTAGCTCATTGGATGATTTTCACACTTGAAGATGGTTTATTGCTGTTAGTTTTTGTACCTAGGGAAGTGTTCCCCTAGTGACTTTTGCCTAAGTCACTTAGAAAGGGGGAAAAAGTGACCCTCACATTAAATGACTTGTGAAAAGCATTTAATAAGACTTTATAACCATAAAGTCACTTTTTGATAAATTTAAGTGGGTGAGTGAAATTAGTATTTATGAGAAATAAATAGGAGCATTTAATTTCAACCGTCGATCTAATCTAATCTCATCCATTAGATTTAGAAAACCCTAGGGTTTGAACAAAAAGAGAAAGGGAGGCAAATCACATTCACTTTTGAGAGATTCAAGAGAAGTGAGTGAGAAAGAGAGAGCACAGAAATCAAGAAGGTTCATGGAGCTGATTTTCTAGACAGCACGCATTTCGAGAGAAAGGTTTTTCAGCTGGGCACATTTCCCAAGGCACCGTACAGCAACAATCTGGGCACTTTTTTTAGGACTGTCCTGGGCACGCATACCGAGAACAGCAGCACAGATATCGAGGAAATATGGGCACATATCCCGAGATTTGCAGCATGGTTTTCGAGGGAGTTCACGGCACATTTCCCAAGATAGAGGCATGGATTTCGAGGCAAGGAATCTGGGCATGTTTCCCGATGCAGCATTTATTGCTGTTGTATTGTGGCACGCAGTCCGAGGCTGAAATCCATACAGCAAGGTTTTCTATGCAGTTTTGGCACTAAAATCGAGGCAGGGTACAGCATGGTTTTCTATGCAGATTTGGCACTGAAATCGAGGCAGGGTACAGCACTGTTTTCGAGGTTGACTTGGCATGAATTTCAAGGCAAAGTACAGCACTGAAATCGAGGCTGATTTGGCACAAAAATCGAGGCAGATTTCTGGGTGACTTTGGGTGGTCGAGATAAGTACATTTTTTACTGTAAAATGTTGTACTGAAATATTGCTGAAGAAATAATCTCTCTCTCTCTCTGAGACTGGTTTTCCCCGTGGGGGTTTTTCCAAGGCTATTGGCCGAAAATTCTGAGTCTGATCTTATTTAATGGTGTGCATGTTAAATTAATTTTTCTGCCTGTTAAAGTGATTTTTCAGCGTGTTTAATTGTCTGAGAATTTTCATAAGTAATTTCCAGCCTATGCAAAACCGGCTGGGGATGAAAACCACTGAAATGTTGACATAAACCAGCAAGCTGCAAAACACAAAAAATTTACATGGTATCAGAGCTTGGGGGCAGAAAACAGTAAGATTTGCAGACACACAGAAATTTCCAGATTTGGGTAATTTTCTTCTGTTAGTGAACAGCACCTTGTTGGGTTGAAGTAGAGATGGCTACAGGACTTAGGTTGGAGGATAGGCTGGATGGGACAGGGAACTTTGTGCCATGGAAGGCTACTGGTTTTAGAGGAAAATGAGATGTGGGAGGAAGTGGTTAGAAACACTACAGCAAACCTCGTTCAGATTCCCGCTACTACAGATGCAACAGCATTATCAACCTTCAACAAGAAGGACTATAAAGCTAGAAGAATTATCCTTGATGCAGTTAAAGATCAGATCATCCCTCACATTTCAGGCAAAGCTAGGGCACATTTGATGTGGACTGCTTTGACTAGCTTGTACGAGAGTACCAATGAGAACCGGAAGATGGTTCTCAAGGAGAAACTAAAAAGTATAAAGATTAATGGTGGAGAGGGAGTGACAACTTACCTTACCAGGATATCTGCAGTTAGAGATGAGCTAGCCGTAGTTGGGGAGGTGGTCACTACTACTGAGCTTGTGCGTACAGCAGTGAATGGGGCTTCAAAGCCCTAGGGTGCATTTGTGCAGGCTATAGTGGGCCGAGAGAACTGTTATCACACAACTTGTAGTTGCCCCTAGAGGTATCCCATCCGGGACGGTAGAGGAGACAGGCAACTAAAGAGGTGACCCAAGAGATGCCACGGTTCCCAAGCCAAGGTGGGAGTCACATCAACCAAGGCATTCTTCGCTTTAGGTCGAGATGTAACTAGACCAAGGGGGAGACCCTATACCCAATTACAGTTGATTGGGTCCAAACAAAGGTTTCTAAGGGTAAGTAAATGAGGAGTTGCGGAAACCAATGCAAGGCTAAATGGACCTACGAGTTGAGGTATGGTTGAAAGGTGGTGTGAAAGATTGTTGGTGTTTCAACCTACGTATGGTTTAGGCCACATTGTTTGGTATGTTGTCAAGGTGTGGTACCATGTGTTTGCACAAGTGGGTCTTGTTTTCTTGGGAAGTGTGAAATGGTTCTAAGTAGGCCCACAAGGTGAAACTAGGTGAGAGGTTGGTACTATAGGTTAGGTAAAGACTAGATCTATGGATCTAAGTTGATTCTAGGAGTACCCATGTACTAGATCTAGGATTTGACACGATTCCCAAGGAGTGCGACTTGCTTAGAGAAGGACTAGTGCCTTGTTGGGTGGGCTAATGGAGTCAAAAAGTATGTCAAAGTGTAGATCGGGACACCTAGAAGCCAATTCAAGTGGGCTAAATGAGATCCAATGGTTGGATTTTGCTAGATCTAGGTTTTCAAGTAATAACCTTGAGTGGACCACAATCCCTTGAAACAAGGAATGCTACCCCCAAGGCGGATTGTGACAAAAAGATAGTCTAGACCTAGGTTTCAAGGTATGGCCGTTCCAAATCTCCAAGAATCCCAAACACCCACTTCCTCTAAGTGGACAAACTCACCTTCCCTAGGTAGTGCGACTTTGCTCAAGGAGGGTTAAAAGGTGGGTTTGGTAGACCAAATCAAGTCCAATGATCACCAAACTGTAGATCCAAGTAGCTAGTACCCCGATCTATGCATGTCCCAAAAATCAAGTCAATCCAAGGGCTAGATCTTAATAGATCTGAGTTTTGAGGTGCCAAGAAATTCAAAAGGGGGTTTTTACCCCTTAAAACATGGAAAGATGTCCACAAGGTAGATTTTACCAAAGTAAGTATCTGGGGGTAGGTTATCAAATGTCTAGATTGCAGATCAAGTGGGATCTCACCTACCCATGTGCTAGATCTAACCAAACAAGCCTCTCACTAGGAAGTGCGATTTGGGTTCAAGAGGGCGTTTTGCCTTGAAAAATGGGTTAATTTTAAGCCAATCACCACCAAACTATAGATCCAACTAGGGGTGGATGCTATAGAGGTGGGTTTTCGAAATCTTCTCAAGAGCAAGGCTAGATCTAAGTAGATCTAAGAAATACAAAAATGGGGTTTTAATTAATTAGGGTTTTATGACCAATGAAGATAGAATGGATGAAAGAGGCACATACCTTGTGGATGTTACCTCAATTGCTTATGGCCACCTTGCAAATTGATAGCATTCTCCTATGTGTATATTCAAGAGTGAGATCCAAGAGCTCCAACCAAAACGTCCTTCTCCAAGATAGCCAAATCGTCCTCCTCCTACAAGACAAGATCAAAGAAACAAGTCAAGCAAGATGATTATGAAAATGGTAGAAAGATGTAATAGAAAGCATCAACTATGTCACAAAGATACAATAATGATACTCCCTGTCACAAGATCAACCCAAGAGAGAATATGTGGATCCCTCCAACAATAACCCTCATGAAGTCGCCCTCCTCTCCACCAATTCGACTTTCCTGTCAAAAGATTAGAAGAAGCACCAAAATCCACAATGATACATAGAAGAGATACTGTATATTCAATATGCAAGAGAATCCACAATGCAAGAGAGATGTGCTCCACAAAAAAATCTTTTATTCCAATATTCCAGAGCTCCAAAGGTGAGCTATACAATGGGGGGTCTCCTCCTTATATAGGATAATAAAGACCAAAACCCTATACCACTCCATAATACTACATCAAATGAGTGGTTGAGATTAAAAGATCTCAACATACAATCAATGGCTAAGATGAACCATAACAATATATCACATGGATCACTCAATATAACAATAGCGCCCCCACTAAATGGTACAATAAGAGGGTGACGTCATCCACTAGAGAAACATAAGTACCCAAAATCCACCTCATGGTGACTAGGACATGACAACATAAGCGCATGGTGGGGCTAGGAGGCATCAATCCTTACTAGCTCATCCCCAAGGCACAATAAAATAATAAAATATGTCCAATATAATGTAAATGATCAAAACTGTCCTCAGAATCCATGACAGTCAAGCAGTAAATGTCCTCCTGTGATCAATCTGGGCATACCCACATGGTGAAAACTGACTGGAAGGTAGTGATGCCACCCTGGAAGACCTCTGTGAAGACCAAATGCCAAATTCTTGCCTCAATTGCCCAAATCGATTTCCTCAGTGACCACTTTATCCCATTTTTTAACTGCCTCGGTAACTGTGAAAGTGCCAAAACTGCCTCCTAGGGTGCTAGCGCTGTCCATCTGAGCCCACCAGGCTCTCCAGAAGGGGGGGTAAATGGTAAAAACAAGTGGCTGGACCACCCCCTCCATCATCAGCGCCCTAGGTGAACTGGCCTCTCGGGGCCCCTGCTGCTCAGGCTGGGAAATCAACCCCAAATCTGGTCAACAAGTGTAAAACTGCATCAATCACTGTCAGAAGTGCCCGGAACTGAAAGATAAGTGTCTCATTGGATCCAGAAGACCCAAATCCACTAGAAATGTGTACTCATACACCATGGGTTGCCCTAATGGGCCAGCTGTAGGGTCCACCATATATGGACAATGTATAATCTGCTGATCTGAAGTAGTAATAAACCTGCTGAACTGGATCAAACATCATCTGCATCATATGTCCATCATATGATATCATCATCAAACATGTGGGCCCATCAATCATCATCAATAATCATCAATACATGGTCCACATCATCACGGATCCCAAGAATATACAACCAAGGATAAATCACATCAGTAGACTAAGACAATGCTTCTCTAATCATTCTCACAGCTAAGCTCAAAGTATAACCTCCATTCAGTGGCATTAATTAAGTTAGCATATTCCATTGTTATATAAAATTACTTGCACAATAGTTCAAATGACAAACTCACCCATTGGACATGGTCAAATTGCTAGTGAAGGATGAAGGCTAGGAACAAGGTTGGGCCAAGGGGTTGACTTGTCTAACTTAACTCAAAAATACTTTGGACTTAGAGAAGGGGGAAGCTACAAACTCTGTGTTGGACAAAAGAACACGGGGGATGGCTGTGCCTCACAAATGGATAAGTTGTTTAGAGAGTGCTTATTCAACTTAGGCATCATGTCTACATAAAGTTGATCCAGGTTCATTAGGATCATTCAATTTTATTCCATGGCCTTTTTGGCCTACATAACCCTTCGGATTTCAAATGTGCTGAGAAGCACAACTAGTTGCAGCTTGCATCCAGGGCATGTTTTTCCAAATTTATATAAGGTCAGCAATTGTTTAGATATAACTTTTAAGAGCCATTGCTTTTTGGACCTTTCTTATACTCTTCGAGGAGTATTTTTAGCTGTTCATCGCTCTTGCCCTTTTTTGTTTCCATGGGCGAATTTATAATTTTCCATAGGTAGAACATGAGCTTTCAGTTTTAGCCAACAACATCTCAAGTGACTAGGGGGAGTTCGAGCCAATGCCAAACATCGGGACAACCGACCAGAATGATTTAGGCCTACAATCCAACTCACCAAAGGCAAGTTTTGTCACCAACTCAGAGCCGAGACACTGAATAAACAGGGATGCGGTCCAAACACAGAGGTAGAAAAATGGGGAAATCCTTGGTATCAGAAAGTCAAATGAGACAAGTCAGGGTTTAAAGTCAAACAGGAAGGTCATGTATGGATGGAGTCAAGTGAATATGGAGCCTACACTAGCAGACAACTGGTGTCGGGAAAGACCATATCTATGTAAGGTGAAAAACCAGTGGGTTTTGTTAAATGACCTAAATGTGCAAGCAATTGTCCATTTTATGATTTACAGTTCATTTTAAACAGTTTGCCACATCAGGAATAATATACCAAGCACATGCTGTAATTATGACTAAATCAACAAGATAATAATCCACAGTCAGTGATAACATATCCATAGATCATACAACATCATCGTAATAATAATCATCAAATATCATCTGAAACACTGCTGTAATACATCTCTAGGCACTGAACTGAAACTGTAATGGGATAAGTGGTCACATCAGTCATCAAATCTGAGCTCTCAAGGCTCAGCCTTGACACAAGGTCATATACAAATCTGAATAATGTACTGCTCTGATCATGAGTGATCCAAAATATATAGCCATGCTCTGGAATAATGGAAGCTCTGGAATGTGCAGATATCTGCTGAACAAGAATAGTAGCCCTGCTACTATAGTGTGATAACAAGAACCTACCTTCATGGGAGAGACTGTGGGATGACTTTGTGCAAGAAGAGACCAGGAGAGGTCTCGTACAGGGCAGTTCGTCACAGGGTAGGGAAGATGATGAGAATGTGGCTTTGACAGCAAAGGGGAAGAAGAAGAAGAAGGGTCCCAAGAAGGGTGGGGCCAAGCAGCAGCAGCAGCAGCAACAGCAGGGTGGGCAGAAGGACTTGAGTAAAATCAACTGTTATGGTTGTCAGACATTTGGGCACTATGCTTCACAATGTCCAAGCAAGAAGAAGAAGGGACAGCAAACTGCAGCTTCAGCAGAGGTTGATGATTTTGGAGACAGATTTCAGAGAGATTTTTCTCTGTGTGCTAGACATAATGAGAGAGAGAGAGCCTCTTTAGTTACCAGCACTGATGTGGATATGGAGATGGAGTATTCCTTAGTGACAGGGCACCAGATGAGTGCATCCACCCCTGGCACCTGGTATATTGACAGCAGAACCTCGAGCCACATGACAGGTGCTCGAGAGATGTTCTCCAAGCTTTCACGGACAGGTATAGATGTGGAGGTTGTACTAGGGGATGACACCATTGTTAGAGTAGTTGGTCGAGGGACCATTACATTTCAGAGGGAGTCTATGAGTCCCATGACTATGAGGGATGTGTTATATGTCCCTGGGTTGAAGAAGAACCTTGTATCAGTTTCCACCATCGAGGACAAGGGTCTTGGGGTATGTTTCTTGGATGGGCGAGTGCAAGTATTCCCCGGGACTACAGGATTATCTACCTCCATGGACATTGGGGTTAGATGTGGAAAGTTGTACAAGCTCTTGTTTCAGCCGCAGCACGCTCTAGCACACAGCAGCAGCAGTGAGCTATGGCATCGGAGGATGGCCTACTTACATCACCCAGCTCTGAGATTGTTGAGGAGCATGGTTACAGGTTTACCCGAGTTCAACACTGAGCAGAGTGATTTGTGCAGGGGGTGTGCTTTGGGAAAGTACACCAAGACTGCTTTTCGAAGCAATGACACCAGAGCAGCAGGAGTACTTGACTTGATCCATTCTGATATTTGTGGTCCTATGTCATCAGTCTCTTTGACTGGATTTGATTACTATATCACCTTCATTGATGACTACTCCAGGAAGACCTGGATCTACTTCTTGAGGAGCAAGAAGTCACCCTTAGTATTGAGTGTCTTCCAAGGGTTCAAAGCCCTTGTGGAGAAGCAGACAGGGAGGAAGATTCAGATGTTGAGATCGGACAATGGGGGTGAGTATACCTCCAAGGAGTTCGATGGATTTTGCACACAGGAGGGTATATAGAGACAGCTGACAGTTCCCTACACTCTTGAGCAAAATGGAGTAGCAGAGAGGAAGAACAGGTCGATTGTGGGAGCAGCGAGAGCGATGCTCCATGATCAAGTTTTTCCGTTCTTTCTTTGGGCAGAGGCATGCAGCACTGCAGTTTATCTACAGAACAGGAGTCCTCACCGTCCTTTGGGGAGGAAGAATCCTGAGGAGATGTACACAGGCAAGAAGCCTGAGGTGAGCCACTTTCGAATATTTGGTTCTTTGACTTACTCTCACGTCCCTTCTGAGAAGAGGAAGAAGTTTGATCCCACTGCAGAGAGAGGCATCTTTGTGGGATATGACGAGACTTCAAAGGCTTATCGGATTTACCTTCCTGGCCTGAAGAAGGTTGTTGTTAGGCGGGAGGTGAAATTTGATGAGGAGAGAGCCTTCAGGAAGTCCAGAGAGATAGAGCAGGGGGAGCCATCGGCTTCCACACCTCAGGTGACTCAAGCTTCTTCGATACAGATCTCAGGTCCACAGGTTTTCGGAGTGACTGGATCACAGAGTACAGGCACAGCTTCTACAGGTTTAGTGGTTCAGGTGACAGGTACTTCAGGGACAGGTTCAAGGACAGGTTCTGGTTCGTAGGTTACAGGTTCTTCAAGGACTGGTTCATCAGTCACTGGTCCTCGGGGTGTTGGACCTTCTGCTTCTGGGAGTTCTTCAGATGAGGATAGACCAGCATGGGAGGATCCTTCAAGGAAGAGGAAGCCTAAATGGCTTCAGGAGACCTTGAAGCTAAGTTACCGGAAACGTCCTATTAGCCTTGGTGAAACGCCGTTCCCCGTTTCGGATCCTGAAACGGAGGGGATACGGCCCTGAAACGTCATTGAAACGTATCATAGTGGTACAGATACGTTTCAAGGGTTTTGGATACGTTTCAGGGGAATTCTGAAACGTATCAGAGAGAGAGGGCCACGTTTCTAACGGTTTTTTATTCCTGAAGTCAAATTTTTAATTGTTTCCCTGGTCTACATTGAAACCCTGAAGGACCCACTACCTCTCCATGGAAGCTATAAAGGATATTAAATGGTAATATTAAATTCTTAAAGTAAAAGTGACATTCTCCTTATATTTCATTTTCTATCCTTTTACTTAAATTTTTAACATTACCATTAATTGTTTCAGGATGTTTGAGAGTGGTTCCAACCTCATCGGACTGCATATGCAAAAAGTAGAATTTTTAATCCCATTCAAAATTCAACAGACTTAACAGTTTTCAGGATTTCAGGATTGCAACATTGCCACTGGATTCAATCAAGCACATCAACCCCTCTATGTACCTTGATGTTGGTGGTGTTGATTGTTGAACTCCTCTGTCTTAAATGGACTTCGACCCACTTCCATAGCTCGAGAATATGAACAGAGAGCCTTCAAGCCCAAGGGAATCAAACCAGGTTCAGGATCCCTATTTTCGGTCTACTTTTGTTGAGGACATAGATGATGACTCTCACTCTGAGCATGAGGATTCAGATGATATTAGTTAAAAGTTTTCATAGTATCATGTTACATGTATGATTAATGATATTTGATAGTAGTCTTAGGTGATGATGATGTTGTACAATGATAATATTATAATGGTTATGATGACAATGATAATATTTATGATGATGGCGATATATATATATATATATATATATATATGCCGTTTCCCCGCCGTATCGTATCTGGATTTCTTGAAAATTTGTCGTATCCGTGTCCCCCCCCGTATCCGTATCCGTTTCCGTATCCGCTTCAGTGCAACTTAGCCTTGAAGGAGGCAGAGGCATTTGGTAGACCCCAGGAGGAGATCAGAATAGTAGTGATGCCAGACAGATTGGGTATGGCTATTGTTGCGAGTCTTCGTGATTCTGGGCCTTCCACATTTGAGGAGGCCTCTCAACATCAGGTATGGAGAGATGCCATGATGGAAGAGTACCATTCTATCATGAAGAATGATGCTTGGGAGATAGTGCCGAGACCAGAGGGGAAGTATGTTGTGACTTCCAAGTGGATCTACAAGGTGAAGCATGTTGCGGATGGCAATGTGGAGAAGTACAAGGCTCGGTTTGTGGCACTGGGGTTTTCACAGGTTGTGGGAGTTGACTATGATGAGACTTTTACGCCAGTTGCTCGGTATTCTTCCATCAGAGCAGTAATTTCTATAGTAGCAGAGATGGGTTGGAAGATCCACCAGATGGATGTGAAGACCGCACTTCTCAATGGTCTTCTGCAGGAGGAGGTGTACTTAGAGCAGCCACAGGGATTCGAGATTCATGGGAGAGATTCTCATGTGTGCATGTTGAGGAAAGCCTTGTCTGGACTGAAGCAAGCTCCTAGAGCTTGGTACTCTAGGATCGATGCGTACTTGACTTCAATGGGTTTTCAGAAGAGTGAGGCTGATCCCAACCTTTACTACATTGTGGTTGGTGGAGATCCTCTCATTCTTCTGTTATATGTTGATGACTTGTTTATCACTGGAGAGGAGCGTCTCATTGCACATTGCAAGAGAGACCTTGCTACTGAGTATGAGATGACCGACATTGGGTTGATGCATTACTATCTGGTGATGGAGGTTTGGCAGGAGCCTGGACATATTTTCCTAGGACAGGGGAAATATGCAATTGATATTCTGAGGAGATTTCGGATGGAGGATTGCAGGCCGATGTCTACACCTATGATCACCAACTAGAAGCAACTTCATGCTTCTGAGGGTAAGTTGGTGGATCCTACACTTTATCGTCAACTCATTGGGTCGTTGATGTATCTGGTCAACACTAGGCGAGACTTGTGTTTTGCGGTGAACACTCTTAGCCAATTCATGGTGGAGCCTAGGAGTGTACATTGGACTGCCGCAAAACATGTGCTAAGATACCTAGTAGGTACAATGGACTATGGTTTGGATTACAGGGGTTCGGGTGGAGTCAGTTTGGTTGGTTTCACAGATTCAAACTGGGTAGGCAGTGTGAGGGATCGGAAGAGCACTTCCGGTTGTTGTTTCAGCTTGGGCTCGGCAGTAGTGTCGTGGTTCAGTCGGAAACAGAAGTCTGTTGCATTGAGTTCCGCCGAGGCTGAGTATATGGCAGCCAGTCAGGCTACTTGTGAAGCACTGTGGCTTCGCAAGTTGTTGGTAGACTTATTTGATCAGGAGCTTAGACCTACGGTGATCTATTGTGACAAGCAGAGTTGCATCCAGTTCTCTGAGAATCCAGTGTTCCATGACAGGTCAAAGCATATTGAGATTAGGTACAATTTCATCCATGACTACATTCAGAGAGGAGCAGTTGAGTTGCAGTACATATCCACTGATGAGCAAGTAGCAGATACCTTGACGAAATCTTTGGGGAGGGGCAAGTTTGTCTTCTTCAGAGACAAGTTGGGAGTGGTGCAGAACACCTTCCTTGGTAAGAGGGAGTGTTAGTTTTTGTACCTAGGGAAGTGTTCCCCTAATGACTTTTTCTTAAGTCACTTAGAAAGGGGGAAAAGTGACCCTCACATTAAATGACTTGTGAAAAGCATTTAATGAGACTTTATAACCATAAAGTCACTTTTTGATAAATTTAAGTGGGTGAGTGAAATTAATATTTATGAGAAATAAATAGGAGCATTTAATTTCAACCATCGATCTAATCTAATCTCATCCATTAGATTTAGAAAACCCTAGGGTTTGAACAAAAAGAGAAAGGGAGGCAAATCACATTCACTTTTGAGAGATTCAAGAGAAGAGAGTGAGAAAGAGAGAGCACAGAAATCGAGAAGGTTCAAGGAGATGATTTTCTAGACAACACGCATTTCAAGAGAGGTTTTTCAGTTGGGCACATTTCCCAAGGCACCGTACAGCAACAATCTGGGCACTTTTTTTTAGGACTGTCCTGGGCACGCATACCCAGAACAGTAGCACAGATATCAAGGAAATCTGGGCACATATCCCGAGATTTGCAGCACGGTTTTCGAGGGAGTTCACAGGCACATTTCCCAAGACATAGGCACGGATTTCGAGGCAGGGAATCTGGGCACATTTCCCGAGGCAACATTTATTGTTGTTGTACTATGGCACACAGTCTAAGGCTGAAATTCATACAACACGGTTTTCTATGTAGTTTTGGCACTAAAATCGAGGCAGGGTACAGCATGGTTTCCTATGCAAATTTGGCACTAAAATCGACGCAGGGTACAACACTGTTTTCGAGGTTGACTTGGCACGAATTTCAAGGCAAAGTACAGCACTGAAATCGAGGCTGATTTGGCACAAAAATCGAGACTGATTTCTGGGTGACTTTGAGTGGTCGAGATAAGTACATTTTTTAATGTAAAATGTTGTACTAAAATATTGCTGAAGAAATAATATGTCTCTCTCTCTCTGACTGGTTTTTCCCGTGGGGATTTTTCTAGGGCTATTGGCCAAAAATTCAAAGTCTTATTTTATTTAATGGTGTGCATGTTAAATTAAGTTTTCTGCCTGTTAAAGTGATTTTTCAGCGTGTTTAATTGTCTGAGAATTTTCATAAGTAATTTCTAGCCTATGCAAAACCGGTTGGGGATGAAAACCACTGAAATGTTGACATAAACCAGCAAGCTGCAAAACACAGAAAATTTACAATTGCAAGATAGACTTTGTTTTTCCTTGGAGCTCCCTCTCTTGTAGCACATATCTTGAGGCATGCACACATTTCGTTGCTTTAAAGCAATGGCACATGCTCTAGGGCACACTCTTCTTGTAACCTGTTATCAACTGTATCTGTACAATAGTTGAAACCTCATTGAGCCGCCAGTGTTGGAACACATCAGTGTTCACTTCCAGAGTATCTGGGTTTCAGATATTTGGGTCTAGCCAGTTTTGGCTAGCCAGTTTTGTTTTTGAGTCGACATGACCATGACCCCATGGGGGTTTGTAACAAAGTGTGCTAGTAGGGTCTGAGTGGCTCGGTTCCCCATGACTTGATTAAGCAACTAAGGTATTCCAGGGAGTTTTTTCCCTTGTCAATTATACTTTGCTTAAGGCGATATATAATCGAAGAGGTTTTCTCCCGCTTCCTCCAAAGCTGGAATGCCCGATTTTGAAAATCTGAGCCGTGGGGGGTTATTAGAGTCCAACTAACATGTATAAACCTACTAGACACTATTAGAATAGGTTTTGGTCATGTCCTAAGTCTCTAGGACCCCCAGAAAAAATTTCGAAAAAATTTTACCGGACGCGTTGGATTTGGGGTTTTTAATTTTTTAATTATTTTTAAATTTTAATTAAATTTCTCTATAGTTTAAATAGAGAAATTTGAGTCTGTAATATGTCAGTCATCCGGGGTCCGAATTTAGTGATTGATGGCTCATTTCATAAGCCAAAAATCACACATGACCCATGGACCAGCTAAACCCAACTTTCGGATGTCAATTTAGCCTCATAATTAATATTTTCTCTAAAAAGTCATTTACAGAGAAATTATTAATTAAAATAATAAAATTGAATATTTTGGAGATATCCAAATCTCTCCAAAATAATCAGAAATGAATAAAATAAAAGGTTAAATGACATGGCAATAGACATTTATGAAGATTCCAATCAACTCCAAGTGACTTCAGTCAACTATCCAGTCACCAGCAAGAGATCTCCTCAAGCTAATTCGCCCTCTTCCATGCAAAACTCGATTTAGTGAGTTGTCAACTGTTAAATGGGTTGGTTAATGTGCATTCAAGTCTATGGTAGGCACCCTCATGATTCATCAAATCACCATAGCTTGGCTCCTTTACAAAGTCGAGTTAGTACCTACCACCTCTCCACTTGTCACCCACCAACCCACTCGCCTCATGAAGCTCACGCATCCTACCTAACTCCCCACGTGTATCCTAGTTGGAGTTTTCCCATTGGATGGGTGGACTTTCCCATGCAACCACCAAAGTCGAGCTTGCCACTTCACCACTTCTCCAAGCCTTTGATTGAGTTTAGATTGGAATTCGACTTCATGTCTATTGTCATTGGCTCTCACTCATGCCAAATTCGACCTAGGGTTTTAGCTATTGGTTCTACTATAAAGAGAGGCCCATTTGGGTTATTATCTCATGGAGAATTTTGGGCAAACTTACTCTGCCAGATTGTAGATGTGTTATAGCTTTTGCTAATTGAAATAAAGTGACTTTGGAGGTCCATATGGTGTGTTGATCTTGTTCATGGGAATTGCTTCAAATTAATCAAGGTGATCTTGTTCCATGTTTTTGCTGACATGTTCATTGTTTTGATCAAATTTGTTAAAGTTTAGAAGACTTTTTAAGTCCATAGGATGGGCATTTGAGTTCAATTTGTCCATTGATGTTGGGTTGTTTGTGATTTGGAAGTAGTGAATTGTAGTAGGAAATACTAACACTCTTCTAATCTCTTTCAATTTTGCATACTAGATTTGATCAAAACTTGTTTGTAAGTGATACATTTTGCAGATCTCATAGGTTTGAAGAGGAGTTGGAACTCGGTTGTCTCCTCCATCTCTTCAAAGGACCCATTTTTTCCTAACATTCGTGCATTGCAGGATCTCCCAAAGTCGATCTCATAACATCAAAAATTTGGCAAGAAGTGTTAGATTCAAGTATCCATCCATTATTCAAAAAGACTCTTAAATTGGTTACTTTGTTCCTAAGGCTAACTTCCTCAAGCCTCTCTTGTCTTCTCCTTGAATCCCTTTGCATTTGACTTGCTAGCCCTTTCTTCCCTTGCCCTAGTCTAGCTCTACCATCCATTTTCTCTTCTTCTCCATTCGTCCTATCTCTTTAAGCTTCCTTCTCTCAATTCGTTTTGCCTCACCTTTCTTCCTCTCGTCCACCCTTGTTTTTGACCTTTTCTTGCCTTTCGTTTTGGCCTTTGGTTGCTCCAAAGCCCTCCTTTCGTCCCTCCTTGAAAGCCCCTTCAAAAAACACATAAAAACATTTAGTTTGGTTAAGTTTTAGTAGTTAGTTGCATCTCTTTGAAGCATTAGTCTTAGATCTCATACTTTGCATTTACATAGTTAGGATCTAGTTTCTTTCTTATCATAGTTAGTTTTGCATTCACATTGTTACTAGTTTAGATCTTACACTTTGTTGTTTGGTAGTTTCGTTTGCATCATTAGATCTCATCAAAAGATTAAACTTGCATTGTATTTCAAAACCATCTAGTTTCATGCATATAGCTTTAGATCCCATATTTGGTTTTTAGGCTTGTTAGTTTTCAAATTTGTTTTATTTGACTAATGCTAATGGTTTATTGAGTTCACCATTGTGATAGGCTTTTGAGAAAGAGAAACTCAGGAATTCTTTGAAGCAAGTAGAAGAGAAAAAGGTTTAGACCAAGAAGATTATCACGAAACCAAAAGGACGATCCAAACCAAGAAATCATTATGTATCCTTTGTAATAGCTCTTAAGAGCTTGTTTCAAGTATTTTCCAAGTTATTTCTCTCAAAGTCCTTACAAGGGTTTCATTCCCAAAGGCATTTGTACTCTCATAATAAAGTTGCAAGTGGGGTTTTTAAGCCCCCACATTCACTTCCCCCATTTGGGGAAGCATTGTAGTCTTCTTTGATTGGTTTGAGTTTCTAGCTTAGATCTCTGATATGCTCTTAGATTAATTTACATTTCAATAAACTGTTTAAAGTAGAAATCTTTTGAATCTCACCGATAGTGGATCAAGAGTGCTCTCTATCGGATAGTTGTTTTTCTTTTTATATTTCCAATTTACTTACCCCCGTGCTCTCCCGAGTACGGTCTTTGACCTGAAAGAGATTCTTGGGTAGATTAGACTTTATTTTCTGTTCAATATTTTATTTTTTATCTTGTCACTTCTCTTCCAAGCCTTGACTAGAGTAAGTTAACTTTGGGATTGCATCCCAAAGGCCACATAACTTTGTGGTAGCTTCTCGCTCCCCCATCAGCTTCTTGTGGACATCCAGCTAGCTGGAAGGTTTCCAGGACTGGTGGCTTCTAGTGGTTGACCTTGTTCGGAGGTTGATCCCACCTTTAGTTTAGAAATTGTTTGGTAGAACATTAGATTTTCCAGTTTATCTTATTTTATTTGGCAAGTAGCATATTAGCAGTATTTCATATCTTTCTGATCTATCACATGATTCAAGCATTTTAAAGTTGAAGTATCTTGCTTTTACAACTACTATTTGCTTCTTAAAACGAACTAAAGTCTCTTGAACTTGGCCAAATCCAAGTCAAGAGCACTCTCTATCGGAGAGCATTATTAGTCTTGCATCGTTCCCTGCATTAGGCATTTTAAATTAGCAAGTCTCTTGAACTGTGGTCATAAGATCAAGTCAAGAGCGCTCTCTGTCGGAGAGTTGAACAAAGTGCTCTAATAATAAAACTTTTCAACCCATACTTCCCTTTTAATAAATTTATCTTGGTCTTTGTCCTACACCCGTATGCTCTGCCAACTGGAAACGGTTGGGCTAGTACTTAGAAAGGTGGAAGACTTGTTAATTTCATAAGTGATAATATTAATTAAAACTTTACCCAAAACCCCAACCAAGACAAAATCACTGAGTTCTTCCTGAAACAGGTGGTGCCGGGAATCCAATGTCAGACTCGAGGGTGGTCAAGCCGTAAGAACACTTGTTCTCTGAATTTGGGTGCTCCCGACCTATCATCTAAAGGTTGCCAGTGTTTTTCTCGGTTAAGGTTCCACTTCTTGAATACCCTTGGTTTTAGCCTTAATAATCAAGACCACTAAAATCTTTAATTTACCAAGATAAGCTGCAAAACGATCTCACGAACATTTCTTTTGAAACACTTGTATCAAACAATTCAATCACTTATACATTTTGGACGCCATAAGGCACTGGTCCTTAATCACATATTTTATTTTGCTTATTATCAATCTGGAGTACTTGTGTTAATTTTCGTACAAAGAGTGATTTATATCTGATTCAGTGTATCTCTTATCCTCTCTTGCAACGTGGATTGCATTATCTTGGTTTTATTTAAAGTATTGTTGTGTCTCTCACTTTCAAAACTCCTAAACAACATCCATCCGCATCACAACACTAAAAAACATTTTAAACACACAAGAGCCTTAGACAACTCTTTTTTAGGGACTACCCCCCTTGGCTTCGTTAGGAGTTTGCCTAAACGGAGGAGCTGGGATTCAGGTGACAATACCTGGCTCATTGCTTGCCCCCAAGGCCACACCTCTCTCACTTGTAGTGAAGAGACAGCTTTCGAAAGATTTCTGCTGCTGGTGTGCAATCTGGCGGACAACAGAACCATTGTTTGAATGCGCTTGCTTGTATGGAGACACTTGGCACGTGGATGATATCTTGATATGGTTGCTTATCATTTATAGTAAAGCACTCCCCTTGATTTTCTCTCTTGGAACATGTTACCTCCCATTTTGCATGGGTGTCCACTTGTAATTTTTATCACAAACTTCATAGGGGTGGCATGTTGATGATGTCTTAGACGACAATTTTTGGATGTTCATAGTGATTTGATGAGTGAGCGAATTGTGCCAAACAAAACTTTGTATTCAAACCCTTGTTTCTCCAACACCCTAAGCTCGGATGCGGGCTTCTGATATATGGATGGCAAGGCCTTTCAGAAGGCTATCTCATGGCCCTAAACACTCATTCTCCAGGGTGTAATCACGTCATTTTCTAGGCCATTTTGGCTAGTTTCTAGGTCGTTTTTCAGCTATTTGGTACACCTCGTCTTCAAAAGGATGGATCTCACTCATCCTAGCTCAGATTGGGAAGTGCCATATATGGTTGGAAAGCTCTTTTTGAGACCTTCCAAAGGTACAGAACGCTCAACCATATGCCTAATATATTGGGAGCATCGGAATCATCTTTCAGGTCGTTTTTGCTGGTTTTGGGGTTGTTTTTCAACAATTTGGTACCTTGTCTTCCAAAGGGTAGATCTCACTCGTCCTAGTTCAGTTTGGGAAGGGCCATATATGGTTGGAAATTGCTTTCCAAGACCTTTCCAAAGGTATGTAACACTCAGTGAGATTCCAAGGGGTTTGAGAATGCTAGGGTCATCTTTCAGGCCGTTTTTTACTTTTTTCACCTTTTGGAACTATTTCCAGCACTTGGTTTGACCCTATTAGCACATGCTTGGACCATTGGAACCACTTTTGAGGAGAGTGTTAAGTTGTTAGAGGGATCTACGGGGTAAAACCCTAAATCTAACCTCTTTTCATCACTATTTGACGTAGATCTAGTGGTGCACCCACTCTCTTGGGCCTCATGTATCTTGGACATTGTCCATCCCTCGGGGTCAAACCCTAAATCTAACCTCTTTTCATCATTGTTTGACATAGATCTAGTGGTGCACCCACTCTCCTGGGCCTTATGTATCTTGGACATTGTCCATGTGGCATTGACCACCTCATATTTTGGACATTGTTAGAGTTTGTTAGGGTTTTAGTGAAGGTTATTCATTCTTTACTCCACGGTAGGCTAGATCTAGGAATTTATTGTTATTTTATTGTAAAGGAAGTTGAGCTACTCTCCTATATAAAGAGAGCCCCTTCCTCATTTGAGCTCATGGTTGGATTTTGAGAGCTCTCTCTCTCTCTTGGAGCCTAATTGTCATATCTTTATGGAGCATTTTTTAAGTGTAAAAGGTTTTATTTTCTTGGGTTTTCTTGATGGCTGAAAATTGAGGTAACATGTATCTTTTGGCATTGTAAGATCTTTAACCTAGTTCACTAAGAAAGTAAATTTGCTTAGGTGGATTAAATAAGGAATTATTTCCTTCCTTGTTTATTTTGTATTTTAGTCTTGTGGCTTGTCTTGTGATTTCGTTATCTACGGAGGGGTTACAAATCAAGCTTGCATAGGCTAGGGTATAAGATAGGGTTATAGATTGAAGGCGTCTGCTAAGGCCACCCTTCCTTGGTAAAATTTGCATGAAGCTTCGAGATTTTTGGGGTTGAAATTTGTCTTGATTTGTAGAGGTTCGATTCAAAGTTCAAACACTTTCAAACAAGGACTAAGGGGGATCATCCTAACACTCCACATGCCCTGGGGATTGGCACTAGTCTTTATAACCCTCCCATCACCTATACTACAAAGAAAGACCTCAAGTTTTGCTAACGCTACCTCTTCAAATCACCTTATGCCCTCATTGCCATAGCCTAGAAATCCTATCTAGAGAAGTCCCCTCAAGTTGGAGAAAATCCAACCAAAAGTGAAAAGAAGTGGTTATCAAGGTGACAATGGGTAACACCTCTATGTTAGAGTTGGGATAATTGTGTTCTTTAAGGCTTTAATTGTACCTACTAATTCATGTTGTAATAGCATACATTGATGCATGTCATACATTTTATTGTTTGTAGGATGGGGTCGTCCTCTTCCTCATGGAGTTAGTTGACTATGGTGGGGGACTTTTGCTTGGATTTATGCTTCTATCTCCATTGGTGGACTCATCATTCCATGGATTTAGCATTTGATGACTTGGCACTCAGGCTATTGAACCATTTGGAGGTGATCTCCTAGCTTGAAGGACTATGGTACACTTGGTGATGTGCGCTAGCCTATCGGGAAATATCATTCTAAATCAACACCATTAGATGTAGAGTGGTTGTGAGATTTCTAAAAAGTGGTTATAATAGAAAATCCGATAAGTATTGAGGGAGTTAGCCATTTCAAAATTGTCGTTTAAAAAAGCGTGTAGCATTTTGACCAAACATGCCACTTGGAGGGTGTGCTTTGGCTAGATGAGCCACGTCTCATCTTAAGGAGGCATCTTTTGTTTTTTCCCTTGAAGGAGACATCCACTTTGGAGAAGACACTTTGCATAACCATATTATTTTATTCATTGTTGACTTCACAACATGAGTTGGTTATATACTAACATTATTTTATTGTTTTGCTTGGAGAGAAAAGGGGATCTAAACCACTTTATGTTATTATTGGAGAGTTTGTTGAGCAAATTGTGGATCTAGGAGAGGAACTTATTATTTTAGTGTAAAGGAAGAAGAGCTACACTATATATAAAGACTAGCCCTTCCTCATTTGCACTCATGGTTGATTTGTGAGGATTTCTCTCCTCTTGGAGCTTCATTGAATATCTAATGGAAGGTTTGTGGAAATTCTTGGGGTGATTTCTTTTGATGTGAAGCTAATGTTTGTCATCTTTAACTGTTGTTGGTATATGTTAAAGAATTTTTCTCATATAGCAGTAGAAATACAATTTTCAGATCTTGACAATCATTTCCTAATGATTTCAAGCATTCATTTCATCCCACAGTTTTCAACTTAAATTGTAGTGGAAACAAAAGATCATTGAAACAGAGCCATGCACAATAGACACAAGAATTTTACCCAGGGAAACCCAAACTTGGGAGAAAACCCAGCCAACTTTTCTTAGAAGAAATCAGTCCAATTCAAGTAAATTACCATTCCTAAAGAGAAACCCTAGCACATAAAGTTCATCCTCTTTTCATGAGGAAACCCTAGCCACAACAGAGTGTGACCTTCACAAAGAAACCCTAGATGGGGATAGCGAACCTCTTGAGAAGATAAGAACCCAAAAAATTAGTTCCTTGTGCCTTTTCTAGGCCTTCTTGACAAGTGTGCATTAGCTGGAAGAGTTGTTGTGATGTGTTACCTAGATTGTGAAAATGAAATGTTAGTTGCTTATTTATACACTTCCATTTACCCTGATTTTTCTTATGGGGTTGACTTGTACTTTTGTTTTCCACTTTTCTTTTTATCTTCAGGGTCGACTTGTCCTTTCTTCTCCTTCAATATTTCCTGGGAATCTTCAATGTTATTTGGGACTTCTTCAACAGTTGACTTATCTTCTTGGTTATTTCTTCATCATAGAAAAGTTGTCCTCGTTGATGATCATCTCCTCACATGCACGTCTATTCACCAATAGAGCTCTAATGTTGATTTGACCAACACTAAGAAGTCTCGGACACTTCTTAAACCCTATGTCAAATTCAACATTAGATTAGACTTGTATATTCCACAAGGGAATGAAATCCCCTATCAAATAAACAAGTCAAATCACTCTAATATAGAATAGATCACTCCGTCCTAGAGCAGGCAATGTGAGAGCACCTTGGGGCCCATCTCCACATTATATGACCTAGGAGAAGCACTGCCCCTGCCTGGGCCATTCACCTCTAGCCATATGACTCAGGCTCCGAGGGTGAATGTATCAATCTTCCTTGGTCAAATCAGCATGACCAATCTGGAAGAATGTCTTGCCAATGCTGCAACCTGGAGAA
Source organism: Larix kaempferi (assembly GCA_027924585.1). Lineage (NCBI taxonomy): Eukaryota > Viridiplantae > Streptophyta > Pinopsida > Pinales > Pinaceae > Larix > Larix kaempferi. Next base: position 1,983,195 of record BSBM01000451.1, on the reverse strand, counting down.
ACATCAACATATGTTAGAAAGCACTAGAATATGCTTGAGAGGCCATGTTTCAAGGGTTTATCTACCAATCTTGCCAATGCTGCAACCTGGAGAAACATCAACATATGTTAGAAAGCACTAGAATATGCTTGAGAGGCCATGTTTCAAGGGTTTATCTACCATCTTGGAAGGGGTTTATGTGAGGAATTCTCCCCCTTTTCTCCCTTTGTTGTTATATTAATGAATCTTTTAGTTTTGGTTCTATAAAATTGTTGTGGTTATTACATAGTTTCATTAAAGAACACACCATCATAGTATTGTTTGAGTGTGGCACCTTTACGGCCCCTCCAAGTTATTTCTTCATTGTTTAACAACTCATTAAGGCATATTGTAGAATAGCTATTTTGTTTTAATCATTTACAAATTGCTCTCCTGGTGTAGCCCCTTGACTCTGTTACCAACTTTTTTGTACTATAGTTGGATTATCTGAAGAGCCACCATTTGACAAACAAGATAAGTGTTTGTACTCCAGTGTATCAGATGATCCATCCTTTGTGCCTAGCCAGTTTTGGCTGGTCAGTTTCGTTTTTCAGTCGACATGACCATGGCCCTGCGCGGTTTGTAATAAAGTGTGCTAGTAGGATTTTGAGTGGCTCAGTCCCCCATGACTTGGTTAAGCAACTAAGGTATTCCAGGGAGTTTTTTCCCTTGTCAATTATACTTTTCCTATAGTCGAGCTATAATCGATGAGGTTTCTCCCACTTCCTCCAAAGCTGGAATGCCCGATTTTGAAAATTTTGGCCATGTGGGGTTGTTAGAGTCCAACTGATGTATATAAGCCTACTAGACACTATTAGAATAGGTTTTGGTCATGTCCTAAGTCTCTAAGACCCTCAGAAAAAATTTCGAAAAAATTTTATCGGGTCCTCCGGTTTTGGGTTTTTTATTTTTTTTAAATTTTAATAAATTTTTCCATATTTAAATGGAAAAATTTCAATTTGTAATATGTCAATCATCCGGGATCCGAATTCAGTGATTGAAGGCTCCAACCTTAAGCCAAAAATCATTCATGATCCCCGGACCAGTTTATCCTAAGTTTCGGATGTCAATTTAGCCTCATAATTAATACTTTCTCAAAAAAGTCAATTACAGAGAAATTATTAATTAAAATATTAAAAATGAATATTTTGGAGATAATCCAAATCTCTCCAGAATAATCCAAAATGAATAAAATAAAAGGCTAATTGACATGCCACTGGGCATTAATGAGGATTCCAGTCATCTCCAATCAACTCCAGTCAACTGTATAGTCACTACAAGAGATCTCCTTCAAGCAAATTCGCCTCCCTTCAATGGAAATTCGATTTGGTGATGTGTCACATGATAAATGGGTTGGTTGAGTAGCATTTAAGCCTATGGTAGGCGCCTCCCTAAATCTATGCAATCACATGGCTTTGGCTCCCTTTGAGGGCGAGTTAGCATTCAATACAAGTTATGAGGGGATCTCCCATAAGGGGCTCATGCATTTTCCCATGGATCACGTTTTAACACTTGGCAAAATATGTTTGGAAGGTGATACTTCCAAGGAAAGGGATGGGGGGCGCCTTGCCTAGGTGGAGGCCACCTCCCCACCCTAACTAAATGCAATTCAAGTTTATTGGAGTTCTAACACTCCAAGCTTAGGTTGACACAAGATTTGATTGGAGTTTGATGGGCAATTCGAGCTTGTGACTAGTGCATTGGCTCCTTCTATGCCAATTCGAATTAGGGTAGACTAGGCTTCTATTTTTGTTATATAATGAGGGCTTTTCTCCTCATTCTACATGGATATTTTGATGTAAGATTACTCTGCACAATTTGTAACAAGCTTTGGCTTTATATTGAAATAAAGAATTCAACTTTGGAGGTCCATGAGCTCTCATTCTTTGGTGTGATTTCATCTCTTGTTGAGGTGACATCATTTATAAACTCATCTCTCAATTTTGCAAAGTGTATGATCAATTGTTAGCTTAGGAGGGCTATTTTTAGCAAAATAGAATAGCCATTTGTAGTCTCAAATTGGTTGTTTATGCAAAATTTATCAAGATCTAAGTGGGCATGAGTAGTCAGTTATACAGATTGTTGATTTAGTCTGGATCTTTCTAGCATACTAGCATTGTTGATCTCACTTGTTGGTTGAGTTGTATGTATTGTGATTAGGTGTTGCTAAAGTGAAGAGGGGTAAGAGCTCGGTTGCATCAAACCCAGGCTTCATCTTCAAGGTTTGATTTAACACCTTGTGGTTGCAAGATATACAGAATCTCAAATCTTTCATCTAAAGAAGGCTAGGAAGAGCTCTTCTCAAAATATTTCATCAACAAAACATTTTTAATCAACTTGGTTACCTAGATCTAAAGGCTTCTTTCTTCAAGCCCTCCACTTTCTCCTTGAGTCTTTGTCTTTGATTGCTAGTCTTTTCTTCTAAGCCATAGCTCCTCCTTCCTCTCGTCTTAGCTTTAGTCTCCTTCCTTGCTCTCGTTTTCCCCTTACCTTTTCTCCTCTCCTTCTAGCTCTCGTCTTACCTCTTTTTTGCCCTCTTCTCCTTTCATTTTTTGCCTCCTCCATCCTCTCCTTGCTCTCTTCATCTCCCTCTCGTCTCCCTTCCTTTCTCCCTTCCACTCCTTCTAGTCTTCCTTTCCTTCACTTCTCCTTTCTCCCTAGCTCTCGTCCCTCCTCTCCTTAGCCATACTATCTTCTTTTCGTTCCCCTTCTTTTGTCTTCAAAGCCTCCCTTTCGTCCACCTCCTTTGGAGCCCTAGTTTCACACACACACAAAAAAAAAAAAAAAAACTAATTAAAAAATTGTTAATTGTTATCTTTTGGTTAAAGTTGCATGATTTTGTTAAGGAGTTAGTGAGTTAGTAATTTCATTTCTTTGAAAAAAGCTTTTAGTTAAATTTGGCATCTAGTTTACTTGATTCGTTTGCATTGGATCTATTTATAAAGTTAGGCATTATCACATCATACTTGCATTTTAGGTCTCATTCCTAAGACTAGATTTGCATTTGCTTGTCAAGTTTCTATTTGATACTTAGTTTAGATCTCACATTAAAATTTAAAACTTGCATTTAAAAGTTGTTTTGGCATATAGACTAGTTTGTTGCTTGCATATAGATCTTAGACTTAGTTAAATGCTTTGATTTGACTAATGCTAATGGGTGCTTGAAGTTAACTTTTGTTGTAGGTACTTGAGAATAAATAAACCAACAAGAAGAAGAGCAAAACCCAAAGAGGAAAACTGAACCAATAAGAAGATCCAAAATCAATGAAGAGGATGATAACCATGAAGATATAAAACCACTCACCTTTGTAAAAGCCATTAAGGGATTCTAAGTATTGTTTCCATAATTGTTTTTTTTCTCTCAAAAGACCTTTCAAGGGTTTCATTCCCAAAGGCACTTGTAACTCAGTTAATAAAAAGGCTAGGTGGGATAAGGCCTCCCACACTTTGGTTTCTTCTTCCCCATTTGGGGAGGAGTGTTTTGGTGCATTCTTTAGTTTAGTTTTGTGTCAATTTTCTAGATATATTTTTCAAATCTTGTACTTAGAATAATTCTCTTCCAAGTTTTGCCTTGAGAAAGTAGCTTGGGATTTGATCCCAAGTGCCACATAATTTTGTGGCTACTTCTCTTTCCCCATTAGCATCATTGCGGACATCCAGCTAGCTGGAAGGTTTTCGGGACTAGTGGTTCTAGTGGTCACCTTGTTCCAAGGTTGATCCCACCTTGTTTGTTTATTTCTTGTTTTGTTGCTTGATTTGGCCTTGTCTTTTCTCTCCCATTTGTTTTTCCTTTCATTACTTGTTTACATTGGAAAACGTGTTTTTTCTTTGCGTACAATCTGCCTCTATTTTTAACAAAGAACAAAGCCTCTTGAACTTGCAATAACCCAAGTCAAAAGCACTCTCTATCGGAGAGCATATTAATATTGCATCTTCCCTGCATTAGGCATATAGAATAGCTAAGTCTCTTGAACCTTGTCATAAGACAAAGTCAAGAGCACCCTCTGTCGGAGAGCTGAACTGTGTGCTCTAATAATAATAAAATTTCCAACTCACATCCCCTTAATAAATTTATCTTGGTTGCTATCGGACACCCGTATGCTCTGCCAACCTGAAAAGGTTGGGCTAGTACTCAGAAAGGTGTTGGATTTGATAATTTTCGATAACATAATAAAAAAAATTCACCCCCACAACCAACAAAGCTGCGTTGCTTTTTCGAGACATACTCAGGTAGTGGGCAAAGTTCCTAAACCCGGTGGGGCCGGAAATTACCGTTGTCTTAGACATCGAAGTGGTTAATTCTTTAGACACCTACTCCTTGACATCTGGGCGATCCGTCTTACCATCAGAACGGAAGCCACTGAAGGTATACCTTTCCGGTCGATTGCTTACCTTGTTGTTCTTAGCCTAATAATCAAGACCATTAAAAATTTTAATTTACCAAGATAATTTGCACAACGATCTCACGAATAGCTACTTTTGAGACTTGCATTTCAGCATCCCCAAGCACTACACTTGTTTGACTCCATTTTGGCACTGGTCATTTTACATTTATGCTTTAATTAAGTTGGGCCATTTGTCCATTGGATTTTATATTTGGAACTTATCTATCTGTGGATGCTTCTTAATTTCGCAAAGTCTTTCATATACGGTTTCGCAACGTGGATTGCATTTTACCTTGTGTTTCATTTAAAGTAAATTTGTGATCTTTCATCTTTAAAACTCCTAAACTACACCCATCCGCATCACCATACACCAAAAACATTAAAACACATTGAGCCATAGTAAACTCTTTGTAGGGACTACCCCCCTTGGCTTCGTTAGGAGTTATCCTAAACGGAGGAGCTAGGATTCAGGTGACAGTACCTGGCTCATTGCTTGCCCCTAAGGCCACACTTTCCCCACTTGTAGTGAGGGAACAGCTTTCGAAAGATTTCTGCTGCTAGTGTGCATCTCGGCGAACAACAGACTCCATTCCCCTATATTGGATGGGCATTAGTCTCTTATCTTCCATCACATTACTTGCTACACTACAAAAAGACAATGTTTTGCTAAGCTATCTCTTCACGTCACCTTGAGCCTCCTTGTCATAGTCTTCGGAATCCTATCTTAGGGACACCCCCCTTCCATTGGAGAAGAACCAACCTAATATAAGCATGTGTCATCTTGCCTTGGGAAAAGTCACCCATCTTAATCTGGAAGACTCTTCTTTCATGTGCCTTGTCTAAAGTTGGATCATGCATTCATTAAAATAAAATAAAAATTGAACTGAAAGTTGAACAAAATACTAACAAAACCAAACCTCTAGCAATAGACTAACTTCACCTAAAATTGGAACTACTAATTTGAAACTAAACATAAACTAAAGGTGGCACATGCATGCATGTGCCCTCTACTAAACATCTCTGTCAACTGCACCCTCATTAAATTTGTTCATTACTGCCATAAGAAAAAAGCAAAAAGCACCCTTTCTATTGTCTTCTCTACCAGTTGTATGTACCCTAACATTATGGAGAAAGCTATATGAGCTAAACAAGTAAAAAATCTAACACTCCCTCTCAGCAAGAAAACTATTACCCACCAATCCCAATCTCTCCCTAAACATCTCAAACTTCCCCTTTGTCAAGGGCTTAAGGATTCGTAATCGAGGGACTTATAGCCCACTCACTACACCAACACAGATCCTCTACAAAGATTACTTATGTTCTCTGTTTCTCTAACTTCTGCAAAGATGTGTCCTTATGATGGATGCAAGGCCTCTGTTCTCAGTGTAGCCTGCACACAACAACCAGCTACAACGCAAAAAATGATCGGTATTCTAAGTTAGTTTCTTTCTTGTTCCCACCAAGCAGACACACAAGCAACCAATGGTTAGTCCAATAAGAACCCAGACTCTATAAATACCCATCTTTGGTACAACCTGCAACAAGCACTCGATTATGTAGTCATGCTTGCAAGCTGCAAATATGTGTATGAAACCACCCACAAAAGAGTATGGTCAACGTTGCTTCCAATGAGCTCTGGATTGGGAAAACAAGGCAATTGATTTGATACCATTCGACAATGGTTTACCAATTGCCATCTCTACTCGTAAAGGTAACATAAACCAACAAGACATTTATCATGACAATGTCTACTATTATACTTGTGGATATTGAAATTTACCAACTTTAAACTGTGTCAACCAACCAAAATTCTAAAAGCACGCAGTGTTCATTAAATGGCATACTCTTTGTGCATAGCTAAATGGCACTTACTTGATGATTATAAATGTCCATCAAAGCCAAGAAGAGATTACTTGCATAATCGATTGCCAAAATGCAAATCGATTTCACCTTTGTGGTCATTTTGTGCAAGTTTCTTCAAATAAAAGGATTTTAATCATGTCACCGACAAATCGACCTTGGACCTACTTCAACTTGCCAAAACAACACTGTCCAATTGTTTGTTTGAAAATAATCAAACCAAATCAATAATGAGATCACAGAAATTGGCTTTCACTGCCTCAACTGATCTAGACCAACAATAGTGGAATTAACTTATATGCACTGTGTTGTCTCTCAAAACTGGCATGCGTGTGTTGAAGCCCAAAATGCAACACACCAGCTGGGTGACAACTCTCAGGAGAGAGGCCAATGTCACCACACTCCTCTCCTCTTCGCTTCAGGTTGGCTTTTCTCCAACTCAAGGGGGGTATCCCTAAGACAGGATCGCTAAGGTAGGTACAGTAAACGGGCAAGGTGAATTGAAGAGGCCTCCTTAGAGAAACAAATGTAACAAAAGATGTATTTTGAATGAATGATGGGAAAGTTGGGAGGATCAATCCTTGAGGGAAGGCCAATGCCAGTATGTTAGAGGGGCGAATGGAGTCAAAAGAGAGATCAAAGGGCCTTGTGTCATATGTGACTGAGGGGGAAAGATCGCATCATTGAGCAAGCCCTGCTCAGTCTAGTGTTTGGCAATCAGAAAGAGTACTTCTTCTCTAGCGGCGGGAGGTGCGCTATGCAAACCAAAAATCAAAATTGCACAATCAAACTAGATTAAATACAAACATCAATACCTGTGTATGCACGCTCACAAAGGGAAGAAGAAAGCGGAATGCCAAAAGTTCTTCGCCAAAGGGAAGAAAAAGGCAGCTGCTAAGAGTTCTTCACCTTCCAATGTGGTGGATTGTCACCCTTCTATGGCCTCTTACACGAAGAAAATAGGAAGCAAAAACTGGAACGCTCACACTCATGCAAAAAATCACAAGCTCACGCCACAAAAATACTCAGATTATCCAAAGAGGCCCATGACATTTTTCATTAAGTTCTAGGGAAAGAAACTCCCAAAAGTTTTTCCATGCTTACAATAGGGAGAGTTGGCTCCTTTTATAGGCCAAAAGGCTTTTAGAACTGAGAAAGAAAAAAAATAATAATAAAATATGAAGAAAAGGTAAGTGAGATCCACTTTTTTCTCTTAATCGGATGCATGACCCCACTGATTATTTAATAGAACACCTTGTTTTACTGCGTGTCGATTTTTTAAACCCTGAGCTTGGTCTTGAATATAACTCTGCGTTAAAACAAATCGGCTGGCAAAATTATGTGTGAGCACGTAACACTGGCCCGATCCAGAAAATCTTTTAACCTGTGTCCACGTAGCAGTGAAAAACGCCACATCTAAATGCCCTGGTGGATGTCTTATTGAAGACTGAGATCGACTGCCAGTAAATGATGCGGGAGCAAGCAACAGATGGCTTTCGGATACCAACTTCACGTTGTTCATGTGTAACTATCAATTGAAAACTGAGCTCTATTTTTTTTTAAATGTAACTCTGCAATCGGTTGTCAACACTAACAAGAAACGTGTGGATAGTGCTTCAAACTCCACGTGTCCAAAGAAAAAACCACCGATTTTCCCATGAGACTTCTCAAAGCTCCATGTAACAATGAGGATACCCCCACGCAGCCACGAAACCCTGAAGGTGTGGGAATGTACAAGCCGCCAAGTGAAGACACAGGCTCACGTATCAAAATTTAAGTAGTTTCACCTAAGAACACATAGCACACTGTGCGAAACCTTCTCCTCCGTAACCAGCTGGCATTCAACTACTCCCTCAGCTCGTGACGATGGACCCAAATTTCGCTGATTGAAAATCACGGTTCTCTCTAACACAATTAACTAGCGATGAATAGTGATGAGTCGTGACCAAATGCAGCTCTAGTCGCAGCAGTCAATAGAAAGCACTTCATCAAATGTGAACTCGGCCGATACTGGTTTAACTTCTACTGTGTGCGGTTTATCCTATGAAAACCCGAGCTTTAGTACCAGCTGTGACCTCCGATTAGAACTTTGGAAACTGCCGTGTGTATCATCGCTCTATTGAAGCTTTTGGCGTGGATTTCTTAAGTGCTAATCAGCCAATCGATCACGGTTTCATGCTTTTGCAGTGGCCTGGCTCCAACAATTATGGCCACATCCTCAACGAATCCATCAAATCGTGTCCATGTTGGCTGCCACGGATTCAAGATCGTAACCTCGATAGTTTGGCATCGTTCTAAATTTCAAACTCTGTTATTTTCGGGATTCCGGATCGGGGTTCAAATAAGATGTCGTCCTGGTAGCTTTGCTGCACTTAGGGCATCCTCTAATTTTTAAGCTTACCTCATCAGCTCATCATCATTTAACCCCCGCCATGCTATTGGCAGAGGCTTCCGACTGTCAAATTGAGATGGGAAAATAGCAACAACTTGTATCCTCCAGGTTAAACTTCTGTCATCCTGATATAAGACATACTTAATTAGTGGATCCACATTCAGGTCCCGCTCTAGCTCCAAAATATGCTCTTTCCACAGGCAAATCTTTTAAATAATAATATCTCTCCATTTGAAACAAAGCCATTCCTTGATTTTATGCCGTCAACAACAATTGAATGTGCAGGCAATCAAGATTTCATATAACGACACAGCATCTCGTCAAATTCACTTCCCGCAATCTTCACAGCACTATGGAAAAGGCGGTCCTCTTTTTCAGCAGTGTTTTCCTGCATCCAGTCAGGGTTGATTCCAGAAATCCTTGCTTACAAATTTGTATCATATCTAGCTGGCTTTTCAGTAATACTGATTGATTCCATCATCTACAGCATCAACTTCCTTGTACACAAGGCCAACATTACTCAGTTTTGTTCTGAAACCATGTCCAAAATCTTGATCAAATCCTTTCCGATGGTGGTCATACTGATCCTTTGTTGGGTCATAAACACCACCCACATTTAATACTGCATCCATAGTTTCCAATATTTTGGCAAACCTCTTTGCTGAATCATTCCTAGTTGTTTGACGAAATCGCTGCCTCAATTGTTGATCTACAAACCAAAGACGACATGTTTCACCCTTACCATTTCCTGCCATTTCTTCCTCACCCCAAACTTTTACTGGATACGCAAATTTGACCCACAATAGCATCTCTCAAGGATCAGAAGTGCCTCGAGATAGTTCGCAAGTGAAGTGTATGTTTTGGCCTTCCCAAACCCAGCCATAGTTTCAACGATGAGACTACAAATTGCATTTGGTGGTAGTACTGTCTGTACTTTTTATCAACCTGTTTCTCTGATGACAACTTCGTAAACTCATCATAAGCTTCATTGTACGCAGACAGAGCATCTCCTGAAAGAGTTAAGAAGAGAGGCAGGTTTTGATTTTCTTCTTCTCTGTCTGTTAAAATTTGAGACCATAAGAGTTGTGGATCATAACATGGCATACTTCCTTTGCACAACTTTGACAAGGAAAAAACATAGATCCAAACTCTGATAAACAAATCTGCCTTCACGCTCGCTTGCAACGGTTGACCCTGTTTTCAAGTAACCACCCATGCAAAAATGGGAGCTAACACACTAAAAGTGAATCACAATGAGGCTGCCCACTCAATTACTAACCCAACAATATCGTGGATTATACTTATTCCATACAACAAAATATGCATGAGTTGGCCCATCTTTAATTCACTCAACACCATATATTAAAGAATGAATGTGACGACAATTACTCGAGTCTTATAAAATAGCTGACAATTAACCATAAGAGATGCCAATTGGCAGGTGACATGAATGACTCTCAACCCACATGAGGAGACAATGCTCAGCCACAAGCGAAATCACCCAGGAAATGAGGAAATTTGTCCAACCAACAGTTAAGATGCATGGCATGAATATGTGTGACCTCAGAGATAGACCATATCCCAATTCGACACAATGTATAGCCTGTACAACCTATGGGTGAGCTCAATCAGCAGCCAAGGACAGCATACGGTCCCCTCACAGCCCAAATCGCCTTGTTGGGTATGATATTAGGTTCCTGAAGGGCATATGGCCTACAGGAAAGAAAAACAATTGTTGTGTAAACCATCTACAACCATCAATCTTGACAAAAATTAAAAACTAAGCTATAATAAAGCAACAATGACACAGTCAATTTATGGCAGCCATAGGTCTCCAATTCCGACATAAATCCAACGGTGGGCAACACAAAGCCAATGGTATTCTTCAATTTTCTAAGGAAGAATGAAATTATGGAATGAATCGATAAAGCTATAGAAAAGGTTGAATTTTCACACTATTGTCCGCCGAGATGCACACCAGTAACAGAAATCTTTCGAAAACTGTCTCCTCACTACAAGTGGGAGAGGTGTGGCCTTGGGGGCAAGCAATGAGCCACGTACTGTCACCTGAATCCCAGCTCCTCCGTTTAGGCTAACTCCTAACGAAGCCAAGGGGGGTTGTCCCTAACAAAGAGTTTTCTATGGCTCTTGTTTTTTAAGTGTTTTTTTTAGGTGATGTATGGATACGGATGGGTGTTGTTTAGGAGTTTTTTGATGTTGAGAACACAATCAACATGCAATCCATGTTGCGATTTACAAGATGCAGATATCAAGATGAATAACAATATATAAATTGACTTGTAATTTAAGAAAGCATCCACAAGATAAACTTAAGCAAATAATGACATATGGTCCAGATTAAAGTGATACATGTAGATTTCAGAGACCATTGCCTTTATGGAGTCAAAATATGATGCTTGGGATGCTAAAATGTGTAAGTCAGATATAATTGTTCGTGAGATCGTTTTGCAATGCTTCTTGGTAAATTTTGGAATGTTTTAAGTGTTCTTGATTATTAAAGCTAAGAAAGCAAGGTATTGAAGTCCAACCGAAAGAAATACTTTCAGTGGCTCCTCTCGATGACTTGACGGACCGTCCAGTACTCTAGGCTAGGTGTCCAAGGAACTTAACCAGCAAGCTAGAGCTCTATGACAACAGTGAAATCCGGCGTCACCAGCAAGAATTTGCCCACTACCTGGGTATTTATTGAAACAACATCGGTTCGTTGGTTATGGGGGTGAAGATTTTATTATGGTTATCACTTGTGAGATTAATCAAATCCAGTCACCGTTCTGAGTAATCCAACTTTTTAGGGTTGGCAGAGCATACTTGGTGGTGGAAAGCAACGAAATAAATTTTAAAAAACAGGGTGTGAGTTTGAAGTATTTTATTAAGAGCACAATGAGACCTCTTCGACGGAGAGTGCTCTTGACTTCATCTTATGACAAAGTTCAAGAGTTTTATGATGCACAGAAATAAAGTACTATACTGAAAATAAATTCTAAACTACCCAAGAATCTCTTTCAGGTCAAAGACAGTACTCGAGAGAGCATGGGGGTAAGTAAAAAATCGAAATAAAAGCAACTCTCCGACAGAGAGCACTCTTGATCCACTATTGGTGAGATTCAAGAGATTTCTACTTTAAACAGTTGTATTACTTGAGAGATGAAACTTTTTAATCAAATAGTAAACAACTAGCAATTAAAAATGCTAAGTATAAAAATTGAACTAATCTAGCAATTAGTGTTCTAAGCAAAAATGAACTAAGCTAGGTGAAACAAATCTAAGCTAAAAAACAAACCACTCAAAGAACACTACAAGACTTCCCCAAATGGGGGAAGGGTGTGGGGGATTAAAAACCCCACTTAGGAAACTTTATTAAACAAGTACAATATTTTGGATTTTCAAACACTTTGAGAGAAACTTGGAAAATATGAAATGGAAGAAGCCTTGATGGCTTTTACAAAAAAGGAGAGTGTTTAAGTCTTCATGGTTAACATGATCTTCATTGGTTTGGATCTCTCCTTTTGGTTTGTTTCTCTTTAGTGGTTTTGGATCTTCCTTTTGGTTTATTTCTCTTTAGTGGTTTTGATCTTCCTCTTCTTCTTGATCTTTCTTCTCAAGTGCTTTTCTTCAAAGATACAACACAAATGCAAATCAAACTACAAGCACACTTTAGCATTAGTCAAATGAAATAAAAGGAAAATTACATGCAACTAAGATCTAAATATAAAATGAAATGCAACTTTTACTATGAGATCTAGATGCAATTGTTCAAAGTAAACTATATGCAAGGCTAGAATGAGATCTATAATGCAAGTCTAAAACTAATATGCAAGCTAAGATGAGACTAAAGCTAAAAATCACAAGTTCTTTTTAAGTTTTTTGAGGTTTAGGAGGAATGGGAAGCAAAAGAAGGCCAAAAACAAAGCAAGGAAAGAGACTTAGAGTAGGACTAGAGCTAGGAGGAGAGGTTTCTTGGAAGGAAAAACGAAAGGGAGAAGGGCAAAAGAAGAAACGAAGGAGAAGAAGGTAAGAAGAGAGGGCAAAAACGAAATGAGGAAGGAGCAAGAAAGAGGGAAAAACGAAAGGCAAAGGAGGAAGGGTAAAGAAACGGAGTGAAGAGGAAAAGAAGATAAGACGAATGGAAGATAAGAGAAGGAAAACAAGAGAAAAACGAAATGAAGAAGGGACTAAAACGAAAGCAAGGATGGAGGGAACTAGAGGAAGACGAAGGCAATCCAAACAAGGCTAGAGAGGGAAGAAACCAAAGGATGGATCTTGGGGCTTAGGGCTTCTTGTGTAGTAGCTAGTAACAAGGGTTTAAAATTTGATTTTAAAGATGGATCTTGGAGCAAGCTTCTCAAGCTAAATTCGAATCACAGATTTGATCTTTGGAGAGCCCTGAAATGCACAATTTTGTTAGAAAAATATTGATGAAGAGGAGAAAGAGGCAACTGAGCTCAAGCTCCACTTCACTTTTGATAGATCTGCACAATACACAACTCACAAACAACACTTGATCAAGCCTAGTATGATTAATTAAATGGGACAAGAAGAGCATCAGTATCACCGACTACAGTTTGCACTCCTAAATCACATGAAACCAAGCATCAATGAGCAAATTGTAACCACAAATGCTCACCCTGTGGACTTAAGAAAGACTTCTAAGCTAGAAGCATGATCAAAGTATTAAAATATGAGCAATATAAAAGAACAATATCACCTTAACACATGTGAACCATTCCTCATGAACAATTTGAGCACACCATGTAGACCTCCAAAGTCACTTTTATTCCAATATAGCAAATGCTAAGAGCTATTACAAAAATGGCAGAGTAATGTTGCACAAAAATTCCATGAAGAATGAGGAGCCAAGCACCTCATTATATACAAAATACAAGCTCACTAAGCCCAAATTCGAATTGGCTTGAAGGGAGCCAATGGCACCTAACTAAAATCGAAATCCAATCAAAAATCAATCAAATCCCAAGCTTGGAGTTGAGATTGACCCACTAACTCGAGTTGAAGTGAGATGGATGGGGAGGTGGCCTCCACCTTGGCAAGGCGCCCCCCATCCCTCCATAGGAGTTATCACCCATCCAATGCCCATCTTCCACCTCACAAATTCGTGAGCTTCAAGAGATAATGCGTGAGCCTTCTTGGACATAACTTGAGTGATTGTAGGGGCAACTCAAGATTGCATGAATTAATGCCATGTGAGGTGGCCACCAATTGAGGGAGGCGCCCACCTTAGCTTTAATTACCACTTCAACAAACCATTAATCACTTGCCACTTCACAAAATCGTAAATCTTGAAGGAGAGGGCGAATTTCCTTGGGAGAGATCTCTCCCGGTGACTGGATAGTGAACTGATAGCTCTTGGAGTTGATTGGAATCTTCTTTAATGCCCTGGGCCATGTCATTCAGCCTTTTATTTTATTCAAATTGGTTTATTTTGGAGAGTTTTGGATTATCTCCAAAATATTCATTTTTCATATTTTAATTAATAATTTCTCTATAAATGACTTTTTTGAGAAATTATTAATTATGAGGCTGAATGAACATTCGAAACTTAGGATAAGCTGGTCCGGGGTGTTGAAATACTGAGAGGGGGGTGAATCAGTATTTGCCCAATAATTTACAATTTTAATCAAGAGCAAGTTGCTAATCACCAATCATAGTAGCATATCATCAGCATTCATGAAAAATAACAAGATGCACAGTACACAAGATTTTTTACGTGGAAACCCAAGTCCTGGGGGTAAAACCACGGAAGCCTTTTATGATAAAATTTGACCCAGCACCAAGTGGTGTTACAAATTTAATACAACTTCTCCAGCTACAACTGGAAGGAGCTACAACTCCTAGGCTTCGTCAGCTTCAACTGACGAGCTGCTTCAATAGCTCAGCTCACAAAATTGTGAACCCTAGCACCACCCTACCACCCTAAAGAAAAAGACTGTTGAGCCTGTGGACCTGTCAAACACCAAAACCTGTACTTTCTGCTGTGGATAACCTCTGCTCTCTGATCACTACCAAATAATCACTGTATATATATTACTGAAGTAATTCTGCTCTTCTTTTACCGAATATCATTATAGGTTATCTTCAACTAGGATCGTCATCATCAGCATCATGAAGTGTAGGAGTGCATCATCATCATTATACCAAGACATGTGTCATCACAATTTCATACTACAACTTTCACTTGCACATTAATATTACTGTGCAAACCACTTGTACACCTGAACACTTGTACCCTTACTCACACATATACACATCTCTATGCACACCACTTGTACACTGTACACACTATACAACTTTACTACTGTACATATTTACACATTTCTATTGTACACTACTGTTCACATGCTTGTTCACTTCAACACATGTACATATGTACACATACTACACTTGTCTACTGTATTCATTTACTTCAGATACGAATTGTTTTTGCATATATTATTGTATTTACTGTTCAAGCATACCTCATTAATATAATGTTGTAGATGACCCAAAAACTTTGACAAGTCACTGTAAAAGAAGGGCTTGGATCTTAAACTGTATACACCCAACCTCGGATTGTGTGGATGGCTAAAAACCAATCATCAAAGTCGGATCTGCTCTTGTCTGTACAATCTCGGTCCTGTGATGGACTTCTTCAGACCGTGAGCAGGCCTTAAAGTCAGGTCTGTAAAAAGGGCAGCAACAAAGATAGTTTCAAAACTGTTCTTCTTGACAAACTCAGACTGTATATCCAAGGAGATAGTGCCTCAGTGGAAGAATTCAGGTGCTAATCGGAAATATCAGACTACTGCCACTGTAAAATTCAGATGCCCATCAGAAATATCAGACTGCTGCCACCCGAAATTCCTCAGAAATTTAATCCGAAATCAGAGCTGTGTTCACCACGAAATTCGCTGTAGCTGCCTCAGGAAGATACCCAAAATTCAGAGAGGGAGAGTAAATTTCAACTTCAACTTTCTGCTGCACGACTTTCACTAAGATCAAGCCCGAAATTCAGCTTCAGAGCAATCCGAAAATCAGAAAGGAATCCTTCAAAGTCATGTGTTTAAATGAATGGAGTGAAGGTGTTATTTATATAGATCCAATTTGGATTTTTGCTGAGCCAACCTGCTAATTATATATATATATATATATATATATATGTTTTATATTTCTTCATTGTAAACTGGGCCGACCTCTAGGTGGAGGGTAAACACTTTTATTAATTTTAAAAATTGTTTTATCATTAAAAACACATGTTGGAGATGAAGGGTTTGAATAATAATTAAAATGTTTTATCATTCAACTTAATTATTATTTTAATTATGTTTTAGTTCTTATTAAATGTGGAGACAAGGCTTTAATGATTAGGGGTCACCATGAGGGATTCAAGGGTTAGTGTAAAGGTGCAATGGGCATTATTATGCAATATTAGGGTGTTATTAGTGTTTTAAGAGCAAGGCATACACCATAGGGTAGAATGTAGGATTAGGGACCAAGGGTAAGATTTTTTGGGTATTTTGTTAGGTCATTAGAGTCACCACAAGTGAAGACACATACCATCAAGGTGTGGGGGTGCCTAGGCTTCTCCTAGGGTACCATGACCTCTATCAAACGCAAATGACCACTTGAAAGGGTCATTTAGACTCTTGTAACTTCTTAACCCACCAAGGACACTTCTAGGGTACTAGGGTATATGTTGTGGTACTGGGGAACCAGAGAAACAACTTAAGGGTACTTAAACACTCTAAAGGGTGTTCAGAGCTTTTGCCATTGTCCAAAGGGCTCCAAGGGCTTCAGACTTGGGCTTGGACAAGGTCAAAAGGTCTCCTTTGACGTTGACAACTACTTAACCCTCAGGGGCTCCTCAAGGGGCACCTAGACACACTGACACACACTTGTTGGCATCAATGACAATTTATTTAACACGGGGTTCATGTGTGATTTTTGGCTTATGAATCAAGCATTCAATCTCTGAAATCCAACCCCGGATGACTGACATATTACAAATTACATTTTTCCAATTAAATATTTGGAAAAATAATTAAAAAATAATAAAAACTCATCCAACGCGTCCAGTAAAAAAAAAATCGGACAGTGTTTTTATTGGATGAGGACCCTAGGAAATGACCATCCAAGACACACACGGTGTCTAGTAGGCTTATATACATTAGTTGGACTCTAATAACCCCCCAGGGCTCAATTTTCAAAATCGGGCATTCCAGCTTTGGAGGAAGCGGGAGAAAACCTCGTCGATTATTACTCGGCTATAGGCAAAGCATAATTGACAAGGGCGAAAAACTCCCTTGGAATACCTTAGTTGATAACCAAGTCATGGGGGACCGAGCCACTCAAAAATCCTACTAGCACACTTATTACAAACCCCGTGGGGCCATGGTCATTTCAACTGAAAAATAAAATTGGCTAGCCAAAATTGGCTAGGAATGATAAATGGAACTTCTGATACACTGGATATGAACATAAATCATGTTCATCAAATGGCAGCTCGTCGGAAGTTCAACTATTGTACAAAATAGTTGACAACACAATTTAAAATACATAGGCAACCATTATCACTCTCAAAACAACCATTACTATTAAACATCAATAGGGGCAGCAAGTTAAATAGCAATACGAGCAATATCAAATACATATAATACAGATAAGAGATACTCACTGCAAACAAAACAAATCAACACAATGATTTTACCCTGGAAACCCTGATAGCTCAGAAACTAAAACCTATCAAAAATGCAATCTCTAAATACTATAATCTACGAACACATGCTGCTCTCAAATCTGCAACACTGTTTTATTTAATCTGGAAAACAGTACTCTAATGCTATAGCTAAAAACCATAAACTCACTAACCATCTCAGTAGAAAATCCTCTTGCTCCCTTATAGACTAGGAGTAGGGTTACAATTAATGCACTCCATCCTTGAGGTGCACCCTAAATCTACCTAGTGTAATGTCCCCAGCATGCATGAGAAAACTTCCTAAAATTGAGCACCCAGCTGGAGAAGACTAACAGCATGTAAGCATGTGTCATCTTCCTTGGGAAAAGCACCACATCTAAATCTGGAAGACTCCTTTCTCATGTGCCCCATCTAAAGTTAGTTCATGCATTCACTCTAAAAATGAACTGGAACTGAAAGCTGAACTGAAGATTAGCAAAAGCAAAAGTGGTGCATGCATGCCGTCAGCATGCATGAGCCCTTTACCAAACGGCAGCCCATATCTCTGTCTGCTGTCCCCTCATTAAACTTGTTCATTACTGCTGTAAGAAAATGTTGAAAGCACCCTCTCTTTTGTCTTCTCTGCTGACTGTGTGCACCCAGATACTGTGGAGAAAGCTACCCAAGCTAAAAAGGTAAAGAATCTAACACAAGAAAGAAACTTTTTGGCTAGTCTCCCTTGCCCACTCGAGACTTTCCAAGGCCATAATAAGATTATCTAGGATGAAACACCCTCCAATAAACCCCATTTGCTAGGTCAAACAATTCAGCAGTCATATGGTGCAAGTAGCAAGAGCTTTAGTTAACATTTTGTAAAACACATTAAGAAAAGTGATAGGCCACCAACCACTCTCTATGTCCTCTTATGTCTCTTTAGGAAACAACTACTTAAGGCATGCATTTGTTTGCTTCAACTGCTCACCATATGTATTATGGTTTGTTATCCACTAAAGTTGCACTTAATGGATTCCGAGTGAACCGTCGAAGACTTGAACAATCTAATTGTTCATCATCAATGTTCCGAGATCCATGAGGCCAAGTTTTGGCCCATTTTTTAATAATTGCATGTTCATACCCCCTTGGGGGATTTTGTAAAAATTTGCTAGCATGACGGTCTATGTAAAGAGTTTGACTTCTTAGGACTTAGACATCAAATGCGAACACTCCATGGTGTTTTTTCCATTGTCAATTATGCACTGTTGAATAAGCGATGTATAATCGATGAGTTTTTCACCCGCTCCTCCAAAGCAGAAATGTCGTCTTGGTGCTTAGACCTTAGAAGGTTATTAAAGCTCAAGTGTCAATGTTTATGAGCACACTAGACATCAAATTGAGTCGTTATGGACATGCACTAGGTCCCCTAGGTTTTTCGGTCAATTCCGAGAAAATATTTTTTTCCTGTAAAACGGGCTCTTTTTTTAATATTTTAATTAAAAAATCCAAAAATGTAATAAAAGTGTGGTTAGGAGGCCAATTTGGCCATGGGGGTGCTCGTTTTCTAACTCAGAGCACACACTTTACTCCTAGACCCACTTTCCTTAGTGTTTAAGTGATTTATTTTTCACTTAAATTACTTTTGATCAAAAAGGTCAAAGAGTGAGTAAAAAATAGAAAAATAGTAAATAATGAGAGAAAAATCAGCTCCTAAATCAGTGGAAACTTGTCTCAATCAAGATCGGAGTTGATTGAGGATCAAATCAGCCATCAATCAAGGCTTGTGTCAAGGATTAATCATCTACTCAATTTGAGAAATGCGCCCTCCTTCTCTCTCTTCTCAAGTGCGCGCCCTCTCTTCTTCATTTGCTATTTAAGCAGGGCTTTGGGCTCCATTTCTCCCATGGTGAGAGGACCAAAGGAATGCTCTTGCTTGTATTGTATTGTTTACCTTTTGGAATAAAAAAGGCTTTGGAGGCAAGATCTATGGCGTAATGCTTTTCATGTGTGGATGTTGATTATCAAGTGCTTATGAGGTACAATTTGTATTATTTTTCTTTGCTTTCTGTTGGTTAACTGTGGGCCTTGAAGGGGAGCTCCCTCCCAGTAGGGTAGGAGATTATTCAAGTTTGATTTATGATCTTACTGTTTGTTTGTTTTAGATCTCTTGGACGTGCATGTATTTTAAGTTTAATTGCATGCTTTCTAAGTTTTTTTTTCCAGCAGCACCTATGTTTTAACCATCTGTTTGTGCAAGGACTTTTAAGTTGTAGGTGATCTCACTTGGAGAAGGGGTTGAGCTAGTTTGCATCCTCCTCATCTTCAAGATCTTATTGAGAACATAGTCCCTCGGTGTTCCACCAAAGCAGACTTTGTGGCCCGACATTCCCGTGCTTCCACCATTCTTTCTATCTCTCTCTCCTTCACCTTTCATTAAACTTTCTTTTGGTTACGGTTACTTACATACTTAGTTAAATTATTTTCTATTATCAGCTAAGTTGCACTTAGGTGATTTCAAGTGAGCCTTGTCAATTATATGGTGTTGAATAAACAACATATAATTTTCGAGTTTTTCACTCATACCTCCAAAGTTGGGGTGGTCGGCATGATTTCTCAGTCTTAGGAGGTTATTAGAGTTCAAGTGTCAATGTATATTACCATGCTAGATATTAAAATCGAGTCGTATGGACATGTGCTAGGTCCCCCTAAGTTTTTTTTAATTTCCGAAGAAAATAATTTTTTCCGTAAAATGAGACCATTTTTTTAATGGTTTAATTGGAAAATTTCAAATTGTAATAAAAGAGTGGTTTGGAGTTGGATTTTGGCGTGGGGATGCTCGTTTTCACACTCAGAGCGTCCTCTTTACCCTCTGACTCACTTTCCCCATGTTCTGGGTGACTACGTCGTCTCTGGGAGCATTTTTCCTTAAAGATGCGACAAATTGGCAAATAAATGCTAAAAAAGTACAAAATGACCCAAATCAAAAAATATAAAATAAAATAAAAGTCAATGGGCATGTGCCAAATGAGTTGGCATCCCATCCCAATTGAAAGGCGACTCATTACAGAATTAAAGCACATGTGACAGGTTAAATCATGAGGTGGCTTATCATTAAGGTTTAGTAGTGAGCCCTTCTCATATTTCACGTGGGGATATGTGGCAGCACACAAATGGATAGGGCACATCCTCCTTTGATTTGAAACCAAATCAAATCAACCATAAATTAGTCAAATCGCAATCAAATATGAGGATGTCGAGTTATCCCTCGAAAGGAGGAGGCGCATATCTCCAAAAGAGCTCGTGTGACTTGAAGTGGGCAAATCTCATTTGGTTAGATGGAGTTTCCAAGGAGAGGGGGCGCACTTCTTGTAGAGGTGGCGCCCACCTCATCACACAACTCCCACTTATTTCTCAATCAAGAGGATATCAATCCCCTCATTTTCTCCTATGATGCGCTCTCTTCTCCTTGAGCTAGTGCGCCCCTCATGTGCTATCCTTATCTATTTAAGCAAGCTCTCTTCCTCATTGTAGACTAGTTAGAGTCAAGGAGTGAAAGGCTTGCCCATTGTAATGTTATCATTGTTCTTTTGCTCAATAAAGAGAAGCTTTGGACGCTAAGTGTTTGGTACCATTGTGTTGGATGAACATTGTCATAGTTATACTGAGGTAACTCGTGAATTTTTTACATTTCTTGTGTATGTATCTTGTGAATCCGATCTTGATAGGGTTGTTATCAGTTGATAGAAAAGAGATAGTTAGTAAGGTTACTTTCTATTTCTTCTTAGATATATGTGATTAGAGGTCTATATTTTACATGCTTATAATTTTATATGCATGTTCATTTGTTCTCTTTTATATATACTATCGGATCCCACGGGTATATGTTCAAGTGTGTGATTAGATTGCAGGTAGCTTAGCTTGGAAGAAGAGTTGATCTAGCTTGTTTATTCTCATCTCCAAGCAAATTCTTTTAGACATAGTCCTTCGACATCCCACCAAGAAGCCTCTTGATTGATCTTTCCGGCAACAAGTAAAGCTTCTTCTCTCTTCCTCCTTCAAACTTCAAAGAACTTCATTTTTCAATTTTTTTTAGCAAGCATTCAAATCTATAGTTTAGAATCTTAGATCTATATCATAAGTAGATTTGATATGAATTTCTAGATCTAGAATCGTTTGAAAGTTTTATTTTGCAAAGTTAGATCTATTATTGAGTAGTTTTCCCTTTGCCAGTCATTTCATTGGAAAATTTCAAGGCTTAAAGTAGAGGTTAATTACTTTGGGTTTAAAAGTCTATTTGGCAATTAAAAAAGTGCTTCATTGGCTTCCCTCAAAAGCAAGCCAAGATCCTCAAAAGTACTTGTCCTTTTGAGTCATTTTCATTCAATTTTTACAAGTAGATTATCCTAAATTTTTTCCATAATTTTTGCAGTTGCCCAAATCACTTTTAAAAGTGATTTTGGGCATTTTCTTACACTAATTAGCTCGCTGTCCTGTTTTATTTTTTAGCAGGTTTTGGCACTTTTGGGTCAAAAAGTTCATGTTTTGACCATTCCGGAGCTTCCCGGGGCGTCCTAGCTTCATCTGGCATTCACCCTTTGCATTTTTTTGTAAGCCTTTTGGATCTAGATTTGTAAATATCCAAGGCATTTTCTCCAAAAGTTCATTGTAAATCATAAATAAAAGAAGATTGAGTGAGCTACCCAGCACCCACAACCCAACCCCGCTGGGGGTTTTTGGCGTCTTTGTGTGATTTTGCTTTTTTGCGCAGTTAGTTTTATTTTTGTTTAACAAATCAATCTAAAGTTAAAATTTAACGTTTGAAGTGTCCGATCCAAATATTGGCCTTCAAACTCACTCAGGACGTAGGAACACCTAATTTTGTTATGTGCAGGCAGTATACTTTGCATATTAAGCAGATCTAATTATTTCAAGTATTTTTGCCAGAGAAATCAATACTAACCCACCACGCTCTACCGAAGTACCGAAAGGGAAAAGATATTCGTGGTGTAGTAATTAGTTCAACAACTTACTTCTAGACTTTGATTTTCTTAAAGTAAAGAACTTGGCATTGCTCTCCCGAAGTATGCTCTCGCCGTCACATAAAGGGCTTTGCCTGAGTACGTGATCGAATGATCAGAAAAGAGACTCCTTTCCTGTAGTAATTAGCATAACACTTTACTTCATTTATTTACCTTTTGCAATCAAACGGAATAAACATTTAGTTCCAACTCAAAGTACACTCTTTCCCCTTGCGGACATTTGCCTGGGCCTGTGGGAAATCAGAAAGTGTTGCAACTACTCCTTAATTTTTCACATCTAATAAAAACTCATACTAATAAAATTAGCAACCCTGAACATAATGAAAATCCGGCACTCAGACCTTAATTATTGTGTGGGGAAATTTCTCAGGAGAAGCGGGAACCACTGGGAGGCGACCTCAAGGCACAGTTAGGCTACACCCTTGTTGGTGCAGTGTTGAACACAGCCCTCGAGACTCCATTCCATTCCACACATCTTCGTGAGGAGCCACCTTTAGTTAACTTCTGGACATTACTCCTTGTACCTCATGGTATATCTGGAGGTCTCATTTTCCCGTAATCAAGTCTCATCCTATAATAAACTAAAACTGATCAAGAAGCAGTTGCAAAACATCTACAATACAACAACACTTTACTTTTTCGACTCCACTTTGACACTGGTCTTATTTTACAATAATTTAATCTTTGATTAAGATCTTATGTGTTACATGATTATGTTGTGTTGTTAAATCTTAAATTATATTTTGCAAGTAAATTTTTGCTTTCAGTCAATCAATTTCAAACTCCTAAACAACTCACCCATTCAAAACCAAACTGCTTAATCAGCCTTAGTAACTCATAGGGACTACCCCCCTTGGCTTCGTTAAGAGTTATGCCTAAACGGAGGAGTTGAGTGTTGAGTGACAGTATCTCAACTCGAAACTTGCCCCCAAGGAACGCACCCAAGCAACTTGAAGATTTATGTTGCGATAACCCCCAGGTGCATGTTCCGGCAGCAACAGTTTCCATTGAAAAGATTATTTTAAGAAGCTGATTTAGTTAAGTATGCTGCTAGATCTAGGGTTTAAAGCTTAATTTTGGGTAGATCTAGTCTTATTGAGTACTTAGGCTTAATTTTCTATCTTTTAGTACTTAATATTTTATGCTTCTAACGCTTTATTTGGCAAATTTGGTGCATTTCAGGTGGCTGGTTTTGTACTTTTATTGCCATAACAAGAGGAAGTGCTGTCGGAAAATCGAAGATCTAAAGCCATCCAAGGCTTCCCGGAGCAATATTCTTCTATCTTGTATCATTTCTAAAACCTTGTAAGCCTTTGGATCCAGATTCATAAGGACCAAAGGTATCCACCTCAAAGGATTGTAGTTGTAATTAATAAAGCAGGTGGGATACCCAGCGCCCACTGAACCCCCTAGGGGGTCCGTGTCAGTTTTTGTGTGTTTGGTTTTTTTTAGCTTAGTTTATTTTCTAGTTTGTTAAAGCAGATTAACCACTTCATTTCTAACTTTTTCTTGCTTTATCAAGTCAACACATGCACACAATCCGCCCTAATCGGGTTGTACAGTTAGTGTACTTTATTTTGCAATTAACAAACATAAAAAACTAAATCCGACTATGAATTCCCGAAGTACCGAAAGGGAAAAGATATTCTCAACCGTCAATAATCTTGTTTGTTACATTTTTTTGTACTTTAAACCTACGATGTTGGGAGCGGGAGCGAAGCGGGGAGCGTGGAGCGGGAGCGGGAGCGCAAAGCGAAATTTTCAAAAGCTTCCGTTTCGGGAGCATTTTTTATATAATATATATTTTAATATATTTTGATGCATATAAATTAAAAAAAACATGTATTATGCCAAATTAGCTATAGAAAACATCAAAACATAGAATCTAGATATTCATATAACCATTTAGTACACATTGATATAACATTAATCATTTAGTCTTCTAGATTCTAGGAGCTATAACTTATAACATTGTCATTAAATGATCATCATCAAATCATCAATCATTAATCATCAACAACATCAACCTTCAAATTTCAACATATAATATTTGCCATCAAACTAGGCCATGATGTTTACAAAATAGGCCAACCGCCAAAATAAACATGGAAATGAAATACAAACTACAAAGTACTGTGAATCTACTAAGCTTTCCAATTGCCACGAGTAACTTCCAATTTCTTTTCTCATGTTCTAGGTGGAATAGGTGCTGGTGGAAGTGATCGTGGAACATGAGAAGAAGATAAATGGCCCCCACAGGCTGAAATTGGACGTTGTGAAGCTAAAGGCAAAACTCCTGCATCCGGAAAGCTGCTTCTACTTG
Organism: Larix kaempferi; assembly: GCA_027924585.1. Lineage (NCBI taxonomy): Eukaryota > Viridiplantae > Streptophyta > Pinopsida > Pinales > Pinaceae > Larix > Larix kaempferi. Next base: position 1,958,498 of record BSBM01000451.1, on the reverse strand, counting down.
GGGGTGGCATCTCTGTATGGCTAGTCTGAATTGGATCATCATGATCACCCAATAGTTCAGCCTCCAAGCGCTCTAATGCTATGGCTCCATCCTCCACATTAGCCTCCTCTGGATTGTTGTCCCAAGTCAAAAATGTTCTATCATTCTTGGTCGCCTCACAATAATGGGACAACAACCTCAAGTTGTAGTGCACATAAACCAAGCTTTATGCGCGATCTACATTCAGATTGTTTCTCTTTACACTGTGGATGAAGTTGTAGGTGCTCCAACGCCTCTCTGCAAAAGAGCTATTAACAACCTGTGATAGCACCCTCAGCACCAATTTATGCAAATATGTGGCTCCAGAGCCATGCATGTTCCACCAATGGATAGGATCCAATCTGTCTCGATCTTTGGTTGCAAACAGGGAACCAAAGCGTCCATGCTCACTTATGTATATGCTCAATTCAGTCCGTACTTGAGCACACTCTTCCTCATCAGGGACCAACTTCTCTAATGCTTGCATATACCCAGCAGCAACCTCTGGATCTGTGTGGGTTTTTTTCCTAACTCCACCCCCAGGTGTAGGTTGGGCCAGCCAAATTGGAGAATAGTATTTTGGGGTGAAGACATATGCAAGGGCATGGAGTGGAACATTTAGATTATCCCACCTTTTGACCACATGTTTATGAATATGGTCATACAAGACTGCATCTCTTTGCTCAACAATGTCTTTGATTTGACCAAGCATGCTATCCATCTGCTCATATACCTCCCCAATCACCGGTTGATTTGTATCTGCAAAACAAATCATGTTATAAACTGGCTTGGTGAACTGCAGAACATACCTAACCTCTGACCAAAAATGACCTTCAAGAACGGTGTCCTCCACCTCCTGAAAGTCACTTCTATCTGATGCACTTGCAGCTCTGTCTTTCAATTCCTGCCATGGATCACTTGAGACCATACTAGCCAATGCCTCTCTTACCTTCAAAAGCCTCCTGAAGGTGAGGTAGTAGCTAGCAAATCTAGTCTTTGCAATCTTCAATAGCTCCAACTTAGAGTGATTGCGAAAAATGTGGTGGGCCATGCTATGATTGGTAATAAATTTGATCATTTTCTTACCTCTCTTGTACAAGGCACCAATCCATCGGTAATTATTGTCCTTCATCTTAACAATATCATGCATCAAAAGGTTCAATGTGTGAACCAAACACCCTGACCAAAATATGTTGGGATACTTATCCTCAATGATTGCTCCTGCTGCCTTACAATTAGCAGCATTATCAGTGATGGCTTGAATGACATTGTATGGCCCAATCTCCTGAATGGTTTTAAGTAAAGGTTGTGCAATATTAATAGCGGTCTTGTAGCGATCTGAGTAGTCATGGGCTGAAAGGAAGACCGCGCCGCTAGCAGAAACACCAAGAATATTTATCAATGGCTTGCCTTTAACATTTGTCCACCCATCAGATACAATGGATACCCCATAGTTGGACCAATCATTTGTGAACTTTCCAAGAGCACTATTGATTTTGGCTCTTTCCCTGTCAAGTCCCACGGTTCTAGCTTTGTCATACCCAGGGCTTCTGTATCCTTGAGGGCCACCATTGATGGCTTGTACCATTTCATGCCAATAGGGTGAGCAAAGAACATTGAATGGCACACCACATGCATAGAGAAACCTATAAACTTTTGAATCCACATCATCTCTACAACCTTGGTCAAGGAAATAAGATAATGTTCTTCGTATAGGCGAGACTCCATGGGGAGATGAGGCTCTCGATCGAGCTGTTGATGATCCAGCTCCACTACCAAACATTCTCTATGGGGATTCAGAATCAACCCTCGATCTCTTGGAGTTGTTTTGAGCGGCCTCTTCTTCCATCTTGTATTTACTTCTCTCTTTAGCTCCCACTTTGTCACAAGTTTTGACTCCATGAGACTTACCTACATCACATGGCATAACCCCACACAAATACTTTCTCACCCGGGTATATGAACCTGTGTATGTTTTCCCACAATGGGGGCATCCAAACTTTGTGGTTCCACCCCCTCTCCCTCCCCCTCCCCCTTGCCTTGTCACATACTTCCACAAAGGTGTTGTGTCTTTTTGTTTTTGCCCCACATCACCCTCATCATCATCATCATCACCCTCTTCCCCTTCCTCCTCTTCTCCTTGGTATGCATCACTCTCTACCTCTTCCCCCTCATCACTACCACCACCACATCTACTTCCCAACACCATCATAATGAGAAGAAGTGGAATGAAAAACCAAAACCACATACCCATCACATTTCTTGATTCAAGATGAGAGTCACTTGTTCCCTGCAATAGAATGATGGAGAAGAAGAAATTGGAAAGAGTGGGAGAAGAGAACATTGCAAGTTTTCCATTTTTTAACATAGTGAAAAAAAATTGCAAAAACAAACAAAGATGAGTTTTTAGAGCCTACCTTTTAGCTCTTCAATGGTGGTTGAAAGTCTCTATGGAAGGTTCAATCTCCCTTTCAAGCTCTCCCCTTCAATCTCCCACTAAATGCTCAAAGCTCTCAAACAACTAGCAAACTCACTCCAAGCTCAAACTCTTCCCAATCAAGCAAATGAGTAATGGAATGAGTCCAAATGAACTCATTCACCCTTTATTGGCCCAAAGTGACCTAGCCCACCAAAAAAAATCCAAAAATCTGCCCTGTCCGCGGAATCGATCTTGGGATCGTTATAGGGTTCGATTTTTATGCTCGGGTTCAATGAGGGTTCGACCCGGAATCGACCCGGAAGCTACGATTCCAAAGCGAATTGCAATATTCCAGGGATCGTTTTTTTTTTGCTCAATTCGCAAATTACAAAATCGATTCCAGGCGGAATCGATGAGGAATCGCGATTCCGGAATCGATTCCGTCCGGAGCGCGAATTGGGATCGATTCGATGGGGGGGGTCGATTCCTAGCAGCGTAGCTTCAAACAAATAAATCTAAGGCTGTGTATTCCCAAAGTAAACTGAGAGGGTTTATCCCCGGTAGATGAAAAGAGATTCTCAGCCACATAATAAAACTTTATTTTGTTTAATAAAATTGACCAAGGCTTAAGTTCTAAGTATGCTCTTGACCGTTGCAACTCAGTCTGATCAGTTGGTCAATAAAAAAGGACTTGAGTGGCTAGTTTAATAGGGCAATCCAACGAATGCTTGATCTCTAGAACTCGGGAGGTCGGTGAAACTAACTACAAAGTCAGTGGGCTACTTTAAGCAGGTTATGCCTCGCCCAGTTGGACCCTTGGTTTAGTTGTCACTACGCTCAGTTCAAAGGAATAAGTTGGAGTTGGGCCAAACCAAGAACTAACCCACTCCATAATCCACACATCATAATAAAACATTTAAAACTGACCAACAAGACTTGCAATACTTTCACGACACAGCAGCACTTCAATAATTTCATGTGACTCCATTCGGCACTAGTCTAATCTACAACAATCAAACATTTTAAGTTAATCAATGTGTTAGATGGATTTACCGTTACTCATGCTGTTTTTTTAATTCATTGGTGCTTTTTCTGGTTCAGTATTTACTTGTATGTCAAACTCCTAGATTAATTTCATTCTCTAACTTAGCTTAAAGGCTTTAGTTTTATTTTTCACTGGGACCACCCCCCCTTGGCTTCACTAGGAGCTGGCATAGACGGAGGAGTTGAGTGTTGAGTGACAATATCTCGACTCTTTGCTTGCCCCCAAGGACGCACCCAGTGGCTTGAAGATTTCTGCCAAGCTAACCCCCTTTTCCCCGAGGTGCGTATCCGACGGCAACATGGCCTACATCCAAAGTCTCTTGGCACATCTGCAACAGATCATCGCCAATCACATACCAAAGAGAAACAGATCTCACACAACAACTCATCCAGGCTTGGTGATTAGCCCTTAGCAATGTCTCAAGGAATCCATCCAAGGCCTGGTTGGCTAAGAGTGGGCTCTCAGATGGGTTATGTCCAGTTGGTCATCATCTAGAGACAGTGAAGCACATCTTTTGGGAGTGTCTGTTTGCCAAGCACTGTTGGAATTATGTGGTGGATCAGTATTCAGTTCATCTTCAGGACAGGTTGCATTTGCAAGCTGTAGTTTTTGGAGATGGCCATTCTCTTGTCTGTACTGATTTCTCTGGGCTTTGGCATTGCCTTTAGATTTCAGCATTTTTCATCCTTTGGAAAGTCAGGTGTAAGTTTGTCTTTAAAAATGAGCATAGCTCAGTCTCTGCTTTTGTTCTTCATGGTGTGATGAGATCCACCACCAGATCCTAGCTAATGGTGCTACCAGCTCCTGATTAAGGGTGCTCTAAGGATCAAGGATGCTCAATATCTTGATCAATCAGCTTATTCTGATTTTCTGTCTGCTTTAGTCATGTTATGGAAGAATTTATGAGGTCCATTGTATATACCCTTCACTCTAAATTTTTCTGTTTGTAAATATTTCTTTGAGTATAATACTATAAAGATGTATTTTTCAAGAAAAGAGGACTGCTCATACTTCGGATTTTTAGTAGGAACAATGCTACTGGTGAGTTGCTTAATAAAGTTTAATCTACATACCTGCAATCGATAATTGAGTGATGTCAATTGCCCCAACACATATCCATTTTGCAGTATCAACTCCAAATGCAACTGGAAGTGACTGCCACATGGGAGAACAAATTAAGACAAAAAGCAAGTAATTGCCATGAAGAAAAAGCACAATATGTGTTCAGACTCCAGAGAAATGGCACATGAATCAAAGGTTTTAAGCCCATCTTAATTAACAAAGATCAACATTTCTGAACATGCAAGACACCTGCAGTCCCATGGCTCGATCACCTTCAATACTTTTGAAGTCATTTATGATGGCAATTCCTAACTGAAATGCACCAAAATAAAGTCAGAAAAATTATGGTCCAGCACATATCATAAATGAGGTTGCTATCCATTAAAATCAGATGCTACTAATAGGCTTAAAGAATGGCATACCCCTGCTATACTGTACAAGACAGTTAACACCATTATGTCAGGTTTAAGTGTCCCAAACAATGCTTGACCAGCCCACCTACTCATTGAAACAAGCATTCTTTTATTTTATAAAATACACTTCACATCCATCATAAAAGATATACTTCCTTGCAATGAGTTTTAATGCCAGTTGCAACCAATGCAGAACTCTAAATCCTACAAATGCTATCAAGGAATGAAATTACTTGACATGATCCTGTTCAGCAACTAAAAAATTGTCATTCATAAATATTGTACAGAAATATATCAGTTTATCATATACAAGCAACTGTATTTTGCCTTTCCCAATCCATTCTTTTCAAAGACAACAAAATTTACTTTAAACAAATTAAACCAACTTCTTAAAAGGGAAATGATCATAAAATATTAACAATGGAGAAACTGTGGTCACAGTATTCAGAAACATTTCATAATATCCTACTTACCAAGGCAAACATATGTAGCTTGAACCAAGTGCAAAATTGCCTATCCAACCATTTTGTTTCAGCTGTGTAAAGAAATGTTGCCAGATTAAGTTCCTTAGATACACAAGAAATGGATCAACTCAATTTGCAAAGGCAAATGAATCCCCAGTTTGATACTAAATGCTTGGCATTCCTTCAGGATTTTATTTAAACCAATCATAAACATAAAATGAGAGAAAAAATTGTGCACCTTCAGAGGCGGAGCTGAATATATATAAGAGAGTAAAGAACCACCAACAGCAATATAAAATACAGATGGAACTGTATGCCCTGCCTGTACAACCAAAAAATTAGTTGGTAAAGGAATTTGTATGCCCATTAAGCACACAAAGATTAGATTGCCAATGTATTCTTAATAACCATTGCAAAATATACAAAAGAATTGTACTCACTTACCCATACATCTAAAAGAGCTGCCAAGCCCAGGCCCCCTAGAAGAAGTGCCCATATCTGGGTTATAACCTAAAAGTGCAGATATCACCAAATGTAAATCCAGAAACTTGAGACAATTCTCATTATCAGTGCTAATAATTAAATTTATTTTGAATGGGTATGAGTGAAACTCTACCCTTATTTCACTAGAAATTCTGGATCAATAGTTTAGACTCCAAACTGAACAACCAACACAAAACTATAAACTGAACCTTGGTTTTAATTTATACAAGATAAATAGTGAAATTCAAAATTCAATTGCTTAGAAGCAAACATCAAGAATGGAGGTGTCAATCAGATCAACACCGACATAACACCTGAGTACAAAGCTTCTAGAGAGTATCAACAAACTGACTAATTTCTACTTACATATCCTTTGGGTGTTGTTATCACATACATTGTAGCTGGAGCTACCATGATGCAGATCAGATTTTTTCGGATCCTTGAGCCAGTCCTGTGGTTGAGATGAGCCTATTGATCATTGGTGATGCAGTTATTTCTGAGCCAGTAGCAGCAGCTTTCCCCCTATGTCATGACTGATCCTGCATGACCCCATTGAGATGATTCTGGTTTGGTCATGGCTCATTTTACATACAGAGTAGAGCAATTGACCGGTGATGTTCTTTTGCCCATATTCAGTTGCAGATGGTTCCAGAGGCAGGTATATGGTTGAGCAGAGGTATATTGCATTTGGATGTTATAGTTGGCTCTATAGTTTATTTTAATTACTATGACTATGCATGTTCTACTGACAATGGCATTTGAGCTTTATGGTTTGAAACTTGTGTCTTGAGTGGTCAGGAGTCCCTAGTGCAAGGCCATTATATATGCTTGCTAGTACTGCCATACGTTACACAAACTTATTATTACTCATGCTTTGATGGCATCACCTTTTCACCTCCTCCATTCATCCGTCTCTTCCATTTTTTGTTTTTGACCCTGACTTGGACTTAGACTAGTGTGATCGAGGATCCCCCCTACTTAGGCCTCTGTGTTGGATAGACTCCATGTTTACTTTATGTCTCGGCTCTGGAGTGTGTGGCCCGGTCCCTTCTAGTCTGCTTGTATGATGCCTTGTGGATTGGTTGTGTGGCCTGCACCACTGGAATGTTCGCCTTTAGTCCTTGAAAACAAGTACTCCCAATAAAAGCATTGGAACACATAAATGCTATATCGAAACGGATGCAAAATTCAACTAGAAATAAAGTATTTTTTAAACACTAATAAATAAAAATCTTTCGTAGCTAGTCAGTGGCCAAGGGATGAGCACTCATCCTTTGTATGATGTAAAGCCATTTGCCCCTACAGGGCAACAGGGTGGTAACTCCATCGCAGCTATGGACGGTGGCGAGCAATGGTGGTAAGACCGAGTCATTATCTGAGACCCGCAAGGCTATTCAGGGCACCTTCCCTTGGAGGCTGGCTAGTGAAAGATAGATCAAAGTTAAATGTTAAATGTGCAAAAAGCTGGCAAAATTAAATGCAATAAAGGATGCTGCCTAGAGTCTACTGGAAACTTTCCAAGCAATTTACCCATTTGTGAGTCACCGCCATTCCCTAGTGTCTTCTATCCTTCATATGTCTAAGTGGTTTCTCTTTTCCCTCATGTCCGAGAGATCACAGTGTCGAGGTTATCAAGTCAACCCCTTTTATCTTAGCCTTGTTTCATCCACCTCACCCATCCTAGCAGCTTTCCTAAGTCTGTGAGTGAGCATATGTAGGGGGCTTCATGAAAGACTTGATGGTTTCTCTGACACAGGTATATTATTATGTGATTTTGATGGCCACTGTTGTATTGCATGTTTTAGTCTGGTTATTAACATAAACTTGTGAGCATTATTCATCCAATGTGCATGCAAGCTTATCCAAATTATTGTTCAGCCTTCAGTTTGAGTATTTTGACTTGGTCAAAACCAGTTTGACCTAGTCAACACGTTTCTCAAGGCAGTGACTGTAATGTTCGAGATTATATATTTGTTCTCCAAATGTATCCAGTACTACATTTCCATGCTCAGTTTGTGAATATTGGCCATTATGCAACCATTCCATGGATTATTATTATTATTATTATTATTATTATTATTATGGCCATATTTTTATTATTGGATGTGGTGTTGGGCTTCAGATGCATATTTTGATGGACATATGGGGTATTTGTAGTCACTATTGATAGATTTGATGTCTCTGATTCAGTTGGTGCACTTAGATGTGGATTTTGGGAAAAGGAAAATGGCTTATTAGTGGTTGTATTCTTCAACATGATGAACCGACAGTTTTATTCATTAAAAAATGACCACGGCTTCTTCAGAAAAATCGATTTGGCTAATGTGGGCTAGGAAATGACTTGGGGATGGTTTCTTATGATGAGATGAGGCTCTACATGCATGTTTCGTGTGTTATATTCATCCGAAGAGGACTTCACGTGTTTCTATCTTGGTCCTAGGGAGGACGTCTTCCTTGATGATGGTCTCTTCATGTTTATCCATGTTATATCATTGTATCTTTGTAAAAGGGGATGCCTAGGGTGATTTGAGCCCCTAGTGGCCCCCTTACCATGTTTCCATTGTTATATTATTTCATTATGATGTATTTTGCCTTTCCTAAGGCGTCCTTGGGCAAAAGTGTGCCCCCTCTATTATGAGTGATCCATGTATCAATGTAAAAATAAATCTCCATCGTTGATGATCTTTTAATCTCAACCGTCGGATGAAAGTTGGTTAGAATGTGGACATCACTCTCGATCTATTTAAGAGAGATGCCTCCACCATTGTAAGGGGACTTTTGGCTCTTGGAAAATTGGAATAAAGAGATTTTTGCATAAATTCTTGGATCTTCTTTGTGGGATGTTTTGCAATTGATTGGAAAGTATATTTCTCTTAGCATTTGAGTAATTGCTTGTGGCTACAACAATATTTTTGGAAAGATAGTGTTTGCATGCAGGAGGGCAACTTCACTTGGGCGTTTTTGTGGGCTTCCTCAACTCGTTTCACTTGAAGACGTTACGTAATCAGGGGGTTTTCAATAGCATCATTTGATCTTTGATATGCTCTCTATTTCTTTTGCATCTATAGTTTATATTTCTTGTGCATCAAATCTTACTTTCGTAGTTTACTTGTGCAAGGAAGAGGGGTGCACTACCTCCATTGGGAAAATCGATTTCACTTGGAGACACATCCAATTCACCTCAAATTGATCGAGAAGGGATAGATCATCATTTGCGAGGCATCTACAAGATTTTCCGGATAAGATGTACTCTAGATCTCTTGTTTTAAATTTCTAATCCACTAGTCATAAAATTTAACTGTTGAAGCCCTCATTTTAGTAACTAGGAAAATTTCAGTGCTCAAACTACTTAGACAATCAAAATTTCAGCATTTGGGTATTTTCATCCTGTTGTCACCCAAAACTGACATGCGTGTGCTGAAGCCCAAAAAGTGAACACACCAGCTCGATGACAACTCTCAAGAGAGAAGCCAATGTCACCACACTCCTCTCTTCTCGCTTCAGGTTGGCTCTTCTCCAACTCAAGGGGGGTATCCCTAAGGTAGGATCACTAAGGCAGGTGCAACGGAGGGCAGGGTGAACTGAAGAGGCTGCCTTAGAGAAACAATTGTAACAAAAGGTATCTTGATTGAGTGATGGAAAAAACTTGGGAGTTTTCCTCTCCTTGAGCTTAATGAAAAATACTATGGGATTCTTCGAATAAACTGAGCTCTCTCTTTGTGTGGCATGATCTTGTGAGTTTTTTGATAAGTGTGAATACTTCTAAGATTCTACGTTTGTGTAAGAGGCCATAGAGGGGTGTAATCCACCACATTGGAAGGTGAACAATTCCCTAGCAGTTTTAAGTCTCAACGCCCTTCGTTTGTGACCTTTAAGATGATCTGGGCAATTGAAGTGCAGTAGGAAATATATGATGTCAGAATACCAGTGATGATCAAGTTCTTGTAATGCTGGTGTCATGGTTGGTTCAGGTGTACCATTTTCACAAATCATGTCTATTGCTTCCTCATTCTTTTGAGTTAGCATCTTGGCAAGGCCTTGTCCTTTTATCAGTTTGGTTGGCTTAATCTCAAGGTCATATTCCTGGATTTTAGATACCCATGTGTCGTTATTCCTAAGCAATCCTGTTGAGACAGGATGTCTTTCACTGCAGCATGGGGGACATACCCTATTGTTAATTTTTTAGTGCAGCTGCAAGACCCATTCTCAGAGAGAATGGTACCCTAGTCAGTTAACTAGGGTTCCTGGTCAAGTTAACCAGGCAGAGTAATGAGTAAGACTCTAGAAGGTACCCTAGGGCCCCCAGCTGTCTCCTGGGGTTCTTGGTCTAGGCCCAAGCAGATTGATGCCATGGCAAAGTCCCTAGCATGTGGCTAGGGCCCCTATTTGTCTCTAGGGTATTCTGGTCTAGAACCAGACGGTTTCTTGGTCATGATGACCAAGCATATCCTGCAGGTTGAGACAGAGACTTCCAAAGTCCTGCAGATGGTTCATCAACATTCAATCTAGGACTAAATGCTCAGCTTGAGGCTGAGAAACATTCTCTGGGAGAATGGAGATTCTGGTCATGGACCAGATGGTTGATCAACATATCCCAGTCTAAGACTGAGGCTCAACCTTGGGTTGAAAGCCATTCATTAAGAATGGAAGATATTGTTGTCCCCTCTCCTAATCGGTTATTGCTAGGTTGCTTCTCAAGGGACTAGCCACCCCTTGATGATGTCTCTAGTACCTAACTCTTAGGAGCAGTGTTAAGGACAAAAGGATAGTACCATCCGTTTGGATCTTCCCCCTTATACAGTGATGACAGAAAATATATAAACTATGTATCTTGAGGGAGAGAAAAGTATTTGGTCTTATTGGTCCTATTTGATTGCTTGTCCACTTTGATCTTGTGGTTGTCCTATTCTTACTTGGTCCTAGCACTCTCACTTGTGTGCACCTTTGACTATGATGACTCCTACCTTATGGAGTATTTTTACCTAAGGGTATATTAAGGACCTTGTATTATTATAGTTACCTTATGTTTTGTCCCACTTATGGTTTTGATCTTTTTACCTTTTGTTGGACCTTTTGGACCTTCACTTTATGGTAAACTTATTAATAATTTTTTTTGTCTTATTAATTTTTTATTAATAAAGACTTTATGTTTTTTATTTAAAGACTCAAGACCTTTAGTCTTTTGGACCTTCACTTTATGGTAAACTTATTAAATAATTATTTTTGTCTTATTAATTTTTATTAATAAAGAATTAATGTTTTTTTTATTTCGATAAAGACCCTTGGACCTTTGGTGCTTTGTCTTTTTACTTTTTTTATTATTTTATTTATTTTTATTTTTTTATTTATCTTATTCCTTTTTTTATTATTTATTTTATTTATCTTTTTTTTTTTTTTATTCCTTTGTTTTATCCTAAGTTTTTAACTCTAAATCTATATAAAGCTTATTAACGTATGCTCTCATATATCTCACCGTGAGCTCACCTTCTCGGGTAATATTCTCGGTCTACTGCTATTTGGATTTCACGACTAATATTTTCGGTTTGCTCCTATTTGGATTTCACGAGTCCACGCTTGTTCTTTTTTCTGATCCACGGATCCATCCTTCCTCGATTGATCTCTCGGGTTTGACTCACGGGTTTAGCTCTACATTTGATTTTTTATTGTCACTTGTTGATCGGGGCTGATCACCTTCACAGCTGCCTCTTACCTTCACGGTTGTCCACCCTTCACACAGTTATCTCATAAGCTGATCACCTTCACGGCTGCCTCTTCCCTTCACGGCTTTATTCTCGGTTTCACCTTTCACCGCTTCACGGCTGTGTTACATGCTTTCACGGGTTTATCTCTGCATTTTTATTTGGGCATGTATCACTTGTTTGATCTCTTCACGGTGATCTCTGCTTTTTTTTTCTTTCTTTCTCAGATCTGTCTCTGAATGTTTATGGACCCATCTTATCTCTGTGATTTACTTCAGCTATGATTACAGCCTTGACTTGTCTCTGTCTGTGTGAGTTCTTATGTGTGGGAAATTACTTACGTGCTTGCCTTTCGAAGTCTGCAACACCTGTGTGTTTCTTTTATCACTGTCATTTGTTTATTGATTGAATAACTCGAGGTCTGTTTATTTTTTACCTGAACCTTCTCTCTCTCAAGGTACGTATATGGTTTAACCAGTTTGACTTGTCCTTTCAGTGACAAGATCAAACTCAGAATTATCTGAGTATAAGTTGGATCCAAATATTGGTTTAATTCTTTAATGCAGTGCATGGTTATTTTACTGTAACTGTTATTTGAGATTTGTTTTTAGCATTTGATGATTCTCAAGGACCAACATTAATGCAGTGACCAAATGGAGCATTAAGTTGAAAGAGATGAAAATCATGTTATTTCTGTTTTAATGCAGTTTAAATTTAATTAAGCAATACAATTGTTTACATGTTCTTGTATCAAGTTTTATTTATATATGATAAAACGTATCTAGCCTGTAATTTCAACATGGTATCAAAGCTTTAGGGTGTAGCTAACTCTGTTTTGCAGCCAACAGAAACTACATCGATCCTAAGACAAGATCTCTACTTCACAAAAGCTTACTTGGCAAGTTGACTGTAAGGGTTTGAGATGGCTTCTAACTCTGTAAAGACAGAAGATAGGCTTGAAGGAGCCTCAAACTTTAATGCATGGAAGGCTAGGGTCTTAAATATTTTGGAGGAAAATGATTTGGATGAATTGGTCACTAATGTTGTGGAAGAACCCACAACAGCTCAAGGAAGAGCAACATTCAAGAAGAAGCAAGCTAAAACAAAGAGGGTGATCTTGGACTCAGTCAAAGATAATTTGATGCCTATAATAGCTCCTCTAAGGACAGCCAAGGAATGTTTTGATGCCCTAGCTAATCTCTATGAGAAGAAGGCACCTACTCAGAAGAGGATCTTGAAAAAGCAACTTCGTTCATTGAAGATGGAGGACAAAGAAACAGTTGCCTCTTTCTTCTCAAAGATTGCTTATTTAAAAGATCAACTCATGGCAATTAGAGTTGAAGTAGATGATGATGATGATCTTGTGCAAACAGCTGTAGATGGCCTCCCTACATCTTGGGAGACATTCCTTTCAGCAGTGAATGGAAGAGAAACTCAACCAAGCTTTGATAGATTATGGCATGATTGCCTAGAAGAAGAAGGCATAATCCAGAGTAGATCTGGACCTCAAACTTAAAAGAACCTTGCTCTTACTGCCAAGACAAGGAGAGAAAGAAGTTTCCCTCAGCACCAGAACAAAGGTAAGAGACCTCAAGGTAATCACTCTCATAAGTCAAAAGTAAGATGTTTTAAATGTAACAAGCTCGGTCATTATGCAAATGTTTGTAGATATCCTCCTAACAAGAATTGGCATAAAGGGAAGCACCATGCTTCAACTGCTACAGAAGAAGAAGAGCCTCAACAAAAGAAATCTAAAGTTGAGACCAAAGAAAAAGATCAAAAAGAGTACTACCTTATTTCAGCTCTCTCAGGTTTCATCTCCAACTCATCAGACTCATGGTGGATTGACACTGGGGCCACCAAGCATATGACTGGATACAAAAAGGCTCTTGTGGGTTACAAGGCCAAGAAGTTCAATAAGAAAGTGGAGATGGGAAACAGAAGTACCTTTGAAATAAAAGGAGTTGGTTCAACAGCCTTAAAGCTTGATTCAGGTACGTTAATTCATGTTGAAGAAATTTTATATGTTCCTAGTTTAACGAGGAATGTTCTTTCAGTGGCAATTTTAGAAGACAAGGGGTTCTCTATAGCCTTCTCAAAAGGAAAAGCTTTAGTATGGACTAAAGGTGGAACTATGAGCTCAACTATTGAATTTGGTGTCCATGAGGGAGACCGTTACAAGGTTTCAGGACATGTTGTTAAAGCTCTATTGAATAACCCTTGTTAATTTTCAGAGATCAAGAGGGAGTCTTACAATGACTCAGACATAGAAGTCCATGAGACTTCTCATTCAGAGAAACAGAGGGAGAAGGCCAAGAAGCCTTCAGTTGATCTCACTAAGGAACCTTTTGTGGGGTTCCAAGGTTGCTCCAGTAGGAGCCATGTCACTAATTCAAGTTCAACCACTGATGTGGAGTTAGCCAAACTTCAGGTTTGGAACAATGCTATATGGAAAGTGTTTCTCAGACAACAAGGGAAGTCAAGTGTAACTTCCATTTGGATCTTTAAGATCAAAGTGTTTGCTGACATTCGGAGTTCTTTAATTCCTGTATTCTATGACAGGTTGTTTCACCATGACGAGGACATGGTGCAATTGTCGGTTGTGTGGACTAAGCCTCTGTCTTCGACAAGCTTAGTGTTGCTGAGAATGCCTCTCTTGCTGAGAGGAAGTGTTAATTTTTTAGTGCAGCTGCGAGACCCATTCTCAGAGAGAATGGTACCCTAGTCAATTAACTAGGGTTCCTGGTCAAGTTAACCAGGCAGAGTAATGAGTAAGACTCTAGAAGGTACCCTAGGGCCCCTAGCTGTCTCCTGGGGTTCTTGGTCTAGGACCAAGCAGATTGATGCCATGGCAAAGTCCCTAGCATGTGGCTAGGGCCCCTATTTGTCTCTAGGGTATTCTGGTCTAGAACCAGACGGTTTCTTGGTCATGATGACCAAGCAGATCCTGCAGGTTGAGACAAAGACTTCCTAGGTCCTGCAGATGGTTGATCAACATTCAGTCTAGGACTGAATGCTCAGCTTGAGGCTGAGGACCATTCTCTGGGAGAATGGAGATCCTGGTCATGGACCAGATGGTTGATCAACATGTCCCAGTCTAAGACTGAGGCTCTGTTGCCAGCTAAGTTGTACTTAGATGGACTATCAAGCGAGCGGGCAAAGTTGAACATTTCAAAGTTCTTTTTTCGATGATTTGTTATCCAGCTGGCCTTTTAAAGGGCCCCCGTTTTAACTTTTTTCCACATGTCCATGGCCCTGCGGGGTTTGTAATAAAACGTACTAGCATGGTGTTTTGTAAAAGACTTGGTTCCCTAGGACTTTTTGGCTAAGTCAGGTATTCCAAGGAGTTTTTTCACCTAGTTATTATGTCTTGCATTAGTGCAAAACATAATTTTTGGGTTTTTCTCCTGCTCCTCCAAAGCTGGAATGCCTGGGGAGGCTGACGGGCCTTAGGGGGTTGTTAAAGTCTATGGGTCAATGTATATGAACATGCTAGGCGTTATTTTTGAGTCATATGGACATGTGCTAAGTCCCCCTAGGTTGTTTTTTAATTTTCGGCGAAGTTTATTTTTTCCGTAAATTGAGCCATTTTTTTTAATGGTTCAATTAAAATAATTTGCAATTGGCCTATAAGGGGCGTCTGGAGGTATTTTTTGCCTTAAGGTTGCTCGTTTTCTAACTCATAGCACCCCCTTAACCCCTAAACCCACTTTTCCTAATGTTTGGGTGCTTCAATTTTTTCCTATGGCCAAAAAACCCAAAAAAGTCAAAGAAGTCATTAAAAAATCAAAAAAGTGAAAAATGACATAAAAAAATTAGTAATTTTTGGAGAGTTTTGAGGGATTGATTTGGATCAACATGTATTGAGGAGTGTATTGGGCTGAAAGTTATGACATTTGGGCAGCATAAATCATGGAAATGACACTCCCTTAAAGGATGGGCGCTTTCCCTCTTTTAGCATGGGCACACTTCACTATAATGGGGCCCCCACGTGTGGTATGTGCAGCACCTTTTACGCTGCTGTGTTAGCACCTTATGTGCTGCATTTGGGCAGCTAGGAAAGGGGAGTGGGCAGCCCCAATCTCTCCCTCAAATCGTGCCACCACTCCCCCATCTCCTCTCCTTGACATGGGCGCACTCCCCTTAGCCATTCTCTATATATTGAAGTGCTCTCTCCATTGTTCACTAGAGAGTTGGAGTTGAATAGCAAGGAACTTATCATTGTAATACTTTTGGCATTCTTGATTAATAAAAGGCTTTGGAGGTGACTTATGGTGTTGGGCTTTGTGAGTGGATGAATGTCTTGTTTCAAATGAGGTAACTTGTATTGATGCATTTTGTTTCTTTAAGATCAAGTATAGCTTAGGGAAAGATCAGTATTGATTTATGAGGAAAGTTTGAGTAATTTGTTTATTGCTTAGTCTTTCATTTTACGCTTTAGTAGAGATCAGATTTAAATATATCATTTGTTTATGAATATTTTCTTCAAATTTCTACTATGTGTTTTATCTACATTTGATCTTTTTGTTGCAAGTTGTGGTGTTTTACAGGTTGTCTCAGGAGGATAGGTTGGAGAACTTGTTTGTGTCTTCTATTTATCTAATATTTTATACAGATACAGTCCCTCAGCTCACCACCGAAAAGGATCTCCAAAGTTTCGGTTTTATTCAACAAAAATTGCTTCACCTCTCTCTCCCTTCTATTTCAAAAAAGTTTGCTCTGGTTACTGGTTACTAAGCATAAAGTGGATCTGATTTATATACTATTGTTAACATTTTAAATAGATCAGAATTTACTCTCAGAAAAATCTAGTCTAGTGGTTTGTTAGAGCTCTTATTTTTTGACTGATTAGATCTTTACTTCTTTCAAAACTTGCAAAAAATTGTTAAATTTTTCAAAGTTTTGTTGAGTAGTGTTAGTTCTGATTTTAAAGTATATCTGGCTGTTAATTAGAGCTTGTATTTTGCAGCTCATAAAGCTTGCAAAGATCCCAAGTAAACAAGCCTCACTGATTGTCTTACTTGGTTATTTTCTTACATTTTTACTTAGATTTTCACTTAGAAATTTTTTGGGATTTTTTAGGAGGTGTTCCAAAGACACTCTTAAAGTGTTTTTGGGCATCTTATACTAATAATTGCTTGCTGGTTTGCAGCAAAAGACGAACAGGTAGGAGGAGGTGCTGCCGAAATTTCAAGGATCCAGGCAATCCGGAGGACCAAAATTCATATTTTTTGTAAAACCGGTTAATTTTCCCTCAAAATTGTAAGCCGCCAAGTCACTTTAAGTAGACTGGGGCACTTCTCTGATCATTGTAAGGATTATTAAACGAGAGTAAGTGGGCTAGCCAGCGCCCACACCCCATCCCCCCAAGGGTGGCCTGTGTCGTCTCTTTTTCATGGTGTGATTTTTTAGATTAGTTTATTTCTTTTATTTTCGGCATTTAATAAAATTAACTAGGATTAAAATCAACCTTGTCGGTCCATTCCACTGGCGGGCCACAAATTCACTCAAAACGTAGTTTTTTCCATTTTTTTTACAAACTCAAAACGCCCCCTTGCTTTCCCGAAGTAGGGTTTCTGTACAAAGGCTTGCCCGAGTACGTGCCTGAAAAGAGACTCCTAGGGTTTAAAAAAGATAAAATTTTGGTTCTTAAAATTTTTCTAAAAAATACCAAGATCTTCTCTCGTATGCTCTGTGGCCGACTTGCAGCTCAGTCTGATCCAGTTGGTACACATCAGAAAGGGGGAGACGACTAGTAATAGGAGCTAACACCGCCCCAAATAAAAACCCTTTATGTGAAAATCCGGCACATCACGAATATTTTGTCGTCGTGGGGAAATTTCTCAGAAGGCTTGGGACAAAACTGAGTAGTGACCTCTTGGAAACCGTTAGGCTTTCCCTCGTTGGTACAGCATCTGAACACCTCCTCGAGACTCCGATTCAGCCCAAGCCTGAGAGGGAAGCCACGCTTCAAAATTCCGGACATGTTCCCCCGTACCTTGCGTATATTGGGAACCCACCTACCATAATAAAAAGATCACTTTCACATTAATTTTAAAATAAACCAAGAACACTCGCACAACATCTACTTTTTCTGCTCATGCATTTGTCTATTGACTCCATTATAAGGCACTGGTCTATGTTAATGTTGTTTCATATTATTGACGAATGTGCAAATGAATGATGATTATAGTGAATGGGAGTAAATGATGAATGATTGTTTTATTTCACAAAAGTATATGCTGTTTTGTCTTGGTTATCAAAAATATTTTCCTAACTCCTAGATTAGATGCCTTAGTTTTCTTTTCATTTTTAGGGTCCACCCCCCTTGGCTTCGCTAGGAAAGCCTAGACGGAGGAGTCGAGTCCCAAGTGACAGCACTTGACTCTGACTTGCCCCCAAGGCCACACCAGCAGCTTGAAGACTTCTGCTGCGTTTTCCACAGGTGTGGAACCAGGCGGCAACATTTTGGCGTCGTTGTCGGGGATAAGTCTTTTTATTCTCGGAATACGACTTTTGAGTTTTCCTTTTTGTTTTTGCTTTGTTTGATGAATCTTTAGATTAGATTTTTAATTTTTCATCTGGCGACTCCACTAACCTTTTTTCCTTTTATAAATTTTCAAAGAAAAACAAAAAGATAGAATTCTTTGTGAGATTGTTTTATATGTATATTTGTATTCTCACATGGCGACTCCATTGAAGGGATAAACCCCTTTGTTTCTCATATAGTTTGTTGAGACTGCCTGTGTGTAGATGAGTCCATGCATTACAATAAAATCTATAAAGACTCACCTTTTGACAACTCCATTGATTCAGTACCAGATATATCCCATGGTCATTTCAAATGCAGGCTATTGATCTTTGAAAATGGATGATAAAGAGTCTAGTGAGCAAATTTCCGATGTACATCCTCCCATTGACTTCTCAGACATCCCTGGTTTCCCTAATTATCATGATGGTGAAAATGTATCTAATTATCTACCGGTCTTTTGGGGAGATGATGATGATGTAGAAACCCGGCATGTCTTTTCTTTTCTTAAAGTTGTGGCTAACTTCAAAGTCTTATATGAAGATAACATAATGGAGATGTTTGTTAGTACATTACAGGGACCTGTTTATCAATGGTATTCTAAAGAGCTTCCAAATAAATGTATTAATTCTCTTTCGAGCCTCCTTAGAATGTTTATAAGGCAATGGCATAATAAAGGAGTTAGTATGGAACACTTGGACGGGATCCTTAGAAGGTACTTTCTCTTGTTCATACCTTGGATTAAGTATCATAAGGAAGATCCCAACTTTCCTCGTATCATCATGACAGAAAATGATAAATATTGGGAGGTGCCTCTAAGTTATATCAATCGTGTTGATCTCCCTATAGCACAGTATGGATTTAAAGAAAAGATTCAGCATGACCCTATCGAAGAGTTCCGTGAAGCACCCTCAGTTGAAGATTTTGTGGAAAACCATCCCCTTGTCACCATAACTGAAAACATAGAAGATGTGGAGTGTTCTCAAACCTATGAAGATGATCACATATGTATTCCTGATTTACCTAAAGAGGAAGCCATTATAGAAGTTGACAAAGAAATTCATGAAGGGTCTCCATTTCCAATTGAAGATTTTTCAAAAGAGCTCCCTCAATTTGGCATTGAAGATTTGGGATCTCGAGATTACTTCAGTGTAAATGATGATGCTAGTACTTTAGATTCACCTCAGGAAGAAACCATTACAAAAGCCTCTAAAGAAACTTGTAATGAATTTTGTATGGTTTATGATGACACTCCTCCATTTTCTCCACATAATGGTGAAGTCTTGGACATCTTTACACCTTGTAATATCTTTCAAACCAAGCCTTCTGAGGATGAGTATCATGCTCATGAAAATTGTGAAAGTTGGCTTCCTTGTGATATCTTTGAAAGCACTCTTTTCGAAGATGAGGATGGATATGGCCAGGATTGTGATGCAATAGACAAAGACTCCCCTTTCATTTACAAGGATGGGTATGATGATTATTGGACGGATTTAGAAAAACCCATCTTTGATATATCAAGAGAGGGGAGTGTTGATTTTGAGACCTTGGGGAATCTTGACATGGAAGAGGAACATACAGATACTTCTCATGATCAATCAGAGCCATGCATAAGTATTAGTAATGAAGACTTGGATCAGCAGTATAACGAAGAGTTAGATAGGATGGAATCAGTGGAATGTCAGTTTCAACCTTCATCAGCACATTCTAAGGTTCCTTATGATTTGGAGCAGCTTGGGGCTTATACTTTCACAGAAATAAACTATCTAAAGAGCCCTTCGGACCAATATGATGAGGTAGTTGGTCTGTCTTATCATTCCGAGTTTTTTCTCAGCCCTATCCAGTCATGGGTAGAAGAGGCCTGCATGAGGACTTACCATTGGGGGAAGCACTTCAAAGATTTATCATATACCTATGATCTACCGTCCAATCTTTCAATCCAGAATTATCATGCAGGTTTGCATTTTCTCAACAAGGTACCCTTGTTTTGGCTGGTAACCAAACACAAGGTTAAAAGATTTTATATTGATTAAATGTTAAGATGGATACATTGGATTTATCATTTACTTAGCATTTTATTATATGCTTAGAGTAAGAAAATAAGTTCATCAAGTGAGCATTTACTTTCAACATTTCTTTTTTCAGTATTTAGAATTTTTTAGTTAATTTTGTTTTTGAATAAAGTAACTTATGGTTCATTTGTCTCTTATAAGAACTTGTGTTACTGAAAGGTTTCTTGTCAAGTTGAGATGTTTTTACAGGTCATAGAAATAGGAGATTCTGGTATTCTCGTATGCTCTCCTTACTTGAAGACCATCTCGAGCACACATCCCACAGTTGGAGCCAGATGTTGCCAGCTAAGTTGTACTTAGATGGACTATCAAGCGAGCGGGCAAAGTTGAACATTTCAAAGTTCTTTTTTCGATGATTTGATATCTAGCTGGTCTTTTAAAGGGCCCCCGTTTAAACTTTTTTCCACATGTCCATGGCCCTGCGGGATTTGTAATAAAATGTACTAGCATGGTGTTTTGTAAAAGACTTGGTTCCCTGGGACTTTTTGGCTAAGTTAGGTATTCCAAGGAGTTTTTTCACCTAGTTATTATGTCTTGCATTAGTGCATAACATAATTTTTGGGTTTTTCTCCTGCTCCTCCAAAGTTGGAATGCCTGGGGAGGCTAACGGGCCTTAGGGGGTTGTTAAAGTCTATGGGTCAATGTATATGAACATGATAGGCGTTATTTTTGAGTCATATGGACATGTGCTAAGTCCCCCTAGGTTGTTTTTTAATTTTCGGCGAAGTTTATTTTTTCCGTAAATTGAGCCATTTTTTTTAATGGTTCAATTAAAATAATTTGTAATTGGCCTATAAGGGGCGTCTGGAGGTATTTTTTGCCTTAGGGGTGCTTGTTTTCTAACTCAGAGCACCCCCTTAACCCCTAAACCCACTTTTCCTAATGTTTGGGTGCTTCAATTTTTTCCTATGGCCCAAAAACCCAAAAAAGAAAAAGAAGTCATTAAAAAATCAAAAAAGTGAAAAATGACATAAAAAAATTAATTTTTGGAGAGTTTTGAGGGATTGATTTGGATCAACATGTATTGAGGAGTGTATTGGGCTGAAAGTTATGACATTTGGGCAGCATAAATCATGGAAATGACACTCCCTTAAAGGATGGGCGCTTTCCCTCTTTTAGCATGGGCGCACTTCACTATAATGGGGCCCCCACGTGTGGTATGTGCAGCACCTTTTATGCTGCTGTGTTAGCACCTTATGTGCTGCATTTGGGCAGCTAGGAAAGGGGAGTGGGCAGCCCCAATCTCTCCCTCAAATCGTGCCACCACTCCCCCATCTCCTCTCCTTGACATGGACGCACTCCCCTTAGCCATTCTCTATATATTGAAGTGCTCTCTCCATTGTTCACTAGAGAGTTGGAGTTGGATAGCAAGGAACTTATCATTGTAATACTTTTGGCATTCTTGATTAATAAAAGGCTTTGGAGGTGACTTATGGTGTTGGGCTTTGTGAGTGGATGAATGTCTTATTTGAAATGAGGTAACTTGTATTGATGCATTTTGTTTCTTTAAGATCAAGTATAGCTTAGGGAAAGATCAGTATTGGTTTATGAGGAAAGTTTGAGTAATTTGTTTATTGCTTAGTCTTTCATTTTACGCTTTAGTAGAGATCAGATTTAAATATATCATTTGTTTATGAATATTTTCTTCAAATTTCTACTATGTGTTTTATCTACATTTGATCTTTTTGTTGCAAGTTGTGGTGTTTTACAGGTTGTCTCAAGCGGATAGGTTGGAGAACTTGTTTGTGTCTTCTATTTATCTAATCTTTTATGCAGATACAGTCCCTCCGCTCACCACCGGAAAGGATCTCCAAAGTTTCGGTTTTATTCAACAAAAATTGCTTCACCTCTCTCTCCCTTCTATTTCAAAAAAGTTTGTTATGGTTACTAGTTACTAAGCATAAAGTGGATCTGATTTATATACTATTGTTAACATTTTAAATAGATCAGAATTTACTCTCAGAAAAATCTAGTATAGTGGTTTGTTAGAGCTCTTATTTTTTGACTGATTAGATCTTTACTTCTTTCAAAACTTGCAAAAAATTGTTAAATTTTTCAAAGTTTTGTTGAGTAGTGTTAGTTCTGATTTTAAAGTATATTTGGCTGTTAATTAGAGCTTGTATTTTGCAGCTCATAAAGCTTGCAAAGATCCCAAGTAAACAAGCCTCACTGATTGTCTTACTTGGTTATTTTCTTGCATTTTTACTTAGATTTTCACTTATAAATTTTTTTGGGTTTTTTAGGAGGTGTTCCAAAGACACTCTTAAAGTATTTTTGGGCATCTTATACTAATAATTGTTTGCTGGTTTGCAGCAAAAGACGAACAGGTAGGAGGAGGTGCTGCCGAAATTTCAAGGATCCAGGCAATCCGGAGGACCAAAATTCATATTTTTTGTAAAACCGGTTAATTTTCCCTCAAAATTGTAAGCCGCCAAGTCACTTTAAGTAGATTGGGGCACTTCTCTGATCATTGTAAGGATTATTAAACGAGAGCAAGTGGGCTAGCCAGTGCCCACACCCCATCCCCCCAGGGGTGGCCTGTGTCGTCTCTTTTTCATGGTGTGATTTTTTAGATTAGTTTATTTCTTTTATTTTCGGCATTTAATAAAATTAACTAGGATTAAAATCAACCTTGTCGGTCCGTTCCACTGGCGGGCCACAAGTTCACTCAAAACGTAGTTTTTTCCATTTTTTTACAAACTCAAAACGCCCCCCTTGCTTTCCCGAAGTAGGGTTTCTATACAAAGGCTTGCCCAAGTACGTGCCTGAAAAGAGACTCCTAGGGTTTAAAAAAGATAAAATTTTGGTTCTTAAAATTTTTCTAAAAAATACCAAGATCTTCTCCCGTATGCTCTGTGGCCGACTTGCAACTCAGTCTGATCCAGTTGGTACACATCAGAAAGGGGGAGACGACTAGTAATAGGAGCTAACACCGCCCCAAATAAAAACCCTTTATGTGAAAATCCGGCACATCACGAATATTTTGCCGTCGTGGGGAAATTTCTCAGAAGGCTTGGGACAAAACTGAGTAGTGACCTCTTGGAAACCGTTAGGCTTGCCCTCGTTGGTACAGCATCTGAACACCTCCTCGAGACTCCGATTCAGCCCAAGCCTGAGAGGGAAGCCACGCTTCAAAATTCCGGACATGTTCCCCTGTACCTTGCGTATATTGGGAACCCACCTGCCATAATAAAAAGATCACTTTCACATTAATTTTAAAATAAACCAAGAACACTCGCACAACATCTACTTTTTCTGCTCATGCATTTGTTTATTGACTCCATTATAAGGCACTGGTCTATGTTAATGTTGTTTCATATTATTGGCGAATGTGCAAATGAATGATGATTATAGTGAATGGGAGTAAATGATGAATGATTGTTTTATTTCACAAAAGTATATGCTGTTTTGTCTTGGTTATCAAAAATATTTTCCTAACTCCTAGATTAGATGCCTTAGTTTTCTTTTTATTTTTAGGGTCCACCCCCCTTGGCTTCACTAGGAAAGCCTAGACGGAGGAGTCGAGTCCCAAGTGACAGCACTTGACTCTGACTTGCCCCTAAGGCCACACCAGCAGCTTGAAGACTTCTGCTGCGTTTTCCACAGGTGTGGAACCAGGCGGCAACAGGCTCAACCTTGGGCTGAAAGCCATTCATTAAGAATGGAAGATATTGTTGTCCCCTCTCCTAATCGGTTATTGCTAGGTTACTTCTCAAGGGACTAGCCACCCCTTGACGATGTCTCTAGTACCTAACTCTTAGGAGCAGTGTTAAGGACAAAAGGATAGTACCATCCGTTTGGATATTCCCCCTTATACAGTGATGACAGAAAATATATAAACTATGTATCTTGAGGGAGAGAAAAGTCTTTGGTCTTATTGGTCCTATTTGATTGCTTGTCCACTTTGATCTTGTGGTTGTTGACTCATGGTCCTATTCTTACTTGGTCCTAGCACTCTCACTTGTGTGCACCTTTGACTATGATGACTCCTACCTTATGGAGTATTTTTACCTAAGGGTATATTAAGGACCTTGTATTATTATAGTTACCTTACGTTTTGTACCACTTATGGTTTTGATCTTTTTACCTTTTGTGGGACCTTTTGGACCTTCACTTTATGGTAAACTTATTAATAATTTTTTTTGTCTTATTAATTTTTTATTAATAAAGACTTTATGTTTTTTATTTGAAGACTCAAGACCTTTAGTCTTTTGGACCTTCACTTTATGGTAAACTTATTAAATAATTATTTTTGTCTTATTAATTTTTATTAATAAAGAATTTATGTTTTTTTTTATTTTGATAAAGACCCTTGGATCTTTCGTACTTTATCTTTTTACTTTTTTATTGTTTTATTTATTTTTATTTTTTTATTTATCTTATTCTTTTTTTTATTATTTATTTTATTTATCTTTTTTTGATTATTTTATTCCTTTGTTTTATCCTAAGTTTTTAACTCTAAATCTATATAAAGCTTATTAACTTATGCTCTCATATATCTCACCGTGAGCTCACCTTCTCGGGTAATATTCTCGGTCTGCTCCTATTTGGATTTCACGAGTCCACGCTTGTTCTTTTTTCTGCTCCACGGATCCATCCTTCCTCGATTGATCTCTCGGGTTTGACTCACGGGTTTAGCTCTGCATTTGATTTTTTATTGTCACTTGTTGATCGGGGCTGATCACCTTCACAGCTGCCTCTTACCTTCACGGTTGTCCACCCTTCACACGGTTATCTCATAAGCTGATCACCTTCACAGCTGCCTCTTCCCTTCATGGCTTTATTCTCAGTTTCACCTTTCACCGCTTCATGATTGTGTTACATGCTTTCACGGGTTTATCTCTGCATTTTTATTTGGGCATGTATCACTTGTTTGATCTCTTCACAGTGATCTCTGCCTTTTTTTTCTTTCTTTCTCAGATCTGTCTCTGAATGTTTATGGACCCATCTTATCTCTGTGATTTACTTCAGCTGTGATTACAGCCTTGACTTGTCTCTGTCTGTGTGAGTTTTTATGTGTGGGAAATTACTTACGTGCTAGCCTTTCGAAGTCTGCAGCACCTGTGTGTTTCTTTTATCACTGTCATTTTTTTATTGATTGAAGAACTCGAGGTCTATTTATTTTTTACCTGAACCTTCTCTCTCTCAAGGTACGTATATGGTTTAACCAGTTTGACTTGTCCTTTCAATGACAAGATCTTCAGAATTATCTAAGTATAAGTTGGATCCAAATATTGGTTTGATTCTTTAATGCAATGCATGGTTATTTTACTGTAAATGTTATTTGAGATTTGTTTTTAGCATTTGATGATTCTCAAGGACCAACATTAATGTAATGACCAAATGGAGCATTAAGTTGAAAGAGATGAAAATCATGTTATTTCTGTTTTAATGCAGTTTAAATTTAATTAAGCAATACAATTGTTTACATGTTCTTGTATCAAGTTTTATTTATATGTGATAAAACGTATCTAACCTGTAATTTCAACACCTAGAACTTTTGAGTAGCCAATGTATGTTCTAAAATGTTTTAAGGATTTTACCAAGGCATAAGCTTGCCTTTCCATAATGGTATACTTTAGCTCTGAATTCTGTAAGGCTCCACTCATGAAAGAAATTGGTTGCTCGAACCCTTCGGAATTCTTTTGGAGCAATACCCCAGCAATAGTATCTTCAAAAGCAAAGGAAAAGACCATGAAGTCCTTGGTATAATTAGGGCTAACCAACACAGGTGACCTAGTGATAGCATCCTTTATGGTGTCAAAGGCATCCCTTCCTTCATTTGTCCATACAAACTTGGCATTTTTCTTAAGTAATGCTTGCATGGGTTTCATCAATTCTGCTAAATTAGGGATAAACCTTCTGATGAAGTTGATATGACCATTGAAAGATTGAAGGCCTTTCACATTTCTAGGAAGAGGTATTTTTTGTATGGCTTCTATTCTTTCAAGGTCAATTTTGACTTTATCCTTAGATATGATATGACCAAGGAGTTTCCCTTCATCAATGGCTAGGATTGACTTTGCCGGATTTAAGGAAATACCATATTTCCTACATCGTTCGAAGAGTTGTTTGAGATGACCAACATGACTGGATCTTTCCTTTGAAAACACAGTGAGATCATCCTAGTAGATCTCAATGATTTTACCTATTAACTCCTTGAAAGCATAATCCATGGCCCTTTGAAAAGTGGCCCCAACATTGGAAGACCAAAGGGAATTCTCAGATATTCAAATGTGCCCCAAGAGGTTGTGAATGTGGTCTTATGTTTATCTTCGTCTTGGATAACAACCTGATTATAACCAGAAAATCCATCAAGCATGGACATCATATTGGATCCAGTGACCCATTGGAGGAGGGTCTCCATGTTGGGTAGAGGATAGTTGTCCTTTTGACAAACAGTATTCAAATTTCTGAAATCAATACATATCCTCAAACTTCCATTCTTTTTTCGGACTACAACTAAATTGGAACACCACGTTGAATGTCTTGTAGGAGCTATGATTCCTGTTGCTAACATTTTTTCTAACTCCTTCTTTACCATAGGTGCCAACTTAGGATTTAATTGCCTAAGTTTTTGTCGAAAAGGTTTGACTTTTAGACATTCAGGTTTGAGGGGGATGGTGTTCTCCCAAGAACAAGAGCTCTATTTTGGTTAATACATTCATTCTTCAGGTTCCCTAGAGGAGCTTCTACTTCAAGAATCAAGAAACATAAGGCTTTTTTCCTTCATCCATCAACACAAATTTTCAAAATCAATCTTCGGTTACCTTGGTTACTACAAAGCGGATCTACACTCATAAGGCTTTTATCTCTCTTTTCCACTTTTTGTAAAAGATTTCAAGTTCATCAAAGCCTTTATTCTTTCAAGCTTGTTCTCTTTTACAAAGGTAGATCTAGGCTTTCTAGCCTTAGATCTATTTTTTAAATCTAGATTTATTTTCCAAGTTTCATTTAAAAAGATCTAGTCTCATTTTATCAAGCTTGTAAATCCATCATTCTTTTTTTTTACAAAGTTTTGTCTTGAGAAGTACTTTGGGATTTGCTCCCAATTGCCGCATTGTTTTGCGTGCCACTTCTCTTTCCCCACTATCTCTTGTGTATTTCCAGCTAGCTGGAAATTTCAAGACAAGTGTTAAGAGGTCACTTTTTTTACCATTTTTCTCGAAAAACGTGCATTTTTTCACCTTTTTTGCTTGATGATTTTTCTAAGTTTTTCATCTTTTTTCAATTCTGGAAATTCATTAAAAAACAGTAAATTTCCCAAAAAAACAAAAATTAATTTTCGTCATTTTCTCAAAAAATGTGCAATTTTAAGCTTGCTCGTTTTTTGCTGATTTTTGACATTTTTCTGCTATTTTCCAATTCTGGAAATTAGTCTAAAAAAAATTTTTAAAATCGCAAAATTTTCAATTTTTTTTTTTAATAGATCATTTTCTCGAAAAACGTGCAATTTTAAGCTTGCTGATTTTGGCTAATTTTTAGTAATTTTCTGTTATTTTCCAATTCTGGAAGTTACCCTAAAATATTTTTAAAAAAAATTAAAAAAAAAATTCTCAAAAATTCCAAGTCTTTTCATTGAAAAATGTGCGTTTTTCATCATAAAAAGTGAGTTTTTCCTCATTTTTCAAGGTCTGATTTTTTGTGTTATTTTCCTGTTTTGGGCCATTTAGTCATCTTATTTGGCACTTATCATCTCATTCATTTTCACCTTTTTCAATCATAAGTCGAATTCGATTTTTCTAACAAGCTAATTAGTTTGTTGTTAAGAGCTCTTATCTATAGGTGAACGAAAGTCCAAACTAGCAAGAGGAGAGCCAAAAGGCTAAATGAACCAAGCAAGCAAAACGTTTTTTGACAAAATTCCAAAATTCCAAAAAAAAAGGCATTGTAATTCATAAATAAAAAGCAAGTGGGGTTTTTAAGCCCCCACATCCTACTTCCCCTATTTGGAGGAGGCTTGTAGTGTTGTGCCTTTTTGCATCTTTAGCTTAGATTTCATTTTCAGTACTTAGATTAGTTTTCAATTTTCGCATTTTGAACAATAATTGTTAGTTGTTTATTGTTGGCTTAAGTAGTTCATTTTGACATAAACTGTTTAAATTAGAAATCTCTTGAATCTCACCAGTAGTGGATCAAGAGTGCTCTCTGTCGGAGAGTTGCTTTTACTTTCATTTTTACTTACCCCCATGCTCTCCGGAGTACGGTCTTTGACCTGAAAGAGATTCTTGGGTAGATTAGATTTTATTTTCAGTACAGTACTTTAATTCCATGCATCATAAGACTCTTGAACCTCTGTCATAAGACAAGGTCAAGAGCAGTGTTATCGGAACCGGACCGGAACCGGCAAAACCGGCCGGTCTGACCGGTTTACAGAGTTAACCGGTCCAGTGTGACCAAAACCAGTTGAACTGGATTTTTTTCTGAACCGGGTACTGAACCGGCCAGAACCGGTCAAAATCGGCCGAACCGGCCGGAACCAGTCAAAACCGGCCCGAACCGGCCGGTCCGTACAGTGAACCCACAAAACTGAAATTAAAAAAAAAACACAAAAAACAAGTTTTCTATGCTTCTATGATCAATTTATTTTTATTCATTAGTACTATGGTTGCCATTTCGAGCCTCTTTGTTGATGTACTTTGGTTCAGAACCTCAGAGATGTATTGCACTAGGTGTTGTTTTGGTTATTTGCACCTATACTTGCTATATATATGAGAAACTTTGCATATTTGTGTATTAATGGCTTGGATTCATATGTATGCACATGAATATATATGTTTTTTTACAAAATATGAATATTTTATGTATGTTTTAGTCGACCGGTTTTTTTCCCGGTTTTTTTCCGGTTCTGGTCCGGTTCACATTTTGGGCTTCGCCGGTTCGATGACCGGTCCGGTTCCGATAACATTGGTCAAGAGCGCTCTCTGTTGGAGAGTTTTTCTTGTGTTGTAATAAAATCTTTCATAACTCACATTCCCCATAATAAAATTTGAATTTATTCGTTCTTTCCTTGCCGGAATATGCTCTAACCAGCCCAAAACGCAGGAGTACTCAGAAACGGTATTGGACTGATTAATCTTGCAAGATTCAAACATTGTAAAACTTTTACCCATAACCAACGAACCGGCGTTGTTTCGATAAATACTCAGGTAGTGGGCAAATTCCAAGTGGGGGCGTCGGGATTCCATGTTCGGCCTCTAGTTTGTTGGTTAGCATTGCGCGCCTGGCTAGAGCACTGGGTGGCCCGACATGTCTTCGAACAGAGCCACTTAAAGTATTTCTGGATAGACTTCCAGTACCTTGTGTATCCGTTGGAAGTCCCCTTAGCCATAATAATCAAGATCATTAAAATTTACAATAAAATAAACCAAGAACAATTGCAAAACGATCTCACAAACGTACCTCTCGAACTCTTGTATCAAGCAACCCAAGCACTCAGACATTTGACTCCATAAGACACTGGTCCTTGACACCATTATTTTATTTGCTTAATACCTATCTAGATTCTGGAGCACTTGCCATTTACTTTTGATATTATATTGTGAGTGTCTTGTACTTAATTTCATCAAGTGGTTGTGTATCTTAACATCTTGCATTTTGTCATCTTGGATTATATAATTTGGTATTGTAATTTTGTGATTATCTTAAAAAACTCCTAAACAACACCCATCCACATCATTTCACCTAAAAACACTTAAAACACAAGAGCCATAGAAAACTCTTTGTTAGGGACAACCCCCCTTGGCTTCATTAGGAGTTTGCCTAAACAAAGGAGCTGGGATTCAGGTGGCAGTACCTGGCTCATTACTTGCCCCCAAGGCCACACCTTCCCCACTTGTAGTGAGGGAACAGCTTTCGAAAGATTTCTGCTGCTAGTGTGCATCTCAGCGGACAACACGACAATCCCTCAAAACCTCTAGATCTCCTAGGGCATCATCATTAGACTCCATCTACCCACTTGGATCTAGAACTAGTCATTCAGGCAATTCACCCTCCTTGGGTTATTGGCCATTTTCTGAGTTGTGTCCCGGCTTTGCTTGTGCTCTTAGATATTGTCAAATCCTTCACCAAGCAAGTTAATCAAGGTGTTTTAAAGGTTTAAATTTACAGCTAAATCATTCCTTTGGGCATTTCCTTAATTCCTAGATCAAATCCCCCCAGGGTCTTGACTTGGCTACCATACACTTAACACCTTCAACCCGGATCACTTTAATTAATCAGTATAGCAAGAAATAAACTATTGGGGATCACTTTTAATCTATATTAATCAATATCCCTTTCCATTAAGCCTCTCTTGCTATCTACCTATTGGATCTAGGGTTAATTTGCTAATCACCTTACGTATTCTATTGATTAGTTTGATCTGGTGATTTAGCTTTAGGTCTTACCTCATAGGTTAGACTAGGGTCTCCCCCTTTGCTACTTGGACTAGAGTGGCATAAAGCGAAGAGAATCTTGACCGGTGTGACGACCAATTCATCTCGGGGATTAGGATCCTCTTAGGTCTCCTCTTTAGTTGCCTAGCTCCTCTACTGTCCTGAATAGGATTCATCTCGAAGGGCAAACTATAAGTTGCGTGATAACAGGTGCCATGTAGAGTAAATCGCATAATCCTTATTGAGGACATTGTAACTATTGATGCATCTCCAATAAAATCAATGACGGAAAGATGACAGAATATTCCACAGCAACCAGTTCATTTTAATGCAATACCCAGACTTGACCATCTTGTGGTTGCTTCATGCCACAGAAACACAAGTTGTATCTATCATCCTCACGATCAATTGTCTATTTCCGAATACACATGAAAAGACATGGAAAATGTTATTCTCAGAGTATCACATGATAGGTTTTGGGAACCTTGTCACCATATGTGCATTAATTGTGGATATTGCTAGCTTGTATGGTATTGACAAGGCTTGCTTAGGAGACATGTTCAAGCTGTTAGCTCAGATGAGGCGAGATTAGAAATACTCATGATAAATGCATAATATTGATCCAAATCTACTTTGGATCATGTAATGTGTAAGTTGTAGGAAATTTGATGTACTTTATTCTCCAATTTATGCCACAACTTATCACTATGAAGCCTTGATAGTTCTCTGGGAACACTTGAAGGATCTGAAAAGAGAGGAATCGATGGAACCTATTGACCACTCATAACAGAGGGCATTTTTTGTTTTACTGCAAGTTCACTACAGCAGCCCTCTGCACAGAGTTCAAATTCAACATCATGAGCTAGAATGGCACCTGCTACCTTAATGATGATGCAATATAAATTTTCTGAAACGGGTACAGATGAGGCCTTTAGGAATGAATAGTTGGAACAAATGTAAAGTAGAGTCTAGTAGTGAGTGGTTCTAAGTTCAAACTTCAGCCTAACAGATCAATTCTTCAGCTCAGGCCAGCAGATGTAATAGACAGGACTTGGGTCTTGGTCTAAGAAGCACAAAGAAAAAACACAGATATGTATATTTTAATTTCTGCAATGTTGATGTTATTTTTCCCATACATCACATCATGTAAACTGAACTGAAGTGTGAAATTCAAAACAAAGAAGTTGAAGACATGATATTGAAACACAACTATTTTGGTAATTCAGCGTAATCCCTGGAAAAATCCAACCAAGTTATCACAATACGGGACCAAGAAAATGAGGTTTTAGCCAGTGATTCCACAACAGTAGGTATTGGTATTTGCTCCAGTAGTCACTATTTAGCACCAAACCGTTTTAAGTTTTAACACCTTAATCTAGATCATAGTCTAGGCTGAATAATTGAAGATCTCAAAGTTCAAACATGTCTATCTGAGCAAAACATAAAACACTGACAATGGATTAGACTTTATAGAGTAGGCCAAGAATAACGGCAAATAAAACTTTGATATGTAACCATCTGCATCACCTCAGGTTACAATATTTTTTCAAAAGATCAGGTTTAAAGCATTGATAAATCTACTCACTTCACTCTCAGAAATTGCTCCTGATGGAATTGGGCGGTATGGTTCATTGATAGCATCAATTTCTTTGTCATACCAGTCATTTAAAGTCTGCAGTCATTGTCAAATGCTGCAATGAGGGTTCCACGGTTGTGCCACTTTACAACCAATACATTAAATATGAAAATTATAATGCTCCACTTGGACAAACTATACCCATTTATCCAGCTATGTACTTGCAAATTAACATGATAGGTAAATACTAAGATCTCTATCAGATTCTACCATGAATAGGAATAGGTATCTACCTGTGTGTAACCAGTGAGAAGGGGCCCTGACATCACCATGCAAGCAATGGCTTTGGTTACATCTTCAACAGTCCAGTCAAAGTTACCTGCAAGCAATCAGTGACAATTCTGTCAATGAAAGTCTGAGATTTACTTTATTTTAATTTAAATTAATATCCATAAGTGGCCCAGATGGCCAAGAGGACTACAAAAAGTACGAGCATATATTGGGAGTGCCTAATTCATCTCTATAGTGACGGTAAAGTATACAAGAGTGTAATGAAACAGGCTGTCCAAGAAATACAATGAAGAAAAACTTAACCCTAATTGGTAAAAAGTTAAAACTTGAGAGTTAAAGGCCCAAAAGGAGGGTATCAAGATAGAAGCCCTATAACCGTAACAGCCAACAAAGCTTTGGTGGGTACAGTGTCAACCAACAGCTCTCCTAATATCTAAGCCTGGGAAAAAGGAGACATAAATGTTGACTAGTATACAAAATAAAATTATACATCATCACAGGTTATGGAAATAGAAAAAATATACACATGAATGATTCTGCAACTGTTTCACATCCATTTTCCTTTCAGAAACCATAATCTTGTTACAATAATGTAAGCTGTGAAGAGATTGAAACAGATGTACATATTCACAATGTTACAAAGCTATTTACATCATCATTAGTGCTTTTCATGATAGTATATACTAAGTTTGAAATTTGTATGTCAAACAAAATAATGCCAAAGAGTCCAAAGCAGGACTGAGTGGTGATATTAGAAATAAAACTATATTAAAATGTTTGAAATGAATGCAGAGTGAATAGATTTGGATTGCAGGAAAAATAAAGATTGATGCCAGCACCAGAAGCAGCAGCACCACAGACTACTCCCCAGATTAGTGGTGCCCAAGTAACTGGCTTTGTGAGTTGCAAGCGAATCTTCCATTTATCCTGCAAATCAAAACACGTAATTAAGTAATTGCCTTCTCCCTCGATCGAAACTGATTCCAATATTCCTTGAAAAAATATTTGCATAACTAAGTTGAACCAAACATGTCTAGCAACCTATAAATCCATTCTATTTTTTTTCTTCCTAGTGTGGTCTCCAAAATATATAATCAACAAGCACATTTTCTAATGCATTGTCCTGATGAAAAAAAAAATCTCTGAACATTTTTACATCAAAATTGGTAAAGTAACAAAGATTGTAGCTCAGACAGGAATTTCCGCACAGGTTTAATGTCAAACCTGCCAGAAGTAGTTCAAGTCAAATCTAACTTGTAATTCACTTTAGTGATAAAGTGAAGTCTTATATTTAGTTGTTGGTCTAATAAAATGCATTTATATATATTAGTTATTTAGACTAATCTCAACCATACATCTCACTGTGAGATAGGGTTTTGGTGGATTTGGGTTTCAGCTAAAGTATAAAGGCGAGTTATGACAGGAGGTGATTTTATTCACCTGTGGAGTAGAGTTAGAATGTTGGAGAGGAGCCAGACTCAGAAATAAAGTAGAAAGCAACACGCAGGTCTGTACAGGACAGATCCGTACAGTCATATGGATCCATACAGACAAATCTATACAGTTGGACAGAATTTGTACAGTCGTACAGAACAGGCCGTGCAGCAGGCAACAACTAGTGGACAGTTTTCTCGGTTTTGGTAGGCAGATTTTTCCTCGGTAAGTGTGCAGATCTGTTTTGTTTGGGTGTACCGTACAGCTGTTAGTTTGACAGTTGTGGAGGTTTCCTTGTAAGCTTTGAATTGTTCATGAATAGCTGATAATCAATTATATGTGTTTTGTGTTTATGTTTTTGCTGTTTATTTCCCAGCTGTGTCATTACTGCTATGTGAAGAATTTAAATCCTGCCATTAAATAACAACTTTGTTTAGCTCAGAACATAAGGACAGTAGTCAGCTAGGGTTTGGAAAATTCACATGGTATTAGAGCTTCTCTGATTGAGAGGATCTGAAGAGTTTATGGCAGTAGATTAACTGCTGTAAACAACTACTGGAACCAACTACCCGGAACCATGACTAGCAGTTAGAGGGTTCAAGAGGTCGTGCTTGTCAATTTTGGAAGTTTGTGTGCATATCATAGATGGCATCAGCTAGCCTTAGGTTCAAGAACAGATTGGAATGTGCTTTGAATTTCCTATCATGGAAAGTCAGGGTAACTCTTCTATTAGAAGAGAATGCTCTGGGATATCATCAAGGGTGCAGTAACTGTGCAAACAGATCCGCAGGCTCTGGCAGTTCACAACAAGAAAGAAGTGATCATGGATGCTATAAAGGACTCTTACCCCCTATGTGCATGGGTTTTTTCTTGGAGATGTTCTGGATAACTTGAGCTGGATCTTGATTCCTGAGCATAAGTATGGACAAAGAGCAGCAGCATCAAGGTATTTAGGGGTATGTTGCAGCAGTAAGAAAGAGTTTAAAGCAAAACTGGGCATCAAACAGCCATCAAACAGTCCATAATTGCAGGTCTAGGCACTTATTGACCATCAAACAACCATCTAAAAGGACATTTTGGGCACCCATCAGCAAGAAGAAATCAGTTTTATGAATTTTGGGCACTTCTTGTCTCCCAAGAGGCCCCTTTTCCCAGTTTGAAAAACAGATACAAAGAACTCCTTAGTGCCATAACTTGCCAGACAGCAGAAAGCAGCACTAATACTGCAATCAAGGTGGCATTTAAAAATAGAAAACAAAGAGAGAGTTTTACACTATAGATATCAATAAAAAACTGCAATTGCATTCACGAAAGTCACATACAGTTTCTTTCGCTGCTCCTTTCATTCCAAGAAGTTGATTGATGCTTGACGATCCTTCATTTTTCGCTGGTGCCTTTTCTGGACTTGTAGACTTAACTGATAGAACAAGATAAAAAAATTATTAAACTTAGAGAAGTATTTAACAAATGATGACTGCATTTACATAGTAATCAACCATTGAAGAAGCAACAAATGAATGTGAATCAAATTCATATTGCTATTCGGCCATGGAAATATACTGTGAAATTCATAAACAATTATTGTTTAAGATGTGAATGGATGGCAAGTACAGAAGACATAGTGAACATTTGGTATCGTTATTGCTCAATTTGTACGTAAACGAAAAAAATCCCAACCCACTAGCACAACCTAGGTGGCAACGAAGGTTGCTCGTCACTATCATCTCAACTCACAACCTCTCACTTTAGACCTTGTCGTTAAACCTAAGCCTAGGGGGGTATTCCAAGTTAATTGAATATTTATTTGAGTCTAGATGATGTTGGAATCAATTTAATACTGAGAGGGGGGGTGAATGAGTATTAGCGCAATTATCAGCAGTTAACTTTCTTTAACAGATTAGCCTTTACTTGATCTTTATCTTCAGCTATGCATCAATTATTAAACATCCACACATTTATGCACCAACATAAACAACACATAACACACAGGATTTTTATGTGGAAACCCAAACGGGAGAAAACCACGGAATGCTTCTTTATAATGAGAAAGAATACATTCAAGGAAGCACTTACTTCCTGTGTTTACCAACACCAACTGGAAGGAGGCACCAACCCCATAGTTTTACAGGCTCCAACCTGAAGGAAGCTACAACTCCCTGTGTTTCTCCAGCACCAACTGGAAGGAGGCACCGACCCCCTGTCTCTTTGTTGTTTTACAGGCACCAACCTGAAGGAAGCTCCAACTCCCTGTCTCTTTGTTGTTTTACAGGAACCAACCTGAAGGAAGCTCCAACTCCATGTCTCCTTGCCCCATCCGACCACCCTGTTGTCCAATGTATGATTTTGTCGAACTTCACTTCAACTCCGTGCACTTCTCTAATCTTCTGATAATAAGTCTGATGTGTGCAACCTTCGTATGCAGTCGATACTCTGTCACTGAGCTGCATACATTACTTGACTTCTCATTCCTCTCAAATCACACTTTTGCTAATGACTTACTTCATGTTTTGTGTACCCACTGATACTGCAGTCTGCGTCACTAATTATCTTATCGTCTTGCTACTTGCGTGACTGCAATGACCAACTGATACAGTGCTTTCAATTGATAGTTTGTTGTTCTGAATTAAATCACTCGTAACAGATGGAACTACGCACTTACTTATGTGTTCGTTCTGTTTAAGTGCTACAGTCTCTTAGACAATCTGCGATGTTCTGTGCATCAATTGATTCGTTCGTTCCGTTTAACGAACTTGTCTTAGATCATCTGCATCATGATGCATTGTCGAATCCTGCTATTGTTTTGTAGTTGCACATCAGATGGAGTTCTCAACTTCGCACACTTTCACTTTTGCTCATATGCATTAGCTAGACATCTGCGCATTATCTGATAGAATCCGGTTCTACTTATGTCTTTACTACGTCTGTGACTATCGGCGTGCTAACTATAATGCTATCCTTGGAAACATCAAGCACTTGTGCATACTTCAGTATTTCTTCCTTTCAATACTTGCACATCTGTCACGGATCTACAACATCTTTATGCGCACCATTAAAACTTCGTTCAACTACATGTGCGCATTCGGCTCCTCGCTAGATCATTATGTTTTATCCTCGAGCCCTTTGATGCCCCAAATATCAAACAAACACTTGAAGCTCTTATGCTCTCGCCATCAAGCTTACTTCAAATCTCCAACTTGCATCTCTATTTATACAGGTCCTGCACGGATTGTATGTCCACAAGTTGGTCATGGAATCCCTTCTTCCATACTTCACGAATTGTGCATATGCCACATGTCATCATCTGCACTGTTGATGTGTCATCCTTGGTCTGTCAAGCGCCTTCATGGTCCACAACTTAGTGGGTCATTACACCTTAGTGGTGTACCTCCACGCCCTTGATGTACCATTTCCTTGAGGTATGTGCGCATCCATACTCTTCATCTTAATGAGTCTTCTATCCTTGTTGTATTGTCCCTTGTGGGTATTGCACCCTTGCGGTATTGATGCTTCGCGGAATCTACGCATATTCCAACTTCTACTTGGTGGGATTTTGACCCTTGCCACTTCATCACTTGTGGGTAATGCACACTTGATGTATTGACTCTTTGTGGATTCTACGCATACTCCACCTTTTACTTGGTAGGACTTTGACCTTTTTCTTGTCATCACTTGTGGACTTGCGCACCTGCTGTACCATCAGTTGTGGAATTTGCTCATATACTTGCTTCAACTGTTGTGCCTTTCTAGGAACTTGCGCGCGTTCCACTAACTGAAAGCATCTTTTGATTGGCTAGGCTTGCGCGCTTTCAGGATTGCCCAACCATTTGTTGTTTCTTACTGCTTGCACATTTCCAACCATTAACCAAGCAATGCTTAAATTTGTTTGCGCACTTGTACCACTGTCCAACCAACTCCTTGGTTGCTTGTGCACCTGTACCACTATCCAACCAACTCCTTTGATTGCTACCATGAGTGAGTAGGACTTGGTGGACTTGATTTCTGCATAAGGAACACATGCTGTAGGATACATTACTTGAGTTCTTTCTTGAACTGGATCTGCATGATGTATCTTCTTATGTACTTGTTATCACACATATAGTAGCCGGGCTACCATACATTCTTTTTCAGATTCTAGAGCACCTATTCAGCCAGTTCCTTTGCATTTGAGATGCTGAGATGAGCATCTATTATGGATCACTATCAGATTGTGGACAGCAAATATATTCCCCATGCCATGACTGAGTTTCAGGACACTCAGAGAGAGGACTGATGTAGCCATCTAGCCATCTTTACAGAGCAGTCAGTAGTGCCCAGAGCTACAGCAGCAGTTTCAGAGGACAGATGTTGGTTCGGATGATTGAGCATTCAGGTATATGACTCAGCAGGTATACTTTGGTGTTATGGTTATATTGCTTTTATATCCATTCTTATAGCATGTCTTACCATTTAGTATCATGATCTGGCAATCATATAGATATGCAGACCTGGCTGTACTTTATATATATATATCATATTGTCCCTACTCAGATTTAGAAGTTCTTGACCTATACTCATCGGTTTTACCCTCCCTAGGGAGATTAGAGGTAATCATTCCCACCATACTTTGGCTTGCTAGTGTTGGTCTCATTATTCATTGTCTTCATCCATCCATTACCTACCCAGTTTGTTCATTACCTTGACTTACTATTTGACTAGTGGCATGGAGGACCTTCCCCCACTGTAGCCTCTGTATTGGATAAGCTTCCCCGTTTATTGTGTCTCGGCTCTGAGTTGGTGACAGAACTTACCATTGGTGAGTTGGCTTAGCCTCCCTGGTCACTAAAGATGTTGTTGGCTAAACCTGAAACGGATAGTACTGCCATGAATGCAAATGAAATATTGTGAAAAGCCGAATGAACCTAGCAAAGAAATATCAAATGTTATATCTATTGTGAAAAAGCCAAATGAATCTGGCAAAGAAATATCAAATGTTATATCTATTGTGAAATGTAATACCTAGGTAAACAAGTTGTCTAAAGACACACCTAGAAGTGCTCAAGTAAACAAGTGCCTTAAAAACACACCTGCAGCAAGAAGCCTAAATAGATGTAAATCTATGCAATGTGTTTGTAAACACACATAGATCAAAGGCTATGGAAAACTAAAGGCCCAAAAAGCAATGGAACTTAAATTCTATATCAAAAAGATTGCTGGCCTTCTTTGTATTATGGATTGTGCGCATCTGCTAAGGTGAATAAACACTCTTTGAACAACTTACCCATTTGTGAGACACCGCCATTCCCTGTGTTATTGCTTGTCCATTATATGCTATTGTGTGTATTCCCTTTCCATATCCAAAGTGTCACAGTGTTGAATCAGTAAGTCATCCCTTGGCCTAGCCACTTTATTTAGCCTTCACCCTTCACTAGCAAATTGATCACAACTATGAAGTGAGTATGGTCTTGAAAGTCTAGTCTGAGTAATAATAATAATTAATGACCTTGTATATTTGGATGTAGATCGCCAGTTATGATTACTTCTTGTTATAATTGGTATTTGAATGGATTGTAAAGCATGCTTTAACCTTTGACACCTTGCAGCAGCTTGATGCAGTTTGAGTTATATTTTGGTCATGTTGACTTGGTCAAACCCAGTTTGACCAAAAGTCAACCACAGGACGATTTGGCATCTTGGAGGAGGACGTTTTGGCTTGGAGCAACAAAATTTCACTCTTGAATATACACATAGGAGAATGCTATCAATTTGCAAGGTGGCCATAAGCAATTGAGGTAAGTCTACAAGGTATGTGCTTGGATCCATCCATTTCTTCTTCATTGGTCACAAACCCTTAAAATTTAAAACCCTCATTTTTGTTTTTCTTAGATCTACTTGGATCTAGCCTAGCTTTTGAAAAGATATTGAAAACCCACCTCTATAGCATCCACGGCAATTCGGATCTATAGTTTGGTGGTGATTGGGTTCCATTTGACACACTTTTCAAGGCAAAGTAGCCCTCTTGAGGCAAATCGCACTCCTTGGGAGAAGCTAGTTGGGTTAGATCTAGCACATGGGTAGGTGAGATCCCACCTGATTCACACTCTCCTCACTTGATAACCTACCCCTATTGCTTTACCTTGTTGATTTTTGCCTTGTGGGCCCCATTCCTCATTTTGAGGGTTGTGCCCCACTTGGGTCAATTTGGTAATGCACTTTAAATCTCATATCTATGGAGATCTAGCCATTGGATGCCCATGATTTTCAAGATCCACACTAATACTTGCCTAAACTACTTGGATCTACATTTTGGTAGCCATTGGACTTGATTTGACACACTTTAACATGCTTTTAGCCCTCCTTGGGCAAAGTCGCACTCCTTGAGTGTTTGAGTTTGTCCACTTCTAGAACCTGGGTAGTTGAGATTCCATTGGATTTGGAAAGAGCATACCTTGAAACCTACATCTAGTATCTCACTTAGTGAAGTTTTGCCTTGGGGGTAGCATTCCTTGTTTTTGGGGAAAGTTGTCCACTTGGGTCACTTAGTGAAATATTAGATCTAGTAAGATCCACCCATCACACCTCAAATAGCCCTCTTGATTTGTATCCTAGGTGTCCCGATCTACAATTTGACATCTCTTTTGACTCCATTAACCCATCCATCAAGGCACTAGTCCACCTAGGGCAATTCGCACTCCTTGGGAATTGTGTCAAGTCCTAGATCCCATATCTGGGTATCTCTAATTTCATCTTAGATCCCTAGATCTATCTTACATACCCCTTGGTACCATTTGCACCCCTTAATTCCATCTTGTGGGTCCCATTTGAGCCATTTCCATATCCCAAGGAAGTGGGTCCCACATGTATATTTTTATGGTACTAGATCTTTTCATTTTACGTCATCATGTGGCCTAAATCATACATTGGTTGAAACACTAATCACTCCTTAAGCCTCCTTCAACCATTCCTTAACTTCTAGGTCCACCTAACCTTGCATTGGTTTCCGTAACTTGTCTTTTACATATCCTTAGGAACCTTTGTTTGGGTCCAATCTTCTTTGATTGGTTATAGGGTCTCCCCCTAGGTCTTGATCTATCTTGATCTAAAGTGAAGAGTGCCTCAGTTGACGTGACTCCCAGCTTGCATTGGGAACCGTGGTATTTCTTGGGTCACCTCTTTAGTTGTCTGTCTCCTCTACCATCCCGAATGAGATACCACTAGGGACAACTACAAGTTGTGTGATAACAATACTTCTTCAAACTCATCAAGCTTGATGTATCTTTGGATACACATCTTTAGACTGGATGCATTTTTGGATATACTTCTTCAAACTATCATCCATATCTATCAGCTTTACCATCATGCGCAGATACTTCTGGCATTCATGTTCTTCTTCATCTTGAGCATATACTTCTTCAAAGTGGCTTCCATATACTTCTTCATAGTTTTGTAGGAATGTTGTATCCACTTTCACATCAATTGATACCAATGACTCAGACTGAATCAGTTGACATCTTCTTTGCCATTAGTTGACATCAATGACAACCAAAGTTCAACAATCTCTCCCTTTGGCATTGATGTCAACACCTTATGAAGCTATGCCTGATCTTCTTTGAACTGTATGCTTCATCTGCAGTTGGTCACAATGCTCCCCTTGTGTATATGCTCCCCCTGAGTTCTTCGGGTTGTTGGCTACTGTGCCTTTTGTTGTTTGTTCTTCTGTTACTTTTGCGTGAACCATGTTGCTTTCTGTTACTCCTGCGCAGACCATGCGGTCAGTCATCTTCATGTCATTTCTTCAAGTGATCTACTTCACGCTCTTTCACGTCTGTTGTAGCTTCATGCTATATTTCCTATATCCATTGTTGTCTGTATTTCTCCCCTTTTCATGTTGTCCTGCTGACTTCATGCATCTCTCCATGTCTCAGCTTCATGCATCTCTCTTCAGCTTCATGTCAGCGTCATGATGTGCATTTTATGCCTCAGCTTCATGCATCTCTCCCCCTTTGACATCAATGGCAAAGAGGTGCCATTACTTGCGCAATGTGCATTCTTCTATCTGTTTTGCGTTGGCACCTATCATGACTGTTTTTCAGGGATAACTCCCCTTGTCTTCATGCTTCACTTCTTTGTTGTAGGTCTGATTGGACTGAAAATTTGAGTTTTTGTAGACTTGTGTTTGCAACAGCAACCTTTTTCTTTTAGCTCTTTTTCCTTAGCCACTAGAGATGCTTTTGTTTGTTCAGAAACTGACTCAAGGGCTTCAATGCCATCAGCAATTGCCCCTTTTATTTCATCTCGTAGTTTCGGAAATGACTCTATTAGGCTTAATGCTTCTTCCTGAAACGGCCCGAGCCTTTCCATCAGACTTTTGTGTTCATCTCTGAGCATGTTAATTTCCAGTTGTAGATCTTTAAACTTTTTCATTTTATCCTGTTTTTCAGTAGCTGGCAAATTAACTAAGCTTTCACGAATCTTTTGCTCAGATTCTTGTGCATTGCGCAACTTCTTATCTACCCCCTTTAGCTGCTCATCTTCAATTAAATTTGTCCATATTTGAGCACTTTCTTTGTGCAGCTCTGCACATTTTAGATCCAAAACTTTGATGTTCTAGAGTGCAATGTTGGCTCTTTCAAGCATTTTCTTGCATTCCGCTCTGATTTCCGGAGGTGTTTCAGGTGCTTGTGACAATTCTTCGATTCTTGCTTGCAGTCCCTGAATAACTCCACTTACATTCAACAGTTTTCCTTCTGAAGAAGTATCCTTGATTTCTTGGACTTCTGGTAGTAAATTGAACACTTCTTCTACTGCTTTCTGTAATCTTGAGGCACCTTGTCTCGCCTCCTCCACCTCCTGTCTCAAATGGTTACTTTGTGTGGCAGCTTCTTTTGTTTGTCTTTCCAGATCTGTTGCCCTCTTCACACTTTCTTCTTTTTCTACCTTCAACCTTAGGCATTCGACGTTTAAGGTTTCTCTTTCATTCTGTCCTTTATGCCAATATGATGTAGTGGCTTCATATCTTCTTCTAAACTCTTGTGCAGCAAACATGTGAAGCTCATGTAGTTCATTTACAGATAAATGAGCTAAAGACAATTCTACATAGCTTACAGAGTTTTGTGCTTCCTGGGTGGAGAGTTTCAGTGTTGCAGATGGGATCTTCAAATGTTGATGCGGCAACGTTTCTTGCGTACTTGAGTGTGACTGCGAGCTATTTAGAT
This sequence comes from Larix kaempferi, assembly GCA_027924585.1. Taxonomy (NCBI): domain Eukaryota; kingdom Viridiplantae; phylum Streptophyta; class Pinopsida; order Pinales; family Pinaceae; genus Larix; species Larix kaempferi. The sequence continues at coordinate 1,915,426 of BSBM01000451.1, read as the reverse complement.
GAGGTTCATTGTTCTTGTTTTCCCTGATAGCCTGCATTTGCCGCTGCATATCTGCAATTTTTCCATCCATTTTTAACATGACCTCTGCCTGTTGCATCGCAAGTTCTTCAACGTCCCTTTTGTGGCTACTTGCTCTAAGGCTTCATTTGTTGTGTTTCTCATCTCTATGCATATTCTGTCAAAGTTACTTCTGGTAAGAGTACAAATAGGATTAGGCTTGGAGGCTTTCCTTTTCTTTCGTGCTGACCCCTCTTGATGCTCCGTTTCTTTTCTCTTCTCAGTGGGCACAATTTGCTGAGTGGACTTGGGATGATTATTAGTGAGTTTCTCTTCCACTATGGGAACTGCATTACTGTTCTGCGTAGCCTCTTCTTCTATCGTCAAAGGTCTTCTCCATTCTTCATCCCATTCCTACACTATCTGCGCAATATCACTTTCAGAACACATGAACTTGGTGGGTAGCCACCGCTTGCTAGGGTCCCTCTTGGCCTGAACATAGGTAAAATGCATCCCAATCTCGAAGTGCATTATTCCTTTGTATGCCTCAAATATGTGAGGCCATATCCGAGGGGTTTCTTGCAGAATATGTTTGATTTCTTCACAGTAGACACAGAAGTTGATATCATTTTTCTCTTGTCTTTGTCCATTTGCAGTCTTCCACATATTTGAGAACCTAGCCCCCAAGAGGGGTTTTCTATTCTTGTCAAAGAATTGACTCCCTTTTGATTCCTTCCAGCCAACAAACGCAATGCAAATCAATAACCAGGAGTATCGAAATAGGTTACCTTTTTCTTGAGCTTCCTCGCAATCTTCAAGGAAATCATTCAGCAAGAAGGTCGACCAATTCATCTAAACACCTTCTACACATTTTTCTGCAGCTGCGATGATTGCCGCTAAGACCTGATCATGACGCCCTTTTCGAAACAACTTGCAAGCAAGTAGTTTGACAGCAAATTTCACAGGGAAATCCTTGATTTGAGCAATGGCAAAACCTCTACCGGTCGACTGAGTTTCATACTTATCAACAATCCTTTTTCCAAGTGCTTTCTCATGTCTTTTATCAAAGAGAAGACTTACATCTTCTCATATGGCAGGTAGACCAGTTATTGATTCAATCAGCACGACGTCAATCGATATTGCTCTGTTGAGCCACAAGTATCCGCCATGCACTTGCAATAGCAATAATTTTGCAAACATCCTTACGTATGAGGATTTTCCAAAGTATGGAATTTCCAGTAGATTTAGTATTCCGAACTTAGATAATCCAATGGCCCATTCATTCGATACCATTTCACTTGACTCTCTTCTTTCCATATACATTTCCTTGGTGAGCTCTGGAAATTTTCAGAGTCACAAACATCGTATTCTGAAAACACAACCTCATCTATTTTTCCATACAAGTTTTCTTCAACAGCCGCACCTTCAGATTCCTTTCGATCCTACAGCTTCATATTTTCCAGTTCGGGCAGGATAAACATTGGGGCATCCATTTTCCGTGCGGGAATATACTCACGATTGTCTTGCACTAATGCAGATGCATCTACAGCTTTACTCTTATGTTGTCTTTTGGGTGCCATGGTTCTCAAGTCTCACAAACTCACTGATCTTCTTTCAGCAATTGTTCTCATAGGCGTTAGGGTTCTTACCGAAAATATCCAGGGTTTTGAAGGTAACAGTTTTGTTTGTTATAAATGATCTGCAGATTTCCCTTGATTTGGTCTGACTTTGGGATATTAGAAAGTCTCTTGAAATTCTAGTTGACCGGTCTGAATTCACTTAACCACTTTTCGCCATTATTGTTGTTGTGTTTGAGCATTTATTGTCGTTCGTACCACTACTCCACTAACTCATTAATGTTCCACCTGTTGTCGCAGTTTATGATGTCGCACACATGCCCTACTGCGACGAGTCCGACTAACAGTGAGTCAATTTCGAGCTAGAGTGGAGACGGATGTGTCTCCCAAGTCCCTTTTTCCTTCATTCTGAAGTCTACTCGGTGTAGGCTCAATATTCACATTTTTCTTCCTCCAAACCATCTTGCAAAAATGATATTTTCTTTGTTCTTCAAAGGTGTTGCATATGTTGCCTGATTGAAAATCTTTATCAGCCTTCTTTATCCAACGTTTTACGGTCTTTCCCGACTTCCCACAATCCTGAGCCTTGTGACCAATTTTGTTGCACTTATAACAGGCAACATTGTTGCAATATTTTCCAATATGTTCGGTCATTGTGCATTTCCAACATTGAACAGATTTGCGCAAGTTCATCTTCTTTATTTGCACAACCTCCTTCACAGCCTTTTCACAATCACTCTCAAAACCTATACCAGTTTTGTTGTGAGGAGATCTTTGCTTGCTGAGAATCTCATTTAGTACCTCTGTGCTTTTAGCAAAGCTTTATGTTACCATGACTCGGCATTGCATCCTTTTCAATTCTTCTTCCTTATCCTGTAATGGGATTCGTTGTTCATCAAGCAATTTCTCATACTCCGAATTCCTTTCTTTGAGAGAAATAACCTCTAGTTGACTTGCTTGAAGATCATCTTGGCTTTCACATTGTTTCTATAGCTGATCTTTCAATGACAAGACTTCCTTGGTTTTTCCTTCCTTTTCTTCTGCGACTTTTCCCAATTCTCCTTTTAGAAAGGTAAGCTCACTCTCAAGCTTCTGATTATCTACAGCCAACTTCTTTAGTTTGGTATCCAAGGTTTTGTTCCTCAATTTTACATTTTGACCAGTCTCATTAACTTCCTGCAACTGGTCGGTAAGGGCTGCTAGCAATTCCTTGGATTCTACTTATTTCTTCTTTAAGATATTTAAAGTCTTGGTTTCTATCTTCTTAACTTCTTGAATCGTCTTTCTCTATGTTCGAATGATGTCCCGTGCTTCTGCGACAGAGAGCTTGTATAAACAACCGTCTTCCTGTAATCATGGTGCTTCGCTTAGAGAACCTTTTCTTTCCATAACTGCGCGCTGATCTATCTTCCAGATGTTAATCTATAACTCAAGACACCCGCTCTGATACCAATTGTTGGAATCGATTTAATACTGAGAGGGGGCGTGAATCAGTATTAGTGCAGTTATCAGCAGTTTTTAACTTTCTTTACCAGATTAGCCTTTACTTAATCTTCATCTTCAGCTATGCATCAATTAATAAACATCCACACATATATGCACCAACATAAACAACACATAACACACAGGATTTTTACGTGGAAACCCAAATGGGAGAAAACCACGAAATGCTTCTTTATAATGAGAAAGAATACATTCAAGGAAGCATTGACTTCTTGTGTTTACCAGCACCAACTAGAAGGAAGCACCAACGCCCTCATTTTACAAGCTCCGACCTGAAGGAAGCTACAACTCCCTATGTTTCTCCAACACCAATTGGAAGGAGGCACCGACCCCCTGTCTCTTTGTTGTTTTATAGGCTCCAACCTGAAAGAAGCTCCAACTCCCTGTCTCCTTGCCACGTCCAACCACCCTGTTGTCCAATGTATGATTCTGTCGAACTTCACTTCAACTCCGCGCACTTCTCTAATCTTTTGATAATAAGTCTGTTGTGCGCAACCTTCATATGCAGTCGATACTCTATCACTAGGCTACATACATCACTTGACTTCTCATTCCTCACAAATCACACTTCTGCTGATGACTTACTTCATGTTCTGTGTGCTCGTGGATACTGCAGTATGTGTCACTAATTATCTTATCGTTCTACTACTTGCGTGACTGCAATGACCAACTGATACAGTGCTTTCAATTGATAGTTTGTTGTTCTGAATTAAAGCACTCGTAACAGATGGAACTGCACACTTACTGATGTGTCCATTATGTTTAAGTGCTACAGTCTCTTAGACAATCTGCGACGTTCTGTGCATCAAATGATTTGTCTGTTCCGTTTAACACACTTGTCTCAGATCATCTGCATCATGATGCGCCTGTCAGATCTTGTTCTTGTTCTATCGTTGCACATCAGATGGAGTTCTCAACTTTGCACACTTTCACTTTTGCTCATATGCATCAACTAGACATCTGTGCATTATCTGATAGACTTCGGTTCTGTCTCTGCGCTTATGTCTTTACTACTTTTGTGATTATCGGCGTGCTAACTGTAATGTTATCCTTCGAAACATCAAGCACTTGCGCATACTTCAGTATTTCTTCCTTTCAACACTTGCGCATCTGTCACAGATCTACAGCATCTTTTTGCGCACCATCAAAACTTCATTCAACTACATGTGCGAGTTCGGCTCCTCGCTAGATCATTATGTTCTATCCTCGAGCCCTTTGATGCCTCGAATATCAAACAAACACTTGAAGCTCTTATGCTCTCGCCATCAAGCTTACTTCAAATCTCCAACTTGCATCTCTACTTATACAAGTCCTGCACGGATTGTATGTCCACAAGTTGGTCGTGGCATCCCTTCTTCCATACTTCACGGATTGTGCATATGCCACGTGTCATCATCTGCGTTGTTGATGTGTCATCCTTGGTGTGTCAAGCACCTTCATGGTCCACAACTTAGTGGGACATTACACCTTGGTGGTGTACCTCTGCGCCCTTGATGTACCATTGCCTTGAGGTATGTGCGCATCCATACTCTTCATCTTGATGAGTCTTCTGTCCTTGTTGTACCATCCCTTGTGGGTATTGCGCCCTTACGGTATTGATGCTTCACGGAATCTACGCATACTCCAACTTCTACTTGGTGGGACTTTGACCCTTGCCACTTCATCACTTGTGGGTAATGCGCACTTGATGTATTGACTCTTTGCGGATTCTACGCATACTCCACCTTTTACTTAGTGGGACTTTGACCTTTGCCTTGTCATCACTTGTGGGACTTGCGCACCTGTTATACCGTCGGCTATGGAATTTGCTCATAGACTTGCTTCAACCGCTGTACCTTTTTAGGAACTTGTGTGCGTTCCACTAACTGAAAGCATATTTTGATTGGCTAGGCTTGCACGCTTTCAGGACTGTCCAACCATTTGTTGTTTCTTACTGCTTACGCATTTCTGACCATTAACCAAGCAACACTTAGACTTGCTTGCGCACTTGTACCACTATCCAACCAACTCCTTGGCTGCTTGTGCACACTTGTGCACCTATACCACTGTCCAACCAACTCCTTTGATTGCTACCATGAGAGAGTATGACTTGGTGGACTTGATTTCTACATAAGGACCACCTATTGTAGGATACATTAATTGAGTTCTTTCTTGAACTGGATCTGCATGATGTATCTTCTTATGTACTTCTTCAAACTCATCATGCTTGATGTATCCTTGGATACACATCTTTAGACTGGATGCATTTCTAGATATACTTCTTCAAACTATCATCCATATCTGTCACCTTTACCATCATGCGAATATACTTCTGGCATTCATGTTCTTCTTCATCTTGCGCATATACTTCTTCAAAGTGGCTTCGATATACTTCTTCATACATCTGTAGGAATGCTATATCCACTTTGACATCAGTTGATATCAATGACTCAGACTAAATCTGACATCTTCTTTGCCATTAGTTGACATCAATGACAACCAAAGTTCAATAGATGAAGATATGGCAATAGTAGAGTTCATCTAGACTAGACTAAGTACAATATAAAATGTAAATTTAGATCACGTACTTAATGAAAGCTTAAACAACATGTAAAATGATCATTATCAATAGATGTTCAAACCAATGAATTTATTTATGATAACCTATAGAAAATATCAATGGCAATGCTTCACAAGAAATCCAATATGGGCACGAAGGAATGTAAATAAGACCAATAACCAAATCCACAAATAAGATATAGCAAAATTAGCAATGCGATTTTAGCAATATGTCAAAATCAATTATATTCTTCTTAATTATGCACAATAATAATTGATTTAGAAATGCTAGCAATAACCACTTGTGTTAGATAAATCCAAATGTCAAGCTTAAATATCAATTAACTATTAACCACCATTTAACAATTAGATTATGAGTTTTAAAGATTACAGGTCGGGAGTTGAAGGGATTAGTGGTTAGAACCACTATAAATTTACTCCTTGTGTCCTATGATTAAATTCTTTGACAAAAACAAGGAAAACTAATTCTGGAAATTGCTAAAAATTGCATAAATGCAAAAAAAATCCTGAATTAACTATGTTAGGAAAAACACTCAAAATAACACTTCAAACTTGATATTTTTTCAACTAATTGTTGCAATTTATGAGTAATATCTTGCTGAAAAAATGCAGAAATTTACAACAAAGTAATTCTTTTTAAATCTAGGATAGAACAATGAATTTTTCAGAACTATTAAATATGGATATTTTCCGATTTTTTAGGAAAATTTCAAATTGAAGAAACTTTGAATATATCTCAAGAAAAGACAAGTAAACTTGTCTAGGCTCTAATCATGAGATAAATACTAAAATTTCTAAATCTTATGATTTTGAATTAAGCACAAAATTTATTTATTTTATAAATTATTTTGTGAAATAAATATGAAAATAGAGATAAAACAATAAAAGTAATTTCCAGATTTTTATTTTATGTTAAATTTTCCAAAATAAAATGTCTAAAAACTACTAACCAAGGAACAAGTAGTCACATGGATTATGGGATGTATTACTTCTGTTTCTTTTGTTTTTCTTATCAATGGCTCTGGTTCCGGTTTCTTCAAGTCATCCAGGGCCATGACACAGGGCTGCCCCTTATCACCTTTACTCTTTTTGTTAGTTGCTGAAAGTCTGAGTAGAGCTATTATGGATGCTAAAAGAAGAGGGATGATCTCAGGTATCAAAATTGTTAGGATTGTTTCTTTAACACATTTGTTATTTGTTGATGATGTCTTCTTATTCTAAAATGGTAAATTGGTAATGATAGGGTAGCAAGGAAGTTACAGGAAATAATATACATGGCGCTGCTATAGGAATGGAATTAGATCTACAGAAATGCACAGTCTACTTTCATGGTCTGGAGCAAGAAGATGAGTGTAGGCTGAAAAAGATGTTTCCTTTTAATCTTTTAACTTTCCAAGACCATTTTAAATACTTGGGCTTTCTCTTAAAGCCAAATAGATATGAGAAAAAGGACTAGGGTTGGCTGCTTGAAAAGGTTGAAGCTAGGATAAATAACTGATGCAACAAATGGATTTCTATAGGAGGGAGGTTGACCTTAGTAAAGTCGGTCTTGGAGGCTATCCCAGTGTTTTGAGTCTTTGACACTGTTAAAAATATATTAAGAAAGGAGTGCTAAAAAAGATCAGGAAAACTTGTTTTAAATTCCTTTGGTCTGGAAAGAAAGAAAATGAGGGAATCCCCTCAGAACAATGGCAGATTATAGCAAGACCAAATGAAGAGAGCGCATGGGGTTTGAAAAGTATTCACCTCTTTGGCAGTTCTTTGGCAGCAAAATGTCTATAGAGAGTTCGTACAACTGAAGGGCTGTCGAGCAAAAAATATAGAGCAGAAATATACCAGGCCGGCCCGGTTCTTTCATAGACTGGATCAGGAGCCCAAGAAAGAGTATAAAGAATATTTCGATTCAATGGAAGGCATTAGTTCAAGCATTTCCCATTATTGGAAAGCACCTGGAATGGCAAGTAGGTGACAGTGATCAAGGTAGACTTGGAGCTGACTCCATTTTGGAATGTGGAGAGAGGATAAGACTGCCAGCAGACCTGATTGAGATTCGTCAGGAAAGAGGTATATTTAATCTCAATCATGTGGGAGACCCTCGCGCTACAGATATCTGGAATCAAGGGTGTAGATCTCCTCAGTCAATTGGACTAGAAGGTGAGTATGTAGCTCTGTGGAATGATTATATTGACTTCTGAAAAGGAGTCATATAAAGTTAAATGATGAAGCAGACTCTCTGCATGGACCAATAATAAGACTAGAGGGGAGTACACAGCTCATCTTGGTTATAAAGCAATGTTCAACGCTAGTCCCCAAGAGCCAACATGGTGATGGAGACAAATTTGGAAGCTCAAGGCCCCTAAAAAAACTCGATTTTTTCTCTGGTTAGCACTAAAGAACAGGGATCTAACTTGGGAAGTCATGCAGAGGCAAAATAGACAGGGTCCCGGGATCTGTATGTTATGTAAAATGGATGATGAAAATATTTCCCACTTGCGGATTAAATGCCCTTATGCACAACAGATCTGGAAGGTTACAGAACAGCTCACAGGCACTCCAAATGTGCGTAAAGAGGAGACTGTTAAAGAACGTTCAAGGCAGTGGTATACCAAAAAAAGAGTTGAAAGAACTTAAGGCTCTGCCATGCCTCATCATCTGAGGAATTTGGCTAGCTAGGAACTCCCAAATTTTTGAAGATAAACTCATTTCTAATTTTCAAGTTCTCTCACAAGTCAGGTCTACGGTCTCATGTGTAAGAACAACTTTCAAACAAAGTGCCCCCATATGTTGGGGGATGTGTCAATCGACAAGTCAAAAGCCTGGGGCTTTTTTGATGGATCTAGACAGGGTCCCCCTGAGTTTAGCAGTGCTGGAGGAATATTGTTCCTCTCTAAATTCCATTATGTCAAAGTTTAAGGCTGGTTTTGGGGCAGGTTCAAATAACCATGCAGAGTTGATGGAATTGAGATTACTGCTCAAATGTGCTAGAGATGGGAATGTAAACCAGTTGTAGATTTTTGGTGACACTCCCCTGGTTATTAATTGGATGAAGAGAAGTGCCCAAATACATGACATTTGTCTTAGGCCTTTGGGAGATCAGCATAGGTTGATAGAAACATCCTTTGAATTCATCTTATTTACTCATATCTACGGGGAGCTGAATGAGGTAGCAGACACACTTTCAAAAGAGGGGCAGCAGATTGCAGTGGAGGCCTTGGCTGTGGAGAAAAGCAGAGATGGTATCTCTGTGTCATCTTTGACCGGTTTCTGATTAGTTTGTCAATTTATTTTTTCATTGTATCTTGCTTATTCAAGTGCTATGTTTCTAGTCTTCCAGTTGGAAAAACTTATACTGATATTGATAGAGCAGCTTCTTGCTTTGTTCATGTAAAAGCTTAAGTATAGGACTGTTAGTAGGCTTGATTCCAGGCATAATAGTTTATTTCACTTTTGGGGGGGATTTATTTTAGATAATAGGGTTCTAGAATCCAACCAGACTCTGGTTTTGAATCCAGAAGTGCAATATCACCTGAGAAATGTAATTTCCGTTCTTGTTTTGAATAAAGGTTAAAAAGAAAAATCTTGGGAAAAAAAAGTGAAAGCAGCAAAAGAAAAATAGTGCACCATCCCTGAGGATATATCTGAAGAAAGAGGCCATCCATTTTCAAAGAAGATGGAAGCCTTGTTTCCAATAGGATCAGAACGTTCTGCCCCTATAGAGAAGATCAGCAACAGAACTAGGAAAGGAAAATTGTTGAACAGCTCCAAGAAGGAAATCTTCCAGCAGCCAGACAACTTGGGGAATTCAAGGGAAACAAGAACGGGTAAGACGAGTTGATTGTGTATTCAATCTTAAGGTACATATTGGTATATATTGGGCCCTCGTGGGAATTTAAATAGAAACTAAAGTAGCTATATTTGGAAAACATGGCAAGAGAGCCTAACCTTTATTTGTGTCTGTTTCTGCTGCTCTGACCGTGATATTTCTCCCTGAGAGAAAGAATTGCCAACGTTTAAAGACAATGAATCAACTAATCTTAAACATGTAAATTAAATAATGTGTACCGAATGTGGCCATTAAACGAAATGCGGAGAGGAATTCATAGAAATCTCACTGTTAAGAGACAAGAGAGGATTTGGAATAGGTCTGAGTAAGAGCGAGGGTGTCCCGCTGTAACTTCCATTTTTGAAGCCCTTGAATGAAATGCCATGGACAAGTGCAGCCATGGCTGCAGCAGCTCACGAGAATGGATGGCAAGTTATTCGAAAGATGGAAGGATAATATAATGCATAATATTATATTTTCTTTGCTCGGTTGAAGACATTGTGATACCTAGTATCGAGTTGTGGGTGTGTGTTTGGTTTTTTGTTTTTTAATATATATATATTTAAGAAGTTTGTAGTGTGTGATAGTATGATTAGGTGTGTTTATTTTTTTGGTTTTCTTTAAGTTGATTTTGAGTTCCATTTTCTTAATTGGTTCGCTTAAGATACCTAAGCTGGTTACACATAGCTTCTAAGTGGTCAATTTGGGGTTTATTAAATTTGTACTTTTCACTTGGGATTTATGATGGTGACTTGGGATTTATTATAGTGTCACTATATAGCAAGTCAACCTTGATTGACCTCACGACCTTTTGAAGTCTTAAGGACTATAGCATGTCCTCTTACAGGTTTCTTCTATCCAAGATTGGATAGGACTGAAATATGAATCTGTAAGATGGGGTATATGAACCACTACATCATACTTTTCAAAAGGGCTTATCGAATTATGACTCTTTGTGTAAGCCTCAGGCGGCTCCAAATCTTAAGGAACCTCTGCATGTGAAGATGAAGGCTGAGACTAATGTTCCACTGACTGCATCACATCTGACTCTTCAGTGTACAACCTCTCCAGGTCTTCATTACTAATACTCATATATGGTTGTCACTAATTATATGAAAAATATGTATGCTCCTCTTCCATATCAAGATTTCCCAAGGTCTCTAAATGAACACTCCCTTCCCTAGATACATCAAAAATGGATTTTTCAATGTATGTCCAATAGTCATCATCCATATCTTTGTCAAATATGGGGGAGTCTTCATCAATAGCATCATACCCTTGGCTATGCCTATCCTCCTCATGTTCATAACCATCTTCTTTAGAAAATCCGATTTCAAAAATGTTTCAAGGAAATAAACTTTCCAAACTTTCACCATCATGTGGAGGAAATGGAGGAGTGCCATCATACACGTTACAAACTTCATCGTGATTTTTCTTTATAAGTGTCAACATCTGTAATGGTTTCCTCTTTAGGAAAATCCGGAATACACATGTGATCATCTTCATTGAAATAATCTTGAGATAGCTTAAGATCTTCAATTGTTTCTATCATGGAACCACAAGGTGGATCTTCAATAATATCTTCTATTAAGGGACCTTCATGAACTTCTTCAATGGGGTCACTTAGGATGTGTTGCTCGTGGATGGAAGAGATGGGCTCTTCTAGTCTCATCAAAGTTTTAGGATGTACAGGGGTTTCCACATTATGCTCTTTTCAAGGCACAGTGGCAAGGGAATCTTCAATGAAACTTTCCATACACCCTCATCATCATGCCACTTCTTAAGAAACATCTCAAAGAAACTTGAATTGGAGCTAATGCATTTATTGAGAAGATCATAATACCAATCCCAAGCATCCTCATCCAAAACAAATAGCTACATCCAATTATCTCCATGTAATATATTGAACTTGGTTACAACTTCGATGAAGGTTGTAATGTGAAGGATGGTTGAATCACCTTTTCCCCGAAAGACTAGAGTACAGTCAGATATATCAGATTCTTCATTTGGGAATCCAGGGATGTTTCAGAAATCGATGGGAGGAAACAATCTGGCAGTTTGAGCACCAGACTCGTCATCATCCATATTGTCTTATCAGTAGCATATATCTGGAATAACCATGGAGTGTATCTTGTACTGAACTAGGGAGTTGTCAAACAATGAGCTTTACAAAATTTTATTGTGTCGCATGGGCTCATCTACACACAACAAGTCTTCACAAGTTTATGAGAGGCAAGGTTTTACCCCTTCAATGGAGTCGCCACGTGAGAAGAAAGATATACAATAAAAATCTCTTACGAAATTTATTTTTTTGTTTTTCTTTGTAAATTTATAAAAATGAAAAAAGGTTAGCGGAGTCACTAGATGAAAAATAAAGATCTACTTTAAAGATTCATCAAACAAAGCAAAAACAAAAAAGGTGAAAAAACAAAAGTCGTATTGCATGAATAAAAAGATTTATCCCCAGCAACAACGCCAAAAATGTTGTCGCCGGATACACACCTTGGGTAACATGGCATAAATCTTCAAGCCACTGGGTGCATCCTTGGGGGCAAGTCACAAGTCAAGCTTGTTGTCACTTAACACTTGACTCCTTCGTTTAGGCCAACTCCTAGCAAAGCCAAGGGGAGTGGTCCCTAATAAAAGAAACTAAGGCTGATTACGCTACAACAGAAAAGAAAGATATCGGAGTTTAAATTACTGAAACAAGAAAGCAATAGCAAATAGATTAATAGCATCATACAAGATGATTAATAATGACACATAATTTATTAAGTGATTGTAAATTAGACCAGTGCCAATAGAGTTAAATAGTTTATACTGAAACGAAACGTTTTGTTGTGCTTCTTGGTTAGTTTTAATTATTATGGATGAGTGGATTAAGAATGGGTTAATTCTTGTTTGGCCCACTTAGGCTCTTATCCTTGCTAGTAAGTGCAAAGCAACTATACCAGGTGTCCAATAGGGCGAGAAATAAAATCTGCTTAGAGTAGCCCACTGACTCCTTGGTATTGTTCAGTGCGAACCCCTTACTATGAAAATAAAACTTTAAGTGGATTTTCCTATTAAACTAGTCGCTAGTATCCCCTTTCTGATTGTTCCACATATCAGGCAAGCCTGCAATGAACAAGAGCATACGAGGGATAAAGCCAAGGTTCGTTACTCTTTATTGCAAACATGAAAGAAAGGAAATGAACTACTTTAATCTAAGAATCTGAAAAATAATCTATACATTAGTAAATCCAAACAACATAAAAGCTATAAAAAAAAAAAACTTCACGCCATGAAAATGATGCAAATCCCCAAGGGGGTGGGGTGTGGGCGCTGGGTAGCCCACTTGATCTTATTACTATTTTTACAATTTATGGGTGATTTCCTTTGGTCCTTTTAAATGAGTAACCAACGGCTTACAAGTTTCATAAAAATGACTTCAAGCCAAGCATGGTGCTCCCTGGGTCTTGGATGGCCCGAATCTTTGATTTTTCGACAGCACCTCCTCTTACCTATTCATCAAAAGTGAGAAAGCAACCACCTATTATGCACCAAATGTTCTAGATATGAAGTTAAAAGCATAAAAAATATTTAAGTACTTGAAATAAATAATCTTAAGAAAGAACTAAGTACTTAAACGAGGACTAGATCTACTTAAGATAAATTCTGAAAGAAATAGATCTAATTTATGAAAATATACTTAAACAAGTCATCTTTAAATCTTCTTCAAAGAGACTATCTAAATTAAGCATGTAAAGAATCGTAACCGAAGAAGAGTTTAAATTAAAAGGTGAAGAAGAGAGAGAAGAAAGGAGCTGAAAGCTGGGAATTTTTGGGCCATGGAGTCTGCTGGTGGATATCGAGGGACTCTGCTTCTTCATGAATGCTTGAAAGATGGAGGATTCAAACAAGATCAACCATGCCTTCAAGCTAGATACCTGCATCAACTTAGAAATCCTTGCAAAAGAAAAGATTAAACGCAAAGGTGTTGTCGGTAGCAGAAACTTGGAAAGCATGCAATTAAACAAAATGTACATGGATCTCTAAGAGATCTACCATAAACAAGCAGTAAGAGAATAAATCAAATAAGAATAATATCTTACCCTACTGGGAGATAACTCCCCTTATAGGCCCACGGCTAACCAGACAAGTACAAAAAAACACAAGCAACTATTGATTACCTCATAAGCTATGCAATGTTCATCCACACATAATGATGCCCGACACCATAGGTTTGCCTCCAAATCCTTTTATTACCAAAAGATATTACAAAATACAGAAGTAAAGCTTCAATAGCCTTTTGGTCCTTTGACCATGAGAAAATGAGAGAATAGTGGTTGCTTAAATAGCTAAAGAGGCCTTGGGGGCGCATTTCCCAAGGGAGAGTGAAGCTTGAGTGGATAAGAGTTGATTGGAGTTCACTTGAGGTGGCTTGGAGTTGATTTAGGCCACCTATCACCTAACATATGCACCCCCTCTTAGAAGAATACACCTCACCCATCTAAAATGTGCCCTTCCTTCAACAAATGTGGCCTCTCTCTAGGAATGCACCACATCTCATAAGAGATCTCAATCACCAAACTTGGAGCAAGAGTTGACTTGGATTTGTTTGTCAATCTAATATGCCACCACTGTGGTTGACTAAAACATGTTTGAGGCAAATTTCTATGATCATTGGGCTTTTGATTTTCCCATTACTTTGTTCTTTTTTGGTCATTTATTTGGTCTTTTTTGCCTTTTTTAAGGGAAAATCGATTTTAGTGATAAATAATCACTAATTTTCTCCCAAAAGTGGGTTTAGAGGTTAAGCAGGTGCTCTAGGTTAGAAAACGAGCACCCCCATGACCAATTCCACCTCCTAACACCACTTTTATGAATTTTTTTTAATTTTTACTTTAAAAACATTAAAAAATTGCATGTTTTATGGGAAAAAAATTTATTACCGGAAAATTAAAAAAAAAACTAGGAGGGACTTAGTACATGTTCATATGACTAAAAAAAATGCATAGCATGGAAATATAAACTGACACTTAGACTTTAATAACCTCCAAAATCCTAACTACCAAGACGACTACTCCAGCTTTGGAGGATTGAGTGAAAAACTTGAAATTATAAGTTGTTGAAGAGCAACAAATAATTAACAAAGAAAAAACACTCTGGAGTAACGGATTGATGTCCAAGTCTTAGGAAATTCAAGTCTTTTACATAATGTCATCATGCTACGACACTTATTACAATCCCCATGGGGTGTGAACATGTGGAAAAAGTGAAAATTTGAGCCAAAGAGGCATGCACAAACTTCCGAGTTTTGATGATGAACAATAATCTTGTTCACACTTTTGCGGCTCACTAAAAATCCAACTAAGTGCAACTTAGTGGGTAACATCTGGCTCCAACTACAGGACGTGTGCTCGATATGGTCTTTAGGCAAGGAGAGGATGCAAGAATCACATAATCTCTGGTATCTATAGCCTTTAAAAACATCTCAACTTGACAAGCCAACTTTCAGAAGCACAAGTTTTTATAAAGGCCAATGAATCATGAGTTGCATTTATTTGAAAAAAATGCAGAAATGAATTAAGGAAAAAGACTATTATTTCTAAGTACATAAAACAAATGCAGAAAGTAAATGCTCACTTTAAGAAGCTTGTTTTCCTACTCTAAGCATGATAAAATAAACTTTATAGGTGAAATAAAAAAAATCCAATGTAACCACCTAAGCATTTCATTAGTTTTAGAGTTTTTTCTCTTGTCTTTGGTTACCAGCCAAAGCAAGGACACATTTATTAAGAAATGCAAACCTGTGTAAATATTCGGGATGGGAGATCATAAATAATCATGCAAAATATCATCAAATTGCTTCCCAAACTGGCAAGTCCTCCTACAGGCTTCTTCTATCCAAGATTGGATAGGACTAAGATACGATTATGTAAGATGGGGTAGATCAACCACTCCATCATACTTTTTGAAAAGGCTTATCAGATGATGACTCTCTGTGTAAGCCCCATGTTGCTCCAAATCATAAGGAACCTCTACATGTGAAGATGAAGAATGAGACAGATGTTCCACTAACTGCATCACATCTGACTCTTTAGTGTACTACCTCTCCAAGTCTTCATTACTAATACTCATATATGGCTCTCACTTATAATATGAAAATATGTATGCTCCTCTTCCATGTCAAGATTTCCCAAGATCTTTGAATGAACACTCCTTCTCTGTATACATAAAAATGGGTTTTCAATGTATGTCCAATAGTCATCACCCACATATTTGTCAAATATGGCGGTATCTTCATCAATGGCATCATACCCTTGGCTATGCCTATCCTCATTGTGTTCATAACCATCTTCTTCAAAAAACCAGGTTTCAAAAATTTTACAAGGAAATCAACCTTCCAAACTTTTATCATCATGTGGAGGAAATGGAGGAGTGTCATCATACACATTACAAACTTCATCATGATTCTCTTTATAAGTGTCAACATTTGTAATGGTTTACTCTTTAGGCAAATCTGGAATACACATGTGATCATCTTCACTGAAATAATCTTCAAATAGCTCCAGATCTTCAATTTTTTCTATCATGGCAACATAAGGTGGATCTTCGATAATATATTTAATCAAGGGACCTTCATGAACTTCTTCAATAGGGTCACTTGGGATGTGTTGCTCATGGATGGAAGAGATGGGCTTTTCTAGTCTCATCAAATAATTAGGATGTACAAGGGTTTCCACATGATGCTCTTTCCAAAGCCCAATGGCAAGGGAATCTTCAATGAAACTTTACATATCACCCTAATCATCATGCCACTTCTAAAGAAGCATCCCAAAGAAACTTGAAATGGAGCTAATGCATTTATTGAGAAGATCATATACCAATCACAAGCATCCTCATCTAGAGTACAAACAAATAGATGCATCCAATTATCTTCATGTAATATATTGAACTTGGTTACAACTTCGATGAAGGTTGTAATGTGAAGGATGGTTGAATCACCTTTTCCCCGAAAGACTGGAGTATAAACAGATATATTAGATTCTTCATTTGGGAATCCAAGGACGTTTCAAAAATCAATGGGAGGAAACAATTTGGCAGAATGAGCACTAGACTTTTCATTATCCATATTGTTTTATCAGTAGCATATATCTGGAATAACCATGGAGTGTATCTTGTACTGAACTGGGCTCATCTACACATAACAAGTCTTCACAAGTTTATGAGAGATAGGGTTTTACCCCTTCAATGGATTCGCCAAGTAAGAAGAAAGATATACAATAAAAATCTCTCATGAAAATTATTTTTTTGTTTCTCTTTGTAAATTTATAAAAATGAAAAAAGGTTAGTGGAGTCGTCGGATGAAAAATAAAGACATACTCTAAAGATTCATCAACAAAAACAAAAACAAAAAGGGTGAGAAAACAAAAGTCGTATTGTGGAAATAAAAAGATTTATCCCCGACAATGGCACCAAAAATGTTGCCGCCTAATAAGCACCTCGGCTAATATGGCTGAAATATTCAAGCCACCGGGTGTGTCCTTGGGGGCAAGTCACAAGTCAAGCTTGTTGTCACTTAACACTTGACTCCTCCGTCTAGGCCAACTCTTAGTGAAGCCAAGGGTGGTGACCCCTAATAATAGAAACTAAGGCTGATTACGCTACAACATAAAAGAAAGATCTAGGAGTTTAAATTATTGAAACAAGAAAGCAGCAACAATTGGATCAAAGATAACAACATGCAAGATTATTAATAATGGCACATAATTTATTAAGTGACTGTAAAGTAGAACAGTGCCAATAGAGTTAAACAGTTGTTGTTGAAACGAAACATTTTGTTGTGCTTCTTGGTCAGCTTTAATTATTATGGATTAGTGGATTAAGAATGAGTTAACTCTTATTTGGCTCACTTAGCCTCTCATCCTCGCTAGTAAGTGCAAAGAAACTATACCAGGTGTCCAACAGGGCGAGACATAAAGTCTACTTAGAGTATCCCCCTGTCTCCTTGGCATCATTTAGTGTGAACCCCTTACAATGAAAACAAAACTTTAAGTGGATTTTCCTATTAAACTAGCCGCCAGTATCCCCTTTCTGATTATTCCACTTATCAAGAAAGCCTGCAATGGACAAGAGCATACAAGGGATAAAGTCGAGGTTCGTTACTCTTTATTGCAAAAATGAAAGAAAGGAAACTGACTACTTTAATTTAAGAAACTGAAAATAATCTACACGTTAGTAAATCCAAACAACATAAAAGAAAAAAGCAAAAAAAAAACTTCACGCCATGAAAATGATTCAGATCCCCAAGGGGGATGGGGTGTGGGTGCTAAGTAACCCACTTGCTTTTATTATTATTTTTACAATTTATGGGTTGGTGCCTTTGGTCCTTTTAAATGAGGAACCAATGACTTACAATTTTCATAGACTTTGCGGAAGTAGGGTGCTCCCGGGGTCCTGGATGGGCCAAATATTCAAGTTTTTGGAAACACCTCCTCTTACCTGTTCATCAAAAGTGAAAAACAACCACCTATTATGCACCAAATGTGCTAGATATGAAGCTAGACACATAAAAAATATTGAATTGCTTGAAAGAAATAATCTTAAGAAAGAACTAAGTACTTAAATGAGGACTAGATCTACTAAAGATAAAGCTTGAAAGAACTATATCTAGCCTATGAAAACATACTTAAACAAGTCAGGTTTAGATCTTCTTGAAAGAGACTAACTAAATTAATCATGTAAAGAATCGTAACCAAAGAAGAGTTTTAAAAGGTGAAGGAGAGAGAGAAGAAAGGAGTTGAAAGCTGAGAATTTTTGGGCCGTGGAGAGTGGAGGGAATATGCATCTTCGGAAGTGCTTGAAGGATGGAGGAGTCAAACAAGATCAACAATGCCTTTAAGATAGATACCTACATCAACTTATAAATCCTTGCAAAAGAAAAGGTTAAACATAGAGGTGTTTTCGGTCACAAAAACTTGGATAACATGCAATTAAACAAAATGTACATGCATCTCTAAGAAGTCTACCACAAACAAGCAATAAAAGCATAAATCAAACAAGAATAATCTCTTACACTACTGGGATATAGATCCCCTTGCAGGCCCACAACTAATTAGACAAGTACAAAAAAAACACAAGCAAATACTGATTACATCATACGCTATGCAATGTTCATCCACGCACAATGATGCCCAACACCATAGGTTTGCCTCCAAATCCTTTTATTACCAAAAGATATTACAAAATATATAAGCAGAGGCTCAACAACCTTTCGTTCCACTAACAATGATAAAATGAGAGAAAAGTGGTTGCTTATATAGCCAAAGATGCCCAGGGGGCACATTTCCCAAGGGAGAGTGAAGCTTGAGTGGAGAAGAGTTGATTAGAGTTCACTAGAGGTGGATTGGAGTTGATTTAGGCCACATATAACCTAACATATGCGCCCCCTCTTAGAAGAAGACACCTCACTCATCTAGAATACGTCCCTCCTTCAACAAATGTGCCCTCTTTGAGAATTCGCCACATCTCATAAGAGATCTCAATCACCAAACTTGGAGCAAGAGTTAACTTGGATTTTGATTTTCCCATTATTTTCTCATTTTTGGTCATTTATTTGGTCTTTTTTGCCTTTTTTCGAGAGAAAATCAATTTTAGTGATAAATAATCACTAATTTTCTCTCAAAAGTGGGTTTAGGGGTTAAGTGGGTGCTCTGGGTTAGAAAACGAGCACCCCCATGGCTAATTCCACCTCCTAAAACCACTTTTATGAATGTTGTTTATTTTTACGTTATAAACATTAAAAAATTGCCCATTTTATGGGAAAAAAATTTATTAGCAGAAAATTGAAAAAACCTAGGGGGACTTAGTACATGTTTACATGACTCAAAAACAGTGCCTAGCATGGTAATATACATTGACACTTAGACTTAATAACCTCCTAAGGCCTAACCACCGAGACGACTACTCCAGCTTTGGAGGATTGAGTGAAAAACTCGAAATTATAAGTTGCTGAAGAGCAACAAATAATTAACAAGGAAAAAACACTTTGGAGTAACAGATTGATGTCTAATTCTTAGGAAAGGCAAGTATTTTACATAATTTCCCGTGGGGTATGGACATGCGGAAAATGTGAAAAAAGAGGCCTAAGAGACCTGCACGGACTTATGAGTTCTAATGATGAACAATAATCTTGTTCACACTTTGGCGGCTCACTAAAAATCCAACTAAGCACAACTCAGTGAGTAATAGTTATGAAATAATGTAATATTTGTTTGTTGTTGTCCATGTTTCTTCTTATATGCTTTGAGGAACATGCTTTGTGGCATGGCACTATAAAGAGTGTTAAAACTCTGATAATTTCATTCAAATATTATCTAGGATCCGACTAAGAGAATAACATGCACAACATAACAATCATAGACACAAGAGACACAAGGTTTCCTCGGGGAAAACCAAGAAGGTGAAAAACCCCGCAACTTCCTCAGAGATAGAATAAGCACCAATACAAAGATCACAAAGATCAAACCCCAAAAGGTAGATGTCTTCAGCAGCTACTCCTCCCCCACTTGTGCGCACTCGTCTCTCTCAACTATGCGAGTTGGATGAGTGAGTGAATGAATAGAATTAGAGAGTCACACTCTCTATTTATACATTAACTTGACCTGCTTTTAACCCTAACTGGGCCAACTTCCTAAGGAAGCCTAATAACCCTTCCACATAACTCATATAGGGCCGACCCCACAAAGGTAGTCTAATAACCCATCAAATATAAGTTACGACACTTACAATGTAACTTGCGACACTTGCAAATACAAATGACGACACTTCCAATCGAAGGAATAATACATCTCCGTTGGGGATACAATAAAGTGCAATTGTAATACATACAATATACAAGTGAATATCTTCCAAAGTTACAAATACATCAACACTCCCTCTTAACTAGGAAGGTATTCTCTTGACACAAGTCATCAATACATATAGGCACAAGTCTTCAATACTGGAGCTAGATCATCAACACTGGATCACTGGAGCATCATCGTCACTACTGCTCTACTCATCATCTCGATCACTGGTGCTATATCTCAATTCTACTCGTCATAGGAAGTTCTACAGAGCCATCCCTTTTGCATGTTGGATGTAGGCCTAGCCTCCATGTAGCTCTTCATCATCTCTGCGAGCAGCCATCCTGTGGAATCTTAGGGCTGATTATGTGCATCTGCAAAACCTTGAAAGAGCATCCTAGGACTGATTACGAGCTTCCTGCTCAACCTATGGGATTTCCCAGGGACCCATTATATGCAAACTTCGCAAAACCTCGAAAGAGCATCTCGAGACTGATTACGAGCTTCCTTCTCAACCTATGGGATCTCCCAGGGACCCATTATATGCGAACAGGCAAAACCTCGAAAGAGCATCCCAGGATTGATTACGAGCTTCTTGCTCAACCTATAGGATCTCCCAGGGACCTATTACATGCTATCTGGAAAAAACTCGAAAGAGCATCCCAGGATTGATTATGAGCTTACTGCTCAACCTGTAGGATCTCCCAGGGACCTATTAAATGCCTTTGCACAAGCAAAACCTCGAAAGAGCATCCCAAGACTGATTACGAGCTTACTGCTCAACCTATAGGATCTCTTAGGGACCTATTATATGCTCATGCTACTGCACAACCTATCCACGACCATGGAGTATCATCGTGATACTCATGATCATACTGATCATCCTTGCACGGAGCATCATGTTGATGCTCATGATCATACTGATCATCATCATACAAAACATCATCCAGATGTTCATAGCGGAGCATCGTCCCAATGCTCATCACACAACACTTACATCCACAGCCATGGGAAGGATCCTCCTACCACCATGCTTGGAAGGGATCTTGCATATGTGTCCCGTCACTTCCTCCTGGAAGTATCTTCAATCTGAAGAACACCAAGCCTCTCTTTGAAGTACTCGAACTTCACCCTGGCTAGTGGTTTGGTCAAAACATCTGCAATCTGCTCGTCCATCCAAACATACAAGAGCTTCACTGCTCCTCTCTGCACCATATCCCTGATATAGTGATACTTGATCTCGATATGCTTCGACTTGTCATGGAACACCGGGTTCTCAGACAACTTCACACAACTCTGGTTGTCATAGAAGATACAAGTAGCATCTAACTGGAGATCAAACAAATCAGATAGTAGCTTCCTTAGCCATACTGCCTCACAACTAGCCGACCAAGATGCGACATACTCTGCTTCGGCTGTACTCAGTGCTACATAGGATAACTTCCTGCTAAACCAAGAGATCACACCTAATCCCATATTGAAGCAGCACCCTGAAGTGCTCTTCCTATCTGCAGCACTGCTTGCCCAATCTGAATCAACATAACCTCAAGGTTAATCTTTTGATTCACATCATACTTGAGCCCATAATCAATCGTACCCTTCAGGTACCTTAGAATGCGCTTTATAGCAATCATGTAAACATGTCTAGGATCCGTCAAGAACTGGCTTAATGTGTTCACTGCAAAGCAAATATCTGGTCTCGTGTTCGTTGGGTACATCAAGGACCCAATCATATGACGATACATCGTGGCATCAACCAACTCTAATGAAGCATCACACAATAGCTTCAGGTTCGATGCCATAGGTGTGTCCATGGCCTTGCTGTCCATCATCTCGAACCGCTTCAGGATCTCTACTGCATACTTCCCTTGTCCAAGGAAGATTCCATCTGCACTCTGCCACACCTCCATACCTAGAAATTAATGCATCATACCCAAGTCCTAGGTGCCTATTTCAAACCGTACAAGGCTTTCTTCAATCTGCACACATATGACTCATTGTCATGTGTCTCAAAATCGAGTGGCTGCTCCACATACACTTCCTCTTCGACTACACCATTCAAGAAAGTTGTCTTGACATCCATATGGTGTATCTTCCACTTCATCACTGCAGCCAGAGAAAGTACTGTTTTGATGGAAGTGTATCTGGCTATAGGTGCAAAAGTCTCTTCATAATATATCCCTTCTTTCTGGGAGAACCCACGAGCCACAAACCTTGCCTTGTATTTCTCTATGCTACCATCTGCAGCATGCTTGATATTGTAGATCCACTTGGAAGTCACAACGGAATTCCCTTCTGGTCTTGGGACCACATCCCAAACATCATTCTTCATGATTGACTAGTATTCCTCGACCATGGCATCCTTCCATTCTTTCTTTTCTGTCGCTTCTTCATAACTGGAAGTTTCTTTGTTCATTATGTCACATAGTAAGGCTACATAGTTGGTGTGTGACCTTGTCCTTTTTCTTTCTTTGTGTTCCTCTTCTGGAACACCATACCTCTCTGCATCTTGGATGAGCTCTCTTGCCCACGTTGGTTTCCTATTGTGAGAGTTCTTCTCACGAGGTGGATCTACAATTTCTTGTGGATCTTCTATCTCATGATCTTCTTCTGGAATTGCTTCATTCATGGTGGTGTCTTGAATTCTAGATACTCTTGGTTCTTCATTGTCTTCAACAGGTGGCTTCCTCGATTTGATGTATGTTGAGTCTTCATAAAAAGTCACATCCCTGCCGATGTCAATCTTCTTGAATCCTGGAAAGGAGATTCTGTATGCTTTCGAATTCTCATTGTAACCCACGAGTATACCCTTCTTTCCTGAAGGATCTAGCTTTGTCCTCTTTTCTTTTGGGACATGTGTGTATACTAGACAACCAAATATGCTAAGATGGCTAACTTCTAGTTTCTCACCGGAGAAAGCTTCTTCTGGTGTCTTGTTGTCAAGAATCCTGTGTGGTGTTCTGTTTTGTACATATACAGTTGTCCT
Organism: Larix kaempferi; assembly: GCA_027924585.1. Lineage (NCBI taxonomy): Eukaryota > Viridiplantae > Streptophyta > Pinopsida > Pinales > Pinaceae > Larix > Larix kaempferi. The sequence goes on along the minus strand of BSBM01000451.1, from coordinate 1,892,149 downwards.
TGCTGCTTCTGCCCATAGATGCATAGGCAGATCTTGGTCAAGAAGCATTGCCCGTGTTGCTTACATATTGTCCGTGTTGCTTCCATGATGGTTCTATTCTTCCTTTCTGCAACTCCATTCTGTTGTGGATTGTAAGGAGTGGTCAACTCCCTCTTAATCCCTGAATCACTGCATAACTTCTTGAAGTCTCCTGAAGTGAATTCTCCACCATTGTCGGATCTAAAAGTCTTGATTTTCTTTTCAGTATGGTTTTCTATCAAGGCTTTGAATTCCTTGAATTTGCTGAAACCTTCATCTTTGTTCTTCAATAAATAAATCCAAGTCTTCCTAGAGAAATCATCAATGAAATAAACGTAATATACATACCCACTCAGAGAACTGGAGGACATTGGACCACACACATCTGAGTGGATAATTTCCAAGATTCCTTTTGCCTTGCTTTCACTACTTGGAAATGCCTTCTTTGTGTTCTTTCCTTTTTGCACATCCTTTGCAAACACCTTCATGCTTTGACTATATTTCAGGAAGACCTTCTACTACTTTTCTTGCAATTGGTAGTGCTCTATAGTGCACATGTGCAAACCTTCTATGCCAAAGTTCACTTGGCTCCATAGATTCATGTACCATGGCATGTTCAGGTTGTCCCTTCAATTTGTACAATCCTCCTTCTTGCTCTCCAATCACTACTGCATCATCTATGGTCTTACCTTTTGGCCACATAAGTACTTGGCCATCCACAAATGCAACTCTCATCCCCTTTGCATCCAAAGATGACATGGAGAGAAGATTCTTCTTAAGACTAGGTACATATAGAACATCTTTCATCTTCAAATACTTCCTGGAGTCTAACTTGTAGGAGGCTTCACCACTTCCTTTTATGGGGTATTGATAGTCATCCCCAAGTTTCACCTTATGAGGTGACTCATGTTCGGATAGGTACATAAGAGATTCTTTAAATCCCGTCATATGTTTGGAATCCCCACTATCGATAAGCCAATCATTACACCCATGTGTAACGGTACCTATGAGCGCAGAGATTAGAACATATTCTTCATCACTTGAAGAGTCTTCACTTTCTACCTTAGTCTTCTTCCTGGGAGGTTCATCATCCTCAACAACATGAGCATGTTATATCTTCTTGTTGTTCTTGTTGTTGTTATTGTTGGAGCCTTTTCTATTCCCGGGACAATCTAAGGCATAATGTCCCTTCTCATCACATGTGTAGCATCTAATGTGAGAGAGATCTTTCGTCATGTTCTCCCTTTGATGATGGTGAGAAGACCTTTTGTAATGAGAGTTCTCCCTCTTGAAATTACTTCTCTTGGTGTGTGCTGTGAGGGCTTGGTCTTCACTTCCCATCTTTTCTTCTCGAGCCACAAGTCTAGCTTCTTCTTGTGAGCATTCCTCCCACAGTCTATTGAAGGAAATCAATTTCTTTCTTGCACAAATTCCTTGGATGAAGGAGTCCCATGACCTAGGTAGGCCATTCAAGGTGGTCATCAAAATTTCTCCATCCTCCACCACTTCATCCACAACTTCAAGTTGTTCTTTGATTTGAGAGACCTTAGTAAAGTAGGATTGGATGGTCTCTCCATTCTGGATATTCACACTCTTCAATTGGTTTCGCAATGTCATCTTTCGATTTATATTCTTTCCTTTAAACAGCTTGGTCAAGGAATCAAACATCTCCTTGGGTGTCTTTAGGGAAGAAACATGTGGTATGAGATGGTCTTTGATAGAATCTGCAATGATTCTCTTGGCCTTGACCAAGTTCTTCTTATGTAAGGCCTTAGCCTCATCTCCCTCTGGAACTGGAACCTCTTCACTTATGTAGGTGTCCAATTCATTTTCTTCTAGGATTAACCCAATCCTATACTTCCATGCTTGGAAGTTATCAATCCCTTCAAGATTATCCTCAAGTTTGGTGTGGTGAGACATCTTAATGAGAAACTCAAATGTAAATAAAAGATTTAGGTCTTACCACTTGATTTGCAGAATCTGGATCTGGAGTTGGATAGGGTTTGTCAGAGAAACCCTAAAAATCCAAACTTGTAATTTCAAACTTCTGTTTGGACAGGGAGATGCAATTGATTGAGGCGAGCAAGCTGGTGTGCTTAGATTTTGAAAACTCCAAAAATTGACCTGCGAGTTTCGGATCTGCAGCTTCTGTCAAATTCTAGTTTTCTAGTTTTCTGGTTTTCTGGTCAAAATCCTGAACTAGGGTTTGATAGAGCCCGGGGTTCTACCCAACCAAAAAATTCGATCTTGGTCTCTAAATTTTGATTTTGTTGACGAGCATCTAGCCGTGGTCTCATATTCCAAAAATTCCAACTTTTGCAAAAACCCTAATTTCCCGCAGTAGTGACATGCCAAAAACTAAAAGTGCTCGGATTTGAATTATGTTTCGACAGAAAGATGCACCCTTCTAAGGAGAGTCAGTCTAGGCTCCTGCCTTTGATGATCTGTGGAGATAAACCCAAAAATTAAGAAGCCCTAGCTTCTGCAGCTGCAGTGTCTTCTTCTTAGTCCTGCTCTGATACCATGTTAAAATTCTGATAATTTCATTCAAATATTATCTATGATCCTACTAAGATAATAACATGCACAACATAACAATCATAGACACAAGAGACACAGAGTTTCCTCGGGGAAAACCAAGAAGGTGAAAAACCCCCAACTTCCTTAGAGATAGAATAAGCACCAATACAAAGATCAAACCCCAAAAGATAGATGTCTTCAGCAGCTACTCCTCCTCCACTTGTGGGCACTCCTCTCTCTCAACTATGCGAGTTGGATGAGTGAGCGAATGAATAGAATGAGAGAGTCACACTCTCTACTTATACATTAACTTAACCTACCTTTAATCCTAACTGGGCCGACTTCCTAAGGAAGCCTAATAACCCTTCCACATAACTCATACAGCGCCGACCCCACCAAGGTAGTCTAATAACCCATCAAATATAAGTTGCAACAATTACAATGTAACTTGCGACACTTGCAAATACAAATGACGACACTTCCAATCGGAGGAATAATACATCTCCGTTGGGGATACAATAAAGTACAAATGTAATACATACAATATACAAGTGAATATCTTCCGAAGTTACAAATACATCAACAAAGAGAAAACTTCCAGAGATTAGGGCGATATGTTTGAGGGTTGTTTATTCTATCAAAAGTGCTTATAACTTATTTTTGACTTCTTCCCTTTGAAAATCGTGCCCTACTTGTGAACTAAATTATAGTTAAAATGCAACTTTAATAGACAATACAATTCTACATCATACTCATAGTAAACAAAATAATTTAAACCTACATAGTAAAAGATTTTAGGATGTGTAAAGCCCAAAATTAAATCTAATTATATTTACAGAACTTTAAATGTATAATTTATTTTATATTTTAAATGTTGAGGGATGATTCCCCATAAAATAGAGTCAATGGAGGCCAACCAAAATGGGCATCACCCCATAACTAGGGCTTGCAATTAATTCATGAGATAAACCTAACATACAACCATAAAATAAAAACATATTCATAGACAAAAAGAGCAAATCCCCTAAAACACCAACCTAACACAACACAGGCAGGTTATAATATTATTTTATATATACATATGCATGTTTATACATATTGGTTTCAGTTTTTGGGGTACTTTTCTTTAGGGTTCGGGGTGATACATATGTATATTTATACATATGGGTTTCGGGGGCTTTTTTTTTTTTTTTTTTTTTTTTTTTTTTTTCTGAAGCTTGATCCCGGTCTCAAGCTTTCTGTTTTGTTATTCCGACAACATGGATGAAGAGGTAGTCGACTACGAGTTAGGTTTGAGTTTGGGGCCGATATTTTGCACTAGCTTAGATCCTTCGTGGCATTTGTTAGTTTTTCATCATTTAATTCAATATGATCTAGGATCTTAACTGAGAGAATAACATGTACAACATATCAAACACAAGAGACAAGAGACACAAATCATTTCAGCATGGAAACCATAAAGGAGAAAACCCCGCAACTTCCTCAGAGATAGAATGAGCAATAATACAAAACCCCAAAACAAGTAGATGATCTACATCAACTTCCTCCTCCTCCACTTGTGCGAACTCCTCCTCTCTCTCACTAATGCGAAGTGAGTGAGTGAGTGAATGAGAGTGTGTGAATAAATAGAGATCCTAGCTCTCTATTTATACTTTACCTTTCACTTTACCTTTACCACTTGACAAGTCGGCCTCGACTAAAGTTGACTGGGCCGACTCCTTTAGGGGACTTAAACACCCCAATACAAATGAATCTAAGGAATTAATGCCCCGAATTACATGGGAGGATTGACCTCAATGACTTTGCATGACCCAAGTACAATAATGACTTCTCCGACCGGAGGAATAAACATCTCCGTCGGAGGTACAATAATAAAATACAAATACAATATAAAATATACAAGTGAATACATTCCGAATTTACAAATACATTAACACTCCCTCTTAAATAGAAAGGTATTCTCTTGACACAGTTCATCGGCACAAGTCTTCATCACTGGATCATTAAAGTTGGATCATCATCGTCACTGTTGCTGCTATCTCGATCGTCAATCTCCAATCTACTCGTCATAGGAAGTTCTACATAGCCAACCCTTTTTCATGTTGGATGTAGGCCTAGCCTCCATGTAGGTATTCATCATCTCTATGAGCAAGACATCAAGTAGGTACATCTCAGGACTGATTACACTGCCTCTGTAAAACCTGCAAGATCTCCCAGGACTGATTACACTGCCTCTGTAAAACCTGCAAGATCTCCCAGGACTGATTATATGCCACTGCAAAACCTGAAGGAGCAACCCAGGACTGATTATATGCCTCTGCAAAACATGTGTACCCTACTGTCACCTCATCATCTTCAGATCATCTCGTCGTCAACAGAGCACATCCTAGATGCACACAACACAACACTTACAATCACCGGCATGGAAGGACTTTCCTCTGACCATCCGGGAAAGGCTCAACAATTACATCATGACCATGGAAGGAATAACCTCTGACCATGTCAGAAAAGCTACAACAATTACATCAACGACCATGGAAGGAATTTCCTTTGATAATGTACTAACCTCTGACCATGTCGGAAAAGCTACAGCAATTACATCAACGACCATGGAAGGACTTTCCTCTGACAATGTCAGAAAAGCTCGGCAATTACATCAACGACCATGGAAGGACTTTCCTCTGACCATGTCGGAAAAGCCTTGGCAATTACATCAACGACCATGGAAGGACTAACCTCTGACCATGTCGGAAAAGCCACGCCCAACCCTTACATATGCACCATGGGAGGACTTTCCTACAACCATTTGAGAATAGCCCAGCCCTTACATCTGCACCATGGGAGGACTTTCCTACCACCATGTTAGAATGGCCCTAGCCCTTACATCTTCACCATAGGAGGACTTTCCTACCACTATGTGAGAATGGACCGTGTGCATCTGCGTCTTCCGGACTCATCACTTCCCCTTGGAAGGAACCTTGATCTGAAGTACACCAAGCTTCTCTCTGAAGTATTCAAACTTCACTCTGGCCAGTGGCTTGGTCAATACATCGGTTATCTGCTCGTTTGTCGCAACATACTGGAGCTTCACTGCTCCTCTCTGCACCATATCCCTTATATAGTGGAACTTGATCTCTATGTGCTTCGACTTGTCATGGAACACTGGGTTCTCCAACAATTTCATACAAATTTGGTTGCCGCAATATATACAAGTAGCATCCAACTGGAGATCAAACAAATCAGGCAGTAGCTTCCTCATCCATACTACCTCACAACTAGCCGAACAAGCTGCGACATACTCTGCTTCGGCTGTACTTAGTGCCACGCAAGACTACTTCCTACTAAACCAAGAGATCGCACTTGATCCCATACTAAAGCAGCACCCTGAAGTGCTCTTCCTATCAATGGAATTGCCTGCCCAATCTTAATCAACATAACCCTCTAGGTTAATCTTCTGATTCGCATCATACTTGAGCCCATAATCAACCGTACCCCTCAGGTCCCTCAGAATATGCTTTGCAGCAATCAAATGAACATGTCTCAGATACGTCAGGAACTGGATCAATGTGTTCACAGCAAAGCAAATATTTGGTCTTGTATTCGTCAGATACATCAATGACCCAATCATCTGACGATACATCGTGGCATCAACCGAATCTGATGAAGCGTCACTCAATAGCTTCAGGTTCGATGCCATAGGTGTGGCCATGGCCTTGCAGTCCATCATCCCGAACCGCTTCAGGATCTCTACTGCATACTTCCCTTGTCCAAGGAATATCTTATCTTATCTCAGCCACATATCTAATCACAAGAATCATGCCAATATTCTTTAACTCTAAGATCTACTCCCTCTAGAGTGGAGTTTTCTATATCTGAGTATTGTCTTCCCTCTGTGACTGAACATCATTCACACTCTGCATTGAGTGATCTTCTGCATATCTATCCGTGCCATCTCCCTTCAGATGGGTCTACTGATATGAGCCTCAAGATCACTCGAACTCTATGGTGAGTTCCTTCTTGCATCCATCTATATATAGAAACCATCTTCAACCTTGTGGCAAAGGTTAAAATCTGCATCACCCATGGTGATCATCAAGCTCATCAAATGACTATCGATCCTGGGTACCTATTGAACCCGTACAAAGCTTTCTTCAATCATGTGATTCTCTATCTAATCCTGGGAGTTTGTTGGATATGCACTTCTTCTTCATTTACACCATTCAAGAGAATGGTCTTGTAATTTATCTCTGGAAGTGTGTCTAGCCACTGGAGCAAACATCTCATCATGATCCTCTCCCTCTTTCTAAGAGAATCCTCTAGCCATGAGCCTTCCTTTGTACTTCTATAGTATGCTTGATTTGTAAGTCTTCTTGTTGAACAGTCATCACTTGTTCTTCGGAACAAGCGTTCATCATCCTTCTTTTGTAGATCATAGCACACGATGTCTCCTACAAATCAAATTCAATTACATGATTAGTAACGCTTCATAATTATCGAATCATGTTGACATTTTAATGATAACCTATTATGCATACGATCTTTCCTACAAGTCAAGTTCAATTGCATGATTAGAAACATCTCATAGTTTTCAGAACAAATTCTTACGCATAAAGTCATAAGTCATATAGTCATGCAATTATCTTAGCCAATGCTTCACTACAACATTTATCCATATCCTGTAACTTTCTAGGTGCCTTCCATCTCTACCAGAACATTGTTGTTAAGAGTGTGCACTACTCCAACATGTCAACAAAGAGGTTTCAATCTAGATAAGTAGCAATGGAGTGTTGTACAATACCATAGACCACTTACCTATTACTTGCATATTAGTAGTATCTTGTTCATTAATGCAATTTTTCTAACATGCATAGTATACATCCTAAATCTAGGAACATAAGTATTTACATGATTGAACAACATCATTTAAGTAGTCACATATACAAGAAATGACAATTGAAATACTTATCTTTGTTTGGTTGTTGGGTGGATTCCCTCTCAATCTTTGCTTCCTTGCAGGAACTACTGGAGTGTGTTCCCTCTTGATCTGTATTTTCCCTTTGTGATAACATCATGATTATATGTCTTTGAACTTCTATCCATCCTAGACCACTATGCATGTTTAAGTGTGTCGCATACATAATCATACATTCATTAGTATAATCTCAATACTATCAAGACATTATAATCCTATAATCTTAACATATATGGTCATGATCATTTCATACACAGGTAATTTATCACAAGCGTTAGTATTCAAGGTTTCAGGGAGTACTTTTACTCATGCATATTTTTATTTGACCATAGGAATCTTCTAGCTTGTCATATCATTAATCAAACTAAGAAGCATAATATGCATAAACCCATGATTACTCAAACTTATAAATTCATGAATAATTATCAATCATACAAAAGTATACTTATATAAGATCCTAACACAAGGTAGGATTCTAACTCGATATTGGAAAACATACCTGGATTATCATGTTTACTGGTTATGTCTAACATACCTAAACAATGTCTTCTTTGTTCTCTTCAATGATTTAGAGACATTGTGCTAGTAACCTGCATATCTCATAAGTTAACCATTGTAGAACCAAATTATACATACCTCATAAGTAGAGCTTCTATGTGATCAATGACTATGGATGAGTCTTTGTATTCATGTCACCATGGTCATATATTCTTGATCTAGAACTTGATTTGTCTTTCTTGATGTACCTTTCATGTTAGCGTTCAACATCATCCTCATACAACACCACAATGCATTAGTACAATCATAAGTGTCATAACCCTAATCAATGAATGTCTTCTATCATTCACATGCATTCCTACTTTTACTAAGGTGATAAGACAAGTCTAAAATTAATCAATATTGTACTAACCTCAATAATATGAAGACAAACATATCATAAACTTAATCATCAGATAAATGAAACAAATTTCAAAACATACTTGCATCTCCTCAAGTCATACATGTTGAGATTGCTTGTAGTCTTCTCTATAAGGGTAAAACCCTAACCATCCAAGGTATATCACTTGTAAACATCTTATACATGTTCATGGTGCTAGGATGATAGAATATCGATTCCATTTAATCCTCCTTAATTGCTTCCCTATGAGTCTCCCAACTTTGCTAGGGTTTCTTCTTACTTGGAAACCCTAATTTCCAATCTCCTTCCTCCCACAACATTTTGATGGAGGATTAATATCTATGATGAATGGATTCCAAATCCGTTTTCAAAGTTTCCAAGGTTGCATCAGGTGTCTCCAACCTTGTATCAGGTCCTTCCATACCTAAAAACTGAAAACCCTAAGTGAGAGCTTCTTCCTCCTCTTCTTTGATTTCCTCCGTTGAGCCATTTCATATGTGCTGTATTGTTTCTAGTGTATCTCTAAAATTTTGGATCTGCAGGGTCGGAAACTTAGGCCTGTGGTATCCTGACTTGTCATATTTCCAACCCCACAGGTTTGAGGTTCATTGGATTCTCCATCAGAGAGCTATGCTCTGTTTCCCAACATGACCTGTTTAAGGGATGAAACAACATAGCAAACTTGTACGGAGTGCCACGTGTCACTGTTTAATATTCAACCTCTGAAACTTAGAACTATGAAACTAACTGTCACTTTTTATAGAATTCCATTTGGAGCTTCCTAGCCCGAGATATGGCCTTTTTACCTAGGTCACCTGTTTAGGGATTCATTTTGGAAGAGGCAAAAACCCTAACTTGTACGGATCATAACTCAAAAAGTACAATGAATCGGGGGCTGAAATTTTTACACAGGGTACATCCTTGTCTGATATTCGGCCTGTAAACATTTCAGATCCTGAATCTTCTCCAAAACGGATTTATAGCGAAAGTTCCATGATGACTAGTTCTTACTATACCAAGCCCTAGCTTTCAATTTGTCGCAAGTGCAATAAGTGTTGTAAATGCCATACAATGCCTTCCTTCAGGATAGCTCTGATACCATGTTAGTTTTTCATCATTTAATTCAATATGATCTAGGATATTAACTGAGAGAATAACATGTACAACATATCAAACACAAGAGACAAGAGACACAAAGCATTTCACCGTGGAAACCATAAAGGAGAAAACCCCGCAACTTCCTCAAAGATAGAATGGGCAATAATACAAAACCCCAAAACAAGTAGATGATCTCCAACAACTTCCTCCTCCTCCACTTGTGCGAACTCCTCCTCTCTCTCACTAATGCGAAGTGAGTGAGTGAGTGAATGAGAGTGCGTGAATAAATAGAGAGCCTAGCTCTCTATTTATACTTTACCTTTCACTTTACCTTTACCACTTGACAAATCGGCCTCAACTAAAGTTGACTGGGATGACTCCTTTAGGGGACTTAAACACCCCAATACAAATGACTCTAGGGGAATAATGCCCCGAATTACACGGGAGGATTGACCTCAATGACTTTACATGACCCAAGTACAATAATGACTTCTCCGACCGGAGGAATAAACATCTCCATCGGAGGTACAATAATAAAATACAAATACAATATAAAATATACAAGTGAATACATTCCGAAGTTACAAATACATTAACAGCATTGTCGTACTCGTTCCATGGGGGTACAAATAGATCCCATCGCAGATGCTTTAGCTTGTTGGCCTAGTGAAAACCAGGTGGTTGAAGTTAATACACCTGATGTGGTTGAAGTTAATACACCTGATGTCATCAACCAGGGAATGCAATGCGATCTTTCTAAGAGTAATGAGGAGATTAATCCCAAAAAACTTGAGCCATTCGCTCTTGAGAGGAGAAAGCGAAGCTTACAGTGGGTGAGGAGATAGGCCTTGTAGATACCCCACAATTTCTTATGAAGGCCCTTGGTGGGAAGATTTTGCCACAAATTCCTCAGAATTGACAGTGTCAAGGGCTGGGTTTCTGTTGGAAATGGGTGACAACCGGCTCTCTCGGTGACTGTTTAACTGTCTAACCGAGTAACTAAGTTTATATAGTTATGAGTAACCATGTAAGAAATGTATATATTTATTGTATTCTTGTAGAGAAGTATTGAGAGAGTTGAGAGCTGTTGTAATCTTCATTTACTGGGTAATAAGAAGACCGATACCATTGCTCTGTGGATGTTTCCCTCTAGAGGGTTTTACCATGTAAATATCTGCATATATTTTATGTGTGTGTCATTATTTGCTTTCTTGTTTTAATTGCTTCCGCTGCATATTGTGTTTTGTGGCTGTTTGATCCAACAAGTGGTATCAGAGCTTTGCAGGAGGCCACAAAAAACAAGAATGTTGAGAGTCACTATCACTTTGCCTGTCGCGTGAAGAGAGTGAAAAATTTCCAGTTTACTTTTACCAGTCAAAAGTTACCTGAGGAGAAAGGGGCGCGGGTCCTAAGCTTGTTAGGGTGTGAAAATTTGATGGCACACTTATGAAATTTAACTCCATGGGAATTTTCATGGCCATCATTTACAGAGAAGCGTGAAAATATAAGGTAAAAATGGATGTTTCTTGGTGTAAATTTTGGTAAAGGGTGAAAACTTATGTTTCTTGGCATAAAGTTTGGTAAAACGTGGAAATGTATGTTTCTTGGGTTTTTTTCTTATATGGTTCACATAGATATGGTATAAGGTGGTTGGTGGCATCATATAAAAGGTGGTTTTTTGTTTTTACTTAGTGGATTGAGATGGGAGTCATAAGGTAAAGTTTTGTTATTTAAATGAAAACTTTATTCCATTTGTTTTTGGAATTTAAACTATTAAATTAGTTAATCCACTATTTTGAAAATGGTTTGGCGTGGTTTATTTTATTTAAGACTTTGGTCTTTTATAAAGTTTTTTGACCTGGTTTCTTAAGAATATGGCGAAAATGCAGAGTGTTAAGTTTGAAATTGAGAAGTTTAATGGGAGCAATGATTTTGAGTTATGGAAGGTCAAGATGCGGGATATGCTTGTGCAGCAAGGAGTGACAAAGGCACTGGCAGGGAAGACAAAGAAACCCATGGATATTTCAGATGAAGACTGGAGCGAGATGGATGAAAGAGCTCTCAGTGCTATTCGTCTGTGCTTGGCCAACGATGTCTTATTTAACATCGTGTCTGAAACTACAGCAACAGGTCTTTGGACAAAATTGGAAAGTTTGTACATGACTAAATCCTTGATGAATAAAATCCTCCTGAAGCGGCAGTTATTTACCTTGCGTATGAAAGAAGGTACAAAAATTTCTGATCACTTGAATGCGTTCAATACTCTTATTTTTCAGTTGGCTAGTATGGAAGATATTATTAAATCTTAAGACAAGGCGATTTTACTGTTGTGCTCTCTTCCTGAGTCTTGGGCACATTTTGTAACCTCTATCAGTTTTAGTTCTACTGATTCTATTACCTTCGATGAAGTTGTGGGAGCCTTAATTTATGAGGAAACTCGAAAGAAATCTAGTCTTGAAACCTTGACATCAAAAGTAATGGTGGCTAGAGGAAGAACCAGTGAAAGAGGACAACATTCAAGGGGTACATCAAGGTCAAAGTCGAAGGGCCAAAAGAGTAAATTGAAATGATGGTATTGCAATAAAGCAGGACATCTTAAGAAAGATTGTTGGAAACAGAAGCAAGCTTCTAAGGAGGAGGACTCTACAAAGGAGGCGAACATGGCCGAGAATGATTCAGGTATGATCGATGAGGTATTATCTACATCTACTGTCTCACAATACCATTATGACTGGTTAATTGATTCTGGAGCATCTCATCACATGTGTCCTCATAGATATTGGTATTCCACATACCAATCTGTAGATGACGGGGTAGTTTATATGGGAAATAATGTTTCATGTAAAATTGTTGGGATAGGGAGTATCCGAATAAAAATGTATGATGGGACTGTTAGGACTTAGGACTATAACAGATGTGAGACATGTACCTGAACTAAGGAAGAACTTGATATCAACGGGAGTTCTTGATGATGTCGGTTACAAATTTACAGTTCAAGGTGGAATTATGAAGATATCAAAAGGTATTTTGGTTGTTATGAAGGCAAACAGAGTTGGGAACCTGTATAAACTTGAAGGGAGGATGGAAATCGATCACGCAACAGTAACATCAGTTGGTGCAACAATAGACTTCACTCGTTTATGGCATCAGCGGTTAGGTCATATCAGCGAAAGAGGAATGAAGGTACTTGCTGATCGAAAGTTGCTTCCTAGTTTGAAATCTGTAGATTTGAAGTTTTGTGAGCATTGTATTTATGGTAAATAAGCTAGACAAAAATTTAAATCTGGAAAACAAACTAGTAAAGGTATCCTAGACTACATTCATTTTGATCTATAGGGACCATCTCCTAAAACTTCTTATGGGGGATCATCATATTTCGTCAGTTTTATAGATGATTACTCGAGGAAAGTCTAGATCTATTTATTAAAGAGGAAGATGATGTTTTTGATATATTTAAGCAGTTTAGAGCTTTGGTTGAAAAGAGCACTAGCGGGTTCATTAAATGTCTTAGCACAGATAATGGAACCGAATTTACTTCTAAGGAGTTTGAAAATTATTGCAAGAAGGATGGGATCGAGAGGCATAAGACCACTGTTACACTTCGCAGCAAAATGGTGTTGCTGAACGCATGAACATGACTCTTCTTGAAAGAGAAAGGAGTATGCTCAGTAATGCGAAGTTTCAGCATGAATTGTGGGGAGAGGCATTGCTTACAGCTTGTTACCTGGTCAATCGATCACCATCAACAACAATTGACTGCAAAATTCCAGAAGAGGTATGGACAGGTCAACCATGCGATTATTCTAACCTTAGAGTATTTGGTTGTGAAGCCTATGCACTTATTCTGAAAAACCAACGTTCCAAACTAGATCCTAAGTCAAGAAAATTGATCTTTGTTGGATATGGTGATGGTGTTAAGGGATATAGATTGTGGAATCCTACTATCCAGAAAATCATCATAAATAGAGATGTAATATTTGATGAACTTTCTTTGTCAAATTTAGATGTAAGTAATGACTTGAAACAGGCTAATGTAGCACCGTTACAACAAATTCAGTTTGATACTCTGTTATCTACGAGGAGGAATCATGAGGATGTCTAGGAGGAGGATATTCATGAGGACACTCCTCAGGAGGATGAGCAGAGAGAAATAGAGGAAATACCACAACAAACTCTACGAAGATCTACACGGGATAGAACTTTTCCAAAGAGGTATGATGATTTTGTGACATCTGTTGCTTTCATTTCTAATAAAGGAGAACCTTACAGTTATAAGGAGGCATTGGAAGTGTCTGACAGTGACAAATGGAAACTTGCAATGAAAGAAAAAATGGATTCTTTAGCAAAGAAGAAGACATGGGATCTTGTGGAACTTCCGGAGAGTAGGAAAGTGGTTGGTTGCAAATGGGTGTACAAACTGAAGAAAGGAGCCGATGACACTGTTCCGAAGTACAAAGCCAGACTGGTTACAAAAGGGTTTTCTCAGAAAGCAGGTATTGACTTTCATGAGATTTTTTCACCAGTTGTGAAACTTGTTTCTATCATAATTATGTTAGCACTAGTTGCCTTATATGATTTGGAGTTAGAGCAACTAGATGTCAAAACAACTTTATTACATGGAGATTTAGATGAGGAAATTTTCACGGAACAACCAGAAGGGTTTGTTTAGAATCGCAACAAGAGGTTTGTTTCCAAGCTCAGAAAATCATTGTATGGCCTAAGGCAGTCTCCCATGAAATGGTAGAAGAAGTTTGATTCTTTCATGGTGAGCCAGAATTTTATCAGGAGTGAGTATGATCATCGTGTGTACTTTAAAAAGTTGGAAAATGACATGTTCATTATTTTGGTATTATATGTTGATGATATGCTCGTCGCAAGCAAGAGCATGTTTGAAATCAGCAGGTTAAAGGCTCAGTTGGCTAGGACGTTTAATATGAAGGATCCAGGAGCAACAAATCAGATCTTGGGCATGCAGATACATAGAGACAGGAAAAATGGCAAGTTGTGGTTATCACAAAAGAAGTATGTGGAGAAAATACTTCAGAGATTCGGTATGAATAAGGTGAAACCTTCTAATATCCCCTTAGCTTCTCATTTCAAGCTTTCTTCAGGTTTGAGTCCTAAAAGTGATGAAGAAAAGTAGTATATGTCTCATGTACCATATGCTAATGCAGTAGGAAGTTTAATGTATGCGATCATAAGTACAAGACCAGATATTCACATGCAGTTGGTGTTGTCAGTAGATACATGGAAAATCCAGGAAAAGAGCATTGGGCAGCAGTGAAATGGGTGCTTCGGTATCTTAGAGGCACAAGCGACTATTGTATCACTTTTGATGGTTGCAGTGATGAAGTATGTGGTTATGTTGATTCTGATTTTGCAGGTGACTTGGACAAGAGGAGGTCCACTTCAGGCTATGTTTTTACTCTTGCAGGTGGAGCTATTAGTTGGATGTCAAAGCTTCATAATATTGTTGCTTTATCCACTATAGAGGCAGAATATATAGCTGCTTCGCATGCTTGCAAAGAGGTAATCTGGTTAAAAGGTTTGCTGGGTGAGTTAGGAAAGGTTCAGAACACTATAAAATTTTTCTGTGATAGTCAAAGTGCTATTTATTTGGCTAAAAATCCAACTTATCACAGTAAGAAAAAACATATTCCTGTAAAATACCATTTTGTTAGACAAGCTGTTGATGAAGGTGGAGTGGTTTTTGAAAAGGTTCACACTCAAAAGAATAGTGCAGACATATTCATGAAGCCAGTTTAGTTAGAGAAGCTACAGTGGTGCTTAGCCTCTCTAGGCTTGCAAGAAAGGTGATGAATAGAGAAATGAGCAATGGTATCAGGTAAATTGTTGTCAAGGTGGAGATTGTTGGAAACGGGTGACAACCGACTCTCTCGGTGACTGTATAACTGTCTAACCGAGTAACTAAGTTTATACAGCTATGAGTAACCGTGTAAGAAATGTATATACTTCTTGTATTCTCGTAGAGAAGTATTGAGAGCTGTTGTAATCTTCATTTACTGAATAATAAGAAGACCGATACCATTGCTCCTTGGATGTTTCCCTCTAGAGGGTTTTACCAGGTAAATCTCTGCGTATATTTTATGTGTGTGTCATTATTTGATTTCTTGTTTTAATTGCTTCCGCTGCATATTGTGTTCTGTGGCTGTTTGATCCAACAGTTTCTGGCAATGGGAAGGATCTGTTGGGACATGAGCCCATAATTCATATGTTGGGTAGAGGTTGGTTCTGCTTTTTGTTTCACTTGAGCGAGGATGCAAAGTGCCCCTTCAATTGTCATAGAGCTAGGGGCCTTCTGGTCTCATTCTACAATGTTGGAACATCAACTTTGATGTAGTTTAGGAACTTCACTACAAGCATAAGGTTTGGGTCATCATGCTGGGATTGCCTTTAGTTTTTTGGAGCAAGGATACCCTTAAAGCTATAGGCAACAAGCTGGGCTCTTTTGCCAGCCTAGAAAATAACTGCGACTCCTCATCGGATTGCCATTAGGCATGGGTGTAGGTGGAAATGGACCTGAGAGATGGGATGTTTGAAGATATTGAACTAGAGTTCAAGGGTAGAAAATGGGTTCAAAATTTGAATTATTGGAAGATCTCATTCTGGTGTTATGGATGTTATTAGGTTGGTCACCTTCTTGCACAATGTACCAATCATTTGACAATACGTAAGCAAGTTCGTAAAATTTGGAGGAAGAAGGATATGGCTTCGATCTTAGAGACGAGGAATCCAAAAGGAAATAATTTAGAAAAAGCGGTGTCGGCGATATGGAACCAGGTATCGCTTTGGTGTAGTACATCCCAGATGAAGTTCCTTTAGCGACTTAGGTCCCTGTTAAGTTGGTTTTTTTAAGTGATGGTCAAGCTATTCCCAGTGTTTTGGAATTTTTAAGTCCCATATAGGAAGTTGAAGCACCAAAATTAAGGCCGGAGACAAGGCTCGATCCGTGCGAACCCAGTGCCCCCATTGCGAGCTCCTCGACCGGAGTCTCCCCTATCCAAAAATCTATTGTCATCCTTGGGACATAAAATTCAAAATCGTAAACCTTCTCCAAAAGGAATGTCCTCCTATGGCCATATTATGTCTTCTTATGATCTACGTTCGAAGATCCGATCTCTTGAGGAAGATGTATCCTCATGAGGGTTAGACTTGGAAGTTATCCCCAAGTCTAGTGTAGGTTGGAAGTCAAACATGTCTAAAGCCCAGGTTAAGGCATCCTAACATGCCAAACAAGATCGTCAATCCACAATTCAATGGTCCCTTGGAGCATCAGCCTTGAAAAGGGTGATCCCATGATCATAATGTCCTTCAATGCCCAGGGGTTAGGGGACACTCCCAAAATTATGACCCTCAAAAGGCTTTTGAGAGACCATAATCCTAACATATTGCTAATTCAAGAAACAATGGTGTCAAGGGCCAAGGCCCAGTTAGTAATGGAGTCGTGGATAAAGGATTGGTCTTTCAGTGCACTAGACTCGGATGGTCAATCGGGAGGGTTATTAATGGCATGGAAACCACCGATAAAGGTAGTGGCTACTTCCAACCTGCAGTCAGTAATCAACATCGACATGAACAGAAAGAGGCGAGTAACACACTCCGCATTTTGACAATATACGTACCCATGGAAATTGTAAGTCATTATGGGATAATTTGGCTTAGTACAATATTCTGAATTGTAATCTTTTGATTCTAGGGGGGACCTAAATTTCATAGTCTCCTTTTGATAAGTGTGGGGCGCTCACTCCCGTTAGGATCCTTTGGGGCCTTTTTTTGATATTTCACGGATCATTACCATTTGATTGATGTCGAACCTTCCAAACTGACCTCGACTTGGTGAAATTTTCATAGTGGAGATGGTGCCATTTCCAAGTGCCTAGATAAATTCCTTATTTTTGAAGTGGTCATGCAAGCTCGTTCATGTATCTGCTCGCAAGTGGAAGTAGGGGGAAATTCATATCACCTCCCCATTTTTCTCAACATCCTCAAGAAGGAACACAAGCCCAAGATAACTTCAAAGTTCAATCACGCGTGGCTATTGGAAGAAGACTATTTAAATCTAGTTAGGGAAACTTGGCTGCCATATAATGGCTCCTCTCCACTCTCTGGTATTCAACAACTTTCAGATGATATTTGAAAAGTGAAGGAATCTACTTGTAAGTGGTGCACCCTTTATAAACAAAAGTTCCAGGCGGAACTAAAAGAAACAAAAGCAAAAATAAGAGCCTTATACGATGAGAACTCTTCCGGAGTTTTCTCGGATAATGATATATTGGTTCTATAGGAGTTGGAATATAAACATCAAACCCTCCTTTCCAAGAAGGAGATCGAATGGTGATTCCGTAGGGAATTATGGATTTCTAAAGGAGATGATAACACAAAATTCTCCCGAAGTTATGCCAACCACTAGAAGAACGTTAACATGATGGAGAGTTTAAGAAATGATGAAGTTGTACCCATGTGATCCTTTAAAGAAAAAACTCAAGAAGGGGTCTGACATTTCTCGACATTATTCTCTGAGCCCCCGGGTTGCCCCATACAGGATATACTGCAATTGCTAAACACGACCCTCTCGGCGATAATGAAAGATATGAATCTTCAGTTGATCAAGGAGGTGTCGAAGGAAGAGCTCAAACAAGTCCTCTTTTATGTTAAAAGGGGCAAAAGCCTGGGCCCGGATATTACCACCCCCATTTTTTACCACGGAATATAATAATGTAAATATTAATGGAAGGGCTACAAACTAGATATGTATGGTCAAGAGTGACTAAGATATATAAATTTGTAAATTTTCAGTCTTAAATATAAAATCCATGGTTGTTGCAGACTAAAAGATAAAAGAAGAGATGGGGGATTATCCTTCCATAAAAAGGGAAAAGGTACCCAACCCATGCCTGCCACCTGTCCAACTCGCCATGCCACTTGTCCACTTTTGTGCCATATGTCTAGCCTCTAGCATGCATATAAATAGAGAGAGGTAGCCATCTTTCCATTCATTCCTTCATGTAAGAAAGAAGTCCTTATGGCTACTAGACCAAAAATTATCTAGTTTAGAACCCTATCAGTTGTACTACCATTTTGGTATCAATCCGTACCATTATCTACCACCATTCCCCTGTTGCACATGGAGAACCCGACAGAGAATAGCGGAACTTCCTTGAGCCCTGGGAAAGGAACTAGGGGTAACAAGCCTGAGATACTATTACATCAGAGAAGGAAGCTCCATTCTTGGTGGAGGGATAGCTGTAGTCAGAGAAGCCATCACCTTCTTGTGGAATGATAGTCCCATCTCGGGGGTGCCCTATCAGAGTAAGATATGGCTTGACAGAGCCTATGGATAGGTGGATTGTCCTTGGTTTGTACACAGTCGGTTTACATTCCTAGATAAGTATTCACATGTGTATGAAACGTGTTGAATATTATTGAAATATGCTTAACATACTTATTGTTGAATACTTTATTTCATTGTATTCATTACTGCCATCATATGAATTATGGAATCAAATTAATGGCAATGTAAATGCATTCATATGGAGGTAGCTAACATAGTTTCCATATATAAATTATAATTATTTTTCCGTTGTAAATGAATAATTGAAATCAATAGAAAAATAAAATTATATATATATCAGAAGCAAAATGTACTCACAGATTCAGTACCCCGTGGTTCAAAGCCAACGTGAGGTCACTGGGTTCATGACACGGATGGTCTTACAGTTGAATTCTTTGAAAGATCTTATTAAGAATGATTTGCTTCATGTAGTGAGGGAATCTCAACAATCAGGTAAGATTTTGGGCTCTCGAAAGTCAACCATCTTAGCTCTAATTCCCAAAAAACAAGATGCTTCTACTCTCTATGACTATCAACCCACCTCTTGCTGCAATGTTTGCTATAAACTCATCGCTAAGATCATAGCAAGTCGACTGAGACCAATTCTAAGTGAAATCATTTCTGAGGAGCAGTTCGACTTCCTCCAAAAGAGGCAAATACATGTCATCGTCTATTTGGTTCAAGAAGCTATGCATACTATAGTTCGGGATAAACAATAACCTTTTGCTATGAAAATAGACCTTTCGAAAGCATATGACATAGTGAATTGGATGTTCCTTCGGATGGCGCTCATGAAGTTTGGGTTTTCTGTAAGTTTCATTAACTTGATTATGGGATGTGTTCAGTCCTCAACTTTTGCGGTCTTAATCAACGAAGCCCAATCTCCTTTCTTTAGAGCTTCGAGAGGACTCCGTCAAGGATGTCCCCTCTCTCCATTTCTTTTTTTAATTATAGTTGAGAGACTCATAGCCACTGCTAAAGAGTAGGGTGAGCTTTCTGGTGTACACATTATGACCGATGTTTTCATCTCCCACCTCCTTTTTGTTGACGATGTTTTTCTTTTCAGAGATGGGAACACTCATTACTTAGACGTATCGTCAGATCTTGGATCTGTTTTGTAAAGTAGCAAGCATGGTAGTCAATGAAGCCAAATCTTGTATCCTTCATCATGGTATGCAGGAATAATAGGTGGAAAGGATGCTCGCTCTGTTACCTTTTCCTTCTAGATCGATCCAAGAGTGTATTAAATACTTAGGTTTCTATCTCAAACCGGTTAAATATTCCTTTGTAGACTACATGTGGTTGTATAACAAAATCTAGGCACGAATTTCCTGTTGGGCGAATCGCTTCCTCTCTAGAGGAGGGCGAATGGTGCTTATAAAGTCAATCCTCTAAAGCATCCCAGCATACACTGGATCTTTATTGCTCATGTCCCTAAAGGCATCCGCATAAAATTCAAAAGAGAACTTTCTAGTTCTTATAGACGGGCAGTAGACAATCCGAAGACACACCCTTGGTCAAATGGATCACTTTGGCACGTCCAAAATCTCATGGACGGCGGGGAATCAAAAACATTCACCTCTTTAGTCAAGCTCTAGCAGCAAAATCCTTATGGCATCTCACTCACAACGTTTCTCTGTGGGGAAGAGTTATGAGGGCGAAATACCTAGGAGGCCAGACCATGGAAATTTGGTTGGCTGTTGGACTACATGGAGAATTGGTGACGGAAGGAAGGTATGCATTGGAGAAGATCCTTGGATGGGAGCCGATAATGACTTTATCCTATCGAATGTTCTCAGGAACAAGCTCCACGATATCAACATTTTCTCTCTCTCAAACGCTAAGGCACAAAACCCACAAACCCTTGCTCATGTAGGGTGGAAATCCTATCTGATTCTTGGTTTGACCAGCGAATTAGCCACAGAATGGGATAGATTCATGGATTTATTATGTTTTATTTTTATTAGGCTTTCTCTGAATGAAGAAGACTCCCTTGTCTGGTCCAAAAATACATTGACATGGAAGACACAACAAATTTAGGATATTGTGCCCAAGCCAATCTATCTGCTCCTTCTGAAAATAGTTGGTGGTGGGAGTCTCTATGGAAGAATCATGGTCCCCTAAAATGTAAGATAGTCTTATGGTTGGCACTCAATAACAAACTTCTAACTTGGGACAACGGGTAGAATATGGGCTGGTGCGGGCCTAATATTTGTATTCTCTGTAAGCAAAGTGTCGATTCAATAACGCATCTCTTCGTCCCTTGCATTTTGCAGTTCAAGTTTGGCAAGCGGTTTCAGTGGAGCTTAAGCTCAAGTGTAACTGGACTACTCCAAGTTTGGATGTATGCATTTAGAATTGGCATTAGGATCTCTTTGTTTGCAGCTTCGAAGCTTTCCCTAGTCTTTATGTTTATGGACTCTGGTGAGCAAGGAATTAGTCCATTTTTCAAAACTATCAAGCTTCAGCTGTTATTATATCAAATCTTATCTTAAGGTGGGCTTGTGAATATAAAAAGGATCTAAAGTCAACTAAGAAAAGAGCTCTAGTTATGTCGTCCCTGGACTTGGAAATCCCATGGGGTTATTTCGACGGGGCCAATTAGTATCATCCCTCAGTTTGTGGCATTGGTGTTGTTCTATTCATGAGCCCCTCGCATTATTTCCTTATTCGGTATGTGGTAGGAAGAGGGTCAAATATGAAGGCAGAGCTAACAACGCTATGGTCTCTCCTCCACTTTGCAAAGCTCAAAAATATTAATTGGATCTGGGTAATGGGGGTTCTAAAATCACAATCAACTGGGAAAATAACCGTGCGTAGATTGAAGTATCCAGGCTTGCCCATTTATTATAGGAATTGTGCAGCTCTATAGACTCCTTTTAAGTGGACAACATTCATCCACATTCTTCGTGAACTGAACTAGAGAGCAGATGAACTCTCCAAGGAAGTACTGTTGATGATATCGAGCACCTTTTGTTTTATTGAATATGTAGATGATGAGGAAATCGATGAAATGTAGTTTACCCTCTAACAAGCTGCGCATATTGAGTTGTTTGTATAGGTTGGCGGGATGGAAGATGATGTCTCAATTTTTGGGTCTTATTATGCCATACATTGACTAGGGGAGAGAGTTCTATAGTTGAACAGGAACCGGTAGTGGTCATAGGACCGGTGACTGTTACAACCCAATAAGTGACCAAGAAAATGCCAACTACCAAACACATATAATTATATAAATATATAAAAAGTGTCCCCTTTAAGTTCATTAAGTGTCATTGTGTACACTAGGCCTACAACTGTCAACTATAAGACAAAAGGTTAACAACTGCACATTCCTGACTTAACAAAATTCAAATCCATCATGTCCCTTCCAAATCCAAAGGCTCACTGACATAAACATCTAATTGGACATCATCACTCCCTAGGCAGCGCAATCTACAAGGACATATTTCCCATCACATCTACCCCATCGAACAAGCTTCAGTGAAGACCCAGACTAGCATCGAGAATCAGTTAACCACCAAGGCATCCCACCTGCACATTTAATGCATGTCACCTGCACAATAAATGGCGAATAAGTGTCAGCTCCAGGTGCATGGTTGTTCAACAAAGCAACCCAAACAATGCAATTAATGCCGCCAAATCCATTAAAATCATCAAATCAACCATAAAACCAAACAAAAGCAGTCCCTAAGCATTTCAAAAATGGAAAATAAGTGTCAGCTCCAGGTGCATGGTTGTTCAACAAAGCATCCCAAACAATGCAATTAATGCTGCCAACTCCATTAAAATAATCAAATCAGCCATAAAACCAAACATAATCAGTCCCTAAGCATTTCGAATAGCACTTGGATCGACACAGCCCCATTGATAGCCGTTGGATCGAACCCAAATTAATATTGAGCACTCATCCAAATCCAGCCAGTTGAAATCCATGCCTTTTCAAAGTTGCCAATCAAATCAAACACCAGAATGCTATAAAGACACTACAACCTTCAGACAACCTCCATTTTCTGCTATTCGGAATTCCCATACCATGTTAAACTCACACCTCTATTTCCAAGCTTGATTTTCAGAGTCCAGGCATCGCATTCAAGCAAAACACAGTTACAGATTGATTTCCAGGTGCAGATATAATTCAAGACAACAATCAGAGTTCAGGTATTGCATTCAAGATAAACTTATATTTCAATAATGTTTTCAAGTAGCCAAACTATATCTAATTTTATGCCAGACTATATCTAATTTTATGTAAGAACCTAAGACCTTTCCATATTTCCATTCCTCTGTAATTTTTTATCTGATTTTATGCAAGAACCTAAGACCTTTCCGTATTTCCATTCCTTTGTTCCATTCCATATTTCCATTCCTTTGTTCCATTCCATATTTCCATTCCAAACTGCATTGAACATGTAAATCACATTGCGAGATCCTTTTGAATACTCCAGATCCTTGTGTCATTTTAACACTTAGTTTTAACACAGCTAGTTTAATATTCCAGATCCTTGTGTAGATACACAACTAGTTTTAACAATTCATGTGTAGTTTCAGTGAGGCCCGGTTTGTTCTATTTTTGTGGGTGATTGCAGTCATGGCAAGAGTCAACACTAATCATGCAAGGAGGATAATTAGGAGACTTAGTAGGGGTGCCCAACTACGATGCACCTCGTCTGATGAGGACATAGCACATGATGCTGGTAATAACAATGCACACAGAAATGTTGAAGAGGCAAATGATGCAGAGCGTGGTGGTGTTATTTCACCATCAACCACAGTTGAAGAGGCAAATGATGCAGAGCGTGGTGGTGTTATTCCACCATCAACCACATGAGAAGATTAGTGCCATTAGAGGATGGACACAAGAAGACATGAAGGATACAATAGATGATTTAGAGTTCAATGGTTTTTCTATTAGAGCAACTGCTAAAAAACATGGGATTCCACCAACATCAATCCATTATTGGATAAATGGCCTGACCCATACCAAGTGAAAAAGACCTCTTACAGTGTTGAGTGCAGAATAGGAAGAAGAAGTTGTCGTTTGGTGTGAAGAGATGGCTCAACTAGGCCATGGTCTGGAGTTGGTTGAACTTAAATCCACTGTTGCCTAAATCTGTCAAGGGAGGCCAAACCCCTTCAAAGATGGATTTACAGGGAAATCATGGTAGAGAGGATTTAAACAAAGGAATCTAGAACTTGTGTTACGCACATCAGAGGGGCCTGACAAGGATAGAGCTTTCAATTTACACCCTACAGTTGTGACCAAGTTCTATCAGACACTCTCTGATGCATATGAGAAACACTCATACAGAGCATACCATATATGGAGCTGTGACAAGACTGGATTGCAGGCAGGGAGGAATTGTGGCATGCTGGTAATTGCCAAGAGAGGGAGCAGGAATGTGCCCAAAATTCTGCAAAAAAGTAGGGAGTGGATAACTATTCTTCGTTTTGTTAATGCAGTTGGAGCATCAATTCCAGGTTTTTATCTGTTCAAGGGAAAGAATCAACTAAAAAAGTACATTAAAAACCGTGAACCAGGAGCATGCATGGCTGCACACCCCCATGGATGGATGACAAAAGAACTCTTCTTGAGCTAGCTTTGCCACTTTGCTGCCTCTGTCCCGGGCAGTGTTTCACCTGAAAACAAACACCTGTTGATTTTTGATGGCCATGGCAGCCACGTAGCTATGCAAACCATTGAGGAGGCAAACATGCTAGGCATTGATATGTTGACACTGCCTCCACATACCACCCACATGCTGCAACCTCTAGATGTGAGTGTGTTTGGGCCTTTCAAATGTTACTTCAGTTCTGAGAGAGCGGCCTGGATGGCAAAGAACCCAGGGGCAGAGGTGAAGAGGTTTGAATTAGCAGAACTTGCAAGCAAAGATTTTGCTAGGGCGCTCACAACATCAAATATCAGGGCTGGTTTTAGGTGGACAGGAATATGGCCTTTCAATTCTGATGCTCTTCAACATGACACGAGATGTAGTCAGGATTTTGATCTTCAAGGGCAAGAGGACACAGATGCTGCAGATAACATCATATCACTCTCTCAAGGTCATTACCAACCACTGGGAGACGACGATGAACATGTAAGTGAAACTCAATATGGCACCAAACCTGTTGGGGCGAATATAGAAGATGTTGGAAGGACATAAACATAATTAGATGGCCAAGGGAATATTCATAACAATGTTGCTGATTTGAGTGTGCATGGATGTGGCGAAGCAATGGTAAACAACAACGAGGAGTTGACATTTCCAAGCTAGCCAGAACAACCCGAGTTGTTGGCAGAGGCCATGATAAATATGAACATACACATTGTCACCCCCACCAATGATGAAAGCCTTAACCTGCCTTCGATGCTAGCATTCCTTAACAATGAAGCTGTCCATTATTATGTGGCACTTGGAGATGTTGGAGATGATAATGAACAAAATGCAGAGACAGTTGAACAAGAAAATGTTGATGAGGCACTCCCCCCACATGAGCCACTACTTGGCCAGTTCCTTAAGTTGCTAGTGGAGAAAGTTGTAGCTCAACTATCTAATCCCACTGTTGAGCATCTTAGATTAAGCAGGAGCTCACAACTACTAACATAATAGGACTACATCACCCTATTGGTTGAGGCAAAGCATAAGAAAAAGGAGATGCAGGAATTAAAAGAGAAGAAGAATGCTTTGGAAAAGGATAAGAAGGAAGCAAGGATTGTTGCAGCAGAAAATCGAAGGCAAGAAAGGATTGAAAGAGTGAAAGAAAGGGAAGAAAGAGAGTGACAGAAACAATTGGAAAGGGAGGAAAGGGAGAAAAGAAAGGCACAACAGAGGAATCCAAATGGTTTGGACAGGACAGAGGTGGTGGACAACCCATTGGATCAGTTTTCGGAGAACAAAAGATTATTCCAGGGGCTTATTAACATACAGATACCCCAATACCATCAGGCATGGGGCAATACTGTGTATGCCTTCCAAACACCTCTAGTGAACCCAAGGATATTAGGCTCAAGTCATAACTATGGTTATTCAATCCCTCCTTGGCTACAAGGACCAACGTGGCCTGCAACAAATGTTTGCAGTTCAACACAACCAGGTCAAGCAATAGTATCTAACCCAACTAGATTGGGAAATGAAGGCAGTCAACCTCCTCACACATAGGGATTTTTGGGTGGTTCCAAAGTTTTTGTTTGGCAGATGATAGATGTATTTTGTTTGGCATACACAGATGAAAGATAGATGTTGTTGCTGGAGGAATTTTGGGTGGTTCGAAAGTTTTTGTTTGACAGATGAAATATGTGTTTTGTTTGGAATACATAGATGAAAGATGTGTTTTGTTTGGCATACATAGATGAAAGATAGTTTTTGTTGCAGGAGGAATTTTGGGTGGTTTCCTAAACTTTTGTTTGAATCCTATCTGACATTCAATATATGTTAGGCATAACCACAATAAATGTATAAAGTCCCAACCCACCAGGGACCAACCATATGTATAAATCCCGAATTGCTACTCTGTCTATTATGTCAAGTATTATTGCCTTTATGTCAAGTATTATTTTCTTCATGACTTTGTCTATTTACTCGACTGCATTCCTTACTAAAACTGATCGCTCTATTACTTGGTTGCCAAACTAATTTGAGTGTTAAACTAAATTGGATGGTAGACCGACCTGATTGAAAATATAAATTGAATGCAAGTTTTTCTTGAATGCAATACTGACTTGAATGAAAATAAACTTGAATTGGATTGAAAGTAAGCATTGCAAGCAACCTCTGAGAGGGACAACTCATTTCATAATGTAACCAAACAACACAAAAATAATAGCAGAACATATGCATTGCATGCTTCATTTATAGATTAATGAAAAGCCGAAGTCATCTCCATATGAGCACACAGTTACAGATTACTTAGGTTTCCAACATCTATGGTTAGAGCACACAACAAGAATGAAAGCAATCACAAACAAACAACTCATAATTGTAATTTTTTCTTCTTTGGTTTACAAACAACTCACATGCATAACAATCTCAAGAAAACATCTTGCATACAAACTTTGCATCCTCTGTCATACACATTAGTGTTTTCCTAGGGTTTGGTTTATTTTAGATGGTTATTTACCAAATAAGAAAGCAAGGGCGAACCTTGGCTCAAACTTCAACCAATGGGTACAAAGGGAAGAATCCCGACAAAGTGATGAGTAGAACATTGGAAGCAAGTCCATGTTGTGAGGGGTGACAGTCCACAATGAAACTCTACATTTTGGTATAATTTCAACGCACAACAACTCATAGATTTACAAAGTCAATATAGAGGTAATAGCTTGGCACTCCTACCTACTACATGGATTCCTTGTTTTTCAGTTCAGGCTTTAATGCTCCTTCAAGCATGTCACATTCAAAATTGCAAAGGAGAGCCTCAACAACTTGTTAGAATTTTACACATAATAGTTGATGGAAACTTTGATTTGGGAATCCACTTCAAGAATTTTACAGGAAAAAAAGTGGGCACCTCATGCACCTATGTCAAGACCATGTGCAATTTGACAAGAATGAGAGCAGGTGGTATCACTATTTCCATGTTGCATATTGCATTACTTTTGGAAGAGTAATGACAACTTTTTAAATGAGAACCAAACTTCTAGAAAAATACAAAATGAGGGCTATCTGTAGATGGGACAAACACATAGGCATGTCCAACATACTACAAATAACTATTGAGGAAAAGCTAAAGGATTCAAACACTAATATGTGAGTCACAGTTGGGGATCTTATGGTCTTAAACAAATCCTTAAGTTTTTCATTGAAATGAAGCTCTTTGGTTTGTTAGTCTGTTGAAGATGGACATAAATCAATTGTACAACTCATTAACAGTGTGCCAAGAGAAAAAACAAAAAATGGGAAGATTAGTTTTGACCTTGTCAACCTTATGGTCATTGGGGACATGAAAGAGGGCATCTCTAACTAACCCTCATTTACCAAATCAAGCATGGATGTCAGAGTTGATCCGACATAAGGAAGAGAACATCTAATTAAGGACATTGGCAAGAAATAAACATGACTAGATTATGACCGATGAAAGAAAGAGAGGTTGCCTTGTCTAGACTTTAGAGATAAAATTGAAAAAACACATATTCATACACCTAATCCTGGTGTAATTTTTTAGCATCCATTTCATGATAATATCAATGTTTATAAGTGAAAATTTGATTGATTAGTTTAGACGAGTATTGTTATATAGTTGTAATAAAATTAATATCCAAGCTATGATTTTTTTAAAATAGAACATAGGCCTAAGGCCATAGACCTTTACACAGTTCCATATATATATATATATATTCATAAAATGAAAGATACAGACCAAATCAAGCATTCAAATACTCTTTCATATTCTCTCATACTCTTCTTAGAAATCAATCCAAATTTCACATATTCATCTAATTGGCATGTCCAAATCCCATGAACTCATAATGCCTCCAATTCACAGTCCAAATTATTCATCTAATTGGCATGCCCAAATGATTTCAGAGCATCATCTTGCATCTCAAGCATGCATCAATCCTATAATCAACTTCATTAATAAATTAACAACCATTCATTACGAATTCAAACAATCACTGAAAGCAATATAATCACAGAATGGAAGCAGTAAATGAAGTCAATTTGCACATATCAGAATTTGCCATAACCTTCAAACCATTAAACCATAACTGAATTTGCCATAACCATGAAACCTTCACTCAATTATAAAATATACTAAGTTACTATTTGGGTGGAATAAAGGCTATCCTAAAGCCGAAACCATGAAAACATGAAACCCTAGCAAACCCTAATTGGCATGAACTCAGAATGCCTCTAATTGACAGTCCAAATTATTGTCTAATTACCATGCCTCTAATTTCATAATGCCTCTAATTTCACACGTGCATCTAATTGGCATGCCCAAACGAAGATAGTGCTCCATTAAACCATAACCATAGTCAAGCATTCAAATACTCTTTCATCTTCTCTCATACTCTTCTTAGAAATCAATCCAAATTTCACATATTCATCTAATTGGCATGTCCAAATCCCATGAACTCAGAATGCCTCCAATTCACAGTCCAAATTATTCATCTAATTGGCATGCCCAAATTATTTCAGAGCGTCATCTTGCATCTAAAGCATGCATTGATCCTATAATCAACTTCATTAAGAAATTAACAACCATTCATTATGAATCAAACAATCACTGAAGCAATCACTGAAAGCAATATAATCACATAATGGAAGCAGTAAATGAAGTCAATTTGCACATATCAGAATTTGCCATAACCTTCAAACCATTAAACCATAACTGAATTTGCCATAACCATGAAACCTTCACTCAATTATAAAATATACTAAGTTACTATTTGGGTGGAATAAAGGCTATCCTAAAGCCGAAACCATGAAACCATGAAACCCTAGAAAACCCTAATTGGCATGAACTCAGAATGCCTCTAATTGACAGTCCAAATGATTGTCTAATTACCATGCCTCTAATTTCACATGTGCATCTAATTGGCATGCCCAAACGAAGACAATGCTCCATTAAACCATAACCATAATCAACTTCATTAAGAAACGAAGATAGTGCTCCATTAAACCAAAACCATAACCATGAAACTAAGACAATGCTCCATTAATAACCATGAAATCCTAGCAAACCATAACCATGAAATGAAGACAGTGCGCCATTAATAATCAATTTCAACCATAACAGTGTTCCATTAAAAACCAAAAACCATAACAATGCTCCATTAAAAACCAAAAACCATAACAACGCTCCATTAAAAACCAAAAAGGATATCCTAAAGCCGAAACCACGAAACCCTAGCAACAATAACCATGAAACGAAGACAGTGCTCCATTAATAATCAAATTCAACCATAACAGTGCTCCACTAAAAACCAAAAACCATAACAGTGCTCCATTAAAAACCAAAAACCATAATAGTGCTCCATAACCATGAAACAATAACAATGCTCCATTAATAATCAAATTCAACCATAACAGTGCTCCGTTAAAAACCAAAAACCATAGCAGTGCTCCATTAAACCCTAGATCGTAGCATGAAACCGTAAAGCCGAAACCATAACCATGAAACTGTAACCCTAGCCAATTAACCAAAAAACCATTCAGCCGAGAACATAGACCCAACCAAACCGAACCAGGCCGAACACAAACAGATAAAGCAAGCAAATCACACCGAGCGAGTGATTGTGTTGAAAAACACAATGCAAGATAAGCCAGTAGGATGGATAACCTACCATGTCATTTGAACAGACCGCCACTGGGGAGCACGAACCAGGAGCAGAGCACAAACCAAAAACAATTCAACCGAGAACACAGACCGAATAAGACCGAACACAGACAGAGAAAGCAAGCAAATCACACCGAGCGAGTGGCTGTGTTGAAAAACACAATGCAAGAGAAGCCGGTAGGATCGAAATCCTACCACGTATTTTGAACAGGTCACCACCATCGAGCAGGAACCAGGAGCCGAGGATGAACCAAGAGCCGAGGACAAACCAGGAGCTGAGCACGAGCTAGGAACACGAACACCAGGAGCAGCCCGCAAACAGGCAGGAATAGGACCTTCTAACCGGGGGACCCACGCCGTGGACCACGAACAACAGAACAACACCACATAAGTTCCACAACCCATAGTGACGAACATGGAGGCAGGCCGCTCCAACATATGTTCCAACGAGGTTAACAAAAACAAACACCTCCGCTCGAACAACAAACAATTGGGAACCACAATACGACGACAGAGCATCTACCAGGCGGTAGGTTCGAACAGCAGCAGGAGGCGACATCGAAGCAGCAACAGCGCCATGGCGGATAGGAACGGGGGTGGCTAAACACTCACACTCCAGACCTGAACAAGAATGAACGAGCTGCTGGAGAGGGTGAGGGGAAAATGACGCCTGGAACGTTTCCCGAGGAGTCATAAAGTGCATAAAAGTGCAACCTACCCAGGACGACATGGAGCAGCCACCTGGGCACGTCCGGACCTTGACGGGTGGAGTCCACATGGCCAGCCAGGTGGCTTTTTGGGACCCGCGCCACTACTGGCCTCCCTCCCCTATCGTTGTTAAACTGGTACAACCACTTAACTTATGGCGGGTGAACATTGTAGGTCACAAGTTAAGTGTCATGAACAAGTTATATGTTACTTATTCTCCATGCTTAATTGTAATCACATGTTGTCTATACCTCAACTAATTGTTACATTTTTTAGTTAAATGGGTTGTTTGTCACTACTCGTTGTCCATGCATCAACTACTAATGATTTTTCTTTTTATAATTGTTTATTTCTAATTTTGAAGGATGACCATAAAATCAATATGGACAGTATACTTGTCCCATCCTCCTACAATATAGGAAAAGCATAGATGCTAGTCCACCCCAAATTCTAAGATATAAACACCTATCGGTGTCAACATATGAGCGTTTTGATGCTCCTATGGATATATGTACAACACAATCTTTAGACCATAACAAGTATAACTCAATATAATGGATTTTTTTCTTTGGAAAAAAAGGTATATTTATACATACGTGTGTAATCATATTATGTTAATTATGACACAAGTCGATATCAATAATTTGTGTTATATATCTCAAACTCTAACCCCACTTTCCTTCATATATGCTCAACTTAAGGGCTAGATATGTATGGGCCATAAAAAATTGCATGGCATAATCCCTAGAGGTCCTAGAGCTCGTGTGACATTAGGGGGATGAATTCTTATTTTTAGCCATGGAATCTGTAATTGGTTAGGTGAGGCTCGGGCTCAAATCCCGTTTGTTGCCACTATAACCCAAGGGTATATCCAATATCTTTTTAGCCATATATACAAATAACTCGTGACTTAGCAAGGGATAAGACGTCCAAAGACACACCCAAGAGGGGGGTCCTACTCAAGGGTGGCGCATGCTCTCTAGCATTATCACAACGGGCTAATGTTTGATTGGGGATTTGAACTCAAGAAGGGAGAGTACAATACTTACCTCCCCACATTCGAGCTATTGATACCTGACAAGGAAATGAATTCTTATATCTATCCATCTATCTATATTTAGAGGTCATTAAAAGGATAATTACATCCACACATTGAAATATTAAGAGATGAATTCATATAACAATTCATTTATCTATATCTAGAGGTCATTAAAAGGATAAGTGCATACCCATATATCTATATCACCCCGCATTTATTTCTTAAGGGAATTCTACCATACTTCTGAAGTAAACCATAGAGAAAATCCAACCTTAGCAAACAATACAACACTCCATCAACCTCCTAATAAACAAAATATTCTAAACCTACATAGTAAAATATATTTGAACGTGTAAAGCCCAAAGTTAAATTTAATTATACTATAAAAAATGCAATGTATTATCTATTTTAATTTCGAGAGATGATTCGCCATAAAATAATATCAATGGAGGCCAACCAAAATGGACATCATCCCTAACTGGGGTTTGCAGTTAAATCGTGAAACAAATGCAACTTACAAACCTCAACAAAAACATATCCATGGACAAAAAGAACAAATCCTTCTAAACACTAACATAACACAACATAAGTTATAATATTATATATATATGCATATGTATACACACACATATATGTATATTTATACATATGTGTGTAGTCATATTATGTTAATTTATGTTAATTATGATACAAGTCAACACTAATAATCTGTGTTATATATATAATCCTACTTTCCTTCATACGTGCTCAACTTAAGGGTTAGAAATATATGGGCCATGAAACCTTGCATGGCATAAGCCCTAGAAGTTCTAAAGATCTTGCCACATTAGGGGGATGGATTTTTTTTTTCAGCCATAGGAATTTGTAAATGGTTGTGATTACCTTGGTGAGACCCAAGTCCAAATTTGGTTGGGTACCACTATAACCCAAGGGTATATCCAACAAACCACAAGCCATAGATACAAATAAATCGTGACTTAGCAAAGATGGAGATGTTCAAAGACACACCCGCGATGGGGGATGTACTCAAGGGTGGCGCTTTCCCCTCTAGCATTATCACAATGGGTTAATGTCTGATAGGGGATTTGAACTTGAGTGGAGAGAGTACAAAACTTACCTCCTCACAGTCGAGCTATTGCCACTTGACAAGGGGACGAATTCTTCTATCAATCCATCTATGTATATTTAGAGGTCATTACAAGGATAAGGACATCCACACACTGAAATATTAGGAAACAAATCCATATAACAATTCATTTTTATATATTTAGAGGTCATTAAAAGGATAAGTGCACACCCATCTATCTATATTGCCCCACATTTTTTCTTAAGCAAATTGTGTTATACTTGTGAAGCAAACCATAGTGAAAATGCAACATTAGCAGACAATACAACACTCCATCAACCTCCTAGTAAACACAATAATTTAAACCTACATAGTAAAAGATTTCAGGTCGAGGGACAATTCTCCATAAAATAGAGTCAATGGAGGCCAATCGAAATGGACATCATCTGTAACTGGGGCGTACAATTAAATTATGAGACAAACACAACATACAACCCTCGACAAAAACACATTCATGGATAAAAATAACAAATTTCTCTAAAGACCAACATAACACAACAAACGTTATAATATATATATATATATACATGCACATACGTATGTGTGTAATCATATTATGATAATTATGACATAACTCAATTCTAATAATTTGTGTTAGATATATATCAAAATCTAACCCCACTTTCCTTCATGTGCGCTGTTACACCCAAAATTTCACCATCATGAGACATATATCAACCCAGTTCCTCAATCCCTGAAGTCCCATGATCAAGTTAGTCAGTTAGAGTAAGTTGATGTCCTTTGTCCACATTCCTAATTAGGGCGGCGCATGTTGTCTTTGGGCAAGAAGCGCCGGTGCAGGTTGTCCTCATGCAGCCTGCGCCATAGTCAGTTTAATGAGATAAAGGTAGCTTTCAAGTGAATTCTAGAAGTTGGATGAGGTGGATCCCTATCCCTAACTCCTAGGTGAGCTGGCCTAATTCGGTTCCCTAACCTAATGGGAAGATCCCTTAGCCCTCTCCCCATGATCCTCAACCTACTCTATCCACTTGGTCCTATAAATACAAGAGCCCTCTCCATTCCAAAGGGAGGAAGGCTATAGCATCCATATGCTAGTGAAATAAGCTTAGGAGATCATCATCCATCCATTGGAGGCACCCATTTCTCCTTAGAGGCATTGGCTTGGCTTGTTGGAGGAAGATTGCAACGTTAGGGCCTGGTTGTAATCCTCACTCTTCTATGTATTTCCACGTTTATATAATACAAAAATCTTTCCATAAATGTCTTGTTGTTTCATTGATATTTATAGTTTACTTCCTTAACTGTTTACTTAGATCAATTATTGTGTAGATGTGCTATTATTACTTGTTTGTCTCTTGTATGTTCTGACAAGTCTTGCAGCTTCGGATCTGATGACCGTGGAACTTGGAGCAATGAGGGAGAAAGAGATCTATTGATTTGAAAGGTAAGATGTCTACATCTCTCAATCTTTAATTGGATCTAGGAAGGTAGATTTGTATTTTGTCTAATTTGTTCTAGATTTGCATTGAACTAGGGAGATCATGCCTTAAGTTCGCTTTCGATATATTGTCCGGTAACAAATTTTGCGACCATACTGGTGATATGCACGTTGTTTTAAGTTTTCATTTGAATGTCATCTTCTTTGATTTCTTTGCGAGCCATTTCATTTGCCTCCTAAGCCTTTTTCACCATCAGATCTTCTTGTTAAAGAGTCTGTTAGCTTTCTCTGAGTCTATGTGTAATTATCAAACCCTTTTTGTTGCTCATCCTTGGAGATATTTTTTATTTTTTGCATTGGGATTTCGCTCGGCGCACCTGGGCATTATAGCCAGAGCGTCGTCCTCTCACGGGCACTTTTTAACTCTCTATGACCTACGCCTTCGGCGCTAAACCCAGATCTTCATCTTGCGTTGTCGGCGCCGATCATCTGCACATAACTTGCGTCGGGTGCTCTGTTCTTAACCGAAACCTGCACCGAGAAATCAACCCTAGGGCTTGGGTCATCCCCTCTCCATTTTTGAGTTTGGTTTGATTTTCAGACCTCTCTGTACTGTACTTTCCAGTCAGGGATCTTGTGTTTTTGCATTAGTAGTGTTTGGATTTGTTTGGATTGGTTTTGGGTCCCATTTTGGACAAGATCGAGACTTGGTAGTGGTGGACACTTTAGTCTCTCCCACCTTCATCCAATTGACCTTGTATTCCCTCCTTTCCTCACCTGATCTAGTCATTGCATTGGATATGATTGCAGGCCTTTTTTTGCACATATCTTTTAGTTTTGCTTGCATCCGATTGTTTTTGAGTGTCTTGTGTGTTTTCAGTTCGTATGAGTGCTTGTTATTTTCTTGAGAATTTCTGAGTGATTAGAGCATTTCAAGTAATCTCTTCTTTTCAGCCATTTATATTTGAAAGCATTATTATTGTCAAGCATTGTCTTGGTGCATTCATTGGAAAATAAAAAAAGTGCTTCATTTTTACCCTTTTTTCAAGCTAATTTGAAAATTGTTGTAAAAGTTGTTTCATGCATTGGAGTTTATCATTCACCAGTCTTTTGGAAAGTTTGAAAGAAAAGTCAATTATTTGTGTTTTTCACGAATTATGAGCCATTCATTTTCTTGAAAAATCCAAGTGAAATCAAGTTTTTGCAAAAGATATTCCATGCTTGAAAGAGTTATATGCATTTTTGGTTTTTCATGCTTTTAGGCTATCATAATTAAATTTGAAGAGTTAGTGTGCTCTAAGTAGAAATTCTCTCTTTTCATCACTTAGTTTCATTCTTTTTGATTCGAAAAGACAAAAAGAAAATGCTTTGATTTGGATTTGTTGTGTTGTTGCTTTTCATGTTTTGCTTGAAAAAACGGAAAATAGTATTTTCATTATCATTTTTGGTAGAATTGAGATTTGTTGAAGTTTTGTTGTTTTGGTAAAAACCACTTGAAAAAGATTTCTCCCTCCCATACATAGATTTTATCAAAAGAAAAGTGCATTTTTTCATGTAGTTAGGGCTTGCATTATGCTTGCGTTTATGTACTCACCTCATGCATTCACCTAACCGTCCAGATAAAATTAACGGTAGAACTAGGGTAAAATCTTTAGTAACTTGTGTGTTAAGTTAGAGACGTGTTCCAGCGTCGTAAAATGTGGCAGTTGTCATTATTTTCCTGCACTGCATTCCGGGGGTATTGTAGTTCTTCCATGTACCAACCAGTATATCAAAGGTCTTTCACATACCAATCGGTATAACAAAGGCTCTTTCACGTACCCTAGGGTGTATCGAAAGGAACTTCACGTACTCGACGTATATCGAAAGGTGTTTCATGTACTTGGTAGTATATCGGAAGGCTCTTGCCGTATGGTTGTGCATTAGACAACACCACTATGGATATGAGCTCCCATGTACCTTGAGTATATCGGGAGACACCATTAGGATTCCTGAAACCAACTGAGCAAACCATTTGGCCGTCTTGCCAGAGCAATACACCGAGAACAACACTTGGGGAGCTACTACGCACGTACTATCAGGTAGTCAGGTTATATGGTCAGGGGTACGGTCCTAATCCTCCCTGGTTAGTGCTCTGAAAAATTGGGCCGAGTATAATTGTTGGACCCTGGAGTATATAGCGAGTTGTGAAGCCTTGAAAATCCCGTGAGGTTCCAGAATTTTGAATCCACACCTATCACATAAGTTTGCTTGCGGCCTTAGTTTGTGTAGATTTTTCTGGACTGCTTTCCTTTTATTTAGAATACTCTTAGGAGAAAATATGGTTCAGTCACTCTGGCTAAATTTCCTTGGAGAAGGTCCCACAAAATTTTGAACTTACCACCCGAATATCCCCTTAACCAGGAGGTAATTTATAGGGTAAGAATTTACCCACACGTCACGGTCGTGTTGCTTGAAGTAGAAAACCCTACTTTGAATGTTGGAGCACACATGTTCCCTCCAGAATCACGCACCTCCAACCCCCAGGGGGTGAAGAAGCGGAAACTTCCACTTCACAAGACATACCTCTCCCTCCCATTTTACAGGGAGATCCTGGATCAGTGGAATGGTTAAATCCCTCCCAGGACGACCTTCTATCAACTGCGTTTGGTCCAGCTGCAACCTTTTGGAAAACATCTCTAGGTCAACAAGTGGCTCATTTTTCCATTTCATACCCACCCAGTTGGGCTACTCCAGATGAACTTCTGGCACCCTTCCGTAACCGCCTAGACAGATTACATGCCATGGGCGAGGAATTTTGAAGACAAATTCTTTTACGAAGGGTTCAAGGCTCGACATTACTCGCATATCAGTAGATCCCGATTCACACCTTATCTTATCATTCACCAGAACCATCCATCCACAATGTGACCACTTATGAATATGGTCAACCCTCTTCCTGCAAGTGCACCCCTTAGACAGGAGACCAGTTCTATACCCCAAACGACTAAACCTGTTGAAGGGCAACAGTCCAACACTCCTCTCACTACTACGAGAACGTTACCTACTCCTCCCCCACCCCAAAAATCGTGGTGAGGATACTCTTTACCCCCTACTTTCCTTCCAAGTAATGTTAATCCCATAGCAGATAATCAACAACCTATGTTGGGTCAACCATTGATTGGTGGTCAGCATGTTGCTGCTTGGGGGAAACCCCCATATCCTAACCATAATACAGGAGGAGGAGTTCCCATCAGTCCTTCTGTTGGAAATTCCCTAGCCGCTGGACCATCCACCATGGGATTATCTCATGTTGGGGGATCATCCCATTCAAACAAACCACCATGGAGTCAAGCGTATCTAGATGATCTTAACCTTGTGTCGGGATAATTCAATCCAAGAAACACACTTTATGGGATACCTTATCCCAGAAATCCATACACTCTATGGGGGCACCAAAATGTTTTACAGAATGGACCCCTTCCAACTGTCCCTCAGAATGGACCACCACCCCCGTTTGGTCCCCCTCCACCTCCCTCTGGAGGCATCAGGCCCCCATTCAATTCTGGAGGAGGCGGACCTCTACTTTCTAGTGGAGGCCCGCCTCATTTTGGCAACAGTGGCCCACCCCCCTTTGGTGGTGGAGGCGGAAGACCTACCCCTCCTAGCAGAGGTGGAGGGCCACCTCCTCCCGGTGGCGAAGGACCCCCACCTTATAGTGGAGGACCACCCTATTTTGGTGGAGGTGGCGGTGGAGTACCATACCCTTCTGGTGGCGGAGGTGGTGGAGGTCCCCATCCCTCCGACGGAGGAGGTGGTGTACCACCCCCTCTTGGAGGAGGTGGTGGAGGACCACCTTATCCCGGTGGTGGCGGCGGACCTCCACCCCCTCCTGGCGGTGGTGGTGGACCTCCACCCCCCCCCCAGCGATGGCGATTGACCTCCACCCTATGGAAATGGACCACCTTATTATGGTGGTAGACCTACTTATGGTCCGAGCGACATACCCCCTTATAGACAGTTTCCTCGGAGAACACCCTACAACCAATCGATACAAGGTCCTACTAGTCCATACATGCCTTATCAGTACTATCAGTACCCACAGCCACATCAACAGCTGCCATGTTTGGCTAC
Organism: Larix kaempferi; assembly: GCA_027924585.1. NCBI lineage: Eukaryota > Viridiplantae > Streptophyta > Pinopsida > Pinales > Pinaceae > Larix > Larix kaempferi. Next base: position 1,853,626 of record BSBM01000451.1, on the reverse strand, counting down.
GTTGGACTTACCTGACCTGTCTCGCCTGACGAATGACCCCATCTTCCATGGACATAATTGGCCACCAATTCTGGTCAAACTACCATCTGATATCCCCAAATTTATTGCAAACCCGGTGAGGATCCGAAAAACCATGTGATGACATACCACTTATGGTGTTCATCCAACTCCTTGATGGACGACTCAATCCGTCTTAGGTTATTCCAACAGACTCTCAACAACCTAGCTGCCAAGTGGTATATTGAACTACCACCAAGCTCCTTTCCAGATTTCTGTTCTCTTCCTATGTCCTTTTTGACCCACTTCCAGTTGCCCATTTGCTATGAGACCGGTACCGACTTATTGACCTCTCTTCGCCAGAATATCGCAACTCACATCTCGGATCATATCCATGAGTGGCGGTGAAGACGACGTCTTATTAAGGCTCATATTCCAAACCAACTCTTAGCTGACTAGTTCACAAAGTCTCTTTTACCTGTCGTAGCTCGAGACGTGGCCATGGGAGGGGTCATCACCGAGGAACATGCTATTGCCCGTGCCCATTATTTAGACCTGGTCTATGCTCAATCCGGCACGTTGTATGAAATCATTTCTGACGCACCCCGCCCTACGTATGACCCTGCGAAACCACCTAAGGGACCTCAAGCCGATGGCATCATTGGTTCCCTTACCACCCAGCCTCCTACTCAAACTGGTGGACTGTCGAAGCCCCAACGTTCTTCCCCATCCCCACCACAGGATGGCAACAACACCACCAAGTCACCCACTCTTGCCTCCACCGAAGAGGTGAATTCTGTTCAATTAACTTCATCTCAGAAATATGGTGGTAATAAGAAAAACAAAGGTAAACCTAATAAATATTCTAATCAGCAGGAGCCTAAGCCCACCCCCGAAGACACCAAATAGAAGAGGAAGTTGAAGTATCCTTGTTTACTGTGTGGTGGAGATCATTTCTCTAATGAATGTCCCCACCGAGACTAAGTATAGAAGTTTATCAAGGGAAATCCTACTCCCACAGTTCTCAATGATCCCTTCCCTACTCAGAATCAATAGCTGATCACTCAAACCTCTCCTTCACATGGAGAGGCGTCCTCCACCGCGCATGTTATCATGATGCGTAGTGAGACAGTTAACTTGAACACATGTTCACTCTTGTACGAATCAGTCCCTCAGAAGGAACCCACTGGAAGTAATACTGAAAAATCTTCCACTTCTATTCCCGACGTTACCGTGCCACATTCTTCTCTCACCATTGAGAAGCCTTCTTTAGAGTCAGTGTTGCATTCGCTCAAGAGCACGATTCGAAACACAGTTTTAAATCCTAATGCTTGGGCATCTCAAAACTACAACATTGTAGAGGACTTGGCACAAGCTCCTTGTGTTATGTCGAAGCTAGAGGTCTTGCAGTACTATCCCAATCATTGCAAGAATCATCTCACTTCCATTGGAGCGGTTGATCCAGATTCCTCTAATACAATCATGTTTTGTCTCTAGTACTTTAAACCAAGGCTTTCCCACCAGTTGGCATTTCAAGTGGCCACGAATATTGCTGGGAAGACAATCCATCCTACTGTTTTAGACGAAGGTGCCTCTACCTTGGTCATGTCGATATCGTGTTGGAGAGCCATTGGTTCTCCCAAGTTAAACCGCTCTCCCACTTCCTTGAAAGCATTCGACGGTCGTGGATTTCAACCACATGGGCAATTACAAGCCTTAGCCGTCGAGTTGGGGGGTAAGAATGCAACCATTAATGTGGAAGTAGTCGTAGCCCCTTTGGATTATAATCTCTTAGTTGGTCATAATTGGTTTTACGCCATGACTACGGTCACGTCTTCCGTCTTCCGCATAGTGCAATTCCCCCACCAAGGCCTAATTGTCACCATCGACCAACTAGACTTTTGCACACTAGACACCGCTACTCATCCCGACGATAATGTCCCATTGCTTGGACAATCTTCGCAGCTATATGAGAGCATGGGGGTCGGCCTCATAAAAGACTCATATCTTATGGGCGTCTTTCCAACCCCGGATCCCCCTAATAATGTTGCCACGGTGAACATGATCTCCTTTGGGATTTCATCTTTTCCCAACTCTAATGATCAATGGCTTGTGCCTGATGAAGCCACCATGCACTTGATTGGAGATACTATGCCTCTTTGTGACCTACCCAAATTTTGAGACTATTTATTTTATTGCAAAAACATTATATTAAATTATAATTACAAGGTTTTGTAATTATGACCAAATATTGGTCAAGGATGATTGTAATGACTGATTATTCTTATTTAATAAATTAAAACATGAGACAAACACCCAAGGGAACTGTTAAATGAGTGTTCACTGACCCACTAGGAGGAATGGAAGTTGTTAGAAGGCATGGGACAGATGTCAGCATTTGTACTCCACCACTAGCTATTGGTTATGGGACAACTACCCCTAAATTTGTGGCATAATCCCCCAGGTGGGTGGAAGAGAGCTGCTAGCTCATTAATGACCAGGTTAACCACAGAAGGCCTAGGCAGCCTAGAAAAGGCAATTCGAATTGAGCAGGCAGCTCTACATTATTTTATGCATAAATAATTCCTCAAGTGCATCAGGTGATCACTGATAGATTCGAATAGGGAGGCTAAGTGGAAGTGCATTATAAGGATGCTCAAATATTCTGAGAAAAGAACCAGAGGTGCTGGTGCAGGTCTCTTTGACTGCTAAGTCTATACGACTAGATGAACTACTTTGCTGCTGCAAGAGGATTGACCTAAAGCTTCTACAGATTCTTCTTCCTAGTGGTTCAGTGAACAGGCTCAGGGGTCCTAAGCCAAGTAATTTGGCTGTCTTCAGGAATAGGTTGGATGGAACATGCTCCTTGGGTTGTTTGTTTCTCCTACAGTCAATCAGGTTCTACTGTTCTGTCTTATTGTTTACAGTTAAATGATTTTCTGCATTGTAGATTTATTATTTACAGTTATACAGAAGAAACTATTTCAATTTCTGACTTAAAGATGAATGATTAAAATCTTTTATGTATTTTTCCCATACTATTTTCTGTATAGTACTCTAGTACAGAAAAGCAGAATTAATATAGATGAATGAATGGCAGAATGCCAAGTGATTAGATAGATTAAAACTGTAGGGTTTCTTTTAAATTCTGCCATTTCAATTATATGTCTAAAACTCAGGAAATAGAACAACATATCATAAACAGATGTATATCATTTCTCCTACTTAATAATAAAAGAGAAACACTTCATTTCTGCACAGATCTAGATCTTCAAATTAACTCTATCTATTTTTGGATGATAATACTATGCATTCCATTATTATAAATCCAATGGTTTCAGGCATTTTGTATTCTAGAATTTTTAACAGCTGCAATTATTCTTATATACAGAGTTATTACTTACAAATGAAAAATAGACACTTATCCTTCTCATCCCTATATATTACTATTTTATTTGTAGTACTCATTTCTCATATTCTGATTTAGTTAACAACTACAATATTTAAATTCAAACACTGTCATTATAGATATAACCCTAACTTTGTTTTATTTGTCATTAGAATTCTTTTGCAATACATTAGACTTAAGATCGAAACCCGTAACATAGAAAAACAAATCATTTACATTTACATGATAGTAACGGATTCGACGGTCAAACCCTTTATCAGTTTTCCAAAACAAAAACATTCTACAGTTCAACTATCGCAGATACATTAACCATCTATAAAGGACAAATTCAGACCATAACGTATTATTAACTGTATTATTAATTAAGTCTTGGTTCATTACCAATTACTGAGTTTTCATTACCATCCTAGATTTTAATATGAAAAGATACAATCACAAGGTTACTCTTTTGCGAATTAAGCTAGCTTCGGCTCTTGACCAAAATCAACAACGTATTCCCTAGTCAAACTATTATCTATTATAAACACAGAAACCACTTAGTAAATTATTTTACAACCTCACATTACCATTCATTATTGGAATAATCAGTGCATCACAGATTCCTTTTATCTCACAAAAAAAAAAACAAGTCAACCCGTGGCTCTTAAAACACTGTACTGATTGCGCAAACATCGACGATTTGAAACTTTTATATTGCACAGGAAACTATTTAAAGTTCTAAAGATGTTATTCCATTAAAAATCAACCGAGGGTTCGTCCCTTTGATATTTACATCATAAACAAGTATACATTTCAATAAAATACACAGTGAAACACTGTAGAGCAAGTATCAAGACAAGCAGAGGGTTCTAAACACATAATACTTATCATCGACTCCAAAAATTACAAGACACTAAGCAAACACCGTGCCAGGAACTAAACACCAAACCCTCGCCATTGTCAAGCTTCGACCACAACAGAACCAGGAGAACCTATGAGGTAAAGAACCACCAAGGCTTACGGGTGGACAAGTAGCGTTCTCCCACCAAGCTTCAAACACTGTAACCCTTCGATGCAGTAACACCTGCCACAAGAAAAAGTAGGAAGTTAAAACGAGATTTGAAAGAAGTCTTTTAAAACTTTAAACAACAGTAAAACTTCAAAGTTGGAAATGTTACCTGAGTATTGTAATTCCAAGATGAGAGACATACTAAACAATCCAGGCGACGGAGCCAGCTATCAACGCGCAGAGCCTAGATTTAAGTTCAGAGCACAATACATTATTGTAGGCCAGGAGTATCGAAATTAGTTCAAAACCTAACTGATACTATTCCATTACACCATCGAATATACCAAAAGGCTCGACTCTGTACGAGGGATACAAACATCTGAGAAAACTATAAGGGTTACTCAACAGGTCCAAGGATCAAACTCGGGGAAAGAGTCCTCCAAGAAGCAACTAATAAAACCCTACAATGTAGCAGGCTGTTGGCCTCTCACCCTTACCACCACCCAAGCGAAATGAAATCCACAAAAACCACTTCGGCGTAGTTCATAACCAAATCTAGGGTTTCGCAATTCCAAAGCCCAAGGCATCCGAGATCAACGATGGAGGAGGGGCCAGCACGATACGTCGAAGTTCGGGCAACAACCATGTTTAATGCCACATTTATTATCACGATGCCAGCACAGTAGACCAAGAGACAACACTGTATCCATCTCGACAAAGGAGTAGCATTTAGAATTCATTATCACATGAACCACAGCCACATCAATATTAAGATTTCCACTCAACGCTGAAAGAAAGTGACTTAAATGCCAAAGCCAGACTTAATAGTCTGCCAGCACGCTTGTACTTAAACATTCAATACCTCGTCATATCACCTGCCAGGGTTAAGACTTAGGGTTACAACGTTCAATTCATATCTTTTCCATTGATTATCAATCGAATGCATGGTTCACACATAATGCATATATCTCTCAAATTGATACAAGTCGCATTCCATACTTAGGGTATAGATAGAATTCAATTTTGCACATCATATTATTTGTTCACATAGCATAGCACATCACAATATATAAATAATAGATTGGAAAGGTCTAACCCTATAGTTTTGTAATTCCCACATTAGGATCATCTTAAATATGTTGGTAGGATGATAGTGAACATTGCTTTAATAATACATTTATTCATGCATTTATAAAATGAGAAATGCATAAAATACTATAGTTATAGTTATGTTTTTCCAAATTTTCCATGTATTCAAAATGTACTAATTGTTTCTTGTTTCTATAATAAGAGCTTTTTACAAAGTTGAAATGTTCACGAATTAATACATATGGTAATAATATTCTTTATGAAATGGAAAGACATTGACTGGATCATGATAGCACTTAGACATCGTAACCTGGTATGTATTTAGAAATTCGTAAGCATAGGTAATTCTTCTAGACGATTCACTAATGAATCTAGTATAGATATTAATCTTTACGACTTCTGCAACTTGTAATTTGGGTCAAATTAACACATATAGAAGTTGAACAAGGAACCATACCTGAAGCAAGGAAGTACTTAGAATTTTCACCAAACATTGACGACTAATTGAAAAATATATTCACTCTTAAACACTTGAATTGCCGTATTATTCTTACCTGCTTTTCTGCATAGTGAAACATGTTCACATGCTTTAGCTAAACGTATCTAAGTAAACCTCAGGGTACCTCGTAGGACCCCTTCGTCATCATTCAAAAGCAAACTGTCAGTACTTTACCAAGAAATTAATCATAGTACAAACCTATGTACAACATGTAGTTTACAATTAAACACAAGCAGATTTGAAGAGGTATTTTTGTGTTATGAACGTAAATTGTCTTTTGTTAAAAGATTAGTATTCATTTATTTCCGCATTAGCAAATACAACTATCATTCTAATTTGTTTTAAGAATTTCAATGTGTCGTTGTCATTAAAATTAGTTAAAGAGATTTAACTATTATTTTATGTTCCGCATTAGCAAATTTAGTAATTATTGCTAATTTAAATTTTTTAAATTTTTGTGAATTTATCGGGATGTTACATGTGGTATCAGATCTCATGTTCGAACTCTCAGGCTAAAAAGGTCCAAAGAACACGCAACAAAAAATTCATGACAGCAAAAAAAAATCTTTACTAATTAAATTATTTTGTTATACAAAAAATTGTTTTCTAAAGTTACAGGTATGGAAGGATCAACTGAACACATGGAGGACAAATTTCAAACAAATAGTCATAGTACTGGACATCATTATGAAGAATAAGTCCATGGTGAATTGAATGACAATTCATCAGAATTGTTACGTGCATTTTAGGAATTGAAGGCAGAAATAAGATCTGTTAAACAAGATAATGAGAGAATTCTGAAGGCACAAGAAGAACTGAACCAAGCACTGTTCGATTAGTGTCCAACTGATGAACATGATAGAAGGGTTGAAAATACCACCAAGATTGAAGACTTACCTCATGGGAACAAGGACAAGAAACTGAAAACTGATGATAACAGTGCAACATCATCAGGACCTGCAAATGAGACACGTAAAAAGAAACATAATTATTCAAGTGATAGCAGTGAAGGGGATTACAAACCAAGAAGAAAAAGCCACAAACAGTATGAACATATTTCTGGGGAGTTCAAGAAAATCAAACCCCCAATCTTCAATGGTGAAACTGAGAAAGGAGAAACAACTGAAGCATGGCTGTACGGCATGAAGAAATACTTTCAAATCTATGATTATTCAGAATCATTGAAATTAAAGATGGCCATATACAACCTGATAGGGAAGGCAGACATTTGGTAGCAGGACATCAAAAGAGTGAAAGGCATCAAGGACAAAGATGTGAATTGGAGAACCTTTAAACGGTACTTCAACAAGAAATTCCTATCTGAACAATATTACGAAGAAAAGTCTAAGGAATTTTATGATCTAAAATTGGGAACCATGAACATGAAAGAACTGAACAACAAATTTCTGAATTTGCTAAGGTATGTGCCATATCTTGTGGAGGAAAAGCCAAAGATTTAGAGGTATCTGAGTTGTTTATCTTTCAACATCAAGGACAGAATAGAGTATGACAATCCAAAGACCTTAGAAGAAGCCATGAGGAAAGCAAATTTCTGCTATGATACAAATCAGAAAAGAGAAGGGATATCTAACTGGAAAAATCATAAACCCAACAACTTTGAGCTGAAGAAGAAAAAAATCAGGTTTAGTGGAAATTATGGTTTTCCAAATAAAAACTTTCCAAATCAAAATTTCCAAGGCAACAGTCCCATAAATAATCAACAACAGAATTTTACAGCTCCTAGAAATACACCGAATGTTACCAGAACTAATGACCAAAAGGAACCTATAAAATGCTTTGAGTGTCAAGGTCCTCATTATGCTTCAGAATGCCCCAAAAGGAATCAGACAACTGATAATATTCATTCCATACAAGCTGAACCTACCGTGGGAGATTTGGCAAGAGAGATGCCCAGAATTAATGCAGCTTTAGACAACAGGCAAGCATATCATCAAGTCTCTATGGTAGAGATTGAAGGTATGCTACAAAACCACCGAGTTTCTATTTTGATTGATCCAGGCGTTAGCCTGAGTTATATATCTCCTGATATTGTAGAAAATTTTAATTTGAAAATAGAAAAATTTAATAAATCCTGGTTAGTTAGACTAGCAACAGGAACAAAAAGAAAAGTTTCTGATTTTGTTGAAAGTTTTGTTTTATCTATGAATTAGTTAAAGACACAAACCAAGTTAAATGTTTTACCTTTAGGATCCTATGACATTTTAATTGGAATGGAATGGTTAGAAGCACATCATGTTATTTTAAATTGTTATGAGAAAAGCTTTACTTGTCTAAATGATGAAGGAGAAATAGTAGAAGTAAAGGGTATTCCAAGAAGGACATCACTTAGACAGATTTCAGCTCTGCAAGTAAAAAGAGCAGTTAGAAAAGGATGTAAGATGTTTGCAGTGAATGTAGTACATGAGGAACTAATTACTAAAGAGGACAAACTGAAACTAGAAGATATACCTGTCCTAAAAGAATTTCAAGATGTTTTTCCAGAAGAGATTCCAGGGTTACTCCCGAAGAGAGATCTAGATTTTACCATTGAACTGATATCGGGTGCGGTACCGAACTCCAAAGCTCCATATAGGATGAATATATTGGAATTAAATGAGTTAAAATCATAGTTGAAGGAACCGATTGATAAAAACTATATAAGACCCAGCGTGTCTCCTTGGGGAACACCTGTTATATTTGTTAAGAAGAAGGATGGCACTCTAAGGCTTTGTATAGATTATCGCCAACTGAATAAGATGACAATCAAGAATCGATATCCGTTGCCCTGCATAACGATCTATTTGATCAGCTGCGTGGAGCAATGATATTTTCAAAGATTGATTTGAGGTCAGGATATCATCAGGTTCGAGTGAAGGATGAGGATATTTTTAAAACAACCTTTAGAACTCGCTATGGACATTATGAGTTCGTAGTCATGCCATTTGGGTTGACTAACGCCCCAGCAGTATTTATGTGCTTAATGAACAATATTCTGCACAAATATTTCGATAAGTTCGCCATTGGGTTCATATATGACATTCTAGTATATTCTAAAAGTAAGGAAGAACATGACGAACATTTGTGTATTATTTTACAAGTTCTGAGAGATCATTAGTTATATGCTAAGTTTAGTAAGTGTGACTTTCACAAGGATAAGATCCAGTATTTAGGACACATAATCTCTAAGGAAGAAATTTCGGTTGATCCCGATAAGATAAAAGCCATTAATGAATGGCCGGTTCCTGAATATGTGACAGACGTTCAATCATTTATGGGGATTACAAGATATTATAGAAAATTCATAGAAGGTTTTTCAAAGATTGCAAACCCCATAACCTCCTTACAGAAGAAGGGGAAGAAGTTTGTATGGGATCAAAAGTGTGCAGACAGTTTTAAAAAGTTGAAGGAATTACTAACTACAACACCTATTCTGAGAATTGCAGATCCTAATAAAGATTTTATAGTATGCACCGACGCATGTAATGACAGACTCAGTGGAGTCCTAACACAAGACGGACATGCTGTTGCATATGAGTCTAGAAAGCTTAAAATACATGAGAAAAATTACTCTACTTATGATCTAGAATTATTAGCAGTAATACATGCCCTTAAAATGTGGTGTCACCATCTTATTGGTAGGAAATTTACTTTGATGACAGATAACATGGGGCTGAAGTATTTACTAGATCAGATGAATTTGAATGCTAGACAGGCTAGATGGCTAACCTTTCTAAGCGAATATGATTTTGAAATTCAACATATAAAGGGTAAAGAGAACAAGGTTGCTGATGCTTTAAGTCGTAATGCAAAGCTGAATTTTAATTCAGCCATCAGTACATACACAACAGATTTAAAAAATAAGATCTTTGAAGGGATTAAAACTGATGAAGAATACAAAAAATTACATGAAAAGACAGCAACAAGTAATTCTGAAAATTCTATGGCAGATTTCAAGTTAAAAGAAAATGGCTTGTTGTTGTACAAACACAGATTATATGTGCCCAATGTACCAAAGATAAAAATTCTGATTTTAGATGAGATGCACAAAAGTCATTATTCTAGCCATCCAGGTTATCAGAGAACCATCACTATGCTACGGAAGGAGTATTATTGGCCCAGAATGAAGGATGAAGTAGCAGAATATATAGCTAAATGCTTTGACTGTCAAAAGGTAAAAGTTGAACATCAGCATCCGGCTAGACTGTTACAGCCATTACCTATACCTAGCTGGAAATGGGAGATCATAAGCATAGATTTTGTTACCGGACTACCCAAGAATCAGAAATAAAATGATTCCATCATGGTGGTAGTGGATAAACTCAGCAAGGAAGCACATTTTATACCCGTAAAAACTACTCATAAGGCTCTAGACATTGCAGAAATTTTTATGGAACAGATTTTTCGATTACATGGAATACCAAAAGTGATAGTTTCAGACCGTGATTCTAAGTTTACTGGAAACTTCTGGAGATCCTTGTTTAAAGGGTTGAATACAACCTTAAAATTCAGCTCAGCATTTCATCCACAAATAGATGGATATACAGAAAGAGTGAATCAGATATTGGAAGACATGCTAAGGATGCATGTTAAGGACCAGCCTGGTAAGTGGGAGGACTATTTGCATTTAGCAGAATTTGCATATAACAACCATTATCATGCATCGTCCAGGCTTAGCCCTTTTCAAATTCTTTATGGCAGGAAATGTAATACACCAGTTTCTTGGAATGATCCAGTTAATAGAGTTATTTTAGGACCTGGATTGTTGAAGGAAATAGAACTAACTGTGCAACAGGTACAAAGAAATCTTAAAGTTGCCCAAGATAGGCAGAAAAGTGTAGCAGATCTTAAAAGGACTCATAAAGAGTTCCAGGTTGGTGAACATGTTTTCATTAAGGTAAGACCAAAGAAGAGCTCATTAAAATTGGGAAGTTGTGCCAAACTGGCACCCAGGTATTGTGGTCCTTTCGAAGTTTTGTCAAGGGTTGGACCCGTGGCATATCAACTAGCTGTTGGGTGTGTTATATCTATTCACATGGTGGGTGCGTGTACACCACGATCCCCAATTCGGCTGCGCCGGGCGCGAAAGGAGGGGGGGGTAGCCCGCCAGCCCCCCCCCCCTTGTTTCAGACCATTAGGGCCCCGGAGTTTGTGCGGAGCGCAAAATTTTTTTGGGCTGTTTTTGCTGTTTCGGCCCATTGTATTCTATCTAATCCTGGTAAAGGGATTAGGGTTGTAACCTAATTTTGGGTAAATGAATTAGGGTTTTAGATGCTGCAAATACCATATATTGTATTGTAAATGGTTAAGAAAACATATAATGAAAAGAGTTGTGCGACTGTAAGTTTTGCTGGTTTTTTCCCGGTTAAGGGTTTCCAGGTGAAAATATCTGTGTTATGCATGTGCCATTGTGTATTTTCTGTTAATGGTTAAGAATCTGTATGAGTTTTTACTGCACTGTTAAGGTTTAAAACTATCACTAGCTTTGCCACCAAATATAAAAATACATAATGTTTTTTCATATTTTAGTTTTAAAGAAGTATGTGCTTGATGCTACTCATGTTAAAATTGGAATGATGTACAAGGTGGAACAAGATGGTGATTTTCAGGTGGAACCGGATTGTATCCTCGAAAGGAGGGAAACTCTACTCCGGAATCGCACCATTGGGAAGATAAATGTGCAATGGAAGCACCTTAGCCCAGAAGAGGTAACCTGGGAGTTGTAGAGTAGTATGCGGGCAGCATACCCAACTTTGTTTCAGGAACACTTAGAGAGTGAATAGACAACATCGAGGACAATGTTGAGACTTAAGGGGGGGTTCATGTGACCTACCCAAATTTTGAGACTATTTATTTTATTGCAAAAACATTATATTAAATTATAATTACAAAGTTTTTTAATTATGACAAAATATTGGTCAAGGGATGATTGTAATGACTGATTATTATTATTTAATAAATTAAAACAGGAGACAAACACCCAAGGGAACTGTTAAATGAGTGTTAACTGACGCACTAGAAGGAATGGAAGCTGTTAGAAGGCATGGGACATATGTCAGCATTTGCACTCCACCACTAGCTATTGGTTATGGGACAACTACCCCCTAAATTTGTGGCATTATCCCCCAGGTGGGTGGAAGAGAGCTGTTAGCTCATTAATGACCAGGTTAACCACTAAAAGACCTAAGCAGCCTAGAAAAGGCAATCCGAATTGAGTAGGCAACTCTACATTATTTTCTGCAGAAATAATTCCTCAAGTGCGTCAGGTGATCACTGAGAGATTCGAATAGGGAGGCTAAGTGGAAGTGCATTGTAAAGCTGCTCAAATATTATGAGAAAAGAACCAGTGGTGCTGGTGCAGGTCTCTTTGACTTCTAAGTCTATACGACTGGATGAACTACTTTGCTGCTGCAAGAGGATTGACCTAAAGCTTCTACAGATTCTTCTTCCTAGTGGTTCAGTGAACAGGCTCAGGGGTCCTAAGGCAAGTAATTTGGCTGTCTTCAGGAATAGGTTGGGTGGAATAGGATCCTTGGGTTGTTTGTTTCTCCTACAGTCAATCAGGTTCTACTGTTCTGTCTTATTGTTTACAGTTAAATGATTTTCTGCATTGTAGATTTATTATTTACAGTTATACAGAAGAAACTGTTTCAATTTCTGACTTAAAGATGATATGGTTTAAGGATGGTTAAGTAAATAAGATGAATGATTAAAATATTTTCTGTGCTTTTCCCATACTGTTTTCTGTATAGGACTCTAGTACAGAAAATCAAAATTAATATAGATGAGTGAAGGGCAGAATGCCAAGTGATTAGATAGATTAAAACTGCAGGGTTTCTTTTAAATTCTGCCATTTCAATTATATGTCTAAAACTCAGGAAATAGAACAACATATCATAAACAAATGTATAGTGTTGATGTATATGTAACTTCGGAATGTATTTCACATATATGTATATTGTATTCCTATAGAGATGGTATTATTCCTCTATAAGGAAGTGTCGTCATTTATATTGTAAGTGTCGTAACTTATACTTGATGGGTTATTAGACCACCTTATTTGGGGTCGGCCCTGTATAAGTCATGTGGGTCAAAGGGTTATTAGACCACCCTATTGGGGGTCGGCCATGTGGGTCAAAGGGTTATTAGACCACTCTATTGGGGGTCGGCCCAGTCAGCATTATGTTATGTGGTTAAGTTCGAGCCTACATGAGTTAGGTAAAAAGGCAAGTCAAGTCAAGTATAAATAAAGTGCGGGAGGCACTCTATTTACTCACTCACTTCTCACACATGCACTCAAGGAGGAGTGGCGCACTTATGGAGGAGGAGGATCTGCTGCTAGGTTATGGCTATCTCTCTTGGTTGGTTGTACCATTGCTCTATCTATCTCTGAGGAAGTTATTGGGGTTTTTCACCTTTATGGTTTTCCCCAAGTAAACCTTTGTGTCTCTTGTGTACTTGCATTATTGTCTCCATGATTGATATGCTGTAGATATGCTGTACATGTTGTTCTCTCAGTTAAGATCCTAGATCAGATTGAAGTAAATTCTGAAAATTTAACATGGTATCAGAGCTAGCCTGAAAGAAGGCATGATATGGCATGTATGACACTTGTTGCACTTACGATGCTAGGGCTTGATATAGCAAAAACCAGTCATCGTAGCACTTTCACTATAAATCCATTTTGGTGAAGTTTTCGGATCTGAAATTGTTACAGGCCGAAGCTAAGATCTCCAGGTACCTTGTGTCCAAAGGACAACCTCTAATTCGTTGTACTTTGTGATTTATGATCTTTACAATATAGGGTTTCTGCCTCTTCCAGATCTGAGTCAAAATCAGGTGACCTTGGGAAAAAGGTCATATCTTGGACTAGGAAGATCCAAATGAAATTTCGTAAAAAGTGACAGGTAGTACACAGTCTGTACTATCTCAAAAAACTTTTTCAGAGGCCGAAGTTGAACCAGTGACACGTGGCATGCCGTACAACTTCGCTCTCCTGTATTATCCCATAAACAGGTCACGTTGCGACATTTGGCATAACTCTCTCTCAGAGAGTCCAATTGAGGTCAGACCTGTCAGGATGGAAAGGTAACAGGCCGAGCTATCTCAAAAAACGTTTTTAGAGGCCGAAGTTAAAACAATGACACGTGGCACACCGTACAAGTTCGCTCTCCTGTTTTATCCCAAAACAGGTCACGTTGCGACATTTGGCATAACTATCTCTCAGAGAATCCAATTGAGGTCAGACCTGTCAGGATGGAAAGATAACAGGTCAGGATATCTCAGGAAACTTTTTCAGACCCTGTGGTTCAAAAATTTCGGAGTTACACCAGAAACAATCAAGTACATATTTCTGTCAAAACAGAATTATTTTTTGGTACCTTCATTCATGGCTTCCGGAATTTAGGGCTTTGGAGAAAGTTGGAATTTTTGTAATCGGAGACCACGGCTGGATGCTACTCATCAAAATAGAAATTTAGAGACCAAGATCAGAATTTTTGGTTGGGCAGAAGGCCGGGCTTGATTAGACCCTAGTTTGGGACTTTGATCAGAAAAGTGGAAAATTAGGGCTTCTGTAAAAATGAGAATTTTTGAAATCTGTGACCATGGCTGGAAGCTCCTCAGAAAAATAGAAGCTTAGAGATTTGGATCAAACATTTTGATGGGGCAAAAGAGTGGGCTTCATCAAACCCCATTTCAGGGTCACGTCCAGTGAATCTGGAAGTTTCAAAGGAAAAATTGAGGAGTGAAACTTTGCAATTTTCAAATTCTGAATATACCAGTTTGATCAGCTCATCAAGGCGCATATTTCTATCCTTTCGAAAGTTTGAAATTCAAAGTTTGAATTTTTTGGGGTTTCTCTGACAAACCCATATCCATCTCCAGGTCCAGTTCTTGCAAATCAAGTGGATTGGGTTAATCCTAGAAGAAGATGGATTGATCATCTGCATGAGTAAAGAAGTTCCTGTTTCAGAGGGAGATGAGGCTAAGGCCTTACATAAGAAGATTACAAGTGATCTCGACAGGTATGACTCATCGAGGTATGTTTTGAGATTTGTTCATAATTAAGTTTATGGTATGTTTGTCTTCATATTATCACGGTTAGTACAATCTTGATTTTAGACTTGTCATATCACCTTAATAAAATTATGAATGCATGATAGAAGTCATTCATTTATTAGGAGTATGAAACTTATGTTTGTACTAACACATTGTGATGTTGTATGAGTTTTATGTTGTCTACTAACATGAAAGGTACACCAAAAAGACAAATCATGTTCTGGTTCAAGAACATATGATCATGATGACATGAGGACAAAGATTCATCCATTGCCATAGATCTCATAGAGGATCCATTCTCGAGGTATGTATAACTTGGTTTTATAATGGTTAACTTATGAGATATACAGGTTACTAGCACAAGTCATTGAAGAAGAACAAGAAGACATCATGTGAGTATGTTAGACATAACTAGCTAGCATGCTAATCCAGGTATGTTTTTCCTATATCAAGTTACAATCTCATCTTGTGATAAGATCCTTTATATAAGTATACTTGGCATGATTGATTATGATTATTCATTGAAGTTAGTAATCATGGGTTTAGGCATATTATGCTTTTTACTTTGTTTAATGATATGACTAACCAGAAAAGTACTATGGTCAAATAGGAATATAAGTAAAATAATATGTCTCTTATATTGATTGATTTGACTAACCAGAAGAATCATGAAACCATAGGTTTGAATAGTCATGGTTTTATGCATATTATATCTCTTCTCTTGATTGATGATATGACTAACCCGAATAATTATAGGTTTAGACATGTTATGTTTCTTATGATTTGACTAACCATAAGAATCCTACATAAACCTTGAATGCTAATGCTTATTATTTCTGTTTGAAATGATCATGACTATACATGCTTGAGATTATTGTGCTTTAATAGTATGCTAATAAATGTATGATTTATTCATGATACTAATAAGCATGCATAGGGACCAAGGATGAATATGAGTTCAAGAACAGGTAATCCAGGAAGCAAAGATCAAGAGGGAGTACACTCCAGTGGTTTATTCAAGGATGCAAATATTCAGAGGGAGTTGACCATCTCTCTACATTCCACATCAAAAGGTGTAGAAGAAGCTACTTCAGATTAGGACTCCAGTAGCTCCTGCAAGGAAGCGAAGACTCAGAGGGAGTCCACCCAACGAACAAACAAAGATAAGTATTTGAATTGCCATTTCTTAAATAATACTGTTCAATAATGTATATACTGATGTTCCTAGAATTAGGTTGTGTATTATGCATATTAGAATAATTGCATTGATGAACAATATACTCCTAATATGCATGGGTAAGTGGCCTATGGCACTGTACAACATTCCATTGCTACTTATCTAGAATGAAACCTCTTTGCTGACATGTTGGGAGTTGTGCACACTCTTAACAATGTTCTGGTAGAGATTGGAAGGCATCTAGAAAGTTACGGAATATGGATAAATGTTGTATTAAAGCATTGGCTAAGATAATTGCATGACTGTATGGCATATTTCTTTATGTGTAAGAATTTGTTCTGAAAACTATGAGATGTTTTCTAATCATGCAATTTAACTTGTTGTGTAGGAAAGATCGTATGCCATCTCCTACAAAAGAAGAACTACAACATTTGTTCCAGCAACAAAGATATCTATTGAAGATATTGAAGATATTGAAGTTCCCAGGATCTGGGATGAAGAAATGAAATGCCATGATCCGTCGATCATGAACAATGATGTTTGGGATGTAATCCCAAGACATGAAGGGAAGTTTTCTATGACTTCCAAATGGAACTATCAGATCAAGCATGTTGCAGATGGCAGCATTGAGAAATATAAAAGTGATGAAATAGAAGATGCACCAGATGGATTTCAAGACAGCATGGTGTAGTCAGATATGTGTGCAGAACTTGGTATGGTAGGATAGACAGCTTTCTATCCAGTTTGGGCGTTACCAAGAGTAAAGAGGATTCCAACCTTTACTACAAGGTTGAGGAAGGCAATCCAGTGATACTACTTTTGTATACGGATAACCTGTTTGTTACTGGTGAAGATAGATTGATTTCCGACACACAGCGGAAGCTTACTACCGAGTTCAAGATGAAGAACTTGGGGATGATGCACTATTTGTTTTTGGCATGGAGGTGTGGCAGAGTGCAGATGGAATCTTCCTTGGACAAGGGAAGTATGCAGTAGATATCCTGAAGAGATTCGGGATGATGGATTGCAAGGCCATGGCCACACCGATGGCATCGAATCTGAAGCTTCTATGTGATGCTTCATCTGAGCCAGTTGATGTCTCTATGTATCGTCAGATGATTGGGTCCTTGATGTACCTGACGAACACGAGACCAGACATTTGCTTTGCTGTGAACACATTGAGCCAATTCCTGACGGATCCGAGGAGTGTTCACCTGGTTGCTGTAAAGCATATTCTGAGGTACCTGAAGGGTACAGTGGATTATGGGCTCAGGTATGAGGCGAATCAAAAGTTTAACCTGCAGGGTTATGTTGATTCAGATTGGGCTGGCAGTGCTGCAGACAGGAAGAGCACATCTGGGTGCTGCTTCAGTATGGGATCAGGTGTGATCTCTTGGTTTAGCAGGAAGCAGTCCTGCGTAGCACTGAGTACAGTTGAGGCAGAATATGTTGCAGCCTGCTCAGCTAGTTGCGAGGCAGTATGGCTACGGAAACTACTGTCTGAGTTATTTGATCTCCCGTTGGAGGCTACTGGTATCTTCTGTGATAACCAGAGTTGTGTGAAGCTGTCCGAGAACCCAGTGTTTCATGACAGGTCGAAACACATAGAGATCAAATATCACTATATCAGGGATATGGTGCAGAGAGGAGTTGTGAAGCTCCTGTATGTTGCGACGGACGAGCAGATTGCAGATGTGCTGACGAAGCCACTAGCTAGGGTGAAGTTCGAGTACTTCAGAGATAGGCTTGGCATTCTTCAGATCGAGGACACTTCGAGGAAGAAGTGATGGACACAGCTGCTGAAGCCATTCCAAGAATGTTGGAAGGAGGATCCTTCACATGGCTGTGGATGTAAGCGCTGGATGATGAGCATCAGGATGATGTTCTGGTTTCTGCTTGGATATGATCAGTTGGATCATTTTATGTATGTATGTATCAGGTGGATACATTGTATGATCAGGTGGATCATGTATGGTGATATGTATCATGTATCAGGTGGATACATTGTATGATCAGGAGGATCATGTATGATGATATGTATTAGGTAGATACTTGGTATGCATCAGGTGGATGCATTGATGATCAGGTGGATCATGCAGCAGGATGTTGCAGTGATGATCAGGATGATCATGGATGATGAGCTTCAGGATGTTGCTCCAGATGACATGCAGCAGGACGTTGCAGTGATGATGATCAGGATGATCATGGATGGTGAGCTTCAGGATGTTGCTCCAGATGACATGCAGCAGGACGTTGCAGTGATGATGATCAGAACGATCATGAGTACATCAGGATGATGTATGGTGAGTATCAGGTTGATACTCTATGGCCGTGGATCAGGTTGTGCAGATAAGCATGTAATTTGTGCCCTGGGAGATTTGCAGATGGTCTTTCGAGGTTTTGCCTATGGCATGTAATTTGTGCCCTGGGACATCTGGAAAATGCTCTTTCGAGGTTTTGCTTGGGAGGACATATAATTTGTGCCCTGGGAGATCTGCAGATAGTCTTTCGAGGTTTTGCCTATGGCATGTAATTTGTGCCCTAGGATATCTGGCAGATGCTCTTTCGAGGTTTTGTCCTATGGCATGTAATTTGTGCCCTGGGAGATCCGATAGGTTGAGCTGCGTGCTCGTAATCAGTCCTGGGATGCTCTTGCGAGGTTTTTCCATGACCACATGTAATTTGTGCCCTGGGAGATCCGATAGGTTGAGATGTGTGCTCGTAATCAGTCCTGGGATGCTCTTGCGAGGTGTTGTGGTGACCACATGTAATTTGTGCCCTGGGAGATCCGATAGGTTGAGCCGTGTGCTCGTAATCAGTCCTGGGATTCTCTTTCGAGGTTTTGTGGTGAGGTCACATATAATTTGTGCCCTGGGATATTTGCAGATGGTCTTTCGAGGTTTTGCCTATGGCATGTAATCTGTGCCCTGGGACATCTGGCAAATACTCTTTCGAGGTTTTGTGACGCACGTAAAAGTCCTGAGGATTCCACAGTATGGCCAGTGATGACGAAGACCTGCAGGTGGTGGGCCTACATCCAGTATGAAAAAGGACTGGCTCTGTAGAACTTCCTATGACGAGTAGATTCAGAGATTGATTGAGATAGCAGCAGCAGTGACGATGATGATGACTCGATGACGATTATCCAGTGACGATGATCCAGAGAAGATGACTTGTGCTAGAAGAACTGTGCTGAGAAATACCTTCCTAGTTAAGAGGGAGTGTTGATGTATATGTAACTTCGGAATGTATTTCACATATATGTATATTGTATTCCTATAGAGATGGTATTATTCCTCTATAAGGAAGTGTCGTCATTTATATTGTAAGTGTCGTAACTTATACTTGATGGGTTATTAGACCACCTTATTTGGGGTCGGCCCTGTATAAGTCATGTGGGTCAAAGGGTTATTAGACCACCCTATTGGGGGTCGGCCATGTGGGTCAAAGGGTTATTAGACCACTCTATTGGGGGTCGGCCCAGTCAGCATTATGTTATGTGGTTAAGTTCGAGCCTACATGAGTTAGGTAAAAAGGCAAGTCAAGTCAAGTATAAATAGAGTGCGGGAGGCACTCTATTTACTCACTCACTTCTCACACATGCACTCAAGGAGGAGTGGCGCACTTATGGAGGAGGAGGATCTGCTGCTAGGTTATGGCTATCTCTCTTGGTTGGTTGTATCATTGCTCTATCTATCTCTGAGGAAGTTATTGGGGTTTTTCACCTTTATGGTTTTCCCCAAGTAAACCTTTGTGTCTCTTGTGTACTTGCATTATTGTCTCCATGATTGATATGCTGTAGATATGCTGTACATGTTGTTCTCTCAGTTAAGATCCTAGATCAGATTGAAGTAAATTCTGAAAATTTAACATATAGCATTTCTCCTACTTAATAGTAAAAGAAAAACACTTATTTCTCCACAGATATAGATCTTCAAATTAACTATATCTATTTTCGGATGATAATACTATGCATTGCATTATTATAAATCCAATGGTTTCAGGGATTTTGTATTCTAGAATTTTTAACAACTGCAATTATTCTTATATGCAAAGTTGTTACTTACAAACGAAAAATAAAGACTTATCCTTCTCATCCCTAAATATTACTATTTTATTTGTAGTACTCATTTCTCATATTCTGATTTAGTTAACAACTACAATCTTTAAATTCAAACACTGTCATTATAGATATAACCCTAACTTTGTTTTATTTGTCATTAGCAATCTTTTGCAATACGTTAGACTTAAGATCGAAACTCGTAACATAGAAAAACAAATCATTTACATTTACATGATAGTAACGGATTCGACGGTCAAACCCTTTATCATTTTTCCAAAACAAAAACATTCTACGGTTCAACTATCGTAGATACATTAACCATCTATACAAGACGAATTCAGACCAGAACGTATTATTAACTGTATTATTAATTAAGTATTGGTTCATTACCAATTACTGAGTTTTCATTGCCATCCTAGATTTTAATATGAAAAGATACAATCGCAGGGTTACTCTTTTGCGAATTAAGCTAGCTTCGACTCTCGGCCAAAATCAACAACGTATTCCCTAATCAAACTATTATCAATTGTAAACACAGAAACCACTTAGTAAATTATTTTACAGCCTCACATTACAATTCATTATTGGAATAATCAGTGCAGCACAGAACCCTTTTATCTCACAAAAAAACAAACAAGTCAACCCGTGGCTCTTAAAACACTGTACTAATTGTTCAAACATCGACGATTTGAAACTTTTATATTGCACATAAAACTATTTAAAGTTCTAACACTGTTATTCCATTAAAAATCAACCGAGGTTTCATCCCTTTGATATTTACATCATAAAAAAGTATACATTTCAATAAAAGACACAACAAAATGCTGTAGAGCAAGTATCAAGACAAGCCGAGGGTTCTAAACCCGGAATACTTATCATCGGCTCCAAAAATTACAAGACACTAAGCAAACACCGTGCCAGGAACTAAACACCAAACCCTCTCCATTGTCAAGCATCGAACACAACAGAACCAAGAGAACCTACGAGGTAAGGAACCATTGAGGCTTACCGGTGGAAAAGTAGCGTTCTCCCACTAAGCTTCAAATACTGTAACCCTTCGATGTAGTAACACCTGCCACAAGAAATAGTAGGAGGTTAAAACGATTTGAAATAAGTCTTTTAAAACTTTCAACAATAGCAAAACTTCAAAGTTGGAAACGTTACCTGATTATTGTAATTTCAAGATGAGAGACATGCTAAACAATCCAGGCGACGGAGCCACCTATCAACGCATAGAGCCTAGATTTAAGTTATGAGCATAATACGTTATCGTAGGCCAGGAGTATCGAAATCGGTTCAAAACCTAACTGATACTATTCCATTACACCATCGAAGATACCAAGAGGCTCGGCTTTGTACGAGGGATACAAACATCTGAGAAAACTATAAGGGTTACTCAACAAGTCTAAGGATCGAACTCGGGGAAGGAGTCCTCCGAGAAGCAACTACTAAAACCCTACAATGTAGCAGGATGTCAGCCTCTCACCCTTACCACCACCCAAGCGAAATGAAAGCCACAAAAACCACTTCGGCGTAGTTCATAACCAAATCTAGGCTTTCGTAATTGCAAATCCCAAGGCATCCGAGATCAACGATGGAGGAGGGGCCAGCACGATACGTCGAAGTTCGGGCAACAACCATGTTTAATGCCACATTTATTATCACGACGCCAGCACAGTAGACCAAGAGACAACACTGTATCCAGCTCGACGAAGGATTAGCATTCATAATTCATTATCACGTGAACCACAACTACATCGATAGCTATTAATATTTCCACTCAACGCTGAAAGAAAGTGACTTAAATGCCAAAGCCAGACTTAATAGTCTGCCAGGACGCTTGTACTTAAACATTCAATACCTCGTCATATCACCTACTAGCGTTAAGACTTAGGGTTACAACATTCAATTCATATCTTTTCCATTGATTATCAATCGAATGCATGGTTCACACATAATGCATATATCTCTCAAATTGATACAAGTCGCATTCCATACTTAGGGTATAGATAGAATTCAATTTTGCATATCGTATTATTTGTTCACATAGCATAGCATATCACAATATATAAATAATAGATTGGAAAGGTATAACCCTATAGTTTTGTAATTCCCACATTAGGATCATCTTAAATATGTTGGTAGGATGATAGTGAACATTGCTTTAATAATACGTTTATTCATGCATTTATAAAATGAGAAATGCATAAAATACTATAGTTATATTTATGTTTTTCCAATTTTTCCTTGTATTCAAAATGTACTAATTGTTTCTTGTTTCTATAATAAGAGCTTTTTAAAAAGTCGAAACGTTCACAAATCAATACTCATGTGTTACACCTAAAATCCACCCATCATCATGATTTAGTGTATACATCCCTGAAGTAATTTGGACCAAGTACTCATTTGGGAGGATTTGTACTCAGTTTGTACAACCTTTTGAGAGGTCATCGTAGGTTGCACACTGGCAACATGCGACGTCGCAGGTTGCTTCATAGCAAGGTGCAATGAGGTCTGTTAATGGGCAAAAATAGCCATTTCGAGATCTTTCTCGAAGCTTGTCCATTTGGGGGCTTATCCCTAATCTCTTGGAGAGTTGGTACTCGACCCCTAACTCATTGGGAAGATACCCTATCTCTCTCCTACCATCTCTCAACCTATCCTATCCATAATATCATCCAGTTAGTCCTATATATATGAGGCTCACTCCCATACGAAAGGGAGGAAGACTATGGTATCTACATGCTGGTGAAATCTCTCTTACACACCCTCACTCACCTCTTGGAGAATTCATGCTTCGTTGGAAGGGATTGGAAATTGGCTTGTGTGGAGAAGGGCTGCTATGTTAAGTCATTGGTTGTAGTTCTATATCTCTATCATGTACTCCCCTATTTGCAGTAATACAAATGCTTTCCACCAATATCTTTCTTGTGTGTAATGATGTTGTGTTGTTTACCTGCTTAACTGTTTACATAGATCTCTTATTGTATAGATGCTCTTTACTCGTTTCTCTTTTCTGTGTCTTAACAGGTCTTGCAGCTTGGATCTGACGATCGTGGTACGTGGAGCAACATTCGAGAGAAAGGATAGTGAATCAAAGAGGTAAGACATCTAGCACTTGATCCTTAAGTAGATCTAGGAAACGTGTTTGTAGTCTGTTTTATTTGTTCTAGACTCACATTGAGCTAGGGAGATCCGGCTCACCTCCGGTCAAGTGGATTGTCCGGTAACAACATGGTAATAATATTCTTTATGAAATGGAAAGACATTGACTGGATCATGATAGCACTTAGACATCGTAACCTAGTATGTATTTAGAAATTCGTAAGCATAGGTAATTCTACTGGACGATTCACTAATGAATCTAGTATAGATATTAATCTTTACGACTTCTGCAACTTATAATTTGGGTCAAGTTAACACATATAGAAGTTGAACAAGGAACCATACCTGAAGCAAGGAAGTACGTAGAATTTTCACCAAACATTGACGACTAATTGAAAAGTATATTCACTCTTAAACACTTGAATTGCCGTATTA
Organism: Larix kaempferi; assembly: GCA_027924585.1. Lineage (NCBI taxonomy): Eukaryota > Viridiplantae > Streptophyta > Pinopsida > Pinales > Pinaceae > Larix > Larix kaempferi. Next base: position 1,829,807 of record BSBM01000451.1, on the reverse strand, counting down.
TTCTTACCTGCTTTTATGCACAGTGAAACATGTTCAAATGCTTTAGCTAAACGTAGCTAAGTAAACCTCAGGGTACCTCGTAGGACCCCTTCGTCATCATTCAAAAGCAAACTGTCAGTACTTTACCAAGAAATTAATCATAGTACAAACCTATGTATAGCATGTTGTTTACAATTAAACACATGCATATTTGAAGAGGTATTTTTGTGTTATGAACGTAAATTGTCTTTTGTTAAAAGATTAGTATTCATTTATTTCCGCATTAGCAAATAAAACTATCATTATAATTTGTTTTAAGAATTTCGATGTGTCGTTATCATTAAAATTAGTTAAAGAGATTTAACTATTATTTTATGTTCCGCATTAGCAAATTCAGTAATTATTGCTACTTTAAAAATTTTAAATTTTTGTGAATTTATCGAGATGTTACACTCTTTCACCCGCTGAACTCACTTACGAGGCTATCCAGTCAGCACTCGAGGACCACTTGGTCGTGGCCTCTAAATCCTATTCTCTATAGCGGACGTCATCCTTACTCGATCCTTTGCTCCATACTTTTCCGTTTGACGAGTCCATCATGGAGATTATGAGTGCGGATTGTTAAGTTTAAACCAAATAAACTAGAAAGATCACTGAAAGAAACATAATCACAAGATAGACACATAATTTACCCTGGGAAACCCTCATGGGGTAGAAAACCCAGCAAAGCTTTCCTTAATAAGATGATCAACCAAAATACAAGATGTGCTCCAAGACTTGTCCTTCTTCTCTACCTCACATGCAGACCTCCTAGACACAAGTGCGCTACTTTCTGAGTTGTGGAAGTGTATCAAATGAGGAGCTCTCCTCCTCTACTTATACTGATTCCCGACTGACCAAAATCCCTAAAGGGGCCGACCTCTCCTAGTGAAGTCTAATAACCCCTAAAATATAAACTCAGGGCCGACCCCCACATGGTGGGTCTAATAACCCTAGTTACCACAAACCATCGGAGGAATAAACATCTCCGGATACATAATAGAATCACCTCGGAGGGATGAAACATCTCCTAATACATAATAGAATCACCTCGGAGGGATGAAACATCTCCGGAATAATAATGTGCAAATATAATATTCTTAGAAGTTACAATATTCAACACTTCCCCTTAACGAGAAGGATATTATAACAACATCTGCAGGAGCAAGGAGTCATCGACTACATCATACATGATACATCTATAAATCATCGGAAGCTTTCTTCAATACATCATCATCAGTAACTCAACCAGTTACTGGAACATCAACATCATTGTCATTGCACGATCATCAGCATCGTCATCAGACGATCATCAGCATCGTCATCAGACGATCATCAACATCGTCATCACACGATCATCAACATCGTCATCACACGATCATCAACATCGTCATCACATGATCATCGACATTGTCATCACACGATCATCAACATCATCATCACACGATCATCAACATCGTCATCATAGTATACTCTGCAGCACACACGATCATATTACAGGATGATCAATCCTGCTCTCTTTAGGACATAGGTCCATGGATGATACAATGCAGATCAAGTTCTAGGATGATCAATCCTTATCACTTTAAGACAAGTCTCATGTCTAGGGACGATGCAATCCCATCTCGTACATTTTGAACCAAGAGTCCAGGGACGATACAGGCCTGTCATCAATTCTCATAGATAAGTGTCTATGGATCAATTATGGGACCAAAGTCCGGGGAAGATACAATCCCCTACCTGTTCATTCAGGACTATTCTCGGAGACCCAGTCTACGGCTCAATTCTGGGACCGAAGTCCAGGGACAATACAATCCCCCACCTGTTCATTCAGGACTTTATTCTCGAAGACCTAGTCTACGGCTCAATTCTGGGACCGAAGTCCGGGGACGATACAATCCCCCACCTGTTCCTTCATGACTTTATTCTCGAAGACCTAGTCTACGGCTCAATTCTGGGACCGAAGTCCAGGGACGATACAATCCCCCACCTGTTCATTTAGGACTTTATTCTCGAAGACCCAGTCTACGGCTCAATTTTGGGACCGAAGTCCGGGGACGATACAATCCCCCACCTGTTCATTCAGGACTTTATTCTCGAAGACATCTGTCTACGGCTCCTTTTAGAACATGTGTTCAAGGATGATGCAATCCCTCTTCTTTCTCGGAGACATCTGTCTATGGCTCACTTTAGGATTGAAGTCCAAGGATGATCCAATCCTCACATGTCCATGAAGGACTTCATTCTCGAAGACATCTGTCTACGATTCTTTTTAGAACATGTGTTCAAGGATGATGCAATCCCTCTTCTTTCTTGGAGACATCTGTCTATGGCTCACTTTAGGACTGAAGTCCAAGGATGATCCAATCCTCACATGTCCACGAAGTACTACATTCTCGAAGACATCTGCCTACGGCTCCTTTTAGAACATGTGTTCAAGGATGATGCAATCCCTCTTCTTTCTCGGAGACATATGTCTACAGCTCACTTTAGGACTGAAGTCCAAGGATGATCCAATCCTCACATGTATCCTCATCAACACAAGTACAAGTATCCTCATCCATACAAGTACATTAATCAATACATGTACATACAAGTATTCTCATCAATACATCAATACATGTACTCTCATCAATACATCAATACATGTAATAATACAAGTACTCTCATCAATACATCAATATGTAACAATACAGGTATTCTCATCAATACATATATCATCAAAAGTAAAATCAAGTAAAATAAGTATTCTAAGTATAAGAGTCCTAAATCTAAATAATCTAAGTATCCAATTGTAGTAAACATGTATCCACATCATCGACCTTGCTGTCGATGAGGCAATCTAATCATCAGTGACTACACTACTCCCCCTTTCGAGGAGGGTCCTTTTGAACTACACCAAGCTTGTCTCGGAAGTATTCAAATTTCACTCGAGACAAAGGTTTGGTCAAAACATCAGCAATTTGATCCTCAGTGCTCACATACTCGAGCTTAATAGCTCCTCTCTGCACCATATCTCGTATATAAAAGTATCAGATCTCTATGTGTTTTGACTTATCGTGGAATATAGGATTTTCTGTCATCTTAATACAGCTTTTATTGTCACACATGATCACAATGGGATCCATTTCTAAGTCAAACACTCTAGATAATAGCTTTCGAAGCCACACTGCTTCACAACTGGAAGAGCAAGCAGCTATATATTCTGCTTCAGCAGTACTGAGAGCCACACTAGATTGTTTCTTGTTGAACCATGAGATCATGGCAGATCCAAGACCATAACATCCACCTGATGTACTCCTTCTGTCTGAGACACTTCCTGCCCAATCAGAATCTGAGTAACCATGTAATCTGAGTTCATGATTTCCAAGATAATATAGACCAAAATCTAATGTACCCTTTAGGTACCTCATTACATGCTTTGCAGCTATTAAGTGAACCTTTCTAGGTTCTACTAGATACTGACTCAGGGTATTTACAACAAAGCATATATATGGCCTAGTATTTGTTAAATACATCAATGACCCAATGATTTGTCTATATAGAGTTAAGTCCACTAATTCTGATGGATTTACACTCCAACATATCAAATCTTTTTAGAATCTCCACAACATACTTACCTTGATTTAGAAAGATTCCTTTTGGTTCTTGCCATACTTCTAGACCTAAGAAGTAGTGCATTAATCCGAGATATTTCATCTCAAATTCTGAAGAAAGCTTCTTCTTGCATTCAATAATTTGTTTCTCATTTCCGGTTAGAAATAGATCATTTACATATAACAACAGTATAACTGGTTCATCATCCATCACTTTGAGATACAGATTAGGGTCAGCTTTACTCTTGGTAAAGCCCATGCTTGTTAAGAAATTGTCAATGCTTCCGTACCAAGATCCGGGAGCTTGCTTCAATCCATATAATGTCTTTTTCAGTTTGCATACATGAGTTCTCCCGTCTTTAACCTCAAACCATTGTGGTTTCTCTATGTACACTTCTTCTTCAATTACACCATTCAAAAAAGCTGTCTTAACATCCATTTGGTGTAATTTCCACTTCATCATAGATGCAAGTGCCATGATAGTTCTAATTGAAGTATACCTAGAAACTGGTGCAAATGTTTCTTCATAGTCAATTCCCTCTTTCTGAGAGAATCCTCTGGCTACAAATCTTGCCTTGTATTTTTCAATGCTACCATCTGCAGCATGTTTTATCTTGAAAATCCATTTGGAAGAAACCACACTTTTATCTTTTGGTTTGGGAACTATATCCCAAACATCATTTTTCATTATTGATTGATATTCTTATGTCATTGCTTCTACCCATTCTTTCTTCTGAGCTGCCTCTTCATAGCTAGTAGGTTGTTGATCCACAAGATCACACATCAAGGCCACATAGTTGGATACTAGCTTTGGTTTCTTTCTTTCTCTAGTGGAGCCTTCAGGAGCTCCATATCTTTCAGCTCCTTGAATAATGTCTCTAGCCCATGCTGGCCTTCTTTTCCTAGATAAGTTTGTAATAGGGGGTTCTTGTGGTTCCAACATGTCATGATCCTCTGGTGAATCATCTTCAGGGATGGGCACAACTTCTGTGATTCTAGGAGGTGTAACTTCTTCATAGATTTCTTCAAGTTGGAACTTCCTAGATTTCTTGAGAGCTGCTTCTTCATCAAATGTTACATCTCTACTTATTTCCATATGATGAAAACCTGGTATGTAAATTCTGAAGGCTTTGGATGTTTCACAATATCCAACAAATATTCCCTTCTTACCAGAAGGATCCAACTTGGTTCTCTTTTCTTTTGGAATGTGAATGTACACAGGACACCTAAATATTTTGAGATGACTTACCTCAGGATTCTTTCCTGTGGACACTTCTTCTGGAGTTTTGAATTCAAGAGTACCATGGGATAGTCTATTTTGCACATAGACTGCTGTCCTAGCTGCTTCAGCCCATAGATACATGGGTAGATCTTGGTCATGTATCATAGTCTTTATAGCTTCCATGATGGTTCTATTCTTTCTTTCAGCAACCCCATTTTGTTGGGGATTGTAGGGAGTGGTTAGTTCCCTCTTGATTCCAACTTCTTTACAAAAGTCTTCAAAGTCCTTTGAAGTATATTCTCCGCCATTATCTGTTCTGAGAATCTTGATTTTCTTTTTTGAGAGATTTTCTATTAAGGCCTTGAACTCTTTGAATTTTCCAAAGACTTCATTCTTACCTTTTAGAAAGTATATCCAAGTCTTCCTTGAATAGTCATCAATGAATGAGAGATAGTATTCAAACCCACTTAGGGAAGTGGTGGGCATTGGTCCACATACATCTGAGTGTATTAGCAACAGAATGTTCTTAGTCTTTGTTTCATTCTTTGGAAAAAGGTTCTTGACATTCTTCCCTTTCTCACATCCTTTACATGAGCCATTATGATCAACCTTCAAATCTGGTAATCCTATGACCACCTTGCTTACATAGTGTAGGGCTTTGTAGTTAATGTGATCTAATCTTCTATTCCATAGCTCACTGGGGCTAGAGGTTTCATGAGCAAGGGAAACTTCTGGATGTCCTTTGAGCTTATAGAGACCTCCTTCCTCTTCACCAATGACAACTGCATCTTCAATTGATTTTCCTTTGGGCCACATAAGTACTTTTCCATCTATGAAAGAAAATCTAAAACCTTTCTTATCTAGTGCTGAGATAGAGAGTAGGTTCTTCTTCAAAACTGGTACATATAAAATTTCTTTCATCTTCAAGGGTGTTCCAGAATCAAGCTTGTAGCTTGCTTCACCAATTCCCTTGATGGGATATTGATAATCATCTCCTAGAGATACCTTTTGAGGTGAAGACTTTTCTTCAAGTCCCGAGAGAGTTTTCTTTTGACCTATCATGCTATTTGAAGCACCACTATCAATGAGCCATGTATCTTCTCCAAGAGACACAGATCCAGAGAGTGCAGAAAATAGGACATATTCTTCTGGATTTTCTTTCTTTACTTTAGATCTTTTCCTTCGAGGCATTTCCTCTTCTTCTTCTTCTTCTTCTTCACTATCATCTTCTACCATATGTGCATGATGTCTTTTGTGAACAAACTTCTTCTTCTTCTTTTTTGGTAAAGTACAGTTTCTAGCATAGTGTCCTAGTTTAAGACAATTGTAACATTGGATTGTGGAGAGGTCTCTTTCTGAGTTTGTTCCTCCTTTCCTTTTGAATCTATGAGAGGGCTGAGACTTCTTGTGATCCACTTTCTTGAAGTGACCCTTTCTTCCTCTTTTGGTGTGTGTGGCCAAGGCTTGGTCATCCTCCTTGAGAAGGGCTTCTCTGTTAGCTACCCTAGCCTCTTCTTGAACACAATCCGGCTCCCATACTACATCAAACTTCATACTTTCTTTTCTGGCACACATAGTTTGTATAAATGACTCCCAAGGTCTAGTGAGACCATTTAGAGCAGTCATCACAAGTTCATCTTCATCAAGAGTATCACCAATGGAATCTAGTTGCTCCTTGATTTGAAAGACCCTTGAGAAGTAGTCTTGAATGGATTCTCCTTTTTGCATCTTGGTACTCTTCAACTGAGTTCTTAGGTTCATCTTCCTATTGATGTTCTTTCCTTCATACATTCTTCCTAGGGCATCATACATTTTCCTTTGGAGTCTTATTGGAATCCACTTGGGGAATCAAGTGGTCTTTAATAGAATCAGCTATGATTCTCTTTTCCCTAATCAAATCCTTCCTATGCTTCTCTTTGGCTTCATCTCCTTTAGGTTCCGCAACTTCATCCTTGATATAATGAGCAAGATCATTCTCTTCAAGAATGAGACCAATTCTGTATTTCCATGCCCGTAAATTCTCTATACCTTGTAGCTTGTCTTCAAGCTTAGTGCTTGGAGCCATCTTCTCTTGGGGGAGTCCAAGAGATAAGAGATAGAGTAGTACTTACCCGAAAACTTTTAACTTTTAACTTTTCCGGATCTGCAACAGAATTTTTGGTTTATCGCACTTTTGGTAAAACTAGGGTTTGACTTTCCCGGAGTTCTACACAACCAAAAACCTCGATATAAGGCTCAAAAGCTAGATCTTTAGAAGGGCTATTAAGCCATGCAACCAGAATCCAAAAATACTAACTTTTGCAGAAACCCTAAATTTGGGAGAGAGAGAAATATAATTTCACCTTGTGAAAGATGTTCTATTCAGGCTAGCTCTGATACCATGTTGAGTTTAAACCAAATAAACTAGCAAGATCACTGAAAGAAACATAATCACAAGATAGACACAGAATTTACCCTGGGAAACCCTCATGGGGTAGAAAACCCAGCAAATCATTCCTCAATAAGATGATCAACCAAAATACAAGATGTGCTCCAAGACTTGTCCTTCTTCTCTACCTCACATGCAAACCTCCCAAACACAAGTGCGCTACTTTATGAGTTGTGGAAGTGTATCAAGTGAGGAGCTCTCCTCCTCTACTTATACTGATTCCCGACTGACCAAAATCCCTAAAGGGGCCGACCTCTCCTAGTGAAGTCTAATAACCCCTAAAATATAAACTCAGGGCCGACCCCCACATGGTGGGTCTAATAAACCTAGTTACCACAAAACATCAGAGGAATAAACATCTCCGGATACATAATAGAATCACCTCGGAGGGATGAAACATCTCCGGAATAATAATGTACAAATATAATATTCTTAGAAGTTACAATATTCAACACGGATGACCCTTCGTGGGAAGACCTCCACCATTGATTGTCTTTCCTTCACCCATTGGATTCTGTAGAGAACAACATCACCACCATTTTTACACCAGATGTCTACCCTTACCCTCTATCCCAGATACTTATGTGTCATACATACACTGAGGGCAACTTGGCAAACATCGAATCCACCACCCCAATTGACATCTCGGTTACCCCTGGTGTAGTGGAACATATTCGTTTAGGCCATAAATGTTCCCCTGAAGAGATTGATACTTTTACAGCCTTATTCAAGCAATTTTGAGACGTGTTTGCTTGGACCTATTGTTTGCTTGGATAGACCCTGCTATTGTTTCACATGAAATCAAAACCTATCCCAATGCTAAACCAGTTCGCCAAAAGTTACGACCGGTACACCCTCGAAAAACTGCGGCAATCAAGGAAGAAATTGATAAGCTCTTGAAGGCTGGCTTTATCTACCCTGTTCCATTAACATAATGGGTCTTAAATGTCGTCCCTGTGATTAAGAAGCAGGGCACCATTCATGTCTGTGTCGATTATCAGGATTTGAATAAGGCTTGTCCTAAGGACAACTACCCCACTCCCTTTATCGATAAGATCACAGACAATTGTGTCGGAAGTGTCATCTTTTCATTCATGGATGGATTCTCGGGTTACAACCAGATTGAGATCCACCCAACCGACCAACATAATACATCTTTCATTTGTCCTTGGGGGAAGTTTGCTTATCGCAAGCTCCCTTTTGGTATCAAAAATGCTGGTGCCACATTCCAGTAGGCCATGTCGTATGCTTTTCATGATGTGAAGGACTTCGTGGAACCTTACCTTGATGACCTACCTTCCCATTCAAGGCGACATGAGTTCCACATTGATCATCCATATTCCTCAGATGCAGGCGGTATAATATCCACCTGAACCCTCACAAGTGTATCTTCTGTGTTGAGTCCGGACGCCTCGTAGGTTTTATCGTTTCGAAGGATGGGATCCACATTGATCCCTTGAAGGTGGAAGCCATTGTTGTTCTCCCACCTCCTACTGACGTTACAGAACTACAAAGTTTGCAAGGGAAGGCAACTTACCTATGGCGTTTTGTCTATAATTTCGCTCAGAAGACACAGGGCTACATGAGATTACTAAAGAACGATGTCCTATTCATTTGGGATGATCAAGCGCAACAATCCTTCCATAGTCTAAAACATGCCATTACGCATGCCCCCGTGCTTCAACTGCCTAATTACTCCAAAGATTACATTCTTTATCTTGCCACTTTTTCCACCACGATCGCCATGGTCTTGGCGTAGGAGGACAACAACGCCCATGAACATGTGATATATTACCTCAGTAAGGGTCTTATTGACTCTGAAACTCGTTACTCACATGTCAAGAAGCTCGCTCTCGCGGCAGTCATCACTGTCCAAAAGTTTCATCATTACAGACTGCTCTGCACCACCACCATCATCGCCGACTCGAACCCCATGTACCACGTTTTGAAACGTGAAGTGCTTGGGGGAAAGTATTCATGCTGGATCGTGATACTTCAGGAGTTCGACCTCCTCTTCAAGAAATCCAAGTCTAAGAGGTCTTTGGTGTTTGTTGAGCTCATTTGTGATCTTCCCCGTGTTGATTTAGGATCTGATCCCAATGATTCTCTTCTTGATGAATCATTATTTCTTATCAGCACGTTTGACCCGTGGTATGGAGATATTACCTTATATCTCCAAACCCAACGTTTCAACCCCCAACTGTCTCGTGATGACCGTCGTCGAATACGCCAACACGCAAAGTATTACCTGATCGTTAGTGATACATTGTACCGTTGGGGCATTGATTCTATTCTTCAACGCTGTCTGACACATGAGGAGGCTGAACATGTCTTGAATGACTGTCACGCTGGGGCTTGTGGCGATCATCTCTCTAGGATGGCTACAGCTCAGAATATACTACGTGCGGGATATTATTGGCCATCTATCTTTAAATATTGCATCGAGGCCGTTAAAAAATGTCCCCCATGCTAACATTTTGAAACAAAAAAGTGCACCCATCCAGCCTCGTTACACCCGGTTATTGCCATTGGCCCCTTTGCAAAATGGGGCATTGACTCCATGCACTATAAGCATACCTTGGCCGGGGGGCATGGTTACGCCATAGTAGCCGTGGATTACTTTACAAAGTGGGCCGAGGCTATGCCTACATACATTGATGATGACAAAACCGCTGCAGTCTTCATGTTTAATCATGTGATCTCACGGTTCGGAGTTCCGCAAGCCACAGTCACCGACCATGGATCTCACTTCCAGAACTACATGGTTGATGAATTGAGCACCAGATTGGGTTTTCATCATGAAAACTAAACCCCTTACTACCCGTAGTCCATCAGACAAGTAGAGGCCATCAACAAGGTATTAAAAACCATGATTCAATGCATAGTTGGTATGCACAAGTCTAACTGGCACAACATGCTCTTTTCCGCACTATGGGCATACTGGATCTTCGTTAATACTGCCACCGTATTTCCACCGTTCCAGTTAGTTTATGGATCGGAGGCAGTCCTACCAATAGAGTGTGATATTCCATCACTCAAACTCGCAGTCGAACTTCTTCCAAACACCACTAGCAAGGAAGAGCGATTCCTTTACCTAGAAAAAATTGACGAGACCCGCTGCGATGTTGATATTGCCAACGAGGCACACAAGAAGTGCATCAAGGTACAATATTACAGGTCGGTCAAACCACGTGTCTTTAATGAGGGTGATTTGGTCCTCACGTATGACCAAAAGCACAATAAGTTGGGGGCAGGTAAGTTGGAGTCCATGTGGAACAGACTGTACATAGTGAAACGTGTTCTAGAGAAGGGAGCCTATGAACTAGAGGACTATGATGGGATATATTTGGGTGAGCTCCGCAATGGGCTCTACCTGAAGAGGTACTATGCCTGATTCTTTCACGCATAGATATGTTGTATATACTGTACAAGGCGTGTGTGTTTTGTGTGGTGTGACGCTTTTGTTTTAGTGTGTTTAGGTCTTATTTCATTTCTTATACCATGTTCTATCTGCATGTGCAGATGGAAACTTGCTATGGATTCGCGGAAGGCGCCAGTCGGCATACTCGTAACCTTGCTTCGGAATCCTGGTTACTTTATTCCCCAACCGACGAGCTCATTAGCTTAGGAGAAATTTGCCTAGGATTCGCAACCAACAACGTCGCAGAGTATCAGGCGGTGATTGGAATCCTAACCGACGCTCTTTCCTTAGGTATGAACCATGTTGTTATCCATCTGGATTCGCAACTAGTGGTTTCTCATCTCAACCAAGTTTACGCTATCCGTGACCCCACTTTACTCTGTGTCTTCCGACGAGTCTGTCTTCTTGAAAGGTATTTTGAATCTATTCAATACCTGCACATTCCACAAGACATGAATACAGTTGCTGACTTGATGGCCAACTTCATTTTAGATTGGTACATTGCACACACATAACATATTCATAAAAATATAAAAATAGACATAACATGTAAATCATCCATGGTATAAGCAAACATGTAAGACAAGATCTCATAATTCACCATTATAACAAGAAATGTATAAAACCGTTGGTAATGTCTATATATATATATCAATCAATACAAAATGGTAGCGCTGGTACAAAAGTCTGAAGCATGCTAGCTTTCAGTAAGAGTCATCTCTACAAAAAATCTGAAGCCTGTAAGCTTTCAGTGTATACATATATAAACTATGCACCTAAACTCTACGCCGCACATCCCTAGGCCGCTCAGCCCCAGGCTGCAGATGGTAATAGGCTACGGCCCTCACCACCTTCCGGAGCAGCGTGCTGAAACGAGCTGATACCCCAACCGTCAACTTTTGATAACGGAGGGGTAGATCATGCACAATAGGCTCTGGGATATCTGAGGTCATCCTCTATAGTTTCTCCCTGATCGCCCCTTGCTCCTCAAGAGCATCACGGACCGCGGGCTCCATCTCTAGCGCTCCTCCTCTCCGCATAAGGAGAGAGACTCCAAGTGGTCTCCCTGGACCCACTTCTGTAAGAAACATGTAAATGTCATCAACACTAATCCCCAAAAAAATCATAAAATGCATAAAATATAAAAACACAAGCAGTTGTTCTTACCAATGTCGCCCCATTGCGCCCCCTCAGGAAGCATCAAGTTTGGGTCTCCTCGGAAGTCTATACTAGTGTATGGGTAATCGTCCACCGTGAGGATCTGTCCCTGTAGCCATGAGAAGAACCCTGTACCAAAAATAATGATGGGACCCCCGCCACCATGGCGAGCCATCACCTCTTCCCATCTCATCATGTGAGGATCACGTACATACCGATCCTCGAAGTCCACTTGCGGGCGCAAGTGAGGCACCCGCTCTAGCATAACGGATACCAATACTGAACCATACCCAAACTGCTTCATCGCCCTGTGTTGGCATTTGGTCAACTGATCTCAAACGCCGATGAAAAGCCCCTCGCACTAGTTAAACACACTAGGAGTCATGCACTCCTCGCCATACACCATTTGCGATTTGCTCGCTAAGTGAAAAGATCGACTGCCACCAACTCGCACAACGATAAAGAGTACCGCTCTAAGAGCCCGGTCCCTGACATCCTTGATGTGAATTTTCCCACCAATCATTGCAGTACCTAGAGTACACCACTGATCTATCATGTCCTCTACCGAACGACCACCACCTTGTGATCCGGTCAAGATACAGGGCTCCCTCGTTGGGATAACCCTGTAAAAAAGTAGATATCCTCGACATTCATGGTAAGCGTGTGCTCACCTATCTGGAAGTGCTATTGAATAGGGTCCCAACATTGGACCAGGTATGTCAATAGTGATACTTGGGATCTCATCCCCGACACTCAAAAATACTTGAGTAGCCCACAGTTCCGCAATGCTGCAACACATTGTGGATTATTTTCCACTTGCATATCTTCGAGCTCATGCTCACATTCCCGCCACTCAAGAACCATTGTGCTCACCCCAAACCTGTCAAGAAAGACATTTTAACACCTTTAGAACTTTGCCCAACCTTTCAAAAGTTTTTATTTTGGCTAGGTTTTGAGGTTAAGTTGGTCATTTGCACCGGCGCAGAACCTCCATTTGGACAGTGCGCCGCCGACACAGAACTCCCTTTCGAGTTCTGCGCCGACGCAAATCATGAAAGGTCTACCTGGGCTGGCCTGTGAACGCAAACCTCCCAACCTAACATGCTCAAAACCTACCTAAATGCAAGAAACAACAAATTCTAAACCACTAGAAAGTTAAAGGGATAGGTTTTGGGTTACTTGTCGCTGACAGCTCCTGAAATGACGGATCACATCTCCCAGAATCAACAGAAGAACGGCTCCAAAGGGCACTTTTCACCTATCCAACTTGGTAAAAAACAAATAGTAATTCTTTTTACTATTTACCCCTATTTATATTGAAAAAGAGCATATTCCTTTTTTAATTTATTCTAGAATGGGTTATTTTGCTATAGTTGGGCTTATTTATATCTGGTTAATCGTTTTTGACCTATTTCAAACTCGCAGGTGAAGTTTGACGCCTTTTTGATCCAGTTTTCGTGGTTATGATATTTTTGTGTATACTATTAGGTATGAAAACTCATAGAGCGTGCTTTTGTAGTTATTGCGCTCATTAAATACAAATTATTAATGACAACCGAGCTAACTCTTTATTCTTTCTCGTGCTCGTTATGTTGGCACTTTGATTCAGTTGTCATCGATGGTTGGAAAGCAGACAAGGCGGGTGACTCAGACCATACAGGGAGATTGTTGGCACTTTGATTCAGTTGTCATTAATGGTTGGAAAGCAGACAAGGCGGGTGACTCGGACCATACCAAATTCAGTTTACTAAAGCTGCGACTGAGATTGAAATAAAAGAAAAGAGTGTTGTTAGACAAGCTGCAACTTAGAAAGCTGCAACTCAGACAGCTATGACTCAGACAAGCTGCGACTCAGACGGCTGCGACTTAGACAAGCTGTGACTCAGACGGCTGCAACTCAGACAGCTGTAACTCAGACAAGCTGTGACTCAAACGGCTGCAACTCAGATGGCTGCGACTCAGACGGTTGTGACTTAGACGACCGTGAATCAGACTACTGAGACGCAGACGACCGTGACTCAGACAACCACGACTCAGATGGTTGAGACTCAGATGGCCGTGACTCAGACAGCCGCGACTCAGACAAGTTGCGACTCATAAACATTTATTTATTTATTAATTAGTCAGTTACAACGTGTAAGTTTTGGAAGTCAAAGAGACAGTTCAATTTTCGAATTGGGAGTTAAAGAGACAGTTTCGGTTTTAGAATTGGAATATCTGGAAGTTAAAGAGACCGAGGCATATAACTTCAGTATTTACAAAAAAAAACAATAAATGAGAACAAGATGGGTGTGAGATTTGAGGGGATGAAGAGGAGTGGTTGCTGTTGAAGCTATGATTCGAAGAAAACAATTCAGAACAAAATATATGGATCGATTTAATGAAGAACAGAATGCCCAGAAACTCAAGCTGTAGTAGCACAAAACAAAAATGAAAAGGGTATGTACTAATATATATGAACCAGTGTGATATAATTGACTGAAAAAATTCTTAACAATTCAGAAGAAAAATGTGTGGCTCGATTTAATGAAAAATAGAATGCCCAGAAACCCAAGCTGTAGCAGCACAAAACAAAAAATGAAAAGAGTATGTACTAATATATCTGAACTAGTGTGATATAATTGATTGAAAAATTCTTGCTAGGGTGGAAGGGAGGTGCTACGGAGGATTGATTTCCTTTGTAAATTAGGTTGATGCCTGAATATTAGGAGTGGATTCTTCCTTCTAGTGGGTGCTAGAAAAACATGAGAGTTGGTGCTCTCAACAAGTTGCAGCTTGTTAAATAGAGATTGTAGCCTCATCTTGAGTTGGTGCTAAAAAAAAATGATGTACAAGAGTTAAAAGACTGCTTGTCATTCTAAGAAGAAGAGGTTTTTTCCCTTTATGGGTTTCCTCATGAATATTTGTGTCTGTGCACATCATATGAGTGATTGATGATTACTTGTTCTATTGCTTATCTTGTTCATTATCTTGACAATCATTTTTAATGGTAATAAAGTTATAAAAGGGACTAAAATTGTTTAAGCATAATACAACGGATTCACCCCCCCCTCTCAGTTGTACTAATAACAGTAACAATTGGTATCGGAGCCAGTTCCTTTTATTTAAAGGTAGAGCTTAAACATGACTAGTCATGAAGGAAATTCAACCAATAAGGCTCCTCTGTTTTATGGAACTTTGCTTTTTGGAAGGTTAGAATGAGAACATATCTAATGTCCTTAGGTGATGATGTATCGGATGTAGTTGAAACTGGATATGTAAAGCCCATTGTACTAGCCTCCAAAGATGACAAACTGGAATTTACTTTTAATTCAAAAGCAATGAATGCTATTCTCAGTGGTCTTGCAGAAGCTGAATTTGTAAAAGTGATGCATCTTGAATCTGCCAAAGGAATGTGGGACGAACTTATAATCAGCTATGAAGGGAATGAGAAAGTAAAAGATGCCAAACTGCAAACATACAGGATGAAATTTGAACAACTAAAGATGAATGAGGATGAGACTGTTAGTAAATATTTCCTAAGGGTTGAAGAGCTTGTGAATGCTATGAAGGGCCTCGGTAAAACAATTGAAGAAGCATCCTTAGTTCAGAAAATTTTAAGATCTTTGCCTGATAAATTTAACCCCAAAGTTTCAACAATAGAAGAGTTAAATGATCTTAAAAATCTGGGTATTGATCAACTCCTAGGAACTCTAACTGCCTATGAAATGAGGATTAGCAAAGATAAAAATACCACTAGAGAATCCTCTTTCAAAGTAGACAAGAATACTGATTTTGAAATGGATGAGATTGAAGCAAAATTTGTAAGAAGACTAAAGACTGGATACGGAAAATATAAAGGGAAGTTGCCTCTTAAATGCTTCAACTGCGGTAAAGTAGGACATTTTGCATCTAAATGCCCTTATAAGAAGAATCATACAGATGAAGAGAAACATTTTTTTAAAAGATATAATAAAGATGATAAACATAAAAAGAAAGGTTTCTGTGCAAATGATGTTGATTCCTTAGAAGCTGCAGATAGTGAATCATCATGTGAAGATAAAGAGAATGAGTTTATGCTTATGGCCATAGAAGACCTTGATTATATAGAAAGTAACATGAATGATGAAGATGCTGTAGTTGACATGGAAGGAGAATTGATTAGTGCATTGGAAGAAATTGATAGACTCAGACTAAAGAAGAAAAAATAAAAACAATTACTGATACAGTATGAAAAGAATGGGAAAGAACCTAGTACAGACTGTATTTTGGTAAAAATAGAACTAGAAGAGGCAAAGAAAATAGAATACATTCTTAAACGACAGCTAGCTGAAAGTAAAACAAGATGTGAAAAGTTAGAGGAAGAAGTAGTGACTATTAAGAAAAAATTAGAGAAATTCCAAACTTTGTATCATCATAATTTTTCAAGTATTAAAGCCTCAGAAGAGTTAAATAATATCTTGAGTAAGCAAAGATCTCCTTTGCTTAAATCTAGTCTAGGCTATGAACAAGGTTCAAGCAGCAGTGACTCAGAGAACAAAGAAATAACTACGGTGATCAAATTTCAAAGCAACAAGCAATCAGAATTCACAAAGTCTGCAACCTCCATCAAAGCTGAAGCAAATAACACCAACATTAATGACAATCTAATGAATGATAAAAGGGATAGAGCTACAGGAACAAAAAGAAATATTCCGCAGTCAAGAAAGCATGAAGAATATATACAACACAGAATGATAAGGAAATCAATTCCAAGAGGACAGCCAAGATTCGGGTACCAAAACTTCTTCAATGGCTACTGTTTTTGTTTCTCTAATTTTGGTCATAAAGCTGCAAATTGTGACTTTAATTTTAGAAGCATACAACAAAGGATTAATCAAATGCTGCAACATAGAATGAAACGGTCAATGAATAAGCAGGAGCATCATTCTATTCTAACTCCATATAAAAGAAGAGATCATGCTAGAAATGTCAATTCTTTTGAACTTTTGTACAATGAACCAGAATGTTATATTTGCCATAACTTTGGACACAAGGCAACATAATGTTATTTGAAGAATTATAAATCAGAATCAAGAATAGACTAGTCAGAAGAAAAGGCAAAAGTATGGAAGAAGAAAGAAATTAATCAGTGTGGTTTGGTACTTTCTGCCCAAAGAAAAAAAAATCCCTGGTATATTGACATCGGATGCTCCAAACACATGAATGGGGATAAAAGTAAATTTCCGTCTCTAAGAGAACACAAATCAGGAAATGTAACATTTGGAAATGATGCTTCGGGAAAAATCAGAGGTAAAGGAATGGTAAGTCTGAATAATGGTAAAGGAAAGGCTCAAGATGTTCTGTTTGTAGATGGCCTGAAGCACAATCTTCTTAGTGTCAGTCAGGTATGTGACAAAGGATGTGAAGTTGTTTTCAATTCTAAGGAATGCAAAATTAAATCTGTTTCTTCAGGACAATTGGTTGCCAAAGGTATAAGAACAGAAAAAAAATGTTTATGTCTTGAAAGAAGAAAAGGAGGAATGCCATCTAAGCAAGTATGATGAGAGCTGGCTATGGCATAGAAGACTTGGACATTTAAATTTTGATCATATAATCAAGCTTAGAAACAATGGAGCAGTGAAAGACTTTCCAAAGATATCAAAACCGGATGATGTTGTATGTAAACCCCGTCAAATGGGAAAACTGACTCGAACATAGTTCAAATCCAAGAGTTTCCCTTCTTCAGATAAACCTCTTCAGTTAGTGCATATGGATTTGTGTGGACCATCAAGGAAGGAAGGTACAGGAAAAGAAAACTATTTTATGCTAGTTATTGATGATTATTCTAGACTTACTTGGGTTGCGTTTCTGAAAGAAAAATCTGAAGCATTTGAAAATTTTAAAGTGTTTAAAGCTTTGAATGAGAATCAAACAGGAAGAAGACTAAAGGCAGTAAGGTCTGATAGAGGAGGAGAGTTCAATTCAAGGCATTTCAAGGAATTTTGTGATGAACAGGGTATCAAAAGAGAGTATACAATTCCAGGGACTCCACAACAAAATGGAGTGGTTGAGAGACAGAATAGATCAGTTCAGCAGATGGCAAGATCAATGATGAAAGAAAATAATATTTCTCAAGGTTTTTTGGTAGAGGCAATTCATACAGCTGTTCATATACTTAACAAAGCTCACTTAAGGCCAAATAGTGATAAAACTCCTTATGAATTATGGTTTGGGAGACCTACTACAATCAAGCATTTCAAAGTCTTTGGGAGTAAGTGTTATATCAAGAACAATGATGAGCATCTTGGTAAATATGATGACAGGGATGATGAAGGTGTTTTCTTAGGTTATGCTACAAACATCAAAGGATACATATGCTATAATAAGAGGTTGCATAAAATGGTTGATTGCATTGATATTAAAGTAGATGAAAGGAGTCATGTAAAAGACACTAAGATAAATAGTGATGAATCATGTACAGAGGATACAACTGAAGATGAAGAACAACAGATCTAAGAATCAGAAAAGGAAGAATCTGAATAAGAGAATGAAGATGCAGACTCCTCATAGCAGCAATCAGTAAAACCTCCTTCAAGAATTATTCGGAAAAATCATCCTGAAAGTCAGATCATTGGTGACAAGAATGAAGGTGTGCAGACAAGAAGAAAGTTACTGAAAGATAAAGAACAATCTCACATTGCCTTTTTATCTATAATAGAACCCAAGAATTTTTATGAAGCTAGTGAAGATGAAGATTGGATAAAATCCATGAATGAAGAGCTTGATCAGATTGAAAATAATAATACTTGGGAACTTGTTCCTAGACCAGCAGATAAGAATGTGATAGGCACCAAATGGGTATTTAAGAATAAGATGAATGAAAAAGGACAAATTGTGAGAAATAAAGCCAGATTGGTTTGCAAGGGGTATGCACAAGTTGAGGGACAATATTTTGATGAGACTTTTGCACCTGTCGAAAGAATGGAAGCTATAAGAATGTTTCTTGCTTATGCCTGTCACAAAAATTTCAAAGTTTATCAGATGGATGTTAAATCAACTTTTCTAAATGGAGATCTAGAAGAAGAAGTGTATATGGAGCAACCTGAAGGTTTTTCACTGACAGACAATCCTGATTATGTCTGCAAACTGAAGAAGGCACTATATGGATTGAAACAAGCACAAAGAGCCTGGTACTACATATTGGATAAATATTTACATGAAAAAGGATTCAAGAAAGGCACTGCTAATAGCAATCCGTACATCAAAACTGAAGGTGATGATTTATTAATTGTTCTAGTTTATGTTGATGACATTATCTTTGGATGTACTAATGCATATTCTGTCCAATGATTTGCTAATGCCATGTAATCTGAATTTGAAATGTCAATGATTGGAGAATTATCATACTTTCTTGGTCTTCAAATCAATCAGAATTTTGAAGGTCTATTTCTCTCTCAATAGAAGTATTTGAAGGAGATGTTGAAAAAGTTTCAAATGGAGGATTCTTCACCTGTTAGTACCCCTATGATTGTTGGCTGCAAGCTTAGCAGAGATGATATCTCACCAGATGTTGATCAAAGAACATACAGGTCAATGATAGGCAGTCTTCTATATATTACAACAACTCATCCTGATATCATGCATGCTGTTGGAATGGTAGGAAGATTTCAGTCTGCTCCCAAACAAAGTCACTTGGTAGCTGTGAAGAGAATTTTCAAATACTTGAAAGGCACAATGACTTATGGTCTCTGGTATCCTAGGAATAAAAATTTTTAGTTGATTGCATATTCAGATGCTGACTGGGCAAACTGTTTGGATGAATGAAAGAGCACTAGTGGAGGTGCATTCTTCTTAGGCGATTCATTGTAGCATGGATGAGTAAAAATCAAGGTTCTATCTCTCTATCTACTACTGAGGCTGAATATATAGTTGCTGCAACATGCTGTACATAGGTATTATGGATGATACAAACTCTTGCTGATTTGGAGGTGAAATATTCTAAACCTATTCCTATTCACTGTGATAACACAAGTGCCATTAGTGTGTCAAAGAACCATGTTCTTCATTCCAAGACCAAAAACATTCCAATCAAGTATCATTTTTCAAGGGAGCAGGTTACAAACAGAGTTGTCCAATTACATTTCATTCCTTCTAAAGAACAGATTTCTGATATATTTACTAAACCCTTATCCAAAATCTAGTTTGAATATCTACGCCAGAAGTTGGGTGTCATATCTTGTTCCAACTAACTTGTTCACTTTGGCAGGGGGAGTTTGTGCTTATTACATATCTGATGTAATTTTGAGATGGTTCTAGAATGTTTTCTTTGCTGGTTTCTGAGTTAATCTTGATAGGGGGAGATGTATTGTCATGTTTTCTTTGACATTGATGTCAAAGGGGGAGAAGTTCAGGTAGTTGCAGATGACAAGCAGTCGGTGACTACACTTTCAACATCATAAATTTTAGGTTTCCATCAATGCCAAAGGGGGATATTGTTGGCACTTTGATTCAGTTGTCATTGATGGTTGGAAAACAGACAAGGCGGGTGACTCAGACCATACGGGGAGATTTTTGGCACTTTGATTCAGTTGTCATTGATGGTTGGAAAGCAGACAAGGTGGGTGGATCAGACCATACCATTTTCAATTTACTAAAGCTGCGATTGAGATTGAAATACAAGAAAAGAGTGTTGTTAGACAAGATGCAACTCAGACAGCTGCGACTCAGACAAGCTATGACTTAGACGGCTGCGACTCATACAAGTTGTGACTCAAACGACTGCGACTTAGACAAGTTGTGACTCAGACGGCTTCAACTCAGACAACTGTAACTCAGAAAAGATGTGACTTAGACGACTGCAACTCAGACGGCTGTGACTCAGACGACTGTGACTCAGACGGCCGTGACTCAGACGGATGAGACTCAGACGGCCGTGACTTAGACAACCACGACTCAGATGGCTGAGACTCAAATGGCCGTGACTCAGACAACCGCAACTCAGACAAGCTGCGACTCACAAACATTTATTTATTTATTAATTAGTCAGTTACAACGTGTAAGTTCTGGAAGTCAAAGAGACAGTTCAATTTTAGAATTGGGAGTTAAAGAGACAGTTTCAGTTTTAGAATTGGAATATCTAGGAGTTAAAGAGACCGAGGCATATAAATTCAGTATTTATAAAAAATAAAATAAATGAGAACAAGATGGGTGTGAGATTTGAGGGGATGAAGAGGAGTGGTTGCTGATAAAGCTATGATTCAAAGAAAACAATTCAGAACAAAATATATGGCTCGATTTAATGAAGAACAAAATGCCCAGAAACTCAAGCTGTAGCAGCACAAAACAAAAATGAAAAGGGTATGTACTGATATATCTGAACCAGTGTGATATAATTGACTGAAAAATTCTTAACAATTCAGAAGAAAAATGTGTGGCTCGATTTAATGAAAAATAGAATGCCTAGAAACCCAAGCTATAGCAGCTCAGAACAAAAAATGAAAAGAGTATGTATTGATATATCTGAACTAGTGTGATATAATCGACTGAAAAATTCTTGCTAGGGTGGAAGGGAGGTGCTACGGAGGATTGATTTCCTATGTAAATCAGGTTGATGCCTGAATATTGGGAGTGGATGCTTCCCTCTAGTGGGTGCTAGAAAAACATGAGAGTTGGTGCTCTTAACAAGTTGCAGCTTGTTAAACAGAGATTGTAGCCTCATCTTGAGTTGGTGCTAAAAAATAAATGATGTACAGGAGTTAAAAGACTGCTTATCATTCTAAGAAGAAGAGGTTTTTTCCCTTTATGCGTTTCCTCATGAATATTTGTGTCTGTGTACATCATATGAGTGATTGATGATCACTTGTTCTATTGCTTATCTTGTTCATTATCTTGACAATCATTTTTAATGGTAATAAAGTTATAAAAGGGACTAAAATTGTTTAAGCATAATGCAACTGATTCACCCCCCCTCTCAATTGTACTAATAACAGTAACACGTTAAATGATGAAAATAAGTCACTAAGTTATAGTTCATCACTTTTTCGGGCTCGTTAAACTCCTACGAAAAAGGAACCCCCCCGGAGTCCTTCTTTAAGCTCTTTTCAGGCTCTCTAAATACGAAAAGATCGCCAAGCGAACTTGATGCGTTCACGCTTGTAAAAGTATTTGAATGATCATCTTCCTGGTGATAGTTTACCCCTTTTTCGGACCAGGGGGCACTACTTACGAAAAATGAATACTCCAGCCATTCATGACTGGAAGAGTCCTCTCTCACGTTGTTTTACCCTTTTCCGGGCGAAGAGGCTAACGTTACGAAAAAGTACCTTTGGAGTCTTCTTTAGTTCTTTTTAGACTCTCTAAACATGAAATGACACCAAGTTTGCCTTCTATGGACTCACTAAAACTCAACATTGAAGGGCCCGTCATGGGACGAACCCCTCCTTTCCCAGGTTCGGAAAACATTTGGGATTGGACTCATCTATGAGATGAGGTATATCGAGCATCTGGTTACCCTCATCAAGCTCGTTAAAAACACATGAGGCACTCATCAGTCATGGTGGGGAAAAAGGAAAGTTTTTTGTGTTACACCTTTACTTGTGGTAGTACTTAGTCGTTCTTGAACATGTCACTCATTTGCATTTGCATTTAGTACTTGTCCTCGAGTCTTATTAACTTCACGAGTCTTATTACTCCTTTGGGTCATCCAAAGAATGCTTCCACCATTAGTTGCATTAGGATTTGGCATCATTCTCGTCATGTCAATATTGCCATGCCATGCCCATGTTCAAGATACACTCATCGCTCATGATTTTGCAGTCAATACACCTTTCATCATGTCGATCTACTTTGAGTCAGTCTTGCATGTTACTATACCATCCAATGTACTGAAAAAATCTGTTATTGAGTTTTGCATCGATCATGGGGGATTCATCATGGCCCTCCTTTGATGGATTCATCCTTGTCGACTTCAGCACATCATTCGAGGACTAAATCTAGAAACCAATCGAGTACCTTGGGACTGCATGCTTCAATGGCAGGTTACCTTGTTTTCGACATGAGTTTGTATCATTGACTCTTGATTGGAAGATTTCGTCAAAGTGTTCGATTTCAACTCATTCATTTGCGCTTGATGATATGTACTATGATACCTGGGGGATCATTGACATTAATGGTGATTTTCCTCACACTTGTTAACGGTATACATCAATGACCGGTAATCAAGTGGTTTCTACCATGTTCAACGTCAAGACATTTGTAATGACATGGATAGATTTGTATCATTGGGGGTTTGACTTGAAGACCCTGGGAAGTCATTTTCTACCCAGGTTGCGATGGAGATTGTTTGAGTTATATCACACAGATACACTTTGTATTGGTTGTGGCTTTGCTATCATCTCATCATGGATCTACGCTTGTGTCTAGTAGCCATGATTGTTTTCAGTCGGTCTTTACTACCATGGATCTGCATTGTATTGGTCGGAAGCCATGTTGTGAGTCATAGGAGACTGTATTCTCAGAGTCAGTTGTACTGCAGCAATATCTTTCATCTGACAAGTTCGTGCCATCCTTCTATCAAAGCATTTCACCTGTCTAGTTCTATCAACTTCATGCTTTGGGGGGCATTCTGTTACACCCAAAATATCACCATCATGAGACATATATAAACTCAGTGCCTCAATCCCTGAAGTCCCATGATCACATTAGTCAGTTAGAGTAAGTTGATGTCCTTTGTCCACATTCCTAATTAGGATAGCGCATGTTGTCTTTGGGAAAGAAGTGCCGGCGCAGGTTGTCCTCATGCAGCTTGTGCCAGAGTCAGTTTAATGAGATAAAGGTAGCTTTCGAGTGAATTCTAGAAGTTGGATGAGGTGGATCCCTATCCCTAACTCCTAGGTGAGCTGACCTTTGGTTCCCTAACCTAATGGGAAGATCCCTTATCCCTCTCCCCATGATCCTCAACCTACTCTATCCACTTGGTCCTATAAATAGAAGAGCCCTATCCATTCCAAAGGGAGGAAGGCTATATCATCCATATGCTGGTGAAATAAGCTTAGGAGATCATCATCCATCCATTGGACGCACCCATTTCTCCTTAGAGGCACTGGCTTGGCTTGTTGGAGGAAGATTGCAACGTTAGGGCTTGGTTATAATCGTCACCCTTCTATGTATTTCCATGTTTATATAGTAATACGAAACTCTTTCCATAAATGTCTTGTTGTTTCATTGATATTTATAGTTTACTTCCTTAACTGTTTACTTAGATCAATTATTGTGTAGATTTTCTATTACTACTTGTTTGTCTCTTGCATGTTTTGACAGGTCTTGCACCTTCATATTTGACGACCGTGGAACTTGGAGTGACAAGGGAGAAATAGATCTACAGATATGAAAGGTAAGATGTCTACATCTCTCAATCTGTAATTGGATCTAGGAAGGTAGATTTGTATTATGTCTATTTTGTTCTAGATTCGCATTGAACTAGGGAGATCATGCCTTAATTCCGCTTTCGGTAGATTGTCCGATAACAATGCTCAACTTAAGGGTTAGAAATGTATCATCCATGAAAACGTGCATGGCATAATCCCTAGAGATCCTAAAGATCGTACCACATCAGGGGGATGAATTTTTTTTTTTTTAGCTAATGGAATTTATAACTGGTCGCTATTACTTGGGCGAGACATGGTCAAATCTGGCTAGTTACCAAGGGTATATCCAATAGCCCACAATCCATTTTACAAATAACTCATGACTTAGAAAGGGCTAAGACATCCAAAGACACACCCAAAATGGGGGTCCCACTCAAGGGTGGTGGCTACCCTTCTAGCATTAACACAATGGGCCAATGTCTGATTGGGGATTTGAACTTGAGTGGGGAGAGTACAAAACTTACCTCCTCACATTCGAGCTATTGCCACTTGTAATGTCGCCAAATTTTTGCTAAGGACCACTCCATTGGACTAGGGGGATGCATTGGCCTAAGTCACTTGGTAAAGTCATGAAAAATGATCAAGGTGGTGATGTGGGTCAAAAATTAGTATAGTTGGTGTCCAAATTGTGAAATGATGCAACATTAGGCAAAATTGGATGAGGGTGCATAAGGAGGTTGAGTTGGGCCCCACATGAGTTGTAACTCCCTCAAATTCAAATTCTAAGGTGGCATTGGACAAAATTGGCCAAGGAATGCACATTAGTGGAGGAATGAGTCCACATACGTGGTGTAACTCCCATCCAAGGTAGAAGGAATCCTATCATGGAGGCATCTCATGGGTTATAACTCCCTGGGATAAAAATAACAAATCTATGACAACCTATCACATCTATGATGTAATACCCCCAGTTTTGACTTGGAATGTATTTAATCAAAATTATGTAAATGATGTAAATATGCTAATATGGATTCCTATTGTGGAGCTCAAGGCCAAGGCCCAACTAGTGAATGGCTAGGCATGCATGATGTATGTATTTTTATTTGGACCATATGATTGGCTTATCATGCCAATTCGAAATGTATGTAAATATTATGTTGGAAATTAATAAAATGGTCCAAGATGGCTGTGTAAAGAGCACTAGAGGGGCTATGCTTCCACCAGAGGAGAAGAGGAAGGGGGGCCTATGGGAAACCAAATCCTATGTTGCCATGTGTCAACCTTAGAACTCATCCAAAATCTACCAAATGCCTTAAATTAGCCAATTACCTTCTTTTGACAATTAAATGCAATCATTGAATGCATATGTGAGGTTGGTGAGAAAAGTCACTTCATGTAGTTATTGAAGCATGGGGGTTGTGACAATTATGTCATCTGTCAGCAGTCCTATTTCTTCTATGGTAAGAAGATATGTTAGTTGTCTTTTCACCCTTACCTCATATCCTCGGAGTCAACACTCTTTTGATCACTCTCTCATTCTCTCATGCATGCTGCTACATTGCGTAGAGTTTTCCATTGTTGTTCATGACCATACTAGACTGTGTTTAACCCATAAATTCGAATTTGAAGACAGAGTTGCATTTTTGGAAGGGAAAATAGATGGTTGTAGATGAGCAGGGAGGTTGGGAAAGCTAGGAACCTTTACCCATTGAGTTCTGCTACTTTTGGATGCTTGACAAGCCATTGATTAATGTTGCAGGAGGTTCTCCATTAGCATACAACAGGTTGGACTCTTACTACACACACTGGTAAGCACTGTAAGGGTTGAATTTCATGAGGGAGTGGATTAGTGAAGGGAAATGCCTTGTGTTGTGTGGGGAAGTTGGAAGGAGTGCCATGGCTGCGATGGCTTAGTGAGACCCCTGTAGAGCTCTGGGATGAGAGTTAGAAACCTGTATGTGTTTTCTTTTCCTTGGTGGCCTCATAGCCCAACTTGGGGGTGGCCTCTCAGCATAAAGAGTATACGCTGGATAGAGTGCCTAAGGTTGGGTGGAAAATCGCTCTTACACAACTAGTTGCTTGGATCTTCTTTGTTTAAAGATAAGTATTCTGATGTATTTGATGTGTAGCGATTTTTATTTATATGCCTATGACAATTATGCTTGTAATTTCATGTTATGTGTGTATGGATCATTTTTATTTCCGCTGTATGTTTTTATTTACATGTCTGCACATGCATTTTAGCTGTATAAATTCGTAATTATGGCTATGGGGAGAAATTTGGAGGCCCCGATTCAGTTAATGTCCCCTCTTGTTGGCCGGATTGGGGGATGGGGACGATACAGAGTGGTATCAGAGCTTCTGGTTGCAATACTAAAGTTTAATGGGTCGGAAATGCATAGTTACAAGAAAAAAAACCATGAGTTGTAGATGAATGATCAAGTAGATGTCAGGTTCTGTTAAATGACAGATAAGGGGCCATTGTCAATATGGTCACAATCCCCTTAGTGATGGATTAACATTTCATGTAAATACAAAATTATAAAATTATGGGAAAATTTTATGTGGACCCCACCCATGCCATGTGGAAGGGTGACGTGGAAGATCCATGTGAGCCAGAGATATGATGTGGACCTACCACATCGAACCCGCACAAAGAAGGATGCCTATGATGAAGTGGAGGGAGGACGAATATCTAATCGTTGAGTGATG
The DNA here is from genome assembly GCA_027924585.1 of Larix kaempferi. Lineage (NCBI taxonomy): Eukaryota > Viridiplantae > Streptophyta > Pinopsida > Pinales > Pinaceae > Larix > Larix kaempferi. The sequence continues at coordinate 1,802,926 of BSBM01000451.1, read as the reverse complement.
AGGTGGATCAACAGTTGCAGTTGATCGTGCATAGGAAAACTGTGCGATGGTTAATAGTGGATGGATGAGATCTGACCATCCGATGGAAGGGACGATTGATGGTCAGGGATCACCACGCCCTGTGAAAGTGCATTGCGGTTAGTAATAAGCGGGTGGAGATCTGGCCGTAAGATCATATCGAATATAAATGGCCCAGACTCATCATGCGCCGATAAAGTGATCGATGGTTAATTCGGGACGAAGGCTGCGTTGTGCCCACAATCGCCTAGGACATGTGGCATTTTTTGATTGACTGCGACTCCCCAAGAGCAGTTTCCCAAAAATGCTTCACAAGGACGTAGTACCGCTTGTGGTAAAGAGGGAAACCGTCGATGCGCTCCCGCTCAAGGTTGTTGGTGTGGTAGCATGGTGAGATGACATGGTGACGCCATAGGGTGACAGGTCAGACATGTTCGACACCTTAGGAGGGACATGTCAGGCCACGTCAGCGAAAATCGATAGTGAGCTTATGCGCCATATTGCGCGAAATTGAATAATTTACAAAAAAAATAAAAATGAGGGCGTTGCCCTCGACTCGACCTACAACGGCGGAGGTCGCAAGGGACAAAGCCCCCTTGACCCCCATTTTTTTTTAATCAACAAATTTGGATATGGGGTTTAGCAGTGGTCATTAGAGCACCTTAAATTTGGTCATAATTTGGAGTGTGAAGGGGTGTTACAGGATTTTCTAAGTCTAGAAGAAGGTTGAGAAATACAAAAGTAGTGGATTCTATAATTTTGTAGCAAGTGATGGGAGCATCAGATCAAAGAACCAAAAAATTGTTGAGTAATCCTGGTTGTATGTACTATATAGGACAATAGAACAATTGTTATATTTCTCCATAAATTGTCTTCTGCAGGTGTTTGAAGTTGGCATTTTTGGGTTAAATGCACCTATAGGAGAAGTGCAGGATTTGGGCCAATTTGACAATTTTCAAGGACTGTAACTTTGTGTTTAGAAGTCATAATTGAGCATATTTATAGTAGTTGGAAACATTGTCCAATGGGGAACAATTTCACAGAGTTAAATTATGAATTGCTGATTCATATGATTCTATAATTTGATCAGAAAAGTGCTTGTAGCCATAATTGACAAAAACTGTCAATATGGGTAATTTCCAGAATATGTGAAAATTGAATTTTTATTTTGTAATAAATCTAACAAATGTGCTTATATCAACGCTTTTACAGATTCAGAATCATATCAATGACTGTTAAAGGGTCAATAATGAGTATATTGCAGTTGAGAGACCTTTGATCTTGGTTGGGCCAAGAAGGTCATCATCATGGATGATGCACATGATCCTTATGAAGTTGAGGTTGATGCAATGGGAGAGAATATTCAAATTGAGAATGAAGAGACATAATCCAATGGTAGGAGAAACCAAGTGACCCCCCCAGACATTGCAGAGACCATTAGGAGCCTAAGGGTGGAGCTGCAGATTTATAGAGCAGACAATGAGAGACTGCTTAGAGATCAAGAAGAGAAGAATCAACTGAATGTAGCTATGCTCCAAAGTTTGACAGACATTTAGAGGAATATTAAATCTGTACATAATTATGAAAATCAAGAGAAGAGTGGGAATAGATCAAGAAGGCATTCTCAAAAGAGGTCCCATAGTTCAAGAAGAGTTTCTAGAGGTAGGTCATATACTCCAGAAATATCTTCTAGTGAGTCATCTGAATCTAAGGATTCCACTGAAGGATCAAGCTCTTCATCTCATAGGAAGAAGAGGAAGAGGTATTCAAATAATAACTCACATGAAGAATTTAGGAAGGCCAAACTTCCTACCTTTGATGGTGATATAAAATCTGGTCAAGAAGCTGAGGTTTGGCTTCCTGGGATGAGGAAGTATTTCCAAGTCCAAGACTACTATGGAAATATGAAAGCAAGGGTGGCTATCTTCAATCTGAATGGGAGAGAATCTATATGGTGGAATAACATTAGGCAAGTGAATAAGATCAATGAAAGGAAGATGGTGTGGAAGCAATTCAAGAAATACTTCAAGCAAAAGTACCTCTTTGATAGGTACTATGATGGAAAAATTAAAGAATTCCATGAGTTGAAGTTGGTGCAAATGACTATGGAGGAATATGCAAATAAATTTTTGGAGCTGCTGAGATATGTCAAGTATATCAGAGATGATAAAGTGAAAATTCAACGTTTTCTAAGTGATTTGCCTCAATCCTACAAAGATAGAATTGAGTTTGATGAGCCTCAAACTCTAGACGAGACCATAAGAAAGGCCAAGTATTGCTATGATCAAGCCAAAATCAAGCCATATTTCCATAAGGCATGGAAGTACATGAAGAATGAGAAGTTTGAGCAAAGGAAGAAGGGGTTCAAGCCTCCTCATTTCAGAAATCATCCAAGGTAGCCACCACAAGTGGTGACAAAGCCAACTAGGATGATGGGAGACAAGACAAGAAAACCACTTCAATGTTGGGGATGTGGAGAGGACCATTTGCTTAGAAATTGTCCACATCGGAGTGGGAGTTCCAAGCAAGTTCACAACATTCAAGAATTTGAAACTGTGGGTCAAGTGGCAAGGACTGACCCTAGGATTTATGCAACACTAGAGGACCGCCAAGTAGATAATCAATCAACTGTGGTTCATGTTGAAGGTAAGATTGCTAAGTAATCTATTTCTATTTTGATTTACCCTGGATCTACTCACAATTATATCAATCCTAAAGTTGTTTATATTTGTGCTTTTAAGAAAACCAAGCATAGTAAATCATGATTGGTTCAACTAGCCATAGTAACCAAGAGAAAAGTTAGTGAGATGGTGGAGAAATGTCCATTAGAAATGTGTGGATTGTCCACTTGTGCAAATCTAAATATTTTACCACTTGGTTCATATGACATTCACATTGGAATGGACTGGTTGGAAACACATAGAGTTAAACTTGATTGCTACAACAAGAGTTTTGAGTGCATTGATGATGAAGGAAACCCAAGGATTGTGAAAGGAATTTCAAAGAAAATTTTTGTTAGGCATGTTTCAGCCATGCAGTTAAAGAAGTTATCTAGGAAAGGTTTCCAATTGTCTGCAGCCCATATATTGGACAAAACAAAAAATGAATTCCAAAATTGGAGGACTATCATGTGCTACAAGAATTCAAGGACGTGTTTCCTGATGAAGTGCCCAGACTACCTCCCAAGAGGGACATTGAATTCACAATTGATCTTGTGCCGGGAGCTGCACCAATGTTTAAGACACCTTACACAATGAACACACCAGAATTATTAGAGTTGAAAATGCAATTGCAAGAGTTATTGGAAAAGAAGTACATAAGGCGAAGTGTGTCTCCATGGGGAGCACCTGTATTGTTTATGAAAAAGAAAGATGGTACACTCAGGTTATGCATTGATTACATGCAACTGAATAAAGTGACAGTGAAGAATAAGTACCCATTGCCTCGAATTGATGATCCTTTTGATCAAATGAGAGGGGAAAAAGTATTTTCAAAGATTGACTTGAGGTATGGTTACCATCAGGTAAGGATCAAAGGAAGAAGACATTCACAAGACAACTTTCAAGACAAGGTATGGACAATATGAATTTGTAGTGGTGTCATTTGGTCTCACTAATGCACCAACTACCTTCATGTGTCTCATGAATAGCATTTTCCACAAATATTTGGACAAGTTTGTTCTTGTTTTTCTAGATGACATTCTTATTTACCCTAAGAATGAAGAAGAAAATGAAGAACATTTGAGGATGGCTTTGCAATTGTTAAGGGAGCATAAGTTGTATGCAAAGCTAAGCAAATGCAAATTTTACAAAAATAGAATTCATTATTTGGGTCACATCATTTTGGAGGAAGGAATATCAGTGGATCTAGAGAAGAATGAAGCCATTATGAATTGGCCAACTCCAAAGAATGTGACAGATGTGAGATATTTTATGGGTCTTGTTGTCTACTATAGAAGATTCATTGAAGGATTCTCCAAAGTTGCACATCCGATCACTTCTTTGCAAAAGAAGGGAACAAAATTTGAATGGACACATAAATGTGAAGTAAGCTTCCAGTTGTTGAAGAAGCTTCTTACAAGTGCTCCAATTCTAAAAATTGCAGACCCAGAAAATAAGGACTTTGAGGAGTTCTTATGGAAGAAAATTATGTGGTGTGTTATGAGTCTAGAAAATTGAAGGAGCATGAAAATAATTATGCCACACATGATCTGGAACTTGCAGCCATAGTTCTACTTTAAAAATGTGGAGACACTATTTGATGGGCATAAAATTTGAATTGAGAACAGACCATTGTGGTCTGAAATATTTATTTGAGCATCCAACATTAAATGCTAGGAAAGCTAGATGGCTGGAATTTTTATGTTTGATTTTGATATCAAACACATAAAAGGAAAAGAAAATAAAGTGGTTGATGCACTCAACAGAAAGGTGCATGAAATGCATGTGGCAACCATCACAACTTGCCAATCAGATTTAAGACAATAGATTGTTAATTCTCTTGTTGAAGATGAATTATATGTGCAAATAAAAGAAAAATTACAGCAGTAGAATTTTGAAAAGAGGTATGAAGGGTATCATTTGGAAGAGGATGGACTTCTTATTTATAAAAATAGAACGTATATTCCAAATGTGGTAGACTTGAAGAGAATTGTTATGGATGAAATCCATAAAATGCCATATTCTGCTCACCCAGGATATCAAAAAACACTTGCTACAGCCAGGAAACAATATTTTTGGCTGGGGATGAAGAAGGATATTGCTGAGTATCTATCTAAATGTATGAAATGTCAACAAGTCAAAGTTGAGCATCAACACCCAACAGGTTTTATACATCCTTTACCAATTCTAGAATGGAAATGAAAAGTAATTTCCATGAATTTTATTACAGGATTGCCAATGATTGTGAAGCAACATGATTCTATCATGGTGGTGGTGGGTAAATTGTCAAAATCAACACACTTTATTCTAGTTAAATCCACTTATAAAGCAGATTCCATTGCAAGGATTTTTATGAAGGAAATTTTCAGATTGCATGGATTGCCTAAGGCAATAATTTCTGACAAAGATACCAAATTTACTTCAAATTTTTGGAAAAGTCTTTTTGCAAATTTGGGAACACAACTGAATTTTAGCACTACCTATCATCCAAGAACACATGGAAAAATTGAAAGAGTAAATCAGATTCCTAAAGACATGCTTCGCTTGTATGTGATGGACAAACCATCAAAGTGAGAAGATTATCTAAACTTGGTAGAGTTTGCATATAATAATGGGAAACAAGCTTTATTGGGCATGAGTCCATTTGAAGTTTTATATGGCAGAAAGTGAAGGACACCAATGGCATTGGATAATCCAATGAACATAATTATAATTGGGCCATAATTGCTTAAGGAAATGGAACAAGAGGTTGCAAAAATTAGGCAGAATTTAAAGGCAGCCCAAGATAGGCAGAAAAGCTATGCAGATAATAATAGAATGCATAGAGAATTCAGTGTTGGGGATCATGTTTACCTTAGAGTGAGGCTAAGGAAGAGTTTCTTGAAGCTTGGAGTTGTGCCAAGCTATATCCAAGATATTGTGATCCATTTGAAGTGCTTGAAAGAATAGGGTCAGTTGCATATAGAATTGCAATGCCTACTAACACTAGAGCTCATAATGTTTTTCATGTATATTTTCTTAAGAAATATGTACATGCTCCTAACCATGTGATTGATTGGGATGTGATTCAGGTGGAACCCGAGGGAGTGTTTCAAAATGAGCCACTATGCATCGTGTACAGGAAGGTAACATTGCTCCTGAACCGAGCCATCAGACATGTAAAGGTGCAATGGAAGCACTTCGATCCCGATGAGGTTACGTGGGAGTTGGAGGATGCCATGAAAGAGGCATACCCATTTTTGTTTTGACTTTGAGCAAACACCGAGGACGATGTTATTCCAAGGGGGAGGAGATTGTAATACCCCCCATTTTGACTTGGAATGTATTTAATCAAAATTATGTAAATGATGTAAATATGCTAGTATGGATTCCTAGTGTGGATCTCAAGGCCAAAGCCCAACTAGTGAATGGCTAGGCATATATGATGTATATATATTTATTTGGACCATATGATTTCCTTATCATAACAATTCGAAATGTATGTAAATATTATGTCGGGAATTAATAAAATGGTCCAAGATGGTTGTGTAAAGAGCAGTAGAGGGGCTACGATTCCACCATAAGGGAAGAGGAAGGGGGGCCTATGGGAAACCAAATCCTATGTTGCCATGTGTCAACCTTATAACTCATCCAAAATCTTCCATGTGCCTTAAATGAGCCAATTACCTTATTTTGACTATTAAATCCAATTATTGAATGCATATATGAGGTTGGTGGGAAAAGTCACTTCATGTAGTTATTGAAGCATGGGGGTTGTGCCAATTATGTTATCTGTCAAGAGTCCTATTTCTTCTATGGTCATAAGATATGTCATTTGTCTTTTCACCCTTACCTCATATCCTTGGATTCATCACTATTTTTTTCACTCTCTCATTCTCTCATGCATGCTGCTACACTACGCATAGTTTTCCATTGATGTTCATGACCATACCAGACTCTGCTTACCCCTGAAATTTGAATTTGAAGACAAAGCTACATTTTTGGAAGGGAAAATAGATGTTTGTAGATGAGCAGGGAGGTTGGGAAAGATAGGAACTTTACCCATTGATTTCTGCTACTTTTGGATGCTTGACAAGCCATGGATTAATGTTACAAGAGGTTCTCCATTAGCATACAACATGTTGGACTCTTACTGCACACACTGGTAAGCACTGTAAGGGTTGGATTCCTGAGGGAATTGTGGATAGGTGAAGGGAAATTCCTTCCTTATGTTGTGTGGGGTAGTTGGAAGGCGTTCCATGGCTGTGATGGCTTAGTGAGACCCCTGTAGAGCTCTGGTTGAGCTTTTTGGCTAAGCACAGTGAGCAAAATGGGTTGTGGGATGAGAGTTAGAAGCCTGTAGGTGTTTCCTTTTCCCTGGTGGCCTCATATCCTAGCTTGGGGGTGGCCTCTCAGCAAAAAGAGTATATGTTGGACATAGTGCCTAAGGTTGGGTGGAAAATATCTAGTTGCTTGGATCTTCTTTGTTTAAAGATAATTATTCTGATGTATTTGATGTGTAGTGATTTTTATTTATATGCCCATGACAATTATGCTTGGATTTGCATGTCATGTGTGTGTGGATCAATTTTATTTATGCTGTATGTTTTTATTTACATGTCTGCACATGCATTTTAGCTGTATAAATTTGTAATTATGGCGATGGGGCAAAATTTGGAGGCCTCGATTCAGTTAATGTTCCCTCCTGCTGGTCAGATTGAGGGATGGGGATGTTACATATGACAACTTATGACAAAAATAAGGTCCCGTGACAGCTTATGACAACTTATGACAGTCTATGACATGTTGCAGGTCCTAAATTTAGCCAAGGAGGGCGCTAAATGAGAGGGGTGGGTCGACATGTTAGTGTAGCTCCCCCAAAATCAAGCTAAGCCTCTCTAATTTGAATTTCTAAGGTAGATTAAGTTATTATTTGGACAAATAACATTAGAGAGGAAGTAAATGAGTCCCAATGTGTCATTATCTCATAAAAATAACATTTATTAAATATTTTTGAGAGAATTCTAGAATGAGGGGGAAATGCTCCATGAAGATTAATAAAAAGGGTGAAGACACAAGTGAAGGGGATTTTTGTCATTTGAATTTTGGTATTGGAGAGCCATTAAGCTTCTCAATCTTGGGAGATGCGCCCCTTGCTACAGAACTAGTTTCACTAGTGAAAGATTCCACCCTAGCTAGCAAGAGAGGAGAAATCCCTCAAATTTCTCAATTGTGCTTCATGTGAATGAGAGGTGAGGAGGAATCAATCATATTTCTCAAGTGAGATTTAGTTTATACAGGTTTATATATTTTTCTATTGCTGGTTTGAATTCATCTACAGGTGTTTGGAATTTCAAGTTCTAGCAGCATAGGCTTATGGTGTTTTTCAGGCATTTTGGTGTTGGAGTTGCGGGTTCTTGCTTGAGCAGGGCACACCATTGGATCCATTTTCACTGGTAGAGATAATTATTGGGAATTACATGACTTCTATGTGACATAGGGTGAAATTTGGGATGTTGCTCTCTCAATTGGAGGCGTTTCTTGTTGATTTAGAGATTGGATTAGTGAAGGAGTGATTGAATGAAGGTTTTGGTTTCGAAACTTTTGAGTATTTATGGGATGTGAGACCTATTCCATTGCGTTCAGAGCATTTTTTTCCAGTGGCAAACACTTTTTATTTCATTCCAAAAAGTGTTCGGATGATCGAGATGTGTCCATTTTACCAGATCTACTCCATTTTATTCTCTTCTGGTAGAGGTTCGAACTTGTACAATTGTAACTGAGTATTTCATGAGTTTCAAGATGTGTAAGAGCCATGTAATATTGTAATCACTGTCATTAATTTTCCCATATAGTGAATAATAAATATCCAAGTGTTTTATTCATATGGTGTTCATATTTGAGTAACCAGTGATTCCATGTATAAATCTTTCTCATATGGCTATGCAATTTACAGTACTGATTGTAAAACTTGAATATATGTCCCATGATGTATGCTACTGATTCATTTATCTCTATTTGGATGTATTCTAGTCTTATTGAATCTTTTTGGAAGGATTAGAGTCGATTAGGAGGTGTTTGGGTCAAATTGAAAAACTAGTATTCCAATGTGGGTGAAATCGAGCTAGTTTCTCACTAGCCTTGAGAGGGTGTCTTTCATACCTCTTTGGAAGTTCTATGGAGTCTATTAGTGGTTCAGATGGTTTTATTTTTGTCTATTTGATTCCATTAAACTGATATTTGGAGAATTCGAGTCTCTTTGGTAGTGTTTTGGAAGAGTTGGAAACCTCGTGTTCGGTGTGGCCAAAATTGAACTAGTGTTCCTAGTTTCTTTACCATCTTTCAATTTTATATCAGATATAATTTGGGACACATACCAATGGAATATAAACACATTAATGATCTGCACACCTTTAATGTACATCATAAATACATATATGCTCCACTGTTAGTTTGTGGCTGCACAGACTAACTCTATTGCGGTGTTTAACCAAAAAATTTAAACATTCGGTAAGGAGCTATAATCGCAACATTTACCATTACGTTCAACATAGAGCATATTTAATCACAACATTTATCATCTTGGCAACATTAAACAGACATTGCATTAAGAAAATATAACAACATTCCAATATCGCAATATTGTACAAAGATTATACCAGAACATCATCATTATATTACGGCCGCAGTCATAAACCAGAAAACAAAACATAGATCTCCGCATACATGCATCTCTTGCTTAGTCCAACTTCAACTCCCTCTTCTTAGCACCTACAACTCTCATCTATTTATAGGCTTCTTCCATTACAATATTTTTCCACTTACAAATGACTTCCTAATCGACACTTATGGACAACTGACTCACTATCTAATTGACTCGGTCCAAACGACCCCAAAAACCCACATACCACGATACAACTGACTCACTATTACACAATATGTGGTCCAAGTGACCCAAAACCCACCAACTGCAGTATTCTTTAGCACAAAATACTCCTTTCGCGCCCTCCTCTGGTGTGTCGCAGTGTTGGCGGTACTGCAACATTGCCCCATCAAACCGCCTGCCAAAAGGCCCCCAACACAATCTTGTGGCTTGCCCTCGAGCCACGTCAACTGCTGGACAGAGTGCATGTCGCGGTATTTGCCTTGAAGTCAGCATACGACTGTTCGATATTCTGCACCAACTCCTGAGCATCCTTAGCTGTTTCCTAACTGTTGATCGCATTGTCGACTGAGGGGTGATCGGTAAGCTTTTCCATGACCTGCTGTCGATACTTCTGTACTTTTGGTAGTGCTTTACTTTCCTGTAGCATCAGTTTCCCGCCAGTGTCTTGGAATTCTTCCAACTGGGCCGCATGTATCTTCTGGCATTCATCTACCTTGGAAACCCGTTGTTGCAAGTCCTTCAGTTCGTGCGCCTTAACAACTTGCTCCAGTGGGGGCAAGGTTCTCATCGCAGCCTTTAATGTGGCCACCGGGCCCTCCGCTTCCTGTCGATTTTTAGTGAGATGTTCGACTTGCTCATCATGAACGATGCAACCAAAAAAATGTACTGTTTCAGCGGTGAGCCGGGTTGCCTATGCCTCCAGCTCCTCCATCTAGGTGGAAACTTCCTCGAGTGCCCTTCTTTGTTCATCCACCTCGGCCTGAGGCGTTCCTGGTTTCAACTGAGCATTCAACAGGTCGTTCTCCTGTCGCAACTGAACAATGGTAGCCCCCAGCCGCTGCACTCGGTGGAGCATGTCTACTTCTTCAGTGGGCTCCGGGACATGTTGATAAGCCTCGATGATCGCTTGATCAACCCGAATGCTGTCATCCCACATGCGAGCCTTTTTCGCAATAAGGAAGTCTTGTTCCTTTTTAAGTGCTTCAATGGTGCGACCCTTCTCGGTCCGCTCCTTCTTAAGGTCGGCTTCAAGTTCATCCATTGCTATCCGCGCTGCGGCAGCCCTGCTTGTAAGCTCATCAATCTTGGCGGTTGCAACTACCTCTCTTGCCTGCAAGTGTTGAAAGCTCTTGCTGATTTCATGCATTTTATCCGCCATTTCCTGGGAGGCGCCCCTCTGCATTGTTGCTGGTGCCATTTCTGGTAGTGCATTAACATTGACAGTCACCTGTTCAATCGACTGCAACATATTTTGCAAAACCTCGTTGTCGGGCACAATCACAGTCGGGGGAATGTTGATATGCTTGACCTGGGGTGTGGTGCGGATTGTGACCGTTTCTTACATAGGTACATTACCGGTTTCCTTTTGTAACATTGCATTACCTAAAGAATCCATCCAAGCAACAAGCGCTGAGAATCCCTCCTCCACTTTGACGGACATTTTGTTGGCAGCTGAGGTGGCGGCATGGTTAAGGGCTGTGATTAACCAGTCTAACTGTGCCTCTACTGGTAAAGACATCCCACTAATTGTCGCATGATCGTGGTGCCGTTTTGACCGATTTTCTTCAAGAGCGTGGTCACTATCATCCGTCGTTGGTGTTATGGTCGACTTGTGATCAGAGTCATGCCAACTCTGCTGATCCTGCGCTAATACCTGATCCGCAGGACCTAATGGCGGACCTCCAGCATCGATCTCTGCTAAACTCATTGGTTGTCGCCAAGCCTTCGGACACTCATTCACAATAACCTCCAACTCTTCTGTTGTCACCTTATACTTCGTCGAAAACCATTGTTGATTAGTATCCCGATGAGCTTGGATATGTATGACACTGGGCTGTATTGCAAATGCCATGACGGGTTTGAACCGTGCCACAGTATCTTCATATATTCATGGGATCTGGTTCGCTGCATCACAAAGCATTTCTGAATACAACCAAAACTGCAATTGGCACTCCTGGATGCGCTCGGGCTCTCGTACATACCATAAATTTTGATAGCATGCCCCTCGTCGTTCCGCTGCAGCCGAGCAGTCCATACCCTAGTAGGTGTTGGGATCTTTCCATGCAACCATAGCAATCAACAGCAACAACCAACTATATGAGAAGGCGCCTCGACCCACTTGGACTACTGCGACATTCTCCATTAGTTGATTCAAGAGATATAGGGACCAGTTCATCTGAACACCTTCTGCACATTGCTCTGCACAAGCAACTATTCCCGAATTACATTGGTTAGGGCGACCTCCCCTAATCACCTTACAGGACAGGATCTTAATTCCTGTGAGTACCGCCTTATCATTACAGCTACTGGTGCGATAACCACGCCCATCCGATTCCAAGTCATACTTCTGCGCCAACTAACGCACCCTCTTCTTCTCGTTTTCCTTTCCTTGAATAAATTGCGCTGGATCAACACCACTCTTGGGTAAGCCGGGTAATGTAAGAAATCAAGTCAACAGTAACCGGGACCTCTCTGTCCAACCATAAAGAGCCCCCGTGGAAGCATGACAAGAGCTGTTTTACACAAGAACCAACTTCCACTAGGAGTCCAAAATGCGCCATGTTAATTAGCCCTAACAAGCCGGCCTGCCGTAGTCCTCGTGCCCAGTCGTGTATCTCTGGAACCGGTGAATTTCGTGTCTCAGGCACATATGGTGCTGATGCAATTTCGGGTTGGGCCACCATGTCGTGATCCTCGTAGCATAGGCGCATCAGTGCCGGCTAGATATCCACCGAGCACATCATCCCAGCTGGGAGTGCGGGCATCTTCACGCTAAATTTCTGTTTCGGATTCATCTTACGCGGGGTGGCATCCGACCGAACAGGAGGAATGTAACCAAGGATATTATGCACAGAGTGTCCCAGCCATGGGGCAGATGGAGGAACGGTGCGACTGGGCGGCCCCACCTGCTCTAGAGCTTCGCCAGCCAACGTAGACTGAAGCAATCTCTTACTCTGGGGAGATTCAGAAGGCTGACCCCCTCGGTGCTTCTTGGCAACACTGGATGCTCCCACCGGCATATTGGCAACCTCGGCTCCAAGATCAATAGTGTCCAAGGACACACCCTCTCGTTCTACAGCAGCCGGAATGAATGGGGATTCCACTTCACTGCTAATGTACATTGTCTCCAGTTCTCCTGGCATACCTCACCACGCTTTGTTATATACCTAACAGTAACTGGATCAAGTCACTACAGTGCTCCACAACAACATGTCTTGCTAATTCCTCGGTGTCTTCTACCCGATGCTAAACCATACTTATAGCATCGACCCAAACCCTCCGTAATTATGACTAAATCGTGCATTAACTCAACCAAATCCTGTATTAAAGAGGCAAATCCACCGACGATCCTGTCCGCCGATCGGCCGGATCTGCCATTAATGCCCATCATTTGGGAAAAAGTTGAAAATCAACATAATTAAAGTTGGAACCTTGGGGATAATATTCCTAATTTATGATTGGGGATATTACAGTGGTATCAAAGCATGTTTCTCTACAACTGTGGGAACTAAGAGGAACCTTGAAGAAAGAAAAAAACTTGGAAGAAGGTTTGCAGAGATGAGGTTGGAATCGATTGCATGGGAGCTTGAGGAGAGATTAACATGGGAATAATCATTTCTTGAAGATGGTTTCATTCCGTCAGTGGAAGATAATGAATGATATAAAATAATAAATGAAGGCTTACATAATCCATATGAGTTGGATGATTGCTTTTGTGACAGCATATACAAAGTTGAAGAGGAAGCTTCTTCAATGGCTAGAATTGTAGATGGTGGAATGTTACTCATTTTCATTCCTACATCGCCCATTAAGGAGGAAAAGTTTGAGTGGGAAAGGGGAATGAAGGGACATGATAAGTCATTGAAGCAATTTGATAAGACACAACATTAGTTAGAGCATAATTTACAACATTTTCAAGCCTTACTACTAGAATGCTATATATAAAAACTTGTGGAGAAGATGTTTGGTTTCTCTAGGAAAGGAGCATCCAAAGGTTCCTATCATAATATTGGTTTAGAGGGTAGTAAATTCATTGTCATTTTACAACCTTCATATGACCACGAGGAGAAAAAAAATCAGCAATCATATGTGAGACCCAAAGAAATTGAAGCCATGTTCACAAACTCATCGTGGCCATACAAGAAATTGGATCAAAGGGACTCACAAATTGCAACCTTGAGTCTTCCAGTTGAACACAAAGTGGATCAGCATGCCCGCATGGATCAACCACATGGGAATGGTGAAGATATGACACCAAGGTATGACAAAAAGTTTAATTTTTGCAGTAGCCTGATTCCTTTGCACCATCAAGAGATAACATCCCTTCCACATGAGGATAATTGTATTGTAGAATATTCTAATATTGATTTGGTTGTTAAAGGTGAATTATTTGCTGTGGATTCATGCCACAAGCATTTTGATTTTTATATCAAGCATCAGACAATTATTTTGGGGAGGATGATAATGGAAAAAATCAGAAAGTTTATGGAGGAATGTTCCCATGAGCTGCAACTCTTATCAGGGAAGTTGAAGGTAAGCAAAGAGAATGTTAGGACAACCATAAAATTTTTTGATGACACAAATGCCTTGGTGATAGATTGTTGTCGGGGAGCTTTAGGGATAGATGATAGTTTGAAAGTAGAATCTTCATTTGTATATTTTGAAGCCATTCAAAAGGTAGTGGCAACCATTAAGACTAATTACATACACCTGCTTTTCAATAGAGACCATCTTCTTAGGCTTGCTGAGATGTACCATTTTGCATTACAAGAAGAAGAAGGTGAAGTTTACAGGCTCACCCATGAGCTTGAGATCACCCATGATTCCTTGAAGAGCCCACGAAAATCACTTCAAGAATAAGATATGGAGGTTGATAAACTTCGTAGAGAGTTGGAAAGATCACACTCTTCCTCCTCATACAACAAGTTGTATATGGTTGATTACATTAATGGTTCGATGGAGGAGCCTCCTGTGGGGGTTGAGCATGAGGATATTGCATATTTGTAGTTACTTGAGGAGATATTTGACATGGAGAATGTTGACCAAGTACTTGTTTTGCATCAGGAGGATCATGAGTTTCTTGTATGGGAGAGAGACTTAGTCATTGAGGCAGAAGATGTGTACACTTTATATGGACCAGCCAGCAGAGGAGGTTACACATCCATGGATTTGGTGGATATATGTATGACAGAGGAAGATAGACATTTGGGTCAGAGCATACCAATCAGTCTTCAATCTTGTGAGCAACAAAAAAGGCATCTATTGTTGTTATTTGATTTCTTCATTATACATGGCAGGACATGGGAGTTTCATCCGATTTAGTTGGATGGGACTTGTGACATTGATGTGAGACATATGACCAACGTGCATATTGCACAAAAGGAGCTTCATGTTATACTGGAGAGGCTCACAGAGTTTTGGATGAGCATTGGGAGTGTTGAAATTCCAATTTGGTGGTGGGATCCTGGAATCCTTCAGAGTGATAGATTGTTCCTGCTGACAGTGATGATTAGAGGGGTGCAACATTGATAGTGGGATCCTGGGATTACTTGGTTCAACAATTTAGTAGCTGAAACAGGAGGTAGATCCAGCCATCACTTTCAGAGTTGTGTAGTAGTAGCATGGTGGTTCCTTTTTTAGATTAGTTGGGCATCTTAGAGTTACAGTGTAGGGTATATTTTTAGCAGTAGACCTGGAGTTGAGAGTCAGTTTTGGATTTCATATGATGATACTCTTAGCAGAACAATTTGTTGGGGAGTTGATTGACTGTCTGCAGTATATATTCACTCTTCTTATTGGCATTGGTTGGGAGTTTTCCTATGTCAGTACCTTGGAGGACCATACATTGAGTATAGTGTACTTCACCTCCTTTCGATTGGGATGGAACCATGACATCATTTTCAACCTTAGTGTAGTTAAGATTGTGGGATGTAAAGCTGATTACTTGGTCCACTTGAAATTTCATCCTTATGAAAAGTCATCATTAAGGAAGGAGGAAGAAAAATCAATGACCATAAGTTGGGGAATAACAAGAATCATTACCACTCCCAAGTTTAAATTGCTTGAGGACAAGCAATATTGGGCAGGGAGGACTGTAATGTCCCAAATTTTTGCTAAGGACCACTCCATTGGACTAGGGGGATGCATTAGCCTAAGTCACTTGGTAAAGTCATGAAAACTTATCAAGGTGGTGATGTGAGTCAAATATTAGTATAGTTGATTTCCAAATTGTGAAATGATGCAACATTAGGAAAAATTGAACAAGGAGGGTGGATAAGGAGGTTGAGTTGGGCCCCACATGAGTTGTAACTCCCTCAAATTCAAATTCTAAGGTGGCATAGGACAAAATTGGCCAAGGAGGGCGCATTAGTGAAGGAATGAGTCCAAATATGTGCTGTAACTCCCATCCAAGGTGGAATGAATCCTATCATGGAGGCATCTCATGGGTTGTAACTCCACGGGCTAAAAATAACAAATCTATGATAATATATGGCATCTATGACAACTTATGACAAAAATCAGGTCCTATGACAACCTATGACATGTTGCAAGGCCTAAATTTAGCCAAGGAGGGCGCTAGATGAGAGGGGTGGGCCCACATGCTAGTGTAACTCCCCCAAAATCAAACTAAGCCTCTCTAATTCGAATTTCTAAGGTAGATGAAGTTATTATTTGGAAAAATAACATTAGAGAGGAAGTAAATGAGTCCCAAGGTGTCATTCTCTCATAAAAATAACATTTATTAATATTTTATTAAATATTTATGAGAGAATTCAAGAATGAGGGGAAATGCTCCATGAAGATTTATAAAAAGGGTGAAGACACAAGTGAAGGGGCTTTTGGTCATTTGAATTTTGGTATTGGAGAGCCATTGAACTTCTGAATCTTGGGATATGTGCCCCTTTCTACATAACTAGTTTTGGTGGCGAAAGATTCCACCGTAGCTAGCAAGAGAGGATAAATCACTCAGATTTCTCAATTGTGCTTCATGTGAATGAGAGGTGAGGAGGAATCACTCATATTTACCAAGTTAGATTAAATTTATGCATGTTTATATATTGTTTTATTGCTGGTTCGAATTCATCTACAGGTGTTTGGAATTTCAAGATCTAGCAACATAGGTTTATGGTGTTTTCCGGGCATTTTGAAGGGGGGAGTTGGCATATGGTCAAAAGTACAAGAAATTGATTGGAAGCTTCTTCTAATTGACAAAATCGACCAAATTTTTCATATTTAGTCAATATACTTTTAAGGTTTATGTAGGAACCAAGGGAATGCCACTGAAATTCAGCTAAAAGAGTATTGAGGTATACTTAGGGTACACAGGACTTCAGTCTTTTCTACAAGAAGAATAAATAATTTACATTTGTTGGATATTCAGATGCAGATTTTGTAGGTGACATTGATAATCGTGCATCAAATTTTGGTTACTTAATGAATTTGGGTTCAACAACAATATCTTGGAATTGTAAAAAGAAACCTACAGTTGCAAATTCTTCAGCAGAAGAAGAGTACATATCAGCTTGGGAAGAAGCATGTGAGATTGTTTGGCTACACAAGATATTATAAGATCTTGGTCTAACACAAAAATCAGCAACTACTTTATTGATCAACAGTGAGTTAGCAATAAAGATGGCAAAAAATTCAGTATTTCATTCAAAGACAAAGCATGTCGACACCAAGTATCACTTCATCAGATCTCTTGTCATCAAGGACATCATCAAGCCTCAGTTATAACCATTTGAAGATCAAACTTCAGATGTTTTTACCAAACCACTTGGTAGAATAAAATTCACTAAGTTCATAAATGAACTTGATATTTGTAAATATGAAATTTCGGATTAAAGGGGGGAACATTAGACCCCTTAATCCTAAGTTCTAAGTTTTCTAGGATTATATTTGAGAATAAATTAGTTTATTTAGTATTTTTGGATGAGGATAGGGTTTGTTTTGTAAAGGCACCTAATCATACACATGTGATTATGTGATTGGTTGTCCTCCTAGTTTTTAGTTTAGGAATGAGCTATATAAACATGCTCTCATCTCAAAGTGAGGTTAAGTGTGTGTGATATGAGACCTCACTTCTCTATGTAAATTGATTTTTTTCCTTATTAATAAAATTGTGTGTCATATGACACTTCTTCATCACTGTTCAAAGAATTTTTGTTGGTTCTTCACCCACTGGTACCCCTTGTTGCTGGCAGTTATGGCATGGAGAGGTGCAGCCATAACCAAAAAGGAAGCTATGAATTTTCGAAGGTATTGCGTTGCCCCCAAAAATATCATGAATTCAATGATATTTGTAGGAGTAGGCCACTTAGTGATGGCCTCCATCATTGCAGGATCAACATTAAGTTTTCCTCCACTAATAACGTACCCCGAATACACCAATGACTACTGGGCGAACTCGCATTTATTCAAATTAGCTAGCACCTGGTTCTTTTTCAATCTCTAACACCTGCCTGAGATGTGAGATATACTCTTGCAAGGTGGCATTATAAACTAGTATTTCACCTAGATATACTATAACAAACAAATATAAGAAAGGGTGTAATACATCATTCATCAAACACATAAATGTAGCTGGTGCATTGCATAAACCAAACAACATTACTAACCATTCATATATACCATTCCTAGTCTTGAAGGCATCCTTCTAGGTGTCCTCTTCCTTCACTTGCACCTAGTGGTATCCCAATTTGAGACCCAACTTGGTGAAGTACTTGTCATGCTTTAACTGGTCCAACATATCATCGATCCTGGGCAGAGGGTATCGATTCTTGAGTGTGATCTTGTTTAATGCTTTGTAGTCGATGCACATCCTCCAAGTCCCATCCTTCTTAGGTACTACAATGATAGGTGACACACAAGGTGAGGTTCTTGATCGAATGACGCCCTACTCCAACAACTGCTGCAATTGCTTCTTCACTTCATCTGCTTCTATGACAAACTATATATTCAATTCTATGTTTGACAACGAAGAATCTTACAATAGATGTATCTCGTGCTCCACCTCCTTCTTAGGAGGTATCCCCTTAGGCTCCTGAAACACTTCTTTGTATGCCTGCAAAAGGTTCTCCAACCGATGTTTTTTCTCTTTGATACATCTCTCCAAGGATGCCTTCACTTTTACCAATTCACCTTCTTGTTGATTTTGTCTTAGGAAAAGCAATGCAAACTTCCTACTTGAACATATCAACTTTTTTGCTTGGTTGACACTTACCAGAGAAATATTTGATTTACCTTTGTGTGCGTTGATGATGAAGGATTTATCATCCTTGATCAAGTGGTATTGGTTGGCTCTCAGAAAGATCAAATCCCTCATAAACATGTAGGGGATTTCAAACACTACACCACAAACATCCAGGGGCTACGCCTATCGGTAAAAATACATGCTTTATTAATTCGACATCTAATTTTCCAACCAGGGTTAGTAAGCTTTGAAGTGCAAGCACAATATGTGCACGGTCGAAGGCTATTTAGTGCAAACTAACTAGTGTAATGATTTGCAAAAGGAATGATGATAACTATGATAACTAGATGCTTAAAAATCAAAATCGAAACTAGCACAAGAAGTAGTACAAGAAAACAAAACTAAGTTATAAGATGCAAAACTTACTCTAACAAAATCTATGATCTATTATTTCAAGAACAAATTACATCAAACAATAAACAAACTAAAATATCCTTATATACAAAAGTTATGAAAATCCTTTAGTTATAAAATTAACAATGATAGACACACCATTATAAAGTTTCAATTAACAGATTAATGAAAACAAAGCCAAATTTACTTCTTAGAATCACTTGTAAATTTAATCAAATTAGACCTATCTTAACCAAACGTTCTACATTGTCTCAAAAAGGCACAATTCTAAGTTTATGATCCAAATTAAGTCTTCGCATGAAACTTAAAGTCAAAGTTGTTTTTATTTTTCCTTTTTTTCTTTTTGAAAAGTCAAGAATAAAATGAAACTAGCAACACACTATGTCAATCACAAATTTCAATCAAAGGATTAATGTCTACAATAATTTAGCCAAATCAACAAGCACAATCTACTTTAAAACTCTAATCAAATCCACTCTATGATAATAAACGAAAATTGAATTTGTTTAAGACTTGTTAGCATACAAGGCCAGATCTTTTACTCACCTAATACATAAGGCACAATCTACTTTAAAACTCTAATCAAATCCACTCTATGATAATAAATGAAAATTGAATTTGTCTGAGACTTGTTAGCATATAAGGCCAAATCTTTTACTCACCTAATACACAAATCTTAAGTCTAGTATCAAATGAACATTTGGTCTATCCTAAATGATGTAAATCAAAACCTTTCCATGAACTATGAATTACAATAAAGTGAAGATTGCAAATTTTATTTAATTCATTTGTTTTCAATCCACACACGAACTAATCAACTTTTGAATTTCGACATAGAAACCTTTTATCTAAATGTCGAGACACAGGAGATTACATCCACACAAAACTTGTAACTACGACTAATAGCAAATGTAAACATACTAAATACCGAAATTGAAATAATTCACTCTACATATACACATGAAAGGACGAAGCGTGCAAATTCAATACTCTGTTTACCTTTCAAACCAAAATATGAAATTGCAAAATGTTCAATGTACAATATTCACATATTCTACAACAAGAAATTTATATGATAGTGTCTGCAGATATGCAATCCTACGTTTCAAATATATTTATGCACACATTCATCAGCATAATAAACATAGAAACACAGTAAACATTAACGACTGCAATAAACAAAGGGTATAAGAAAAAGGAAACAGAACCGGTCGTAAGGTTGGGCCCAGGCCTCCGACTGGTCTGCTTCGAGAGATGCTAATTCACAAAACAATTAAGTCCAAATCGAGAACACTTTCTTCATTTAACCAGGTATCGGTATCACATAATGTTTACATCAACGATATATCCATATGTTCTGAGAATCAAAAGAAGCTATATTGCATATTGAAAAAAAAAAAGTATCAAAGTTACAGCGTATATATTTCACCTCTGTCTCAACTGTGTATTTATACAATGCAAGAGGAGTAACAAATGCCATCAAAATAGAAACTATATACTAAAAATAGTTTTCTTCTGCGATCTCACTAACAAAATGGCCTCAAACTTCAACACGTCTCTGTTGCAGAAGAGACAACTCATTAACACGACTACAACCACTTTTGTGACGTACCAGATTCTATGCAGCTACGAGGTTTTCCTACGAATCAGAATCAAATAGAGCGTTGATCTTGGTCTTCTTGACTTGGACCTTGATGTGGAAGAGTTTCGTCATCTCTTTGTCTTCCTTGGGGTGAAGGCTACTCAAATTCATCTCCTTGTGCAGTGTGGTACATATATATAATATTCTTATCCACATTCGAGATGCTTTCTAACTCCTTGTTTGACTCTGTGTCTAGAAGGTTCTTCTTCTTGGCATCCTTCTTGTGGTTTAGCTTTGGATTTAACTTCTAGCACTTGTCTTCAGTGTGGCCATCAATGTTGTAGTGGTTACAATGGTTTTGTGGATCCTTGCACCATTCTGCCATGGCCGTAGTCTTCTTATCCTTTCCCTTCCACTTCTTCTTCCCCTCCTTGTTAACATCTTGGCTCTCTTTCTGTTTTGAACCATTTGGTTGTCCTTTCTTCTAGCCTATGTTTTACAGGTATTGTGCTTGTACATAGGCTTCATTAACTGACTTGGGATTGAAGAGCATCACTTGCCTCTGTATGTAACTATGTAAACCCCTTGATACTTGAGGAGTACATCTGGGTTCTTGGGTGAGATACCCAATACGATAGCCATCTTCCTGAACTCAGTGGTGTATTTTTGCACACTTTTCCCCTGAATTTACCTGAAGTAATGCCAACAGATCCACTGGTCCTCTATATACCTGATAGGGTAGAATTAGGACTTGGTAAGGTTTTTAAAGTCCTCTCACTTAGTTACTGGCAGATCAACCTCCAGCCTAAGTGCTTCCGTGTGGCTTTCCCACCAGGTTAATGTTAGGATAATTAATACTCTATTCTTTGTCCACCTTAGTATTATTTCCCTTTTCCTGGTATTGGATGATGTTGTTGACCCCCTAAGGGTGTGCAAATGTCATCTAGGACACATTATCCACTTAATGCACCTTGCATGCATGAATTTAGGCCATGCAGAGTCAGTTCCCTACATTTTAGGAGCTAACTCAGTGATCTGGTTCAATCCACCTGAGTTCATGACTGTAGTGGGGGGTTTGAGCTCCAATTGCAACTGACTATGATAAAATGCACCCTCTCTAGCCTGATTTGCATGCTAAACTCACTAATGCGCCTTTCATGATCAGTTAATTGATAGTAGCTTCAGTTCACTGACAGTTAGTTGAGTTTGGAACCTCTGGAGCACTGTAGTGGTGATATTTCCTATGCTAGACCGACATGGATTCGAATTCCTCCTGGATAATCGAATTCTCTCAATTGTACTATATTATTTTACTATACATATTAATGAAAAATGAAACCAATTATTATGCACATCTAATTTTCTTTGCATGTTTGATTTTACTGCTCAATTCGTACTAGATTTCACTGCAATTCTTCTTCCGTCCTAATTCTTTCAATGTGAGATTTTCCCAGGCTCAATGATATGTTGTGTTACAGAATTTCACATGGTATCAGAGCTCAGCAGAGCTGGTTTATATTTGTTTGGAGAGTTTTCTACAGGATTTTGACAAGTTTTCAATGCAACAGTAGCAGTTTGCATTCGCTCCAGCAGTTACAGATGGAGAATTTGAATGCTCCTTTGACACCAAGAATCCTGACACCCTTCAATTATCTGGATTAGAGGGCAGATAGTGAGATTATGTTGCGCAATAAGAGTCTGTATAGGCTCACAATGGGAAAGGAGGTTGAACCTCAGGAAGCTGTTGAGAAAGCAACGTACCTGAACAAGTTAGATGAGGCTTTTGGTTTTATGTGTATTCACATCTCCAGAGATTTGCTCTTCCATCTTGGTCGATTAACAACACCAAGGGAGGTTTGGAAGAATCTTGAAACTATCTTTGGTAAGCAAGATGAGTTGAGAGGCCACGTTTTGGAGAATTAATTAATTGCTCTTCAACCCAACAATTTTGAAACAAAACAGTTCTTTTCAAAGTTCAAGTCCTTGGTTATGTAGTGAAAACAATGTGGAATTGACAAGAAGGATGAGAAGCTGGTGCTATCCATCATAAGCAAGCTTGGTCCTGAATTTTCAGTATTTGTATCTACCTTCCACTTTGGGATATTGTCAATCCCCAATTGGACAATGCCTTCTTTTGGTGCATTCATAGAATACTTGATCCAAGAACAAGACAAACTGATTAAAATGGGAGCCATGAAAGCCTCCAAGAATCAGTCTCTTATGGCTGGGGAGTCCAAAAGTGTGAATGCTAAAGGGAAGCAAAAGGGAAAGGACAAGAAGAAACATGAATCCAAGCCAAAGGAGAAGCTTAATCCATCAGAAGGAGCCTCCAGCTCCAATAAGGATAAGGAAAATAGGTTTGAGAAGACCAAGTGTACCTATTGCAAGAAAGGAAACCATCCAGATAGTTCATGCATGAAGAAGAAGATAGATCAAATGACCAAACTTCTTGAACAACACAACACTGCCCTCCTAGAAGGCGCAAGGAAGACTGTTTCTAAAAGTGAGATAGATTATCATGAGAGATGTCATGCTCTGAAGGCTGGATTCTCACAATCACAAGCCTTCCTCATAGATTCTGGAGCCTCCAACCACATGGTTTCCTCCAGAGAATATTTGTATTCTCTAGATATTATTGATGGTCCTAGTATTCACATGGGAGATAATTCACAGATCTTTGCTGAAGGAAAGGGAACAATACAACTAGAGAATGGAAAGTTCAAAAATGTTTTGTATGTGCCTTCCTTGGTAGCAAAATTGTTATCTGTTTATCAGATGACAAACATAGGTTCACCGAAGAAATTTGTTTTTGGACTTGACACAGTTGAGATTGCAGAGATCTCATCTAGGAAGCTAATAGTGAAAGATGTTGCAAACCATGCCTCCAAGGCATATGAATTCTCTCACTTTTTTCCATACTCTCTGCCTACTCCATTTGCACCCGATGAATACGAGAATGATGTCTCTTTTGATGATCCAAATTCAGATTCTGAAGATGAGGACCAATTTGAATCAAATATTGATATTGAGTATGAAGATCCAGATCCAGATCTAGCACCTACTCCCAATCCAAGGCCAAAATGGGCTCAAAAAGTCCTCGAAGTTGTTGGGAACATAGCTGGAGATCCATCTGACCATTGAAGAACTAGATCTCAGCATTGAGATGCAACCCTTGCACTATGTCATACATATCCACTTCTCTGAGAGAGGTGCCACATGATGGTAGGGTCTGATCCACGGTCCTTCAAAGAGGCTTGCCATGATCCAAGATGGCAAGCTGCCATGGATGAAGAATATGAGTCACTGCAGAACAATGAGACATGGGATCTTGTCCCTCTTCCCCCAGGGAGAAAGCTAGTCCAGTGCAAGTGCATCTACAAAAAAAAACTTGCTTCTAATGGATCTACAACCAAGTACAAAGCTCGATTGGTTGTCAAGGGGTATTCTCAGGTTCATGGCTTGGACTACAATGAGACATTCGCTCCAGTAGAAAGAATGGAATCTATTAGATTTGTTTTGGCAATTGCAGCTTCGAAACAATGGGAGGTACATCACATGGATGTAAAAAGTGCCTTCCTGCATGGTGACTTAGAAGAAGAGATCTATATGAAACAGCCTGAGGGGTACACAGATGATCCATCCTTGGTATGTAGACTAAGGAAATCATTTTATGGGCTCAAGCAAGCCCCCAAGACATGGTATGCCAAAATGGATTCCTTTTTACTGTCACAAAAGTTTGAAAGGTGCAAATTTGACTGCAATGTCTACATGCAGCAGAAGGGAGGTTTCCTATTGTTGATAGTTTTGTATGTGGATGACTTGCTCATCACCAATGGTTCATCTATTGGATTGAAGAACATCAAGTCTACTTTGAGCAAAGCCTTCTCCATGATAGATCTAGGTCTGCTGAAACAATTTATTGGCCTCTAAGTAACTCAAAATGCTTCAGGGATCATGGTTTCATAGTCTAGGTATGCATCTAACTTGCTAAAAAAGTTTCACATGGCTAATTGCAAAGCAACAACTTTTCCTTTCCTATCTGGCATCAGATTGGAAGAAGGTGGTTCTACTCCTTTGATTGACAACACCTTGTACATGAAGCTGATTGGTAGCTTATTGTACTTGACACATTCGAGACCAGATCTATCTTATGTTGTTAGTGTTGTGGCAAGGTACATGCAGGAGCCACATGAGCTGCATTAGAAGGAAGCACAGAGAATCTTGCAATATGTGTAGGGTACAAAAGAGTTTGGGATTCATTATTCTCCTGGTACTCAGTTAGATCTGGTTGGTTTTACTGACTCAGACTGGCATGAGACAACACTGACAGGAAATATACCTCATGCTACGTGTTCATCTTGGGATCAGGACCAATCTATCGGTCAAGCAAGAAGCATACAACACTCGCACTCTCTTCAATAGAATTAGAGTACTGAGGGGCTGTGAATGCAACTATTCAGGTAGTTTGGTTACATGGCATCTTGAAAGAGTTTGGCATTCACACTTCTCCTTCAGTAGGTATTTTTTGTGATAATCAAAGTGCCATAAATATCTCCAGTGATTCAGTTAAGAAGCAAAGAACCAAACATATTGAGGTTCACATGCACTACATCAGGGAACTAGTGCACAATGGGACCATCACACTGCATTACTGCTCTACAAAGAAGAAAAATGCAGACATTTTTACAAAGTCTTTCACTCATAATATATTTTCCTATCTCAGATCTCTGCTCAGTGTGAAGGCCGCTTGAGTTCCCTGTTGTTCATTTTTTAGGGCGGGGGGGGGGGGGGGGGGGGTTCCCATGAGGTTTTCCCCATTTCCTTAGTTTCATGAACAATTATTTTTTATTGTTTGGGTGACCTTTGGTCTCAGTTACCAGGGCCCAGGTTGTCTAAGTTTGCATTAAGGGGGGGTGTTACGATAATTAATACTCCAATCTTTGTCCACCGTAGTATTATTTCCCTTTTCCTAGTATTGGATGATGTTGTTGATCCCCTAGTGGTGTGCAGATGTCATATAGGACACATTATCCACTTTATGTGCCTTGCATGCATGAATTTAGGCCATGCAGAGTTAGTTCCCTACATTTTAGGAGCTAACTTAGTGATCTGGTTTAGTCCACTCGAGTTCATGACTCTAGTAGGGGGTTTGAGCTCTGATTGCAATTGACTGTGATCAAATTCTCCCTCTCTAGCCTGATTTGCATGCTAAACTCACTAATACGCTCTTCATGATCAGTTAATTGACAGTAGCTTCAGTTCACTAACAATCAGTTGAGTTTGGAAGCTCCGGAGCACTGTAGTGGTGATATTTCCCATGCTAGACTGGCATGGATTCGAATTCCTCTTGGATAATCGAATTCTTTCAATTGTACTATATTATTTACTATACAGATTAATGAAAAATGACACTAGTTATTATGCACATCTGATTTTATTTTCATGTTTTATTTTACTGTTCAATTCTTGCTAGATTTCACTACAATTCTTCTTCCTTCCTAATTCTTTCACTGTGAGATTTTCCTAGGCTCAATGATCTGCCGTGTTAGAGAATTTCACAGTTAATGCATGGACCTCTAAGTTCAGTAAATTAAATGATATATTTTTATCCTCGGCTATTTGATGGATACTAAAATAAACCTCTAATTATTTCAACCAACGATTCAGTTTTAGAGCATCGATCTCACCTTAATACGGCTTGATGTCGACTTTCACTTCCATCTTGAAGAGAGACTTTGAAGGAACATTGGTACTGGAACTTGGTTTCCCTTTCTTGAGCTCTTTCATCGAATCTTTTTCTAGGTTGCTTTTATCTTCTGATTTCCCCAATGATTTGAAATATGAATTAGAGCCTCTGAGATCCCCGAAATGTCCAAGCTTGCTCTCCAGAGCCACCATGAGATTGACATGTTCCGTGGGATATCAAGAACTTGTATTTCTAGTTTTGTAAATCACTTATGATAATCGTTCGCTGCTCCTTAAATAGACTCGTCCACTGTGGATAGGGTTTGAAGAATTTTTTTTTCACTAGCTATTGGATCCTACGATTACCCACAAAACCCAAAAGGAAATCGCTCTGATACCAATATGATCCATAAACTGCCATGGATATTCCACTGGAATAGTTCGTCACAATGGATCTTACCACTAGTTCTTTTAATTAGATTATTTTTAGAATTGTAAGAGAAATGATAAAACAAGAAGTACACAATCCACAAACATTCGACACATAATTTATCCTGGTAAAACCCCTATAGGGAAAACCTCAGCTGGATTGAGGACTATGCCTTGCTCTTTTATGTAGAATGTAAATACAAAGGGAAATAGGTACTCGTAATGGATTTACCTTGGACACCATGGCCTGAATAGCTACTACGAAATCTATTACTCCCTATGCATGCTTCACAACCACTTCTTACTACTGCTCATCTATGGAACAATACAATATAAATGGATTCCTTCTTTTCCTAACAACCTGATATTTAACATAGTTAGGTAGTCATTTAGGGTTAATTTTAAGGTTTGTACATGCCTTTGATTTTTGTTTAGGGTTAGGGTTTTGGACCTTCTGGAATGTTCTCGAAAGTCCAAATGTGACTATCTCTACATGTGCGAGAAATTAGAGCTGACGTGGAATCCACTCAGAACTATGGTGGTCAACTGGATGGATCGACTTGCAGGAGGCATAAATTCTTCATATGGACTCCAGTTGAGGAGATCTTTGGATCGTTGGAAAGGTATTCAAGAGTAGAATTTCCTCATGGCCAATTGCACTATTGACATGTTGTTTTCTCCCAAAAAATGTTATTTAGATCCTCAAATAGGCATAAGAAGGTTCAAGGTCCTAAATCTGCAAAATGAGACCTACCCATAAAATGGGCCCTACAAGCCAATTCATCCAATCTTCCAACCCTGAAAGCTCCAAATAGGTTACAAATTATATATTGATCCATTTCATATCATGTTGACACAAGTCATTTTGACCTGTCAACACCTTTTAAGGAAAGTGCAAACATCCTCATTAAAATATCTTCATACACAATATTGTGGTTTGACATTAAATCCATATATGAAGAAAGAAATTGAGAAGCTTGATAAACATCCCCATGAAATTGTAAAGAATGATCTTCCAACTCTTCCAATTCAAGAGGGATCTTATTTGGACACCCCATAATCCCTCTAACATTAATAGAAGGATAAACCTTATGGTACTCCCAAGACCATATATTTTTTGAAACTATCAATCGTCAAAATGGAAAGTAGAATAAACATACTTCATATTACAAAGTGGAGTTTCTATATGGGTTGAAACCATCAAATATTGAAGCTAAATACTCAAATTCCGAGAAAATACCTTGCTTCTTGGAAACGACACCAAAATATTGCCACAAAAACTAGCAGCCCGAGGTAAAGTCTTCTAATAGGTTCTAGCTAAGTGCAACTATGGAAACTTTATAACTGTCACATAAGTAAATTTTTGTTTCTCTTTAAGTGAGGAAAGATAATCTTACTCTAAGGGGGGGATTCCCTAAAGTAACTAAGGTTTGTTTGATTGATTAAGTGATTTGAAGATTCCTCATAAAACTTGTGAAAGATTGTGAGTATATTTAGATTAGTGAGTTAAAGTGTTTTGAGTGGCATTTAAGTTGTAGGATCTAGAATTCATGCACAATATGATTAAGCACAACCACCAAGATTATTATTACTCACAATAATTTACTTGTTTAAACCAAACGATAACATGAAATTAGAACATAACATGGAATCAAATAATATGTGAACTTCCCATCAAATATATTTTACCAATGGAGTATAGATTCTATGTTATGCTATTATTGCATGTAAAAGCAAGTATGGGGATTATGAAATCAGATTTAACTATGAAGTAATCAACTATGAACTAAATACGATTTTATCATTGATTTGCTTACCAAAATTTTAGGACATGAGATTATAAACAAAATTGATTATGGAAGAATTGTTAAAATTCAATGATTGTTTAATAATACATGCACGGGATTGTAAGAAAAACATTAAGCAAGTTAAGTTTTAGATTGTTAAGTAAAGTATTAAATTGAGATCTATGTAATACAACCCAAAAGACATTTGTTATATTGTTGTTATGTATTTGCAATGAACCGAAACATCAATAAATAAGCTTAAACTATATGTGAGATGTTAAAATTTGATTATCATAAGTTAAAGCTTAATAAAATTGGATTACACACAAAATCTGAAAGTAAATTGTAATGTAAACCACCTCAAGGTTCTTGTTCTAGCGCTGGTGTTGTCAATAGAATAAATGTCTTGGATCAAAAATTAAATGTACAAAACCAAATTACTAGAAATTAACTTCAAGTGATATTGTGCAAGTGTAAAATAAAATAATTAACAACAATGAAAGTGTATATTGTTTGTATGATAAGAGAAAAAATTACTAAGCTAAAAAACTATTGATCTAGCTCATTTAACAAAGATAACTTGCTTAAATAAACATGCCATGAAATAGATTTTTGTTTTAAGTTACTTAGAAAATTTAAAAACATAACTATCATTCAAAAATTGAATTGACATGAAATGAAATTTTAAAAAATGGCTATGTAGCTTCTGAATGTTTTAATTTGTGCCTTAGTTAGTTAGAAAATTTGGGTGAATGGAGTCTAAAGGAAGAAATTAAGGTGTTTGGAGATCAAGAAGAAGGGACTGATTGAAGCACTCAATCAATCATTTCTTGTTCTTGATAAATAAGTCACTCCTCCAATGCTCAAGAGAGTGGATTCTAGTGTAGAATACTGAATACAAATGTAATATACTTGAAAACCCTTGCTATAGAACCAGATAAATGCATGGAAATCAAGTGTTGAGATGCATGCCAAAATTTCAAATGAAATCTACAACAATAGAAATAAACTACAGTGCAAAGTATACCTCAAAGTTAACCATCCACATGAAGCAAAGAGAGATCTTCAACATATAGCTTGTAATATCCTCTTTTTCTTCTCCAATATTCTCACATAACTCATAAACTCAAGAAATAGCCAAGTTTTTCTTCAATGAGAGCCTTTTATTCACAAGTTCTAACCATCCAAAAACATGAGAGTCAATGATAAATCATCTCTTTATATAGAGAAAGAGTGCTCAACAACCTCCTGAAAGGAAAATAATAAAATATTCTTTGACATGGTAAAAAATAACACCCTTAATTCAACCTCCTCATGACATGGTCAAAAAAAAATATATTAAGTGGTTTGTTATGATACCTATACATCTAACCTTTAACCAAGGAGTGAGCTAAAGTCTAGATGATTTGCACTTTTTCTAGTGAGTTTAGCCGGAATCTAGCAACATGATTTGTTGTTGAAATTGCAATTTTGATTGTAGAAATGGATTCAACGCCCTCGATTACCCCTGGTGCACCCTCATTATGCAATTCCAACAACTGAAAAACTCTCATTTCAACAATTTTTGTCAAAATTTAATTGGAAAATTTGTTAGATAGTGAATGCAAATCGTATAGAATTTAGTTTACACCTCTAACCAATTTCACATCCCAAAATCAAAAATAACATTTTAAAAATAAAATCATACTAAAACTCTTCAAAATGTGCACCAATAATTAACTTCATGAAGAAATGGGTCATCAACATGCCAAAAGGATGTTCACAAAATAAGGAAGTCGAGCCACATTAGTAAGGATAGTTACAAAATCCCTATAAAATAAAACATCCACACAAACTATCATATAAAACATTTATACAAACTATCATTCAACCCATGTGAGAGATGTTCGATCCATAAATGAAAGAGGCAACCCATATGAATGTTTCATGAATATAATAATAACAATTTACGTGAGAACCATCCAATGAGTGGGAATGGACCCATGATCATTCATAAAATGGGCCATGTCAAAGGATTCAAATAAAAGAGAAGTCAACTCAACTTGTCCACTCATTACATTAATATTTTTTAAGCTTCGGTCCACATACTCTAAACTTTGAGCATCTCCACATCACTATTTTGAATAGCTACAACCCCATATTCTTAATAACATATTAATACGACCCACATTGACCATGCTTCAATTACATGGTGACTTCGTCGTCTGTCGACGGCCTATGGGGAGCCGCCACCTGTAGTCTGTCCACCGTCCAAACATAAATGACGAGTAATCTCAATATGCATAGATTTCCAATCAATTTCCAATCTGAAAGAGACTCGAACTTGGATCCATTGAGCAGAACAGCTGGGGATTCCATTGTTAACCACAAAAACCATGTAATAACATGTAGGCGCCACCTCTGCCTTGGGAGGAGCTTCACACCGGGCGACAGTTACCCAAGCATTATTATAATACAGAGCGGGCATGGAGGCGATGTTAAGTCCCGAAAATCTCTATCCATGCAAGAACGAATGTGTGGAGAAGGGCGCATTAATCAAATTCACCTCCAATGAATTGTTTATGTAAGCCCAGATCGCGACCACACCAAAAATATCAACAGAAAACTCCGATCCGTAACCCGCCCGCGTATCAAGACTCTGTATCTTCATCCTCAATTAAACTACGATTCCTTATGTAGTTAATAAAACTGTCAGCAGTGTATATGACCATACCTTCTGCCACCCAAATGTCAATGACTTCTTGACAAGAGATTTCTCTGTCTTCGGGATAGGCTGCAAAAGATAGAAAACCGGACTTTAAATGATCTGAATTCAGAACGTCATAAGTTCGTAACTCCATTTGAGATGTTCAAATAGTTCTTTGTCCAATATAGAGTGCAGGCCATCAAACGTCTCAGGAACGTTTTTCATTTGATCTAAATCATTCTGCCACCGATGTAGAACAATACTATGTTCTTTCATTGCTAACCTAAACAATTTCCGGATCTACTTTTTATAATATTTAGGCTAACCTTGCTCTAGGCCAATATATTTTAAATTTTCCATTTAAAATTTTTAGTTACAGTTCACGCTAGAATCGTTGAAGTTTTAAAACCAAATCGAACAAAGGATGGGAATTGCAAGTATCAATCACGGTGTTTGGAATTATGTTGTATAGTTACGTAGGAGTGTTTGAAAACTCTTACGAAACTATTGTATGGAACCCGCGGTGTTTAAAAAATCTCGGCTACTGGGCACTGCTACGGTACTGAGGAGTCGCCCAAATTTGACTGTTGGGATCCTCAGGAATGGGGTAGAAATTGGGGCACATGCATGAACCACATTGTCATTTTTCACAGTATTTGCTAGAGTTTTTGCTCTACAATTGTGTTACACCAAAATGTCGTCACCCTTGTGCAAGTGTCGCAAGTCTCGCAAGTGTTGCAAGTGTCGTCGTCCTGACCTAGTGTTGTCGCTATGACCATTGCAAGTATCGTCATCATGACCAAGTGTCGTCATCATGACCGTTGTGATAATGTCGTCATCTTGACCATTGTGTAAACTCTTTGCTATTTTACCTAAACCCATTTTAGAGTAAAAACACATCCCTGAAGTTTCCCATGACTGTAGGGCTTAACTGACCTACTTTTCAAGGTCGTCGCAATATGCCCTTGTGTAACATGCGATGTCGTAGGTTGTCCTAATGCAACCTGCGACAATGTCAGTTATTTCGATAAAAGAGTATCTTCGAGCCCATTCTCAAAGATGAGTGATGTGGAGGCCTATCCCTAGGCTCCAGGTGAGGTGGCATTTTGGTTCCTAACCTTGTGGGAAGATCCCTTAACCATCTCCCCCTAATCCTCAACCTACCCTATCTCTTTAGCCCTATATAAACGCCCACTCTCTCCATGAGAGGGGGGAAGGTCTATGGTACCCTTATGCTGATAGGATCCATATTGGTGGTTGGGAAGCTTGTACCATCTTGGAGGCTTGGCTTGGACATGTTGGATGGAGGATGCAACGTTGAGGCTTTGGTTGTAGCTTCACCCTTTCTATGTATTCCCACTTTTTATACAGTTAATATAATCTCTTTCCATAAATGTTGTCTCGTTGATAATGTTTAGAACTTTCTTCCTCAACTGTTAGTTTAGATTAGTTATTGTTTAGATATCTTGTACTGCTTGTATTGTTTCCATATTGTCTTGACAGGTCTTGCGGCTGGAGATCTGACGACCGCAAGACTTGGAGCAACAACAAGGGGAAGGATATGCGATCTGAAAGTTATGATATCTAAGTACTCGATCTGTAACTAGATCTAGGAAATGAGTTTTGTATTCTGTACTATTTGTTCTAGACTCGCATTGAGCTAGGGAGATCCGGCTCGCATCCGCTCGAGTGGATTGTCCGTTAACAAATTGCATTCAGTTTTCCATGTTTCTGTTCTGTGCGTATTCACAGAGCGAGTTTAGTTGGTCTCATTGCAACTTATGAGAGGTACATGGTGCTAATATATTTCCTACAACTAACGTTTTCGGTACAAAATTCCATGGTTTAAGGGATCATATTAGCAAATTTGGAGGACGGTGTCGATTCTGAACAAAGATCTTCTTAAATTTAGGGATTTGGTGGCATGGGTTGTAATGGCTGGATAGAGATATCAAAGGGCGGTTAATGTGGGTAGGTAGAGTGGAGCTTTCCGACTGAACATTAGGCAATTGGGTCTTAATATTTGAAGTTGATTTTTATTGCGTTGTCTGCAAACTATGTTGTTGTTGTTGATATATATGTCGAAGGCTAGCTTTACGCATTAGTTTGCTTCTATTTTTAGTTCTAAATCTTGGTGTAGCTTGCGCTTTTGTCAGAGAAATCTGCTTTAAGTTGGAGAGGCTTTTGGCAAAGCTATAGGCATTTGAAGTGTATCTATTTTTGGTGAAGGTGTGTTGGGAGCAATGGGTGCATCAGGAAGGTGGCTCAAGGCACTCCTGGGCGTGAAGAAACCTAGTAAATCAGCTGCTGAGAAGGAGGATAATGTGGGTATACTATTTTCATTTTTCAGGTTGAGGTTTTTATATTATTGCAAGTACCTGCACGATTCATTTGATTCATTGGGTACCATATTGTAGGCATTTATATTCCGATTGACCTAGTGTCTTCATTAACAACTTTCACCAAATGAGCTAGGAATTATTTATTAATGTTCTAATTGAGCCATCTTCAGAGTTTATTACTTTGGTGCATTTAGTTATAGTGGGTAAAATAAAGCATTTCGTGTCTGTTTACAGAGGATTACCCCAAGACCAAGAGTAAAATGATATAATCTAATGACTCCTATGGTGTCACATTACAAGGCTTTCATCTTGTAAACCATGTAGGTGGACCTTACTTAAGATGTGTCAAAAAGTGTCCTTATATACCTTTATCATTTACTTGGTCCACGATGGTAGTACTATTGTGAAATGACCTATTTGGTCAATGCAATGACATAGCACAACATGATTCATTGGTGCTCTGTTACTGAGAGTTACTCTGTCATATCATTCTATGAAAAGGAACTTTTATACTTCAATCTTCTTTCTGCCAGAAAACAACCCTTTTGGAATAGGGTGGTCATTTGATCTTATGACAGATGGTGCAATATTCTAGGATTTACATTAAGATTATAAGCCCTAGGAAGGATCTATGAATCCATTATCTTTTCTTTGCTCATTATTTTTCTTTTTCTTGTGTTAACATGGACTATGATGACCATGATACAGTATGGCTCAACTGGAACCATTTTGTTGTTTCACATAGTGGACCAGTCATCGCCTAATGCTCTCAGTGATACTATATAAACAAACCCATGTCTTGCACTAATTGAGACTTTTCAGACCAAAAGAGTTCTTGTGACCAGACAACATTTAGGATATTGGTTAGGTGACATAGGGTTCAACAACCTCTATCAGACATATGTATGAACTTTATCCCCAATTTCTTCTCATCCTTATCTACAAGGAGAGTAGTTGTTTGACATTGCTTCCAGATTCTAGGCTCCTCATCATGATCTTTTCCAGTTTTCCCCATTCTTTTTGTCTTTCTTAAGTTTTTTATGCTTTATATCTGGTACTTATCTCATGTTTTGCATTGTGGGAGATGCTCTACACACGCCCTTTGCATGCTCTGTTCATGTACCTATTTTCAGTCCCATTGATCATCTTTGGCCATTACTGTGGGCATTAATATCAGATGCATTCCCTTATCTCGGCATTTCTTTCAATTAACCAGAGATTTCGATGGTAATAACCGCAGACTTAGGCTGATGTTGTTTGGGGACCCTGACAGTAAGCATGCCATATTCAACCATTAACCAGATATTTCTATGGCTCTAACCGCAGGCTTAGGATGATGTTGTTTGGGGATTGTAACAGTATGCACTCCACTGTCCATTGTAGCCTTCAGCTCCTCCATGTTGACATTTTGAAGTAGATGAAAATGCCGAAGAAATCTCATGTGAGAACTCTTAATACGATCCCACTTGTCGTTCTTTTGCTCTTCTTCTTTCTTGAGTTCACCACTGATATGCAGAACTGCGCCATCTCCCACCTCTATCTTTAACTCCTCTTTCTTGAGACCTTCCAAGAACAAAAGGTGAATCCCAGGCGCTAAATAACAACAAATCTAGGCAATTATTAACGAAAGGAACATAAATCCTTTAATAGGAAGCATGATTAATACCTGTAAGATCAACCTTGCAGATATGTGCGTCAGAAATTTCCTTCCAGTCGAACCGAGTGTTGGCTATGGCTGTTGCATCATTGCTTAAAGATGTAAAAAACCCTACTTCAAAAGGGTCCTATAAATATAGCGATAATGGATCGAATACAGTGGATTGCTTGCCGAAGAAGCTAGGAATGAGAGACATGATTGCAATGAGTATCGAATGTTTACGGTAAATGCGAATGTGATATAGTTTGAGACCAACACAAGATCTTGTTCTTGTGATTTGTGGGAGGATAGATGATGATTTATAACAGTACTGGGAGATGGGAAGAATGTTCAAAAGAGTAAAGGTATTACAAGAAAATAGACCAGTATTAACAACTATCAATTATTAGTCAGGCTACTTG
The DNA here is from genome assembly GCA_027924585.1 of Larix kaempferi. Classification (NCBI taxonomy): domain Eukaryota; kingdom Viridiplantae; phylum Streptophyta; class Pinopsida; order Pinales; family Pinaceae; genus Larix; species Larix kaempferi. The sequence goes on along the minus strand of BSBM01000451.1, from coordinate 1,767,207 downwards.
AGGTTGAAGCGGTGTTAGTTGTCAGCGCACCATATGACAAATAAGGTGAAGAAGGGAAATTCTCCAACTCGGCATATTGAAAGGGAAATTCTCCAACTCGGCATACTAAGTCAATGTGTTTTCTTTTCCACAATTAAAAGGAAAATTTCAGGCAAAGCTGGACGCGGTTGTCGGGCGCAACAGAGGCACAAGGGAGGATGATATCGAGAAGATCTTGTATCTACAAGCCATGGTGAAAGAGTCTCTCAAAATGAATCTGTCGGGGCCTCTTCTATCGTGGGATCACCTCTGCACGGATGATTGGCACGCAACAAAGGGTATGTGCACTCCAGCGGACACGACGGCCATGGTTAACATGTGGTCCATTACCCATGACCCAGATATCTTGGAACAAGCTCATCAATCAGATTTTCACTTGTGGTTTGCTCAATTTCATCATTTCACATGGTTTGCTTCTACTAACCATCCAGTGGACCTCATAGAGATGCAAAACCCTTAGTAGGATCCCAACTCCTTCAACTTAACAACCACCCACCTCCACATATGTGTGATTCGAGCTCATCTTCTTTTTCATGTGCTTCTTTTTTAACTCGCTCATCATTGCATACATGCAGAGGGATTTTATAGCATTACAACCACTACCTTACATATACAAACATCGTTTTCTTAGGTTGCAATTTTCTTGGAAGAAAGAATACCCTGGTTGAGGCGTTGAATTCCCTTCCTCACTTCTCTACTTAAAAATCACCCTGCATACATTTAAATAAGGAGATAAAATGCATCAAGAAATTGCAACTCCCATGATAGAAGTAAATAACTGAGAAAAAAAATTAATGCTTGCAATTTGAGTTACCTTGAGGATCAAACCCAAGGGGAGAAGCCGTAGTGAACGACTATACTCGACATAATTTTGCAAGAATCCATGAAACAACCGTTCATGATTTAAGGGTAAGACTTTCCCAATAAATTGACGCTTGGTATGGAAGCCCCATGTGAGCCTATTTATCGTTGACACCATGGTTAATGGAAGTTGTACTGCCACCTTGTTAAGTGTCTTACAAAAAAATCTGCCGTGTTTGTTGTTGCAGAACAGTTGTTAGCCTAGCCGCTGGTGCATTGCAAGGAGTCGCCATTGGAAGGATGAGCAAAGGTAGAAGGTTGACAAAGTGGAGGCTGAGCCAGAAGTAACCCTAACCCGTTCCCGTGTGTGTGAATAAGCCAGACCATGCCTATCACGGGTGTACTATTGTTGTTATTTTGATTCACTGTTGAGGGTAACCCTCCCAAGATGGAGGCGATGTGAAGTTAGAAGGAAGTCCACTGCATATATGAAATAAAGAGGCCGCATCAGTAGTCCGTTTGCGCGAGTGTTGTTCATTCCCCATGTACAGCTGCGAGTGTCATTTATCTACCAGGTATAGTTGCAAGTGCTAGTGACATAGCCCATTCCTTTTAATGGAGATTATGCCTATTTTTTTGGTCTGTCATACGAAGAAGCTGGTAGGGAAGAGGATTTCCTAGAGCCCTCTCCTTGGACCATATGTGTTGTCCCCATCTTGTAGCAATGCCCTAGATGCATCTTCTGACCATGCTGCTCCATTATGAGATGGAGCTCCATATTTTCCTATCTATGTAGATTGATTTGATGCAGTCGATTCCAAGTAGTTGCATATTGGATGGACACGAGAGAGCATATGTAGGTGCATATTTTTATGGACAGCTCACAGAGTCACAACACATGCACGTCTTTGATGGGAAACTCACAACACATGCAATGGACATTCAAGAGTCAGTTTCCAGTTGGATTGATAAAGATGCATGCGTCCCTGTTTGACCAACTCAACCATAATTCTTAGTAATATAATATTAAGCAACTCAATTAGGAGCTAACTGATCCCAATCAGCAAAGAAGTTTTCATTTTACATATATATAATAACTATGCTAGAGAAAATTAAAAAGCATTCAAGAGATTCACTGAAATATATAACTTATTAGAGGAAATTATGTTATTTGAGAGCTCGGTGTGTAGATGCTCCAAAGTCTTCACATGAGCCAGTGCCCAACTTTATAGATGCCCCTAGATTCTGTTGCGAACCTCATGAACCCCCAAATTCTTCATTTGAGCAGGTGCTCTACTTTCCATATCCTCCAAGACTGATGGAAACTTCATGAACATCCAAAGGATTTATTTTAGAGGGTGCTCTAGTTTGCAAATACTCCCACATTCACTTCAACAATTATCGAAAGAAGAGCACTTCGATCGAAGAAGGATAACACAATATTAACAAGGACCATTCCAATGGGAAGCAATGTAGCACTGAATATTTTCAGTTGTCTGTATCAATCAAGTAATCTAGAAAAATCCCAGGATTGAAATGGTAAACTTTTGAAGCGATCGATTAGGTACTTATTCGATTTATATATCCTGTGTTGTGATTGATGAGAAGCAAGTAGAAGGTTCTTCGCTTGAATACCAGAACTCGATATATAGTGGAATCTTTTTTTATATAATAAATTGGTGGAATCCTTTTTTATATAATAAATTATTAGTAATATATGATTACATGCTCGTCTTTAGTTTCCTACTATGGAGTTTTAATGCTATGAGAAAATAAGCTATGGGAATTCTATATTATGTATTATGATCATATGGTTTATTTTCCATTACAAAATTTGTTTGTTTTCAATTTATGTATAGATATAAAGCATTAACTATGTTTGAATGAGTGATATATTTAATTATGATAACGTTATTTTGTTTAAAAAATAATAGTGTGTTATTTTTTAAAATTATCATTTTCTATGATTTTTAGATCATGTCATTAAAGTAAAATAAAATTAGATATATTTTAAATAAATTTAATTATTTAGGTTAGTGTTTTAAATAAATGAAAGATAAATTATTTAATATGTCCATTGTGTAGATCTCTGCCAATAGGAAAACAATACTAAGTTGAGAAAACGATTTGTAGCCTAACAAAGCTTAAGAAGAAGAAAATAGCTCTTCAAGTCATTTAGTTGGCTCTTCATTATATAAAATATGTAGAGGTTCAAAAATGTTAGCCGCATAGGGGTTATGAGACACCTCCTTGGACTCCGCATACTCAGGATTCTACGGCTTTATGTCTTCTACAGATTTGTCTTATGTTGACCTCAGCTCTATGCAAGTACTTCTACAAAAATTGGCCACAACAAGTGTCCTCACTCTCAAGCTTGCGATCATTATAATATTTATGAGGAAGCAAGTGCTCATGGTTACCTTCACTTTCAAAGCTATGAAAGTAGGTGTATATTACATCTCAACCCTTCTAATTGCATTTAGTGCAACTTTAAGTTAACAACCGAGAATAAGCCCAAAGACTTCACTATAAACTCTAGAACTGTGAATGATTTACACTCTTCACCTTCGAACTGGAAAACATTGTACTTTTTAAGCTTGCTTCCACATTACTCTATTAATATGAGATATTAATAGAACCCACAAGGAGTTGTGAATGGTTTACATTCTTTAATTCTATGTATGTCATGAGCATTTTCTAGGAAAATAAGTGGAAAGTTAATAATTGGCATTTTTTTGAATACAAACATCCTCACATTGCAATCAATACACCATGATGTTAGTAGGGAGCACCACTCTCTTGCTATTTCCCTCATTTGCATAAGGATCGTGGTAAAGTGGGCCTTATATGTTTTTGTGGACTACTTCTATCAACCGATATAAGAGATATTTTATGTCATAAAAACATATCCATGACACATATGTTAGGCATGTGAAAGGAGAACTTTGTAATAATGTAAATGAGAACATTTCCAACATTAATTAAATATATATCTCACACTAAAATACAAAATATATATTTTGAATGAAATATTTAAGGAAGAAGGTTAAATGTTATACAATCTTGACATTTTCTTATTTGTCATCCTTGGAATCTGATCATGCACCGTTTTCTAAAATTGCAGTTCTCGGTTGATTTGAGATTTTCTTGTTTGCCATCATTGGAATCTGATTTGCAATAAACAATCTTGAAAACAATCATAACAAATACATCACCCAAGCATTGGCTATGCCTATGCACGATCTGTTCCAGATTTCACCAATGGTTTAGATGCACAGCAAGATGATGACCATCAAGATGTAAGTAAAGTTAATATTTTTTTTCTAAGAAAGATGATATGTTTAAATTAATTGATAATATAATGAAGATGTGAAAGAGAAATTAAATATTACAACTTTCGGGAACATTTATTTTATTTTATAGTTACAATATAATATTGGGTGTAGGCGTTGAGTTGTCACTCACTATCATCGACTACAATCCCTACCATAAATTAGCTAGACTTTCTTTCAAATACATAAAATTATATTGTCTACATACATACAATTTTTTCTCATTTTATAACATATTTAAATTCTTCTCATCGTTTCATTTCCCCATTTTGGGATATGCTAGTATAGAATGTATGCTATAATGCTTGACTTAATCATTAGAGAGCGAACTTTTTTTTTTCAATGAAGAGCGAACTTCACCATATGTGAACTCCATAACATAAAGGGGAGCCTCATTAAAATAATACTTTTAAACTCCATACGTGTTTTCCATCGATGAGAAAGAGTGGCGGATTCATGTAATGGGGGACCATACAAACTTCCTTTCATGTTTTACCACACGTAGCGTCACCATATAATGGGGGTTTCACCATATTAAAATAATGTTTAATTTTATAATATAAAGTGAATTTTATGGGTAACAAAACAAGAGTTACAAGTGGTAATGCATATGACTATAGTGAAATGGAAATGTGAGGAACGGAACAAGCATCCGCATCGGTGTAAGTGCATTGATTCGGCATCGGTGTAGTATTGATTCTGATTTGTCATTAGCCATTTGGAGTATTGATGATTAGCATACCAGTGTCATAGCTGCAACAAAAGAAGGGTCTATGTAAATACATTTATGACTATATGTCATATTTATAACAAGAGACAATGACAACATGTCAATTATGTGTGCAATGGAAACTATGACTAGTATTAATGCAATTGATAAAATATCAACGAATTAGATAGAAAAAAAATCTTATGGATTTGATAAAGGCGCCTCAAAAGTTGGGGCACGGGTTTGGATTGATGTGTGTCCGTGTTGAATTTTGTGTGATTGCATGAGGTTTAAGCTCGGTGTGCTTGTGTTTCATGTGGACTTTGTGTCATTTGCTTGTATTTGATGTGGGTGTGTTGCATATGACCTTGATGGGAGGGCTATAGGCATGTTGTTTCATTCCACCAATCGAGAAGTTCACCAGTGGGAGGCGCACCAACCCCACATGAACAAAACATCAAGCAATGAAAGCCCTACTACTATGTAATAGTGTAGGCTCAAATGGTCAATAACTAGCTATTCCTAACATCGAGTTCTCTAAGTTTTGTGAGCTTTCATAATCCTTGCATGCTCTCAAGCTAAAACGATAGATCAAGTCCAAACCTGCTCCTTGGACTTGACCTTGAGGTAATGAGCCTAGGGCTAATATGGCTTGCCATGGCTGTAAATGATTTATGTTCATGCATATTTATTTTCTATATATTGTTTAACCTTTACTCACTCTTTATATAGACCAGATACAATTTCTAATTGCGGTGAAGCAATTTGCATGTTGTTGCCTTGTTGGCTTACTCTACCAACTAGAATGTTTTTTCCCACTTTATCTAAGCTGGCCGAGATAGGGTTTCGCTCGTGGCACTCCTTGCTTGCGAGAGGGCATACTAGGAAAACAATTATGCTTTTTATTGTAATAAGTTGCCCGAATTTAAGAAAGTTGTTTCCTATTTCATTTTCAGGGCTGGTCGAGGGTGATTATACTGCCATAAAGTGTGCAATATGCCTTCTTCAGGATGCAAAATTGCCTAGGATTTTGCCTTTTTTAATGCCTTTACTGCTAAATTAGGACACAACCATAAAAATGATGGGAGTGACAGAGAATTCAAATAATTATAATGTGAATGAAGTTGCTTGGACGCAATATGAACTTGTTGTTGAACTTTATAATTGTTTTTGCTTAAGTGCTTATACTATTCTCTCATGCACTCATATAGTTAATGTTTATATTGTTGTTGTTATTATAATTCTATTAGAAAAGTGCAGTGCACACAATATCTGTATATCGTAAATAACTAGATGTTGGTAATTAGAATTGTAGCAAAGACAAAATACATGGAGGTAATTTCTTGTGTACCTAAACATAGCATGCCTAATATTCAAGTACATGAGCCATTTAATATATAGGCTCATAATTTTGTAACGGTGTTTTATTATGCATGCAACAAAATCTCACACATCTTAGAGACCTTGATCTTAGGGATTGCGATGAGATAGAGGAATTGTCAGGGGTTGAACATTTGAACCTACAATATTACATAGTAATAGGGTTTTCATTGCTTTATGTTTTGTTCATCTACTTATCCATCTGTAGATGTATATATTAGCATTGCTTGTACTGGCTAGCTACAGTAACCTCCTGCAAAAACACAAACTCTGAAGTTTAAGGGCATTGCACTGCAAGTGTTGAGTGCAGAGGGCAGTGGGCATATTGCATTTGTTTTGTTTTACCAGATAAGAGCCCCATGGGACATGCAACGGTGCAAAGTGCACAAGCCAACGGTTTCGCCAAATGCATTGAACGCTATACATTGATTTCCAAAGTAGCATAATGGATATTTTACTGTTCACCGTAATCAAAGGATATGAAAAGATTTGTCCCATATTGGAACTGACAACCTCGGCCTTTGTTTCAAAATTTCATTTTTTTAATGGAAAAAGGTCGGCATGGCATGTTGATGTGGCTAGATGATAGCCCGTTCTTTGGCTAATGGTTGCAAAGTGGCAAAAACTAGTAGCTACAAAATCTAGGGTTGGCATGAACGCATGTTGCCCCATTGAATGATCCTGTGTGTGGGGTGTTAATGCCATCTTTCTCGACTTTTCGCTTGGTTTGGAAGTTTGTCCACACCAGTTCTAAGATGCAACATTTTTTTTTGCTGAATTTGCAAATTTTTTTGCATGAATCAAATTTGGTAAAGGCACCTCAATTGTATGCCGATGGCATGCCAATTGTGCACATATCCAAGCAAATGATACAATACTATTGCTATTTGGGAAACCAACTTTGCTTTGAAGAAGATAAATAAGCAGGGAAAAAAATTGAAGAGAACAATCCATGTAGACATTTGCAAAATAGATATTGTTAAATCTTCTCAAATAAGCTCGAAATAGACAAAAAAGGTGGAGCATCCCAAAGAAACTTTACCCCAATGCAAAAAATAAAAGCTTCAATGGACACAGCTACAATAGAGCTCTTTAAAACCTTTTTATGTAAGGTGGCAAGAGACCAAAAAAAGAAGCAATAATATGAAGGGACTATGCTACAATGCAAAAATGAACACTGTGCAAGAGTTTCCAATTTGTAAACTAGTAGTAGAGGTTGCTACATATATAGGTTTTCTATTTTTTTTCTCATAGGCTTTTGATATATAAAATTAGCAATTGATAAAATATGAGCAAATTAGATACAAAAAATAATCCAATGGATAAGTATATATGCTTCTCTTCACTATGTGTTATCAATAACCAACAACAAAGCCCCTCCCCTTTTGACATGCATTCCCAATAAATGACATTTAATTTTTTTTTTTTAAGATCCACAATATGCCAATTATTTTGTTTTTGTACTTGTTTATCATCCTTTCTCTGTTATAAGCAACATCAAAATTAAATCAATAAAAATTGAATGACTGAGGAGGCTTATTGCAATATGCATTCAAGATCATGAATGCCTTAAATAGTTTGGGGACAATCTACACAATATATTGGAAAAGTATTAGGAAGATACACACTAGACCCAAACGAACTTAGTGACTACCACACATGACATCAAAATATAGGAGCCATACAAAATCTATCTGTAAACAACTCGGCTAAAAAAAATCATTATGCATGAACAATGAAATTCGCACAACAAAATAAATGAATCTACATCATAATTAAGAGTCAAATTATCACTGGAGAAAACCATTTCCATGTAAAAAATTCCAAGACTATATTAATAGAGAGAAGGCACTAATAACATCTCCACGAGCACTGAGTGGCAAGTTTATAGCTTTTGCTTCTTCCATAGTTTAGCCATTATTCGATTACACCTAAATCAACCATCCACAAATTGCTTGTTATGGTGTATGAATCATAAGTCCTCAAACCTCTAATGACATTCTTGATCAATCTAAAAAGAAGAACAACTCCCATAAGGAAAAGCTTCCTAGTCTACATCGTCTTCACCAATTTCTGAAAAACTAAATGAAGCTTCCCAGTGTCTCCCTTTGTTTCTCCTCGTGTGTCCCTTTTTATCCTTTGACAAGAAGTTAGAGGTAGTTGGAAACTACCTTTTAGTTAAGATATTTAGTTAGAATAAATAAATAAAGCAAGTTAATTGAAATATAATATGATAAATGAGTATAATATAAATAGGTGAGACCCCCATCATATCCAATATAATTTTCCATTAATTAGCTCATTCTTCCAAACATAAAATATGAGATATATCGACAACCAAAATAATTTAGACCATAAAGTGGAAGCCAAAATTATAATAAGTTTCATACAACATAAAAAACTATCAAAACTTGTCAAACATAACTACAAGTCTGCCCCTTTTTAAACACAGTCCAAAAATGTGTATGCATAAAAATACATAAAAGTGTTGCTCATCAAACCAAATTAAAATGCATATTTTTTGTGAGACAACTATTCCTTTTTCACTCCCTTGAGGAGTGTCCTTTCTGATTGATTGCCCTCTTTGTTTTGTTGATTCTGCTACTTGATTAGCTGATTGCACATCACCTGGAGTGACGTCTCTTGTTCCAACCCTAGCCTTTGGAAGAATGGGATGAGATGTAAAGACAAAGCTTCAGAAGAGCTTGACTTGCCAGGATTTGCACAAATTTTTCCTTTGGACCTGTTACCACCTAAGTTGCACTTCGGTGGACTCCATGTAAACCGCCGAAGACTTGAACAACTCACCGTGTTCATTTCCAGAGTTCAGAAGTTCATCAGGCCAAATTTTTGGCCCTTTGTAATTTTGTGCATGTCCAGACCCCCATGGGGGAATTGTAATAAGTTGGTCTAAGCATGATACTTTTGTAAAAGACTTGGCCTACCTTAGGGTTTTCCATCAAGGGGATACTTTAGAGTGTTTTTTCCTTAGGAATTATGCGTTGCGCTTCAATGGCGTATAATTCCCGAGTTTTTCACTCATACCTCTAAAGCTGGAGTATTTTCCATGGTGGTCGATCTTAGGGAGGTTATTAAAGTCTATGTGTCTATGTATTTTTTACATAGTAATAAGTCGTATGGACATGCACTAGGTCCCGTAGGAGTTTGAGTTCATTCCGGAAAAAATAAATTTTCCGTAAATTAGACCACTTTTTAATGGTTTAATTGGAAAAATTCAAAATGTAATAAAAGAGTGGTTTGGAGGTGGATTTTGGTGTGGGGATGCTCGTTTTGACGCTCAAAGCATCCTCTTTACCCTAGGACCCTTTTTCTCCATGTTATGGGTGACTACGTCGTCTCTGGGAGTATTTTTTCTTAAAAATGCATCAAATTGACAATTAATTGCTAAAAAAACCCAAAATGCACAAGAGGACAAAGGTTGAAAAGTAAAAAAAATATAATGTAAAAAGGATTGGAAAGGGGTGGCACATGGTTTAATGTGATTTACGACCACCTTAATTAAATAAGACACATGCCAAAACTCAAAGTTTGGATAGCGTGGAATGTATTAAGGTTGAGAGGGAAGCGCCATTCCTCACGTGGGCGGACTCCACGACTGGTGACTCGTCAAAGTGGATGCGGAAGCCCCTCCTTATTGGTGGAGAAAACAATGAAGGGATGCACCTACCCTTTAAAAGGTGGCACATCCTTCTTGGATGAGGATCTCCGTCATCTCAATTGCGTGGATATCCCCTTGATCATGGCAATGCGCCCTCATATCATCACGTGGATATCCTCTTGGGAAACTTTTAGAGATGGCAGCTCGTGAATGGTTGGTGGAGTTTCCAAGGCTTGGGAGAGAGGCACCTTTCCTATGTGGCTTCCATCTCATCTCCCATCACACAAATCAAGGGATTACATTGGAGTTTACTCCAACGCTTGGGTGCCCTCTCAATCAATTTGCATGCCCTCCTTAACTCGCCCTCCTCTCCTACGAGGATATAAAAGCGAGGTCAAGCTCCATTATTTCTTATGGAGCATTGAACCTCTGCTCATGTACTGTTTAGCTTTTGCTATTTGTTGAATAATATTTTGAATACTTTAGAGGTCGAGATTGGTTGCTTGTGTTTCATGTTCATGCATGCACTTGTGTGAGGTATATTTGTACAACTTCATTTTTGCTTTCATATTGCTATTATGGATTGATTTAGCTTGGAAAGGATCTTGAGTAGGGTAAGCATTCATAGTTATTGATTTGCTTATTTATGTTGAATGTTTAGAGATCTAGGAGCAGATTGTATTTGATTGTACTCTTGCCCTCTTAATTTCTTATCATTTGATATACTGGATTTAATCTTTTGGTGTATGAGTGCTTTTGAAGTTGTGCAGGATCAAATGCTAAGCCTTGGAGGTTGATATAGTATTGACTCTTCTTCCAAGCTTGGTGGCTGGTTGCTTCTATATTTTGGTTAACATATTGGTTTTGCAGGCGTCATTTCTCCTCCTCTCTTCCAAAGCTAAATAGTTTGTGGTTGTTCCATCTTCTTCACATAAACAAAATCTTCTTTCCTTTTTATTATTATTTATTGAAGCAAGTAGGATAGATTCAAAGTTAATACTTTAAACTTCTTGCTTTCATAGATCTAGATAGCTTCATCTCAAGGTTAAATCGTAGCTCTAGATCTAGCTTCTTATGCTTAAAAGTGCTTAGTATTTTCCAATATTTTTGTAAGCATAAGATCTTGTATTTTTATTTATTATTACATGTTCTAATCACTGTTTTGAAGCGATTAGCTCGCTGGTTTTTAGTAGGTCTATGACAAAAAGCGGACGATTTGGTGACTAAAACCACAAAAAGTGCTTCCAGCAAACCCTCATTCACTTGTACATTTTTCCATATCATTGTAAGCCCTTAGATCCAATAAAAGTGGACTAAGAGGCATAGTTTTCTATTCTTTCATTTGTAATTATTAAACGACAGCAGTGGGATACCCAACGCCAACACCCCATCCCCCCTAGGGGGATTCACAATTTTTGTGATGATTTTTTCTAACCTCACAAATTTCACACACTCACTTTGAAAGTGCAGGGTGTATGCTTTAAAATTTTTTTAGTCTTATTTTATTTAATTTTTTACAAGCGTAAAGTAGAAATAAAACCAATTTCGTCGCCACGAAGTATGCTCTCACCACCACCTAAAGGCATCACCGATTAGTGGTGGTTGATCAGAAAGTGACACATAAACTTGGTGAGCCATACCTTTCCATTTTTGCAATTTACTTTATCAAGCATTTTGTTCCACGATACAATTGTTCTTAAACCATAATTTACGTTTGGTTCATAATAGAAGTATGCTCTTTCCCCTTCCGAGCACTTTTCCTGGGCCCTTGGGAAATCAAAAACGGTTTTGACCACTTATTAATTTTTTCACATCTAATTTAATATTCACTTAAAAAAATCAACCACCCTTTAACATAAGTGAAAATCCGACACTTCGATTGGATTTTGTGTGGGGAAATTTTGACTAAGGACACAGGAACCACTGGGAGGCGACCTCAGAGCACCAGTTATACTACATCCTTGTTGGTGTAGTGTTGAAAACCGATCTCGAGACTCCGTTCCAGCCCACATGTCCTTGTACGGAGCCACCAATTTCTATTTTCCAGACATTCCTCCTTATACCTCATGGTACCTCGGGAGTTCCCCTTTTTCCCTAACAAGATCAAATCTTAATAATTTTAAAAGCGACCAAGAGGCATTTGCAAAACACTTTCCCTTTCATTCAACACTACTATACTGTTATATTGAATCCATAAGGCACTGGTCCATTTTCATTCGCTTAATACCATATCGAACATTGTGCATATATTTGGTAGTTATTTTAATTCATGCCGGTGAAAGTATTTATTTAATTCATTGCAAATCTATATTGGATTACTTTTGAACATCAACCCCCTAATAAACTCCTAAAAACATAAAACACCTTTAATTCACTTCACTGGAAACTCTAATAACCTTAGAAACATTCCTTAGGGACTACCCCCCTTGGCTTCGTTGGGAGTTTTTCCTAAACAGAGGAGTCAAGATCAGGTGACAGCCTTAACTCGAGACTTTCCCCCAAGGGCACACCGAGCAGTAGCAAATATTTTCTGTTATGTTAACTAGGTGTGTTGATCCAACAACAATAGGACCTAAGTGATTGAATAGGAGATGCTTTGGGTATATCAACACACTGCAGGACTTGAGCCTAAGAAGCTACGTAATCTACTTAATGATCAGAATTATGCTTAAGAGGTGGAGGTTGAGGCAATGGAAATGAAAGGGTGGGCCATCCACGAATACTTGATGGTTGATTGAGAACAATCTGGTTCCATCCATCATTATTTTGAGGCTCAGGATGCATGGACACATACAGAGGAAGAATTATACCAAGGATGCTTTGGTGAAACTATACAGGAGGTGTGACATAAGGTTGGGCATCCAGGAGATGGCCTTCACTGGAGCAATTCATAAAGTCAGTCTGCAAAAGTTGATTAAATTCCTCAGAGTCTACATCAAAATGTATGGAGAACCTCAATCTTTTATTTCTGCCCCCTTTCCAAAGAGGTTGTTGACCTCTTCCCCCATTGCCTCTATTACCCCTGTTATCTCTTTTGCCCCTATGTCCTCCTCTACTGAAGAAACTCATCTATTGGGTCATGATAAGCATGATTAGTATGTATACACAATAGTAAAGAGATATACCAAATAAGCTTGTAACTTAATACAATTCATTAATGGCTCTATATCAAGTAGCAATCATACATGTAATCATATTATAAAGGGAATAGGGAAATACGAACACTACAAGATACTTGAATATTCTTATTTCCAATATTGATTTTCTTATTTATGTTGAATGTTTAGAGATCTAGGAGAAGATTGTATTCGATTGTACTCTTGCCCTCTTAATTTCTTATCATTTGATATACTGGATTTAATCTTTTGGTGTATGAGTTCTTTTGAAGTTGTGCAGGATCGGATGCTAAGCCTTGGAGGTTGATCTAGTATTGACTCTTCTTCCAAGCTTGGTGGCTGGTTGCTTCTATATTTTGGTTAACATATTGGTTTTGCAGGCGTCATTTCTCCTCCTCTCTTCCAAAGATAAATAGTTTGTGGTTGTTCCATCTTCTTCACATAAACAAAATATGCTTTCCTTTTTTTGTTATTTATTGAAGCAAGTAGGATAGATTCAAAGTTAATACTTTAAACTTCTTGCTTTTCATAGATCTAGATAGCTTCATCTCAAGGTTAAATCGTAGATCTAGATCTAGCTTCTTATGCTTAAAAGTGCTTAGTATTTTCCAATATTTTTGTAAGCATAAGATTTTGTATTTTTATGTACTATTACATGTTCTAATAACTGTTTTGTAGCGATTAGCTCATTGGTTTTTAGCAAGTCTGCGACAAAATGTGGACGATTTGGTGACTAAAACCATCCAAAGTGCACAAAAAGTGCTTCCAACAAACCCTCATTCACTTGTACATTTTTCCATATCACTGTAAGCCCTTAGATCCAAATAAAAGCGGACTAAGAGGCATAGTTTTCTATTCTTTCATTTGTAATTATTAAACGAGAACAATGGGATACCCAATGTCCACACCCTATTCCCCCTGGGGGGATTCACAATTTTTGTGATTGATTTTTTCTAACCTCACAAAGTTCACACACTCACTTTGAAAGTGCAGGGTGTATGCTTTAAATAATTTTTAGTCTTATTCTATTTTATTTTTTGCAAGCATAAAGTAGAAATAAAACCAGTTTCGTTGCCACGAAGTATGCTCTCACCACCACCTAAAGGCATCGCCGATTAGTGGTGGTTGATCAGAAAGTGACGCATAAACTTGGTGAGCCATACCTTTCCATTTTTGCAATTTACTTTATCAAGCATTTTGTTCCACAATAAAATTATTCATAAACTGGAATTTACGTTTGGTTCATAACCGAAGTATGCTCTTTCCCCTTGCGGGCACTTTTCCTGGGCCTGTGGGAAATCAGAAACAGTTGTGACCACTTATTAATTTTTTCACATCTAATTTAATATTCACTTAATAAAATCAACCACCCTTTAACATAAGTGAAAATCCGACACTTCGATTGGATTTTGTGTTGGGAAATTCTGACTAAGGATGCAGGAACCACTGGGAGGTGACCTCAGAGCACCAGTTAGACTACATCCTTGTTGGTGTAGTGTTGAACACCGATCTCGAGATTCCGTTCCAGCCCACATGTCCTTGTACGGAGCCACCAATTTCTAATTTCCGTACATTCCTCCCTATACCTCACGGTATCTCAGGAGTTCCCATTTTTCCCTAACAAGATCAAATCTTAATAATTTTAAAAGCGACCAAGAGGCATTTGCAAAACACTTTCCCTTTCATTCAACACTATTATACTGTTATATTGACTCCATAAGGCACTGGTCCATTTTCATTCTCTTAATACCATATCGAACATTGTGCATATATTTGACAGTTATTTTAATTCATGTTGGTGAAAGTATTTCTTTAATTCATTGCAAAGCTATATTGGATTACTTTTGAACATCAACACCCTAATAAATTCCTAAAAACATAAAACACCTTTAATTCATTTCACTTGAAACTCTAATAACCTTAGAAACATTCCTTATGGACTACCCCCCTTGGCTTCATTGCGAGTTTTTCCTAAATAGAGGAGTCAAGAACAGGTGACATCCTTGACTCGAGACTTTCCCCCAAAGGCACACTGAGCAATAGCAAATATTTTTTGCTGCGTTAACCAGGTGTGTTGATACAACGGCAACGGGACCTAAGTGGTTGAATAGGAGATGCTTTGGGTGTATCAACACACTACAGGACCTGAGCATAAGAAGCTACATAATCTACTCAATGATCAGGATTATGCTTAATAGGTGGAGGTTGAGGCAATGGAAATGAAAGGGTGGGCCATCCACGAATACTTGATGGCTAATTGAGAACAATCTGGTTCCATCCATCATTATTTTGAGGCTCAGGATGCATGGACACATACATAGGAATAATTATACCAAGGATGATTTGGTGAAACTATACAGGAGGTCTGACGTAAGGTTGGGCATCTAGGATATGGCCTTTACTGGAGCAATTCATAAAGTCAGTCTGCAAAAGTTGATTAAATTCATCAGAGTCTACATCAAAATGTATGGAGAACCTCAATATTTTATTTCTGCCCCCCTTTCCAAAGAGGTTGTTGACCTCTTCCTCCATTGCCTCTATTACCCCTGTTATCTCTTTTGTTCCTATGTCCTCCTCTACTGAAGAAACTCATCTATAGGGTCATGAGAAGCATGATTAGTATGTATACACAACAGTAAAAAGATATACCAAATAAGCTTGTAACTTAATACAATTCATTAATGGCTCTATATCAAGTAGAAATCATACATGTAATCATATTATAAAGGGAAGAGGGAAATAAGAACACTACAACATACTTGAATATTCTTATTTCCAATATTGATTTTCTTATTTATGTTGAATGTTTAGAGATCTAGGAGCAGATTGTATTCGATTGTACTCTTGCCCTCTTAATTTCTTACCATTTGATATACTGGATTTAATCTTTTGGTATATGAGTTCTTTTGAAGTTGTGCAGGATCGGATGCTAATCCTTGGAGGTTGATCTAGTATTGACTCTTCTTCCAAGCTTGGTGGCTGGTTGCTTCTATATTTTGGTTAACATATTGGTTTTGTAGGCATCATTTCTCCTCCTCTCTTCCAAAGCTAAATAGTTTGTGGTTGTTCCATCTTCTTCACTTAAAAAAAATCTTCTTTCCTTTTTTTATTATTTATTGAAGCAAGTAGGATAGATTCAAAGTTAATACTTTAAACTTCTTGCTTTTCTTAGATCTAGATAGCTTCATCTCAAGGTTAAATCATAGATCTAGATCTAGCTTCTTATGCTTAAAAGTGCTTAGTATTTTCCAATATTTTTGTAAGCATAAGATCTTGTATTTTTTTTTTATGTATTATTACATGTTCTAATCACTGTTTTGCAGCGATTAGCTTGCTGGTTTTTAGCAGGTCTGCAACAAAAAGCAGACGATTTGGTGACTAAAACCATCAAAAGTGCACAAAAAGTGCTTCCAGCAAACCCTCATTCACTTGTACATTTTTCCATATCACTATAAGCCCTTAGATCCAAATAAAAGTGGACTAAGAGGCATAGTTTTAGGAGCAGATTGTATTCGATTGTACTCTTGCCCTCTTAATTTCTTATCATTTGATATACTGGATTTAATATTTTGGTATATGAGTTCTTTTGAAGTTGTGTAGGATCGGATGCTAATCCTTGGAGGTTGATCTAGTATTGACTCTTCTTCCAAGCTTGGTGGCTGGTTGCTTCTATATTTTGGTTAACATATTGGTTTTGCAGGCATCATTTCTCCTCCTCTCTTCCAAAGCAAAATAGTTTGTGGTTGTTCCATCTTCTTCACTTAAAAAAAATCTTCTTTCCTTTTTTTATTATTTATTGAAGCAAGTAGGATAGATTCAAAGTTAATACTTTAAACTTATTTCTTTTTCGTAGATCTAGATAGCTTCATCTCAAGGTTAAATCATAGATCTAGATCTAGCTTCTTATGCTTAAAAGTGCTTAGTATTTTCCAATATTTTTGTAAGCATAAGATCTTGTATTTTTATTTATTATTACATGTTCTAATCACTATTTTGTAGCGATTAGCTCGCTGGTTTTTAGCAGGTCTGCGACAAAAAGCAGACGATTTGGTGACTAAAACCATCAAAAGTGCACAAAAAGTGCTTCCAGCAAACCCTCATTCACTTGTACATTTTTCCATATCACTGTAAGCCCTTAGATCCAAATAAAAGTGGACTAAGAGGCATAGTTTTATATTCTTTCATTTGTAATTATTAAATGAGAGCAGTGGGATACCGAACGCCCACACCCCACCCCCCCTGGGGGGATTTGCAATTTTTGTCAAATTTTTGTGATTGATTTTTTCTAATCTCACAAAGTTCACACACTCACTTTGAAAGTGCAGGGTGTATGTTTTAAATAATTTTTAGTCTTATTCTATTTTATTTTTTTGCAAGCGTAAAGTAGAAATAAAACCAATTTCGTAGGCACAAAGTATGCTCTCACCACCACCTAAAGGCATCGTCGATTAGTGGTGGTTGATCAAAAAGTGATGCATAAACTTGGTGAGCCATACCTTTCCATTTTTTCAATTTACTTTATCAAGCATTTTTTTCCACAATACAATTGTTCATAAACCGGAATTTACGTTTGGTTCATAACCGAAGTATGCTCTTTCCCCTTGCGGTCACTTTTCCTGGGCCTGTGGGAAATAAAAAACGGTTGTGACCACTTATTAATTTTTTCACGTCTAATTTAATATTCACTTAATAAAATAAACCACCCTTTAACATAAGTGAAAATCCGACACTTCGATTGGATTTTGTGTGGGGAAATTCTGACTAAGGACGCAGGAACCACTGGGAGGCGACCTTAGAGCACTGGTTAGACTACATCCTTGTTGGTGTAGTGTTGAAAACCGATCTCGAGACTCCGTTCCAGCCCATATGTCCTTGTACGGAGCCACCAATTTCTAATTTCCAGACATTCCTCCCTATACCTCACGGTATCTCGGGAGTTCCCCTTTTTCCCTAACAAGATCAAATCTTAATAATTTTAAATGCGACCAAGAGGCATTTGCAAAACACTTTCCCTTTCATTCAACACTGTTATACTGTTATATTGAATCCATAAGGAACTGGTCCATTTTCATTCGCTTAATACCATATCGAACATTGTGCATATATTTGGCAGTTATTTTAATTCATTCTGGTGAAAGTATTTCTTTAATTTATTGCAAAGCTATATTGAATTACTTTTGAACATCAACACCCTAATAAACTCCTAAAAACATAAAACACCTTAATTCACTTCACTGGAAAATCTAATAACCTTAGAAAAATTCGTTACGGACTACCCCCTTTGGCTTCGTTGTGAGTTTTTCCTAAACGGAGGAGTCAAGATCAGGTGACAGCCTTGACTCGAGACTTTCCCCCAAGGGCACACTGAGCAATAGAAAATATTTTCTGCTGCATTAACCAGGTGTGTTGATCCAAGGACAACAGGACCTAAGTGATTGAATAGGAGATGCTTTGGGTATATCAACACACTGCAAGACTTGAGCCTAAGAAGCTACTTAATCTACTCAATGATCAGGATTATGCTTAAGAGGTTGAGGTTGAGGAAATGGAAATGAAAGGGTGGGCCATCCACGAATACTTGATGGATGATTGAGAACAATCTGTTTCCATCCATCATTATTTTGAGGCTCAGGATGCATGGACACATGCAAAGGAAGAATTATACCAAGGATGCTTTGGTGAAACTATACAGGAGGTCTGACATAAGGTTGGGCATCTAGGAGATGGCCTTGACTGGAGCAATTGATAAAGTTAGACTGCAAAAGTTGATTAAATTCTTGAGAGTCTACATCAAAATGTATGGAGAACCTCAATCTTTTATTTCCGACCCCTTTCTAAAGAGGTTGTTGACCTCTTCCCCCATTGCCTCTATTACCCCTTTTATCTCTTTTGCCCCTATGTCCTCTACTGAAGAAACTCATCTATAAGGTCATGAGAAGCATGATTAGTATGTATACACAACCGTAAAAAGATATACCAAATAAGCTTGTAACTTAATACAATTCATTAATGGCTCTATATCAAGTAGCAATCATACATGTAGTCATATTATAAAGGGAACAGGGAAATAAGAACACTACAACATACTTGAATATTCTTATTTCCAATATTGATAACATTAAACTCTATGAAGTTTTTCTTTTTGAACATGGGAAAAATGGTTTATTGGGAAAGTGAGTGGAAGTAAGTGGATAAATTGGTGAAAGCAAGTGAAGGGAACAACGAGCGATACATGTTCAAATTATGCAATAACTTCAACCATCCAAACAATGACCATCCATCATAATGATCAACCACAGTGAATTTTGATGAAGAAATTCTTTATTATTGCCTTAACATTTCACTTAGTCATTTGTTATGATTGACATTCTTTTACTTATTTCATCATCCAAACAAGTCAATCACCATTTCCACTTTTCTCAAACATAACCAAACCAAACTCCATATTCAAATGAACATTGATCAATGAAGTACGTTTTCGAAAACCAAGCAATAGTATTAAGAATGTCCTATTGTGATAATTGAAATACAAATCAAATTCATGTTACTCAACTACTCTTAATTGATTTCATTATTTCAGACTTCAATAAAAAACTAGGTGACTAGACATGAAACAATCATTGTGGCTTACATATCATCCATTTGAAGCTACAGGTGCATCATCTTTTAATCAATGGTACATAAAACTCGACAAGGCTTATCATATAGAATGATTTCAACTTGAATTTGAGTCACACACTATGAAACATGCCATGCATAACCATCAACATGGCTTCCACATTTCCATAAAAACGTCAATCCATTTCAGATTTGTGGATGAAGTTCAGAAATTGATGCATAATTGAAATATGAAGAAAACATTAACAATTTTTTTAGCAAGTCGAATGTACAAGTGACTCAAAGCAAATACCTTCATAATTCCTTTTATATTGATTGAGTTCCACATGTATGTTCAATCCTTCAAGAGAATCATACAAAGCTTAAGCTTGATTTTCAACTATCCACATCACTTCAAATACTGAATTTATCAGCAAATTTTGAAACACAACCTTTATTCAATATTTTTCATTCAAGGGAAAGGCATAGAGAAGAATACAAGCAGACCACACCTTCAATAGAGCCAAGAATACATTGCATTGCAAACTAAATACTTGATATAGAAAAATACTATTAAGTTACATACCTTTCAATGCTTAGAACCCTACTTAGAGAGCAATGGAAACGGTTACAGTCCTCCAAGAGTGAGTTACAAGCAGTGCAAGTGCAAAGAAAACTCAGAAAGAATGACAACACAAACCTCCAAACCGGGTGAAAAGTTGAGAAAGTTGGCATTAACACCCCACGTACAGGATCATTCAATGTTGCGATGTGTGTTCATGCCAACCCTAGATTTCGTAGCTGTTATATTTTAGCACTTTCCAACCATTAACCAATGGACATGATACCATCTAGCCACGTCAACATGCCATGTCCACCTTCTTCCATTAAAAAATTAACTTTTGAAACAAAGGTTGAGGCTATTAGTGCCATTATGAGACAAATATCATCATATCCTTTGATTGCCGTGAATAATAAAATATCCATTATGCTACTTCGGAAATCAATATATAGCATTCAATGCGTATAAAATATAACTAGTCCACCACCTTTCATAAGGCTTGAAATCACATTTTTATTCACCAAACCATGTCTTATACTTTAGAAAGGTTTGAAAACCACTACAACCCTCCCGCCAAGGTTATATGCAACACGCCCACAAATAGACGACACAAATCCCATATCAAACACAAGCACACTGAGCTTAAACCTCCCGCCATCACACAAATTCTAATGTGGACACGTGCCAATCCAAACCCCCGCTCCAACTTTGGAGGTGGATTTATCAAATCCTAACCATGGAATGACCTTGCAAAAGCCTGAAAATGTGGCATCTTTCCATCATACGAACAACCTAATAGCCCCCAAAACAATTGCAAGATGTCATACAGAATGATTTCAACTTGAATTTGAGTCACAAACAATGAAACATGCCATGCACAACCATCAACATGGGCTTCCACATTTCCATTAAAAAAGTCATTCTATTTTAGATTTGTAGATGAAGTTCATAAATTGATGCATAATCAAAATATGAAGAAAACATTGACAATTTTTGTATCAAGTCGAATGTGCAAGTGACTCAAAACAAAGACTTCATAATTTCTTTTATGTTGGTTGCGTTCCATAGGTATGTTCAATCCTTCACAAGAATCATACAAAGCTTAAGTTTTTCCATGTAATAACAAGTTAAGTTTCACTGTAGTTTGACTGCCATTCTTTAAAACATAGTCAGACAGAGCACTGATAAACAACCAATGTATATTCCACATCCAATAGTATCATTTCAATCAAAGAGAGCAGGAATCAAAGCCCATGAGGCCTGAATTTGAGCTCATACTCAACCCTTATCAACTTGAAGACAATATGCCAAGTTCAAAGCATTTATTTTCTTATAACTTCTAAAGAGAACAAACGAATAGAGGCAACAATTTCCATAGTTGAAAGAGTGATTATGCTTATCTTTCAATCTCTATACAAATCAGTTCTTAGATCCAAACAGAATCCTGATATTTCAAATGTATACATGGGACTTCCAAAGATAAAGACCAAGTTTTTTGCACTCAATTTTTTAGAGTGCAAATCACAGATTAGGGTTCAAAGTTTAAAGCTAACCTTTGAGTATCCATTGGTATCCAAGACATAAAAGAAACATTTCCCTATCTCTCTATCAATTTACTTGAATTGGTCATGACCATCTGTATGAGCAGTGAGCTATAGAATTAGGGTTTTCTAAATATCATCGATACCTTGTTGATTGCCGAAATTTCTAAGAAAAAACTCTAACAAATATAAACGCACTTCCAATGCATGGTTATGGAATTGAATTCCCAATCTAAAATAAAACAACGAGATCTTTTGAGACTGGTATTTTGAAAACAACATTCATATCAATTACTTACCAATGATGAAAGCAATTACAAGCTTTTAAGTTTTCCACAAACTTTGGTTGATTTCTTTTTAGACCAACAATGCATGTGAAAATGATAAACAATAAGAAACAATGCATATTGTAGAATCTCATACAAAACAATAAATTTATCTCAGGCTGAATGACCACATTGATCATTCTTAGGAGAAAAGGAACCATAATTATAATCAAGATTCAATACTGATTTTCAATTACCCACATCACTTCAAATACTGAATTCATCACCAACTTCTGAAACAAAGCCTTTATTCAACATTTTCATTCAAGGGAAAAGGCATAGGGAAAAATACAAGCAGACCACACCCTCAACAGAGCCAAGAATACATTGCATTACAAACTAAATACTTGATATATCAAAATGATGCTAAGATATATACCTTTCAACGCTTAAAACCATCCTCATAGAGCAATAGAAACAATAACAATCCTACAAGAGCGAGTTACAAGCAGTGCAAGTGCAAATAAAACTAAAAAATAATGGAAACACAAACCTCCAAACTGGGTGAAAAGTCGAGAAAGTTAGCATTAACACCCCATGCATAGGATCATTCAATGTGACAACATGTGTTCATGCCAAACCTAGATTTCATAGATGCTAGCTTTGCCACTTTGCCACTTTGCAACCATTAACCAATGAATGCACTATTATATAGCCACATCAACATGCCATGTCGACCTTCTTCCATAAAAAAATGAACTTTTGAAACAAAGGCAAAGGCTATCAATGCCATTATGGGACAAATCTCGTCATATCATTTGATTACGGTGAACAATAAAATATCCATTATGCTACTTCATAAATCAATGTATAGCATTCAATGCATATACCATATAATAATAACAAGTCCACCACTTTTTCATAAGGTTCGAAAACCACTATAGCCCTCCCTCCAAGGCTATATGCAACACGCCCACAAGCAGACGACACAAAGCCCACATCAAACACAAGCACACCGAGCTTAAACCTCCTGCCATCACAAAAACTCCAACACAGACACACTTCAATCCAAACCCCTGCTCCAACTTTCGAGGCATCTTTATCAAAGCCTAACCATGGAACGACTTTGTAAAAGCCCAAAAAATGTGGCATCTTGCGATCGTATGGACGACTAATAGCTCCCACAACGATCGCAAGGTGTCACGGACATAATAATGTTATTGTTTCATTTTAGAGAGCTCTTCTAAAGTGGGTCAAGTAGGTCGAATTCATTAAAGAGGAAATATAAGCATTTACTAATAAAATAATATTTTCATGAAATTATGTGCCAAAGTAAGAGCCCTTCCAAAGTGGGTTATGTGGATTAGCTCTAATTGATTATGTAAAACCATCTTCAATTTTGACCATGTGTGTCAACCAATACTAAACTGGTTCCAAATGTTAAGGAACATCTTCTATATAACATCATCAAGTGTTAGACAATAATAAAAAATGACTCAGGAAAACAACTTAATTATATGCAAACATTAAATACTCATTTAATTAATTATCTCAATAACCTTAGGACTACCATGGTGCAACCATAATTGATCTAGATTTTTATGCTACACACTTATGACTAAGTGAACTTCCAAAGTTTCTGAGCAAGATGAGGGTAACGAAATGTGTGGGAATTAACTGTAACGTTAAGGAAAGAGGTTCACGAATTAACTATCATGAGAGGGTGCCTAAATTCTAAGTCTTCCTAAGTCTTCCCTTTAGCTTTCAAGAGCTAGGGGTTAATGATTTTTTCTTCAATATGTGTGCCTTGGAAGGGAATTATTTTTTCTTGAGTTACCCTTTCCTTGCACCATTTTTACGATCCTTTTTATTTATTTTTATTTTATTTTTCTTCTTTTTTTATTTTTGACAATATTAGTCCATTTCTTTGGATTTAGCTTTGATAAGTTGAGACATAAAAATCATGGCTTTTGCAAGGGGGCATACCTTACATTCATTTTTTAATTAAATTTCCCTTAGAGTACCTTTACTCTTTTAACTTTGACTTAACCACCCAAAACATAGGAATGGTATGTAGAGACCTTAGAACATGACATACAATTAATTAATTGCAAAAAGAGGGGATGCTGGAATTGGGTGAAGTGGCTAGTGAAATGACATGATATGAAAAATGACTAGGGGTGATTCCATGAAGATGGGTAACACTTTTTGGCCAAAAGTGATGGTGAAAATTCAATATTTTACTTATTTATTAAATCGAAACCCTCAAAACTCATATATGCCTTGTGAATTTTGACATGCAACAAAAAAATAAATTGTAGGGAATTATGTTGTCTTTTCAATTACATTTAAAAAAAAAATCATTTAATGTGTTAAAATTGCATTTAATGAAATATTTGTTCTTGTAAATTTCAGAAAAATTAACAAGTGGCTTGCGTGCACGTAAAATAATTTAATGATAAATGTATAATTTTTGAAAAAAAAATGAACATAATCTACACAAAATGCATTGGGGCACACCTTTTTTTTTAATTTATTTTGAAAAATTATACTTTTTTATTAATTTTTGAAACTGACCATTGCAAATTTTAATTGCATTTTGTACACGTGTGTGCACATAATTTTTTTTATACTGATTATAAAATTTGAAAAACCAAAAAAATACTCTTTTGAAGAGGACATGCCGATGTGGGGCATATATAATTTTTTAAATTGTTTGGTTATGTACTTTTTATGTTGTTGATTTTTCTTTGAGTTGCTTCAAAGTTGTGTACATGGTTTTTAAGTGTAAGTTTTAAAAGAAAATTAAAAAACCCTGTAAATTATGTATCTTTGGATAGACGATTTGATGATGAATCCACCGACATGAAGTCCGCCACCTAAGGTGCATCCCACGATAAATTTTATGCCTAGAAAAGAGGCCAGCAAAATCAAATATGTAAAAAAGAGGGCTAAAGGCCCATTTTTAAAGCCCTCGATCGAGCTATTAGCACGATCGAGGTCTTAAAAACCCTCTATCGAGGTTTTAAATGCATTTTTAAATACCTTGATTGAGGGTTTAGCCGTGGTTAAGCTAAAAGCTTGATTGAGCTATTTAATGATAAAAAACTTTATAATAACTTTAAATTTTAAATGGAAAAATAACTATGAACTCAAATAGCTTGATCAAACTATTTAATAATAAAAAACTTTATAAAAAATTTAAATTTTATATAAAAAAAAACTATTAACTCAAATAACTTATGGAGCCATTAGCTTTATCGAGGTATTTGAGTTAATAAATTTTTTTACCATAGAAAACTTATCTAAAAAATGAAACAAAAACCATTTTACTTCTATGGCAATATATTAAGTGCAAAAAATAAATATTTGCCCAACTAAAAATTTGTAACTTAAAAAAAAAAAATGAATTTTTATCTAGCTAATAATTTTTTTATAAGTTATATGTTATGGTAAATTATTTTTTATAAATAAAGTTATAGTAAAAAATTAATTTGGACATAGAAACAAAATAATAAATATAATTCATAACATCAAATGCCATGGCAAATTTACCATGGGATACCAAAACCATGGGTCATAAATCACTAACAACAAACATGTTTTGTTAAACTAATTAATACATGTTTGTTGTTAGTGATTTATGGTCCATGCTTTTGGTAACCCATGGTAAATTCACCCAATACATGTTAATAGAGTAGATAAAATAACTATCACTATCGAATAAAAATATAAAGAAATAATAGTAATTAACAAAATAACCTTTTAACTATAATTAATGATTTTTATGTTGACAAAAATAAAAACAAAAACTGAAAATTAAGTTTTTTACTATAACTTTTATATTTTATGTTGACAAAACCCTCGATTGAGCTAATAGCTCAATAAAGGGTTTAGCTAAAACTAATTTTTTTACTATAATTTATCTAATTTTATGTTTACAAAACCCTCGATCGAGCTCATGTTTCATGCAATCCCTATCCACATCTTGCCAAAAAGTGTTATCCATCTTCTTGGAAACACCCCTAGGTAAAATGTTGTTAATGAAAAGAAATGAGGGTCACACTTGTTTAAATCCCTAGGGGCACATCTAATCCCACAAGGTCATACACTTAATCTAATGAGGAAAGAAGATTTATAATCACACCATGATGCTCCATAAGCTATTGAAACAATATTTGAGGATGTATGAACCATTACAGAGTAATTCCTTTGACCTCCTAATAATATGTCCACACATAAGAAAGCATTTTACCCCAAGTCAAGTAGAGAAGACATGACATAACACTAGTAACAATTGGATGTCCCCATTTGTTGCTATCGAGTGGCAAGGTAGGTTGAGTAGGCTAGAAGCATCTCTGAGCTAGTTGAAAGTGTCTTTGTCAAGTGTCTATGGGAAAACCATAGATCTCATCTATGGAATCACTGGATACGATGGAAGATCACATAAGATATGGTGATCAAGTCACCCCATACATGTCAGGGGGTAACATGCATGATAATATTTCCCTAGACCGTTGAAGCTTGTTAAGACACTTTATTATCTTTTCTCCTTGGATTGCCTAGAAGATTGGACTATTAAGTGAGATATTGTTTGTTTTCGACTGTTGTTTTGTTCTAATTTTCATAACATCTCCAAGGATGCAAATTCACAAAGTTAAAATCGAAAAAACCTCTAATCAAACAGGTGAAATTTTTGTTTTGTAATAAACTGTTTAAACTGCAAAACTTTTCTACAGTTAAAAAGCTGAAACTATGCCTCAAACTAGAATTCCTCAACATATTGACAACAATCCGTCATGAACCTTTAAATCTCAACAACAAAAAACTACAAGAGTTTTGTGGAGCAACTTGGTATGTCATGCCATGATACAGTGAACTAAACTATGGCCAAAAACTTAGGAAATTTATACAACACTTGCAAACCCATATTTGATAAACTCTCATATTCCCATGAAAATTTCATTACATAGATGAAACATTTATTATCCAACTGCGACAACTTAATTATTCCTAAATTTAGCACTTAGCCTGGGTGCTACCTTCTATTCATTCAGATAACTTCCAAATTCTCTTGCATGTACACACACTTATGTTTATATATTGATTCTTCTTATTTTTCCAAGGAAAAAAGCGTAATTTCATTAGGAATAATCAAATTACATATTGCAGAAAGGCTTTGATGAGCCCTTTCTAGAAACAAATTTTCAGCTTCTAAGAGTAAAAGTGCAGGTACTGATGCACCACCAGAAAGAAAACCTAAATCTAAAGCACCTTATTTTGGGTCAGCCAAGATTGGCTCATATACAATAGAGAAACCAGCTCATGAAGAGATGAACAAAAATAAGAGAAGCCATCTGAATGACGCTCGATGAAGACAAAATCCGATAATCCAAAAACGCCTGTTGTTAGCAGGGCCACCAGCTTGTGAAAATAGGGCCTCCAAACGTGGACACCCGGCCATTGTTCCGTCGGAAAGGTTGCTGCCACCGCTGCCATAGGAGAGTTGGGGCCCGCAGGCTCAACAGTTGCCTCACTACTGCCGCAACCACAGGAAGACAACCCGCAGTTTCCATAGTCGACGCGCACCGTCGTTGCCTCTCCTTGGACTCACTGTCATCCACCTCCACCGTTGCTCTGCCCTTGCCACGCCCTGGGCACATTTCCATCTACCTTTGCCGCCATGGAACTCAGTGAAATCGCCGCCGCTGCCACTGGATCGCAGGAAGTGCCCGCAGACCCAATGGGTCGCCGCACAAAGGCACCGCCCACACTCCAAGTGCATGGAGATACTGTCAAACGCCTGCGATCATCGGTGACAAGTAGCAGGTCGGGGGAGAAAGGGGGTGGCGGCCATGGAAGGAACCATGGCCGCCGAGTTCATCTCAGATGCTGACTCTCAAACCCTAGATGTAGAGCAAAAAAATATTAATTCTTCTTATACTAAAACTTTGGTAACATTAGACATTATAGAATTTGAAGTAGCTCAAGGACTAGGAACTTTTCTTGACCTCATGACCGGTATTTCTGACAAAGGATAACAACAATAAATCTATGGACTAAGTCACTTAGTTCTTGTTTATGTTTGAATTCTACAACAATGAAATTTAAAAATTTTTGCCAATGCAAAAAATATGATAAAATAAAATTTGTTGGACAATGAAGATTAAGTCAATTCCAGTGTAACTTCATATATTTGAAAAAAAAAATTACACATTTTTTAACTTCAAAATTGACTCGAAGACATGTCAAATTCAAATATTATTCGTTCCCTTGCAGTGTGTTGGAGGGTTTATAGGGTTAGGTAAAAAGAACAATGACATGGTTTTATAGGTCTTAAGTGTGATGAAATTCTAGGGTATCTATGTTATTAGTGGCGAAGGAAGGCATATATTACTACTATGTGGTGTTGTTTCTGCGAATATCATCCTTGAAGGCTACCTCGTCTGAAAAAGTACCATCAAACCCTGTTTCCAAGCTATGGCATAAGGGTGGAGACTCTAATGGTACCGACTTGCCTACTTTCGTTAGTGCAAGAGATGCTCCTGCCATGGGTTTACCTGGTGGCCCTGCCTGTCAAAACTTCCAGGTCGTCGAAGGGTCGCATATGGGGGTTAGGAAATCGATTGGCTCAGAGATATTGGACGACTTAGTCGATCATCTATCCAAGAAATGTATTAAAAGGAAAGGAAGACCTTTAAGTCTAGCCCTAGGGGAGGATGTGAAAATGGCCAATGTCATTCCACTATCGGACTTAGTGATTGTAGGGTGTTTTGGTTGTAGGGGGATCACAGTTGATCATTTCAAACTTTGGGCTAGTGAGAATGGCCGATGTCATTCCACTATCGGACTTAGTGATTGTAGGGTGTTTTGGTTGTAGGGGGATCACAGTTGATCGTTTAAAACTTTGGGCTAGAGAGACTTGGTACTCTCACCTTGGCTACTCCCCTGAAATTTATTACCTTGCTAAAGGTTGGTTTGTCATCATCATGCAGTCTTTGGAGGACATCGGGTATCTTCTTAGTGGTGTTTGGCTATGGGGAAACTCGACACTCATTGTGAAAAGATGGAGACATGCCTTTGATGCTGGCAAGGAAAAGTATCCATATCAGCCTATATGGGTGAAGCTTTTGGGTTTACCCCTGGAGCCTTGGACAGAGGAAATTTTTGAACTAATTGGGTCTGCTGTTGGAACCTTCCTAAAATATGACTTGTCCTTCAAATAGTCTAGAAAGATGTCAGTGGATAAAATTTCGGTGGAGATTGATCTCCGTGACGGTATTTGGGATGAAATGAACATCTCGAAGGGCTCATGTCTGCATAAACAGGTACTGGAATACATAGGTGTCCCATTCAAATGTAACAGATGTCATTGCTATGGCCATGCGCTTAAGGACTACATGCTGCCTTTTATCAGACATTTTTGGCATTTGGAGGACTCTCATGAGTCTCAGAGGCTTGTAAACTTGGACTTGGCATATAAGACTATTGAGATTGGTACGGTATCGATAAATATTCCTCTTCCCTCTGAAACTACTAGGGTTTCCCAGATGGATGTTTGTGTGAAGCCAAAGGACGACTTGAAGGGATTGTTCGTGGAAAATATGCGTTTGGTCTCTGAATAGTCTGGTGACTCTGATCCTGATGATCCTTGGCACTGCAACAGTCAGGATTCGGCTCCTGCTACGGGTAAGTTGATATTTGGAACCCTTTGTATTATTAGGGGATGGTATGCAAAATAATGATATTTTGTCTTCTCTGCCCTCTCCTTTGGCATGTATCTCTTCCCCTTCCATATTTAAGACTGATGATTTGGTGATCCAATAGTATAGTTCTGTGCCCTTGTAACTAGGGTTTGGTACTGGGGAATCCATCTGTTTCAAACCTCCTATGAAAAAGGAATGTTTCCCTACTTGGCCTATGGGTTCTTTTGTTGAAACTGGGGCTTCAATCTCCGAAGGTCCCCTTTTTCATCCTCTCATGAGTCTCGGTGTGGATTCGTCAGCTATGAATAATGTTGATTGTAATCCTTTTCTCAAACCTATTAGGTATATGTTTCCATTTGAGTTTGATATCCTTGATAATCATTCTTCGTCTCCTGATGGATCGATGAAACTAGACTTTCCTGTGGAGATGGAACTTTCATCATTTCCGTTTAATCCGAATTATCTTAGTCCGGGGATATATGCCCATGACTCTTTGATATTTGAAAACATGAATGATTTCTCGGCTAACTCATGATTTGGAGTCCCGAAACCTTTCCCTCACAGGGAGGTGATTCAACCTGGAAAAGCTGGCTTGTTTGGTTTGGACAATGCAGCGGATGGAAAAGTTGTCAGTACTTTTGTGGGTTTCAAACCTTTGGTACAGGATGTAAACATGCCTGTGTCTCCAAGGTATTCTCTTAGATCCTTATCATCTCAGAAATCTATGACCGGTACGAGTTTGGGATGTCATCCTATTTCCCCCCCTCATCTTAGGGGTCGCGATTCGGTTATGAATAAGGCCATATGTCAATGTGCTCGGGATTTAAAGGCTGGGAAACAAAGGACTATAAAAGAGGCGCTTAGATATTCATACCTTAAGTTTGTGGATACCCAATGTTCATCCTCTCCTTGAACTGTGGGGGGTTAGGGTAGTTGTCTAAGAAACTGGCCCTTAAGCAAATGGTATTCCTTCATAAACCTATTATTTTGATGCTAAAAGAAACTTTGTCAAGTGGGGACTCTATTTTGCATGATATTAGAACTTTGCTTCCTAGTTGGGAGTTCAACTGTATTGATGCTATTAGCTGCTCTGGGGTATCATCACGGGATGGTTCTCAAAGTCTATTCTATGCATTAACTCATGGTCTGTTACCTTAGGTCTCGGAATGGTATTCTTCTCTCGTGATTTAAGTCATGCACTCACCCTCTTGAATATGTATGGTCCAAACTCTTAGTGTATGGAATATTGGAATAGACTCTTCGGTCATGGTTTTCAAAAAGTAGAGAAATTCATCATAGGTGGTGATTTGAATTTCTCTCTTAGAGAATTTGAGACTTGGGGTTCAAATTCCATGATGGATCTGTCAGACATATTTGTCAGGCGCCTCACTGTTGAAGGGATTTTTGACATCCCCCCTATTACTCTTAATCCCACTTGGAGAAATATGCATGTTGGAAGCGACAGCGTTTCCAAGTGTCTCGATAGATTTCTTATTAATTTAGAACTTTCCGTTTGGCGCCTCACATCAAATAATGGATTGGGGAAGGTGGTGAATCGGATCATCACCCAATTTTTATGGAATCTAGTTTCACACATGCTAAGCCACCCCCCTCCTCTTTAAATTTAAAGATAATTGGCTTCACATGAGTCCTATAAATAGTTGATTAGGAATACATGGGTGTCTTTTGACCATGCCAGCTCTTCCTCTGATGTGGTACAGTTTTCTAATAACCTTAAAAAGGTTAAGGAAGTTTCTATCTATTGGTATTTCAATCATAAAAGGCCCATGCAAGCGGAGTTACTGGATATTGAATGCAAATTGGTTGTATACTTTGACGACCATCCTCATGGCTATTAGGATAATGAACATAAGGCATATTTCCTTGGTCTATCGGGGAAAATAAAAAAGATTCTGGCAAAATATGAGGCTACTATTCGACTAAAAAGTCGGGCTATTTGGATTTAAAATGGTGATGGAAATACTAAATATTTCCATATTTATTACAGGAACATACTTAATTCAAATACTATCTGGAATTTGGTTGGGGAGGGCAGCCATCTTGCTACCGATTTTGATGATATGGCTTCTATTGGTACCAATGATTTCAGGCAACTTTTCAAAAAAGATTCAGAGGCTCATGTTGACCACCAATCCAACTAGGTGGGAAACCATGTACCTTGAAGACAAGAAAGATGTACCTAGCAAAGTTTTTTCAAGCGAGTCAGTTTTGCCTCTTTCTCTTCTTAACTCTTATCCATGAAATTTCTGCACCTCTGCGAGGGATTTTGCAATGATATGTCATCATGAGGGTCAATTTGTGTAAAAATTAGTTTCCTAGGATTTTATCATTAGGGAAGTCCTTTCATTGAGTGTTTTTTTCCCTTGGATAATTACAATTTATTTTTAGTGCTTTTAACTATATGAGTTTTTCACTCAAAATTTCCTCCAAAGCGGTGAAAGGCGTTCTAATGATCCAGTCCATAGGGTGATTAGGGCCTGGGAATGTTCTATATTACCATGCTAGACATTATCCAGAGTCTTGCGGAATTTCATTAGTTTTACTTATAATTTTTTAATTTTTGGTAATTAAAAAATGTCCCTCAACATAAAATGTTGTAATGTAAAAGAGGGTTAAGTGGCACTTAATACCCATAAATAGGGGTATGTGTATTTAAAATCAATGTAAAGAGACCCCCCTACACCCTTGAACCAAGTGTGAAGTCATTCCGATGAGTTTTGATAAAAAATTTTGATGCATTTTCCTAAGTCAGTCAAGGAAATCAGGAAAATTGGCCATTAATTAGAATGACAACATTTTGTAAAGTGACTAAAGTCACTTGGCGAGGGGAAATTAAGTTTCCAAATGTTATATTATGTACCTAAAGTGATATTAGAGTAAAAAATGGCCCCCCCATGCAATATTTTTAAGAGTTTGAAGTTGTCTCCCTAAGGGGGAAACCCTCTCACCATGGAAAATGAGAAAAAATGAAATAAGCCAAAAGGGGGGGTCCCACCTTCATGATTCCCTCCTCTTGGACTAGCAATGAAATATAAAACATGGGTAGTTGCTTCCCCCCCATTGTTTGTTATTTTTAACCCAATGAAATGCACCCCCCTTCATGGCCCCCTTTTCTCTCCAAGTGACAAATGTCAATCATGCAAATGAACTCTCCCCTCTCTCTTTTCCTATTTAAGGAGGCTCCTCCTCCTCATTTTGGTTACAATCTCCCTTCTTCCACAATCTCTCATGTTCTCACTCTTTCTTGCTCTCTTTCTCTCTTGCTCTCTTGCTTCCATTCTTGTCGAAAGAAGTGAGCCATTGTAATTTCCAGCTTTTGATGTGAATGAAGAGAAATCTTTGGAGGAAATTCGGTTCTTGGTTTTATGTGAGGTAACATTGTAGCATTGTAGTTTCTTGTTTGCATTTGTGGATCTCAAGCAAATTGTTTTGCTTGAGAATAATATTGTAATATTGTTGTTACATAATATGTGGGTTATCTTAGCATTTGAGAATTTCGTGGACTTCTAGTTTGAATAAATGATTTCTCATTTATTTGCTTGATCTCTCACCCCTTGTGCATTTGAAGCTATTTTTGTTACATGTTATTTAAGCTTGGAGAGTGGGATTCTCAAGTGGGACCACAAGGGTTTCACTCAGTGAACTTGTTACATAGAACGATCCTTCACATGCTATTAAAGAATATCCCTAATTTCACTAAATATTGGAAAATGCCTCCTAAAATTGTGTTGTTGAACCCCCCTCCCAATATACCTTTTCAATTAAGAAAACCCCTAGTTTCACCAGATATTGTAGGTATCCATTTTTAATACCCTCTTTATACGATATTATCAAGTTGTAACAAACACGATCCCTACCACATCTTAATATAAGCAAATATGATGCTAAATAAAATAATAGTATAATGTTGATAATGATCCCACTGCGATTGTAGGGGTGATTGAACAATTTGTAGCGTTGGATAGTGGAACACCCAATGAAATAGTAATGAGGAAGGAAAAATGCGTAAAAGGAAACCCAGTCAAGAGATCATTGTAACAAAGAATGTAAAAGACTGATAGTCCAATAGTCAGTGCAATGCTTAGGAAAGATGAGAATTGTAGATGTTTCAAACCACTGCCTAGTACCAATCTACCAATTTTATATCATGTAAATACAAGTATAGCCATAGAGAGATCATGTTTTCTATAAGATTAATAAATTAAACTCCACAAAAATGCAAAATTGAAAACCTTTCGTGGATGGATTTCCCATATGAGAGAGGGAAAAATATCCATTGTTAAGTTTCAAGCATGGAATAGCCATAAAGATATAGAGATGGTTGTTGGTCACCCTATATGCTAATTAATTACAACTAACACACAGGATGCTCAATATGAATTGTCAACCCAGGGAAGTCTTTTTTTCAATGGCAATAAGCACAATCTATGCATAAACATTTCAAGTTTTGATTAACTGAATGGAGATAATAATCCTACCTATCTACTTAGCCAAATTCATTTCATAAAGAACACTGATCTAACTCATACATCCAGGAATTCAAAAGTGCAGCTAGCTTCCTACATAAATCAACCTAGCAGTTACTGATCTAAGAATAGAAATGAACTATATTATTTTTGCAAGAAGTTAAATCCTATAATTATCAAAATACAGTTTTAGATCTTTACCAAAATGATTCATCCAGCAACTACTATAACTCAATCATAATCTGCCTAATATATGAACTCAATAAGGATACAACAACAACCAGAATTAGAAAGTAAGCTTGAACTCTAAATTGATAAATATTGGAAATCCTAGAAAGCATAAATGACTGAAAAGAATTGGAGCTGAGCTTGGTTGTAACAGTTGATTCTAGCACACATGCATTAATCAAACTAACCTACACAGACGATTGTCACACCACGCAGTTGCAGCTATTCGTAATGCAAATAATGTGCAAATAATAAACTACCAATAAAGAATGCAATTATAAATCTTTGTTGCAACTGTCAGAAATACACCTAATGCAATTCTACAAAACACAACAGGAAATGAATAAATATGACTACCTACTTAACTCGGCAATCTCTGTGAGAAGGCGGGCCCTGGCGTTCTAACAGAGACGCCATGAACTACCACAAATTAAGACATAGAAATAGAAGTAACTATGCTCTTCATTAAAGATGGTAATTCACAATCTCAGTTCTCTGTTACAACCCGTACAAAATGATAATTATCCAACCCCAGACTCTGAAAGCCTTCCCATATTTATACATGCAAAATACAGTTCGTGATCCACTAATTTCATGCAACAATGAAGATCTTTGATCTTCGTGCTGCAGAGTTACAACTAAACTGTTATAGCCATAATGAATAAGGTCGTTAATCATGAAGGATGTTGTTACTCTGGCAGTCAATGGATCAACGATTTAACCAATTAGGAGGCGTCCTGTCTGTTGCAGCAATGCTCTGTTTCAGCGAAGACCCATTACAACTTCACGTGAAAGATGCGCTGTCCCTTAGAATATGTGGAATCAAATCGGAAGAATAAAAACTGGCACCATATGATTCTTTCCCAAGACATTGCAACCGATACACCTGTGCTTTGAT
The DNA here is from genome assembly GCA_027924585.1 of Larix kaempferi. Lineage (NCBI taxonomy): Eukaryota > Viridiplantae > Streptophyta > Pinopsida > Pinales > Pinaceae > Larix > Larix kaempferi. The sequence continues at coordinate 1,731,926 of BSBM01000451.1, read as the reverse complement.
CTTAATTTAATGAAATCAAAACAAGTTAGCATAAATCGAAGGCTAGAATTCATAACCATAACAATCTTAGGCATTAATTAAATGAAGAAATAGTAAATTATACCTTGTCAGGATTGTTGATTGTTCTGGAAAAAAGGCATGTATATGGTTTGTGAAGGTAGGGTGTAACCGGGCAAAATGATGAAATAGGTATGGTAAAAAAGGGGCATTTCCAGGGCCCAACATCTCCCCCCAACTATCCGTTTGCATGCCCTCATGCAACAGCGGATTAGTTTGATTCTGAATCTGATCCTCGTTCATATTATGAAGATGAGTTGAGGGAATCAATTTTGACAATTAACCATTGGTAATGCTGGTTCTTGTATGATAGCATCCCCCTACCTTTAGCAACTTTAGCCTATATTAGAAATCATCAGATTTTTCATAATATTGGTTCTTATGTAACAACCTTTTTCCTTGTATCCCATTCTCAACATCTTTTATCTGAATTGCATTTTCAACAATTTTTTATTTATTTTTGAGGATGCTGGTTCTTGTGTGACAGCATCCTATTTCCTGATTCTTTTAGCCCGCTGAGTCGATTCAATGCCCTCGAAACGATTTGACTGAGCCCATAAATAATTCCTCTGATTGTCTTGCTTCTAAAGATCTCTATACCACTAAATCCAATATTGTAGCTTTATGCCCTGCCAAATTAAAGATATCCCCACATTCCGGGCATATCAATTCTTGCCGTCCTTCATTCCCATGAATGGAAGATAAGTTCTCTGGTTGGTCTGTAGCCTCCACCATTGTATCCACATACTTCTTTGCATGTTTTCTGCATGTCTCCTTCCATTTCTCTAGTTCTGCACGAAGTACTTGTACCTCCTCCTTTAACAGCTCGTTTTCAAAAAGAAGATTCTCTAATTGAGGTTCTTCTGCAACAGGTTCTTGTGTATCAGTAGGTGGTCTAGGTTTTAAGATAGGAATCCCAATATATACCCCGATCAGATGACCCGCTTCTGCTGTCATAGCAATCTTGATTCTTTTCTTTTTCGCTGGGCTAGATGTTTGGCCCTTGCTCATTAGCCCTTCCTTCCTCCCCCGAGGCAACGAAAATCTTGTCGCCTTAGAAACAGGGCCGAATCCCTCCTTTTGATTTAAATTTCTTATGATTTCAGGAGAGGATCCCACATTCAGAGCTCCTAGATCGCTTCTTGATATTGCCTTTGCTTGATGTTCTTCATCTGCTATTTTAGTTTCAGCTGCCCCCGTTTCATCCTCCTCTATTTCTATCTCCTCTTCATACTCCAATCGAACTTCTGGTGTTCCAATTCCTCTCCTCCCCCCAAATGAGTTTGAGGAACCCCAGTCCTCATCCACTATTTTTAAGGAAAGTTCACGGGGTACCTCTGGGCGAACCAAAAGTTGTTCCCATGTCAAATTATGTTGTGCAAGGGCCCGTAAGACCAGTAGTTTAATTAGCCAATGATTTGTGAGGGATGATAAGGGGTGTTGAGCACCTCTAACATAGTAGACCATGCATTGCAGAGATTGAAAAAGAAAGTATGGCATGTTTAACAGCCGACGATGACGTAAATGTGATAGGAGTAAAAATTCATTAATATAAACAACACCATACCTCCCCTCGCATGTGATGTATCTCTTCAAAAAGATTGCAACTTGGTCCCAAGGACTTGGAAGGGTTTCCAATGCTGTTCCTCTACTCGTTGGTTGGACACTTTCTCTGGCTGCCAAAAAATATTCAATTGCGGTCGGATGATATCGTTTTCGATTAAACCAGCGTTGCCCAATTCTGGGAAATCCCGTTACCTCCGCCAGGATTGCCTCTGAAACATCTACCCTTATTCCTTGAACCTCTGAATGAGTGCTCATCAGATTTCGAGAAAATTCAAGGGTTGTTTCCTCATGAAAACCATTCAGGCATTGAAAATAATCCGTCCATCCTGCTTCTTGAAAAAAACAAAGACATCTCTGTTTTTATACAGAGATTCTATTGTTAGAGGCTCATATCTCACAGGAATACCCATACCACTGAGCTTCTGCAAAATGTTGTAACGAATGCACCAGTCACAGTTTCAAACATCGAACTGACTGCATGCAGACACGGTTGACAAATAGTCGAAGTTTGAATTGAGCCTTGTTGGAAAGGTGGCACGCTTAGTTTTGAAGTAAAATTCGTGGCAGGATTATCGCACAAGTAAGGTAGAATGATGGTCATAGTCATAAGTACGGGTAACAGCTTAAACATGATTTTGGTTAAGTTGATTTGCTGCGAATAAATGACAGGGATAACTGACAAATATAGCCATTATTACTTGTGACGCCAATAGATGCCTAATCATGATTATAGTTAGAACCCGTACCTTCAGGATTAATGCTCGAGCCGCCATTATGCCATGGCATTATATTCACAGTCGCGTCGCTGATAAAATACGCATGTGTCGAGATGAGTTGGACACCGCCAACCGGATGATACGTGCATTCATGTTAAAATGTACGCAGGATGGCCCAATAGTTATCATCTTTATTGGAAGACTGCGATTCGAGCTGTGGAGTCATCATTTAAATCAGAGCCTGGTCAAATCATGAGTGGCGAGACTGTTTTAGGAGACAGACAGTCTAGCAGAGTTGCAGTTGATGAACAAGAGGAGCTAAGAATGAAGACTTGAGCAGAGTTCGGCGAAATATGGCGGATTTCCAGTTGCAAAAATTTGGAGAATAGGAAAAAATAGCGGTGTTGCAGCTACTAAAATCGGCGAAATCGGCGAAAGTAGCGGAGTTGCAGCTGTTGGCAAAAGGAGAAATGAATGAAAAGATAGCAGAGTCGCAGCTGCTAGACTTGGAAGAATAGGAAAAAATAGTGGAGTCACAGTTGCAGGAATTCGAAAAATGGTAAAAAATGGCGGAGTTGCAGCTGTTAGAATAAGCAAGAATAGCGGAGTCGCAGCTACAGGAATAGGCAAGAATAGCGGAGTTGCAGCTGCGAAGATTAGCAAAATGATAAAGAATGGTGGAGTCGTAGCTACTGAAAAAAATAAAATGGATAAAAAATAGTGGAGTTGCACCTGCGAAACTTGGCAGAATGGGCAAAAGTAGCGGAGTCGCAGCTGCTAGAAAAGTGAAGTGAATGGAAAATAGCGAGGTTACAGCTGCGAAAATTGGAAGAATGAGCAAGGTAAGGAGTCGCAGCTGTGCAAAATGAAGTAACAGTCAAATTTTCACCTGGCTACTGAAAGCTGACGAATCATCCATCTTCTTCAAAGAGATTTATTAAATCAGGAAAACAATGTAAGGTGTATACAATTGTATGGCCCAGTCACGACTACTGCTCCTCAAATTAATTCCTGCACAAAATTCTTCAAAACAAACCCGATTATATGCAAAGTGAAAAATAGATAAAATACAGAATGAAAAATAAATTATTTATGTACAAATTATGTGTGGACATTGCCGTTCTTTAAGAATTCACAGGGGTTGAGAAAAATCCCTGCCCTGGCGTTAACTGATATTCTAGATCAGCTGCAACATGTGAAACGAAAGCATCCTTTGAGATCGGTTTGTGATATAGTCGCAGCCGATGACCATTTACAAATAATGGTGTCTTGTTTTCATCAATGGTGATCAACCGGACTGTTCCATTGTCAAATACTCGATCCATTTGATAAGGTCCCAACCAACGAGTGCGTAGTTTTCCCTTGAAATCCCTCTTGAACCGAGAATCATATAACAGAGCCCAATCTCCTTCTCGGAAGACTTTCTTCCTTATAAATCCATCATGCCACTGTTGGATCAAAGTTGTTTGATGCACTGTGGCTGTGCGCTTCTCGTCCAACTCATTGAGCTGATTCAGTCAGTTCCTCTGTGCTTCTGATAGATCAAGATTTGCTTCTACAGCTGTTTTCAGCGTTTTGATTTCAAATTCAATTGGGAAAACAACATTCTTACCATACACCAATTCATATGGGGAAAAACCAGTGGTGTTATGCCATGTAGTGCGATAGGCCCACAGTGCCTTTGGAAGTCTCTCAGCCCAATCTTTAAGATGGTTTTTCACTGTCTTTGTCAAAATAGCCTCGATGACATTGTTTGAACTTTCCACTTGGCCATTGGCCTGTGGATGATATGGCGAGGTTATTTTGTGCTGAATATGAAATTTCTGTAATAGTGCTTCCAATTTGTGAGACACGAACTGTGGTCCACCATCTGTAATGATTTCCTTGGGTACTCCAAACCGAGTAAAAATTTCTTCATATAGGAAATCAATCATAGCCTGATCATTAGCTTTAACCAAGGCTATAGCTTCCACCCACTTGGTCATGTAATCTGTGCAAACCAAGATGTGAACTTTTTGTTTTGAGGGAAGGTTGATAGGCCCTACGAAATCCAGAGCACATCTGTCAAATGGTTCAACCACGAGCTGTGGCTGCAAAGGCATTTCATCTAATCTATTGGGTTGGCCCATCCTTTGGCAGCTATCACATGCCTGAACATACTTCTTTGTGTCCCTGAACAATGTGGGCCATAAATAACCCATCATCAAAACCTTATGACCCATCCTTTTATCAGCAAAGTGTCCCCCACGGGGCTCATCATGGCAAGATTTAAGAATATTGAAAATTTCATCTTCTCTGACACACCTTCTGATTTCTAAATCAAGCCCTATGTAGAAAAGATGTCCATCAATCCAGCAATACCTAGCACTCTGTTGTATGATCATTATTTTTTCTCTCTTTGACAGATGTGCTGGAAGCTTACCTGCAGCCAAAAAGTTAGCAATATCTGCATACCATGGGGAATGAGCTGATACTGCAAACAAATGCTCATCAAGGAAGGAATCTTTGACTGGTAAATTGTCATCATTGTTAGTAAGTCGAGATAAAAAATATGCAACAACGTTTTCCTTCCCTGGTCTATCAATAATTGTGATGTCAAATTCCTGTAACAGTAACAACCATCTAGTAACTCTAGCATTCGTGATTGGTTTATTCATTAAATATTTGATGGCAGAATTATCAGTGTGCACAAAATTGGAGTATCCAATAATGTAGTGTCTAAATTTATTGATGGCATAAACTATGGCAAGGAATTCCTTCTTTGTGACAGTATAGCTGAGTTCAGCAGGAGATAAATTCTTCCTAATGTAATAAATTGCATAAGGGGCATTACCTTCCTGCTGTCCCAAAACTGCCCCAATGGCAATGTCTGAAGCATCTGAAGAGATATGAAAAGGCAGAGCCCAGTTGGGTCCTCGTAAGATGGGTGCTGTAGACAGCCTTTTCTTTCGTTCAGTAAACGTTGTTTGGCATGCATCATTACAAAAAAACTGTACATCCTTCATCAATAAGGTGAACAAAGGAGAAGCTAGTTTGGAAAAAATTTCTATGAATCTTTTGTAATAGCCAGCATGCCCTAAGAAGCTACGTACATCTTTTTGTGTTTCAGGAGTTGGTATATTTTCAACTACCTTGATTTTGGATGGGTCTGCCTAGATACCATCAGAAGAGATGAAGTGCCCCAAAACTATGCCCTCGCTCATCATCATATGGCACTTTTCAGTGCTTAAAGAGAGTTGGCTTTGTTCACAGCGGTTCAAGACCTTTTCTAGATTTTTCAGTGCTTCTTCATAATTACTACTGTATGGAGTGAAGTCATCCATAAAAATTTCCATGTAGTCGTTTATCATATTTGAAAAGATTCCAATCACTGCTCTTTGAAATGTGGCTGGTGCGTTGCACAACCCAAAAGGAAGTATCCTGTATGCAAAAGTACCCTAGGGATAGGTGAAAGTGGTTTTGTCTTGGTCTTCTGGAGCAATCTGGATTTGGTTATAGCCACTAAAGCCATCCAGAAAGGAAAAATACTTCTTCCCAGACAAGGTATCAAGGACCTGATCGATAAAAGGTAAGGGAAAGTGGTCCTTCTGCATTGCTTTGTTCAATTCTCTGTAATCCATGCAGACCCTCCATTTCCCATTCTTCTTTGGCACAATCACGAGTGGAGAAACCCACTCACTATCTGAAATTGGGTATATAAACCCTGCTTCCAGAAGTTTTTGGATCTCCTCTTTCACTACATCCCTTAGGTTCGGGTTCATCCTTCGTTGTGGTTGACAAACTGGCCTGGAGTCACTCTTAATATAAATGTGATGGGTACACAGATTAGAAGGAATACCCTTCATGTCTGTGTACTCCCAAGCGAAATCTCCTTTACGTTGTTTCAGCAGAGTGATTAGCTGTTCCAACTCATTGGGCGCAAGGTTTGGATTGATGTTCAATGTTTTCCCTGGCTCAATTTCCACTGGGACACTTTTCAAATTTTTGAGAATTGGAATTATACTGGCATCACTGACTAGAGTTTCTTCCGTAAGATTTTCTTGTTCTTTCTCATCAAATGTACTATCAAGAATCTGGTAAACATGCTTATTGACAGACGTGGGCTCACTGATGAAACTCTTAATGATATTGTCCTTTGTTTCATCTTTAAAGGTTAAGGCTCTCCCAATTGTTAATAAAGGCTGAACGCCTTCCTCCTCCTCCAAATCTACCCAAAGTGGAGTTTCAGCTTCTGTGCTTGGTCGAGATGGAGGGTATAAGGTTAGGATTTTGATCTCAGTCCTGTCTGAGATGGTCATAGATCCTGACCGACAGCTGATACAAGCATCTGCTGTGGCCAACCATGGTCTCCCCAGAATTAGCGGGTGTCCCCTCAACTGGGACTTCGGCTGTAACACCAAGAAGTCCGCAGGGTATTCCCACGAGTCAACAAAGATTACAAGGTCGTCTAAGATCCCCTCAGGCTTGATTGTTGATATGTCAGCAAGTTCTAAAATGGTAGGGGTTGGTCGAAGGTTAGTGAGTCCAAGTTTCTTCACAGTTTCTATGGTCATAACGTTAATAGCCGTGCCTAAGTTTGCCAAGACGTTGGGGATTTGTGTGTTTCCTATGTGAACTGTCACAGTAGGATTTCCAGGGTCATCATATTTTGCCACATGAGTCTTCCCCATTATCAATTCGGAAAGTTTTCCCAATACATGGACAGTGGGAGGATCCCTAGGCCTTCTTCCTGGTTTCTTGACACATAAATCTCTAACAGTCTTAGCATAAATGGGCACGTCATGGAGGGCTTGTAACAGTGGAATTTTGACATACAAAATTTTCAATTCCCCTAAGAGATTGAATCGAGGTTGTTCCACTGTTTTCTGCAGGGCCAATCGTTCAGGGTATGGCGGTTCTCTCATCAATTGTGTAGGTTGTGCTTCATCGTGTGTTACTTCCTGAGTTTCAACCACTATTTTGGTAGGAATGTCAGCATCCTCAATGATGGGGATTGCTGAATGAACCATATTCTCATAGTGTTGACTCACTCTAGTTTCAATCAGTGGGGATGGAACATCCTCAGTGATGATGGGTTCCACTACCCTCCCTGATCATAATTGTATATCATTGCAGGGAACTTGGGAGATGGAATACGAAGGCATGTTGGCAGTCTCAAACTGATGAACTGCTTTATTGTTCAGGTTTGGGTTAGGTTGTGCAGGTAGCTGTGGTCGAAGTGGTGCATTCATAGGTGCGACATTGTTTTGGAATTGCAGTTGTGGTTGTTGATATTGTTGGTGAGGATACTGTTGGTATTGAGTCTGGTGATGGGGAAAGTTATTTCCTTGGTAAGAATTCCTCTAGTTGGAGTTCCAGGGAGCTTGATCGTTTGACTGTTGCGACCATGGTGTCCAAGAATTAGGATTTTGCATTGGGTTGTGAGATGGATGCCACTGATTATTAGAATAATGTGAAGGGAATTGTGTATTCATATTGTTCATACCATTCATATTATTCATACCATTCATATTATTCAAGAAAATTGATGGATTTGGATTCATACCTTGATTGCGAGGCTGCCAAGGTTTCTTCTGTGCAATAAAGTAAGCCTGTTCCACATCTGAAGTGGATGCCTGCAGGATTGCTTTGACCTTGGGTAATGAAGGACATTCCTTGGTGTCATGCTCCAAGTCACATATCCTACATACCTCTGCCTAGTCCAGTGGGCATTCTTTCAGTGGGTGTTTTTTCCTACATTTAGGACAGAATATACCGAGTGTAATATCTTCTACTACTTGCCTCTGTTTTGCTCTCAAAACATCTAGCTCTGAGGAAATGGAGCTCATCATATCAGTTTTAAAATTCTCCAGTAAGTTGCCTATTTCTGCTCGAGTGTCTCCCCCACTAGCTGAATTCTGTGTCCTAGTGAAGACATCTTGGTCTCGATCTTTGTCTCGTTTGTTAGTTCTAGAGGATCCCCTTGAGTACCTTCAACATAATTCAACGATATTTTCGAAGGGTTCCTTTGAGATGTCCCCTTTCCCCAACAAATTCAACATATCAAGGCAATCTTCTCTAATTCCTCGTAGCAAAATAATTGTTGTGAATATTTAATTAATATTATTATTTATATATTAAATAGATTATTAGGTTAATAAGCGAAAGGGTGTAACCCTTCGCTATTCTTGCTCAAGCCCTATAAATGCGAGCTTATTGTAACTTTATCATCATCTATCAATATATTATTATTATTTATCTCAAATATGGAAGACGGATTCGTTTCTTAACTTAGTGAACGGATACGTTCATTGCATTTGGTATCAGAGCTCGGTTTCAGCTCCTTCAACTTGAGCTCGAATTCGGCTCCTCCTACCATTGAGCTCGGTTTCGGCTCACCTATCCTCACGGATCAGCTCCCAGGCTCTTGCACACTCATTATTAGCTCGGCTTCACCATTCTGCACTATCGGCTCGGCTTCACCATTCTGCAGACTCTCCTTCACCTCTCTCTTCCCTCGCCCCCGTAGCACCTCCTCTCATCTTTACGCAGACCACCATATCCCCACGCATCCCATCTCCGCCTTCCCTCCTCCTCCACGCGACCTGCAACCCACCCGCTTGCCTCCCATCTCCCATCTCTTCTCCACCATTTTGTCTCCCTGCTCGCCCTTCCTGCTCCCTCACGCTACGCTCTCCCCATCTGCAAATCCCCTCCGCACTATCCTCGTTCACAGCCTCCACCTCATCGCCCATCTCACCCCCGTTCCTCCCCCCACGCTCTAAAATTTCCTCCATTCTCGGCTTCCCTTCCAACGCCTTCCCTCCACCAGCGCCTCCACTCCCATCTCCCTCATACATCCATACGTGCTTCACTCTTCCACACAATATCCCTTGCCTCCTTCCTGTTGCGGTGGCCTTCTCACACGGCTCCACCATTTTTTGCAACAGTTTCACTTCACCAAAACCCTAAATTTTAATAAAGTAAAATATTATATAATAATATTTATATTATTATATTAATCTTTGTTTTATTAAAATCTATTATTCCACCTTATAATAAAAAAATATTTAAATATAATATTTATTATTATTATTTTTTTTAACTACACAAAAAAAATTATAGTAAATCTTATTACTATAGTTATTATTGATTCATCACTTTTCTCAACACCAAAATAGATTCCAAATATTCACCTCCCCACACCAGGTCAAGAACCATGGCTAGGTTATGAGACCGACTAGAAAAATTAGAAAAAGACCAAATTAGAGATTTAAAAATGGACGAACTTGAGAAAGTGTTTCGGGAAGATTTAAAGGAAGAGATGAAAAATAACAATGCCATGCCTAAAAAAGAAATCAAAGATGAAGTTGTTCTGGTACTAGAAAGAAGGTTGAGTGAAAAATTTGACACTCTGAATGAAAAACAAAAAGACTTGGATGACAAAATGAGTGATATGACTCAAAACATAAACACCATAACCCAGAACTTGAGCACCATGGCACAGAACCATAATACATTAATGGAGGCGTTACAAAGATTAACGCCTAAGACAGACCAAGTCAGCGGTCCAGACATGCTAGATGCCTCATTTCATATTTTCACACAGGAAGCACTTGCCAAGAATAAAAAAGAATTGCAAAAAGAAATAAAGATTAACAATGCCACGCTTAAGCAAGAGATAGAAACAAAAGTACTGCCAGATATGGAGGCACGATTGAACAACCAAATAGAAGCTATCAGTAATACAGTAGAGAATAAAAAAGATAAAAATCACCACCAACAACGAAGTAGTTCAAATATGTCACTTACATCGTCCAGTAGTTCCGATCCACCATCATACCATAAAGCAAAAGGGAATCAATATCACCCTTACATAGTGTACCCACCTAAGGCAAAAATAGAGTTGTTGAAATACAATGGAAGTGAAGACCAATGCGTTGCTTGGCTAAACAAAGCGGAAGAATACTTCGACATTTACAATATTCAATCTGACGAGGAGAAGGTGAAATATGCATCAATGCATATGGAAGGGTACACCTATAATTGGTACTTATGGTGGAAGAGAGACAATTTTGCCTACACCTGGAACTTGTTCAAAAATGATTTTTTTAATAGGTTTCAAGGAATTAAAGAAGACGAATTTTTCAGTAAACTTACCAGATTACAACAGGTTGGAAGCGTGGAGGAATTCACACATCAGTGGGAATCCATATCGACACGAGTATTTGGGTTGTCAGACAAACAAAGACTCGAAACCTATTTAGGAGGTCTTAAACCGTACCTCCAAAAAGAGTTAAAGTTACATGACATACCTAACGTAGAGGTAGCAAGACATAAAGCAAAAGGCGTAGAATGCAAACTGGAAGGAATAAAAACAAGAGGTGATAACCATTATCGACAAGAAAAAGAGACACAATGTAGGTACTGTGCAGATACTTGGTCACCCGGCCATCAATGCCACAAACCTCAATCATATGCCTATGAAATGGAAAATAGATCAAAGTCATCTAACAGTTACTTTGATAATAGAAAAAAGAAGAAAAATATATGTCATCGATGCGGTGATGATTGGATCCCAGGCCATAAATGTAGGAACAATCAGACAATACAGTGCAAAATCATCAATGGAAAGGAAGCGCAAGTCTCTACATAAGAAATCACGTCCGATTCTAATACCGACACTGAATCTGAATGAAGGACGACATTAGGAAAATACTCAAGCTTTGAGGACAAAGCTTTCCAAAAGGGGAAGGCAATGCTGTGAATATTTAATTAATATTATTATTTATATATTAAATAGATTATTAGGTTAATAAGCGAAAGGGTGTAACCCTTCACTATTCTTGCTCAAGCCCTATAAAGGCGAGCTTATTGTAACTTTATCATCATCTATCAATATATTATTATTATTGATCTCAAATATGGAAGATGGATTCGTTTCTTAACTTAGTGAACGGATACGTTCATTGCAATAATCTTAAGTACATATTTTCCAATCTCAGTGTGTCTAGACCTTTGTCAATTGTACAACAATCTTTCCACAAAGTCTTCCAAGCTCTCTTCTTCCTTCTGAACCATTTTAAACAACTCTTCCTTTCTATCCCTGGTTCTACAATATTCTTGATATTTAGAAAGAAATGTGTGTTTCATTTGGTCCCAAGTAGTAATGGTCTCACGACCCAGACTCATGAACCAACACAGAGCATTTCCTTTCAAGGTGGCTGGGAATAGTTTCAGCTTCTGAGCACTGGAGGTATAGTCATAGCTACGACAGAGGATATCGATCTCAAAAAGAAATTCATCAAGATCTTCAGAAGATTTACCATGGAAATTCGGAAGAACTGATGGTGAAATGTTTTTCATGGGAGCTGCTCCAGGTGTCTGGAGGATAGGGAATTTTAATGTGGCCACAGTGTTACCAGGATGATTATCTTCCACTTATTCTTCCCGGTTCTCCCTATGTTCATTCTCGCCTTCCTTTTCTCTATTAGCCATGTTGTTAGTCCAAAATTTAATGGCTTCCTTTATGCATTCTTCCTCTGCCTTTGCTTCTTCTTCTCTCCTCCTCTCTTCTTCTCGCCTTCTTTCTTTCTCTGCTTCTCAGCGAGTCTCCAACCACACTTCCTTAGTAACTCTGGTTCCGTTGATATGATAAATCTCCTCTCTATCTGGTGCACCCACAACGCTTCCCTTGTCTTCAGGAGGTTTCCTTTCTGCGCTGGGAGTGGATGGTCCCGTTGCGTTCTCCATTGTTGATGCTGAATTCTCAAGATTGGGAGGGATATAATTTCCTCTACCTGTAGACGTCCACGGTGGTCTGGTAGAAGAATCAGCTTTAGCAATTATATTGTCAATAAATGTTTGTCTTCCCAGACCTGCATTACGACCTCGACCTCTTCCACCTATAGTGTTAGTATTCAAAGGGGGTTCCCGATTTGTTTTTCTTGTATTCATGCATGCTGTAAATGATTAAACCAAAATGAAATCAGTAAAACCAACTACTAACTATGTCTATCAATTACCATCCCCGACAACAGTGCCAAAATGTTGGTCACCCTATATGCTAATTAATTGCAACTAACACACAGGATGCTCAATATGAATTGTCAACCCAGGGAAGTCTTTTATTTCAATGGAAATAAGCACAATCTATGCATAAACATTTCAAGTAGTTGATTAACTAAATGGAGATAATAATCCTACCTATCTGCTCAGCCAAACTCATTCCATAAAGAAAACTAGGCTAACTCATACGTCTAGGAATTCAAAAGTGCAGCTAGCTTCCAACAGAAATCAACCTAGCAGTTATTGATCTAAGAATAGAAATGAACTATATTATTTTTGCAAGAAGTTAAATCCTATAATTATCAAACTACAGTATTCAATCTTTACCAAAATGATTCATCTAGCAACTACTGTAACTCAATCATAATCTGTCTAATCTATGAACTCAATAAAGATACAACAGCAACCGAAATTAGAAAGTAAGCTTGAACTCTAAATTGATAAATATTGGAAATCCTAGAAAGCATAAATGACTAAAAAGAATTGGAGCTGAGCTTGGTTGTAACAGCTGATTCTAGTACACATGCATTAATCAAACTAACCTACACAGTCGACTGTTACACCTCGCAGTTGAAGCTATTCATAATGCAAAGAATAAACTACCAATAAAGAATGCAATTATAAATCTTTGTTGCAACTATCAGAAATACACCTAATGCAATTCCACAACACACAACAGGAAATGAATAAATCTAACTACCTACTTAACTCGGCAATCTCTGTGAGAAGGCGGGCCCTGTTCTTCTAACAGAGACGCCGTGAACTACCACAAATTAAGACACAAAAATAGAAGTAACTCCGCTCTTCATTAAAGATGGTAATTCATAGTTTCAGTTCGCTGTTACAGCTCGTACAAAATGATAATTATCCAACCCTAGACTATGAAAGCCCTCCCATATTTATATATGCAAAATACAGTTCGTGATCCACTAATTTTGTGTAGCAATGAAGATCTCTAATCTTCGTGCTGCAGAGTTACAGCTAAACTGTTACAGCCATAATGAATGAGGCCGTTAATCATGAATGATGTTGTTACTCTGGCAGTCAATGGATCAACGGTTTAACCAATTGGGAGGCATCCTGTCTGTTGCAGCAATGATTTGTTTCAGTGAAGACCTGTTACAGCTTCACGTGGAAGATGCATTGTCCCTTAGAATATGAGGAATCAAATCGGAAGAGTAATAGTTGGCACCATATGATTATTTCCCAAGACATTGCGGTTGATACACCTATACTTTGATCTTAACTTAATGAAATCAACACAAGTTAGCATAAATCGAAGGCTATAATTCATAACCATAACAATCTTAGGCATTAATTAAATGAAGCAATAATAAATTATACCTTGTCAGGATTGCTGATTGTTCTGGAAAAATGGCATGTATATGGTTTGTGAAGGTAGGGTGTAACAGGGCAAAATGATGAAATAGGTATGGTAAAAAAATGGGCATTTCCAGGGCCCGACAATGGTGAAACTTATATGATACCATTTCATGGTAGGGATAACACATAGGGTATGTAAATAAGGATTTAGATTTTCACCTATGTTCATGTCAGTTCCAATACAATATTAAGATGGATGCTTTGCATATAAGAATTAAAATTAGAATTATGAATGTGCCAAATATAACTCAATCTAAAAACTATTCATAACTGACAATGTGAAAATGTTAAAGAAGAATACAAAAAGTTGAAAGAAATAATTAGTCAAGAAATATTGATCTAACTTTTCTTAGTTCCAGTCAGCCACGAAAGATTGATCTCACTTTTCTTCGTTGTCATGGAGCAAGGTTTGAATGAAACAACTATTGAGCATTGGAGTTCTCCTAATCCTCTTTTGTTTTTGTTTTTTTCGCAAAAGAAAAGTATATATAGATGTTTAAGAGCAAATGCAAAGGAATGTATGTAGATATCTAAGAGATGGAATGTGCTTTTTTTTTCTTTTTTCTTTTTATTTATTCTACATGAATTGGCCCTTATGTGCATAAAAAATAATCTTTTTGGGGGGGGAGACATGCTTTTAGAGGATGAATTTTTTTTCTAATTTGTAACAGCCACATAAAGGTAAATCAGGCTTCATGCAAAAATGAAAAAATAAGTTCAATTGTTGAGTTCGATGCAACTAAGTAGAAAATTTAAACCCGCAGAAAATTTGTATAGGTCAATTTACGCATTTACATGGAAGATGCATGGAGGAGCACCAAAATTCGATATAAATATAAAAAACTATGGAGATAGGAGTTTCCCAAATATTTCCTTCCGAGCTAGACTACAGGTGGTATCATATAAATAGCAAACTATAAAGGCCCCATGAGGAATTCAATGGGTGAGAAAATATGGATGGGAAGATTGCTTCCATCATAAAAATGTGAACCTCAACAACCGAATGGAGGCACAAATCACATTAAATTATTCAAACATCACTAGGAATTTAATAGGACAGCTCACATTTATGGATGGAGGCACAGTTGACTAGGAATATAAGAGCCATATCATCAAGGGGAAGATTATATTTATGAATTTTATTATTTTTTCTGATTTTTTTATTACCCATTTTCATGGCCCTAGGGCCAATGAAAGCTTAGATAAATCCCATTCATGAAGAAAATTATTCTAAAAAAAAACTTTGTAAGTTCAATGATTTGGAGGTATAAATCCAGCCCACGATTTGGAGGTTATTCCTTAGCAGCAGTTAGAATTAATATGAATCCATCCCATGATTTGGAGGTATGAATCTAGCCTGTGATTTGGATGTTATTCCTTAGCAAAAAATAGGACTGGTATAAATCCAACCCGCGATTTGGAGGTATGAATTGAGCCCATGATTTGGAGGTATGAATACATCCCATGATTTTGAGGTTATTCCTTAGTCCACGCAAATAAAATAACCCCCAATATTTATATTACTATGTCAAATTAAAAAACCCCCTTGACCCCTTAATATGAGGCAATATATTTTTGAGGTTTTTAGGAGTATTGAAACCCCCAATATGAATGGACATGATATGATATTGCCTCGCTAGTGAACTCCTTGTGGGTGGGATACCTCATTGTTCAAGCAACTATTGAGGAACTTGGCCTCTTCTAACTAACTATTTCTTATTGCATATTTTTACTTCTTTTCCTCTCAAAAATCATCATTTCTAGCCTTTTTATATGCTACATGTTATTTACGAATTGCTGAAATTTATATGTTAACATTTTCAAAGTGATTCCATACTCATTTTTATCCTATTTGGAAAATATTAGCTTGTTGTTTTGTGTAGGTTTTTCATGTTACAAGAGGAGGTAATGCAAAAATTTGGCCATAAATAAGCTCAAAGATTATCCAAGATTGGCCACTTCAAGTTTCTTGCCAAAAAAATGGTTAATTTTTTTGTTCTTGACTCCCATTCTCTTTTATTTCAAAGACTAAAATTTCTCTTGTTGTAACAAGCCCAAGAGAGTCTCTTGGGATTGATTCCTTATTCCTTAATTTCTCATAAAAGTTCTTTTTATTTTTTACCCATCCCTTGCATGCATAAGAAGTTGGGCTTGCCCACCTTTGCATTGCAAGTGTAGAGAGGCTAGTGTTAATTGTATATGTTATTTTTATTTTGTTAGAATGCTTGCCCCTCCTCTTCATTAGGAAGATAGTTGTGTGGCTAGGATAGCATTTTATTTCCTTAAGTTATTTTTTCCATCCATTACTTGCAATGGTAGTTGGGTTTTTTCCACCCTTGTAAGCAAAAGAGAAAGGGCTAGGAATTAGTTTACTTCTTTTTTTGCATTTGGTAATATTGTTTGCCCACACCTTGCATGTGAAGTGGCTTTGCCCATCCATGCAAAATCATGTTGGCTAGTAATTTGTTCAAGTTTTAAGTTATTTTTGCTTTAATTTGTTGCCCACACCTTGCAAGTGAGTTGGCTCTGCCACCCTTGCAATACCATGCTGGCTTGCATTGTACACAATTATTGATTTATTCTTTTAAAAAGTTGAATAAACTGTGCCCCAATCCTTTCCCCGTATTCACTTCCTTTGCCGGTTCGTCCGATCCTGGGTGATAAGAAATGACAAATATTAGTGTTGGCTAGAATAATAGGCACTCAAAAACTTATCTTGATAAGACATTGAAAAAACTAAGTTTGACCCATGGAGCTAGAGGGGTAGAGGCTGTTGGGAGCCTCGTGGCACTTAGTGTACTCCTGTTGAGCACCCGACAAGCTTTGGGGTTGACTCGTGGAGCTAGTTGGGAACCTCATGTTCCCTTGTTGAGCACTTGACAATCTCTCTCAGATTGAAAGAGATAAGTTTTGGGGGTAGACACATAGGATAGACCTAAAAATAATTAAAATCTACAGGACCATTGGCAAAACATTGCAATTATTATTTCATTTTTAGTTCTTTACTTTCGAAGCATTTGAATTCAGTTCAATCTTGTTACAAGAACCTTCCATTCATTAATTGTTCATTTACTACAAGTATTTCTCATGTGTTAAATGTGATATCTTGATCATTGTGATAAATGAATGGTTTAATGCAATTTGATTGTCTTTGGTGATCTTACTTGTATTGTATCTGTGACTCCATAACCCAAGTAAAGTTGGCACTGGTTTGGTAGTTGATTTGTTATTTCTCTCTTGCAATTGTACATTGTTTATTTTCAAAGAAGGTTTGCTTGTCATCAAAATTATTGCATCTTTGCATGAATGTGTGTCATTAAACATTAATAATTTGCAACTCCTAATTAAACTATTTTGAGAAACTTAGTAAGTAGGGACAATCCCCCTTGACCTTTTGGAGTTGGGGTCTAAATGGAGGAGTTAGGAATCTAGGTGACAGTGGGTTCCACACTCTGATAGTTGCCCTCAAAAACACACATAGAGATTGTGAGACTTATCTGTGGTCAAGTGTGTTTTAGGCAACAACATTTTTGGTGCCGTTGCTGGGGACAAGTTTTTTATTCCCGTAGTACGACTTTTGTTTTCACTTTTTTGTTTTTGCTGTATTTGATGAATGTTTAAAGTAAATGTTTATTTTTTCATCTGGCGACTCCATTAACGGATAAAACCCTGTTTCTCATAAAATTGTTGAGACTAATTGTGTGTAGATGAGCGCATGCAACATAGTAAAGTTTTTAAAGCTCATTGTTCAGTACAAAATGCATGATTGAATCAGATATATGCTACTCATAGCCATTATGGATGATGAAGAGTCTGGAGATCAAATTTGCAGTGCATATCCTCCCATAGACTTCTCGGGCATCCCAGGTTTTCCCAAACATGAGCCATGTCTCTCAAATAAGGGATATGTTTAGATTCCCATTTTTTTTGGAAATAGAGATTCAGTTGTTGATCCAGGAGGATCCAAGAAGGCAAAATTTTTGAAGTCCTCCAATCTCAACAAAACCAACACCATATCGAAGGGCTCGTCGAGATGATTCCAACGACGTTCGTTTCACCTCAAACGGACTCCGTATGAGAAAGTTATCGCGTTCTGTCTTATAAGGTCAACAGGGAAAATTGGCAAAAAGAGGTGCCACGTGGCACCACTGACAGGGTGACACGTGGCATTCGTACAGTACGGACAATGTGACATGGTAGGTGTACGGACCAATCACAAGGTGACATGTGGCAATACGGATCCAAGCTGGCATATGGTGACTGGACGTATGGATGGTGACGTGGCAATACAAATAGTGACTTGGCGGTTGAATGGATGCTGACTGGGAATGAGGTGGACCAATCCTAGGCCGCCACGTGGCAGCATGGATTGGCCAATATGTCTAAGGCAAAAATTATGGCCTCCGTGGGGTTTGACCCCGTGACCTCTCTTGTATAAGCGCTCCACCTTCACCACTTGGGATACTTGTGATTATTGGTATGTGGGTTAACATTATGTTATTTAAGCTTGGAAAAGTTTATAATAACACAAAAAGTGGGGTCGAGGCCTTGGTTGCCAATACGACAAGGTACGTGGGGAGTTGTTGCAACTCCAACCCACAAGTCACGTGGAGCTCATGACCCATTCAACACGCCACCACATAACAAACTTTGGTTATGGTCTTCACCACATGTGCATTAATAACTTTGGTTATGACCACGTGTTATAACAAACTTTAAAACATATTACCTGCCACCTAATATGGTTGGAGCGCCATGGGTTACATGCCATAGGGTTGGAGCGCCACCATGGCATAACAAACTTTGTGTTGAAGCTTTAAAGTGGGTTCGCACACTTTGGTCATGGTTCCTTTTGTTTCCACATGTGCTATTTTAAAACGTTGGTGGGTTTTTTTTTAAACATTATAATATATGAGTTTAACCATACTTGGTATAGTTTTAAACTATAACCAAATATATGGTTGGAATATTAAAAGGGGAACTACATAATTTAAGAGCCTAACCAACTTGGAGGTTTTCAACCATATGACCAATTTGGCAAATTTGTTGTAACTGAGAATTCATGAGGAACATGTGAAGGGGGTCTTCTCAAGCTATATAAACCCCTTTATTCTCCATTTCCCACTCATGCTTTGGAGTAGAGACTTTGTAGCTAAAGGAGAGAAGGGAGATTGTGTAGCTCTGCAGGAGGAAGGTACGAGTGTTTATACTCGTTTTACACCGTCTTCAGGCTTCGGAGTTGCTGGAAGCAGTCTTGTTGTGTTTTGGGCAGCGGTTCTCTTCCTGGCCATTGTCCCCAAGGTATCATTGTATCATTGCCATGTATTTTGCCTTTATGCTGAGATTATAGATCGGCCCTCCTATTGAGAAGCAGGCCCGGAGACGTAGTCCATCCTGGACGAACTCCGTTATCAACTTGTTGTCTTTATGTGTGTATTGTCTATGCTGTTTGGTTATCTTCTTATGGATTTGTGAGCTTCATTCATGCTCTTTATGCAATTCATGTTAACGTCATAGAGTAGCAAAGATCTTGTTTTCGGATCATGTGGTATCAGAGCAGGTCTATTTGACGTTGGATTGTGAGTGTGGATGCTCACGAGGGCTAAACTGCAAGCTGGTGAGGGTACATTAGAGCCTTACAATTCCGAGATCGGACGTGCACACCGAAGGAGGAAGATGGATGCTAATGATGCCCGCATCGAGATGGAGGCAAACTTTCACAAGGTCTTCTATATGATGGACGACAAGGTAGACAAGTTGTTTGCAGACTATGAAGAACGCATGGCAAAAGAAAGAAAAGGCAGTGAAGTAAAGAAGGAAGACAAAGAAGTGAAGGACGAAGGAAACGCTTCAGTTAACCAAGGGGAAGGTGGCGAAGAGCCTCCTGAGCCTCCCTCTTCACCTTCAGCTTCAAGCACAAGTTCAAGTGCTTCTTCCTCATCTCATTCTCAACATTCCAAGGTTCCTCACAAAGAGCCTCAAAAGAAGCCCTTATTGAAGCTCGATGTGAAGTTTGATTTGCCCATGTTCAATGGGGAAGCGAATGCAGAGAAGTTAAACAATTGGATAAGGCAAATTGAGGTCTATTGCCGAGTCCAGCAGATCGAAGAAGAAGATGTGAAGATTCAGTTGGCTTCACTTCGGCTGACAGGCACCGCACTTGTATGGTGGGAAAGCAAGCTTCAGCAAGGTAGCAAACAAATGGGTAATCTTCTCTCATCATGGTCTGCTTTTATTTCTGCTTTACGTAAGCAATTTTATCCGTTGGGTTATGTCCAGAAGGCAATGATGGATTGGCAAAGTTTTAGACAAGGCAAGGGTCAGAGTGTTCAGAGTTTTACTGAAGAATTTAGAAAGAAAGCCTTAGAATTGAATATTGCTTTAGATTCTCCTGACACTCTTTTGAAGTACATTGGTGCTCTTCATCATTATCTACGCCATACTTTGTTGTTGTTGAATCCTACTAGTGTGGATGAAGCAAGTGTTCAGGCTACTCATCTTGAGAACAGGGGGAAGCATTTGCAAGAAGACCATCAGAAGAAGCCTTTCAAGCCCAACAACCACCACAAGTTCAAGAAAAAAGACAAGAGCAAGAAGACAGCTACTGCCAAGAAGGAAGGAGGAAAGCCCCATTGCAACCATTGCGATACTGATCGGCATGATGAAGAAAGTTGTTGGAAGTTGCATCCTGAACAAAGGCCAAAGCATTATGGAGGCAAAAAGAAGAAAAAGACCGTTGCAACAGCGCAACGAGATTTGGGTTCCGACTCAGGTGACGAAACCATGATTACAGTCGTGGGAATGCAAGGTAACAAAACTCCTCATACTGGTTCAAGTTCTACTCATGTTTCTAAAGAAAATGATAAAAGAAGAAGTGAGTTGTTTAACATCAGAGTTGTGTCTAAGCATACAAAGATTGAAACATTATTTGATCCGGGTTCTCAAGTAAATTTGATCTCAGAATCAGTTGTTAAGAAGTTGGGCATACAGACTAAACCTCACCCCAAGCCTTATCCTCTTGGATGGGTATGTGATAATGCTAAGCTACAAGTGACTAAGCAATGCAGGTTAAGGTTTGCTATTGCTTCAAAGTTGATCGATGAGGTGCACTTAGATGTTGTTCCTCTTGACATCTGCGGTATTGTATTGGGAAGCCCATACTTGTATGATCGAAAAGCAGTATTCTTCCGTTAGGAGAACAAGTACCATCTCACCAAAAATGGGGTGGAGTACATTGTGAGAGCTCACAGTATGAAGGCTAACACCTCTCTTGGTAGTGCAGGACAGATGAAGTGGCTCATCAACACTAATAAGAGATACATGCTCATGGTTGTGAGAGCAAAAAATGCTGAAGCATCCAATGCTTTCAAAGGTTGTGATCCTTCTCATAAAAAGGCTATGATTGATATTGTGGCTAACTATGATGAAATATTTCAGGAACCTACAGGTTTACCTCCCAAAAGGGAGATTCAACATGAGATTCATCTCCAGCAGGATGCCCCTCTTCCTAATGTGGGCATGTACAGGTTGTCCGCGGTTATCAAGTACAAGAAGGGTACTAGTTACAAAGTGGCAGATATGCTTTCTAGACCTCCTATTGTTGCATCTATTGTTTTGAAAAATGCTTCTTTATCCCATGAAAGTTATATTGAGCAGTATGCTACTGATAATGATTTCAAGGAGGTTTATGAGAAGCTAACCAATGGCACACAGGTGGAAGACTACCATTTGCAAGGAAAGTTGCTCTATCATTTGGGCAAGTTATGTGTTCCTATCAGTGAAAGAGTCCATGTAATACGAGAAGCTCATACTTCTCTTGTATCAGGGCATTTTGGGGTAGGTAAGACTTTGGCTCATTTGCAAAGACTTGTGTATTGGCCTCGCATGAAAGACATTGTAACAAAATATGTAAAGGGGTGTGTGATGTGCTCTACTTGTAAGCCCACTAATAGAAAATTGGGGCTGTACTCACCACTTCCTGTTCCTTGCCATCATTGGGAAAGCATTTCCATGGATTTTGTGGGGGGTTTGCCTATGTCTAGGAGGGGTCATGACTACTTGTATGTAGTTGTGGATAGGTTTAGCAAGATGTGTATTCTTATGCCATGTAAAAAGCAGGTCACTGCAGAGCAGGCTGCTTCTCTTTTCTTTCAGCATGTATGGGTTCACTTTGGACTCCCTACGTCCATTATCTCGGATCGGGACTCCAGATTCCTTGGAGTGTTTTGGACAAAATTATGGTGTATGATGGACACCAAGCTAAAGAGGAGCACCGCTTTCCATCCACAGATCGACGAACAGACAGAGGTAGTCAACAGGACAGTTGTCCATTTGCTGCGAGGCTATTGCAACAAGCATCCTAAGTTATGGGATGAACAGATCTAGTATGTGCAGCATGCCTACAACAGGGCTATGCATTCTTCCACTCAGAGCTCGCCATTTGAGACATGCTTTGGGTACTTGCCAAAGACTCCATTGGACTTGACTTATGGGAGAGAGGTTGATTCAAGCACTTCCAAGGATGAAGACAAAGCCCGCAGGTTCATTCAGAGAGTTCAACAGGTACATCAAGCAGTGCAAGAGCAGTTGGAGAAGAGTCAAGCCCAGTACAAGGCTCTCCATGACAAGCATAGAGTTGATCATCAGTTTCAGGTGGGAGATCAAGTGTGGCTTCACATCAGCAAGGAGAGGATGAAAGGAGAAGGCAAGAAGCTCAAGCCCATTAGATATGGTCCCTTCACCATCTTGGAGAAGATTGGGACGAATGCCTTTTGCTTAGAGCTGCCGCCATACATGCAAATCTACTCAGTAGTGAATGTGGAGAACCTGAAACTCTATGGGCCTCCCATGATCATGGATGAAAGGGAGAATGTCTCATTGCCATCAGTTGATGAATTTGCTCCTGAGTACATGGATGAGCTAAAAGAAGATGTCATCTTGGACAGAAGGACAAGGACTTCTCGCAGAGGTGATGTTGAGTATCTTCGAGTGGGCATCAAAGGCACTCATCCAAGCAAAGCCAAGTGGATCGAGAAGGATAAAGTGAGGGAGCAATTGCCTCACCTATTTGTTGATTAGTAAAGGATTTTGGAGGCCAAAAGCTTCTCAGTGGGGAGGAATGATCCAGGAGGATCCAAGAAGGCAAAATTTTTGAAGTCCTCCAATCTCAGCAAAACCAACACTAGATCGAAGGGCTCGTCGAGATGATTCCAACGGCGTTCGTTTCACCTCAAACGGACTCCGTATGAGAAAGTTATCACGTTCTGTCCTATAAGGTCAACAGGGAAAATTGGCAAAAAGAGGTGCCACGTGGCACCACTGACAGGGTGACACGTGGCATTCGTACAATACGGACAATGTGACATGGCAGGTGTACGGGCCAATCACAAGGTGACATGTGGCAGTACAGATCTAAGCTGGCATATGGTGACTGGACGTATGGATGGTGACGTGGCAATACAAATAGTGACTTGGCGGTTGACTGGATGCTGACTGGGAATGAGGTGGACCAATCCTAGGCCGCCACGTGGCAGCATGGATTGGCCAATATGTCTAAGGCAAAAATTATGGCCTCCGTGGGGTTTGACCCCGTGACCTCTCTTGTATAAGCGCTCCGCCTTCACCACTTGGGCTACTTATGATTATTGGTATGTGGGTTAACATTATGTTATTTAAGCTTGGAAAAGTTTATAATAACACAAAAAGTGGGGTCGAGGCCTTGGTTGCCAATACGACAAGGTACGTGGGGAGTTGTTGCAACTCCAACCCACAAGTCACGTGGAGCTCATGACCCATTCAACGCGCCACCACATAACAAACTTTGGTTATGGTCTTCACCACATGTGCATTAATAACTTTGGTTATGACCACGTGTTATAACAAACTTTAAAACATATTACCTGCCACCTAATATGGTTGGAGCGCCATGGGTTACATGCCATAGGGTTGGAGCGCCACCATGGCATAACAAACTTTGTGTTGAAGCTTTAAAGTGGGTTCGCACACTTTGGTCATGGTTCCTTTTGTTTCCACATGTGCTATTTTAAAACGTTGGTGGGTTTTTTTTTAAACATTATAATATATGAGTTTAACCATACTTGGTATAGTTTTAAACTATAACCAAATATATGGTTGGAATATTAAAAGGGGAACTACATAATTTAAGAGCCTAACCAACTTGGAGGTTTTCAACCATATGACCAATTTGGCAAATTTGTTGTAACTGAGAATTCATGAGGAACATGTGAAGGGGGTCTTCTCAAGCTATATAAACCCCTTTATTCTCCATTTCCCACTCATGCTTTGGAGTAGAGACTTTGTAGCTAAAGGAGAGAAGGGAGATTGTGTAGCTCTGCAGGAGGAAGGTACGAGTGTTTATACTCGTTTTACACCGTCTTCAGGCTTCGGAGTTGCTGGAAGCAGTCTTGTTGTGTTTTGGGCAGCGGTTCTCTTCCTGGCCATTGTCCCCAAGGTATCATTGTATCATTGCCATGTATTTTGCCTTTATGCTGAGATTATAGATCGGCCCTCCTATTGAGAAGCAGGCCCGGAGACGTAGTCCATCCTGGACGAACTCCGTTATCAATTTGTTGTCTTTATGTGTGTATTGTCTATGCTGTTTGGTTCTCTTCTTATGGATTTGTGAGCTTCATTCATGCTCTTTATGCAATTCATGTTAACGTCATAGAGTAGCAAAGATCTTGTTTTCGGATCAGTTGTTTGGCACATCATATCTTTTATTTCATTGGTGACAAATGATCTCAATGTGCTTCATCAAGATAAAATGATGCAGATATTTGTCAGAACTCTACAAAAGGGTGCTTTGTTGTGGTACTATGGTCTTTCTGATAAATGCATCACTTCCCTTGAAAAATTATTTGTTATATTTTTTGAGAGGTGGCATGATGGTGAAGAATATATTGTAACTGCTGTAGAAAGAGGTTTCGACCAACTAGAAAAGGTAGGAGAAGTCATGATTCCCTCTACTAAGCTACACCTCCATGATGATCTTACAGAAGAAGTTTGTCAAAATTCAAACTTTGAGGAAAATCCTCCTCATATCCCCATGACGGAAAATATCGAAGATTGGGGATGCTTTCATAATTATTTTAGTGATGATGATCACATTTGTACCGCAAATCTACCTCAAGAAGAAACCATTACAGAAGCTTATAACGAAACTTATGATGAAATCTGTAATGTGCATAATGGCATTCTTGCCTGTTCTCTGTGTAATGATGATAGTTTGGAAGGTCTTTTTCCTTGTGACCTTTTTTCTGAAGAAGATGGTAGTGAGCACGAGGAGGACAATTATAAACAGGGGTATGAGACCAACGATGAAGATTCTCTTGTATTTGATGATGATGGGAATGATGACTATTGGGCTTTATTTGAGAATCCAATATATGAGACTTTTGAAAATCATTTTTAGAATCCCATCTATGATGTGTCCTACGAAGAGAGTTTTAATTCAAAGACCTCTGAAGGTCCCATCTTTGATACACCCAGAGAAGGGAGTGTGGATCATGAGACTTTGGGGGATTTTGATATGGAAATGGAGCATTTATAACTTTTATATGATTACTCTGAGCCGCACACAAGTATCAGTAATGAAGAATAAGATTGGGTACAGTTAAATGAAGATTTGTCTCAGCCATCATTTTCGCATGCAAAGGTTCTTTATGATCTGGAGCATCTAGGGTCTTCTACACAAAGTTATCATCGTAAGAGCCATTTGGAACAATATGTTGAAGTGGGTGATCTGCCTCATTATTCACATATATATATTAGTCCTATCCAAGCTTGGATAAAAGAATCCTGTGCAAGCACCTACCAATTTGGGAAGCAGTTTGATGGCATTGTTCATGTCTATTATTCCCCATCCAGCCCACCCATTCTGGATCATCACGTAGGTTTTCTTTTCTTAATAGACTTGTCCTTGTTTTGGTTGGTAACCAAAGACAAGGAAAAAAACTTTAAAGTTGGTAAAATGCTTAGGTGGTTGCATTGGATATTTGATTTTACCTAAGATATTTATTTTATCATGCTTAGAGTAGGAAAATAAACTTCTTAGAGTGAGCATTTACTTTCTGCATTTATTTTATGTAACTAGGAATAACAACATTTTTGTTAGCTAAAACAACTTATGGTTCATTGGATTTTTCATAAAACTTGTGCTACTAATGTTTTCTTGTCAAGTTGAGATGTTTTTACAGATTATTAGAACCAAATATTCTGGAGTTCTTGTATCCTCTCATTGCCTGAAGACCAGATTGAGTACATGTTCCGCAGTTGGAGCCAGAATGTTGACCACCGAGCCAACTAGGTGGAAAACCATGTACCATGTACCTTGAAGATGAGAAAGATGTACTTAGCAAAAATTTTTCAAGTGAGACAGTTTTGCCTCTTTCTCTTCTTAACTCTTCTCCATGAAATTTCCACACCCCTGCGGGGAATTTTGTAATGATATGTTAGCATGAGGGTCAATTTGTGTAAAACTTAGTTGCCTAGGATTTTATCATTAGGGAAGTCCTTTCATCAAGTGTTTTTTCCCTTGGATAATTAAAATTCATTTTTAGTGATTTTAATTATTTAGGTTTTTCACTCAAAAATTTTCCCCAAAGTGGTGAAAGGCGTTCTAATAATCGAGTCCATGGGGTGATTAAGGCCTAGGAATGTTCTATATTACCATGCTAGACATTATTCATATTTTTGAGGAATTTCATTAAGTTTTACTTACGCTTTTTAATTTTTGGTAATTAAAAAATGTCCCTCAGCGTAAAATGTTGTAATGTAAAAGAGGGTTAAGTGGCACTTAATGCCCATAAATAGGGGTATGGGTACTCAAAGTCAATGGCAAGAGACCCCCTACACCCTTGAAC
Source organism: Larix kaempferi (assembly GCA_027924585.1). Taxonomy (NCBI): domain Eukaryota; kingdom Viridiplantae; phylum Streptophyta; class Pinopsida; order Pinales; family Pinaceae; genus Larix; species Larix kaempferi. The sequence goes on along the minus strand of BSBM01000451.1, from coordinate 1,705,276 downwards.
CAAGTTTGACGTCATTCTGTTGAGTTTTGATATAGTTTTTGAAGGATTTTCCTAATTTAGTCAAGGAAATCAAGAAAATTGGCCATTAATTAGAATGACAAAATTTTGTAAAGTGACTAAAGTCATTTGGAGAGGGGAAATTAAGTTTCCAAATGTTATATTATGTACCTAAAATGATATTAGAGGCAAAAATGCCCCCCCCCCCATGCAAGAGTTTTAAGAGTTTAAAGTTGTCTCCCTAGAGGGGAAACCCTCTCACCATGGGAAATGAGAAAAAATGAAATAAGCCAAAAGGAGGGGGTTCCCACCTTCATGATTCCCTCCCCTTGGCTTAGCAATAAAATATAAAACATGAGTGGGGGCTTTTTCCCTCCATTGTTTGTTATTTTTAACCCAAGGAAATGCACCCCCCTTCATGGGCCCCCTTTCTCTCCAAGTGACAAATGTCACTCATGCAAAGGAACTCCCCCCTCTCTCTTTTCATATTTAAGGAGGATCCTTCTCCTCATTTTGGTTACAATCTCCATTCTTCCACAATCATCTAATGTTCTCACTCTTTCTTGCTCTATTGCTCTCTTGCTTCCATTCTTGTCCAAAGAAGTGAGCCATTGTAATTTCCATATTTTGATGTGAATGAAGAGAAATCTTTGGAGGAAATTTGGTTCTTGGCTTTATGTGAAGTAACATTGTAGCATTATAGTTTCTTGCTTTCATTTGTGGATCTCAAGCAAATTGTTTTGCTTGAGAATAATATTGTAATATTATTGTTACATGTTATGTGGGTTATCTTTTTAGCATTTGAGAATTTTGTAGACTTCTAGTTTGAATAAATGATTTCGCATTTCTTTGCTTGATCTCTCACCCCTTGTGCATTTGAAGTTAGTTTTCTTACAGGTTACTTAAGCTTAGAGAGTGGGATTCGCGGGTAGGATACCCTATTGTTCAAGCAACTATTGAGGAACTTGGCCTCTTCTAACTAACTATTTCTTATTGCATATTTTTACTTCTTTTCCTCTCAAAAATCATCATTTCCATCATTTTTATATGCTACATGTTATTTACAAATTGCTGAAATTTATATGTTAAAATTTTCAAAGTGTTTCCATACTTATTTTTATCATATTTGGAAAATATTAGCTGCTTGTTTTGTGCAGGTTTTTCATGTTACAAAGGGAGGTAATGCCAAAATTTACAAATTGCTGAAATTTATATGTTAAAATTTTCAAAGTGTTTCCATACTCATTTTTATCATATTTGGAAAAGATTAGCTTGTTGTTTTGTGCAGGTTTTTCATGTTACAAGGGGAGATAATGCCAAAATTTGGCCACCACAAATAAACTAAAAAATTATCCAAGATTGGCCACTTCAAGTTTCTTGCCAAAAAATGGTCAAATTTCTTATTTTTGACCCCCATTTTCTTTTATTTCAAAGGCTGAAATTTCTCTTGTTGTAACAACAAGCCCAAGAGAGTCTCTCGGGCTTGATTCCTTATTCCTTTATTTCTCGTAAAAGCTCTTTTTATTTTTCAACCATCCCTTGCATGCATAAGAAGTTGGGCTTGCCCACCTTTGCATTGCAAGTGTAGAGATGCTAGTGTTAATTGCATATGTTATTTTTATTTTGTTAGATTGCTTGCCCCTCCTCTTCATTAGGAAGAGAGTTGTGAGACATGATGATAGCATTTTATGTCCTTAAGTTATTTGTCATCCATTGCTTGCAACGGTAGTTGGGTTTTTCCCACCATTGTAAGCAAAAGAGAAAGGGCTAGGAATTAGTTTACTTTTTTTTTTGCATTTGGTAATATTGTTTGCCCACACCTTGCATGTGAAGTGGTTTTTCTCATCCATGCAAAATCGTGCTGGCTAGTAATTTGTTCAAGTTTTAAGTTATTTTTTCTCTAATTTGTTGTCCACACCTTGCAAATTTGTTGGATCTGCCACCCTTGTAGTATCGTGTTGGCTTGCATTGTACGTAATTATTGATTTATTATTTTAAAAAGTTAAATAAGCTGTGCCCCAATCCTTGTCCCCTATTCACTCCCCTTGTTGGTTCGTCTGATCCTGGGTGACAAGAAAGGACAAAGATTAGTGTTGGTTAGAATAATAGGCACTCATAAACTTATCTTGATAAGACATTGAGAAAACTAAGTTTGAATCGTGGAGCTAGAGGGATAGAGGCTGTTGGGAGCCTTGTGGCACTTAGTGTCCTCCTGTTGAACACCCGACAAAATTTGGGGTTGACTCGTGAAGCTAGTTGGGAGCCTTGTGGCACTTAGTGTCCTCCTGTTGAGCACTTGACAAACTTTGGGGTTGACCTGTGAAGCTAGTTGGGAGCCTTGTGTTCCCTTGTTGAGCATCCAACAATTTCTTTCAAATCCAGAGAGATAAGTTATTGGGGTAGACACATAGGATAGATTTATTTTTCTTGCACAAACCTTAAATCCCATAATCTAAAGAGAGACCTAAAAATAATTAAAATCTACAGGACCATTGGAAAAACATTGCAATTATTATTTCATTTTTAGTTCTTTACTTTCAAAGCATTTGAATTTGGTTCAATCTTGTAACAAGCACCTTTCATTCATTAATTGTTCATTTACTACAAGTATTTCTCATGTGTTAAATGTGATATCTTGATCATTGTTATAAATGAATGGTTTAATGCAATTTGATTGTCTTTGGTGATCTTACTTGTATTGTATCCGTGACTCCATAACCTAAGTAAAGTTGGCACTGGTTTGGTAGTTGATTTGTTATTTCTCTCTTGCAATTGTACATGGTTTATTTTCAAAAAAGGTTTGTTTGTCATCAAAATTATTGCATTTTTGCATGAATGGTTGTCATTAAACATTAATAATTTGCAACTCCTAAAGAAACTATTTTGAGAAACTTAGTTAGTAGGGACAACCCCCCTTGACCTTTTGGAATTGGGGTCTAAATAGAGGAGTTAGGAATCGAGGTGACAGTGGGTTGCACACTCATAGTTTCCCTCAAAAATACACATAGCAGTTGGGAGACTTATCTGTGATCAAGTGTGTTTTAGGCGGCAACAACTCCTATTGGCTCCATGATCGATATGATTGCTTTCTACCCATCATTTGTCAATACTGAACAAAATGAAGCCCTGAAGCTTGGCGTGTCCCTAGAAGAGATCAAAGTGGCCATTCACTCAATTAAAGTTGACAAAAGCCCCGGTACTGATGGGCTACCCATTGAAATTTTCTGGGTTTCATGGACCTTTTTGAAGCTGATCTTCTCATGGTGATTGAAGACTCCCGTGTTCGGGGAAGCATCCTTGGTACGTTCAACAACACCTTCATAGCTCTTATTCCGAAGAAGGATAAAGCTTGTTGTTTGGAAGATTTCAGACCAATTTCACTGTGTAATTCAATGTATAAGATTATTGCACAAGTTATTGCTAATAGGATAAAGGGCATCTTATATACTATGATTTCTGGTGAATATTTCGTTTTCCTTGAGAAGAGACAGATCCACGACCCAATTGTTATTACTCGAGGTTCTCCATTCTGTTAAAATTAAGAAGATTCCTGCTGCTATTATCAAAGTTGATCTTTCTAAGGCGTATGATCATGTCAATCGGACTCTTCTTAGACTTATTCTTTTGCAGATTGGTTTTGACTTGGCTATGGTAAACTGGATATTATCGACTGTAAAATCTGTTTCTTTCTCGGTTCTTATTAATGACTCAACGACCAACTTCTTCAGACCGGGTAAGGGACTTCGTCGAGGTTGTCCTCTAGCTCCCCTTTTATTTATTTTGATGATGGATGGCCTTAGCAGATTGGTTTTAAATGTTGTCTCTACTGGTGCTATCAAAGGTGTTTGTACGGGAGGTAATGTAAAAATTACCCATCTACTTTTCGTAGATGACATACTTTTTGTTACTGATGGTTCTAGAAGGGATGCTCTTATTCTTAAATCAATTATGTCGGAAGGTGGACAACATACCAAGCATAAGGAAGTGGAGAAGGGGAAGGCTCGGTGGTGAAGGGTTGCAGGTTGGCGAGCAAGCCCAAGCTATGAAAAGGGCTTGAGCGAAGGAGAAGGAGACAAGGAGAGGGAATCGTGGAGGTTGAGGGAGCCTGCGGTTTTGGAGCTGGCCAGCAACAGATAGGTTTCAGTTTTAGGTTTTTTCACTAACAAACTAATTCGGAAATAATTAAAATGATATTCACTAACACTAAAAATTCAAATAATATTTACAAGAGAACTCATAAAATTATAAATGTAAAACTAATTAACATAATATTCACAAAATAAAACTCAGAAATTAGGGTTTTATGAAGTAGTTGAGCAACTAAGGCATCAAAAGAAAACTAGTTACCAAAATCTAGGGCATCAATGAGAGGAGGTACTCTCCTTGAGATGGTACTTGACAAGCTTGTCAACTAGGGCTAACCTCAATAATCTCTGGGATTCATTAAGGAAGCCTAGTCTTAGCAAGACTTGAAGACCTAAAGCTCAAGATTGAAGGCTAGGGTGACCGATGACAAAAATGAAATGCAAATCAAGACAAAATGAAACAATAACGGCTTCCATTCAACCCTAACAAGCATCACTTTCATACATTTGATATAGAGACATAAAAAAAAAGTATAGATACCTCCAAGTGCATGTTTTAAGGAAACAAATCTAGCTTCACCTTAACAATGGCATGAACAAAAGAAAAAACTTCCAAGAAATGCTTCAAACTTGCAAAATATCCTTCATCAAGGAGAGCTTTCATTCAAAGAGCCCTAGTTAGGGCAAACAATAGACATAATGATCTTATCCCAAAAGTTGATATCTAAAAATGAAGTGAGGAGATCTTATTTATATGATCTCACGCTCACTTTACACAAAATAAGGTCAATTTTAATATTAAAAATGTCAACTTAAAATTAGAATTAAAATAATATAAAAATAATCGAAGTAGTGGGTGAATTGGGTATTTTCCCCAGATTTAATCCCTATTTGAGTAAAAATGGCTAAACACGACCAAATTCGATGAAACTGAAGGCAAACCGTGCAAGGGGGGGTCGTCATGCCCCAACTAACCCCATCAGTGATGAAAATCCCTCAACACCCCCCCATTTAGCAAGCAAACAATCTTCCAAGGAGGATGATGTCATTCTCTGAAGGAGGCCCCAGAGAGAGGGCGCTGTTGGACTGGAGGGCCAGGAGGGTGTTGGAGGTGCTCTGGAAGAGAAGAGCGTGTCTCAATGCTGAAGCAACTGCCGCTGGAGTGATAAAACAAGGTCAACGTCATGTGACCCAGTGACCCACCCCTGGAAGCCTCAGACACCAACGTCAGGGTTTCAAACCCTTTCATGAGGCAGTCAGCATGCCATTAAGCCATAGTACTTCCAAAGGAGAAACCAGAGGGTCTGGCCATAACCCCACCTCAGAATAAGCTGGATAAACACCCCTCCTGGTCAGAAAAGGACATCATCTCCCTGGGGTACCTCTACAGACGTGTTGGTGCTAGTACCATCGTAACATTGGCTCCAACTACGGGACGAGTACTCCTCCTGAGGGTGCTCGAGAATCCAAGAATCATCTGGGTACCTGTAGACCTACACACACATCAAATGACTGAGGACATCAAAATACCCAGAGGCAGACACTTTCGTCTTGCCTTGTTCGTCAAATAAATGCAAAAACAAACGACTAACCTATGACAACATGAAGAACGTCAAATGCAATGCATATATAATAGTATATGCCTAACCTACCTACCTAATGCTAACATGAGAAGCAAAAAGGACTAGGTAAAATCATACCACCAATGTAACCATTTGAATAAGCAATTCATACATGTTGCCTTACCTTTGTCTTTGGATAGAATCCACGATAAAACACGATTGATCATTAAGCAAACATGTACCAAGATCTTTGCCATGATACTAGATGAGGATTGGCTGGCTACGGGGATTTGAGGGATGAAATACTGCTGCCATGGCGAAAAATATCTTTGACAAGCCCCATTTATCCAAGATTCCACCGGACTAATGTATGGACCATCTGACTGATATATTGGCGTTGAAGAAAAAATTTGCTTTAAAATAGCTTGGTTGTCCATTAGAGAAAGCACTTGCGGAGGTGGGCCTTGCGAGTTTTCACGTATCAACTGTAACCTGTTTGGAAAATCCCTTGGAAATACATGCATATTGTTCTTCTTTACAATGATCATGTTAATATCCCTAACAATCTTTCTCATTTTAAAATTGTCAACTACATAATTGTAGCCTCCACATTTCAATCGAAAAGATAAACAATATAAATCACGATAATGTGAAAATAAGGTCATACCTGTCCATATACCTGTATTGTCTTCATTGGAAAGTATTGTTGACCACCTATCGATATTGGACAAGAGGGGCTGAACACTTCTTGTAGAATGTAATTGATTGAGGCTTACCATGAACTGAGAGATATTGGAGAACTTTTGTACAAGAGTATTGTCAACAGGTACCACATCTTGCACCACTGCACCCTTTAGCAAAGAAAAGGGATTGATCCATTCTTCATCGGGGAGGGAGCAAGCTTCTTCATTCATATACATGCTCGGGGTACGGTCTATTATAATGATACAAGGCCTCGAGGAATCATACATCGATGGACCAATGAACTTCCAATAATCATCGTTTTCTGCATACCTGTAATTTTCTTCCAAGAGAGCCAACATATCATAATACATTGTAACTTGAGGATATGAAGCACTTACCATTACTGTACATTCTTCAGTTTCTTCAACTGAGGCCTCTTGTTCTTCATCTTCTGTAATTACTTCATTTTCTTGGTCCTGAACAATAGTTTCTTCGAGTAAAACTTCTGAGGATTGATCTTCATAGATTTCTTCTCTAAACAAGTTCCTTTCCTGCTCAACACAAGGCACCCATCTGTCACGGTTCTTAGGATCCCAATAGCTACACAAGGCTTCTATCAATTCCGCAAGCGATGATATTGTCGTTTTTTCTAAGTCCATGAACCAAGCGAGAGGCTTTCCTCCCAGGTGATGAATAAATGTTCTCATGTAAAGGCTTTCTTCATTTTTTACGTGATTTTCTTCAGCCATCGTCATGAACCATATAACATGGTCCCCAGCCTTACCACGACTGCAATCGAATGGAAACCAAAAAATATCTGGTAACTCATCTGAATGTCCTGGAAACTTTGATAAATCAAGAGGAGCAAAATCTATCTCCTTTTTCTGCATCTGTCGGATAATCTGGATCCTTAAATTCAAATGGAACATCCTCTTTGCAGGAAGATGCTATGTCACCTGGTTTCCTTGTCTTTGTAGAGTACTTCTGTTATTTTTCTTCAGTCGGAGTCGCCAGGAGAGACCTGCCAAGTTAGCTTAACAAATCTCACCAAAGTACCCAAAAAAAAAAACATGGGCGTACCTGAAATGATCGGGACTGAGTTCTGAATCGACCAGTGGAGTCGCTTTAAATGAGTGGAGTTGCCAGGTAAGATCTGCAATATTAGTCCTTAACAATATTTTCAAAATACCAATCAAAGGCTTACCTCAATCTACTTACCAAATGTCGTTTTTCCAAGGATGTCAATGACTTCAGATAAACCACTTAGATTTACGAAACATCCCCGACAACAGCGCCAAAAATGTTATCGGGCAAATTAGCAGAGCTAATTCTCAGTAAGCAAAAATAAGACCAGTGACCCAATGTCACCTCAGTCACCATTCTAACTTCTTCGGAAGTCGAAACCTCCAAGGAGAAGTATCTTTATGGAGTCCTGTAGAAATATTGAGACAACCACAAACTATATTTTCTATGCAATCTTTGATTATACCAGTGCCTAGATGGAGTCAATGCATTCAACTTTAGTCAATGAACCAATGAAATATACATCAAATAATCAATATTGGATCAAAAGACTATATTGCTAGTAATCATTAACCAACAACCAAGTATGCCTTAAGTGTAGTTTTGATACCTTTCATTCATTAGATTTGTGCATCATAATTTCAATAACCAAATTGTAATTATACATATAAACTAAGAGATGAAATGTAAAGGATCCCTTATCATATAAACAAGTATCATGTCAATTCCATACAATTAGGCACTGAAGATATTATGACCATCAATCAATCATGTATGAATAAGATTTATGTTATATATAACATCAATCATGTATGAATAAGATTTATGTTATATATAACAACGAGGCATCAATTTCATTTATAACATTCAATGAAGTGTGTAAGCCAATAAACCTTAATCATTAACCGAATAAGCACTTAGTGATAATTGTCAATGTCAATTTTAACCTACAGCAATGATGTCAAATCTGTATGCATTTAGATAGTATAATAGACCATATGGAAACAAAATAAGATCTCAGCTTTAAACTAAAAAAAAGTAAAGTTTAGCATTCGATTAGCATATATGTAATTATATTCCCAATTTATAAATACACAGAAAATGGTCTTTAAAGCAACTGATTATTATTACAAAAATTAGCAAACAAAATGTAAATAAAAAAAATTAAACTCCAAGTGTTCCAAACCTTAACTTTTTAATTGTTTTTTTTCGTGCGTATGTCACAGGTGAAGACAGGATACTTAGGGTAACGCATGGGTTGCCTAAACGGAAGGCTTGCGTGGAAGACGATGCTTGGAGATTGGGGAAGGAAAGGGAAGGGAGAAGAAGTCAACAGGAGGAGGCCGCGGGCATGGACGAGACAGACCCGGAAGGAGGTGGGAAGTGGCCGCGGGCTTGGGGAGGAGGAGCTCGGTTAGAGGAAGGCCGCGGGTGGTAGGAGATAGAGGGTTTTGGAGGAACGCGGGAATGCGGCCGAGTTGGAGCAGACTTCATGGGGACCTGTGGATAGGATGAGGGCAGCGATGGGAGCAGAAGGGAGCAGCGAGAGGGAGGCCGCGGGTAAGAGCAGAAGTGTGAAGGAAGGCCGCGGACAAGCAACAGAGGAAGAGGGAGATAAGGAGGGAGGCTGCGGGTAAGAGCAGAAGTGTGAAGGAAGGCCGTGGGTAAGAGCAGAAGTGTGAAGGAAGGCCGCGGACAAGCAACAGAGGAAGAGGGAGATAAGGAGGGAGGCCGCGGGTAAGAGCAGAAGTGTGAAGGAAGGCCGCGGACAAGCAACAGAGGAAGAGGGAGATAAGGAGGAGCGGAGGTCGCGGGTATGGGCGAGGAGTTGCGAGGGTAGGCTGAAGAAGCGAGGGCCGCGAGTAAAGGAGAAGGTGGATAGTAGGCCGAGCGGAAGGAAGTGGAGAAGGGGAAGGCTTGGTGGTGAAGGGTTGCAGGTTGGCCAGCAAGGCCAAGCTATGAAAAGGGCTTGAGCGACGGAGAAGGAGACAAGGAGAGGGAATCGTGGAGGTTGAGCGAGCCTGAGGTTTTGGAGTTGGCCAATAGTAGATAGGTTTTAGTTTTAGGTTTTTTCACTAACAAACTAATTCAAAAATAATTAAAATGATATTCACTAACATTAAAATTTCAAATAATATTTACAAGAGAACTCAGAAAATTAGAAATGTAAAACTAATTAACATAATATTCACAAAATAAAACTTAGAAATTAGGGTTTTATGAAGTAGTTGAGCAACTAGGGCATCAAAAGAAAACTAGCTACCAAACCCTAGGGCATCAATGAGAGGAGATACTCTCCTTGAGATGGTACTTGGCAAGCTTGTCAACTAGGGCTAACCTCAATAATCTCTGGGATTCATTAAGGAAGCCTAGTCCTAGCAAGACTTTGAAGACCTAAAGCTCAAGCTTGAATGCTAGGGTGACCAATGACAAAAATGAAATGCAAATCAAGACAAAATGAAGCAATAATGGCTTCCATTCAACCCTAACAAGCATCACTTTCATACATTTGACATAGAGACATCAAACAAAAAAAGTATAGATACCTCAAAGTGCATGTGTTAAGCAAACAACTCTAGCTTCACCTTAGCAATGGCATGAACAAAAGGAAAAACTTCCAAGAAATGCTTCAAACTTGCAAAATATCCTTCATCAAGGAGAGCCTTCCTTCAAAGAGCCCTAGTTAGGGCAAATAGCAGACATAATGATCTTATCCCAAAAGTTGATATCTAAAAATGAAGTGAGGAGATCTTATTTATATTATCTCACACACTTTACATAAAATAAGGCCAATTTTAATATTAAAAATGTCAACTTAAAATTAGAATCAAAATAATATAAAAATAATCAAAGTAGTGGGTAAATTGGGTATTTTCCCCAGATTTGACCCCTACTTGAGTAAAAATAGCTAAACAAGGCCAAATTCGACGAAACTGAAGGCCATATTGTGCAAGGGGGTGTCATCATGCCCCAACTAACCCCATCAGTGATGAAAATCCCTCAACGCCCCCCCATTTAGCAAGCAAACAGTCTGCCAAAGAGGATGACGTCATCCTCTGAAGGAGGCCCCAGAGAGAGGGCATTGCTGGACTGGAGGGTTAGGAGGGTGCTGGAGGTACTCTGGAAGATAAGAGCGTGTCTCAGTGTTGAATCAACTACCACTGGAGTGATAAAACAAAGTCGGGGTCATGTGACCAAGTGACCCACCCGTGGAAGCCCCGGACACCAACCTTAGGGTTTCAAACCCTTTCATGAGGCAGTCAGCGATGCCATTAAGCCATAGTACTTCCAGAGGAGAAACCAGAGGGTTTAGCCATAACCCCACCTCATAATAAGCTGGCTAAACACCTCTCCTGGTCAGAAAGAGGACACGCTCTCCCTGGGATACCTCTACAGGCGCACTGGTGCTAGTACCATCGTAACAGTTATGTCTTAATTTTTTATGGGGTGGCTGTGTATCTGAACACTCATTCCCATGGGTTGCCTGGAAAAGGATTGCATTGCCAAAGGATTTTGGTGGATGGGGTATTACAGATCTTCCTTGCTTTGCCAAAGCTCTTGCTGCCAAAAGTGTATGGAAAATCCTCAAGGGTGAGGGGCTCTAGGTTCTTGTCATCTTACACAAATATACCTATCCATTATAAATTGAAGAATGGTTCAGGATTCCGGTTAAAAGAGCAAAAAAATGTTCCATCGTCTGGAAAGCAATCCTATCCGCCTTTGGGGTCATTTGTGATGGGATCGCTTGGAGCATTGGCAATGGTAAGAAGGCGTGTATTGGGCAAGATCCCTGGGTGGGATGTGACGCTTTCTTCAGTCTACCTGATGATATGATTCTATCGTTTATTGACAGGGGTTTTCTTTTCCTTCACCAAGTGCAAATCATAGGTAATACTGTTAACCAATCTTAGTTATCCGTGGCTGATTTGGGTTTCAATGGGCTGGAAAAATCCTCATTGGGATATATACATTCTTTCTCTTTCAACTTGTCATATTTTTCTCAGTGATATGGATGGCGAATTGGTATGGTTTAAGAATGCTGCTGGTGGCACCTATGCACCCAAGCTCGGCTATCTGGCTCTCAGAGAATCGGAGGTAATCCCACCTATCAAATGGTGGACCAATATCTTATAGAAATTGAATTGTCCCTATAATTAAAATTTTCTTTTGGCTGGTTCTCGAGGGTAAAGTTCTTGTTTGGGATGTATTGGTCCAAAAATTTGCTTGTGGGCCTAGTTTGTGTCCTTTATGCTGGAACTCCACTGAAAGCCTACTGCACCTTTTCATCAGCTGCCCATTCCTTCTGCTCAGGTGGAGTCATTTGTCACTATTAGCTGGTATTTCCTTCAATTGGGATGGTTTTGGTGTACAGGAAGCTCTTTCATCATGGTTTCATAATGTGCAGTTTCAAGATTATGTGGCCCTTCCTGCATTTCTCCTCTGGGCCGTGTGGCTCGCGAGGAATAAGGTCCTTTTTGAGGATTCTCAGGTCTCTTCTCGTTTATGTGCAGACAACTGCTGGACTACTTTCTGTCACTTTCCACAGGCGCCGGTTTTTAAGCCTCTGAGAGTCATCTCTGTTGCAAGAATAGACAAATCCTTCCCTTGGGCTTATGTGGATGGTGCTGCTCAAGGCGGCCCATCTTTTGGTGTTGCATTGGTTTGATTTATTTCTCCAACTCTTGTTGTCATAGTTTTGCTGCTGGATTGGGTGATCATACCAATAATTATGTGGAATTTGCTGCTGTTTATCTTCTCCTGACTTTTGCTTTATCCAAAGGGATCAATCAAATTCAGGTCTTTGGTGGTTCGCTGCTTGTGATTGACTGCTTGATTGAAGATAAGGCTCCCAGGAATATTCATTTGCTTCCACTATTTGCAGCCATCCAAAGGACATGTCGTCTTTATCAGCAGATCAGTTTTGCTCATATCTACAGGGAAAGGAATCAGGAAGTGGACAGCTTCTCTAAGCTTGGTTTACTTATTCCTGCTGGTTTTGGGGATAGATGGGATATACTCAATGGTATCTCATCCTCTTTGGGGCGGTGTCTCTTTTGACTTTTTTAGACTCCTACTATGAACTTTTACCAGATTTCTTTGATGAACATATGTTTAGTAAACTTCTGTTTTTGTGATAGACACTTGGTATGTTGAAAAAGATATTGACAGGAATGTATATGGATAGAAGGTCTTTTTCTTGCTTATGTATGGCCTGGCGGCTTGTAAACAATATGGTTTCATAATATAAAACTGTGGTTTTTTTTTCGTGGAAAAAAAAATTCAATGTCAAACAATGAAAAACTATTAATACAAAATTATAATTTCAGAAGGATGTGTAAGGGTTTTATAAAGTCTTCTTCCTAGCAAATTAAATTCACCACTGCCTGAGATTTGGCACAATTCAGTTTAAAAAAAAATGCCAAAGATATGTATTAAGCCTATGGATAAGAGAAATACATGGCTTCAGCAATATTGCTGGCCTTTTCATTCCAAATAATTTTTCAACAATACTTAATGCATATTCAGTTTTATAAAGTCTTCTGCCTAGCAAATTAAATTCGCCATTAAATTCACCACTGCCTGAGATTTGACAGAATTCAATTTTAAAAAAAAATGCCAAAGATATGGATTAAGCCTATGGATAAGAGAAATACATGGCTTCAGCAATATTGCTGGCCTTTTCCATTCCAAAGAACTTTTCAACAATACTTAATGCATATTCCATGGTTGATCCAGGGCTCATGCTAGTAATCACCTTCCCATCAATTACAACACGTACATTTACTGAAGACTGATCTGAAAGTTCATTTGAATGCAAAGGATGACTGGTCGCTCTTTTTCCCTGCCACAAAATCCAAAGATGATGAGTGTCGTAGACATTCTCACATGATGAGAGTTAAGATGGAGCACAAAGACATTGGCTTTCTCATCTAATATGTATTTTTCCCAAATTAAATATTTCTGTACATACCTTCAACAAGCCTTTTCTATCTAGCATTCCTGCTGATGCACATATAGCTCCATAGAACTTGTTTGACTCTGCATGTTCTCTAAGTAAATCTATAAGCTGTTCTGTTGATCCCAATTTTTTAGCTCCATACCAGTTACCCTACGATGATTTTCAAATAGAAAAGCCGACGGTATCAATCCATAGGATTGTATCTGCAGTTGAACTTGAACTAATAACTACTTTAAGATGACAACACATGACAACACAAGAAAGCTAACATGAATAAAATGAGATACGCAACATTGTATCTGCATATTTACTTTAAATCGACTAACCATTTTTCATAGCAGCATTACATGGGTGACATCTCTCCTACTGTGGAGAACAGTGCCAATTTTGGGTATTTGTCTTGAATTAAAACTTTGGTTAAGGACAGGCAAATGTGGGATTGGTAAATTTGGAATTGCATTAGAAATGGTCAATGATAGATCACAAGGTTTATTCGACAAAGGCATTTGATATCCTAATTGCACTACTCATATACAAATAGATCAATAAGAACTCACTGGCAGATGGATCAAATCATAATTTGATAAAATAGCATCTTTAAATAGCTGATCAGCAACGATTTTTGTCCCTCTTGCCGCCACAATTTCTAAACTATCCTCCACAGAAGCAACCACGACATTTGCTTTGGCTCTCCTCAAAACATCTACAACTACAACAGTTTCCATCTCTTCTGAACTATTTGCAATAGGGACAAGCACCTGCCAAAAACAATAAGGATCGTTATGCAATTCACATACTGTCACATAATAACAGCACTTATTAGCACCCTAATCTTAAATGTACATTGAAACAAAAACACAGATCACGGGGTTAGTCTGTTTAACAACATGTTACAACAGAGCCCGTTCCTACACAATCATGATTCATGTGTACTGAATAGAAAACAAGAGGCTAAGAATGGAGTTGCAATGCAAACTGCAACCTAGTGTACAATTGATACGAAGTCCCAACTAGGTAGGATGTAAGATTAAAGAACCCGTGCATCTGAAAAACAAACTCTCCATCTTACATACACCTACAAGCCATCGTCCTTAGGAAACCAACTAGGAAATACTTACTTGAAGAATATTTTGCAGTGACCAGTCAACAACATTGTATTCTTCTTTTGCAACTTCACATTTATTCCATCCACGTGGCACCTGAGCATTCGAAAATGGCTTCCATAAGTTAGATGAGGCAACTTCCATTGGTAAATATACTTCATACTATTGGTCTTTGGCATCGAACATTCATCAAAGAGGCAAGAGATATAGAAATAAATACTTTACTAATGAAGGAGTCAACTTATAAAATGTGCTAGCATCCTTTTATTTGTGGTTTTTGTAGTGCACTACCTTATCACCCCTAATTACCAAAACTAACTATTATTCATTAATATAATCTGTCACATAACACTCATCATCTTTATTACACATCACTACATTATGTTGATGTTTAATGTGAACAAATCAAGCACAAAAATAAAAACGCCCTTGTAGGGCTCTCAAGGGGAAATAAGGGGAGAGAAGCTTGAGTATTGCTTAAAGCCCTAAACTCAGTAAGTACACTGTTAGGTTTATTAGTTGAGTTAGCGGAGTTCTTCCCCTTAGGGGTATTAATCCTCCAATTATGTGTGCAGGTTGATGTTATTATGAGCCTTATGTTAATGTCAATTCACTCAAATGATCTATATTCATATGCTAATTGAATCTTAATTGGTAATGCAAGCAGCAAGGCTATTCCTAATGCTAATCTAGTCTAACAAATGCGATAGATGGTATAAACATCTGTTAACAATTGTAAACAAGATCTAAAAAGGTCAAATTCTACATAAATATAAGCTGAACATGAAAAAAACAACAGTATAAATGCTTATAAAAAATCAGGATTAACCTGTTATGCTCGAAACCAATTAGGACTGAGTTCTCAAAGTTAGTATATATACATATTTAGTGCATTAATCAGCATGAAATAAATGTATAACAACTACTATAAAATCAAGTAAATCATGCATATATACAATAGTTAATCAAATACATAGAAGAGAAATTGTTCACACAACAAAATCAGATAATGTACAAGAAAGAGATGAATGTAAGACAGCCAAAAAAAATATTTATTCATCAAAAGTATGTACAGCCAAATAATCCCAAAAGTTCTAGCAACTGGTTCAGCTTCCTATAAACAGGATGTTTCTGAAACCATATGTTGTTCATAACAAAATAAAACCCATACCGGGTGAAGCCCCAAATAGCATGAAATCTTTGTCAAATCCACAAAGATTTTCTGAAAGGAATCTGTAATCATGATGGATTTAGTCATATGGACAGTTATAGGTAAAAGACATTTATGAAGCAAATAAAAAAATGTTACCTCCCGAGGGAAGCACATCAGCATTCACGCTTAACGTTGGACCTTAAGTTGTAGCCTTCCTGTTATTGGTAGGACTGTCAGGCTGTGAAAGGGCTAAGAGAATGAAACATTGAATAAGCACAAGCAGAACAAAAGTTGCACCTGCTATCTTTTTCTCTGCCTTTCATCAGGTCCTCCTTCCTTCTCTTATAGAAGCCTCATTGGGCAGGTGAAAAATCACCCATGCCCCTTGATTTTCCTCCCAAATTTGATTCTTTGGAGTAATTAATTTTAATATTCTCCTACAGCAGGAAGTGTGAAGGCTAAGTGTGGTGAAATGGTCAAAGGTCCTAGGTCAATGATAGGGTCACTCGCTAATGTGTACTTTTAATTGTTTGCCTTTACAAAATACATTTTTTCCTTCATTCAGCCACATATAACTGACATTTTGAAAATAAATCATTGTATAATTTCTTCAGACATTAAAGACTAGATATATGTGTGTGTGTGTGTGTGTGTGTGTGAGTGTGGAAATACATCCACAAGTTCTCAACTGTCTGCAACTATTAACTGTCATTATAATACTGGCTGGTCATACATACAAAACTATCACAATCTGTTACCGTTCAAACTAGCTGCCCTTTGCAAATCAAGGAAATGTATACTTAGTTTTAGTGAAGGTAAGCTCATGAGAGAGTTAAACCCAATGTCACCATAGTTTAACCTCTCAACACTTCGGGTAACTCCAAAACCCAGGGGGAGACCCTAATCAATGAAAGATACCTGCAATCACCAACAAGACACAAATACGTTCCACGAAACCTTTATAGCTATGATGACAAAAATACCTTTCCCTTCTTCTTCAATGTACACTGGTTGGCATAATGTCCCATCTTGTGACTGTTATCACCAAACTTGTATTTGCCCCTATAAGATGGATCCGTAAGGATGGTAGAGGGGATGGGCAACCAAAGAGGTGAACCAAGAGAGCCTCGACTCCCAAATGGATGGTTGTCACGCCAATCGAGGCACTCTTCGCTTGATGTCGTCTTAGCCCAAGACAACAATGGGGGAGACCCAAATCTACTCCAGATAGGAGAGATCAAACCAGGACACCAGATCAAATCAGACACAGTGAAGTACATAAGGTGTTAGGTGTAGTAAACCCTAGATATATGGATGAAGTCACAAGGAGAGTATTGGGTTGGATCAAGAGGCTTAAGAGATATAGATTTGATCCAATGTGGTTATGCAAGTGACTTATGAGTTTAATTAACAGATCCAAAATCAAGGTACCAACAAATGATATACAAATCCATTGCCTTGGGAACCGTGTCCAATGCAGGGGGTTAAGAACAGGATTGGGGCTATCTAGTACCTTTGGATAGACTTGAAGGAAGGTATGACAATATCAAAACACACAAGCCTCAGACATAGTATCAAGCCACAAATAAATTGGCCAATTGGGGAAATGCGCTAGGGTTTGGAGATTAGTGCCTTGGGATTTGGGCCCTGGGGAGTCCTCCAACCTTGACGTCTAGGAGAACCCACTTTGGGTTTGGTCCAAGCTAAAATAACCGGAAATGGTTTTCCAATTGATCAAGCGGTTTGATCTAGAGAATTTTCCGAATAAAAGTAGTGAGGGTTTTAAATGAATTTGACAGATGGGTAGTTTGAGGAAATAGAAATATTACCTTTAGAGCATACTTGATTGATGGAAATGTTTGCTATGATGCTGAAGACTATCCCCACAAAGATCAAATGAGAATTTTTTATGGAAGCTAGTGCCAAACGTGATGCCCTTGTCCCACACATGCACCCTTTTCTCTCCTGCAAAACCAAGGATAAAAATCAATTAGAAATACAGAAGCAAAGGTAAATGCGAATGATGAAAAGATCCAAAAATTAAGAGATCATAGATAGTAAAACTCCCTGAACCAAACCGATTTGATGAAAGAGAGAGCAAGGAGAGTCTTCCCCAACTAGTGAGCCTTCCTTGAGCAATTCGGCCTCCTCACTTGCAGATGAATTTGTGTGGAAAAATAATAACAATAGCATTCACCATTAATCTCAGTGCAATGGAAAGATAGTTTCAGTCAACATCAATAGCATTCACCACCACAACACAAGTATCTCCAAGAAAATATTTTATTCTAGAAATCCAGAGCCAAAAGTCCCTTTACAATGAGAAGCTCTCTCCTTTAAATAGGATGGAGAGATACCAAAACCCTAACCACCTTTTGAATGGATGGCTAAGATTAAAAGATCAAAATGTTCTAATCTACGGTTGAGATGAGCTCAACAATAAAGTACGTGGATCAACTAAAAAATATAACATACATGGACAAAATCACCCTAGGAGAGGGGGTCCCACTCAATATGACAAAATAAACATGATAACCCGCTCATGGTGGGTCTAGGGGGAAGTATCTAACACCCCTAGTCAATCCCCATGGCACAATAACATCAAATAACTCAACCAAGCACCAAATCGTGCTCCTCTGGGAAAGTCGTGAGCCTCCAAAGGCTCCAAAAAATCATAAAATGTGCCGCAGAGATGGGTGTGGGCTCCATGGATGCTACAACTGCTGTGGAAGATGTGGGAGACACCACACTCATCATAGAAACTCATCCCATGCCATTTCCTTGCCTCAGTAGCCCAAATCGAATTCTTCAGTAGCCATTTTAACCATTTTTTATGCCTCTGTAAATCACCTGAAAATCATCAAAATTCCTGTAACTCTCTGCCTGGTCACTTGGGGCCAAATCTGATTGCATCAATGTGTTCGGGAACATAGCAATGTCCAGACCCCTGCGGGGGAATTGTAATAAGTTGGTCTAGCATGAGTTTTTTATGAAAGGTTTGGCCTTCCTCAAGGTTTGTTATCAGGGGGATACTCAAGAGTGTTTTTTCCTTAGGGATTATGCGTTACTATTCAATGACGTATAATTCCCGAGTTTTTCACTAACACCTGCAAAGCTGGAGTGTTTCCATGATAATGAATTTTGAGGGGTTATTAAAACCTTCTGGAATGTATTTTTGTAACATGCTAGCCATCAGTATTGAGTCATATGGACATGCACTAGGTCCCCTAGGATTTTTGAGTCATTCTGAGAAAAATAATTTTTCTCAGTTTATGAGATTTTTTCATAATTTAATTAAAAAAATCAAAAAGTGATAAAAGTTGGGTTAGGAGGTGAATTTTGGCATGGGGGTGCTCATTTTCTAAACCAGAGCACCCATAAAACCCCTAAACCCACTTTTCCTAAGTTTTGAGTGAATAGTATTCACTTAAATCATTTTCTCTCCAAAATAATAAAAATGAATTATTTAATTCAAGAATAATGGATTTGGAGAAAATCCAAACTCCTAAATAATGGTGGGTGGTTTGGAGAGTTGGCTCTAATGACTTGGCAAGATCATTTAAAGAGATTATCAATCAATCCTTGATTGATTCCATATTGAACCAAGCCCACACATGTGTCATTGCATTGGGTTTTGCACCCCCTCCCAAAGGAGGGCGACTTCCATATGTGGCAGCATTTGGGGATGGGTGAAGATACCAATGAAGGGAAGGGAGGCGAATTAGTGAGGTGGCATCCATCCCTTGGTTTGAAGAGCATCCACCACATCTAGCATTGAGATTTGATCTCATACTTGTCATTCCAAAAGCCCTAAACTCCCTCTTCTTCTCAAATTCGAATTTGCTCTTGGGAGCTTCTATTTAAGCAAGGCTCTTGTTCCATTATTCACATGGATGCAAGGAACCTGTTATCACCAAACTTGTAGTTTCCCCTAGAGATGGATCCAAGATGGATGGCAGAGGGAATGGGCAACCAAAGAGGTGCAACCAAGATAGCCTCGACTCCCAATGGATGGTTGTAACGCCAATCGAGGCAATCTTCACTTTGTCATCTAGCCCAAGACAACAAAGGGGGAGACCCAGATCTACTCCTGATAGGATAGAT
The DNA here is from genome assembly GCA_027924585.1 of Larix kaempferi. Lineage (NCBI taxonomy): Eukaryota > Viridiplantae > Streptophyta > Pinopsida > Pinales > Pinaceae > Larix > Larix kaempferi. The sequence goes on along the minus strand of BSBM01000451.1, from coordinate 1,685,606 downwards.
CAGACCAAGACACCATATCAAATCAAGTATGGATGAAGTATGTAAGGTGTATGGTAAACCCTAGATCTATGGATGAAGTCACAAGATGAGTAATAGGTTGGATCAAGAGGTTTAAACAATGTAGATTTGGTCCAACTTAGGTTATGTGAGTGACTTATGAGATTTCAAACAAGATCCAGGATCAGGGTACTAGTAAAAGATGAGAAAATCCACTGCCTTGGGAACCGTGTCCAATGCAGGGTATTTAGGGACCAAATTGGGGCTAACTAGTACCAAAGATAAGCTTGATGAATGGATATGACAATGTCTAGGTGTTCAAGCAGTAAGACAAAGACCAAACCACAAGCAAACTCAACAAACCAGATCAATGCCTTGGGAAGTGGGTCAAATGGAGTCGGATGTCCACCAAACTATAGATCAGGGATGTTGAGGTGTAAAGCTAGGTGGGTCTTGAAAATTAGGATCATCCAATGGCTAGATCTCAGTAGATCTGAGATCTAAGATGTATCACTAAGTGACCCAAGTGGGGTTCAACCCTCAAAATGAGGAATGGGGCCCATAAGGTGAAAATCACTAAAGTGACACACTAGGGGTAGGTTATCAGTAGTGGAGATTAAGGATCAAGTGGGATCTCACCTATCTAGATGCTAGATCATACCAAACTCACCTGTCCAAGAAGTGCGACCTCACTTGGAGAGGCTAATCTGCCTTGGAAAATGGGTCGGATGAAGGCCAATCCACACCAAACTATAGATCTGAATCGACATGGATGCTATAGAGGTGGGTTTTAAATATTTTACCCAAAAGCCAAGTAGATCTTGCTAGATCTGAGAAATTGTAAAATGAGGGTTTTAACAATGAAGTAGCTATGCCAATGGATTGGAACCAAGACAAGAAGAACAAACCTGTGGATCTTACCTGGATAACCTTGTAGATGCCTTGATGATGATGATCTATGCAAACCTGATCAATTTGGAGCGATTTGAAGTAGTTTTCTATGAAATCGATTTGCCCAAGGAAGCCAATGTGCCCTCCCTCCTGCACAATAAATGTCAACAATATTAGATTTACTGCATCAAGAGATAAAGACTAATGCTACAGAAGAAATAACAAGAGAATAGCATAGATCACAATGATACTAATGATAACCCCCTGATACAAGCAAATGCCAAGCCAAGTGAGTTGAGGAAGCCTTGCAAAAACGCCCAAGATGAATTCGCCCTCCTATAGACAAGACAAAGTTTCCACGAAAAATAGATCTTCCAACAAATGCCCAAATGCTAGGATACAATAGACTTTCCAATCACCATCTAAGAACACCAGATGCAAAGGAGACCACAAGAATTTCCACAGAAAAGTTTTTCTATATCAAGATTCCAAGAGCCAAAGACCCTTTATAATGAGAAGCTCTCTCCTTTAAATAGGACGGAGAGAGGCCATAATCCTAACCACTTTTTGAATGAGTGGCTAAGATTAAAAGATCAAAAGATCTAATCAATGGTTGAGATGAGCTCAACAATACAATACATGGATCACTAATAAAATAATACATCAAATGGACCAAATCGCCCTAAGAGAGGGGATCCCACCAAAAATAAATGATAAAATCATAGATCTAGCTCATGGTGGGTCCAAGGGGTAATTTCTAACACCCTTGGTCAATCCCCATGACACAATAATAATAAAATAATCATCTAAGCACCAAATCGTGCCTCTCGGGGAAAGTCGTGAGCCTTTGGAGGCTCCAAAAAATCATATAAATGTCAACTGTGATGGGTGTGGGTCCCACTGAAAGCTGAAACTGCTAGAGAAGGTGTGGAAGACATCCCACTCATCATCACAAGTCATCCCATGCCATAACCTTGCCTCAATATCCCAAATCGAATCCTTCAATAGCCATTTTCACCATTTCTGGACTACCTCGGGAAGTGTGAAACTACCCAAACTGCTTCCTGGAGTGCTTGCGCTGTCAAGGTGAGGCCACCAAGTTGTCTGGGAGGGGGGTAATATGGTAATAAAAAGTGGCCGGACCACCCCCTCCATGCACAATGCCCTAGGTGAACCAGTCAAATCTCTGCTCTGGTTTAACAGGGCCTCCGATAGGCCAAAACTGCACTAGGATAGCCAACTGAGGCTAATAATCACTGTAACTTCCCAGAACTGAAAACAGACTGTCCCATTGGACTCAGAAGGGCAAAATCCATCTAAGATGTGTACGCATACACCATATAGACCTCTGCATGGTCAAAAATAAATGCTCATCATATCCAGCAGACCAAATAATAATAATATGTAAATGTGCTGAAAAGCACAAATCATCATCATAAGCCTGAAACCACAGCATAGAACCACCATGGTGACCAGTACTATACCAAATATCATATACCTGTATCATCTGAGGTTTGTCATCTCATTTCCTGTGGTTGACCTTTGGTCAAACTAAGTTTGACCAAGTCAACATGACCAACATATAACTCAAACTGTCATCAAATTGCTGCAAGGTGTCAAAGGTTAAAACATGCTTTACAATCCATTCAAATAGCAATTATAACAAAAAGTAATCATTACTACCGATCTAAATCCAAATATATAAAGTCATTAATTATTATTATTACCCAGACCAGACTTTCAAGACCATACTCACTTCATAGTTGTGATCAATTTGCTAGTGAAGGGTAAAGGCTAAAATAAAAATGGCTAGGCCAAGGGATGACTTACTGACTTAACACTGTGACACTTTGGATATGGAAAAGGGAATACACACCATAGCATATACCGGACAAGCAATAACACAAGGAATGGTGGTGTCTCACAAATGGGTAAGTTGTTCAAAGAGTGTTTATTCACCTTGGCAGATGCTCACAATCCATAATACAGATGAGGCTAGCAATCTTTTTGATATAGAGTTTAAGTTCCATTGCTTTTTGGGCCTTTAGTTTCCATACCCTTTGATCTATGTGTATTTATAAACACATTGCATAGATTTACATTTCATTAGGCTTCTTGCTGCAAGTGTGTTTTTAAGGAGGGTAACACCCATGAGTATAGGTCAAGAACTTCTAAGTCTGAGTAGGGACAATATGATAATAATATATAAGTACAACCAGGTCCACATATCTATATGATCGCCAGATCATGATACTAAATGCTAAGACATGCTGTAAGAATGAATATAAAAGCAAAATAACCAAAACACACTTACAGCCTACACATCGGGAGCGAAAAGCGAAAAGCGAAATTTTCAAAAGCATCCATTTTGGGAGCGTTTTGGGAGCATTTTTTATATAATATATATTTTAATATATTTTGATGCATATATATTAAAAAAAACATGTATTATGCCAAATTAGCTATAGAAAACATGAAAACATAGATATTCATATAACCATTTAGTACACATTGATATAACATCAATCATCTAGGACATCTCATAAGATTTTCTGGAATGACATAGCTATGGCAATGACCATTTGCAAGTGATGTCTTTAAATCCAATATCAAACTTGCAAAGATATTAAGTTATTGTTAAGATTTACTTTATCAAACAAACTCTATGATTGAATTTTTGTAACAGAAGTTGAATTTTTGTAAGGGAAGTACAAATGTGTAGCTGATGGCATCGACTTTAAGACAATGTTGCATGTATTTGACCCTCATATGTCAATACCATTTTTCTCATATAACCAAACTGTATTAATTAGAATTTGATTAAAATTAACATGCAGACGGTTTTCTATTTTATAACTTTTATCCCTTCTGAATAGAATATGAACTTTATTGATATTGCAAAGGTGCTTCTGAAAAAGCCCCTTCACCAGTGTACTGCCAAATTTTCCTTTATTCGTCCAATTTCTATAATGTCATTGTCTGATATATGATGTGAAGGTAAACCCAAGGCGAGGGTTTTGACAGACAATGGGATAGACCTTTTTGAAACTCTTGTAAAAGTGTTTTTTTTCAAATATACTTCTTATTTTACTCATAAAACAGTTCTGTACAAGGAGAACAAAATCTGTACAAGAAGATAAGAATATACAGACATTGTAGCAGCTATCTTATTGCAGTTACAGCTACAATAAATTCTGAATATGGAGTTATCAATTCACTTATTCATCTCTAATGAGCAAAAACCCTTCACCCTTGAGTTGGGCACAAAGCTCATCCATCCACAGCCCTTGAAAGGAAGAACAGTGCCACTAGAGTCCTCCAAAAAACACTTACAACACAATTTCCATAAAGAGAACTGTTATCACACCATAGTAGCAGGGCTACTATTCTTGTTTAGCAGATATCTGCACATTCCAGAGCTTCCATTATTCAGAGCATGGCTATGATGATTGTATATTTTGTGATCACTCATGATCAGAGCAGTGTATTATTCAGACTTATGTTAGACCTTATGTCAAGGCTGAGCCTTGAGAGTTCAGATTTGATTACCGATGTGACCCTTTATCCCATACAGTTTCAGTTCAGTGCCTAGAGATGTATTGCAGCAGTGTTTCAGATGATATATGATGATATTTATTGTTCTGATGTTATATGATCTATGGATATTTTATCATTGACTGTGGATTATTATCTTGTTGATTTAGTCATGTTCACAGCATCTGCTTGGTATATTATTCCTGATGTGGCAAACTGTTTAAAATGAACTATAAATCATAAAATGGACAATTATTTGCACATTTAGGTCATTTAACAAAACCCACTGGTTTTCCACCTTACATAGATATGGTCTTTCCTGACACCAGTTGTCTGCTAGTGTAGGCTCCATACTCACTTGACTCCATCCATACATGACTTTCCTTGTTTGACTTTAAACCTTGACCTGTCTCATTTGACTTTCTCATACTGACGACTTCCCCATTTTTCTACCTCTGTGTTTGGACCGCATCCCTATATGTTCAGTGTCTCGGCTCTAAGTTGGTGACAAAACTTGCCTTTGGTGAGTTGGATTGTAGGCCTAAATCATTCTGGTCGGTTGTCCCGATGTTTGGCATTGGCTCAAACTCCCCCTAGTCACTTGAGATGTTGTTGGCTAAAACTGAAAGCTCATGTTCTACTTATGGAAACTTATAAATTCGCCCATGGAAACTAAAAAGGGAAAGAGCGATGAACTGCTAAAAATACTCCTCGAAGAGTATAAGAAAGGTCCAAAAAGCAATGGTTCTTAAAAGCTATATCTAAACAATTGCTGACCTTATATGTATATCAAAACATGCCCTGGATGCAAGCTGCAACTAGTTGTGCTTATTAGCACACCTGAGATCCGAAGGGTTATGTAGGCCAAAAAAGCCATGAAATGAAATTGAATGATCCTAATGAACCTGCATCAATTTGATGTAGACATGATGCCTAAGTTGAATAAGCACTCTCTAAACAACTTATCCATTTGTGAGGCACAACCATCCCCCGTGTTATTTTTTCCAAGCACAGAGTTTATAGATCTCCCCTTTTTCCCAGTCCAAAGTATTTTTGAGTTGAGTAAGACAAGTCAACCCCTTGGCCCAACCTTGTTCCTAGCCTTCATCCTTCACTAGCAGTTTGACCATATCCAATGGGTGAGTTTGTCATTTGAATTATTGTGCAAGTAATTTTATAACAAAGGAATATGCTAACTTGATTAATGCCACTGAATGGATGTTATACCTTGAGCTTGGCTGTGAGAATGATTAGAGAAACATGTCTTAGTCTATTGAAGTGATTTATCCTTGGTTGTATATTATTGGGATCCGTGATGATGTGGGCCATATCTATACCTATTAATGATGATGGATGGTCCCACATGCTTGATGATAATGTCATATGATGGAAATATGGTTCATATGATGATTGGTGTAGTTCAGCAGGTTTTATTATTATTTCAGATCATCAGATTATGCTTTGTCCATATATGGTGGACCCTACAGCTGGCCCATTAGGGCAACCCATGGTGTATGAGTACACATTCCTAGTGGAGTTGGGTCTTCTGGATCCAATGAGACACTTATCTTTCAGTTCCAGGCACTTCTGACAGTGATTGATGCAGTTTTACACTTGTTGACCAGATTTGGGGTTGATTTCCCAGCCTGAGCAGCAGGGGCCATGAGAGGCCAGTTCACCTAGGGCGCTGTATGAGGAGGGGGTGGTCCAGCCACTTGTTTTTACCATTTACCCCCCTTTCTAGAGAGCCTGGTGGGCTCAGTTAGACAGCGCAGATGCCCTAGGAGGCAGTTTTGGCACTTTCACAGTTACCGAGGCAGTTAAAAAATGGGATAAAGTGGTCACTAAGGAATTCGATTTGGGAAATTGAGGCAAGGTTTTGGCACTTGGTTTTTACAGAGGTCTTCCAGGGTGATCCCACTATCTTCCAGCTAGTTTTCACCATGTGGGTAGGCCCACGGCTATCACAGGAGGTCTTTTACTGCTTGTCTGTCACAGATTTTGAGGACAGATTTGATCATTTATATTTTATTATTTTATTGGACCTTGGAGATGAGCTAGTAAGGATTGATGCCTCCTAGCCCCACTATGTGCTTCTTATGTTGTGTCCTAGTCATTATGAGGTGGATTTTGTACTTTTACCCCTCTAGTGGATGATGTCATCCTCACTTTGTACCATTTAGTTAGGGCATCATCATTATATTGGGTGATCCATGTGATATATTGTTATGATTCATTATTAGCCATTGATCATGTATTGAGATCTTTTAATCTCAACCACTCATTTGATGTAGTATTGTAGAGTGGTATAGGGTTTGGGTCTTTATTATCCTATATAAGGAGGAGACCCCCTATTGTATAGCTCACCTTTGGAGCTCTGGAATATTGGAATAGAACACTTCTTTGTGGAGCATATCTCTCTTGTCTTGTGGATTCTCTTGCATCTTGAGTATACAGTATCTCTTCTATGTATCATTGTGGATTTTGGTGCTACATCTAGTTTTCTTGCAGGGAAGTCGAATTGGTGGAGAGGAGGGCGATTTCTTGAGGGTTATTGTTGGAGGGATCCACATATTCTCTCTTGGGTTGATCTTGGTGAAAGGGAGTATCATTATTGTATCTTTGTGACATAGTTGATGCTTTCTATTACATGTTTCTATCATTTTCATAATCATCTTGCTTGACTTGTTTCTCTTGATCTTGTCTTGTAGGAGGAGGACGATTTGGCTTCTTTGAGGAGGACGTTTGGCTTGGAGCAACAAAATTGCACTCTTGAATATACACATAGGAGAATGCTATCAATTTTCAAGGTGGCCACAACCAATTGAAGTAAGATCTACAAGGTATGTGCCTCTTTCATTCATTCTTTCTTCAATGGTCACAAACCCCAATTAATTGAAACCCTCATTTTGGTTTTTCTTAGATCTACTTAGATCTAGCCTTGCTTTTGAAAAGATCTTAAGAACCCACCTCTATAGCATCCACCCCTAGTTGGATCTATAGTTTGGTGGTGATTGGGTTAAAATTGACACACTTTTCAAGGCAATATAGCCCTCTTGAACCAAATCGTACTTCCTTTGAGAGGCTTGTTGGGTTAGATCTAGCATGTGGGTAGGTGAGATCCCACTTGATTTGCAATCTACACACTTGATAACCTACCCCTAGACTTTTACTTGGGTGATTTCTACCTTGTGGGCATCATTCCACATTTTAAGGGATTAAAACCCCCTTTTGAACTACTTGGCACCTTAAAACTCAGATCTAGTAAGATCTAACCCTTGGATTGACTTGATTTTCTAGATCCACATAGATCATTGCCTAAGCTACTTGGATCTACAATTTGGTGGTCATTGGACTTGATTTGACACACCTTATCCACCTTTTAGCCCTCCTTGAGCAAGGTCGCACTTCCTTGGGTGACTAAGTTTGCCCACTTCTAGGACCTGGGTAGTTGAGATTTCAGTGGATTTGGAACGGGCATACCTTGAAACCTATATCTAGAGTATCATTTTGTGACGATCTGCCTTGGGGGTAGCATTCCTTGTTTTAAGGGATTGTGGTCCACTTGGGTCATTTCATGAAATCCTAGATCTAGCAAGATCCAACCACTCTATCTCAATTAGCCCACTTGTCTTGACCTCTAGGTGTCCCGATCTACACTTTGACATATCTTTTGACTCCATTAACCCATTCAACAAGGCACTAGTCCTCCTTGGGCAAGTCGCACTCCTTGGGAATTGTGTCAAACCTTAGATCCAGTGAATGGGTACTCCTAATTTCAACTTAGATCCATAGATCTACTCATTACATGTCCTCTAGTGCCAATTGCATCCCTTAATTTCACCTTGTGGGTCCACATCAAGCCATTTCACAAATCCCAAGAAAGTAGGACCCACTTGTGTAACACAGGGTAATAGATCTTGTCATTATAACTAATCATGTGGCTTAAATCATACATTGGTTGAAACACTAATCATCTCTCAAACCACCTTCAACCATACTTCAATTTCTAGGTCCACTTTACCTTGCATTGGTTTCCGTAACTTACCATTTACTCATCCCTAGGAACCTTTGTCTGGGTCCAATCATCTTTGATTGGTTATAGGGTCTCCCCCTAGGTCTTGATTTATCTAGATCTAAAGTGAAGAGTGCCTCGGTTGACGTGACTCCCACCTTGCATTGGGAACCGTGGCATCTCTTGGGTCACCTCTTTAGTTTTCCATCTCCTCTACCATCCCGGATGGGATACCAAAAGGCGCAACTACAAGTTGTGTGATAACAAGAACATAACAGCAATATGGATACAATGCCACAAGCCTTGATAAAGTGATTGATGAAAGAGTTAGTCCCCAAGAACAACTGCTCTCCAATGAATGGTACCCTGGATCATTTCAGAGAGCCTTTGTTGTGCTAATTTCCAGCATTGGCAAGAAAACCGGCACTCCCAAAGAATGCATTTGACAGCTTCATCTTGGGGCAGAAAATGCATTTATCATCTTTGAAACTACTCTTCGTCAACCTGGGGCACATCAAAGTTTTAAACTGTTTACCATGGGGGGCACATCAAACTGTTTACCACTGAGGGCATAGAATGAATCCAAATGGAGTCCAATAGACTTTATTTTCCCAAATTAACCCTAGCCAATCCTGGAAAAAAAAAAAAAAATCGGTTTTCGGAAGCGATTTTTTTGCCCGGGATTGCTCAGAATCAATGAGGAATCGATCCGGAAGTGTCAATTCCGGAGCGATTCCTAAAATTCTAGGGAGCATTTTTTTCTCCAAGGAAGCGCAAATTACGAAATCGATTCCAGGAAGAATCGATGAGGAATCGCGATTCCAGAATCGATTCCTTCCGGATCGCGAATTGGGATCGATTCGTGGGGGTGCAGAGCGATTCCCAGTAGCATAGGTTTAAGTTGTAGATCCATAACAAATTTGCAAATATTTCAGATCTATAATACTTAGAAATTACATTCTGGATCAGATTCAAGAATTTAAAAGTCTATTTTGCACTAGATCTAAGCTAGAAGTTGAACTTTTTATACTTAGAAAATTTATCGAAATTTTTCTAAGTGTAAAATTTTTCAAATTTTTTTATTTTTCTTTTGTGTTTGCTATCACATTCTGAGTGTTTTACTTGCTGGTTTTTAGCAGGTCCGAGAAAAAAGAGGAGGAAGCTCTAGTGAAAAATCGATAAAACTTGCCAAAATCACCTTCCAAAGGACCCATTTTATCATTGTTTCAAAATTTCAGCTTGTAAGCCCTTCGATCCAAGTCTAGAAGGAATAAGAGGCATTTTTTCTTGAGCATAATTGTAAAAACTTTAAACAAGAGCATTGGGATACTCAACGCCCACACCGCATCCCACTGGAGGGATTTGTGCATTTTGTACATTTTCGTGTATGAATTTTTCTAATTCACGAACTTTCACACCCTCACTATTTTAGTGCAAGGTGTATACTTTTTTTTGTATTTCATATTTTTATCCACTTTCATTTTTGCAAAAGTAATTTAGAAATAAAACCACTCTTCGTCGCCACGAAGTATGCTCTCACCTCTACCCAAAGGCATTTGCTGATTAGTGGAGGTTGATCAGAAAAGTGACGCATAAGTTTGGCAATCATATATTTTTCCATAAGTTTTGTTTTACTTTCCACAACTTAATTTGTTTAATAAAAAGAACCCAAAGTCTCTTGAACTTAGCTGAAAAGCAAGTCAAGAGCGATCTCTGTCGGAGAGTACAATGGTTACTTGTTCGAATTTGGAATAAACTCATTTCGCTACCACTACGTATGCTCTACCCTTTTTGGGATACTCAGAAACAATGGAAGCACTTTTTAACACTCCACACTTACCTTAATCAGTCACTTAATAAAATTAACATCCCTTTAAGATAAGTGAAAATATAGCACTTCGATTAGACTTTGTGTGGGCAAATTCTGCCTGGGGGCGTTGGATCACTGTACTTAGATCTTGGGGGCACTGTTAGACTACATCCTTGTTTGGTCGCTCTTGAGACTTTCGCAGCCAACATGTCCTTGTACGGAGCCACCAATTTCTAAACTTCCGGACATTCCTCTTTGTACCTTACGGTATCTCAAGAGTTCCCCTTTTTCATTAATCAAGATTCACAATTAATAATCTAAAATCAGCCAAGAGACACTTGCACAACATTTCCCTTTTTCGGCAACTATCAATCTTTTTCACTGTGTTGACACCATAAGGCACTGGTCCTTGCACTTTATTTGCTTATTATCAATATCAAGTATCGTGCATCTTCCATATATTTTACAGTGATATTTAATTCATGCTGGTAAAGACTATTTAAAACCTCGTTGCATTTGTATCTTGAAACCCCACTTTCAAACTCCCAAAAAACTCAATAAACAAACCATCAACAAATTGGAAGACCCTAATAACCTTAGTAACTTTCCATAGGGACTACCCCCCTTGGCTTTCATTGGGAATTTTGCCTAAACGGAGGAGTCAAGAACCAAGTGACATACTTGACTCGAGACTTGCCACCAAGGGCACACCGAGCGACAACATAGATTTCTACTGCAACAAAGACGGTGTGTAATCCGGCGGCAACAAGCACCACCAACATTGAGGTACGTAGTGGGTTGATGCGCTTAATTAAATGCCAATCCCATACCCTCATACATGATAGAATCCAGTGGAATCATTGCAATCTAGAAACCTTGAATACTGTTAAGTTTGTTGAATTCTCAAGGGATCTAAAATTCTACTTTTTGCATATGAAGGTCGACGAGGTTGGAACCACTCTCAAACATCGTGAAACAATTAATGGTAATGTCAAAAATTTAAGTAGAAGGATAAAAAATGAAAGATAAGAAGAATGCCAATTAATGGTTTTTTGCTATTAGTGTAGGCCTTTTAAAAAAAATTGAATTTTAAGTGCCTAGAGCCATGACTGTACGATGCAGTACAGAACCGGCCGATTCGGTACGGAACTGACCGATCAAGTGAAAAAAGGACGGTTTCGTACTGAATCGGCCACTTCCAGTTTAGGGTGGTGGTTCAGACTGACTGGGTGCCTAAACCGGTCGGACCAACTGATTTTGCTAGAACCAGACCGGTTCTAATAACACTGTTCCTGATAGGGGAGAATGATAGACCATCCGAAACAAGCGAGCAAGAACAAGCAAGCTAAAACAAGCGGTCCTAAACCAGAGTCAGAGCCATGTTCCACTAAGCATGATTTGGTTAGCGGTTTTCCTATAACCACCCATTTAGTAGAAGATATTAGCCTCCTATTGCTTCTACTAGACATCAGTTTGTGGTGGTCCTTAAACCACCATTTCCCACAAGGAACTTGTTATCACCAATCTTGTAGTTGCCCCTAAAGATGGATCCAAGGTGGATGGTAGAGGGGATAGGCAACTAAAGTGGTGAACCAAGAGAGCCCTAGTTCCCAAATGGATGGTTGTCATGCCAACCAAGGCACTCTTGCTTTTGCTACCAAAGCCAAGATAGCAAGGGGGAGACCCGGATCTACTCTCGACAGGAGAGATCAACCCAATCACCAGATCAAATCAATCAGATGAAGTACATAGGGTGACAAGTATGGAACCCTAGAATTGAGGAAATTAGATCACTGTGGAGGCTTAAGAAAGATGTGAAATGATAAAGATGGATAACACACAGTGACCTTATAATTAGATATGATTCTAGGATTTAAAGCTAGTGTTAAAATGGTCAAATTTAACCGCCTTGGGAAACGTGACCCTTAAAACAAGGAAACAATCCCAAAGAGTAGCTCTAACAGTTAGGGATTTCTATCTATGCTTGAAAGAGGGATGTGACAATGTCAAAGTATGCAAGCACTCAGCAGGGGATCAAACCACAGGAAAAACAGACACCCCAAGAAAGTCGTGAGGGTAGGGAGAAGGCTAGTGCCTTGGAAAATGGGCCAATGGAGTCCCCAAGGGTGACGCCCTTGAAAACCCACTTTGGGATTTACACTAAGCCAAAAACCCATAAATGTTTTGCCAATTGATCAAGGGTTTGATCAATAGAATTTCCTGAAGGATTTTAATGAGGGTTTTGAATATAACTGACAAATGGGTAGTTTTGAGAAATATAAATCTTACCTTAGGAGTGTACCTGATTGATGGAAATGGTTGCTATGATGCCGAGGACAATCCCCAGAAAGATCAAATGGGAATATTTGATGAAGACCAACGCCAAAATTGATGCCCTTGTCCCATACGTGCGCCCTCCTTGCTCCTGCAAAACCAAGGATGAAATCAATCAACAATACAGAAGCTAAAGGAAATGCAAATGATGAAAAGATACTGAAAGCAGAAGATCATAGACAGTAATACTCCCTGAACCAAACCGATTTGATGAAGAGAAAAGCAGGGAGAGTCTTTCCCAACCAATGCATTCTCCTTGAGCAATTTGGCCTCCTCACCTGCAGATGAAAATCGTGTGGAAAAAATATAGCATATGGCAATCACCAATAATCCCAGTGCAATGGAAAGATATTTTCAATCAAACATCAATAGCATTCATCCCACAACACAAGTATCTCCAAAAGAAATATTCTATTCCAAAAATCCAGAGCCAAAAGTCCCTTTACAATGAGAAGCTCTCTTTTTCAAATAGGATGGAGAGATACCAAAACCCTAACCATCTTTTGAATGGATGGCTAAGATTAAAAGATCAAAATGTTCTAATCTACGGTTGAGATGAGCTCAACATAAAGTACATGGATCGACTCAAAAATATAACATATCAATGGACAAAATCGCCCTAGGAGAGGGGGTCCCACTCAAAATGATAAAATAAACATGAATAAAGCTCATGGTGGGTCTAGGGGGTAATGTCTAACACCCCTAGTGTGTCCCCATGGCACAATAACATCAAATGACCAAGCTAGGCACCAAATCGTGCCCCTCTGGGAAAGTCGTGAGCCTCCAAAGGCTCCAGAAAATCATAAAAAGCGCCGGAGAGATGGGTGTGGGTCCCACTGAATGCTGAAACTGCTGGAGAAGGGGTGGAAGACATCACAGTCATCATCAAAACTCATCCCATGCCATTTCCTTGCCTCAGTAGCCCAAATCGAATTCCTCACTAGCCAATTTAACCATTTTTAATCTGCCTCAGTAACTGTGAAGCTGCCCAAACTGATACCTGGAGTGCCTGTGCTGTCAAACTGAGCCCACCAGGCTCTCTGGGAGGGGGGTATAATGGTAAAATCAAATGGCTAGACCACCCCCTCCTCATACAGCGTCCTAGGTGAACCAATCAAATCATATCTCTGCTCTGACAGGCCTGTTATCACATATATAGTAGCCGGGCTACCACACATTATTTTTTAGATTCCAGTACACTATTCAGCCAGTTCCCTTGCATTGACATGCTGAGATGAGCATCTGCTATGGATCACTATCAGATTATGGACAACAGTTTTATTCCCCATGCCATGACTGAGTTTCAGGACACTCAGAGAGATGACTGATGTAGCCATTTAGCCATTTATACAGAGCAGTCAGTATTGCCTAGAGTTACAGCAGCAGCTTCAGAGGATAGATGTTGGTTCAGATGATGAGCATTCAGGTATATGACTCAGCAGGTATACTTTGGTGTTTTGGATATATTGCTTTTATATTCATTCTTGTAGCATGTCTTAGCATTTAGTATCATGATCTGGCGATCATATAGATATGTGGACTTGCTTGCACTTATATATTATTATTATATTGTCCCTACTCAGACTTTGAAGTTCTTGACCTACACTCGTTGGTTTTATCCTCCTTAGGGAGATTAGAGGTGATCATTCCCACCATATTTTGGCTTGCTAGTGTTGGTTTCATTACTCACTGTCTTCATCCATCCATTACCTACCCATGTTTGTTATCTACCTTGACTTACTACTTGACTAGTGACATGGAGGACCTTTCCCCACTGTAGACTCTGTATTGGATAAGCTTCCCTATCTATTGTGTTTCGGCTCTGAGTTGGTGACAAAACTTACCTTTGGTGAGTTGGATTTCCTCATTAAGTCCCCCTAGTCACTAAAGATGTTGTTGGCTAAACCTGAAACAAATAGTACTACCATGAATGCAAAATTGTGAAAAGAAAATGTTATCTCTATTGTGAAAAGCCAAATGAATCTGGCAAAGAAATATAAAATTTTATATCTATTGTGAAATGTAAATAGCTTTAATAAACAAGTTGTCTAAAGACACACCTAGAAGTGCTCAGGTAAACAAGTGCCTTAAAAACACAACTGCAGCAAGAAGCCTAATGAAATATAAATCTATGCAATGTGTTTATAAACACACATAGATCAAAGGCTATGGAAACTAAAGGCCCAAAAAGCATTGGAACTTAAACTCTATCTCAAAAAGATTGTTGGCCTCATTTGTATTATGGATTGTGAGCATCTGCCAAGGTGAATAAACACTCTTTGAACAACTTACCCATTTGTGAGACACCGCCATTCCCTGTGTTATTGCTTGCCCGATATATGATATGGTGTATATTCATTTTTCCATATCCAAAGTGTCACAGTGTTAAGTCAGTAAGTCATCCCTTGACCTAGCCATTTTATTCTTAGCCTTCACTCTTCACTAGCAAATTGATCACAACTATGAAGTGAGTATGGTCTTGAAAGTCTAGTCTGAGTCATAAATAATAATTAATGACCTTATATAGTTGGATTTAGATCGCCAGTAATGATTACTTTTTGTTACAATTGCTATGTGAATGGATTGTAAAGCATGTTTTAACCTTTGACACCTTGCAGCAGTTTGATGACAGTTTGAGTTATATTTGGGTCATGTTGACTTGGTCAAACTCAGTTTGACCAAAAGTCAACCACAGGACATGAGGTGGCAGACCTCAGATGATACAAAGATATTATATATGGTCTGGTACAGGTCACCATGATGGTTCTATGCAGTGGTGTCAGGCTTGTGATGATGATTTGTGCTTTTCAACACTTTTACAGATTATTATTATTTGGTCTGCCGGATATGATGAGTATTTATTTTTGACCATGCAGAGGTCTATATGGTGTATGAGTACACATCTTAGATGGTTTTGGACCTTCTGAGTAAAATGGGATAGTCTATTTTCAGTTCCAGGCAGTTACAACGATTATTAACCTCAGTTGGCTATCCTACTGCAGTTTTGGCCTATCAGAGGCCTTGTCAGAGCAGAGCAGAGATTTGATTGGTTCACCTAGGGCACTATGCATGGAGGGGGTGGTCTAGCCACTTGTTATTACCATATTACCCCCCTCCCAGAGAGCCTGGTGGCCTCACCTTGACAGCGCAGGCACTCCAGGAGGCAGTTTGGGCAGTTTCACACTTCCTGAGGCAGTCTAGAAATGGTGAAAATGGCTTCTAAAGGATTCGATTTGGGCTACTGAGGCAAATTTTTGGCATGGGATGACTTGTGATGATGAGTGGGATGTCTTCCACACCTTCTCCAGTAGTTTCAACTTTCAGTGGGACCCACACCCATCACATTTGGCATTTTATATGATTTTCTGGGGCCTCCAAAGGCTCACGACTTTGCCAGAGAAGCACAATTTGGTGTCTAGCATGATTATTTTTGGATATTGTGCCATGGGGATTGACCAAGGGTGTTGATAATTACCTCTTGGACCCACCATGAGCTAGATCTATTGTTTTATCATTCATTTTTGGTGGGACCCCCCTCTCCTAGGGCGATTTGGTCCATTTGATGTATTATTTTATTAGTGATCCATGTATTGTATTGTTGAGCTCATCTCAACCATTGATTAGATCTTTTGATATTTTAATCTTAGCCACTCATTCAAAAAGTGGTTAGGATCATGGCCTCTCTCCATCCTATTTAAAGGAGAGAGCTTCTCATTGTAAGGGGTCTTTTGGCTCTTGGAATCTTGATATAGAAAAACTTTTCTGTGGAAATTCTTGTGGTCTCCTTTGCATCTGGTGTTCTTAGATGGTGATTGGAAAGTCTATTGTATCCTAACATTTGGGTATTTGTTGGAAGATCTATTTTTCGTGGAAACTTTGTCTTGTCTACAGGAGGGCGAATTCATCTTGGGCGTTTTTGCAGGGCTTCCTCAACTCGCTTGGCTTGGCATTCGCTTGTATCAGGGGGTTATCATTAGTATCATTGTGATCTATGCTATTCTCTTGTTATTTCTTCTGTAGCAGTAGTCTTATTCTCTTGATGCAGTAAATCTTATATTGTTGACGTTTATTGTGCAGGAGGGAGGGCGCATTGGCTTCCTTGGGAAAATCGACTTCATAGAAAAATACTTCAAATCGCTCCAAATTGATCGGGTTTGCATAGATCATCATCATCAAGGCATCTACAAGGTTATCCAGGTAAGATCCACAGGTTTGTTTTTCTTGTCTTGGTTCCAATCCATTGGCATAGCTACTTCATTGATAAAACCCTCATATTTCAAACCCTCATTTTACAATTTCTCAGATCTAGCAAGATCTACTTGGCTTTTGGGTAAAACATTTAAAACCCACCTTTATAGCATCCACGACAATTCGAATCTGTAGTTTGGTGTGGATTGGCCTTCATCTGACCCATTTCCCAAAGCAAATTAGCCTCTCCAAGTGAGGTCGCACTTCTTGGAAAGGTGAGTTTGGTATGATCTAGCACCTGGGTGGGTGAGATCCCACTTGATCCTTAATCTACACTGCTGATAACCTACCCCTAGTGTGTCACTTTAGTGATTTTCACCTTGTGGGCCCCATTCCTCATTTTGAGGGTTGAGCCCCACTTGGGTCACTTAGTGATGCATCTTAGATCTCAGATCTACTGAGATCTATCCATTGGATGATCCTAATCTTCAAGACCCACCTAGCTTTACACCTCAACATCCTGTTATCACATATATAGTAGCCGAGCTACCATACATTATTTTTCTCATGCCAGTACACTCTTCAACCAGTTCCCTTACATTTGAGATGCTGAGATGAGCATCTATTGGATCACTATCAGATTGTGGATAGCAGTATATATTCCCCATGCCATGACTGAGTCTCAGGACACTCAGAGAGATGACCGATGTAGCCATTATACCATTGGTACAGAGCAGTCAGTAGTGCCCAGAGTTACAGCAGCAGTTTCAAAGGACAGATGATGGTACAGGTTGATGAGCAGCCAGGTATATCATTGTGTCATGGCTACATTGCTTTTATATTTATTCTTATAGCATGTCTTAGCACTTAGTGTCATGATCTGGCGATCATATAGATATGTGGACCTGGTTGATCTTATTATATATATTATATTGTCCCTACTCAGACTTAGAAGTTCACTATTCATACTCATTGGTATTACCCTCCTTAGGGAGAATAGAGGTGATCATTCCACCATACCTTGGCTTGCTAGTGTCGGATCCATTATTCATTGTCTTCATCCATCCATTGCCTACCTTTTAGTTTATCACCCTGACTTACTACTTGACTAGTGGCATGGAGGACTTCTCCCCACTGTAGCCTCTGTATTGGATGAGCTTCCCTGTTTATTGTGTCTCGCCTCTGAGTTGGTGACAAAACTTACCTATGGTGAGATAGAGTTCCTTGGAATTCCCCCTAGTCACTAAAGTTGTGTTGGCTAAACCTGAAACTTTTAGTGCTGCCATGAATACAAAATCTGGAAAATGAAATGCTATATCTTGTATGAAAAGCCCATTCATGCAATGTGTTTCTAAACACACATGAATGAAAGGCATGCCAAATGAAAATGGCCATGAAAATAAAATGTCATATCTTTTGGAAAAATAAATACCTAGGTAAACAAGCTGTCCATGACACACCTAGAAGTGCTCAGGTAAACAAGTGCCTTAAATACACACCTGCAGCAGAAAGCCTAAAATAAATGTAAATCTATGCAATGTGTTTATAAACACACATAGATCAAGGCTATGGAAACTTCAGGCCCAAAAAGCAATGGAACTTAAATGCTATATCAAAACAATTGCTGGCCTTATTTGTATTATGGATTGTGCGCATCTGTTAAAGATGAATAAACCCTCTTTGAACAACTCATCCATTTGTGAGACACCGCCATTCCCTGTGTTATTGCTCATTCAGTATATAATATGGTGTGTATTCCCTTTCCCTTGCCAAAGTGTCACAAAGTTAAGTCAGTCAAGTCATCCCTTAGCCTAGCCAGTTATTTTAGCCTTCACCCTTCACTAGCAAATTGATCACAGCTATGAAGTGAGTATGATCCTGAAAGTCTAACCTGAGTAATAATAATAATTAATGACATTATATATTTGGACTTAGATCGCCAGTAATGATTACTTTGTGTTATAATTGTTATTTGAATAAGTTGTAGAGCATGCATTAACCTTGGACACTTTGCAGCAGCTTCTGATGATGGTCTGAGTTATATTTGGTCATGTTGACTTGGTTAGACCAAGGTCAACCATAGGACATGAGATGGTTGGACCTTATGATGATATGGATAGATGATATATGGTCAATGTACACATACATGATGATTCTATGCAGCAGCTACAGGGTTATGATGATGATTCTTGGTTTACAGCAGTATTTGATCATTTACAGATTATTATTATTGGCCCTGTTCCGGTATATTGGATATATATTTTGATCATGCAGAGACTCATATGGTGTATGAGTACACATCTTGGATGGATTTGGACCTTCTGAGTCCAATGAGACAGTTTGTTTTCAGTTCCGGGCACTTACAGTGATGATTGAGTCTCAGTAGGCTATCCCAGTGCAGTTTTGGTCTATCGGAGGCCCTGTCAGAGCAGATGTGATTTTTATTCGGTTGACCTAGGGTGCTAATGATGGAGGGGGTGGTCCAGCCACTTGTTTTTACCATATTACCCCCCTCCCGGACACACTGGTGCCCTCACCTTGACAGCGCAGGCACTCCAGGAGGCAGTTTGGGGCAGTTTCACGCTTCCCGAGGCATTTCAGGATTGGTAGAAATGGCTATTGAGGAAATCGATTTGGGCTACTGAGGCAATGTTATGGCATGGGATGATCAGTGATGATAGATCGGGGTCCTCCACACCTCCTCCAGCAGTTTCAGCTTCATCGGGGTCCGCATCCATCACTTATGGCACTTTCTGAGGATTTCTGAGGTCTTTTTGAGGCCTACAATTTGACCATGGAGGCACGATTTGGTACATTGAGGATTATTTTATGATTATTGTGCTATGGGGATTGACCAAGGAGGGATAAAATTACCCCTTGGACCCACCATAAGCCCCTTATTATATTTAGTCATCATGATTTGGTGGGATTCCCCTCTTATAGGGCGATTTTGTCCACTCATATAATATTTTATTAGTGATCCATGTATTTTATTGTTGAGCTCATCTCAACCATTGATTAGACATTTGTATCTTTTAATCTTAACCACTCATTCAAAAAGTGGTTAGGGTTTTCGTGCCTCTCCTTCCTATTTAAAGGAGAGAGCTTCTCATTGTAAGGGGTCTTTGGCTCTTGGATTATTGGCATAGAAAAACTTTCTTGTGGAAATTCTTGTGGTCTCCTTTGCAGCTGGTGTTCTTAGATGGTGATTGGAAAGTCTATTGCAACCTAGCATTTGGAATTTGTGGTAAGATCTATCTATTTTTGGAAATCATTGTCTTGTCTACAGGAGGGCGACTTCAACAAGGGCGATTTTGCAAGGCTTCTTCAAATCGACTTTCTTGGCATTTGCTTGTATCAGGGGGTTATCATTAGCATCATTGTGATCTATGCTATCTTTCTGTTACTTCTCTTGTGGCATTAGTCTTATCTCTTGATTACATCAAATCTGATATTGTTGACGTTTGTTGTGCAGGAGAGAGGGCGCATTGGCTTCTTGGACTAAATCGATTGCATAGAAAACTACCTCAAAGCTTCTCAAATTGATCGGGTTTGCATAGATCATCATCATCAAGGCATCTACAAGGTTACCTAGGTAAGATCCACAGGTTTGTTTCTCTTATCTTGATCCAATCCATTGACCTAACTCATAAATTGATAAAACCCTTATTTCTTCAAACCCTCATTTTACATTTTCTCAGATCTACTTAGATCTAGTGGGTTGTTGGGTATAATATTGAAAACCCACCTCTATAGCATCCACGGAATCCCGGATCTGTAGTTTGGTGAGAATTGGCTTCCATTTGACCCTCTTCCCATGCCAAACTAGCTCCTCCAAGCAAGGGCGCACTTCTTGGTGAGGGTGAGTTGACCTAGATCTAGGTGGTGGGTAGTTGAGATCCCGCTTGATTCATAATCTACACATCAAATAACATACCCCCAGATGGTCACTTTTCTGATTTCTACCTTGTGGGCCCTATTCCACATTTTAAGGGATTTAATCTCCCTTTTGGACCACTTGGTATCTTTAAACTCAGATCTAGTAAGATCTAGCCGTCGGATTGCTTTGAAATTATAGATCCACACTCCTACTTGACTAACCTACCCGGATCTAAAGTTTGGATGTCATCGGACTTGTCTTGACCCCACTTACCCCACTTTTAGGCCTCCTTGGGTAAAGTCGCACCACCTTGGAGAAGTGAGTTGACTCACTTCTAGGACATGGGTACTTGATATTTTTGGGGATTTGGAATGGGAATAATTCAAAACCTAGGTCTAGTGTGTCATCTTGTCAAATCTTGCCTTGGGGATAGCATTCCTTATTTTAAGGGATTTTTGTCCACTTTAGTCAAACCTAGATCTAGACCTATTCATCCATAAAGAGCTTAATTGCCCACTTGTCTCATGCAATAGGAGTCCTTAACCACAAGTTAACTATACTTTGACTCCATTATCCCAACTCCCAAGGCACTGGTTTCTCTCCAAGTCAATTCGACTTTCCTAGATTGTTGGATTAACTTGTGGTTTGACTTTAGCATGGTGAACTAAACCCTTGAAGCCATCATATGTCATGATCAAGCTTGTCACTTGTACTAGTTAGCCCCAATTCAACCCCTAAACTACCCTGCATTGGACACGGTTCCCAAGGCAGTGGATTTTCCAACATTGAACTAGTACTCTAATCCTAGATCTCATTTCAAATATTATAAGTCACTCTCACATCAACTATAAACCAAAGCTACACTCTTTGAATCCCTCACTTGTCTTGTGACTCCATCCTAAGGTCTAGGATAAACCATACACCTTACTTCACTTAGATATAACCTGATTTGGTGTCTTGGTTTTGATCTCTCCTGTCGGGAGTAGATCGGGTCTCCCCCTTTGTTGTCTGGGCTAGATAACATAAAGTGAAGGTTGCCTCGACTGGCGTGACAACCATATATTGGAGGTCAAGGTGATCGTGGTTGCACCTTTTGAGTTGCCCTTCCCTATTGCCATCCATGATTGGATATATCCATAGGGGTAACTACAGTTTAGGTGATAACACATCCCTGATCTACAGTTTGGTGGACATCTGACTCTATTTGGCTCGCTTCCCAAGGCACTAATCTTTCTCCAAGCCCTCACGACTTTTCTGGTTTGTTGAGTTTGCTTGTGGTTTGGTCTTTGTCTTACTGCTTGAACACCTAAACATTGTCATATCCACTCATTAAGCTTATCTTTGGTACTGGTTAGCCCCAATTTGGTCCCTAACTACCCTGCATTGGACACGGTTCCCAAGGCAATGGATTTTCTCATCTTTGACTAGTACCCTGATCCTGGATCTTGTATCAAACCTCATAAGTCACTCACATAACCATGTTGGACCAAATCTACACTGTTTCAACCTCTTGATCCAACCTATCACTCATCTTGTGAATTCATCCATAGATCTAGGGTTTACCATACACCTTACGTACTTTATCCATACTTGATTTGATCTGGTGTCTTGGTCTGATCTCTCCTATCGGGAGTAGATCTGGGTCTCCCCCTTTGTTGTCTTGGGCTAGATAACATAAAGTGAAGATTGCCTCGATTGGTGTGACAACCATCCATTGGGAGTCGAGGCTATCTTGGTTGCACCTCTTTGGTTGGCCATTCCCTCTGCCATCCATCTTGGATCCATCTCTAGGGGCAACTACAAGTTTGGTGATAACAAGGCCATTTAACATGGCAAAACTGCACCAGAATGGAAAACTGAGGAAAATCATCGATGTAACTGCCCGGAACTGAAAACCAACTGTCTAATTGGACTCAGAGAGCCCAAATCTATCTAAGGTGTGTACCCATACACCCTATGGATCTCTGCATGACCATATAAAATTTCCAATATGCCCAGACAAATAAAATAATAATAATCTGTAAATGATCAAATAATGCTGAAAATCACAAATCATCATCATAAACCTGTAACCACTGCATAGAACCATCTAGTGACCTGTAATAGACCACATATCATATATCTGGATCATCCGAGGTCTATCCACCACATGTCCTGTAGTTGACTTTGGTCAAACCAGGTTTGACCAAGTCAACATGACTAATAATATGACCCAGGCTATCATCAAATTGCTGCAAGTGTTAGAGGTTAAGACATGCTCTACAAATCATTCAAGTGATAATTATAACAAGTAGTAATCATTTCTCTGGCGATCTAATAACCAAATATAAAGTGTTTTCAATATTTATTATAACTCAGACAAGACTTTCAGGACCATACTCACTTCATAGTTGTGACCAATTTGCTAGTGAAGGGTGAAGGCTAAAAATAAATAGGCTAGGCTAAAGGATGACTACTAACTTGACACTGTGACACTTTGGATATGGAAAGGGGATACACACTCTAGCATATGTTGGACAAGCAGTAACATAGGGGATGGCAGTGCCTCACAAATGGGTAAGTTACTTTCATAAGTGCTTATTCACCTTGACAAATGCCTACAATCCACATCAAATACAAGTGAGGCCAGCAATCGTTTAAATATAGCTTTTAAGAACCATTGCTTTTTGGGCCTTTGTGTTTCCATAACCTTGATCCACGTGTGTTCAAAACACTTGTTACATGGATTTACATTTATTAAGGCTTTATGATCTACGTGTGTTCAAAAACACTTGTTACATAGATTTACATTTCACATTTCACATTTCAAAGCCAATTTGATTAGGCTTGCCTTGCATTCACGTGTGTTCAGAAACACTTGTTACATGAATGGGCTTTCATAAGATATACATTTCATTTCCATATACATTGTATTGATGGTATTACTATCTGTTTCAGGTTTAGCCAACACAACTTAGGCAACTCAGAGCCGGGACACAATAAAATAGGGAAGCTCATCCAACAAAGAGGCTATAGTGGGGGAAGGTCCTCCATATCACTAATTAAGTAGTAAGTCAGGATAATCAACAAACTGGAAGGTAATGGATGGGTGGAGACAATGAGTAATGAAACCAACACTAGCAAGCCAAGGATGGTGGGAATGATCACCTCTATTCTCCCTAAGGAGGGTAAAACCAATGAGTATAGGTCAAGAACTTCTAAAGTTTGAGTGAGGACATATACATTTATAAAAGATACAACCAGGTCCAAATATCTATATGATCGCCACATCGTGATACTAAATGCTAAGACATGTCACGAGAATGAGTATAAAAGCAATATAACCATAACACCAAATAATACCTGCTGGGCCGTATACCTGTGCACAACAATCTGAACTATCATCTGTCCTCTGAGAACCTGCTGCTGCAACTCTGGGCAATACCAACTACTCTGCAAATGGCTAAATGGCTACATCAGTCCTCAAATCTGAGTGTCATGAGACTCAGTCATGGCATGGGAATATACTATTGTCCATAATCAAATAGGGATCCAATGTAGATGCTCATCTCGGCATCTGAAATGTAAGGGAACTGGATGAAAAGTGTACTGGAATCTGAAAAATAGAATATGGTAGCCCGGCTACTTATGTGATAACATCTGGCTCCAGCTGGGACAAGTGCTCTGCTGAAAAGAGCGCTTGAGAACCTCAGAATCTCTGGTCCTCGCACTCTACTACTCGTATCTTCGATCCAGCACTCTAGCTCTACATCAGCTACCAAAATGACACCTGCTATCTGCAAAATGTCCAGAGCTATACCAAACTCACAGACTGGTCATCAGAACAATGCATGTATATACATAAATTTCAAATAAAAACAAAACTGAAATTGAAATGCAGAAAGTAAATCTAATCTACTAACATAACTTAAATTTTTTTTATTATTATTGTGCAGGAAAAGAAAAATGGCAAGTACTCAGGGCTAAACTAAGAGCTTCAAAAGTGAGCTTAGGAGAAAACAAAGGTGCCAAACTCAATGGCTGAAAACTAAACTACTTCCCCATAGGGCTTATTCAGTTCCTACCTACTTTAACCTATCAAGCAAGTCATTCAAGGTTGATAGGAGGGAAGTAATGTTTTAGCATCATCCCATTCACAAGCAATTCAACTTCATCACCATCCAACGTTTCAAGAACAAAAGACCCTTTTCCAGCTAACCTATTTATTCTATATGGCCCTATCCACAAACTTTCAAACTTTGTGTGGTTTCCTGGTTTTTCTTTATGCTTATCCCATAATAAAACCACATCTCCAATACCAAAAGTATCGTTTCGAGTACTTTGATCAAACGTGCCTTTTACCCTTTCTTGCTCAATGAGCATCTTATTTAATGCATCTCTTCTTTTCTCATCAAGCTCATCTAATTTGTCAATTATGGCCTGAATTGCTTCCGTATCTGTGGTGCATTGTTGTAGCGAATCATAAACTGGTATTTGCAAGTTTATTGGAAGCCTACATGTTAAATTTTCAGAATTTACTTCAATCTGATCTAGGATCTTAACTGAGAGAACAACATGTACAACATATCAATCATGGAGACAATAATGCAAGCACACAAGAGACACAAAGATTTACTTGGGGAAAACCATAAAGGTGAAAAACCCCAATAACTTCCTCAGAGATAGATAGAGCAATGATACAACCAACCAAGAGAGATAGCCATAACCTAGCAGCATATCCTCCTCCTCCATAAGTGTGCCACTCCTCCTTGAGTGCATGTGTGAGAAGTGAGTGAGTAAATAGAGTGCCTCTCGCACTCTATTTATACTTGACTTGACTTGCCTTTTTACCTAACTCATGTAGGCTCGAACTTAACCACATAACATAATGCTGACTGGGCCGACCCCCAATAGGGTGGTCTAATAACCCTTCGACCCACATGGCCGACCCCCAATAGGGTGGTCTAATAACCCTTTGACCCACATGACTTATACAGGGCCGACCCCAAACAAGGTGGTCTAATAACCCATCAAGTATAAGTTACGACACTTACAATATAAATGACGACACTTCCGTATAGAGGAATAATAACATCTCTATAGGAATACAATATACATATATGTGAAATACATTCCGAAGTTACATATACATCAACACTCCCTCTTAACTAGGAAGGTATTTCTCAGCACAGTTCTTCTAGCACAAGTCATCTTCTCTGGATCATCGTCACTGGATAATCGTCATCGAGTCATCATCATCGTCACTGCTGCTGCTATCTCAATCAATCTCTGAATCTACTCGTCATAGGAAGTTCTACAGAGCCAGTCCTTTTTCATACTGGATGTAGGCCCACCACCTGCAGGTCTTCATCATCACTGGCCATACTGTGGAATCCTCAGGACTTATTACGTGCGTCACAAAACCTCGAAAGAGCATCCCAGGCTGTTACGAGCACACAGCTCTACCTATAGGATCTCCCAGGGCAACGAATTACATGTGACCTCACCACAAAACCTCGCAAGAGCATCCCAGGCTGTTACGAGCACACAGCTCTACCTATAGGATCTCCCAGGGCAACGAATTACATGTGGTCATGGCAAAACCTCGCAAGAGCATCCCAGGACTGATTACGGGCACACAGCCCAACCTATCGGATCTCCCAGGGAAACGAATTACATGCCATATGACAAAACCTCGAAAGAGCATCTGCAAGATATCCCAGGGAACTGCAGATCTCCCAGGGCACCGAATTACATGTCCTCCCAGAGCAAAACCTCGAAAGAGCATTTGCCAGATGTCCCAGGGCACCGAATTACATGCCATAGGCAAAACCTCGAAAGACCATCTGCAAATCTCCCAGGGCACCGGATTACATGCTCATCTGCACAACCTGATCCACGGCCACAAAGTATCAACCTGATACTCACCATACATCATCCTGATGTATCCATGATCATCCTGATCATCATCATTGCAACGTCCTGCTGCATGTCATCTGGAGCAACATCCTGAAGCTCGTCATCTATGATCATCCTGATCATCACTGCAACATCTTGCTGCATGTCATCTGGAGCAACATCCTGAGGCTCATCATCTATGATCATCCTGATCATCACTGCAACATCCTGCTGCATGTCATCTGGAGCAACATCCTGAAGCTCGTCATCTATGATCATCCTGATCATCACTGCAACATCCTGCTGCATATCATCTGGAGCAACATCCTGAAGCTCGTCATCTATGATCATCCTGATCATCACTGCAACATCCTGCTGCATGATACACCTGATCATCAATGCATCTTCCTGATGCATACCAAGTATCTACCTGATACATATCATCATACATGATCCTCCTGATCATCAATGTATCCACCTGATACAAATATATGATACATATCATCATACATGATCCTCCTGATCATCAATGCATCTACCTGATGCATACCAAGTATCTACCTGATACATATCATCATACATGATCCACCTGATCATACAATGTATCCACCTGATACATATACAGATACATGGTCCAAGCATCCAACATGATGCATATACAAAATACGTACACATGATCCAACTGATCATATCCAGCATCCAACATGATGCATACATACATAAATGATCCAACTGATCATATCCTGCATCCAACAGGATGCGTACATACATACATAAAAAATGATCCAACTGATCATATCAAGCAGAAACCAGAACATCATCCTGATGCTCATCATCCAGCGCTTACATCCACAGCCATGTGAAGGATCCTCCTTCCAACATGCTTGGAATGGCTTCAGCAAATGTGTCCATCACTTCTTCCTCGAAGTGTCCTCGATCTGAAGAACGCCAAGCCTCTTTCTGAAGTACTTGAACTTCACCCTGGCTAGTGGCTTCGTCAGCACATCTGCAATCTGCTCGTCCGTCGCAACATATAGGAGCTTCACAGCTCCTCTCTGCACCATATCCCTGAAATAGTGATATTTGATCTCTATGTGTTTCGACCTGTCATGAAACACTGGGTTCTCGGACAGCTTCACACAACTCTGGTTATCACAGAAGATACCAGTATCCTCCAACGGGAGATCAAATAACTCAGACAGTAGCTTCCATAGCCATACTGCCTCACAACCAGCTAAACAGGCTGCAACATACTCTGCCTCAGCTGTACTCAGTGCTACGCAGGACTGCTTCCTGCCAAACCAAGAGATCACACCTGATCCCATACTGAAGCAACACCCAGATGTGCTCTTCCTATCTGCAGCACTGCCAGCCCAATCTGAATCAACATAACCCTGTAGGTTAAACTTTTGATTTGCTTCATACTTGAGCCCATAATCCATTGTACCCTTCAGGTACCTCAGAGTATGCTTTACAGCAACCAGGTGAACACTCCTCGGATCCATCAGGAACTGGATCAATGTGTCCACAGCAAAGCAAATGTCTGGTCTCGTGTTCGTCAGGTACATCAAGGACCCAATCATCTGACGATACATCAACTGGCTCAGATGAAGCATCACATAGAAGCTTCAGATTCGATGCCATAGGTGTGGCCATGGCCTTGCAATCCATCATCCCGAACCTCTTCAGGATCTCTACTGCATACTTCCCTTGTCCAAGGAAGATTCCTTCTGCACTCTGCCACACCTCCATGCCAAAAACAAATAGTGCATCATCCCCAAGTTCTTCATCTCGAACTCGGTAGTAAGCTTCCGCTGCGTGTCGGCAATCAATCTATCTTCACCATACCAAGTTCTGCACATATATGATTTCCTATCATGTGTCTCAGAACCAAGTGGCTGCTCTACATACACTTCTTCTTCAACTACACCATTCAAGGAAGCTGTCTTGAATCCATCTGGTGTATCTTCTATTTCATCACTTTTATATTTCTCAATGCTGCCATCTGCAACATGCTTGATCTGATAGTTCTATTTGGAAGTCATAGCAAACTTCCCTTCATGTCTTGAGATTACATCCCAAACATCATTCTTCATGATCGACGGATCATGGCATTTCATTTCTTCATCCCAGATCCTGGGAACTTCAATATCTTCAATAGATATCTTTGTTGCTGGAACAAAATGTTGTAGTTCTTCTTTTGTAGGAGATGGCATACGATCTTTCCTACACAATAAGTTAAATTGCATGATTAGAAAACATCTCAAGTTTTCAGAACAAATTCTTACACATAAAGAAATATGCCATACAGTCATGCAATTATCTTTAGCCAATGCTTCAATACAACATTTATCCATATTCCGTAACTTTCTAGATGCCTTCCAATCTCTACCAGAACATTGTTAAGAGTGTGCACAACTCCCAACATGTCAGCAAAGAGGTTTCATTCTAGATAAGTAGCAATGGAATGTTGTACAGTGCCATAGGCCACTTACCCATGCATATTAGGAGTATACTGTTCATCAATGCAATTATTCTAATATGCATAATACACAACCTAATTCTAGGAACATCAGTATATACATTATTGAATAGTATTATTTAAGAAATGACAATTCAAATACTTATCTTTCTTTGTTCGTTGGGTGGACTCCCTCTGAGTCTTTGCTTCCTTGCAGGAGCTATTGGAGTCCTAATCTAAAGTAGCTTCTTCTACACCTTTTTGTTGTGGAATGTAGAAAGATAGTCAACTCCCTCTGAATATCTGCATCCTTGCAGAAACTACTGAAGTGTGCTCCTTTTCTTTCTTGTAGGAATAACTGGAGTGTGCTCCTTTGCTTTCTTGCAGGAACAACTGGAGTGTGCTCCTTTGCTTTCTTGCAGGAGCAACTGGAGTGTGCTCCCTCTTGATCTTTGCTTCCTGAATTACCTGTTCTTGAACTCATATTCATCCTTGGTCCCTATGCATGCTTATTAGTATCATGATTGTGTTATCCTTGTGATTTCATATAAAATCATACATTCATTAGTATACTATTAAAACACAATAATCTCAAGCATGTATAGTCATTATCATTTCAAACAGAAATAATAAGCATTAGCATTCAAGGTTTATGTAGGATTCTTATGGTTAGTCAAATCATAAGAAACATAACATGTCTAAACTTGTAATTACTCAAACCTATAACTCTTCAGGTTAGTTAAATCATTAATCAAGATAAGAGATATAATATGCATAAAACCTGTGATTATTCAAACCTATACCTTCATGATTCTTCTGGTGAGTCATATCATCAATTATGGTAAGAAATATAATATGCAAACAGCCATGACTTATTCAAACCTATGACTTCATGAATAATCATTATCAAACAACACAACAGTATAAGATCCTAACACAAGGTAGGATTCTATCTTGATATAGGAAAAACATACCTGGATTAGCATGCTAGCTATTTATGTCTAACATACTCACATGATGTCTTCTTGTTCTTCTTCAATGACTTGTGCTAGTAACCTGTATATCTCATAGGTTAACTATTACAAAACCAAGTTATACATACCTCGTAAATGGATCTTCTATGAGATCCATGACAATGGATGAATCTTTGTCCTCATGTTATCATGATCATATGTTCTTGGACCAGAACATGATTTGTCTTTCTTGGTGTACCTTTCATGTTAGTAGACAACATAAACCTCATACAACACCATAATGCATTAGTACAATCATAAGTGTCAACACCCTAACCAATGAATATCTTCTATCATGCATTCATAATTTTGTTAAGGTGATACGACAAATCTAAAATCAAAATTGTACTAACCGTAATAACATGAAGACATACCATAAACTTAATCATGGAAAATATCGAAACATACCTCGATGAGTCATACCTGTTGAGATCGCTTGTAATCTTCTTATGTAAGGCCTTAGCCTCATCTCCCTCTGAAACAGGAACTTCTTTACTTATGCAGATGATCAATCCATCTTCTTCTAGGATTAACCCAATCCACTTGATTTGCAAGAACTGGACTTGGAGCTGGATATGGGTTTGTCAGAGAAACCCCAAAAATTCAAACTTTGAATTTCAAACTTTCGAAAGGATAGAAATATACGCCTTGATGAGCTGATCAAACTGGTATATTCAGAATTTGAAAACTGCAAAGTTTCACTCCTCAATTTTGCCTTTGAAACTTCTGGATTCACTGGACGTGACCCTGAACTGGGGTTTGATGAAGCCCACTCTTTTGCCTCATCAAAAGGTTTGATCCAAAGCTCTAAGCTTCTATTTTTCTGAGGAGCTTCCAGCCGTGGTCACAGATTGCAAAAATTCCCATTTTTACAGAAGCCCTAATTTTCCACTTTTCTGCTCAAAGTCCCGAACTAGGGTCTAACCAAGCCCGGCCTTCTGCCCAACCAAAAATTCTGATCTTGGTCTCTAAATTTCTATTTTGATGAGTAGCATCCAGCCGTGGTCTCCAATTATAAAAATTCCAACTTTCTCCAAAGCCCTAAATTCCGGAAGCCATGAATGAAGGTACCAAAAAAATAATTCTGTTTTGACAGAAATATGTACCTGATTGTTTCTGGTGTAACTCCGAAATTTTTGATCCACAGGGTCTGAAAAAGTTTCCTGAGATAGCCTGACCTGTTATCTTTCCATCCTGACAGGTCTGACCTCAATTGGATTCTCTGAGAGAGAGTTATGCCAAATGTCGCAACGTGACCTGTTTTGGGATAAAACAGGAGAGCGAACTTGTACGGCGTGCCACGTGTCACTGTTTTAACTTCGGCCTCTGAAAAAGTTTTCTGATATAGCTTGGCCTGTTACCTTTCCATCCTGACAGGTCTGACCTCAATTGGACTCTCTGAGAGAGAGTTATGCCAAATGTCGCAACGTGACCTGTTTATGGGATAATACAGGAGAGCGAACTTGTACGGCGTGCCACGTGTCACTGGTTCAACTTCGGCCTCTGAAAAAGTTTTCTGAGATAGTACAGTCTGTGTACTACCTGTCACTTTTCACGAAATTTCATTTGGAGCTTCCTAGCCCAAGTTATGACCTTTTTCCCAAGGTCACCTGATTTTGACTCAGATCTGGAAGAGGCAGAAACCCTATATTGTACAGATCATAAATCACAAAGTACAACGAATTAGAGGTTGTCCTTTGGACACAAGATACCTGGAGATCTTAGCTTCGGCCTGTAACAATTTCAGATCCGAAAACTTCGCCAAAACGGATTTATAGCGAAAGTGCTACGATGACAGGTTTTTGCTATATCAAGCCCTAGCATCGTAAGTGCAACAAGTGTCATACATGCCATATCATGCCTTCTTTCAGGCTAGCTCTGATACCATGTTAAATTTTCAGAATTTACTTCAATCTGATCTAGGATCTTAACTGAGAGAACAACATGTACAGCATATCAATCATGGAGACAATAATGCAAGCACACAAGAGACACAAAGATTTACTTGGGGAAAACCATAAAGGTGAAAAACCCCAATAACTTCCTCAGAGATAGATAGAGCAATGATACAACCAACCAAGAGAGATAGCCATAACCTAGCAGCATATCCTCCTCCTCCATAAGTGCGCCACTCCTCCTTGAGTGCATGTGTGAGAAGTGAGTGAGTAAATAGAGTGCCTCCCGCACTCTATTTATACTTGACTTGACTTGCCTTTTTACCTAACTCATGTAGGCTCGAACTTAACCACATAACATAATGCTGACTGGGCCGACCCCCAATAGGGTGGTCTAATAACCCTTCGACCCACATGGCCGACCCCCAATAGGGTGGTCTAATAACCCTTTGACCCACATGACTTATACAGGGCCGACCCCAAACAAGGTGGTCTAATAACCCATCAAGTATAAGTTACGACACTTACAATATAAATGACGACACTTCCGTATAGAGGAATAATAACATCTCTATAGGAATACAATATACATATATGTGAAATACATTCCAAAGTTACATATACATCAACACTACAATCTTGCCCATACACTAACTCGAAAGGAGATTTCCATGTAATTCTCTTAACGGTTGTCCTATCAGCCCATAATGCATACTTCAACTTAGTGTCCCAACTTCTTTTGTTTTCACCAACCATCCTTTTTAATAGTCTGATCAAATTCTTGTTACTGGACTCTGCAAGACCATTTCCCTGAGGATAATAGTTTGAAGAATGAGATAGCGAAATTCCATGATTCATACAAAAAGCTGAAATTTCTAGTTTACTGAAAGCCTTAGCATTATCTGTAGTTAGCTTTAAAGGACAACCATATCTAGACACAATGTTCTCTTCCAGAAATTTTACCACTACTTCAGCTGTGGCCTTTTTGGTTGGAACAGCCTCAACCCAACGAGTGAAGTAATTTGTGCAAGTTAACATGGATTTATATCCATTACTTGCGTTTTCATTAAAAGGCCCAACAAATCCATGCCCCATTGCTGGAAAGGTGCCTCAACTACAACTGGGGTCAAAGGTAACGTAGGCAGTCTTGGTTTTCCAGAGAAAAATTGACATTCTTGACAAATTCTAACATATGCATGCACATCTTTAAATAATGTTGGCCATTAATACTCTGCCCTCATGATTTTTGTTGCAGTTGTTCTTGGGGCATAATGTCCACCACATAACCTTGAATGCATTTCTTTTATGATGGCCTTTGATTCTTCAAGATTTACACATTTCAAAATTATCCCATCAGGATTTCTCCATCCCAGACCATCTTGAGTCAAAACATACTTTTCAGCCTTTAACCTTAATGCTCTCCTTTGATGATCAATCAGGTAATCAGGGCAAGATAAATTTCTCAAGAAATACACAATGTCTTTATACCATTCATGCTCTTCATCAATATTTAGAATACAAGGGTTCTGTTCACGTACAATGTTAACTGTGCAACTGCCTCCTTTCTCAGTTAAAAGTTGAGCCAAACCTTGTCCTTTCACAATCTTGATAGGTTTGATTTCCAAATCATATTCTTGGATTCGCGAAATCCAGTTTCCTCTAACGCCTATACCATCTGCTTGTGACAAGACATCCTTCACTACTTGATATGGCACATATGCTTTTATTTTAGAATATCCTACATAGGTTCTGAAATGCTTCAGGGCTTTGACCAAGGCATAGGCTTGTTTTTCGGTAGTGGTGTATTTCAACTCAGCATCCCGCAAATTCTTACTCATAAAGGCTATAGGTTGTTCATGATTCTCATTATTCTTTTGCAGAAAAACTCCAGCGATTGTATCTTCAGAAGCATATGAATAGATCATAAATTCCTTGCTATAATCAAGACATGCCAAGACAGGAGCAGTTGAGATGGCCTTCTTTAATTTGGTAAATGATAGTTCACAGGTTTTATCCCAGACAAATTTCACATCTTTCTTCAAAAGAGCATTTAAAGGCTTAGCTAACTCTGCTAAATTTGGAATGAATCTTTGGACAAAGTTTATTTTTCCAAAGAAAGATTGAAGGGATGCAACATTATGGGGTGCAACAATGGCATTAATAGCTTGGACATGTTCAGGATCAATTCTAATGCCTTCCTTAGACACAATATGTCCCAGTAATTTACCTTGATCGATTCCAAAAGTGGACTTTTTTGGATTCAGAGATATAGCAAACTTCCTACATCGATCAAAAACTTTCCTTAAATGTTTTACAAGATCGTCCCGCTCTTTGGAGAAAACTGTTAGGTCATCTTGATAAATAGCTATGATCTTTCCAATAAGGTCATTAAAAGCTTGATCCATTGCTCTTTGAAAAGTTGATCCAACATTTAATAATCCGAATGGCATTTTTATATACTCGAAAGTTCCCCAAGGAGTTGTAATAGTTGTTTTTTCTCTATCTTCCTTTTTAATCCATTAGGGTTAGGTGAAGACGAATAGTCTTGAGGAGTCCAAGGGACAACTTGGAAGATGAATTCCAAGCGTCACCTTCATCTTGTATTTATATGTATACTCTTTCAATTAAAATTAATGAGCTTTCATGCCTAATTCTTCTTGTCTTTGTTTGGTTTTTTATTATTTTCCCTACGGGGTACCCAACAACTCCTCAAATATGAAATCAGATCAACAATCAAATCACTCTCCAAAAAATGTTCAAAATAACAACTACTAAAAATAACAACTTCTCACTTTATAAGACGAGTGTTGGCGAGAGGAGCCGAGAGCTTTTGTGAGGTGCCGAGTGTTGCCGAGAGGAGACGAGTGCTTGTAGTGAGGGTTCGAGAAGCTTAGATCGGGCCTAATCTCGCTATGGAGGTGCCCATTGCCTATGATCGAGATCAAGGAAGCATAGCCGATTCATTCTGATTTGTTCTGGGCTTTCTGCGTTTGCATGGAGGCACCATCTGCTCTAGATTAAGTCTCTTTTCGGATCCACCTCCTTCAGGCCCCCCCCAATGGCCTCAGGAGGAGGCTCTGCCCCCCCCCCCCCATCCTGAACTTTTTGATTTCTTGAAGCTGATTGCAACACAAGGAAAAAAGCCTTTATTCTGCAGCACAACAGAAGTTCGTGAAAAAGATAACCGAGATCCCCACTGTAGCACTGCCAATCGAGCAACCCTGCAAAACAACACTCAATTTGTCAGAACGTGCTCTGATAGGCCAGTTCACAGGCCTGTGGCCATCTCCGAAGACCACCGAGCTATGGGTTCAAAAAAATTGGAGACCATTGATATCAGACAAAGTAAGATCATACTTCCTAGGAAAGGACTTCTTCTTCTTCGTCTTCGAAAGCAAACAAGATCATGAATTAATCTTCAGGAATGGCCCATACTTCATGGGGCCGCAAGGGCTTTATATGAACAAATGGAATCCCGATTTCGATCCATCTCAGGACATCCCATCCGCGGTCCCAGTCTGGGTGAGACTGCCACACTTACCTCTCCACTGTTGGAATCCTAAATCGTTAGAAGCTATTGGAAACACTCTCGGGAAATACATCGACAAGGCAGATCGAAAAGATCAATTTGCATGTGCAAGAATATGCGTTGAAGTAGATCTGGAACGTGGAATCCCAGAAGCTATAAACCTCACAGTAGCAGATTGGTCCCACATTCAAGAACTGGATTACGAGCAAATCCCTTTTAAATGCAGATTATGTCACGAATATGGGCATTTTGCTCGATCTTGCAAAAAGAAACCTACAGATCCGGAGACAGAAGGGAAAAAAGAGCAATGGACAACAATACAAAAAAATGCCATCCCCAAACCGGGATCAAAAACCCCACCAAAAATCCAAAACTCAAGGAAAGTTGACCACCAACACCAAAAGGCTCCTAGCAATGACAACAGATTCAAGGCACTAGAAGTTCCTGAAATCCAAGAAGTCACCGAAGCCTCAGAAGAAGGAGAAATCACTGAAGATCAAGAAACTCAGGATACTCATCAACTCAATGAAGATCCGAAGGAACTCCAACCCCAAAGCACACCAAGCCCCAAAATATCTAACTTGAACAAAGGTACACCATCCCCCTTATATGCTGAAATCACAAAAACCAAACCTTTGGTATCCCCCACTTCGTCGGAAGATCTAATAGACAGATCATCCAAAAAGCTCGGGCAGAAATCGAGCAAAGAACTACGGGAAGAAGAAGCTGAACACAAAAATACATAAGGAGCCCAAGCTACAATAGACATGGCTTTCAGCAGGAATACAAGAGCCAGACTAGCAGGAAAGAAAACGGGGGACTCAATAGGAGGAGGCCCTTCCTCTACCCACAGCAATAGATAATGAAGTTGGTCTCTTGGAATTACAGAGGACTGGGAACCCGCAGCAAATTAGAAGCTGTTAAATATCTTCAAAAAATAGAGGTACCAGATATCCTCTTGCTCCAAGAGACCAAGCTCGATGAAAACACCATCTTAAACATTGGTAAGGAAAAATGGAAAAAAAATACAGGCATGGAAGTCAGCGCCAAAGGGGCATCCGACAGCTTAGCAACCTTCTGGTCATCTGACAAATTCCAGTTACACAGCTCCTTCGCTACCCAACATTGGATCTTCACGAAACTCACCCACATTCAAAGAAACATTCACATTGCACTCTTCAATCTGTATGTCCCCAATCTTTACTCAGAAAAAAAAGATTGCTGGAAACTATTGGAAGATCTCTCGGAAGCTTACACCCCACAAGGTCTCATCCTTGCAGGTGACTTGAACATAACCCTCTCCACAGCGGAAAAAAAGGGAGGCCTTATCGGAAAAGATTTATTCAAGTCCCAAGTTGAAGCCCTCATCCAGAATTGGGACCTCCTCAATGTCAAACCCAAAAGAGGGAAATACACCTTGTCCAATAAACAGTTGGGCAAAGGAAACATCATGGCCCGTCTTGATAGATTTCTAATCCAAAGCAGCTTGCTGACAGAAGGACGCACTATCATCTCAAGAATCATAGCAAACTTGGCATCGGATCATAAACCAATCCTCCTCCATTTTCAGAAAGATGAAGACCTCGGACCGATACTGTTATCACATATATAGTAGCCGGGCTACCATACATTTTTTGTCAGATTCCAGTACACTATTCAGCCAGTTCCCTTACATTGAGATGCTGAGATGAGCATCTACTATGGATCACTATCAGATTTTGGACAACATATATATTCCCCATGCCATGACTGAGTCTCAGGATACTCAGAGAGATGACCGATGTAGCTATTATACCATTTGTACAGAGCAGTTAGTAGTGCCCAGAGTTTCAGCAATAGTTTCAGAGGACAGATGATGGTTCAGATTGATGAGCATTCAGGTATATGACTCAGCAGGTATAGTATGGTGTTGTGGTTATATTGCTTTTATTTCCATTTTGTTAGCATGTCTTAGCACTTAGTATCATGATCTGGCGATCATATAGATATGTGGACCTGGTTATACTATATATATATCATACTTGTCCCTACTCAAACTTAGAAGTTCTTGGCCTATACTCATTGGTTTTACCCTCCCTAGGGAGAATAGAGGTGATCATTCCCACCATACTTTGGCTTGCTAGTGTTGGTTTCATTACTCACTGTCTTCATCCATCCATGACTTGCCCAGTTTGATTCATTACCTTGACTTACTACTTGACTAGTGGCATGGAGGACTTTCCCCCATTGTAGCCTCTATATTGGATAAGCTTCCCTGTTTATTGTGTCTCGGCTCTGAGTTGGCGACAAAACTTACCGATGGTGAGTTGGATTTCCTTGTGAATTCCCCCTAGTCACTAAAGATGTTGTTGGCTAAACCTGAAGCTCTTAGTGCTGCCATGAATACAAAATTTGGAAATGAAATGTTATATTTTATATGAAAAGCCCATTCATGCAATGTGTTTCTAAACAAAAATGAATGAAAGGCAAGCCAAATGAAAGTGGCTATGAAATATCCAATGTTATATCTTTTGTGAAATGTAAAATACCTAGGTAAACAAGCTGTCTGTGACACACCTAGAAGTGCTCAGGAAAACAAATGCCTTAAAAACACACCTGTAGCAAAAAGCCTAAATAAAGGTAAATCTATGCAATGTGTTTTTAAACACACATAGATCAAAGGCTACGGAAACTCTAGGACCAAAAGCAATGGAACTTAAATGCTATATCAAAAATATTGCTGGCCTCATTTGTATTATGGATTGTGCGCATCTGTGTAAGGTGAATAAACACTCTTTGAACAACATATCCATATGTGAGACACCGCCATTCCCTGTGTTGTTGCTTGTCCACTATATGCTATGGTGTGTATTCCCTTATCCATTGCCAAAGTGTCACAATGTTAAGTCAGTAAGTCATCCCTTGACCTAGCCATGTCATTCTTAGCCTTCACCCTTCACTAGCAAATTGATCACAACTATGAAGTGAGTATGACCTTGAAAGTCTTGTTTGAGTAATTAATAATAATTAATGACATATTATATTTGGATTTAGATCTTCAGTAATGATTACTTCTTGTTATAATTGCTATGTGAATGGATTGTAAAGCATCTTTTAACCCTTGACACCTTGCAGCAGCTTGATGACAATTTGAGTCATATTTTGGTTATGTTGACTTGGTCAAACCTCAGTTTGACCAAAAGTCAACCACAGGACATGAGGTGGCAGACCTCAAATGTTACAGATAGATGATATATGGTCTGATACAGGTCACCATGGTGGGCTTATGCAGTGGTTTCAGGCCTATGATGATTATTTGTACTTTTCAGCATTTTTACAGATTATTATTATTTGGTCTGTTGGATATGATGAGTATTTATTTTGGACCATGCAGAGGTTTATATGGTGTACGAGTATACGTCTTAGATGGATTTGGACCTTCTGAGTCCAATGAGACAGTTTGTTTTCAGTTCCGGGCAGTTACAGTGATGATGGAGCCTCAACAGGCTATCCTAGTGCAGTTTTGGTCCGTCGGAGACCTTGTCAGAGCAGTGATGGGATTCACTTGGTTTACCTAGGGCGCTATGCATGGAGGGGGTGGTCCAGCCACTTGTTATTACCATATTAACCCCCTCCCAGACACATTGGTGAGCTCACCTTGACAGCGCAGGCACTCCAGAAGGCAGTTTGGGCAGTTTCACGTTTCCTGAGGCAATCCAGAAATGGTAGAAATGGCTACAAAGGAATTCGATTTGGGCTACTGAGGCAAATTTTTGGCATGGGATGATCAGTGATGATGAGTGGGATGTCTTCCACACCTTCTCCAGCAGTTTCAGCTTCATCGGGACCCACAACCATCACTTATGGCATTTTCTGATGATTTTTGGAGCCTCCTAAGGCTCACGATTTGTCCATAGAGGCACGATTTGGTACTTTGATGACTATTTTATTGATATTGTGCTATGGGGATTGAACAAGGGTGTTTAAAATTACCCCTTGGACCCACCATAAGCGAGATCTACTATTTTGTCATCATGATTTGGTGGGATCCCCTCTCCTAGGGCGATTTTGTCCACTTATTGTTATATTTTATTAGTGATCCATGTATTGTATAGTTGAGCTCATCTCAACCATTGATTAGATCTTTTGATCTTTTAATCTTAGCCACTCATTCAAAAAGTGGTTAGATTGTGGCCTCTCTCCCTCCTATTTAAAGAAGAGAGCTTCTCATTGTAAAGGAGACTCTTGGCTCTGGATTATTGGAATAGAAAATTATTATTGCATCTATCTCCAGTGTTGTGGTGAATGCTTTTGGAGTTCGTTCGTTGATTCTTCCTTTGCACTGGGTTATTGGAGATATTATCTTGCCATATTTTTGTACCATTTTTTGCATCTACAGGTGGAGGCCGAATTCATTCAAGGAGGACATATTGGTAGGGGAGGACCCTCCCTACTTCTTCTTTGGGTTTCTTCGTTGGTAACAGGGAGTATTACTGTCCCAGGACCTTCTATTTCATGTTACTTTTGCATTTCACTTGTATTTCCTCCATACTTGACCTTTTTGATTGAAATTGCTTTCCTTGGATTGACAGGTAGAGGAGGTGGCACTTGTGGGCTAGGGCATCATTTCGGCAAGCAAATTCAACAATCTCTCATTTGATCTCTGCGGGAGTCTTCCTCAACAACAAGGCATCTCTCTTCATCACTCAGGTATGATCTCAAGGTAATTTCTCTTTCCATGATCTATCCATTTGTTTAAATGCTTCAAACCCTAATAATTCAAAACCCCCATTTTACATTTTTTTAGATCTAGCAAGATCCCCTTGGCTTCTGGGTATAAAATTTAAAACCCACCTCTACAGTATCCATGGTAATTGGGATCTGTAGTTTGGTGAGGATTGGCCCTCATTTGACCCATTTTCCAAGGCAAAGGAGCTTCTCCAAGGGAGGTCGCACTCTTTGGGAGAAGTGATTTTGCTGGGATCTAGCACCTGGGTAGGTGAGATTCCACTTGATCCTTAATCTACACACCTAATAACCTACCCCCAGTTGGTCACTTCAATGATTTCTGCCTTGTGGGCCCCATTCCTCATTTTGAGGGTTATGCTCCACTTGGGTCACTTTGTGGCATACTTCAATCTCAGATCTACTGAGATCTAGCCATTGGATTGCCATAATCTTTTAGATCCACCTACCTCTATACCTCAACATTCCAGATCTGTAATTTGGTGGACATCTGACTCCATTTGGCCCATTTCCCAAGGCACTAATCTTTCTCCAAGCCCATTCAACTTTCCTGGATTGTTGGGTTAGCTTGTGGTTTGATCCTTGT
The DNA here is from genome assembly GCA_027924585.1 of Larix kaempferi. Lineage (NCBI taxonomy): Eukaryota > Viridiplantae > Streptophyta > Pinopsida > Pinales > Pinaceae > Larix > Larix kaempferi. Next base: position 1,644,871 of record BSBM01000451.1, on the reverse strand, counting down.
TTTGATTGCTTGAATCCCTTGACATTGTCATATCATTTCATCAAGCTCACTTTTGGTACTAGTTAGCCCCAATTTGGACCTTAACCACCCTACATTGGACACGGTTCCCAAGGCAATGGATTTTCTCACAATTGACTGGTACCCTAATCCTTGATCTCATTATAAACTTCATAAGTCACTCACTTAAACATGTTGGACCAAATCTACACTGTTTAAACCCCTTGATCCAACTTATCATTTACCTTGTGACTTTATCCATAGATCTAGGGTTTACCATACACCTTACGTACTTCACCTATACTTGATTTGATCTGGTGTGTTAGTTTGATCTCTCCTGTCAGGAGTAGATCTGGGTCTCCCCCTTTGTTGTCTTGGGCTAGATAACATAAAGTGAAGATTGTCTCGATTGGCGTGACAACCATCCATTGGGAGTCGAGGCTAATCTCGGTTGCACCTCTTTGATTGCCCCTCCCTTCTGCCATCCATCTTGGATCTATCTCTAGGGGCACCTACAAGTTTGGTGATAACAGATACCATTCAAATTCAACCCTCAATGGCTTGATCACAATGATTTCTGGGACATTTTAAACAACAACTAGAGAAATCTTGTAAATGGTTCCCCCGGATTCATATGGGAGCAGAAACTCAACGCCACCAAGAAAGCATTAAAGCAGTGGGCCAAATTCAATTGTCCCCCATCCTTTGAGCAAAGAAAAAAAGCCGTTGATAATTTGGAAAACTACCAAAACGCACTATCATCTCAAGAATCATAGCAAACTTGGCATCGGATCATAAACCAATCCTCCTCCATTTTCAGAAAGATGAACACCTCGGACCGATACCATTCAGATTCAACCCTCAATGGCTTGATCACAATGATTTCTGGGACATTTTAAACAACAACTAGAGAAATCCCGTAAACGGTTCCCCCAGATTCGTATGGGAGCAGAAACTCAACGCCACTAAGAAAGCGTTAAAGCAATGGGCCAAATTCAATTGTCCCCCACCCTTTGATCAAAGAAAAAATGTCGTTGATGATTTGGAAAACCACCAAAACGCACTGGAAGATCACCTTGTTGACAACGACGCTCTACAGGAAGAAGTCAAGCACCAAATCAAAGTTTATCAAGCTTTCCATAAAGAGGAGTACTGGAGATTAAAATCTCGTAGCACTTGGCTCAAAGTCAGTGATAGGAACACCACTTTCTTCCACAAGCAGACAAAAATGAGGCACTCCACCAATTATATCTCAGAGATCAAACTTGAAAATGGTTCCACTGCCAAAGGGCACAACAACATCAAGACTGTTGCATATAACCATTTCGTAGGCCTCTTTACGGAGGATGACAGCAATGAAGATGACGAACAACGCATCCTTCTCGATCACATTCCGAACAACATCACATCTAATGACAACAATAACCTGCACAAGCCGTTCTCAGAAAAAGAAGTCATCAACGCCATTTGGTCCTTTAACCCTGACAAGGCACCAGGACCTGACAGATTTTCCATCCATTTCTACAAAGCTTGTTGACATTATATTAGGAATGATTATATGAGAATGATAAGAGACTTCCATGCAAAAGCGAAGATCGGAGGTTGTACCAATTCGACATTCCTCGCTCTAATTCCAAAAGAGACGAACCCCAACTCCTTCAGGAGATTTCAACCCATATCCTTATGCAACTCATCCTACAAGATAATTTCCAAGATGTTGGCTAACAGAATGAAGCCAATCCTAGCCAAAATCATCTCGGACAACCAAGGAGATTTCTTAAAAGGAAGACATATCCTCGACAACGTCATCCTAGTTCAAGAAGCCATTCACTCCAGCAAATGTCGCAATCAAAAAGGTATGTTAATCAAGCTCGATATGGCCAATGCATTTGAGCGGGTCAATCATTCATTTCTCTTCAAAATCATGGAAAAAATTGGATTTGGAAAATCTTTCATTAATTGGGTCTTTGCCTGCATAAAAGGTCCATGGATTGCCCCCCTAGTAAATGGCCGCTCGACCAACTTCTTCCAAGCAACGCGTGGAATCCGACAAGGATGTCCCCTTTCTCCCTTTTTATATATTATTCTGGCTAACTCACTCAGTAGAAAACTGAACCACGGCCTCAGAATCGGATCCCTACCTGACCTCAATTTAGCAATGAACTCAATGCCCCTTGACCACACCCTCTTTGCCGATGAATCCCTCTTATTAGGAGGGGGCTCTTCCATTATTGCCCAGAAATTTAAGCAGAATCTGAATTGGTATTGCAATGCCACTGGAGGCAAGATCAATCTCCACAAAAGCGTTGTTTACGGATGGAATCTAAACAATATCTCCGCTATCAACATCGCCCAGGTACTCAGAATCAAAGTCCACAAGCATTGGAACAAATTCAAATATCTTGGTCTCCCCATTTCCCAAGGACTTTCAAAATCTAGAAATTGGGAAGATATCATTAGAAAAATCAAATCCAAAATCAAGAACTGGGGAGGAAAACTAATCATTTCCAGACACATTGTAATGATGGTAGCACTATCTGTTTCAGGTTTAGCCAACACAACTTAGGCAACTCAAAGCCGAGACACAATACAATAGGGAAGCTCATCCAACAAAGAGGCTAAAGTGGGGGAAGGTCCTCCATGCCACTAGTCAAGTAGTAAGTCAGGGTAACAACAATAACTGGAAGGTAATGGATGGATGGAGAAAGTGAATAATGAGACCAACACTAGCAAGCCAAAAATATGGTGGGGATGATCACCTCTATTCTCCCTAAGGAGGGTAAAACCAATGAGTATAGCCAGGAACTTCTAAGTCTGAGTGAGGACATATATAAATAAATAATACAACTAGGTCCACATATCTATATGATCGCCAAATCATGACACTAAGTGCTAAGACATGCCACAAAAATGAGTATAAAAGCAATGATAACCATAACACATGATAATACCTGCTGGGTCATATACCTGTGTATAAACACTCTGAACCATCATCTATCCACTGAGAACCTGCTGTTGCAACTCTGGGCGATACATACTGCTCTGTAAATGGCTAAATGGCTACATCGCTCATCAAACCTGAGTTTCCTGAGACTCAGTCATGGCATAGGAATATACTGTTGTCCATAATCATAATAGTGATCCAATATAGATGCTCATATCAAGCATCTCAATATAAAGGACTGGCTGAAAAATGTACTGGAATCTGGAATAAAACATATCGTAGCCCAGCTACTATATATGTGATATCATCTAGCTCCAGCTGGGACAAGCACTCTGCTGAATAGAGCGCTTGAGACCCTCAGAATCTCTGGTCCTCATCACTCTGCTACTCGTATCCTCGATCCAGCACTCTAGCTCTGCAACAGCTACCAAAATGACACCTACTATCTGCAAAATGTCCAGATCTATACCAAACTCACAGACTGGTCGTCAGAGCAATGCATGTATATACATAAATCTCAAAATAAAGCAGAACTGAAAATAAAATGTGGAAATTAAATACTAATCTACTAACATAACTTCAAAATTTTTTTTTACTATTGTGCAGGAAAAGAAAATGGCAAGTACTCAAGACTAAATTATGAGCTTCAAAGGCGAGCTTAGGAAAAGACAAAGGTGCCAGACTCAATGGCTGAAAAGACTAAACTACTGCTCAAATGATCTTATTCAGATCCTACCTACTCTACTTTACCAAGCAAGCAAGGAAATCCAAGGCTAAGTGAGGCCAGGGATGTAATCCCTCAACTCCCTCTGATTGATAGGAAGTAAAATTCGTCGTCCATTACCAGTAGAGAGAAAACACGTGTCACCAATGCAACACTCTACCATGAAAGATCCAACCCAAATATCATCAGCTTGTCCAGATCTGATATGTAATAAGTGATTCGAGATGATGACTTGACTTCCAGTGGAAAATCTATTCCTATTTGTAGATTCAGGAACAACTCCAATGTTACGTATAGGAATACGGTGGATCTCAACGAGGTTTTGCGGTTGCGGGGTGACAATCCTTGAGCTCCTTCTAGGAGGAACTACATCAAATCTGTGTGGACCACCATCAATGGAAATGGCTACCCTACCAACTAGGACTTCTCTAATCTCTATTCTCGTCTCCTGGACACTAACACTAGGCTCTTCCTCATGAGGAGACATTACATGCTTGACAACTTCCCCAACAGTCCAGAAATCTCTATGTTCCTTCAAGGGATGAGACGTTTGTGATACATCATTAGAATGGCTAGAGCCTTCCGCTGTAGGAACCAGAATGTGCATATTTTCTAACCCAGTGGAAGTTACTTCTGAATGAGACACTAAAGAACAAGGAATGTGAGAAGGATCATGACTTTGATGACTTGATGACTCAGGTGGTAAAAGAAAATTAGGGATAAGAGGATATGTAGATAAAGCATTGGTTTGAATATGTGAAGGAAACGATTGAAAAATAGCAAGATTGTTTAAAGCAAAATCTCCTTCAGGGGCATCATTAATTAAAGCATCCTCTTCCCAACTTAAAGAATTATCATGGACTTGATTTAGAGAACCATCTTCTAAAGACAAATGAGATAAAGAATCAGGCACATCAGAATAGTGGGATTCATTGATTTCATCATCACTTTCTAAAACACGTGTTTGCTCAAAATGGTTTGCCCATGGGATAATAGGCTCAAGTCCTTGACTCTCTCTTAGTAAGTTATTATCATAAAGTTCATTAAATTCCCTAACTGTTCTTGGAATACGTTCACCGCATCTTATATCATCCAAATCATCTACAACTTCAAGTACTTGATTTTCATTAACTTGTTCTTGGCTTACTTCGTTATCAAGCTCTTGCCCCTGAAGTTGGTTTTCATTTCTTCTCAATTCTTCTAATTCTTCTGAAACCTCACTCCTAAGTAATTCCAGATTAATTCTCCTAGCAATTTCATCTATTTGATCCTCTTCATCAGAAGAATCGGTATCTCCCATTACCATGAAAATATTTTATGCTTGTTCTAGCTCCCAAATTTCATTTTCATTCTCAACCATATTGGTTTTAGCATTATTTAACAATTCATCCCTATAAGTGTTCTTTACCCCTTCCTCAAAGGTTTCCAAGTGCTTGTCATAAAAAGGCTCTCTGGTAATCCTGATTAAAGCACCATCAGAGTTGGGAACACAAATATATGACAAATCCATCATAAGGTAACCACCTAAACCAGCTGCCCACTTCCTAGATAAAAGCATTCCATATGCTGGGGGCAAGTCTATAACAACCACATCCATCATGGTGGAGATGTCTGAACATGCAAACAGATCAGCCCTAAGGTTTTTAATCAAACCATAGGACTGTACTCGCCGAGAGACTATGCCACAAACATTTCCATAGGGTCTAGTCACCTCTAATCCCATTTCCTTCATAACGTGTAAAGGCATAACATTCATGGCTGCTCCAGAATCTAACAAGCAATTATGCAGGAGCATATTCTGAATGTGCAAGGTAAGGTAAAAGGGAGGGTGACCACCATTCTTTCTCTCATAGATAGCAGAATGGATGTTAATAGGTGGATCCTTCTCAACTTTTATAGATTGATTTCTGCTAAGACTCTGTATATGATAGGATTCTAAGACAACCTCAGGAGTCTTCTCTTGGCCAATGCCTTCAAAGAACTCCTCTACTTGACTTCTAACTGAGGGAAACTTCATTAACTCAGTGATGGGGATATTACACATAATTTTGCCCAATTCTTTCTTTATGTCAATGTTCAAATTATAATCATATAGGGCAATCTCATCTTCTTCCTTTTTATCTTCATTATTCATATTACGTTTGTCCAGGAAAGAAGGTTGTTGGGAATCATTTCTTCGCTTATAGATTTGAAATTTGGGCTGTTCTTTATGTTCAGGGATATTAATTGCACAACATGAGGAGCTTGGCTCTTCAACCAATTCTTCTTGCTCCCATGGCTCTTCTTCTAAGAGAATTCTTCCAAAATCATCGTCATAAGATAAATCATTAATGAAGTTGATGTTATCGGGTTGATCATCAGGATAATTGGTGTCAGAAGGCTCTTCTTCTACTTCATCACACCAATTCACATTCTTCTTTTTAGAGTTTTTTGGATATTCAGGACGCCTTCTATCTCCCTCGGGCCTCCTATTGTTGTTCCAATAAGGTTTAGGGCCATAAGGGTTTCTATGTCTCTCCGGATCATGAAAACTTGCGACATTCTTTGTTAAGACAGTTAGTTGTCTCATCATTTCTTGCATTGTTTCTAACGTGTCCTTTGTGTCCTTTGGCTCACTCACAGGTTCCTTAGGCTTTCGGAGCTTAGGATCAAACCTAGATGTGGATGGGGCAAAGTGATCGATTTTTTTTTGTTTACCCATAGATGTTGCATTTTGCTCAGCCATCTTTGCATTAAATTGAGCAGTCTTTAAATCATTGGGATTTTTATCCTTTATGTGATATCCAAGCCATCGTTCAAAGGCATTCAAGTAATGAATTACAATTGCTTGGTCCTTCGGTTTAATTTCTTCCGGGATATTGGCCAAATCTAAGATTGAATTCATGGACTGTTTCATTCTTTCTCTTCTTAATATCAAACAGTTGATGCAAGAGAAATTTGCCATCTAATTTTCTAGACCACTCATTATTTAGCTTCGTGACAAAACTGTCATATCCATCAATGGACGAAGCAGGCAATCTATCAAACCACTTCCGTACATCTCCTTCCAAAGATGCCAGAAGGCCCCTCATGAAGACATCTTCATTAGATGCTTCCATATGCTTCCATATGTTCCCAGACCTTGTCAACATGATCTTCTACGGAGATAGCAGACACTCCATCAAACTTGGGAACTTTCTCAAAGTACTTTTATGGCATGTCATGGGGGGCTCCCTGGATCTGGGAAAAATCTAAAGGAAATGGCTTAGCCTTCCTTCCAAAAATCCTAGGGTTATGAGGAGGAGGATTGTTCTGGTTTCCACTAGTGTTTGTTCCGTCCATTGGACTAGATGAAGATGAAGGAGATCCGAAAAGATGACTCAGTGAAGCAGTAGGATTAGATATCTTCCAAAAGAAATTGGATGAGTTCTCTTTAATTTGTCTTTGGTTCCGAGTATAAGTTGCAGGGATTCCTTCATAATTTGTTAGACATTCTAAGAACTCAAGATTAATAAGTTGGGTTCGGTCCTCAGTAGAGTCGCGGGGTGGAGTCGCTAGCTAAACCACACAGGTAATTCACCGAAATGATAAATGTCGTAGGAGAGGTGAGATGAGTGAAAATTAAAATGGTGATTGGGATAATTATGCAATTCAAAATACAATCACCAAACAAAAACCGGATGCGATAAGATATTGATAACGCACGGACACTCGCAGACACTGAAGGTAAGCCTCTACCTCCCCAGCAACAGTGCCAAAATGTTATCACCAATCTTGTAGTTGCCTCTAATGGTGGATCCATAAGGATGGTAGAGGATAGGCAACCAAAGTGGTGAACCAAGAGAGCCTCGATCTCCAAAGGATTGGTTGTCACGCCAATCAAGGCACTCTTCACTTGAGTTAACAAAGCCAAGATAACAAGGGGGAGACCCAGATCTACTCCCTGTTATCACATATATAGTAGTCCGGCTACCCTACTCTATTTTTCAGATTCCAGTATAGTTTTCAACCAGTTCCCTTACATTGAGATGCTGAGATGAGCATCTATTATGGATCATGTTATTATATGGACAACAGTTTTATGTTCCCCATGCTGTGACTAAGTTTCAGGACACTCAAAGAGATGACCGATGTAGCCATTTAGCCATTATTACAGAGCAGTCAGTATTTCCCAGAGTTACAGCAGCAGTTTCAGAGGACAGATGATGGTTCAGGTATTGTGCACCAGGTATATGACTCAGCAGGTATATTGTGGTGTTTTGGTTATATTGCTTTTATATTCATTCTTGTAGCATGTCTTAGCATTTGGTATCATGATCTGGCGATCATATAGATATGTGGACCTGGTTGTACCTTTATATATATAAATTACATTGTCCCCACTCAGGCTTAGAAGTTCACTACCCATACTCATTGGTTTTACCCTCCCTATGGAGAATAGGGGTGATCATTCCCACCATACTTTGGCTTCCTAGTGTTGGTCTCATTACTCACCATCTTCATCCATCCATTCCCTCCCAGTTTGTTATTCACCCTGACTTACTACTTGACTAGTGGCATGGAGGACCTTCCCCCACTTTAGCCTTTGTGTTGGATAAGCTTCCCTGTTTATTGTGTCTCGGCTCTGAGTTGGTGACAGAACTTACCTATGGTGAGTTGGATTGTAGTCCTAAATCATTCTGGTTGGTTGTCTCGATGTTTGGCACTGGTACGAACTCCCCCTAGTCACTTAAGATGTGTTGGCTAAAACTGAAATCTCATGTACTACTTATGGAAACTTATGTAAATTCGCCCAGGGAACTGTAAACTCTTGAATGTGTTTGTCAACACACATGAGTAAAGGGCAAGAGCAATGAAAAGCTAAAAATATTCCTTGAAGAGTATAATGAAAAGTCCAAAAAAGCAATGGTTCTTAAACTCTATATCTAAACGATTGCTGACCTTATATGTATATGTACTGTTGTACAAACATGCCCTTGATGCAAGCTGCAGTTAGTTGTGCTTATCAGCACACCTGAGATCCGAAGGGTTTTGTAGGCCAAAAAGGCCATGAAATGAAATCAATGGATCCTAATGAAACTAGATCATCTTTTATAAAAGTAGACATGGTGCCTAAGTTGAATAAGCACTCTTTAAACAACTTACCCATCTGTGAGACACTGCCATCCCCCGTGTTATCTGCTTGTCCAGCATATGTTAGAGTGTGTATCCCCTTTCCATTTCCAAAGTGTTACAATTTCAAGTCAGTAGTCATCCCTTAGCCTAGCCTTTTATTTTTATCCCTCACCCTTCACTAGCAAATTGATCACAACTATGAAGTGAGTATGGTCCTGAAAGTCTAGTCTGAGTCATAAATAATATTGAAGACCTTTATATATTTGGTTTTAGATCGCCAGTAAATGATTACTTCTTGTTATAATTGTTACTTGAATGAATTGTAGAGCATGTTTTAACCTTTGACACCTTGTAGTAGTTTGATGATAGCCTGAGTTATATTTGGGTCATGTTGACTTGGCCAAACCTAGTTTGACCAAAAGTCAACCACAGGACATGAGGTGGCAGACCTCAGATGATACAGAGATATGATATATGGTCTGGTACAAGTCACCATGATGGTTCTATGCAGTAGTTTCAGGCTTATGATGATGATTTGTGTTTTTCAACACTTTTACAGGTTATTATTATTTGGCCTGCTGGATATGATGGATATTTATTTTGGACCATGCAGAGGTCTATATGGTGTATGAGTACACATCTTAGATGGATTTGGGCTCTCTAAGTCCAATGAGACAGTCTGTTTTCAGTTCCAGGTAGTTACAGTGATTTTTAGCCTCAGTTGGCTATCCTAGTGCAGTTTTGGCCTATCAGAGGCCCTGTCAGAGTAGTGATGAGATTTGATGAGTTCACCTAGGGCGCTGTGCATGGAGGGGGTGGTCCATCCACTTGATATTACCATATTACCCCCCACCCAGAGAGCCTGGTGGCCTCACCTTGACAGCGCAGACACTCCAGGAGGTAGTTTGGGCATGTTCACATTTCCCGAGGCAGTTAAAAAATGGTAAAAATGGCTATTGAGGGATTCGATTTGGGCTACTGAGGCAAGGAATTGGCATGGGATGATGTTTGATGATGAGAGTGATGTCTTCCACACCTTCTCCAGCAGTTTCAGCTTTTAGTGGGGCCTACACTCTTCACTTCGGCATTTATATGGTTTTCTGGAGCCTCCAAAGGCTCATGACTTTCCCAGAGAGGCAGGATTTGATGCTTAGAGTATTATTTTTAGATATTGTGCCATCGGGATTGACCAAGGGTGTTAGAAATTACCCCTTGGACCCACCATGAGCTAGATCTTATGTTTATTCATTGACTTTTGGTGGGACCCCCCTCTCCTAGGGCGATTTGGTCCATTGATGTATTATTTTATCCATGTATTGTATTGTTGAGCTCATCTCAACCATTGATTAGATCACTTTGATCTTTTAATCCTAGCCATCCATTCAAAAGGTGGTTAGGATTTTGGCCTCTCTCCATCCTATTTAAAGGAGAGAGCTTCTCATTGTAAAGGGTCTTTGGCTCTTGGAATCTTGATAATAGAAAAAGATTCTTGTGGAAATTCTTGGATCTCCTTTGCATCTGGTGTTCTTAGATGGTGATTGGAAATTCTATTGCATCCTAGCATTTGGAATTTATGGTAAGATCTATATTTTTTGGAAACTTTTGTCTTGTCTACAGGAGGGCGACTTCAACTTGGGCGTTTTTGCAAGGCTTCTTCAAGTCGCTCACTTGGCATTCGCTTGTATCAGGGGGTTATCATTAGTATCATTGTGATCTATGCTATCTTTCTATTATTTCTCTTGTGGCATTAGTCTTATCTCTTGTTTGCAGCAAATATAATATGGTTGATGTTTGTTGTGCAGGAGAGAGGGTGCATTGGCTTCCTTGGACTAAATCGACTTCATAGAAAACTACCTCAAAGCTTCTCAAATTGATCAGGTTTGCATAGATCATCATCATCAAGGCATCTACAAGGTTATCCAGGTAAGATCCACAGGTTTGTTCACTATTTATTGATCCCAATCCATTGGCATAAGCAAATAACTGTTAAAACCCTCATTATTCAAACCCTCATTTTACATTTTCTCAGATCTACTTGGATCTAGTGGCTTTTTGGGTAAGATATTTAAAACCCACCTCTATAGCGTCCACGGGAATTTGGATCTATAGTTTGGTGAGGATTGGCCTCCATTTGACCCCTTTTCCAAGCAAACTTAGCCTCTCTAAGTAAGGTCGCACTCCTTGGTTGGGTGATTTCTGCTAGATCTAGGACTTGGGTAGGTGAGATCCCACTTGAATCATACTCTCCACACTTGATAACCTACCCCTAATGCTTCACCTTGTTGATTTTCACCTTGTGGGCCCCATTCCTCATTTTGAGGGTTGTGCCCCACTTGGGTCACTTGGTGATGCATTTTGAATCTCAGATCTATTGAGATCTAGCCATTGGATGACCTTGATCTTCAAAACCCACCTTGCTTTACACCTTTACATCCTTGATCTACAGTTTGGTGGACATCCGACTCCATTTCGCCCGTTTCCCAAGGCACTGATCCTTCTCCTAAGGCTCACGAATTTCTAGGGTTGTGAGAATTCCTAGGTGGTTGATCTCTGTCTGGTTGCTTGAACACTTATATACTGTCTTATCCCTTCGTCAAGCAAAGCTAGAAATCCCTAACTGTCAGATCTCTGATTTGGGACACTTTCCCTGTTTTAAGGGTCATGTTTCCCAAGGCAGTTGATTTTGACTATTTGAAACTAGCTTCGAATCCTGGAATCATACATAATCCTAGAGTCACTGTGTGTCATCTTTCCTTATCACATCATACCTTTCCTAAGCCTCCACAGTGGTCCTCATTCCTCAATTCTAGGGTTCCATACCTGTCACCCTACGTACTTCATTAGATTGATTTGATCTGGTGATTGAGTTGATCTCTCCTATCGGGAGTAGATCTGGGTCTCTCCCTTTCTATCTTGGCTTTGATAGCTTAAGCGAAGAGTGCCTTGGTTTGCGTGACAACCATCCTTTTGGGAACTAGGGCTCTCTTGGTTCACCACTTTAGTTTCCTATCCCCTCCACCATCCACCTTGGATCCATCTATAGGGGAAACTACAAGATCGATGATAACACTCCCGATAGGAGAGATCAAACCAAATCACCAGATCAAATCAGACAAAGTGAAATAAGTAAGGTGACAGGTATGAACCCTAGATTTAAGGAATTAAGACCATTGTGGAGGCTTAAGAAAGGTGTGAGTTGATAAAGATTAATAACACACAATGACTTAACAATTAAGTATGATTCCAGGATTCAGGTGCTAGTTTAAAATAGTCAAATTCAGTTGCCTTGGGAAACGTGACCCTTAAAACAGGGAAAGTGTCCCAAAGACTGGATCTGAAGTTAGGGGCTTTCTAGCACAACTTGTGAGACAGATCTGACAGTATCAAAGGATGCAAGCTCAGCAAACAGGTTCAAACAACAGGTAAACAACCAGTCTCAGGAAAGTCGTGAGGGTTGAGAGAGGCTAGTGCCTTGGGAAATGGGCCTATGGAGTCCTCCAAGCATGACGTTTTGGAGAACCCACCTAGATATTTGCAAGAGCCATAAAATCAAGAAATGGTTATGCTATTAACCAAGTCGTTTGAGCTGTGGAATTTTTAGAAGAATTTTACTTAGGGTTTTCAATGAAAATGACAAATGGGTTGGATAGAGAAATAAATAACTTACCTCACAAGCGTACCTGAGTCATGGAAATGTTTGCTATGATGTCGAGGATTGTTCCCGCAGAGATCAAATGAAATATTGGAGAGTTTCCTTGCTTGTGCGAATTGCCCAGCTCCACCAATGCGCCTTCCTCTTCCTGAAAAACCTAGGACAACAAGATCAATCAGTCTAATACAAGAATGGAAGAAATACAAGTGATGGACATGGAAACAAAGAGTAAGAGGTACTAAGACAGTGATACTCCCTATAACTGACGAAGAGAAGAGAAACTAGCAGGGAGGGTCTCCCCAGCAAATGCACCTTCCTCACCAAATCGACTTCTTCACCCGTAGATAAAAACGTGGAGAAAAATATGCAAAGGATCTTCTACAATACTCTCAGTGCAAAGGAAGAACAGTTTCAATCAACATCAATCGCATCCACAACCACAAGACAAGTATTTGTGAGAAAATATTTTATTCTAGAAGCCAAGAGCCAAAAGTCCCTTTACAATGAGAAGCTCTCTCCTTTAAATAGGAAGGAGAGATACCAAAACCCTAACCACCTTTTGAATGGATGGCTAATATTAAAAGATATAAAAGTGCTAATCAACGGTTGAGATGAGCTCAACATAAAGTACATGGATCAACTCAAAAATATAACACATATGATGGAATATCAGCAATACCGAGAACGGGGGGTGAATCAGTATTGTAATTTTTTTTCTTTTAATTCCAATTATTTTAAGCACACATATTAAACATTTCATTAAACAATAAACTCAAATGGACACAGTATTTTATCATGGAACCCTAAAGGGAAAACCACAAATTCATGTCTATTAATCTGCAAAATTGCTTTTACACGTTACAATAGAATTTGATTGGCACCAACCAATCAGGATGCACCAACACCCTCAATTCACCAGCACCAACTGGTAGGAGGCCACGACCCCCTATTTAGTCAGCGATAACTGACAAGGAAGCAACAAATCCCTTTCGCAGGCACCGACCTGCCCTAGCTCCACCCTTCCACCCTTTAATTAGATTTCTTCATTAACATCTTGGACTGCTGCTTATTCTACATCTGCCTCTAAACTTCAATGCAACTGCTTCTGATCTTTAATGCATCCTCTTCTTGTGCTTCTGATCTTCAATACATACTTGCAGTTACACCACTCTTGGTCTCTTTTCTACTTCTCTTTTTATATCTTCATCAAGAACTAAGAGTACACATTCATCATATCACATCATTGCTTATATACTCCTCTCTTATACATTTTCATAAATGGTGTCTTTAGACTCACACCCTTTCATTATAAGAAGTGTCTTTTCATAAAATATAAACTATTTTCATATTTTTATAGTTATAACAATATTTTATAAAAATAATTCACTTTAGCATCTTATACATTTATATATTTTATGACCTGATAAAATATTCAACGACACACATTGATTACACCCACCATGACCTAATTATATTATGAATTCTCATCATAAACTTTGCATCTTGGACACGGACCTCAAATACGTTCTCTTACTTTTCAGTGGCTGGGCAATTCATGCACATAACAGATCTAAAACCTTAGAAAATTAAGGCAAGTCAACAAAGATATCTTCTTTGGACACTAATCTTACACCGCTTGTGAGCATACCTCCCCATGAACACGTCACAACCAAAAACGCTCTTACAACCAGGGTTCGAACTATGTGGCCTCCTCCATCTACCACTTCTCTTGGTAGATGAATGATCACTATTCACCACCAGAAAATGTGCTTCCAGGTGCTGCTTCACACGTGTCTTGACAACGGTGGCATCCCGTTATCTCAGAAATGGCGACTCCAACAACTTCACTTACTGCAACTCACATTTTTACACACGACAGTCCGCCCTTGTTCACAATGCTCTTCACGTGACCACCAAACAGAGCGACGACTCCTTGTGATAGGTGCATGACTCCAATACACAGAACAACAGCTCCTCAATCAGGAGGCCCAACCTCCACACTTGCATCCGCCTCCTCAATCTGTAGCACTTCCTCAATGATAGTTCCCTCACTCACATGACGGCCTTTATCCAATGTTTACAGCTAAAGTTTGATAGATTCTGGATTCCCCTATTTCATTGAATTGCCTGCCTGTGCGTCCTACATTCCCCATGATCTTCAATGGTTTCCATGACAATATTTACGACATGAGGTGATGTCTCAAATATATTAGTCCATCAATATATTACTTCAAGCCTGCTCCCCGGCCTTCTGTACACGACAATTTCTCTGGTGCTCGAGATCCCTTCCAACACTCATCGAATGTTTGCACAATAACTACACCGAATCTTCATCGCAGGGTATCTTCGGCCACTCCTCGGTATTCCCCGGATCATTTGAACACGGTCGGCGCTCCCCGGATCGGTGGTTTCCAAAATGAATAATATCTCGTTGTATTTGATCGACGGTTTAAACCTCAACTTAAAATTCTTGCCGGTGGTTTCACTATCACTTTATATTTTTGAAAGTCCATTGTCTCATTACCATATGTTCCTTTCCGGGTTTCTACGCGTTCCACGAAGACCAACGTGTGACTATGCCCGGTTCTCGAGTGTTTGGGTATGCTGCGATAGCATTGGAGCCGTCTCAACCTGGAACTACATCTCTCTAGTTCTTATTCATGTCTTTTCCTTTTAATAATTCACTTTGTCATAATTTCTTAATTAAAACATGCTCCCTTTATTGGCATTTTAATATTCCACTTTTAACTTTGGTCACTTTAATATTTTCCGTCACCTTCAATACATGTGCACTTAATAACTCTAACTTCAAGCCATTTACACTTTGTGGTCTTTTAATCCATTTGCATCATTAAGTGGCCATTTTCACTTTAATGCACATAGACCACATTTGCACTTTAACATTTGCAAAGCTGTCCCGATCTTCTCATGACGATTTCCACGATATTGCTCTAAGGATCTTTTTGCATTTCGAATATCTTTAACATATTTGCTACTAGATTCTGTTTCTTCACATAACTAAGCACACATGATATTGAAGAGGGATTTGAACAATTCCAAAATCCTCTGTTTGTGAAGTAATCTTAGCGCTATAATCTCAGATAATCAATTCACCACCATCTGTTTTGTATTCATCCTCAGCCATGGCTCTGTAATCTGCTTGTTGCTCTTGTCATCATCTAGTTACCTGCATCTTCAGCCTTTGCCATATTGATTGCCATCAATGACAATCTTAAACCTTGGCCATATTGCCAACAACATACATGGACAAAATCGCCCTAGGAAGGGGGGTCCCACTCAAAATGACTATATAAACATGATAACCCGCTCATGGTGGGTTTAGAGGGGAATATCTAACCACCCTAGTGTGTCCCCATGGCACAATAACATCAAATGACTCAACCAAGCACCAAATCGTGCTCCTATGGGAAAGTCGTGAGCCTCCAAAGGCTCTAGAAAACCTCAAAAAGTGCCGGAGAAATGTGAGAGGACCCTGTTATCACACCATAGTAGCAGGGCTACTATTCTTGCTTAGCAGATATCTGCACATTCCAGAGCTTCCATTATTCAGAGCATGGCTATGATGATTGTACATTTTGGTGATCACTCATGATCAGAGCAGTATATTATTCAGACTTATGTTAGACCTTGTGTCAAGGCTGAGCCTTGAGAGTTCAGATTTGATGACCGATGTGACCCTTTATCCCATACAGTTTCAGTTCAGTGCTTAGAGATGTATTGCAGTAGTGTTTCAGATGGTACATGATGATTATTACTATGATGATGTTGTATGATCTATGGATATCTTATCACTGACTGTGGATTATTATCTTGTTGATTTAGTCATGTTCACAGCATTTGCTTGGTATATTATTCCTGATGTGGCAAACTGTTTAAAATGAACAATTGCTTGCACAGTTAGGTCATTTAACAAAACCCACTGGTTTTCCACCTTACATGGATATGGTCTTTCCCGACACCAGTTGTCTGCTAGTGTAGGCTCCATATTCACTTGACTCCATCCATACATGACTTTCCTATTTGACTTTAAACCTTGACTTGTCTCATTTGACTTTCTAATACTGAGGACTCCCCCATTTTTCTACCTCTGTGTTTGGACCGCATCCTTGTATATTCAGTGTCTCGGCTCTAAGTTGGTGACAAAACTTGCCTTTGGTGAGTTGGATTGTAGGCCTAAATCATTCGGGTCGGTTGTCCCGATGTTTGGCATTGGCTCGAACTCCCCCTAGTCACTTGAGATGTTGTTGGCTAAAACTGAAAGCTCATGTTCTACCTATGGAAACTTATAAATTCGCCCATGGAAACTAAAAAGGGCAAGAGCGATGAACAGCTAAAAAAATACTCCTCGAAGAGTATAAGAAAGGTCCAAAAAGCAATGGTTCTTAAAAGCTACATATAAACAATTGCTGACCTTATATGTATTTGAAAACATGCCCTGGATGCAAGCTGCAACTAGTTGTGCTTATCAGCACACCTGAGATCCGAAGGCTTATGTAGGCCAAAAAGGCCATGAAATGAAATTGAATGATCCTAATGAACCTGGATCAACTTGATGTAGACATGATGCCTAAGTTGAATAAGCACTCTTTGAACAACTTATCCATTTGTGAGGCACAACCATCCCCCGTGTTATTTTGTCCAGCACAGAGTTTGTAGCTTTCCCCTTTCTCCCAGTCCAAAGTATTTTTGAGTTAAGTTAGACAAGTCCCACCCTTGGCCCAACCTTGTTCCTAGCCTTCATCCTTCACTAGCAGTTTGACCATGTCCAATGTGTGAGATTGTCATTTGAACTATTGTGCAAGTAATTTTATATAACAAAGGAATATGCTAACTTGATTAATGCCACTGAATGGATCTTATACTTTGAGCTTGGCTGTGAGAATGATTAGAGAAGCATGTCTTAGTCTACTGATGTGATTTATCCTTGGTTGTATGTTATTGGGATCTATGATGATGTGGGCCATGTATAGATGCCTATTGATGATGATTGATGGTCCCACATACTTGATGATGATATCATATGATGGACATATGATGCAGATGATGATTGATGTAGTTCAACAGATTTATTTATTACTTCAGATCGGCAGATTATGCATTGTCCATATATGGTGGACCCTACAGATGGCCCAATAGGGCAACCCATGGTGTATGAGTACACATTTCTAGTGGATTTGGGTCTTCTGGATCCAATGAGACACTTATCTTTCAGTTCCAGGCACTTCTAATAGTGACTGATGCAATTTTACACTTGTTGACCAGATTTGGGGCTGATTTCCCAGCCTAAGCAGCAGGGGCCATGAGAGGCCAGTTCACCTATGGCGCTGTATGAGAGGGGGGGTGGTCCAGCTACTTATTTTTACCATTTACCCTCGCTTCTGGAGAGCCTGGTGGGCTCAGATGGACAGCGCAGATGCCCTAGGAGGCAGTTTTGGCACTTTCACAGTTACCGAGGCAGTTAAAAAATGGGATAAAGTGGTCACTAAGGAAATCGATTTGGGCAATTGAGGCAAGGTTTTGGCATTTGGTTTTCACAGAGGTCTTCCAGGATGATCCCACTATCTTCCAGCGAGTTTTCACCATGTGGGTAGGCCTACAGCGATCACAGGAGGTCTTTTACTACTTGTCTGTCACAGATTCTGAGGACAGATTTGGTCATTTATATTATCTTGGACATATTTTATTATTTTATTGTGCCTTGGGGATGAGCTAGTAAGGATTGATACCTCCTAGCCCCAACATGTGCTTATCTTGTTATGTCCTAGTCATTATGAGGTGGATTTTTGTACTTTTACCCCTCTAATGGATGACGTCATACTCCTATTGTACCATTTAGTTAGGACGTCATCATTATATTGGGTGATCCATGTGATGTATTGTTATGATTTATTATTAGCTGTTGATTAGATCTTTTGATCTTTTAATCTTAGCCACTCATGTAAAAAGTGGTTAGGATTGTACTCTCTCCCCATCCTATATAAGGAGGGAGCCTCTCATTGTAAAATCATCTAGAGATTTTTGGGCTCTTGGCTCTTGGAATAAAATTTCTATCTTTTGAAGTACATGCTTGGATTGGAGTGGATGTTGGTTGTTTCGATTGTAAATGCTTTTGTCCATTGCACTGGAAGATCTATTGTAGCTATCTTGCATATTTGCCATATCTTTTTACAGGTTAAGAGGTCGTTTTTGGACAAGTGCGAATTGGTGGGGAGGCTTTCCATTCAAGCTTGGAGGAAAACGTTTTGGTTAAACAGGGAGTAGTTTTGTCTTTGTGCCAACTATTCTATGCTTATCTTTCTCTTGCTTGTATCTACCTTCAACATGTTAAACTGATTGATGCTTTGCTCCTTGGTTTTGACAGGTTAGAGGGACTCATATGTGGCTTGGAAAAATCGATTTGGCAAGAGGGCTTCAACAATTCTCCATTTGATCTTTGGCAAAGTAATTCTCGTCTCAACTAGCATTCATCTCTTCATCCAGGTATGCTCCAAAGGTATGATCTTCTTCTTCCTTGAATCATCCATAATTTCTAGATCATAAAAACCCTAATTGATTAAAACCCTTGTTTTTTGGTTTTTCTTAGATCTACTTAGATCTAGCCTTGCTTTTGAAGAGATATTGAAAACCCACCTCTATAGCCTCCACCCCTAGTGGGATCTATAGTTTGGTGGTGATTGGGTTAAAATTGACACACTTTTCAAGGCAAAAAGCCCTCTTGAACCAAATCGCACTTCCC
The DNA here is from genome assembly GCA_027924585.1 of Larix kaempferi. Taxonomy (NCBI): domain Eukaryota; kingdom Viridiplantae; phylum Streptophyta; class Pinopsida; order Pinales; family Pinaceae; genus Larix; species Larix kaempferi. The sequence continues at coordinate 1,625,703 of BSBM01000451.1, read as the reverse complement.
TAAGAGAGGCTTGTTTGGTTAGATCTAGCACATGGGTAGGTGAGATCCCACTTGATTTGCAATCTACATACTTGATAACCTATACCCAGACTGTTACTTTGGTGATTTCTACCTTGTGGGCATCATTCCACGTTTTAAGGGATTAAAACCCCCTTTTGAATTTCTTGGCAGCTTAAAACTCAGATCTAGTAAGATCTAACCCTTGGATTGACTTGATTTTTGGGATTTATATAGATCGGGGCACAAGCCACTTGGATCTATAGTTTGGTGGCCATTGGACTTGATTTGGTCCACTTAACCCCTCTTTTAGCCCTCCTTCAGCAAGGTCGCACTCCTTGGGAATTGTGTGTTTGCCCACTTTGAGGAAGTGGGTGGTTGAGATTTTTGTGGATTTGGAACGGCCATACCTTGAAACCTAGGTCTAGGGTATCATTTTGTGACGATCTGCCTTGGGGGTAGCATTCCTTGTTTCAAGGGATTGTGGTCCACTTAGGGTCATTTCATGAAAACCTAGATCTAGCAAGATCCAACCATTCAATCTCAATTAGCCCACTTGAATTGGCTCCTAGGTGTCCCGATCTACACTTTGAAATACCCTTTGACCCGATTAGCCCATCCAACAAGGCACTAGTCCTCCTCAAAGCAAGTCGTACTCCTTGGGAATTGTGTCAAACCCTAGATCCGGTACATGGGTACTTCTCAAATTAACTTAGATCCATAGATCTAATCATTACATAACCTCTAGTACCAATTCCATCCCTTAGCTTCACCTTGTGGGTCCACTTCAAGCCATTTCACACATCCCAAGAAAGTAGGATCCACTTGTGTATTACATGGTACTATACCTTATCATTACACCTAATCATGTGGCCTAAATCATACATTGGTTGAAACACTAACAATCTCTCAAACCACCTTCAACCATACTTTAACTTCTAGGTCCACTCAACCTTGCATTGGTTTCCGTAACTCATCATTTGCTTATCCTTAGGAACCTTTGTTTGGGTCCAATCAACTGTGATTGGTTATAGGGTCTCCCCCTAAGTCTTGTTTCACCTTGACCTAAAGCGAAGAGTGCCTCGGTTGACGTGACTCCCACCTTGCATTGGGAACCGTGGCATCTCTTGGGTCACCTCTTTAGTTTCCTGTCTCCTCTACCGTCCCAGATGGGATACCTCTAGGGGCAACTACAAGTTGTGTGATAACAGGCCCCACTGACTGATGCAACTGCTCTGGAGGGCATGGGAGACATCAAACACATCATCAAATCAATTCCCATGCCATTTCCTTGCCTTAGTAGCTCAAATCGAATTCCAAAGTAGCCATTTTAACCATTTTTATGCCTTTGTAAATCCTCTGTAAAGTATAAAAACACCTGTAACTCTCTACTGGTTCATCCGGGGCCAAATCTGATTGCACCATAATTTCCGGGAGTATGGCATAATAGTAAAAACAAGTGGTTGGACCCAATACTCCCTCTGTCGCGCCCTAGGTGAACCAAGAAGATCATCAAACTGCTCTGACAAGCCATTTTTAATGGCAAATATGCACCAGAATGATAAACTGAGGAAAATACTCACTGTAACTGCCCAGAACTGAAAACCAACTGTCTCAATGGACCCAAAGAGTCCAAATCTACTAAAGGTGTGTACTCATACACCATATGGATCTCTGCATGATCATAAAATATCTCAAATATGCCCGAACAGATAAAAATAATAATAATCTGTAAATGATCAAATATGATAGAATGCCAGATCATCATCATAAACCTGTAACCAATGCATGGAACCACCTGGTGAACTGTAATAGACCATATATCATCCATCTGCATCATCCAAGGTCTATCCACCCCATGTCTTGTAGTTGACCTTGGTCAAACTAGGTTTGACCAAGTCAACATAACCCATAAAATGACCCAGGATAACATTAAGCTGTTGCAAGTGTTAAAAAGATTAAGACATGCTTTACAAATCATTCAAGTAGCAATATAACATATAGTAATCAATTCTCTAGCGATCTAAAACCAAATATTAAATGTTTTCATATTATTATTATGACTCGGACTAGAAACTCAAGACTTATACTCACTTTATAGCTGTGATCAATTTGCTAGTGATGGGTGAAGGCTAAAAACTATAAGGCTAGGCTAAAGGATGACCACTGACTTGACACTGTGACACTTTGGAAATGGAAAGGGGATACACACTAAAGCATATGCTGGACAAGCAGTAACACAGGGGAGGGCAATGTCTCACAAATGGGTAAGTTGTTTCATAAGTGCTTATTCAACCTTGACACATGCCTACAACTCACATCCAAGCTGATACAGCTCCGTGAGGATCTTTTCTAGAGCCGCCATGACTAGATGCCCGACAAACCGTAACTTGAGACTCTAGGGGACACTTAGAATTAGTTGTCCCTTACTCCATCTCACATGATAACTCACAAGCTAGTGAGGAATAAATGAATACAAGTGAGGCCAGCAATCATTACATATAACATTTGTTAAACCATTTCTTTTTATGCCTTTAATACATTTCCATAGCCTTGATCCGTGTGTGTTAAAAAACACATTCTTGGATTTACATTTATTATGATTTTTCATTCACGTGCGTTAAGAAACACATTCTAGAATGGGCTTCATTTAAGATGTACATTTCATTTCCAGACACATTGTAATGATGGTAGCACTATCTATTTCAGGTTTAGCCAACACAACTTAGGCAACTCAGAGCCGAGACACAATACAACAGGGAAGCTCATCCAACAAAGAGGCTAAAGTGGGGGAAGGTCCTCCATGCCACTAGTCAAGTAGTAAGTCAGGGTAACAACAATAACTGGAAGGTAATGGATGGGTAGAGAAAGTGAATAATGAGACCAACACTAACAAGCCAAAACGATGGTGGGGATGATCACCTCGATTCTCCCTAAGGAGGGTAAAACCAATGAGTATAGCCAAGAAATTCTAAGTCTGAGTGAGGACATATATAAATAAATAATACAACCAGGTCCACATATCTATATGATCGCCAAATTATGACACTAAGTGCTAAGACATGCCACAAGAATGAGTATAAAAGCAATGATAACCATAACACATGATAATACCTACTGGTTCATATACCTGTGTATAAACAATCTGAACCATCATCTGTCCACTGAGAACCTGCTGCTGCAACTCTGAACAATACATATTGCTCTGTAAATAGTTAAATGGCTACATCAGTCATCAAACCTGAGTTTCCTAAGATTCAGTCATGGCATAGGAATATACTGTTGTCCATAATCATAATAGTGATCAATATAGATGCTCATCTCAAGCATCTCAGTGTAAAGGATTGGCTGAAAAATGTACTGGAATCTGGAATAAAACATATTGTATCCCAACTACTATATATGTGATAACATGCTTATAACTTATAAAAAATAAAAAGAAACTAAAAAATTTCATGTCTGTTTATAATTTATAAAAAGAAAAAAGTAATTAAAAAATTAAAAGAGAGGGATCCAATTGTTAAGATTAGCATAAACTCACAACAAGATCACTGGAAGAAACACAATCACAAGATAGACGAATATTTATCCTGGGAAACCCTCATGGGGTAGAAAACCCAACAAAGCTTTCCTCAATATAGATGACCAACAAATACAAAGATGTAATCCCCAAACAAGAGCTCCTTCTCCTCCTATGCAGATCTCTCTCTCTCCTATGTGCAATTCACAAGTGAGTGAATGAGTGTGTTAAATGAGGAACACACCTCCTCTATTTATACTCTACTCCTACTTGACTTTTCACCCTAACTGGGACGACTTCTCCTACGAGAGTCTAATAACCCCAAAACAACTAACTCGGGGACGACCCCACTACAAACGTCTAATAACCTTAGTTACTACATCCCGACAGAGGAATAAACATCTCCGGATATATGATAAAGTCTTAACGGAGGAATGAAACATCTCCGGAATAATAAAGTACAAATAGAATATCCTTAGAAGTTACAATATTTCAACACTCCCCCTTAACGAGAAGGATATTATAACAACATCTGCAGGAGCAAGGAGTCATCAACATCATACATGATACATCTATAAATCATTGGAAGCTTTATTCAATCATCATCAGTAACTCAATTAGTTACTGGAACATAATCAATACTGGATCATCAACATCGTCAGTACTGAGTCTTCATCTTCTGCAGCACTTGATCAGCTACAGCATCATCATCTGGATCTTCCGATCAACAGCCTCATCGTCTGGATCTCTCGATCAACAACATCATCTGGATCTCTCGATCAATAGCCTCATCGTCTAGATCTCCCGATCAACAGCATCATCTGGATGTCTTGATCAACAACCTCATCATCTGGATCTCCCGATCAACAGCATCATCTGGATCTCTTGATCAACAACCTCATCGTTTGGATCTCCCAATCAACAACATCGTAGCAGCATACCCTACAACATACATGATCTATTTACGGGATGATCAATCCCTATCCATTTAAGACACCATATCATGTCTAGGGACGATGTAGTTCACTCATCAACTTAGACAAAGTCTAAGAACCACTTTTCAGAGACATCTGTCTACGGATCAATTCAGGGACCGAAGTCCAGGGATGATACTGTTGTCCGCCAGACTGCATACCAACAGCAGAAATTTTTCGAAAGTTGTCTCCCTCATTGGAAGTGGGGAGAAGTGTGGCCTTGGGGGTAAGCAATGAGCCAAGTACTGTCACCTGAATCCCAGCTCCTCCGTTTAGGCTAACTCCTAACGAAGCCAAGGGGGGTAGTCCCTACAAAGAGTTTCACTAAGGCTCTTATGTTTTATATGTTTTTAAGTGTGGAGTGATGCGGATGATTGTTGTTTAGGAGTTTTTCTTGATGATGAGAGATCACAAAACTTATAAGAGATACAAGATAAAATGCAATCCATGTTGCGAGACAAGATGTAGCAGTATAAAAAGACTCATAGATTGTAGGATCCACAGATAGATAAAATCCAATGAACAAATGGTTCAACTTAAACTTAAAGCATGTAAATATAAAAAACCAGTGTCTTATCCATTGGGTGAGGAGTCAAAAAACTGAATTAGTGCTGGGGGATGCTAAATATGTAGTCTTAGTAACTGTTTGTGAGAACGTTGTGCAAATTATCTTGGTAAATTCAAAGTTTTAATGGTCTTGATTATTAGGCTAAGAACCAACAAGGTAATCAAAAGAGTAGACCAAATGGGAAAAATACTGGCAACCTCTTAGATGATAGGTCGGGAGCACCCAGATTCAGAGGATAGGTGTCCAATGTTTGAACCACCCTCGAGTCGGACAGTGGATTCCCAGCACCACCTATTTCAGGAAGCAACATCAGTACTTAACGCCGATTTGGATTGGGGTAAAGTTTTAATTAGATTATCACTTGTAAGCTTAGCAAATCCAACACCTTTCTGAGTACTAGCCCAACCCTTTCAGGTCGGCAGAGCATATGGGTGTTGAACAATCGACCAAAGTAAATTAATTAAAAGGGGAGTGTGAGTTGAACTGTTTTATTGCTTAAAGAGCACAGTTCAACTCTCCGATAGAGAGCGCTCTTGACTTAGTCTTAAGACCAAAGTTCAAGAGACTTTTCTAATCTAATATGCCTAATGCAGGGGGGGAATATGCAAGTTTAAAATGCTCTCCGACAGAGAGTGCTCTTGACTTGGATTTGGCCAAGTTCAAGAGGCTTTGTTTATTTTATTGAAAAATGAGAGCAGTTGTATTGCAACTTGAAGACAAAATGAAACTTTAGATGACAAAAAATGAAAAGATTATAGCAAGATCTAACAAGAAAGTTGAAATAAGCTGAAAATACACTTAGTGTTCTACCAAACAAATGCTAATCTAATGGTGGGATCAACCTCCGAACAAGGTCAACCACTCAGAACCGTTCTTCCTTGAGACTTTCCAGCTAGCTGAAACTTCGGCAAGGAGGCTAACGGGGGGAACGAGAAGCTACCACAAAATTATGTGGCCTTTGGGATACGATCCCAAAGTTAGCTTGCTCTGGTCAAAACTTGGAAATAGAGAAAGATGAAAGTAGACAGTTTAATCTAAAGCAAGAAATGAACAAATTAATCTATGAACTTGAAAAGATAAGATCTAAGCTAAGCACACCACAACACTCTTCCCCAAATGGGGAAGAATAAACCCAAAAAGTGGAGGACTCCTCCACTTAACCCTTTATTAACTTGATTACAATTGCCTTGGGAATTTACCCTTGAAGGACTTAGCAAAAAGATAAAGACTTAGAAAATTACAACACTCTTATGAGTATACAAAGGATAGTGAGAAGATCTAGTCTTCTTGGTTCAATAAGTGTTTCAAGTCTCTTCTTGGATTTATGTTCCAAAATCTTGCTTTTGCTTAAGAAGATTTTCCTCTTGCTTTCCTACACATGAAACCAACTCAAGCACCCATTATTCCGTTAATCAAATCAAATAAAATTGAAAACCACTAAGTCTAGTATTGAAAAATGAGATCTAAAATATGAAAAACATGAGATTTTGATGTGAAAAACTTAAGATGGTAAAACGGACCAGCAAACAAACTAAGCCTAAAAAGTGATGGGAAAGAGATCTAAAGTATAAAATTTTCAAGATATTTTTTGCATAAAATTTCTATCTTTCAAATGGAAACAAAAATTTAAACAAGTACAAGTTCTACTAGTGCAAAATAATGAGATCTAACTACTAAAAGAGAACCAAATCTAACAATTTACTTTTGTCTTTTATTATTGTTTTGTACTTTGCAGGGCTCTTTTTTGAGGTGGACAAGAGGGAGAAAAGAAGATAGGAGAGGATGGACAAGAGGAGCCTAAAGAGAGAAAAACGAAAGGTAGGAGAAAGCTAGGGCAAGATTGGAATGAATGGAAGAAAGAGGAGAAACGAATGGAGGAAGGAAGGGTAAACTAGGGAAAAAGTTAAGTCAAACGAAAAGGGCAAGAAGGCTAAAATGAAAGGATGAAAAGAGGGCTTTGAGATGGGAAAACTATGGTAGAAATGGGCTTAGCAAAACAAGGGCAAAAAGGAGGTCAAAGAGCGAATAAGATGGGCTTGAAGAAAGAAGCCCTTTGGAACCAAGGTAACCAATGATTTAAGAATATAACTTTTGTTGATGGAAGAAGCAAACTTTCTACTTTGATGCAAATCTTTGGATCTTGCCTTTGGGAGGTTTCCTGAAAGCAAACTGTTAGAACAAGTTTTTTGATGGTGGAGAAGAGGAAGAGACAACCGAGTTCATCTCATCTCAACCTTTTGAGGATCTGCAAGCATACAACACTTATACAAACAATACTTGATTAAACTTAGAGTGTTAGACAAGAATGAAAAAAGAGACAAGGTAGTAAGACCGATTACAATTTGTACTCTCAAGACTATCCAAGCCTAAGACTAACAAAAAATTTGGACCATCAAATGCTTGTCCTATGCTCTTAATAAAGAGATCTAAGCATAAATTATAACCAAGATTGAAATTGCATAATGAAATAACCACAGATATTACCTCAACAATGAAGATTATTTACTCATGAACCAATAGAAATGCACACCATTTTCCTCCAAAGCCAACTTTATTTCCACAAGGTAGCAATAGCTACAAGCTCTTTACAAATATGAGCAGAGTAAGTTTACAACAATTATCCATGAAGAGAGAGCCCAAATGGCTTCTCTTAAATAAAAAAACCAACAGCTAAAACCCTAATTCGAATTTGACCCAAAGAAGGCCAATAACACCGAGTTACCAAATCGAATTCCAGTTCAAATCAATCAAAAGGCTTGGAGTGGTAGTCTACATGGCAAATTCAAGTTTGGGAAGGCATGGGAAGCTCCACCCATCCAATGGGCATGCTCCAACTAGGATCCATGTGAGCAATTAAGGAGACTGCGTGAGCTTTCATGAGGGATGCGAATTGGCATGAGTTAGAAGGTGAGTGATGGTAGGGATCTCATCTAGTAAGAAAGGGAACCAAGCTTAGTGATCGCACAATTAGGGGATGTGCCTACCACAGGCTTTAATGCCAAGCAACCAACCCACTTAACAATTAACACATCACTAAATCAAGTTTTCAAGGAAGGAGGGCGAATTCTTTATTGGAGTTTGACTTGTGCTGACTGGATAGTGGTCTAGTTGATGACTGAGATGATTGGAATCCTCTTTAATGCCCAGTGCCATGTCATTTAGCCTTTTATTTTATTCTTTTCTGATTATTTTGGAGAGATTTGGATATCTCCAAAATATTCAATTTTATTATTTTAATTAATAATTTCTCTGTAAATGGCTTTTTAGAGAAAATATTAATTATGAGGCTGAATTGACATCCGAAAGTTGGGTTTAGCTGGTCCATGGGTTATGTGTGATTTTTGGCTTATGAATCGAGCCATCAATCATTGAATTCGGACCCCGGACGACTGACATATTACAAATTGACATTTCTCTATTTAAACTATAGAGAAATTTATTAAATTTAAAAAATAATTAAAAACCCAAAACCAGAGGACCCGGTAAAAAAATTTCGAAAATTTTTCTGAGGGTTCTAGGGACCTAGGACATGACCGACACTTATTCTAATAGTGTCTCGTAGGCTCATATACATCAGTTGGACTCTAATAACCCCCTGTGGCTAAAAATTTCAAAATCGAGCATTCTAGCTTTGGAGGAAGCGAGAGAAAACCTCATCGATTATAGCTCGGCTATAGGCAAAGTATAATTGACAAGGGAAAAAACTCCCTGGAATACCTTAGTTTCTTAATCAAATCATGGGGAACCGAGACACTCAGATCCTACTAGCACACTTTATTACAAACCCCATGGGGCCATGGTCATGTCGACTGAAAAACAAAATTGGCTAGGCCTAAATGTTGGATCATCTGATACATTGGAGTACAAACATTCATCATGTTTGTCAAATGGCGACTCTTCCGATAATCCAACTATGGTACAAATAAGTTGGTAACAGATACAATCCCTCTCGTCCACTAGGGACCACTTCTCGAAGACATCTATCTACGAATCAATTCAGGGATCAAAGTCTAGGGATGATACAATCCCTCTCGTCCACTAGGTACCACTTCTCGAAGACATTTGTCTACGGATCAATACAGGGACCAAAGTCCAGGGATGATACAATCCCTCTCGTCCACTAGGGACCACTTCTCGAAGACATTTGTCTACGGATCAATTCAGGGACCGAAGTTCGGGGATGATACAATCCCCCTCGTCCACTTAGACAAAGTCTAAGGACCATACATCGACCTCATCGTCAGAATAGGTAACCTCATCATCGACCCCATCGTCGGAACAGGTAACCTCATCATTGATACAAGTATCCACATCATCGATACAAGTATCCACATCATCGATACAGGTATCCTCATCATCGACCTTACTGTCGATATAAGCAATCTCATCATCGACCTTACTGTCGATATAAGCAATCTCATCATCGATACAGGTATCCACATCATCGACCTCACCGTCGATATAGGCAATATCATCATTGATACCAGTATCTAAATATCATCATCGACCATATCACTCCCCCTTTCGAGGAGGGTCCTGTTATCACACCATAGTAGCTGGGCTACTATTCTTGTTTAGCAGATATCTGCACATTCCAGAGCTTCCATTATTCAAAGCATGGCTATGATGATTGTATATTTTGTGATCACTCATGATCAGAGCAGTGTATTATTCAGACTTATGTTAGACCTTGTGTTAAGGTTGAGCCTTGAGAGTTCAGATTTGATGACCGATGTGACCCTTTATCCCATACAGTTTCAGTTCAGTGCATAGAGATGTATTGCAGTAGTGTTTCAGATGGTATATGATGTTTATTACTATGATGATGTTGTATGATCTATGGATATTTTATCATTGACTGTGGATTATTATCTTGTTGATTTAGTCATGTTCACAGCATCTGCTTGGTATATTATTCCTGATGTGGAAACCTGTTTAAAATGAACTATAAATCATAAAATGGACAGTTGCTTGCAAATTTAGGCCATTTAACAAAACCCACTGGTTTTCCACCTTACATAGATATGGTCTTTCCTGACACCAGTTGTCTGCTAGTGTAGGCTCCATATTCACTTGACTCCATCCATACATGACTTTCCTATTTGACTTTAAACCTTGACCTGTCTCATTTGACTTTCTGATACTGAGGACTTCTCCATTTTTCTACCTCTGTGTTTGGACCAGATCCCTGTATGATCAGTGTCTCGGCTCTAAGTTGGTGACAAAACTTGCCTTTGGTGAGTTGGATTGTAGGTCTAAATCATTCTGGTCGGTTGTCTCGATGTTTGGCATTGGCTCGAACTCCCCCTAATCACTTGAGATGTTGTTGGCTAAAACTGAAAGCTCATGTTCTACTTATGGAAACTCATAAATTCGCCCATGGAAACTAAAAAGGGCAAGAGCGATGAACAGCTAAAAATACTCCTCGAAGAGTATAAGAAAGGTCCAAAAAAAGCAATGGTTCTTAAAAGCTATATCTAAACAATTGCTGACCTTATATGTATTTGAAAACATGTCCTGGATGCAAGCTGCAACTAGTTGTGCTTATCAGCGCACCTGAGATCCGAAGGGTTATGTAGGCCAAAAAGGCCATGAAATGAAATTGAATGATCCTAATGAACCTGGATCAACTTGATGTAGACATGATGCCTAAGTTGAATAAGCACTCTCTGAACAACTTATCCATTTGTGAGGCACAGCCATCCCCTGTGTTATTTTGTCCAGCATAGAGTTTGTAGCTTTCCCTCTTCTCCCAGTCCAAAGTATTTTTGAGTTAAGTTAGACAAGTCAACCCCTTGGCCCAACCTTGTTCCTAGACTTCACCCTTCACTAGCAGTTTGACCATGTCCAATGGGTGAGTTTGTCATTTGAACTAGTGTGCAAGTAATTTTATATAACAAAGGAATATGCTAACTTGATTAATGCCACTGAATGGATGTTATACTTTGAGCTTGGCTGTGAGAATGATTAGAGAAGCATGTCTTAGTCTACTGATGTGATTTATCCTTGGTTGTATATTATTGGGATCCGTGATGATGTGGGCCATATATATATTCCTATTGATGATGATTAATGGTACCACATACTTGGCGATGATATCATATGATGGACAGATGGTTCAGATGATGATTGATGTAGTTCAGCAAGTTTTATTATTAATTCAGATCAGCAGATTATGCATTGTCCATATATGGTGGACCCTACAGTTGGCCCAATAGGGCAACCCATGGTGTATGAGTACACTTTTCTAGTGGATTTGGGTCTTCTGGATCCAATGAGACACTTATCTTTCAGTTCCGGGCACTTCTGACAGTGATTGATGCAGTTTTACACTTCTTGACCAGATTTGGGGCTGATTTCTCAGCCTGAGCAGCAGGGGCCATGAGAGGCCAGTTCACCTAGGGCGCTGTATGAGGAGGGGTGGTCCAGCCACTTGTTTTTACCATTTAACCCCCCTTCTGGAGAGCCTGGTGGGCTCAGATGGACAGCGCAGATGCCCTAGGAGGCAGTTTTGGCACTTTCACAGTTACCGAGGCAGTTTAAAAATGGGATAAAGTGGTCACTGAGGAATTCGATTTGGGCAATTGAGGCAAGGTTTTGGCATTTGGTTTTCACAGAGGTCTTCCAGGGTGATCCCACTATCTTCCAGCCAGTTTTCACCATGTGGGTAGGCCCACGGCGATCACAGGAGGTCTTTTACTGCTTGTCTGTCACAGATTTTGAGGACAGATTTGATCATTTATATTATCTTGGACATATTTTATTATTTTATTGTACCTTGGGGATGAGCTAGTAAGGATTGATGCCTCCTAGCCCCACCATGTGCTTATTATGTCATGTCCTAGTCATCATGAGGAGGATTTTTGGTACTTTTACCCCCTCTAGTGGATGACGTCACCCTCCATGATTATTTTATACTATGACGTCATCATTATATTGGGTGATCCAAGTGATATATTGTTATGGTTCATCTTAGCCATTGATTGTATGATGAGATCTTTTAATCTCAACCACTCATTTGATGTAGTATTGTAAAGTGGTATAGGGTTTTTGTCTTTATTATCCTATATAAGGAGGAGACCCCCTATTGTATAGCTCACCTTTTGGAGCTCTGGAATATTGGAATAGAACACTTCTTTGTGGAGCATATCTCTCTTGTCTTGTGGATTCTCTTGCATATTGAGTATACAGTATCTCTTTTATGTATCATTGTGGATTTTGGTGCTTCTACTAGTTTTCTTGCAGGAAAGTCGAATTGATGGAGAGGAGGGCGATTTCTTGAGGGTTATTGTTGGAGGGATCCACATATTCTCTCTTGGGTTGATCTTGTGACAGGGAGTATCATTATTGTATCTTTGTGACATAGTTGATGCTTTCTATTACATCTTTCTATCATTTTCATAATCATCTTACTTGACTTGTTTCTTTGATCCTGTCTTGTAGGAGGAGGACGATTTGGCTATCTTGGAGGAGGACGTTTTGGTTGGAGCTCTTGGATCTAACTCTTGAATATACACATAGGAAAATGCTATCAATTTGCAAGGTGGCCACAAGTAATTGAGGTAAGATCTACAAGGTATGTGCCTCTTTCATCCATTCTATCTTCATTGGTCACAAGCCCTAATTAATTAAAACCCCAACTTTGGTTTTTCTTAGATCTACTTAGATCTAGCCTTGCTTTTGAAAAGATCTTAAGAACCCACCTCTATAGCATCCACCCCTAGTTGGATCTATAGTTTGGTGGTGATTGGGTTAAAATTGACACACTTTTCAAGGCAATATAGCCCTCTTGAACCAAATCGCACTTCCTTGGAGAGGCTTGTTGGGTTAGATCTAGCATATGGGTAGGTGAGATCCCGCTTGATTTGTAATCTACACACTTGATAACCTACCCCCAGACTTTTACTTTGGTGATTTCTACCTTGTGGGCATCATTCCACATTTTAAGGTATTAAAACCCCCTTTTCAACTACTTGGCATCTTAAAACTCAGATCTAGTAAGATCTAACCCTTGGATTGACTTGATTTTCTAGATCCACATAGATCGGTGCATAAGCTACTTGGATCTACAGTTTGGTGGCCATTGGACTTGATTTGGCCCACCTTATCCATCTTTTAGCCCTCCTTGAGCAAGGTCGCACTCCCTTGGGTGAGTAAGTTTGCCCACTTTGGGGAAGTGGGTGGTTGAGATTTTTGTGGAGTTGGAACGGCCATACCTTGAAACCTAGGTCTAGAGTATCATTTTGTGACGATCTGCCTTGGGGGTAGCATTCCTTGTTTTAAGGGATTGTGGTCCACTTAGGGTCATTTCATGAAATCCTAGATCTAGCTAGATCCAACCATTTTATCTCAATTAGCCCACTTGACTTGACCTCTAGGTGTCCCGATCTACACTTTGACATACCTTTTGACTCCATTAGCCCATCCAACAAGGCACTAGTGCTCCTCAAAGCAAGTCACACTCCTTGGGAATTGTGTCAAACCTTAGATCCGGTACATGGGTACTCCTAAATTCAACTTAGATCCCCAAATCTAGTCATTTCATATCCTCTAGTGCCAATTGCATCCCTAAATTTCACCTTGTGGGTTCACTTTAAGCCATTACACATATCCCAAGAAAGTAGGACCCACTTGTGTAGTACATGGTACTATACCTTGTCATTATACCTAATCATGTGGCCTAAATCATACATTGGTTGAAACATTAACCATCTCTCAAACCACCTTCAACCATACTTTAACTTCTAGGTCCACTCAACCTTGCATTGGTTTCCGTAACTGATCATTTGCTTATTCATAGGAACCTTTGTTTGGGAACAATCATCTGTGATTGGTTATAGGGTCTTGTTATCACCTAAACTGTAGTTACCCCTATGGATATATCCAATCATGGATGGCAATAGGGAAGGGCAACTCAAAAGGTGCAACCACGATCACCTCGACCTCCAATATATGGTTGTCACGCCAGTCGAGGCAACCTTCACTTTATGTTATCTAGCCCAGACAACAAAGGGGGAGACCCGATCTACTCCCGACAGGAGAGATCAAAACCAAGACACCAAATCAGGGTATTTCTAAGTGAAGTTAGGTGTATGGTTTATCCTAGACCTTAGGATGAAGTCACAAGCCAAGTGAGGGGTTCAATGAGTATAGCTTTGTTCCATAGTTGATGTGAGAGTGACTTGTAATGTTTGAAATAAGATCTAGGATTAGAGTACTAGTTCAATGTTGGAAAATCCACTGCCTTGGGAACTGTGTCCAATGCAGGGTAGTTAGGGGTAGTATTGGGGCTAACTAGTACAAGTGACAAGCTTGATCATGATACATGATGGCTTCGAGGGTTTAGTTCACCAGGTTACGGTTAAACCACAAGTTAATCCAACAATCTAAGAAAGTCGAATTGACTTGGAGAACAACCAGTGCCTTGGGAATTGGGATAATGGAGTCAAAGTGGGGTTGACTTGTGCTTAAGGACTCCTATAGTATGAGACAAGTGGGCAATTAAGGTCTTGATGGATGAATAGGTCTAGATCTAGATTTGACCAAAGTGGACCACAATCCCTTAAAATAAGGAATGTTGTCCCCAAGGCAAGATTTGACAAGATGATACCCTAGACCTAGGTTTTGAATTATTTCGGTTCCAAATCTCCAAAAATCTCAAGTACCCATGTCCTAGAAGTGAGTCAACTCACTTCTCCAAGGTGGTGCGACTTTACCCAAGGAGGCTAAAAATGTGGGTTAGGTGGGTCAAGACAAGTCTGATGGCACCCAAACTTTAGATCCGGGTAGGTTAGTCAAGTAGCAGTGTGGATCTATAATTTCACGGCAATCCGACGGTTAGATCTTACTAGATCTGAGTTTGAATGTACCAAGTGGTCCAAAAATGGGGATCAAACCCCTTAAAATGTGGAATAGGGCCTACAAGGTGAAAATCAGAAAAGTGACAATCTGGGGGTAGGTTATTTGATGTGTAGATTACGAATCAAGCGGGATCTCAACTACCCACCTCCTAGATCTAGGTCAACTCACTTCTCCAAGAAGTGCGCCCTTGCTGCTTGGGAGAGCTAAGTTGGCTTGGGAAGGGGTTTAAACGGAAGCCAATCCTCACCAAACTATAGATCCAGGATGCCGTGGATGTTATAGAGGTGGGTTTTCAATATTATGCCCAACAACCCACTAGATCTAAGTAGATCTAAGATAATGTAAAATGGGGGTTTTGAAATAATTAGGGTTTTATCAATTTAAGAGCTATGCCAATGGATTGGATCAAGATAAGAGAAACAAACCTGTGGATCTTACCTGGGTAACCTTGTAGATGCCTTGATGATGATGATCTATGCAAACCCGATCAATTTGAGAAGCTTTGAGTTAGTTTTCTATGCAATCGATTTAGTCCAAGAAGCCAATGCGCCCTCTCTCCTGCACAACAAACGTCAACAATATCAGATTTGATGCAATCAAGAGATAAGACTAATGCCACAAGAGAAGTAACAGAAAGAAAGCATAGATCACAATGATGCTAATGATAACCCCCTGATACAAGCGAATGCCAATAAAATCGATTTGCAGAAGCCTTGCAAAATCGCCCTTGTTGAAGTCGCCCTCCTATAGACAAACAATGATTTCCAAAAAAGATAGATCTTACCACAAATTCCAAATGCTAGGTTGCAATAGACTTTCCAATCACCATCTAAGAACACCAGATGCAAAGGAGACCACAAAAATTTCCACAAGAAAGTTTTTCTATACCAATAATCCAAGAGCCAAAGACCCCTTACAATGAGAAGCTCTCTCCTTTAAATAGGAAGGAGAGGCATCAAAACCCTAACCACTTTTTGAATGAGTGGCTAAGATTAAAAGATACAAATGTCTAATCAATGGTTGAGATGAGCTCAACAATAAAATACATGGATCACTAATAAAATATTATGTGAGTGGACAAAATCGCCCTAGAAGAGGGGAATCCCACCAAATCATGATGACAAAATATAATAAGGGGCTTATGGTGGGTCCAAGGGGTAATTTTATCCCTCCTTGGTCAATCCCCATAGCACAATAATCATAAAATAATCATCAATGTACCAAATCGTGCCTCCATAGTCAAATCGTAGGCCTCAAAAAGACCTCAGAAATCCTCAGAAAGTGCCATAAGTGATGGATGCGGGCCCCGATGAAGCTGAAACTGCTGGAGGAGGTGTGGAGGACCCCGATCTATCATCACTGATCATCCCATGCCATAACATTGCCTCAGTAGCCCAAATCGATTTCCTCAATAGCAATTTCTACCAATCCTGAAATGCCTCGGGAAGCGTGAAACTGCCCCAAACTGCCTCCTGGAGAGCTTGCGCTGTCAAGGTAAGGGCACCAATGTGTCTGGGAGGGGGGTAATATGGTAAAAACAAGTGGTTAGACCCCCCCCCATCATCAGCGCCCTAGGTCAACCGGATAAAAATCACATCTGCTCTAACAGGGCCTTCAACAGACCAAAACTGCACTGGGATAGCCTACTGAGGCTCAATCATCACTGTAAGTGCCCGGGACTGAAAACAAACTGTCTCATTGGACTCAGAAGGTCCAAATCCATCCAAGATGTGTACTCATACACCATATGAGTCTCTGCATGATCAAAATATATATCCAATATACCGGAACAGGGCCAATAATAATAATCTGTAAATGATCAAATACTGCTGTAAACCAAGAATCATCATCATAACCCTGTAGCTGCTGCCTAGAATCATCATGTATGTATACATATACCATATATCATCTATCCATGTCATCATAAGGTCCAACCATCTCATGTCCTCTGGTTGACCATGGTCAGACTAGGCCTAACCAAGTCAACATGACCCAATATAACTCAGACCATCATCATAAGTTGCTGCAAAGTGTCCAAGGCTAATGCATGCTCTACAACTTATTCAAATAACAATTATAACACAAAGTAATCATTACTGGCGATCTAAGTCCAAAAATATAATGTCATTAATTATTATTATTACTCAGGTTAGACTTTCAGGATCATACTCACTTCATAGCTGTGATCAATTTGCTAGTGAAGGGTGAAGGCTAAAATACTGGCTAGGTTAAGGGATGACTTGACTGACTTAACTTTGTGACACTTTGGCAAGGGAAAGGGAATACACACCATAGTATATACTGAATGACCAATAACACAGGGAATGGCGGTGTCTCACAAATGGATGAGTTGTTCAAAGAGGGTTTATTCACCTTCACGGATGCGCACAATCCATAATACAAATAAGGCCAGCAATTGTTTAGATATAGCATTTAAGTTCCATTGCTTTTTGGGCCTGAAGTTTCCATAGCCTTAATCTATGTGTGTTTATAAACACATTGCATAGATTTACATTTATTTTAGACTTTCTGCTGCAGGTGTGTTTTTAAGGCACTTGTTTACCTGAGCACTTCTAGGTGTGTCATGGACAGCTTGTTTACCTAGGTATTTATTTTCCAAAAGATATAACATTTTATTTTCATAGCCATTTTCATTTGGCATGCCTTTCATTCATGTGTGTTTAGAAACACATTGCATGAATGGGCTTTTCATACAAGATATAGCATTTCATTTTTCCAGATTTTGTATTCATTGCAGCACTAAAAGTTTCAGGTTTAGCCAACACAACTTTAGTGACCAAGGGGAATTCACAAGGAACTCCAACTCACCATAGGCAAGTTTTGTCACCAACTCAGAGCCGAGACACAATAAACAGAGAAGCTCATCCAATACAGAGGCTACAGTGGGGAAAAGATCCTCCATGTCACTAGTCAAGTAGTAAGTCAGGGTGATAAACTAAAAGGTAGGCCATGGATGGATGAAGACAATGAATAATGGAGCCGACACCAGCAAGCCAAGGTATGGTTGAATGATCACCTCTATTCTCCCTAAGGAGGGTAAAACCAATGAGTATGAATAGTGAACTTCTAAGTCTGAGTAGGGACAATATAATATATATAATAAGATCAACTAGGTCCACATATCTATATGATCGCCAGATCATGAAACTAAGTGCTAAGACATGCTATAAGAATAAATATAAAAGCAATATAACCATGACACAATGATATACCTGCTGAGTCATATACCTGAATGCTCATCAATCTGTACCATCATCTGTCCTCTGAAACTGCTGCTGTGACTCTAGGCATTACTGACTGCTCTGTACCAATCGTATAATGGCTACATCGGTCATCTCTCTGAGTGTCCTGAGACTCAGTCATGGCATGGGGAATATACACTGCTATCCATAATCTGATAGTGATCCAATGTAGATGCTCATCTCAGCATCTCAAATGTAGGGGAACTGGCTGAATAGTGTACTGGCATCAGAAAAATAATGTATGGTAGCTCGGCTACTATAAATGTGATAACATCTGGCTCCGGCTGGGACAAGTGCTCTGCTGAAATGAGCGCTTGAGAACCTCAGAATCTCTGGTCCTCGAACTCTGCTACTCGAATCCACGATCCAGCACTCTACCATTTTGCTTTCAGCTTTTTTTTATTTTTGCAACCTATTTCTGCATTCACAAACATCAAAAATACCTCATGCCGCATGTGTGGGAAAAATATAAAACCAACTGAAATAAAATCTATTCTATGTCAGAAATATAAATGCATGAAATATTTAAATGCAGAAAGTAAATTAAACTCACTAACATAATTTGCAAAATTTGAAATTTATTGTGCAGGAAAAAGAAAAGTGACAGGTACTCATTTAAACTAGGAGCTTACAAAGGAGCTTAGAGATAAACAGGGTGCCAGACTCAATGGCTGAAAAGACTAACTACTACCCAAGTAGGCTTATTTGGTTTCCTACCTACTCTAATCTACCAGGCAATGCAAGTGGAGAGATCCCAACTATGTGGGATCAGGGATGTGATCCCTTAAGTCCCTTTGATTGACAGGATATAAAATACGTTGTCCACTACCAGTGGTCAGAAAGCACATGCCATCAATGCATTGCTCTACTGTGAAAGGTCCAACCCATAAGTCATCAACTCGTCCCGATCTTATATGCAATAAATGGTTGGGAATGATGACTTGACTTCCTGTAGAAAACCTGTTTCTATTGACTGACTCAGGAATAACTCCAATGTTACGAATGGGCATGGGATGGATTTCAGCAGGGTTTTGCGGTTGGGGTGTGACAATCCTTGAGCTCCTCCTAGAAGGAACTGCATCAACTCTGGGTGAACCACCATCTAAAGAAATAGCAACTCTGCCAACAAGGACTTCCCTAACTTCTCTTCTTGTTTCTTGGACTACCTCATTTGACTCTTCCTCATGAGGAGATACAACTCTTTTAACAACTTCACCTACAGTCCAAAAATCTCTATGTTCTTCCAAGGGAGGTGTATTATGAAATATGACAGTGTTATGACTAGAACCTTCCCCTGAAGGAACTGGGATGACCATGTTTTCCAATCTAGGAGAAACTGACTCAAGATGAAAGTAGCTGAGCTAGGAATGTGAGAAAGATCATGAGTGTGATGACTAGATGACTCAGATGGTAGGAGGAAACTAGGGATATGAGGATATGCAGGTAAAGCATGGTTTTGAGGTTCTGAAGGAGTTTGAAAAATAGCAAGGTTATTTAGGTTATACTCTTCTTCAGGTGCATCATTAATTAAGGCATCCTCTTCCCAACCTAAAGAGTTATCATGAACTTGAATTAGGCTACCATCTTCTAGAGATAAATGAGATAGAGAATCTTCTATATCAGAATAATGGGAGGCTTCATACTCTTCATTTGTTTCAACCCCAGTAGATGTTGTAAGATTGTTTTCCCATGGGTAAATAGGTGCAAGCCCTTGGCTTTCTCTTTCTCTATTGTGATCAGTCAAGGCAAACCATTCCCTAACAGTGAAGGGAATTCTTTCTCCCCTCCTAATATCATCAAATTCATCTTCATGCATTGGATTATCAATATTTTCCTCATCATTTGTTTGATCATGAAGGTTTTCTATTGGGGGAGTTTGTTCTAAACTTTGATCATTAGGCAAATTTTCATCTCTTCCTATATTTCTTATGCCATCATTAACTTCCTCAAGTGCGTGATTTTCTATAGAAGGTTCTTGAATGATTTCATTGTTTTGTTCATGACCTTGAGGTTGATTTTCATGTCTTCTCAATTCATCTACTTCCTCAGCAAATTCATTTCTAAATAGTTCCAAGTTGGTTGTTCTTGCAATTTCATCTGTTTGCTCATCTTCCCAAGAGGAATCAGAATTTTCCATGACCATACACATATTTTGGTCAACTTCATATAATTCATCCTCATCTTCAACAAGGTTGGTTTTGGCATTATTTAACAATTCATCCCCATATGTGTTTTTTAACCCTTCATCAAATGATTCAACATGCTCATTATAACAAGGTTCACTGTTTACCCGAATCAAAGCTCCATCAGGGTTGGGAACACAAATAAATGATAAGTCCATCATAAGGTATCCGCCTAGACCGGCCGCCCATTTTCTAAACAATAGCATTCCATATGCTGGGGGTAAGTCAATGACAACTACATCCATCATAGTAGAAATGTATGAACATGCGAAAAGATCAGCTCTAAGGTTTTTAATCAAACCATATGATGGTACTCGTCTGGAATCTATACCGCAAACATTTCCATAAGGTCTAGTCACTTCAAGTCCCATTTCCTTCATAACTTGTAAGGGCATAACATTCATTGCTGCTCCAGAGTCCAACATACAATTATGAAGGAGCATGTTTTGAATGTGCAAGGTAAGGTAAAAGGGAGAGTGACCACCGCTCTTTCTTTCATAAATGGTTGAATGGATGTTTATTGGTGGATCCATCTCTGTTTCACTAGGTTGTGTTCCACTAAGCTTTTGGATATGACATGATTCTAGGACCGGTTCAGGAGTTCTCTCTCGGCCAATACCATCGAAAAAATCCTCTACTTGGCATCTAACAGAAGGCACCTTCATTAACTCAGTGACAGGGTTATTACACATTATCTTGCCTAACTCTTTCTTCATATCAATCTTTAGATCATAATCATCCATAGCAGGATCTTCCTCTTTCTTTTTATCTTCATCAATCTTTTTATGTTTATCAAGGAAAGAAGGCTGGGAGGTGCTTCCTCGTTTATAAATCTAATACTTGGGTTGCTCTTTAGGTTTTGGGAGCTCTATGGCACAACATGAGGAACTAGGTTCTTCTATTATGTCTTCTTCTTGCTCCCAAGGCTCTTCTTCTAAAAGAATTCTTCCAAAGTCTTCATCATAAGATAAGTCATTTATGAAGTTGATGTTTTCTGGTTGGTCATCATGGTCAATGGTGTCAAAGGGTTCTTCTTCTTCTTCATCACACCAATTGACTTCCTTCTTCTCAGAGTTTTCTGGATACTCAGGTCGTCGCCTATCCCTATCCCCATCAGGCCTCCTATTATTATTCCAGTAAGGTTTAGGGCCATAAGGATTTCTATGTCTCTCAGGGTCATTCAAACTTGCCACATTCTTTGTTAGGACAGTTAATTGTTTCATCATTTCTTGCATGACTTCTAAAGTGTCCTTTGATTCCTTTGGCCCACTCACAAGTTCCTTTGGTTTTCGAAGTCTAGGGTCAGACCTAGAAGTGGACGGGGTAAATTGATCGAAATTTTTTTGTTTCCCCATGGATGCTACATTTTGTTCAACCATCTTAGCGTTTGATTGAGCGGTCTTTAAGTCATTTGGGTTTTTATCTTTTAGCTGATAACCAACCCATCCCTCAAAAGCATTCAAGTAGTGAATAACAACTGCTTCGTCTTTTGGTCTAATTTCTTCGGGGATAACAGCTACAGTTTTGTCGAATCTTATGTTAAACTCATGGACTGTCTCATTTTCTCTTTTCTTAATGTCAAAAAGTTGATGTAAGAGAAATTTCCCATCTAACTTTCGAGACCACTCACTATTTAGCTTGTTGACAAAGTTATCATACCCATCAATGGATGAGGCAGGCAACCTGTCAAACCACTTCCTAACATCTCCCTCTAAAGATGCCAGGAGACCCCTCATAAATACATCTTCTTCAGATGCTCCATATGCTTCCATGTGTTCCCATACTTTATCAATGTGGTCTTCAATTGATATAGCAGATACTCCATCAAATCTGGGAACCTTTTCAAAATACTTTTCGGGCATGTCATGGGGTGCACCCTGGATTTGGGAAAAGTCTAAAGGAGATGGCTTTGCCTTCCTTCCAAAAATCCTAGGAGCTTGTGGAGGAAGAACAATCTGGTTTCCCAAGTTTATTCCAGCCATTGGATTTGGTAAGTTTGTGTTTAAGTTTGAACTAGGAGATGAGAGAGGAACCGGATTAGTCAAAGGGGATCCCGAAGCTCTGTTTGGAGAATCGTTAACCAATTTCCAAAAGAAGTTAGATGATTGTGCTTTGGGATCTCTTTTACGATATGTAATTGGTGTTCCTTCAACTTGATCCAAGTTCACTTTACTTCTCGTGTTATAAGGATGTAAATGAGCTCGCTCCTCAGCGGAGTCACGATTGGGAGTCGCCAGGTAGATTTAAACTCTTCTACCAAGATATGTGTCGTTGTATATGTAGGAGAGAGTGAGTAAAGACTACTAGCTTGTCCGAGGTAAGCCCTATGCCTTCAATACCAAATGTTAAGCAAAGAGAACGGGAGGGCTTTAAGAAATAATATATCGAACCAGGGTAAGCCTATGCCTTCCCCGGCAACGGCGCCAAAATGTTTGGCAAAGAGAAGGGGAGGAGAGCTTTAAAATAATATATCGAACCAGGGTAAGCCTATGCCTTCCCCGGCAACGGCGCCAAAATGTTATCACCTAAACTGTAGTTACCCCTATGGATATATCCAATCATGGATGGCAATAGGGAAGGGCAACTCAAAAGGTGCAACCACGATCACCTCGACCTCCAATATATGGTTGTCACGCCAGTCGAGGCAACCTTCACTTTATGTTATCTAGCCCAGACAACAAAGGGGGAGACCCGATCTACTCCTGACAGGAGAGATCAAAACCAAGACACCAAATCAGGGTATTTCTAAGTGAAGTTAGGTGTATGGTTTATCCTAGACCTTAGGATGAAGTCACAAGCCAAGTGAGGGGTTCAATGAGTATAGCTTTGTTCCATAGTTGATGTGAGAGTGACTTGTAATGTTTGAAATGAGATCTAGGATTAGAGTACTAGTTCAAGGTTGGAAAATCCACTGCCTTGGGAACTGTGTCCAATGCAGGGTAGTTAGGGGTAGTATTGGGGCTAACTAGTACAAGTGACAAGCTTGATCATGATACATGATGGCTTCGAGGGTTTAGTTCACCAGGTTACGGTTAAACCACAAGTTAATCCAACAATCTAAGAAAGTCGAATTGACTTGGAGAACAACCAGTGCCTTGGGAATTGGGATAATGGAGTCAAAGTGGGGTTGACTTGTGCTTAAGGACTCCTATAGTATAAGACAAGTGGGCAATTAAGGTCTTGATGGATGAATAGGTCTAGATCTAGATTTGACCAAAGTGGACCACAATCCCTTAAAATAAGGAATGCTGTCCCCAAGGCAAGATTTGACAAGATGATACCCTAGACCTAGGTTTTGAATTATTCCGGTTCCAAATCTCCAAAAATCTCAAGTACCCATGTCCTAGAAGTGAGTCAACTCACTTCTCCAAGGTGGTGCGACTTTACCCAAGGAGGCTAAAAATGTGGGTTAGGTGGGTCAAGACAAGTCTGATGGCACCCAAACTTTAGATCCGGGTAGGTTAGTCAAGTAGGAGTGTGGATCTATAATTTCACAACAATCCGACGGTTAGATCTTACTAGATCTGAGTTTGAATGTACCAAGTGGTCCAAAAATGGGGATCAAACCCCTTAAAATGTGGAATAGGGCCTACAAGGCGAAAATCAGAAAAGTGACAATCTGGGGGTAGGTTATTTGATGTGTAGATTACGAATCAAGCGGGATCTCAACTACTCACCTCCTAAATCTAGGTCAACTCACTTCTCCAAGAAGTGCGCCCTTGCTTGGAAGAGCTAAGTTGGCTTGGGAAGGGGTTTAAACGGAAGCCAATCCTCACCAAACTATAGATCCGGGATGCCGTGGATGCTATAGAGGTGTGTTTTCAATATTATGCCCAACAACCCACTAGATCTAAGTAGATCTGAGATAATGTAAAATGGGGGTTTTGAAATAATTAGGGTTTTATCAATTTAAGAGCTATGTCAATGGATTGGATCAAGATAAGAGAAACAAACCTGTGGATCTTACCTAGGTAACCTTGTAGATGCCTTGATGATGATGATCTATGCAAACCCGATCAATTTGAGAAGCTTTGAGGTAGTTTTCTATGCAATCGATTTAGTCCAAGAAGCCAATGCGCCCTCTCTCCTACACAACAAACGTCAGCAATATCATATTTGATGCAATCAAGAGATAAGACTAATGCCACAAGAGAAGTAACAGAAAGAAAGCATAGATCACAATGATGCTAATGATAACCCCCTGATACAAGCGAATGCCAATAAAGTCGATTTGCAGAAGCCTTGCAAAATCGCCCTTGTTGAAGTCGCCCTCCTGTAGACAAACAATGATTTCCAAAAAAGATAGATCTTACCACAAATTCCAAATGCTAGGTTGCAATAGACTTTCCAATCACCATCTAAGAACACCAGATGCAAAGGAGACCACAAAAATTTCCACAAGAAAGTTTTTCTATACCAATAATCCAAGAGCCAAAGACCCCTTACAATGAGAAGCTCTCTCCTTTAAATAGGAAGGAGAGGCATCAAAACCCTAACCACTTTTTGAATGAGTGGCTAAGATTAAAAGATACAAATGTCTAATCAATGGTTGAGATGAGCTCAACAATAAAATACATGGATCACTAATAAAATATTATGTGAGTGGACAAAATCGCCCTAGAAGAGGGGAATCCCACCAAATCATGATGACAAAATATAATAAGGGGCTTATGGTGGGTCCAAGGGGTAATTTTATCCCTCCTTGGTCAATCCCCATAGCACAATAATCATAAAATAATCATCAATGTACCAAATCGTGCCTCCATAGTCAAATCGTAGGCCTCAAAAAGACCTCAGAAATCCTCAGAAAGTGCCATAAGTGATGGATGCGGGCCCCGATGAAGCTAAAACTGCTGGAGGAGGTGTGGAGGACCCCGATCTATCATCACTAATCATCCCATGCCATAACATTGCCTCAGTAGCCCAAATCGATTTCCTCAATAGCCATTTCTACCAATCCTGAAATGCCTCGGGAAGCGTGAAACTGCCCCAAACTGCCTCCTGGAGTGCCTGCACTGTCAAGGTAAGGGCACCAGTGTGTCCGGGAGGGGGTAATATGGTAAAAACAAGTGGCTGGACCACCCCCTCCATCATCAGCGCCCTAGGTCAACCGGATAAAAATCACATCTGCTCTAACAGGGCCTCCGACAGACCAAAACTGCACTAGGATAGCCTACTGAGGCTCAATCATCACTGTAAGTGTCCGAGACTGAAAACAAACTGTCTCATTAGACTCAGAAGGTCGAAATCCATCCAAGATGTGTACTCATACACCATATGAGTCTCTGGATGATCAAAATATATATCCAATATACCGGAACAGGGCCAATAATAATAATCTGTAAATGATCAAATACTGCTGTAAACCAAGAATCATCATCATAACCCTGTAGCTGCTGCCTAGAATCATCATGTATGTATACATAGACGATAGATCATCTATCCATGTCATCATAAGGTCCAACCATCTCATGTCCTCTGGTTGACCATGGTCAGACTAGGCCTAACCAAGTCAACATGACCCAATATAACTCAGACCATCATCATAAGCTGCTGCAAAGTGTCCAAGGTTAATGCATGCTCTACAACTTATTCAAATAACAATTATAACACAAAGTAATCATTACTGACGATCTAAGTCCAAATATATAATGTCATTAATTATTATTATTACTCAGGTTAGACTTTCAGGATCATACTCACTTCATAGCTATGTTCAATTTGCTAGTGAAGGGTGAAGGCTAAAATACTGGCTAGGTTAAGGGATGACTTGACTGACTTAACTTTGTGACACTTTGGCAAGGGAAAGGGAATACACACCATAGTATATACTGAATGACCAATAACACAGGGAATGGCGGTGTCTCACAAATGGATGAGTTGTTCAAAGAGGGTTTATTCACCTTCACGGATGCGCACAATCCATAATACAAATAAGGCCAGCAATTGTTTAGATATAGCATTTAAGTTCCATTGCTTTTTGGGCCTGAAGTTTCCATAGCCTTGATCTATGTGTGTTTATAAACACATTGCATAGATTTACATTTATTTTAGGCTTTCTGCCGCAGGGGTGTTTTTAAGGCACTTGTTTACCTGAGCACTTCTAGGTGTGTCATGGACAGCTTGTTTACCTAGGTATTTATTTTCCAAAAGATATAACATTTTATTTTCATAGCCATTTTCATTTGGCATGCCTTTCATTCATGTGTGTTTAGAAACACATTGCAAGAATGGGCTTTTCATACAAGATATAGCATTTCATTTTTCCAGATTTTGTATTCATGGCAGCACTAAAAGTTTCAGGTTTAGCCAACACAACTTTAGTGACTAGGGGGAATTCACAAGGAACTCCAACTCACCATAGGCAAGTTTTGTCACCAACTCAGAGCCGAGACACAATAAACAGGGAAGCTCATCCAATACAGAGGCTACAGTGGGGAAAAGATCCTCCATGTCACTAGTCAAGTAGTAAGTCAGGGTGATAAACTAAAAGGTAGGCCATGGATGGATGAAGATAATGAATAATGGAGCCGACACCAGCAAGCCAAGGTATGGTTGAATGATCACCTCTATTCTCCCTAGGGAGGGTAAAACCAATGAGTATGAATAGTGAACTTCTAAGTCTGAGTAGGGACAATATAATATATATAATAAGATCAACCAGGTCCACATATCTATATGATCGCCAGATCATGAAACTAAGTGCTAAGACATGCTATAAGAATAAATATAAAAGCAATATAACCATGACACAATGATATACCTGCTGAGTCATATACCTGAATGCTCATCAATCTGTACCATCATCTGTCCTCTGAAACTGCTGGTGTGACTCTGGGCACTACTGACTGCTCTGTACCAATGGTATAATGGCTACATCGGTCATCTCTCTGAGTGTCCTGAGACTCAGTCATGGCATGGGGAATATACACTGCTGTCCATAATCTGATAGTGATCCAATGTAGATGCTCATCTCAGCATCTCAAATGTAGGGGAACTGGCTGAATAGTGTACTGGCATCAGAAAAATAATGTATGGTAGCCCAGCTACTATAAATGTGATAACAGGTCTCCCCCTAGGTCTTGATTCATCCTGACCTAAAGCGAAGAGTGCCTCGGTTGACGTGACTCCCACCTCGCATTAGGAACCGTGGCATCTCTTGGGTCACCTCTTTAGTTGCCCATCTCCTCTACCATCCCGGATGGGATTCCACTAGGGGCAACTACAAGTTGTGTGATAACAGGTCCTTCTGAACTACACCAAGCTTGTCTCGGAAATACTCAAACTTTACTCGAGACAGGGGTTTGGTCAATATATCAACAACTTGTACGTCAGTGCTCACATACTTGAATAAAGAATAAAGAATGTTTTCTATTATCAAAATCCAAGGTCAAACTTATCTATCCATTTGGGAGAATTTTCATATTTGCAATCCACCCTCCTTTCCCAACTCTTTCAATCATCTTTGGGTTGGTGCTCTAGTCAATCTTTTCCCTTGGAAATTTTTAATAGGAAGTATAAGCATGATTACATGTTTGGAGAAAAAGCACTTCATTTCCCTTTTCAGTCACTTTGGAACCATAATGCTTGTTGTCAAGATATCAATCATTCTTGGTGGCTAGAAAAGGTGTTTAAAGATCAATTCCATCTTTTCTCCATTTTTGAGCATCAAGTGGGTCTGACTTTGATTTTTTGTCTTTTAAGCTTTAATTTATCCCCACTTGGTTTTTTGATCATCAGTCCCAAGGAGAATCAAATTGAATATGTAAGAGAAGTAAATGAACAAGTTAATCTGTGTGAAAATGAATCGAATTACATGTCTTATGTCCTTCCTCTATCCATCTCTGAGTTTAAATTGCATAAATTTTATGATCCTATCGGTTCTTTGATGGAGGATGTTTGCATCAGTCAGTCTTCTCCTTGGCATAATTTCATATTCCATCATTCAAACCATTCTTCAATTTATGAACAAATCAAGAAGACTGTGCCCTTAAATTTGTTGATCTTTAGCCCAATCTTGACTTGTTCTATTATCAAAAATCAAATAAGAATCATTAACCTATTTGATGAATGGTTGCACTGGATTTATGATTTTACCTAACATTTGTGATGACTGGTTAGATTAGAGTAGGTAGGAACTGAATAAGCCTGCTTGGGCAGTAGTTAGTCTTTTCAGCCATTGAGTCTAGCACCTTGTTTATTTCTAAGCTCCGTTGTAAGCTCCTAGTTTAATTGAGTACCTGTCACTTTTCTTTTTCCTGCACAATAAACTTCAAATTTTGCAAATTATGTTAGTCGTTTAGTTTTTTGCTGCATTTATATTTCATGCGTTTGTACTTCTGACATAGAATAGATTTTATTTCAGTTGGTTTTATATTTTTCCCACACATGCGGCATGAGGTATTTTTGATGTTTGTGAATGCAGAAATAGGTTGCAAAAATAGAAGCTGAAAGCAAAATGGTAGAGTGTTGGATCGTGGATTCGAGTAGCAGAGTTCGAGGACCAGAGATTCTGAGGTTCTCAAGCGCTCATTTCAGCAGAGCACTTGTCCCAGCCGGAGCCAGATGTTATCACATATATAGTAGCCGGGCTACCATACATTATTTTTCTGATTCCAGTACACTATTCAGCCAGTTCCCTTACATTTGAGATGCTGAGATGAGCATCTATATTGGATCACTATCAGATTGTGGAGAGCAGTATATATTTCCCATGCCCTGACTGAGTCTCAGGACACTCAGAGAGATGACCGATGTAGCCATTATACCATTGGTACAGAGCAGTCAGTAGTGCCCAGAGTTACAGCAGCAGTTTCAGAGGACATATGATGGTACAGGTTGATGAGCATTCAGGTATATGACTCAGCAAGTATATCATTGTGTTATGGTTATATTGCTTTTATACTTATTCTTATAGCATGTCCTAGCACTTAGTGTCATGATCTAGCGATCATATAGATATGTGGACCTGTTTGATCTTATTATATATATTATATTGTCCCTACTCAGACTTAGAAGTTCACTATTCATACTCATTGGTCTTGTTGTCCGCCAAACTGCACACCAACAGCGGAAATCTTTCGAAAGCTGTCTCTTCACTACAAGTGAGAGAGGTGTGGCCTTAGGGGCAAGCAATGAGCCAGGTACTGTCACCTGAATCCCAGCTCCTCCGTTTAGGCAAACTCCTAACGAAGCCAAGGGGGGTAGTCCCTATAAAAGAGTTTCACTAAGGCTCTAATATTTATAGTGTTTTTTAGGTGTTCTGATGTGGATGGGTGTTGTTTAGGAGTTTTTGTGAATGAGAGACACAATAATATCTTAATGTAAACAAGATAACGCAATACACGTTGCAAATATAAGATGAGAGATACACTTGGATAAGAAAATGAATCACTCTTTACGCAAATTTAAAACGAGTACTCCAATATTGATATTTAAGCAAATAAGATATTGTGATAAAAGGACCAGTGCCTTATGGAGTCAAAAGTGCAAGAGTGACTGAAATGCTTGATACAAGTGCTTGAAATAGAAGTTTTTGAGAACGTTTTGCAGCTTATCTTGGTAAATTTAAGATTTTAATTGTCTTGATTATTATGGCTAAGAACAAGGTATCAAAAGTAGTGGAACCTTGTCCAAGAGAAATACTGGCAACCTTAGGTGATAGGTCGAGAGCACCCAGATTACAAAGAGGGCAAGTGTGCTTGCGGCTTGACCGCCCTCGAGTCTGACATTGGATTCCCGGCACCACCTCTTGCAGGAAGAACTCAATAATTTGTCTTGGTTGAGGTTTTTGGGGTAAAATTTTAATTAAATTATCACTTGTAAATTAGCAAGTCTTCCACCTTTCTGAGTACTAGCCCAACCGTTTCCAGTTGGCAGAGCATACGGGTGTAGGACAGAAACCAAGGTAAATTAATTAAAGGGGTGTGTGGGTTGAAGAGTTTTAATTAATGAGCACTTTGTTCAACTCTCCGACAGAGAGCGCTCTTGACTTGATCTTATGATCACAGTTCAAGAGACTTGCTAATTAACAAATGCCTAATGCAGGGAAAAGATGCAAGACTAAAATGCCCTCCGATAGAGGGTGCTCTTGACTTGGATTTGGCCAAGTTCAAGAGACTTTGGTTCGTTTTAAGAAGCAGATAGTAAATTGTAGTAGCAATATAACTCAACTTGAAGTGATTAAACCATGAAATAGATTTGAAATATGTGAGATACTGCCAATAGTACTACTTTGCCAAATAAAATGAAAGCTTGAAAAGTCTAGCGTTCTACCACACAAATTCTAATCTAATAGGTGGGGTCAATCTTCGAACAAGATCAACCACTAGAAGCCACCAGTCCTGGAAACCTTCCAGCTAGCTGGATGTCCACAAGAAGCTGATGGGGGAGCGAGAAGCCACCACAAGACTATGTGGTCTTTGGGATACAATCCCAAAGTTAGCTATTCTCTAGTCAAGGTTTGGAAGAGAAGTACAAGATGAAAAAATGAATTACTAAACAGTAAATAACTTTAATCTACCCAAGAATCTCTTTCAGGTCAAAGACCGTACTCGGGAGAGCATGGGGGTAAGTAAATATGGTGAAATAGAGCAAGTATGACTTATTGAAATGAAACTAGTCTAAGAGCATATAAAAAGATCTAAACTAGAAACTCAAACCACTTAAGAGACCACAAGGCTTCCCCAAATGGGGAAGTGAATGTGGGGGCTTAAAAACCCCCCTTGGCTTCGTTAGGAGTTTGCCTAAACGGAGGAGCTGGGATTCAGGTGACAGTACCTGGCTCATTGCTTTCCCCCAAGGCCACACCTCTCTCACTTGTAGTGAAGATACAGCTTTCGAAATATTTCCGCTGCTGGTGTGCAGTTTGGCGGACAACAGGTCTTACCCTCCTTAAGGAGAATAGAGGTGATCATTCCACCATACCTTGGCTTGCTAGTGTCGGCTCCATTATTCATTGTCTTCATCCATCCATTGCCTACCTTCTAGTTTATCACCCTGACTTACTACTTGACTAGTGACATGGAAGATCTTTTCCCCACTATAGCCTCTGTATTGGATGAGCTTCCCTGTTTATTGTGTCTCGGCTCTGAGTTGGTGACAAAACTTGCCTATGGTGAGTTGGAGTTCTTTGTGAATTCCCCCTAGTCACTAAAGTTGTGTTGGCTAAACCTGAAACTTTTAGTGCTGCCATGAATACACAGTCTGAAAAAATGAAATGCTATATCTTGTATGAAAAGCCCATTCATGCAATGTGTTTCTAAACACACATGAATGAAAAGCATGCCAAATGAAAATGGCCATGAAAATAAAATGTCATATCTTTTGGAAATGTAAATACCTAGGTAAACAAGCTGTCTGTGACACACCTAGAAGTGCTCAGGTAAACAAGTGCCTTAAAAACACACCTGCAGCAGAAAGCCTAAAATAAATGAAAATCTATGCAATGTGTTTATAAACACACATAGACCAAGGCTATGGAAACTTCAGGCCCAAAAAGCAATGGAACTTAAATGATATATCAAAACAATTGCTGGCCTTATTTGTATTATGGATTGTGCACATCTGTTAAAGGTGAATAAACCCTCTTTGAACAACTCATCCATGTGTGAGACACCGCCATTCCCTGTGTTGTTGCTCATTCAGTATATACTATGGTGTGTATTCCATTTCCCTTTGCCAAAAGTGTCACAAAGTTAAGTCAGTCAAGTCATCCCTTAACCTAGACAGTTATTTTAGCCTTCACCCTTCACTAGCAAATTGATCACAGCTATGAAGTGAGTATGATCTTGAAAGTCTGGTCTGAGTAATAATAATAATTAATGACATTATGTATTTGTATTTAGATCGCCAGTAATGATTACTTTGTGTTATAATTGTTATTTGAATAAGTTGTAGAGCATGCATTAACCTTTGACACTTTGCAGCAACTTCTGATGATGGTCTGAGTTATATTTGGTCATGTTGACCTGGTTAGGCCTAGTCTGACCAAGGTCAACCATAGGACATGAGATGGTTGGACCTTATGATGATATGGATAGATGATATATGGCCTATGTACACATACATGATGATTCTATACAGCAGCTACAGGGTTATGATGATGATTCATGGTTTATAGCAGTATTTGATCATTTACAGATCATTATTATTTACCCTGTTCCGATATATTGGATATATATTTTGATCATACAGAGACTCATAGGGTGTATGAGTACACATTTTGGATGGATTTGGACCTTCTGAGTCCAATGAGACAGTTTGTTTTCAGTTCCGCGCACTTACAGTCATGATTGAGCCTCAGTAGGCTATCCCAATGCAGTTTTGGTCTGTCGGAGGCCCTGTCAGAGCAGATGTGATTTTTATCTAGTTGACCTAGGGCACTGTGCTTGGAGGGGGTGGTCCAGCCACTTGTTTTTACCATATTACCCCCCTCCCGGACACACTGGTGCCCTCACCTTGACAGCGCAGGCACTCCAGGAGGCAGTTTGGGGCAGTTTCACGCTTCCCGAGGCATTTCAGGATTGGTAGAAATGGCTATTGAGGAAATCAATTTGGGCTACTGAGGCAATGTTATGGCATGGGATGATCAGTGATGATGGATCGATGTCTTCCACACCTCCTCCAGCAGTTTCAGCTTCATCGGGGCCTGCATCCATCACTTATGGCACTTTCTGATGATTTTTGAGGTCTTTTGAGGCCTACTATTTGACCATAGAGGCACGATTTGGTATATTGATGACTATTTTATTATTATTGTGCTATGGGGATTGACCAAGGGTGGATAAAATTACCCCTTGGACCCACCATAAGCCTCTTATTATATTTTGTCATCATGATTTGGTGGGATTCCCCTCTTCTAGGGCGATTTTGTCCACTCATATTATATTTTATTAGTGATCCATGTGTTTTATTGTTGAGCTCATCTCAACCATTCATTAGACATTTGTATCTTTTAATCTTAGCCACTCCTTCAAAAAGTGGTTAGGATTTTGATGCCTCTCCTTCCTATTTAAAGGAGGGAGCTTCTCATTGTAAAGGGGACTTGTGGCTCTGGATTATTGGAATAGAAAATTATGATTGCATCTATCTCCAGTGTTGTGGTGAATGTTTTTGGTGTTCGTTCGTTGGTTCTTCCTTTGCACTGAGTTATTGGAGATCTTGTTTTGCCATATCTTTTGTACCACATTTTTTGCATCTACAGGTGGAGGCCGATTTGCTTTGAGGAGGAGGTATTGGTAGGGGAGAACTCTCCCTACTTCTTCTTTGGATCTCTTCGTTGGTAACAGGGAGTATTACTGTCCCAGGACCTTCTATTCTATGTTATCATTGCATTTTACTTGTATTTCCTCCATACTTGACCTCTCTGATTGAAATCGATTTTCCTTGGATTGACAGGTAGAGGAGGGCGCACTTGTGGGCTAGGGCATCAATTTGGCAAGCAAAATCAACAATCTCTCATTTGATCTCTGCGGGAATCTTCCTCAACATCAAGGCATCTCATTCACATCACTCAGGTATGATCGCAAGGTAATTTCTTTCCATGATCTATCCATTTGTCTAAAACATTGAAAACCCTAATTAATCAAAACCCCCATTTTTACATTTTTTCAGATCTACTAAGATCTAGTGGCTTTTTGGGTAAGATATTTAAAACCCATCTCTATAATATCCACGGCATCCCGAATCTATAGTTTGGTGAGGATTGGCCTCCATTTGACCCTCTTCCCAAGGCATTTAGCCTTCTCTAAGCAAGGGCACACTTCCTAGTTTGGGTGGGTTGACCTAGATCTAGTACGTGGGTAGTTGAGATTCCACTTGATTCGTGATCTACACATCCAATAACCTACCCCCAGATTGTCACCTTTCTGATTTCTACCTTGTGGGCCCTATTCCACATTTTAAGGGATTTAATCCCCATTTTGGACCACTTGGTATCTTTAAACTCAGATCTAGTAAGATCTAGCCATCGGATTGCCTTAAAATTGTAGATCCACACTCCCCATTGATCAACCTACTTGGATCTAAAGTTTGAATGCTATCGGACATGTCTTGACCCCACTTAACCCACTTTTAGGCCTCCTTGGGCAAAGTCGCACCACCTTGGAGAAGGGAGTTTGTTGACTTCTAGGACATGGGTGCTTGAGATTTTCATGGATTTGGAACAGAAATAATTCAAAACCTAGGTCTAGTAGGTCACCTTGTCAAATCTTGCCTTGGGGATAGCATTCCTTGTTTTAAGGGATTGTGGTCCACTTAGGTCAAACCTAGATCTAGACCTATTCATCCATCAAGACTTTAATTGCCCACTTGTTTCATGCAATAGGAGTCCTTAACCACAAGTCAACCTTACTTTGACTCCATTATCCCAATTCCCAAGGCACTGGTTTCTCTCCAAGTCAATTCGACTTTCCTAGATTGTTGGATTAACTTGTGGTTTGACCTTAGTGTGGTGAACTAAACCCTTGATGCCATCATGTATCATGATCAAGCTTGTCACTTGTACTAGTTAGCCCCAATTCAACCCCTAAACTACCCTGCATTGGACACGGTTCCCAAGGCAGTGGATTTTCTCACATTGACTAGTACTCTAATCCCAGATCTTATCTTTAATTATTATAAGTCACTCTCACATCAACAATGAACTAAAGCTATACTCATTGAACCCCTCACTTGTCTTGTGACTTCATCCTAAGGTCTAGGATAAACCATACACCTTACTTCACCTAGAATCAACTTGATTTGGTGTCTTGGTTTTGATCTCTCCTGTCGGGAGTAGATCGGGTCTCCCCCTTTGTTGTCTGGGCTAGATAACATAAAGTGAAGGTTGCCTCGACTGGCATGACAACCATCTATTGGAGGTCGAGGTGATCGTGGTTGCACCTTTTGAGTTTCCCTTCCCTATTGCCATCCATGAGTGGATACATCCATAGGGGTAACTACAGTTTAGGTGATAACAAGAACTATATCCCAAACATCATTCTTCATTATTGATCGGTAGTTCTCCATCATTGCCTCTACCCACTCTTTCTTATGAACTGCCTCTTCATAACTGGTAGGTTCTTGGTCTACAAGATCACACATCAAAGCCACATAGCTGGAGAATGGCTTTGGTTTCTTGCTTACTCTTGTGGAACCTTCAGGAGCTCCATACTTTTCTGCTCCCTGAATGATGTCTCTTTCCCATGCTGGCTTTCTCTTTCTTGAAATGTTTAAGGTAGGGGGTTCTTGTCGTTCTAACATGTCATGATCTTCTGGTGTTTCATCCTCAAGGATGGGTGCAGCTTCTGCAATTCTAGGAGGTGCATCTTCCACATATACTTCTTCATACTAGCACTTCCTAGATCTTTTGAGCGCTGCTTCTTCATCAAATGTCACATCCCTACTAATTTCCATATGATGGAATCCTGGGATGTATATTCTGAATGCTTTGGATGCTTCACAATATCCAACAAATATTCCCTTCTTTCCGGAAGGGTCCAGCTTAGTTCTCTTTTCTTTTGGTATGTGAATATATACTGGACACCCAAATATCTTGAGGTGGCTTACCTCAGGCTTCTTCCCTGTGAACACTTCTTCTGGAGTCTTGAATCCAAGGGAACTGTGAGATAGTCTATTCTGCACATAGACTGTTGTCCTGGCTGCTTCATCCCATAGATGCATAGGTAGATCTTGATCATGTATCATTGTCTTCACTACTTCCATAATGGTTCTATTCTTTCTCTCCGCAACACCATTTTGTTGAGGATTGTAGGGAATGGTTAGTTCCCTCTTGATTCCAGCTTCTTTACAGAAGACTTCAAAATCCTTTGAAGTATATTCTCCACCATTATCTGTCCTGAGTGTCTTGATCCAGTGTAGTTTCACTCGGCCAAGACTCGCGAGTCTCGCCGAATCTGGCCGAGTCAACTGCCAGCCGCATATTCGCGACAGACTCGGTGCCCTAACTCGGCACTCGCGGGTTTTGGGCAAACTCGTGGCAACTCGGCAAACTCGGCAAACTCGGCGTCACTCGCGGATACTCGTCGTCCGATTTGGCGTACATCGTGGCAGTTAATGGGCCCTATTTTACCGCCGCGGGGTTTCATATTGGCGCCAAAAGAATGGCGCGAAAGTTTGGCGTCGGTTTTGAGCCTTTAAGAAGGCGTTCGGGGTCCTCCTCTACTCATAGCAAGCTGCGAAGTGACTGAGTGAGCTGCGAAGTGAGTGCTGTGTGCCTGCGAAGTGAGTGAGTCGAGCCGCGAAGTGTTTTCCCGTCGAGGGTTCATTTCCGAGCAGGCGAAGTGACTGAGTTCATTTGAGGGTTCATTTCCCGTCGAGGCTCCATTTCCCGTCGAGGGCGTCGAGGGCGTCGAGGTTCATTTCCCGTCGAGGGCGTCGAGGGCGTCGAGGTTCATTTCCGAGTTTGCTACGGTTGTTGGGAGGTTCATTTCCGAGTTTGCAGAGGTTCCCGTCGAGGTGCTGTGTGCCTGCTACGGTTCATTTCCGGAGGTTGCTGCCATCGACATCGGACACGGCTGCCAGGTTGGTCAAATTTAAAATTTAAAATGTTAATTTTATAAATGTTTTAAGTTTAGGTTAATTTTATAAATGTTAATTGTATTTAAATTTTAGTTTTATTTTATAAATTTAATATTTTATAACGTTTTAAGTTTTATATTATAATTTATGTTTTATTTTAATGTTTTAAATGTTATTTATATAATATATGTTTTTATTAAAACATATATTATATAAATAACATTTAAAACATTAAAATAAAACATAAATTATAATATAAAATTTAAAACGTAATAAAAACATAATATAAAACTAAAACGTAAATTTTAATTTAAAAATTAAAATAACATAATATTATTATGTTATATATTATGTTATTTTATATAAATTTTTATGTTACAGTTATATAATATGTAAATTTTACATTATGTTATTTTAATTTTTATAAATGTTTTAAATTTTAAATTTTTAAATTTTAAATTTTAGATATGTTTAACTTTAAACTTTTAGATATGTTTTTAATTTTAGATTTTTTTTTATGATATTACATAATACATTACATTATTATAATTTATTACATTATATTTTTTTTTATAATATTACATTATTATTACATTATATTTTTTTTTAATTTTAGATATTATATTTAAATTTTTATGTTTTAAATTTTAATTCTACATATGTAATTTAAAACATAATAACATTGTAATTAAAATTAATCTATGTTAATTTAAATGTAATATCTAAATTTATGTTAATTTAATCTATGTTAATTTAAAACATAAAACATAATAACATTTAAAATAATAACATATATTATTTTGAAATATTACATAATAACATATATATTTTAAATAGCATTAAAAAGGTTAGCAACTCTTTGGTCACTCTCATAAAACAAGACCTTAACTACTGTTGGATATTTAGCTGGAAGTGTCACTGCTTGCATGCTACAGTATTGATATATCAGACCTTAATTAACTTGCTTAAATTTGCTACAGTGCATCTCTTCAAGTTGAATTTAGTCTAGCACATAATAACATATATATTTGAAATAACATAACATATATTATTTGAAATATTACATAATAACATATATATTTTAAATTTTAGATATATATTACATTTTAAATTATATATGTTATTATGTTTTATAATTACATTTTAGATATTACATTTTAAATTAATAAATTTTAATTTTACATAGATTAACATTGTAATATTACATATGTTTTTTTTATGTTTTTAGTTTGATATTTTTTCCTCGAGTTTTTAGTTTCATATATTACATTGTAATTTAAAAATTAAAATTAAAACTTAAAAAAAACATATGTAAAATTAAAATTTAAAACATAGTAACATATATATTTGAAATTTGAATTTTTTAAGTTAATCTATGTTTTTTAGATTTTTTTTAAATTTCATTTTAATTGTTTTTAACTTTTTCCACTCAGATCGTCATCCATGGCACCTAAGGGGAAATCTGGAAGGGCTCTTGATAAAGCATGGGAACATTGTATCCGCGTGGTCCCAGGGCAAGACAATCAAGTCAAGTGCAAGTACTGTCCAACGACTATGTATGGGGGCATTAACAGGTTAAAACACCACTTAGCTCAAGTTGTGTGCAAAGATGTCATAGTTTGTGATGGCTGCCCTGAAGAAGTCACAGCGGAAATGAACGCTGCTTTGGAAAGCATCAAAGACCAAAATGCCAAAAGATCTAGGCTGAGGTTTGAAACTGCAGGGATGGGCAGATCTCCAATGGGACCCCCAGGGAGTTGTTCATCAAGTTTTGCACCAGGTGCTACAGCAAGTCCATCTATCACCTCTAATTTCTTCCTTCCTCGTACGACCCCGGGATCTCAACCTACCTTGGATAGCTTTAATGAAAAGAAAAGGAAGGAAGCAGATATGGCAGTGAGGAGGTTTTGGTACCATGACAGCCTCTCCTTCAACATTGCAAGGTCTCCGTTTTATCAGCCCATGGTAGATGCTATTGCAAGCGCTGGCCCTGGATACAAAGCCCCCTCATACAGTGCACTTAGGGGGAAAGATCTAGATGAGGAGTTGCAGTGTGTCAAGGAACAGTTGGAGAGCATTAAAAGCTCATGGGAGTTTACAGGTTGCACAATCTTGTCAGATGGGTGGACAGATCAGAGGAATAGAACGATCATAAATTTTCTTGTGGCTTGCCCTAAAGGAACCATGTTCCTGAAATCTGTTGATGCATCCTCACATGTGAAAGATGCAAATCTGATATTTACATTGTTAGCAGAGGTTGTTGAAGAAGTGGGGGCCAAAAATGTTGTCCAAGTAATCACCGACAACGCAGCAAATTATGTGGCAGCAGGTAAATTGCTTTGTGCAAAATACCCTTCTCTTTTTTGGACCCCTTGTGCTGCCCATTGTATAGATTTGATTTTGGAGGACATTGGGAAGTTGGAGTGGGTGCAAGATGTGGTTCATGAGTGCAAACAAATCACCAAGTACATTTATAACCATTCTTGGGTGCTGAGTCTTATGAGAGAGCACACAGAAGGTGAGCTCAGTCGCCCTGCTGTCACACGGTTTGCAACCAACTTTCTCTCCCTCCAAAGCCTTCTTAATGAGTACCAAGCATTGAGACGGATGGTTAGTAGCAGGGAATGGATACATTATAAGGATAGCACAAAACCAGATGCAATGGCTATGAGCTTGTCTGTCCGTAGAGATAGTTTATGGGAGGAAGTCACTGAGATTGTTAGCATGAAATGAACCACTTGTGAGAGTGTTGAGGATCATGGATGGTGACAAACCACCAATGGGGTATGTTTATGAGGGGATGGACAGGGCCAAAGAGGCCATCAAGGTCTTCTATAAGGGGGATGAATCAAAATATCGCCCTATATGGGATATTATTGATTCCAGGTGGGACAGGCAACTACATTCACCATTACATGCTGCAGGGGCATATCTCAATCCGAGCATATTCTATAATGTAGGGTCTAAAATTCAAAAGGATCCTGAGGTGATGAGAGGTATGATGATATGCATTGAGAGGATGTACCCCAATCAAGAAACTCAAGACTTGATCAATATGCAGCGAGATATGTACAAGGAATCATCTGGCATGTTTGGATTTAGCTCAACACAACGTCTCAGGGAGAAGAAAATGCCATGTAAGATTCAATTTGTAATTCGTTAAATTTTATTTTGCTAGTTTTATTTTTAAAGTTTGACATTGCAAAACTTGTAATCTTTGTTTATTTTTTTTTATAACAGCCCAATGGTGGGTAGATTGTGGCGCTGAGGCACCGCAACTACAGGAATTCGCCATCAGAATATTGAGTCAGCCTTGCAGCGCTTCAGGTTGTGAGCGCAATTGGTCAGTATTCGAGCACATCCACACCAAAAAGCGCAACAGGTTGGAGCATGAGAGGTTGGAGAAGTTGGTCTACATATATTACAACCTTCGGATGCTCACAAAACAGCTGCGGAGAAAGGATTTGGATCCAATTTTATTGGATCAAATTGATCTAGTCTCTGATTGGGTAGTGGAGGATGAAGCTCCTCCTGATTTGGCTTGGCTTGATGAAGAGACCGAGGGTCCCTCTGGTGTACCATTTTCTGAAATGGAAACGCCAAACACACCTTCATCACAGCTGATTTTTCCATCTAGTGATGTTGTCACTAGCTCTACTAGGGCCTATTCTAGGCGTTCCACTGCTCATAGTCATGCATGAGAATCGAGTTTGGACTTGGAGACACTATCTTTTTTGATTTTCTAGTTATGTTTACCTATGTATTTGAACTTGGTACTATGTATTTGAACTTGGTACAATTTTGGAATGTGTTCAAGGAATAATCTTTCAGTTCACTATTTTGCATACAAATATGGAGTGTCAAATGTTGTATTATTAATTTTTATGAGATGGTCTAATGAATTTCTGCATAGAATTGTTTTTATAACTTATATGGATTAGAAATGTCATTATCTATGTTTTTTGTGCTTAAAAGTTACCACATTTTTAATTTTTTTCATATTTTTCATATTTGCCGAGTCTTTGCCGAGTCTTTGCCGAGTCTTATCCGAGTCTGCCGAGTCGGCCGAGTCCCAAGCCAGCCGAGTATTTGCCGAGTCCGAGTCTGACTACATTGTCTTGATCTTCTTTTTCTGAATGATTTTCTATTAAGGCTTTGAATTCCTTGAACTTTCAAAAGACTCCATCTTTCCCTTTTAGGAAATATATCCAAGTCTTTCTTGAATAGTCATTAATGAATGTAAGGTAGTATTCATATCCACTCAAAGATGTGGAGGGCATGGGACCACATACATCTGAATGGATCAATTCCAAAGTACTTTTAGTCTTTGTTTCACTCTTTGGAAATGGATTCTTGATATTCTTCCCTTTTGCACATCCTTTGCAAGTGCCTTCATGATCAATCTTCAAATCTGGTAGTCCTATAACTACTTTGCTCACATGAGATAGTGCTTTGTAGTTGATGTGAGCAAGCCTCCTATGCCATAGCTCACTTGGGCTAGTGGCTTCATGAACAAGGGTTGCTTCTGAATGTCCCTTGAGTTTATATAGTCCTCCTTTCCCTTCACCAATAACAATTGCATCCTCAAATGCTTTTCCTTTGGGCCACATGAGAACTTGTCCATCTATGAATGCAATCCTATAACCTTTCTTATCTAATGTTGAGATAGAAAGTAAGTTCTTCTTCAAACTTGGTACATATAAGATTTCCTTCATCTTCAATGGGGTTCCAGAATCAAGCTTGTAGCTTGCTTCACCAATTCCCTTGATGGGATATTGATGTTAGTTTTTTTTACTTGAGCAGCATATAGCATATAAACAATTACTGAAAGATAAACAAGCACAGCATAAAAGACAAGAGACACAATTTATCCTAGGAAACCGTCTTGGGGTAGAAAACCCAGCAAAGCCTTCCTCAATATAGAAATCACAAAGTACAAGATAACCCCAAGACAAAACAGCTACTCCTCCACTTGTGCGCACCTCTCTTCTTCACCTACACGAACTTGCTTGAGTGAAATGAGTGGTTAGAAGTGAGAGAGAGCACTTCTATTTATCTTCTTATGTTGAGATGACTAATTCCCCAACAAGGCCGACTTCTCTACTTGACTGGTCAATTACATAATATAATAATCATCTAGGGGATTTTCTGAGCCGACACATGTCCTAGGGTTTACAATGATTCTTTCAATGACCTTTACATTATTAATTACATGACCATCAACTCCCGGAGGAGGAATACAATAATATAAATAGAAATCTTCCGCAGTTACATTATTTTAACAATTGTAGTCATCTCCTAAAGATACCTTCTGTGGAGAGGTCTTCTCTTCAAGTCTTGAAAGAGTCTTCTTTTGTCCTGTCATGTGCTTTGAAGCACCACTATCAATAAGCCATGTATCTTCTCCAGGTGTTACAAACCCAGAGAGTGCAGAGAATAGAACATACTCTTCTGCATCTTCTTCTTCTACTTTCGCTCTTTTCTTTTGAGGCCTTTCCTCCTCTTCTTCTTCACTATCATCTTCTGCTGGATGTGCTTGATGTCTTCTGTGGTGGAAACCCTTCTTCATCTTTGAAGGACAATCTCTAGCAAGGTGTCATAATTTGTGACAAGTGAAACATTGGAATGAGGAGTAATCTCTTCTTTGATTAGTTCCTCTTTTCTTTTGAAATCTTTGTGGAGTTTGAGACTCCTTGTGGCTATCCTTCTTGAAATTGGATTGATTCCTTCTTTTCTTGGTGTGAGTAGCCAATGCTTGATCATCTTCTTTGAGTAAGGCTTCTCTATTGGCTACTCTAGCCTCTTCTTGAATGCAATCCTCCCATTCCACATCAAACTTCATACTTTCTTTTCTGGCACACATGGTTTGGATGAATGAATCCCAAGGTTTAGTGAGACCATTGAGAGCATTCATGACTAGTTCATCTTCATTAAGGGTGTCTCCAATGGCTTCTAGTTGTTCTTTGAACTGGGAGACCCTTGTGAAGTAATCTTGAATAGATTCTCCTTGATTCATCTTAGTGCTCTTCAATTGAGCTCTCAAGTTCATCTTCTTATTGATGTTCCTCCCTTCATACATTCTGTATAGGGAATCATACATTTCCTTTGGGGTCTTCTTAGATGCCACTTGGGGAATCAAGTGGTCTTTGATAGAATGAACAATGATTCTCTTTGCCTTAATCAAGTCCT
The DNA here is from genome assembly GCA_027924585.1 of Larix kaempferi. Classification (NCBI taxonomy): domain Eukaryota; kingdom Viridiplantae; phylum Streptophyta; class Pinopsida; order Pinales; family Pinaceae; genus Larix; species Larix kaempferi. The sequence goes on along the minus strand of BSBM01000451.1, from coordinate 1,582,627 downwards.
TCTTGTGTTTTTCTTTAGCTTCATCTTCCGCAAGTTCTGCAACCTCATCTTTGATGTATTGGGAAAGATCATTCTCTTCAAGAATGAGACCAATCCTATATTTCCATGCCCGGAAATTCTCTATACGCTCTAGCTTGTCCTCAAGCTTAGTGCTTGGGGCCATCTTATCAAGGAGGTCACAAAAATTGAAAATTCTTAAAATGAAAAACTGACCTTATCAGGAGATGGGCTTGACTGAGGCAAGGTGACTGGTACACTTGCTTTCCGAAAACTTCAAATTTTCACCCTTCAAACTTGACCTGCAAAATTCGGACCTGTTGTAGAATTCTAGTTCGCAGTTTTCTGGTTTTCTGGTTTTTTGGAATTTCTGGTCCAAAAGTCAAACTAGGGTTTGACTTATCCCGGGGTTCTACCCACTCAAAAAGTTCGATCTAGGGCTCAAAATTTTGCTTTTGAGGAGGAGCATCCAGCCATGCTCTTAGATTCCAAAAATTTCAACTTTTGCAGAAACCCTATATTTCACCAGAGGAGGAGAGAGGTATTTTCACCTTGTGAAAGATGTCCTATTTAGGCTAGCTCTAATACCATGTTAAGATTAGCATAAATTCACAACAAGATCACTGAAAGAAACACAATCACAAGATAGCCAAATATTTATCCTAGGAAACCCTCATGGGGTAGAAAACCCAGCAAAGCTTTCCTCAATATAGATGACCAACAAATACAAAGATGTAATCCCCAAACAAGAACTCCTTCTCCTCCTATGCAGATCTCTCTCTCTCATATGCGCAATTCACAAGTGAGTGAATGAGTGTGTTAAATGAGGAACACACCTCCTCTATTTATACTCTACTCCTACTTGACTTTTCACCCCAACTGGGCCGATTTCTCCTAGGAGAGTCTAATAACCCCAAAACAACTAACTCAGGGCCGACCCCCCTAGGGAGGTCTAATAACCCTAGTTACAACATCCCAACGGAGAATAAACATCTCCGGATATATGATAAAGTCTTGAGGGAGGAATGAAACATCTCTGGAATAATAAAGTACAAATAGAAAAATTTAAGATAAAAAAAATTACACCTCAAGGAATTGGATCCCTCTCGATGCTTAATAGATTCGGGTTTAAAATGTATCTATGCTGGTTTGTAATCTGAATTTGAAGGATTGGTTTAAATTTTAAAGTTTAATTCACATTTTCAGTGTATCTTGATGTTGACAAGTTTGGATCATTTAATTATTTCCTTAGACAAGGAAGACATAGAGCTAGGATTAGATCAGGACGGGGATCCTACATACTTCGATTCAACCAAAGGAGGGTCCTCTTTTTAGTCTCAAGGATTTAGAGACCCTTGGGTCAAGCAACCGGAGACATAGGTGCATCTACTTCTTAGTTTTTTTTACTATTTAGTATTTACTTTTAGTATATGGATCCTTTTATGTATTATGGATTGGAATTGATATATTTTGGACATCTATCTAGATTTTGGACTCATCTTATGGATGAGAATTGATATATTTTGGACATCTATCTAGATTTTGGATTCATCTTGTGGATGAGAATTGATATATTTTGGACATCTATTGATATCTTGCAATATATGGACATGCCTATTTTGAATATCTATGAAAAATGTTTTTTTTTTTAATTCAAAATATGTGTATATATTTAATTTTTTGTATTTGCCGATTTTTCCCTGATCCAATTCAAACTCTTTGTTGTTTTTCCTTGCTAATTTATTGTCGATTCTGATTCTAGTGAGTATGGTGATGACAATCCGCAAGGCTCCAAGACAACAACACTCCTCATCCAAGGTCCGATGTTCCTCCAAGGGCTCCAATGCTCCAACGCCTCTCCTAGGCCATGTGCTCTTCTGGATCCACTGCACCTACATGATTACTATCACAACCCAGGCATCCCCAAGTCAACTCCAAGCCTCCATGCAAGCATTCAAGCAACCCAATGTTATCTAGTGTGCACTTCCCTCCTCCGAAATGCCAAACGCTCCTCGTTCGTTGCAGGGCATGCTCTAAGCAAGCAACCTCCTCCATGTAGCCAGCGTGTAGAATGTAACCGAGCTATCTCTAATGCTCCAAGGAAGAATGTCAATCAAGCATCCATATGAGTTTTAGAAACCAATGAGTAAGGCAACTCCAATGTGCAAGTACATCGTGGGTCAAACAAAGGTTAACCATACACCATGCATCCCATATCTCATGAAGCACCCACAAAATGGTGTAAACAATTTCAAAGTAACCCCAAAAGCTAACATAACCGATTGGGTGTGTTGTCCGCCGAGATGCACACCAGCAACAGAAATCTTTCGAAAGTTGTTCCCTCACTACAAGTGGGGAAAGTGTGGCCTTGGGGGCAAGCAATGAGCCAGGTACTGTCACCTGAATCCCAGGTCCTCCGTTTAGGCTAACTCCTAACGAAGCCAAGGGGGTTAGTCCCTACAAAGAGTTTACTATGGCTCAATGTGTCTTAATGTTTTTAGTGTATGGTGATGCAGTTGGGTGTTGTTTAGGAGTTTTAAAGATGAAAGATCACAAATTTACTTTAAATGAAACACAAGGTAAAATGCAATCCACGTTGCGAAATAGTATATGAAAGACTTTGCGAAAATAAGAAGCATCCACAGATAGATAAGTTCCAAATATAAAATCCAATGGACAAATGGCCCAACTTAATTAAAGTATAAATATAAAATGACCAATGCCAAAATGGAGTCAAACAAGTGTAGTGCTTGGGGATTCTGAAATGCAAGTCTCAATAGTAGTTGTTCGTGAGATCGTTGTGCAAATTATCTTGGTAAATTGAAAGTTGTAATGGTCTTGATTATTAGGCTAAGAACAACAAGGTGAGCAATCGACTGGAAAGGTATACTTTCAGTGGCTTCCCCTCTGATGGTAAGTCGGACCGCCCAGATGTCAAGGAGTAGGTGTCTAAAGAATTAACCACTCCGATGTCTAAGACAGCGGTAATTTCCGGCCCCACCAGGTTTAGGAACTTTGCCCACTACCTGAGTATGTCTCGAAAAAAGCAACGCCAATTCGTTGGTTGTGGGGGTGAAAATTTTTATTATGTTTATCGAAAAATTATCAAATCCAACACCTTCCTGGGTTTCAGGTTGGCAGAGCATACGGGTGTTGGCTAGCAACCAAGATAAATTATTAAGGGGATGTGAGTTGGATGTTTTATTATTATTAGAGCACAATATTCAACTCTCCGATAGAGAGGGCTCTTGACTTTGTCTTATGACAAGGTTCAAGAGACTTAGCTATTCTATATGCCTAATGCAGGGAAAATGCAATATTAATATGCTCTCCGACAGAGAGTGCTCTTGACTTGGGTTATTATAAGTTCAAGAGGCTTAGTTCTTTGTTAAGATAGAAACAGATTGTACGCAAAGAACAAACATGATAGCTCAAAAAGATTGCAAATAAACAATGATAACTTTAAAATAAATGATCTACTTGCAAGAAAGAAAGCTAGTGTTCTACCAAATGTTATCACATTTATAGTAGCCGGGCTACCATACATTATTTTTCTGATTCCAGTACACTATTTAGCCAGTTCCCTTACATTTGAGATGCTAAGATGAGCATCTATATTGGATCACTATCAGATTGTGGACAGCGGTGTATATTCCCCATGCCATGACTGAGTCTCAGGACACTCAGAGAGATGATCGATGTAGCCATTATACCATTGGTACAGAGCAGTCAGTAGTGCCCAGAGTTACAGCAGCAGTTTCAGAGGACAGATGATGGTACAGGTTGATGAGCATTCAGGTATATGACTCAGCAGGTATATCATTGTGTTATGGTTATATTGCTTTTATACTTATTCTTATAGCATGTCTTAGCACTTAGTGTCATGATCTGGCGATCATATAGATATGTGGACCTGGTTGAGTTTATTATATATATTATATCGTCCCTACCCAGACTTAGAAGTTCACTATTCATACTCATTGGTTTTACCCTCCTTAGGGAGAATAGAGGTGATCATTCCACCATACCTTGGCTTGCTAGTGTTGGCTCCATTATTCATTGTCTTCATCCATCCATTGCCTACCTTTTAGTTTATCACCCTGACTTACTACTTGACTAGTGGCATGGAGGACTTTTCCCCACTGTAGCCTCTGTATTGGATGAGCTTCCCTGTTTATTGTGTCTCGGCTCTGAGTTGGTGACAAAACTTACCTATGGTGAGTTGGAGTTCCTTGGAATTCCCCCTAGTCACTAAAGTTGTGATGGCTAAACCTGAAACTTTTAGTGCTGCCATGAATACAAAATCTGGAAAAATGAAATGCTATATCTTGTATGAAAAGCCCGTTCAAGCAATGTGTTTCTAAACACACATGAATAAAAGGCATGCCAAATGAAAGTGGCTATGAATAAAATGTTATATCTTTTGTGAAATGTAAAATACCTAGGTAAACAAGCTGTCTGTGACACACCTAGAAGTGCTCAGGTAAACAAGTGCCTAAAAAACACACCTGCAGCAGAAAGCCTCAAATAAATGTAAATCTATGCAATGTGTTTATAAACACACATAGATCAAAGGCTATGGAAACTTCAGGCCCAAAAAGCAATGGAACTTAAATGCTATATCTAAATAATCGTTGGCCTCATTTGTATTATGGATTGTGCGCATCTTTTAAAGGTGAATAAACCCTCTTTGAACAACTCATCCATTTGTGAGACACCGCCATTCCCTGTGTTGTCGCTCATTCAGTATATACTACCGTGTGTATTCCCTTTCCCTGTTCCAAAGTGTCACAAAGTTGAGTCAGTCAAGTCATCCTCTAGCCTAGCCAGTTTATTCTAGCCTTCACCTTTCACTAGCAAATTGATCACAGCTATGAAGTGAGTATGGTCTTGAAAGTCTAATTTGAGTAATAATAATAATTAATGACATTATATATTTGGACTTAGATCGCCAGTAATGATTACTTTGTGTTATAATTGTTATTTGCATAAGTTGTAAAGCATGCATTAACCTTTGACACTTTGCAGCAGCTTCCGATGATGGTCTGAGTTGTATTTGGTCATGTTGACTTGGTTAGACCTAGTTTGACCATGGTCAACCATAGGACATGAGATGGTTGGACCTTATGATGATATGGATAGATGATATATGGTCTATGTACATGTACATGATGATTCTATGCAGCAGCTACAGGGTTATGATGATGATTCATGGTTTACAGCATTATTTGATCATTTACAGATTATTATTATTTGCCCTGTTCCGGTATATTGGATATATATATTGATCAAGCGGAGACTCATATGGTGTATGAGTACACATCTTGGATGGATTTGGACCTTATGAGTCCAATGAGACAGTTTGTTTTCAGTTCCGGGCGCTTACAGTGATGATTGAGCCTCAGTAGGCTATCCTAGTGCAGTTTTGGTCTGTCGGAGGCCCTGTCAGAGCAGATGTGATTTTTATCCAGTTGACCTAGGGCTCTGTGCTTGGAGGGGGTGGTCCAGCCACTTGTTTTTACCATATTACCCCCCTCCCGGACACACTGGTGCCCTCACCTTGACAGCGCAGGCACTCCAGGAGGCAGTTTTGGGCAGTTTCACGCTTCCCGAGGCATTTTAGGATTGGTAGAAATGGCTATTGAAGAAATCGATTTGGGATACTGAGACAATGTTATGGCATGGGATGATCAGTGATGATAGATTGAGGTCTTCCACACCTCCTCCAGCAGTTTCAGCTTCATCGGGGCCCGCATCCATCACTTATGGCACTTTCTGATGATTTCTGAGGTCTTTTGAGGCCTACGATTTGACCATGGAGGCACGATTTGGTGTATTGGTGATTATTTTATGATTATTGTGCTATGGGGATTGACCAAGGAGGGATAAAATTACCCCTTGGACCCACCATAAGCCCCCTATTATATTTTGTCATCATGATTTGGTGGGATTCCCCTCTTCTAGGGCGATTTTGTCCACTCATATTATATTTTATTAGTGATCCATGTATTTTATTGTTGAGCTCATCTCAACCATTGATTAGACATTTGTATCTTTTAATCTTAGACACTCATTCAAAAAGTGGTTAAGATGTTGATGCCTCTCCTTCCTATTTAAAGGAGAGAGCTTCTCATTGTAAGGAGACTGGTGGCTCTGGATTATTGGAATAGAAAATTATTATTGCATCTATCTCCAGTGTTGTGGTGAATGTTTTTGGTGTTCGTTCGTTGGTTCTTCCTTTGCACTGAGTTATTGGAGATCTTGTTTTGCCATATCTTTTGTACCACATTTTTTGCATCTATAGGTGGAGGCCGATTTGCTTTGAGGAGGAAGTATTGGTAGGGGAAGACTCTCCCTACTTCTTCTTTGGATCTCTTCATTGGTAACAGGGAGTATTACTGTGCCAGGACCTTCTATTCTATGTTATCATTACATTTTACTTGTATTTCCTCCATACTTGACCTCTCTGATTGAAATCGATTTTCCTTGGATTGACAGGTAGAGGAGGGCGCACTTGTGGGCTAGGGCATCAATTTGGCAAGCAAAATCAACAATCTCTCATTTGATCTCTGCAGGAATCTTCCTCAACATCAAGGCATCTCATTCACATCACTCAGGTATGATCTCAAGGTAATTTCTTTCCATGATCTATCCACTTGTCTAAAACATTTAAAACCCTAATTAATCAAAACCCCCATTTTTACATTTTTTCAGATCTACTAAGATCTAGTGGCTTCTCGAGTAAGATATTAAAATCCCACCTCTATAGTATCCACGGCATCCCGGATCTATAGTTTGGTGAGGATTGGCTTCCATTTGACCCTCTTCCCAAGGCATTTAGCCTCTCCAAGCAAGGGCACACTTCCTAGTTTGGGTTGGTTGACCTAGATCTAGTACGTGGGTAGTTGATATTCCACTTGATTCGTGATCTACACATCCAATAACCTACCCCCAGATTGTCACTTTTCTGATTTCTACCTTGTGGGCCCCATTCCACATTTTAAGGGATTTCATCCCCATTTTGGACCACTTGGTATCTTCAAACTCAGATCTAGTAAGATCTAGCCGTCAGATTGCCTTGAAATTGTAGATCCACACTCCTACTTGATTAACCTACCCGGATCTAAAGTTTGGATGCCATCGGACTTGTCTTGACCCACTTAACCCACATTTTAGCCTCCTTGGGTAAAGTCGCACCACCTTGGAGAAGGGAGTTGTCCCACTTCTAGGACGTGGGTACTTGAGTTTTTTATGGATTTGGAACGAGAATAATTCAAAACCTAGGTCTAGTAGGTCACTTTGTCAAATCTTGCCTTGGGGATAGCATTCCTTGTTTTAAGGGATTGTGGTCCACTTAGTTCAAACTTAGATCTAGACCTATTCATCCATCAAGACTTTAATTGCCCACTTGTCCCATGCAATAGGAGTCCTTAACCACAAGTTAACCTTACTTTGACTCCATTATCCCAATTCCGAAGGCACTGGTTTCTCTCCAAGTCAATTCGACTTTCCTAGATTGTTGGATTAACTTGTGGTTTGACCTTAGTGTGGTGTACTAAACCCTTTGATGTCATCATGTATCATGATCAAGCTTGTCACTTGTACTAGTTAGCCCCAATTCAACCCCTAAACTACCCTGCATTGGACACAGTTCCCAAGGCAGTGGATTTTCTCACATTGAACTAGTACTTTAATCCTGGATCTCATTTCAAATATTATAAGTCATTCTCACATCAACAATGAACCAAAGCTATACTCATTGAACCCCTCACTTGTCTTGTGACTTCATCCTAAGGTCTAGGATAAACCATACACCTTACTTCACTTAGAATTAACTTGATTTGGTGTCTTGGTTTTGATCTCTCCTGTCGGGAGTAGATCGGGTCTCCCCCTTTGTTGTCTGGGCTAGACAACATAAAGTGAATGTTGCCTCGACTGGCGTGACAACCAATCTATTGGAGGTCGAGGTGATCGTGGTTGCACCTTTTGAGTTGCCCTTCCCTATTGCCATCCATGAGTGGATACATCCATAGGGGTAACTACAGTTCAGGTGATAACAGTACCTACCTAGGAGGAGCACTTGGCACTTGGAGGAGGTCACTTAGCCCTTGGAGCTTGGGAACATGTGATATATACCTTGGAGGTTGGACACGACATGAGGACACTCGGGTTGAGAAGCATACTTCGTGGAGGTTGATGATGTCTCTGTTATCACACCAAGTGTAGCTGCCAACTAGAGTGATCCTACCAGGACGATAGAGGAGGCCAGCTAAACCGGTGACATTTGCAAGGGCCTCGTTCACCACTTGATACAGAGGTTGTCACACCGAACGGGCACTTGTCACTTTAGATCAAGCCGGAGCAAGATCAAGGGGGAGACCCTAGCCAGCCAATAAAGGCTAGCGAACCTACTCAAGGCACTCTAGGTTGATGTGAAATGAGAGAGAGTGAGATCAAGAGTAAATGGCTCTAGATCTAAGGAAAGTGAGTGGCCTATGGAGTTAAGACTTGGTTGAGGAGGCTTAGGAAATGAGAAATTGCTCAACCGGAAGAAATTGTACCACTATTGAATTTGAATAGTTAGATCTAGATAGATCTAGTGCTGATCTAAAAGACCCAAATGAGATCCACCTAGGGTTTAGTCAAATAAGAGTGTGGTGGGCCCACTTGGCAAGATTTAGGCTAGGAAAGGAACTAGAATGGTGGCTAGGTAATAGATCTGAAGATTAGAGGACAAACTAGCAACACCCAACTGACAGATCTGAAAAATGACTGAAGAACCCACAAGTGCCTCCTCCCCTAGAGATGGCCAGTGCTCAGATCTAAGAGAAAATGGAGTCGAATTTCCACCAAACTTGGTCTCTAAAGTTTATTAATTATTTTAAAATGGGTTTCAGTTATCGCCAAATCTATCAGATCTATAAAACGAGGGTTTGAAACTTGTAAATTAAAGTGACAATTGGATGGAAGTAAATGAAATCAATATGTACCTTGTAGATCTTACCTCAAATGCTTGCGGCCGCCAAGTACATTGATGATCCTGACAATTGGTTACAATTCTAGGCAAGATCTAGTTTGTTCCAAGCTAATGCATGTGGGTCCAAGGCGGTAGTGCGCCCTCTTCAACCTGCAGAGTCAAACAACCTAAGTTATATTTGTCTACAAATGGAAAAGAAACCATGCAAAGCATCTAAAATAAAGTAACATCAATGGAAATAAGTCACAATTGGTTACTCCCTGAAAGATAGGAAATTTCACCCAAGCGAATAGATGGAGGAAACCCTCACAATCCTCCTCAAGCAAAATCGCACCCCCTACAGCAAATCAATTCGTCCTCCATAGAAAATGTGATGAAATCAAACTAGATCTACTCGGATGTCCAAAAGAAAGGAATTCCAATCATGTACAAGAACATTCATCAAAGCAAGAGCGAGATATCTGCAAAATAATAATTTTATTCTTTTATTCCAGAGCCAAAAGTCCCTCTACAATGAGGGGGTTCTCTCTCCTTTAAATAGGAGTGAGAGAGACCAAAACCCTAACTACTTTCTAAATGAGTGGTTGAGATCAAAAGATATAACAATAATAATCAAGGGCTAAGATGAGCCAGAAATAAAATACATGGATCACTCACAAAAAGGGGCACGTGTTTCCTCAATGACGCCCTAGGGGGGATGTATGCATGAGATGACTAGGAAACATAACATAATAATATGTTGGGGGGGTCTAGGAGATAATATCTTCACTAGACTAATGCCCCAACTACATCGAAATAATATAACATGTGATAAAGTGTCAAAAGAGACTAGGACGTGTGCCCAATAATACAATATAAAACCCCCAAACTAATGAATAAGATGATGTGTGGACCCCACTGATAACGGAAACCATGCCGGAAAATGTAGAAAATATCATCATGAAGTCTCGAACCAATCTCATGCCATTTTCTCACCCCAATGAGACAAATTGATTTCCTTTGCTAGCCATTTTACTGTCGAAAAACCATCTCTGAAAAGATAGAAATGCCTATAACTCTCTGCTATGGGCCTGTTATCACCTAAATTGTAGTTACCCCTGTGGATGTATCCATTAGTGGATGGCAATAGGGAAAGGAAACTCAAAAGGTGCAACCACGATCACCTCGACCTCCAATAGATGGTTGTCACACCAATCGAGGCAACCTTCGCTTTATGTTATCTAGCCCAGACAACAAAGGGGGAGACCCGATCTACTCCCGACAGAAGAGATCAAAACCAATACACCAAATCAAGTTAATACTAAGTGAAGTAAGGTGTATTGTTTATCCTAGACCTAAGGATGAAGTCACAATATAAGTAAGGGGTTCAATGAGTATAGCTTTGGTTCATTATTGATGTGAGAGTGACTTATAGTATTTAAAAATAAGATCCAGGATTATAGTACTAGTCAATGTGAGAAAATCCACTGCCTTGGGAACCGTGTCCAATGCAAGGTAGTTTAGGGGTTGAATTGGTGCTAACTAGTACAAGTGACAAGCTTGATCATGATATATGATGACATCAAAGGGTTTAGTCCACCAAACAAGGCTCAAACCACAAGTTAATCCAACAGTCTAGGAAAGTCGAATTGACTTGGAGAGAGATCAGTGCCTTGGGAATTGGGATAATGGAGTCAAAGTGAAGTTGACTTGTGGTTGATGACTCTTATTGCATGAGACAAGTGGGCAATTAAAGATTTAAGTCTAGATCTAGAGATTCAAGGTTTGACCTAAGTGGACCACAATCCCTTAAAACAAGGAATGCTATCCCCAAGGCAAGATTTGATGAAGTGACCAACTAGACATAGGTTTTGAATTATGCTCGTTCCAAATCCACTAAAATCTCATGTACCCATGTTCTAGAAATGGACCAACTCACTCTCCCAAGGAAGTGCGACTTTGCCCAAGGAGGGTAGAATGTGGGATAAATGAATCAAGACAAGTCCAATGGCATCCAAACTTTAGATCCAAGTAGGTTGATCAAGTGAGAGTGTGGATCTACAATTTCAAGGCAATCCAATGGCTAGATCTTGCTAGATCTGAGTTTGAAGATACCAAGTGGTCCAAAATGGGGATTAAATCCCTTGAAATGTGGAATAGGGCCCACAAGGTAGAAATTGCCAAAGTAAGAGTCTAGGGGTATGTTTTAGGGCATGTAGATCATGAATCAATTGAAATCTCAACTACCCATTAACTAGATATAGGTCAACTCACCCTCACCAAGAAGTGTGCCCTTGCTTGGAGAAGCTAAGTTGGCTTGGGAAGAGGGTCAAATGGAGGCCAATCCTCATCAAACTATAGATCCGGGATGCCGTGGATACTATAGAGGTGGGTTTTTAATATTATACCCAACAACCCACTAGATCTTAGTAGATCTGAGAAAATGTAACAATGAGGGTTTGAATTAATTAGATTTTCAATTATGTGTTGTGCCAATGGATTGGAATCAAGAAGAGAAGAACTCACCTGTGGATCTTACCTGGATAACCTTGTAGATGCCTTGATGATGATGATCTATGCAAACCCGATCAATTTGAAGCAATTTGGAGAAGACCTCTATGAAGTGCGATTTGCCCAAGGAGACCAATGCGCCCTTCCTCCTGCACAATAAACGTCAACAATGTCAGATTTATTGTATCAAGAAATAAAGACAAATGCTACAAGAGAAATAACAGAAAGATAGCATAGATCTCAATGATACTAATGATAACCCCCTGTTACAAACGAATGCCAATCCAAGCGAGTTGAGGAAGCCCTACAAAAACGCCCAAGGTTGAAGTCGCCCTCCTGTAGACAAGATAATGATTTCCAAAAGATAGATCTTACCAAAATTACCACGAATGCTAGGATGCAATAGACTATCCAATCACCATCTAAGAACACCAGATGCAAAGGAGACCACAAGAATTTCCACAAGAGAATTTTTCTATATCAAGAATCCAAGAGCCAAAGACCCCTTACAATGAGAAGCTCTCTCCTTTAAATAGGAAGGAGAGGCATCAAAATCCTAACCACTTTTTGAATGAGTGGCTAAGATTAAAAGATACAAATGTCTAATCAATGGTTGAGATGAGCTCAACAATAAAATACATGGATCACTAATAAAATATAACATAAGTGGACAAAATCGTCCTAGGAGAGGGGAATCCCACCATATCATGATGACAAAATATAATAAGAAGCTTATGGTGGGTCCAAGGGGTAATTTTATCCACCCTTGGTCGCTCCCCATAGCACAATAATAATAAAATAGTCATCAATATACCAAATCGTGCCTCTATGGACAAATCGTGGGCCTCAAAAGGCCTCAGAAATCATCAGAAAGTGCCATAAGTGATGGATGCAGGTCCCGATGAAGCTGAAACTGCTGGAGGAGGTGTGGAAGACATCAATCCATCATCACTGATCATCCCATGCCAAAACATTGCCTCAGTAGCCCAAATCGAATTCCTCAATAGCCATTTCTATCAATCTTGAAATGCCTCGGGAAGCGTGAAACTGCCCCAAACTGCCTCCTGGAGTGCCTGCGTTGTCAAGGTGAGGGCACTAGTGTGTCCGAGAGGGGGGGTAATATGGTAAAAACAAGTGGCTGGACCACCCCCTCCAAGCACAGCGCCCTAGGTCAACCAAATAAAAATCCTCTCTGCTCTGACAGGGTCTCCGACAGACCAAAACTGCACTGGGTTAGCCTACTGAGGCTCAATCATCACTATAAGTGCCCGGAACTAAAAACAGACTGTCTCATTGGACTCAGAAAGTCCAAATCCATCCAAGATGTGTACTCATACACCATATGAGTCTCTGCATGATCATATAATATATCCAATATACCGGAACAGGTGAAATAATAATAATCTGTAAATGATCAAATAATACTGTAAACCATGAATCATCATCATAAACCTGTATCTAATGCATAGAATCATCATGTACATGTACATAGACCATATATCGTCTATCCATATCATCACAAGGTCCAACCATCTCATGTCCTATGGTTGACCTTGGTCAAACTAGGTTTGACCAAGTCAACATGACCAAATATAACTCAGACCATCATCAGAAGCTGCTACAAAGTGTCAAAGGTTAATGCATGCTCTACAACTTATTCAAATAGAAATTATAACACAAAGTAATCATTACTGGCGATCTAAATCCAAATATATAATGTCATTAATTATTATTATTACTCAGATTAGACTTTCAAGACCATACTCACTTCATAGCTGTGATCAATTTGCTAGTGAAGGGTGAAGGCTAGAATAAACTGGCTAGGCTAGAGGATGACTTGACTGACTCAACTTTGTGACACTTTGGAACAGGGAAAGGGAATACACACGCTAGTATATACTGAATGAGCGACAACACAGGGAATGGCGGTGTCTCACAAATGGATGAGTTGTTCAAAGAGGGTTTATTCACCTTTAAAAGATGCGCACAATCCATAATACAAATGAGGCCAACGATTATTTAGATATAGCATTTAAGTTCCATTGCTTTTTGGGCCTGAAGTTTCCATAGCCTTTGATCTATGTGTGTTTATAAACACATTGCATAGATTTACATTTATTTGAGGCTTTCTGCTGCAGGTGTGTTTTTTAGGCACTTGTTTACCTGAGCACTTCTAGGTGTGTCACAGACAGCTTGTTTACCTAGGTATTTTACATTTCACAAAAGATATAACATTTTATTCATAGCCACTTTCATTTGGCATGCCTTTCATTCATGTGTGTTTAGAAACACATTGCTTGAACGGGCTTTTCATACAAGATATAGCATTTCATTTTTCCATATTTTGTATTCATGGCAGCACTAAAAGTTTCAGGTTTAGCCAACACAACTTTAGTGACTAGGGGGAATTCACAAGGAACTCCAACTCACCATAGGTAAGTTTTGTCACCAACTCAGAGCCGCGACACAATAAACAAGGAAGCTCATCCAATACAGAGGCTACAGTGGGGAAAAGTCCTCCATGCCACTAGTCAAGTAGTAAGTCAAGGTGATAAACTAAAAGGTAGGTAATGGATGGATGAAGACAATGAATAATGGAGCCAACACTAGCAAGCCAAAGTATGGTGGAATGATCACCTCTATTCTTTTTAAGGAGGGTAAAACCAATGAGTATGAATAGTGAACTTCTAAGTTTGAGTAGGGACAATATAATATATATATAATAAGATCCACCAGGTCCACATATCTATATGATCGCCAGATCATGACACTAAGTGCTAAGACATGCTATAAGAATAAATATAAAAGCAATATAACCATAACACCATGATATACCTGCTGAGTCATATACCTAAATGCTCATCATCTGAACCATCATCTGTCCTCTGAAACTGCTGCTGTAACTCTGGGCACTACTGACAGCTCTGTACAAATGGTATAATGGCTATATCGGTCATCACTCTGAGTGTCCTGAGACTCAGTCAGGGCAATGGGGAATACGACTGTTGTCCAACATCTGATAGTGATCCAAAATAGATGCTCATCTCAGCATCTCAATGTAAGGGAACTGGCTGAATAGTGTACTGGAATCAACTAAATAATGTATGGTAGCCCGACTACTATATATGTGATAACAGGGCCCAAGGCACCAAACTGACTGTAATAACGACTAGCTGGACCCCCTATCCCCTCAGGAGTACCGTAGGAGAACAAAAATAATCTCTGAATGTGCTTGTTATCACACCATAGTAGCTGAGCTACTATTCTTGCTGAGCAGATATCTGCACTTTTCAGAGCTTTGCTTTTACAGAGATCAGCTATGATGAGCTTGTTATTTGAGATCACTCATGTATCAGAGCAGTATATTGTATCAGACTTTTATTAGACATTGTGCCAAGGTTGAGCCTTGAGAGCTTAGATTTGATGACCGATGTGACCCTTTGTTCCATACAGTTTCAGTTCAGTGCCTAGTGATTATATTGCAGCAGTGTTTCAGATGTTTATTGATGATTATTATGATGTGATGTGACCTATGGACTTCTGACTATTGGCTTTGGATTTTTATCTTGTTGTTTTAGTCATTTTCATAGCATTAACTTGGTATATGATTCATGATGTGGCAGTACTATTTAAAATAAAATGAAATATCTTGGATGATGTTATAAATATAAAATGGATGTATTATTTGCACACTTAGGTTTTCTAACAATACTCATCGGTTTCATTACCCTCCTATGAGCATAGATATGGCGTTTCCTGACATTCTTGTCTTCTAGCTTAGGCACCACATTCATTTGACTCCATCCATCCATGACCTTCCTAATTTGGCTTTCACCCTTGACTTACCTTTTTGACTTCTTGATACTGAGGACTTCCCCATTTCTACCTCTGTGTTGGACCGCATCCATGTTTGTTTTGTGTCTCGGCTCTGAGTTGGTGACAAAACTTTCCTTTGGTGAGTTGGATTGTATGCCTAAATCATTCTAGTCGGTTGTCCCAATGTTTGGCACTATGCAAAACTCCCCCTAGTCACTTGAGATGTTGTTGGCTAAAACTGAAAGCTCATGTACTACCTGTATTGGAAATGTTTCATGAAAGCCTGTGAACTTAAAATTCTAGAATGTGTTTCTTAACACACGTGAATAAAGGCTATAGCAATGAACTGCTAAAATACTCCTTGAAGGGTATAAAAAGGTCCAAAAAGCAATGGTTACTCAAAAGTTATATCTATTATTGTTGACCTTATTGATGTGAATATGCCCCGGATGCAAGGTGCGATTAGTTGTGCTTCTTAGCACATGTGAAATCCCAGAGGGGTCATATAGGCCAAAAAGGCCATGGAAATGAAATGAATGATCCTAATGAACCTGGATCAGATTGATGTAGACATGATGCCTAAGTTGAATAAACACTCTCTAAACAACTTATCCATTTGTGAGGCACAGCCCTTCCCTTTGTTATTTTGTCCAGCACAGAGTGTAGCTTCCCCTTTCCCCGTCCGAAGTATAACTTAGTTGAGTTTGGTGAAGTCACCCCCTTTGCCTAGCCTTGTTCTTAGCCTTCATCCTTAGCTAGCATTTAGGCCATGTCCAATGGGTGAGTCTGTCATTAAAGCTTTTGTGCAAGTAAAATATAAATAACACTTATATATATATATATATGTATGTATTAACTGCCACAGACTGATGTTTATACTTTAAGTTAAGCTGTGAATATGATCTAAAGGAACATGTCTTTGTCTTTGTCATAATCTTGTCCTTGGTTATATTTTCACCTAGTCAAACATAGTTTGACCATGGTCATTCTTGGGATCCGTGATGAGATGGGCCAATTGTGCTTATTGATGATGATTGGTGGTCCCACATACACCTATTGATGATTCCATATGTTGGACATATGCTTCAAATGATGGTTGATGCAGTTACTCAGTTTTATTATTATTTCCAGATCATCATATTTTACACTGTCCGGGTCATATTTTACACTGTCCGGGTATGGTGGGCCTTATAGCTGACCCCATGGGTTAACCCATGGTGTATGAGTACTCATTTCTAGTAGATTTGGGTCTTTTGAATACATTGAGACACTTATCTTTCAGTTCCAGGCACTTCTGATGATGATAGCAGCAGTTATCCACATGTTGACCAGTTTTGGGCATGTTGATCCAGCCTGTCCAGCAGAGGCTTGGAGGCCAGTCGTTTCCTAGGGCACTGTGTAGGAAGGGGGTGGTCCAGCCACTTGATTTTACCATTATGCCCCCCTTCCAGACAGCCTTGTGTACTCAGTTTGACAGTGCAGGCACCCTGGGTGGAAGTTTGAGTAGTTTCAAGGTTTTTCAGGAGGATTAAAAATGGAATAAAAGGGTCACTGAGGAATTCAATTTGGGAAATTGAGGCAAGGTTTTGGCACTTGGTCTTCACGGAGGTCTTCCAGGCTAAACCCCCATTCTTCCAGTCATTTGGCATCAGTCAGTGGGGTCCACATTGGCCACCGGAGGCCTTTTACTGCATGTCTCTCACAGATTTTGAGGACAGGATTTGATCATTTGTGTTATTTGGACATGTCATGGTCCTATTATTCTATATTATTGTGCCATGGGGATGAGCTAGTGAAGGATTGATACCTCCTAGCCCCACCATGTGTGTCTTGAGTCATGTCCATGTCATATTTGGTGGGCCCATGTATCTTAGCCCCTTTTGGAGGATGACGTCACCCTCACTTAGTCACTTTTAGCTATGACATCATCTCTATTTTGAGTGATCCATGTGATATTATTTATTGGCTCATCTTAGCCATTGATTAGATTGTGAGATCTTTTAATCTCAACCACTAGTTTCAAAAAGTGGTTTTGTGGTTTAGCGTTTTGATATTTATTATCCTACATAAGGAGGAGACCCCCCTATTGTAAAAGTACCTTTGGGCTCTAGAAAACTTGGAATGAAAATATTATTTATGAGATCTACTTCTTGGCTTTGAATGGGTTACTCTTGTATATATTCGTGCATCTCTTGTTTCTAGACATTGTTTGCTTTTTAGGTGAAATTGACATCAAGAGAAGGAGGCCGAATTGCGTGGAGCTAGAGTATGTTTTTGCTTGATAGGAAGATTGTAGGGGTTGCTCACATCCCCCATGGGCAAGACATCTTCATCTTGAGGGAGTTTTTCAATTGTGCTTTGTCCATTGATTGCTTCTTTGACATGACATGCTTAGATCTCATTGATTTGTGGATCAAATCTAACTTGATGTAGTTTGATTTACAGGTTTCATGGGACATCTCTCCTCCTAGGGCTTGGACGATTTGGGTTGAAGACACTTGGATCAAGCTTGGAATTGTAACTAGGGCAAGAATCATCCATATGCTAAGAGGCCGCAAGCTTTCAAGTAAGATCTACAAGGTACGTATCTATTTCGCTTGTTCTCCATCCTATTGGTCACAAACACCATTAAAATCAAAAGCCTCATTTTTACTTTTTCCTAGATCTACTTGGATATAGCTTGGCTTTGGGGATAATTTCAAGAACCCACCTCTATAGCATCCACGGCAATTCGGATCTATAGTTTGGTGGTGATTGGCCTCCATTTGACCCACTTCCCAAGGCACCTAGCCCTCCTTGAGGCAATTCGCACTCCTTGAGGAAGGTTAGTTGGGCTAGTTCCTTAACATGGGTAGGTGAAATCCCACTTGATTTGCATAGATCCACCTTGATAACCTACCCCTAGTGCTTCACCTCTTTGATTTTTGCCTTGTGGGCCCCATTCCTCATTTTGAGGGTTGTGCCCCTCTTGGGTCATTGGGTGATGCATTTTCAATCCTAGATCTATGGTGATCTAGCTCATATTGGGGCATGCCACTTCAAACCCACATTGATAATTGCCTTAACTAACCCGATCTACATTTTGGTAAAATTTGGACTCCATTTGCCCCCTCATCTCAAGGCACTAGTCTCCCTTGGTCAATTCAAACTCCTTGGGGTTAGTGTAATTTGCTAGATCCCATATGTGGGTATTGTCTATCCATCACAGATCCATAGATCTACATCATTGCATACCCCTTAGTGCCATCTCACCCCTAATCTTACCTTGTGGGCCCCATTTGGACCATTTTCCACTTTTTAAGGAGTGGGCCTCACTTGTGTCTTTTCAAGGTACTAGATCTAATTCAATTGAGCTTCATAAGTGACCCTATTCATTCATTGGTTGAAACACTTGTCACCCCCTTAAGCCTCTTCAACCATACTTAAACTCTTGGGTCCACTTAATCCAACTCACTCATTGGTTTCAGTAACTCACTTACACATTTCCCTAGGAACCTTTGGGTTAGCTAATGTTCATTGATTGGATAGGATCTCCCCCTTGATCTTGATTAGTCTTGATCTAAAGTGAAGAGTGCCTCGGTTATCGTGACACCCAGCTTGCATTGGGAACCGTTGCACTTCTTGGGTCACCTCTTTAGTTGTCCGTCTCCTCGACCATCCCAGATGGGATACCTTTAGGGACAACTACAAGTTGTGTGATAACAGTGCTGAATAGGCCATTTCTGCATGGCAAACTGCTAAAAAGTGGTAATCTGACCATATCATGGCCTATAACTGCCCGTAACTGATAACTGAATGTACCAATGGACTCAGAATGCCCAAATCCTCTAGGAATGAGTACTCATGCACTATGTGATCATCAAGACCATCATCTATAAGCACATCCATGCCCGAAGCAATAAAATAATGGCCTGTAACTACTACTAATAATAAAAATGATACAAACCATCACTTGAAACCACTTCCTGGAGCATGGAACCATCTAATGGACACAAAGGGGCCAGAATAATCAATCTCGAACACTGTTGACCAAACTCATCTCGGATCCTGTGGTTGACTTGTTGAAACTGGGTTGACCAGGCCAAGAATGATCAAAATAATGATCCAAACCATAAGCAATTGATGCTGCAAGTACAAATGGATAAGATATGCTCCTCTAATTATGTTAGTAGTAAGACCAAAGTATAAAATGATGTTTAAATGGCATTAACATGTAGATACAATAATAATAATAAGTCCAGATCAAAGTAATCCAACTACTATAAGCAAGAACCTCAAGTGTATACTCATTTATAGACGTGGCCAATTTGCTAGCTATGGGTGAATGTGGAAAAGCAAGGCTAGGCTGAAGGGAAAGAGTTGACAACCTCAACACTGTAATCTCTCAGATAATGGGATAAGGGAAGACCACCTACACATATGCTGGATAGAGAAGAACATAGGGGATGGCGGTGTCTCACAAATGGGTAGAGTGATGAGACTGCTTCCAATAGACTCTAGACAAGCAACCTTTTTAGCAAATTCATTTATTTGTTAGCTTTATTCACTTTGAGCTTTAGCATTTAATTCACTTTATAGATTTTCACTAGCCAACCTCCAAAGGAAGGTGCCCTGAAAGCTTTCTGGGATTCAGATATGACTCGGTATGGCCTCCATTGCCCGCCACCGTCCATAGGTGCGATGGAGTGACCACCCTATTTCCCTGTAGGGGAAAATGACCTTACATCAAACAAGGATGAGTGCTCATCCTTTGGCCACTGATAGCTAATATAGATATCAGTAGTAGTGTTTAGCAACACTATTTTTGTTGACTTAGCATCCTCTTAGATATAGCATTTAAGTTCCGATGCTTTAGTATTTAGCAACACTGTTGGTAGGCATACTTGGTTTCGAGGACTACAGGAGAACAATCACTGTGACTAGAATCACACTCCAGAGTCGAGACACAAGGTAAACAAGAAATCTATTCAACAAAGAGGTCCAGGTGAGGGAAGTCCTCAAGATCACTAGTTAAGGTGTAAGTTGGGATCAAATCAAGATTGGAAGATGACGGATAGATGAAAAGAGAAGTGACTAATCATACCATGACTAGCAAAAGTCCTACTAAGGGAATGACCAAGTCCATACTTTACAAGAAAAAGGACATGACCAATGAATATACACAAGAATATCCTACCAATAGCAACTGAATCACCTCTACTCTAAACAACAAGTAAGCATAATATAGAATACTGCCAGCAAACAACCATCATATACCTAGTTAAATACTACCAAGATAAAGAAAAGAGCACACCAACATCCAAATGCACAAACCATATACCTGTTGGATCAAATAACTGAATCTCTGATCTGAACATCTGAATCATACTGAACACTACAGCTGAATACATCATGGGCTCTGTTATCAATCTGCTCTGGATAATGGAAAATGGCTAACTCAGTTATCGACCTGGGGTCATGAGGCTCAGTCATGGCATGAGACTGTCGAATATAAGAGCTTTGGATCCACTGATTATATGAGAGTGATCATCAATATGCTGCTCATTATCAACTGATCTCATGCAAAACATGTAAAGGACTGGCTCAAAAATATAGTAGGAACTGGTCTGCAATGCTGGTAGGCTGGCTACTATGGATGTGACAACAGGGTCCAAAGACATATCTTGAGGAGAAGCATTGGAGCTTCATGTCCACATTGGTACACATGAGAGTAGCATTTGGCACATGAGAGGACATGTGGCACATAGTTAGAGGAGCACCTTGAACCAAGACACTTGGATAGCAGACCACCGTGGAAGAGGGAGCCACAATGAACATGCCCTACATTGTACAAATGCAGGAAACGAGATACACAAATATATTACACCAAGTATGAGTGTATGCAAACCATGTTCTCTATTATTGAAAGGATCAGGTTATGTCATTATAAAAACCAATTGTCCCACCTAATCAAATCCGATTATGTGAGAAAACATTACACATGTAAATATATCTGACTGCGGTATTTTACAACATAAAGGGAACTGTTTTTTCAAGAAAGATACTAAAGTCAGAACATAAGTATACTTACAGTCATAAACCATGTTTCTATTATTTTTTCCCACTTACACTTTCATCCTTTTGGGGTTTTCATTTTTTTCCCTGGATATGTTGGATTTGTAAATGACTCTATCACCTACTATGAATAGGAAATGGATAGTCTAGACAAACATTTTACCTTCTAAAGTTCTAAACTATACATATCTCTTTTATCTCTGTCATTGAAAAATGGAATAGAACTACAATTCATATCAGTCATTCAATCTTTCTAAAGATAAAGGCATAGACAAAAAATCTAAGCTAAGCCAAAGTAAAGTACTGACCATTAATTTCAACAACTTTTCATCTAGTATTTTTTTGCCAAACAGTTGTTCAGCGATAGAGAGTGCAAATTCCAATGTCAAGCCAGGACCTTGGCTAGTAGTGACCATTCCATCTACCTCGATGCTAGTGTCCACAGCAACAGCAGAAGATAGCTGGTCCATAAATGAAGGATGACATGTCGCCTTCTAGTATCAACAACAAATACAATTAGCATCAAATTGCTTCCACAATTCAATTTAGCTTGCTACAACAATATAAAATATTTATTCATAGCACTTCCAATGAATCATGGGAATTCCTAAAATCTTCAACAACAATTGCCTGTATATATATTGAAGGACACAATGTGATCACCAAAAACGATAACATGATGATGAATGCTGTTCATTATACTAAATTTCACACTAGCCGATAAATTAAGATATATTGAAACAGGCAGTGAATATAACACAAACAATAGGGAATTGAAACAGAATGATAGCTCCACCTTCATATGTAAATCGGGCCATAGTTTTCACAAACTAGTTACGTCCAGGCAAGTGGTGGTTATACAGAAAACCATAGCAGCAAGATTCAGTCGTATTGGCACTTTGTGTACGGAAATTTGAATGGAATTCAAAATTCAAATTTGACGTAGTATGGAAACAGTAAAGTTGACTAAATGCTTGAATATATTTACAATTTTAAACTTTCAAAGAGTGACAAAATGTTACTATTAAAATTTAATTGTTAAGATACCAGTGGGATTTCAACTAGAATAGATAATGCTTAGGCTGTAGTTTAACTTGTAATAATTCAACTATTCATTGATAATTTGATTATTAATATAAAAGTGGAATTAGAATAGTAGCATATCTAATAATAACTCGAGTCTAATACTATTTGTAACTTATTCATGGCCAACATTCATGAATGATTAGCCTATATGCTTTTTCATATAAACTCAAATCACATAAGCAAGAATGATTTTGGAGAGCATGACAAAGCATTGTTAACAACATCTGCAATGGCAAAAAATCGGCAAGGGGTACATCAAATAAACACATTGGCACATAAATATAGAAAAAAACACCGATATATATGATGTAGTGGATGTCAAATCAAATGATACATCGGAGTCAATACTTAATCCTAAAACCTGATAGTTGTCCAATAAATGATTCAAAAGTGGATAACCAATACAAAATGACATCAAATATATAAATGTATCTCATCAGCATGAGTCATCTACAATGAAAAATCTAGCAGCTGACTATCAACCTATCCTGGAAAATCAATGACCTCTCCCCCTTTTAGAAGAAAAGGTCATGGCTTGTTTGCCACTAGAAGTTCCTGCATAATCTATATAGAAGTTTCCCCCAAATTTTAGTAAACGTCAAAGGGGAAGTCGAGGTCTTGAGTGTCCCCACCATAAATACTACAAAATTTATATAAGAATACATACAAATTGAAACATAAATCATTGAAATTTAATTTTTTTATAAATTATAATCTAATACATATACATATACATGATCATTTGAAATTTATTTTTTTTATAAATTATAATCTAATACTAATACATATACATGATCATTGATAACAATCTAACATAATAAATCATAAATGATCTTTCTACAATAGATATCACCATCATCATTTGGGTACATATAGGGCTTGATGCTCTTGATTAAGTGCATCAATCCCATACCCTCATACATCATAGAATCCAATGGAAATCGTGCACTTTGGCTAATCCTGAAATCCTGAAAACTTTTAAGTCTACTGAATTCTAAATGGGATATGAAATTATACTTTCTGTATATGAGGTTTGATGAGGTTGGAACCACTCTCAAACATCCCAAAACAATTAATGGTAATATTAAAAATTTAACTAAAAGTTGACACTCCTTTCTTTTCTTTTCTATCATTTTACTTTAAGAATTTAATATTACCAGTAAACTAGGGAGCATGTCCCCATGTAACAATGGAAATGACAAATAAAAACCCAAACATCGCCCTTTAAGTGGGTTAACACATGGCTTGGGCGATATTTCCTGTCTTGAGCAATTTTTTGCCGAAACAAAGGCAATTTTCCCTAGACATCGCGATTTCTGATTTTTTGGGAGAAATCGTGATTTTTCTGGGCCAAAAAATCGGCACCCAAAAAAAATTGTGATTTCTCACAAGGTGGCCAATTTTTCAATGATGTAATCAACACCGTGACAAAGTAAAAAATGAACACACAAAACATAGGAAACATTTCAAACAAATTTGTGACTATTGTTCCACATAATCTTTTAAATGAATGTTAAAGTGTCACATATGACTTAATCAACATTAAAAAAATACACATGTTGAGGCTAGAAGACCATACATACATATTAAGCACTATTTTTACTTTGTTATGTTATATGTCATATTTCAAATTTGATATATGTTTCAAGTTGCTTACAATGAAGAATGGATGTTACTTTAAAATTTTGAACAGATATATATATTTTAAATTTCTAAAATTTTAAAAATACAATGTTTCATTTATTAGATGTCTACTTCTGTATTTTAATCATGCTAAATATTTTATTTACATTTTTTTTTTATTAAATCTTATTCTACTATACAGAAAACGGATTTGAATTTATAGCCTACCATAGGAGATTAGTTTAGTCAACTAAATAGGCTGATCAGAGAGACAAGCACATTCTACTGCCTTTCTGTCTTATAAATCCATCACACGGGACCTTACCAATAAATTACCAATAGGCACTTAATGTCCAAACATACAAATTGACCTATATAATGCTATATCCTAGCAACTGAGCTAGTGATCACCGATTTAGAAATGAAATCCAAAACCATCAAATCAATCCTTGAATGAGGCATTATAAAGGCCTTACCTGACATCCTTTCAGCAGACCCCATGACTCTAAGACTACAGCAGGGGCTTCAGACAAGGCACCATAAAGTCGCCCATCCTTCGCATGAGCTACGGTAATCTTTCGCAAAACCTCACAGTCCCGTAATCTTTCCAAACCCGGCATGCCTCCCTACATCAACAAACACTAGCATCAAATAAAGACCTAAATTTCATCGAGCTGAAATAAGAGACCATTTTCCCCTCAGAAACAGCACAAAAAAAGGATAAAACCTTCCACAAAACCTCATAAAAGAAATTAAACGAGTGGGCTATTAAATTTTGCCCATTAAAAATTTATAAAGGAAAATGCTATTATACAATTTTGTCCAATAGTTGACCAAGCAAAATCTAATTTGGAATATCTGATTAACCATCCAAAATTTGACTCGGAGAACATAAAATCTGACTATTAATTTTTTAATATAATTTTAGCTATTTTTTCCTTGTGAAACATAAATATTTTATTTCTTTAGTCCATTGGTTGTAGTTTGGGTGGTTGGGAGGAAAGATTGTTGCCCTTCCCTGGTTGTAGTTTGGGTGGTTGGGAGGAAAGATTGTTGCCCTCCCCACCCAGGGTGGGGTTCAATTCTTGTAAGTGACATGATGTTCTTGTTGAGCCATATTGTAATGATTGTATTTCAAGCTTTCCTTGATTCCTTCGGAATGGAAGATGATTTTTCAACTGAAAAAAAAAATATATTTTACTTCTTTATTTTAGAAATGACAGTGATACCTATGGAACAGAATGAACAAAATTCTGGACAAGACATCTGCCACTGTGCTTTAGAAAATGTCCCTATGGTTTAGAAAGCGTGCATTTAAGAAAGCATCTTAAAGACAACCACAAGCAATGGGATCATAGCACAGAGAGGTATCTCTAAGTAATGTTAGCAACAGAGTGAGGAATGTTTTATCTCCTTGACATAGAGAGTTGCAACTCAAAATCAACTTTCATAATAGACCTGCAACTCAAAGCCAACTTCCATATTACCGAAGCTTATATTTCACTTCATAAATCACTTATCTATCGAAAGCATTAACGGGAGATAAAATTGATCCAAAACACTATTTTTCCAACAATGGATTCCGCCCATTCCAGGGCAATCACGGTCCCATCCAATCATGGTGCAACTCATGCTTCCACCATACCAAGGGGCCAGAAAGTCACAAAAACCTGAAACGCACCGGATCGATTGGAACCATGAAATTTTGATTATCCGGATTCCAGCTAGGGTGGCGGGAAAATGTGCGTCTTGCATAAACTTTAGAAAGCGCCACAAGAATTCAAATAACTAGTAACATACCGGTAGAACAAGAAGGTCGAATATTTGGGATTCACAGTCTGAAATGAAGGTGTCTGCAACGAGCTTTACGCCACTTAAGCACTCGATCTGCATATCCTTTTCGACCGAGGCCACTGTGACAAGTGCCCCGCCTACACTAAAAACGTCCACTAGAGTTACAATCTCAATTTCTGCACTGCCAAATGCGATTGGAACAAGGACCTGTGTTGCAACAAACATACACAAAAGGATTCTAAACATCAAGAGATATATATTTGGTAGTAAAATAATGCCATCCAGTGATGCTTATATTCAATTCCTTACCTTTTTCTGAGGTGCCTCCATTGCAGTTGGGATAACTGAATGCAGAGTACAGGGAAAATTATTGGTCTCTTCAAAGGACAATGTATGAATGGAATGGCGCACTGTGAATTGGTTCGGGTGAACTGGATGGTATATTTTGCAACCTCAATTTTTAATGAATTCTCGTGAAGTCACGCCTCTCGATTTCGTCATGTCTTCAGCCGCCTCTTCTTTCAAGTCAATATTGAGTTTATTCAATTCATATATATTTCAATTTTAATGAATTCTCGTCAAGTCATACCTCTCGATTTCGTTATGTCTTCAGCCGCCTCTTCTTTCAAGTCAATATTGAGTTTATTCAATTCATATATATTTCATTTTTAATGAATTCTATTTCATTTTGAATGAATTCTCGTGAGGCATACCTCTCGATTTAGTCATGTCTTCAGCCGCCTCTTCTTTCAAGTTAATATTGAGTTTATTCAATTCATATATATTTCATGACCCACAACAATCTTGGGCGTAAAATAAAATACAAAATCATGACCCACAAATCTTAGGCGTAAAATAAAATAGCATTCATTAACAATATAACAAGCCTTTCGCAATTGAACAGGTGAACAGCCCTCGGAACAGGTGATGCTCGGAAACGGAACTGTACTCAGGAACAGTTTGTATTATAAATAAAAAAGTGTTTTACAGGTAAAATTTCAACAGAATACATTTGTATTTTTTACCAAAGTGTATTTCAAACAACAAAAAGGGTCTCTCATGGAACATCAAAGAACCCTTTTTGTGGCATCAAATATAAAGCTGTAACAAAAATAAATAACTGCTAGAAATGTGATCCTATAATAAGTACAGTGTTTTGTTGGAATCTAAAGTTGTAGCCTATAACAGGAAAAAAACAATTTTATCAAATTAAAAATGTTTTAGAATTTATTGCAAAATAAATTACAGCTAAAAGGGAAATCCAAAATCATAAAATCACCAATCATTTTAACAATAGAACATGCCAACTCAAATAATAATATATCTATTATTTAAAAAATAACACTTATCCATTTTTATAAAAATGGCCACTATAACTTTTGTAACCACAAATGGTATAGTATAGTGTGTTGTTGGAATCTACCGTTGTAGTTTGTAACAGAAAAATAACAATTTTATCAAATTAAAAATGTTTTAATATTTATTGCAAAATAAACTACAGCTAAAGGGAACCCCAAAATCATAAAATCACCAATCATTTTAACAATAGAAAAGACATTGAATTTGCCAACTCAAATAATAATAATACCTATTATTTAAAAAATAACACTTACTTATCCATTTTTATAAAACTGGCCACTATAACTTCTGTAATGGTATAGTGTAGTGTGTTGTTAGAATCTAAAGTTGTAACCTTAACAAACAAACAAACAAAATTATCAAATTAAAAATTACCTTTTTTTTCAAGCTTTCCAAAATCAAAGTCTCTGTGGACATGATGATTTGGTTTTGATTTATGCTGGACTCAAATAACAATAATACCTATTATTTAAAAAAGAACACTTACTTGTCCATTTTTATAAAAATGACTACTACTGCTGTAACTTTTTGTAACCACAAATGATTCCATATGAAGTTCAAAATTTTCAAAATTCCTGCAAGAAATATTCTTAAATTAAAAATAAGTTATAAGAGAAAAATGTTTAGATCTAATATAAAAACATACACTCAATGCTTAACACATTACCTTTTTTTTCAAGCCTTCCAAAATCAAAGTCTTTGTGGACAAAATTATGATGATTTGGTTTTGAGTTATGGCTGGACTCAGATTTTACAAAAAGAGGTGTTTCTCAAATATGCATGGAACATCAAAGAACCCTTCATGTGGCACTAAATGTGAACCTGTAACAAAAATAATGTAATGTTGGAAATGTGATGTTGTTATCCAAAATATAACCCGTAAATCAATAATCATTTTATCGACATAACAGTCATTGAATTTGCCAACTCAAATAATAAGAATACATATTATTAAAAAAAACACTTACTTGTCCATTTTTAAGAAAATGGCCACTAATGCTGTAAATTTCGTGATTCCATATGAAGTTCAAAATTTTCAAAAAATCCTACAAGAACAATTCTTAAATTAGAAATAAGATATGAGAGACAGATGCTTAAATATAATATAAAAACATACACACAGTGCTTTAAACATTGGTTTGAAAATAAACAAAACTCACTTGAGAGGACTAGGAAGACTTCCCAACTCTCAAAGCTCAAGAAATCTTCTTGACTTTGTATCTCTCCATATCTCATACACTGCATTCCAATCAGCAGCTGATAATTCAGGTCCATTCAAAGATATTCTCATTAGGGCATCTAGTGTATCCATTCCTAGCTTTGATTTCCTAATGTCTTTAATTATATTATGTTTAGAAAATCCCCTTTCATAGTCCATTGTACTTGCAGGAATAGTGAGTACAGCTTGCCCAAATTTCATCATATGAGAATAATTTGTGTGCCATTGTTTTGTGTTACGAAAGACCTCCCATGCTTCTTTCATAGAGAAACCCTCACAAGTCAAATTTAATGAATCAACAAAAGGATGCAGCTCTCTTTTGCAATCTTTTTCATCAAATAAATGCACATTTCTGACACCATTTGGTATGATATGCTGCAAATGCTGAAAAAGTTTAGAAAGCCAACGCTCTGAATTTTTCTCACGGCTACGACGTTCTTCTGGATAATAACAAGGGCTGAATAATTTTGCTGCATTAAAAAGATGAAGACCTGGAAATCTTTCATTCAAAGAGTCTATGAGAGACTCAATATAGTCTTCTGTGAGTTGCTGACAACTCTCTTGTGTTCCTTCAATATGAGGTTTCATAGTTTGTTTCCTATCGCTATAATCAATATCCCCAGTTGGAATAGAGATATATTGTAACTCATGTCTATCTATGACTAACCCTTCATCTTTAATTTCAATATATCCATATTGTGATTCACAAAGAAATTTTGAAAGATAAGTTGTACCTTCTGCAAATGTTTCTTTTCTCAAAAACCATCTAGACAATGTACTTATAGTTACTTCAAGAGCCAACCCAATAGTTGTAATGTCTACATTTTCTTCTTGAAAAGTCTTGTTCAGCTTATTCAATTCACCCAACACATCAGCAAGCATATGCAAACAAAACTGAATGGAATAAATCTGTGTTTTATCATACCATGATGAAGTTTTTCTTTCATTTTTCCACAATGTTAAAATCATTGGCATAAGCTTCATGAGCCTTATAATAACTTCCCCCCTATATAGCCATCTCACTACGTGTATTTGTAGAACATCAAGAACATCAATCTGCATGACTTTAAGCAAATCATTAAGTTCATTACTTCTCTTTGGTGAGTTTTGAATCCACGAATACACTTTGTTTGCAATTTTCTCAACATATAATAGTTCAGGAATTTTTTTAGAAGCATCTGCTGCTGCTAAAGACTCACGATGAGCTACACAATGGATTGTGATAAGATTTGGAGTGTCTTTTTTCAAAAATGAAACAAAGCCATTTTCATGTCCAATCATTGTTGAAGCCCCATATATAGAAACAACTATCAAATCTTTATATTGAAGACCTCTAACATTTATTAACTGGTTGACACTATCATATATTGTTTTCCCTTTTCTATCCATTGCATTTTTCAGCTTCATAAATTGTGAAATAGGTGGACCAAGACCCTTTGTATCTAAATAAGTTTCATAAACAACAAGGTGTTGCTCTAAACTTCGATCTGTGCTTTCATCAACCATTAATGAGAAGAAAAGACTTTCCAACATATTCTTTATCTGAACTTCTTCAAGGTGTCTTGATATGGAATATATGAAATCATTTGCAGATTTACGATTTGTGTATGAAGAATACTCTTGAGACTTTGGCATATATGGTGTTTTCGCATCCATGAAAAATTTGCATAGTTTTTCGTACTTTGATAAGGATAAATATTCTTGGCATACAAGATATGATATTCTCATTGTAGCAATAACTCTTTGCTTATTAACATCTTCCACTTGTTTGACATGATCTAGAATTGGCTTCATCTTTCTCTCCAATGCATTAATCCATCTTGCTTTAGCATCTTTAAGTACTAATGATTTTTCATGAGTAACAAGAGCATCATGTTGTAAAGTCGTTCAACCATTCCCTAAACCCTATGGCCCATTCATCCTATACTTCTCACAATACCTGCATTTCATATATACTTTATCATCCTTCCTCACATAATTCATCCAATCAAACTTATCTAACCATTCCATACGGAATTTCCTTTTTGATTGCACTTTAATTTTCTTTTCATTATCAACCTCTTCTTCAACTTCATATCTTTCTTCATCTACATCTTCATCAGTGAATCTTCCAAAAAATTCATCCAATTGCTGCTCCAATTCAGTATTATAAGCTTGTTCACTAGTGTTTGAATCATTTTGAATTTGGATTTTTGTTCTTTTTTCCATCCATACATTTCTCCAATGGTGACTTGGATTTTTCTTTTTTGAGACATTGTAAATTTTAACAGCTACCCACCTATATACAAAAGTATACAAAACCAAAACAATTTACTTAAACATATTTAAAAAAAATATTTAAAACATATGATTTAAAAACAAAACTATATAAAAAACAAACTAAACTAATATGAAACTAGCTAAAAGTGTTTGTGCCGAAGGTTTTAGTTTTAGTTTATCATCATTTAAATTTTACATTACTATAATCTCAACATCTAAAAACTACAATCTAAATTAATTCCACAGACATCTAATAGTACACTCCTAACTCATTATCAATTTTATTTGTTGTCAATTTTCTCTTCTCACAATTATAACATAATTGTGACTGTTTGTCACAACATTATCACTTGAACCCATGGTATGAGCCCTAGATGCACGATGTGTTCTTTTGGCTACTCACATTGTATTTCACATATGTAAACACCTTAAAAGATGTGGTACCATGATGCATGCTAGACATTTTGAATCTCCCCTTCTGGGATGTTTGTTTCTATCTTTGTAAAATAGTGACCTATATACGTTGTGCACTAGTTTACGCAAACTGATTTATTATCAATGGTATCCATAATGTGGAGAAGTGTCACTTAATTCTCTCCATAAATTCTCTTCAAAAAAATCTAATTAGAAAGAAAAATATTATATTAACATTAAAACTAAAATCTAAACTTACAAACAAAATCATGAAAATTACAAAAATTAAAACATTGCTTCTAGTTCATATGGCTAAAAAACTAGGTTTAGACCTTAAAATGGAAGCTAGGCAATTTAATTTATGTAAAACACTTGTTGAAGATGTTGCTTCCATCAGCAGTGGATCCCTAATTAAAAACTATTTTACTACTTCCCTAGCCTTTTCCTTTGCCACTGTGGCTTTCTTTGTGGATGGGTATTCATGATTTAAATTAAATATGCCTTCCTATGCATCTTCATGATAATGAAGGTATTAATATCGATGAACCAATGGACCTGCAACTATATCTATATCTATTATTTACTCTACCTATAATACCTATACTAATATTTACTTAACTACTTACATAGGTAAACTAATTCCACTACTACTAGTGGATTTGCAAATATATTAGATAAAATTAAAAACTTTGTTTTAGCATGTTTTACTACTTCCCTAGCCTTTGCCTTTGCTACTCTGGCTTTCTTTGTGGATGGGTATTCATGATTTAAATTAAATATACCTTCCTACGCATATTCATAATAATGAAGGTATTAATATTGATTAACCAATGGACCTGTAGGTTGTAACTATATCTATATCTATTATTTACTCTACCTACACTAATATTTACTTAACTACTTACATGAGGTAAAGTAATTCCTTCCTATGCATCTTCATAATAATGAAGGTATTAATATTGATTAACCAATGGACCTGTAGGCTGTAACTATATCTATATCTATTATTTACTCTACCTATAATACGTATACTAATATTTACTTAACTACTTGCACGAGGTAAACTAATTCCACTATTACTGGTGGATTTGCAAATATACTAGATAAAATTAAAAACTTTTGTTTTAGGGTGATTTTCATGCATATTTTACTTATTAACGGAATGCAAACACATATTCTCGGGAAAACTACAAAAATTAAAATATGTTGATTCAATAGCACATTATGATATCATTATTATCTCTCTTGGAGTATGTTAATCCAATATCATAATTATGTGAGTATGCTAATTAAATTTTTGTTGAGGGTAATTTAGAAAAGAGTATTTTGAAGCTATATAAGATTTGGATTTTTTTAGTTATTATTATGTTATATAATTTTTGGTTAAATTATAAATTTTTAGTATTTGCAGTGGATTTAGTCCCCTCAAATACACTTATTACACTTGGATTATACAATATCAATTTCAATAATTTTTTTGAATTTTTTATGAGACAATACATTTGATCCTAAACGTACTTACTTTATTTGACAAACCTATCTAAAATGATATCATGACCACTCTCCATTCATATCTTCAAGTAAATTACAATTTCAACTCCAAACTCTTCTGAATTTTTGGCCAAAAAATGCTTGGTATCCTTTGAAACAATAATTTCATACTAAATGGAACTAGACAAGTTCAACGTCTCTATAACGATCTCATATAGTAAATAGATTGCGACTTATTAGGCTAGGCATAAATTATTTATGCGTTTTAAACATGTGTTTTAATATTCTCTTTTTCAATGGTACATTTCAACTCATAGAGAACTATGAAGACAAAGAATAGGTTGAAGGTCGACATTAAACCTTGATGATGCCTTTTCAAATTTTTATTTTTCACGTTTTTAATAATTTTCTGATTAGAAGACATGCATTGCCATAAGGAGAAGAAAGCACTGTATATATAAAAAAAATATTTTTGGTGTAGGTCAAGTAGAAAGTAGCAGGCAAGGGGCATAATCTGCATTTCAAGAGAAACAAGTGTTTGATATCCTTGGGGCAGAGCAAAGCAAATTTGAGGAGTTTTTCAGATAGTTTTATGCAAGAAGTTTAGCTCACATCTAATTGAGATACAATAGTTCATAGAAATGTTTGTTGGAAATTATGAAGAAACAAAAAAGGGGTCAGTTGTTACAGGAGTAGCTATAACTCCTTTCCACTCCCCATCACAATAAAAGTAAAAAGATCCCTCAACAAGCTCGGGATCCCTGTAATTAATTTTAATGGTAGAATAAGAGGGAGAAGAGCATGAGATAGGAAACAGAGAGAAAACCTTTTAGTTTCCCATTTCGAAAACTAATGAGGAAGAAAAAGAAAAGAACCTAAATCCCTCTGTCCTCCCTCTTTTCCATGGGCTGACCATAGAAAACCTTGATGCATTTTTATTTTCATTTTAACTAGTTCTCTGCATAACTTGATTATAAAACTGATGCTCAGAAGATAAGGCTTTACCCATCTACTTTAAAGGAAGCAACACTACGCTAGTTTATGAGTCTTTATGGAAATAAATAAGTACCTGGGAGTAGATGAAGCAAGCCTTTATAAAGAGATAGTCAGTCTTGAGACACTAGAGATGAGATATTTAGGATGGGGAGAATAATAATCATTGGAAGATTATGCTGAGAGGTTTAAGTTTAGCTATAAAAGGTATACCAACTGTAGACTAGACCCATACTCTATTAATATTGTACTTCTAAAAGGTATTATAGATAAATGGATGGGATACATTGAATCTGATTGCAAATGATTACATTTCCCAACTTGCTTATGAGGAGATAAAGGAAGTGTTAAAAAACTATTAAAGAGCTTCCATAAATAAGAGTAAAGGCTACAGAGGAACTGTTGTACAATCTTCAAGAGTAGCAACAACTGGGATAACTAAATATGAAATTTAAATTTTCTACAGAACATGAATAATAATATGTTACATTCATTAACAATGCAATTATAAAATCTCCAGATTAAGAAGAAGCAAGAGGAAGCTAAAAAAAGCTTTGGCAATTTTATTTCCTAAATGTACAAAGATGCATGCCAGGAATAAATGTCCATTGAATAATGTGGAAGTTTGTTGCATTTGTGATAATAGTAATAGTATCGGCCAATGCCCATCTTGACCTGGCTTGAAAGCAGTTTACCAAGGGGCTGATTATAACGTGGAGCAGATTTGCTTCATCAACCAGAGAAGATAAGGACTAGCATTACAAGTTCTACAAGGTATGAATTATGACCCTCAATATTTTCATTTTGGTTGGGTAAATATAATGTATGTTACTCCTACAACCTGGTTCCCTCTTATTTAGCAGCAATGGCCAATTAAAACACCAATCCCACCACAGTGGTAGTCTCAATTGTATCAAGGACAACCAACGCCAACTTTTAAATTCCAACCTCAAAAAAAGTATCAATGGACTTATTTCCAACAACCTTAGATACCTCAGCAAGGTTGGCAGCAATATAAGCAACAAGCTTTGCTTCCACCTCCTCAATATAAAACACTAATTAAAAACCTCCCAAGCAGCCACAAGTGCCTGCCCAACCAAAATTAACCTTAAATAGCAGACCGGTTAAACCAGTTTATATAATGAGATGTAAACCTATGCAACTTACTCATTAGGTTCTATGGAATGTAATGAGATTAACCTTCATCGAGGAAAAGTGGTGGAAGATCCTTCACCACCTATAATTACTAAGCAATGAAAAGAAAAACAACTATAGAACTAAGCCACCACAAACCAAGAACAATCTCAGCAACCTTCCCTGCGATAGAAAAAAAAAGACTTCTCTTAAATATATTACGGAGTGTTCGCCTGGAAAGTATTTTTGGATAAACCCAGATCTCAAGCAGTAATTTGTCACCATGAGGCAGTTATGCGTCTAGTTGGAACCATGAGGCAACTGCTTAGGAAGAGCCTCGGCGAGTCGGCCAGGCCTGAGATCGAGTCCCATTGGGCCACTAAGACAATTGGATGAAATAATATAATGATTGGATCAAATAAACAATGCTTAGGCATTCAATTGCCTCAGACAAGTTTGTTAAAAGCAAAACCTATGGAGTTTGGACTTTCTGTTGTATATAAAATCAAGTTCAATGAGTGTTATTTCGTTAAATTAAGTAAATAACGTGACAACTGACCCTGAAAATTACAAGTCGAGTTTATTTCACTGTCGGGTCCAAAGAAATAAACTTCAAGAGAATTCAAGAATATTCAACGTGAAAGCCAGAGGAGAGTAAATATCATAATCCTACTGTTGTCTGAAAAAGAGCAATGTAGAAAAAATTGGGCGCAGCCGCGCAAGGTAATAGAAAATTTGCAAATGCTTACTTGCTTAATAGCTTATGCTTGTATGCTTGATGAAAACTGGCAGAATTTGAGATTCCTCTCGCAAAACCAGAACAGGGAAACCTCTTTCCACTAGTCTCCAGCCTCCAGGTTTCCATCTTCCTCTCCATGACCAAACTCACCAGGCATCGACTCTCCTTGAGTCTCTTAACACTTCGGAGATATACGTATACCATTCAAACCCCCACTCGTAATAGTTATACCTTGTTGGGAACTGGAAAATTGGCAATCTTTTGACCCATTTGGTGGTGGCCACTTGTTACGTCTCACTGGGACGGGGAGGGAAGGTCCAAGGGATCATAAAATCATAGTGAAAGCCTCGGTGAGTCGGCCCTCGATGGAGTTTACTCGGTGAACAGTTGAACTGAGCAGCTGATGTCGATGGGCGGTGGCTCTGCAAGTACGCCTTTGATACAACTTGAAAGTTGAAGGGAAAGTTGTAGGCTATAGCCGACATGCTGCATCGATTCCCAAACCGAGCCATTAATTCATTATTCCATTAACAATTTAACCCTGTTGTACCACTACGGAAGCTACCAACGTAACATCATTTACATGCACCTGCCACCAGCGCTTAAGTTTCAAACCGCGGTGCCACACTGCGAGTGCCAAGTGCCATGGCACATTCAATTTGCGGTTAACTAAGGTTTCACTTTTGGCCCACGGGTAAACCACAGTTGCACTACCTACTTTCCAAGCGCCAAGTAGGTACTAGCATTTTTTACGTTTGATGGACACCATTAGACGTCAAATTGACGGTCCACAATTTATCTCACACATAAACGGTGATGTGTGGCAAATAATATTACCTGTAAAATATGTTCTAGTTTGCTCAATACATCTTACAACATTTCAAATTCCAGGCTTGGGCGGAACTGTGCTTGGGGCGTGCGACCTGCAGGTGCTCGGAACTGTGCTTAGAAATCTACTTGGAGGGGTGTTTAAGCACTAGCGACAAGTTTTTTTTCAATCCCAACAAGCAGCCACATACTCAAGCCTGTCTCCCACTTGTGTATTTTCTAGTCCCCTATAACAATGGAAACGCACATGGCACCACACATGAAAAACGGACTAGTGGTACCCGTCCTGGTTGAAACGAACCATTTAGGTCAAGTAAAAAGTGCATCTTCGAGCAAAACAAGGAAGTGGGTTTGGGTTAATGCCAAGCACTCTCGGTGTATTTTAAAATGGAGAGTTGCCCGTCTAAAGTGGGAGGAGACAAGGAAAAAACAATTTCAAAAGAAGGTTATCCTGGCCCTCCAGAATAAACAGTCAAACAAGTCTTTCTTGCAAGGATGTGGCAGAAACAGGGGTAAAAGCAGCACTGATCCTGCTTTATATAGTCCCACATCCACACCTCTCACTTGGTCATCTGCCCTGTATGTACAAGAGCTACTCAATGCCAAGAGGAGATTGGAGATTTTGGAATTCAAAGAGCAGGAGAGAGACCTTAACATCCATCTGCTAATAGGAGAAAATCAACGATTAGAGAAAGAAACAAAGTTTTAAAAGGTCAAGTGGCACTGTTCCAAGAAGTTATTCTGGTAGGTAAGACTGAGTGGCAAGACATGAAGGAAGACTGGAAAAGCATGAAAAAATCGGCAAGGGAAGATAGAGAGGTGGTAAATCTTAAAACATCCAAAGCTGAAGGGAAAATAGTTGAACAAACAAATCTTAAAACATCCAAAGCTAAAGGAAAAACAATTGAACAAACGAATAACCAAGGAGGGAAAGTAAGAGAAGAAGAAAAGGGCGGTTTCATAAAAAATTCTAGAACTTGGGCACAAGCTATTAGCAAGCCTGCTAATATGGGAAAAGAAAGAGAGTCAAGCAATCAAGGAGACAACAATCAAGAAAAATAAAAAGAAATCAAAGAAAGGCAAGGAAGAGCAACAAACATAATAATTAAAGGGGTGAGAGATTATGGTAAGAGTGAATGCACTCTCGAGCTTGCAAGTGACTTTTTAAACAAGCTGCATTAGCAAGGCCAAATTTTCCAAGCATGGAGGGTGGGTAAACCCAGTGATGAGAGAACCAGGCCCATAAAAGTCATCATGTCAAGTGCACGTGACAAGCAAACTATTCTAAGTAAGAAGCATTTCTTAAAGGGCTCTCACTTTTTTCTAGAGGAAGACTTAACTATCATGCAACAAGAGGAAAGAAGAGAAGAGTTGTCAAAGGTCAGAGCAACAAGAGACGAGGGAAAAAGAGCATGGTTGCACAAAGGTAAATCTGTTATTGTTGTTTTTGGTCCTCCTTCTAAAGCAAGACAACAAAATAGTAGTCAAGAAGTGTCAGCAAATCCCTTAGCAGAAAATACCGTAGCAAGACCAGGGTGGGAAAATAGGAGTGAAGACTCAACTTTGAGTCTTGTATGCCAAAGTAAATAGCAATCAAGATCTACCTAGGTTCCCTTAAGCCTAGTATGTTGGAACTGCAGAGGCTACCCTTGGAGGCATGGACCTAGGCTAGGGCCCATTGCAGAAGATAGGGACATAATATGTCTCTTGGAAACACATGAACATGAAGGGTGCAAGACACCTCTTTTTGAAAAGTATATGAAGATGGCAGTGTGGAACAAGGAAACAGATAATGGAAAAGGTCACGGAGGTATCATGGTCCTAGTGAAGGAAAAGAGAGATTGTTGCATCCAGCTAGAAAGGGAAGACCCAAATAAACAATTCATATGGTTTTAAATATCAGAAAATGGTCATGTCATTAGAATTGCAGCATGCTACTTCACCCCACAAGTTTCAAAAATTTACAAAAGGAGGGGGCTCGACCATAAAGACCCTTTTGTTGCCTTAAAAAACGATATTGTGGAGTTTTCTCAGGTAGGTGAATTCATTCTAGTAGGGGATTTCAACGCCAAGATTGCAAGTGAACAAGCTAGCTTTCTTTGTCAAAGGGAAAATTGCAAACCTATTTGGCTTATGGAAGAAAGAAATCATCAATGGACAAGAATTTCAAAGGACAACAAAAGCTGGAATCTCTTTGGAGAACAATTGATTACCTTATGTGGGAATTTTGATTTAGTAATTTGCAATGGCTTGACTAGATGGGTAAATTCTGGTAATTTCACTTGTAATACTTACAATGGCACAAGTGTGGTGGACTATGCAATTTGTTCACATGGCTTATGTGAGAAAATGGAGGAAGTTATGATAAGTGAACAACTCTAGGATTTAAAATCTGATCACAAACCGATCTATATAAGTCTTTATTGGACTGAAAAGCAACAGTTTGAGACAAAAAAATCAGCACATTCAACAACCTCCGACAAAGGGAAGAATTCTTTTGACTCAAGAAAACTGTAATATCTTTAGGACAACGCTAGAGAAGCTTTGTAAGAAGGAGGAAATTCTGTCCTAGGGCCTTAATAATCAACATCTAACTAATTTAATTCAAAGGGCACTCACAAAATGCAAAAGAGCAAAAAATAAGAAACCTGAAACAAAATGCTTTTTGGTTAATGCTTGGTTCGATGAGGAGTGCAAAAAAGCAAGGAGAGTGTGGAGAGAGTCAAACCGAAAAGAAAAGGACCTAAAAGGTTACAAGCAGATTTTAAGAAAGGAAAAAGTTGATTTCATGGTCTCAAGGAGGGAAGAACTAATCTTCCTTGGGAAAAATAATCCCAAACTTTTCTGGAAGGAACTTCAAGCGAGCAAGAAGCAAACTGAAAATAATATTACAGTGGACCAGTGGCCTGAATATGAAAGGCAACTTTATGAGCGGGATCCTAAGGTTGACGCCCCCCCCCCCCAGTCAACACCACCACCATTACTAAGTTTTTCACCGTGCAAGAGATTGAGGTGGGAATTAAGAAGTAGGGTGTTGAAAAAGCCAAAGATTTAGTACAAATTCAAGTAGAATATTTAAAGTGGGGTTCAAAAACTCTTGCAGCTCACATTACAGGAATCTTCAACAACAACATTCAACAAGGATTCCCGACAGATTGGACAACTAGCCTCGTAATACCTCTTTTCAAGAGCGGAGATGTCAACGATCCCTCTAACTATAGGACCATAATGATAAACCCCTTGTTTGCAAAGCTATTTGGAAGTATGCTAGAAAATAGAATTAGAAAGTGGGAGGAAGAAAGAGAAAAGCGTGCTAAAGGACAAGCAGGTTTTAGACCCAAACATTCAACGGTGGATCACAGTATAACTTTAAGGCACATCATTGAAAAAGTGTGGGAGAAAAAAGAGGAAGCCTTTTGTTGCTTTGTCGATTTCAAAAGAACTTTTGACACGGTTCCTAGAGATAAGCTTTTGCACAGAATGGAGGAACTTGGGGTTCCTATACATCTTAGAGCAGTTGTCCATAGGCTATATGAGGAGTTCAAAGTCAAAATCAGAACATCAGATGGTATCTCTGAAAGCTTTTGAAGTGATATCGAGGTCAAACAAGGGTGCCCATTATCTCCTACCCTTTTTGGCTTATATATTGACAAACTTGAAGAGTGGTTAAACTTAGAGGATGGGGATGGCGCCCTCGTGGGTGAGTTTGTGATAAGGCTTCTTTTGTATGTGGATGACTTTATTCTGATTGCCAAGTCTGCTCTTGGATTGCAAGAGCACTTGATTTCCCTTGAGCACTTTTGTAGAACAGTGCGGATGCAAGTAAATACTAGCAAGACGAAAGTGGTAGTTTTCTCTAGCAAAAGAAAACATAAACAACATAAGTTCTACTTTGAAAACAACACTCTTAAAGAAGTGGTAGATTACAAGTACCTTGGAATCGACTTCAATAAAAATTTGAGTTGGGAAAATTGTAGAAAAAAAAGAACTATGGGAGGTTGGAAAGCATTTTATGCTCTCCAAAATAGATGCGGAGAGGCAGAGCTATGGGATTGGAAAACTATGCAAACCCGTTTTGAGCTTTTAGTGATCCTAGTTGTTCTCTATGGTTGTGAATTTTGGGCCAGCAGTACCTTGGACTTACAGTGGAGGAAAATAGAGAAGATTCAAAAACACATGATTACAAGCAAGTTCAAAATTAAGAGTTCAGCGCCATACAAGATCATGCTGAGTGAAATGGGGGTTGCTTCTATTGAAGCAATTTCTATGGTGCGGATAATACGATATCTAAAAAGAGTTGAGAAAAAGGAAGAAGGTAGATGGCCCAAGGCCGTCTTCAAAGACATATTGTGCAAAAGAAAGAAGACTTGATGTGGAAAAACATTAAATGGCTTAGTAAATGGGATATGTGCTTGAACATGTGCCCCACGAATAGTAAAGAGATAAAGACTTTTGTTATCAGTAAGTTCCACAAGCGAATTTGGGATAAAGAGTTAGGGAGAAAGAAAAAGTACTATATTGAAGAGTTTAACCCTACCTACAGTCAGCTTCAAAAGGCGTACATAGGGGCCAATATACCTTGGAAAGCCAAAATACTTATTTCTCAATTAAGAACTAATTCCCATCAACTCCATTGCGAGAACGGGTGCCGGAAAAGGCCAACAGAAGCTTGGGAAGAAAGGGTGTGTATTTTCTGCACCTTGGGTAAAGTGGAGACAGAAAAACATTTCATTTTAGAGTGTGAAGCCTTTAAGGACAGTATGGACAGGTATGCAAGTGTCTTGGCAGATAAATCTTGGGATATTTTATTCAACGAGGGGACCGTGGAAAAATTTGGGGCGCTCATCATCAAGTTGAACATGCAAAGGATTGAGTTGCATAAAACAACATGTGAAGTGGTCTATCCCATAGGCTACTTTTAGCTTCGCAGACGTTAAAACATTTTCTTCTTCTTCTTCTTTCCTGTTACTGTCATTGTATCAAGATTGTTTGGGTTACGTTTCTTTTTGGACGTTGACTCTTTTGTCGGTCATGTTGAGAGAGTGACTCGATAGAATTTTTCTTTAAAGCATCTATATGAAGGTTATCTTTAACGATTTGCATGAACATAAAATGTTAAAATAGTATATATCTTATTTAAATTTCATTTTTAAAAATGATCTAGCATGTATTTTATTATACCTGCATAGGGTAGGTATATTGTAATCGTTTTATAGTAATTTTAATTAATTTACATTCAATTAATATATTTTTGAAATTAAAATTATTTTAATTTCATTTTTAAAAAATATGTAACATATATCTTAGTTTAATTTCATTTTTAATAAATATTTAATATATTTTTGTTTTTTGTTTTTTTATAATAACTATCCACTTTTAAATTTAAGTTTAAGAGAGTTTTAAAATATTTAGATTAAAAATTTTAGTTGTTTAAAATTTCTAAATTAAAACAAATTATTTTAGTTTTTTTATTGTTAATTATTTTATATTAAGGGTGGGTCAATTTTTATTTTTTTTACTTTATCATCTCATTTGGAATGTTGAAAATTTACATTTAATTTATCTATTTTTTAATTTATAAGTTTAATTCTAACTTATTAAAAAGATATTTAAGATTAATGTTGAAAGTTTGTTTTCAATTTGTTCGTTTCAGTGTTTTTGTTAATTTTGAATGGTGTTTTTTAATAGGTGCTTTTGTAAGGAGACTATGAAAAACATGGACCAAGTTGCCTAACTCATAGCTTTTATAAATTGAGCAAAAAAATGCTCAATTTATGTGTGTGTGCCCCTTAGTGGCAACTTGGAGTGGTTGTTGTGCCAAAAACTCACATTCAAAATATGGGGGGCATACTTCTCCCTTACATGGGATTTTTCGTATGCAATTATTTCTAGATGTTGTCTTAGTGCCTTTTTAGGCCTTGTGTCATTTATTGTTCTGACCTTTAGGGAATTAGGTTTTGAACCATCCTTGTTAAAAGAGTGGATTATGTTGATTTGCAAACTCTTATGTATCTTTAGGAGAGGTGTTGACCGAAACTAAGGTAACATAAGTTGGATTAGTATCAACAACCTCATCTTTGCCAATAAAAAAAGCTAGAGGATAGGGCCACTTTATCCCCAAGTTTTCAGTGCGTTGGGTTTTTCCTTTTAAGAAACATATATACATAAATTCCCAAGGAAAATATCACAAGAAACCCAAGGGATGTTTCCTCACATTTGTGGATCGCATCCCTAATATACTCATAGACTAGTGTGCCTCACCGAAGGGGATTCAACAGCGACACCTACCAACACAAAGCTATCCAAATGCCCAACAACATTGGCAACAACTACTTGAGCTCACAACCTGGGCTATATATATATATATATATATCCCAAGGTAGGCATCCCCTTGATGTGAAGTCTCGACCTAGGTTGACCTATGAGTTATTGGTATATGTGACTTGCAGGTTATTGCATATACTCTTGGGAGGTTGCTAAGTTCCCATGGTTATATATATATATATATATATTGTTTATGTAGCAATAAGTGTGTTGACATTATTGACTCAATACCCTATTACATTAAACCTAGTCTATACCAGTCGTAATGCATACAGACAAGAACACTAATTCAACATAGTGGTCCTTGTTAATAAAGAGGACCCAACTACAAATGCCACATTAGGCACACACACTACACAAAATAAGAGCATACCCACTAGAGTTTGAACACACACACACATGTACATATATCCCCAATGAGTAGCTTACTGGTTTGACCATATCACCAAAAGCATGGTTTCAAAGGAGGGTGGTGGAATCCATTTCCACGGAATCCTTTGGGGTTCCAATGGCACATGAGTAGTTGTTGGTTAATTTCGTCCTCTATTCATGGTTTTCATGAAGAGAAGGTAATTTCACAAAGTTATATATATATATATATATAGTTCAATACTTCAATATTTGATATTCACCATTGAATTTAAATTCCTATGTGAAGAAACATTTTTGTGTGTAGGTAGGAGAAGCTAGTAGATCATAGAGCAAAGGACATGTGAACTTGACACGATGATCTCTAGATGCATGACTTATAGCCCACACATTTCTCTAGTGTCTCACCAATGTTGATCCTTCTATGAAAATAAAATTAATTCTCTATAATTCAAACAATCATTGTCAATGCAAAATTCATTAACCATCAACGAATGAAAGAATTTATTTCAAGTTTGGTTTCATTGTTGGTTGCAATCAATGAGCTTCTATTCATATAGGTTCATACCGAGCAACTTATATTAATTTGTCAAATCTATGTCAAGCTAAACTTTATGTGCATTCCATGCAATTGTTATGTTTGCATGTGTTCAAGCATTCTACACTTTTGCATGTGCATACACAAGTCCTCATTGACCATATAAATGAAATGTGTCCATATGCATATGCATGTCCAAGCAATCAACTAATCATTTACGAATATGCTCAAACAATAGAGGATTGTAGGTGAAGGCTTAGTATGCGTCTGACTTCCTCATAATTGAGAACTTGGCTTGTGGTAAATGTGAATGCACATTCTTTGGGTGTATGGTTGTAGCTTGCCAACAATGTTCTGTTAATTTTTCATAATTTACTTCAATTTGATCTAGTATCTTAACTAAGAGAACAACATGTACAACATATCTACAACATATCAATCATGGACACAATAATGCAAGCACATAAGAGATACAGAGTTTACTTGGGGAAAACCATAAAGGTGAAAAACCCCAATAACTTCCTCAGATATAGATAGAGCAATGATACAACCCAAGCATAAGAGATAGACATCTCCTAGCAGCAGCTTCTCCTCCTCCACAAGTGTGCCACTCTCTCGAGAGTGTGAGAGAGAATAGAATGATGAAATAGAGTGCCTCCTACACTCTATTTATACTTGACTTGACTTGCCTAATAACTTTTACTAGGTCGGCCTTAACTTAACCACATAACATTATGCTGACTGGGCCGACACCCAATAGGGTGGTCTAATAACCCTTTGACCCACATGGCCGACCCCCAATAGGGTGGTCTAATAACCCTTCGACCCACATGACTTATACAGGGACGACCCCAACAAGGTGGTCTACTAACCCATCAAGTATAAGTTATGAAACTTACAATATAAATGACGACACTTCCGTATAGAGGAATAATAACATCTCTATAGGAATACAAACACTTCCGTATAGAGGAATAATACCATCTCCATAGGAGTACAATATACATATATGAAATACATTCCAAAGTTACATATAGATCAACACTCCCTCTTAACTAGGAAAGTATTTCTCGACACAGGTCTTCTAGCACAAGTCTTCTTCTTTGGATCATCGTCACTGGATAATCGTCATCGAGTCATCATCACTGCTGCTGCTATCTCAATCAATCTCTGAATCTACTCGCCATAGGAAGTTCTATAGAGCCAATCCTTTTTCATACTGGATGT
Source organism: Larix kaempferi (assembly GCA_027924585.1). NCBI lineage: Eukaryota > Viridiplantae > Streptophyta > Pinopsida > Pinales > Pinaceae > Larix > Larix kaempferi. Next base: position 1,537,896 of record BSBM01000451.1, on the reverse strand, counting down.
AGGCCCACCACCTGCAGGTCTTCATCATCACTAGCCATACTGTGGAATCCTTAGGACTTATTACGTGGGTCACAAAACCTTAAATGAGTCTCTTGACTAGCAAGAACCCTAAAGAGCATCTGAGGCCTTTTCATCCTGTCCAGATCTCTAGGACTTATTACATATGACTGTCACAAAACCTTAGAAGAGTGTCCCAGGAATGTTTATGTGCATAGCACGACCGGTAAGAACTCTAAAGAGCATCCTAGGAACATTTATGTGCCTAAGCACGACCGGCAAGATCTCCAGGACTGATTACATGTGACCTCTGCTACAAACCCTCGAAAGAGCATCCTAGGACTTATTATGGGCACATAGCCCAACCTATCGGATCTCCCAGGTCTTACATGTAGCATCCCACCACAAACCCTCGAAAGAGCATCCCAGGAATTATTACAGACACACAACCCAACCTATCGAAACTCCCAGGTCTTACATGTGGCCCACTATCACAAACCCTCAAAAGAGCATCCCAGGACTTATTACGGGCACACAGCCCAACCTATTGGATCTCCCAGGTCTTACATGTGATACACAGTGCCAGTCCTTTTTCATAATGGATGTGACCTAGAACAAATCTATGATTTCCTTTGCACAACCTGTCCACGACCACAAAGTATCATCCTGATACTCATGATCATCGTTCACGAAGCACAACCCAGATGCACATCACATAGCACTTACATCTATGCCATGGGAGAACACATCTACAACCATGTGAGAATTGCACAACACTTATATTGAAGCCATGGGAGAACACATCTACAACCATGCTCAAATGGCCCAGCACTTATATCGCAGCCATGGGAGAACACATCTACAACCATGCTCGAATGGCCCCAACACTTATATCGCGGCCATGGGAGAACACATCTACAACCATGATTGAATGGCCCCAACACTTATATCATAGACATGAGAGAACACATCTACAACCATGCTCGAATGGCCCTGGAAATTACATCACGACCATGGGAGAACACATCTGCCACCATGTCAGAAAATCCCAGCAATTACATCGCGAACATGGGAGAACACATCTACAACCATGTCCGAAAATCTCATGTGCATCTGTGTCTTCGAAACTCATCACACATAATCCAACTGATACATGTCATCACATATGATCATCCTGATCATCATCACTGCATCGTCCTGATGCATGTCATCCGGAGAAACATCCTGAAGCTCGTCATCCATGATCATCCTAATCATATAATGCATCCACCTGATGCATACCATGTATCTACCTGATACATATCATCATACATGATCCATCTGATCATACAATGTATCCACCTGATACATACACAGATACATGATCCACCTGATCATACAATGTATCCACCTGATATATATCAACATACATGATCATCCTGATCATACAATGTATCCACCCGATACATATACAGATACATGGTCCAAGCATCCAACATGATGCACATACATATACATGATCCAACTGATCATAACAAGCATCCAACATGATGCATACATACATACATATAAATGATCCAACTGATCATATCCAACATCCAACATGATGCATACATACATACATATAAATGATCCAACTGATCATATCCAGCATCCAACATGATGCATATATAGAGCAGTAACTGGAGCATCGTCCTGATGCTCATCATCTAGCGCTTACATCCATAGCCATGTGAAGGATCCTCCTTCCACCATGCTTGGAATGGCTTCAACAAATGTCTCCATCACTTCTTCCTCGAAGTGTCGTCAATATGAAGAACACCAAGCCTCTCTTTGAAGTATTCGAACTTCACTCTAGCTAGTGGCTTCGTCAGCACATCTGCAACCTACTCATCCGTCGCAACATACAGGAGCTTCACTGCTCCTCTCTACACCATATCCTTGATATAGTGATATTTGATCTCTATGTGCTTCTACCTGTCGTGGAACACCGGGCTCTCAAACAACTTCACACAACTCTGGTTGTCACAAAAGATACCAGTAGCCTCTAGCGGGAGATCAAATAACTCAGACAGTAGCTTCCGGAGCCATACTGCCTCGCAACTAGCCAAACAAGCTGCAACATAATCTACTTCGGCTGTACTCAGTGCTACGTAGGACTGCTTCCTGCTAAACCAGGAGATCACACTTGATCCCATACTGAAGCAGCACCCAGATGTGCTCTTCCTATCTGCAGCACTGCCTGCCCAATCTGAATCAACATAACCCTGCAGGTTAAACTTTTGATTCACATCATACTTGAGCCCATAATCAATCCCTTCTTTCTGGGAGAAGCCACGAGCTACAAATATTGCTTTATATTTCTCCATGCTACCATCTGCAGCATGCTTGATCTTATAGATCCATTTGAAAGTCACAGAAGACTTCCCTTCAGGTCTTGGGACTGCATCCCAAACATCATTCTTCATGATCGACGGGTACTCCTCGATCATGGCATTCTTCCTGAATCCTAAGAACTTCAATATATTCAATATCTTCAATAGATAACTTTGTTGCTGAAACAAATGTTGTAGTCCTTCTTTTGTAGGTGCTCGTATACAATCTTTCCTACAAAACAAGTTAAATTGCATGATTAGAAACATCTCATAGTTTTCAAAACAAATTCTTACACATAAAGAAATATGTCATATAGTCATGCAATTATCTTAGCCAATGCTTCAATACAACATTTATTCATATCCCGTAACTTTCTAGATGCCTTCCAATATGTACCAAAACATTGTTAAGAGTATGCACAACTCCCAACATGTCAGCAAAGAGGTTTCATTCTAGATAAGTAGCAATGGAATGTTGTACAATGCCATAGGCCACTTACGAATGTATATTAGTAGTATATTGTTCATTAATGCAATTATTCTAATATGCATAATACACAACCTAAGTCTAGGAACATAAGCATATACATCACTAAACAACATTATTTAAACAAACAAATATGTAAGAAATGACAATTCAAATACTTATCTTTGTTTGGTTGTTGGGTGGACTCCCTCTGAATCTTTGCAACTCCATTCTGATGTGGAAGTGGTCAACTCCCTCTGAATATCTGCATCCTTGCAGAAACTACTGGAGTGCGCTCCCTCTTGATCTTTGCTTCCTTGTAGGAACAACTGGAGTGTGTTCCCTCTTGATCTTTGCTTCCTTGCAGGAACAAATGGAGTGTGCTCCCTCTTGATCTTTGCTTCCTAGATTACCTGTCCTTGAACTTATATGCATCACTATGCATGCTTATTAGTATCATCATTGTGTTATCCTCGAGGTCTCATACATAATCACACATTCATTAGTATAATCTTAATACTATCAAAACACAATAATCTTAAACATGTATAGTCATGTGTGATGCACCTGCAACAATGAAAACAATCAACTTGTTTGGCGATCCGAGGGTCAATGAAATTATGAGTGCTACCAGAATCAATGAGTATTGTAAGAGGAAGCTTCTTGAAGTAACCCCTCACCCGCATTGTTTGGGGGGTGGTGATTCCAGCTAAAGCATGGAGAGATATCTTTGGCTGGTCATCCTGAGACGGAGGGTCAATAGGCGGTTCCTGAATGTAGACCAGAGCATCCAGTGTTTCTGGATCTTCATCACCAATTTCAGAGGCAGGCGGAGAATCCACATCCAAGAGATAGAGCTTTTGCTGAACACATCTATGTCCCCGAGTGAATTTCTCATCACAATTATAGCAAAGCTCCTTTTCTCTGCGTGCTTGCATCTCTGTTTCAGACAAACGCTTGATAGGAGTTGGTCGAGGAGCCTGTGGTATAGGTGGTCGTTGAGAACCCATATTTCGGAAGGGAACAAAAGTGGGCTTGGAGCGTTGTTGGGCTGCAATCTTGTCTTCTACCAACTTAGCCAACCCTAGGGCTTCCATCATTGTGTTGGGACAGAACATTTTGACCTTAGAGCGAATGGTATCCTTTAGACCACTGATAAAACAACTCCGGTAAAAGTCATCAGACAATCCTTCGGTGTGGTTGGCTAGATTCTCAAATTCAGTTTGATACTCTCTCATAGTGCCAATTTGGCTAAGTTTAGTGAGGGCTCCTTTGAAGTCATCAAAAGCACTAGGACCAAATCGTTGCAAAAGGAGCTGGCAAAAGTTTGGCCATTTGGGCTCTGGATGAGCCTTGATGTACCAATGGTACCATTGAAGAGCGTCCTATTCCAAATGAAAGGATTCCAGCGGAAATTTGTTGACATCAAAATTATTATGCAAAATGAAATACTGTTCTACACGATAGATCCATCCAGTTGGATCGATACCATTGAAGCGAGGAAAATCAAGCTTCGAACCACGAAAATTGCTGGAAGAAGAGAGCCCATTGTCTGATGAAGACTCGGACTGTCGTTTGTTGTTCATAGCTGAATGTTCAAGATGGAGGCCGAGAAATTTTTCATCAAGATCCTGGAGTTTGGCTTGGATGGCTGCAAGTGCGTCCTCCATGGTTTTTGCTCCTGCACGGGTGACAACCATAACTAGGAGTTTTTTTTGTTTTTTTGTTTTGTTTTGTTTTTGTTTTGTTTTTTTTTTGGTTTTGTTTTTTTGTTTTGTTTTGTTTGTTTGTTTTTTTTTTTTTTTGGTTTTGTTTTTTTGTTTTGTTTTGTTTTGTTTTTTTGTTTTTTTGTTTTTTTTTTCGGTTGATTGGGTAGGAAAACAAAAACAGAAACTACTTTAGTAAAGGAAAATCTGGACTTGGGAAAAAATCTGAAGGGTAATTGGGGTTTGACTAGGTTTTGGACAATGTTGAATAGACAGGGAAGCAAAAATGAGGATTTCAGAAGCGGGGTGAAAGAATGGGAAAATTTGGCAGAGGGGAACAAAGAAGCAAAATTCAGAAAGGAACTCTGTGGTAAAATTTGAAGGTGATTGGGTGAAATCCGAGGAAGTGATGGCAAACCCTAAAAATAGACAAATGTGGGATTTCGGGCTTTGGGAAGGGGAATTGGGGATAGGGTCCTCAGGAATGAAATATGCAGAATGGGATGACAGGTTTCCCCGAAAATTTCAAGGGAAACAGAGTGAAAACAAGGGAGATATGGAGAAAAAACTGATTTTTTTTTCTTTTTCCTAGAATGGAGCGGCTACGGCTTGGAAGGGATCTGAAACAGCGTCGAATGGATTGAAAATGGTTGGATCTGGAATGGCTTTCAAATTGGATCTGAACTACTGGATCTAAAACGACGCAGCAACGATCGACAACAGTTCAGCTGAAAATAGATATGGACCCCAGGTATGTGTGGCTTCCTAACAGTTCAAGGGTTTCACTCGGCCACCAATGTTGTCTGACGGCTTGCATATTAGGGAAGTACCCCTCACTCCACGGCTCAGGTAAAACTGATAACCGCTTTGCCACAAACGACAGCTCTTGGTTTACCTCACGGGTGGGAACTAGTCAATCAGGTAGGGGTCGTTGCCCTTTTCGCTGGCAGGTCCTCTCAATGGGCCAGCTACTTCGGGGTTCCTGTGGTACTCCTCACAATGAGTTTTAGGGCTTATGCCCAAGTACTTCCCACAGTTAAGCGGATAGGGATTATTCCCAAATCCGAACCTGCAACAGATGCGAAATTTTTTTTTAGCAAAAATTTCACCCAGCGAGCCCAAGAAAGTGCTCTGATACCAGATGTGATGCACCTGCAACAATTAATTAATAAAAATATGCGAAATAGAAGAAATGACAGAAATCAGAATCACTTTTATATTGATCACAGGCCACTTCGAGGGGGCAACCTCCTATGAGCAAGCTCAATACAAATAACTTCACCGTGCCTTCATAGGTCTCAACACACACTTATATACTAAGTCTAGGCGCCAATACTATGGGTCAAAACCATGGGCCACTACAAACTATGGATCAACAATACTACGGGCGACTTACAAAGCATATGCGCCAACAATAATAACATAAACTATTGATCAACAAATACTACGGGACGACTTACAAAGCATATGCCTCCAACAACAATATACTAACAAAGTAAAGACATGGGTTCCTAACATCATGATCATTTCAACCACAGATAATAAACATTAGTATTCAAGGTTTTAGGGAAGTCTTCTTTTACTCATGCATATTCCTGTTTGATCATAGGACTCTTCTGGTTAGTTAAATCATCAATCAAGATAAGAGACATAAAATGCATAAACCCTTGATTACTTACATTTCTAACTTTATGAATAAACATAACCAATCATACCAAGTATACTTATATAAGGGATCCTAACACAAGGTAGGATTCTAACTTGATATAGGAAAAACATACCTGGATTGGTATGTTAGCTAGTTATGTCTAACATACCCACATGATGTCTTCTTGTTCTCTTCAATGACTTGTGCTAGTAACCTGCATATCTCATAGGTTAACCATTATAGAACCAAGTAATACATACCTCACAAATAGATCTTTTAAGTGATTCATGACAATGGATGAATCTTTGTCCTCATGTCATCATGATCATATGTTCTTGAACTAGAACATGATTTATCTTTCTTGGTGTACCTTTCATGTTAGCGGACAACATAAACCTCATACAGCACCATAATGCATTAGTACAATCATAAGTGTCAACACCCTAATCAATGAATATCTTCTATCATGCATTCATAATTTTATTAAGGTGATACAACAAGTCTAAATTTAATGAAGACAAAAATACCATAAACTTAATCATATACCTGGATGAGTCATACCTGTCGAGATTGCTTGTAATATTCTTATGTAAGGCCTTAGCCTCATCTCCCTCTGAAACAGGAACTTCTTCACTTATGCAGGTGACCAATCCATTCTCTTCTAGGATTAACCCAATCCACTTGATTTGCAGGAACTCGATCTGGAACTGGATTAGGGTTTGTCAGAGAAACCCTAAAAATTCAAACTTTGAATTTCAAACTTCCGAAATGATAGAAATATGCACCTTGATGAGCTGATCAAGCTGGTATACTCATAATTTGAAAACTGCAAAGTTTCACCCCTCAAAATTGCCTTTGAACCTTCTAAATTCACTAGACATGGCCCCAAACTAGGGTTTGATAAAGTCCACCCTTCTTCCCAATCAAAAGGTTCAATCCAAAGCTCTAAGATTCTATTTTTCTAAGGAGCTTCCAGCCGTGGTCACAGATTTCAAAAATTTCCATTTTTGCAGAAGCCCTAATTTTCCACTTTTCCGATCAAAGTCCCGAACTAGGGTCTGATCAAGCCTGGCCTTCTTCCCAACCAAAAATTCTGATCTTGGTCTCTAAATTTTGATTTTTATGAGTAGCATTCAGTCGCAGTCTCTGATTACAAAAATTTCAACTTTCTCTGAAACCCTAAATTCCGAAAGCCATGAGTGAAGGTGCTAAAAAATAATTATGTTTTGACATAAATATGTACGTGATTGTTTCTGGTGTAACTCCAAACTTTTCAATCCACAGGGTCTGAAAAATTTTCCTATAATATCCCGACCTGTGATCTTTCCAACCCCATATGTCTGACCTCAAATGGATTCTCTGAGAGATATTTATGCCAAGTGTCGCAACGTGACCTGTTTATGGGATAAAACAGGAGAGCAAACTTGTACAGCGTGCCACGTGTCACTACTTCAGTTTCGGCCTCTAAAAACGTTACCTGAGAAAGTAAAGTCTGTGCACTACCTGTCACATTTTACAAAATTTCATTTGGAGCTTCCTAGCCCAAGTTATGACCTTTTTTCCAAGGTCACTTGTTTATGACTGAGATCTGGAATAGGCAGAAACCCCATATTGTACAGATCATAAATCACAAAGTACAATGAATTAGAGGTTTTCCTTTGGACACAAGGTACATGGGGATCTTAGCTTTGTCCTGTACAACTTTCAGACCTTGAAACCTCGCCGAAATTTATTTATAGCGAAAGTTCTATGATGACTAGTTTTTTCTATATCAGGCCCTAGCTTCGCAATTGCAACAAGTGTCATACATGCCATACCATGCCTTCTTTCAGGCTAGCTCTGATACCATGTTAATTTTTCAGAATTTACTTCAATATGATCTAAGATCTTAACTGAGAGAACAACATGTACAGCATATCTACAACATATCAATCATGGACACAATAATGCAAGCACACAAGAGACACAGAGTTTACTTGGGGAAAACCATAAAGGTGAAAAACCCCAATAACTTCCTTAGAGATAGATAGAGCAATGATACAACCCAAGCATAAGAGATAGACATCTCCTAGCAGCAGATTCTCCTCCTCCACAAGTGCGCCACTCTCTCGAGAGTGTGAGAGATAATAGAATGGTGAAATAGAGTGCCTCCTGCACTCTATTTATACTTGACTTGACTTGCCTAATAACCTTTACTAGGTCGGCCTTAACTTAACCAGATAACATAATGCTGACTGGGACGACACCCAATAGGGTGGTCTAATAACCCTTTGACCCACATGGCTGACCCCCAATAGGGTGGTCTAATAACCCTTCGACCCACATGACTTATACAGGGACGACCCCAACAAGGTGGTCTAATAACCCATCAAGTATAAGTTACGACACTTACAATATAAATGACGACACTTCCGTATCGAGGGATAATAACATCTCTATAGGAATACAAACACTTCCGTATCGAGGAATAATACCATCTCTATAGGAGTACAATATACATATATGAAATACATTCTGAAGTTACATATACATCAACATGTTCAAGACAATGCTAACCATCATTGCCATCATAGTTAGCCATAACATAGATGCATCAAACCATTAGTTTGTAGCATGTGGCCAAAGGCAACATGCACACAATTTGTGTTAAATAAACAAGGAAATAAGGTATATCCACACAAATTGAAAACCTTAAGGAAATTGCTCACACACATATATCAAAGACTAGTACGTAGGTGTATTGCATGATTAAAACCCTCAAAGAGGGAAACAATCCACAACCTCATCCAGAGTGGCCACTTGAGGCAATATATTAATGCAAAAGGAAAATAATTTACATAAGAATCTCTCACAAATGATCACATAACCTCCATGCTCTTTAAATAGAGTTCATAGACCAATCGGGTGTTAAGCCACATATCAAGTGTCGTTAGTATCTAGTAGAAGATGAATTGTGGATCATGTTATGTCTAGAACATAATCGTGATCGTTGGATTAGTTAGTTACAAAAGTACACTAAATAAAGTTCATAGTTTACCTAAAGACACATTAGACCAATTTGAACTTAACTAACTCCTAAGTGTCTAAGTATCTTAATGTCCCCTCTTAATAACAACTTGGGATTTGATTGAAGGATTTATAAAGGTGATACAATATGAGAAGGAAGGAGGCATTAGATCATGTCCCCCCTTAATGACAACTTCTTGAATTCTTAACATAGGTTAAAGTTTGGAAAACTTCACTTTTGTAAGAGTCTTTATGAAAATGTCTACAACTTGATCACATATAGGGAAATATAGCACTTTGAGAACATGATCTTGAATAAATTTTTTGATGAAGTTCATTTGTAGCTTAATGTGTTTATTTCATTGATGTTGAATTGAGTCTTTGGTGAGTTACATGGCACTCTAATTATCACACTAGAGTGTGGTTAGATGTTGTTGTTGGAATCCAAACTTTGAAAGGATCTAACAAAGCCAAAGGGATTGTTGTCTTGCACTAATTGTTTCTCTATACTCTACTTATGTTGAAGAAAAGGCAAGGGCATATTCTTTCTTACAAGCCCAAGTTACAGGTATGGAGCCAACACTAACAACATAACTTGCAATAGACTTCCAATCATTGGGTTGTCAACCCAATTGGTATCAACGAAACCAAACAACAATGGAGTCTCTTTTGAACTATACCTCAAAAATACTAAAGTGTCCTCTTTGTTTCTTTTCAATGGCTCTTATGGGGTGTTTATATATATTGGGAAACAAGACCAACAACAAAGGAAATTTCATGACTAGTATGAGTCAAATACCAAAGGCTACCAATGGTAAAAAGTGACATCTATTTCAGGTGTAGTATAGGTGGTAAAACGTTTGACTCCGGATTGGGCAGGAGATGTGGTCGGTTTACAATCTTCCATGTGAAAGAGGGGAGAGGGTCACATGCATACTTGAAATAGAAAAGGGAAATTCCTTCGTTGGTTTGCAAGATTTGGAGGCCAAGAAAATAATGCAAATGTCCTAATTTTTTCATTTCAAACTTATTCCTAAGGCTATATTTCACATGGGTTAAAATTTTGGGGTCACTCCGAGTGAGTATAAGGTCATTAAAATAAATAAAAAGTATTATGAGATGGTTACCTACTTTTTTGGTACACACATTGGGGTCAAAACGACATTTATAAAATAAAAGTTGATGTCAATAAAAAAGATCTCCAATTTAGCATACCAAGGATGAGGAGATTGCTTAAGGCTATAGAGAGATTTATTAAGGCAAAATGCAAAGATGGAGTCATTTTGAACATAGCAAGGAGGTTATTCCATGTAAATATCTTCTTCTAAATCCCCATGCAAGAAGGTGGATTTAACATCCATCTAATGGATCCCCATTTATATGAATCTACAAGGGCTAGAGTAAGGTGCATGGAATTTATTTTGGATATAAGGGAAAAGGTTTCAATGTATTCAATTCTTTCTAGTCGAGAAAATACTTTAATTTGGCAATTAAATGGGCCTTATTTCTTTCAATACTTCCATCTAATGCATACTTAGTTCTATAGTCTCATTTACATTTTGAAACTTCCTTTCAAAAGAGGTACAATATCCCGAGTATCGTTTGCCATTAAGAAATTATATTCTCCATTCATTGTTGTATCCTCAATCTGCATAGCCAAAAGCTTATGCAAAATTTTCAAGATCACAAGTCTCTAAAACTTGAGTCAAAATGGAGGAGGTTCACTGGAACTATGAACATGTATGATGTTTATATGAAGTATCACGACTTCAATTTTCCCTCTGAGTGGCCATCCCTAGCTCCGTTGTGGGCTCTCTTCGCTGGTCGGCGGCTCTACCATGGATCCGCCTGACCCATTGTCCTTTGAGGATAGATTTCAGAACATCGTAGCTTCCCTTCCGCGTGATCAGCCTGTCGCGGACCCTGCCTCCAGATTTGTAAAGCTTGCCGATGTTCCAGAGGTTAAGCTCAGTTCTGCAGCCTCTAAGCGAAAGGCAGTTTCTCTCTCTAAGAAGGGCTTCATTGGCCTGTTTACCGGACTTTGGCCATCCCTGCGATCAGTGGAGATCTGGCTGAACAAAAACTGGAGAACCCTAATACAAGGAGAAGTTCAGCAAATCTTTTGTGGAAAAGGATACTTTGCATTCATCTTTGAAAAGAAGGAGGATCGGGACCTAATATTCAGGAATGGGCCATACTTCATGGGCCCTCGAGGGATGTATCTAAACAAGTGGGATTTGTCCTTCAATCCTGAGAAAGATATTCCAAAAGCAGTCCCTGTCTGGGTGAAATTACCCCATCTTCCCCTTCATTGCTGGAATGATGAGGACTTTCGAGCAATAGGGAATACTTTGGGGAAATATGTGGACAAGTCTGAGTCGAAATCCCCAATGTTCTCCTGTGCCCGAATATGTGTTGAAGTTGACCTAGAAAAAGGTTTGCCAGAGTCTATCAATCTCTCCATTGATGGATGGAACCATCTTCAAACAGTAGACTATGAGCAAATCCCGTTCAAGTGTAAATATTGCCATGAATATGGCCATTTTGCCAAGTCATGCCCGAAGAAGCCAGAAAAACCATCCCCAGAAAACCCTCCTAGTGAGGGCTGGAATATTGCAAATGGGAAAAAGGAAGCCAAGCCCCAAAAACAGCAGATCCCCACGCCAAAGAACCCCCTCGGAAACAAGTTTGCGGCCATGGAGGTAGAGACGCAGGATGAAGAAATCCAAGCAGAGAACCCAGAGAATCAAGAAGACAGCCCTGATCTGGTGCGGCATCAGGACAATGAAGCTCCGGAGATAGTCGCTCAGCCTCAGAAATCCCAGGAAGCGGAGGTTGAGCACTCCAAGGGCAGAAAAGAGATGGAGACGATCTTTGAAGGCTCTGTCACTAGATCAAAGGAAAAAGCAAGCACAGAGGAAATGACAGATACTTCCATAGAAGAACAAGAACCGCTCTCCAGGAAAGGAAGGAAAACTAATAAAGTCATTCGTGAGAAGGAGGCAACAAGGGAAAAGGCAGCAGGAAATCAGTCCAACTTAGATTTCTTGGTCAAAACCTCTCAAGCAAGAAAATATCTCATGAGTGCGGAGGAGGAAAGAAAGGAGAAAGAAAAGGCCCTCAAACAGCATAAGAAATAATGAAAATAGTCCCATGGAATTGTAGAGGCTTGGGCGGTATGCAAAATTAGAAGTCATCAAGAGATCCAAATCCTTGGAATTAGCCTCAATCCTTCTTCTCCAGGAGACTAAGAAAACAGCTGAAGACAGTGTAGCGGCCGTCAAAAGTATCTGGCCAAAAGGGAATGGTATAGCCACTAATGCTATTGGAGCCTCTGGAGGTCTCCTATGTTGGTGGAGCGCAGATAAGTATGAACTTCTCTCTGCTGTAGAAAGTAGAAATTGGCTCCTCATAAAACTTGAGAATAAAGAATGCAAAGAACAATTTTGGATTGGGAATGTATATGGCCCAACCCTGAACGCGCAGAAGGATAACTTTTGGACATCGCTAGAGGGGCAGTGTGAGGACAAAAAGCTCCTTCCCTGCTTCATAGCAGGGGACTTCAACACTACCTTATCGGCAGCCGAGCGTAGAGGTGGATCCAAGGTCAGGGACCCCTTCGGGGAGCGGCTTGAAGACCTCATTTCTCAATGGGGCCTTTCAGATATTAAACCCAAAAATGGCACATATACTTGGAGCAACAAATGAGTGGGCCCTGGGCACATCGCTGCTCGTCTAGATCGGTTCTTGGTTAGTACTCATCTTCTTAACTCTATCCCGGAAGTCAAACTCCTGTGCTCGGCGGTTTCGGATCATAAGCCAGTTTGTCTCTTCTTCCCGCCGGAAGAAAATCTAGGGCCTCTTCCATTTCGGTTCAATCGATTATGGCTGGAATCGGAAGAAGCTAAGGAAATAATAGTCAAATCTTGGCGTTGCTTCATTCCAGGTACTCCAGCGTTCATCTGGGAGCAGAAGCTAAAGAGGGTGAAAGTCGCTCTTAAGGCGTGGGTAAAGTCTCAATATCAAGAACCTGCTAAACATAAGGATCTCATCTTAGAAGAGATGGAACGCCTGCAATCAGAAATGGAGGTAAGCACGATCACCAAGGAGTATCTCATCAAAGAAATCAAACTGGAGACACAAATTCAGAAAATTTTAAGGCAAATAGAAGAGGAATGGAGACTCCGATCGCGCATCCTGTGGCTCAAAGGGGGAGATCAGAATACAAAGTTTTTCCAAATCCAGCATAGGGACAGGCAACGCTGGAACACAATAAGAGAACTTAAAAATGAAGATGGCTCAGACATACAAGGGCAAGCAGCTATCTGTGCAGAGGTAAGGAATTTCTTTGAGCATTTATACAACGATGAGGAGCAAGTCTCTCATGGCCTCATGGAAGAAATGGCCTCTGACATTCCTTCCCTTATTAGCCCTGAGGAAAAAATCCAACTCGAATCCCCCATCTTGGAAGAAGAAGTTAAAAAAGCAATCTGGAGCCTCCATCCGGATAAGGCCCCAGGCCCGGATGGTTTCCCTATCTGCTTCTACAGGAACTTTTGGCCCCTTATTAAGAGAGATCTCATGCGCCTGATATCTTGGATGGCAAAATGAAATATGGGGGGAGCCACTAACTCCACATTCTTGGCTCTTATCCCTAAAGAATCCAATCCTTCCGCCATTAAAAGATTCCGGCCCATTTCCCTGTGCAACGCATCCTACAAAATCTTTTCGAAAGTACTGTCTTTGAGAATCAAACAATTTATTCCCTCCCTTATCTCTCCCAACCAAGGTGGATTCGTTTAAGGCAGGCACATTAGTGATAATATCCTCTTAGTGCAAGAAGCGATCCATTCCAGCACTAAAAGAAGAGAGCCCAGGATGGCCATCAAGCTGGACCTGGCTAATGCCTTCGATAGATTAAGACATTCCTTCATCATCATGGTGATGGAAAGATTTGGATTCCCCTCTGCCTTTATTAACCAAGTTCAAGCTTGCATCTCTTCCCCCTGGATAGCCCCTCTTATCAATGGCAGGCCCTCTGAGTTTTTCAAAGCCTCACGTGGGGTAAGGCAAGGATGTCCGCTTTCCCCCTTTCTTTACATTTTGGTCGCAGATTCCCTTAGTAGAAGATTGCTCAGGCTCCAATCTGAAGGTTCCCTTCTGGGCCTATCCTTTAGGAATGGCGTGCCTTCTATCAATCATGCTCTATTTGCAGACGACTCCATCTTTCTCAGAATAGCATCCATACAAATTGCTAGAAACTTCCTTAACCCCCCGGACATCTTCCTTCAAGCCTCAGGGAGCTCAGCAAATTCAAACAAATGTCAAATCTATAGCTGGAATTGTCCTGCTCCCACCCTCCACAGTATTTCTCAAACTCTTCAAATTAAAGCCAATCCAAACTGGACTCATTTCAATTACTTGGGCATTCCTGTGGTCAAAAAATCCCTGAACTCCTCAATGTGGAATCCGGTCATTGAGAAAATCAAAGCCAAGACCCAATCCCTGGGGACGAGATGGCTAAATTTAGCTGGAAACACAGTTCTAATTCAGTCTATTCTATCTTCTTATCCCATTTATACAAGCTCGATGGTTCTAGCGCCGAAGAAGGTCATCTCCAACATATGTAAAGAAATCAGGAAATTTCTCTGGCAGGGAGGGAAAACTCAAATGAAGAAGTTCCACCTGGTCAAGTGGGATACTATCAAGCGTGCCAAAAGCCACGGTGGACTAGGCATCAGAGACCCGGAGTTCACGAGTAAAGCCATGGGAGCCAAATTGATCTGGAGACTGGTTACTGGAAAAAAGGAATGGTGGAAAGAAGTTCTCAGGAAAAAATACATTAAAAAGCCCAGGTCAAAAATGTTGGATGGAGAATGGAAGGGTAAAGGCACCACTCTTTGGCAGCTGTGCAAGGCTTCAATCAACACAATCATTGAAGACTGCTACTGGATCCCTGGGAATGGAAAAAGAATTAATGTCTGGAACAACAGCATCTTAGGGCATCCTCCGCGATCTACGTTACCAGGTATGGCCCCCTTTTCTGAATGGATGTCTGAGCAGGATATCCTCTCTCTTTTCGATCTTTCTCAATGGGATGAGGATGGCCAATGGATAGGATGGAAGGATATTTCTCCTCCAAATCACATGACAAATGCGGCTGACCTTTTCCTCTCCTCCCTTCACGGCCTATCCCCGTCGAGCCTCTCAGCTAAGGATCGGATGGGATGGGGAAAATCAGGGCAGTACACTGTTAAAGAGGGATATAAAAAAATATCCATGGAGCCGACAATGGCAGACAGCTTATGGAAAAAGGTTTGGCATCCCGACAGCATCCCTAAAGTCAACAGTTTCATTTGGCTTCTTCTGCACAACAAGCTTTTAACTGCAGAAAATCTAAGGAAAAGAGGTATCCTTGGACCATCTCAATGTGCCCTGTGTAATGCAACTGAAGAGACTTCTAGCCATCTTTTTTTCCAATGCAAAGTCTCCACTAGTGTTTGGAAGATCGTTCTCCCCAAGGAATTCAATCGAGACCTCCCAGGTAATGCAGTCCAGCTCTTCAAAGACTGGGCTAATCTTTTCCCAGGTTCCTTGTCCAAGAAGCCAATTCTAAGTCGTCTTTGGGCTTTTGTTCCAAAGAACCTTTGCTGGCAATTATGGCTGGCCAGAAACCGTGTCATCTTTAAGGAGCAAAAAGCTGTCCCAGCTCGCATAGCAGCGAAATCCATAGGAATGATAGCTGAAAAATTTGCTTCGAATAACATCAGCTACCCCCTGCAAGAGACTATTCCTGATCCTTCTGCCACTTGGTGCAAACAATTTTTAAAAGTTAATAGCTCCCCTTAGTCCAAAAATTTCTTGGGGAGAATAAATCAGTCTAGTCGCTCTTTCCAGTGGGAAATTCGATTTCCCATCAAATATTTTCAGTCCTGGCTCAGGGATAAAAACTCATACTCCTTCTTTTTTGACGGGGCTTCGAAAGGTAATCCAGAGGTGGCAGGTGTGGGTGGGATCTTGTTGGATCCCGGAGGACAAGTGGAACAAAGATTTGCCTGGGGACTATGCTATAGAACCAATAATGAAGCTGAGTGGATGGCCCTTCTTCAAGGTCTTCAACTTATTCGAGACAAAAAGCTCCGGAAGGTTTTAATATTTGGCGACTCCAGGCATGTCATCTATAAGCTGATCAATGGGTATCCCACTGGAGCTATTAAATGTTGCCGGTTGCACAAAAAAGCTAAGCTTCTCATGTCCCAATCCTTCGAAGTTTTTCACATTCTTCGACATAATAACAAGGAAGAGGATAACATGGCCAATGTAGGCGCCAGTCTCCCCCAAGGCCACTACAGCCAGGATGGAAATCTTCCCTACCTCAAATTCATTCCATGCCGAGATATTGTATAATCCTTCCCCGCATTCTCTTCATGCGATGTTTCAATGTGAAGTCTTTACCCTTAAACAAAAAGATTGGATGTCCTCTAGGCTTACTCCCTTCTCCCCTCCTTTCTCTTTTCCTTTTCTCCCCTCCCTTTCTTCTCATTATCCCCCTCTCCCACCGCCTTTCCTCTCTCATCCACCTCCTTTCAGCTGGTCCTCATTTTCCCCTTCCTTTTGGCGGCTCTTTGCTTTCATTTTTGTGTCCCGGATGCCCTCCTCCAGTGGCCGCGTGGACTTCCCTTCTCTCCTCGGCTGCAGCTGAATCAAAATCCGGCAGACCTTCAATTTATTGCCTCACCCTCTTGCACGATTGTTGCCTCTCCATTCCTTTCTCTATGACCCTTCCTTGCAAAGACTTGCTCCTTCATTATGCTCCAGAATTTGGTTTTGGTTCTCCAGACTCTGTGAGTTTTTTTCTGAATGTAGTTGATGGAGTTGGGGGAGGGGGACTGCTGGGAATCTCGTGGCATGTGCTCCCTCTCATTCGTGCCTTTGTAGAGGAGCGCCTTGCTCTGTCTGCCTTCTCCTTCTGTCAATGTGGTTATCCTTCAGCGTTCTGGGGTTCTGATTGTAAAGTTGGTACAATTCCTTCTCGTGAAGACAGTCTGGTTCAGGTTTTGGGCTGCCTATGCACTGGTTGGAAGAGAGGCGCAGTGGGAACGTTGTCTTGCACAGATAGACTTGGGGTCGGGACCTATTCCGGAGGGATGGCTCAAGCTGGTGATAATGCTGGGTTGCTCGACATTAAGAAGAACCTGAGCAGGCGGTATGAGATGACAGCAATTGGGGTTATGGACAATAAAGAAATGGCCAAGGAAATCAAAAGCATGAGTGAAACTGTGAGCTACACTTCGCTTCAGGTTAGCAACCATGATGCCCGTATAGATGATAACGAGAGCAACCTGTGCGAGCTGTTGGGCAAGGTGGACAGAATTCAGGAAGACCTTGAGAAGCTCATCACCATGAACCAGGGAAGCAGGGTTAATGGAGTAAATGAAGCAGCTGATCATCCCATGGAAGAAGAATTGGTAGTGCAGTCTAGAGCTCTCAGAGGAAACCCTTAACTTATGTCTCTTGGCTATTCTGTTTTAATTTTGTATGGATAATGTTTCTTTGCATATTTCTATGTAACCAGTTTGTGAGGATATATACTACCCGAGACAATAGCAATTCTGGAACGATCATATGCACTGTTTTATGGAAAACTTTCAGGACAAGCCAGTTGTGCAGCAATTTTGATCTGCCGGCATTATATATTTTGCTTCCTCTCTAATGAATGGCTATGCACAGCCTGTTAATATATTTTTCCTTTTCTGTTTCTGTTAAAAAAAAATATGAAGTATCACCAACAAAATCACAAATAGATTCTCATGTTGTCAAACCCATCTAGGAATTTGTGGTGGTGGTGCAAGTTCATGTAATTCAAGGGACTCAAATAGAGGAGGGTGAGAAGGAAAAGGTAGATTTTCATCCTCTCTATCGTCATCTAAAGAAGAAGGAATTGGAAGAAGAGCACTAGTACAAAATTCGGGAATAGAAAATGGCACATTCTTCGAAGATGGCTCACAGATCACATACGTACAAACATCGAATTAGGCATGCAAGCTGGGAGACCTTCATCAAAATCGACATATTCCTAAAAATAATTTCATTTGAATGAGGTTGAAGAAGTCTATAATCTTTTAGATCTTCATAATATCCAACAAAAATGCACTTCTCACTCTTAGGTTATAATGCTTTCCTTTTCTAACGATGGAATCAGAGATTGTTTGGTGTGTGATGGAGGCTAGGGATTCTCCCTAGTATTGTGCTGTGACCTATGTCGTCCCATGCTTCAAGTCTCCAGTTTCCTACCATTGGTGGCATCCTCTGCTACTTCAATGGTGACATCAGCCCCCATTTTTTCTCCCACAAGAGCTCCCTCCAAGCCTCATGTGACCAAAGCCTCTTTCTATGAAGTAGTAAAACTCAATGGCGGCTCTGGCCCTCCCACAAATCCCTTTGTGGTTCAGGAAGCTCCAACGATTTCCATTCCAATCGCTCAAGGCACTTTATATCAAATATATTTCCTTAAATCTCATGATTTAGTCTACAAATTTAATGGCCTTTGGCCCCGCTTGGTAGATCTTCACAATTGGATTTATTCCACATGGACCCTTATCATCAAGGAAGAAGCATTCATCCATCCTTGCGTGAGAGGTTTTCTCATAGCGGAATTCGACTCTTCTAAAGACATAGATCATATTCTGAACTCCAACCCTTGGTTTTGGGGTAGCTCGAGTATTTGCATGCAATCATGGACCCCTTCTTTTGATCCTTATACATCATATATCTCTTCAACACCGGTTTGGGTTAGGCTACCAAACTTGCCTCTACATTTTTGGGGTCTAGCCTATCTTCAACCCATAGAAAATGACCTTGGCAAGTTCTATTATCGAAGTTTCAAAACAAAGATTAGCTCAACAACAACAAATTCCATGATATGCGTGGAAATATAGTTCAGTAAAGGGTTTCTAGCATAAATAAATCTAATAGGTAAGATTATTCTTGGACCCAAAAATTGGATTATGAACATGTTCTTTTCAAACATAGAGAATGCTTTTAAATAGAGCAAGTGGCTTTTCATTGTCCAAAAGCCTCAAAGAATAATAGAGGTAAAAAGACTCATCAGAAACCCACATGGTGGGATGTTGCAAAGTGAGAGCATCAATTCATTTATAAGGAAGTTCCACCTCATACAAAACCCTCCAAATAAACCCCGACTAAGGAAAAATATAGCAAACCAACCCAGAAATATGGGAAGAAAGATAATGCATCACCCTTTCTAAACAAAAGTGAAGTGCCACCAGACCCAGATCCTATAGGGAATTTTTTTTTTATCTTAGCTTAATAAGCATCCCAATATGCATAATTGGGCGAATTGAGTAGGAGAAGAGGAATCATCCAAAATGAATTCATAGATTCAGTCAGATCCATCAAAGTAAGTCCAAAAAGGGGATTGGATGAAAAAAAACAAAAAAGAAGAAAACTACCCCAACTACACAACCAATGAAGACAAGAAATTGGACCTATTATCCAAGTTAGTCATGTATTATTTTTGCATTCTGTTATGTGGTGAATATGTAAGAATCTACTCCTATGTTCAAGCTCTTGAAAGAAAGGGCATCAGTAGGAAAAATATTTGGTTGACCTCCTCCATGGATCCTATCGAGAGGAGGAAAACCTTAAACATGAGGAAAGAAGCTTAAGAATTTTGCGGATGTAATGGTTGTCCAATTCAGATGCATCCCCTTTTTTTATCATTACAAATTTAATTGTTTATGTTAAAAAAATAATGCTTTCATTTTCTCATAAGGAATGTGAGCATATGGTTTACTACCAAAGACACAAAACTGGGTTGCATCTAGTATAATGTTATTCCATGCTTATTCCAACGTTATATCTTTTGAATCCTTTGTGAGAGTACAACTAACAATGTAATTTGCACAATTAATGGCTTCCACACAAAAACGAGGACTTAATCCCTTGGATTGGATCATACAATTGTCCATTTCCTTTAATGTGTGATTGTTCTCTCAACAACACCATTTTGTTGTGGTGTATATGGAACGATATATTGCATAGGAATGGCTTGTGCAATATAGTAAGTTGTAAATTTGTAGTTAACACATTCACCTCCATTATATATTCTTAACTTCTCAAGTTGATGTCCATATTGTTTTTCTACAAGTTCCTTGTAGGAAAAAACATGTCAAAAACTTCATTTTTAAGTTTTAGAAAAAAACCCTGCATGCATCTAGAAAAGTCATCAATGAAAGTTAATAAGTACATTAACCTGTAGAAGGAAATGGATCACACAAATCACTATGAACAAGTTATAAGGGGTCCAAGGCATGACAAGATGCACATTTGTCAAAATTGTGCCAATGATGTTTGTTAAGAACACAACAAGAAAAAACACCATTTATGTAACAAATAAGAGGAAGATGACCCACCATATTCTAATCACATAGTTGTTGCAATATGTAATAATTTAGATGGCCAAATCATCCATGCCAAATTTTTCTCATGTCAACGCTATGCGTAATAAAAAGTGATGATGACCAAAAGTTATCAAATCTATAAAGGGTGGTAATATAATCAATAATTCTAGTTGTTGGTCCATGCTTGGGATCTTTTAAATCCTTGATTGCAACTTGGTGAGGTGAACATAATATTGTTTTACCTTCACCTAAATTTTTGTTTTTATCTTTGATAAAAGGTTGTAGGAAAGACTTGAAACTGAGAATACATCATTAACTAACCATTATCTATCTGAATTATTCTAGACTCCGCAACACTAATAATATTTCACCACCAACAAATATTTATTTGGTGTTGCATTCATTAAGAGAAGAAAACATGACTCTATCCTTAGCCATATGATAAAATGCTCTAGAATCAATAAGCCATTCATTAGAAGAAGAAGTAAATGTTTAAGTGAAGGAAAAACTAGAAGTAGCAAGTGTATGTCCATAATAAGAAGAGTTAGAAGAACAAGGATCGATATTGATATTATGCTTCTTGGTTGATGCTTCTACGATTTCCATATTCTTGAAACATTTGGACTCTAAATGACCATATTGCCTACAAAAATTACAATGTCACGGAGTCTTCTTTGCCTTTTGATTTAGTTCATTAATCACCATTGGGAGTATAAGCTAGCCAAGAGAGTTTGAGGTCCCTTGTTTTGTTTGTTGTTGCAAGGATGTTACTTCTTTGGATGCTTAGGACCTTGCTTGTTTTGTGCTATTTATACTTTGTTAGATGTACCTACAATGTTCATCACTCTAAGATTCAAAATCTTATCTTTCTCTCTAATCAATTAATCAAAAAAAGCTTCAAAATATGACTTTTTATAAATAGTTCCTTAACTAATGTGCGTTTCTCGAGTGGAATGAAAATTATATATAAAGATAGAACAAGCATTGCCAAGCTTAACAAAAAGAGCTTATAAGTTATCCATCCCTCTTTGTGATCTTACATTCTCCAAGTAAAAGTTTAATTGTTTTAAAATTCAATAGAAAATATTTAATGCAAGAGAAATTATTGGGATTCAAAGCATCAATCCTTTTTTTCACTGGTGGGCTCAAATCTCATTGCGTTATCCAAACATAGTTTCAGATTTTACCAACCTGATTATGGTTTCTCAAATCCTTGGAGGTTAAAATATAGATCATTGAAGATAAAAATTTCAAAAAATATATGTGCTTTTGCACTTTTATTATCTCACTTGGATTTGTTTGATGATTGAGAAGGGGTCATTTCTATTCCAAATGTAACCCTGTATACTCTTCAATTTCATAGTGAATCCATCATATAAGATTTCATGAGAAGTAGTTTCAATTGGTAAGCAAGTGATCACTTGGACTAGGCATAAGATAATATACATGTAAGATGACTTCAAAAGAAGAATTTGACTATCTAGATGGAAAGAGCTAAAAACAATAAGTGGTTAAAAAAGTAACACTAGAAACAAACTCGAAATGTTATGCAATTTTGAAGAAATATATAAAAAGTAACCAAGGTGTCACGTGGTGATGGTTGCATGATGAGGTTTCCCGATTGTAAAGATTAAAATTCTTCCCTCCTTGTCTAACTTTGTCCTATAGACTCAATTTTGCAAATATGTTACTTTTATAATGTAAGTGAACCACTTTTATGAAATAAGTGAGAATCATTTTCACAATAAAGTTACTTTATAAATTAAAGTTATATGCAAAGAGTAATTTAAAAATAATAATAAAGTTACTTTATGACTAATTCATTTTAGAGTTTAAGTGAAATTCACTACAATGAAGTTATTTTATAACTTAACTTGCATGCATTTTTTTCTTTCAAAAAGTAACTTAATGAAAAGAAAGACTTGAATTCAAGATCTCTATTTTAACAAAATAATATCAACCAAACTAGATATTATAAAATATATAAAAAAATATTAAAAATGAGAATGGATCCTTTTTTTAACTCTTTATTTCAAAGTGTGTGCTTTAACCCCCCCCAAAACCCTGTTTTTGCTTGCAAAAAGCTTTAAACATAAATGCACATAAAACAAACAAATTTTCAAAAAAAACTATGAAACTTTATAAGCTTGGGTTAGATCTTAGTTAGTCTACTAAAAAATGCAACTTCTCTTCTTTATTTCTAATTTGTTAAGAAAGCATAATGTGTGGGGAAAAGGGTATACATAGAAAAGAAAATACTTTCAACTCTCTTCTGATTTACTAAGTTATAACAAATCTAGCACCCACAAGATGTAAAGTCTCAAGTACCAAGGTGTTAGTATTGTATAATTCAAGAATGCTACCCATTGTCCCATTAGTAACTCTTCCTCTTACTTTTAGTTGTCTCTTCTCCAACACAAGGGGATATACCTAGGTAGAATTGCTACGACTATGGAGTGGGGGCTCTGGGTGATGTTTGAATAGTAAGCCTTAATAAAACATGTGGTTATTGTAGTATATGAAAATGAAGTTTGAAAGGGGAAAAGGGAATATAGAAATTAAAAGGAAAGGAGAAGTGACTATAGAAGTGGGATGGTGTGAGACTAGTGCAAATCCACTTATTAGGCTAATGGAGTCATGGAATATTGAGAAAATGAAGGGACTAATATGTCACAATCCATTATTTTTCTATATGCCATAAGGTAGAAGGACTAATGTGACACATCTACCTATTTAGATGATGGAACTAGTTTGTTACATTAATCTTTTAAGTATGTACTTAAGGTAAAAAGGAACTAAGGTTTGATATTCTATTATCCCTGAATATTTGTTGAAAATAGATTATAAAATTAAAACTGGGAGGGTTGGTGGTGCCACTCATAAATAAAAATGTGAAGGTGTTGTTTTATGGCTGAAATGTACTTCCAAATATGTAACTTAGTTTGTTTAAAGAGTGGAAAACAACAAATAAATAAGAGGGAGAATCCCCTCACATTGTTTATTCTTAAGTGAATATTTAGTTCATTACCAATCCTTCACATAAATTCTAAATAAAACCAAGTGATTCCTTACCTTTTTAAAGGTTTGATAGACAAAAGTTGGTCTTAGTGGACATTACTAACCATTATCATCATCATAATGATAACAAGAAAATTATATAACATATAAACAATGATTGAATAGTATAATAAGACCATACAACAAAATGGATCAAAACCTTAATGCTTCTTAAATCCTTGAGGATGATATACAAGAGATCTCAACATCCTAGTCTCCAAGCTCCTATAATCTCCTACTCTTCACTCACTTCTCAATCCCCTAATACCCAATTCACCAATCACAAATGAAAATGGAGAGAAATCTCTTTTATATAGAATGAGCTAAATCTCCTTACAATAAAATACATTAGTTTCTAACTAACTCCATTACAAGTCAAAGAAATGATAAAATATTTTAGTAGTTATGCAACAACCTCCAAAAATAACATAAGTAGTCTTTAGTGCTCAATCACCATCTCAAAATAGTAGTACATAGGAATATGTGCATTAGTTATTAGTCACTTAGCCTTTGACTAGGTGGAAACAAAGTGTGAACAAGACCATTAAAAAATGCAAGTGGACCTCCTAGTGGAGCCCACCATCTAGAATATTGTGCCAAGAAGATAAGGATGAAAAGGTAAATGGACATGTGGATAAGGTTAAGTGAATGAACGAGTGCGCATGGATGGAAGTGGTAAAAAAGACTAAGGTGCATGCATAAATAACCTCTCAAAACAAATGCAAGCTCCTCAACATGTCTGCCAAGAGATAAGGAGGTCCCAAAAAGATGCCCAATTAATATCTAAATGGGGCAACAATTTGTTTTATAATTGATTTTCCTTGACATGTGTGCCAAAGGGAGAACATTACTTTCAAGTGTTATACCACATAACGTATAACTTGTATTCCCGAGTGATTTCATTTTATTCTCTTTTTTTGGTATGGTTGCTTCAACATGTGTGCCAAATGGGGTGCAATATCCTCGTGTGTTGTACCATGTGGGATATAAAGTTGAATTCCCTAGTGAAAGATTAAAACATTTTGAGATGAAACTTAGGGAATGAGGCCTCAATAAAGGTTTACAACATATGGATATTAATAGTCCAATAATGTAGAATTCAACCTAAGGTTTGGGTTTAATTAATTAGTGATAACAATATCATAAACCACTTTGGTATGTTCACAGATGGAAAAGGTGAAATGATGAAATATGCTAGCAAGGTTAATTATGAAGAGAAAACTATATGAAAATGGATGAAATGACTCATGCACCATCTAGGTTTAATGGGAATGTAATGGAATATGAGTGTGATATGGGTTATGTCTAGGTACAAAGTGGAAATGCAATGAAATATGAAATTTATCGAGGTACAATGATGGAAAGGTGATGAAAGAGAGTGAGATCAAGGAAAAACATTTGGAAAATACAACACCATGACACAAATAACTAACACCAAGACAAGATCCCACCATGCAACAACCAAGTGAGTGTTGGATTGCTTCTAGAATTTTTAACTTCACCTGTTTGAGTTGATCATGAAAATGCAAAATGCCAACATTGTAATTGTACTAATCACATGGAAAACCAATGTTTTGATCTCCATCCTTGTCAACATTGTGGCAAGAAGAATCATATATCAGAAAAAAATGTTGCAAGATAAACAAGCCTGCAAGATTAAAGATTCACTATGGGTGGATTAGTCCTTGGCAATGGTCATCAACAACCAAGAAACTGTATCAGTGTTACCGCCAAAGTCAAACACGAGTAAGGACACATCTTGCAATAGATAGATTTTCACCTTGTATATGATAGGAGGAATATAATCCCAAAGTGGTCCTCTTATGGCATAGATTTTAAGCATGGCCCTCATGGGATCAGATAAGATGTTCTTTCCACATGCCCACTTTGAGTTAAAAACACAAAAAACTCTCTCCTTAAGGGGGGGAGTACTTAAATCAAGTGATGATGACACAATGATGAATTGGTTCAAGTTAACCCACATGAAAACCCATATCTTCTCACCTTTCAACTGGTAAAGGGAGAAATATTGATAGTGGTTTTCAAACTTCAAGTTTTGACAACAATAGTTTGTAGATTGCATACTCCAAATTTCCAAATTGGAAACAATAATCTGTAGATGCCATACTTCAAATTTCCAAATGGGAAACAAATACTCTGAAGATGGTAGACTCAAATACAAGATGCATTGGGATGTTGATCGACACATAACAATGTCGAAATATTCAGAGAGCAATTAAGTGATTTATAGATTGTAGAATGGCGATAATATATGTTCACCGATTAGCAGAAGACATCAACCTCTTCTAGTTAAATCACTTGGAAAATGGTGGAATTGTCAAGTAGATAGGGAATGTTTAGACATGGCAATTATTCACTCCATAATTTCAGCTCTCTTCTAGTTCATTTTAGATGAACCATTCAACATCCATTTTGATGGGTTTTCAGGCAGATTTTTCATTGAAGCACAAATGAAGGCTTCTGAAATATCTAGCATATCATCTTCAACAATAGTGTTTATTGCTTAGTTGATACAGATACATAAAATTGTGATCGAGGGGGGGAATGTTAGACTTATGACTTAACATAACAATCACATAGTTTAAATGCCACCTTTAAATGTATTTATAATTTAGGATAGCATTCATTTATCATAAATGATGACTAAATGATATGGATAAGATTACCCAGCCTAGTCACCATGCAAGGTGTTAGGATCTAGAGAAAATCTCTCCATGAGGTGACATTCTTTATTGTACTATAAATTGGTACATTTTGTGTGCATACCTTGATTGAGGCTTTAGCCTTTTCTGCCATATTTTGATTATGCATGTTTTTCATCATTAAATGTAAAATCAATATGTGGGTGCACCAAATGTTTAAGAAAATCCATGATTGATATCGATTGGAGGGGAAATTACTATGTGGTTACTAGTTCCAACAAGTAGTAACCCAACTAGCGATAAAGCAAGGCATGACTATGGTATTTATCAAACCAAGATTGTTGTAGCTATCATTCAATGATATAGCTATTGGGGAATTAAGGAATTTTGAGAGGAAATATTAATATATTTAGACATAAGAGAATAAACATTAGTCTATCCCAAACTCTAGATTGTAATTAGAACAATAGATAGAAAAACCATATAATAGAGTGCTCAATCACATACAACATTTAAATTGTTAGGGTCCTCACCTAACCTCCCTACTTTAGGATACGTAGGATTTAGGAAACTAATGTACACAAGCAACTCCTTTGAATAAGGTCACTTAGATAGTAGTGGATAATTAATTAATGTAAAATGGGTCTATCTATTAATCAAGGCCCACTAGGTATTTGGTACTCATTAATTATGGGACCACAACTAGTTAGGCTTTGGCTATTGGAAGCCTATTTAAAGAGCTAAGAGGCTATGGATTGTTTTGTCGAGTATTGTTGTATTTGGATCTCATCTCAATAGAAAGATTGTTAGGGTTAACCTTCACTCAAGAATGAGTCAAATGGATTAGGTATCAACATGTGGTTTTGGGCCCATGGTATTGTATGTAATGAAGCCTATAAAATTCTTGGCACACTCCATTGTAATGTGGTTTGGAAGTGAGAGTGGCTAACTCACTTGGCTCAATTGGATGGTTTTGGCCAAGGACAATGAAGATTCATTGTTGTTGGTTTTTCCCCTTCGGGGTTTTCCAGGGTATATTGTTGTCTCTTAAATTGTTGTTGGTTAATGGTTGTTCTCTCATTATTATGTGTATGCTTGCATACACCTAACAAAGGTCACCCCACCTTAAGAGGCAAGTGAACAATGTTCTCTATTGGAATATCATGATACAAGGGTTTATTATGTAGCATTACATCTCAATTGTATTTGCGTTTTGGTATTTTGCACTATAATTTATGGTTTTCTACATTATAAATCTCTATACATTTGGTTGTGTTATAAGTTTAAGGGTTAGAGAACACTACAAGTGGTATCAAAGAACTTTCCTGAGCCTGCATGCCTACATAATTTTTGTAGATTTGTTTTTAGGCTAGAGGCGTGTTCCGAAATCTTTAAACAACACACAAATCTGTCATTTAACATGTAAAATTGTCATTGGGGAATACTATAAGTAATAAATACTAGAAGTTTCACCTAGTTGGACACCCTCGTAACCCCTATTTGTACCCCTCCGAGTAGTACTGCAACAATTGACACTTGCATATGGAATTTCACTTCCACGTAACCTTGGGTATATCAGAAGTCCCATAGGAAACCTAAAAAAAACTCTAGATAATATGATTGATCATCTTGCTTCTATAGTGGCACCGAGCACAACACTCAAGAATATTACTCTTTAGTACCTGGGTAGTTGAGTAGTATGAATGATGGCACAATTGAGCCTCCTTAGTTATTTCCCTAAGAGATAAGGACAAGTCCTATTGTTGGAGCCTGAAAGTATATCAAAGAGATATAATACTTGGAACTCCCTTGTCCTCAAGACCCTAGAAACCCTATCCTCTATGAGAAACAAGGGAAATTCCTACATCTTTGCATCCATAAGGAATTTGGTAATTTTTTCAGTGCAATAATATTCAATAGGGAGTAATACTCCAATTAACAATAAAAAAAACATTGTAGGATACCTATATCAAAAGAATCATTTCATCATGTAGATTGTGTTGGTATACATTTGTAACAACCCTTTTGTGAGGACCTAAAAACACAACATTTGGTGGTACATATCAAAAGACTACTCTTTAGCCATTGAGAATTTTGAGATAAGTTGGTGAATTAATACTTTCCAAATAATAGGTGGTCCCATATTCCATAATCACAATTGACCACCCATGGAGAACCAAAACATGGGCCCATCCAAGGCACCTAAGGTATGTAATCCATGGTCGCAGACTTGCAAAATTCAGTCTCAAGTATCAATTCCATGATGGCTCACTAGGGCCAAATATTGAATAGGTTATGTACATGCATGGGTCTAGATTTCACAAAATATGATCTAACCCCATAATTATATATAAAGGAAGTACATGGACCTTACACTCTCTTTCTAGATACCGAACCTACACCCTTTCAGGATAACAATTCAATGCCTTGCTTTCTGAAGGTAGACATGCACGAATTTGATGGCTTAGATCCAGCGAGTTGGGTTGCCCAAGTGGAACACTATTTTGCTCTCCATAACATCATTGATGATCTCCAAAAAATTAAAATTTAGGGCCTTATATTTAGACCCAAAACATTGGAAATAGTGGCAATGGTATCTGAAATCTTACCGAAGCTATGTCCCTTGTACCCAATTTGTGAATATCCTTCATGATTGTTTTGAACGTGACACTTAGTACTTGGGACACTTGAAAAAATTATGACGGGGTGACATAATTATGGGTTGTATAATAGCCTTTGAGTAATTGGGAATCTGCACATAGGGCCTCTCTGATTCCTTTTTAAAGATTGTTTCATCAGTTGCCTCAAAGAAGCAATTAGAGCATATGTCATAATGATGCACCCCAAAACATGGTTGGAAGCTTGTGATCAAGCTAGAGAATCTCATATGCTGATTAAATCCCAAATCAAACAAACTTCATTTCTTACTCGCATTATGCCACCCATGGCACCTACTCCTAGCACCTCCAACCCTCCACCATTAAAAATCCAAAAGTTGTATACAGGCAAGATGGTCGAACATTAACACCTCAAAATTTTATATAACTGTGATGAAAGGTATTTCTTAGGGCATAAATCTAAAGAACATAATTTATTCCAAATAGATGTCTCTCCATAAGATCACCTCGAAGATATACCAATTGAAGGCACTTAAAAACCAAAAGTAGAGGATACTGCTCCACCTATGGAAGATGACATCACCTTGCAAGATCCTAATGAGGAACCTATCTCCATGCCTTATCAAGTTTCTTGACACCCAAAACATTGAAGCTAATAGGCTACATCAAGCACCCAAAGTGATTGTACTAATTGACAGTGGAAATACATCCAAGTTTATTCATATAAGAGTGGAAAAATAAACCCATTGCTATGTTTGTCCCATACAAAATTCCCAAATTATGATAAAAAGTGCCAGTATGATGAAATGTGAGGGACGATGTGAAAATATGAAACTCCAAATGGGTGACTACTATCTCAAAATGCACATGTTTACAACTAAAATGGGTGGTTGTGATGTGGTTTTGGGGGTTGAATGAATACTGACTTTGGTTCATGTCACCATGCATTAAAAGACTTATACGCCAACTTCACTAAGGAAGGGCATAAATCTCAAAGGGCTCACATCTAATTCTCTTGAAATTATCACCTCCCACCGTATAGAGAAGCTATTGAAGAAAGGATAATAAGGTATTATTGCACAATTCAATCCCATACACATAGTGGACACACCCCCCACATGACATTCATTTTGAATCGTAGTTGGATATCTCTAAGCACCAAAAAGTTTTTGAAACACCCAAGGGTTTATGACCCTCTCATGGGATCATGACCATGGTATTACACTAATTCTAGGGAGTCAGCCCCACAATGTACAACCTTATAGGCACCCTTTTGAACAAAAGAATTAAATAGAAAAGATCATTCATCTGTTTTTGGAGGATGGCAACATTCATCCTAGTATAATCCCTTATTCCTTGCCAATGGTTATGGTATTAAAAAAGGAGGTAGTTGGTGCATGTGTCCTAATTGTAGGGATCTTAGTAAGTTTATTATTAAGGATACATTTCCTATCTCAGTCACTGATGATCTCTTGGGTGAGCTTCATGGAGTGAAGATTTTCACTAAATTGGACCTTCATTCAAGATACCACCAAATTAGGATGAAAGACGCAGGAAAACATCCCTAATACAACTTTATTCACACATGAAGGTAATTATGAATTTTTAGTCATGCCTTTTGGAATTTCTAGTGCTCCATCCACCTTTTTTGGCCTCATGAACAAGATCTGTCAACCATTACTCCATAATTTTTTTGTTGGTATTCTTCAATGATATCTTGATCTACAATATCACATCAAAATTCCACCCAAAGAATGTCAATCATGCCTTGTAGTTATTGAGGGACCACCAGTTATTTGTGATGAGTTCAAAATGTGCTTTTGAAGTTGAATACTTGGGTCATATTGTGAGTTAGGAAGGAGTATGAGTGGACCCAAATAAAGTGGTGGCTATGCAATACTAGCTACACCCCAATACCCTAAAGATATTGTGTGGGTTCCTCAGACTTATGGGATACTATAGAAAGTTTCTAAATAATTATGCAAGATTGTAGCTCCCTTAACTTCATTTCTAAAAAAGAATGCCTTTGTCTGTAGTGATGAAACTGAGTAGGCCTTCTTAGCCATAAAGGATGCCATGTACAATACACTAGCATTAGAAATGCTTGATTTTACTAAATTTTTTGTCTTAGAATGTGATGCCTTTGGAAGAGGTCTTGGAGCAATATTTATGCAATAAGATTTCCCATTGGCATTTACCAATAAGCACTTATGAGATAAAAATTGGGAAAACCTACAAATGAAAAAGAGATGATGACCATCCTTCATGCAGTGGAGACATGGCATCCATATCTTATAGGGAGGCATTTCCAGATCAAGACTAACCATCATAACTTAAAACATTTCCTTGAATAAAGGTTGCCATCAATGAAGTAGCATTTACTAATATTCTAGGGTATGATCATGATATTATCTATACTAAAGGTCAATAAAATGTGGTGGTGGATTGATCCAAGAGGATCTCAAAAAGCCAAAAATTTGAAGTTCTCATCTCTTAGCAAAAGTGACTTCATTGCGAAGATCTCAATAAGAGGATTCCAACACAATTTGAATCACGTCAAACGGAGTTCGTATGCAAAAGATATGTGGCTGAGAAGTTTTCCCGCAATAGGTAAAAAGTAATGGCATGGCACTGTTGACGTGGCATGCTGATATGACATTGCTAACATGGCAGAGTGACTTGACTGCTGATGTGGTTGATGATGTGGCACTACTAACATGGCAGTGACATGGCTGATGAGGTCGCAATGTCATAGATGATGACATGGATGTTGATGTGGCATTAGTGACATGGAAGGCACATGACATGTGGTCCAATCAGAATTTGAAGTGGCCAAAGTCCCTCATGACATGTGGTACATGTGGATAAGGTTTGAATTATTTAAAGGTTTTAATATTTAAAAAAAAAATTATGGTTAAGGCATAACCACCATAACCCACGTGCCTTTGAAAAGTAATCTCATGCACGCAATTTTAGTAATGGATCCCTAAATAAATGGTGGTGGTTTATTTGTTTTGGACTACACTTTATGGTTATGTGTAACCAACGAACTATGCCATGTATTAAACAACAAACAAACTTGTTGGAAAATCGATTTTGGTCCATGCCAAAATGGGGTCACGTGGAATGGCTTTTAACCAACGCATGGTTGGCATGCAGATAAGGCCAAGGGACTAGGGCCTAGTTGTAATTTAAGCCATTATTATATTGTTGCCCAACTATGCCAACGAAATGGTTGGATGACCATTATTACATGCGTCGAGAGGTGTTCTAGGTGATCTTGTAACATGTGAGTGTTTGTTGATTTGTCGAGTTTGTCGAGTGTTTGTCTAGTAACAAAATAATACAAAGTAAACAAAAAAGAATAATACAGAGTAAAAAGTAATAAATATTATGTCGGCCATAAACAAAAAAAAATAATACAAAGTAAAAAGTAAATATGAGACTTAAACTAGAGACTTTAGAGCTTAGGATTAGGTGATAAATATTATGTCGGTCATAAACAAAAAAGAATAATTCAAAGTAAAAAGTAAATATGAGACTTAAACTAGAGACTTTACTTTTTACTTTTAATACAAAGTAAAAAGTAAATATGAGATCTTAGAGTGTTTGTGGAGTAACAAAATAATACAAAGTAAACAAAAAAAAAAATACAAAGTAAAAAGTAATAAATATTATGTTGGACATAAACAAAAAAGAATACAAAGTAGGAAGTAAATATGAGACTTTAGAGCTTAGGATTTGGTGGCTCAGGTATTGCACTCAAAGAGCTATTCAAGGAGAGGTTTGCACCTGAGGAGATTTGATCCCTCTAGGCGCTTGATAGAACCTAGGATTTGGATCTATGCTGGTTATTATAAGGAGATCATAACCATTTGTTTGGGGTGTAAGTTTGTTATGATATACCATGATATTATTGTAACCATTTATTATATGGTTAACATATGGTTAAAGGAGACACATGTTTGGAGTTTGTGATTTTTATTTGTATGGTGGTTATTTTAAAAATGGTTTTTAATGAATGTAATGTAAAATGGAGGGGAGTAACCACATGTGAAACTCTAATTATGGACCATTTGACTTAACTATTGTTTTCATATGGGAAAACAACTTGTTGCACCCAGTGAAACAAGGTGCTCTACAGTCCAGTATGGAGGAGATGTTGTAACGTGATGTAACGTTTGTAACAAAATAATTAAAAAATAATAAAAAATAATAAAAAATAAAAAATTATGGAAAGTATTTAAAAAAACAGTATGGGGGAGATGTTGTAACATGATGTAACGTTTGTAACAAAATAATTAAAAAAAATAAAAAATAAAAAATAAAATATTATGGAAAGTATTTTAAAAAACAGTATGGGGGAGATGTTGTCACGTGATGTAACGTTTGTAACAAAATAATTAAAAAATAATAAAAAAAAAAATTATGGAAAGTATTTAAAAAAACAGTATGGGGGAGATGTTGTAACGTGATGTAACGTTTGTAACAAAATAATGTTTGTATCAAAATAATTAAAAAAATTCATGTCGACTCATAAAATAAAAAATTATGGAAAGTATTTAAAAAAAAAATCTATGCTGATTCATAAAATAAAATATTATGAAAAGTAATTAAAAATAGATGTTCGTTTATAAAATAAAAACTTAAAACTTAAACCCGCATCTATCAATCAAGAGAGCTCAAATTTATTGAGTTTAAATTTAAAAAAAGAAATACACCTCAAGAAATTGGATCCCTCTCGGTGCTTGATAGATACGGGTTTAAGATGGATCTATGTTGGTAACTAGTCCAACTAAGATGCTATGTTTGGGCTTACATGGTTATGTCTAAAGAAGAAGAACTCAAGCTATATAAGCCAAGCATTTGCATTGTGTGGGGAGAGGAATTGCATGGGCAATTGTTAAGAACCTTTTAGAGAGTTGAGAGCTTGAGCTCATTTTTGAGTTCCAATTGTAAGAGAGACTACATGTGGAGGCTCCAATTGTGAGGGACTTCATGGTTCATGAGAGAGTCAGTCCATTTTGACTCCATGTTGTTGGAGTTTATGTTTTATACTTTGATGTTGCTTGGAAGGACGTGGTATTACTCGAGGCTCGTGGAATGAAGCTTGTTGAGAGAGCATGATGGTTGCATTATGAAGCAATTTTGATTATGCAGTGGTGTAGCCAGAAGATGATCATAGATAGCTCATGCACTGGTGCAGTTGCTGGCATTCGACACTCTCGGTCTGAAGAACAAAGGTGAAGGACTTGGATCAGGGTGCGACCTTTTCAGAGGCAATTGTTGTGCAGAAGTTGAAAGTGATCAGCGGGTGAAGATTCTGCAGGTGAAATCCATTTGATGTACTTTATGTATTTTGAAATCATTTTTAATGGATCGGTCACTCTCTTTTGAGTAGGCCCAGAGATGTAGCCAGTATAACTAGTGATATCACTTTGTTTTCATCCCGTGCTTGAATGCCTTGTATGATCATGTGGTTGGTTTATGATGCACACTTTATGAGATGCTTGTTCATATGCACTAACGTCAGAAAAGCGGTCCTCATCTAGACTTTGATGTGAGAAGGTTTCTCACTAAGTCCGGATCATGGATGCATTCTCAAGGACATTTAGGAGGAGGGCTCCATATTTTCATTATCCTTACCTATTCTAGGTTGGATAAAGGAAGCTCATCAAGAATGGATGGTGAATTCAACCATAGTGAAACTCATACAAAGGCTTTAGGAGGACCCAAACCACCCTAAAGTGTATACATGGAACCAATCTACATTGAGGTGGACATAACACATCTTTCTTGCACCATTTTTTAATCAATTGATGTTAGAGGAGTTACCTTCATCACCCATAGTATGTAACTCAGGATTTCATAAAACCTTTGAAAGGATTAAGCGCCCATTCTTTTGGGAAGGCATGAAAATGGACATCCAAAGCTTTGTAGCAGCCTGTGACACTTGCCAAAGATAGAAGGGTGAGACAGTGAACTCGCCAATGGCCTTGCAATCACTTTTGATTCTGACAAATATTTGGATTAATATATGTATGGATTTTATAGTGAGACTTCCTATAGATCATAATAAATTAGTCATTATGGTGGTTGTCGAGTGCCATTAGAAATATGCTCACTTTCGTGCCTTGTCACACCCTAGTGTCCTAAGTCTTAATGGATTTGATTTTTAAGTTACATGGGATGCCAACTTTCATTATATCCAAATGGGACCCTACATTTACAAGCAACTTTTGGTAGGAGATATTTAAGCTTCAAGGTACGTAGTTGAACCTAAGCATGGCCTATCAACCCAAACAAATGGTCAAATGGAAGCAATCAATAAGCGCTTAGAAATCCATCTAGGAAGCTTTGCTTCGAAAAATCCACACCAATGGGTCAATGAATTTCTCTTGCAAGATGGTGGTATAATACCACTTATCATGGCACTACAAAAGTGATGCCATATGAAGCAGTATATGGCCCAAAAACCTTGTCAATGGTTCCCTATTTACCAGGCACCTCCAAGGTTATTCTCTACATTTTTAAGGACAACTTGATTATGGCTCAAAGTAAAATGAAACAATAAGATAATCAACAGCGCTTAGAGCATTCATTTGCAAAAGGGGATCATGTGTTTCTTCGCCTTCAACCTTATAAACAAACATCACTCAAAAATCAACTTCACCAAAAACTATCACTGAAGTTCTATGGGTCCTACAAGATCATACACAACATTGGACAAGTGCCCTATAAGCTACCTCTGCCAAATCACTCTGAGATTCATCTTGTTCTTATGTGTCTTTCCTCAAGAAGGTTTTGGGATCAAATTGTAAAGTGTAGACCAATTTACCAGAATTTGACGAAGAAAGCTTCATTTGGCTCCAGCCAAGGGTAGTATTGAATACCAAAGAGAATCAATTGTGCAAATGCACAATCAAAAAATTCTCGATCCATTGAAAATATATGTAACAAGAAGACACTACATGGGAACCAATAGGGATTTTGCAACAATTTTCTCACCTTCAATCGTGCCTTCAACCTTGAGGATAACACTAACCTTGAAGGGGAGTACATGTTTATAAGGGTCCTACCCTAACATCCCTACTTTAGGCTACATATAAGTTAGTCAACTAATGTATGTGGCAATCTCGTTTGAATAAAGCCACTTAAATAGTAGTGGATAATTAATTAATGTACAAAGGGTCTTTCTATTAATTAATGCCCCTAGGTAGTTGATACTCATTAATTATGGGACCACAAGTAATTAGGGTTTTGGCTATTGGAATCATACTTAAAGAACTAGGAGGCTATGGATTGTTTTATTTGGAGATAAGCTCAAGAGAAAGGTCACCCCACCTTAAAAGGCAAGTGGACATTACTTTCTATTGGAATATCATAATACAAGGGTTATTTTACAAAATTATAATTCAATTGTCATATTTTGTAGGTATTTTGCACTATAATTTTTGGTTTTTTGCCTTATAAATTTTTGCATACCTAGTTGTTTCTAAGTTTAAGGGTTGAAGAACACTACATAAACACCATCAACATAGAGATTTTACCTTGGAAACCCAAATGGGAAAACCAAATTTGATGGGGGGATTTATTAACTCAAGTAATAGTTATAAAGGGTGAGCTATACACATATTCCATGTATTCCTACTCACTAACAAAATTATAGATTGCTTCCACAACTTCTCTTGTTCCTAATTTTGTATCTAGCTCTCTTCCTCTCCTCGCCAATGTCCTTTGATTCCAATAGCATTCTTTTTTAAATTGGGATGCTTAGAAGGATAACCTTCAAGAAAAATTGTTTTATCTTCTCATGGATTTGGTTTTGGACATTTAATTCAAACTTTGCTAAAGTTTAAGAGAAATGTTTCGAATCCATTTTGAACATGCAAAGACAAAATTTTCACTTTATTGGGTCATTGCCTCTGTTTCTCAACCTCAACCTTCAACAATGTTCATGTAAATACCCATTTCTCCCCATCTGAACATTGTATGTTCAATATTATCAATTTTTATCTACTACAATTGTGAAATTGTATTTTTGGGGTCCACTATTTGCCTCACCTAAACATGACTAAATGTTGTGCCTAACATAGATTAATTTACAAAAGTCAACTTTTAATTGCAAACAAAACAAACTATTGTAAATCTCCTTAATCATAGAAAAAACTCATTGTCCATCTAATCTATCTATTCTCCACTCGACGAATATTGTGCATTGAACAAACTGTCGATTGTACCATCAATTTCAAGCCCCGCTCTTCAATTTATTTGGGACTTCAAGAAATTGAAGTGTCGTAGACTACCCATTCATTTTCTTAATCTATTTTACCAATTCCATACTATGCATAGTATTTGAACATAGAATTTACAATATAATTTTTTTTATGAATGTTAATTAAATGGAAATGAAAATATTTTTCCAGCACAATTTTTGTTTGATGGCAAGTTTAAGTGCCCAATATTAACATTCTCTAGAATTAATATAAATTTATGCTATTTTTTAACATTTTTTATTTGACATCAAAGACTGGACATCGACTTTTTTTTCCAATTTACATTATTAACATAACACATACATTAATCTCTACCATCTCGAAATGTAAGAGCACACCTTCTCTATATCCCTTAATGATCCATTTAACAATAACATTATATCCATGCCTATCTAAGTAGAGTACCCCGAAAGACTCAACATTTACTACCACTTCAATTGAGATCACAAACACTCTTTATAAATCAACAATATGTTAAAAAAACCATAACTGCCTACCAAACTATCAATCTTACAACATTAAGGTAGTCAAATTTTGTCATCATTGTGGAAATCACAAACACTCTTTATATATCAACAATATATTTAAAAAACCCTAATTTCCTACCAAACTAACAATCTTACAACATTAAGGCAATTAAAGTTTGTTGTCATTGTGGTCAGTGCCCCTCATGCATGCACTTATCCCAAAATTGGGTGAAACCTATAAAGATGAGCCATATCAAATTAAGTGCATAAATATGAGGCATATCAACTTAATTAATCTTGTGTTGGCTCTGCATCGATACATGTGCATGAGAACTTAACATCTCAAAACAAAGGGTCCAATAGTGAAATATGTGACATTGTTTCTTAGCTATGTTGATATGGCACCTTTAGGTTAGTGCTTATTGGATGTGCTACCACACTATATAATTGTCCTCTCTCTAAATCATTAATACAATACTTAGCTCCCACCTACCATTATGTCAAGCCACCTCTATGAATTATATTTAATTCCCACAAGTTAGACCATCTTGATCATTTCTTCACTCGGATCGTGTTGTGAGCACCTTTGAAGTGTATATTTAAAATTTATCAAGTAATTTTGTATCTAGGTGAGATACCAATAAAAAACTAATTGATTCACATTGATTCTCTCCATGAAATAATCCCGTGGGTTAAAACAAGTTGAACAATTTGAGTCATGTATAGTAAACATCATATTTTTACCATATAAATATTATAGATAATTAATTTTACTACACAATCCATGCACTGTAATAGTAAATATCCAGTAATAGGTATCATGAATATTATAGTAACATTTATCACGAATATTACATGGATACATAAATCAAAGTAAACATTAATTAAGGGTGATCGATCAATTAAAGACATTATTATTTACCGGTAATTTCTATTCACTACATGTATCAAATTAGGAAGACGATAGAGAAGCTTACTAAGAAGTATAAATGTAATACTCTCTGGTTTATCCCCTGGACATATTATTATTGTTGTTATGTTGGACATAGTGGCACAAGGTTCCTAGACTATGGTTTGCACATTATTATTATTTTTATTATGTTGAAATTATAAAATAATAAAATAAAATAAAACAACTGGATCAACCGATGCCACATAAAATAGTATGAGGAACCATGATGTTACGATTGTTGCATAAAGTGTTACCATTGTGTTTGTGTCTATGGTGATGTTATACACCCTTCTTGTGGATTTGGTGGACCCTCTTGGCTGTGTACCCTCACGCGTTATGTTACTCCTTGGTTTCATTTATTCCAGGATTAATTTTTATTAGTGTTATAGTCTCTCTCTCTTTATCTCTCTCTCCCAGTGCACCTTCTTGAGTTGGATTAGTGTGTCTCTTGGTGTAGCCACTTGATGTGTAACTCCAATTTACTATTTTGGGAATGTAAATTTCATGCTTGTGTCCCTCTCTCTCCCAATTCGAATTTCTCATGAAGGAATTCGATTGGCTTGTGTTGGCTAGTCACACTTGTGTGTTGGTTCATGCTTTTGATCTTGTGCTTGTGTTTGGCACTTGTGGTTTGATTTTGGTTACTCTTGGTATGAGATCCTTGCTGGTCATTGTGCCCTTGTGGAGCCTATTCCCAAGTTGAGTTATTTTGGAGTCAATGGTGTATGTCTTGGAATTACCTCTGGAGATCCTGGATTGGAAATAAGGGTGAGGTCCACTACCATTGGATTTGAGGTTGGACATAGCTGTGTATTTCCTCTGGAGATCCTGGTTTGGAAGCAGGGGTGAGTTCCACTACCTTGGATTTGATTTTGTCCTGGAGCCACTGGAATTTCGCTGGATTGGAAGTTCTACTTACCATTGGGTTGTGGTTGGACTATTGTCCTGGAGCCACTGGAATTTCCCTAGAGTGGAAGTAGAGGCCACAGTTTCCATTGGGTTTTGGTTGGACTGATTCCTTGAGAGAATTTTTGGTTGAGTGCGCTATTTCTTGTGGCATCATGGTTCCGGCTTGGGGGTGACCATTGCAAAGTGATTTTTGGCTTGCATTGTGTCTACGACTGGGTGGAATGTGCCACGGTGGATTTCGATTGCATATTTGGAAAATATAAGTGCTTTATCTCATGTTTATTTAATTTATTTGTCCTTGATATGATTTATTTATGGATTCACATGAAATGTTTGATGAAATGTACGAGCTAATTGTGGAAGAAATCTCTCACGGAATTCAATCTATTTATGTAAGTAAATTTTGTGAAGGAATTGGAAACTAGTTTTTGGGATTTTGGGCACAAATTGTTTGAGGAAAATATTCTTTGGAACCTCTATTATAGAAATGATATTTATGCCCTTGTTCATTATATAATGTGTATTTTTATGACACAATATCCTTGGAATGGTTTAAGGCACTTCCCTTTGATGCTTCTACCTTTTATTCGAAAACTAGTTCTTTGATTGGATTGTTTTGCGTAGTTTGGAGACTTGGCACATGAAGTGTTTGTAAAAATTCCCGAGTGTACTTTTTATTCTTATGTATGATAAATAAACTTGAAATTTTTGTGAGAATGTGAAGGTAAATATTCTTGATAGTGTTTGGTAAATGTCTACCGAAATTCTAGATCAATTTCCAATTTCTAGCTCCTTATAAAATGGAATTGTTTGAGTAGATTTGTGGCTTTGCATATGAAGTGTTTGAAGAAATGGTTGAATGAGATATACCTCTATTATGATTGATAAAACATGTTATTTGGATTTGGAATGGAATTTGAATGATTCTGTGAGCTGTGGATTTAATTATTCTAGCGATTCTTAGAATTACTAGTCAATTCAGATGAGTAGAATTAGCTAGTTTTGTGAATTATTTAATGGACTATATATGGGAGGAAAGTTACAGAAATATGACTGTAGATGACCCTTTCTATTTTTTCCATTAGCTACAGTATTCATATCTCTTTATTGGGAATTCAAAAAGTTAAATTGGAAACTAGATACATTGCGGTGAAAATTGATAACTAGTTGTGGACTAAAATCTATGTTTTCGTAAAAACGGAATGCTATAGACATGTTCCTTGTTTATAACATGCTATTGTGTTGTAGGTAGATAATTATTAGGTGCCATCCTTTACTTATGGATGTATTTAATTTTGGTTCAGTTACTTAGAATCAATTCCTTGTGGTGAATGTTAACTAGTTTCATTGGAATTGATGGAAAATATCACCTTTGTGCAATTGGAATGATATGAAAATAAACCTTTAATTGGATATAGGTGCACACATAATTATGTTTTTAATGGCTGTAGGATTGATTTTGGGTTTAATGGCATGGTTACACATTTATTTTGTGCAAGACTAGTTGCTTTTATTGGAAAACTAGTTAACTAGTCTTGTGGACTCTCATTCGTAATTACCATGATTAATTATTGAAATTTTGGTAATTAGAAATTATTTACACGTAATTAGATGTTATTAATCCATTGGTATTTATAATAAATTTTTATTTGTTAAACCATTGGATTTGCAATAAGTGTCATCATTTTTGCACTAAGTGTTGTTAAGCGTTGTTGTAGGGACCCCCATTGTGGGGTCACCCCTAAATCTTAATAATAAAACTTATAAACATAATATAAAAGTAGATTCAAACTTATCATGACAGAAAATTAACTTACACAAAAATAATAATTTTTTGTAGATAACATAGAACCATAAACCTGTCAGTCCGTCGATCGATCCCGCTGCCGAAGGAGTAGTTGTCGTCAACCGATACTGCTTGCCCTTTCCATCCGCTTCACTTGTTGTGTCCCTCCAGCAGAATCTCATTTAACCATAGGTGAAGTAACCATTATATTCATCACCCAACCGTAGGCTTATGATTTCAGTCGCATAGCCACCCCCGAGCTTCGGGGTCGTAGAGATTACACACACAAAACTAGAGACCCAAAAGTGGGCCTTGCCCCCCCAAGATATCTTGTCAAAATCCAATAGAATAAAATCAATGGCTTACACGCATTATGATAAACATCCATCCATAGGGTCCCTTTCCCCTTACTCATGCCTTCCTTAAATAGGAAAATTCATTACGACACATGTCGCTTCATGCAAAAATGCCTAATTTTTAATTATTCAAATGTAATTTAGCTCACCCATCCATGTGTCATATTTCCAAGAGAGTGCACCTACCTTCCTAGATTTACTCAAGTTTGTCCCCCTTGATGTTCAATCTAGTTTCTATTTTTGTGGGTGCAAGTGGTGTTAACTAAATGCTAAAAGCTTAGTATTCATTTTGCTCCTAAAGCAATATTTTCTATTATTTTAATTACCAAAAATGCATTTCATGTGCAAATGGCCTAAATGTAATTTATATGATTTATACATAATGTTCATCAATTATTTCCGTCTAGGGTCTAGGTACCACATCGTTGGGTCCATCCGTCCCTTATTTTCTTTCATCGATATGGAACCACATCTTCGGGTCCATTCATCCACTGTTTCTGTTTATCGACCAGGTACCACATCATCGGGTCCTTCCATCGACACTTCCTTGTTGCATCTGATTTGGGGGAACTTCATGTAGGGATTTAGGATCCGTTCCCTTCAATCCTCCGTCTACACGCTATTGTAGACCAATGGCGCTGAGGAGTAAGTCCGTTCTTACTGCGCGCCCCCCCAACTCATATGTGACCAACTCCGTCATGGTCCACTTCGCATGACTTCACGCATCCCCGAGTAAGCGGCTAAGGGATTTTGAAATCGGCCATGGATTTCCGTAGGAAGTCGACACCGTCGTCGTTATTCCTTATCTGATTTATTTGTACTTTATGACCCCTTTATTTCCTTTGTGTGTCAGTCGGTGAACCATTTCACCTGTCACTACACGCATGCTCAAAATCACACATTAATAGCTCTATTTTCATTCATCATAATCTCTTTCATAATCCGCTAGTCGTTAAGCATCATAATTTATTTCTAATCATCCTAATTCAATTCATAAACTACTAGTCGTTAAGTAACCATAGTTTACTCATAATGTCATATGTTCATCAATCAGTTAGTCATTCATCCAACATGCATTTATTTTTCTCACATCACATATTTCATCATACAACTAACCACTAAGCAACTTATTAATGTACACCTATCACATTTTTCATAATGCGACCAATTATTAAGCAACATCCAATTTCATCGATTTTAGATAAATTATCCACTTCCACAAATGCCATTCAATCCATTGTTTTCATTCACCCAATTGTTGTCATATGCATCTTCAGGTTTTCCTCAATCGTTAATACATATCAAGACTCAAGAGACCACTTTATCAAAGTTTTTTCAACTGGGTCACTCGACAGGTTCCCTTAAAGTCCATAGTCATTCTAGGGACATTATAGTTGTCATTAACACATTAATTACAAGTTAACTGTGATTAAGAA
This sequence comes from Larix kaempferi, assembly GCA_027924585.1. Taxonomy (NCBI): domain Eukaryota; kingdom Viridiplantae; phylum Streptophyta; class Pinopsida; order Pinales; family Pinaceae; genus Larix; species Larix kaempferi. The sequence continues at coordinate 1,494,776 of BSBM01000451.1, read as the reverse complement.
TAATTAGCCTTTAGAAGTGGTTATCATCTATGATATGGCTTGTATTGAATTTTTGGTGATGTTAGATGATGTTAAGAAGCCTTCCCATCCCTTATATCAGATGTTGGATGTGTTAATGAATTTATATTAGATTATTGTTAATTATTGGATTTTGTGTTGCAATTAATTTTGGAAAAATGGAAATTAAATTTTTATGGTTTATCTGATGCACTAAAAATAAAGTAATTAGCCTCGAAGAGATAATGATATGTCTCTTAGACACTCTTATATCCCTGAGGGGCATTACAGGTGGTATCTGAGCTTAGGTTCCAATTCTACGGCTGTTGGGCTTGTTATGGATTCATAAATCTATTTATATGCATTTGGAATTTATAGATGTGCTTTCTGAAAGAATTTTAACTTTCCTTATGTTAATAGAAGAATCAAAATCCTTGACTAATGCCTACTTCAAAGATAAGTTTGAATGCATTTTTATTTCTTTTCAATTTCAAAGGTCAAGGGGTCATGGATCTGTTAGTATCTGTAATATATTAACATAGCTTTATGAATCCCTAGATGGTGTGGATAGCATTCAAGCCCTCATGAAAACGAACGAGGTATTTTCCTTAGAATACATTGACTTTGGGATTAAGTGCCTAGCTAATGGAAAAGCTAAAGACATTGAAGGGTACCAAGTAAAAATCCTAAAAATCGAAGCACCCATCCTCATCCCTTATATTCACAATCTCTTTAATTTGGCAGTCAAGCATGGATTCCCTAAGCCTTGGACTTAGAGCCTTATAGTTCCTATATTTAAAAGCGAAGATAAATATAACCCCTCTAATTACCGAACAATTATGATTAGCCCTCTCTTAGCCAAGCTATATGACATTATCCTTGAAAAGAAGATTAACATATGGATAGAAACTGAAGGAAGGAGGGCTAAAGGACAAGCAGTCTTCAGAAGGAATCACTCAACCACTGACCACCTCATTACACTTAGGATCATCGCAGAGGAGTGTCGTAATAATAAATCCAATATTTTTTGTTGTTTCATGTACTTTCTGAAAGCTTTTGATACAGTGCCTAGATATAACCTTTGGAATAGATTAGAGGAGCTAAAAGTTCCTCTTGATTTGAGAGCTGCGACTATAAGGTTATATGAGAATGTCATTTCCAAATTCAAAAGCAATAAAGGATGGTCGCAAGATATTAATTGTAATATTGGAGCTAAGCAAGGGTGTCCCCTTTCCCCTACCCTTTTTGGCATTTACATCGATAAGCTTGAAGAATTCCTAGTAGAGGCAGGTTGCGCGGGAACGACCTTGGAAGGAATAGTCATCATGCTTCTTTTCTATGCTAACGATATTGTTCTTATGGATAGGTGCCCTTATGATCTTGAGAAACATTTACAGATTCTCAAAGGTTTCTGCACTAATATGGGCATGACCGTTAACACTGAAAAAACAAAATTCATGATTATCAAGTCCAATAAAGGTACTTATGACAATAGAATATTAGAGGAAGTAACCTCCTATAAGTACTTAGGAATTGGATTTCATCAGAAGATCAACTGGAACTATATCATCGAAAAGAGGATATATGGAGGGTGGAAATCCTACTTTGGCCTTGAAAACAACTATAAATCGGAAAACCTTGTGATATGGGAAAAAAAAAAATTCCTCTTTAAAACGCTCATCACTCTTGTTATTCTATATGGTTGTGAATCCTGGGGATGCATCATTTCTAGAGAGTCTTGCAACATGCCCTATCCTATTATCCTCTTAGAAGAAGGGCTATCCCCCATTGAAAGCATGGTTATGCTTAGATATCTAATGCACACGAACAAGTTAAACAATATAGGAGACGAGCGATTCCCTAAAATCACTCTTAATTCTATCCAAATGCACCTGCACCTCAAGCGAGGATGGATTAAAGATGCCACAACTTGGTTAAATTATTGGGGATTAATGAAACGACCACTCTGCAAAATATTGGTAACATTAATTACATTATTACTTCTACCTTCAAAGAGAAAATGTGGGGCAAAGAAGGGTTAGAGGTAAAAGGAAAGCTTCAGTATTACAAAGCGATCATTAACCCTAATCTCGATGATCAAAACTATCTTTCTATCTTAACAAGCTCAAAGAAGAAAATTAATATTGCCAAGATCAGAACGAACTCTCATGAGATTCACAGTGAAACTGGACATTGGACAACCCCTAAAATGCCATGGGATGAAAGAATTTTCCATCTATGCGATTCTATGAGTGTGGAAGATGAAAATCACTTTCTCTTAGATTGCTCAACTTTCACTCACATTAGATCTCAATTTCAACATCTTTTCTCCGACACTAACCTTTCTAACCTTCTAGATCTTGAAAAATATAGCGAGCTAGGGACACTCCTCTGTAAGCTCTTTGAACATAGAAATAATATTTTAAAGAAAACCAAATAATATCTTTCTTCTTAAGGTCCGATAGACCAATATTGGTCTCAGTGGACGTTAAAAACCACCATCATCATCAATATATATATGATAAGGTGTGATATATAAATAGTGTATGAAGTAAATAATTATGTATATATGTATATGATATGTAATTATATAAGATATATAAAGATGATATAATTTTATTATTATTAAATATTAATATGATTTATTAAGTGGCATTTCTACATTACATGGATTTTGGATTCTCTATTGATGGTATCTTTTTATAGGATTATTTATGCCACTTGGATGGTGGTGATTACATTGATGAGTAACTCCTTGTGTATTTTGGATAAATAGGCCACTTGTCTTAATAGTGGTTAGATTTTTTCTTTCCTTTTTTTTTCAATGTATGTGAGTAACTCCTTGTCTATTTTTGGAGGAAATGAGCCACTTGTGTTTAATGGTTCATATCCTCTTCTACTTTATTTATTTTATTTGTGGAGATGTAACTCCTTGTCTATTTTTGGAGGAAATGAGCCACTTGTCTTTAATGGTTCATATTCTCTTATATTTTATTTATTTTATTTGTGGAGATGTAACTCGTCTATTTTTGGAGGAAATGAGCCACCTTTAATGGTTCATATTCTCTTCTATTTTATTTATTATATTAGTGGAGATGTAACTCCTTGTCTATTTTTGGAGGAAATGCGCCACTTGTATTTAATGGTTCATATTATATTATATTTTATTTATTTTATTTGTGGAAATGTAACTCCTTGTCTGTTTTTGAAGAAAATGAGCCACTTGTCTTTAATGGTTCATATTCTCTTCTATTTTATTTATTTTATTTGTGGAGATATAACTCGTCTATTTTTGGAGGAAATGTGCCACTTGTCTTAATGGTTCATATTCTCTTCTATTTTATTTATTTTATTTGTGGAGATATAACTTGTCTATTTTTGGAGGAAATGTGCCACTTGTCTTAATGGTTCATATTCTCTTAATTTTATTTATTTTATTTTATTTTGTGTGTAAGAAGGTAGTGTAGTAGTGTATGATAATATTGTCTGACATAAATTTAAATATGTATCACATAATATCTGATGTAAGATAGATGAGGAGGGGTATATGATATTGAATATAGCATATATATGACTGTTAAAAGTATATATATATATATATATATATATATATGAATAGCTATATATGTGTGTGTGTGTGTATGCTGTAATATGTATTTTAAAATATGCAATAATTATTAGTATTACATGTATATGATATTGTGTATATACTATATGTATAGATGTGAACGTATGCAATGAAGTAAGCATACAGTTTGGAAGTATTTTGGAGTATGTGGAAGTGTTTAGGAGTATTTGGGAAGTGTTTGGAAGTGTCTGGAAGTATTAGGAAGTATAGTGTGATCAAAAGTATTATGTTAGTATATATGTTATAATGCTTCCCTAATATGATAGCATTGGATTAAGTAATCATACCGCTATAATTGTATGGATATTATGGTATAACATAATAATTATACGAGTGTATAAAATATAGGATATAGGGGTTATATGACTAATATGATGTGTATATGACTAATAATAATATTATATATGATTGATTGAAGAATTATAATATGCATGTAGACAAATGGGGGTATGTATAGAAATAATACATGGTAATAGTAAGTATGGTATATGGTATGAGTGTATGATGTTGTGTTGTATAATTAGTAATTATTTTATCGCGGAATGTTAAAATATTTTGGTGGTAGGATGTTTGGTTTCTTGAGGTGACTATGAATGTACTTTGGTTGATGGTAAAAGTAGTGTGCTATGTGTAAATAATTAGCAACGAATGTATGATTGTATATATGTTGAGAGTTTACATAAGTGCAGCATAAGTAGTGGTTGTGTGAGGATGTTGGTTGTACATATGTATTATTAATATATGGATATTATATATATCATCATGTGCTAATAATTATATATAATGTTATGATAAATAGTAACTATTCAATATGATTGGTATGGTCAATGTATGTTGTTTGACAATATTGGTTGTTATTGATTGACTGATTAATGGTTGATACATGTATAATATTATCATCACTATATGTATGTCTATTATTGGTTGTTGGTTGTCATGGTGATTTATGGGTGATCGAGGTTTAATTAATGTAAGTACAGTTACCTTTGGTTGTTGTTGATGTTTGTTTGGTTGTCATTGATTGATATCGATGATCGATGTATGGTTGATGTATTCCGATTTAATGTATTCTAATTGATGTATTTCGATTTGATGTATTATGGTTGATGTATTTTTGTTCTTGTTGATGTAATTGATTGATGTATTCTGATTGATTTATTCCGATTTGATGTATTCTGATTGATGTATTCGAATTTGATGTATTATGGTTGATGTATTTTTCTTCTTGTTGATGTATTATGATTAATTTGTTTTGGTTCCTGTGTTCTAGATGATGTGTTTTGGTTGAGGTATTCTAGGTGGTGTATTTTGGTTAATGTACTATCATTGATGTTTGTATGGTCAGTTGCTGCATGTATGATTGTCATTGGTTGATATTTGTGTATGATTGATATATATTGATCGACATATGATTGATATATGGTTGAGGTATTATGAATTGATGTATTTTGGACTGACCTCTATATGACTGATGTATGAATGATATTGGTTGATGTTACTGGTTGACACTAATTACTATTAATTGATGTATATTGTATTTTTTATTATTCTCTAAAGAAGACTTACACTTTGTTTAACTTCTAGTTGTTATGGCCCTTTTTGGTTTCTTAGCTAGATTGGAATTGTTGCTTATAAGTTTGCTTACCTCTTATAGTAAGTGCATAAAATGTTCGGGTGATTTTGCGACCTTTGCTAGAAAAATATATTTGTGATCTTTATCTTTGCGATCTTCATTAGAAAGGTATGTTTGAGATCTTTGTCAAAATATTATCTTTATTATATTTGTTAGAAGAGTATCTTTATGATCTTTGTTAGAAAAGTATCTTCGTGGTCTGAATGTCTTTATGATCTTGTTGAATGTTTCTCTTTTGAAAATTTTCTTGAAAATTACCTTGCTAGAAGAGTATCTTTTATTTAATGAACAAATATTCGTGTAGTACCTTGATAGTATTTCATGCATCTTGTTGATAGAGCATATGTATGATGCATTTTATGTGATTGATTGACTGGAATACATTTCATGAAGAAAGAGTACATACTTGATGCAATTCATGATATTGGATGGTATACTCGATGCACTACATGAAATTGATTGACACAACTGATGCATTTCATATGATTGCAATTGATTAGAATAAGATTCATGTAGATGCATTTCAAGTATTTTCTTGAAGAAGTATCTATATCGCATGTTCCTTGTATATACTAATGTATTTCGTGTGATCTATTTCATGTGCCATGTATCTTGAAGATGTATTTTATGTATCTAGATGAATAGTATATATATATGTGTGTTTGTTGCTAACCGTGTGTTTGTTGGAAGGTGAAAAGTATCTTTGTAGAAGAATATCTTTATATCATATATCACATATGTTTTTATATAATTGATGTTAATCATGAGTGAATGAAATATGATTTTCAAGTGGATGTATCTTTGTTAAGGTTTGAAGGCCTTGTAAAGAGGATTAAAGACCCTATGATGGGGATTGAAGATAGACACTTGCTTCCTTGAGTCCACCCTACTAATCCGGTTCTCTCGTAGGTAGTGGAGACATACAAGAAAGTAGGTGCTAGTGGGAAGTATTATGGTAAGAAAGATGTTATCTTTCTGAGGCAATATGGGCATGTATGTTATCCTTTTGTAAAGGCATGTATGTGTATGCATTGAGGACGATGCATGGTTTAAGGGGGAGGGATGTAGTCCCTCTAGTTTATCCCATGGACATATTATTATTGTTGTTATGTAGGACATAGTGGAACAAGGTGCCTGGACTATGGTTCACATTATTATTATTTTTATTATGTTTAACTTATAAAATAATAAAATAAAATAAAACAATCGGATCGGCTGATAACGCATAAAAGAGTATGAGGAACCATGATGTTACGAGCAAGGGATTGTGGGAAAAGTGTTACCATTGTGTTTGTGTCTATGTTGATGTTATACACCCTTCTTGTGGACTTGGTCGACCCTCTTGGTTGTACCCTCACATGTTATGTTACTCCTTGGTTTCATTGATTCGAGGATTCATTTTTATTAGTGTTACAGTCTCTCTCTCTTTCTCGCTCTCACCCATTTCACCCTCTTGAGTTGGGTTAGTATGTCTCTTGTTGTAGCCACATGATGTGTAACTCCAATTTACTATTATAGGAATGTAAATTTCATGCTTGTGTCCCTCTCTCTCCAAATTCGAATTGCTCATGAAGGAATTCGATTGGCTTGTGTTGGCTAGTCACAGTTGTGTGTTGGTTCATGATTTTGCTCTCATGCTTGTGTTTGGAACTTATGGTTTGATTTTGGATAATATTGGTATGAGATCCTTGCTGGTCATTGTTCCCTTTGTGGAGCCTGTTCCCAAGCTGAGTTACTCTTGAGCCACTGGTGTATGTCTTGGAATTTCCTCTGGAGATCCTAGATTGGAGGCAAGGGTGAGGGCCACTGCCATCGGATTTGAGGTTGGACATAGATGTGTATTGCCTTTGGAGATCTTGGTTTGGCAGCAGGGCTGAGGTCCACTTCCTTATATTTGAGGTTGTCCTGGAGCCACTGGAATTTCCCTGGATTGGAAGTGCTACTTGCCATTGGGTTGTGGTTGGACTGTTGTCCTGGAGCCACTTGAATTTCCCTAGAGTGGAAGTAGAGGCCACAATTGCCATTGGGTTGTGGTTGGACTGATTCCTTGAGAGAATTTGTGGTCGAGTGTGTTATTTCTTATGTCATCATGGTTCCATCTTGGTGGTGACCATTGCAAAGTGAGTTTTGGCTTGCATTGTGTCTAGGACTAGGTGGAACGTGGCACGGTGGATTCCGGTTGCGTATTTGGAAAAGATAAGTGATTTATCTCATGTTTATTTAATTTATTTGGATATGATATGATTTATTTATGGATTCACATGAAATTTTTGATGAAATGTATGAGCTAATTATGGAATAAATCTCTCATGGAATTCAATCTATTTATGCAAGGAAATTTTGTGAAGGAATTTGAAACTAGTTTTTGGGATTTTGGGCACAAATTGTTTGAGGAAATTTTGGAACCTCTGTTATAGAAATGATATTTATTTCCCTGTTCCTTATATAATGGCTATTTTTATGGTACAATATCCTCAAAATAGTTTAAGGAACTTCTCTTTGATGCTTCTACCTTTTATTCGAAAACTAGTTCTTCGATTAGATTGTTTTGCGTAGTTTGAAGACTTGGCACATGAAGTGTTTGCAAAAATGCTTGAGTGTTCTTTTTATTCTTATGTATGATAAATAAAATTGAAATATTTTTGAGAATGTGAGGGTAAATCTTCTTTATAGTGTTTGGGAAATGTCTACCAAAATTCTAGATCAATTTCCAATTTCTACCTCCTTCAATGGAATTGTTTGAGTAGCTTTGTGACTTTGCATATGAAGTGTTTGAAGAAATGGTTGAATGAGATATACCTCTGTTATGAATGATAAAACATGTCATTTGGAGTTGGAATGGAATTTGAATGATTCTATGAGCTGTGGATTTAATTATTTAAGCGATTCTTAGAATTACTAGTCAATTCAGATGAGTAGAATTAGCTAGTTTTGTGAATTATTTAATGGACTATATATGGGAGGAAAGATACAACCATATGAATGTAGATTACCCCTACTATGTTTTCCATAAGCTACAATATTCATATATTTCTCTTTATTTGGCATTCAAAAAGTTAAATTGGAAACTAGATACATTGCGGTGAAAATTGATAACTAGTTGTGGATTGAAATATATGTTTTCGTAAAAATGGAATGCTACATCCATGTTCCCTGTTTATAACATGTTATTGTGTTATAGGTGGATAATTATCAAGTGTGATCCTTTACTTATGGATGCATTTCATTTTGGTTCAGTTACTTAGACTCAATTCCTTGCGGTGAATGTTAACTAGTTTCATTGGAATTGATGGAAACTTGATCACCTTATGTGCAATTGGAATGATATGAAAATAACCTTTAATTGGATGTAAGTGCACGCTTAATTATGTTGTTAATTTCTGTAGGATTTATTTTTGGTTTAATGGCATCGTTACATGTTGATTTTGTGCAAGACTAGCTGCTTTTAATAGAAAACTAATTAACTAGTCTTGTGGACTCTCATTCATAATTACCATGATAAATTATTGTAATTTTGGTAATTAGGCCTTATTTACACATAATTAGATGTTATTAATCCATTGGGATTTATAATAAATGGTTATTTGTTAAACAATTGGATTTGCGATAAGTGTCGTCATTTGTGCACTAAGTGTCGTTAAGCGTCGTAATTAACACCTTAATTACTAGTTAATTGTGATTAAGAATAATTAGCCTTTAGAAGTGGTTATCATCTCCAATATGGCTTGGATTGAAGGTTTGATGATGTTAATAAGCCTTCCCATCCCTTAGATCAGATGTTTGATGTGTTAATGAATTTATATTAAATTATTGCTAATTATTGGATTTTGTGTAGGAATTAATTTTGAAAAAATGAAAATTAAATTTTTATGGTTTATCTGCTGCACTAAAAATAAAGTAATTAGCCTCGGAGAGCTAATGATATGTCCCTTAGGCACTCTGATATCCCCGAGGAACATTACAGGTAGTATCAGATCCTAGGTTCCAACTCTATGGCTGTTGGGCCTATTATGGATTCATAACTTTGTTTATATGCATTTGGAATTTATAGATGTGCTTTGTGAAAGAATTTTAACCTCCCTTATGTTAATAGAAGAATTAGAATCCTTGAAAAATGCCTACTTCAAATATAAGTTTGAATGTATTTTTATTTCTTTTCAATTTCAAAGGTCAAGGGGTTATGGATCTATTATTATATGTAATATATTAACATAGATTAATATATATATGGTAAGGTGTGATATATAAATAGTGTATAAAGTAAATAATTATGTATATATGTATATGATATGTAATTATATAAGATATATAAATATGATATAGTTTTATTATTATTAAATATTAATATGATTTATTAAGTGTCATTTATACTTTATATGGATTTTGGATTTTCTATTGATGGTATGCTTTTATAGGATTATTTGTGCCACTTGGATGGTGGTGGTTACATTGATGGGTAGCTCCTTGTGTATTTTGGATAAATATGCCACTTGTCTTAATAGTGGTTAGATTTTTCTTTTTTTTTTCAATGTATGTGAGTAACTCATCTATTTTTGGAGGAAATGAGCCACTTGTCTTTAATGATTCATATCCTCTTCTACTTTATTTATTTTATTTGTGAAGATGTAACTCCTTGTCTATTTTTTGAGAAGATGAGCCACTTGTCTTCAATGGTTCATATTCTCTTCTATTTTATTTATTTTATTTGGAGGAAATGAGCCACTTGCCTTTACTGGTTCATATCATTTTCTACTTTATTTATTTTATTTGTGGAGATGTAACTCCTTGTCTATTTTTGGAGGAGATGAGCCACTTGCCTTTAATGGTTCATATTCTCTTCTATTTTGTTTATTTTAATTGTGGAGATGTAACTCCTTGTCTATTTTTTGGAGGAAATGAGCCACTTGTCTTTAATGGTTCATATTCTCTTCTATTTTATTTATTATATTTGTGGAGATGTAACTCTGTGTCTGTTTTTGTAGGAAATGAGCCACTTGTTTTTAATGGTTCAAATTGTCTTCTATTTTATTTAGTTTATTTGTGGAGATGTAAATCCTTGTCTATTTTTGAAGGAAATGAGCCACTTGTCTTTAATGGTTCATATTCTCTTATATTTTATTTATATTATTTTATTTGTGGAGATGTAACTCCGTGTCTGTTTTTGGAGGAAATGGGTCACTTGTCTTAATGGTTCATATTCTCTTAATTTTATTTATTTATTTTATTTTGTGTGTAAGAAAGTAGTGTAGTAGTGTATGATAATATTGTATGACATAAATTTAAATATGTATAACATAATATGTGATGTAAAATAGATGAGGGGTATATGCTATTGAATATATATATATATATATATATATATATATATATATATATATATATATATGGGTGGTATATATATGATTGTTAAAAGTATATATGTGTGTGTGTGTTTAAAAGATGCAATAATTATTTTATTTTTACACTAACGGTTATAAGCATTATATTAAAAAAAAAAGAGGAGTTACATCAAGGTGGGGAGACTGTACCCACAAAAGCGAGGGAAATAGGCACCTCAACTAGTCTTCAAGAGTTCAAAACTATCAGAAATTCAAGGATAACAGAACTAAACAGATACATAATACATACTACTATATTAGCCGCTACAAAGATAAACAAAAGACTTGTAAAATGACCTGAGTTCAGTTGATTTCAGAGTGGCGAGACTTCTTCATGATGCTTGTTTCTATGTCCTCCTTATCCTTCATCCCTGTGAACGCAGATGGATTATTTTCCTTGCTGGTGCGAATATAGTCTACCTTTGCTTCCACAATTCTCAAGCAACTGTGCATAGAGTCCATCTTTCCCACCATTTTTTCGAAGTACTCCTTCATTTTGTTGATGTTGCTTCTAGCTTCCGTGTTCATGATTTGGGCGTGGGTGGTCATGTGGGAGAGCGCCTTCTTAAGCTCCTTGTTTTCCCCTCTTAACCAGTTGACTTGGGCTTCAATGTCTTGGAGGTGCGAGAGCACCCCTGGGGAGGGGATTTCCCTACCTACTGGGGAGTCTAGGTTCACAATCCCCAAACTATCTCCCACCACCTTCCAAAATTTTCCAGACTCTCCTGGGCTGCTTCGCAGGGTGTCGTTCTGCATCAAACCATCATGCAATGAGCCATGACATTGCATACCTCTAGGGTTCTGATTCACCTCAATGGGACGTCAATTTCGGCCTCCATCAAACAAAAAACCATTCTGGACCGGAGTTGCAGGATGTCCGCGCAGACCCACGTCCTCCTGAGTCCAAAATTATCCATTTTCATCGTTGAAGCCACGACGAACGTTCTTCATCGAAAATCCAGAGGGTTGGAGAGCTTCCTTGTCACTATTCCCGTTACCTTGCATTACGCCAATGACGGAGGGATAACGCTTCTGACCAATATTGACCTTACAACGTTTGCACTTCAATCCCAAAGGGAAAACCCCCCAGTTGATACCATTGCTGCCACATTCCATGCTGAGCCAAGGACTGTTATACCTGAACCAGGTTATATCCCAATGCCAGAAGAAACGAAGGATGACTATAATGTTTCGACTGCCACCCTGTTGATTCATATAGCTGGAGCCTTCCCTGCTTTCTGTTCGTATTAAAACCACGCATCCGAGACAGGTGTGAACGGTCTGCAAGCGCTGTTGAATGAGTCTAGGGAGATGGAGTGGGGATCCAGGGCATATTTCGTAGGTGATCGAGATTGAGGTGGCCCAGCTGATTACGGTGCCCATTAAATGCATGGATTTTCGAAAAGATCTATGGCACCCAAACATTAGGAATATGGTCGCCATTGCAAATGAGATTCCCAAAATTTAACTTGGTTCCAATGTTAGCTAAGGAGTCAGCCACTTGGTTGTTGTGTCTTAGAATGTGATAGAGGGAGATGGAGGCAACGTCCTTCGCATAAATTGAGGAAATGAATGTGAAACTTAGAAGAGGGGGGGTAATACTTCTTGATGAGATCCCGAGCTTCTTTGATTACCATAAAAAAATCTCCAATCACCAACACACTCTGTATGTTGTTTTCCTTAACGATATTCATGCCTTTGATCAAAGCGAGCCACTCTGCCTCGTTGTTCGTATGCCTGCCAAGACCCCAGGCATAATCCGTCTTTTTGTTTCCATCGGGGTCCAGGAGGACCCCCCCCCGCACCTGCCAACCCTATAAAATATGCAATAATTATTAGTATTACATGTATACGATATTGTGTATATACTATATATATAGATGTGGACGTATGCAATGAAGCAAGCGTAAATTTTGGAATTATTTTGGAGTATTTGGAAGTGTTTGGGAGTATTTGGGATATGTTTGGAAGTATTAGGAAGTATAGTGTGATGATAAGTATTATGTTAGTATATATGTTATAATGCGTACCTAATATGATAGCATTGGATTAAGTAATCATACCTCTATAATTGTATGGATATTACAGTATAACATAATAATTATACGAGTGTATAAAATATAGGATATATGGGTTATATGACTAATATGATGTGTATATGATTAATAATAATATGATGTATGATTGATTGGAGAATTATAATATGCATGTAGACAAATGGGCGTATGCATAGAAATAATACATGGTAATAGTAAGTATGGTGTATGGTATGAGTGTATGATGGTGTGTTGTATAACTAGTAATTAATTTATCGCATAATGTTAAAATATTTTGGTGGTAGGATGTTTGGTTTCTTGAGGGGACAATGAATGTACTTTGGTTGATGGTAAAAGTAGTGTGATACGTGTAAATAATTAGCAACGTAATGTATGATTGTGTATATGTTGAGTGTTTACATAAGTGCAACAGGGTATTTCTTAAGGATACTAATAATATACCTAAGAAGAATATTCTAGGTGATTATTTTGGATTGAAAAAATCATATATATAGATAGGTAGGCGAAAATTAAATATGAAACATACAATTTATTATTGAAAACTGTAAATTTTGGCGAATATTACACTAAAAAAACATTTTTTATGTATATATAGACGATATTAGAGAGTAAAAATCACCAAATAACGAATTTATTTTTTGAAAAAAAACCCCAAAAATAGCCAATTGGACAAATTTTGCCCCTTAAAATTACCCTGAAGTGCAGTATTAGTAGTGGTTGTGTGATGATGTTGGTTGTACATATGTATTATTAATATATGGATATTATATATATTGTTATGTGCTAATAATTATATATAATGTTATGATAAATAGTAACTATTCAATATGATTGGCATGGTCGATGTATGTTGTTTGATACTATTGGTTGTTATTGATTGACTAATTAATGGTTGATACATGTATGATATTGTCATTAGTGTATGTATGTCTATTAATGGTTGTTCTTGGCTATCATGGTGATTGATGGGTGATCAAGGTTTAATTAATGTAAGTACATATAACTTTGGTTGTTGATGTTTGATTGGTTGTCATTGATTGATATCGATGATTGATGTATAGTTGATGTATTCCGATTTGATGTATTTTGATTTGATGTATTTTGCTTCTCATCGATGTAATTGATTGATGTATTGTGATTGATGTATTGTGATTGATGTACTCTGATTGATGTATTCCGATTTGATGTATTATGGTTGATGTATTTTTCTTCTCATTGATGTATTCTGATTGATGTGTTCTGGTTGATGTGTTCTAGATGATGTATTCTGGTTGGTGTATTCTGGTTGATGTACAATGATTGATGTTTGTATGGTCAGTTGATGCATGTATGATTTTCATTGGTTGATATTTGTGTATGATTGATATATGATCGACATATGATTGATATATGGTTGAGGTATTATGAATTGATGTATTTTGGAATGTTATCTATATGAATGATGTATGGATGATATTGGTTGATGTTACTGGTTGATACTAATTACCATTAGTTGATGTATATTGGCTTTTTGACTATTCTCTAAAGAAGACTTACACTTTTTTTAACTGCTAGTTGTTATGGCCCTTTTTGGTTTCTTAGTTAGATTGGAATTGTTGCATATAAATTTGCTTACCTCTTACAATAAGTGCATAAAATGTTCGGGTGATCTTTACGATCTTTGCTAGAAAAATATCTTTGTGATATTTATCTTTGCAATCTTCATTAGAAAGGTATCTTTGAGATCTTTGTCAGAAAAGTATATTTATGATATTTGTTAGAAGATTATCTTTATGATCTTTGTTAGAAAAGTATCTTCGTGGTCTGAATGTCTTTATGACCTTGTTGACAGTTTCTCTTTTGAAAAGTTTCTTGAAAATTACCTTGCCGGAAGAGTATCTTTTATTTAATGAACGACTATTCTTGTGGTATCTTGATAGTATTTCATGCATCTTGTTGATAGAGCATATGCATGATGCATTCCATGTATTTGTAGATAAAGTATATGCATTTTATGTGATTGATTGACTGGAATGCCTTTCATGAAGAAATAGTACACACTTGATGCAATTCATGAGATTGGATGGTATACTTGATGCACTTCATGAAATTGATTGATACACCTGATGCATTTCATATGATTGAAATTGATTGGAATAAGATTCATGTAGATGCATTTCAAGTATTTTGTTGAAGAAGTATCTATATCGCATGTTCCTTGTATATACTAATGTATTTCGTGTGATCTATTTCATGTATCAGGTATTTTGAAGATGTATTTTATGTTTCTAGATGAATAGTATAGATATATCTTTGCTGCTAACCATGTGTTTTTTGGAACGTGAAAAGTATCTTTGTAGAAGAATATCTTTATATCATGTATCACATATTTTTTTATATACCTGATGTTAATCATATGAGTGAATGAAATATGATTTTCAGGTGGATGTATCGTTGTTGAGGTTTGGAGGCCTTGTAAAAAGGATTGAAGACCCTATGATGGGGATTGAAGATCGACACTTGCTTCCTTGAGTCAACCCTACTAGTCCCGGTTCTCTCATAGTCAGCGGAGACATGAAAGTAGATGGTAGTGGAAAGTATTGTGGTTAGAAAGATGTTATATTTCTGAGGCATGTGTGGGCATGTATGTTATCCTTTTTTAAATGCATGTATGTGTATGCATCGACGACGATGCATGGTTTAAGGGGGGGGGGATTAATACCCTCTAGTTTATCCCCTGTACATATTATTGTTGTTGTTATGTTGGACATAGTGGCACAAGGTGCTTGGAGTATGGTTTGCACATTATTATTATTTTTATTATGTTGAAATTATAAAATAATAAAATAAAATAAAACAACCGGATCGACCAATGCCACATAAAAGAGCACGGGGAACCATGATGTTATGAGCAAGGGTTTGTGGGAAAAGTGGTACCATTGTGTTTGTGTCTATGTTGATGTTATACACCCTTCTTGTGGACTTGGTGGATCCTCTTGGCTATGTACCCTAACGTGTTATGTTACTTCTTGGTTTCATTTATTCCAGGATTAATTTTTATTAGTGTTATAGTCTCTCTCTCTTTCTCTTTCTCACCTAGTGCACCCTCTTGAGTTGGGTTAGTGTGTCTCTTGGACTAATGTGTAACTCCAATTTACTATTTTGGGAATGTAACTTTCATTCTTGTGTCCCTCTCTCTCCCAATTCAAATTGCTCATGAAGGAATTCGATTGGCTTGTGTTGGCTAGTCACACTTGTGTGTTGGTTCATGCGTTTTCTCTTGTGCTTGTGTTTGGAACTTGTGGTTTGATTTTGGCTACTCTTGGTATAAGATCCTTGCTAGTCATTGTGCCTTTGTGGAGCTTGTTCCCAAGTTGAGTTACTCTGGAGCCACTGGTGTATGGCCTGGAATTGCCTTTGGAGATCCTGGATTGGCAACAAGGGTGAGGTCCACTGCCATTGGATTTGAGTTTGGACATAGCTGTGTATTTCCTCTGGATATCTTGGTTTGGTAGCAGGGGTGAGGTCCACTTCCTTGGATTTCAAGTTGTCCTGGAGCCACAGGAATTTCCTTGGATTAGAAGTTCTACTTGCCATTGGGTTGTTGTCCTCAAGCCACTGGAATTTCCCTAGAGTGGAAGTAAAGGCCACCGTTACCATTGGGTTGTGGTTGGACTGATTCCTTGTGAGAATTTGTGTTTGAGTGCGATCTTGCTTGTGGAATCATGGTTCCGGATTGGGTTTGACTACTGCAAAGATATTTTTGGGTTGCATTGTGTCTATGGCTGGGTGGAGCGTTGCAAAGTGGATTCCAGTTGCATATTTGGAAAAGGTAAGTGCTTTATCTCATGTTTATTTAATTTATTTGGATCTAATATGATTTATTTATGTATTCACATGAAATTTTTGATGAAATGTACGAGCTAATTGTGGAATAAATCTCTCATGGAATTTAGTCTATTTATGAAAGTAAATTTTGTGAAAGAATTGGAAACTAGTTTTTGGGATTTTGGGCACAAATTGTTTGAGGAAATGATTATTTGGAAAATATATTATAGAAATGATATTTCTTCCCATGTTCATTATATAATGTGTATTTTTATGGCATAGTAGCCTCGAAATGGTTTAAGGAACTTCCCTTTGATGCTTCTACCTTTTATTCGAAAACTAGTTCTTCGATTCGATTGTTTTGTGTAGGTTGGAGACTTGGCACATAAAGTGTTTGTAAAAATGCATGAGTGTTATTTTTATTCTTATGTTTGATAAATAAACTTGAAATTTTTGTGAGAATGTGAGGGTAAATCTTCTTGATAGTGTTTGAGAAATGTCTACCGAAATTCTAGATCAATTTCCAATTTCTAGCTCCTTCAATGGAATTGTTTGAGTAGATTTGTGACTTTGCATATGAAGTGTTTGAAGAAATGGTTGAATGAGATATACCTATTTTATGACTGATAAAACATGTTATTTGGAGTTGTAATGGCATTTTAATGATTTT
The DNA here is from genome assembly GCA_027924585.1 of Larix kaempferi. Classification (NCBI taxonomy): domain Eukaryota; kingdom Viridiplantae; phylum Streptophyta; class Pinopsida; order Pinales; family Pinaceae; genus Larix; species Larix kaempferi. Next base: position 1,477,606 of record BSBM01000451.1, on the reverse strand, counting down.
ATGAATTGTGGATTTAATTATTCTACCGATTTTTAGAATTACTAGTCAATTCAAATGAGTAGAATTAGCTAGTTTTGTGAATTATTTAATGGATTATATATGGAGGGAAGGATACAACCATATGACTATATATGACCACTGATATGATTTCCATGAGCTACATTAGTCATATATTTCTCTTTATTTGGCATTCAGAAAGTTAAATTGGGAACTAGATACATTGTGGTGAAAATTGATAACTAGTTGTGGATTGAAATCTCTGTTTTCGTAAAAACGAAATGCTACAACCATGTGCCCTATTTATAACATGTTATTGTGATGCAGGTGGATAATTATCATTTTTTATCCTTTACTTATGGATTCATTGCATTTTGGTTTAGTTACTTAGACTCAATTCCTTGCGGTGAATGTTAACTAGTTTCAATTGAATTGATGGAAAATATCACCTTATGTGCAATTAGAATGATATGAAAATAAACATTTAACTGGTTGTAGGTGAAATATTAATTATGTTTTTAATGGCTATAGGATTGATTTTGGGTTTAATGGCATGGTTACACGTTGATTTTGTGCAAGACTAGCTGCTTTTATTAGAGAACTAGTTAACTAGTCTTGTGGACTCTCATTCATAATTACCATGATTAATTATTGTAATTTTGGTAATTAGGTCTTATTTACACATAATTAGATTTTATTAATACATTGGGATTGATAATCGATGGTTATTTGTTAAACAATTGGATTTGCGATAAGTGTCGTCATTTGTGCACTAAGTGTCGTAATTAACAACTTAATTAATAGTCAACTGTGATTAAGAATAATTAGACTTTAGAAGTGGTTATAATATATGATCTTGCTTGGATTGAAGGTTTTATGATGTTATATGATGTTAAGAATTCTTCCCATGCCTTAAATCATATGTTGGATGTGTTAATGAATTTATATTAAATTATTGTTAATTATTAGATTTTGTGTTGCAATTAATTTTGGAAAAATGGAAATTAAATTTGTATGGTTTATCCGCTGCACTAAAAATCAAGTAATTAGCCTCGAAGAGCTAATGATATGTCCCTTAGACACTCTGATAGCCCAGGGGACATTACATGTAGTATCAGAGCTTAGGTTCCAACTCTGTGGTTGTTGGGCCTATTATGGATTCATAACTTTGTTTATATGCATTTGGAATTTATAGATGTGCTTTGTGAAAGAATTTTAACCTCCCTTATGTTAATATAAGAATCAGAATCCTTGACTAATTCCTACTTCAGAGATAAGTTTGAATGTAATTTTATTTCTTTTCAATTTCAAAGGTCAAGGGGTTATGGATCTATTAATATATGTAATATATTAACATAGATTAGTATATATATGGTAAGGTGTGATATATAAATAGTGTACAAAGTAAATAATTATGTATATATGTATATGATATGTAATTATATAAGATATATAAAGATGATATAGTTTTATTATTATTAAATATTAATATGATTTATTAAGTGGCATTTATAACTTATATGAATTTTGGATTTTCTATTGATAGTATGCTTTTATAGAATTATTTATGCCACTTGTATGGTGTTAGTTACATTGATTAGTAACTCGTGTATTTTGGATAAATAGGTCACTTGTCTTAATAGTGGTTAGATTTTTCTTTTTATTTTTATTTTTTTTTATTTTCAATGTATGTGAGTAACTCCTTGTCTATTTTTGGAGGAAATGAGCCACTTGTCTTTAATGGTTCATATCCTCTTCTACTTTATTTATTTTTATTTATGGAGATGTAATTCCTTGTCTATTTTTGGAGAAAATGAGCCATTTGTCCTTATGGTTCATATTCTCTTCTATTTTATTTGTCCAGGCGGAGACTATATGTTCTGGTTTTTGTTATTAATTTGTTCCGTACATAAATATTTCTAGAATCTTGTTATAGTTTGTTTAATGTTGAATGAATTTTTTATTTATTTGTATTTATTTAATAAAATACATTAATAAGAGTGAAATTTTTATTGGTGGAAAGTGGTTGACATGACTATTTTTATCATTGGTACACATTAAAGAAAATTAAAAAGAAATCAAAACTAGAACTCTACTTTAAACTTATAAATGTAGTATCTAAATATTTATGTTTTAGTGGACTAACAATTAGCATAATGGTAAGGTTGACAGGTTTTCAAGTTGGTCAGAGTTGATGAACCGTGGCCAATTAGGCATACAAATTTCATTTTTAGGTTGTGCATTTTCGGTGTTGTGGTTTTACAGGAAAAAGGTGAAGGCATTGTGTAGTTCTTTAAGCGGTCTTTGAATGTTTGCATTTGAAATTTTGTCAGAATGGTGATCACAGAACAATTTGCATTTTGCCGGGCAGGAATGGACTAAATCAAGGGATTTTTGGAAGTGTATTTAGATATTAGACATTGATTCTTTGAAGTATTTGGAGTTGGAGGTTCATAAAAAGGACACATAAATCTTTCTTTAAAGTATCTAGAGTTGTATCTCCATAGGAGAGACACACCAAGGTATTTGGAGTTGGGGTTCTGTAGGAGAGATACATCTATATAATAGAAAGTTCTGTAGGAGAGATACATCTATATAATAGAATCGAAGACAGAAGCAGTGTTATTTTTTAGTGTTGTTCTGACTATAGTCTAGACTGAAAAAAACTCAATCCAAAGTTTTTTCATGTTTGATGACTTAGACTGGTGTTTATCACATGCTCTTGGACTTGGATGGTTGAATAGTGCAAGTATTTTATTGTCAAAGTTCAAATTCACTGCACAACTCTTGTGGTTAAATATTTCGTTGTACTGAACAGTTACGCATGGATGGTTGAAATTTTTTTCATCTATTGACCCTCAGTGAAATAGAAACAACCTTCAATTACCGATGGCTGGGATTCTTTTGGAGAAATTGCTTCTAGAACCCCCGTTCTAGTCATGGCGGTGCCACATGCTTCTACAAGCAGCGTTAAGTCCAATGGAGAAGACTCATCTGCTAAAGTATCTGTGCTTGTCTTAACATATTGGGAAATTTATCTGAACGAACTGCAGTAGAAACCATAGAGAAACCATATTCAAGATGTCAATGTTGGTGTTGAATTCGACAAGAGCTATTCCCCAGAGCAGAATCCCATTTTGCAAGCTCTGCAAGAAAAGAAGGGGAATTTCAAAAGAATGGCCTCAGAAGTTGGTTCCATGGCATCTGAAATAAGAGACGACTGGAGTCGTTTGGTGACACAGGAAGCATCATTATCACTAGAAACTACCTATTGCCGGGTAATCATGACTCCTTCCTATTTTATTTTTGGTGGTAAGGGAAAATGATTCTGTAATATGCTTATTGCGCGAGGGATTATAATGATAAAATGTTTGATTCTTATACAGGTTTTTGAAACTAAAGCGAGTAGCTTGGAGAATTAGCTTCGCCAATTGCCAAAGAACTTGGAGGAAAGGGATTCTCAATGGAAAAATTCGGCTTCAGTTGTTGAGCAGGCCGAAGGAGAACTTGGTGAATGGGTTTTCTCGTGCCTGGTAGGATAGTGTGTTTTGTAGTGTTGAAATTTCTGCCTCAAAAATATATTCTCTACTCTTAAAAAATTCTAGACAACACAACATTATGTGCGCTGAAATTTAACCATTTCCCTTATGGTATATCTAATACTAAGGGATCACATCAATTTTCCCTAAGTTCTAAACAACCATGCAATCCAACTGCACTAGATGATTAGCTTCTTCAACAGTTCTGAATCTGTTTATTTTGTTCCCTTGCAACAGTTGAAATCTATCCTCTTTATTTGGAGTTATTTTTGTATATGATATTGTGTTTGGAATTTGAGTTAATATATCAAAATTTGGATATTATTTGACTTTAATTCAAATCTACTTTGTTCTCTGTCATATGAGCTGGTTGAATATTGGATTTTATTGGATTTTAATTCACAGCTACCTTGTAATTATTTGTACAATATATTCTATTTTACTAGTGAAATCAAATCAAAACTGTTTTTGTCCATTGAAATTTCACAATATTTTCTTTTACACTAGCATCTTCTGTAAATGCTTTCCATTTCACAGTTGCTTCAAACAACTATGTTATTGTCCAGTAATAAATATTGAATAAACATTAATTAATTGCATGCGAACATGTATTCAATTTCCATGTGCGTTGGCAATAAATACATTTAAGTGGCCAATTCAATGATGATAGATATTGAAAATAATTCATGTTTTATCTACACTTTCAAAACTTTGTCACAATTTTTTAAGATCTACTGTGAGAGTGGCAGATTCGATATTAGTTTATATAATCTCGAGTTTTTTTTATGAGAATAACAATCATTGTAATGATAAGGAGGGTATAATTTAGATTTCACCATTTCAAAGTTAATTATAAATAACATATTTGACTATTTCAATCCCTTTAATATATCTATTTTTCTAATAAGTTTAATTTTATCAATCTAATTTTTTTTTTACCAAAATATAAAATAAATAATAAAAATTTATTTTTTCATTAATTTAAATAATTTTTGGGTTGGCAGGTGCGGGAGGGGTCATTTTTGACCCCGGGGGAAACATAATGAATGATTACGCTTGGGGGATTGGAAACAAAACCAACAATGATGCCGAATGGCTAGCTTTACTTAAATTTCTAGAAATTGCCATCAGTATTGGGATAAAAGACTTGATAGCCGTTGGAGATTCTCTTTTGATAGTCCGCGAAGCTCGCAATCTCACCAGAAAACGTTCTACTCCGTCAAGTAAGTATCAACATATTCTCAAATTTATCAGCAGAGAATTCAACTCTATTAAAATCCTCCATGTTCTCTGCTCAAACAATCAACATGTCGATGAAATGGCCAATAAAGGCGTGATGCTAAGCTACGGCTATTTGGTACAAAATGACAAGCTCCCTCTTCCTTGTTGGGTTCCCTAACCCTTTTCTTCCTAAGGGTGTCCCCTCCCCCTTTCCACGCCCTCCTTATCCCTACTTCACCACCACCTTTGGATTCGATGATCTTCATCACTGCATGAACACACTTGTCGTTGGGTTCAAGGGCTGATGGAGGCATATAATGCCTTCACATGGCCTCACCTACCTCCACCATCCCTCTCATTTGCACGCTTCGGACCTTCCTTTGTTCAGATGCTTCTTGACATTTCTGCTGTTAGCTCTCGTTCAGGCTATGGAAGCTCGCTGCTTTGCGTCCATTGCTCCCTCCCTGGGCGCTAGCTTCTCACTGTCTCTGCAACCCTCCTCCTCCTCGCTCTGTAAAAAGCCTCTGCACTCTCCCTCAGCTATCATTCTCCTCGAAGCAAGTCTATTGGAACCATTACGCCTTTTGCTTGACGACCTTTCATCACTCAGCCTGCGTGAAGAAGAGGAACCAGCCTTGGAAAATCCACCCTCTCTAGTTTTACAAGGCTCCTCGATAGACGCTATGGAAGAATAGTTGTGCAAGGTCAGAATGGAGAATTCTGATATTAAAAAGACCGTGTCAAGAATGTATACACTTCTATAATCTCTCAATATTGAAATAAGAAATAATAACAACCTCATGAATGAACGAATCTCTTCCATGTCTGAGACGGTGGATTACACTGCCAATAGCATTTCAAATGTGGATTCAAAGGTGGATGACAATTACAGGAACATATCTGACTTAGAGGGCAAGGTGGACAGACTCCGTGAAGACTTAGCTCGCTGCTTTCCTGGGTTTCATGACACAACAGGCTCCAACACCAGCCCAGACGACTCCATGGAGAGCCTAGAACCTCTTCGTCAATGCCAGAAATAATGCAACATGTTGGCTCTATAGTTTTCGCGGGTTATATATTTTCTTTCTGCAATAGCTTAGAAGTAACTATGGATTATAGTAGTTTAGATATGGGTTTCTATCAGTTTTTAATGGATTTCAAATCCAGTTTTTGTAATGTACTGCTTCTGCAAGTTTATTTTGGGACAATTTGTAAAGGTTTACAGTTATCATAGCTTCAGACTGTTTAGAGTTAAAAGAAGAAGTAGTGAAACAAACAAGAAAAGTTTGAATTCTGGTCCCTCTCAGAGGAAAACCAGAAACTATATCTCTGTATTTTTTAAGACTCCTTTTTAATATAAATCCTATACCCATTCTTGTTAAAAAAAATAAAAAAAAATTAAAACATTAAATTCATAGAAACTATAAATATAAAATATAATCTCATGTCAAATATAAACAAATCGAAACCCTAAAATACATAATTGGTATCTTTGGTATCTTTGCTAAATCCAAAAAATAACCTAAATTTACACAACAGTCACATTTGCCACATAATGCTGTCGTGATATTGCAATCTACTATTTTGTACCATACCATTTACACAACGGGCACTATCGTGGTGCAATCTATATACATCACGTTATAGCCGTTATACAGTAAAAATTTTCAACGGAGTCATAATGGATTAGACTTCACATTATTAAAGTATCTCTTGCATGGGAATATATCCGTTAAGACATTTCTCTGTATATTTCAGTCACCACAATTTCATGACTCTAAACAATTTACCACAATTTCATTACTCTATACAATTTAGCTTTAACTTTACATATGCACGATTATGGTTAAACATTACTTAATTTTTGAGTTAATAAGTGACAACATATTTCTATACTGAGTTATACAAAGTAATAATATTTCCAAAAAATATATATCAACATAGATTCATCTATTTTTTTTGTAAAGCTGCATCAGAAAATTATATTATAAGGACAAAAAATATGACATGGCAAATTGCTAGCCTTGGAGGTCTAGGTTGGCGGAACCACCAACCCAGACACTCAAAATTGCTAGTCTGAGATGTAGCATGATGAAACAGGCCTGTCCCAGGAGGTTGGATGCCATAGAAGTTCTTAAATTTCTTAACATAAATCATAACCGAGCAAAAAAACAGATTGTATAACAAAAAAAATGGAACCTTTGACGATAACAGAGAGAGATAAGGACGAGCATCAGAGGCAGTAGTTTCTTCTTTTTGGGGGCTAGGTTTGTCTTCTACAATGGGGTAGCTACCGAAGAAGTTGTCGTCCCACCCCTGTGGAGGGAGCTTTGGCATCAACGGCTCGGTTTTGCGGTAGGGAGAAGCGCCCCCTTCAAAAGTGCAAACCCGCTTGAAGTGCAACAATTCGATGGTGGTGGGCACAGGAAAGGTGGCATGCAGAGGAGCCAAGATGGAGGAGACGCTAGAGTCGGGCATAGACGGTCGAGTGGGGGTAACCAACGTGGCCTCAGAGTTTCCAGCTGCCACTTCCATCATTTACCACGGAATTTACGAAGCTGTAGGAACTGAAGAAGACCCTCCAAGGCGAGCAGCTGCCAGGCCAACCAAACCGGCCCGAGAGATTGTGGGCTCTGCTGGAGCAGAGCTCCTTTGCACATTAGAGCACCGTTCCAGAGAGTACTTACCTCTGGAAAGGATGGCGTCTAGGCTTACCAATTTTGCATCCAGGTGCACCACCAGAAGAGACCTGATATCTATGATGGATGCTGTGGCCGAGTTCCAATTGGCCAACATTTCTTCAACCAGATTGCCAAGCATATTTTTAATCAACTAGTAGTAATTGATTTGGTTGTCGTTATTACGTGTAGATAGAATTTTCGCCACTTGACTAGATTCCCAATTGTCAATGAGCGTGCGAACCGGGGTCGAGACACTGTTGTCATAGCCACTGATGGCCGCCTTGCCTTTCCTTGTAGACATAGCCTCTCTGCTAGCACCATGCCCAACTCCATGATGGGAGGTACCTCTCGAATGGGTCATGGTGAAGAAAAGAAGTTTCTAGGCATTAACAGAATGTGCAGAGCCGAACGAGACATATCAGTGACAAGCAGAGTGCAGCGAGAGGGAGCGAATGAAGGAGGAATTGGGCTGAAGCTCCATTTCATGCACTGAGGGAGAGGGATACAGGTGAGCCACACGCGGGAGATGCAACATCCAATTGCATGTGTTAATTCCAGGGGATGGCCTCCGTCGCATCAAGCCTTGGCTCATATACCTCAGCGTGGATCGCATTAAACCGTTCAATTTCTCGATGATCACCATTAATATGTAGCTTGTCTTTATGACGGGAGGGTGACGGATGCTGCGTGCCGGTGCCAGATGGCCGGATTGAGCCGCTAGGTGGAGTGTGCTCGGGGAAAGCGCCTGCATCCGGGGCAACATAGATTCATCTTATATCAAATACATAAAAAAAGATTTATACAAGTACAGAGAGGGATCTAATTTTTTGAGAGAGATCTACAGTGCACAATCACTACATATTTGTATAAATAATTACTATTGTGTGATTCATTAGTATTGTGAATTCATTCAAGGTGCCAGTTTGATGTTTGTCGAGTTAGTACATTTGAATATCACATAAAACCACAAGTTATGGTTATTGTGTTAATGTTGTTATAAGTATATTCTAATAGGATTTTAAAAAGTCATAGCAGTATGATATGAATAGGCCACTACAAAACTGGCATCAAAATGTGTGCATATGAATATGTTAACAACTTAATGATCGACATCAAGCAGTTGTGCAAGATGGGATTCCAGTTTCAGAAGTCATTAAAATATTTATGAGCAAGCCATTTCATTTTCTCTGTTCTATTTTATCTTTTCTTTCACATACTCTATTTTATCAATGACTTGAGAATCTCCAATTCTCAAGAACGTTGCCTTTAATTATCTTTAAGTAATTATTTATGGGATTTACCTTATAAAATGAATGTTTACCCTCTTACAAGAAAATTTTCCATATGGAGGAGACATTAAAACATTTGTTCATACTTTGTGTATTGTTGATATATGGATAAATAAAGATAATTCTATTTCAGTCCCTGGCATGTATGGATTTATGAGTTAAGGTGCATTGTAGTGAGTTGAGTTCTTAGCTATTGAATCTCTCTTTCCCCGCACCATGATTTGCAAAGGAACTGAACACTCTTTAGAGGTAGTAGGTGTAGGGGTGAAATTTACATGGTTATTTTTTAACTTTTTTTCCAAAAAAAGATTCAGAAATTTGATTTATTTTAAAGATGATTGGCCCAAATTCCATGGGATAATTTCTTTTGAACTCTCCAAAAATTATATAAAATATTTAGAAATTTGATTTTTTTTTCAATAACAGTCAAACATTTTATGGTTGCAAATTTAAGAATTAGTAAGATTTTTTTTTACACTTTGAGAAAATTATGAATCCTCAAAATTTTCCTTACTATTGACTAATTGAGTTGATTTCAAATTTCATTTTGACAGCCTTACACACATATAAAAACGTATTCATTGGCTTTTGGTTTGTTTGACGACCAAGACCTTAGAATTTTCACTGTATTGATGGTCAAAATGTCTCACAAATGGTTGTCAAATTCCATCTTTGCTAGTGGAGATATGCTATCACATGTAGATATTCTAGCTCTCCAGCTTGAAATGGAAATAAATTTGCCTTATATTTTTTTTACTTGTTTCTCTATTGTTTCGAATCACCAGAAATCCCTCAAGTGGTAAAAAATTTTAGAGTTAGAAAGCAATATATATCTTTCTACAGTTTTCAAGTTTCACTAAATATCAAATTTGGCAAGCCCTCGTAGCTGGGTCCATTCTTGACCAAAAGATAGTTTTTCAATAAGACAAACATGTTTTGGGCCTGGACTTGCTTTGGCATTCTTCTGAATTCTTTTGTAAATTTTCTCATTTGTTTGACATACACACTAAATTAAAAGAGATACAACCCTTAAAAAGGTTAGTTTATCATAAGCATTATATAAACATATAATCAAGGGAGAGATTTGCAATTAACTAGTAGCTCATACAGAGTTTAGATAAACTATTTGAAAGCTACATTATCCTCTACATGAAGTTTAATAACTTACATATGCCAAGTAACTTTATTTCCGAAAACACTGTGCTTCTGCACAATCTTTAAAGTTAAGCCTCTATAACACCATGTGAAGCTACAACCTATAGTTCTTTGCAAGCCTTGAAGAGATTTAGTAAAGTAACCTTGCAAAAGAGTGATTTCAAAGAACCCATAATCTATACTATATTGATCACTTCAGGGTATAGTGTTTTCTAGGCAGAGGTAGACTTGTTGATCAAGGAAGTGGTACCATTTCTGTAACTACGGTAAGGTACAAAGAAGCCATTTACCTAATAACCCAGTCATCCAAGATATTTTGCTCTCATGCTCGTTCATAGTAGGCCCAGTATTTTGCCTGCCCATTATTGCTTCCTTCCTGAAGTCAAAAGTATTGAACGTACTCCAATATAATAGGCATAGAAAAGAAGAATGCGTGACCAAAAATGTTAATAACTGTACTTCAACCCAATTAGTCCCTTTTCAGATTATTCATCGAATGTCCTTGTTGTGAGACTAGCTCTATTTTTATAAAAAATGCTAGAGATGTGCATTCTTCTCGCAAAAACTCTAAATCCTTAACTGATTTAATGGGATATGGAACAAGCTATCGTTGATATGGAAGGTATGTTGCATGCTATGGAACCAGGTAAATTCAATCTGCTACTTGAATTAATTACTACTGGGTTTTTATCCGCTTGCTCCTATATTTTTGTTATTGGTACCTCTTGCTTTCAATCGTGAGCACATTATAGGTAAGATCTGACTGTGCTAAGGAATCTGATAGCCACTAAGGAGATAGAGCTCATGAGGCTAACAAGGGAGATTGCAAGATGGGACTCATGGATCAGGAAGCTTGAGGCAGAGATGAGTGGACTACAATCACAGCTAGAGTCATGGCATTGTAGCTCTTCACAAACAAGGAGAAGCATGAGTGTGAATGTGCGATCAATATGTGGAAGGAACTCAACCATCCCAAACCCGAGAAAATAGCCCTAAAGAGAAATACAACAAATTTGCTAACTTGGCTAGTACCAAGTTGAAACCCTAGCTTGCTGCCAGTTGTATGATGTGTGGCTGTCATTTTTTCCTCCTTCTCTTCCCTCGCACTTGTACAGTAAGCACTACTATCGATACTCTATAATGTTAGCCCCAACTTTTCATATTTTATCAAAATAAAAAAATAATAGTACACTTTATTTCTAAATTACTTAAAAAAATAATATAAAATTTTTCACTAAAAACAAATCATAAATCACATTACACCTTATTTATTGGACAACAAAACAACCATAATTTTCAAAAAAGTCATAAATATTTATTTAAAACAATGAAAATGATAACATGAAAAATTGTAATGAATTTAGTAAATTTATTATTCTCATGGACAATTATTTACATCTCACATCTGAACACAATGTTCAAGGTTATTATACAAGTGACAAAATTTAAATCTTGGATTCTATACATGTTATTTGTGATGTTTTTGAAGTTCCAGATCTGTCTCGTGGCTCTTTTCCGAGTAATCATAGCAAGATATTCCTTATAATGTATGTACCCATTATTTGTCATTGATTTTCGATACATTAATCAAACAATTAGAATTGCTTAACAATTAGTACTGGGTATTCATGCATTATGCTTCATTGCAGTTCTAAAATATCCAGATTTGAATAAAGTAAAACCTCAGTCACACCATCAAAATTATAAATACAATGCCCTTTTTTGTTAAGAACAATAGAAACAAAGACATAAATAATGAGACTTTGTCTTAAAGCTCGATATAATATTAACATTTAGTATATGACGAAGAAATGGAAAATACACAACCAAAAACATGAAATTATCATTCATATAGATAATGATTTACAAAATTTACTTCTAGAAGATTCTCTTTTAGTTGAATCAGGCTCAATGTGACTTTTTAAACAACACCTCCAAGAGGGCTTGAGCTTTCACATAAAAACCTCCTTCATAACATGGCCACATTTTATTCATCGGTTGCTTGCATTTATTTGCATCCATGCCAACTCAACACTTTCCATCCTTTGATTGGTGTCAAATGGACGTAGATATTGTATCATTAAATTGTTCTTGATCTTAAGAGGTACTAAAGCTAACTAAGACGGGTTGTTTAGAAATTTTAGTACTTAACCAGAAATTTCAATTAACTAATTTATTTATTTTCATAATTTATTAATTACAATTTGACCCTATGCATTAAACATTGATTTTTCTAGAAAGACTTCATTCATTTATGTGACAATCCAATCCCATGTTATAGATTTGTGTTTCGCAATCATTTATGTGACAATCCAATCCCATGTTATAGATTTGTATTTCGCAACAATAAAGCATTTTTTACCTAATATTTACTTTGAAACATCATCTAAATACTTCTTTATTTTCTCTATGTATTCATAAGAAGTTGTAATATCTTGTTCCTCAAGAGATATTTGACTTTGCAAATTCTCTTGAATTGCTAGCCTTTTCTCTTCTAAAGCAACATTGAGACCAAAAAAGATTCTTATTTTATTATCAAATTCCTTTTCCTTTTTGTTCTTGAAACTTCATTAAAGTTCAAAAATCTTATATTTAAGACATATTATATGTTTAGTTATTGCTCGATAAATCTACTATCTTATATTCAATGCACAAACACTTTGAAAATTAAAGTAGCTTAGAAAGAGAGCTCTTTGGGTAAACCATTTTCATTAATATCTTTTTGTAATCTTTGGCTTTAGGAAGAGATTTCTATTGCTAATGTTTTCTTCCCACCGATTAAAGTATCAAGTCTAAGATGAATAGAAGTTGATAATTTTTCTCCTTTAACCTATCATTCATATTAATCAACATTTTCCCTTCTCCTCATAGGTTATAAGGATTCAATTTTGATTTTAAGGTGATTGTAAGGATTCAATTTTGATTCAATTGGTTTGTGATGAGATCTGATCATATTTGAACATTACTAACCAATTCAAGCTCACATATGTTGTTTTCTTCAAGCAACAATTAGAGAGACACAAATGCTCCATATGACGGCTAATGTATTCATTTTTCCAACTTTTTAAAAGAATGATTCTAATAATAAAAATGTTTCAATAGAACCATTCTAATAATGGAAACCTTGTTAAGGGGGCATTATTGTGATTCTCTTAAACATTCTTTCTAAATTTCTCATAATTATTTTCTTGACCATAAGAACCATTTGTAAATTTGATGGGTTTATAGTAGCAATATATTCATTGTTGGTAAAGTTAATTCAGAAATGAAGGATTATATTTGCATGTGTTCCACATTGGCCAAGATAATTATTGATCGGTGTGCTACACTTAAATAGAAATATGCAACAATATAAGATGGAATAACACACATATCGATAGATACACAAACTAGGCTGCACTTGTATGGGTTTGAACACAATCTCGTAGGTGTTTGTCAAGGCTCTCAATTCCTATTTATCATAGAGAATTCCCTCTTTGAAAATGTGCTCTTAAATAATGAATATCTTATGTTAAATCATTTACCCTTAAACAATGGATCGGTGTTGAATAATTTTTTTTTTATTCTTTTTATTTTTTAAACTAAAAGGCATGGACTTAGCTGCAAGCAGCTCTTGTTTATTTTATTTTTGGAGATGTAACTTGTTGTCTATTTTTGAAGGAAACGGGCCACTTGTCTTTAATGGTTCATATTCTCTTCTATTTTATTTATTATATTTGTGGAGATGCAACTCCTTGTCTATTTTTGGAGGAAATGAGCCACTTGTCTTTAATGGTTAATATTATCTTCTATTTTATTTATTTTATTTGTGGGGATGTAACTCCTTGTCTATTTTTGAAGGAAATGAGCCACTTGTCTTTAATGGTTCATATTCTCTTCTATTTTATTATTTTATTTTATTTGTGGAGATATAAATCATTGTCTATTTTTGGAAGAAATTGGCCACTTGTCCTATGTGTTCATATTCTCTAGATTTTATTTTGTGTGTAAGAAGGTAGTGTATGATAATATTGCATGACATAAATTTAAATATGTATAACATAATATGTGATGTAAGATAGATGAGGGGTGTATGATATTGAATATAACATAATATAAATGTTATATATATATAGTTGTATAATATGTGTGGTATATATATGACTGTTAAAAGTATATATATGTGTGTGTGTGTGTGTGTGTGTGTGTGCGTGATTGTATATACTGTAATATGTATTTTAAATTATGCAATAATTATTAGTATTACGTGTATATGATATTGCATATATACTATATGTATAGATGTGAACGTATGCAATGAAGTAAGCGTAAAGTTTGAAGTATTTTGGAGTATTTGGAAGGGTTTGGGACTATTTGGGAAGTGTTTGGAAGTCTTTGGAAGTATTAGGAAGTATAGTGTGATCAGAAGTATTATGTTAGTATATATGTTATAATGCGTATCTAATATTATAGCATTGGATTAAGTAATCATACCGCTATAATTGTATGGATATTATGGTATAACATAATAATTATGCGAGTGTATACAATATAGGATATATGGTTTATATGACTAATATGATGTGTAAATGATTAATAATAATATGATATATGATTGATTGAAGAATTATAACATGCATGTAGACAAATGGGTGTATGTATAGAAATGATACATGGTAATAGTAAGTATGGTGTATGGTATGAGTGTATGATGGTGTGTTGTATAGCTAGTAATTATTTTAGCATAGAATGTTAAAATAGTTTGGTGGTAGGATGTTTGGTTTCTTGAGGTGACTATGAATGTACTTTGGTTGATGGTAAAAGCAGTGTGCTACTTGTAAATAATTAGTAACGTAATGTATGATTGTGTATATGTTGAGTGTTTACATAAGTGCAATATTAGTAGTGGTTGTGTGATGATGTTGGTTGTACATATGTATTATTAATATATGGATATTATATATATCGTCATGTTCTAATAATTATATATAATGTTATGATAAATAGTAACTATTCAATATGATTGGTATGGTCAATGTATGTAGTTTGATACTATTGGTTGTTATTGATTGACTGATTAATGGTTGATACACGTATGATATTGTCATTACAGTATGTATGGATATTATTAGTTGTTCTTGGTTGTCATGGTGATTCATGGGTGATCGAGGTTTAATTAATGTAAGTACAGTTACCTTTGGTTGTTGTTGATGTTTGATTGGTTGTCATTGATTGATATCGACGATCGATGTATGGTTGATGTATTCTGATTTGATGTATTCTGATTGATGTATTCCGATTTGATGTATTATGGTTGATGTATTTTGCTTCTCATTGATGTAATTGATTGATGTATTATGATTGATGTACTCCGATTGATGTATCCCGATTTGATGTGTTCTGATTGATGTATTATTGTTGATGTATTTTTCTTCTCGTTGATCTATTCTGGTTGATGTGTTCTGGATGATGTGTTTTGGTTGAGGTATTCTGGGTGATGTATTTTGGTTGATGTACTATCATTGATGTTTGTATGGTTAGTTGATGCATGTATGATTGTCATTGGTTGATATTTGTGTATGACTGATATATTATCGACATATGATTGATATATGGTTTATGTATTATGAATTGATGTATTTTGGACCGACGTCTATATGATTGATGTATTAATGATATTGGTTGATGTTACTGGTTGATACTAATTACTATTAGTTGATGTATATTGGCTTTTTCACTATTCTCTAAAGAAGACTCACGCTTTGTTTAACTTCTAGTTGTTATGGCCCTTTTTGGTTTCTTAGTTAGATTAGAATTGTTGCATATAAATTTGCTTGCCTCTTACAACAAGTGCATAAAATGTTCGAGTGATCTTTGCGATCTTTGCTAGGAAAATATCTTTGTGATCTTCATTAGAAAGGTATCTTTGAGATCTTTGTCAAAAAAGTATCTTCATGATATTTGTTAGAAGAGTATCTTTATGATCTTTGTTAGAAAATTATCTTCGTGGTCTGAATGTCTTTATGACCTTGTTGAAAGTTTATCTTTTGAAAAGTTTATTGAAAATTACCTTGCTGGAAGAGTATCTTTTATTTAATGAACAACTATTCCTTTGGTATCTTGATAGTATTTCATGCATCTTGTTGATAGAGCATATACATGATGCACTTCATGTATCTGTAGGTAATATGCATTTTATTTGAATGATTGACTGGAATGCATTTCATGAAGAAAGAGTACACACTTAATGAAATTCATGTGATTGGATGGTATACTTGATGCACTTCGTGAAATTGATTGATACACCTGATGCATTTCATATGATTGAAAGTAATTAGAATAAGATTCATGTAGATGCATTTCAAGTATTTTGTTGAAGAATTATCTATATCGCATGTTCCTTGTATATACTAATGTATTTCGTGTGATCTATTTCATGTATCATGTATCTTGAAGATGTATTTTATGTTTCTAGATGAATTATATATATATATATATATATATATGTTTGCTACTAACCGTGTGTTTGTTGGAACGTGAAAAGTATCTTTGTAGAAGAATATATTTGTATCATGTATCACTTTTTTTTTTATATACCTGATGTTAATCATATGAGTCAATGAAATATGATTTTCAGGTGGATGTATCTTTGTTGAGGTTTGAAGGCCTTGCAAAGAGGATTGAAGACCTGTGATGGGGATTGAAGATCGACACTTGCTTCCTTAAGTCCACCCTACTAGTCTCGGTTCTCCCGTAGGCAGTGGAGACAGATAGGAAAGTAGGTGGTAGTGGGAAGTATTGTAGTTAGAAATATGTTATCTTTCTAAGGCATGTATGGGCATGCATGGTATCCTTTTTAAAAGGCATGTATGCGTATGCATCAAAGATGATGCATGGTTCAAGGGGGGAGCGATGTAATACCCTCTGGTTTAGCCCCTAGACATATTAGTATTGTTTTTATGTTGGGCATAGTGGCACAAGGTGACTGAACTATGGTTTGCACATTAATATTATTTTTATTATGTTGGAATTATAAAATAATAAAATAAAATAAAACTACCAGGTCGACTGATGCCACATAGAAGAGTATGAGGAACCATGATGTTAGGAGCAAGGGGCTGTGGGAAAAGTGTTACCATTGTGTTTGTGTATATGTTGATGTTATATACCCTTCTTGTGGACTTGGTGGACCCTCTTGGTTGTGTACCCTCACATGCTATGTTACTCCTTGGTTTCATTTATTCCAAGATTAATTTTTATTAGTGTTACAGTCTCTCTCTCTCTCTCTCTCTCTCTCACCCAGTGAACCCTCTTGAGTTGGGTTAGTGTGTCTCTTGGTGTATCCACCTGATGTGTAACTCCAATTTACTATTATGGGAATGTAAATTTCATGCTTGTGTCCCTCTCTCTCCCAATTCGAATTGCTCTTGAAGGAATTCGATTGTCTTGTGTTGGCTAATCACACTTATGTGTTGGTTCATGCTTTTG
Source organism: Larix kaempferi (assembly GCA_027924585.1). Lineage (NCBI taxonomy): Eukaryota > Viridiplantae > Streptophyta > Pinopsida > Pinales > Pinaceae > Larix > Larix kaempferi. The sequence continues at coordinate 1,460,257 of BSBM01000451.1, read as the reverse complement.
CTCTTGTGATTGTGTTTGACACATGTGGTTTGATTTTGGCTACTCTTGGTATGAGATCCTTGCTAGTCATTGTTCCCTTGTGGAGCATGTTCCCAAGCTGAGTTACTCTGGAGCCACTGGTGTATGTCCTGGAATTGCCTTTGGAGATCCTGGATTGGCAACAAGGGTTCGGTCCACTGCCATTGGATTTGATGTTGGACATAGCTATGTATTTCCTGTGGAGATCCTGGTTTGGTAGCAAGGTTGAGGTTCACTTACTTAGATTTGAGGTTGTCTTGGAGCCACTGGAATTTCCCTGGATTGGAAGTGCTACTTTCCATTGGGTTGTGGTTGGAAAGGTGCTAGTGGGAAGTATTGTGGTAAGAAAGATGTTATCTTTCTAAGGCATTATGGGCATGTATGTTATCCTTTTGTAAAGGCATGTATGTGTATGCATTGAGGACGATGCATGGTTTAAGGGGGGAGGGATGTAGTACCCTCTAGTTTAGCCCCTAGACATATTATTATTGTTGTTATGTTGGACATAGTGGCACAAGGTGCCTGGACTATGGTTTGCACATTATTATTATTTTTATTATGTTGAAATTATAAAATAATAAAATAAAATAAAACAATCGGATCGACTGATAACACGTAAAAGAGTATGAAGAACCATGATGTTACGAGCAAGGGATTGTGGGAAAAGTGTTACCATTGTGTTTGTGTCTATGTTGATGTTATACACCCTTCTTGTGGACTTGGTCGACCCTCTTGGCTGTACCCTCACGTTTTATGTTACTCCTTGGTTTCATTTATTCTAGGATTCATTTTTATTAGTGTTACAGTCTCTCTCTCTTTCTCGCTCTCACCCAGTGCACCCTCTTGAGTTGGGTTAGTATGTCTCTTGTTGTAGCCACATGATGTGTAACTCCAATTTACTATTATAGGAATGTAAATTTCATGCTTGTGTCCCTCTCTCTCCAAATTCGAATTGCTCATGATTGGCTTGTGTTGGCTAGTCACAGTTGTGTGTTGGTTCATGATTTTTCTCTTGTGCTTGTGTTTGGAACTTATGGTTTGATTTTGGATACTCTTGGTATGAGATCCTTGCTGGTCATTGTTCCCTTTGTGGATCCTGTTGCCAAGCTGAGTTACTCTTGAGCCACTGGTGTATGTCTTGGAATTTCCTTTGGAGATCCTAGATTGGAACCAAGGGTGAGGTCCACTGCCATTGGATTTGAGGTTGGACATAGATGTGTATTGCCTCTGGAGATCCTGGTTTGGCAGCAGGGCTGAGGTCCACTTCCTTATATTTGAGGTTGTCCTGGAGCCACTGGAATTTCCCTGGATTGGAAGTGCTACTTGCCATTGGGTTGTGGTTGGACTGTTGTCCTAGATCCACTGGAATTTCCCTAGAGTGAAAGTAGAGGCCACCCTTGCCATCAAGTTGTGGTTGGATTGATTCCATAAGAGAATTTTTGGTTGAGTGCGCTCTTTCTTGTGGCATCATGGTTTCAGCTTGGGGCTGACCATTTCAAAGTGAGTTTTGGCTTGCATTGTCTCTACAACTGGGTGGAATGTGGCACAATGGATTTTGGTTGCGTATTTGGATTTGAGGTTGGACATAGCTATTTATTTCATATGGAGATCCTGGTTTGGAATTAGGGGTGAGGTCCACTCCCTTGGATTTGAGGTTGTCCTGGAGCCACTGGAATTTCCCTAGATTGGAAGTGCTACTTTCCATTGGATTTGAGGTTGTACATAGCTATGTATTTCCTTTGGAGATCTTGGTTTGGCAGCAAGGGTGAGGTACACTACCTTGAATTTGAGGTTTTCCTGGAGCCACTGGAATTTCCCTAGATTGGAATTTCAATTGTGGCCATTGGGTTGTGGTTGTACTGTTGGCATGGAGCCACATGAATTTCCCTAGAGTGGAAGTAGAGGCCACAGTTGCCATTGGGTTGTGGTTGGACTGATTCCTTGAGAGAATTTTTGGTTGAGTGCGCTCTTGCTTGTGGCATCATGGTTCTGGATTGGGGTTGACCATTGCAAAGTGATTTTTGGCTTGCATTGTGTCTACGAATGGGTGGAACGTGGCACGGTGGATTCCTGTTGTGTATTTGGAAAAGATAAGTGCTTTATCTCATATTTATTTAATTTATTTGGATATGATATGGTTTATTTATGGATTCATATGAAATTTTTGATGAATTTTTTGAGCTAATTGTTATCGGACAATCCACTCGAGCGGATGCGAGCTGGATCTCCCTAACTCAATGTGAGTCTAGAACAAATAGAATAGACTACAAACACATCTCCTAGATCTACTTAAGGACCAAGTCCTAGATGTCTTACCTTTTACCACGCAATCCTTTATCCTGAATGTTGATCCATGTCCCACAGTCGTCAGATCCAAGCTGCAAGACTTGTTAAGACAAAGAAACAAGAGAAACCAGTAAAAGACATCTATACAATAAGCGATCTAAGTAAACAATTAAGCAGGTAAACTACACAATATAATTGCACACAAGAACAATATTGGTGGAAAGCATTTGTATTACTACAAATAGAGGAGTACATGATAGAGATATAGAACTACAACCAAGACTTAACGCAGTAGCCCTTCTCCGACCAATCCAATTGCTACGTCCTTCCAAGGAAGTATGAGTTCTCCAATAGGTGAATGGAGGTGTCTTAAGAGAGATTTCACCAGCATGTAGATACCATAGTCTTCCTCCCTTTGGGATGGGAGTGAGCCTCACTTATATAGGACTAAGTAGATAGGGTATGGATAGGATAGGTTGAGATATGGTAGGAGAGAGATAGGGGATCCTCCCAAAGAGTTAGGGGTCGAGTACTAGCTCCCCTAGAGGTCAAGGATAAGCCCCCAAATGAGCAAGTTTCGAGAAGGATCTTGAATAGACTATTTTTTCTCATTAACACACCTCATCGCACCCTACAGTGGAGCAAGATGCGATGTTGCATGTTGCTAGTGTGCAACCTGCGACGACCTCTCAAAAGATTATAGAATTGAGTGCAAATCCTCCCAGATGAAAATACTTAGTCCAGGTGACTTCAGGGATGTATACACTGAATCTGATGATGAGTAGATTTTAGGTGTAATAGAATGCCCCCCAAAGCATGAAGCTGTTAAGGATGTATAGGTGAAGTGCTTTGAAAGAAATAATGGCAATAGGCTCGACAGACGAAGGACACTGCTGCAGTACAATTGACTTTGAACGGACAATCTCATATGAAGTACAACATGGATGCCGACCAATACATTGCAGATCCATGGTAGTAATGACTGACTGAACACAATCATGGCTACTAGACACAAGTGTAGATCCATGATGAGATGATAACACAGCCACGCCCAATACAAAAGTGGATCCATGTAATATGTCTCAATACAAACTCCATCACAACCTGGGTAAAACATGACTCCCCAGGGTCTTCAAGCTGAACCCACAATGATACGAATATATCCATGTGATTACAAATGTCTTGACGTCAAACATGGTAGAAACCACTTGATTACCGACCATTGATGTAAACCGTTAACAAGTGCGAGGGAGATCACCATTGATGTCAATGATTCCCAAGGTATCACAGTACATATCATCAAGCGTGAATAAATGATTTGAAGTCGAACGCAAGATGAAATCTTTCAATCAAGAGCCAATGATGTAAACTCATGATGAAAGCAAGGTAACCTGCCATTGAGGCATGCAGGACCAAGGTACTTGGTTGGTTTCTAGATTCGATCCTTGGATGATGAGTTGAATTCAACAAGGATGAATCCGTTGAAGGAGGGCCATGATGAATCCCCCATCAATCGACATGAAACACGACAAAAGATGTGTAGAGTGGATCACATGGTATAGTAACATGTAAGACTGACTCAAAGTAACAACGACATGATGACGTGTGTACTGACTGTAGATGATAGATAGTGAACATGTTCTTGAACATGGGCATGGCATGACTTGGCAGTATTGGCACAATGAGAATGATGCAAACTTGTAATGCAACTGATGATGGAAGCTTTCTCGGAATGACTCAAAGGAGTAACAGGACTTAGAAAGTAAGCAAGGACTCATAGACAAACAGATGACCCAAGTACTATATGCGAATGCAGATGAGTGCCATGTTCAAGAACTACTATATACTACCACTAAGGTATGTAACACAAACACTTTCCTTTTTCCCCATCATGAATGATGAGTGCCTCATGTGTTTTTTATGAGCTTGATGAGGGTAACCAGATGCTCGGTATAGCTCATCTCATAGATGAGTCCAATCCCAAATATTTTTCGAACCTGGGATAGGAGGGGATCGTCCCATGACGGGCCCTTCAATGTGAAAATTTTAACGAGTCCATAGAATATAAACTTGGTCGTCATTTCATGTTTAGAGAGTCTAAAAATAACTGAATAAGACTCCAACGGTCCTTTTTCGTAAAGTTAGCCTCATCACCCAAAAAAGGGTAAAACAACGTGGGAGAGGACTCTTTCAGTCATGATTGGCTGGAGTATTCCTTTTTCATAATTAGTGCCTCCTGGTCTGAAAAAGGGGTAAAATATCACCAGGAAGACGACCATTCAAATACTTTAACAAGCGTGAACACAACAAGTTCGCTTGGCAATATTTTCATTTTTCGAGAGCCTGAAAAGAGCTTAACATTAGAGTCCGGGGGGTGTCCTTTTCTGTGGAAGTTTAACGAGCCCGGAAAAGTGATAAATCATAACTCGGTACTTGTTCTCATAGTTATGTGAGTACGAGAACAAACGAAGAGTAAGCTCATCCTCATGCAATAATTACGACTAACCAAAAATAATAATGACAAAACATTCAAAGGGGTGTTCATACCTGTAGTTACCATTGGTGATGTGAGAAACGACACAAAAGACCACTTTACGACTCTTGTACACTAGGAAAAGTGTCAAATAGTCCCAAATATAATGACAAATGGTCAAAACTATAGTAAATGGCCCAAAAGCATTTGAAAAGGAATATTCCATTCTATTTGTAAATAGAAATATGGGCCAAAAATAGATTTCATTGTTCAAATTGCCAATTTGGGTGGAGAAGTACCAATTTGGAGCCAAAACTTCCTTTGCGATTTCGGGAGCTACGATCTGCCATTTCACCAACCGTTCGGATTAGGTAGGCCTAAACTTCATCCAGCAACTTTCCAGTGGTTTAGTTTTTGCTTTTATGTCCATTTTTTGGGTTTTTGATGGTGTTATGGAGGGCTTTATGCGCCCTCGGCTTGTCGCAGGTTGCCCTTTCGGGACCTGCGACGAGACCGAGTCCTCGCAAGTCTCGAAAATGAGAGGTGCGACGACATCGCACTGTACCTAAACGTATAGTGTGACGACGGAGAACCATAATCCAAACATCAAAAAGAAATAAAAAAATGGACTTCTGAGGGTTGAAGCAGGACCTAACAATGTTCAAATGTCCTTCTTGGTAGGTTACCAGCTAGCCAATATGGTATTGGAGTGGCGAGAGAGAGAACATGAAATCGAGGATGAACAAGCCGCGAACGATCCACAATGCTTGGATGCTTTGAGAAACTGCGGGTTACTCAAGTTCTTTGAGATCCAGGGGATGAGATCCCAGATCCCACTACTGACACACATGCTCCAGAGTTGGGATGCGGCCCAACAGTACTTTCTGATTGGTGAGCATATCCTCACAATAGACATTGAGGATATCTACTTTCTTACCAGTTTGTCCCAAAGAGGGGACGCTGTACAACTTACTGGCACACGGGCCAACGATCGTACAGTTGAGGACATGGTGTCGTAGCACTACATTTCTACTTCTCATCCTTCCAGCGGGAAGATTCTCATTAGGGATGTGGTGAGTTGTCCATTGCGGACCATATTGATTACCATTACTAGGGTGGCGGGTAGCCAAGCCCCACACACGGCTACTCGGACCCAGATGTTGTATGCGGAGGACTGCATGTCCCCCATGGTTTTGAACTGGTGTAAGGGTCTCCTTGCAAACATCCGAGCTCAGCTGACCAAGTGTCGGCGAGGGGAGCTCAAGCAGTTTGGGTATGGTTCGATCATAGTATCATTCCTCTTAGAGCGGATTCCTCTTCTATGTCCACAGTTGGTACTCGATGACAGGGAGCCCAGGGATCCCCATATGCTCAGATGGGCTAAGGTCATGACCTGTCATGGTGGCAGGCCCATCATTAGCTTTGGTCCCGAGTTTTTCAGCTGGCTAAAGGGACAGTTACTTATGGTCGACGAATTTCCATACAGCAGCACGGACTTTCGAGAGGATCTCGACCTGGTGCTGCCAGAGGGTGCAGCATGGGGTGACCTAGGTGAGAACAAAACCCTTGTATTTTTAGTTTTGTATATTATATCATTTTTTTGATGCAGTGCTGACAAGTATGATATGTGTGTGTAGATGTGGGCCCTGTACGGTCGGTGGGTATCTCCCTTCTGGCAAGGAAAGACAGAGGCGGGGAGGCAATCATTCCTGTAGTTGCTCATGCTGCCATCGAGGAGATGGAGGAGGTGTGCAAGAACCTATCCTAGCTAACTGTGGAGGTACCAGAGCTAGCTATTGATGACTTACCAAGGCCCATGTAGAGATTTGGGGTTGGAGCGTTTGTGCGCTTCAATGCCTTACTCCGGAAGGTGGCTTGGATTGTAGATTGCTTCCTCACCCAGCAATAGCGTGCCGTTCGAGATAGGGGTGGTGTACGGGTCAGGCACCAGGCCTGATGACACTTCTATACTTGTACTGAGAGCTCAGAGGCCTCATATTTTGTACTACTAAAAGCCATGATGCTTCAGATTTTTGTAGATACTCACTGAAAGCCATCGTGCTTCAGATTTTGTACTGGCACTGCTTTTTGAGCGATATATATATATATATATATATATATATATATATATATATATATATATACAGACATTATCGACGATTTATACATTATGTGTTTAAAATGATTAGTGATGTGATATTGTTTACATGTTTGCTTTTATACATTATATTTACATGTCGTGAATGATTTTTCATATTATGGATATTATGTGTGTGTGATGTACCAATCCAAAATGAAGTTGGCCATCGAGTCAACAACTGTGTTTAACTCCTGTGGAATGTGCAGGTATTGAATGGATTCAAATGACTTTCCAGGAGATGTACTCGTATGAAGAGACGGAGTAAGGTGGGATCACGGATGGCGTATACCCGGCTCATATGGGAAACCACTAATTGAGAATCCATGTGGATGACAATGTGGTTCATACCCAAGGAAATGGCATTAGCTAGGGTTTCGATTACTGCCTGATACTCTGCGGCATTGTTGGTCGCAAACCCTAGGCAACTTCCTCTTGAGCTAATGAGCTCACCTGTTGGGGAATATAGTACCCAGGTTGCCGAAGAAAGGTTACGGGTATGCCGGATGGAACCGTTCGCGAATCCATAGCACGTTGCCATCTGCACACGCAGACAGAACATGGTATAAGAAGCGGAAACAAGATCGAAAGACACTCGAAAAAGAAATGTGTCACACCACACAAAAACAAAAAATCACGCCATGTATAGTATATACAAGCAAGTCTATGCATGAGGGATCAAGCATAGTATCTCTTCAGGTAAATACCATTGCAGGGTTCACCCAAAGAGATTCTGTCATAATCTTCAAGATCGTAAGCTCCTTTTTCCAACACACGTTTTACAACGTAAGGTCCATTCCACATGGACTCAAACTTCCCTGCTCCTAGTTTGTTGTGCTTCTGGTCATAAGTGAGGACCAGGTCACCCTCGTTAAAGATACGAGGTTCAACTGACTTATCGTATTGGGCCTTGATGTGTTTCTTGTGCGCTTCATTAGCAAGAGCAGCATCTCGGCGAGACTCGTCAACTTTTGCTAAGTGCAAGAGACGTTCTTCCTCAGCAGTAGTGTTAGGAAGAATTTCGACAACGAGTTGTAGAGATGGAATTTCGCACTCTATCGACAGAATAGCCTCCAATCCATATACCAATTGGAAAGGAGTGAAGCCTGTGGTGGTTTTGAAGGAAGTTCGGTAGGCCCATAATGCTGAAAAGAACATGTGCCAATTGGACTTATGTGTCCCTACCATCCTTTGGACCATAGTTTTCAAGACCTTGTTAATGGCCTCTACCTGTCCATTGGATTGCGGGTAGTAGGGTGTTGAATTTTCATGGCGAAAACCCAACCTGTCGCTCAATTCATCAACCACATGGTTCTGAAAACGAGAACCATGATCGGTAACAATTGCCTGAGGAACTCCGAACCGCGCTATTACATGATTGAACATGAAGAGTGCGGCGGTTTTTCCGTCGTTTTGGTATGTAGGCATAGCTTCGGCCCACTTTGTGAAGTAATCCACAGCTATGATGATGTAACTATGCCCCTCGGCCGAGGTAGGATTACAATGCATAAAATCAATGCCCCATTTTACGAATGGGCCAACGACAATAACCGGATGTAACGGGGCGGGATGAGTGCGCTTCTTCATATGGAAGTGTTGTCAAGGAGGACATTTTTTTATGGCCTCAATACAATCTTTGAATATAGTAGGCCAGAAATATCCTACGCTCAAAATATTTTGGGCTATAGCCATCCCAAAGAGGTGACCGCCACATGCCCCAGCGTGACAGTCATTTAGAACACGTTCAACCTTGTCATGAGTGAGACAACGTCGAAGAATTGAATCAATGCCACGGCGATACAAAGTATCATTAATGATTAAATAATACTTTGCATGGTGACATATCTTACGACGGTCGTCGCAAGAGAGTTGAGGGTTGAAGCATTGGGTTTGAAGATACAATGAGATATCTCCATACCAGGGGTCAGTCGTACTGATGAGAAACAATGATTCATCCGAGAAGGAGTCATTGTGCTCAACTTCTGCATCAGAACAGGGAAGGTCGCAAATGAGCTCGGCAAACACCAAAGACTTCTTAGACTTGGATTTCTCGAAAAGAAAATCAAATTCTTGCAGTATCACGATCCAGCGTGAATACTTGCCCCCAAGCACCTGACGTGTCAGTACGTGGTACATGGGGTTCCAGTCGGCAATGATGGTGGTGGTGTGGAGCAAGATGTAGTGCCGGAACTTCTGGAAGGCAATGACCATCGCGAATGCGAGTTTTTTGACATGTGAATATCTAGTTTCAGCGTCAGCTAGACCCTTACTTGCATAGTATATTACATGTTCCTGGGCGTTTTGATCCTCCTATACCAAAACCATGGCGATAGTGGTAGCAGAAGCGGTGAGATATAAGATGTAATCTCGATAATAATTAGGCGGTTGGAGCACGGGGTCATGCATGATGGCATGTTTGATATTATCGAAGGATTTTTGAGCTTGATCGTCCCAAATGAACGGGACGTCCTTCTTGAGCAGTCGCATATAGCCTTGAGTCTTCTCTGCAAAATTGCAAACAAAATGTCATAAATAAGTTGCCTTCCCTTGGATACTTTTAAGTTCCATCACATCAGTCGGGGGTGGTAGGTTGATGATGGCCTCCACCTTTAAGGGATCAATGTGGATCCCATCCTTCGAAACGATAAATCCTAAGAGGCATCCGGACTCAACACAAAAGATACACTTATGAGGATTTAGACGGATATTGTATAGTCTGTATCTGAGGAAAATGGTTGTCAGATGATCAATGTGGAACTCACGCTCCTTTGAATGAGCAGGGAGATCGTCCAAGTAAGGTTCCACAAATTCCTTAATGTCATGGAAGGCATATGACATAGCTCGCTGAAACATGGTGCCAACATTTTTAAGGCCAAACGGGAGTTTGCAGAATGCAAACATTCCCCACGGATAGATGAAATCCATCTTATGTTGGTCGGCTGGGTTGATCTCAATTTGGTTATAACCAGAAAAGCCATCCATGAATGAGAAGATGACGATTCCGGCACAGTTGTCAATGATCTGGTCGATGAAGGGGGTCGGGTAGTTGTCTTTTGGACAAGCCCGATCAAGGTCTCGATAATCGACACAGACGCGGATGGTGCCTTGCTTTTTGTTCATAGGAACGACGTTTGAGACCCAATCCGTCAATGGGACAGGATAAATAAAACTAGCCTTTAAGAGCTTTTCAATTTCTGCCTTTATTGCCGCAGTCTTCCGGGGGTGTACCGGTCGCAACTTTTGACGTACAGGTTTGATGTCGGGATAGGTTTTTATTTTGTGAGAAACAATTGCGGGGTATATCCCAGGAATATCCTCATAAGACCAAGCAAATACGTCTCGGAATTGCTTGAACAAGGTCGTGCTAACAACGATTTCTTCAGGGGAACACTTCTGGCCTATGCGAATGTGTTCCACTATACCAGGTTTCACCGAGATGTCTACCGGGGTGGTTGGCTCAATATTGGCCAAGTTTCCCTCCATGTTTCTAAGACATGTAAGGATGGGGGAATGAGGGGATGGGTAGATATCTGGTGAAAAGAGGGTGTGGATGTTGTTCTCTATGTATTCCAAAGGAGGAAGAAAAGATGACCTATGGTGGAGATCATCCCACGGACTATCATCAATATTCATTACTTCCATGATGGACTCGTCTGAATGAAAAGTACGAAGTAAGAGATCAAGTAAAGATGACGTCCGTCATAGAGAACAGGATGGAGAGGCCATGGTTAAATGGTTCTCCGATGCTGATTGGATAGCCTCATAAATACTTTCAGCGGATGAAAGAGGCATCATATCTCCAAGCAGGTGTGTTGTGGCTTCATCCGGTACAAGCCAAGCATCATTAGAGTGAAATAAAATCTCTGTGGAGATCATGTTCACCATAGCAACATGATTAGGGGGGTTTGTGGCTGGAAAAACGCCCATGATAGATGAATCTTTCAAAAGGCCAACCCCTACACTCTCATACTGTTTTGACATCTGTCCAATGGAAGGAACATGGTCACCAGGATGAGTAGTGGCGTCCGGTGTACATCATCCTTGGTGGGGGAATTGTACTATGCGGAAGACTGAAGAGGCTACCACCTGCATGGTGTAAAACCAATTGCAACCAAGAAAGAGATTATAATCTAATGGGGCTGAGACCACTTCCACATTAATGGTTACGGTCTTTCCGCCCAAATCAACTGTAAGAGCTTGTAAGAGCCCATGAGGTTGAAAGCCATGCCAGTCGAATGCTTTCAACGTGGTAGGAGAACGATTCAATTCGGGGGAGCCAATGGCTCTCCAACAGGTGATGGACATGGCAGAAGTGGAGGCTCCTTCATCCAAAAGGGTACGATGGACAATCTTCCCAACAATGTTTGCAGAAACTTGGAAAGCGAGTTGGTGTGAGAGGCCTCGACTTGAAGTTGTCAAGTCGGAACATGATGGTGTTCGAGGAATCCAGGTCAACTGCACTGATGGCTACAAGGAGAGTTTTGCGTTGATTAGGACAATTCTGCAAAACTTCCAGGGTATACATGGTGCAAGGAGCTTGTGCCAAGTCCTCTACGATATTGTAATTTTTTGCCGCTCGAGCATTAGGATTGAAAACAGCTTTTCGAATCGTACTCTTGGGTGGTTGCAATATTGAGTCTAAGGAGGGCTTCTTGGTGAGAGAAGTCGATGGTACAATGACATCAGTTAAGGAGTCAGAAGCTTTTTCAGCATTACTTCTAGTGGATTCCTTCGAAGGGACTGGTTCATAAGATCGCAAGCGAGTAGTCAAATTGATCATCTTGTTACGCAACATGAGAACATGCACGGTATTGGATGGTTCCCCCTAGGCTAGGGGGGTTTGAGCAATCATCTGCTGGTTCTGAGTAGTAAATGGATCATTGAGGACTGCGGGAGTTGGTTTACCCCTAAGAAAATTTTGCACTTCGTCTCTATGGGGACACTCTTTGGAGAAATGGTCATCTCCACACAGTAAACAAGGATACTTCAGTTTCCTTTTCTGCTTGGTATCGTCAGGAGTGCTCTTTGGTTCCTTCTGGGAAGAAGAATTTTTGGGTTTCCCCTTGTTCTTCTTCTTGCCGTTAAACTTCTGAGATGAAGTTGATTGGATAGAATTCACCTCTTCAGTTACAGCAGGAGTGGTGGACTTGGTGGTGCTGTGGCCAGCTGGAGCCGGGTTGGATGATCCAACAGTGCTAGCAGCAGGTTGGGTGTTAAGGGAACCAATGATTCCATCAGTTTGGAGTCCCTTATGTGGTTTCACAGGGTCATTAACGTCACGGGGTGCATCAAGCAGAATATCAAACAAAGTGTCGGATTGAGTGTAGACTAGGTCTAGCACATGGGCACTCGCGATGGCTTGTTTGTCAGTGACAACACCTTGCATAACAACGTCTCTTGCTATGGTAGGGATGAGGGATTTTGTGAACCAGTCTGCTAGGAGATGATCTGGAATGGGAGATTTAATGAGATGTCGTCTCCTTCGCCACTCGTGGATATGATCTGAAATGTGAGTGGCGGTATTCTGACGGAGCGAGGTTAAAAGCTTGGTACCAGTCTCATACCGTATGGGCAGCTGGAAATGTGTCAAAAAGTTCATGGCAAGAGAACCAAAATCAGGAAAAGAGTGCGGTGGCAATTCAATGTACCACTTGGCAGTCAAACCGGTGAGAGTCCTTTGAAACAATGTAAGATGAATTGAATCGTCCATTAAGGAATTAGATGAACACCATAAGTGGTATGTCATCACATGGTTTTTAGGGTCTTCACCTGGCTTGCCGTCAAACTTGGGGATATCAGATGGAAGTTTCACCTGAATCGGTGGCCAGTTAGATCCATGGTAAATAGGATCGTTGGTTAAATGGGAGAGGTCAGGCAGGTCCAAAGTAGCTAGGAAGGGAATCTATGGATTAGGCTACGTGTATTGATAATATGGATAAGGTGTGTAAGGATGAGACTGACCGTAAGGTGTACCAGGATGAAACTGGCCGTAGGGGGGTGTGCCACCTAGACCATAAGGAGGTCCGCCACCATAAGGTGGTCCATTGCAATAAGGTGGGGGTTCCCCTTCACCTCCAGGAGGGGATGGAGGTCCACCGCCACCACCGGGAGGAGGTGGGGGTCCATAACCATAATAAGATGGCCCACCGCCGCCTCCGCCTGGAGGGGGTGGTGGACCACTTCCATCGCCAGAAGGATGGGGGCCCCCCACCACCGGAAGGATGAGGGTCTCCATCACCACTGCCACCACCATAGTAATTAGGTCCTCCACCGCCTCTGCCTGGAGGGGGTGGTGGACCACCGTCGCCACTCAAAGGGAAATGTCCTCCTCCACCATGATAGGGTGGTCCCGCGCCGCCTCCGTTGGGAGGGGGTGGTGGACCATTCCCACCACTGTCGGAGGGGTGAGGGGTGTTGTAGGAAAAATGAGGTGGGCCTCCACCAATGTTAGGTGGGGGTCCGCCTCCTCCAGTAGGAGGTGGGGGAGGACCGATCGGGGGTGGTGGTACTTGAGGGATAGTTGGTTGAGGTCCGTGTTACAACACAGGTTGTTTCCCACATAGAGTGTATGGATTCCCAGGATAAGGTATCCCGTATGGTGCATTTCCGGGATTAGGTTGGCCCGACACAGGGTGAACGGAACCTGGATACACTTGACTCCATGAGGGTTGAGTTACATTTGACAACCCTCCAACATGAGATAATCCCGTGGTGGACAGTTTAGCGGGTTGGGAAGGTCCAATGGCAGTTCCGTTGGGGATTCCACTGCCTGCATTCTGGTTAGGAAACAGGGGTTTCCCCCCAGCCACAATAGGTTGCCCACTATTCAAAGGTTGAACCAATGTAGGTTGTTGACTAGCTACTGTGGTAATAACATTACCAATAAGATAGTCCATGGGAATGGAATACCCTCCCCTCGAATTCTGAAGTGGGGGAGGAATTGGTAAAGTAACTGTGGTAGTGACAGATGTGTTGGACTGTTGTCCTTCCACCGGTTGGTTCACTTGAGGTGCAGGACTGGACTCTTGCGAGGGTTGACCAGTCTTGTTAGTGGTCACGTGGTGGGGTGCTTCAGGTGATTCGAAAGATGTCGGATGAACTGGGATGTTTCCATCATCAAATCTTATTTGGTGTTGATGTATATGTAACTTCAGAATGTATTTCATATATGTATGTTGTATGTACTCCTATAGAGATGGTATTATTCCTCTATACGGAAGTGTCATCATTTATATTGTAAATGTCGTAACTTATACTTGATGGGTTATTAGACCACCTTGTTGGGGTCGGACCTATATAAGTCATGTGGGTCAAAGGGTTATTAGACCACCCGATTGGGGGTCGTCCAAGTAGGTCGAAGGGTTATTAGACCACCCTATTGGGGGTCGGCCCAGTCAGCATTATGTTATGTGGTTAAGTTCGAGCCTACATGATTTATGTAAAAGGCAAGTCAAGTCAAGTATAAATAGAGTGCGAGAGGCACTCTATTTTATCACTCACTTCTCACTCATGCACTCAAGGAGGAGTGGCGCACTTATGGAGGAGGAGGATCTGCTGCTAGGATATGTCTATCTCTTATGGTTGGGTTGTATCATTGCTCTATCTATCTCTGAGGAAGTTATTGTGGTTTTTTACCTTTATGGTTTTCCCCAAGTAAATCTTTGTGTCTCTTGTGTGCTTGCATTATTGTCTCCATGATCGATATGCTATAGATATGCTGTACATGTTGTTCTCTCAGTTAAGATCCTAGATCAGATTGAAGTAAATTCTGAAAATTTAACATGGTATCAGAGCTAGCCTGAAAGAAGGCATGATATGGCATGTATGACACTTGTTGCACTTACGATGCTAGGGCTTGATATAGCAAAAACCAGTCATCGTAGTACTTTAACTATAAATCCATTTTGGAGAATATTTCAGATCTGAAACCTTTACAGGTCGAAGATTAAATCGCCATGTACCTTGTGTCGAAAGGACAACCTCTATTTCATTGTACTTTGTGATTTATGATCTGTACAATATAGGGTTTCTTCCTCTTCCAGATCTGAGTCAAAATCAGGTGACCTTGGAAAAAAGGTCATAACTTGGGCTAGGAAGATCCAAATGAAATTTCATAAATTGTGACAGGTAGTACACAGACTGCACTATCTCAAGAAAAGTTTTCAGAGGCCGAAGTTGAAAAAGTGACATGTGGAACGCCGTACAAGTTTGCTCTCCTGTATTATCCCATAAACAGGTCACATTGCGACACTTGGAATAAATCTCTCTCAGAGAATCCAATTGAGGTTAGACCTGTCAGGATGGAAATATAACAGGTCAGGCTATCTCAGAATTTGTTTTTCAGACCCTATGGATCGAAAATTTTGGAGTTACACCAGAAACAACCAGGTACATATTTCTGTCAAAACAGAATTATTTTTGAGTACCTTCATTCATGGCTTCTGGAATTTAGGGCTTTGGAGAAAGTTGGAATTTTTGTAATCGGAGACCACGGCTGGATGATACTCATCAAAATTGAAATTTAGAGACAAATATCATAATTTTTGGTTGGGCAGAAGGCCGGGCTTGATCAGACCCTAGTTCAGGACTTTGATCAGAAAAGTGGAAAATTAGGGCTTCTGTAAAAATGGGAATTTTTTAAATCTGTGACCACGATTGGAAGCTCCTCAGAAAAATAGAAGCTTAGAGCTTTGGATCAAACCTTTTGATTGGGAAGAAGAGTGGGCTTCGTCAAACCCCAGTTCAGGGTCACGTCTAGTGAATCCGGAAGTTTAAAGGAAAAATTGAGCAGTGAAACTTTGCAGTTTTCAAATTCTGAATATACCAGCTTGATTAGCTCATCAAGGCGCATATTTCTATCCTTTTGAAAGTTTGAAATTCAAAGTTTGAATTTTTGGGGATTCTCTGACAAACCCATATCCAGCTCCAGGTCCAGTTTTTGCAAATCAAGTGGATTGGGTTAATCCTAGAAGAAGATGGATTGGTCACCTGCATAAGTGAAGAAGTTCCCGTTTTAGAGGGAGATGAGGCTAAGGCCTTACATAAGAATATTACAAGCGATCTCGACAGGTATGAATCATCGAGGTATGTTTCGATATTTGTTCATGATTAAGTTTATGGTATGTTTGTCTTCATGTTATTACGGTTAGTACAATCTTGATTTTAGATTTGTCGTGTCACCTTAACACAATTATGAATGCATGATAGAAGATATTCATTGGTTAGGGTGTTGACACTTATGATTGTACTAATGCATTATGGTGTTGTATGAGGTTTATGTTGTCTACTAACACAAAAAGGTACACCAAGAAAGACAAATCATGTTCTACTTCAAGAACATATGATCATGGTGACATGAAGACAAGGATTCATCCATTGTCATGGATCACATAGAAGATCTACTCTCGAGGTATGTATAACTTGTTTCTACAATGGTTAACTTATGAGACATGTAGGTTACTAGCACAAGTCACTGAAGAGAACCAAAAGACATTATACGGGTATGTTAGACATAACTAGCTAGCATGCTAATCCAGGTATGTTTTTCCTATATCAAGCTAGAATCCTACCTTGGGTTAGGATCTTATACTGTTGTGTTGTTGATAATGATTATTCATGAAGTCATAAGTTTGAATAATCATGGGTATATGCATATTATGTGTCTTACCTTAATTAATGATATGACTAACCCAAAGAGTCATAGGTTTGAGTAATTATAGGTTTAGACATGTTATGTTTCTTATGATTTGACTAACCATAAGAATCCTACATAAACCTTGAATGCTAATGCTTATTATTTCTGTTTGAAATGATCATGACTATACATGCTTGAGATTATTGTGTTTTAATAGTATACTAATGAATGTATGATTTTATATGAGATCACAAGGATAACACATTCATGATACTAATAAGCATGCATAGGGACCAAGGATGAATATGAGTTCAAGAACAGGTAATCCAGGAAGCAAAGATCAAGAGGGAGTACACTCCAGTGGTTTATGCAAGGATGCAGATATTCAGAGGGAGTTGACCATCTCTCTACATTCCACAACAGAAAGGTGTAGAAGAAGCTACTTCAGATTAGGCTTCCAGCAGCTCCTGCAAGGAAGCGAAGACTCAGAGGGAGTCCACCCAATGAACAAACAAAGATAAGTATTTTAATTATCATTTCTTGCATATTTGTTTGTTTAAATAAAATTGTTCAATTATGTATATGCTCATGTTCCTAGACTTAGGATATGTATTGTGCATATTAGAATAGTTGCATTGATGAACAGTATACTACTAATATACATGGGTAAGTGGCCTATGGCACTATACAACATTCCATTGATACTTATCTAGAATGAAACCTCTTTGCTGACATGTTGGGAGTTGTGCACACTCTTAACAATGTTCGGGTAGAGATTGGAAGGCATCTAGAAAGTTACGGGATATGGATACATGTTGTATTGAAGCATTGGCGAAGATAATTGCATGACTGTATGACTTATTTCTTTATGTGTAAGAATTCATTCTGAAAACTCTGAGATGTTTTCTAATCATGCAATTTAACTTGTTGTGTAGGAAAGATCGTATGCCATCTCCTACAAAAGAAGAACTACAACATTTGTTCAACAACAAAATTATCTATTGAAGATATTGAAGTTCCCAGGATACGGGAAGAATGCCATGATCCGTCGATCATGAAGAACGATGTTTGGGATGCAGTCCCAAGAGCTGAAGGGAAGTCTGTTGTGACTTCCAAATGGAACTATCAGATCAAGCATGTTGCAGATGGAAACATTGAGAAATATAAAAGTGATGAAATAGAAGATGCACCAGATGGATTTCAAGACAGCATGGTGTAGTCATATATGTGTGCAGAACTTGGTATGGTAGGATAGACAGCTTTCTATCTAGTTTGGGCTTTACCAAGAATAAAGCGGATTCCAACCTTTTCTACAAGGTTGAGGAAGGAAATCCAGTGATAATACTTTTGTATGCGGATAACCTATTTGTATCAGGTGAGGATAGATTAATTGCAGATACAAAGAGAAAGCTTGCTGCTGAATTCGATATGAAAGATTTGGGAATGATGCACTATTTCCTAGGTATGGAGGTGTGGCAGAGTGCAGGTGGGATCTTCCTTGGTCAATGGAAGTACGTAGTAGATGTCTTGAAGAGATTTGGGATATGGATTGCAAGGCCATGGCCACACCTATGGCATTGAGTCTTAAGCTTCTATGTGATGCTTCATCTGAGTCGGTTGATGTCTCTATGTATCGTCAGATGATTGGGTCCTTGATGTATCTGATGAACACGAGACCAGACATTTGCTTTGCTGTGAACACATTGAGTTAGTTCCTGATAGATCCGAGGAGTGTTCACCTGGTTGTTGTAAAGCATGTTCTGAGGTACCTGAAGGGTACAGTGGATTATGGGCTCAAGTATGAGGCGAATCAAAAGTTTAACCTGCAGGGTTATGTTGATTCAGATTGGGCTGGCAGTACTGCAGATAGGAAGAGCACATCTGGGTGCTGCTTCAGTATGGGATCAGGTGTGATCTCCTGGTTTAGCAGGAAGCAGTCCTGCGTAGCACTGAGTACATCTGAGGCAGAGTATGTTGCAGCCTATTCAGCTAGTTGTGAGGCAGTATGGCTACGGAAGCTACTGTCTGAGTTATTTGATATCCCGTTGGATGCTACTGGTATATTCTGTTATAACCAGAGTTGTGTGAAGCTGTCCGAGAATCCAGTGTTTCATGATAGGTCGAAACACATAGAGATCAAATATCACTATATTAGGGATATGGTGCAGAGAGGAGCTGTGAATCTCCTGTATGTTACGACGGACGAGCAGATTGTAGATGTGCTGACGAATCCACTAGCCAGGGTGAAGTTCGAGTACTTCAGAGAGAGGCTTGGCGTTCTTAAGATCGAGGAAGAAGTGATGGACACATTTGCTGAAGCCGTTCCAAGCATGTTGGAAGGAGGATCCTTCACATGGCTGTGGATGTAAGCGCTGGATGATGAGCATCAGGATGATGTTCTGGTTTCTGCTTGGATATGATCAGTTGGATCATTTTTATGTATGTATGCATCATGTTGGATGCTGGATATGATCAGTTGGATCATTTTTATGTATGTATGTATGCATCATGTTGGATGCTGGATATGATCAGTTGGATCATTTATATGTATGTACGCATCATGTTGGATGTTGTATATGTATCAGGTGGATACATTTTATGATCAGGTGGATCATGTATGGTGATATGTATCATGTATTTGTATTTGTATCAGGTGGATACATTGTATGATCAGGTGGATCATGTATGATGATATGTATCAGGTAGATACTTGGCATGCATCAGGTAGATGCATTATATGATCAGGATGATCATGGATGACGAGCTTCAGGATGTTGCTCCAGATGACATGCAACAGGATGTTGCAGTGATGATGATCAGGATGATCATGTGTACATCAGGATGATGTATGGTGAGTATCAGGTTGATACTCTATGGTCGTGGATCAGGTTGTGCAGATGAGCATGTAATTCGTTGCTCTGGGAGATTTGCAGATAGTCTTTTGAGGTTTTTCCTATGGCATGTAATTCGTTGCCCTGGGATATCTGGCAGATGCTCTTTCGAGGTTTTGTCCTATGGCATATAATTCGTGTCCCTGGGAGATCCGATAGGTTGGGCTGTGTGCCCGTAATTAGTCCTGGGATGCTCTTGCGAGGTTTTGCCATGACCACATGTAATTCGTGCCCTGGGAGATCCTATAGGTAGAGCTGTGTGCTCGTAACAGCCCGGGATGCTCTTGCGAGGTTTTGTGGTGACCACATGTAATTCGTGCCCTGGGAGATCCTATAGGTAGAGCTGTGTGCTCGTAACAGCCTGGGATGCTCTTGCGAGGTTTTGTGGTGAGGTCACATATAATATGGCCCTAGGAGATCTGCAGATAGTCTTTCGAGGTTTTTCCTATGGCATGTAATTCGTTGCCCTGGGATATCTGGCAGATGCTCTTTCGAGGTTTTGTGACACATGTAATAAGTCCTGAGGATTCCACAGTATGGCCAGTGATGATGAAGACCTGTAGGTGGTGGGACTACATCCAGTATGAAAAAGGACTGGCTCTGTAGAACTTCCTATGACGAGTAGATTCAGAGATTGATTGAGATAGCGGCAGCAGTGACGATGATGATGACTCGATGACGATTATCCAGTGACGATGATCCAGAGAAGAAGGCTTGTGCTAGAAGACCTGTGCTGAGAAATACCTTCCTAGTTAAGAGGGAGTGTTGATGTATATGTAACTTCGAAATGTATTTCATATATGTATGTTGTATGTACTCCTATAGAGATGGTATTATTCCTCTATACGGAAGTGTCGTCATTTATATTGTAAATGTCGTAACTTATACTTGATGGGTTATTAGACCACCTTGTTGGGGTCGGCCCTGTATAAGTCATGTGGGTCAAAGGGTTATTAGACCACCCGATTGGGGGTCGGCCATGTGGGTCGAAGGGTTATTAGACCACCCTATTGGGGGTCGGCCCAGTCAGCATTATGTTATGTGGTTAAGTTCGAGCCTACATGATTTATGTAAAAGGCAAGTCAAGTCAAGTATAAATAGAGTGCGGGAGGCACTCTATTTTATCACTCACTTCTCACTCATGCACTCAAGGAGGAGTGGCGCACTTATGGAGGAGGAGGATCTGCTGCTAGGATATGTCTATCCCTTATGGTTGGGTTGTATCATTGCTCTATCTATCTCTGAGGAAGTTATTGGGGTTTTTCACCCTTATGGTTTTCCCCAAGTAAATCTTTGTGTCTCTTGTGTGCTTGCATTATTGTCTCCATGATCGATATGCTATAGATATGATGTACATGTTGTTCTCTCAGTTAAGATCCTAGATCAGATTGAAGTAAATTCTGAAAATTTAACATTTGGAAATGGCGATTATGGAACTCTTCAGAGTGTTTCCCGAGACTTTGTCTTCGAAGCTCATCACCTTTAATACGTAACTGTTCCAAATGTTCATGAATGGGGCTGAAAATATCGGTAGGGTCAGGCCTATAGTAAGGCCTAGAGAACTCTGGAGTAGTCCAGTTAGGTGGGGATGATATGGCAAAATGAACCACTGGGTGGTCTGTAGAAGATGTCCAATAAGCTGATGAAGGACCAACAGCTACTATAGGGTCGTCCTGAGGTCGGTTTATCTAGTCCAACAATCCAAGTTCTCCTGAAATGATGGGATAAAGGCTTTGTGAAGCGGGGGTGTGTGCTTCTTCATCCTACGGGGGATGCGAGGCTGGTGAATCTGGTGGAAACAAAAGTCTGCCAACATTCAAAGTGGGGTTCTCCACTTCAGTAACTACGACCGCGTTATGCTGATCCATTCTTACCCTCGAAATAACCTTTGGGTTAAGGGGATATTCAGGTGATAAGTTCAAGATCCTAAGGGACCTTCTCCAGGGAAAATCCGCCAGAGTATCAGGAAAATTAGCCAGAAAGGCCGAAACAACGTTTTTTCTAAAGGTATGCTAAAAGAAAAGCAGTCCAGAAAAAACCTACTCAAACTAAGGCAACAAGCAAACTTATGTGACAGAGTGAATTCAAAATTCTGGAACCTCACGGGATTATCAAGGCATTGTAAACCGCGATATACTGCAGGGTCCAACAATATGACGCGACAAGGAGGATTGGGACCGTACCCTTTCCTGCATACCCGATTACCTGGACAGTACGTGCATGCTAATCTCCCCGAGTGTTGTTCTCGGTGTATTGCTTTGCCAAGATGGCCAAATGGTTAACTCGGTTGGTTTCAGGAATCCTAATGGTGTCTCCCAATATACGTAAGGTACGTGGGAGCTCAAATCCATAGTGGTGCTATCTAATGCACAACCGTTCGGCAAGAGAAATTTCGATATACGTGTCGAGTATGTGATACACCCTTCGATATACGCCAAGTATGGATTATGGTACTTGGTGGGTACGTGAAGGAGATCGATATAACAATGTACGTGGAAGACTACAAAACCCTCGGGATACAGTGCTGGCAAATAACGACAGCTGCCACGCTTAACGACGTCAGAACACGTCTCTAACTTACACACAAGTTGCTAAAAATTTTACCTAGTTCTACCATTAATTTTAAAAATGCATGAGTGTTGTTTTTATTCTTATGTATGATAAATAAACTTGAATTTTTTTTGATAATGTGATGGCAAATCTTCTTGATAGTGTTTGGGAAATGTCTACCGAAATTCTAGATCAATTTCCAATTTCTAGCTCCTTCAATGGAATTGTTTGAGTATATTTGTGACTTTGCAGATGAAATGGTTGAATGAGATATAAATCTATTATGACTAATAAAACATGTTATTTGGAGTTCTAATGGAATTTGAATGATTCTATGATCTTTTGATTTAATTATTCTAGCGATTCTTAGAATTACTAGTCAATTCAGATGAGTAGAATTAGCTAGTTTTGTGAATTATTTAATGGAATATATATGGGAGGAAAGCTACAAAAATATGAATGTAGATTACCCTTGCTATGATTTCAATGAACTACAGTACTCATATATTTCTCTTTATTTGGCATTCAGAAAGTTAAATTGGAAACTAGATACATTGCAGTGAAAATTGATAACTAGTTGTGGATTGAAATATCTGTTTTCGTAAAAACAGAATGCTACAGCCATGTGCCTTGTTTATAACATGTTATTGTGTTGTAGGTGTATAATTATCAAATTTTATCCTTTACATATGGATTCATTTCATTTTGGTTCAGTTACTTAGATTCAATTCCTTGCGGTGAATGTTAACTAGTTTCATTGGAATTGATGGAAAAGATCACCTTATGTGCAATTGCAATGATATGAAAATAAAAATTTAATTGGTTGTAGGTGCATGATTTATTATGTTGTTAATTTCTGTAGGATTGATTTTGGGTTTAATGGCATGTTTACACGTTGATTGTGTGCAAGACTAGCTACTTTTAATAGAAAACTAGTTAACTAGTCTTGTGGACTCTCATCCGTAATTACCATGATTAATTATTGTAATTTTGGTAATTAGGCCTTATATACACATAATTAGATTTTATTAATCCATTAGGATTGATAATAAATTATTATTCATTAAACAATTAGATTTGCGATAAGTGTCGTCATTTGTGCACTAAGTGTCGTTAAGCGTCGTAATTAACACCTTAATTACTAGTTAACTATGATTAAGAATAATTAGCCTTCATAAGTGGTTATCGTCTCTGATATGTCTTGGATTGAAGGTTTGATGATGTTATATGATGTTAAGAAGCCTTCCCATCCCTTAGATCAGATGTTGGATGTGTTAATGAATTTATATTAAATTAATGTTAATTATTGGATTTTGTGTCGCAATTAATTTTGGAAAAATGGAAATTAAATTTTTAGGCTTTATTCGTTGCACTAAAAATAAAGTAATTAGCCTCAGAGAGATAATGATACATCCCTTAGACACTCTGATAGCCTCGGGGGACATTACAAGAAAACTAGTATCTTGACTTACAAAAGTATGCAACAAGTCCCTCCAATAACTCCACAACCGCAACTGATAATTTATGGACAACTCACCTCCCAACCAACTCCTCAGCTTGAAGCTGAGAGCCCTCGATCCCTTAACTAGTAAAACTATTCCAAAAAAATATTCCTTTACCTCCTCACCACTAGTATGAAACCTAAAATACTCATGCAATAGACAATCCTCCTGTAGCAATCCAACTAGCAAAATAAACCAACAACCCCCCCTTCAAGAAGAAGGAGAAGACTCTTGGTATCCCTTTCCCCTTCTTATAAATCACTTTTAATTATTAAAATAACAATGTATATTTGCATGGATGACTCCACTTGTCATCTATGCACTAATCCCCATTTTAGCTTAATGTATCCCAATTTAATCTCAAGTGTGCACATAACTACTTCCCCATTTTATTAAAATTTAATTATTATTCACCTATTTTATGTGTATAATATTATGTACCTATAATTATAATTTATTTTCTATATGTGGCATTAACAACGTTAGCAGTCCAAAATGGATGCCCCATATTATCATTACTAAAAACATCAATAGTCATGGTTCTATGGTTCTAAATATAAGCTCCTGCAATTTTTGAATTTACATGTTACGAAGGATTTCATGATGTTCTCATGTGCTTCTTGCACTTATGAATATTTCACTTTCTTATTCTTAACTAACACAATTGTAAACTATTTAGTATTAGTTTTTATTCCAAAGCATTTTGATGAATCATGTTGGGCCATTGGAAAGGAGAGACCAACAACCTATTGATGTTATTGATAGATAACATTTATTTTTGTTGACTAAAACAATATTTCCACCAAATTACACCTACTTAATCAAAGTAGACATGAGCTAGACTTATTAACTCCTCTCTTTTAGGCAAATATATGGAGAAGCTATTATGACAATCTCATTTTCCTGCAAATGTAATATTTTTGTTTGTAGTATGTAAAGTGAATGGAAAGACATAAATTCTATAGCATAGAAAAAACCTTAAGAAGGGTAAAACTTGTCGATGGAGCCAATTTGAAAGTCACAAAAATGATGTACCCCAAAGAAGTGTCTTACTATGAACTTGTTTGATTAAAAAGGTGTTGACATATATTATCACATGACATTTAAATAAATTGTTTGTGATGTGAAACTGTAATACAAAATGCCTCATGTTAATGATAACTTTCAACATGAAAATTAGATACTTGTGTGAAACCATGAAGGTTTGTTACACTTTGTACTAGAATATTGTAATGATAATTTCATATTTAACATGTTTTTTAAATGAATCCCTAAAAATTGATATATGTCTTGAGAATTTTGTTGTGAAGTAAAAATACAATTTATGGGAACTTCTCTTCCTTTATAATGATATAGTTTTAAAAATCCTTAATGTCAATTAATATGTCAAAGTTTATTTTAATTATATGTTTATCATTACAAATTTATAAAAAATTTAACAAGTGACTTTTGTTCCCAACAAATTCAATGTTAAATGTATAATTTTGGAGAGAATTTTTTATATGAGCACTATCTACATAGAACAACATTTATCCCACATGTTTTCAAATTTTATTTTTTGAAAAATTGTAGTTTAAACTATTTTTGAAGTAGACTAATTAAATTTTGAATCACATCTAATGCATCTTTTTGTTCCCAACAAATTTTTTTCTCTTTTCCCAAAGGGGTTGTATCCATTGGTGAGGGTTGATGAGTTTTTAATTGGTGGCCAAGGT
The DNA here is from genome assembly GCA_027924585.1 of Larix kaempferi. Lineage (NCBI taxonomy): Eukaryota > Viridiplantae > Streptophyta > Pinopsida > Pinales > Pinaceae > Larix > Larix kaempferi. The sequence continues at coordinate 1,435,051 of BSBM01000451.1, read as the reverse complement.
TTAATTTCCATGAGGGTGTTCATCCCCTGAGGTTACCATAGGGGAACCCAAAGGTAGTGGTTGAACATGGCACTACACTCCCCATGCACACATAAATGCATCAAAGCCCATCGATCACTTGTCATCCTTAATACTGGACACTTGTTGTTACGACCACACCCATACTTTTAATTCAAAATATTTCATAAATCAAGCCACAAACTTGTGTGACGAAAAAAGTAGCAACAATTAGGGTTTTTAACCCTAGATAAATCGTTTCTATCCATTGGAGTGCACAACTTGCCTTGCAAAAAAAATCAATTTCTCATTCTCTCAAAGGTATACCATTTGCATGGTAATTTATGTGCCTTCAACTCTAATTTTGGTGCACTATTTTGAGATAAGTCATCCTAAACCCAAAATTAAGCTATAATGGGAATATCATATGCCTAGATGGATTTAAAGGCGATGTCTTCTTAGATCAAATCATTCAAAGTATTGTTTAGTAGATTGAACTTGTCTAAAGGATCTAAGCTTGTGCAAGATATATTTATCAAATGACTAGAATCCATCCCCCAACTGGAAATCCATTCCTCAAATCCAAGGAATAAAGCTCTCAACCTATTTTCCACTCTATATATAATGTGTCATGAGAAACCTAAGAACAATTCTAAGAAGATAAATACAATGGGAAATGATTTTTTGAATGAGATGGGGAACATGGAAAAGAATTTGAGAAAATATGATCATGTATGACTTGATGAAGATGAAGTGGAAGAGAAAGATAACGAGAAAATGAATATAATATGAGCATGACCGAGAGAGGATGACTTGGAATATGACAATGCCATGCATGAAGAACCAGATCCACCATCAAATGCAGGTGATTCCATGCATAAAGAACCAAACCCATTAGAAAATGTAGGTGATTCCATCATATACATTGTTGGGGAGCATACAAACCAACTCAATTAGTTAGTCTTCAGGTCAAGCCCCTTGGCCAAACTTTGGTGCATCTAATTGGAGAGTCTTCAGGTTACCCAATTAAAGAGAGTAATAGTAACTTTTAGCCATTTCTCCAAATGGATATTAACTTCATAATCTTGACTTATATTCTGATTTTGAATTGACATAATTATATATATATATATTTTAATGCATTTGATATGCACACATGTACACAATATTTTGGACTATGTGAGGATGAAATCTAACCAGAAATGACAAGAACTTGTCCCCTCTCAAATTTGAATAATAATTGTAAGTTGTAGTAATTTCCAAATTGGTGGAAGCTCTTGAAAGAATTTGTATTCAAACAAAAAATGAAGAATTAAGGGAATCAGTTCTTGATTGAATAGTTAGAGAACATGTTGATAACATAATTAAACTTTTTTTAGCAAAAATTAGTTATTACATAGTCCGAAATCTGACATGGATTGGTAAAGCATGAGAAATTAAGAGATGCAACAAAGTTGTTGAGTGGGTTTTCAATATGCTAAACACAAAGAAAAATGAGAATTATGTATTAGAAAATGTATTGAAATCATTCTCTTTATTTTGGAAATCAATCAAACTTGATATTTGAGTTGGTTGCGGCGAAATTACAATTGTTGTTATCATAATAGAAACTTTGATAATTTGAATTGCAATGACATTATGGAAATTATTCCATGTTTAAAAAAGAATACTATAAATGCATATTAAATTCAGGTTTTGTATAAATGGAAATATTAAAGATACTTGTGGAGCTCTTATTTGTAGGGAACCCTACCAAGACACACTTCCAAAAGGTTTTAAAGGCAAGGTGGTAGAATTTTGGGAAACCCATTATTATGCCATCCCAGATCCATGTTAGGATATTCCTATACTCCATCCTAGTCCTACCAGTATTTCCATTATTTACATTTTCAGTCTTGCATGCATCATGCATGCAAACTACATGCATCCCAGTCATCAGCATGGAGTCCTCCTGCCCCTAGTCCTCATTTTGCTAGCCCAGGAGCTTCTTTTTGCTCAGTTTCATCCCTCCTAGCTAGTGTGGCACCCTTCTTTCACCTACTACTTGACAAAGGCACCCTACCTCACCTACCATTAAGTTACACTTCAGTTAGTGAGTGATTTGTGGATCTGCTCCTTGATTTGAGGACAGATTGACTAGTTAACTGTCTCTGACACTCCGATGGACCTCCAGTTAGCCCTGACAGCCTGTTCTGACTCCAGTAAGCTCCTATTGCGCCCTCCTTTGAGCCTCCTTCACTACATTAGTGCATTATGTTTTTGTTACACTTATTACATTTAGTTAGACTCAGTCTTCTGTATTGATGACACTCTCCGATGATGATTAGGACTCCTAGTGGTGCATAGTTGACACTCCACTGATGATGTTGATGACTCTATTAATCTGATGATCACTCTATGAGAGGCTAATTCAAATTTACACCTTGGCATTCGAATCCTCTACACCATTATACTATTTATTGTCCATTTTGTGATTAATGAATTAGTGCGTGTGAAGTTATTTTGCTTCTATCTGAGTTCTACTGTATTATTATTCTGTTGCTCATTTACACTGCATTGACCACTCTTCTTCTATCTTCCTACTTAATCATAATATTTATTGTGAGGTATACATCAGCTCTTAGATCTGCTGTGAGGATTTTCACATGGTATCGGAGCATGTTGAGAGTATTGTTTATCTCCATTCCTGAGAGTTTTTTGCAGGCTATTATCAAGATTTTGAGTGCAGCAATTTCTGCATTTTTGCAGCAGTAGCAGTTGCAGATATTTTCTATTTTTTTTGCAGGTCTTCTACAACTTCCATGAATTCAAAAGAAATCCCTCCTCTTTCTCCATTCAACTATGATGAATGGAAAGCAAAAATTATAGCATATTTGAAGAGCCATGATCTCTTTGATTATTGTTTTGAAAGAGAGTTCAAATCCTATGAAGAAGAGAATGACTGGTTAAATGAAGGTGACAGAGTCTATGCAACCATGATGTATGCTATGTCTCGATGCATGGTACACCACTTCTATTCTGTTGAATCTCCAAAAGAGCTATGGGCCCACCTGGATGAAAGATTTGGCAAACAAAATGAAGGGATTGGTCCAAACCATTTCGAGAGAAAGCCCACTGTTGCATTCGCCCTCCTTGATGATCTCATTGATCATGAATTAGTATCAAACATATCTCATATTGAAGTTGTCCACAAAGAAGAAGAACTTGCAGATTCTACACTCATACTCTCAAGTTCTTCTATTTCGAATTTTGTGCCAGCTCACACTCTAGAAACTGTAGAGGTTCCTAAATCCTCTCTTGCACCAGAGTTTGTTGGTTTGCATCATGATCTACTGAATGTTTCGGAGGTCAAATCAACCATTGAAGGTAATGCATTCGCTCTCCTTGATCAATCACCTCTTATTTACTACTGTAAGATCATTATTTCATGATCTCAGAAGGTTATTGAAGATGATGGCCATTGCCATTCGCTTGGGATAATTTCTCATGCATTTTATGGTTTATATCTCACCTCAAATGGTTCAAAGGAGATATTAAGAAACCAATTTTCAAGTCTTGGATCTGATTTGGATTCCAAGCAATCACTAATATTTGATGGTTCTTTTGGGCATAATTTCGCCCATGATGGTTCAAAGGAGAAAACAAAAGACTATATGCATATTCTTGGATTTGATCCTACCTCAATTGATTCTTATCACAGGTTCAAGGATCACCCTCATACTTTTGGATTTGTTCTCATCACATTTGATTTGAAGAGAAAGTATAAGCACATGCTTTCTCAGCATGATCCACTTCTTCCCAAGAAGAAGATACCTCCAGACATATGACCAAGCATCACACCTGCTTGAGTTTGGAGAATTTATTTTTGTGTGTGCCTTACAGCCTATTTTGAGGGGGGGTATTTTTCCCATGAGGTTTTCCCCATTTCCTCGGTTTATTGACTGTTATTATTATTTGTATTGGGTGACCTTTGGTCTCAGTTACCAGGGTCCAGGATGGATTAAGGGGGGGGTTTAGGATATTCCTATACTCCATCCTAGTCCTACCATTATTTCCATTATTTACATTTTTAGTCTTGCATGCATTTCTGCATGCATGCATGCAAACTACATGCATCCCAGTCATCAACATGGAGTCCTCTAGCCCCTAGTCCTTAGTTTTCTATCCCCAGGAGCTTCTTTCTGCTCAGTTTCATCCCTCCTAGCCAGTGTGGTGCCCTTCTTTCACCTACTACTTGACAAAGGCTCCCTCCCTCACCTACCATTCAGTTACACTTCAGTTAGTGAGTGATTTGTGGATATACTCCTTGATTCGAGGACAGATTGACTAGTTAACTGTATTTGACACTCCGATGGACCTCTAGTTAGCCTTGACAGCCTGTTCTGACTCCAGTAAGCTCCTATTGTTCCCTCCTTTGAGCCTCCTTCACTACATTAGTGCATTATGTTTGTGTTACACTTATTACATTTAGTTAGACTCCGTCTTCTGTATTGATGACACTCTCCGATGATGATTAGGACTCCTAGTGGTGCACTGTTGACACTCCACTGATGATGTTGATGACTCTATTGATCTGATGATCACTCTATGAGAGGCTAATTCGAATTTCCACCTTGGAATTCGAATCCTCTCTACCATTGTACTATTTATTGTCCATTTTGTGATTAATGAATTAGTGTGTGTGAAGTTATTTTGCTTCTATCCGAGTTCTACTATATTATTATTTTGTTGCTCATTTACAATGCATTGACCACTCTTCTTCTATCTTCCTTCTTAATCATAATCTTTCTTGTGAGGTATATATCCACTCTTAGATCTGCTGTGAGTATTTTCACAATCCAAATAATTTTCTTTTAGTGACATTTGTCTACGAGTAGCATTGCAAGCATGTAGTGGAGATGACACAAGTTGAATTATTCAAGAAATTTCAAGAAAGAAATCTTGATGTAAACATTTCCTCTAATATCATTGATTAATTACAATCATGGTATATGAAGGCCAACATTGTTTGTGACACTTGTTGTTGTCTTGACCCTCCTCCTTCCATATCTTGTAATTTTATTTTGATAATATTATGTAGGAGGAATCTTACAAATGTGTTTTTTAGTAAAAGGTGCAAAGGTTGCAAAAATATGCCATGAATGTGGTAGTTTGACACTCTTCCATAGAATTTTTCCTATGGATTTGCAGGCATACACTAGATTTTTAGATATCATGTCACATGGACAAGATGTGGGTATGCTACTATTAATTCATCCTCCTCTTCAAGAGTGGCCTCTTAATTGATCAATTTGCTTGATGAAAAGATACATGTTTCATAATTCATGGGTACGTTTAAAAATCATATTTATAAATATATCAAACACTATCATAGGTCGACAAGGAGGAAAGCTTCTCAATTCAAACAATCTCAAGAGGTATTTACACCAAGCACAATCTTATCATTGGTATACTTTGTTGAGAATTATACATCTGATCCAAAAAGATAGATATAGAGAGATTATTGTCATTTTGACTACTTCTCTTCTTATTTTATTTGTTTTATTTTTCAATTTTTGATGATTGATTTGTGTGTTTAGGTATCGATATTCATGCAAGTCTTATACAAACATGAATATCTTATACAAACATGAATAGATGAATGTTGATGGTAGAGTTGGCACTCCAAAATCTTAGGTTGTGGTTAAGTAGTACCATCATTATGATACTAAATCACCATGAGCACAACATATTATTTGTTCGATGTTATTTTGATTTAACCCACGAGTCATTAAAAAAGAATAGGATCACATTCAAAAAACATTGGATTTGGTCCAATGGGTATGCGGGTAGTTCAAATTGGCACATTGTCTTTCTACTAGTTAAGTCAACTTTTGATGCAGGATCATCGACATAAGTTATATATTTTCTGATTAAAGCAGTCAATGTTATTTGCCTTTTAATAGTTCTAAATGTCTAGGGTTAGTTACTGATTAGTTGTAATTGGTTTTGACTGTAATAATGGCGAATTTCCACTCATGTCCTCAGATCTTCCAAGAGATAGCTCGAGGATAGGTTTCTTATCTATTTGTTGTTTATAGGAGTCCAGATCTTGCTTAATCGGATTTGATGGGTCTATAGATTCTTATTTAATCATTGAATGTATTTAATCAAAGGGTTGTTGATGAAATGAAGAACATAGCACCCAGACTTTGCGTTTAATTGTTTAACCCCTATCTTCTTTCAATAACTAAGAACTATGTAAATTCCTTGTGTATGTGTGAATTGAGTGTTATCAACAAGGATCTTCAAAAGAGAAGTCGTGACACCTTCATCCAAATGCGCAGAGGGAAAAATTGATCGTTGCACTGATCAATTTACGAAAACAAAGTCAATCAATCCGTGGAGTGAAATCTGGACGGCCAAGATCATGAGAGGAGGAAGATCGAAGGTTTAATACTATTTCTGTAAATCAAAGTGCAAGTTTGTTAAAGTCGAGGCAAGTAGAGATCGAACGGACGAGATTGAAGCCGCAAATAAATCGACGGTTCGTGTAAGGTTCCACAAAGGGAATAAGTCAGGATTTAACGGCTAGAATATATGCGAGGAGTCCATCATTGATCATAGATCCAATGGTCCACAGAAACCGTGGGATGAACACTTGCCGATCTGACAGCTCAGGGTGATTGAGGAAGTTGCAGAAGGAGCATTGTGAAAGACAATTTGCGGAAGCAAATTTCTAGAAAGTCGTACCCGCAACCCACAATTGCATAAAGAAGGATATTTGTGGAAGGGAACGTTGTGGACGCCAATTGTGGGAGCTAATTGCGGAAATAAGTTGGAAAGCTCATCTGCAATTGCGGAAGGAAGGTGGTTCTGCAAGGTTGTTGCAGAAAGTTCGTTGTGGGAAGATAATTGCGAAAGGCATTTTTTCTTGAAAGTGAGATCCGCATTTGTGGAAAGACTTGGTTGGGTAGGCTAAGTTTGGAGGTTCTACTAGATAAGGAACCTAACTATTCCTGGGATAGTGGATTGGATTTGGTTTTATGGTCCTACCTGCATCAATTGGTATCAGAGCCTAGTTTATAGCAAGGAGAAAGATGCCACCAAGACGAGGCCGAGCACATTGAGTTACAGTTGGAGGTGGTCGAGGAAGACAAGCTACAGATGGAGATACGCAAAGAGAATTGAGACAAATTCAAGCAAGGATGGAATCTATGGAGAGAGGAAATTCATGGATTACAGATGTCAGTGATGAAGAAGAATCCTTTGAAGAGGAACCAGAGGAGGTTACTGAAGAAGTAAATATATTGAGGATGCTGGTAAAGGCTAGTAGCACGCCTAAAATAGAAGTCACCATGTATGAAGGTAATCTAAATGTTGAAGAGCTCATGGACTGGATCAATGCTTTAGAAAAGATATGCAACCATTTGGTGGGATGAACTACAAATCCATAGAGAGAGAAAAGGTAAGTCCAAAATAAAAAAAATTGGGATAAAATGTTGGGTAAAATTAAAAGTCAATTTATGCCTAAGTATTATCAGTTAACTCTCATTAGGCAGCTGCAAAATCTTAGACCAAAGGGTATGAATGTTAAAGAGTACACATGAGAGTTCTTCAGGATGAGTATTAGAGATGGACAAATACAAGGAGACATAGAAAGAGTGGCCAGATATCTGAATGGACTAATATATGAGATACAATATGAGATCAGCTTGTTGAATTTTAGAACCATTGAAGATGCTATCAGGGAGAAGTACTACAAGAGGGAAAGGATCTTCAAACAGAGGAGAAAATTTTCAGGATTCTAGGAATGAAGCAGAAGGTTCCAGCAGCCAAGTACCCCAAAGAGGAGGATTTAGGGGAGGCAGATTTGGTGCTAGAGGAAGAGGAAGAAACAAAGAAATAAAATGCTATGCATGTGGTGAGATTGGACACATGTCATGGGAGTGCCCAAGAAACAAACCAACAGCTCAGAGGAATGCAAACATTGCTGGGGCTAGAGAGGAGTCCAATGAGAGAACATAGATGGAAAATCCTCCTGAGAAAGGAGAGTCTCTTATGATGGAGTTTTGGTAAAAAAAGAAAAAGAAGTATATGAACCAGCACAAAGGAAGAGTCTATTCAGGACTAAGTGCAATTCATAAGGGACGTATTGCAAGGTGATCATTGATAGTGGTAGTACAGACAATTTGGTCTCCACTGAGATGGTAGAGAAGCTTGGATTGAAGAGGATGAAACATCCCACTCCTTATAAAGTGTCCTGGTTGCAGAGAGGACATCAACTCTTGGTGAATGAGCAGTGCAAGGTGGAGTTACAAATTGGTACTTACAAGGATGTGGTATTATGAAATATAATGCCTATGGATGTGTGCCATATAATCTTAGGAAGGCCATGGCAATAAGATAGAAATGATGTTCATGATGGAAGGAGGAACAATTATTCTATGGAAAAGATGGAAAGGTACATGTGCTGCTACCTTTGAAGGATGAAGCAGCCCAAAAAGATACAAGATCTAGCATTTTGTTGATGACCGGGAAAGAGCTACTACAAGAAGTCAAGAAGGATGAGGAGCTACATTTTTCCCTTTTTGGAAAACCAAAGGTAATTTTAATTGCTACAAAATTAGATGATTTGCCTACTGAAGTTAGAATTTTGCTTGATGATTTTGCTGACATTATTGTGGATCAGTTACCAAATTATTTACCTCTTGTGAGAAGTATTAGTCATCATATTGACTTAATACCTGGTGCAAGCTTACCTAATAAGGAATCCTATAGATTGACACCTCAAGAGAATGAAGAGATTAAACAACAAGTACAGGAGTTATTGGATAAAGGTTTGGTGAAAGAAATTTTAAGTCCATGTGTAGTGCCTACAGTGCTGGGCCCAAAGAAAGATGGTGCATGGCATATGTGTACTGATTCCCTAGCAATCAATAAGATCACTATCAGGTACATACTTCCCTTACCTCGTATTGATGATTTGATGGATTGTTTGAGTGGGTCCAAGTATTTTTTAAAGATAGACTTGAAGAGTGGTTATCATCAAATAAGAATTAGAGAAGGAGATGAATGGAAGACTGCATTCAAGACTAATAATGGATTGTATGAGTGGTTAGTAATTCCCTTTGGAGTTACTAATGAACCTAGTAATTTTATGAGATTAATGAATGAGGTTTTCAAGGAATACATTGGAAATTTTGTGCTAATGTACCTAGATGATATTCTGATCTTTAGTCAGAGTAAGGAAGAACATCTGAGACATCTCAAGTTGGTGTCGGATACCCTACAAAAGGAGAAACTACTGGTAAATTTGAAAAAGTGTAGTTTCATGAAGAAAGAGTTGATTTATTTTGGTTTTGTAGTCTCAGAAGAAGGGTTAAAGATGGATCCAAAAAAGAGACAAGCCATTCTCAATGGCCAATCCTTAAGAGTACTTTTGAAGCCATAAGTTTTCATGGTATTGCAAGTTTTTATAGAAAAATCATCAGGAATTTTAGTCAAAGTTGTGCACCCATAATAGACACTTTCAGATCAAGTAGGAAATATTTCAAGTGGATAGAAGCAGCTGATAGAAATTTCAATCTGTTGAAAAGAAAGATCATTGAGAAGCCTATTTTGGCTTTACCAAGTTTTGATAAAAAATTTCAAGTGGAGACAGATGCTAGTGGGATAGCAATAGGAGTTGTTCTGAGTCAAGAACAGAGACCAGTAGCATACTTCAGTGAGAAATTAAATGAATAAAAACAATAGTATTCCTCTTATGATAAGGAATTGTATGCAGTTGTGCAAGCTCTTAAGAAGTGGAGGAATTACTTGATTTCCAAGGAGTTTATATAATATTCAGACAACCATGCTTTGCAATTAATAAATATTCAACCTAAATTGAATCATAAACATGATAAGTGGGTGGAATTTATGCAGAACTTTAACTTTGTGACCAAGCATACAAGTGGAAAATCTAATAAGGTGGCTGGTGCCTTAAGTAGAGTAAATTTAATCTTACAGGAAATTAAGATCAACAATTTGGGATTTGAAAATTTGGTCAATATGTATAAGGAGGATATGGATGTCAACGATATATATACAGCCCGTGAGAATCTAGTTGCCCACAATAGAAGTCAATGGTTGGACTACATGCTACAAGAAGGATTGTTGTTCAAAAACAGTAAATTATGCATTCCTAAATGTTCTATGAGAGAAATTTTGATAAAGGAAAAGCATAGTGGAGGCTTTTCAGGTCACTTTGGACAAGACAAAACATTTGCTCAGGTGAGTACTTGTTATTTTTGGCCAGGAATGCAGTAGGATGTAAAGAAGTTGGTCGAGACATGCAGGATATGTCAACATGCCAAAGGGAGGAGACAAAATACTGGACTGTATCGACCCCTACCTATTCCAACTAGGCCTTGGGATTCCATCAACATGGATTTTGTTATGGGATTGCCTAGAAATCAGAGGGCGAATGATTCTATTTATGTAGTAATAGATAGATTTTAAAAAATGGCTCATTTCATTGCTTGTAAAAAGACCCATGATGCAACAAATATTGCTAATTTGTTCTTCTCAGAAGTTGTTAAGTTACATGGTCTGCCCTTGAGAATTGTATCAGATAGGGACACTAAATTTGTTGGTCATTTTTGGAGAACTTTATGGAAGAAATTGGGAACCAACCTTAGTTTTAGCTCTTCTTATCATCCTCAGACTGATGGTTAGAATGAAGTGGTAAATAGGAGCTTGGGGGATATATTGAGAAGTCTTGTTTACAAGAATCCAAAGCAGTGGGATTTAGCTCTTGCTCAAGCTTAGTTTGCTTATAATGATTCACCTAACAGGAGTACAGCTATGAGCCCATTTCAGATTGTGTATGGGATGCATCCAAGAGGGTTGTATGAACTCAAAAATTTGGGGAAACTAGAAATGAAGAGTGCAGATGGTGAAGAATTTGCATATAGTATGCAGGAGCTATAGGAAAATGTTAAAAAGAAATTGCAGGAGAGTGCTAGAAAGTACAAACAAAGAGCATATTTGAAGAGAAGGGGAGTTAAACTTCAGGTTGGATATTTACTGATGGTATATCTTAGGAAGGAGAGGTTTCCTAAGGGAACCTACAATAAATTGAAACTCAAGAAAATTGGGCCTTGTAAAATTTTGAGGAAGTTTTCTACAAATGCTTATGAAATTGAACTTCCTTCTGATCTTGGAATTTCCTCAATTTTTAATGTTTTAGATCTGTATCCTTTTAAAGATTCAGGTGTTCAAATAGAAGAAATGATTTCAGGTAAGGAGCGACCACAGTTGGAAAGAACAGTTGCCTTAGTTGGAGCGACCACAGATTGAAGCTATAATGGACAAGAAAATTTCAAAGAAAACCAGAAACATGGATTATTTTCAGTATTTGGTCAAATGGAAAAGACAACCATCTAAAGATGCAATGTGGATGACAGCAATGGATATTTTCAAGTTTAATGTGGACCCCGAAGACTTGTTGAAGAGTTCTTTTTCTCCCCTGGAGTATGATGCAGGAGCATCGACCTAAGTTCTATGTTTTCCGATTAAAGCAATCAATGTTATTTGCCTTGTAATAGTTCTAGAATGTCTAAGGTTAGTTATTGATTAGTTGTAATTGGTTTTGATTGTAATAATGGTGAATTTCCACTCATGTCCTCGGATCTTGCAAGAGATAGCTCAAGGATAGGTTTTGTTATCTATTTGTTGTCTATAGTAGTCCAGATCCTGCTTAATCGAATCTAACAGGTTTGTAGAGTCTTATTTAGTCACTGAATGTAATTAAGAAAAGGGTTGTTGATGAAATGAATAACAGAGCACCCAGTCTCCGTGTTTAATTGTTTAACCCCTAGCTTCTTTCAATAACCAAGAACTGTGTAAATTCCCCGTGTATGTGTGAATTGAGTGTTATCAACAGGGATCTTCAGAAGCGAAGCCATGACACCTTCATCCGAATGCGCAGAGGGAGAAATTGATCGTTGCACTGATCGATTTATGAAATAACAGTCAATCAATCTGTGGAGTGAAATTTGGACAGCCAAGATCACGAGAGGAGGAAGATCGATGGTCTAAGACTATTTCCGCAAAGCAAAGTGAAAGTTTGTTAAAGTCGAGGAAAGTAGAGATCGGACGGATGTTGATGTCCATTTTGTCACCATTTTTTATCATCTAATCTACTCGAAATGGAGTTATTTCTATCATTTTTGCTATAGTAAGTTGTTTTCTTTTCCATTTAGCCCATCAAACTGTCCAGGTATGCATGTCTTTACCTATTACGCAAAACTTGTTTATATTTCGTTATATTATGATTTGTTTATGTTAAAATGGCATTTTATGGGCATAATTGACATTTGCTTTTTAATTGATAGGCTGCGTTTTTCAAATGACCCTTCGTTCAGAATTTGGGCTACATATTAAAAATCAAATGCGTTCAGCTCGTCATTTAGCTCATCGTTCAACCCCATGTTCAGCCCCCGAAATCAACGGTTAGCTTACCTCAAGCCATTAAAGCAGCAAAAGGGAACGTGGGTTCTGTTAGCCACGTGGTGCTCATGGTTAAAGAGCTATTGCTCTAGAAGATTCGTCCCCAGGTTCACTGAGCTTTCCAACGCATCACCACGCCCACGTCAATACTCTAAATGCCGATTATCTTGCTCGTTGTCCTGGGATCACACACGCCTGTTCACACTCATTCACGCCATTGTTCTGGAAAGAGTCCATCCTGTTCACATTCAGTTTTCCAACGTAACTCCTGTGCCCACATAGATGCTCCAGCACATGCTTCTGCCCACGTTTTAGGAAACAAATGCTCAGCTGTTCGTGTTGGGTAGGATTGATGTTAAGAAGCTAGGTCGACATTCCCTGCATTGTTATGCATCATTTAAATCAGCAGTTATTGTCATTAAAGACCTCTATTTTTAGAGAGGTTGACTTTGTCGACCTTCTCATCTATTGTAATGTATAAATAGCTGCTTTGTATAGAGTTAGAGTTCAGCAGATCATCAATTTAGCAGATAGCTGTAGAGTTTACAGCAGTTAGCAGATGTTTTTGTAATCTTTACCAGTTAATGGAAGTTTCAGTTTGTAGCTGCTAGTAACTAAGTGATTTAGTTTCCATCTCTGATTGCTGGGAAGGGCCCCTCATCAACTAGAGGTTTTGTTTGTGTTTCTTTCTGTATTTTCTTTTCTGCAAATAACTAGTTTATTTTCCTATATATGTAATTAATTTCGTTTTCTGTACATGTCATTTCTCTTATCTCTGTAATTTGTATTGTGTTACTAATTTAATTTGTATTTATAGGATTGATAAATGGTCGACCAAAGCTTAAATAGTTTGTAGTTTGTTTTCAATTTTTCTTCCATCATCTGTAGTTAAATATTGCTGCAATTTCTTCTTTAGTTAGCATTAGTTTCCTTAGTTTATTCCATCAATTTCTTCTTCCTGTAGCTGTAGGTTAATTCCCTCAGTTAATCAGCCTCTTCCTATAGCTGTAGGTTAACTCTCTTATTCCTAACCTTCTTCTCACATCTCATATAAATAGTCCATCCTCTTAGATAATGATTAGAGTAAATAGCTTCTTGTTAGTTTAGCCCTTAAATAATCACTCTCTTGCTTCCTTTGCACTGTAGGATCATATGCATCAGCCAGCTGGTAATTAAAGTCATCCAAAACTCTTCTTTTCCTTATTTTAAGACATTTTCTTCCATTTGGACTGGCATTCAGACCACCATTCAGACAGGCATTCAGATTGTCATTCGGACCTTTACACTTTCTACACTGTTTTAGGCCTTTTTCATAATTTGATTTCTTTTGCCTTTCAACCATAATTCTTCTTACTTCTAATTAACGATTTTTAGTGTAATTTAGATCTTGTTTTATGTTACATAGAATTTTAATTAAGTTTTGTCATTCTTCTTAGTTTCCTTACTATTTCTTCTAATCTTCTTTTCAACTAATTTTCAGAATTATGTCTTTTATGTTGGATTTTCTAATAAGTTATTGTTTTAGAATGTATCAGTTTTATTCTTAAGTACAGTTTGTTATAAGTTTTCAAGATTTGTTTCAGATAAGATTTAATAATTCCATTTCCCAAGTTATTTCAGTTTCGATAAATTTCTTTGTTAATCATAGGATGAGTTTTCCATTCATACAAACAATCAGATGTTCATATAATCAGATTTGGTTCAAATAAATATCTTTATTAAGTTTTCTACTTGCTTCATTTGTTAATCAGTTTCCTGTTTTCATAGATAGAATAAATTCTTGCATTTGAATTATGAAATTCACACAAGTAGTTTAAAACCATATAGTTGCATGTTAGAACATTTGCATATTTAGTCATCTTAGGATAGTCCTGCACATATAGTGATTGCATCTCATAAGCTCCCTTCCCGGGTTGACAATTTAAAAGTTGAATTAGAGTGCATATATTTTACCCAAACATTTTGCGCCATTGCTGGGGAGGTTCTAAAGGGATTGGAGTCTAGGTAGATAGTGGTAGATAGGTTGCTTTTTCATTGCACAACAAGGGGGAGGGGAGAACAGTACGACTAGAGGTAAGAACCTACGCATCCACTATAGTGGGGTGCCCCAAATCCTTGTTGTTCCTTGCCGCATAAGTGTGATTTCCTTTCAGTTCATTTGAGTGTTTAATTTTCCGCAATTTATTTCGTAAATTTTTCCTTCCTTCTTTTCAAGTGTGTTATTCTTTCAGCAAGTGTGGTGTGTTTTTCGCAAATTTGTTTTAGTGATAGAAATTATTTTAAAAACACATAAAAAAAATTGTGCTATAAGAACCCTAGGACTAACCCATGTGTAAGGAAGAACCTACCATCCGATGACATGGATTCAAAGGTGCTTATCAGTATGAGAGAACTCTCTCAAATCCTAGTAGCAGCTGGGATCTCAATATATTCTTCTCAAGGAGAACAAATCTTGACAGAAGTCAAGAATTTATCTACCTCTCCAGAAATAATAGAAGAACCATAGTCCCATGAGCTACAAACCGAATCTCCTTGCCAATCTGCCAAGGAAACCGAAGACTTGGAGACTACATTTAATGGAGAGAGACCTGATGTTGAAGAGTTCTCCCCATATCTATCAATAGATCTCTCATGTACTCAAGTAATTGAACATTCAGAAGAAGAGGATCGGCATGGCATGAGGAAGGGAGGTGAGTATTAGGATTACATCGAAAGATGGTTCCAAGAGGTAATGAGGCCACAATGCCATTCCTTTATTCGACACCTTCTGTTGCAAAAGCAAGTAAGTCGGTTGATTCTCCACATCTAGGTGATCACTGCTTTAAATTTGTCATATGTGGATATAGGTATGTTTTTCATTTTGCTTCGCACATGGTTACATTGGAAAAGTTCTTACACTTGAATAATGAGTTTTTCTTTCTCTTAGATAGCATAGGATAGTATGTATATAAATAAAAAGTTGTATGTGGTTAGTTAGCTTTAAATATTCATACAACTTCACTTTCTGTTTTCCTTTAAAATAAAAGAACTAAGAATAAGATCATGTTAATGACTAAACCAAAGCAATCTTACATCATAAATGCATATTTCTTATTATACCAGTTACTCAAACACCTACTTTAATTATTATGATCTCCGCAAAACTCAATATTACACCTATGGACTCCTAGTTCATCCTGGACTCATTATCAAAACTTGTCTCTAAAGCACCTTTAACAGGTAGCCGAAAAGTAGGTGATATTCTATTTTTTGGGGAACATCACTGACCTTTTATGAAGAAGCTAGACTATGAAGTCAAAGAACAGCTTTAAG
Source organism: Larix kaempferi (assembly GCA_027924585.1). NCBI lineage: Eukaryota > Viridiplantae > Streptophyta > Pinopsida > Pinales > Pinaceae > Larix > Larix kaempferi. The sequence continues at coordinate 1,419,268 of BSBM01000451.1, read as the reverse complement.
TTATTATCTTTTGACATGATCTGTAATCTAGGCCATTATAAATAAAGTTGCTCATAAGGTTCATGATAAAATATTGAATTATGTGTTTAGCAAGCTTAGCACACTCTAGTGCCAACTAGCCTCCTTACAAATATATATATATATATATATATATATATACGAAGCAAAACCCGCCAGGGTACTGAACAGGCTTGCTGGCAGAGGGTCCATGCCAAGTAAAATATTAAATGAGGAAGCTCGGTAAGTGCAAGTAAACCCATCGAGGTACTGAACAGGCTCGCTGGTAGTGGGGCTATGCTTGCATGGTACCAAAATAAACCCGCCGGGGTACTGAACAGGCCTGCTGGCAGTGGGGTAATATCGAGTAAAAGAGGGTTGGTTAACACTTTGCTATTCACATAGCTCATAAAAAACTTGAGTATACAAACACATATTTAGGCCGATTATTTATACTGTCATTAGATAATGGCTGTAAGTTGGAATTGGACCCTGTCATCTAATTCAAACAAATACCTAGGATATGATTATCCTAGAAATGGGACCCATAATTATAGTAGATCTCACAAACTTTATGGTGAACCTTATCTATATTCTTTGGATGACAAGAGATCTTTACAATGAGTCATGGACGACTAGTTTTTCCTATGGCATTTTTTTGCATCTCTTACACTATTGTTCTTTATGTGGTCTTCATGAGCATAAACTGATGAATTTGCACATATTGAAGAATCCGACTTAGTATGATATTGTTTTGGTCATATCATGAATACATCTTTTTCTCAAAAAGTTCTAGTTTTTATAATAATGATGTTTTGTTTAGGATTTACTGCTGATTGATGTTGATCTATAATATTTACATAAGAAGCATACAACCCAATATTAATTTATTAATGGCCCGAGGACGTGCCATTCCTTCGATTTGGGGGAGGATTCAAAAATATTTCTATTTTATCTGTTTACTAGGATTCATAATTGCTTCTATTTTTCCGTTTACTTATAATACAATTAAAATCCTTATACAATGATCTATTGTTTCAAGAATAATGCAAGTAACAGAAGAAAAAAACTGTTTTGATCCATGTTGAACAAAGAAGAGCGACTGAAAATTTCAGAAAAGCAGGTTTACATCATCCTTTTGTCTGTTGGCAACCTCAGAAATTTTCTGCATAATCAGCAGCAATCAGATCCAGCAAGCACATCTTGTACAGACAAATGGTTTGTATGAAGGGTTGAATGAATTGAATGAATGATGATCCGAATGAAACCATAGATTATAACATCATGATTAAGTGTGCTAAGGTATTTAATTTTTGAAATTCTATTGATAAATCTAAACAACTAACTATATAGGGGATTAATCAAATGTCATCTCTGCACACGATCTCATTCCTTTAATTCATCTCAACCTCACCCAATGAATCGATTAATCATGCATTCTTGTGATTTTAAGAATTATTATCTGGTTATCATATGGTTTTAACTTTTCATTAAGTTATATGCAAAAAAATCAACATGCGAACCGTCATTTTATTAATCAAAGATCATCATGATTTTTAATGCACTATGTTATAATCCCATGATGAAAATTTTCTTTCAACCTGTCCAAAGTTTACTTTGGACATGGTTGAATATTTCACAAACCATATGAATTCATTAAACGCACACACCTTTATTATGGGACACGTTTCAAAAATTCTGAATAATGGCGTGATCGTTTAAGTGTGCCAAATTTTCGTCTCATGATTTTTCACACATTCAATTGGACCTTGTTTTAAAACTGACACCTGCTTGATCCTCACCATCACTCTGCTCACTCTCATCCTTTCCGAGTCCATCTAGCCACATCCACTTCTTCCTTATCTCTTTTTCTCTTTGCTTAGTGGGACCTGGCATATCTTCGGTTTGGGGGAGTGTTGACGTCCATTTTGTCACCATTTTTTATCATCTAATCTACTCGAAATGGCGTTATTTCTCATTTTTGCTATAGTAAGTTGTTTTCTTTGCCATTTATCCCATCAAACAGTCCAGATATGCACGTATTTACCTATTACGCAAATATTTTTTATATTTCATTATATTATGATTTGTTTATGTTAAAATGGCATTTCATGGGCATAATTGACATTTGCGTTTTAATTGACAGGCTGCGTTTTTCAAATGACCCTTCGTTCAGAATATGGGCTACATATTAAAACTCAAATGCGTTTATCTCATCGTTCAGCTCATCATTTAGCCCCCGCGTTCAGCCCCCGAAATCCACGGTTAGCTTACCTCAGGCCGTTAAAGCAGCAAAAGGGAACGTGGGTTCTGTTAGCCACGTGGTGCTCATGGTTAAAGAGCTATTTCTCTAGAATATTCGTCCCCAGGTTCGTTGAGCTTGCCAACGCATCACCATGCCCACATCAATACTCCAAACGCCAATTATCTTGCTCGTTGGCCTGGGATCACGCACGCCTGTTCACACTCATTCACACCATTGTTCTGGAAGGAGTCCAGCCTGTTCACGTTCAGTTTTTCAACGTAACTCCTATGCCCACATAGATTCTCCAGTGCGTGCTTCTGCCCACATTTTAGGAAACAAATGCTCAACTGTTTGTGTTGGGTAGGATTGACGCCGAGAAGTTGGGTCGACATTCCCTGCACTGTTACACATCATTTAAATCAATAGTTACAGTCATTAAAGAGCTCTATTTTTAGAGAGGTCAACTCTGTCGACCTTCTCATCTATTGTAATGTATAAATAGCTGCTTTATATAGAGTTAGAGTTCAGCAGATCATCAGTTTAGCAGATAGATGTAGAGTTTACAACAGTTAGCAGAAGTTTTTGTAATCTTTAGCAATTAATGGAAGTTTCAGTTTGTAGCTGCTAGTAACTAAGTGATTTCGTTTCCATCTCCAATTGCTGGGAAGGGCCCTTCATCAACTGGAGGTTTTGTTTGTGTTTCTTTATATATTTTCTTTTCTGCAAATATCTAGTTTATTTTCCTGTATATGTAATTAATTTCGTTTTCTGTACATGTCATTTCTCTTATCTCTATAATTTGTATTGTGTTTCTTATTTAATTTGTATTTACAGGATTGATAAATGGTCGACCAAAGATTAAATAGTTTGTAGTTTGTTTTCAATTTTTCCTCCATCATCTGTAGTTAAATATTGCTGCAAATTCTTCTTTAGTTAGCATTAGTTTTCTTAGTTTCTTCCATCAATTTCTTCTTCCTGTAGCTGTAAGTTAATTCCCTCAGTTAATCAGCCTCTTCCTGTAGCTGTAGGTTAACTCTCTTCTTCCTAACCTTCTTCTCACATCTCATAGAAATAGTCCATCATCTTAGATAATGATTAGAGTAAATAGCTTCTTGTTAGTTTAGCCCTTAAATAATCACTCTCTTGCTTCCTTTGCACTGTAGGATCATATGCATCGGCCAACTGGTAATTAAAGTCATCCAAAACTCTTCTTTTCCTTAGTGTAAAACGTTTTCTTCCATTCGGACTGGCATTCAGACCGCCATTTAGACAGGTATTCGGATCATCATTCGGACCTTTACACTTTCTGCACTATTTTAGGCCTTTTCATAATCTGATTTCTTCTGCCTTTCAACCATAATTCTTCTTGCTTCTAATTAACAGTTTTTAGTGTAATTTAGATCTTGTTTTATGTTACATAGAATTTTAATTAAGTTTTGTCATTCTTCTTAGTTTCCTTACTATTTCTTCTAATCTTCTTTTCAACTAATTTTCGGAATTATGTCTTTTATGTTGGATTTTCTAATAAGTTATTGTTTTAGAATGTATCGGTTTTATTCTTAAGTACAGTTTGTTATAAGTTTTCAAGGTTTGTTTCAGATAAGATTTAATAATTCCATTTCCCAAGTTATTTCAGTTTCGATAAATTTCTTTGTTAATCATAGGATGAGTTTTCCATTCATACAAACAATCAAGATGTTCATATAATCATATTTGGTTCAAATAAATATCTTTATTAAGTTTTATACTTGCTTCATTTGTTAATCAGTTTCCTGTTTTCATAGATAGAATAAATTCTTGCATTTGAATTATGAAAGTCATGCAAGTAGTTTAAAATCATATAGTTGCATGTTAGCACATTTGCATCTTTAGTCAGCTTAGGATAGTTCACGCCTTCAATCCTACACATATAGTGATTGCATATCATAAGATCCCTTCCTGGGTTGACAATTTAAATGTTGAATTAGAGTGCATATATTTTACCCAAACAATGAACGAGATTGAAGTTGCAAAGAAATTGATGGTTCGTGCAAGGTTCTACAAAAGGAAGAAGTCGGGAGTTAACGGCTAGAATATATGCGAGGAGTCCATCGTTGATTGTAGATCCAAAGATCCATAGAAAATGTGGGATGAACAATTTCTGATCTGACGGCTCAGGGTGATTGCGGAAGTTGCGGAAGACAATTTGCGAAAGCAAATTGCGGAAGCAACTTTCGAGAAAGTCGTACCCGCAACCCGCAATTACAGAAAGAAGGATATTTGTGGAAGGGAACATTGTGGACACCAATTGCTGAAGGAAGGTGGTCTTGCAAGGTCGTTGCGGGAAGATAATTGTGGAAGGTAGATAATCGTGGAAGGAATTTTTTTTCTTGAAAGTGAGATCCACATTTGTGGAAAGACTTGGCTAGGTAGGCTAAGTTTGGAGGTTCTACTAGACAAGGAACCTAACTATTCCTGGGATAGCGGATTGGTTTGGGTTTTCTGGTCCTACCTGCATCAACTTCATAAGGAGATGGTAATCTAACATACTTGGAGTTTTTTTTAAACAAGGGATGGAAAGGGCATACACAATGGTACTGGTGCTTGTGAAAAACAAGCACTTTGGAGGTTCCAAATGAGTTATACTAGAGTGTGAATCAAATCATATGTTGAAGTAATTGATTGTTGCAAATTGCATTTAAGACATAAATATCACAAACAAGCAAGGTGAGTGCATAGGTAAGAGATTATTGTGTGCGTTGACACCAGTTTTGTCTTGGAGGGATGGATAAGGTTAGACCCATGAAAGAATGAGCAAGACCTCAGTTTTAGGCCATATGACCCATAAGGATGAAAATTGGGCCTCTAAAGGGTTTATCCTTAAGATTCAGAGTGAAATAATCAAGGAATCCTAAGTTTTAACCTAGCAAATGAAGGTAAATGCAAAAATCCTCCCGCGATTAAATGATGGAATAAGTGAAGGGTGTAGATATATGGTGATGGAGATCAACGGCCACGAGCGCACTTCACGAAAGTAAGATGGGGTGTTTTAAGCGGAGGCAGAATGTTTAGCCCATAAGCAATTTGGAAATCAGATAAACGGGAAGAAGGACAGATATACGAATGACATTTACTTTGTCGATTTGACATGCGAGGGGAAATGGAATTTTTCAGATTTGCGAAGTTTTGGCAGGCCCCGCATATTGCAACAGTATATATCTAGCAGGGTTGAGATCTACGGTGGAGGATTTGTTCGCAGATTTAACTTGCACGGGTTAATTACACCTCCTAAATCTGCGAACCTGGTAGGGGCCGCTCCTTTTGACGACCAGGATGCGGGCAAGATCTAAATCGACGGTCAACAGCGTTTTCATGGATCCAAGGTGCAAGAAAGGAAACATGTGGAAAGATTGAAATCCAGGAAGAGTTGTAGAGTTAGAGAGTGAGGGAGATCCATGGCTCAGGATTGATCACGCAAATGGAGGGCTCAGAGAACTTCTTCACTGCGATAAGTGGAAGGATGATATGGGAAAAGGAAATAATATAAAATATAGTTTCACGGGGACCTGAGTATCATTTGACCTGTGCATCAGAAAACGACAGATAACTATGTAGAAGGCTTCAGATATCACCTTTCAATTTGTTGTAGGCACATTCATTGTTAAAAACAAGACCGCCCTTCCAACCATTGAAGGTATGATGAGAGATATGGGGTTCATAGCAAAGGAAACCATCAATTATGACCCTCACCACATCATCTCAGACAAAAGAAAAGAAACTAACAGAAAGGATTTCATACATTTTGAAATCACAGGGCTGGTTGAGACTGCTAATTTGTTAGAGTATCCTGGAAAAATTCAAATGGATGTGGATGAACAAGATGTCTCCACTCCCCTGGTACCAAAATCCACTTCCCCACTACGTAGCTCCTCTAGCCTGGTCCCAACAGCTGGAGAAACTTTTCCCCTCGCTAGTGGCTCTGGGGAATCAAGCAAATTGGAAGCCATTGATCCCATGGATATAGATGAGGGTGCAAAGAGAGATTCCAAAAGGAAGAAAATAGAAGAACCTGAGCAGCAGTTGGTGACAGTGACAACAGTTCAAGCCAAAAAGAAGCAGGTGAAGATCTAGATACCTGCCTTTGAGGTCAGGGAATATGTATTCAACCAAGCATCCACTGCACCAAGCAAGAGTAGAGCTGAACTATTGGATGAGTATAAAGAGAGCACAGAGGAAACCTCAGAGGAGTCTAAAATGTATGCAAAGGTAAGGAAAATTTCCAATAAAGAAGCGTCTTTGGTGGCTAGCAGAAGCCATGCCCAAAACACCCTGAAATTGGCCTTGGCCACCAAAAACAAAGCAACTGAACTAAATATGAACTTGGAAGACATCCATGTACCCGATATGATAAATTTGAACAAGGAATCTGGGGAGGTTATCTATGCCAAGTTGCTAAAGGCTGCACTAGAGCTGTCTAAACTACAAGTCAGTAAGAGCAAGGTTGGAAATCAACTCAGACAAGAGATAGTGGATAACAAAGCCCACAAAGCTCAAATCAAGAAGCTGCAAAATGAACTAGTGGCTACTAAAGTCCAAGATGACAAAAGAACTGGTATTCAAAACCTGCTAAATGACAAAGATAACACCATTCAGTCATTAAAGAAGATGCTAAAAATTCCCTCCACCCAGTTGGTAGAAGCTTCTGAATTGATAGAGCTAGAGGAGAAGAGAGAAAAGCTTCAAAATAAGCTGACAGAATGCAAGGCCAGACTATTAAAATTTGAAGATAAAGAGAAGCAATGGCAGGTAGACATATCCCTTGTGGTGGAAAGTGAGAAGGCCCTAAAGGCAAAGTCTGAATAGCTTGAAAAGAAATTGCAGGAGAAAATCCGGGAATTGGAAAACATGGCCACACCCTCCTCCATAGAATCTGGTGACTTCTCCCTTGTGGGGGATATGGCTCAAGCAAGTCTAAGGGACATGGAAGTAGAAAGGTTAAAGAAGCAAAACATAAATCTGAAAACATTGATGTCAAAGGCAGTGTAGGAAAAAGAGGCTTGGGAAACCAACTACCAGGAGATGGAGGTAAAAAATGAGGAGTTAGTGAAGCAAGCCACAGGTCAGACCTCTTTGCAAGAAACAAAGCAATTCATTTGGGATGACATTATTGCAAAGGAATAAAAGCTAGGGCCATATCTTGACTTCATTTTGGACAAGGAAACTGTAATCAAGCTAGCCAGGCAAAGTGTAATAGCAACAAATGAAAAGATGAATAAAAAGCCTGTGGAACATGCTCAAAATTCCATATAATTCTTGAATGGATTATCTGAATATGAGGTTAAGGAAACCAACATAAAGGATAGAGTGTCCACCATCATTTGGGCCAAAAGAGTGCTACATAAGCATCAACAGGTAAATACCATTCAGGCAGGGATAGACATCTTAGCACACCAGGTTAAGCTCTTCAGGGAGATGTTTGATCCTTTATTCAAGAAAGGACTTCCCCTCTTTTGGGGGGAATATGGCACCATGAGGACACAAGAAGAATATCAGGGCAAGTTATGGGAATGCAGACCCGATCATGAAGACTTTGCAGACATGAACCAACCACTGATAGGAAAAACAGTGGTGGAAAAGTTAGACAAGGAGATTGATCTAGTTTGGGTCTTCAAAGAAGCTTGTGCACACTTCAAGAGTTGTCCATATAAGGATCACACAGAGATGCAATTCTTGTTGAAATATGTGGCCACGTCATATTTTCCAGCTGCTGATCAGTGGAAACTTGTGTAGAAGTATGGGAAAACTAAACTAACATTACACCCATGAAGATTCGAGGATCATGAATATTTTGGCATGAAGTATTAGTTATCAAGAATTTTGTTTATTTACTATAGTTGATTACTAGCTAGTAAATGCTTGAGGGAAATTGTAAAGGCTGTTAATCCCACTTGTCAGCATTGGTTGTTGATATTGTAGCTAATTCTCATAGAGGCTGAACCTGTTTGTATAGGTGTGACAAGTTTTGTAACAACTTTCTGTTAGGGTAACTCAAGCCTAAGGGTTGAAAGACATCTATATATTCATATTTAATCGAGATGCAAAGGGTTGAAACCTATTGGAACCCATGAGGCTTTTTGTGTTATGTATTTTGAGATCTTCCATTAATAAAATTGGCTGAGCTGAGCAAGTATTTTGAACAGAGATTCTTTTGTTATTTAATTTGCAGTCTGTACCTTCTTTTCTTCATGTGAATGTTTCCCTGTTATCTACTTCATACTGTTTTCTTTCATGTTTGGATAAGTGTATATTGAAGCATAATTCATATGTTTATGCTCTGTTTATTTTATTCCAAGCATCCACAAACCAGTTTCCACTAAAGTTAATACATAATTCATTTAATAATGCTATGTGTTGATGGATTGTTCTTATTTTCTTCCTTATCACCAGATAAACAACGTTTTGACTGTAAATGAGTAGCTACCCTGCCTCTGTTATGAATTGTTTGCAAGGCATTGCCATTTTATCATCATAAGTGTTTTTTGACTCCATTGCCTGATGAATATTTAGCTTGTTTCAACCAAACAACAAATCTAATTTTAATTCAAATTCATATATCTGGCCATGTTAAATAATATTGAGAGATCCCTATCTGGAAAGGTAGAAGCCAACTCCCTTTCCTAAAGTGGTTCTATGGTTACCTCCAATTGGCCTTTCTGCAACCTTAAGGTACATTCGGAGTGATAACATATTGGCGCCCCTACCAGGGAACGAATGTTGCATTGTCCTAGGAGAAAAGGACAAAGAGTTCCAGTTTTCATAGAAAGAAGGGATTTCTGTGGGAAAACAAAGATTTCTGAATTTAAAGAAGGTTGTACATTTTCCCTGGTGACTCCACTCATCAGGATTTTCACTTAAAGGCGACTCCACTAGGGATATTGGTGACTCCACATTGATTTCCAAAGGAGGTTTCAGAAAGCATCCTGGCCCCTAGAAGGATCCATACAAGAGGTAATCCCATTTCTGAAATTTTACTGAGTGTGGAAAACCAGAAATTTTGCTTGGGCATAGAAGTGGAAAAGAGAAAGCTAACTCTTCTAATACTACAAGATGGTTATCTAAAAAAGATTTGTATGGTTTTCATGATCTAGATTTAGAAGTGAGTGTTGGAAAGTATTTATTAAAATCAAAATCGGAGTCAGACCTAAAGCAAACAAAAATCAATCTAAATAAGTTTGAGTCATATTTGTTAGATCCTTTGTGGTATAACCTGCCAAGAACTGTAAAGGTTGAAAGAAGTAGGCCCCATTTTCATACCTCTCAACCTCATACCACAAACCTTGTTAATAATCCTCCTCAAAACCCTCATGTATCCTAAAATCCACCTAGGTCAATGGCAGCTAGGTTTGCACCCTTAGCCCTGCCAGTTGTTTTTCATGACCTTCCTTTAGAACTATTCCCAGAGAATTTATTTGTATGATGGGGATGGAAACTTTACAGCAAGAAAACATATGGATAGGTTTGAATATTTTATTGATTTATAGGAGGTAGATCATGATGATGCAAAGATGATGTTGTTTGCATAGATTTTGTATGGGGAAGCCAAGACATGGTTTAAAGACTTACCAATAGCATCTATCCATACCTTTGAAGCTTTCCAAACACTGTTTTAGATAGGTGGGAGGCAAAGAAGAGCCCTCTGCAAATTTTATCTCAGTATGACCATTTGAAGAAGGGAAACTTTGAGTCTGTTCATGAGTTTTCTAGAATATTTATGAGAGTATACAACTCCATCCCAGCTGATATTAAACCCTGAGTAGGTGTTGCAATGCTCCATTATGCAGATGCCTTTGATGGATATTTTTCATGTATGTTGAGAGAGAGGAAGTCACCTACCTTGTTAGCTATGTTAAAAGATGCCCTAAAGGTGGAAGCAAATATGATGGCTTCAGGTAATTTGAAAAGTAAAATAGAAACAGATAAGAGCAGAGTAGAAAACCAACCATCCACTCTACCCCTTCCTCGGCAAGTGATGTTAAGTTTGAAATGACGATGAAGACAATGGAGAAGTTGATCAACAATTTTTCCTTAGATAACAGACCTCCTAATAGAGAGCAGTTTGAAAATCAAGTAAGGAATCGTAACTTAAGAAGGCCATTTCCTCAAAGAAACCAAAGAAACCTTGAAGACCAACAAATAAGACCCCCATTTCCAGAAAAATTGGTCGATGAGGAAGGACAAGAAGATCCAATGGGTGATCAGATTCATCACTTTGATGACATGGACTCTGAAATATATTTGACTGGAAAAGAACATGATTTCTTCACCCAGGAAAATAATAGTCCTATTCTAGAGCTAGACTCAAAACAATATCAGACGGGCTATCAGGATGCAGTTGATGATTTTCAGAGAAAACTAAAGCTGATAAATCGGGATATAATAACAAACAAAGGGAAGTATAGTCCAAACCAGTTTTCCAATACTCAACAAAACCTAGAAAAACAGAAAGAAAAGCAGCAGGATGCTGCTGCGCAAAAGAGAACAGTAAATAAAGAACAACAGCCAAAGGAAAATAAGTAGTCAGAGCCCATTGATGTAAGCAAACCAATTTCATCTTTCAATTTAAAATCTGAGTTTTCAAAGGTAAAAATCTCTATCCCTTTTAATTTTTTGTTGAGAAACAATGTATACAGGGAAGAGATTACTAAAATGGTCAAAGGTCAAGGTGACTGTCAACCCGATATCTTAGAGGCAACAAATGATGCCCCCGCCATTGTCTTTGGATCCAAAACTGAAGATCCAAATGATCCCCCTTTTTATCTAAGTCTGAATATCCATGGTATGATTCTACATAATGCTATAATAGATTCTGGTGCATCTCATAATCTAATGCCAAAGCCGACAGTGGAAAGTTTGGTTTTGGAAGTCACTAGACCCTACAAATACCTATACTTTTTTTATTCTAGAAAGGTTAGGTGTCTGGGATTGATAAAAGACATGGTTGTGACCCTATCCCAACTTCTATCCAAAAGCATTGTGATGGATGTTGTAGTAGCTGGCATTCCTACCAAGTTTGGCATGCTATTATCAGGGTCTTCGGAATCAAAGTTGAAGGGAACCCTGCAGATGGATATCTCATATGCCACTATACCTTTTTTTGGAGGAAACAAAAGATTATATAGAGAGAAGAGGATATCCTATGTGGTCAGCAACCCATATAAGCCTAAAAATCACCCCATTTATGTTGTTGACACTGACTTAGGATCTTCTATATTTTTCAATGATGGACCACACACTGATCCTAAATTCCTGTGTATATTGAAGTTGAAGAGGATAAGGAGTTTGCACAAAGGAAGGAAGCCTTAGAAAAGAAACAAAATGAAGAAGGCTTGTGGACCATGTACTTTGATGGATCTTTGAGTAAAAATGGAGCTGGTGCAGGTGTTTGGATTATATCTCTAGGTAGAGAATTCAAAGCTTTGTCTTATAAATTGACCTTTGAATGCACTAATAATGTGGCTGAGTATGAAGCTTTGTTGTTGGGTTTGCATGCTTTGAAAGAGATGGGGGATAAAACAATAGAAGTATTTGGGGACTCTAAACTTGTAGTAAACCAGGTGAATGATAGTTACTAGACCAAACACCCCAAGATGAGAGCATATAGAAATGAGGTCTACGACATGTTTGGCAATTATTTTTTAGATCATTAGATCAGGGTTATACCCAGAATTTAAAATCAGGTAGAAAACTCTTTGGCTACTACTGCTGGTGGTTTCAAGACTCCTATCTATTCTCAGTATAAGTATGAAGTTGAGGTTGTGAACAGACAATCAATACCAGACAACTCCAAGTATTGGAAAGTCTTTGATGATGATATGCAGATAAAAATATTCTTGGAAATGTCTGATGAGTTCGTGAATACTTAGATCGATTCAGAGAATGAGAATTTGGAGTGCTTCCAAGATGGTGAATCGAATGGAGATGAAGAAGCCGAGAACAAAGGATGGAAGAATACATTGGGAGGAAAGGATATAATCCAGTCGAAAAGTAATTTTATTCCATGAGGTCTAATTCCCCTCAAGAAGCTATTTAATCAGAATGACGTGGCCAAAGACCCTAAAATGAAACCTGCCGATGATGCCGTTGAAGAGCATAACCTAGGGACTAAAGAAGAACCGCGAATTGTAAGGTTGTCTAAGAAGCTTCCTGCAAAACAGAAGGAGGAATATGTCAATATGTTGAATAAATACTCAGATGTGTTTGCATGGATCTATGAAGACCTGAAGGAGTATGATACCTCCATCATACAACATACTATTCCAATAAATCCTGGAGAGAAACCTTTCAGACAAAATTTAAGAAGAGTAAACCCCAAGCTGCTGCCTGTAATAGAAAAGGAAATCAAGAAATTGTTCAATGCTAAGATTATTGTGACTCTTAGATTTTCAAAATAGGTGGCTAACTTGGTTCTTATCAGGAATAAAAATGGTGAGATTAGGATCTGCATTGATTTCAGAAACCTCAATAGGGTTTCATTAAAGGACAATTATCCACTACCTAAGATGGAGCATATTCTGCAAAGAGTGGTAGGGTCTGAAAGAATTTCAACTATGGATGGTTTCTCAGGTTATAACAAGATCAAAGTGCTCCCAGAGGACCAAGAAAAGACTGCTTTTACTACACCCTGGGGCACATTCATGTATGCCAAAATGCCCTTTGGACTAATGAATGCAGGATCTACCTTTCAGGGTGCTATGGACATTGATTTTGTAGAAGAGAAGGACAAATTTGTAGTTGTTTACATGGATGATATCACTGTGTATTCCAGATATGATAGGGAGCATATCAAGCACTTGGAGATGTTGATGTATATGTAACTTCGGAATGTATTTCACTTATGTATATTGTACTCCTATAGAGATGTATTATTCCTCTATACGGAAGTGTCATCATTTGTATTGACAAGTGTCGCAAGTGTCATAACTTGCCGATGGGTTATTAGACCACCAGGTGTGGGGTCGTCCCTGATTAAGCTAACCAAGGGTTATTAGGCTAAGCTAGACAAGTCGGCCCCACTGGTTTATTGGGCAGGACAGGACAAGTATAAATAGAGATCGGGAGATCTCTATTTGATCACTCATTACTCACTTCTATCTCTCTCAAAAAGTGGCGCACTTGTGAGGAGGAGGATCATTTGCTTGGAGAAGACTATCTCTTGTACTTTGGTTGTATCATTGCTCTTTCTATCTTTGAGGAAGTTGTGGGGTTTTTCGCCTTTATGGTTTTCCCCAGTGAAACTCTATGTGTCTATTGTCTCATGTGATTGCTTGGTGTGATTGATATCCATTGTTATACTTGATATGCTATACATATTATTCTCTAAGTAAAGATCCTAGAGTATATTGAATTAATTCTCAAAAATTAACATGGTATTAGAGCTTCCCTGAGAAGAACACATTGTGCAGTGGCGGAAACTAGGGTTTCTTGTTTATTGGGTTTCTCTCCACAGATTTTGGAAAAGAAGTAAGGTAGATTGACTCTACTCATCAAGGAGAATCTTTCTGTCCAATTAGAATTCAATTCTGGGCACTTTCATTTTTGGCCCTAAAATTAGGGTTTCCACAAAAATAGGAATTTCTAAATTCTGAGGACATAGCTGGAAACTCCTTGGAAAAATCGAAGTTTAGAGATTTGGATCAAGATTTTTGGTTGGGTGAAGCTCCGGGAAACTCAAACCCTAATTCAGGGTCCTCCCTAGTGAATCCGGGAAGACTAAAAGGCATTTATGAAGGGTGAAACTTTGGAGATCTAAAATTATGAATATACCAGGATGATCAGCTTATCAAGGCGCATCTTGCTATCCTTCCAGAAAGTTGAAATTCACATTTTGAATTTTTAGGGTTTCTCTGACAAACCCTAATCCGGGACTAGATCCAGTTTTCAGCAAATCAAGTGGTAAGACCTAAATCTTTTCTATTTCCATTTGAAGTACTCCTTAAAGATGTCTCACCACACCAAGCTTGAGGATAAGCTTGAAGGGGCTGATAACTTCCAAGTATGGAAGTATAGGATTGGGTTAATCCTAGAAGAAAATGAGTTGGACACTTATATAAGTGAAGAGGTCCCTGTCCCAGAGGGAGAAGAGGCTAAGGCTCTTCACAAGAAGAACTTGGTCAAGGCAAAGAGGATCATTGCTGATTCTATCAAGGACCATTTCATTCCACATGTGTCATCTCTAAAGACACCCAAGGCAATGTTTGACCCTTTGACCAAGCTATTTGAAGGGAAGAACATAAATTGGAAGATGACTTTGCGGAACCAATTGAAAGGGGTAAAGCTTCAGAATGGAGAGACCATTCAATCCTATTTCTCCATGGTCTCTCAGATCAAGGAACAACTTGAAGCTATGGATGAAATGGTGAAACTGTCATGACCACTCTGAATGGCCTACCTAGGTCATGGGATTCCTTTATTCAAGGAATTTGTGCAAGAAGGAAGTTGATCTCCTTCAGTAGACTATGGGAGGAATGCTCTCAAGAAGAAGCAAGGCTTGTGGCACGAGAAGAAAAGATGGGGAATGAAGATCAAGCTCTCATAGCTCACACCAAGAAAGGGAAGATCAAAAGGGAGTCATCTCACAAAAGAAGACCTTCACACCACCATCATAAGAAAGATCTCAGATGCTTCACTTGCAATGAGAAGGGACACTTTGCTGCAGATTGTCCCAAGAAAAAAGGGGACAACAACAACAACAACTTCAACAAACAAGAAGAAAAATAACAAAAGAAGATATCATGCTCATGCTGCTGAGGATGATGAACCACCAAAGAAGAAGGCTAGGGAAGAAAGTGATGACTCATCAAGTGAAGATGGATATGTTATAATCTCTGCTCTCGCAGGTACTATTTCTCATGGTTGTAATGATTGGATTATTGACAGTGGGGCTTCTAAACACATGACTGGGTTTAAAGAATCCTTTGCTAATCTATCTGAACATGAGTCACCCCATAAGGTGAAACTTTGGGATGACTACTAATATCCCATCAAAGGAAGTGGTGAAGCCTCCTACAACCTAGACTCTGGGAAGTCCTTGAAGATGAAAGATGTGCTATATGTACCTGTGCTCAAGAAGAACTTACTCTCCATATCTGCATTGGATGCAAAAGGCATGAGGGTTGCATTTGTAGATGGCCAAGTTCTAATGTGGCCAAAAGGTAAAACTATTGATGATGCAGTAGTGATTGGAGAGCAAGAGGGAGGTTTGTATAAATTAAAGGGACAACCTGAACATGCCATGGTACATGAATCCATGGAGCCAAGTGAACTTTGGCATAGAAGGATTGCACATGTGCACTATAGGGCACTACCAATTGCAAGTAAAGCAGTAGAGGGTCTTCTTGAAATCAAGACCAAGCATGAAGGTGTTTGCAAAGGCTGTACAAAAGGAAAGAACATAAAGAAGGCATTTCCACGTAGTGAAAGCAAATCAAAAGGAATCTTGGAAATTATCCACTCCGATGTATGCGGTCCAATGTCATCCAGTTCTCTGAGTGGGTATGTTTACTATGTCTCTTTCATTGATGACTTCTCCAGGAAGACTTGGGTTTATTTCTTGAAGAACAAAGATGAAGTGTTTGATAAGTTCAAGGAATTCAAAGCCTTGATGGAAAATCAAACTGATAAGAAAATAAAGACATTCAGATCCGACAATGGCAGAGAATTCACTTCAGGTGATTTCAAGAAGCTATGCAGTGATTTAGGGATTAAGAGGGAGTTGACTGCTCCCTACAATCCACAACAGAATGGAGTTGCCTAAAGGAAGAATAGAACAATCATGGAAGCAACACGAGCAATGTTGCATGACCAGGATCTTCCTATCCATCTATGGGCAGAAGCAACTAGGACACCTGTGTATGTGTAGAATAGAACACCTCATAAGATATTGGACAACAAGACACCAGAAGAGGTCTTCTTTGGTAAGAATCCTAAAGTCATCCATCTCAGAATATTTGGTTGTCCAGTATACACTCATGTTCCGAAGGAAAAGAGGACAAAGCTAGATCCTTCAGGAAAGAAGGGAATCTTTGTGGGGTACAGTGAAAGCTCGAAGTCTTACAGAATATACTTTCCAGGGTTCAAGAAGATTGATGTCAGCAGGGATGTAACATTTGATGAAAAATCAGCCTTCATCAAATCAAGAAAGACACCTATTGAAGATCATGAAGAACCAAAGGAAAACAGATTTCAAGACATCACCATGACTGAATCAATTCCAGAAGCAGATCGTAAAGTTGAAGATCCACAAATACCTGTAGATCCACCCCATGAGAATAAATCTCATAAGAGGAAACCTGCATGGGATAGAGAGCTCATCCAAGATGCAGAAATATATGGCATTCCAGAAGAAGAACACAAAGCAAAGAAGAGAACTAGATCACATACCAGCTATGTTGCTTTACTCTGTGATATTATGAACAAAGAACCTTCCATTTATGAAGAAGCAGCGAAAAAGAAAGAATGGAAGGATGCCATGATCGAAGAATACCCATCGATCATGAAGAATGATGTTTGGGATGTAGTCCCAAGACCTGAAGGGAAGTCTATGGTTACTTCCAAGTGGATATACAAGATCAAGCATGCTGTAGATGGAAGCATAGAGAAATACAAAGCAATATTTGTAGCTCGTGGCTTCTCCCAAAAAGAAGGGATTGATTATGAAGAGACTTTTGCTCCTGTAGCTAGGTACACTTCCATCAAATCAGTACTTTCCCTGGCTATAGTGATGAAATGGAAGATACACTAGATGGATGTCGAGACAGCTTTCTTGAATGGTGTAGTCGAGGAGGAAGTGTATGTGGAGCAACCACTCGGTTTTGAGACACATGACAGAGAGTCATATGTGTACAGGTTGAGGAAAGCCTTGTATGGCTTGAAGCAAGCTCCTAGGACTTGGTATGGTAGGATAGATAGCTTTCTATCTAGTTTGGGCTTTACTAAGAGTAAAGCAGATTCCAACCTTTACTACAAGGTTGAGGAAGGAAATCCTGTGATACTACTATTGTATGTGGATGACCTGCTTGTAACAGGTGAGGATGGTTTGATTTTCGATACCAAGAGGAAGCTTGCTGCCGAGTTCGAGATGAAGGACTTGGGGATGATGCACTAGTTTATAGGCATGGAGGTGTGGCAAAGTGCAGATGGGATCTTCCTCGGACAAGGGAAGTATGCAGTAGAGATCCTGAAAAGGTTTGGGATGATGGACTGCAAGGCCATGGCCACACCTATGGCATCGAACCTGAAGCTTTTGTGTGATGCTTCATATGATCCGGTTGATGTCACTGTGTATTGTCAGATGATTGGGTCCTTGATGTACCTGACGAACACTAGACCAGATATTTGCTTTGCGGTGAGCACATTTAGCCAGTTCCTGACGGTTCCCAGAGGTGTTCACCTGGTTGGTGTAAAGCATATTCTGAGGTACCTGAAGGGTACAATTGATTTTGGGCTCAAGTATGATGTGAATCAAAAGTTTAACCTGCAAGGTTATGTTGATTTGGACTAGGCAGGCAGTGCTGCAGATAGGAAGAGCACATCTGGGTGCTGCTTCAGTATGGGATCAGGTGTGATATCTTGGTTTAGCAGGAAGAAGTCCTGCGTCGCACTGAGTACATCTGAGGCTGAGTATGTTGCAGCATGTTCGGCTAGTTGTGAGGCAGTATGGATCTGGAAGCTACTGTCTGAGTTATTTGATCTCCCGCTGGAGGCTACTAGTATCTTTTGTGACAACCAGAGTTGTGTGCAGCTGTCTGAGAACCCGGTGTTCCACGACAGGTCGAAGCACATAGAGATCAAATATCACTATATCAGGGATATGGTGCAAAGAGGAGTAGCGAAGCTCCTGTATGTTGCGATGGATGAGCAAGTTGCAGATGTGCTGATGAAGCCATTAGCCAGAGTGAAGTTCGAGTACTTTAGAGAGAGGCTTGGTGTTCTTCAGATTGATGACACTTCAAGGAAGAAGTGATGGACACATTTGCAGGATCCATTCCCAGCATGGTGAGAGGAGGATCCTTCCATTGCTGCGGATGTAAGCGCTGGATGATGAGCATCAAGACGATGCTCCGGTTACTGCTATGTATATGCATCATGTCGGATGCTTGTTATATCATGTATATGTATATGCATCATGTTGGATGCTTGGACCATGTATCTGTATATGTATCAAGTGGATACATTGTATGATCAGGTAGATCATGTATGTTGATATATATCAGGTGGATACATTGTATGATCAGATGGATCATGTATCTGTGTATGTATTAGGTGGATACATTGTATGATCAGTTGGATCATATATGATGATATGTATCAGGTAGATACTTGGTATGCATCAGGTGGATGCATTATATGATCAGGTTGATCATGGATGATGAGCTTCAGCATGTTTCTCCAGATGACATGCATCGGGACGATGCAGTGATGATGATTAGGTTGATCATGTGATGATGTACATCAGGATTATGTATGGTGAGTATCAGATTGATACTCTGTGGTTGTGGACAGGTTGTGCAGATGAGCATATAAGTAGACGTGGGAGATCCGACAGGTAGAGTTGCATGCTCGTAATATCCTGGGATGCTCTTTCGAGGCATTGCTCTGGGAGTACATATAAGTAGACCTGGGAGATCCAACAGGTAGAACTGTGTGCTCGTAATAGCCTGGGATGCTCTTTCGAGGCATTGTCCTATGGCATGTAAGTAGACCTGGGAGATTCGATAGGTTGGGCTGTGTGCCCGTAATAAGTCTTGGGATTCTCTTTTGAGGCATTGCCATTATCGCATGTAAGTAGACCTGGGAGATCCGATAGGTTGGGTTGTGTGCCCGTAATAAGTCTTGGGATGCTCTTTCGAGGCATTGTGGTAGGGGGCACATGTAATAAGTCCTAGAGATCTGGACAGGATGAAAAAGGCCTCATATGCTCTTTAGAGATCTTGCTTGGCAAGACACTCTTTTAAGGTTTTGTGACAGTCACATGTAAGTGGACCTGGGAGATCTTTTCGGTCGTGCTTCGGCACATAAATGGTCCTGGGATACTCTTTCGAGGCATTGTGACTCACATAATAAGTCCTGAGGATTCCACAGTATGGCCAGTGATGATGAAGAATTGCAGGTGGTGGGCCTACATCCAGTATGAAAAAGGCCTGGCTCTGTAGAGCTTCCTATGACGAGTAGATCGGAGATTGATTGAGATAGCAGCAGCAGTGATGATGAAAATGATTCGTGGACGATGATTCGCTGATGATGATCCAAATAAGAAGACTTGTACTAGCAGATCTGTGTCGAGAAATATCTTCCTAGTTAAGAGGGAGTGTTGATGTATATGTAACTTCAGAATGTATTTCACCTATGTATATTGTACTCCTATAGAGATGTATTATTCCTCGATATGGAAGTGTCGTCATTTGTATTGACAAGTGTCGCAAGTGTCGTAACTTGCCGATGGGTTATTAGACCACCGTGTATCGAGTCGGCCCTAATTAAGTTAACCAAGGGATATTAGGCTAAGCTAGACAAGTCGGCCCCACTGGTTTATTGGGACGAACAAGACAACTATAAATAGAGATCGGGAGATCTCTATTTGATCACTGATTACTCACTTCTATCTCTCTCAGAAAGTGGCGCACTTGTGAGGAGGAGGATCATCTGCTTGGAGAAGATTATCTCTTGTACTTTGGTTGTATCATTGCTCTTTCTATCTCTGAAGAAGTTGGGGGTTTTTCACCTTTATGGTTTTCCCCAGTGAAACTTTGTGTGTCTATTGTCTCATGTGATTGCTTGGTGTGATTGATATGCATTGTTATACTTGATATGATGTACATTTTATTCTCTCAGTAAAGATCCTAGAGTATATTGAATTAATGCTAAAAAATTAACAAGAGAAAGTCTTTATAAAATGCAGGAAGTATGGCATCTCATTAAATCCTAAAAAGTCTAACTTTGCACTTGAAGAAGCAAAATTGTTGAGTCATATTGTTTCAAAGTATGGTATTAAGATTGATCCAGAAAGAGTCAGTGCAATTATCAAGGTTGAGGAGCCTAGGATCAAGAAGGAGGTGCAGTCCTTTATTAGACAGGTAGGTTTCCTAAGGAGATTCATTCCTAGCTTTGTAGAGATAATGAGAAATATTACTAACACGCTAAGGAAGGAAAATCAGATAAAATGGACGGAAAATGCTAGAGAATCATTCAAGGGTATTAAAAGGGCCATCACTGAAGCTCCAGTCCTGGCAATCCTGATTTTACTAGAGATTTCTTGGCTTTTTCTTATGCATCTGAGCATACTGTAGCTGGAGTCCTATTGCAAAAGAATAACCAAAATGTTGAACAACCTATAGCATTTTTCAGAAGGGTATTGAGAGAAGGGGAATTGAAATATGATATCATGGAAAAGCAGGCCTATGCTTTGGTGAAGTCCTTGAAATATTTCAGGGTATACATTCTTCATTCACACATTGTTGCACATGTTCCCAATAATGTGGTGAAGAGCATTCTTACCCAACCAGATCCAAAGGGGAAGAGGGAAAAATGGATTGCTATACTGTTGGAATATGATCTTGAGATCAAGCTTACCAAGTTCATCAAGGGACAAGGGCTGGCCAGAATGATGACAGAGGCTAATTGTGAATCATTGCAATTTAACTTCTTGACCATCCATTCAAATAAGCTAGACACAGGGATGCAGGTAATGCCATAATTTTCTATGTCTCCATGGTACACCGATATTTTGTATGTATTGCAGAACCTACAAGCTCTTGCAGGACTGAGTAAAACAAGAGCTAGATCTGTGAAGCTAAAAGCTGCAAAGTTCTGCATAATGAATCAATACTTATATTGGAAAAACCCTGGTGGTGTATTGTTGAATTGATTGTTGGAAAATGAAGCCCAACAAACAATGAAATATATCATAAGGGAGATTGTGGAGGGAACCACTCATGGAAGGCAACAACAAATAAAATTCTGAGAGCCGATTTTTATTGGCCTACTATGTTTTCTGATGTCTATAAAGAGACTACCACATGCCATCAGTTTCAGATCTTTGATGGTAAGAGGAAATTGGTTTCACTTCCTCTTAACCCAGTTTCAATAGAGGCACCTTTCCAGCAGTGGGGGTTGGACTTCATTGGGGAGATCAACCCAAATTCCTCAAGTCAGCATAGGTGGATTTTGATAGCAACATAATATTTCACAAAATGGATTGAGGCCATACCCACAAGGAGAGCCACTCATGTTGTGATCATGGATTTTCTAGAGAACAACATTTTGGCTAGGTTCGGATTCCTTAGAAGAATTATGACAGATAATGCAGATGCCTTCAAGTCTAAGAAAATGATAAGTTTCTGCCATAAGTACCACATAAACCTAAACCATTCCACTGCCTATTATCCACAAGGGAATGGATTGGCTGAGTCTTCTAACAAGAACCTAGTAAGGATAATTAAGAAGTTGTTGGAGGAGCACAAAAGAGCTTGGCATACAAAGCTGAAATATGCTTTGTGGGATGACAGGATTAGCAAAAAGAGAGCAATTGGGATGTCCCCATTCTATCTAGTATATGGATCTGAAGTTGTATTTCCAACTTCTTTAGGATTTCCAGTCATGAAGCTATTACAGGGGCATGAAGATGAACCCAACCATATGCAGAGGAGGATAAATCAGATAATAGAGATTAATGAAGTAAGGGTCAAGGCCTATGACAGAGTACAGGTGCACCAAGAGAAAATGAAGAATACTTTTGATAGGAAGGTGAAAGAAGAACAGTTCCAGATTAATGATTTGGTCTTAAAGTGGGATGCTCCCAGAGAGGATAAGCATGGAAATTTTGACCATATGTGGGTAGGTCCATACATTATTGCAGCAAACAAAGGGGTCAACTCTTTCATTCTGGAGCATCAAGATGGGCCTCCACTGATAGGAGGTCCAATGAATGGCAGGTTTCTGAAAAATTACTTGTCTTAAGGGTGGAAGGTAACCTTTGTATCATGTTTTGTATATATTGCTTTACATTTTCATTAGTACATGCGGTGAACCAAAGGATTTGAAGCCTGAAGTGAAGGCCCTGAAATCTGGAGGGACAACCATTTATTTTATTTTGATTTTTGCATACAGAAAATCCAGAACAGTGTTTTGAATTTTTGAAGAACAACCCAATGGATTAGGCACTTGGTCTGCGGGATTCTTTGCTACCTCACAGGGAGGATAGCATCCCCAATTGAAGCCAGTTGTACTTGACACCAGTTTTGTCTTGGAGGGCTGGAGAAGGTTAGACCCATGGAAGAACAAGCAAGACCTTGGTTTTAGGCCATATGACCCATAAGGATGCAAATTAGGCCTCTAAAGGGTTTATCCTTAAGATTCAGAGTGAAATAATCAAGGAATCCTAAGTTTTAATGTAGCTAATGAAGGTAAATACAAAAATCCGCCCGCGATTAAATGATGGCATAAGTGAAGGGTGTAGATCTATGGCGATGGAAATCAACGGCCATGAGCACACTTCATGAAAGTAAGATGGGGTGTTTTAAGAGGAGGCGAAGTGTTTAGCCCACAAGCAATTTGGAAATCAAATAAAAAGGCAGAAGGACATATGTACGGACGACATTTACTTTGTCGATTTGACATGCGCGGGGAAATGAAATTTTTCAGATTTGTGAAGTTTTGGTTGGTCCCGCATATTGCAACGGTGTAGATCTGGCGGGGTTGAGATCTATGGTAGAGGATTTGTTCGCAGATTTAACTTGCACAGGTTAATTACACCTCCCAAATCTACGAACCTGGTATGGGCTGCTCCTTTTGACGGCCAGGATGTGGGCAAGATCTAGATCGACAGTCGACAGCGTTTTCATGGATCCAAGGTGAAAGAAAGGAAACATGTGGAAATATTGAAAGACACAAAGAGTTGTAGAGTTAGAGAGTGAGGGAGATCCATGGCTCGGGATCGATCACGCAGATGGAGGGCTCAGAGAACTTCTTCACTGCGATAAGTGCAAGGATGATAAGCGAAAAGGAAATAATATAAAATACAACTGCATGGGGACCTGAGTATCATTTGACCTGTGCATCGAAAAATGACAAACGACTGTGCAGAAGCCGACAACTCAGCCAGATTCTCAGCCCAGCTGTTGATAACCAGGTAGGCCTTTTGTTCCATACTAAACTATTTAAATGGTTGAATTGAGTGAGATAGAACCCCCAGGTTTTGAATACCAGAGGGTAGGGGATTTGTTTGAGGATAGAGATGCCGATATTTATGACACAGTGTTGATAAACAACACCATTGAGATGGTTGAGGACAAGTTGAAGCTGATTAGGGAAGGGAATATTGACATGCATAAGGTTTACCAGACGTTTTTCAGTTTATTTGCAATCAACCAAACCCCAAACTACCCCAAGTTTGTCGACTAGTGTGCCACCAATTACTCCTCTTTTGAGAGGGTGATTATGAACGCATCCAACTCTAAAATCCCATTCCAAATCAATCCCCTCACTGTTAGGAAAGCCCCGTCAATCCAAGACAAGTTCTGCCTAAAAGCCAAAGAATACAAAGAGGAATCCCTAGTTCAGCATTTCAGACAGGCCCCAGCCATCCTTAAGCAAAGTTTCTTCCATGCTAGCCTGCAGCCAAATGTCTCCTTCTAGAACTAACCTTTCCCTAGTGAAGTCAGTCTGCTCACTGAAGAGTCCAAATGTGGCATCACCATGTTAGCACAGTTCCTAGGATTAGATAATGACATGTATATCACTGAGCCTTTATTAAGCCTTCTTTTTGTCACGAGCACATGTCCTCTTGAGCCTGAGGAGCCCAGTCAGTCCATCCAATGTGCCTGTCTTAGGTTTGATGAGGCCCTAGCTGATAATATCCATTCTCATCTAGTGGAGTTCCCCAAGACTAGAAGCTTCAGGTTTCAGTCATATCTACTGAGGATGTTCCTGTCCTTCAATGAAGAGAATTTGCAGATGCCTAAGATGATGCTCACTCAGGAGACACTCACAGACTACACTAAGTTCATGAACAACATCATGTCTGAGGTCTACAGTGTTATCTTTCAAAGGAAACTGCCCAAGGTATTAACAAAAATGGAGTTGTTGTAGCCTTCTCCAGAGAAGAGGATTGGTGACTGGTTACTCTATGAACACAACACATCAATTAGAGTTTATGGGTTTTCCCATGCACCCTATGTGCTGCCATATTTTCTAACCCCCAGACTATTTACACTGGATTTCATCAGACAGAAACTGAAGGTGGAGGTTGAGTATTTCCCGGATGAAAAGAAGGCTTCAGATATCACCTTTCCATGGGCTATAGGCCCATTCATTGTTAAAAAATAGAATTCCCTTCCAACCATTGAAGGTATGATGAGAGATATGGGGTTCAGAGCAAAGGAATCCATCAATTATGACCCTCACCACATCATCTTAGACAGAAGAAAAGAAACTAACAGAAAGGCTTTCATACATTTTGAAATTACAGGGCTGGCTGAGACTCCTAATTTGTTAGAGTATCTTGGAAAAATTCAAATGGATGTGGATGAATAGGATGACTCCACTCCCCTGGTACCAAAATCCACTTCCCCACTACCTAGCTCCTCCATCCTGGTCCCAACAGCTGTAGAAATTGTACCCCTTTCCAGTGGCTCTGGGGAATCCAACAAATTGGAAGGCACTGATCCCATGGATATAGATGAGGATGCAGAGAGAGCTTCCAAAATGTATAAAATAGAAGAACTTGAGCAACAGTTAGTGATAATTACAATAGGTCAAGCCAAAAAAGAAGCCGGTGAAGATCCAGATACCTGCCTTTGAGGTCAGGGAATATGTATTCAACCAAGCATCCACTGAACCTGCTCCACCAAGCACAAGTAGAGTTGAACTACTGGATGAGTATAAAGAGAGCACAGAGGCAGCCTCAGAGGAGTCTAAAATTTATGCAGAGGTAAGGAAAATTTCCAATAAAGAGGTGTCTTTGGTGGCTAGTAGAAGCCATGCCCAAAACACCCTGAACTTGGCCTCGACCACCAAAAACAAAGCAACTAAACTAAAGATGAACTTGGAAGACATCCATGTACCCGATATGATAAATTTGCACAAGGAAACTGGGGAGGTTATCTATGCCAAGTTGTTGAAGGTTGCACTAGAGCTGTCTAAACTACAAGTCAGCAAGAGCAAGGTTGGAAATCAACTCAGACAAGAGAGAGTGGAAAACAAAGCCCACAAAGCTCAAATCAAGAAGCTGCAAAATGAACTGGTGGCTACTAAAGTCCAAGCTGACAAAAGAACTGGTATTCAAAACCTGCTAAATGAAAAAGATAACACCAGTCAGTCATTAAAGAAGAAGCTAAAAATCCCCTCCACCCAACTGGTAGAAGCTTATGAATTGACAGAGTTGGAGGAGAAGAGAGAAAAGATGCAAAATGAACTCATAGAGTGTAAGGCCAGACTACTAAAATTTGAAGATAAAGAGAAGCAATGGCAGGTAGATATAGCCCTTGTTGTGGAAAGTGAGAAGGCCCTAAAGGTCAAGTCTGAAGACCTTGAAAAGAAATTGTAGGAGAAAAGACAAGAATTGGAAAACATGGCCACACCCTCCTCCATAGAATCCGGTGACTTCTCCCTTGTGGGGGATATGGCCCAAGCAATTCTAAGGGACATGGAAGTAGAAAGGTTAAAGAAGCAAAACATAAATCTAAAAACCCTGATGTCAAAGGAAGAGCAGGAAAATGAGGTTTGGGAAACCAAGTACCAGGAGATGGAGGTAAAAAATGAGGAGTTGGTGAAGCAGGCCACAGGTCAGACCTCCCTACAGGAAGCAAAGCAATTCATTTGGGATGGCATTATTGCAGAGGTAGAAAATCTAAGGCCATATCTTGACTTCATTTTGGACAAGGAAACTGTAATCAAGCTAGCCATGCAAAGTGTAACAACAGCAAATGAAAAGATGAATAAAAAGCCCGTGGAACATGCTCAAAATGCCATAGAATTATTGAATGGATTATCTGAAGATGAGGTTAAGGCAGCCAACATAATGGATAGAGTGTCCACCATCATTTGGGCCAAAAGAGTGCTACACAAGCATCAACAGGTAAATACCATTCAGGCAGGGATAGACATCTTAGCACACTAGGTTAAGCTCTTCAGGGAGATGTTTGATCCTCTATTCAAGAAGGGACTTCCCCTATTTTGGGAGGAAGATGGCACCATGAGGACAGAGGAAGAATATTAGGGCAAGTTATGGGAATGCAAACTGGATAATGAGGACTTTTCCAACATGAACCAGCCACTGACAGGCAAAATAGTGGTGTAAAAGTTAACCATGGAGTTTGAGCTAGTTTGGGTCTTCGAAGAAGCTTGTGCACACTTCAGGAGATGTTCATATAAGGATCACACAAAGATGCGAATGTTGTTGAAAGAGGTTGCCACATCAGATTTTCCAGCTACTGATCAGTGGAAGCTCGCGGAGAAGTATGGGAAAGCTAAACTAACACTGCACCCATGAAGATTCGAGGATCATGAAGATTTTGGCATGAAGTATTAGTTACCAAAATTTTTGTTTATTTACTATAGTTGATTACTAGCTAGTAAATGCTCGACGGCAATTATAAAGGTTGTTTATCCCACTTGTAAGCATTGGTTGTTTGATATTGTAACTGATTTTCATAGAGCGTGAACCTGTTTGTATAGGTGTCGCAAGTTTCGTAATATCTTTCTGTTAGGGTAACTCGAGCCTAAGGGCTGAAAGAAATCTATATATTCATATGTAATCGAGATGCAAAGGGTTGAAACGTGTTGGAACCTGTGAGGCTTTTTGTGTTATGTATTTTGAGATCTTACTTTAATAAAATTGGCAGAGTTGAGTAAGTATTTTGAGCAAAGATTCTTGTGTTATTTAATTTGCAGTCTGTACCTTCTTTTCTTCATGTGAATGTTTCCTTGTTATCTACTTCATACTATTTTCTTTCATGTTTGGATAAGTGTATATTGAAGCAAAATTCATATGTTTATGCTCTATTTCTTTGATTCCAAGCATGCACAAACCAGTTTCCACTAAAGTTAATACATAATTCATTTAATAATGCTCTGTGTTGATGGATTGTTCTTATTTTCTTCCTTATCATCAGATAAAAAACTTTTTGATTGTAAATGAGTAGCTACCCTGCCTCTGTTATGAATTATTTGCAAGGCATTTCCATTTTATCATCATAAGTGTTTTTTGACTCCATTGCCCAATGAATATTCACCTTGTTTCAACCAAACAACAAATCTAATTTTAATTCAAATTCATATATCTGGACCTGTTAAACAATATTGAGAGATCCCTCTCTGGAAAGGTAGAAGACAACTCCCTTTCCTAAAGTGGTTCTGTGGTTACCTCCAATTGGCCTTTCTGCAACCGTAAGGTACATTCGGAGTGCTAACAGTGTGTAAATTCAACCTCAAAATTTACATACTTTAAAACACATGCTAAGTAGAAAATTAAATTTAATATATACACTTATTTGTGATGTAAGTTCTTTTGAAATGTTTTACTTGGAAACGTGAATAGATAGATAACTTACTGTTATGAATATGTATCTAACATGAGGGAATTACACTCTTTTCAAAGTAAAGACATGGGTAACATCTTTTCATATGAGATGGGAAAATACACATAATTTTGTGAATCTTGTTGTAATACCCCCAATTTTGACCCTTGGAATGTATAAAATCAGATTATGTAAATGATATAAATATGCTAGTAAAGATTTCTAATACGGATCTCAAGTACAAGGCCTGACTAGAGGATGGTAGCCTGTATAATGTAAATATCTCTATATGGGCCACGTGGTTGGATTGTCATGATGAATGAAAAGCTATGTAAATATTGTGTTGGAAAATAATAAAATGGTTCAAGATGGATGTCTAAAGAGCACTAGAGGGGCTATGATTCCAGTAGAGGGGAAGAGGAAAGGGGGCCTATGGGAGATTAAGTCATATTTTTCCAAGTGTCATCCTTAGAACTCATCCATTTGCTGCCATGTGCATTAAATGAGCTGATTATTTCCTTTTTGATGTATTAAATCCAATCATTGAATGCATGTGTGAGATTAGTGAGCAAAGTCTTCTCATGTGGTTATGGAAGCATGGGATGAATATACTTCAATGGAAATTTTAAGAGTATATCCTTTTATGGTTAGAATTAATGTCAGTTGTCTTTTCACCGGTGCTCTCATTTCCTTTGGAGTCTATTACTCATTTTCCATGCAAATTTTTACACTACGTAGAGTTTCATTCTTTTTTTCTCCATAGCCAATTACAAAACTATGAAAATAACTAGAAATTATAATTGTGAAGAGGAAATTGCAAACATTAGAGTGAAGAAGATGGTTGTAGGTGAGAAAAGAGGATGGGAAAGATAGGAACCTTTACCCACTGCATATTTGTTGCTCCTTGGAGCTTGAGAAGACATGAATTGAATTTGAAAGCAATATTTTGATAGCATACTGCAGGTTGGACTCTTTTCTAGACACATTGAAGAGCACTGTAAGGGTTGAGTCCTTTGACAGACTATTGGGTAGAGAAAGAGTAGGCCTTCCTTGTGTTGTAGGGCAGTGGAAGAGAGTTCCATGACTGAGATGGATCGATGAGATCCCTATAGTGCTCTATGATGAGTAGGTTAGCTAAGCATGAGAGCAAATGGGTTGGGATGAGAGAGAGTGAAGCTTGTAGGTTTTTCCTTTGCCTTGGTGGCATCATATCCCATATTCAGAGTGGTATCAACAACTGATAACTATGGTTGGGTGGAAAATTGCTCTTACACAACTAGTTGCTTGGATATTCTTCTGTTAAAACATAAGTATTCTCTTTGTCTATGAATGTGAAATGATTTTACTAACTTCATGTGATAATAAGTTTGTGTATGCATGATGGGTTTATGGATATGGTTTTAATAACGTTGTGTTTTACATTCATGCACCTACACATGCATTTCTTAGTTTATATTACCCATGGGTGGCTTAAATTACTTATGAATTCGAATAATGGTCCATGGGGTGAAATTTATAAACATGAAAATAATAATTACCACATCCTATCGTCAAAATGATGGATGGGGATGCTACAGAATGGTATTAGAGCTCTTGGTTTCAACATTAGGGTTGTATGGTTGGAATTAGTAGTTACAGGTAGAAATCAAAGTTTACTTTGATGAAATGATTTTATGAAAATCATGGTTTTAGTTATCAAGTGGTATTTTAACAAAGCAATGAATTAGATCTTGTTGTTATCAGTAGGAATAACTAGTTCAATTTGGGGAAAATTCAGGAAGAACCTCGAGGTTCGGTAAAAATATCATTATGTTAACAAAGAGATGTTTAGGTGCCAAAATATTGGGTTCACAATTCAATTTGAGATTTCAGGGATGATAGAGAACTGATATCGGAGGGTATGAATAGATCCATAGATCTGAACCATCAATGTAGGTGTAAGTGACCATGATTTAACCAAATGGTTCATTGCGCGAATGACCCAGGTTAATCCGAGCACCTTCCTCTAGAAAACCACGATTGTTCACACAAATCTAAGTGAAAGGAGTATAATGTAGGGACCCTTGACCCATATTAAATCAGGCATATGGATTCTTTAAATATTATCCATTCATGCAAGCAAATGTGATTGGAGTTTATCACGAGGGGCCATGTCACAAGCAACCGAGTTTAAACCATGCAAGCCCGATATTTTAATCTCGTCCATTCACACAAAAGGAGGTGCATAGGTGATAATAAAGGGTGTTTTTGTCATGAATGATCATTATATAGTCATATCGGTTAGATTAGCAAATCCTAACCACCTCCGACAAGGTTAAAAATTGTAACACGGGAATATTTGAGGATCCTGATGACATCAATAGAGGGGTCAAATTGAATATGAAATGGATGAACCATAGGATACCACATATGGTCCACGTGGGGCACAATTTCGAATCACTTGCCACGTGACATACCAAGTCCACAACCATTTTCTTATTATTGGCACAATAGGAGCAGTTTTTATCCTTTTATGATGAAATTTTTGGGGTTGGATTTGTGGTACCAAGGAATACAAAAACATCAATGATGGAGGATTTCTCATTCAATTAAAAAAAAATTCAGAAGTTGAGGATTAGTGAATTTTGAATACCTTGGTCATAAGCTCAAATAGGAGCGTTGTGTTAGGATATTAAGACACTTAGGAGTTAGTTAAAATCAACTTGGTATAATCTATCTTTTATTTAGTATGCATTAGTATGAATTTGTACATATGTAATCCGAAGGTCATGATATGTTCTAGACACAATGATCCAACGATACATTCTCACCTCGATCTTAATGACCATTTATTTTTTGCTTGACACCTGATTGGTCCATGATCTCTATTTAAAGAGCATGGAGGCTCATTTGCTCGATGATTGATTGTGAGAAAATATGTGTAACATTTCTTTTATTTTGCATAATGTATTGCCTCAAGTAGCTATTTTGTTGGGGTCGTGGATTGTTTCCCTCTTCAAAGATTTTAACCAAGTAAAAACATTGATGTGTTGATCTGTGATCTATTTTTGTGAGTGATTCTAAAGGTGTTCGATCTTCTGGGAATCTTGTGTTAGTTGAACATGGTATCATAGCTCTTATAAAGTTTCACTTTTGTTGATGATCAAGATCTTGAACCGATCTTTCCATATGGATCAAAGGAATTCTATTTTTTTAATATTTCTATGCATTTATGGGTTGATAGAGGTGTTCCATTGCATCTAAAGTGTTAATTTTAGTTGGAGAAATTTTTCGTTTCATTGAAAAAGGTTTATGTTTTCCCAAATACTGTCATTTCACTAGATCTAGAGGTATATTGTTTACAATTACAAATTTCAAAATTCTTTTTTCTCACATTCTTTCATTTTTTAGCCTATTTATTTGTTGTATTTCTAGTTTTTTACCCTTTGGGGGTTTTCTTTACTACGTATGATCTTTGTTGTGCACTTTGTACAAATTTGGTAATCCATAAACAATGAGAAACTTACATTTTCCGGGTATGCTAACCAAGGACTAACCCCAAATTTGATACATTTTAGTTTTGGAATTTTGTTTTTGTTTTTGTGTGGTTGTGTAAAGTGTCTTGAAAACCAAAAAGAAAGATTTTTTGGGTAGGCCCTTCTCTTTCATGAAAAAAAAAACAAAAAAAACTCCATTCTCCTCCATAATATTATTAAATATTTTTCTTAGCTCACTTGGTTGAAAGTCACTTTAAAAAGTAAGTGGCCTTGGGTTCAAGTCCTTGTTTTTTTATTTTTTACTTTTTTGTAAATTTCATGTAACTTTAAGTTATAAAATAACTATATTATAAAATTGCTTCCCACTTGTTTCATAAGAGTGGGTCACTTATTTTGAAGCAACTTATTTGTAAAAGTGAGTTTATAGGGAAAGTTGATAAGAGGGGCAGGGTGGATTTTTTATAACATTTTTTTCCCCACTATTGCGTAGATCAACCTTTTCCTTCCACGTGCCTCTGTGGCTCTTTTTTTATGTCTTTCTTCAAAACGGCATAACTTTGACATCCAGACTCGGTTTTTAGGCCATTTTTTTAAAACTGCCTATTTTTTCGAGATATTTGCATCTATACCATATTCTTACGCCTTTAAAGCCATATTACCTACGTATTGCAATATGTACACTCCATGTGACATTATGCTTACTGGTACCAACTACTTCTCATGGAAAGCCGGTATAGAGGATCTTATACAAAGTAGGGGACTTTACCGGATGACCTTGGGAAAATAAACTGAACCCACTGATGATGATAAAAATAAATGGGAAAATAAATCTGATGAAGCCCATGTATTAATCAATATTTCAATTTCTAATAAGTAATGATTCCACCTTCAAGGAATTGATGAACTAGATAAGGCTTGGGAAAAATTGAAACTATGTTTGGTAAACACAATGTGATTCAAGGTCATTGACTTCAAAATGAGTTAGTTGATTTAAATCCAAGTGATTTGTTTTGCATTCAAGACTATCTCTCTAAATTCAAAACCCTTAGAACCTTAGTGGAAGAATGAAAAATATATAAGTTAGAAAAGCAATGTATTTATGGTATTCTTTCCAAGCTTGGTCCTGCTTATTTTGTTTTTGTATCTACCTTTTACTCCATGAAAGAATTTCTGGGAACTTTGTATAACCCATTCTTGAATAGTTTTTTGATTCCTTGATTAAAGGGTAAGAAAAACTCATACATCTTGGAGTAATCAGCATCGCCGATACATCTAACAAATCATTAGTGGCACAATAAAAGAATAAAACCAAGAATCCCAATAAGAAACATCCTCACAAAAATAAGAAAAAACAAGGGTCACAAACCCTCTTAGCCAGATTATCCTTCCAATGATGACAAAGGAGCCAAATCAAAACATAAAAATATTGAGCATCAGTGCAATTTTTGCGGGAAATATTGTCATGTAGAATCCAAGAGTTTCAAGAAGATGGCATCCTTTGAAGCAATACTGAAGAAGAAGAACAACAAATTTGATTCATCTTGTGAATCTACAACTCATGGACATGCACTTTGTGCTTATAGTTTTTCCTTCAATGCATTTTTTTCATCTTCTTCTAATGAGTGGCTTATTGATTCTTGAGCATCTTATCATGTGGTTAAGGATAAATCCATATTTTTTGCTCTAAATTAATGTAACACCAAACACATATTTGTTAGTGATGATATATCTCTTAATGTTGTAGGATTTGTAATAGTTCATTTAGATGATGGTCAGTTCAATGACGTATTATGTTTTCCAAAATATTTCTGCAGTTTGTTGTCAATCTATCAAGTCACTCATTCTGGTGAAGGTAAGATTGTAACGTTTACATGTTAGCAAGTTGTAATAAAGGATTTCAAAGATCCTAAGAATGTCCTAGCTACTAGAATTATTGATGATATTACCAAGTTGTACATATTCAAAACATTTGGGTCATCACCTTTTCCCTAAGTTTTTATTGCTCATATCAATGACTTGAGCAAACTCTGGCATGAGTGATTTGGTCATTTAAACTTTCGCTCATTGTAACAACTATGTAATTAGAAAATGGTGACTGATCTTCCTCACATCTCTTGCATAAATGGTGTTTTTCATGGGTGTGTTCTCGACAAACATCACCGGGACAATTTTGAAAAACATTCCTCTCGGCATGCCTTGGCCTCCTCGTGGCTTGTTCACAGTGATTTGTGTGGTCTGCTTCCTTCTGCTTCTTTCTATAGATTTAAATATTTATTCACTTGCATTGATGACTTCTCTAAACACAATTGGGTTTACTTCTTAAAACATAAGAGTGAATTTTTTGACCTATAGGGCCCTTGTAGAGAAACAATCTACACATCAAATACATAATGGAGGCGAATGTGTAAACAACAAATTTACTGCTTATTGCATTGCACAGGGAATTCAAATGCATGATACTATTCCATGTACACCATAACAAAATGGTTTTGCTAAGAGATAGATTAAATGGCTAATTGTATGCTTCATGCTAAGGGATTAAGTCTTCAATTTTTAGTTGAAGCCATTAATTGTGCCAACAACACAGTAAATCACACTCCCACCAAATATTTAAAAGATATAACACTGAAATAAGCATCAGAGTAATATTAAACCAGATGTCAACCACTTATGTGTGTTTGGTAGTGAATCATGGGCTCATATTCTTGATGAAAAACTGAAAGCATTGTAGCCTAAAATTGGAAAGTGAATATTTGTTGGATATTTAATGATGTAAAAGGTTATAGACTTCTTCAACCAAAATACAATGATATAACTATTAGAAGAGATGTAAAATTTGATGAAAATGTATTGGCTTGAAATATTAATTTGATGTTTGTGCCATCTATGGCCTGCGAGCCATCTTTGGTGCTTGTGCCATCTTCTACTCCCAACTTCCTTGATAGTGTTCCTACACCGGCTGCTTCTTCTGATGATGACAGTGAGGATGAAAATCCACCTCCGATTGCTCATTTTACTCTAGTTGCACCAGCACAACCACTTCCTCGATGGTTCTATACAACATGCAAAATAGTTGGCGATCTTGTTGGTGATCCCATAGATCAACATAGGACACGTTCACAGTTACAACAAGCCTCTTCTCTTTTGGCTCAAGTTTCAAAGAATCATGATCCAGAGACATTTGCAGAAT
Organism: Larix kaempferi; assembly: GCA_027924585.1. NCBI lineage: Eukaryota > Viridiplantae > Streptophyta > Pinopsida > Pinales > Pinaceae > Larix > Larix kaempferi. The sequence continues at coordinate 1,384,810 of BSBM01000451.1, read as the reverse complement.
CTTAAAGCAATCTAGAATGGGACACAATTATGGATGAATAACATTGTTCCTTAATGGAGAACAATACTTGGGATCTTGTACCTCTTCTGAAAGGAAGAAAACTTATCATATGTAAATAGGTATATAGAAATAAGTATGCATCCTATGAAAGCGTTGAAAGACTAAAGGGAAGGTTACTTTCCAAAGGGTTTTCCCGAGTTGAAGGAATTGACTACAATGAAACCTTTTCCCCTATCACCAAAATGAACTCCAATGGCCTTGTTCTTTCTCTTGATGCTTCACATAAATGGGAGGATCATCAAAAGGTGTCAAGTCCTCCTTCTTGCATGGATATTTACAGGAAGCAATTTACATGGAACAACCTCTTGGATATGTTCAAATTGACTCTAGCCTTGTTTTCCACCTTAAGAAATCTTTGTATGGCCTTAAGCAAGCTCCTCGATCCTCGTATGCCAAAATGAATAGCTTTCTCCTTGGCGCTAGTTTTCCTAGATGTTATTTTGACCCCAATGTATATACCAAGAAAATAGGAAACCATCTCGTCATCCTTGTTCGTTATTTTGATGACCTTCTTATTACTAGTAGAGATCATAAATTCTTAACCCATGTGAAATCCAACCTTAAGAAGAAATTTGAAATGACAGGCTTAGGACATTTGCACTATTTTCTTGGCCTCCAGGTCTTACAAACCAAAGAAGGAATATTTCTTTCTCAAACTAAGTATGCTTGTGACCTTATTCGCCGCTTTCACATGGAATATTGTCAACCAACCCCACCTCCCTTCCAGTCTAGAGTCAAATTTCTTCCACATGCACTTCACCCAAAGTAGATGCCACCTTGTATCATCAACTAGTTGGTAGTCTCTTATACTTGACTCATACCTGTCCTAATATTTCCATTGATGTTGGTCTTTTTTCCCAGTGTATGCAAATGCCCTATGAAATCCATTAGAAAGGAACAAAAAGGATACTTCTGTATATCTGAGGTACAATTATGTTTGGGATTCAATATATTTTAAGGGGGACACCTTTGTTGGTTGGTTTCATTGATTTAGATTGGGCCAACAACCCTAATGATCATAAGTCTACTACAGGTTATGTTTTTAGTCTTGGTTTTGTACCTATCACTTGGGCTTGTAAGAAACAACAAAATCTTTCTCTTTCTTCAGCAGAAGCATAGTATCGATCCATAATTAATGCAAGTAAAGAAGCCTTGTGGATTGGACATATCCTTTCAGAGTTTGGATTTGAGAAACAACATCTAACTACCCTTTCATGCGGTAATCAGAGTGCCATCATGCTCACCAAATATCTAATTCAACATTAGCGCAACAAATATATTGAGATACATCTGCATTTCATCAAAAAGCTTGTTCACGATCGCGTTCTCAAAGTGCTATTTTTCCTTATAGATGATCGAGTTGCAGACATCTTCACAAAGTCTCTTATAGAAGCGAAGTTTTCAAACTTCAATTTACATTACGAGTTCAAGAATTTGTCATTTAGGGGGGATACACTCTAATGCCTGCTTCCTTCTCCTATAGTGTCACCTTTGCAAATCCTTCAATCCTTTTCTTAAGGGAGGATGTTAAAATATTAAGACACTTAGGAGTTAGTTAAGATAAAATTGGTATAATGTATATTTAGATAAAGTGTCTTTATTTAGTATGCATTTGTACATATGTAATCCAATGGTCATGATATGTTCTATACATAGAGTGATATGGAAGTGATCTTAACGACCATTGATCCGTGGTTAATTAATACTCGATTGATCCATGATCTCTATTTAAATAACATAGAGGGTCATTTGCTTGATGATCTAGTGTGAGAAATTATTTGTCACATTTATTTTCTTTTGCATAATATATTGCCTCAAGTAGTTATTTCCCTCTTCGAGGGTTTTAACCACGTAAAAACATCGGTCTTTTGATTTGTGATCTGTTTGTGTGAGTTCTTTCTAAAGGTGTTTGATATTATGGAAACATCCTATGTTAGTCAATTGTTCATGATGAAAATTAGACAGTACAATTGATTCGTATTTATGTGAGAACGAAATGAAAGAGCATATATATATTCGCATACACAGATATATGGCAAGAAACACAATGATACAGTAAACTCATATTCTATTAAATAATGGAAATAGAACAGACTATATAATAAAACAGCTAGAATAGTGGTAGCTATCTCTAAGAAGAGATGTGGCCCCGATGCTCATTCGTGCCAAGATGAATAAAAAAGAGGCCGAAAGGCCCTATTTATCATAAGCATGAGGGAAAGAATCCCAAGTAGCCAAAAACCTAACCCTGGAAGATGAACCGTCATAAAGTTTGCAGCCCCGAGGTGGTTATTTGAACAATGACCTTCCTAGGGTCATAACTTTTACATACGATCTCTGTTTGGGGCGCTCGATAGCCCATTGGAAAGGTCTATTTGAGATTTACAATTTGCGAAAAAATTACCTACATCTCATCCCCCCAAATTTCCAAAAAACATCGTTTAGGGCCTCAAAACGGCCCTAAAAGTTTAGAACCCGAAAAACCTTAGAAAAATTACTAGAAAATTACCAAAATGGAAAATTGTTTTGAGCCAGTGGAATAGGTGGGTGGCCACCAATATCCATCTAGATCCTTCCTCCCCCCTTAGGAAGCAATGGTCTCCATTGCGTCAAATCCCTTATCATATGTCGAACTATGTGTTGAGTTAAGTTCCTGGTGCAACATTTGCTGAAGTGAAAAGGCTGCCTTTCTTTGACATCTTCAGAGGGTTGTAATTGTTGTTGATGGATGCGCTGGAGTTGTTCAACAATTTTGGTTGTTGTGGTATCCTTGGTTTGCACCGGTGTGGATGATTTATTTCTGGAGGAGCACCTTGAATGTGTGGCCTTGCACTATAGAGGTAACCAGATAGACGATGCTGCAATGACTTTGTGTTCTTCTTGTTTATGCTAAGTAGAGAGATCATGTGCAGAGGTTGTGGATGTCTCTGCAATCTGATGTTCTCCTTCAATGGCAATTGTGAATAGGAAAAATTTCCCAGTGTGGTAGATTATCTTCCTGCACTACTTGGCTAGAGTAGGTTCAACTATCTCTGGTATCCGATAGATTTGTCCTCCCAAAGTGACAATGACACTACGACGTCGTGATTCATATACAACATGATGCTTCAACATATATGGATGTCCTAAAACAACATCACATACTTCAAGTGGGGCCACATCACACAATGCTTTATCTTTGAAGGGCTTGATGCCATATGGTAGGTGGTGTTGATGACTGATGCGGATACCTCATCCTTGGCTTAGCCAACCAATGGTGTATAGTTGTGGGGGTGGTGTTATTGGTAGCTCCAATCTCTTGATGGCTTTTGCCGAGATCAGGTTCTCTTGGATTCCGTTGTCCAAAACAAAATGTAGGGGAATTCCCTTCACCCACATCTGTGAGTGGAACTTAGGCGCTCCTTTGCCTCTGACTCTTCAGGTTCCTCTGGTTGAATCTGTGTGGTAGCAACAATGACACTAGGTTCTGCATCAATGATCCGCTTCCCTTTTTCTGCAGCCATGACGTTGTCTTTTGAATCAGAATCAGAAATGGGATTTGATTCTGAAGCTTTGATCTCAACCACTGATGACGGTTTCAAGCGACATTCATCAATGTTGTGCCAGGGGGATTTGTGGAACTCGCACCACTTCTCGGTGTCCTTATTGGTCTTTGCATTACCCTACTTCACTTGTGGTTGGGACTAGTTGTCGTTTCCCTATCCCATGTTCTGAGATCCAGAGTTTCCCTTTCCCTGCTTCTGCATAGGTCCGAAGACGTGCTTGTTCTTTTGCTGGAATTTCTGCTCAATTTTGACAGCATACCAATAGGCAGATCCAAGTGAAGAGATGTCTAGGAATTTCATCTATGTTCTTATGTACCGGTGTAGGCCACTACAATATTTAAGTACTAGGTGCTTCTTAGAGACCTTGATACCCAACTTTGTGCGCAAGGTATGAAAGTTGTTGGTGTACTCCAACATCGTTTAGTCCCTCTCCTGACGCAAAAATGGTCCATTTTGTGTACTGGTCATCATAGTTTCCCACAAGGTAATATTTTTCCTTAACGACATCTATAAAAGAGGCCCAAGTGGGATTGACCTCAAACAATATAGACTCGTCTGATGAGTTTTTCTCACAATAAGTTTCCCACCAATTTTTGACATGGGGAACAGCCTTGAGGAGTGCAAAGGTGATATTTTCCCTGTCGAAAAAATTATGGACAGAGAAATACCCTTCTAGTAGATTCAACCATTTATCTAGGGCATCAACATTGATCTGGCCTTCAAATAAAGGGATACCAAAGTTAACTTGTACGTTGAAGGGAGTTGCATCTCCAAAACGGCTGCTCATTGAAGGTGTATCTACTGTCGTCAGCCTTTGTCGAACGATTTGGGAGAAATTATCCATCATCTCGTTCCTCTGTCGCGTGAGGGATTCCTCGAGCAACAACTTAATAGGATCTCCTGCTCCGTCATCTCTCTTTTCTTCCGCCATGCGAGGCCGTTCAGGGCGGCGAGAGTGATCTTCCCCAAGTGAAACTAGTTCGAGACCCAACTCTCTATATACTGACCTCGCCAGGGACATGCACTGAGAAACAATCAAAGAGCAAATTGCTTCGATACCACTGATCCAGATTTATGTGGGAATGAAATGAAATAGAATATATATATTCACATACACAGATATATGGAAAGAAACACAATGCTATAGTAATCACATATTCTATTAAATAGCGGAAATAGAACAGATTGTATAATAAAACAACTAGAATGGTGGTAGCTATCTCTGAGAAGAGATGTGGCCGCTATGCTCAATCGTGCCAAGTTGAATTCAAAAGAGGCCTAAAGGGCCTATTTATCATAAGAATGAGGGAAATAATCCCAAACATCCAAACATCTAACCCTAGAAGATGAACCATCATAAATTTTGCGGCCCCGAGGTGGTTAGTTGAACAATCAACTTCCCAAGGTCATAACTTTTGTGTACAATATCTGTTTGGGGTGCTCGATAACCTGTTGGAAAGGTCTATATGAGGTTTAAAAAAATTCAAATGGGTTCAAGTGCATGCCTTAGGCAACCAATTTCCCTCCCGAATTGCAAAAAAACATTGTTTAGGGACTCAAAACAGCCCCGGAAGTTTAGGACCCGAAAAACCGTAGAAAAATTGCTAGAAAGTTTCCAAAATGGGAAACGTTTTTTAACCAGTGGAATAGGTGGGTGGCCACCGATATCGATTTGCATCATTACTCCCCCCTTAGGAAGCAATAGTATCCATTGCGTCAAATCCATTATCATATGTCGAACTGTGTGTTGAGTTGAGTTCCTGGTGCAACATTTGTTGAAGTGAAAAGGCTTCCTTTCTTTGACATATTTAGAGGGTTGTAATTGTTGTTGATGGATGCGCTGGAGTTGTTCAACAATTTTGGTTGTCGTGTTATCCTTGGTCTGCACCGGTGTGGATGATTTCTTTCTAGAGGAGCACCTTGAATGCGTGGCCTTGCACTGTAGAGGTACCCGGATAGATGATGCTGCAATGACTTTGTGTTCTTCTTGGTTCTGATGAGTAGAGGGATCATGTGCAGAGGTTGTGGATTTCTTTGCGATCTGATTTTATCCTTCAGTGGAAATTGTGAATAGGGAAAATTTCCCAGTGTGGGATATTATCTTCCTGCACTGCTTGGTTGGAGTAGGTGCAACTATATTTTGTATCCTATAGATTTTTCCTCCCAAAGTGACAATGACACTACGAGGTCATGATTCATATACAACATGACACTTCCACATATATGGCTGTCCTAAAAGAACATCACATACTTCAAGTGGGGCCACATCAAACAATACCTCATATTTGAAGGACTTGATACCGTATGGTAGGTGGCATTAATGGATAACGCGGATACCTTGTCCTTGTCTTAGCCAACCAATGGTGTATGGTTGTGGGTGTGGTGTTAATTATAGCTCCAATCTCTTAATGAATTCTACAGAGATCAGGTTCTTTTGGCTTCTGCTGTCCACAACAAAATGTAGGGGAATTCCCTTCACCCACATCTTTGAGTGGAAGAGGCACTCCTTTGCCTCCGACTCTTCAGGTTCCTTTGGTTGAATCTGTGTGGTAGAAAAAGTTACATTGGGTTCTGCATGAATGATATGATTCCCTTTATCTACGGCCATGACATTATGTTCTGAATCAGAATCAGAACTGAGATCTGATTCTGAAGCTTTGATATTAGACACCAAAGGCCATTTCGAGCAACATTCATCAGTGTTGTGCCAGGGGATTTTGTGGAACCGGCACCTTCCTATATTCCTTCTTTGCCTTTCCATTACCCTTCTTCACTTGTGGTTGGGACTAGTTGTCCTTTCCCTATCTTGTTTTCTGCGAGCCAAATTTTCCCTTGCCCTTCTTTTACGCAGGTCCGAAGTTGCGCTTGTTCTTTTACTGAAATTTCTGCTCAACTTTGATAGCATGGCGATAGGAAAATCCAAGTGAAGAGATGTCCAATAATTCCATCTCTGCTCATATGTACTGGTGTAGGCCACTATGATATTTCAGTGCTAGGTGCCGCTCGGACTCCTTGATACCCAACTTTGTGCATAAGGTATGAAAGTTGTTGGTCTACTCCGACACCGTTTGGTCCCTCTCTTGACGCATAATGGTCCATTTTGTGTACTGGTCATCGTAGTTTCCCACAGGGTAATATTTTTCCTTAAAAACATCTATAAAAGAGGGCCAAGTGGGATTGACCTCAAACAATCCATAATCGTCTGATGAGTTTTTCTCACAATAAGTTTCCCACCAATTTTTGACATGGGGGATAGCCTTGAGGAGTGCAAAGGTGATCTTTTCCCTGTCGGAAAAATTGTGGACAAAGAAATACCCTTCTATTAGATTCAACGATTTATCTAGGGCATCAACATCGATCTGGCCTTCAAATAAAGGGATATCAAAGTTAACTTGTACCTTGAAGGGAGTCACATCTCCGAAACGACTGCTTGTTGAAGGTATATCTTCCACTGTCAGCCCGCGTCGAAGGATTTGGGTGAAATTATCCATCATCTCGTTCCTCTATTGCGCAAGGGATTCCTAGAGAAACAACTTAATAGGATCTCTTGCTCCGTCGTCTCTCTTTTATTCCGCCATGGGAGGCCGTTTGGGGTGGCAAAAGTGATCTTCCCCAAGTGAAACTAATTTGAGACCCAACTCTCTGTATCCTGACCTCGTCGAGGAAATGCACCGAGAAACAATCAAAGAGCAGATTGCTCTGATAGCACTAATCCAGATTTATGTGAGAATGAAATGAAAGAGCATATATATGTTCACATACACAGATATATGGAAAGAAACACAACGATACAATAAACACATATTCTATTAAATAGCGGAAATAGAACATATTGTATAATAAAACAACTATAATGGTGGTAGATATCTCCGAGAAGAGATGTGGCCTCTATGCTTATTCATGTCAAGATGAATACAAAAGAGGCCGAAAGGGCCTATTTATCATAAGCATGAGGGAAAGAATCCCAAACATCCAAAAACCTAACCCTAGAAGATGAACCGTCATAAATTTTGCGGCCCCAAGGTGGTTAGTTGAACAATCAACTTCTCGGGGTCATTACTTTTGCAAACGATCTCCGTTTAGGGAGCTCAATAGCCCGTTGGAAAGGTCTATCGGATATTTACAAATTTTGATTGGGGGCCAATTTTATCATTCCCAAATTTCCAAAAAACATCGTTTAGGGCCTCAAAACGGCCCCGGAAGTTCGAGACCCGAAAAATCGTAGAAAAATTACTAGAAAATTGCCAAAATGGGAAACTGTTTTGAGCCAATGGAATAGGTGGGTTGCCATTGATATCCATCTGGATCATTCCTCCCCCCTTAGGAATCAATGTTCTCCATTGCGTCAAATCCCTTATCATATGTCGAACTGTGTGTTGAGTTGAGTTCCTGGTGCGATATTTGCTGAAGTGAAAAGGCTGCCTTTCTTTGACATCTTCAGAGGGTTGTAATTGTAGTCGATGGATGCGCTGGATTTGTTCAACGATTTTGGTTGTCATGTTATCCTTGGTCTGCACCAGTGTGGATGATTTCTTTCTAGAGGAGCACCTTGAATGCATGGCCTTGCACTATAGAGGTACCTAGATAGACAATGCTGCAATGACTTTTTGTTCTTCTTGTTTCTACTGAGTATAGGGATCATGTGCAAAGGTTGGGGATGCCTTTGCAATCTAATGTTCTCCTTCAGTGGAAATTGCGAATAGGGAAAATTTCCCAGTGTGGGAAATTATCTTCCTGCACTACTTAGTTGGAGTAGGTGCAACTATCTCTGGTATCCGATAGATTTTTCCTCCCAAAGTGACAATGACACTACGAGGTCCTGATTCATATACAGCATGACGCTTCCACATATATGGATGTCCTAAAAGAACATCACATAATTCAAGTGGGGCCACATCACACAATACCTCATCTTTGAAGGGCTTGATGTTGTATGGTAGGTGGAATTGATGATTGACGCGGATACCTTGTCCTTGGATTAGCGAACAGATGGTGTATGGTTGAAGGTGTCGTGTTATTGGTAGCTCCAATCTTGTGATGACTTCTGCCGAGATCAGGTTCTTTTGGCTTCCGCTGTCCACAACAAAATGTAGGGGAATTTCCTTCACCCACATCTGTGAGTGGAAGAGGCGCTCCTATGCCTCCAAATATTCAGGTTATTATAGTTGAATATGTGTGGTAGAAAAAGTGACATTGGGTTTTACATCAATGATACGCTTCCATTTTTCTGCAACCATGACGTTGTGTTCTGAATCAGAATCAGAATTGGGATCTGATTCTGAAGCTTTGATCTCAGCCACCAATGACTTCTTTGAGCAACATTCATCATTGTTGTGCCAGAGGATTTTGTGGAACTTGCACCACTTCCCGGTGTCCTTATTTGTCTTTCTATTACCCTTCTTCACTTGTGGTTGGGCCTGGTTGTCCTTTCCATGTCCCGTGTTCTGCGAGCTAGAGCGTCCCTTTCCCTGCTTATGCACAGGTCGGATGTTGCGCTTGTTCTTTTGTTGAAATTTCTGCTCAATTTTGACAGCATACCGATAGGCAAATACAAGTGAAGAGATGTCCAGTAATTCCATCTCTGTTCGTATGTACCGATGTAGGCCACTGCGATATTTCAGTACAAGGTGCCACTTGGATTCCTTGATACCTAGCTTTGTGCGCAAGGTGTGAAAGTTGTTGGTGTACTCTGACACCATTTGGTCCCTCTCTTGACGCAGAATGGTCCATTTTGTGCATTGGTCATCATAGTTTCCCACATGGTAATATAGTTCGTTAACAACATCTATAAAAGAGGCCCAAGTGGGATTGGCCTCAAAAAATCCGGACTCGTCTGATGATTTTTTCTCACAATAAGTTTCCCACCAATTTTTGACATGGGGGATAGCCTTGAGGAGTGCAAAGGTGATATTTTCCTCGTCGAAAAAAGTGTGGACAGAGAAATACGCTTCTAACAGATTCAACCATTTATCTAGGGCATCAGCATCGATCTGGCCTTCAAATAAAGGGATATCAAAGTTAACTTGTACCTTGAAGGGAGTCAAATCTATGAAATGGTTGCTCGTTGAAGGTGTATTTGTCGTCGTCGACCTGTGTCGAAGGATTTGGGAGAAATTATCCATCATCTTGTTCCTTTGTCGTGCGAGGGATTCCTCGAGTAACAACTTAATAGGATCTCCTACTCCGTCATCTCTCTTTTATTCCACCATGGGAGGCCGTTTGGGGCGGCGAGAGTGATCTTCCCCAAGTGAAACTAGTTCAAGACCCAACTCTCTATATCTTGACCTTGTCGGGGACATGCACCGAGAAATAATCAAATATCAGATTGCTCTAATACCACTGATACGGATTTATGTGAGAACGAAATGAAAGAGCATATATATATTTACATACACAGATATATGGAAAGAAACACAACGATACATAAAACACATATTCTATTAAACAACGGAAATAGAACAGACCATGATAAAACAACTAGAATGGTGGTAGCTATCTCTAAGAAGAGATGTGGCCCCTAAGCTCATTCATGCCAAGATCAATACAAAATAGGCCAAAAGGGCCTATTTATCATAAGCATGAGGGAAAGAATCCCAAACATCCAAAAACCTAACCCTAGAAGATGAACCATCATAAAGTTTGCGGCCCCGAGGTGGTTAGTTGAATAGTCAACTTCTCAGGGTCATAAATTTTGCATACGATCTCTGTTTGGGGCGGTCGATAGCCAGTTGGAAAGGTGTATCTGATATTTACAACTTTCAATTGAGGAAAATTAAAATTTGTTGGCAACAATTCCCCCCCTGAAATGCCAAAAAACGTCGTTTAGGGCCTCAAAACGGCCCCGGAATTTCAGGACCCGAAAAACCGTAGAAAAATTACTAGAACATTGCCAAAATGAGAAACCGTTTTGACCCAGTGGAATAGGTGGGTGGCCACCGATATACATATGGATCATTCCTCGCCCCTTAGGAAGCAATGGTCTCCATTGTGTCAAATCCCTTATCGTATGTCGAACTATGTGTTGATTTGTGTTCCTGGTGCGGCATTTGCTAAAGTGAAAAGGTTGCCTTTCTTTGACATCTTCAGAGGATTGTAATTGTTTTTTATGGATGCACTGGAGTTGTTCAACAATTTTGGTTGTCGTATTATCCTTGGTATGCACCGATGTGGATGATTTCTTTCTGGTGGAGCACCTTGAATGCATGGACTTGCACTATAGAGGTACCTGGATAGACGATGCTGCAATGAATTTGTGTTCTTGTTTCTACTGAGTAGAGGGATCATGTGCAGAGGTTGTGGATGTCTCTGCAATCTGATCTCCTTCCATGGAAATTGTGAATAGGGAAAATTTCCCAGTGTGGGAGATTATCTTCTTGCACTGCTTGGTTGGAGTAGGTGCAACTATCTCATGTATTCGATAGATTTGTCCTCCCAAAGTGACAAAGACACTACGAGGTTGTGATTCATATACACCATGATGACTCCACATATATGGTTGTCCTAAAATAACATCACATACTTCAAGTGGGTCCAAATCACACAGTACCTCATCTTTGAAGGTCTTGATGCCGTATAGTAGGTGACATTGATGACTAACTCGGATACCTCGTCCTTGGCTTAGCCAACCAATGGTGTATGGTTACGGGTGTGGTGTTATTGGTAGATCCAATCACTTGATGACTTCTTTCAAGATCAGGTTCTTTTGGCTTCCGTTGTCCACTACAAAATGTAGGGGAATTCCATTCACCCACATCTGTGAGTGGAAGAGGCGCTCCTATGCCTCCGACTCTTGAGGTTCCTCTAGTTGAATCTATGTGGTAGCAACAATGACATTGGGTTTTTCATCAATGATCCGCTTCCCTTTTTCTGTGGCCATGATGTTGTGTTCAGAATCAGAATCAGAACTAGGATATGATTATGAAGCTTTCATCTCAGCCACCAATGACTATTTCGAGCGACATTCATCAGTGTTGTGACAGGGGATTTGGTGGAACTCGCACCACTTCCTGGTGTACTTATTTGTCTTTTTGTTACCCTTCTTAACTTGTGGTTGGGACTGGTTTTACTTTCCCTTACCCATGTTATACGAGCCAGAGTTTCCCTTTCCCTTCTTCTGGGCAGGTCTAAAGTTGTGCTTATTCTTTTGCTGAAATTTCTACTCATTTTTTAGAGCATACTAATAGGCAGATCCAAGTGAAGAGATGTCAAGGAATTCAATCTATGTTCGTATGTACCGATGTAGGACATTGCGATATTTCAGTACTAGGTGCTACTTGGAGTCCTTGATACCCATCTTTGTGCGCAAGGTATGAAAGTTGTTGGTGTACTCCGACACCGTTTAGTTCATCTCTTAACGCAAAATGGTCCATTTTGTGTAAAGGTCATCATAGTTTTCCACAAGGTAATATTGTTCCTTAAAGACATCTATAAAAGAGGCCCAAGTGGGATTGGCCTCAAACAATCCAGACTCGTCTGATTATTTTTGCTCACAATAAGTTTCCCACTGATTTTTGACATGGGGGACAGCCTTGAGGAGTGCAAAGGTGCTATTTTCCCTGTCGAAAAAATTGTGGAGAGAGAAATAACCTTCTAGTAGATTCAACCATTTATCTAGGGTATCAACATCGATCTGGTTTTCAAATAAAGGGATATCAAAGTTATCTTGTACCTTGAAGGGAGTCGCATCTCCAAAACGGCTGCTCGTTGAAGGTGTATTTGTCACCGTCGGCCTGCGTCAAAGGATTTGGGAGAAATTGTCTATCATCTTGTTCCTTTGTCTCGCGAGGGATTCCTCGAGCAATAACTTAATAGGATATCCTCCTCTATTGTCTCTCTTTTCTTCCACCATGGGAGGTTTGGGGCGGCGAGAGTGATCTTCCTCAAGTGAAACTAGTTCCAGACCCAACTCTATATATCATGACCTCGTTGGGGACATGCACCGAGAAACAATCAAAGAGAAGATTGCTCCGATACCATTGATATGGATTTATGTGAGAACAAAATGAAAGAGCATATATATATTCACATAAACAAATACATGGAAAGAAACACAATGATACAGTAAACACATATTCTATTAAATAGCGGAAATAGAACATATTGTATAATAAAACAACTAGAATGGTGGTAGCCATCGCTGAGAAGAGATATGGCCCCTATACACATTCGTGCCAAGCTGAATACCAAAGAGGCCGAAAAGGCCTATTTATCATAATAATGAGGCAAAGAATCCCAAACATCCAAAAACCTAACCCTAGAAGATGAACTGTCATAAAGTTTGTGGCCCTGAGGTGGTTAGTTGAATAGTCAACTTCCCGGAGTCATAACTTTTGCATACGATCTCTATTTGGGGTGCTTGATAGCCCATTGGAAAGGTCTATCTGAGATTTACATATTTCAAATGGAAAAAGATTCAATTTTCAGACACCATTCTTCACCCCCCCCCCCTTCCCCCCAAATTTCCAAAAAATGTTGTTTAGGGCGTCAAAACAGCCCCGGAATTTCGGGATCCAAAAAACCATAGAAAAATTACTAGAAAATTGCCAAAATTGGAAAAAAATTTGAGCCAATGGAATAGGTGGGTGGCCACTGATATCCATCTGAATCATTCCTCCACCCTTAGGAATCAATGGTCTCCATTGCATCAAATCCCTTATCATATGTCGAACTGTGTGTTGAGTTGAGTTCCTGGTGCGGCATTGCTGAAGTGAAAATCCTTTCTTTGACATCTTCAGAGAGTTGTAATTGTTTTTTATAGATGCATTGGAGATGTTCAACAATTTTGGTTTTCGTGTTATCCTTGGTATGCATCGGTGTGGATGATTTCTTTGTGGAGGAGCACCTTGAATACGTGGCCTTGCACTATAGAGGTACCCGGATAGATGATGCTGCAATGACTTTTTGTTCTTCTTGTTTCTGCTGAGTCAAGGGTTCATGTGTAGAGGTTGTGGATGTATGTGCGATCTGATGTTCTCCTTCAGTGGCAATTACGAATAGGAAAAATTTCCCAGTGTGGGAGATTATCTTCCTGCACTACTTGGTTGGAGTAGGTGCAACTATCTCCGGTATTCGATAGATTTGTCCTCCCAAAGTGACAATGACACTACAAGGTTGTGACTCATATACAGCATGACGCTTCCACATATATGGTTTTCCTAAAATAACATCACATACTTCAATCGGGGCCACATCACACAGTACCTCATCCTTGAAGGGCTTGATGTCGTATGGTAGGTGGCATTGATTACTGACGTGGATACCTCGTCCTTGGCCTACCCAACAAATGGTGTATGGTTTTGGGTGTGGTGTTATTGGTAGCTCCAATCTCTTGATGACTTCTGTCGAGATTAGGTTCTTTTGGCTTCTTTTGTCCACAAAAAAATGTAGGGGAATTCCCCTCACCCACATATGTGAGTGGAAGAGGCGCTCCTCTGCCTCCGACTCTTCAAGTTCCTCTGGTTGGATTTTTTTTGTAGAAACAGTGACACTGGGCTCTGCATCAATGATCCGCTTCCCTTTTTCTGCAGCTGTGATGTTGTGTTCTGAATCCAAATCGAACTGGGATTTGTTTATGAAGCTTTGATCTCAGCCACCAATGACTATTTCGAGCGACATTCATCATTGTTTTTCCAGGGGCTATTATCGAACTCCCACCGCTTCTCGGTGTCCTTCTTTGTCTTTTTGCTACCCTTCTTCACTTGTGGTTAGGACTGGTTTTCCTTTACCTGTCTCATGTTATGAGAGCCAGAGTTTCCCTTGCCATGCTTCTGCATAGTCGGAAGTCGCACTTGTTCTTTTGTTGAAATTTCTGCTCAATTTTGACAACATACCGATAGGTAGATCCAAGTGAAGAGATGTCCAATAATTCTATTTGTGTTCGTATGTACTGTTGTAGGATACTGCGATATTTGATTTCTAGGTGTCGCTCAGAGTCCTTGATAGCCATTTTTTTCTGCAAGGTATGAAATTTGTTGGTGTACTCCGACACCGTTTGGTCCCTCTCTTGACGTATAATGGTCCATTTTGTGTACTAGTCATTGTTGGCCCGGTTTTGCAACCAGGCTTAGTGCTATGGGCACCTGCTAACTAGTAGAAGCAGTTTCAATAGAAATAAATAACAATATACTAATTAAACAAGACTATTCATGGATCTAAGCAAAGATATTAAGCAAATAACAAAGATAATTTAAAATCAAGAACAAGAATCATATAAGAATAATAAATTTGTATTGAAAGAATGGGGCAAGCAAGTGCTTGCGGAATCAATACTTCTAATGGTGAGGTTGAATGGCTCCAAGGATGAGCAACTCCAATCTCCAATGGTCTCTTCTCCAATGTGGTTTGCAATGGCTAAAATGCTCAGGGGAGATTTCAGCAGCATAAGGATGAGATAAGGGATGGATGTGAAATGAGGAGCCCCTACCACCTTTTTATAGGTTTTGGTGGTGGGAAATACCATTTGTGATTTTGTGGAAACCAAATGGTATTGACCAACATGGTTTAGGTACTTTTCCCTCCTTTTTCCTTTTTTGAATAAAAATAATATTTTAATTCTCTTTTTAATATTTTTGGGTGTACTAAGGTCTTTTGGTGACCTTTTGTTGGTTTCAGAGGCTCAGATGGTGGAAAAGTGGACAAATGGGTCATGTGAGTAAGGGAATGAGCTAGTGAGCACTTTTTAGGTGTTAACAGATTATTGGAACACCTATCCCCCCAATACTACCTAGCTACAAGAATTCTTTTAGTGTTCCCCAAGTGGGGTTAAAAGTGTGTTCAAATTAGGGTACGTTTTAAGGCTTAGTTCAATTAAGTGATCGTGTGAGTGCACGTGAGGTGTTGTAAACTGAACTTGAAAAAATTAAATGCTTTACAGGAAATTTTCAAAAAATAAAGGATTTTTCGAAAATAAAAAGCAAATATTTATGACTTTTTCACTAAAAGGGAATTTAAATGCTTTTCAGAAAATAACTCAAAAAATAATGGATTTTTTGGATTTATGAAAGCAAATAATGGACTTCTTTTAAAAGAAATAAATGGATTTCTTCGTTCAAGAAAATTGCTAAGGGCAAGATTTAAAGAAGTAAACAGGAAAAATTTGAATCTAGATGAAAATGCAAAATGAGTCTTTCTTTCACTTTCTTGAAAATTTTTAAAAAGATCTCTAGATATGCACTTTTAAATAGTAAAAAAAATTTTCAAAGCTGTAAAATATGCAGAATTTAATACTGTAAAAAATGTGCTATAGGCAGAAAGTACAGTAAAATTTTTTTTTTTTAAATCGGGATGGCCGAATGAAAAATTCAGCCGCGCGGGTTTTGACAGGAAAGCCGCGATGGACCTGTTGATGTATATAACTTCGGAATGTATTTCACATATATGTATATTGTATTCCTATAGAGATGGTATTATTCCTCTATAAGGAAGTGTCGTCATTTATATTGTAAGTGTCGTAACTTATACTTGATGGGTTATTAGACCACCTTGTTTGGGGTCGGCCCAGTATAAGTCATGTGGGTCAAAGGGTTATTAGACCACCCTATTGGGGGGTCGGCCATGTGGTTCAAAGGGTTATTAGACCACCCTATTGGGGGTCGGCCCACTCAGCATTATGTTATGTGGTTAAGTTAGAGCCGACATGAGTTAGGTAAAAAGGCAAGTCAAGTCAAGTATAAATAGAGTGCGGGAGGCACTCTATTTACTCACTCACTTCTCACACATGCACTCAAGGAGGAGTGGCAAACTTATGGAGGAGGAGGATCTGCTGCTAGGTTATGGATATCTCTTTTGGTTGGTTGTATCATTGCTCTATCTATCTCTGAGGAAGTTATTGGGGTTTTTCACCTTTATGGTTTTCCCCAAGTAAATCTTTGTGTCTCTTGTGTGCTTGCATTATTGTCTCCATGATTGATATGCTGTAGATATGCTGTACATGTTGTTCTCTCAGTTAAGATCCTAGATCAGATTGAATTAAATTCTGAAAATTTAACATGGTATCAGAGCTAGCCTGAAAGAAGGCATGATATGGCATGTATGACACTTGCTGCACTTACGATGCTAGGGCTTGATATAGCAAAAAACATTCATCGTAGCACTTTCGCTATAAATCCGTTTTGGCGAAGTTTTCGGATCTGAAATTGTTACAGGCCGAAGCTAAGATCTCCAGGTATCTTGTGTCCAAAGGACAACCTCTAATTCGTTGTACTTTGTGATTTATGATCTGTACAATATAGGGTTTCTGCCTCTTCCAGATCTGAGTCAAAATCAGGTGACCTTGGGAAAAAGGTCATAACTTGGGATAGGAAGCTCTAAATGAAATTTCGTGAAAAGTGACAGGTAGTACACAGGCCGAGCTATCTCAGAAAACTTTTTCAGAGGCCGATGGTCAAACAGTGACACGTGGCATGCCGTACAAGTTCGCTCTCCTGTATTATCCCATAAACAGGTCACGTTGCGACACTTGGCATATCTCTCTCTCAGAGAATCCAATTGAGGTCAGACCTGTCAGGATGGAAATATAACAGGCTGAGCTATCTCAGAAAAATTTTTCAGAGGCAGAAGTTAAAACAGTGACACGTGGCACGCCGTACAAGTTCGCTCTCCTGTTTTATCCCAAAACAGGTCACGTTGTGACATTTCGCATAACTCTCTCTCAGAGAATCCAATTGACGTCAGACCTGTCAGGATGGAAAGATAACAGGTCAGGCTATCTCAGGAAACTTTTTCAGACCCTGTGGATCAAAAATTTTGGAGTTACACCAGAAACAATCAGGTACATATTTCTGTCAAAACAGAATTATTTTTTTGGTAAGTTCATTCATGGCTTCCGGAATTTAGGGCTTTGGAGAAAGTTGGAATTTTTGTAATCGGAGACCACGGCTGGATGCTACTCATAAAAATAGAAATTTAGAGACCAAGATCAGAATTTTTGGTTGGGCAGAAGGCCGGGCTTGATTAGACCCTAGTTCGGGACCTTGATCAGAAAAGTGGAAAATTAGGGCTTCTGTAAAAATGGGAATTTTTGAAATCTGTGAACACGGCTGGAAGCTCCTCAGAAAAATAGAAGCTTAGAGATTTGGATCAAACATTTTGATGGGGCAAAAGAGTGGGCTTCATCAAACCCCAGTTCAGGGTCACGTCCAGTGAATCCAGAAGTTTCAAAGGCAAAATTGAGGAGTGAAACTTTGCAGTTTTCAAATTCTGAATATACCAGTTTGATCAGTTCATCAAGGCGCATATTCCTATCCTATCGGAAGGTTGAAATTCAAAGTTTGAATTTTTGGGGTTTCTCTGACAAACCCATATCCAGCTCAAGGTCCAGTTCTTGCAAATCAAGTGGATTGGGTTAATCCTAGAAGAAGATGGATTGATCACCTGCATAAGTGAAAGAAGTTTATGTCTCAGAGGGAGATGAGGATAAGGCCTTACATAAGAAGATTACAAGCGATCTCGACAGGTATGACTCATCGAGGTATGTTTCGATATTTGTCCATGATTAAGTTTATGGTATGATTGTCTTCATGTTATTACGGTTAGTACAATTTTGATTTTAGATTTGTTGTATCACCTTAACAAAATTATGAATGCATGATAGAAGATATTCATTGGTTAGGGTGTTGACACTTATGATTGTACTAATGCATTATGGTGTTGTATGAGGTTTATGTTGTCTACTAACATGAAAGGTACACCAAGAAAGACAGATCATGTTCTGGTCCAAGAACATATGATCATGATAACATGAGGACAAAGATTCATCCATTGTCATGGATCTCATACAAGATCCATTCACGAGGTATGTATAACTTGGTTTTATAATGGTTAACTTATGAGACATGCAGGTTACTAGCACAAGTCATTGAAGAGAACCAAAAGACATTATACGGGTATGTTAGACATAACTAGCTAACATGATAATCCAGGTATGTTTTTCCTATATCAAGCTAGATTCCTACCTTGGGTTAGGATCTTATACTATCGCGTTGTTGATAATGATTATTCATGAAGTCATAGGTTTGAATAATCATGATTGTATGCATATTATGTTTCTTACCATAATTGATGATATGACTAACCAGAAGAATCATGATGGTATAGGTTTGAATAATCACAGGTTTTATGCATTTTATATCTCTAATCTTGATTGATGATTCAACTAACCTGAAGAGTCATATGTTTGAGTAATTACATGTTTAGACATGTTATGTTTCTTATGATTTGACTAACCATAAGAATCCTACATAAACCTTGAATGCTAATGCTTATTATTTTTGTTTGAAATGATCATGACTATACATGCTTGAGATTATTGTGTTTTAATAGTTTACTAATGAATGTATGATTTTATATGAGATCACAAGGATAACACATTCATGATACTAATAAGCATGCATAGGGACCAAGGATGAATATGAGATTCAAGAACAGGTAATCCAGAAAGCAAAGATCAAGAGGGAGTACACTCCAGTGGTTTATGCAAGGATGCAGATATTCAGAGGGAGTTGACCATCTTTCTACATTCCACAACAGAAAGGTGTAGAAGAAGCTACTTCAGTTTAGGACTCCAACAGCTCCTGCAAGGAAGCAAAGACTCAGAGGGAGTCCACCCAATGAACAAAGAAAGATAAGTATTTTAATCATCATTTCTTGCATATTTGTTTGTTTAAATAATACTGTTCAATAATGTATATACTGATGTTCCTAGAATTAGGTTGTATACTACTAATATTAGAATAGTTGCATTAATGAACAGTATACTACTAATATACATGGGTAAGTGGCCTATGGCACTGTACAACATTCCATTGCTACTTATCTAGAATGAAACCTCTTTGATGACATGTTGGGAGTTGTGCACACTCTTAACAATGTTCTGGTAGAGATTGGAAGGCATCTAGAAAGTTACGGAATATGGATAAATGTTGTATTGAAGCATTGGCTAAGATAATTGCATGACTGTATGACATATTTCTTTATGTGTAAGAATTTGTTCTGAAAACTATGAGATGTTTTCTAATCATGCAATTTAACTTGTTGTGTAGGAAAGATCGTATGCCATCTCCTACAAAAGAAGAACTACAACATTTGTTCAGCAATAAAGATATCTATTGAAGATATTGAAGTTCCCAGGATCTGGGATGAAGAAATGGAATGCCATGATCTCGATCATGAAGAATGATGTTTGGGATGTAATCCCAAGACCTGAAGGGAAGTTTGTTATGACTTCCATATGGAACTATTAGATCAAGCATGTTGCAGATGGCAGCATAGAGAAATATAAAAGTGACGAAATGGATTCAAGACAGCTTTCTTGAATGGTGTAGTTGAAGAAGAAGTGTATGTGGAGCAGCCACTTGGTTCTGAGACACATGATAGGAAATCATATATGTGCAGAACTTGGTATGGTGAAGATAGATTGATTGCCGACACACAGCGGAAGCTTGCTGCCAAGTTCGAGATGAAAGAACTTGGGGATGATGCACTATTTGTTTTTGGCATGGAGGTGTGGCAGAGTGCAGAAGGAATCTTCCTTGGACAAGGGAAGTATGCAGTAGAGATCCTGAAGAGGTTCGGGATGATGGATTGCAAGGCCATGGCCACACCTATGGCATCAAATCTGAAGCTTCTATGTGATGCTTCATCTGAGCCGATTGATGTCTCTATGTATCGTCAGATGATTGGGTCCTTGATGTACCTGACGAACACGAGACCAGACATTTGCTTTGCTGTGAACACATTGAGCCAGTTCCTGACGGATCCGAGGAGTGTTCACCTGGTTGCTGTAAAGCATGTTCTGAGGTACCTGAAGGGTACAGTGGATTATGGGCTCAGATATGAGGCAAATCAAAAGTTTAACCTGCAGGGTTATGTTGATTCAGATTGGGTTGGCAGTGCTACAGATAGGAAGAGCACATCTGGGTGTTGCTTCAGTATGGGATCAAGTGTGATCTCTTGGTTTAGCAGGAAGCAGTCCTGCGTAGCACTGAGTACAGCTGAGGCAGAGTATGTTGCAGCCTGTTCAACTAATTGTGAGGCAGTATGGCTATGGATGTTACTGTCTGAGTTATTTGATCTCCCGTTGGAGGCTACTGGTATCTTCTGTGATAACCAGAGTTCTGTGAAGCTGTCCGAGAACCCAGTGTTTCATGACAGGACGAAACACATAGAGATCAAATATCACTATATCAGGGATATGGTGCAGAGAGGAGCTGTGAAGCTTCTGTATGTTGTGACGGACGAGCAGATTGCAGATGTGCTGACGAAGCCACTAGCCAGAGTGAAGTTCGAGTACTTCAGAGAGAGGCTTGGCGTTCTTCAGATCAAGGACACTTCGAGGAAGAAGTGATGGACACATTTGCTGAAGCCATTCCAAGCATGTTGGAAGGAGGATCATTCACATGGCTGTGGATGTAAGCGCTGGATGATGAGCATCAGGATGATGTTCTGGTTTCTGCTTGGATATGATCAGTTGGATCATTTTTATGTATGTATGTACGCATCATGTTGGATGCTGGATATGATCAGTTGGATCATTTTGTATGTATGTACGCATCATGTTGGATGTTGGATATGATCAGTTGGATCATTTTTGTATGTACGCATCATGTTGGATGCTGGATATGATCAGTTGGATCATTTTTGTATGTACGCATCATGTTGATGCTGGATATGATCAGTTGGATCATGTGTACGTATTTTGTATATGCATCATGTTGGATGCTTGGACCATGTATCTGTATATGTATCAGGTGGATACATTGTATGATCAGGTGGATCATGTATGGTGATATGTATCATGTATTTGTATTTGTATCAGGTGGATACATTGATGATCAGGAGGATCATGTATGATGATATGTATCAGGTAGATACTTGGTATGCATCAGGTAGATGCATTGATGATCAGGAGGATCATGTATGATGATATGTATCATGTATTTGTATCAGGTGGATACATTGTATGATCATGAGGATCATGTATGATGATATGTATCAGGTAGATACTTGGTATGCATCAGGTAGATGCATTGATGATCAGGATGATCATGGATGACGAGCTTCAGGATGTTGCTCCGGATGACATGCAGCAGGATGTTGCAGTGATGATCAGGATGATCATGGATGACGAGCTTCAGGATGTTGCTCCAGATGATATGCAGCAGGATGTTGCAGTGATGATCAGGATGATCATATATGACGAGCTTCAGGATGTTGCTCCGGATGACATGCAGCAGGATGTTGCAGTGATGATCAGGATGATCATAGATGACGAGCTTCAGGATGTTGCTCCAGATGACATGCAGCAGGACGTTGCAGTGATAATGATCAGGATGATCATGGATACATCAGGATGATGTATGGTGAGTATCAGGTTGATACTCTGTGGCCGTGGATCAGGTTGTGCAGATGAGCATGTAATCCGGTGCCCTGGGAGATTTGCAGATGGTCTTTCGAGGTTTTGCCTATGGCATGTAATTCGGTGCCCTGGGACATTTGGCAAATGCTCTTTCGAGGTTTTTCTCTGGGAGGACATGTAATTCGGTGCCCTGGGAGATCTGCAGATAGTCTTTCGAGGTTTTACCTATGGCATGTAATTCGGTTCCCTGGGATATCTGGCAGATGCTCTTTCGAGGTTTTGTCCTATGGCATGTAATTCGGTGCCCTGGGAGATCTGCAAATAGTCTTTCGAGGTTTTGCCTATGGCATGTAATTCGGTTCCCTGGGATATCTGGCAGATGCTCTTGCGAGGTTTTGCCATGACCACATGTAATTCGTTGCCCTGGGAGATCCTATAGGTAGAGCTGTGTGCTCGTAACAGCCTGGGATGCTCTTGCGAGGTTTTGTGGTGAGGTCACATGTAATTCGGTGCCCTGGGAGATCCTATAGGTAGAGCTGTGTGCTCGTAACAGCCTGGGATGCTCTTTCGAGGTTTTGTGACGCACGTAAAAGTCCTGAGGATTCCACAGTATGGCCAGTGATGATGAAGACCTGCAGGTGGTGGGCCTACATCCAGTATGAAAAAGGACTGGCTCTGTAGAACTTCCTATGACGAGTAGATTCAGAGATTGATTGAGATAGCAGCAGCAGTGACGATGATGATGACTCGATGACGATTATCTAGTGACGATGATCCAGAGAAGATGACTTGTGCTAGAAGAACTGTGCTGAGAAATACCTTCCTAGTTAAGAGGGAGTGTTGATGTATATAACTTCGGAATGTATTTCACATATATGTATATTGTATTCCTATAGAGATGGTATTATTCCTCTATAAGGAAGTGTCGTCATTTATATTGTAAGTGTCGTAACTTATACTTGATGGGTTATTAGACCACCTTGTTTGGGGTCGGCCCTGTATAAGTCATGTGGGTCAAAGGGTTATTAGACCACCCTATTGGGGGGTCGGCCATGTGGGTCAAAGGGTTATTAGACCACCCTATTGGGGGTCGGCCCACTCAGCATTATGTTATGTGGTTAAGTTAGAGCCGACATGAGTTAGGTAAAAAGGCAAGTCAAGTCAAGTATAAATAGAGTGCGGGAGGCACTCTATTTACTCACTCACTTCTCACACATGCACTCAAGGAGGAGTGGCACACTTATGGAGGAGGAGGATCTGCTGTTAGGTTATGGATATCTCTCTTGGTTGGTTGTATCATTGCTCTATCTATCTCTGAGGAAGTTATTGGGGTTTTTCACCTTTATGGTTTTCCCCAAGTAAATATTTGTGTCTCTTGTGTGCTTGCATTATTGTCTCCATGATTGATATGCTGTAGATATGCTGTACATGTTGTTCTCTCAGTTAAGATCCTAGATCAGATTGAAGTAAATTCTGAAAATTTAACAGGACCGCGCGGGTTTCTGTCGCACAGTCGCGATGGACCGCGCGGGTTTTGGCCGCACAGTCGCGATGGACCGCGCGGGTTTTAGCCGCACAGTCGCGATGAGCAGCGCGGAAATTGGCCGCGAAGCCGCGGTGTGCCGCGCGGAAAAACGCAGAAAAGTCGCGATGGACCGCGCGACTGTCTGGAAAAAATCCGCGATGGACCGCGCGGAAAAAGGCAGAAAAGTCGCGATGGACCGCGCGACTGTCTGGCAAAAAGCCGCGAGGCGGAAGCCGTGCACGGAAACCAAGAAACAAACCTGAAAATTGAAAATTTCGGGCTGTTTATGGGGCCAAAACTCAGAGCAGCAATGGATCTGCTGTCTAAGATGGCAGATCTATGGATCTAAAGGATAAAAACTCATAAAAAACTAAGATTAAAGGCAAAACTAGAGATCTATAGTTCAAACCAAAGCGGAGTCGCCAAAAACTGTTGGCCCGGTTTTGCAACCAGGCTTAGTGCTATGGGCACCTGCTAACTAGTAGCAGCAGTTTCAATAGAAATAAATAACAATAAACTAATTAAACAAGACTATTCATGGATCTAAGCAAAGATATTAAGCAAATAACAAAGATAATTTAAAATCAAGAATAAGAACATGTAAGAATAATAAATTTGTATTAAAAGAATGGGGCAAGCAAGTGCTTGCGGGATCAATACCTCTAATGGTGAGGTTGAATGGCTCCAAGGATGAGCAACTCCAATCTCCAATGGTCTCTTCTTCCAATGTGGTTTGCAATGGCTAAAATGCTCAGGGGAGATTTCAGCAGCATAAGGATGAGATAATGGATGGATGTGAAATGAGGAGCCCCTACCACCTTTTTATAGGTTTTGGTGGTGGGAAATACCATTTGTGGTTTTGTGGAAACCAAATGGTATTGACCAACATGGTTTAGGTACTTTTCCCTCCTTTTTCCTTTTTTGAATAAAAATAATATTTTAATTCCCTTTTTAATATTTTTGGGAATTTGGACCCTTTTTGAGGGTTTTTTATGATTTTCTTGGAAAAATAATCTTTTTTAATGGAAAAAGGGGTGTACTAAGGTCTTTTGGTGACCTTTTGTTGGTTTCAGAGGCTCAGATGGTGGAAAAGTGGACAAATGGGTCATGTGAGTAAGGGAATGAGCTAGTGAGCACTTTTTAGGTGTTAACAGTCATCATAGTTTCTCACAAGGTAATATTGTTCCTTAACGAAATCCATAAAAGAGGCCCATGTGGGATTGACCTCAAACAATCCAGACTTGTCTAATGAGTTTTTCTCACAATAAGTTTCCCACCGATTTTTGACATGGGAGGCATCCTTGAGGAGTGCAAAGCTGATATTTTTACTGTTAGAAAAAATTGTGGACAAAGAAATACCCTTCTAATATATTCAACCATTTGTATAAAGCATCAACATCGATTTGGCCTTCAAATAAAGGGATATCAAAGTTAACTTGTACCTTGAAGGGAGTCGCATCTCCAAAACGGTTGCACGTTGAAGGTGTATCTGTCGTCGTCGTCCTACGTCGAAGGATTTGGGCGAAATTATCCATCATCTCGTTCCTCTATCGTGCGAGGGATTCCTCAAGCAACAAATTAATAGGATCTCATGCTTTGTCGTCTCTCTTTTCTTCTAGCATGGGATTCCATTTAGGGTGGCGAGTGTGATCTTCCCCAAGTGAAAATAGTTCGAGACCCAACTCTCTATATCGTGATTTCGTTGGGGACATGCACCGATAAACAATCAAAGAGCAGATTGCTCTGATACCACTGATCTAGATTTATGTGAGAATGAAATGAAAGAGCATATATATATATATTCACATACACAGATATATGGAAAGAAACACAACGATACAGTAAACACATATTCTATTAAATAATGGAAATAGAATAGACTATATAATAAAACAAGAATGGTGGTAGCTATATGTGAGAAGAGATGTGGCCCCTATGCTCATTCGTGCCAAGATGAATACAAAAGAGGCTGAAGGGGCCTATTTTTCATTATCATGAGGGAAAGAATCCCAAACATCCAAAAACCTAAGCCTAGAAGATGAACCGTCATAAATTTTGTGGCCCCGAGGTGGTTAGTTGAACAAACAACTTCACGGGGTCATAACGTTTGCATACGATCTCCGTTTGGGGCACTCGATAGCTCATTGGAAAGGTCTATCTAATATTGACAACTTTCATTTGGGAAAATGGTTGTTGTTGGAAACCATTGACCCTCTCGAATTGCCAAAAAAATGTCGTTTAGGGCCTCAAAACGGCCCTGGAAGTTCAGGACCCAAAAACCCGTAGAAAAATTACCAGAAAATTGCCAAAATGGGAAACTATTGTGAGCCAGTTGAATAGGTGGGTGGCCACCGATATCCATCTCGATAAAAAATCCATGACTATGCATGATCCATATGGATATAGGTGGCCACCCACCTATTCCACTGGCTTAAAATAGTTTTCCATTTTGGCAATTTTCTAGTAATTTTTCTACAGTTTTTCGGGTCCTGAACTTTCGTGGCCGTTTTAAGGCCCTAAACGATTTTTTTTTTGGAAATTTAGGGGGGAAATAGTTGCCAACAACTTGTATTGGCCCCCATCTAAATTTGTAGATATCGGATAGACCTTTCCAACGGGATATCAAGCTCCCCAAACAGAGATCGTATGCAAGAGTTATGACCCCAAGAAGTTGATTGCTCAACTAACTACCATGGGGCCGCAAACTTTATAACGGTTGATCTTCTAGGGTTAGGTTTTTGGATGTTTATGATTCCTTCCCTAGTGCTTATGATAAATAGGCCCTTTCAACCTCTTTTTGTATTCATCTTGTCACGAATGATCGTAGCCGCCGCATCTCTTCTCAGAGATATAGCTACCACCATTCTAGCTGTTTTTATTTTACAGTTTGTTTTGTTTCATTCATTTTAATATAATTTGAGTTTACTATATCATTGTGTTTCTTGCAAAATATATCTATATGTGAATATATACATGCTTTTTCATTTCATTCTCACATAAATCTGGATCAAGGCATGCATAAACCCTTTTGAGCCTTTGACAAAATTCTCTAGAAATTGGAATGGGGCTTCAAAAACATGCCATAATTCACTATTTTGGGGCACTTTTGGGGGAATTTGAAAAATCTTGCAACAGGAAAAAATGACCCAACAACTCAGAACTGAATTTTTTTGTGATTTCCACATTTTACCTACTCAGCAATCTGACCAAATTTTCTTAGATATTTTTTTCCATAAATGCTCAGTTTGGGAGGTAGAATTTTAAAAAAAATAATCTGCATTTCTTGAAAAATAATGTCCCGAAGAAGTGCAAAAAGTAAAACTAGTAAATTCTAGAAAATTTTAAAAATTGATTGGGGCATCATATCAGAGATATGAAAGTTGTTGAGTAATCCTTTTTATGATTATCATCAGTTCTCAATACAAAAATTGTCCTTGTTTCCTTATATTTTCTTGTACAAGTGGTTGAAGTTGGTATCTGAGACTAAATGCACCTACAATAAAAGTGCAAAATGAGGCAAAATTGGTAAATTTTGAAAGGATGTAACTTTTAGCCGATAGATCAAAATTGAGCATGGTTGTAGTTATTGGAAAACAAATCCATAGAAGATCAAATGTGCATGACCAACTTGTGAAGAAGTTCCCCAGATATTCCTAAAATTGAATAGAAAAGATCTTGTGGCCTTGATTTGACAAAAAATGTCAATATGGGTAGTTTCCCAAATGCACGAAAAATAATTTTTGAATTTTTGAAGATGAAATGCAACCAAAAAATGTACTTATATGAACGATTTTGTAAATATTTGGACCACATTATTTTAGAGAGAGGAATATCTGTGGATCCAAAAAAGATTGAGGGCATTATGATTGGCCAACTCCAAAGAATGTGACAGCTGTGAGATCTTTTATGGCTCTTGATGGTTATTATAAGATGTCCATTGAAGATTCTCCAAGGATGCACACCACATCACTTATTTGCAAAAGAAGAGAATAAAATTTGATTGGACACAAGAATGTGAAGAAATATTTCCACTATTGAAGAAGCTTCTTACTAGTGCTCCAAATTTGAAAATTGTCGATCCATAAAGGGTTTTGTGGTGTACACTGATGCATGTAAACAAGGGATTGGAGGAATTCTTATGCAAAACAATCATGTGGTATGTTATGAGTTAATAAAATTGAAAGAACATGAAAAATATTATGTTACCCATGATTTAGAGCTTGTTTCCATGGTGCATGCTTTGAAAATGTGGAGGTATTTGATGGGTAGGAAATTTAAACTTAGAACAAACCACTGTGGTTTGAAATATTGTTTGAGAAGCCAACATAAAATGCAAGGCAAGCTAGGTGGTTGGAATTTTTATGTGAATTTGATTTTGAAATCAAACACGTAACAGGGAGGAAAAACAAAGTGGCTGATGCACTTAGCAAAAAAAGGCATGCAGCAGGCATTAATGTTTTCCAGTCAAAGTTGAGGCAAATGATTGTTAATTCCTTTGTTGAAGATGAACAATATTTGCAAATAAAAGATAAATTATAGCAATGGAATTTGGAAAAGAGGTATGAAGGTTATCATTTGTAGGATGATGGACTTGTTATCTCTAAAAATAGAATGTATATTCCTAATGTTGCAGATTTGAGGAGAATGATTATGGATAAAATCCGTAAAATGCCATATTCTAGCTATTCACAATACCAAAAAACAATTGTTACAGCAAGGAAGCAATATTTGTGGCTAGGAATGATAAAAATACATTGTTGATTATGCTTCAAGTTTTATGAAATTCCAGTAAGGTTGAACATCAACACCCAACAAGTTTATTACAACCTTTTCCAATTGAAGAATAAAAATGGGAAGTGGTAGATATGGATTTTATCACCAAGCTACATACTACTTCAAGAAAGCATTATTCTATCATGGTTTTGGTGGATAAATTATCTAAGACAACACATTTTATTCTAGTTAAATATACATATAAGGATGATGAGATAGCAATCATATTTATGAAAGAAATATTCAAATTGCATGGGATGTCTTTGTATCTGACAAAGATACAAAGTTTATATCTAACTTTTGGAAAAGCATTTTTTGATATTTGGGTACATAGCTAAATTTTAGTATTGTCTACCTTCCACAAACAAATGGACAAACAGAAAGAGTAAATAAAGTGATTGAAGACATGTTTCACCTGTATGTGATACATAAAACATCCAAGTGGGAAGATTATCTATATTTGGTAGAGTTTGCATATAACAATGGGCATCAAGCATCATTGAGAATGATCCCATTTGAAGCTTTGTATGGCAGAATGTGTAGGACATTGGCTTGTTGGTCACTAATCCAATAAACATAATTGTGCTTGGGTTGGAAACGCTTAAGCAAATAGAAGAAGAGGTTGCAAAAAATAGACAGAAAAACTATGTAGATAAGACTAGATTGAATATGGAATTTAATGTCGGGGATCATGTTTACCTCTATAAGAGGCCAAGGAAGAGTTCCTTGAAGCTTGGAATTTGTTCCAAGTTGTCACCATGATATTGTGGGTCATTTGAAGTGCTTGAGAGAATAGGGCTAGTTGCATATAGAATTGCATTCACTGTTAACATTAGAGCTCATAATGTTTTTCATGTTTCTTTGCTTAAGAAATATGTACATGATCCTGATCCTGTGATTGATTGGAATGTGATCAAAGTGGAACCCGAGGGAGAATTGCAAACGTATCCACTATGCATCATCGATAGGAAAGTAACAGTACTTCGTAATTGAGCCATTGTACAGGTAAAGGTGCAGTGGAAGCACTCTAGTCCCGTTGAGGCTACATGGGAATTGGAGGATGCTATGAGAGAGGCATATCCATTTTTTTTCAGATTATTAGGAAACATTGAGGACGATGTTATTCCAAGGGGGAGGGGACTATAATACCCCCAATTTTTATCCTTGGAATGCATTAAATTAGATTATATGAATGATGTAAATATGCTAGTAAAGATTCCTAGTGTGGAGCTCAAGGCCAAGGCCCAACTATAGGATGGTTGGGCATGTATAATGTTAATATATCTATATGTACCATGTGATTGTCTTGTCATAATGACCCAACATCTATGTAAATATTATGTTGGAAAATAATAAAATGGTCCAAGATGGTTGTGTAAAGAGAACTAGAGGGGCAATTATTCCACTAGAGGGGAAGAAGAAAGGAGGATTCTGGGAGATTAAGTCATCTTTTGCTAAGTGTCAACCTTAGAACTCATCCATTTGTTGCCATGTGCCTTAAATGAACCAATTTACTTATTAAATCCAATAATTGAATGCATGTGTGAGGT
This sequence comes from Larix kaempferi, assembly GCA_027924585.1. Taxonomy (NCBI): domain Eukaryota; kingdom Viridiplantae; phylum Streptophyta; class Pinopsida; order Pinales; family Pinaceae; genus Larix; species Larix kaempferi. Next base: position 1,355,005 of record BSBM01000451.1, on the reverse strand, counting down.
TGGTGGGGAAAGTCTTGACATATAGTTATGGAAGCATGAGATGAATATACTTTTATGACAATTGTACTAAGAATCATTTATTCTATGGTCATAAGCAATGTCAGCTATCTTTTTCACCAGTCCTCTCATCTCCTTTGGAATCTATCACTCATTTTCCATATAGAGTTTTACACTACGTTGAGTTTCATTATTTTTTCTCCCGGGGACAAAGAAAACCCTCTTAGGCATGCATTTCTTTTTCAGAGGGGAAGATATTGAGATAATCAACAACTACACATACCTGGGTGTGCATTTCTTATTACCTCGGTTCAATTTGCGACATTCCCTCCAATATCAAGTCAACAAGGGCTATGGATACTTTGCCTTACTTGAAAGACAGTGCTTTCGATACCGTTTTCAGGGCATCTCATCCAAGATGTCACCCATGGAATCCCTTATTAAACCCACCATGCTCTATGGTTTGGAGGTCTAGGGGCCTTGTTTTCTGGAGTCTGATTGGGCCTCTTTCAAGAAGGTCCAAACGCTACTCCTCCTACGCATCATCAGGTTCAAATAGGAAGTCCCCTAGCACATTATCTTAGCAAAGTTTGGCACCCGACACTTACAATTTGAGATGGTATTCTATTTGGTCTCTCTTTTGCATCAAGTCCAGAGCTTTCTAAATCAACGAAGCGGAGAGAGAGGTACCCATTCTTGGCCTATTTATCCTCCATGATTATTGCCTCTTCTAGTTCTCTAGGTCGGTCTCAGTGTTGGTTTGCGGGGGTCTTGACTCTCCTAGAGTTTGTAGGTATTCAGATATACCAGATCCCTCCATTCAGATATTCCTTGTATGCTCCTGGCCACCTTCTCCCAACTTGAAAGGAGTTGAACCAAATCATTATCAGGGAGGACATTTACAGGAATCTAATGTTGATGTATTTGTAACTTCGAAAGATATTCACTAGTATATTGTATGTATTACATTTGTACTTTATCGTATCCTTAACGGAGATGTATTATTCCTCTGATTGGAAGTGTCGCCATTTGTATTTGCAAGTGTCGCAAGTTACATTGTAAGTGTTGTCATTTGTATTGATGGGTTATTAGACCACCGATGTGGAGTCGGCCCTAGTTGATTCATGTGGATGGGTTATTAGGATTCCTTAGGAAGTCGGCCCTGTTAGGTTATTGGCAGGTCAAGTCAGTGTATAAATAGAGAGGTTGTGTCTCTCATTATATCCATTCACTCACTCATCCAACTCACATAGTTGAGAGAGAGAGTTGGGCACTAGTGGAGGAGGAGTAGGTGGTGGAGACATATATCTTTTGGGTTTGATCTTTGTGATCTTTGTATTGGGGCTTATTCTATCTTTGAGGAAGTTGTAGGGTTTTTCACCTTCTTGGTTTTCCCCAGTGAAATGCTTTGTTTCTATTGTCTCTTGTGATTGATATGATGTACATGTTATTCTCTTAGTGATCCTAGATAATGCTTGAATGAAATTATCAAAAAATTAATATGGTATCAGAGCTGACCTAAGAAGAAGACACTATGTAGTTGCAGAAGCTAGGGCTTCTTAATTTTTGGGTTTCCCTCCATAGATCATCAAAGGCAGGAAGCTAGATTGACTCTCCTAGCAACGGTGCATCTTTCCGTCGAGACATAATTCAATTCTGAGCATTTTCAGTTTTTGGCCTGTCACTACTGCGAGAAATTAGGGTTTCAGAGAAAGTTGGAATTTTTGGAATCTGATACCATGGCTGGAAGCTCCTCAGAAAAATTGAATTTTAGAGCACAAGATCGAATTTTTTGGTTGGGAAGAAGGTCGGGCTTGATCAAACCCTAGTTCGGGATCCTGTCTGGAAGATTCAGAAATTTCAAAGGCAATTTTGAGGGGTGAAATTTTGCAGATTTCAAAATCAAATTATGCCATCTTGACCAGATCAACAAGGTGCATCTTTTCATCCTTTCAGAAGTTTGAAATTCAAAGTTTGAATTTTTAGGGTTTCTCTAACAAACCCTAATCCAGCTCCAGATCCAGTTTTCAGCAAATCAAGTGGTAAGACCTAAATATTTTATTTCCATTTGAGTTCCTCATTAAAATGTCTCACCACACAAAGCTTGAGGATAAGCTTGAAGGGGTTGATAACTTCCGAGCATGGAAGTATAGGATTGGGTTAATCCTAGAAGAGAATGAGTTGGACACTTACATAAATGAAGAGGTTCCAATTCCGGAGGGAGAAGAGGCTAAGGCCTTACACAAGAAGAACTTGGTCAAAGCCAAGAGAATCATTGCTGACTATATTAAAGACCATCTCATACCCCATGTGTCTTCCCTAAATACACCTAAGGAGATGTTTGACTCCTTGACCAAGTTATTTGAAGAAAAGAACATAAATCAGAAGATGACTCTGCGGAACCAATTGAAAGGGGTAAAGATCCAGAATGGAGAGACCATCCAATCCTACTTTACTAAAGTCTCTCAAATCAAAGAACAACTTGAGGTTGTGGATGAAGTAGTGGAGAATGGAGAAATTGTGATGACCACTTTGAATGGCCTACCTAGGTCATGGGACTCCTTCATCCAAGGTATTTGTGCTAGAAAGAAATTGATCTCTTTTAGTAGACTATGGGAGGAATGTGCACAAGAGGAAGATAGACTTGTGGCCCGAGAAGAAAAGATGGGAAGTGAAGACCAAGCCCTCACAGCACACACTAAGGGAATTAAGTTCAAGATGGAGAAATATTATATCAAGAAACACCCTTACTTCCATCAGAAGAAGAAAGATCTCTCCCATGTTCGATGCTTCACTTGTGATGAGAAAGGACATTATTCCTCAGAATGTCCCAAGAATAAACAAAGCTTCAACAACAACAACAACAAGAACAACACGAAGAGATATCATGTTCATGTTGTCGAGGATGATGAACCTCCCAGAAAGAAGACTAGGGTAGAAAGTGAAGACTCATCAAGTGACGATGAATATGTCTTAATCTCTACTCTCTCAGGTACTGTTACACATGGGTGCAATGATTGGCTTATTGATAGTGGGGCTTCTAAACATATGATGGGATTCAAAGAATATTTTATGGACCTATCTAAACATGAGTCAAGGTGAAACTTGGGGATGACTATCAATATCCTATAAAAGGAAGTGGTGAAGCCTCCTACAAGTTAGACTCTGGGAAGTCTTTGAAGATGAAAGATGTTCTATATGTACCTGGACTCAAGAAGAATCTTCTCTCCATATCATTTTTGGATGCAAAGGGAATAAGAGTTGCATTTGTGGATGGCCAAATACTTATGTGGCCTAAAGGTAAGACCATAGATGATGCAGTAGTGATTGGAGAGCAAGAGGGAGGATTATACAAATTGAAGGGACAACCTGAACATGCCATGGTACATGAATCCATGGAGACAAGTGAACTTTGGCATAGAAGGCTTTCTCATGTTCACTATAGAGCACTACCAGTTGCTAGAAAAGCAATAGAAGGTCTTCCTGAAATCCAGTCAAAGCATGAAGGTATTTGCAAAGGATGTGCAAAAGGAAAGAACACAAAGAAGGCATTTCCAAGTAGTGAAAGCAAGGCAAGGAATCTTGGAGATTATCCACTTCGATGTATGCGGTCCAGTTCTCTGAGTGGGTATGTATATTATGTTTCTTTCATTGATGATTTATCTAGGAAGACTTGGGTCCATTTCTTGAAGAACAAAGATGAAGTATTCTGCAAATTCAAGGAATTCAAATCCTTGATAGAAAGCCACACCGAAAAGAAGATCAAGACCTTTAGATCCGACAATGGTAGAGAATTCACTTCAGAAGACTTCAAGAAGCTATGCAGTGATTCAAGGATTAAGAGGGAGTGGACCACTCCTTACAATTCACATCAGAATGGAGTCGCAGAAAGGAAGCAAAGATTGAGAGGGAGTCCACCCAACAAACAAACAAAGATAAGTATTTGAATTGTCATTCTTGTATATTTGATTGTTTAAATAATATCGTTCAATGATGTATATACTTATGTTCCTAGACTTAGATTGTGTATTATGCATATTAGAATAATTGCATTAATGAACAGTATACTACTAATATGCATGTAATGGGTAAGTGGCCTATGGTACCGTACAACATTCCATTGCTACTTATCTAGAATGAAACCTCTTTGCTGACATGTTGGGAGTAGTGCAAACTCTTAACAATGTTCTGGTAGAGATGGAAGGCATCTAGAAAGTTACTGTATGAATACGGGATATGGATGAATGTTGTATCGAAGCATTGGCTAAGATAAATGCATGATTGTATGACATATATTCTTATGTGTGTGATTTTGTTCTGAAAACTATGAGAAGTTTCTAATCATGCAATTGAATTTGACTTGTAGGAAAGATCGTGTACAATCACCTACAAAAGAAGGACTACAACATTTGTTCCAGCAACGAAGTTCAATAAAACTATCTATTGAAGATATTGAAGAATCTGAAGTTCCCAAGATCTGGGATACAGTAATGGAAGAATGCCATGGTCAAGGAATACCAGTCGATCATGAAGAATGATGTTTGGGATGTGGTCCCAAGACCAGAAGGGAAGTATGTTGTGACTTCCAAGTGGATCTATAAGATCAAGCATGCTGCAGATGGTAGCATTGAGAAATACAAGTCGAGGTTTGTATCTCATGGCTTCTCCCAGAAAGAGGGGATAGATTATGAAGAAACTTTTGCTCCTGTAGCTAGATACACTTCCATCAAGACAGTACTTGCTCTGGCTGCAGTGATGAAGTGGAAGATACACCAGATGGATGTCAAGACAACCTTCTTGAATGGTGTAGTCGAAGAGGAAGTGTATGTGGAGCAACCACTTGGTTTTGAGACACATGACAGAGAATCATATGTGTGCATATTGAAGAAATCCTTGTATGGCTTGAAACAAGCACCTAGGACTGGTATGGAAGGATAGATAGCTTCTTGTCCAGTTTGGGCTTTACTAAGAGTAAAGCAGATTCCAACCTTTACTACAAGGTTGAGGAAGGAAATCCAATGATACTTCTACTATATGTGGATGACCTATTTGTGACAGGTGAGGATAGATTGATTACTGATACGAAGAGGAAGCTTGCTGCCGAGTTCGAGATGAAGGAATTGGGTATGATGCATTACTTTATAGGTATGGAGGTGTGGCAGAGTGCAGATGGAATATTCCTTGGACAAGGGAAGTATGCAGTAGAGATCCTGAAGAGCTTCGGGGTGATGAACTACAAGGCCATGGCCACACCTATGTCATCGAACCTCAAGCTATTGAGTGATGCTTCATTAGAGTCGGTTGATGCCACGATGTATCGTTAGATGATTGGGTCCTTGATGTCCCTGACGAACACGAGACCATATATTTGCTTTACGGTGAACACATTGAGCCAGTTCCTGACGGATCCTAGACATGTTCACCTGATTGTTGTAAAGCATATTCTAAGGTACTTGAAGTGTACAGTTGACTATGGGCTCAAGTATGATGCAAATTAAAAGTTTAACCTAGAGGGTTATGTTGATTCAGATTGGGAAGGCAGTGTTTCTGATAGAAAGAGCACTTCGGGGTGCTGCTTCAGTATGGGATCAGGTGTGATCTCTTGGTTTAGCAGGAAGCAGTCCTGCGTAGCACTGAGTATAGCCGAAGCAGAGTATGTCATAGCTTGTTCATCCAGTTGTGAGGTAGTATGGATTAGGAAGCTACTGTATGAGTTATTTGATCTCTCGTTGGACGCTACCTTTATCTTCTGTGACAACCAGAGTTGTGTGAATTTGTCTAATAATCTGGTGTTCCATGACAGGTCGAAGCACATCGAGATCAAATATCACTATATCAGGGATATGGTGAAGAGAGGAGAAATGAAGCTCCTATATGTTGTGACGGATGAGCATATTGTAGATGTGTTGACCAAACCACTAGCCAGAGTGAAGTTCGAGTACTTCAGAGAGAGGCTTGGTGTTCTTCAGATAGAAGATACTTCGAGGAAGAAGTGATGGGACACATTTGCTGGAGCCATTCCAAGCATGATGGTAGGAGGATCATTCCAATGGTTGTGAATGTAAGCACTATGTGATGAGCATCAGGATGATGCTCCAGATGATATGCATCAGGATGATGCTATGATGATGATCAGGATGATCATACGATGATGCTATGCATCAAGATGATGCTATGATGATGATTAGTATGATCATATGTGATGATATGCATCAAGATGATGCTATGATGATGATTAGGATGATCATGTGATGATGATGTGCATCAGGATGATGTACTGTATGATGATGATCAATATGATCATGAGTATCAGGTGGATACTCCGTGGCCGTGGACAGGTTGTGCAGGTAGCATAGAAAATATCTTGGGAGATCCGATGGTCTGTGCTCGGATTCTCTTTTGAGGTTTTGCTACAGGTAGCATAGAAAAGATCCTGGGAGATCCGATAGTCTGTGCTCGAATGCTCTTTCTAGGTTTTGCTACAAGAGGCATGTAATCAGTCCCGAAGATCCGATAGGTTGAGCTATCTGCTCATAAAAGTCCTAGGATGCTCTTTAGAGTTCTTGTAGGTTGCAAGACACTCTTTTAAGGTTTTTCCTAACCACATGTAAAAGATCCTAGGAGATCCGATAGTCTATGATCGGATGCTCTTTCAAGTTTTTGTGGTGGTGGTCACATGTAAAAGATCATGGGAGATCCGATAGTCTATGCTCGGATGCTCTTTCGAGGTTTTGTGACAGTCACATGTAAAAGATCCTGGGAGATCCGATAGTCTGTGCTCGGATTCTTTTTCAAGGTTTTGTTGATGCATGTAATCAGTCCCGAGGATTCCAAAGTATGGCCAAAGATGATGAATACCTAAAGGAGGCTAGGCCTACAACCAACATGAAAAAGGGCTGGCTCTGTAGAACTTCCTATGACGAGAAGAATTATGAGATAGCCCAGTGATCAAGATGTTGAAGTACATCAGCAGTGACGATGATGCTTTGTGATCCAGTGATGATGATCCAGCTCTAGAATTGAAGACTTGTGCCGATATGTATTAATGACTTGTGTCAAGAGAATACCTTCCTAGTTAAGAAGGAGTGTTGATGTATTTGTAACTTCGGAAGATATTCATTGGTATATTGTATGTATTACATTTGTACTTTATTGTATCCCCAACGGATATGTATTATTCCTCTGATTGGAAGTGTTGTCATTTGTATTTGCAAGTGTCATCATTTGTATTGATGGGTTATTAGACCACCGGTGTGGGGTCGGCCCTAGTTGAGTCATGTGGATGGGTTATTAGGATTCCTTAGGAAGTCAGCCCTATTAGGTTATTGGCAAGTCAAGTCAGTGTATAAATAGAGAGGTTTTGTCTCTCATTCTATTCATTCACTCACTCATCCAACTCGCATAGTTGAGAGAGACAGTTGCACACTAGTGGAGGAGGAGTAGTTGCTAGAGACATCTATCTTTTGGGTTGGATCTTTGTGATCTTTGTATTGGGGCTTATTCTATCTTTGAGGAAGTTGCTGGGTTTTTCACCTTCTTGGTTTTCCCCGGTGAAATGCTTTGTGTCTATTGTCTCTTGTGATTGATATCTTGTACATGTTATTCTCTTAGTGATCCTAGATAATGCTTGAATGAAATTATCGAAAAATTAGCAGTTAATTCATACCACTTGGATTAACCCTCAAGGAAGGTTATGCCCAAATATGTCCTTCTATGTTGAGCACTTCTTGGAACTAAGAGAAAGACTCATTGTTCGATCGTAGTACACCCTCCCCAATTGGATGCACGCTCTTCACATATCTCTAGGCTAGTTCGTAGTAGACTCTCACAAATTGCAGATAGAGGACAATCACCAAATTGATCGGTTGGATAGGTTTTGCTAGTTCTACCACCTTAAGGAGATTGATATTTAGGAGCATTTCATATTTCATTGCCCCATTTACTATGAGATCAGAGGGAGGTTCTCTTTCTTATTCAGGGAGTCCCTGAATCTCTCCATCTTCTTTATATTCTCAAATCATAAATTCTTGGCCCATTACATCTAGGAGGCCTTCTAGCTTCGCTCTCAGTCCATTCAACCACCTTCGATATGTTAGTTTTTCACAGTTTAATTCAATATTATCTAGGATCTTATCTAAGAGAATAACAAGAACAACATAAACACAATAGACACATGAGACACAAAGATTTTCCTCGGGGAAACCATAAAGGAGAAAACCCCGCAACTTCCTCAGAGATAGAATGAGCACTAATACAATGTCACAAAAGTAAAACCCAAAATATAGATGGTCTTTAGCAGCTTCTCTCTTCTCCACTTGTGCGAACTCCTCCTCTCTCTCATTAATGTGAATTGAGTGAGTGAGTGAATGAATCAAATGAGAGAGGCACCCTCTCTATTTATACTTTATCTTTCACTTGACTTTTACCCAACTAGGTCGCCCCCTAGTTTTACGAGACTGGGCCGAATTCTCTAGGAGACTCTAATAACCCATTAAAAAATTAAATCTAGGGTCTAATTCCCCGACATACAATAGAGGGTTAACCTCAATGACTTTACATGACCCAAATACGATAATGACTCTCCTGATAGGAGGAATAAACATCTTCGTCGTAGGTACACTAATAAAATGCAAATACAATATAAAACATACAAGTGAATATCTTCAGAAGTTACAATTACATTAACACTCCCTCTTAACTAGGAAGGTATTCTCTTAACACAGTCATCAACACAAGTCTTCATCACTGGATCATCAATGCTGGAACATCATCATCAACACTGAATTGTCGTCGTCATTGTTGCTGCAATCCTCATCATCTTGACCATCGATTGGTGCTATCTCTCAGTTCTACTCGTCATAGGAAGTTCTACAGAGCCATCCCTTTTTCATGTTGGATGCAGGCCTAGCCTTCATGTAGGCCTTCATCATCTCTATGAGAAAGCCATCAAGTAGGTACATTTCAGGACTTAATTTCCTCTCCAAAACCTATGCACATCTCAGGACTGATTACATTGCCTTGCAAAACCTGTGTACATCGCAGGACTGATTACATTGCCTTGCAAAACCTGTGTACATTGCAGGACTGATTACATTGCATTGAAAAACCTGTGTATATCGCAGGACTGATTACATTGCCTTTCAAAACCTATGTACATCGCAGGATTGATTACATTTCCTTGCAAAACCTGTGTATATTGCAAGACTGATTACATTGCCCTGCAAAACCTATGTACATCACAGAATTCGTTACATTGCCTTGCAAAACCTATGCATGTCGCATGACTGATTACATTTCCTTGCAAAACTTGTGTACATCACATGACTGAATCGCCTTGGCTTGCAAAACTTGTGTACATCGCAGTACTGATTACATTGCCTTGCAAAACCTGTGTACCCTATTGTCGCCTCATCACGTCCAAATCATCTCAATGTAAATGGAGCACAACCCAGATGCACATCACACAACACTTATATCAACGGCCATGGGAAGACACACCTCAACCATGCTGGAATGGCTCAATTTCATCTGCGTCTTCCAGACTCATCACTTCCCCTTGGAAGGAACCTCGATCTAGAGTACACCAAGCTTCTCTCTGAAGTACTCAAACTTCACTCTGGACAGTGGCTTAGTCAACACATTGGCTATCTACTTGTCCATCGCAACATATTGGAGATTCACTGCACCATATCCCTGATATAGTGATACTTGATCTCGATGTGCTTCGACTTGTCATGGAACACCATGTTCTTAGACAACTTCACACAACTCTGGTTGTCGCAAAATATAGAAGTCGCAGCCAACTAGAGATCAAACAAATCAGACAGTAGCTTCCTCAACCATACTACCTCACAACTAGCCGAACAAGCCACGACATACTCTACTTCGGTTGTACTCAGTTCCATGCAGGACTGCTTCCTGCTAAACCAAGATATCACACCTGATCCCATACTGAAACAGCACCCCAAAATGCTCTTCCTATCAATGGAACTACCTGCCCAATCCAAATCAACATAACCCTCCAGGTTAATATTCTGATTTGCATCATACTTGATCCCATACATAATCAACTGTACCCTTCAGGTATCTCAGAATATGCTTTGCAGCAATCAAGTGAACATGTCTCGGATCCATCAGGAACTGGATCAATGTGTTCATAGCAAAGCAAATATCTGGTCTCATATTCATCAGGTACATCAAAGATCTGATCATCTGACGATACATCGCAGTATCAACCGACTCTAATGAATCATCACTCAATAGCTTCAGGTTCGATGCCATAGGTGTGGCCATGGCCTTGCAGTCCATCATCCCGAACCTCTTCAGGATCTCTATTGCATACTTCCCTTGTCCAAGGAATATTCCATTCGTGCTCTGCCACACCTCCATGCCTAGAAAGTAATGCATCGTGCCCAGGTCCTTCTTCTCGAACTCGGCAGCAAGCTTCCTCTTCGTGTCTGCAATCAACCCATCCTCACTTATCACAAACAGGTCATCTACATAAAGTAGGAGTATCACTAGGTTCCCTTCCTCAACCTTGTAGAAAAGGTTGGAATCCACTTTACTCTTGGTAAATCCCAAACTAGTCAGGAAGCTGTCTATCCTTCCATACCACGTCCTGGGTGCCTATTTCAATCCATACAAGGCCTTCTTCAATTTTCACACATGAGTCTCCTTGTCATGTGTCTCAAATTCAAGTGGTTTCTCCACATACACTTCCTCCTCTACTACACCATTCAAGAACGTTGTCTTGACATCCATCTGGTGTACCTTCCATTTCATCATTGCAGCCAGAGCAAGTACTGTTCTGATGGAAGTGTATCTGGCTACAGGTGCCAATGTCTCCTCGTAATATATCCCTTTCTTCTGGAAGAATCCACGTGCCACAAATCTTGCCTTGTGTTTCTCTATGCTACCATCTGCAGCATGCTTGATCTTGTAGATCCACTTGTAAGTCACAACAGACTTCCCTACTGTTCTCAGGACCACATCCCAGACATCATTCTTCATGATCGATTGATATTCCCTTTTTAGGGGATTTTTGCTATTTTAGAGGAATTTTGGATATTTTTGGAGGAAAAAGGGGTTTTTTAGCCTTTTTGAGGCTATTTTGATGGTTTTGTGGCCTTTTGGAGGCATTTTAGGCCTTTTGGAGGCTTTTTAGTGGGATTTTTTGGGTTTTAAAGGGAAATATGAGGAAAATAGACAAATGAGCCATGTAATGTGGTAGATGAGGTAGTGAACACTTTTTGGGTGTTAACAATAGTGCACATGTGCAAGCCTTCTATGCCATAGTTCACTTGGCTCTACTAGTTCATGGACTAGGGCTTGTTCAAGTTGGCCCTTCAATTTGCACAAACCTCCCTCTTGATCTCCAATCACAACTGCATTGTTTATATTCTTTCCCTTTGGCCACATTAGGACTTGGACATCAACAAATGCAACCCTCATACCTTTTGTATCCAATGTCGATATGGAGAGAAGGTTCTTCTTGAGTCCTGGAACATATAGGACATCCTTCATCTTCAGAGACTTCCTAGAGTCTAGCTTGTAAGAGGCTTCACCACTTGTTTTTATGGGGTACTGGTAATCATCCCCAAGTTTCACCTTGTGGGGTGACTCATATTCAGATAGGTTCACAAAGGATCCTTTAAATCCAGTCATATGTTTGGAAGCCTCGCTATCTACAAGCCAATCATTGCTTCCATGTGTAATAGTGCCTGTGAGAGCTGCAATTAGAACATATTCTTCATCACTTGAAGAATCTTCACTGTCTTCTTTGGTTCTCTTCCTTGGAGGCTCATCATCTTCTGTAGTGTGAGCATGATGTCTTTTCTTGTTCTTCTTCTTCTTGTGAGAGCTACTTTTGTTCCTGGGACAATCTCTGGAGTAGTGTCCCTTCTCATCACAAGTAAAGCATCGAATGTGACATAGATATTTCTTGTAACTTCCGAGGTTATCCCTCTGGTTCTGGTGATGGTATTTACCCTTCTTGTGATGAGGATGCTCCCTCTTGTTGTTGTTGTTATTCCTAGTGTGTGTTGTGAGAGCCTAGTATTCATTACCCATCTTCTCTTCTCACGCTAAATCCGAGCTTCTTCTTGTGAGCATTCCTCCCACAGCCTGCTGAATGTGATCAATTTATTTCTAGCACAAATTCCTTGAATGAAGGAATCCCATGACCTAGGGAGACCATTCAGTGTTCATCACAATTTCTCCATTTTCCACATCTTCTCCCACAACTTCAAGTTGCTCCTTGATTTGAGAGACCCTTGTAAAATAAGACTGCATGGTCTCTGCATTTTGTATCTTCACATTCTTCAACTGGTTTCACAAGGCCATCTTTTGATTTATATTCTTTCCTTCAAATAGCTTGGTCAAGGAATCAAACATCTCTTTGGGTGTCTTTAAGGAAGAAACATGTGGGATGAGGTGATCCTTAATAGAATCGGAAATGATCCTCTTGGCCTTAACCAAGTTATTCTTGTGTAAGGCTTTAGCCTCATCTCCCTCTGGAACTGGAACCTCTTAATTCACATAGGTGTCCAATTCATTCTCTTCTAGGACAAGCCCAATCCTATACTTCCATGCTCGGAATTTATTATCCCCTTCAAGATTATCCTCAAGCTTGGTGTGATGAGACATATTTAATAAGAAACTTAAATGGAAATAGAAAAGCTTTTAGGTCTTACAACTTTGATTTGTTGAATTGGTTCTGGAGTTGGCTAGGGTTTGTTAGAGAAACCCTAAAATTTAAAACTTGGAATTTGAAACTTCTGTCTGGATGGAAATATGCACTTGAATGAGGCGAGAAGGCTGGTACCCTTAGTTTTTGAATATTCAAAAAATTCACCCCTAAAAATTGACTTGTGAATTTCGAATCTGCAGTTTCTGGTCCTTTCTGGTTTTCTGGTTTTTCTAGTCCAAAGTCAAACTCGGGTTTGACTTTTCCTGGGGTTCCACCCACTCAAAAAATTCTATCTTGGTCTCTAAATTTCGATTTTGATGAGGAGCATCTCCCTATGTTGAAAGCACTCCAAAATTCAACTTTTGTGAAAATCCCTAATTTCCCGCAGCAGTGATAGGCCAAAAAATGAAAATGTTCAGAATCAAATTCTGCTTCGATAGAAAGATGCACCCTTCCAAGGCAAGTTAGCCTAGCCTCTTGTTGTTGATGATCTGTGGAGAGAAACCCAAAAGTTAAGAATCCCTAGCTTCCGTAGCTGCACAGTGTCTTCTTCTCAGGTTTGCTCTGATACCATGTTAGTTTTTCACAATTTAATTCAATATTATCTAGGATCGTATCTGAGATAATAAAAAGCACAGCATAAACACAATAGACACAAGATACACAAATATTTTCCTTAGGGAAACCGTAAAGGATAAAACCCTGCAACTTCCTCAGAGATAGAATGAGCACCAATACAATGTCACAAAAGTAAAACCCAAAATAGAGATGGTCTTCACCAACTTCTCTCTTTCCCCTTTTGTGCGAACTCCTCCTCTCTCTCACTAATGAGAATTGAGTGAGTGAGTGAATGAATCAAATGAGAGAGGCACCCTCTCTATTTATACTTTATCTTTCACTTGACTTTTACCCAACTAGGTCGGCCCCTAGTTGTACCTGACTGGGCCGACTTATCTAGGAGAGTCTAATAACCCATTAACAACTTAAATTTGGGGTCTAATTCCCCGATATACAATGGAGGGTTAACCTCAATGACTTTACATGACCCAAATACGATAATGACTCTCCCAACTGGAGGAATAAACATCTCCATCAGAGGTACAATAATAAAATACAAATACAATATAAAACATACAAGTGAATATATTCCAAAGTTACAATTAAATTAACACAATACAGACCTCCATTCAGAGTATCACTTTATTTTTTATGGTTCTCTCTTTTGTCCAGGGAACCAAGAGACAGATGTATAGTGGCCCGAGCCACCCAACTGGATTAGTACAACCTCAGAGCACCACCCACACTTCACAAAGACTTTAGCAACATTGTTAGTCTAGATTCCTTAGTCGGTGGAGATCATCCAGATCACATCGACAAGCTCCTTCTCCATTCAATAACACAGTTTGTCGTTGATACTCCCTTTCCCTCTCGACACTTCCTTTGTTCAATCCTCTATCTTGAGCTTCTTCCATTAACCCTGAGATGCTAGGAGAAACAGATCCAAAATATTGTGAGAGAGACATTGCATTGGTCATATCTATATGTTCTTGTATTGGATTGTATTGCTCATTTTTCTCCCCAAGGGAGCTCCCACCTAGAGCTTAGAGATTGTTTTTGCATGATTTAGTTCATTATTTTCTTTCTGCATATTATTTCTTATAGGAGCCACTTTAGTGCTCCCACTTTGCATTGACATCATTGTTAGAATAATTAATACTCCCTCCTTGTCCTACTTAGCATTATTTTCATTTACCTAGCAGTTGATGATGTCATTTTCCCCCTAGTGATGTGCAGATGTCATCTAGGACCTATTAGCCACCTAATGCACCTTGCATGCATCATTTTAGGACCACATGAGCCAACTCCCTACATTTTAGGAGCCAACTCAGTGTTCTAGTTCAGTCCACCTAAGTTAGCTGACTCTTGTGGGAGGTTTATGCTCTGATTTCCACTGTTTGTGGTCTCATGCACCTTTTTCTAAGTGATTTGCATGAAAAACTCACTAATGCACCCCTTTTGGTTAGTTAATTGACTGTGTATTCAGTTAACTGAGTTTTGGTTCAATTGAGTTGAGTTTGGGTCTTCCACAACACTCCAGTGGTGACAATTCCTATGCTAAACAAACTGAGACTCGAATTCTCCTAGGTGATTTGAATTCTCTCCATTGTAACACCATTGTTGACTATACCAATTATTGAATGATTACAAACTATTATTTTCCTATCTGAATTTGTATGCATAATTAATTGTCTGCTCATTTTTACTGCAATTTTCACTATAATTCATCTTTCTGCTCATTCTTTCTCTGTGAGGTATAGTCAGCTCCATGATTTGTTGTGATTTAGAATTTCAAATGGTATCAGAGCTCAGTGAGTGTAGGTGGAGCAACTTCTGTCAGTAGTGCACTAGAAGCTTCTGGATTTCCACAGCAAATCCTGGTGCCATTGCATTGAATTCATTGGAGAAATCCTTTGAGGTCTAGCCAAGTGTGAAGGATCCGGAAAAATGTGCCTATTGTCCTAAAGCAGTGCTCAGTAGTAGTCTATCTCCAAAATTGAGAGTTTTTTGCAAGATATTGAAGGTTTTTCAGTGTAGCATTTCATTTGTATTCGCTCAAACAGTTCATATGGAGAATTTGAATGTTCCTCTGTCTCTAAGGATCCTGACACCCTTCAATTATCTTGATTGGAGGGCTGATATGTAGATGGTATTGCACAACAAGTCACTGTACAGGGTCACAATGGGAAAGGAGGTCAAACCTCAAGCAGTTGTTGAGAAGGCCAAGTATCTGAATAGATTGGATGAAGCATTTGGTTTCATGTGTATCCATATTTCCAAAGATCTAATCTTCCACCTTGATGGATTGAAGACTCTAAGAGAGGTTTGGTTGAAGCTTGAGACCCTCTTCGGAAAGAAGGATGAGCGGAGGGGCCATATTCTGGAGAATGAGTTAATTGCTCTTCAACCCCGCAGTTTCGAAACCATACAGCAATTCTTCTCTAAATTCAAATCCTTGTTCATGTAATGAAAACAATGTGGCATTGAGAAGAAGGATGAGCATTCGGTGCTATCCATTCTAAGCAAGCTTGGTCCATAATTTTCTATATTTGTTTCTACCTTCCATTTAGGGAGATTGTCAATCCCTAACTGGAAAATTCCTTCTCTAGATGCATTCACCAAATCTCTCATATAAGAACAAGACAAATTGATTCAGATGGGTGCCTTGAAGACCTCCAAAAATCAAGCTCTTATGGCTAGACAGTCAAAAAGTGTGAATACTAAAGGGAAGAACAAAGGTAAAGAGAAGAATCAATTTGAGACCAAGTAGAATCCAAAGTCTAATTCATCGAAAGGAGCCTCCAAATCCAAGAAGGATAAGCAAAATGGGTTTGAGAAGACCAAGTGTTCCTTTTGCAAGAAAGGAAACCATCCAGAGAGATCTTGCATAAAGAAGAAGATAGATCAAATGACCAAACTCCTTGAACAACATAACATTTCCCTCCCATAAGGCACAAGGGAGACCGATTCTGGAAGTGAGATAGATGATCATGAGAGATTCCATGCACTGAAGGTTGGATTCACACAATCACAAGCCTTCCTCATAGATTCTGGAGCCTCCAACCACATGGTTTCCTCCAAAGAATCATTTTCTTCTCTAGATCTCAATGATGGTCCGAGTATTCACATGGAAGATAATTCTCAGATCTTTGTTGAAGGGAATGGAACAATACAACTAGAGCATGGAAAGTTAAAAATCGTTCTATTTATGTCTTCTTTGACAGTAAATTTGTTATATGTTTATCAGATGACACACACAGGTTCATCGAAGAAAGTTATTTTTGGTCCTAACATAGTTGATATTGCATAGATCTCTTCTAGGAAGCTTATAGCAAAAGGTTTTGCAAACCATGCCTCGAAGGCATATGTATTCTCTCACTTTTTTCCATACTCTCTTCCTACTCCATTGGAATCTGATGAAGATCATAATTATGTCTCTTATGATGATCCAGTTTCAGATTCTGAAGATGAGGACCAATATCTTGATGTTGCGTATGAAGTTCAAGCAAATCCAGATCCAGATCCAGCACTTGCTCCCAATCCATGGCCAAGGCCAATATGGGATCACAAAGTTCTTGAAGCTGTCAGGAACATAGCCGGAGATCCATCTGACCATAAAAGAACTAAATCTCAGTTCGAGATGCAAACCTTGCACTATGTCATACAGATCCACTTCTCTCAGAGAGGTGCTACATGATGGTGGGGTTTGATCCACAATATTTCAAAGAGACTTTCCATGATGGATCTACAACCAAGTACAAATCTCGGTTGGTTGAAAAAGGGTACTCAAAGGTTCATGATTTGGACTACAATGAGCCATTCACTCCAGTAGAAAATATGGTCTCTGAAAGACTTGTTTTGGCAAAAACAACTTTGACACAGTGGGAGGTACATCAGAGGAGCAGGTCCAGATCTAGATCTAGCACCTGTAGTACTATCCTACATAGGAGAAGATTGCCTACATTTTTACAAAGTCTTTCACTCTCAAAGTTTTTGCACATGTGAAGGCTGTTTGAGTTTCCTACTATTCATTGTTTGACGGGGGTATTTTTCCCATGAGGTTTTTCCCCATTTCCTTAGTTTCATGAATAGTTCTTTTTATCATTTATTTGATTGTATGGGTGACCTTTGGTCTCAGTAACCATGTCCCAAGATGTCCAATTTTGGATTAAGGGGTGGTGTTAGGATAATTAATACTCCATCCTTGTCCTACTTAGCATTATTTACATTTACCTAGCAGTTGATGATGTCATTTTCCCCCTAGTGGTGTGTATATGTCATCTAGGACCCATTAGACACCTAATGTTCCCTGCATGCATAATTTTAGGACCACATGAATCAATTCCCTACATTTTAGGAGCCAACTCAGTGTTCTAGTTTAGATCACCCAAGTTATCTGACTCTTGTGGGGGGTTTATGCTCCAATTGCCACTGTTTGTGGCCTCATGCACCCTTTTCTGAGTGATTTTCATGACAAACTCACTAATGTGCCCCTTTTGTTCAGTTAACTAACAATGTATTTAGTTAACTAAGTTTTGGTTCAGTTGAGTTGATTTTGGGTCTTCCGGAGCACTCCAGTGGTGACAATTCCTATGCTAGACAGACTAAGACTCTGTGATTTAAATTCTCTCCATTGTAACATCATTATTGACTATACTGATTATTGAATGATTATGCACTACTTTGTTCCTATATGATTTCTCATGCATGATTAATTGTCTGCTCATTTTTACTGCAATTTTCATTGTAATTCATCTTTCTGCTCATTCTTTCTCTGAGAGGTATACTCAGCTCCATGATCTGCTGTGATTTAGAATTTCACAACCAACAATCCCTTTGACCTAATTTTGTGGTCACCTATCAAACATTAATAAAATTATCTTAGCTTTTCTCCATAACCAATTACCAGATTGTGAAAATATCAAGAAATTATAATTGTGAAGATGAAATTGCAGACATTAGAGTGAAGACGATGGTTGTAGGTGAGCATAGAGGTTGGGAAAGATAGGAACCTTTATCCACTACATATTTGTTGCTCATTGGATGCTTGAGAAGCCATGAATTGAATTTGCAAGCAATCTTTTGATAGCATACAATAGGTTAGACTCTTTCTACATAGATTGAAGAGCATTGTAAGGGTTGGGTATTATAAGGGACTATTGAGAAAATAAAGAGTAGGCCTTCCTTATGTTGTGTGGGGTGGTGGAATAAATTTCCATGGTTGGGATGGCTGGATGAAATCCATGTAGTGCTCTATGGTGAGAAGGTTGTCTAAGCATGAGAGAAATGGGTTTGGTTGAGGGAGAGTGCAACTTGTAGGTGTTTTCTTCACCCTGGTGGCCTCATATCCTGACTTGAGGGTGGTATCAACAATTGATACCTATGGTTGGATGGAAAATCGTTCTTACATAACTAGTTGCTTGGATATTCTTCTATTAAAACATAAGTATTCTCTTTGTTTATGAATGTGAAATGATTTTATTTACTTCCTATGATAAATACATTTGTTTATACATGATGTGTATGTGGATATTGTTTTAGTTCCATTGTGTTTTACACTCATGCACTTGCACATGCATTTCTTAGTTTATATTTCCCATGGGTGGCTTAAATTAGTTATAAATTCAAATAATGGTCCATGGGATGAAATTTATAAACATGAAATTCATAATTACCCCATCCTATTGTATGAATGATGAAATGGGACACTACAATTGCATTGATGTAGAGGTATATGATAATCACTGTGAATAAAATGGAAGTATGCATTGACAATCTTTACAATGCCAATGTGGAAAGCATTCAAATATTCCACTAAACAACTCAATAACCCAATAATATTCTATAGAGCAACCAATATACTAACAAATATGTAAGATAAAGCATTAAACAAATAAACAAAGCCATATATAAATATAATACCAAAATGATGTTAAGGAGATGATGTTGAAGGGAGATAGGGTTTATGTAGTGCCTCCTTCAAACCTTTCTTCAAGAGGTGTGGTGGGGGAAGGGAAGTATAGCTTAGAGATTCTAGGTGGTGGAGGAAAAGGTGAGGGTTCTTTACCTGCTCCAAGCTATACAAAGAAACGCCTCTAGGTTCGTGATCATGGGAAGGTGATTGATTTTCCCTATGACAATATTATTGAAGGAGCGACTTTAATGCAGGATCATGGACTCCATGGGTATTTTATGGGAATTGTCAATGGATTGGGAAAGTATGGAGGTGTTGTATTTCAATTAAGGTTAAAATATCTCATTATAAATGAGGTTTATTTCCTTTATTTTTGACATATGTGAGAATCAAATGGTCATCCTATCATGAATGGCCCATGGTGCTATGGGGAGGTGGGACTAGTCATTGTCCCTTGGTCTGAGCACTTTGACTCGTTGATGGCACATTGTTATCTTCAAATGTTATGGATGTGACTTGCTAGTCTCCTCCCTCATATTGTTTTCCATAATGTTATTAAATAAATTATGGATTCCATTGGCAATTTCTAGAGATCCTCTCTAGAAACCCTGGCCAAAGAAGATATCCCACGCATTTTGGTTCTGGTGCAAACTAACGGTTGTATACCTAATAGGCTTACTATGTAAATCAATGGGTTTGTTTGGAATAAACATTTGGTTTTTGAACTAATCCCTTTTAGCGGCTTCTTTCGCCATGCGATGGGACACATTCTATGTGGTTTTCCATGGTGTGCAGTTGCATATAAGAAGAGGCGGTATGTTGGCTTGGGCGCTTCATCTAAGGTGCCTCTTAAGGAAGTTGTGGTTGAGCCTATTTCTGTGGAGGTTGTTAATAGTCCTCATGCCAAGGTGCATCATGTCGGTTCCTAGGTGGATTCTTCCCCTGACACAAACCCTCCCACAATGGCTATGGTTACATCTCTTGGTGATGAATCTTAACTCAGGAATAATATTTTCCCCTTGAAGTCTCGGGAGGATATCTTACAGGTTATTGTTGGTATAGATCTACTTATTTCAGATGTGAATGTTTCACTTGTGGATGGTTTAGTCCTTCTATCTCATAGTATATCCTTCATTCTTCCTTTACCATCGATACATGTGGATGCAGAGGGTTCCTTTGATGTTGTAGAGACTCAAGCTTTTCTAGTTTGGGATATGCAGAAAGTGGGTGCACCTCCTTTTGCACCCTTGATCAATCTGGTAGGTCAAGCTTTGGATATGCAGGTAGGGGGTGTGCCTTCAATGGATCCCTCACACAATCTAATGGTAGGTCACTCTCCAGTTGTGTGTGTGGGTGGTATGGTCTTGGACTCTTCAAAGGGGGGTCTTAATGAAAGGAATGTTGTTTTGTGTGACAATTTAGAGTCTCGAATCTTGATCAATATTTCAAAGGCTCAATTTGATGGTGTGATACACACTATTCATCCATTGTCGGTGGATTTAGTGGATGAGAGATCCCACACTTCTTCTAGGGACTTCTTGGCTTCCCATCCATGCCATGACTTCCATTCTTCCCTAGTCTCATGTTTCCCTTCTATTGGTCACGATTTTAGTGGGGGTCATACACTACCTTTAGAATATTTGGATGTTTTGCATTCTTTGGATGTCGCATTCTCAAGATGAAGAGATCACTTGCAAGTTGTGCAGGTGATTCTGATGCAACTTTGGGGCATATGTCTTCTCCTAGTATTCATCATTCTTGTAGTGTTGTTGCTGGTGTGACTAGGTCGGTTGGATGTGGTGAGAGTAAAAAATATGTGGAGCACTGAAGATCAATTTTAAGCATCTAATCTAGCTCCTCCATGATATTGGAGGAATGAGATAGGCCTTCAAGTCTATTATTTGTTTATGATTTAGAGATTTGAGACTAGATTTTCAAAGTGTTCTTGATTTATGTTATATGGCCCTCTGGATAGTACCTATTATGGTTGCTATTGATTTGTTCATGATAAGTTGTACAATATATCCTAGCTTTAGTTTTTTACTTTTTGCAAAAATAATACATATACCTTTAGGACCTATTGGCAACAACATAATTGCCTTAGATTCCAAGGTGATTGTTTCATATTCATTGGCTAGTATTGTAACCTTTTATGGTGTAGTTTTTATTTGATTAAATAGAACTAACATGAATTTTTTTTGGGTGGAAATATGTGTGTGTGTGTGTGTGTGCGCGCACATGTGTGCTCGTGTGTGTGCATGCATGCGCGTGCATGTGTGTGTGGGTGTGTGTGTGTGTGTGTGTTATTTAAAATTTCTAAACTTGATGGCCTCCCTTTCCCAAGGAGGGTAAAGGGGAAGAAATATCCAACTGCTCTACACTCTCATTCACTAAACACTTCAAACCTCTGACAATATGTGTAACGTCCCCTTCGCCCATCATCAAAATCAAGGAAGGAAACATTAACAACACACCGGGTTTTTGGTAAGCTTAGCCCCAATTCTTTCACTGATATGTGTGTAATAATTAAAAACTTCTATATGCAGATTCAATTTAATATAAACACAGCGGAATTAATCATAACAACACACATAAGCATAGATTCGTATCAACATACTTATTTCAAGCAATTAATATGCAGAGAATTCAATCTCCTTCTTATGCTACTTCATATCGATTTCATTAATCATGAAGCATAATCATTCAAATAACACATTGCAGAACACAGATTGTATATAATTTAATCCACAAAGAATACTTATCTTGCAACGCAATTGTCCAACGACTGGCTACGTGAGAGCAACGTTCCACCCAACCATAGATCTCTATCCAGCCTATATTCTTTCAGCTGAGAGATCACCCCCGAGCTGGGCTGTGTATCCACTAAGGAGGAACTAGATGGCTCACTCACAGCCAGGGTTTCAGTCAGACAGCCATGCTAATCCAACACACAGTTGGGTTTTTCAAGCATGCAATAGGAAATGGGGAAGGATGTTGGTCCACTGAGCTCAATCCCAGAGCTAGATACACATCCAGCTAGACTCAACGATCCCATCCTCTATTCATACATCCACCATCGGATTTCTCACAACTCTGTCACAAGTAACCCCCAAATCCGTCACTAATTTTCTGGGCAATTAAAACTGGGTTTTCCCATGGATTTTGGGGTAGCTATTGCTCCCAAATTCGCCCCAAGGTTCCTCCCAATGGATCCCCCATTGGATTTCACTGTCCAATACCAAATCGGGATGTTTTTGGTTTCCCAAAACGTGGGTTCTCTCACAGTCGCGATTTTCTGGTTTTCTCATTGCCGGGAGCTCATTTTTGGATGGAGATTGAAGCTGGCTTCATCCACCATGGGATAGGGATGAGAATGAAGCCCCCCCATGAGTTTGAGTGACTTCTTGTACAAGAAAACAAAGCCCATACCTACCCATACGAATTTCAGGGCTGCCCATGCTCCATTGAAGCCATGGGCTGAAATCTCAACCACTTTCTTACAACAGGCATTAATGTCACCTAGAAAAGTCAAATGGGTTCTCATAATGACATATGGAAACCTATGGTTCACTCCCATAGCCCCCTCACCACTCCCTAGTGGATACACGTGGCCCCTTCTCATTCGTTGCCTCCATAGGCAGTCTTGGAATTTTATATTGCATGATGTTTATTTACGTCCTATTACAGTTTCCATGGCTTAAGAGCACATGGTATCAAAATATCAAATACTTGCCCTTTAAATAAAATTCAGGCTTTCACTAGCGGGGCCTTGGCCTTGAGCTCCACACTAGGAAAACATACATCACATGTACACATTATTTACATTAAAGGCTACTATATCCTAAGGGTTGAATTGGGGGTATTACAATATGAGTGATAGAATCAACAAAAGACAAAGATAGAAAAACCCTAATATCACCAAGCATCATAAACCCTAACTTTAAACATAATTCAAAGAAAAGATGAAGGATCATATCCATTCCTCCAAGATATATTACCTCCACTAAGTCTCAAAATGGACTATAAGTCATAAAGTCATATCATAAAACTCATTTATAATTAGGTGACCCATAGAATAATAATATGCACTATGGTGTGACCTCAGGTGTCTAGAGGCTCCCTGTGAGGCCCTAGACTTGAGAGGCTTCGATCACCTTAGTGGTCGTTGGCTAGCATAGAAATACATGACATGAGGTGGATGGATAGATTATTCAGTTTTGGAGTGTCTTGGCCCATCGGTAAGGCACACTACTATCATGTCGATCACCCTTGCTTGAATTCTGAGCGAACTGCAGACATTAGCAACTCACAATAGTTGGAAAAACCAAGAGAAGCTCGAAGGGAACTTGGTGAGGTAGAGAAATTTGTCATGGGAAATATTGTCTAGAAGAATGGAGTATGCATGATGGACAAAGTAGCAAGAATAATTGATTGGCTTATATATAACTTGTGCAATCTCGGTTGGGCTCACATTGGCTACACCAACTAAGCATGCTCACTTGGTTGGATGCACGTTAGCTAGGAGAATTTGGGTGCATGTTGCATGGACGGATGTTTGTTTCATTTTGTTGGGAACACCTTTTGGGCATGCTCAAGCATAAGACAATTGGGTGCACTTGCATGCACCTTGTTGGAATCACTTCCTAGGCACACGTGGGCATATTGTTTCAAATGCACTTCAATATACCTTGCGACAAGAACCTTTAAACACACTTGCAATGGTTGCATTTGGGAATACCTACCAGGAACACTGGTGATGGGTGCACCTGCCAGGTACACTTGTGACATATGCACTTTCCATGAACACTTGCAATAGGCGCACCAGTCAGGTACACTTGCAACAAACATAGATGCAATATATGCACGTGTGGGAACTTGGGTGTTGAATGTACTTGCGATCACATGGAACATTGGGCATGACACCATTGGAGATGGATGTTAGGAAAAAAATTATGAGGGCATAATTGAGTTGGATGTGGACATTTGGGTCCACTTAGACTTGGAGGGGATTGCAAGAGTTTAGCAAGACCCATATATATAGTGGACGCCTAAAAGTGGCTAAGGAATCATCTTTGGCAAGTGATTCATTCACAAAAGTTCAAAGTAGGATATGAGATTGTGCTAAGTTATGGGTTTTGCATAGTAGGGTGAATTTGCATAGGTTGAGTGAAAAATGAAGAGGTGAACAAGAATTGCAGGAGGCAGGCCCATGGGAGCTTCAAGGATTGGTTTGTAGAAAATTGTTGGGCATTAGTAGGAGGTTATTTTTCCTTAGATGATTTGTGCTTATGTAATAGAGTGGCAAGTAGGTGGTCACTCTCCTTTGTTGTACTCTATAAACATTCTTCTCATAAATAAAGTTTAAGGCATCCACCTACACATTTGCATGTGATTGTGGCTTGTTTATTGGGATGAATCTTGTTCTATTTATTGCAATGTTTTGAGTTGGTTAACTGTTGACATTGACTAAGTGTTGAATTTTTCTAAAGTATAAGTATTGTTGGGATGTTTTAAAGGTTGTGGTTGGATGCATGTCAGACCATTGAATGAACATGGTTGAGTAGGACTTAGTTACATTTGATGGTTTGTAGACTAAGGTGAGGTTATGGTAGACCTTAAGTAAAGAGGTGTAGTTTGGTTGTAGTAGGCCCATGATAGCCAAGCCCCTACAACCCTGGAAAGACAATGCCACATGACCTCAAATGTTGAAATGAAGTTGGGAAACCCCCAATTCAAAGGAAATAAATTTGGGGAGATTGTAGGTTTGTGACATTTGGTATCAGAGATGAACAATGGTTAGCTACATTAATTTTCACCACTATTACTTTCATGATAGGTGGTACTATAGAAAACATGGGTGCTTTTCTCCATTTCCCCTTTCGCAACAGTGGGTTGCAGATTAGTTTTGGTGCACTTCTTCTCATACTAGGGTGAAATTCAATCAAGGAACATATCGTAAGGAAAGTTGGTAAAAAGTTGTGAAGAGAAACCTAAACATTGCGATCATAGACTTGTGCTTGTGAACAACATGCACCAAGCGCAGTTTTTCCACACAAAACTTAGGCATCCAGGCACTCTTCACTGTTAATTGGAAGGAAGTAGAAGAATTCATTAACAGTTTATTCAAGTGGACAAGAATAAGCTTGAGGTAGCAAGGTGAACCAAGCTTTGGAACTTGGATATAATTTTTAGATGTACTCTTTAGATGTACTCAAGAGGGTCGAACCACTTGATATTATCCAATAATTCCATATTTTGAACAGAGTTTTTGTTACAATTCATACCCTTTTTTACTCTTTTTCTAAGTCTATGTCTACCTTTTTAGTATCCAGTTGAGAATTTTGCATAATATATATTGGCTTGTATTTTCTCATATTTTGTTGATTAAATGAAAAATAAGTCAGGATATATATGCTTCTGACTATTTGAAGTATATTGTAGATTCATGGTGCCACAAGAAAACTGTAGGTATTGTGGATCCTTCCATAATGAAGACGCTCAATAGGCGGTACTATGGAACCCTACAGGAAGTACTACAAAACCCTACAGCCGGTATTGCGGGAGCTCTATTGCAGAACCCTACAGGTGGTACTACAAAAGATCTATCGTGGAACCCTATAGGCAGTACTATAGAAGCTCTACTATGGACACTCTACAAGCACTACTGTGGGAAATATACAGGTAGTACTACAAAAAGTATACAGATTGTCCTACAAGTATTCTACATGAAGCTTTGTGTATTCCACAAGGATATTTTAGATCTAGTCTCAATATAGGATAAGTTACATCCTGTATTTTGTACTTGGGACACCACATGGATACACAACAAAAATAGATGCAGTCCAAGAAGTATTCGATTGTGTGACACCTTACATGTATTTTTAGTATACAGTTTGAACAATAATTTATGTTTTGTAATAAAGACATTTGCAAACATAGTTTGAGTCAGTTGCACTTTTAAATTAAATTCCTAATTATATGACTTTGTTATTTAGTTTTGATGGACAACTTGAAAATCCATGAATTTTGAGTATGTCCAAACGAGGAGTCGCTATACAATAAAATAAAATATTTTGTGTGTGAAAGGCTAGCTTATCTCATCCATAATAGTGAAGGGAAATTATATTCATCACTATAGCATACCCTTGTGCTTTAATACAATGTGTGAACTTGATTATGCCTGATGATATGTATGCTTGAGTTAATTCATCTGCTATTGCAGGGTACCCACAACACCCTGTCTAGGAGGTAGGGCCCACTCCAACTAACATGTGTTATTACTTTGTTTTTATGCAATAGATTAGCATAAGAGTGATTTTATCTAATTACATTTGTGTGATCAAAGTCAATGATTTTCATCTACAATTCTAGTAAAGGCATTTTGATTACATGCATAGTTACCATTCTTTTATAGAAATTATTGTTTCAATTCATAATTTGCATCTTTCTCACTTTTATTTATTTGTTTTTGTAAAGAAGATTCATCTTATGGTTGAATTTGTAAGTGATCAATTGAATTGTTGCAATGGACAAAGCATGTAGTACTCTGGAAAGAACTGGTTATTTATACAATTAGTTGATTTTCATATGCAAGTGTGGATTTCATTTCAACAAAGTGTGCATTTTAATTCCTACGAGAGTGGATTTAATTTCAGCATAGAAGAATTTCAATTCACACAAATTGGTTGGAATACAACATAGCATTTCTTTTCTATAATTTGAGTGTGCTTAATCTAGATTTCTATTCCTACAAACCGTCTATTGATTGATTTTATTTCGTACCTTTGACCTTAGTGACAGGAACCTCTTGCCATAATACTTATTAGTTGATATTACCATTGTTATTAATGAAATTCCTAAAAACTACAACTTCATAGTATTTAGATCAATGCAACAAAAACCATGAATCGCATAAACAGTGCATGGTAACTTACAAGTCACGATAGAACCACAAGTTGATAAATTAATGCACAGAATTCTTGTTTATTTTCTAAGAAATTAGAAGATAATTAAAAATCCCATCATTTTGGTGTCATTGATGAGGAGTTACCAACAACGACTACCAAACTTCTCCCTAGTTTGCATACCGAATAGGATCATCCTAGCTATAGTAGTTTGAAGTTTGCATTTTTTTTCTTTATATTGCATTTCTTACCAAGATTTATATAGTATTTTCATTGTTTGCATTATTTCTTTAACATAAGGTTTCTGCATCATTTTTACCTTTTTGCATAATCCCATAAAGAGGAAAACAGGACAGTAAGACGAGAGGTAAGAACCTGCGCACTCATTGCAAAAATACTATAGCGAGTTCTTGTTTCTTATGATCTCGATATATGCTAGCTTTAAAATATTTTTTTGATTCATGAATAGAATTAGATATCCTCAGGCATGATTTATTATCATTTTCAAAACCCCCAAATATACTAACAGTGTAGGAAAAATAATAAAAAGAGAAGGCTTGGGGAGTGCCAATTTCCAGAAAAAGACACCTACAACCAACACTAGAACCAAAAAGAAATGTGTAACTTTAGTGGTGGAATCAAAATACTCAATTGATCCTCATATAGAAGTTGTTGCCTCAGTCCAAGGAGAAATTATATTTCCTGTTGCAGACTCTGCTAACACAAAATAACTTCTCAATGGGAAACCCGATATAGAATTCCAGTCAAATCCAATAACAAAGCCAACAAAACCTCATTCCTCTTCATAATCAACAACTCTCCAAGGATTCATATATTTTTGGAGGAATATGGCAAAAGAATAAGTAACATGACTTGCTAGAAGGGAGACTGTTACATTTGAATTCCAAATAAGGTATATTGAAGTTGGGACAATGGCATAGATGAAAAACATCCCTCCATCATCCTTGCCAAATTTTAATGGGATAGCAAGTGAATACCCTTATACATTCCTTTTTTAATTGGATGTTCTTTGCAGAAGTTATGATCATCTCTCTGATGCTCAGAAATTAAAATTGTTCCTTTCCACACTTAAGAATGAAATGCTTTGTTAGTTCATAGGGCTTAGTGGGGAAATCATTGCTACATGGGCATAAATGAAGAAAGCATTCCTGCAAAAATACTAGGACTACTGCAAGGACAAAGATCGAAAGGAATCCATTTTCAAGATGACAGAAAAAGAGGATGAGAGTGTTATGCAACAAATTTCCAAAAAGAGTATGAAAAGATAATAGATTAGAAAGATCACTCCACGACTTGATTGAATAAAATAGCTGAATATCAAGCCTCTTCGAGGGGGAAACCTCCTTATACAATGTACTAAGTACACGAGACAAGACAAGGCAAGATACTCCAAATGAAAGGTCTCCTTCTTATATATAGGAGACTAAGGGGTACAATCCCAACTAACTGACCCAAGCCGACATAACTAATATAACCATACTAATGACAATTACCACTAATGGACCAAATCCAACATCAAAAATAATGTAATGAACCACAATATAGGGGCGAATGTGCCCATATTTAGGGATTAACATGCCCCTCCCCTTCAGAAAAGTGTTGTCCTCAACGCTTGATTAGTTGCATATGCCTCTGTATGAAGGACTCATCTTCCCATGCCGAATCTTCAACTGGTGATTTCTTCCACTTTATGAGGTACTTAGTAATAGCCTGATTTCGTAGTTGTTTAGTCCTTTCTTCAATGATTTGTTCAGGTTCCAATATGAATTTTCCTTCTTCATCAAGCTTCCACGAGATTGTTTGAATTGGGATCTTGTCTCCTATTACCTTCTTTAAGCAAGAAAAATGAAAAACTGGATGTACTCTTGAAGATAAAGGGAGCTTCAATTTGTAAGCCATACTACCAAGCTTCTGCAACACTTTATAAGGACCATAATACTTGGGTGCTAATTTATTGTCCTTCTTTAATAGCTTGAGAGACATCTGCTTGTAATTTTATAGCCTGAGAAATACCAATCCCCTTCTTCAAAATGCCTTTCACTGCGATGTTTATCAGCTTGTTGTTTCATCTTTTTTTTTACATAGTCAGGTTGTCCTTAAGTATCTGGAGAACTTCTTGCTTGTGCTCGATGTGATCTTCCATGGCTTGAACTTTAGATTTTCCTTTTAAGGTAGATGTGATAGATGGAGTTTGGTACCCATAAAGTTCCATAAATGGAGCCATTTTTTATGATGTATGGAAGGAAGTATTGTAATGTCCCTTTGTAAAAATTTATTAAAATGGTGAAAATTTCAATTTTTCCACTAGTTCGACCCTTAACTAGTATTGGTTTCTTGATCTCCAATTGACTCCAAATGCTCCCAAATTGTTACAGAAGGTATATGGATGGTATTAGGACATTATTATGAGGTTCATGGATGATTTAGATTCTTCAAAAGGTTTCTGCAACTCTCCTTTTAATTCTGGCCAATGTAGAGAAGTTGACTAGCAATCAGGGGTTCAATTCCCCATGGGGTAGGAGTTGTAAATGGCTCTCCAAATGCTATTGGAACCTCTCAAATTGATGAAAAGAAGTAGGGGATATATAGGGGAAATCAATATGGTCTCATATACAGCACCATTCATTTTATTAATTCTGCTACAACCCTCTCAAATCAGATACAAAAAGACTAGTTTCGACCTTGGGGGAAATGATAGGCAATCTTCTCCAAATGCTATGAAATTGAACAATATGACTCCAAAATCTTATGAAATGAACATGAAACTTGTATAACATATTATTAACAGTACATACATCATTAATTTATCATAGTTTCACTTTTCCATTCGAATATATCAACACATTATTGGCATACAACAACATTGTGGGGAAAATGGCACCATTTGCTCATTGATGATCAGATTTACATAGTTCCACTTGGAATCTCGACCTTAATCTATTATGAATATGAAGAGAAGATAATTTACATCATATTATAAAATAATGGGGCATTAGAATCTCCCCCAAAGAGAATGGCATCTCACCAAGTGTGCCCCACCTCAAGGATCATGAATATGTTGAGAAAACTGGAAATGGTTGGAGAAACAAGATGAACTAGAAGTGACCACGAGCTTCCATGTAGATTGTATCTACAACATAAGACTCCATTGAATCTCCAAATGAAATATCTGAATGAGCTTTCCAATTACCAACTAGGATGGGAATCTTTCACCCTCGAAATTGGTGCTAAGGCAAGTAGAGTAGCACTCCACTAGCTCTCCTCTCAAATGCAAATTCTAAAAATGATCAAAATCCCTTATCTTACTTGATCTATATATTTTATAAACATCCTTAGCCTTATAAGGTTTGAATTCCCTCCATTAACTCCAATCCAATTCGAATTAGGGAGGGATCCAATATTTGCCACTTGTCTTCCACTTCCTAGCCTTCCACCTTCCACCAATTCGAGTAGGAATCTCTTGGGATTCTCTAACTCCCTTGAGCGCTCACTTGGAGGTTATTTTTAGGCCTGACATGTCATATTGGTCATATGTCATCAATCAGGTCTACAATTTGTCATAGGTGTCATAGCATCTTCATCATTGTTGTCATAGAGGTTAGGGAATCTAGCCCAAGTGTCCAAGAACCTCTCATTTGACTCTTCCTCTTCCATGGGAGTTACACTCCCATCCCAATTCGACCTATGATGCATATTTCCAAGTGTATGATCCTTCCAACTCATCAGAATAACATTGGAATTCTTATGGATTCGAATTGACAAGAGGAGGTTGCCATGTGGCATAGAAAATATAGCTTGTGTGGGTCCCACATCCTCCATGTGTCTTCATGATCAATTGCCACTTTGATTTTCCCTTGTATTTATTTATTTATCTCCTCTATTAAATATTTATGACATTATAATGTCCAAACATCATTTATTAGCCCCCTTATTTCAAATCCCAATGTCTCCATCCAACCTAGGGAACTAGTAGGATTGGTGGAACTTTCCTGTTATGAATTTATTTGGATGGGGACATTGCAGTCCTCCCCACCCAAGATTTCTTTCCCTCAAGCAATTTCATATTTGTATGCTGCAAATTTTTTTCATCTTCCCATGTGGCATCTTCACTTGGTAGATCCTTCCATTGTACCAAGTACTCTTTGATAGTTCTGCTCCTTAATCTTCTTTCCCTTGTCTTCAAAATTCTTTCTGGAACAAGTATGAGTTGACCTTCATCATCCAAAGGAGGGAGTATTTCTGAAATGACAACTTGCTGACCAATAACCTTCTTGAGACATGAAACATGAAATACATTGTGGATTTTACTTCCTTCTGTAAGTTCTAACTCATATGCTACCTCCCCAACCTTATGAACTACCTTGTATGGGCTATAGTGTCTTGGTTTTAGCTTCTCTGCTCCCTTCTTTTTCAAATATGTTTGTTTATATGGCTGCAACCTCAAATATACTAAATCATTTATTTGAAAGGTCCTTTCTTCCCTATGTTGATCTGCATATTGTTTTTGTTGATTTTGGGAAACCTACAAGTTGTCTTTCAAAAGCTTTAAAATTTCTTGGCTCTCTTCCACCCAATCTTTAGATTTTGGGGCTCTACTATCACCAAAGATATTCTCAACAAATGTGAGTGCTTCATAACCATATAATTCTTTGAAAGGAGACATTCCTATTGACATATGAAAAGTGATGTTGTAGCAAAACTCACCCAAGTGTAGCCATTTTACCCATGCTTTTTGCTGCTCTCCCACATAGTTCCTTAGGTACCCTTCCAACCATTGATTCGCTCTCTCTGTTTGGCCATCAGTTTTTGGATGATAGCTTGTTCTTGGAGTCAATTGAGTGCCCACCAATCTCAAAATTTCTTGCCAAAAAGCACCCATGAATCTGTTATCTCTATCACTTACAATGTTCTTAGGGAGCCCATACAATCTGAAGATTTATTTATAAAACACATCAGCCACTTGTGCAACACTAAAAGATGTTGTAACAACAATGAAATGAGAAAATTTGGTCAGCCTATCCACTACCACATATATGTAATCATTTCCCAAATATTTGGGCAAACCTGTGATGAAGTCCATTGAGATATTCTCCCATTTTTGTTTCGGAATGGAAAATGGTAGCAATAAACCAGCTGGGCATGTGAGTTCAAATTTGTTTTGCTGACATACCTTACATTCATTCACATATTTTAGAACATTTTCCTTCAACCCTTTCCAAAAAAACCTTTGCCGTAATTACCTATAATTTTTGAAGATCCCCGGATGGACAGCTAGGGGGGAATCATGTGCTTCTTGCAAAATCTTCTACTTGAGTTTTGAATTTTGAACCAACTAAATTCTTCCCTTATATTATATCAGCCCATTCAAAATCCTGTATTCATCATCCCCTTTGACCCCATCTAACACATCACAAGCAAAACGTTCTTTGGCATATTCAACCATTGGCATGTTTTTACAATCTTTTGAAATGTCCATGAGAGAAAAGGAAGGTCTTCTAGATAATGCATTTGCTACAATGTTATTCTTCCCTTTTACATATTCAATATCAAAATAAAAATCTTGGATCTTGCTTACCCACTTTTGTTACCTTTCATTAAGATCATTTTGGGTGAGGAAGTGCTTTAGACTATTGTGATCAGTTTTCACCACAAACTTGTTTCCCACCAAGTATTGCCTAAACTTGGTCAAGGAATGCATGATGACCAACATTTCTTTGTCATATATGGAGTAAAGCTTCTCATGTGGCTGAAAATTTCTTCTATCAAAGGCTATAGGGTGTTGATTTTTCTTTAGGACAGCCCATATCCCTTCACCTGAAGCATCACATTCCAAAACAAAAGGTTTGGTAAAATCAGTTAATGTCAGTACTGGAAAACTACTCATTACCTCTTTCATTTTTTGGAAGGCCTTTTCAGCCTCTTCATCGCACTTGAAATCATCTTTCTTTTTCAAATCAGTGAGTGGAGAAGTCAATTTTGAGAACCCTTTCACAAACTTCCTATAATAGGTGCATATTCCAATGAAGCCTCTTAATCCTGTGATGTTTTTTGGTGTTGGCCATTCAAGGATAGCCCTTATTTTTTCCATGTGCACTTTCACTCCTTGTCCAATAATGTACCCAAGATATAACAATTCCTTCATCCCAAATTCACATTTAGACAACTTAGAAAACAAGGACTGTTCATACAAAATTTTCAGCACAACCTCTAAATGATGCAAATGCTCTTCCCAAGTTTTGCTGTAAATGAGAATGTCATCAAAGAAAACCCAAAAAAACTTTCTAAGATGCTTTCAAAATATCTTATTCATGCATGCTTGAAATGTGGTTGGAACATTAGTTAATCCAAAAGGCATAACAAGAAACTCAAAGTGGCCATAGTGACATATAAAAGTAGTCTTTTGCAAATCTTCTTCCTTCATTCGAATTTGATGGTAACCTAATCTAAGATCAATTTTCGAGAAATATTTTTCCCCGAATAGCTCATCCATGATCTCATCAATTCTAGGGATAGGATACCTATTCTTGATTGTCTTCTTGTTCAAAGCTCTAAAGTCTATGCACATCCTTAAAGTTCCATCTTTTTTCTTCACCAACACTACTGAATAGGCATAATGGATAGAGCTTGGTCTAATGAGTCCCAACTCTAGGAGTCCTTGGATGGACTTTTCAATTTCATCTATGAATTTTTTTGGATTTCTATAGGGTGGCATTTGGATGGGTGAAGTACTCTCCTCCAAAACAATGTTGTGCTCAACCCCCCTATTAGGTGGTCTACCATGTGGAAGGTCTCCAAAAAAAATTTCATACTTTTGTAAGAGTTTCTCTATATCCTTTGGGTGTTCAACAACCTTTATGTTTGACTTGGGAGAGGTGATTAAACATTCAGCAGCCCATTCTATGTCTCCATGCCTCAATATGGATCTCATAACATGGGAGGTCACTACTTGATTCGGATAGGTGTGTTGCCCTCTCACAACCCTTAGTATTCCTTCTAAATCTTGGAATATCATTTCAGGAATTTGATAGCTCATTGTATGCTCCCCTATAGAGTACAAACATTGCACTCCCAAAACCACATTAGTATCAGCGACATCAACCACATAAAATCTATCAGAAAACGTGTAATTACCTATGGTGATTTACAGCTTTGGAACCCATGTTTTGCACTCCATAGTGTTGTGACCTGGAATGATGACTGTGAAACCATCGAATGGTTCAGTAGGTATATTCCTTCTCTCTACCATGTTTGCATCAATGAATTTATGTGTGGCTCCTCCATCTACCAATATTGAGGTCCTTTGTCCTTGTACCACTCCCTTGCATCGAATAGTGTGATAACGAGGCACTGCTGAAAGTACTGCCATCCTCGCTTTGTCAGGTGAAGGATGATTTTCTTCTTATTTCCCTTCTTCTATAGTATCATATCCCTCTTCTTGATCCGAAATATGTCTTTCTTCCTCCATACCCCCTTCATACTCATCATTATCAAAAAATACTTCAATGTATTGTGCTTTTCCCCTAGTACATTTATGCCCTGGTGCCCATGGTTGAAAGCATGTGTAACACAATTTATTTCTTCTAAGTTCTTCCATGTTTAGTCCCTCTTTCTTATTATTTTCAAATGCATCTCTTTTCCAAGGCTTCTTTTCAAATTTGAATTTGGAAGGGAAGTTAGGCTTGGGAGGAAACCTTGTCCTAGGTAGCACATTTTGTAGATCTCTTGTCAAGTTCATGGCATCCTTCAATGAATTTGGTTTGTGGGCCTTAAATAAACCTTTTAAGGGTTCATTAAAACCTTCATTAAATAGTAATACTAACATCACCATAGATATATCAGCCACCTTAAGTGATAATTTTTGGAATTCAAACATATATTCAGCAGGGGTTCCAACTTGCTTCAATTGGGCTAGTTCTTTGAAAGGCAATTCTGGGTCTTTTTGCTCGAATATTTCTAATACCCTGTCAACAAATTCTCCAAATGTTGTAACTTGATCATGTCCCAAGGTTTTCATACCATGTAACCACCAATCATTGTCTTCCCCATCAAGATGCAAAATGGCCATTTTTAAAGCATCATCTTCCACCATTGGATTCAGCTGAAAATACACATCTAGTTTTTGCACCCAAGTATTTGCAAAACTTTGAGATGAGCCATCAAAGGTGGGAAGTGGAATTTTACTTATTTCATAATTCAATTCTCTATTTAGAAAGGGATTCATATTACCTTCCCTCATTTTGAGCTTGTTTGAGACAACAAAGTATTGATCAAATGGTAGGGTACTTCTTCACTCTTCACTCAACTTTTTCCATTCGATTAGAACCTCTTGCATATCATATGGAGTATTAAAATTTTATTTGGAATCAATAAATTTAGGTGTGGTAGGCCTTTCTGCACTCTAAAATTCATGAGGTCTATTATGAGGTCCTGTCTTTGAAAAGATACCTCCACCCATTGCATTCTTTTCCTCGAAAGATGAACTATTGTTGCCTCATATTTCCCCTTTGCTTCCAAGTTGGATAGACAACAATTCGAATCATTTCATCATATGTTGGTTCATGTCTTCAAAGAGTGGTTTCATGACTTTCATAAAATCCTCACTCTCATCTGAGGTTCCCTTCTCATCCCTAGCCATAGTTTCCTCAAAATGCACTTATTTTCCTACTTTTTCCTCTTCAACAAAAATACTTATTATTTCAGGTTCTAAGGGTGGTCCTTGACTTCTTGTCATCATTAATGGTCACCCAAATCAGGTGCAAGGACCATGCTCTGATACCACTTGTAATGTCCCTTTTTAGAAATTTATTAAAATGGTGAAAATTTCAATTTTTCCACTAGTTCGACCCTTAACTAGCATTGGTTTCTTGATCTCCAAATGACTCCAGATGCTCCCAAATTGTCACAGAAGGTATATGGATGGTATTAGGACATTATTATGAATTTCATGGATTCTTTAAAGTCTTCAAAATGATTCTGCAACTCTCCTTTTAATTCTGTCCAATGTAGGGAAGTTGACTAGCAATTAGGGGTTCAATTCCCCATGGGGTAGGAGTTGGAAATGGCTCTCCAAATTCTATTGTACCCTATATAATTTATGAACAGAAGTAGGGGATATCTAGGAGACATAAATATGGTCTCATATGAAGAAACATTCAGTTTATTAAGTCTTCTACAACCCTCTGAAATCAGATACAAAAATACTAGTTTCGACCTTGGGGGAAATGATAAGCAATCTTCTCCAAATGCTATGAAATTGAACAATATGACTCCAAAAGCTTATGAATTGAACATGAAACTTGTATAAAATATTATTAAAAGTCCATATATCATTAATTTATCATGGTTTCACTTTTCCATTCGAATATATCAACATATTATTGGCATACAACAACATAGTTGGGAAAATGGCACCATTTGCTCATTAATGATCAGATTTACATAGTTACACTTGGAATATCGACCTGAAGCTATTATGAATATGAATAAAAAATAATTTAAATCATATTATAAAATAATGGGGCATTATAATCTCCCCCAAAGAGAACAACAGCTCACCAAGTGCGCCCCACCTCAAGGATCATGAATATGTTGAGAAAACTAGAAATGGTTGGAGAAACAAGCTGAACTAGAAGTGACCACGAGCTGCCATGTAGCTTGTATCTAAAACATAAGACTCCATTGAATCTCCAAATGAAAGGTCTGAATGGGCTTTCCAATTACCAACTAGGATGGGAATCTTTCACCCTCGAAATTGGTGCTAAGGCAAGTAGAGTAGCACTCCACTAGCTCTCCTCTCAAATGCAAATTCTAAAAATGATCAAAATCCCTTCTCTTACTTGATCTATATATTTTATAAAAATCCTTAGCCTTATAAGGTTTGAATTCCCTCCATTAACTCCAATCCAATTCGAATTAGGGAGGGATCCAATATTTGCCACTATGGAGAAACAAGTTGAACTAGAAGTGACCACGAGCTGCCCTGTAGCTTGCATATGAAACATAAGACTCCATTGAATCTCCAAATGAAAGGTCTGAATGGCCTTTCCAATCACCAACTAGGATGGGAATCTTTCACCCTCGAAATTGGTGCTAAGGCAAGTAGAGTAGCACTCCACTAGCTCTCCTCTCAAATGCAAATTCTAAAAATGATAAAAATCCCTTCTCTCACTTGATCTATGTATTTTATAAACATCCTTAGGCTTCTAAGGTTCGAATTCCATCCATTAAATCCAAGCCAATTCGAATTAGGGAGGGATCCAAGATTTTCCACTTGTCTTCCACTTCCTAGCCTTCCACCTTCCACCACTTCGAGTAGGAATCTCTTGGGCTTCTCTAACTCCCATGAGCGCTCACTTGGAGGTTAGTTTTAGGCCTAACATGTCATATTGGTCAGATGTCAGCAATCAGGTCTGCAATTTTTCATAGGTGTCATAGAATCTTCATCATTGTTGTCATAGAGGTTAGGGAATCTAGCCCAAGTGTCCAAGAACCTCTCATTTGACTCTTCCTCTTCCATGGGAGTTACACTTCCATCCCAATTCGAACTATGATGCATATTTCCAATTGTATGATCCTTCCAACTCATCCCAATAACATTGGACTTCTTATGGATTTGCATTTACAAGAGTAGGTTGCCATGTGGCATAGAAAATCTAGCTTGTGTGGGTCCCACATCCTCCATTCGTCTTCAAGATCAATTTCCACTTTGATTTTCCCTTGTATTTATTTATTTATCCCCTTTATTAAA
This sequence comes from Larix kaempferi, assembly GCA_027924585.1. Lineage (NCBI taxonomy): Eukaryota > Viridiplantae > Streptophyta > Pinopsida > Pinales > Pinaceae > Larix > Larix kaempferi. Next base: position 1,317,176 of record BSBM01000451.1, on the reverse strand, counting down.
TATTTATGACATTCTAATTTCCAAACATCATTTATTATCCCCCTTATTTCAAATCTCAATGTCTTCATCCAACCTAGGGAACTAGTAGGATTGGTGGAACTTTCCTTTTATGAATTTATTTGGATGGAGACATTACAAGTATTGTACCACCATTCTGCCAAAGGAAACCATTTCACCCACTGTGTTTGTTTATCAGATGCAAAGCAGTGAAGATAGCCTTCCAAGCACTTGTTCACTATCTCATTTTTCCCATCAAATCGAGGGTGATAAGATGAACTGTGAGCCAATTGAGTACCCAAACAGGAAAATAATTCAGTCCAAAAAATTCCAATGAAAATTGGATCTCTATCACTTACAATGATCTTCAAATTTCCGTGTAACTTCTGAACATTTTCCATAAAGGTTGCACCTAGTGATGGAATTTGATGGGAAAAATGCCCGTCATGGGGCGTTTTGCCCATCAAATACGGTTTAAAATTTGGATTAACCGTCATTTATGAAGAGTAAGAAAATTTTCAAAACGTATTTTTGAAGGGCAATAGAATTTCTAAAATGTCTTTATATTATTAATTTACTAATAATATTAATATATTTATCTTATATAAAACTATATTTTGTAAATTCCAACTTCCAATCCATACATTGACTAAAAAAGTAGAAACATCTATTAAATTAGATCTAATTCCATGTCTTTCCATTTACAAGTTGCAACCATACATTTAATGAAAAAATAGAAACATCTATTAAATTAGAATTATATTTACAAGTTGCATTGATTTTTCCTAAAATAAACAACTCATTTAACTCAATGATTTTTCCAGTATTTTTTGACTTTTTTATTATTGCAATGAGCTTACAAATTTAAGTGCTCAATGCTCATTGATTACATTAAAATGTTACAAAACGTTGGGAGTTGGAGAGCCTTGGAGACAAAGTTTGAGAATTATTTGCATTATCAAAGGTAACGCATGCACTATTTTTTTGGTAAATTATATTTAGTGATTTGTTTAGATTCAAACATTTACTTAAATCTATGAGTTTGAAGAAACGCTATCAAGTATGTATTTTTTAATAATTTTAAATAGCATAAATAATGTGCAGCATGTGTATTTAGTGATTTATCCCATAATTTATGTAATTTATATAGATTCAAACTCAAAAGTCTTGGTATATTTCTCTCATGGTTCAATTTCAGTGAGAGATGCAGAATTTAAATGAAGGCCAATACTAAATATGGCATTGAGAGACATGAAATCTATGTGCAACATTTGGAATGAAATGTAGTTTGTAGAACAAAAGAATATATAAAAAAGAGCATACAAAGCTATATATTCATCATTATTATTTATAATTCTTGTGAACTATGCATGACTGCACTTGGTATGCCTGCATTCTGTAATTGCTTAATTGCAGTCTCCATCATAGCCACCTGCTCCTTGAGATTTTGATTTTTGTTTTCTAGACTCATGCAGTTGCTTGAGGAGCGAAGCCCTCTAATGTTCTGCTACAATGAGCTCTGGAGTCCGAACTAGGTAGGCATTTCGTGCCTTTATTTTATTTTTAATAGCCTAGTATTTTTATCCTCAGTGTCTATAAACTCCTTTACTTTTGTGAAGTATTGGGGAGTTGTACCCTTACCAAGGGCAAAGTAAAAAAAAGCAAGGGTATGGACAGATTAGATTTACAAAGGCTTGTATCTATTTTATAACGATTAGATTTACAAAGGCTTGTATCTATTTAAAAATATGGATTCTGATTACGATTTTTTTTTAAAAAGACTTCATTGTTGAAGGGTAAAATTTTAAACAAAACGTTTTGTGATGGGTAATATAAAAACCCAAAACGTCAAAAAAAATTAATCCGATGGGTAGAATGAAAACCAAATTCCAACACTGGAACTTGCACCTACTGTACTTGCATTAAAAGGGTGAGAGAGTTCACAAAAGTGTGCATACTTCATGAATCTATCAACAACCACCATAATAACATTCTTTCCTTCAGAATTGGGTAGACCTGTGATAAAATCCATGGAGACTTCCTCCCAACGTTGGAAAGGTATGTCTAATGGTTGTAGGGTCTTAACTGTTTCACCCCTATTATATTGGAAAACAAAGCATTCAACCATGATCCTTTGAACATCAAATTTAAGACCTTCTCAAAACAATTCCTTCTTGATCCTGTGGTAAGTTTTCAGGAATCCTGAGTGCCCACCTATAGGAGAGCTAGGCATGTAATTCTGAAAGGACCTTCTGCTTGAGTGGGGAGTTCTGCTTGAGTGGGGAGTTTTTGCATAAATATAAGTGATCCTTATACCATAGTGAATCATTTTTCCACACAAAAGTATCTAATACACTGGGATCATTTTGTATATTTTGAAAGATATTCCACACAGGTAGGTATTTTTTCCATTCTTCCCCTGCTGCTACTATCCAATTTGGTTGTATAATGGAAATGGAACAAAGTAATGCCCTGACATCTTCATCTTTTCTGGAGAGTGCATCTACCACCACATTATGTTTCCCCTTTTTATAGATGATTTCAAAGTCATATCCCAACATCTTGTTTACCCACTTTTTTTGCTCTTCTGAAGATAGTCTATGTTCCAAGAAGTATTTAAGACTATCATGATCTGTTTTGACCTTGAAGTGCGTACCTATTAGGTAAGGGCACCATTTCTTAAGAGCATGTAGTATTTCCAACATTTCCTTCTCATAAATAGGCTTTTGTAATTTCTTTCCCTTTATTGGATGACTTGTGAAAGCAAGTGGGTGTTCTTTTTGCATTAGAACAACGCCAATTCCATTTCCTGAAGCATCATATTCCACGATAAAGGTTTTTGTGAAGTCTGGTGTGGCCAATACAGGAGTTGTGCACATTGCCTATTTAAGTTGTTCAAAAGCTTGAGTTTCCTCTAGAGTCCAAGAAAATGCATATTTCTTCAATAATATTGCTAGAGGCACTGTTATTATTCCATAATTTTGAACCAACTTGCGGTAGTACCCTGTCAGACATAATAATCCTCGAAGATTCTTCAGATTTTTTAGAATCGGCTAGTTTATCATCATGGATTTAATTTTGTTAGGGTATACCTTGACACCTTCATGAGATACAATATGACCCAAATACTCTACCTCCTTCACCCAAAAGAAACATTTGGAAGGTTTTGCATGTAGTTGTTGCTCTTGTAATAGTTGTAGTACCCAATCAACATGTTGAACATGTTCTTCCCATGACTTGCTATAGATTAGTATATCATCAAAGAATACTAGCACAAATTTTCTAATAAAATGCTTGAAAACGGAATTCATCAAACCTTGAAATGTGGAAGGTGCATTCGTGAGACCAAATGGCATGACTAGAAATTCATAATGACCTTCATGAGTTATGAATGTTGTTTTTTGGATGTCTTCATATTTCATTCTAATTTGATGATACCCAGAACGAAGATCCAACTTTGTGAATAAATTTGCTCCATGTAATTCATCTAGCAATTCATCAATGACAAGAATGCGAAACTTATCTTTAATGGTGATCTTGTTGATCTCTCTCTAACCTAGACACATATGCCATGGTCCATCTGGTTTGTGTACCATTACCACTGGTGCAGAGTAAGAACTTTGGCTAGTCCTAATTATGCCAACCTCTAACATTTCTTCAACCATACACTCAATTTCACTCTTTTGTCCATAGGGGTATCTATAAGGTCTAATGTTAGGAGGAACACTTACTGGGATTAAGTGAATAGCATTATCAAAATCTCAGACAAGTAGAAGACCTTTCTGAATATCTTAAGATACCTCGGAATGCTTTTTAATGACCCTCTGGAGAGCTGGGGTAATATGAGGCTTAGATGTTTGAACATCTAATGAACATAATTGTGCAATTACACCTTGATGTCCCTTTTTCATCAATTTTGTCATACAATTAGATCTTATCACCTTGCTTGGTTTCCCTATGATACCATGTAATTCATATTCCTTTCCTTCCCATAAAAACTTCATGAAAAGCTTCTGAAAATTAAAATCCACAGTTCCCAAAGATTGTAACCATTGAAATCCTAAGACAACATCGGCACCACCCATTGGAATAGCAATCATTGGACTATTCAATACATATTCTCCCATAGTAATATTTATATTATGGCATTTCCCTAAGCAGTTGATAGTTCCTCCATCTGCAATCATTACTTGAAACTCTAGTGCTGGATATACAAATCAATTGAGAGATTTTTCTAATTTATAGTGAATGAAATTATGAGTACTACCAGAATCAATCAACATTCTTACCTTTTTCTTTTTGATAAATCCTTCAATATTGAGAGTTTGAGGAGTGCTAATTCCAACCAATGCATGACATGATATGGTGTGAGTAATATATTCTGAAGTAGTATATTATGTTTCTTCATCTGGAGATGGTTCTTGTTATTTTGGTTCTTCCTCTTCACATTCTATGTAAAATAATTTCTTCTCACCACACTTATGTCCCTTACTATACTTGTTGTCACAATTAAAGCATAGGCCTTTTGCTCTTATTTCATCTATTTGTTGAGGTGTCAACCTTTGAGGTGGGTTAGAAGAAGCAACAACATTCTCTCGATATGTGTTGGAGGTGATCTTTCTAGTAGCCATCTTCATATTTTTACTTTCAACCTTCCTTGCCATCATGAACTCCTTCTCCAAGGATGGTGGTTCAAAGAGACACACGTCATGTTGAATGTTATCCTTTGACGTGCCAATGAAGAGATCCAGTAGATTATCTTCTGAAATGTTCTTCACTCTAAGACTTAACTTCTAAAACTGTTTGATGTGCTCTGCAACTGGACCTTTTTGCTTGATATTTATTAACTGGATAAAGAAGGTATTGTGAAATTCCACAAGGGTAGATCACCGAGCTTGAGAAAACCTCACAATTTCACAATATTATTACTAAGAAGAATTAGACAAAAACATGGATCAATTCGCTCATAAAACTAAAACACATTTGAAAAACTGTTGTTGATACATTAATCAGTTGTAAGCTAGCAATCAAAAAGTGTTACAATAGAATGAATTCGATACTCCTGGGAGGATTCAAATTCACCTCAAGTATAGGCTTTGTTTGCATTGGAACCATCTCCCGATAAGGTTCAATGGCCACCGATGATGAATAATCAGTTAACTGAGATAGAAATGAGCATAATTGAATCATGTGGGCACCAAAATAGGGGAGGAGACTCCAAAGGGGCACATAACTAACTTTCAGTGGTAAAAGAGGGTGCTCCTATACTCAGTAGTAGTCAAACTAGGAGCTACAGTCAGTTAACTGAGAAATCAAGGGGACAAGGCTCCCCAAATCATGGAACTAACTGTGTAGTCTCCTAAATCTGTGCATGAGGGCGCATTGGAACTCTAGTGATGTAAACAAGGTGCTATGAGTAGATAGGAGGGCCAATGATGGCCAAAAACAAGCTCTAGGGGGGCAAAGTAGGGACTAGGTGCTAGGAGACTCAACTTCCAATGCATGGAGTGCTACATGGAATGCATGCAAGACCAAAATAAGATGGTGAGAATATTCCAACACCCCCCCTTAAGCCGGAGTATGTGGAAAAATATAAGTAAATTAGTTCCCTGGTTACTAAGACCAAATCTCACCCCGTACAACAATCTAAAAAAGTGAGGAAAGAAGGAAAACCCAGTGGGAAAAAAAAAACCTCAAGATAGACTGAAACACACCAAAAATTGTTGCTCAAGACTCAAGTAGGTGTGATGCTTGATTCAATGTATGGAGGTATCTTCCTCTTGGGAAGAAGTGGATCATGCTCCAAAAACATGTGCTTGAATTCTCCTTCAGTGGATAGTGAGTGGATACAAGCGAATCTGGAGGCTTCTTGAACTTGCTCTTCAAACCAAACATGGTGAGAACAAATAAAAAAATATGAATATCATCCCGGAACATGTAATTCGAACCAACTGAGGTAGTATTAGATCCAATTAGATCTAATTGTTGTTATAGCTTAAAATGACACCTCTCCGTCCGTGACAACACTTGCATTCCTTGGTTGCATGACGACACTTCTTGAGATCAAGTTCAGTCACACAAAAGGACACTTGTGGATTGAGGGGTCATTTGGGACACTAAAAATGGTTGAAGTTACCTCATTCTTGACCCATTTGATGATTACAACCCTTAGGAACATTTTTTCAGACCAAACCATCTCCTGAAAATGAGCAGAAAAGCCTGTTTTTGGCCATTTTTTCACATGGACGCTAGTACACAGGCATGATAGTAGCGTATATACCCTACTTTGCTTCATTAAAGTAGTTCCCACCTCCACATGTACGCTAGTTTGTCTACTGTAGAGTAGAGTACATTCCTGTTCAATTCAAAATCTCAAAATTTTGGGAAGTTAAGTTGGTTGGGGAAACTCCTACTCGGTTATAACTTATTTTCCTATCCTTTACTAACTATATAAGGAGGGTAGAAGGGCCATGTGAGGGGACCAAGTCTATAACATTGTTATGCTGGAGGAATGGAGACCTTCATCCCATTCTCTTGTGCTTAGTTTCTGATAAAACCTAGCACTGTTGGTTAGAGGCTGGGATCCTTGGAGAACGGAAGCAGGAGACCTTGAATCTAGGTTTCGTGAAGTGCCAAGCTTGAAGGACAGTATAACTTTCATTTACTTGCTTCATTCATTAATAAAGATCAGACGTTCTTTCCTTTCCAAATATGACCTATTCTTGTGTGTCTCTGATTTGATTACTGTTTGATTATAGTTTGATGTCTTATTATATCATGGATATCGGTCTTATATATGTAGTCAAATGTGTTTGAGAAAGGTATCAAGTTGTTTTGCAGGTGTGGGCATTGCGACATCGGATAGCATTGAAGAGCGGGGGAGGCTAACCTATGATCAACCTTTTGAATAAGGTGCATACATCTCTAAACCCTAATCTATTCACTTATTTGTTGTAATTGTAGAATTCTTGTAAGTCTATCTTTATCACCGTAAGTTGGTAGTTTCTCCCCTGAACTATAGGTGCATTTTCCCCACAACAATTGCTCTTGAAACTTTAACTTCTAATCAATGGAATTTAAATCATGTCCAAGAATTGATAGATGGTTTCTTGTGATATCCTTTGAACCAGCAGGGATGAGATCAAAACCAAAATCACCAAAATGTGCCTGAGACTTGAACCCAAATAAATAGTAGTGTCCTCCATCTTAAGAGAAACTCTGATAGCACGTGCCAATGATCAAATACAATTTCATAGGAAGCATGTGATCAAGGAGGGAGAATGCATCACGTCCAAACTCTGACTTAACCTCCAAAACATTCAGTAGATCGTCATTATGCACATAATCAGGCTCATGGGAAGTAGAGAATTCAAAACTCTCTTCAACTTATAGAGTAGTAAATGACATATCTTGCTCATAATTCGAAATAGAAGACATTGCGAACATGAGTGAGGAATGGATAATCTCTACAAAAGGATCATATTCATTAGTTGTATCACTTTCATATACATCAACTACATGAGAAGGGGACAATTCAAAATTGTCTTCAACTTCTAGAGCAACAGAGGAAGGAATGTCTTCAACAGGAACTTTCTGTGTTGAATATGCAGCTTATTCTTCACCTTGAACAACTTCATCATGAGATATGATTGAGGCCGAGACATAATTAGAGAGAACACTTAAGGAGGTATCACTGGGATTGTTCTCCAAATAATTTGCACCAATCTCTTCATTATGCTTTCCAAATGCTTTGTCCAGTTGGGCCCATAGATCACTTGTATATTCAGTAGTTTCCATGAGGTAGCACATACAAGGAGACATAGCAATACACATTGCTCCAAAGGCTCTATCACATTCATTTAGCCAATCATTCTCTTATTCCTAGGAAGAAAAATCTCTCATAACACCAATACACATATCAAAAATACCTTGTCTCTTCAGATATGCTATCATCTTTGGTTTCCACTCATCATAGTTGAATGGAGAGAGATGAGGAATTGATTTCAGATTCATGGAAGTTGTTGTAGAATACCTTAAAAAACAATGGAAAATATCTGGAGGATTGTTACAAAATCTATTGAACACTGCTTTAGATAAATAGGCACTTTTATATGGATCCTTCACACCTGGTTAGACATCAAAGGGTTTCTCCAATGAATTCAATGCAATGGCACTAAGATTTTCTATGGAAATCCATAGGCTTTTGGTGCTCTACTGAAAGCAGCTGCTCAATCTATTGCGGGAACTGCTGCTACTGTTGGAACTGTTGCTACTACTGCAACTGTTGCTACTACTGCAACTGTTGCACTCAAAATCTCTCATGATATTTGATACCATGTGAAATTCCATAGGGGTAGATCATTGAGCTTGAACAAACCTCACAATTTCACAATGTTATTACTAAGACGAATTAGACAAAAAAATGGATCAATTCACTCATAAAACTGAAACACATATGAAAAATTGTTGTTGATACACTAATTAGCTGTAAACTAGCAATCAAGTGTTACAATAGAATGAATTCGATAGTTCTGGGAGGATTCAAATTCACCTCAAGTATAGGCTTAGTTTGCATTGGAACCATCTCTTGATAAGGTTCAATGGCCCTTGATGATGAATAATCAGTTAACTGAGGTAAAACTAAGCATAATTGAATCATGTGGGCACGAAAATAGGGGAGGAGACTCCAAAGGGGCGCATAACTAACTGTCAGTGGTCAAAGAGGGTACTCCTATACTTAGCAGCATTCAAACTAGGATTTGCAGTCAATTAACTGATCAATCAAGGGGACAAGGCTCCCCAAATCATGGAACTGACTGTGTAGTCTCCTAAATCTGTGCATGAGGGCGCATTGGAACTCTAGTGATGTAAAAAAGGCTCTCTGAGTGTATAGGAGGATTAATGATGGCCAAAAACAAGCCTCGGGGGGGGCCAAAGTAGAGACTAGGTGCTAGGAGACTCAACTACCATTGCATGGAGTGCAGCATGGAATGCATGGATGCATGCACAAAATGTAAGACCAAAATAATATGGTGAGAATATTCCAACAGGTATTGCTATTAATATCCCCATAATGTGCAATCAATTCTTCGGTGAATATAGACCAATATATAATAGAGTCCTTTTTACGTTCACAAAGCCATTGGTACCATACAAATTGATCAAGCTCTAAATATAATGATGCAATAGTTACCTTTTGCAAAGTTGGAACCTGGTGTAAATCAAAGAATTGCTCCATTTGGAATATCCATGTTATTGGATCATTTCCATCAAACTTTCTCATGTCAATCTTGGGAATTTGGGTACCCCTTAGTGACCATCCTTGATGACTTCCATTACTAGAATCATTTCCTCTTGGAATATTCTTATTCATGTAAGGTTTCTCAACATGAGAATTATCTTTATCCTCCTGAGTATCCTGGAACACATCATCACCTATAGGAAGAGTATCCCTTGAATTTTGTATGAGATTAAAAATATTTTTCATATTCCCCATCAACTTCTCCTCTAAATTATCCAAATCAATTTTTTTCACAGACCCTTTAATCATATCTTCCAACTAGGACACTCAAAAAGAGAGGTCTTCCCTTTCATCATACGTCGAGGATGGATCCTCTGGTGGTTTGGATGGAGTGTGATTATTTAGAATTCCTTTTGGTGTCATTTTGAACAATATAAATAGATATCACACCTTAGGTGTCACCACAATTAGATCCTTCTACTCAACGTTAATCAAAATTAAAAATGGCGTACATTTTCAAACCCTGATTGGAAGACAGTTTTAAGGCCAACTTGAAACTGATGTAAATTTTAAATTTATGCTCCTCTGGGTCTAAAAATATGTACTATTGTATCCTGATGCATCCTCTTTTCAATTCCACGGGTATGACCTAATTTGGATTTAATAATAAGAAGTTATTGTGAATCTCCCAACACCTCTTGTTTTTGGTCTTTCTAGAATAGCGAACTTGTACTGTATGCCACATGTCCAATATTTTGTATATGAGGTTGAAAACCCTACCACAGATACTGTGGTCCGCATTCTCTCAGATGCAATAGGTCAAACTCAATTTGGATCTTCCATTCCCCATATATGACCTTTTTTCTCAGAACACCTGTTTTAGACTAGTTTTTGGACTCGTCAAAATCCCTAGCTTATGGAGCGAATATCTACGAACCTGTAATGTTTCAGGATCTGAAAAATGGACCATAGTTAGTTCGGCCTTTTTTCTATATGGTTTTTAAGACTCCCTCTCTGAAACCTTGTAGAAAAACATTTATAGCGGAAATTCCAAGATGAGTCGTTTTGAAGAAACCAGTCCCAAGGAAAGGGATCTGATACCAAATGTTATGCAACAAATTTACAAAAAAAAGTATGAAAAGAGCACAAATATATCAGAAAGAGTACTCCACGACTTGATTGAAGAAAATAATTGAATAACAATCCTCTTCGAGGGGGGAACCTCCTTATACAATGTACTAAGTACAAAAGACAAGACAAGATAAGATACTCCAAATGAAAGGTATCCTTCCTATATATAGGAGACTAAGGGGTACAATCCCAATTAACTGGCCCAAGCCGACATAACTAATATAACCATACTAATGAAAATTACCACTAATGAACCAAATACGACATAAAAAATAATGTAATGAACCACAATACAAGGGGAAATGTGCCCATATTTAGGGCTTAACAAAGAGTATGGAAGATTACATAGAATGGTTCCAACATAACTTGCAACAATCAAGACAAAGCACATTGGATTATGAAACGCTGCATATTCTTTACTACAAGGGATCAAGGAATAGTGCATTGACATTCTAAATTTTATGGGGTCTAGAGATGTATCCCAACTCAAATACAGAGAGATATGTGACCCTTGTAAAATATATTCATGAGGAACTTCCATACTAGGGAAAGGGCCCAAGGGACATGATGGCTAGGATCATCAAAACACCTGGAGGAGGCATTACTTGAGAAACAATTGGGACTTTAAACTGATATAATCATCTCATTAAGTTCACATATGGACACTATGTATATCAAGAAGAAGTGGGAAGAATCGAAATTAGCTCTATTTAGATTTTGCCCCAATTGCAGAAAGAATCATCCTTTAAAGGATTTCTCATTGGATAAGCTTGATATTTGTGAAATTTGTGAATTGGAATATCCCACTAGCAACTGTCATTCTCTGTCAAGCTTGAAAGAAATTTACCAGGGAACGAACACAAAAAGTGAGCAAGTTTGCCTCATCACACAAAAACAACTATGGCAGCCTCGTTCCCTAGGTATGTCCCCATAATTCTTGCAATCTTATATTCCTTATTGGACTAACCCACAAATGCAACATTTGTCTCAACCTTGGTATCCCCATGTGCCTCAACAACAATGGGTGACCCCGCCACTTCAGAATTACTCATGGTAGTAGGGGTGGAGAAGTCATTTCTTTGGGAACCAACAACAAAATCCCCCACAGTTTCTCCCACAGCCACAAGTGTTTCCCTTGCAATTTCCACTGCAACAACATATCCAATTGCTTGCAAAGAATCCTCCTCCACAACCACAACTTCTTCCACAACGTACAACTAACCCAAATAACAAAACAGCACAACCTATTTATGTTGTTGAACCAACCAACTTTCCCACTTATTCCATTACCTCCATAGAATGTCGTGATATTCACTTATGATCATGGAGGGCCCTTAATAAAAGACTAATTCTATGACTATCCTTGAAGATGATGAAGAAGAAGCCTCACCATCCATAATAAATCATCCCTAAGACCATCTTTATGACCAACCACATATCCCTCCTCAACCTTCAACTTGGCCACAACCTAAAGAAAACACGCATGAACCCCCTTACCCAAAAAGGTTGAATTTAGACACACCACTTACTCAACCTGAATTAGACTTTCTAGGATAATGAAGGAATGTTTGTGTGAGAATCCCATTATTCCATGCCATAAAATATGTTCCCATCTATTCCAAAGTTATTAGGGAGTTACATTTACAAAAACCAGGCAAGAAGAGAAAATATCCCCATACTGTTCATGCAATTGGTCATCTAGCAGATTTAATGGCGGAAAAAAAAATCACTGCTAAATATACAGACCCAGGTAGTCCTATAGTAAACGTTCAAATCAACATTGTCCTCATTCCCAACACTCTAATCAATTTAGGAGCTACAATCAATGTGATGACAAGAGAAACTATGGAAATGCTTAGATTGTTTGATCTATGTGGGACTCCCATTGTTTTGCAGTTAGTTGATTGGTCAACAATGAAACTGGAGGGCATTTTAGAGGATCTAATAATTTCCATATACTCTTGGGAATACCTACTGGATGTCATAGTTCTGCACAACAAACCAATTTGGGAGGTTACCCCTTGGTTTTGGGAAGACTGTGGTTAGCCACAACCAATGCTTACATTGGCTACATATATGGAAATATGGTCGTTTCCCATGGTATCTCTACAAAGAAAATTACATTGTATTCCCCCGCTAATCCTAGTACATAACAAGAGTTACTAATGTGGGTGGAAGAAGAAGAAGGTGATGACATATATTCCCATCCATTACTTACAATAGATTAGTATCCTTTTGTTAAAGAATAGACTGAGGATGAAGTGGTAAGCAATTTCATTACTAATGCTTGCTTCTCCTCGTAGTCAACTTCTTGAATCCTCAACTAGGACTTAGATTCTATCACTCAAGAAAACTATTCCCTGAATAAATCCTCAAAAACAATAGACATCATACTACTTCGTCCCTGAATAAATCCTCAAAAACAATAGACATCATACTACTTCGTCCTAGAAATGCAAATAAATCCACTAGCATCTCGATGGAAATTAGCCTGGGAAGAACCTTGATTATTAATTTTTCACTTTCAAACTCATAGACATAGCAACTAAATAGTTTGTTGCATACCCATAGTGATGCATTCTCTCGGGATGATACAGATATGAAAGGGGTTCATCTATATTTATGCACTCAACACACACACACACACATAAAGGAGGAATCCCGACCTATCCGACAGCCACAATGAAGAATGAATATCGCCTTGTGTGAAATAGTCAAATATAAGTTGAATAAATTAATCACTATAAATTTCATATACCCTATCTCTGACAGCCAGTGGGTGTCATCACTTGCGATCGTCCCCAAGAAAAATGAGAAATGGGGAATTTTTGTTGATTATAGAGAACTCAATAAAGCTACCCATAAGGATCATTTTCCCCTACCCTCCATTGATTAGGTCCTTGACACATTGTTCGGAAAGAAGTATTTCCCCTTCCTCGATGGGCTTAGTGTAGATAACCAAATTCAAATTTCCCTCGAGGACCAAAACAAGACAACTTTTACTTTCCCATGGGGAAATGTTTCCTACCAAGTACTTCCCTTTGGAATTTTCAACGCACCTGCTATGGGAAGCCCTCGATATATTTTTAAACCTTGTTCATGACTGTGTAGAAGTGTGCATGGATGAATTCATAGTATACAACGATACCTTCAATAAAGCATTAACCAACTTGGGAATGGTATTTAAGCGGTGTAAAGATACAAACTTATCTCTCAGTAACAAAAAATGTTTTATGCTACTCACTGAAGGGATGGTTTTGGGCCATCACATTCTCCTATAGGTATTCAAGTGGATTCGACGAAAATTGCAGCAATAGCTAACCTTCCTGTTCCAAAAACAAAAAAAAGAGGTACACATATTTTTAGGACACACTAATTATTATAAATGCTTTGTTGAAAATTTTACGAGAATAGCAACTCCTCTATTTTCATTACTTTCTAAGAAAGCAAAATTTACCTAGACTGAACAATGTCAAATTACTTTTGCAGCTTTAAAAGAGAATTGTGTACATCACCAGTTTTGAGGGGGGGGAATTGGTCCTTACCATTCCACGTATCTATTGATTCCTTGGGCACTTCCATCAGAGCAGTCATCAAACATCAAGAAGAACAAAAACCCTATGCCATATATTTTGTCAGTAAGAACTTGTCTCTTGTGGAACTGAATTACACAACTACAAAAAAGGAATTTCTTGTTGTTGTCTTTGCTATAAATGAGTTTTTCCATTATATAACAGGTTATACTATGTTTTTGCACATCGATCACTTTGTTATTCCTTACTTAATGAACAATCCTATCACTTATGACAAAGTGACTATGTAGTTGTTGCAATTATAGGAGTTTGTCATAACCATCCTTGATAGGCTTGGGAGGGATAATGTTGTTGTTTATTTTCTCTCCAAGCTTATTGTTGATAGAGACACACTTCTTGTTGAAGACGTTTTTCTTGATGAACATATTTTTGTAATATCTACTAACACCCCATCATTTGTAGATATTGCTAATTATTTGGTTGCAAGAAAAATTCCAGCGCACCTCTCACCAAAAGAACAACAAAAAATCATAAAGAAAAGTAGTTGATATTCCTAGATTGAAGGCTTCCTCTTTTATACTGGGCTAGATCTTATGAAACAACGCTTTGTTAGAGAGGATGATATTTATGATATCTCACGAACATGCCATGACAATCCCTGTGGAGGGCACTTTGTCGACAAAATGATTACTTATAAGGTACTACATCTAGGGTATTATTGGCCTACCATTTTTCAAGATGTCGGAGAATTTGTAAAGAGTTGCGATAGTTTCCAAAGAACAATATGACCTACTCAATAAGGTGAAATGCCACTGCGGAGTCTTTGGACTTTGTAGGTACTATTAACCCTCCTTCAAGACAAAAGGCCTACATCTTGGTTTGTATTGATTATGTCACTAAGTGGGTGGAGGCTAATGCACTTCCAAGAACCACAAAACAAGTAGTAGTATATTTCCTCTATGGGTATATTTTTGTCCGATTTGGGATTCCACGAGAGATTGTTACAAATGGCGGAGCACATTTCACCTCCAAGCATGTTCAAAACATCACAAAAAAGTATCAAGTCAAGCATAGAGTAACCTCGCCATACCATCTGCAACAAAATGGACAGGTGGAAGGCACCAACAAAATTTTGGAATCCATATCAACCAAGATTGTCTAATTACATCTTTGGAATTGGGTTGATATACCTCCATAATTTATATGGGTTTACGATACTACATGGTGCAACACAATAGGTTTCACCCCTTACGAACTTGCATATGGTAAGTAGGTTACCCTTCCTAATGAAATGGAAATAAAGACACTAAGAACTATACTACAGCCGGGGATGGACCTATCTTGGGCACAACAAAACCACTTGAACCAAATCATTGAGTTGGATGAACTAAGTGAAGCCAATCTACAACATGTTGTTTTCCAACAACAAAGAGCTAGATGGCATGATTAGTTCATCAAGCATAACACGTTTCAAGATGGAGATTGGGTGCTTTTATATGATTCCATATTCAAGGACTTTAAGGGAAAGCTTTGTACCTATTGGCTAGGACCATATGATATCAACACCATATATGACAATGAGTCAGTAAAGTTGCGCACCATTGATGAAGAATGGATTCCTTCGATGTCTAATGATCATTGCATGAGGCCATAGAGGAAACCATTGTCCAGGGATGCATTTTTCCAAAGTGTCGCAACATGTTGGTGCAACAAGAATATGTATATTTTGGTTACAACAGTAGTAATAAAATGATCGATCATCTACCTATAAAAAAATCAAATTGTGAAAAACCTTCTTGGGAGGCGCAATTGGACATGTGTCATCTGAAAATCAATGTTCTGACATGTGACATCTAAAAATAATAATAATATTCCAAAGTGATACTTTGTTTTAGCTGGGTACTCTTTTTTTTCCAAGGACATTGTTTCAGGATTCCATACAACCACCCGCATCTGATACTACTATAGTACAAATCTTCTTGCAAAACTTCCCGTGAGACTTCTTGTAGTAGTACAAATCTCCCCGTAAGAAATCCCGTGAGGGAAACGAAGGACAATTGGGAGGGAATTCCCATCTTTTCCACAAGGTTTTTACTTCTTCCCTCCACCTTGAAATATCAAAAAATGTGAGCACACCAATACTATCAAGCAATACTAGAATAGGACACAGAGACTCTTGTTGGTGTAGAGGGGGATTTTCCATTATAGATTCAAACTATATGACAATGTTTTACCACTCATGGAGATCCAATAAGATTGTGATTTGATAAGAGCAAGGGGAGCCTTGTTGATTTGAGATCCCACTATAGGTAGGTTTCTAAAAATGATATTATGAAAATATACATTGTAAAGTATTTGTTGCTAATGATTCCCTTCTACCATGCGTCCTTCCTACTGATAAGGCTCCATAGGATTTCACAGCTGTAACAATAGTAGTTTGAATATGTCTTTTATACCCAAGCCTCCCACTGAAATAGGTAATTTGATTTTTCCTAAACCACACATGATAATTTTTCCTTGTTGCTTTGTTTTCCCCATTTCTATAATAGGCTTCTTATTAATTTCCCCATTTCATTTAGGACCCATAGAGGCACCAAGAGGGAAAATTACAAGCATAGATGCATCCACAAGAGGACATTTTTTCCAATGTCAAATGGGCCAAGGAATTTAGCCATTGTGTCCTCCGTGCTTGAATATTTCTTTTGAGTTTTTATAGAACTAGAATCCAATGTTTTGAGGCTACCCTTCTAGAGGCTATTAGAACCCCTTAATATGAGAATGATCCTTATTTTGTTTTAATTGGAAATTATAGAATAATGACTATTCTTGAGAGTTGGATCTCTTCAACATTAATGCTAAAGATTTTGGATTCCTATTGTTCATATTCTTGCTTGATTCTAAAACAAAGCAATAAATGATTTTTTTGAATCTCTTTGCTATGATGGTTGAGACACCATCCAAGCGGAGCATGCCATCAACAAATTGATATTGAAAATAGACTTTGACTCATGGACAATTCCAATTCAAAACCAATGATTGAACCTTTTCACCTTTTGGATTCTTTAGATCTACCTAAATATTCAACCATGATGGTGTATAAAAAAAGAGAGAGGAGTAATCCTTGTTCAATTCCTTTGGAAACTTTGAAAATTTATGTTGATCTTAGGGGTGATCCAAGGTGGGCTTGTACATGTTTTATATAGTTAAACAATCCTTCCTTAAATATGAACCTAAGCAATCCTTCCTTAAATCTAAACTTGGACACCTTGAGAGAAAATGAATGGTTAACCTTGTCAAAGGAATTTTCCATGTCCATATTAACTATCATGTCATGTATGCCTAATGTCTTGCTTGAGAAGAATGCTTCTTAGACTAGGATGATAATTTCTTGTATGGGTCTATCAAGGACAAATCATCACCTCTCCTAATAAATTATTTTGGAGAGGATTCTCTTGCTCTAGTTTTGATAACCTTGGAACACATCTTAAAGTAAACATTGCTCAAAAATATTTTTTTGGTTGGATTTATTCAGATTGGATAAGAGTTAAGAAGGTCGAATATATTTGTCAACCTATTTTGATCTGAAATGGATCACTGTATAATTTTTCATCTATTTTGGTACTTCTTATTGGAAAAGTTGGAGCTATTGATTTATAGGGTCCATTTCAAGGGTAGGTTCTATTCCAATGATTTAAATTGTTGGAACTTCCACAGCTCGTTTGGAGCATTAAATGGTTGTTTTGGGGGTCAAAAGTTTGGGACTTAGTTCACAAACTCTTGATAACCTCAAACTAACTAACTTGGATGAGGAAGTTATGCCTCCTAAGAGTTTACCTATGCTTTTGACCAACATGTTACCGAATGAATGTCATGTTAGCTCCCATTACTCAGACATGTGTGGCTAGTCATGTGTGGACTTTCAAGAAGATCCTAGATGGTCCAAAAACCTAACCCTAATCAAAAGTCAAGGCATGAAAACCCTAACCGTCATCCTATACAACTATTAGGACATGTTAAATATTGAGTTGTTAGGAAAGGAAGAGGTTTCATTCATGTTGTATTAATTATCATTCCATAGCATAGAAACAGTGTGGAACATTAGACCACAACAAAGGAGATAGAATACATTATTGCAGTCAGGCCATAGAGTCAACGACAATTCCATATTGACTTCACCTTCCATGTATTTGCATTTTCATATCTTAGAAGAAAATAGCAAGGCATAGTCCTCACTTCTTGTTGGGTTTTCTCATTTGCTTTTCCCATGGTACATCTTCTGTTCATTTTGTGGATGGTGTGGTGTTTTGTTTTAACTTCTTTTGTTTTACTCTCAACTTATTTCGAAATTTGGTGGCCAAGACAATAATATTAAATCTTAATCTTAAGTACAACACTACAAAACAAAGAGTTTGCATAGACTTGTAAGATATGTTTTGATACATTGTTCCAATGAAATATCCATGACACTTTCCAAACCATATTGGTATTAGATCAATTTTTGGGGGGTATTTTGTGGTACATTGCAAAAACAAAAAATTGACTTAAAGAAAGAAGTCTCAAAACCCTAGCCATGATATATGAGTATAGTAATAATTCAAGGGATGAGTCACATGAGAGGTTTTCAATGTTGGAAACATAAAACTCTAGCATCTCTTGCAACATGGAGATCCTCATGGTATCTCTATAGAGAAATTCTAGACCTTTCAGGGATTTTATTAGCTCAAAATAGAAAGCAAGCTTTGGTGGGAAATATGGAGGCAAAGCAAAACTAGAAAAGGAGTTGGAAAAGAAGCTAAAGAAAGATAGACTAAGTTCCAACATCACTTATTCCCAATATCTATTTAAAGTGGAAGCAAAAGTATACATCAAACCCTAGTAAGGTAAGATTGGTGTTGATAAGTCAAATTAATGGTTTCAATAATTAAAAGTCTATTTCAGTGTTCATAACATAGGATAAAATAAAAAGATATCATTTGCCAAGTTGAAGTTAGAGGGCCATGCTCAAAATTGGCAAGAAATCCACATGGTGATGCTTAGGTTGGAGTGGATCCCTCGATAACTAAGTAGGAGGTGTTTAAAACCCTAATACATCTCATTTTTACCCTATTGGATACTAAGAGCACCAATGGATGTATTGGCATTACTACTGGTATAAGGAAGGGCAGAGTGTACAATAATACAGCATCAAGTTTAGAGAACAAGCCATTATGTTGGGGATATCTCCCAAGAACTTGGATGCACTCTTCAACTATTTGGTTGGTCTCCACAATCATTTAAGGAGTCAAGGGATGCTCTTTAAACATAACATAGTTGACTAGGCATGTGTGCATGCACAATATCTAGAGATGTATAAGAAGAAATGACAACCAAATGGTTCCAAGTGGGAAAACCACCGAGGCAATTCCAAGGAGCGAAAGAAGAAGGGGAAAGGAAAGGATAAGAATACATTAGCCACTACACCCCAGTGAAAGGATCCAAATATCATTGTAATCATTGCAAAATTGATGTTCGTACCAAAGATAAATGTTGGAAGCTACATCTAGAATTGAATCAAAAGAACTACAAAAAGGAGGCCAAGAAGAAGAACATCTTGGCCATGGATTCAAGAAACTAGGTAGAGACCAACATAAATGTAGACAAAAATATTTTCTAGAATAAAACATAAGAGGAGGTGAACCTAAGTAGCCTCCATCCTAAGGAAGATCGGGATATGACTAAACTCTTCCATATCAAGATCGAAGTCAAGAAGACAAAGGTGGATGCTCTAATTGATTATGGCTTGTAGGCCAAACTCACAGAATAGGATCTAGTAAGTAAGCTTGGATTGGATGTTCATGATCGTCCTCACCCATACCCATTGGGATGGGTAAAAAAAGATGCAGAGCTCAAGGTCACTAAGTAGTGTAAGGTCAAATTTTCTATAAGTGAAAACGATATTTATGAAGTGGAGGTACACGTAGTACCACTTGATGTATGTAGTGTAGTGTTTGGAAGCCCCTACATGTACATGAATGATGTGATCTTCATGGGAAGAGAAAATCAATACTACTTGATCAAAGATGGGGAGCCCTTCATCATCAATGTGCACAAATGTAATTCAAGATCTCACTAATAGGTGCTAACCAAGCAAATAAATTTATCAACTCAAGGAGGAAGTTTGTATTGTATTTCTTAAGACAAAAACAATGAAGAGAAGAACAAATTAGTAAATACATCTCTAAAGGGATGTACTAAGGAGTAGAAACACTAGTTGGAGGAGCTTTGTGGGTGTATGAAATGTTTTATGAGCCTAAAACATTACCACCTAAGAGGGAAGTGGAGCATGAGATCCAACTATTCCCTGAATCCCCATTGTCAAATATAGAACTGTATAGACAATCCATCCTAGAAGTAGATAAAATGAAGAAACAATTGTAGCAACTATTGAATCGGGAAGTAATTCGATAAAGTACCTCACCTTGTGGATCACCCATCTCATAGTGCCCAAGGACAAGACTTGGAGAATGTGTATTAATGCAATACCCCAATTTCAACCCTTTAAACTTGATCTTGCTTATATTTTAATTATGTTTTTATTTATTATGTGTTGCTTAACACCATGAGGTAGATCCCATGGCAATTATGAACACTGACAAACATGATCATCGTAATATTGATGAAAGGTTCCAAGGATGACTAATGTGGAGGATAGTGATGGGGCTATGGGTCCACTAGAAGGAAATGTATTATCCATAAACCTCCTTGATTTGATTGTCCTATTTTCATTAATTATTGAGTTTATACCAAACATGAATTAAGACCCTAGTTAATGAAAGAGGAAATCTAAACATGAGAACTTAGTAACCATATGCCAATAGTGTTGGGCTCCTATTTTATAGTAACTACCTCCTACCTTTAGGAACCAAGAATGGGGTGGAGTAAAGACTCCTCCCTTACACTCATTTATCTCATTCATGGATGGAATTTTGAATGAGGAGAGGGAAGCTTGGAATAAAGACAAATCTTGGGGAGAAAATAAGGGTTTGAAGGAAGAAAACCCATCCCAACTCTTATATGAACCATGTAAAGATGAAATCAAGGCCTCTAGGTGAGATTAGAGACTATTGGATAACAACAAGATAAAATTTCAAATCCATAAAGCTTGCTAACTGAGAGGTTGAACAAAGAACTAGTAGAGACTTGCTTGGTTGGTAAACTGGAAGCCTTAGTGGAAAGAATAGGGGTTTTAGAAACCTTGCCAATCTTCTTTTCCTTGGTGGTCTCATAGCCTAGCACAGGGGTGCCATTCTACAATATTGGAATAGCCTGCATTTGGGAGGAAATCAGTCTCCCCACATCCAATATCCTTGGAGCTTCATCTTGGAAAAGATAAGTGTACTATTTCTTACTTTTTATTTGTAAATATATTACTGTAGAATGATGACTAAATGAGATTATTATCATGATATTCAAATGTAAAATTCATATAGATGATGTATGTTGAGTTTTGATGAATTCATGTGAAAAACATGTATGACACAATATTGACTTTGTATGACCACTGTTTGACAAAAGAACTAAGAGAAATGTTTCATTGTCCCATTGTGATCGATAAATGGGTGCCATTAATGAACTAAAACTTATAAGAATTTAATGGATGTTAATGGAGTGGATTTATAGATGTTCAAAATTGCATTACTTGGCCCCAATCAATGGTTCGAAGTGAAAGAATCCATATTGCTTTTAAAGTAACAAAATTCTTGAGTTTTCAGCACAATAAGAATGTGCAGATTACCTTGTAAAGATTTATCTATATCTCACAGAATATCAAATGGATTGGTGTAAAACATCTCGTGCTCACCGAAATTATCAGGTACCCATGTTTCCATTTGTGAGATATTATTTCTATAACATAGATCTTTTTCCCATATATTTTTTGCGCAAACTCACTTTGAATTAATCAACCTTGTTGTTGTGCTATTTCTATTGTGGTTTGTGAGTAGCCTGGAGTTAATGGGGTTTGGAAATAATAATTGTGCTTAATTAATTGGCATTGGCTTTGTCATGATCATGATTACTTTGAGTGGATAATGTCGATAGTTGTTTGTTCCTTTGATGCATGTACGAGACATCTCATATGGGTTTAATTTTCAAATTCTTTGATTGATATGGCTGTAGCATTGAACAACCAATACATCTCATTATTCAAACCGGCATAGATCAATCTTAAACTCGGATCTATCAAGCACCGAGAGGGATCCAATTTCTTGAGGTGTAATTTTTTATTATTATCTTAAACTCAAGAAATTCGATCCCTCTCCTGCTTGATAGATCCGGGTTTAAGTTTTAATTTTTTATTTTATAGGTTGACATGGATTTTTTAATTACTTTTCATAATTTTTTATTTTATGAGCCAACATGAATTTTTTTAATTACTTTTTTGTTTTTGATAATGTAACGTTATGTTACGTTACGTTACATTGGAAATAATAATTGTGCTTAATTAATTGGCATTGACTTTGTCATGATCATGATTACTTTGAGTGGATTGTGTTAATAGTTGTTTGTTTCTTTGATGCATGTACGAGACATCTCATATGGGTTTAATTTTCAAATTATCTTTGCTTGATATGGTTGTAGCATTGAACAACCAATACATTTCATTATTCAAATCACTATGTTTGATATGGTTGTATCATTGGACAACCCATAAATTTCAAATCATTTGAACTTAGTTGAGATTATTTAACTCTAAATTGTTCTATTAACTATGTTGACAATTGATACTTCAATGGTTGTGTGAATTTTCTTGTGAAGTACACACTTAAATGGAGCCATTTTCCTTTGATTTAGGTTGCCCTTCAAAGTGTTTGAAAAAATATCTCTGCCATTTTCCTTTGATTTAAGTTTCCCTCAAATTGTTTGACAAAATGTCTTTGCCATTTGCCTTTGTTTGAGGTTTTCCTCGAAGTGTTTGACAAAAGGATCTCTACAATGATTTGGTTAAAGATTATTTACATCCCATTAATTCATGCCTCCTTTCCTTTAAAATGTGTCATATATGTTATGGGATTAGTGTCTTGATGCGTATATTGTTTGATGCCCAAAGCTTGTCTTCCTTCACTTGAATTTCATGTTAGTCTGCAAATCAAATTGAGAGAAGAATGTTGCTTTGTTTTTGTCTTTCTATTCTTGTATTTTGATTGTTAAATGAATGATATTATGGGTAAATGATTGTTAAATTATGATCCATAATCACTAGTGGTTGTGGATGGTATTTTGGCAAAAAAACAAATTGATTGTTGGTATCTCCATTATGGACTCTGTCTTTGATGCAAAGCTAATGGCAAGAGAAGATCATTACAAGAGAAGAAAGATCTGTGAAGCCATTGAAATTGAGTAGCATCCCATGAATCTCAACAGAGGCGATGGCTTAAAGTTGGGTGAGTATTGGCGACCTATTATGCATATCCTTAAAAATAAAAATATAATAATAATAATAATACAACATCAACCCTAATAGTTTACAAAACTAACCTCCTAATCCTATTCCATTATTAACCCTAATCTTCTTATATGAATAATTATATCTGATCATCAAATTAGATCATTAATATGTTAATATTCTCAACTATTAAATTTTAATATTGATTCTCATTAATATTCAATATACTAATATTAATATTGTTATATTAATATGAGTATATTAACACATATGAAACTATTAATATTAATGTATATAATGTTATCATTATTAAGATGTCCATGGGGCATAGATTAGATGGTGAATGGGTATACTATTAAGGCACTCTTTATGTAAGGTCATTGGTTCAAAACTCCATGGGTACAAGCCTTACAAAAAAAATATTAACATATTAATATTCCTTATCTAATTTAAATTGGATTATAAGGCAAACAAAAAACAATATGATATTAATGTCCCATTCCATTCAATTATTATCATTTATTTATTAATATATGTTAATCTCTTTATAGTAATGCTAATATTCAGATATTAATATTAAATATTTACACCAATAGGTGTTTTTATTTTAGAATTTGGGGTGGACTAGAACCTATGCTGTAAATATTTGATTCGGATATCACTACTCCCTTTGAATCACCCAGAGATCTCAAGCAGTATGAATCTCGATATCAATACATGCTCATATAAATATGAATCTAGATCTGCATTTACCAAACTGAAATAAATGCAATCACACATAAACAATAGATATACCCTGGAAACCCCAGCCAGAGAAAACCAACAAACTATGGGGCTATTTTCTCTCTCGAGCCCAGAGCATATGTAAAAATGACAAGTACAATACAGGATTACCTCAACAGGTAACTCAATCTCCTAAAATCGGACAGACTCTAGATCTGCATGCATCCAGCTGATGCATGCACTGGAAGACTAAGCCCTAACTAGAAAACTGGATATGGGTGTCTTTGTAGGTGCCTCTGACTGATTTGTCTCTCTGTATCACTCTACTCTGATCTGCTTGCTCTGAAGACTGCCCACTGATGAACTCGTCCTCCTCTGCATGCAAAAGTGCACCCTCCCCTCTAGATGTCAAATGCTTGTACCGGACCAGATCTCAGCAGATCTGAGCTCTGATCATCCCTAACCTTCCTCCAATGTTGAGGCAAGGATATCCTGGAAGTCTCAGACTTTGAATCGTTCAATCCAACTCCAAATGAGCTTCTCCCTCCTTGGGAAATGCACCCTCCTCCAAGGGAATTGGACCTCCTCTAAACTGATCAGAAAACACACTGATGAGCTATATCAACTCACAGTATTGGGTGCCTAGTGACTCTGAAACTGAAAGTCATTGATCTACCTCATATGTGACCTTCCTAGCTCTTGCAGCAGCTCCTCTCTCTCTCAGAAAGTTGCCCTTCATGCACAGATACGCCCTCCTCACTCTAGCAATATCTCTCTCCAACAATGCAACTGAGTAACATCAACTGGGGACCTCCTGCCTCTATAAATAATCTCATCGAAGAATCAGGTTTTCCAAAACCCTAATTCTCGGTGCATGCAAAAGTCACTTTTGCATGCATCCATTGATCCCTGACAGGTCATGCAAATCTCATGCATGCAAAGGTCAAAACACTCCGGAAGGTCCGCATGCAGCCACCACTGGACTCATGCCATTGAGTAGAGTGCATCTCACCCTCTACTCCATCATGATGCCTATGCAGCTAATGTACCTCCATGTAAGGCATCTGAACCATGGACGACATCCCGAAGTTACCACACTCTAACATATGCTTCTCCTAGATTTCACAAGGATGAGACAAGTGTATTGTTCAGATTGATTTTATGGCAGTCGTTAGAAATTCAAAATAAACAGTTATAAAAAAATATCAAAGATAACTGATAGCAATGATGGATAATTGGTAATTGATGCATGGATAACGGACAATTTGTTAATAGGCTGTTCATGTAGCTAGCATGAAGAACATGTAACTTATTTGTGGCACTTAGCTTGTGACCTATCAGTGTTCACTAGCCACAAGTTAAGTGGTTGTGCTAGTAATATATCATTGTATTAATATGTATTAATAATAGAGTTGTCTAAAAACGCGAATTTTTTTTCCATCGTTTTTTCTCTTTTTCCCAGCAATTTTTTTACTAAACTTCGCAATGAATTTTGGCAATTCTACATAACATTTCTTAAACTTGCATAATTTGGGTTCCGCAAGGATTTTTGAGAGTGCTGAATCTATTTCTACACTCAAACATCGATTTGGGTTGTAGAAAAAATCGAATTCATAAAAGAAAAAAAATCACTAGATTCCGGCCAAAAACTGTCGTAAAGGCAAAAAGGTCGTGCATTTAGCCTCCTTCATTAATAATATCTTAATATTAAAGTTTTTTTTTTTTTTAACAAAAACGGTTAAGATCTTTATATAAAAAAAGGGGAATAAAGATTACATAGTTCTGAAGACAGACTAATCCCAAGAGAGGACTATGTCCATGATTCCTTGATCATCTACAGCCAATCTTAACTTATCTTGATACTTTCCTATTCTATGGAGACTGAATCTTCTAACACACTGCCCAAGAAAAAGCTGGGCTACATTTACTACTAGCAAGACCAAAATTTATGTTGTCCTACTACTTACATACATCTCAAAAACATTCCAGAAATTAACAATATGAAGTTTGTTGACTTCTTGTTTTTCTTGGAGAAGTTAAACTTTCTTTTGGCTTCACAGGGGCTGAAGCTCCTTTTTTCTTTTTGCTGACCTTGGTCCAATTTGATGTTTCGCCAATGACTTCAAGAATGGGAACTGCATCTTCAGGTGCATCCTGTGGGACTGGACTTTTCGGTTCCATCCGTTGGATAACACTATCTAGTGGAGCTACAGGTGGATCTTTGTCGTTGGCGGGGATCCTTTGTTCTTCTGGTGTGTCCTCTATTTTAGCCTTAGGAGATTCCTTAACTTGTGTTGGAGTTTCTTCAGGTATATATTCATTTATGCTTACTGTATAATGCTTAGAGTTTGCTCCATCCCACCAAGTGGATTTGCGATGAAGCTTTTTGGATTTGGGAATCTGAGAGGCTTTTGGGCAATCTTTTACAAGATGTCCGGTTGCGAAGCAAGATCTACATCTGAACATCACATTTTCATAATCTAGTTTTTGCACCCACACATAATCCTTGCTGGTCAAATGGATCTCAGCAGGAAAGCCATTGTTGAAGTCCATTTCCACATAGATGCGAGCAAAGGTAGTTTTGATGTAATCTTTTGTTTATGGGATTCGATCGTAGAAGGAGCCCAACGCATTACCAATAGCTTCAAGCGAGGCTGAGTTCCATAGATGCAAGGGAAAATTTGGAAGCCGAACCCAAACTGGAGCAGATGAGATCTGGTCAGTAGTTGGGTCAAAAAGAGGGCTCCAAGGTTTCATAAAGAGCCCGGAACTTCCCCAAAACCACGGACCAGAGTAAAAAATGATCTGTTTTTCCTCTGGAGAATCGAAATCCACAACAAAAAAACCCCGAGCAAAGGGATAAATAGAAATTTCCTCATGAACAAGAGGTTTCCATACCTCAAAAATCCACTTATGAAGATCAACCAGGCGAGGCCAGAACCCATTGAAGCGACAAACCAAAGCTGACTCTGCGAACTTCCTTGCTTCGATCAAAGATTCCTCAACCACTACAATGGAGGGCGCTGGTATTTCCTGAACTATCAAAGTCGGCTAGCCGCAGGCTGTCTTGCCGAGCGAGATCGGGATAGAGGGACCCCCACTGGAGGCAACAGATAGAAAGTTGGCCGCCATTCTCCAAGCACCACGCTGCCGAACCAAATCTAACCCAATGCGTGTAGCTAAGCTGGTCGTCTTCATAAGCCCAGGCACAGGCCACCGCACACCGGACCAGATCTTTGCGTTGCTAACCTGCAGATCAGAGAAACCAGGCAACAGGAGGCACAAGCTGCCTCACAAGCACCGACCGTCTTTAGAGACGGCAGTCGTCGGTTGAAGCGCTAGGGTTCGATTCATATCGCCAACGTTAGTATGTTTTATGGTTGTTTGTTAAAAACAATTAATTATTAATATTAAAGAATTTTATTAATTATATAAATATTAGTCAATATTAATTATCATAGATAAAAAAATGAAAAACCTTCATAAATTTATAAAAATAAAATAAAAAAATTTGTTGCTAGTGAATATCCTCAATTTCTCCCCTATTCATTTCCAGTGTTACACGGGGACGTGTTCCCTAGGGTTGAGGGCGCGGCCCCCTCACTCCCTATGCCCCGGGGACTTGGGGGATCCTGGCAAAATGTTTCTCCTTGTCCCCAATTTGGAAAAACTTGAGGAAACGTAGGGGGGAGCTCATCCCCTGTTTTGAAGTGCACACCAATGAAGTGGGGGGTGCCTAGGCGCTTCTTCCCTGTTGGAGGTGTTCAATAGTAATGGCAATATTAAATTCTTAAAGTAAAAGTGGTATTTTCCTTATCTTTCATTTGATATCATTTTACTTAAATTTTTAACTTTACCATTAATTGTTCTAGGATGTTTGAGAGTGGTTCCAAGCTTATCGGAGTTCATATGCAAAAAGTAGAATTTTAGATCTCAATCAAAATTCAACAAACTTCATAGTTTTCAAGACTTTAGGATTCCAATGTTACCATTGGATTCTATCATGTATGAGGTTAATGGATTGGCATTTAATCAAGCATATCAACCTCTCTATGTACCTTGATGTTGGTGGTGCTAATTGTTGAGCTCCTCTATCATGACCTTAACCAAAATTTACCCTTTAGTCAAGCAAAATCACTTATTAAGCATGGGAAAATTTCTCTAATTCTACCTTATTTTAATGCTTGGTTTAGGAAGTTTCATCAAAATTTTAGAGTGTTGAGTAATGTCCTTTGAGGATCAACTTCGAGATTCAGGGTAGAGGCAAGGGCTAATAACCTAGAGGAGGGAGGCACATGGTGCTATTGATGAATAGGATCCCAATATAGGATCAATGGTTCACTCTTGCATAATTGTATGTTGGACTTGAAAGCCTCAATTAATGTGATTCCCTCTGGAATCATGAATAAATAGGGTCCTCAGGCCACATTTCCCCATTGCAACATCTATGCCATGGATTCACACAATGTTGAAGTGTATCGAATCATTGAAGAATTAGATTGTATTTACAGGGAGCAACTTAAATTGTATTTACACAAGATGAATTGTTATTGTTGGGATTTATAACTTTTATATTTTTTATAAATGTTATGGCCATGATGTCCCTGGTCCCCCCACCCCCGAATTTCCAATGTGTGTTTCCATGCTCCCATGCTCCTGCGTCTCGGAAACTTGGGGGAACATGGTTTATTTCCCTCCTCTTTTGATCCTTCTCTTGAGACAAATTTCTCCTAAAGATCAGCCCATCTAGTGTCTTGAAATGTTGAGATAAAAATCTGGTTAACGCAGTTTCCTCCTCTCATTTGATATCTTTTACTGTGTATTATTCATGAATGACTTAGTTGGTTGGATTATATCATTTTACATAAACTTCATATTTTCCCATGTTGCACATCCTTGTTAGCCTTGCATTGAATGGAGGAAATTGTTATTTAATGCAATTGAATTCCAATGATGATGAGAAATCAATTGCTTATTGAGACAATTGGTACTTATATATTCATATTTGGGAAAATCAAGGCCCAAGTTAACATTCACTTAATAAGCCACTACTTGGGTATGGTTGTAACTCTATTCGAGCTCTATTTTCTTTTAATTATTGTTTGAACTCACCCAACTTTGAGTACTATTGGCATTCTTATTCTTATAAACAATAACATGTTGGTAATAGTGAGTTAATGTTGTTGTGGGTAGTAAAAAGATTGCCAATACTTAAGATAAAACATTCTCTTCTGTTTCTCAAAAAGATCATTTGGGTTGTCTATAGAGTTGGCCTTTATCTTGAAAAGAAAAATATATGTTATGAGTTAAGTATGATTGTCCCAGTTTAGTGACTTAGTGCTAGAGGGGCACTACATGTAGTATCAAAACAAGGTTCTATACAATGGCCTTAGGCCTATGTGCTTAATTGTAGAATTGTTTTGTTGAAAATGCTTTGCATAAATTTAACTCATAAAGCTAATGGAATTGGCACAATCTCCATGTGATCATGTTTAATTAAAAAAAAATCATATCGCTACCATTAATGCACATTTAGATCAATAAACCCCTATTTTCATTGTTTGGTATGAAGGTATGTTACAATTGCCTATAGAGTCCTAAATAAGATCACCATCAAGAATCAATACCCTGTGCCTTAATCAATGACTTGCTAGTTCCGTTGTAGCATGCCAAGTACTTCACCAAGTTGGTTCTCAAATTGGGATACCACTAGCTACGAGTAAAAGAAGCAGACACTTGGAAGACCACCTTCAAGACAAGGGAAGGTCTATATGAATGGTTGGTAATTCCTTTTGATATATGTAATGCAACAACTACATTTATGTGCTTGATGAATGATGTATTGCATCACTTTCTAGATTCATTTGTAATAGTGTATACTTACATGAGATATTACTTTGTAGCTCTACTTGGGAAGAACATATCTCACATCTCATGCAGGTGTTAGAGATCCTAAAAAAGCATAAACTACTAGCAAACCCTAACAAATTTGAATTTTCTTAGCAATCCTTGCTATAATTGAGGTGTGTGATGGGCAGAGAGGAACTCGAGATTGATCCTACAAAGATAGAGGCCATCATCAAGTGGCCAACTCCTACCAATGCCACTAAAATTAGGATTTTTTTGTTAGCAGCACAATACCTTTGGAAATTTATAGCATCCTTTTTAGTTGTGTTTGTGCCACTCCATGTCACAATAGTCAACAACAAGACTTTCCAATGGCGAAAGAATTAGTAGTAGACTTTCGAAGAGCTAAAACAAAATATTAGTCGAGCACCAATTCTCGCATTTCCCAAGTTGCAAAAACCCTTTGAAGTGGAGACAGATGTAAGTGGATTTGTTATGAGAGTAGTTTTGACGCAAGGAGGTAAGTATGTATGCTATCATTTTGAAATATTCCATGGATTCTTGAACTACTCTACATATGCCAAGAAACGCTATGCTTTGGTTCAAGTTGTTAATAAATGTTAGAAGCACTATCTAATAGGAAATGAAACCATCATCCACGTTGATCTCCAATTACTGCAATAGTTGCAACTCCAAAGTAAGCTTCAACAAACAAGACATTACAAGTGGATGGGGCCGTTACAAAAATTTCATCTTATAATCAATTATAAGAAGAGAAATATTAATAAGTTGGTAGACATGATTTTGGGGAACCCACTCCCAAGATCGCAACTTTAGTTACTCTTATGCATATGGAGCTTTTCACCCATGATGCCTACAAAGATGATTACACATAATATGAGGACTTTAAGGAGGTATTTCAATAATTACAAGGCCAGGTTCGTGTAGAGGAAGGTGATAGCAAAGTTGTCTACCATTTCTAGAATGGGTTGATCTACACATTGAACAAGTTATATGTTCCTAAAGGAGAAAGATTGCAACTTATTAAGCAGGCTCACACCTCCAAAGTTGTAGAGAATTTTGGTGTTGGGCTAAAATGCAAGATGTAGCTCAGTTTATCGAAGGATGTGTACTTTGTTGTACCATCCAACCTAGTCATAGGAATCAATATTTTTACCATCCCTTCTCTATGCCTACCAGACCATGGGAGAGCATCTCCATGGATTTTGTGAGTGGTTTGCCAAGAACTAGGTGGGGACATGACTATCTATTTGTGGTAATGATCAAGTTTAGTAAGATCTGCATTCTCATGCCTTGTAAAATGACCATCAAGGGACAAGATGTAGCAATCATGTTCTTGGAAAAGGTGTGACTACACTTTTGGATACGAAAGAGCATCATCTCAAACAAAGATATTAGATTTCTCAATGCCTTTTGGACTACATTTTGGGAGAAGATGGACACGATGTTGAAGAGATTTGCAATTTTCCATCCACATATGGATAGTAGACATAAGTAGTGAACAAGACATTGGTTCAATGTTTGAAGGGTTACAATCATAAGCATCTAATGACTTGGCAAAAAAATTTAGTTTATATTCAACATGTATCATTGAATTCCCACACCAAGACATTCTTTACAAAGAGTAGAGCTTTTCTGAAAGGAACTCTAGAGTTGACATTTAGGCATAGGTGCCTTCTCTTCTTTGGACAAACTGAGAAGCTGGTCCATTCTACTGGAATTTAACTCTTTTTAGTTCTTGTATTAGCTAGAACCTTGAACTTTGCAACGACCTAAGAGGGAGGGGGAAAGGGAGCCCGAGTGCCCCCAACCTTGATCCGCTCTAAAAGGAAATAAAGAAGCTCAAGATTTGGGCGACTTCACTCCAGCCCCGTTGTTATTCTTGGGATGAATACAATAATGAAAAATAAATGATCAACAAAAGCTTTGAGATTAAAGAAAAGTTATAGCCGCTTTCTAAATAGCTTAAATCCCTTTACAAAATGTCTCGAGATAACACTCAAGTCAAAACGGGTGCATATTTAAAAGCACATTAAAAAGAGTATACTTTGAAAGCACATCAAAAAGAGTTTAATCAATTTAACTTTAGGCAACCAAGAATTCAAGGATTCAACCCTTTTTTATATTGCAAATAATAACAGTAGCTCCAAAGTAAAAATTAGTATCAACATCACAACCCTTGTATGGAGTAAGACAAAATGAAACCACCAAATATTAATTATAAGAGCAACAAGCCAATCAATTCCAATGAAGGTCGCAACTTACTGGGAGAAACACCACCCTTGAGAGCATTACAAGATTGAAACTATGCCTCAAGTGGATTTCCTCGATTGAGAACATTTCCTCACAAATCTTTAACTCTCAAACCCAAAATTACAAGAGGCAGCATGGTATGTTCTAATACCATAAAATATATATATATATATATTCAGAAACTTAACAAGTGTATACAACTAGCACAACCACTTAACTTGTGGCTGGTGAACAGCAACAGGCCAGAAGTTAAGTGGCATGAATAAGTTATCTCTTGTTCTTGCTTTTTTCTAGTTAAATGGGTTGTCTGCCACGAACTGCCCATTATCCATGCATCAGCTCCCACTTATCTATGCATCAACTACAAGTTATTTTTTATATTCTTTTTTTATAACTGTTTATTTTGAATTTGGAACGACTGCCATAGAATCAATCTGGACAGTACACTTGCCGCATACTCAAGCAATCTAGGAAACGCATAGGTGCTAGTCCACCCCAAATTCTAAAATAAAAACACCTATCGGTGTAACAAACAAAAACTCATATTCCATAAACCATCACACTCCCCGTGAAAATTCCATTACAAAGATGGAAGTATTTATAATCCAATGCTAACACCAACTAGAGTGACAAATAAGTTATTCCTTTTCTAAATTTAACACTTAACCTCAGTGCTACTTTCTGCATATCCAAACGAGCTTTCAGAGTCTTTTTACACATACACACACTACGTATTTTACTGGTTTTTATGGATGCTTCTAATCAACACAAGCAAGCAACACTTTTTGGGTATGAGAATTTATTACAATGAAGTAAATAGTTTCACATGCTCCAGCAGCTATCCTTCAGCTAAGCAGTCACCACCAGGACATATCTACTTTAGAAAAGTTGCTCAGGTATGGAACTTTGATGGAGAAATAGAAACACCCTTGCTTTACCAACAAACTTATGTTGACAACACATACTTACAAACAAGCTTCTGTTGACAACACATACTTACCTATTGATTTTTCTCATACTATAACATTGGACCAACAGCCATTATAGAATCTAGAGTAGCACTAGGACTGACAACATTTGTTGACCTCGTGACTATTATGTATTTTAAGCAAAGGGTGAGAACAATAAAATTATATACCTATGGATACGAGAAAACCATGGCTTCAGCAATATGATTGGCCCTTTCCATCCCAAATAACTTTTCAACAATACTAACTGCATATTCCATGGCTGATCCAGGACCGATGCTAGTAATCACCTTCCCATCAATTACAACCCGCACATTCACTGAAGACTGATCTGAAAGTTTACTTGAATAGTGAGGATGAGTGGTAGCCTTTTTTCCCTACCACAAAAATCCAAAGATGATAGCAATCATAAACTTTCTCACATAATGAAAGTTAAGATGGAACACAAACACATTGTCTTTCTCATCTAATATATATATATGTTCCCAAATGAAATATTTCTGTGCATACCTTCAACAAGCCTTTGGTATCTAGCATTACTGCTGATGCACATATAGCTCCATAGACCTTGTTCGACTCTGCATGTTCTCTAAGGAATTCTATAAGCTGTTCTGACGATCCCAATCTTTGAGCTCCATACCAGCCACCCTAAAATAATTTTAAAAAATAAGTGCCTATGGTTTCGAATCTAAATGTGTGTATCTGCAGTTAGACTTGAACTACTACTTTAAGATGATAATGTAATCTAGTCAACAAAGACATTTGATATCACAGTTACACTACTCATATACAATAAAAATCAATTAAAACTCACTGGCAAATGGATCAGATCATAATTTGATAAAATAGCATCCTTAATCAGCTGATCAGAAACAATTTTTGTCCCTCTTGCTGCCACAATTTCTAAACTATCTTCTATGGAAGCAACCAAGACATTCACTTTGGCTCTCCTCAGAACATCTACAACTACAACAATTTCCATTTCATCTGATCCATTTGCAATAGGGACAAGTACCTGTCAAGGACAGTGAGTATTGTTATTCAAGTCACATATTAACAACAGTTATTAGCACCCTAATCTTAAATCTACATAAAATCATCAACACAGATAATGAGGTCAGTCTCTTTAAAAACGTATTACAGTAGAGCGAGTTCCTACACAATCATGATTCGTATGTACCGAGTGGAAAAGAGGATACTACGAATGGAGTTACATTGCCAACTAAAACCTAGTAGACAATTGTTACAAAGTTGCAACTAGCTATGATATAAAATTGAATTACCCAAGCATCTTAAAAAGAATCTCTCCATATTGCAAATATCTACAAGCTACCCTCCTTATGAAAACAACTAGGAAGTACTTACTTGAGGAATATTTTGCAACGACCAGTCATCAACATTGTATTCCTCTTTTGCAACTTCACATTTATTCCAACCACGTGGCACCTGTGCATCCAAAAATGGCTTCCATATGTTAGATCAGGCAACTCCCATTTCTAAATATACATCCTACAAATGTAACTATATGCATTCACTTTCAAATACTATGAAAAAGAGGACAGCCAGTAACTTGAACACCACAGAGAGAAAGATATCAGAAGTTTGAACCATAGGTTCTTTATTACAGAGGAACTGTAGTTTGTGTGCAACTTGAAAAAATAAAAACTATTAACTAACTATTTATTAAACTGCTATTTCTATTTATCCTATTTATTAAACACCTCTCTACTTTTTCTCAACATATGACAGCTTCTTCTTGCCCTTGATGATGGGTGGTGTGTTAGAAATTTAATTATAGCAGTATAATTTTCATCTCTTTCAACTTATAAACAATAAAGGATCACTGAAAGAACAACTAAGCACAGAACAATAGACACGAGACTTTATCTTGGGAAAACCCAAACTCGGGAAAAGCCCAGCAACCCTTTCTTACTCAGAGATTTAGTACAATGAAGATAAAAAGTAAAAGAAGAATAGATGTCCAAAGAAATCAGCTACAAATGTCTTCTACTAACCAAAAAGTTGAACTCCCTTGCTTGAGCGAAGTTGCTTGAGATGAGTGAGCAAATGAAAGGAGCAACACTTCTATTTATACATTACTTTTTGGTAATTTCCTTATTGGGCCGACTTGACAGTTTCACTGGGGCCAACTTGTCATTTTGAATTATAAAAAATACATTTATTTTATTTGTTTGTTTTGTAGGTCGGCTAAACAAGTGAGGAGACCTCACATAGCTACTTCATGTACACTCCCTCTTAGATAGAGTCTATACCTGTAGAGAAACAGGTCACATGTCAATTAAAGCAAGTAACTTGCTCTCTAAGCAATCTCTCATCTAGGGTGCCCTAGTCAATTGGTTCTATTTTCTTGCAATGGATGATCAACAAAGGCACACTAGGTCAAAACATCATGAAAATCATAAGTATGATCTCAAGGCAATTGTGGTTTCTAGAAGGTGCAAAACCTTAATAGTTAATATTGATTAGATTTTCAAAATTCGCGAAATGACTTAAAGTTTGACTCCAGTTGTTCACCATAAATGGTATAGAAAATATAACCAAATCCCAAAACCCAAAACCCTAATTTTGACCAAAATTTCAATCTTGGATCATCACCAAATTTGACCCCCTGAATCGTTGATTCTAAATTACTGAGATGAATTTAAAAAAAAAAACATTCTAAATGATAAGAGGGTCTACACTATACAAATGCCAGAAACAACATACACACATATAATATAACAACTATTAGTACACATGAACCATGTTTTCTACTATTCGAAGTATGAACTATATATACATATGTTACACCTGTTGCCGCCTGGTTTTACACCTGGGAAAACGCGGCAGAAGTCTTCAAGCCGTTGGTGCGGCCTTGGGGGCAAGCCAGAGTCAAGTGTTGTCACCTGGAACTCAACTCCTCCATCTAGGTTTACTCCTAGCGAAGCCAAGGGGGGTGGACCCTAAAAAATAAATAAAGGTGTTTAATCTATGAAAGACAAAACAACTAATCTAGGAGTTAGAATATTTTTTGTAAACACAAGAGCAATGCAACATATATAAAGAAATATCATTCATTGTTCATCATCATTGTCATTCGAAAATATAAAACATCCATCATCATTGAAAAATAAATAAGTAGACCAGTGCTGATAAATGGAGTCAGAAATAAAGTGTTTGAAACTGAAATGACAATGTTGTGCAATTGTTCTTGGTTTATTTTATTATTAATGTGGTAATGATCTTTTTATTAAGGTTGGGGGATTCCCGATATACCAAAAGGTACAAGGAATATGTCCGGAATTCAACTATGTGGTTTCTCACTCAGACATGTGGGTTGGATCAGAGTCTCAAGGAGATGTTCAACACTATACCAAACGAGGGTATAATCTAACGGTTTCCAGGAGGTCGCTACCCATGGGTTCCCGCGTCCTTTGAGAAATTTGCCCACCACAGAAGAATAATCGATTGTGCCAGATTTTCACAAATAGGTGGTTTATTTGGTGTGTGTTAGAACCTATTACTAGTCACTTATCCCTTTATGATGTGTGTCAGCATGTTCAAACTACGCTACAGTGGCCACAGAGCATACGGGGAAAAGCCTTGGAAATTTTAAGTTTTTTAGAACCGATATTTTACTTTTTTAAGCCCCAAGAGTCTCTTTTCGGGCCAGTACTCGGGCAAGCCCTTGTCCTGAAACCTTACTTCGGGAAAGCAAGGGGGTGTTTTGGATTGTAAAAAAAAAGTGAAAATTGTAAAAAAAATGGAAAAAGCTAGGTCATGAGTGAACTCGTGGCCCGCCAATGGAACGGACCAACGAAGTTGATTTTAAGTCCTAGTTAATTTTAATTAACTGTCGAAAGAAAACTAAACTAAAAAAAAGGTCACGCCACGAAAATGAGTCGACATAGTTTTCCACCCCAGGGGGATGGGGTGTGGGCGTTGGTTAGCCCACTTGCTCTCGTTTAATATTTTTGTTGCAATGCAATAGAAGTGCCCCAGTCCTTTCTTATGACTCGGTGGCTTACAAAAATGGAAAGAAAGAGTGTCCGGTTTGGAAAAATTAAGTTCTAGGTGCTCCGGATAGCCTGAATCTTCAAAATTTAACCAGCATCTCCCTTTACCTGTTCATCAAATGCTGCAAACCAGCAAGCAAACATTAGTAAAAGATGCCAAAAACACTTTAAGAGTGTATTTGGGACACCTGCTACAAACCCAAAAAAAATCTAAGTTAAAATGCGGAAAAGTAACTAAGTGAGACAAGCTGTGAGGCTTGTCTTCTTAGGATCTTTGCAAACTTTGAGGAGCTGCAACTAGCTCTTATGACAGCCAAATAGACTTTTAAAATCAGATCTGAACACTACTTTTCTAACTTTTAAAATTTGACAACTTTTGACAAGTTAAGAAAAGTAAAATGCTAGATAAATTAAAAGATCTAATCTATTAAAGATTAATACTTTGTAAATGGAATAGATCAGACTTCTAGAGTAGTATATCAGAATGTAAACTTTGAAATGCAAACCACTATTACTCTATACTTGTAACCAGTAACCAAGGTGAAAGTATGAAGTAGAAGAGAAGAAGATAAGAAGAATTTTTATAGTTTTATCAATTTTTTCCTTGAAGAAGCCTTGGATCCTTCTTGGTGGTGAGCTGAGAGATTGTATCTGCAAAAGGAGTTAGTGTAATGAAAGAAACAAATAAGATCTTCCACCCATCTACTTGAAGCAACCTGCAAATCACATCAACTTGAAATACAAAGATCAAATCTAGAAAAACACATTAGAGAAATCAAAGAAAATGCTCAAAAACAAATGACACATTTAAATTAGATCTCTACACATGCATAGATAAAAGACTAAATAATAAACAAATTATTTAACCTCCCTTATATATCAATAATGATCATTCCCAAAGCTAGATTTGATACAAAGAGAAACAAACAACTCAAATACAGGTTACCTCAGTTAAGATCAAGACATTCATCCACTCATAACATCCCAACACCAAGTTTGACCTCCAAAGTCTCTTTATTTCATTAAGCAAAATGAAAAGTACAAAATTGAATTACAAGTGCAAGCTCTAACTCCCAAACTCCAACTACAGAAAAATGGAGTGGGCAGCCATGCTTAAATAGCCAAAGATGGAGAGGAATGGGTGGAATGAGTGGCATAACTCTTGGAGCAAATGGGGCTGCGCACTCCCATGTAATGGGCTGCCAAAATCAGCCACAAATCAGCTAGAAATCATCCATGTGACAGCCCATAAACATAGCTGCAAATTCCATGATTGAAGGGGCCCAATTTTAGGAAATGCACCCCCCTCAAGTGGGGAAGTAATCCCACTAATATAGCTGCCCAGAATTTTTCCAAAATCAGCTCTTACAACTCCTAAAACATAGTTGAAATATTCAGACCTCTAATTCCTCCAAAATTAGAATTTAATTTTTCTCCATTTTTTACTTTTTTTTTAATTTTTTCCCCCATTTTTCACTTTTTGGGGATTTTTTGAGAAAAGTGAAAAATAAATGCCTCAACCACTATACAAAGTGGGTTTTGGAGTAAGGTGGGTGCTCTGAGTTAGAAAACGAGCACCCCCAAGGCAAAAAATACCCCTAGACCACACTTTTATGCCAATTACAAATTTTTTAATTAAACCATTAAAAAATGACTTAATTACGGAAAAAAACTTTTTTCGTCGGAAATTAAAAAAAAACTAGGGGGGGCTAGCACATGTCCATACGACTCAAAATTAATGTCTAGCATGTTCATATACATTGACCCATGGACTTTAATAACCCCCTAAGGCCCATTAACCTCACCAGGCATTCCAGCTTTGGAGGAGCAGGAGAAAAACTCAAAAATTATGTTATGCACGAATGCAAGACATAATTAATAAGTGAGAAAACTCCTTGGAATACCCGATTTAGTCAAAAAGTCCTAGGGAACCAACTCCTTTACATAAAACACCATGCTAGTACATTTGATTACAAACCCCACAGGGCATGGACATGTGAACATGAACATGCCTGATGGACATCAAACCACTGAATATGAACATGTGACATGTTCAACTTTGTCCGTTCACTTGACAGTCCAACTAAGTACAACTTAGCTGGCAACATTTGGCTCCAACTGTGGGACGTGTGCTCGATCTGGTTTTTAGGAAATGAGAGCATACGAGAACACCAGAATCTTCGGTTTCTATGACCTGTAAAAACATCTCAACTTGACAAGAAAACATTTCAGTAGCACAAGTTCTTGTAAGAGGCAAATGAACCATAAGTTGCTTTATTCAAAAACAAAATTAACTAAAAAATTCTATGTTCAAAAAAGGAAAGTGCTGAAAAAGAAATGTTGAAAGTAAATGCTCACTTGATGAGCTTATTTTCCTACTCTAAGCATAACATAATAAAATGCTAAGTTAAATGATAAATCCAATGCAACCATCTTAATATTTTATCAATATAAAAACTTTTTACCTTGTGTTTGGTTACCAGCCAAAACAAGGATACCTTATTTAGAAAATGCAAACCTGCATGATAATTCTAGATTGGAGGATTGGATGGGTGATCATAGGCATATGATAGATCTTTGAAGTGCTTCCCCAATGGTAAGTCCTCATGCAGGCCTCTTCTACCCATGACTGGATAGGGCTGAGAAAAAACTCTGAATGATAAGGCAGACCCACTACCTCATCATATTGATCTGAAGGGCTCTTCTGATAGTTCATGTCTGTGAAAGTATAAGCCCCAAGTTGCTCCAAATCATAAGGAACCTTTGAATGTGCTGATGAAGGCTGAAATTGACATTCCACTGATTGCATCATATCCAACTCTTCATCATACTGTTGATTCAAGTCTTCATTACTAATACTTATGCATAGATTTGATTTATCATAAGAAGTATATGCATGCTCCTCTTCCATGTCAAGATTCCTCAAGGTCTCAAAATCAACACTCCTTTCTCTTGATATATCAAAGATGGGTTTTTTTAAATCCATCCAATAATCATCATGCCCATCCTTGTAAATGAAGGGGGAGTCTTTGTCTATTGCATCACAGCCCTGGCCATACCCATCCTCATGTTCATAATACTCATCCTCGGAAGGTTTGGTTTGAAAGATATTACAAGTTATATAGTTGTCCAAGACTTCACCACTATGTGGAAAAAATGGAGGAGTGTCATCATAAACCATACAAAATTTATCACAAGTTTCTTTAGAGGCTTTGTTATCACACAATCACTAGCTGCTAATGAAGGTATCCTATCCGGGACGATAGAGGTAGGAAGCTAGGCAGGTGACACCTGCAAACACCAAGTCCACTGCATGGATGGGTAGTTGTCACTCCGGACAAGGTGTTTGTCACTTTAGATAAGGCAAGTAGCCAAGTCAATGGGGAGACCCTACTCAACCAGCGATGGTTGAGACTCAAAATCGGACACTCCCAAACCCCAAATATGCAATTGAAAATAGAGAGGAGGTGTCTAGAGCATCTAAGACTCTTATCCAACCAAAAGACTGAAATTGGGTGATGGATGGGGCGCTAACTAAAGCAATTTCAGATCTGATTTGAAGGTGAAAAATAGTTGATTTGCAATGTTTGATGGCTGGAAATGAAATCAGAGATATAAATTGTACTAGAAGTGCCAATTAGTTTTCTGCCTATGGGGGAAATTAGCTCAAACTGATAGGGCATACACGGCAGAATTAAAATTATGATTTTAAAAGCGCTTCTAGTGTTTTTGTCTTGATGTTAGATGTTACTAGCCCAATACAAAACATAAACAAAGGTACCCACAAACCCAAAATGACCCAGCCAAGCAGAAGGGCAAAAATGTCCAAGGAGGGTGAAATCAGTGAATGGACCAGTGTTGGTTTAATGGGAAAATGGAGTCGGAAAGAGCTGAAACTTAGGATTTAGACGTTTAATAATATTTCAGAAGCGGGTTTGAAATAAAATTTGAGTTTTAAACAGTGAAATTTTGTTATTTTTAATTTTTAGGGTTATTTGGCTTATTTCCAACTTGGCACACATAATGAAAATGAAATCTATGAGACAAGCAAGAAGAACGTACCTGGGATGAGAATGAATGGATGAAATCGCTTGAAGACTAGCCCCAAACTCAAGTGTTGAGCAGCAACGTGTCCCTCTGAGCGTTTGAGCTTCCAAATGACCAATTGCGCCTTAGCTACCTACCACAAACAAGAGAAAATCAGTATGAGCAGCAAATAAATAAGTAAATGCAGAAAATAAATGGCTGAAAATGAGAGAATTGAGAAGCTAATGAGCAAAGACAACTCCCTGATTAAAATCCCGAAGAGAGACAACAAGTGTGGAGCTCCCACTCCAAGATTTGCACCCTCCTCCAAGTGGCCACCTCTCTTGCAATTCGCACCAGCAAATGATGGGCAGAAACACAGCTAAAACGACTCAACAATGCTAAGAAGAATAGCTATCAGTCAAGACAATCAACATTCATGCATAATATCTCAAGAAACTCGGGAGAAACGTCTCTATATCAGTCAAAATCAAGTGTACAATGTGCCAAGAGGGTGAGCAAATGAGAGTCTCCTCTCTTATAGAAATGGCTCACAATCAAAACCCTTTCCCACCAAAACGAATGGCTGGGATTAAGTCCCCAAGAGCCAAAATGAATGGTTGAGATGAGTCTAGGAGGGGAGCCGAATTGCCCTCATGCGCCCAAGGAGAGAGAGGGGGACCACGTAGGGCCCATACAACAAGCCAAAGGGTGTCTAAGGGGTGGCTTTAGGTTGTTTTAGCCCCTTAGACCCCTTGCCCAAAGTCTCCACATTAAATTTTTACAAAAATTGAGTTTTTACATGGCCAAAAATGCCCAAGTATGGGCAAATTCGTTCCACAAGTATAGCTGGGTTGAATGAGGGCCCCACACCAAATAATATGTGTCCATACTATGTCAAAATGATATTAGGAGACCATTTTACCTTTGCTAACCATTTCACTTACCATTTCCAAAGTTAACTTAGCCAAATTTGATCTTTTTCCATTAATTAATTGTTGGTTTCTATAGCTGAAGATGTAATTTGCTCTTTCGACCCACTTATATTGCTCGGATTGACAAACCGTTTGTTGCATTGTGATCGTAGACCCCAAATCTACTAGAAATGGTCACTGGAACGATCAAGATC
Source organism: Larix kaempferi (assembly GCA_027924585.1). Lineage (NCBI taxonomy): Eukaryota > Viridiplantae > Streptophyta > Pinopsida > Pinales > Pinaceae > Larix > Larix kaempferi. Next base: position 1,274,867 of record BSBM01000451.1, on the reverse strand, counting down.
CATCAATTGAGCACTGTTTTCCCCAAATTCAAGGATTTTTAATTAAAACAGGGCCCTGTCGGCCAGTAATAATTAAAAATCCCACCGATGCTTCAACATTTTTGCAATCTGATACTTGGAGGAATGTATGGGACCCCAACACATAATAAATAACCAAAATCGAAGTTTTGGTTGCAACCTTTTTTGGGACCCATTTTTAGCCTAGTCAAACTAGTTTGACCAAGTCAACTCTGGTCAAAATGGCAATGGCTGAAACCTGCATGCAACATGGGATGCCAAGGCTTCCTTATTTATGTTAGTACATAACTAAAAACATACAATGACGACATGATGATCATAATAAATAATATCTCACGAAAAAGGTGAGGTGGGCCCACCACCTCCAACAAAGACTCAAAACTGCTATGCACAACTTATAGATTTGGTCACTTAGCTAACTTTGGGTGAGGTGGACAAACAAGGTGAAAGGATAGGGGAATGACATAGACTATGACCGTGTGACCCTTTGGATAAGCGAGGAAAGCGGGACCCAATGACATAAGCATACCATGAGAAACACAAGGGAAGGGCGGTGCCTCACAAATGGGTATAGGTGCAGGGAAACCACCACTAACCATCTAACACACACCTTGCAACTCACATCCATGCCTTCAACAGACTCCGTGAGAATCTTTTCTAGAGCCGCCATGACTGGGTGTCCGGCAAACCGTAACTTGAAACTCTAGGGGACACTTAGAATTAGTTGTCCCTTACTCCATCCCACCTCCTTGCCCCGCAGGACTAGGTGAGGAAATAACCAATACAATGCTCTGATACATATGGATAGCCTTTGTTCGTGTGTGTTGACAAACACATTCTTGGACTTTACATTTCACTTTCATACTTAGCCTTTTTGGCTTGATTTACATTCAGATAGCCTTTTTGCTTTATTTACATTTCATTTCATTTCATAGCCCTTCCGGCTTCATACATATCTCATAAGATATAACAATGGCGTTCATACTGCAAAGTAATGGTGGCAAGTGTGCATGCTTCGAGGACTAATGGGGAACACCCGGTGAGTCTACACAATCCTATACTGCATTACAACATCGAGGGCAACCGACAGGAGTAAATCCTAGGTTTCGAGAATGCATCTCACACACTAAAGAACCAAGGCACAAGAAACGGGGAGTCATGGCATACTCAGGGGTCACTGGGAGAAGGGGTCCTCAACGCCACATATCAAGGTCTAAGTCGGGAAGGAGGCAAAAATGGATGAGTTGGATGGGTGGAAGGAAGTGACAAGTGGAACCAATGTTAGCTGCCTATAAGGTGAATGACCAAGTCTATACCAAAAGTGGGGACAGGAACCAGTGTGCATATACAGAAGTCTACTGAAAAAGGTGGACCGACATCACCATAGGCCAAAAGTATACCATAGTAAAACGCGAGATCACCAAGTCAGTCATCATAATCTAGACCATGTACTATCATAAATAAACAACCCTCAAAGCAAACAACATGAGCAATAACCATAGAATGATATACCTGCCATACCATATACCTGCTGCTGAAAGTGGATCTGAAAGTCAATCTCTGCTGAATCCAGGCAAGAAGTGGCAAACCAGCTGTAATCTGTACTGCTCTCATCACAATATGGCTAATTTACCCCTCTCAATGGGGTCGTGCAAAGGTATGAAAGGAAGAAGGAACCCTGTAATCACTGCTATGTAGTAGCTCTGGACCATCAAGACATATACTATCCCCTCTGCAATCTCTGCTCCAGGAAATCTCAATACAATAGATGCCCCCTCTAATGCCATCTGATCTCTGATCTAGAAAAAGAAAATGTAGTTTGGTCCCTGACCACACAATCTGCAGCATCGTAGCTCCAGCTAACATGGATGTGATAACAGGCTTCTATAATGGTTTCTTCCTGAGGTGAATCTGAAGTACAGATGTCATCACTTTCATTGAAGTAATCTTGAAATCCCAAATCTTCAATGGCAAAATGAGGAAGCTCTTCTAAATGATTTTCAATTGAAGACCCTTCATGAATTTCTTTGTCAACTTCTATAATGGCTTCCTCTTTAGGAAAATTTACTTTTTGGTGGGCACTATGCAACAGATACAACAGCCCACAAGATTCTTAGATCAGGTTACTATTGGCCCACTTTGTTTGCTGATGTGCATAAGTTTGTCAGATCTTGTCCCCAGTGTCAGTTGTTCACTGGGAAACAGAAGTTGGCAACTTTACCTCTTGAGCCAGTAGTTGTTCAAGCCCCTTTCCAACAATGGGGTCTTGATTTTATAGGTCAGTTTAAGGAAAATTCAAGCAATGGTCATACCTAGATCCTCACTGCCACCGATTACTTCACTAAATGGGTGGAAGCAATCCCCACTAAGTATGCAACAGATAAGGTAGTTATGGACTTCCTTGAAAATCGTATCATAACTAGATTTGGGGTGCCATCTAAGATAACAACTAATAACGGTCCAAGCTTTACTTCCATGGCTTTCTCTTCATTATGCTTCAAGTATGGTATAATCCTTTCCCACTCATCCAACTATTATCCCCAAGAAAATGGATTGGCTGAGTCAACCAACAAGACCTTAATGAACATATTAAAAAAGATTTTGGGGATAATAAGAAGTCTTGGGATTCTAAGATAAAATTTGCTATATGGGCTAACAGAATAACACAAAAACGTGCCACTGGGAAGACTCATTTTCAGTTGGTTTATAGTTTAGAAGCTTCTGTACCCATTCATATTTAGTTGCCATTGTATCAAATGTTGCATGATTATGATCCAAATGATGATGGTATGCAGAATAGAATTGAGCAGATTATGAAATTAGATGAAACCAAAAGAAAGGTCTTAGACCAAAGTATCAGAAATCAAGACAGAGTTAAAAGGACTTGTTATCACACCATAGTAGCAGGGATACTATTCTTGTTCAGCAGATATCTGCACATTCCAGAGCTTCCATTATTCCAGAGCATGGCTATATATTTTGGATCACTCATGATCAGAGCAGTATATTATATAGACCTTGTGTCAAGGCTAAGCCTTGAGAGTTCAGATTTGATGACCGATGTGACCCTTTATCCCATACAGTTTCAGTTCAGTGCTTAGAGATCTATTGCAGCAGTGTTTCAGATGGTACATGATGATTATTATGATGATGTTGTATGATCTATGGATATGTTATCACTAACTATGGATTATTATCTTGTTGATTTAGTCATGTTTACAGCATCTGCTTGGTATATTATTCCTGATGTGGCAAACTTTTTAAAATGAACTGTAAATCATAAAATGGACAATTGCTTGCACATTTAGGTCATTTAACAAAACCCACTGGTTTTCCACCTTACATAGATATGGTCTTTCCTGACACCAGTTGTCTGCTAGTGTAGGCTCCATATTCACTTGACTCCATCCATACATGACCTTCCTGTTTGACTTTAAACCTTGACTTGTCTCATTTGACTTTCTGATACCGAGGACTTCCCCATTTTTCTACCTCTGTGTTTGGACCGCATCCCTGTATATTCAGTGTCTCGGCTCTGAGTTGGTGACAAAACTTGCCTTTGGTGAGTTGGATTGTAGGCCTAAATCATTCTGGTCGGTTGTCCCGATGTTTGGCATTGGCTCGAACTCCCCCTAGTCACTTGAGATGTTGTTGGCTAAAATTGAAAGCTCATGTTCTACCTATGGAAACTTATAAATTCGCCCATGGAAACAAAAAAAAGGGCAAGAGCGATGAACAGCTAAAAATACTCCTCGAAGAGTATAAGAAAGGTCCAAAAAGCAATGATTCTTAAAAGTTATATCTAAACAATTGCTGACCTTATAAATATTTGAAAAACATGCCCTGGATGCAAGCTGCAACTATTTGTGCTTCTCAGCACATCTGAAATCCGAAGGGTTATGTAGGCCAAAAAGGCCATGGAATAAAATTGAATGATCCTAATGAACCTGGATCAACTTGATGTAGACATGATGCCTAAGTTGAATAAGCACTCTCTGAACAACTTATCCATTTGTGAGGCACAGCCATTCCCCGTGTTATTTTGTCCAGCACAGAGTTTGTAGTTTCCCCCTTCTCCCAGTCCAAAGTATTTTTGAGTTAGGTTAGACAAGTCAACCCCTTGGCCCAACCCTTGTTCCTAGCCTTCATCCTTCACTAGCAGTTTGACCATTTCCAATGGGTGAGTTTGTCATTTGAACTATCGTGCAAGTAATTTTTTTTAATAACCAAGGAATGTGCTAACTTGATTAATGCCATTGAATGGAATTTATACTTGAGCTTAGCTGTGAAAATGATTAGAGAAGCATGTCTTAGTCTACTGATGTGATTTATCCTTGGTTATATATTATGGGGATCTGTGATGATGTGGGCCATGTATAGATGCCTATTGATGATGATTGATGGTCCCACATGCTTGATGATGATATCATATGATGGACATATGATGCAGATGATGATTGATCCAGTTCAGCAGGTTTTATTACTACTTCAGATCAGCAGATTATACATTGTCCATATCTGGTGGACCCTACAGCTGGCCCATTAGGGCAACCCATGGTGTATGAGTACACATTTCTAGTGGATTTGGGTCTTCTGGATCCAATGAGACACTTATCTTTCAGTTCCGGGCACTTATGACAGTGATTAATGCAGTTTTACACTTGTTGACCAGATTTGGGGCTGATTTCCCAGCCTGAGCAGCAGGGGCCCCGAGAGGCCAGTTCACCTAGGGCGTTGATGATGAAGGGGGTGGTCCAGCCACTTGTTTTTACCATTTACCCCCCCTTCTGGAGAGCCTGGTGGGCTCAGATGGACAGTGCAGATGCCCTAGGAGGCAGTTTTGGCACTTTCACAGTTACCGAGGCAGTTAAAAAATGGGATAAAGTGGTCACTGAGGAAATCAATTTGGGAAATTGAGGCAAGGTTTTGGCATTTGGTCTTCACAGAGGTCTTCCAGGGTGATCTCACTATCTTCCAGTCAGTTTTCACCATGTGGGTATGCCCACATTGATCACAGGAGGTCATTTACTGCTTGACTGTCATGGATTCGGAGGACAGTTTTGGTCATTTATATTATCTTGGACATATTTTATTATTTTATTGTGCCTTGGGGATGAGCTAGTAAGGATTGATGCCTCCTAGCCCCACCATGTGCTTATGTTGTCATGTCCTAGTCATCATGAGGTGGATTTTGGCAACTATACTTCTCTAGTGGATGACGTCACCCCCTTTTTGTACCATTTAGTGGGCGCGCTATCATTATGTTGGGTGATCCATGTGATATATTGTTATGATTTATTGTTAGCCGTTGATTAGATCTTATGATCTTTTAATCTTAGCCACTCATGTAAAAAGTGGTTATGATTGTACTCTCTCCCCATCCTATTTAAGGAGGGAGCCTCTCATTGTAAAATTCATCTAGAGATTTTTGGCTCTTGGCTTTTGGAATAAAATTTCTATCTTTTGGAGTACATGCTTGGATTGGAGTGGATGTTGGTTGCTTCGATTGTAAATGCTTTTGTCCATTGCACTGGAGGATCTATTGTAGCTATCTTGCATATTTGCCATATCTTATTTACAGGTTAAGAGGACGATTTTGGACAAGGGCAAATTGGTGGGGAGGCTTGCCCTTCAATCTTGGAAGAAGTCGTTTTGGTTTGACAAGGAGTAGTTTTGCCTTTGTGTCAACTATTCTATGTTTCTCTCTCTCTCTTGCTTGTATCTACCCTCAACATGTTAAACTGATTGATGCTTTGCTCCTTGGTTTTGACAGGTTAGAGGGAATCATATGTGGCTTGGGAAAATCGATTTGGCAAGAGGGCTTCAACAATTCTCCATTTGATCTTTGGCAAAAGTAATCCTCGTCTCAACTAGCATTCATCTCTTCATCCAGGTATGTTCCAAGAGTGGTATGATCTTCTTCTTCCTTGAATCATCCATAATTTCTAGATCACAAAAAAAACCTAATTGATTAAAACCCTTGTTTTTTTTTGTTTTTCTTAGATCTACTTAGATCTAGCCTTGCTTTTGAGAAGATTTTGAAAACCCACCTCTATAGCATCCACCCCTAGTTGGATCTATAGTTTGGTGGTGATTGGCTTAAAATTGACACACTTTTCAAGGCAAAAAGCCCTCTTGAACCCAAATCGCACTTCCTAGTGAGAGGCTTGTTTGGTTAGATCTAGCACATGGGTAGGTGAGATCCCACTTGATTTGCAATCTAAACACTTGATAACCTACCCCCAGATTGTTACTTTGGTGAAATCTACCTTGTGGACATCATTCCATGTTTTAAGGGGTCAAAACCCCCTTTTGATTTTCTTGGCACCTCAAAACTCAGATCTACAAAGATCTAACCCTTGGATTGACTTGATTTTTGGGATCTACATAGATCGGGGTACTAGCTTCTTGGATCTATAGTTTGGTGGCCATTGGACTTGATTTGGTCCACCAAACCCTCATTTTAGCCCTCCTTGAGCAAGTCGCACTCCCTTGTGAAGGTGAGTTTGCCCACTTCAAGGAGGTGGGTGGTTGAGATTTTTGGGGATTCGGAACGGCCATACCTTGAAACCTAGGTCTAGAGTATCTTTTTGTCACGATCCGCCTTGGGGGTAGCATTCCTTGTTTCAAGGGATTGTGGTCCACTTAGGGTCATTACTTGAAAAACCTAGATCTAGTAAGATCCAACCATTAGATCTCATTTAGCCCACTTGACTTGGCTTCTAGGTGTCCCGATCTACACTTTGACATACTTTTTGACCCCATTAGCCCATCCAACAAGGCACTAGTCCTCCTCAAAGCAAGTCGCACTCCTTGGGATTTGTGTCAAACCATAGATCTAGTACATGGGTACTCATAATATCAACTTAGATCTATAGATCTACTAATAACAGAACATCTAGTACCAATTTCATCCCTAACTTCACCTTGTGGGCCCACTTAAAGGCATTTCACACATCCCAAGAAAATAAGACCCACTTGTGTAAACATATGGTACTACACCTTGTCATCATACCCAATCATGTGGCCTAAACCATACGTAGGTTGAAACACTAACAATCTCTTACACCACCTTCAACCATACCTCAACTCCTAGGTCCACTTAGCCTTGCATTGGTTTCCGTAACTCATCATTTACTCATCCTTAGAAACCTTTGTTTGGGTCCAATCAACTGTGATTGGTTATAGGGTCTCCCCCTAGGTCTTGTTACACCTTGACCTAAAGCGAAGAGTGCCTCGGTTGACGTGACTCCCACCTTGCCTTGGGAACCGTGGCATCTCTTGGGTCACCTCTTTAGTTGCCTGTCTCCTCTACCGTCCCGGATGGGATACCACTAGGGGCAACTACAAGTTGTGTGATAACAGGACTTTTAATAGATCTGCTAAGCCTAGAGACTTCCAGCCAAGGGATTGGGTTCTTTTATGGGATAAGCGAAGAGATAAGCCAGGAAAGCATGGAAAGTTTGATAGCTTATGGTTGGGACCTGTTATCACACCATAGTAGCAGGGCTACTATTCTTGTTTAGCAGATATCTGCACATTCCAGAGCTTCCATTATTCGGAGCATGGCTATGATGATTGTATATTTTGTGATCACTCATGATCAGAGCAGTGTATTATTCAGACTTATGTTAGACCTTGTGTCAAGGCTGAGCCTTGAGAGTTCAGATTTGATGACCGATGTGACCCTTTATCCCATACAGTTTTAGTTCAGTGCTTAGAGATGTATTGCAGCAGTGTTTCAGATGGTATATGATGTTTATTACTATGATGATGTTGTATGATCTATGAATATTTTATCATTGACTGTGGATTATTATCTTGTTGATTTAGTCATGTTCACAGCATCTGCTTGGATTATTATTCCTGATGTGGCAAACTGTTTAAAATGAACTATAAATCATAAAATGGACAATTGCTTGCACATTTAGGTCATTTAACAAAACCCACTGGTTTTCCACCTTACATGGATATGGTCTTTCCTGACACCAGTTGTCTGCTAGTGTAGGCTCCATATTCACTTGACTCCATCCATACATGACTTTCCTATTTGACTTTAAACCTTGACCTGTCTCATTTGACTTTCTGAGACTGAGGACTTCCCCATTTTTCTACCTTTGTGTTTGGACCGCATCCCTGTATGTTCAGTGTCTCGGCTCTAAGTTGGTGGCAAAATTTGCCTTTGGTGAGTTGGATTGTAGGCCTAAATCATTCTGGTCGGTTGTCCCGATGTTTGGCACTGGTTCGAACTCCCCCTAGTCACTTGAGATGTTGTTGGCTAAAACTGAAAGCTCGTGTTCTACTTATGGAAACTTATAAATTCGCCCATGGAAACTAAAAAGGGAAAGAGCGATGAACAGTTAAAAATACTCCTCGAAGAGTATAAGAAAGGTCCAAAAAGCAATGGTTCTTAAAAGCTATATCTAAACAATTGCTGATCTCATATGTATATGAAAACATGCCGTGGATGCAAGCTGCAACTAGTTGTGCTTTTCAGCACACCCGAGATCCGAAGGGTTATGTAGGCCAAAAAGGCCATGAAATGAAATTGAATGATCCTAATGAACCTGGATCAACTTGATGTAGACATGATGCCTAAGTTGAATAAGCACTCTCTAAACAACTTATCCATTTGTGAGGCACAGCCATTCCCCATGTTATTTTGTCCAAGCACAGAGTTTGTAGCTTCCCCTTTCTCCCAGTCCAAAGTATTTTTGAGTTAAGTTAGACAAGTCAACCCCTTGGCCCAACCTTGTTCCTAGCCTTCATCCTTCACTAGCAGTTTGACCATGTCCAATGGGTGAGTTTGTCATTTGAACTATTGTGCAAGTAATTTTATATAACAAAGGAATATGCTAACTTGATTAATGCACTAAATGGATGTTATACTTTGAGCTTGGCTGTGAGAATGATTAGAGAAGCATGTCTTAGTCTACTGATGTGATTTATCCTTGGTTGTATATTATTAGGATCCGTGATGATGTGGGCCATATATATATACCTATTGATGATGATTGGTGGTCCCACATACTTGATGATGATATCATATGATGGACATATGGTTCAGATCAATGTTGCACGACTCGGACTCGGCAAAGACTCGGCTGGCATATGACTCGTGGACTCGGGAAAAACTCAGGAAAGACTCGGGACAGACTCGGCATAGGAAATAAATAAAAATATTGTACATTTAGGACACAAAAAAGAGGTCAAAAGCATTTCCAATCTATATAAGCTATAAAACTACAATTTATACAATAATTCATAACATTGTCTCATAAAATATGATTATACCACATAACGCAATCAATTTTTGTATGCAAATATTTAAATAGTGATCATAAAAAATATAAAATATAAAAAAAATCAATAAATTTAAATTTATAACATATAATGTAAATAAAAATTTAAAATAAAAAATACAGAAATTAAAAAAAAAATGGAAATAAAAAATATGTAATAAACAAAACTTATAACAAAAAATATAAATAAACAAAACTATTTAACAAAATCTATATAATAAAAAATATTAATAAAAAAACTACAGATATATCATATAAATATATATTATATATAAAATATAAAATATATATTATATAATATATATTTTATATTTTATATACAATATATATTATATATATAATATAAGAAAATAAATAAATGAAAACTATATAACATAAACTATGATTAAATAAAAACTATATAATAAAAAGTTGAAACTATATAACATAAACGAGTCAACATAATAAAAAAAATAAAAAATAAAATAATTTTTTTCACTGTAGAGTACTTACCCGGCCCGTGAAGACGATACTGCAAGTCAAGACTGAGTATCCATTCCCGAACCTTCACCGCAACCAGCAAGATGGTGCTTGATCCTTCACCGCAACAAGCTGCCACACGCGCGCGGAACCCTCAACCGTGCTGCCGAGTTTTTGCCGAGTTAGTCGATTCTCCACCGGGTCCAGCGATTGGGCGAGTCAACGAGTGCCAGGCCGAATCTTTGGCGGTTATGCGGTGTGGGAGGCCACTCGGCGAGACTCGCGAGTCCCAGCCGAGTGGTGCTTCATTGGTTCAGATGATGATTGATGCAGTTCAGCAGGTTCTATTATTACTTCAGATCATCAGATTATGCACTGTCCATATATGGTGGACCCTACAGCTGGCCCATTAGGGCAACCCATGGTGTATGAGTACACATTCCTAGTGGATTTGGGTCTTCTGGATCCAATGAGACACTTATCTTTTAGTTCCGGGCACTTCTGACAGTGATTGATGCAGTTTTACACTTGTTGACAAGATTTGGGGCTGATTTCCCAGCCTGAGCAGTAGGGGCCATGAGAGGCCAGTTCACCTAGGGATCTGTATGAGTACGGGGTGGTCCAACCACTTGTTTTTACCATTTACCCCCCCTTCTGGAGAGCCTGGTGGGCTCAGTTGGACAGCGCAGATGCCCTGGGAGGCAGTTTTGGCACTTTCACAGTTACCGAGGCAGTTAAAAAACGGGATAAAGTGGTCACTGAGGAATTCGATTTGGGAAATTGAGGCAAGGTTTTGGCATTTGGTTTTCACAGAGGTCTTCCAGGATGATCCCACTATCTTCCTGCCAGTTTTCACCATGTGGGTAGGCCCACAGTGATCACAGGAGGTCTTTTACTGCTTGTCTGTCACAGATTTTGAGGACAGATTTGATCATTTATATTATCTTGGACATATTTTATTATTTTATTGTGCCTTGGGGATGAGCTGGTAAGGATTGATGCCTCCTAGCCCCACCATGTGCTTCTTATGTTATGTCCTAGTCATTATGAGGTGGATTTTTGTACTTTTACCCCTCTAGTGGATGACGTCATCCTCACTTTGTACCATTTAGTTAGGGCGTCATCATTATATTGGGTGATCCATGTGATATATTGTTATGATTCATTATTAGCCATTGATCATGTATTGAGATCTTTTAATCTCAACCACTCATTTGATGTAGTATTGTAGAGTGGTATAGGGTTTTGGTCTTTATTATCCTATATAAGGAGGAGACCCCCTATTGTATAGCTCACCTTTGGAGCTCTGGAATATTGGAATAGAACACTTCTTTGTGGAGCATATCTCTCTTGTCTTGTGGATTCTCTTGCATATTGAGTATACAGTATCTCTTCTATGCATCATTGTGGATTTTGGTACTTCCACCAGTTTTCTTGCAGGAAAGTCGAATTGATGGAGAGGAGGGTGATTCCTTGAGGGTTATTGTTGGAGGGATCCACATATTCTCTCTTGGGTTGATCTTGTGACAGGGAGTATCATTATTGTATATTTGTGACATAGTTGATGCTTTCTATCATTTTCATAATCATCTTACTTGACTTGTTTCTTTGATCTTGTCTTGTAGGAGGAGGACGATTTGGCTATCTTGGAGGAGGACGTTTTGGTTGGAGCTCTTGGATCTCACTCTTGAATATACACATAGGAGAATGCTATCAATTTGCAAGGTGGCCATAAGCAATTGAGGTAAGATCTACAAGGTATGTGCCTCTTTCCATCCATTCTATCTTCATTGGTCACAAACCCTAATTAATTAAAACCCCAATTTTGGTTTTTCTTAGATCTACTTAGATCTAGCCTTGCTTTTGAAAAGATCTTAAGAACCCACCTCTATAGCATCCACCCCTAGTTGTATCTATAGTTTGGTGGTGATTGGGTTAAAATTGACACTTTTCAAGGCAATATAGCCCTCTTGAACCAAATCGCACTTCCTTGGAGAGGCTTGTTGGGTTAGATCTAGCATATGGGTAGGTGAGATCCCGCTTGATTTGCAATCTACACACTTGATAACCTACCCCTAGACTTTTACTTGGTGATTTCTACCCTGTGGGCATCATTCCACATTTTAAGGGATTAAAACACCCTTTTGAACTACTTGGCATCTCAAAACTCAGATCTAGTAAGATCTAACCCTTGGATTGACTTGATTTTCTAGATCCACATAGATCGATGCATAAGCTACTTGGATCTACATTTTGGTGGCCATTGGGCTTGATTTGGCCCACCTTATCCACCTTTTAGCCCTCCTTGAGCAAGGTCGCACTCCCTTGGGTGAGTGAGTTTGCCCACTTTGAGGAAGTGGATGGTTGAGATTTTTGTGGATTTGGAACGGGCATACCTTGAAACCTAGGTCTAGAGTATCATTTTATGACGATCTGCCTTGGGGGTAGCATTCCTTGTTTTAAGGGATTGTGGTCCACTTAGGGTCATACCATGAAATCCTAGATCTAGCAAGATCCAACTACTCTATCTCAATTAGCCCACTTGACTTGACTTCTAGATGTCCCGATCTACACTTTGACATATCTTTTGATTCCATTAGCCCATCCAACAAGGCACTAGTCCTCCTCAAAGCAAGTCGCACTCCTTGGGAATTGTGTCAAACCTTAGATCCGGTACATGCGTACTCCTAAATTCAACTTAGATCTATAGATCTACTCATTACATATCCTCTAGTGCCAATTGCATCCCTTAATTTCACCTTGTGGGTCCACTTTAAGCCATTTCACATATCCCAAGAAGGTAAGACCCACTTGTGTACCATATGGTACTATATCTTGTCATCATAACTAATCATGTGGCCTAAATCATACATTGGTTGAGACACTAATCATTTCTCAAACCACCTTCAACCATACTTTAATTTCTAGGTCCACTTTACCTTGCATTGGTTTCCGCAACTTACCATTTACTCATCCCTAGGAACCTTTGTTTGGGTCCAATCATCTTTGATTGGTTATAGGGTTTCCCCCTAGGTCTTGATCTATCTAGATCTAAAGCAAAGAGTGCCTCAGTTGACGTGACTCCCACCTTGCATTGGGAACCGTGGCATCTCTTGGGTCACCTCTTTAGTTGCCCATCTCCTCTACCGTCCCGGATGGGATACCACTAGGGGAAACTACAAGTTGTGTGATAACAGGCCCATATGTTATATTTGAACTAGCAGGGGTTAATTCTTTCTTCCTTTGCACTATGGATGGAGAAAGAGTGACTCTACCAGTCAATGGACAACATCTCAAGTTGTTCTTCAAGGATGATCTTCTATTGCCCATGGGGGAGATTGATAGTAGGGCCCTTTCTAAACCTTGCCTTGCATTTTTTGTACATTATGCTTTTTGTATATTATTGATGTATATCAATTTCATTTACTTGTTTTAGTTTATTTTTTAATAATGTTGCAGCTTATGTTTCATTTGGCAAAAATATGTGGGACTGATGCATTCTAGTTTTCATGCAAGAACCAGAGATTCTTGGATTCTGGCATACTCTCTTTGATTGAGAGAATTAGATTGAGTACACGTCCCGCAGTTGGAGTTAGATGTTGCCAACTAAGTTGTACTTGGTTGAATTATCAAGCGAGCGAGCAAAGTTGAACATATGACATGTTCATTTTTTATGATTTGATGATCAACTGCCCTTTCTAAGGGCCTTTTTTTAATTATTTTCCACATGTCCATGCCCTGCGGGGTTTGTAATAAAATCTACTAGCATGGTTTTTTTTGTAAAGGACTTGGTTCCCTAGGACTTTTTGACCAAGTCGGGTATTCTAAGGAGTTTTTTCACTTATTAATTATGTCTTGCAACTTTGCATAACATAATTTTTGAGTTTTTCTCGTGCTCCTCCAAAGCTGGAATGCCTAGTGAGGTTAATGGGCCTTAGGGGGTTATTAAAGTCCATGGGTCAATGTATATGAACATGCTGGACATTAATTTTGATTCGTATGGATATGTGCTAGGTCCCCCTAGGTTTTTCTTATTTTCCAGGGAAAAAAGTTTTTTTCGTAATTGAGCCATTTTTTAATGGTTTAATTAAAAAAAAATGTAATTGGCATAAAAGTGTGGTCTAGGGGAATTTTTTGCATTGGGGGTGCTCGTTTTCTAACTCAAAGCACCCACCTTACCCATAAACCCACTTTCTATAGTCTTAGACCCATTTATTTTTCACTTATGGCTAAAAAATAAAAATAAAAAAGTGAAAAATGGAGAGAAAAATAAATTAAAAATGGAGAAAAAATTAAACTCCATAACTTGGGGGATTTGAAGTCAGAAATGGATCAACAATGTTCTAGGAGTGATTTGGGTTGTTTTGTAAGGCGTATGGGCAGCCCCAAATAGTGGGCATGCCTCCCCATTATTAGCTAGGCGCATTTCCTTTAGCATTGGGCGCATTTGGTGAGTGGGAAGGCCCACAATTCATGGGAAGGTGTAGCTGAAATGGTGTTGCTGTGTTAGCACGTTTTGTGCTGCAATTTAGCAGCCAAAACATAGGAATGGCAGCCCCTATTCTCTCCACCATCTCCTCCACCAATTCGCCCACCCTTCTCTCCACTAAGGCGCCTACCTCTTGCTCATTCTCTATCAATTGGCAAGCTCTCTCCATTGTGCTCTAGTTGGAGTTGGAGCAGACCTATTGTACTTGTTGTTTATCTTTTAGTATGAATAAAGAAGACTTTGGAGGTCATATTTGTGTTGTGCTTTGATGAGTGGATGAACCATCTTGTGCTTATGGAGGTAACTTGTGCATAAGCTTTGTTTTTCATAGGTGTGGTGTACTCATTGGAAAGATTGGTAACGATTTATGAGATAGGTTAATTCAATTTGTTTATTGTCTTAGCTTATTGATGTATGTTTATTAAGAGATCATGTTTGTGTATTTCATTTGTTTATGAGTATGCAGCACTGATTTCCTTCAAGTATATGTCTACACTTGATTCTTGTTGGCAAAGTCTGTAATGTGCAGGTGATCTTAAGTTGGAAAGCGGGAGGATCTTGTTTGCTTCTTCCCACTTCTAATATTTGTTTTGCAGATGCAGTCCCTTGGTACCCCACAAAGTCAAGCTCTAAAGCTTCTGGTTTCAACCAAAGTTTTCTCCATCTCTATCTCTTTCTACTATATCTAATCTCTGGTTACTGGTTACTTTTTTTGAAATAGTAATAGTGGTTTGCCATCTGAACTTTACATTCTGATATATTACTCATAAAAGTCTGATCTATTTTGTTTACAGAGTATTCATCTTTAATAGATTAGATCTTTTCATTCATCTAACATTTTACTTTTTCCAACTTGTAAAAAAATGTTAAATCTTAAAAAGTTTGAAAGGTAGTGTTTAGATCTAATTTAAAAGTACATTTGGCTGTCATAAGAGCTAGTAATTTGCAGCTCCTCAAAGTTTGCAAAGACCCTAAGGAGACAAGCCTCACAGCTTGTCTCACTTAGTTACTTTTCGGCATTTTAACTTAGATTTTTACTTAAAATTTTTTGGGGTTTTTTGCAGGTGTCCCAAATACACTCTTAAAGTGTTTTTGAGCATCTTTTACTAATGTTTGCTTGTTGGTTAGCAGCATTTGATCAACAGGTAAAGGGAGATGCTGGCCAAAATTTGAAGATTCAGGCCATCCGAAGCACCTAGAACTTAAATTTTTCAAACCGGATACTCTTTCTTTCCATTTTTGTATGCCACCGAGTCATAAGAAAAGACTGGGGCACTTCTATTGCATTGTAACCAAAAATTAAACAAGAGCAAGTGGGTTAACCAGCGCCCACACCCCATGCCCCCAGGGGGGAAAACTCTGTCAACTCATTTTCGTGGTGTGACTTTTTTTTAGTTTAGTTTTCTTTTCGGCAATTAATTAAAAGTAACTAGGACTTAAAATTAACCTCATTGGTCTGTTCCATTGGCAGGCCACGAGTTCACTCAGGACCTTGCTTTTTCCATTTTTTTACAATTTTCACTTTTTTTTTTACAATCCAAAACACCCCCTTGCTTTCCCGAAGTAAGGTTTGAGGACAAGGGCTTGCCCGAAAAGAGACTCTTGGGGCTTAAAAAAGTAAAATATTGGTTCTAAAATACTTAAAATTTCCAAGACTTTTCCCCATATGCTCTATGGTCACTGCAACGTAGTCTGAACATGCTGACACACATCAGAAAGGGATAAGTGACTAGTAATAGGTTCTAACACACCCCAAATAAACCAACTATTTGTGAAAATCCGACACAATCGATTATTCTTCTATGGTGGGCAAATTTCTCAAAGGACACGGGAACGCCTGGGTAGCGACCTCCTGGAAACCGTTAGACTATAGCCTCGTTTGGTATAGTGTTGAACATCTTCTTGAGACTCTGATCCAGCCCACATGTCTGAGTGAAAAACCACATAGTTGAATTCCGGACATATTCCCTGTACCTTTTGGTATATCGAGAATCCCCCAGCCTTAATAAAAAATATCATTACCACATTAATAATAAAATAAACCAAGAACAATTGCACAACATTGTCATTTCAGTGTCAAGCACTTTATTTCTGACTCCATTATTCAACACTGGTCTACTTATTTACATTTTCATGATGATGGATGTTTTATATTTTCGAATGACAATGATGATGAACAATGAATGATTTTTCTTTATATACGTTGCATTGCTCTTGTGTTTACAAAAATATTCTAACTCCTAGATTAGTTGTTTTGTCTTTCATAGATTAGACACCTTAGTTTATGTTTTAGGGTCCACCCCCCTTGGCTTCGCTAGGAGTAAGCCTAGACGGAGAAGTCAAGTTTCAGGTGACAGCACTTGACTCTGGCTTGTCCCCAAGGCCACACCAGCGGCTTGAAGACTTCTGCCGCATTTTCCCAGGTGTGAACCCAGGCGGCAACAACACCCACAAACGGTCATGCTAAATCATCATGAAAACCAATCATCCTATAACATCCCAAATTCGCATGTGTGATTAAAGTCCCAAAGAAGCAAGCTAGCCAATGGGAACTCAAAAATAAAAGCTAAGGTCACCACACCAATCCCCTTCACACTTCTAGTTGGCTATTCTCCAACTCAAGAGGGGCTTCCCTAAGATAGGATTACTAGGGAAAAGACAATGTGGAGCAATGTGAGATTAAGAGGTTGCCCTGGCAAAACGATCATAGCATAGAAAGTAAAGGAAAAGGTAATGAGAGGGTAGAGAGAAACCAATCAAGAGACTAGTGTCAATCCACCAAGGCCAAATAGAGACAAAGAAGTACAATCTAACGCAACAAAAATCTATGCCAATGCTCGGTGCGCCCTTGGGGGTTAAGTCTCAAGTCAAGGCTGTCACCTGATTTTGACTCCTCCGTAGGCCAACTCCTAACCGAATCCAAGGGGGGTAGTCCCTACGGAATGTTTCTAAGGTTTTAGAATGTTTCAGTGAATTAGTTGTGAATGTTTTTAAAGGATTTTTTAAGGTATGATTACAATAATCCAAGATCGTTTGCAAATAGTAGTTGTTTTATGAATATTCTTTCAATAGAAAAATGTAAGAGCACCAAATATGCAAAGATGCAACAACAATTTATGATATTAAGCAAAAGTAAATAAATTGTGTTGTTGTGGGCCAATGCCAATATGGAGTCAATATAATAATATGAAAATGCTATTGAAAGTAAAGATTTTGCAAGTGTCTATTGGTTGCTTTTAATTTATTAATGATTCGAAGTTATTTAAGGGAAAAGGGGGGAACTCCCGAGATACCGTGAAGTACAGGGAGCAATGTCCGGAAAAATTGAAGGATGGTGTCTCCTCACGAAGACATGTGGGCTGGAATGGAGTCTCTAGGGTGGTGTTCAACACTACACCAACAAGGGTGTATCCTAACTGTGCCCTGAGGTCGCCTCCCAGTTGTTCCTGCTTCTTCTGAGAAATTTCTCCACACAACTCTCAATTATTCGTAGTGTCGGATTTTCACTATGTGAAGGGTTGTAGATTTTATTAGGTGAGTTGTTTTAAATTAAATGTGAAGATTTAAAGAATGATTTACAACTCTTTATGATTTCCCACAAGGCCGGACAGAATGCCCACAAGGGGAAAGAGCATACTTTGAGTTATAAGCCAAATATGTGTTCTAGTTTTATGCTTGAAAAAATAAAATGCTTTAAATGAAAAACAGAATGAATGAAGCACTAAATCTATGTGTCACTTTTCTGATCAACCACCACTAATCGGCAAAGCCTTTGTGTGGTGGTGAAAGGATACCTCGCGGCAACGAGATTTGTGTTATTTCTAAGTTACTCTTATGAAATGAGAAAATAACATAAAAGCAATAAAATAGTATAAGTATACAACCCTGCAGTTTAAAAGTGTTTGTGTGTGATTGGTGTTTCGTTAGAAAAAATTATGCCACAAAAATTTGACTCTGCAAATCCCCCCAGGGGGGATGATGGGGTGTGGGCGTTGTGTAGCCCACTTGCTCTCATTTATAATTTTTACAAAGAAAGCTTTAAAGAAATGCCACTTAGTCCATTTATAGTTGGATCTAAGGGCTTACAATTGTATGGAGTAATGTGCAAATGGATGGGGGTCCACGAGGAGTGTTTTTTGCACTCTTTGACAAGTTTTGGTAAAAAATCTGCCCTCTTTTGTCACGGACCTGCTAAAAACCAGCAAGCTAAAATGCTGCAAATGAGTGGTTAGAACAGATAAAATTACATAAAAATACAAGATCTATACTTGCAAAATATATTGGAAACTTTTAGCAACTACAAGTATAGAAAGGTGGGATCTAGATCTAGTTTTTAATATGAAAATGAAATTATTCTAGATCTGATTTTTATGCTAAAGTAAAAAGAGATGTCTGATTTTCCAACAATACAAATCTATCCCTTACCAAGCTTATAGTAATCAAGTAACCAAGGAGTAATTTAGAGAAAAGAGAGATAGTGGAAGCAAACCCTCAAACTCAAGGCTTGATATGGGAACAAGATGAAGAAGAAGGAAGTTGTGAATTAATAGTTTGTAGATCCGAAGCTTGAATGTGATGGAGAGAAAGTGGAATCAACTTAGATACAAGCTCCCTTCACCTTGAGGCTTCCTGTAAAGCTTACACAATTCTCACACAAACAAGGTTAAATCTAGTATGCTCATCAATAAAAACCAAGAGAATAATCGTACAACCAAATACTAATATTACTCTTTGAAATCTTGAAAGCATGCTCATAAACAAACAAATTGACAACCACAAATGCTTGTTCTACAATAGCTAGAACTAAACATTGACTTGCATAAAAATAAATAAAACTCATAAAGATGTCACCTCAACCGAAATTGGTACATGCATGGAACAAGAGTCACAATCGACCTCCAAAGTCTTCAATCTTATTACTTGAAAGAATATTACACATTACAAGAGCAGAGGTTCTATGCCTTTCTATCACTGTCAAACTAGCAATAGCAACCTTGCTTATATAGAAAATGAGAGAGGAAGGGCGCATCAATGGAGAAGGAAGGCGCATTCCTTGAGAGGGGGGATCAAATCACATTGATTTAACTTGGTGGATGCATGAAGAGAGGGATTGAGGGTGAGGTGGATGCCACCTAAGGGAGGCGTCCCACCCTCTTTCATTGGATTCTCCTCCAACCTCCCACAAAATGCCACATGAGGCCCAAGAGGAAGAGAGGACACATTCACTTAAAGAGGACAACTCACCCAAGCCTAATCTTTGATTGATTTGATCCAATTTTGATTGGAATATTAATTAAATGTCAATGCCAACTCAACTGGGCCTTCACATAGACAAATTCCATTGATTTAGGAATTTGATTTTCTCTCATATTTATTATTTTTTAATTAAATAATTACTCAAAATTAATTTTGAGAGAATTTTTATTTAAGTGAAAAATAATCACTTAGAGCTTAGGAAAAGTGGAGGAAAAGTGGATTAGGGGTTTTGTGGGTGCTCTGGGTTAGAAAACGAGCACCCCCATGCCAAAATTCACCTCATAACCACACTTTTCTCACTTTTTTTTTATTTTTTAATTAAACTATTAAAAAATCTTGTTAAACGGGAAAATTTATTTTTGTCCGAATAACTTGAAAATCCTAGGGGACCTAGTGCATGTCCATATGACTGATGGCTAACATGTGAAAAATACATAAACACATAGGCTTTAATAACCTCCCTAGGCTCGACCACCATGGAAAATACTCTAGTTTTGGAGGTGTGAGTGAAAAACTTAGGAATTATACGTCACTGAAGCACAACGCATAATTCCTAAAGAAAAAGCACTCTAGAGTATCCCCTTGATACCTAAACTTAAGGTAGGTCAAGCCTTTTACAAAAGTATCATGCTTATACCAACTTATTACAATTCCCCCAAGGGGGTCTGGGCATGCAAAATTTTACAAATTGGCCTGATGAACTTCTGAACTCTGGCAATGAACAAGGTAAGTTGTCCAAGTCTTCTGAAGTTCACAAGGAGTCCACCTAAGTGCAACTTAGTGGACAACACACCACATCTAGGAGAAGATAGACAAGTGTGTGAGCTCTTGAGCACCACTTGTTAGAACTCAAAAGAACTAGAAATGCACCCACAATAGAATAGACCACATGAAGGGGTAAATCATCCCTGAATCAAGGGATTGTGTATCCAAGAGAATGTGCCCCCATAGAATGAGAAATCCCCCAACAAAGATCCAAAAATCAGGGATTTTGCCTCCCAGAATTAGGGGATTATGTCTCCAAGAGGTGTGCCCACCATAAATCAAGGAATTCCAGACATAAATCCCAAAAATCAGTGGATCTTATTTCTAGAATCCATAAATCAGGGATTATGTTCCTAGGGGAGTGCACCTAGCATAGTTTGAGGGGTTTTATGGGTGTAAATGGAGTACGCCCACCATTTTTTGAGGAGGGGGCATTCCACATAGTAAATACATCTATCAATCTATACTATACAATATTACATCATGAGAAATTTGCTCAAGGGACTTTAGGCCATATGCAACTATTTATGTTGTGTCAGGATCTGGAATCTGAATGAAGTCGTCACAGTCATCTGCTGGATTGCCTTCATACAATAAGAAGAGTAACATGCCCCACCCAATCAAATCTGATTACACCACTAGCGAAAAAATATAATACATGTAAACATTTCTGACTGCCACATCTAACATTTCTGACTGCCACATCTACAACATATTGGACACTAATTTTAACAATACTAAAGTGAAAACACAAGAATATTTACGATCATAAACCATGTTTCTATTTTATTTGTTCCCACTGCAACTTGATTTTTTGTAGTTTTTTATTTGTTCCCACTGCAACTTGATTTTTTGTAGTTTTTTATTTGTTCCCACTGCAACTTGATTTTTTGTAGTTTTCAGTTTTTCCATGGATATGTTGAATATGTAAATGAATCTATCACCCTCTACAAATAGGAAATGTCGCCATCTAGACAAACATTTTACCTTTTAAAGAAATATTTATACATATATCACTCCATATTTAGACCGATTCTTCCTTTATCTCTACGTCATTGAGAAAAGTAATAGAATTACAAGTCATATTAGTCATTCAATCTTTCCAAAGATAAAAACATAGAGAGAAAATTGAATCCAAGCCAATGTGGGAAAGAACTAACCATTGATCTCAACAACATTTCATCTAGCACTTTTTTGCCAAAAAGTTGTTCAGCAATAGAGAATGCAAAGTGCAATGTCAAGCCAGGCCCTTGGCTAGTAGTGACCGTTCCATCTACCTGGATGCTAGAGTCAACTGCAACAGCTGAAGATAGCTGGTCCATAAGTGAAGGATGACATGTTGCCTTCCAGTATGAACAACAAATACAATCAGCATCAAATTTGCTACACAATACAGATTTAGTTTTCCATGCCAATATAAAATATTTATTCATAACACATCCAATGAATCCTAGGAATTCTTAAGATCCTAAAAAATAACTGTCTGGACGTATTAAAAGACACAACGTCATCACCAAAACAGATAACATGATTTTGATTGATGTTCATTAAACTAGATTGCACACTGGTCAATGAACTGGGAACTGGAACAGAATGATAACTCCACCTCCCTATTTGAATCAGGCCAGGGTTTTCACAAACTAGTTACATCCACGCAAGTGGTGGTTATGCAGGAAACAGGTCTGAGTTTATAGCCTACCATGGGAGGTTAATCCACTTAATAGGCTGATCAGAGAGGCAAGTACACCCCACTTTGCTGCCTATTCATTCTGACCTATACATCCATCACAAAGGGCCTTACCAGTAAACTACCTGTGTATCCTTCATTTTCAAACTTACAAAATGACCTATATAATACTATCCCCAAGCAATGGAGCTAGTGATCAACTATTTAGAAATGAAATACAACACCATCAAATCAATCCTCCGTCATACTGAAACAGAATGAGGCGTCATCAAACCTTACCTGGCATCCTTTCAGCAGACCCCATGTCTCCAGAACCACAGCAGGGGAGTCACATACGGCACCACAAAGCCGCCCCTCCTTTACATGAGCTTCCGTAATCTTTCTCAAAATCTTACAGTCTCGTAATCTTTCTGAGCCAGGCATGCCCCCCTACATTAAGTAGCCCTATTATCAGTGAAAGACCTCAAATTCATCAAGTTGAATTTAGCCTATTTTACTCTGAGAAACAGAAAAACAAAAATGACAAACCCTTTCACAAACCCTCATAAATGAAAATTTAAAAGCCTCCACCAAACAAAACTCCAGATACACAATTTTGGCCCCCGCAACTTATAAAGCAACACCCAAATTATACAATCTTTTCCCATTGTTGCAAAGAAAAAGCTAGTTTGGAAATTCACTCATTAATCATCCAAAATTTGATTCATAGAACATAAAATTCTGATCATTAAGTTTTTAATACATATGTGGCCGTTTCATCCCTGTAAAACATTAGCATTGAAATCGATTTAGAAATACTAGTGTGGACCACGAAACTAAAGGTAGTAAGCGTGAATTTAAGAAGGCATCACATAACCCACGTCAGACTAAACAGGTATCTCTGAGGAATCCACCACAGTAAGGGGATACTATCACCTTAACCTGAGGACTTGCAGCGCAAAGCGAGCTTCAGGATTGGCAAAGCTTGTGCTTCACAAGAATTCAAATAACTAATAACATACCGGTAGAACAACGAGGTCGAATATCTGGGATTCACAGTCTGAAATGAAGGCGTCTGCTACGAGCTTTACGCCACTTGAGCACTCGATCTGCATATCCTGTTCGACCGATGCCACTGTGACGAGTGCACCACCTTTACTGAAAACGTTGACTAGAGTTACAACCTCCGTTTCGTCACTGCCGAATGCGATCGGAACAAGAACCTGTCTTTGCAATAAACATACACAACAGGATTATAAACACCATATATGTATACAATTTGTAGCAAAATAATGCTGTGTATATTCAATTTCTTACCTTTTTGTGAGGTGCCTCCATTGCACTGGGATGATTGAATGCAGAATACTGAGAGTAATGGGAAATTTAATGGTCTCTTCAATTGAAAATGCATGAATGAAAATAGTGCTTTCTGAATTTGTTCAGCTGAACTAGTCGTAGATATTTGCAACCACATTTTTTAATGAATTTGTCTTGGAATCCATCCATGTGGTCAAACCATACCATATTGTTTATGATCGCCCGCCTTCATTTTCTTCCATTATTTATTTTTAAATTCAGCATTTCTTTAAAAATATTGCTCTCGTGGAACTGGACTTGGACTTGGGCTTGGGCTTGGGCGGTTTATTATTTTTTCCAAATATGTAAATGTTCTCCACCCACACTTACATACAATTTTATTTTTATCATTGCAATACGTTGCATGAGCTAATATTAATTATTATGTGATATCTTAACTTAAGATTATATTTTCAATAAAGTTTAAATTATTTTTTTTCTCTTATTTATCTTAAACGTATAATATTATTATTAATAAAAAAATTATAAGTTGGCTTTCATATATATTTATAAAGTTTTTAGTGTTAACTATAATTTTTTATATTTTCAAATAAGTTCAAATTAATTTTTTTCTCCTTTTTTAAATATAATCATTTTATTTAAAAATTGTTATTATTTAAAAATTATTTATAAAAAAATTATAAGTCGATCTCCATATCTATGTATATCTATGTGTGTAAAATATATTTTAAAATTTTAAATCTTAACTATAATTTTTTTATTTAATTTTGTTTTTTTTTTAACCAAGAAAAAAGCCCACTCAAGGATCGAAGCAAGCAGGACGGAAAGATTAACAAGGCAAGACTAAGAACAAAGCAAGACTAAGAAACTAATCCGAACAAAAAGACGTGCAAACTTCCAGACAAAAAAACTGCGAACAAGACACAACATTCCTTCTAGTCAAGGGTAAGCCATGAAAAGCCTACTAAACTTCCATCATCCAAACCGAAATCCAAACCAAAAAAGAACAACAAAATTGTATTGGTCTTATTCCATAATAGAAATCAACCATTAATCCACAACCAAATCATCAATCCATTCCTCCCAAAAAGCCTTCATTAGATTCCAACGCAATCATTTTGCTCTCTATAGATATGTTCAATAAAAACTCTAACGAAGGATTAGTGTATATTAGTTTTCATTATTAATTTTGATTATTTATTAAAGATTAATCATTTTATTTTGTTAAGATTTATTTTGAAGATTTTATCTTTAAAAGTTTAAGTGGTATTAGTCTCCCTATTTCAATTACTTTTTTTTATAAAAATTGTATGTAAATATCGATTCTTATGAAAGTAATTAAGATAATAAGATTATTTCAATGGGTTTGTTTAAGTATTAACTAAAACACTCTATATTTGTTGGAATTTAATGCATCAAGTTTTTACAATTCTTAATTCTTAAAGGATCATGGTTTGATTTACATTTTTATGATGTAGGTGGATTTAGAGACTCCCGAACCTTTTAGATCATATTTAGGAAGTTGTGTTACAATTACTTCTTTTTTGTGTAATGTGATTGTACTTTTGAATTTCCAACCAAATATATGCTAAAATAATCATTGGGAAGAAGAAAAATCCATTCAAAATGAGGTATTTAGTTAATGCTTAGCCATTCATATTCTATCAAGTAAGTACAAGTAAACGGCTCGGAGAAAACAAAGAATTCAATCTTGATTGCTATCACCATAGTGTAATATCCCCTCCACTACCTCGATCCTTCTGCAACAGAAATACAAATGAAAAGATACAATGTGCAAGATCTTGGCAAGAAGCTCAAGGTTATACCTTGTCGGTAAAGCACTGTAAGTGTTATTGTGTGTTTCCTAAGTTATTTTGAAGTTTTATTTGTAGATTTAGGAGACTGAAAGGCTTGACGCAACTAAACGAAAAGGGAAACAGATCACTAAGGGAGAGGTAATGGTTGGTAATCCATGGGTGGATGACGAAATACTATAAGAATGTTCATATACATTGTGAATATTGCTTGTGAATTGGTTCGCCTCTTGAGGCCTATGTGCAACAAGCACAGGCAACCCTAACACCTTTGTATCTGATCAATATAAACAACGAACACCAATACATGCTTGGCGAGTAGTGAGACTAATTACAAGAGTGGGAAGACCCTCCATAAACCGATACTCCTACTTAGTGGATTCATTGCCCAACTCGGGGGTGACCTCTCAGTGGAAAAACATACGCCAGACAGAGAGTCAGATGGTTGGGTGGAACGTTGCAGTCAAGCCTTCAGTCGCAAGCCAGATAAGTGTTCGATCATCAAAGTTATTTATAAAAGTATTTCTGATTATGTTGAGTTTAAGTGATTTAATGTTTGGATGATCGTTTGTTCTCATCTAAGTTCCTTCATTCTTCTATTTTTATTTTCATGACTATGAATAATTAAGGGATTGTATAAAGAAATTAAATACGAGTTTTAATATATGTTCAAAGAAAGATGCATTATTGATAAAGGATAGTTTTATGTTCCTATAAAACAAGCTTATAATGCTATTATTCTATTTCAAGATATGGACAATGAATATTTCATATTGTAATGTGTTACAAGTTAAAGTGCATATTGATGAATGATGAACTACTTGTACTTCAAAGTAATGAGACTTGAGAAGTACAATATATGTTGATGAAAAGACGCTTACTTGAATAATTGAGTCTTTGATAGTATTACTAGTGTTTAAAGATTAAGATTGTTTGAAATAATGGAATAATGCAAGCATAATGTGTGTGATAAAAACTACCAAGAATTGGGAAGTCATTTAATGAAAGGTATTTAAAATATGGTAATAAATGTGTTTATAATTTTGAAGGAAGTAATATTATTGGAATAGTTGAAGCGTTGACTTAGCCTTACTATGTTTATGGAAAGAAGACTAAGTAACTAATAAGAGAAATAACTATATGTCAGTGGTTATCTTTCCAAATAAGGGTGTTGATAATAACTAAACTTTGCTCATATTTTAGACATGAATATGGTAGGGGTTCCTCCTTATAGTAAGTGTTATATTTTCTATTGGATTCCCTCTCCAATTGATGAATGAACATAAATGTATGTTATTTAAAACAATCACCTTTAAGGGGGTTTTGTTATGAAGTAATGTTTGAAGGTAAGATATTACTAAAGGAAATCATCGTACTTCTAATCTTGATATAGAACAATGGCTATATTCTATTGACTATATTATATGGATGATTAGAGGTAAGGATGTCTAAATTGTTTACAAGGTTGTACTCAAAGAATTTACCTTAAAATTGGTCATTACATGGTAGAAATTTAGCTGAATAGATTTACATATTTAAAATAGATTGCGATGGATGTGTTTATGATAAGCAAAGAGACTAATATAGTTAGTTTGATGATGATGTAAAAGGAAAATTTTCACACCCCATTTCCCAAATAGTGTGAGGAAATTGGGTACATTAAACATAATTACTGTAACTCAATCCCAATGTCAAAATATTAGTTACTTTTAATGGAGGTTTGATGGGAATATCAGACAACCTATTCATCTTCCTATGCCACTAGAATGATAGATGAATGGTATTATCATTCATACATTTCTCACTAAGTTTAAGGAAAATGTATATAGCAATTCCAATAGGATGAACCTAGAATAATATCATGATAGTATCAAAGCCATCTATCAATGTGACTTGCTTCAAGGCCTAATCCTCAGTGAAGAGTAGAGTTGAGATAATTGATTTTACAAATATTTATTCAATTTCTTCTTATTATTTTTATAATTATTTATTATAAAATATTAAATGATTTGTAATTTAACATTTTTGTAATGTTTTTGTTTTTCATGTGGTTCACAACCTCAGAAGATGGAGGGCTCACTACATCCACGGTAATTATTCTTAGGGGGGCACCCGAAGAGGCCTCAACCTGTCAACTCCAAGTTCGGGAGCCTAACCCTAACGAACCCAGAGATTTGAACCTTCGACCTTGACTACTTCGATCTTGGACTCAAAAGCTCTAACTAACTAAGCTACCCCTCAGAGCTTTTGTAATGTTTATTTGAAAGAAAGTTTATTATATTAACATCGTATGTAAAATACCAACTTTCATCTATTTAAAGGATAATCAAAATATCTTTAAAAAAAACAACTTGGATAATCAAAATATATTTAAAATAAATTAAGCTCGAGTGACAATTTTGGCATTCTCCCGAATGACATCGCCCCAACTTATAAAATAATCCATAAAAATAATCTAAAGGAAAATTGTGAAATGTTAATATAATACGATGTGAGATTCCTTAAAAGCGAGGTGGATCAATGACATGAAAATATGAGATTCCTTGAAAACAAAGTGGAGCAATGACATCGAAATATCCAAGTAGATAAGCCTTCTAAAATAATGTGTGCATAGGATGTGTCATGGTCCTACCCTTGTTCATATCAATTATAATTGTATTCAATTATACTTAGGTTGACCCAATAGTGTAAGAATGTCCACCTAACCTTGAATCATCTTGTTTTGTGTATTTGAATATAATGACATGAAAATATGAGATTCCTTGAAAACAAAGTGGAGCAATGACATCGAAATATCCAAGTAGATAAGCCTTCTAAAATAATGTGTGCATAGGATGTGTCATGGTCCTACCCTTGTTCATATCAATTATAATTGTATTCAATTATACTTAGGTTGACCCAGTAGTGTAAGAATGTCCACCTAACCTTGAATCATCTTGTTTTGTGTATTTGAATATATCGTACTAGGAAGTTTCCTCAAAGTGCCATTGCTTTGTATTCACTTATTATTTTCATTATGTAGGCATGGAATCATTGTATTGGGTAATTTTTTTTTATGTTGATTTGGTTATTTGGTTCATAAGATTTATTATTTAAGTACATGTTTCCTGGTTTGTGCAACTTCAAATTACACATTGCATGGCATTATCTATAATTTGGCATGGAATTTCTAAATTTAGTTCTATTTGAAATGTTAAAAATAAAATATTTTATTTATATTTAGTAAAAAAAAATTACAACAGAGGCATGAGAATATCAAAGTTATAGTTCATACAAGTGAGGTATTTTATTCAATTATGAAACCCTAACATCTTTATTGGAGGAGTGGATGTGGTTTTAAGGGTAGAATGGTTAGACCTTTGGTTATATTGATGTGTAATATGAAGAAAAGTTCTTGAGGTTTTTTTGTGATGGATGACAATACCAACTCAATGACCTCAAGTTGTATAAATTCAAAGTGTATTTTTTGAGAAAATGTAATAGTTTGAAATTTTCAATTTTATGGTATACATAATACAAGTTACTATAATAATCTAAATTACTAAAAGGTTTGAAGCACCATTTGTGTGATAAGTTCAAATTTGATTTTTTATTGTTTTTATAATGTAACGAGAAAAATAACAACAACTTAGGAAGTTGTATACTATGGGGCACCATTATCTCATTCAAGCAATAAATAAAGTAAAAGAGTATTCACAAGTTGTTGGCGAGGACTAAAGGCCTCACTGGAGGAATTCAATACTATTATTGTTAGCTTTGGGGTTACTTTGAAAGTGTTTATTCTATGTTTGGGGGTGCTGCATGTGATGTGGAGTTCAAGGTGTGTACCCTTGTTTGTACCTTAGTACCCTAGCTAGGGTTTAGAGAGCATTAAAGAGCCCTAGCTTGTGATAAGCTTGAAGGACTAACTTGTACTAACTTAGGATAAGTTGTTGGTATGTACTTGTAACTTCATATTATGTGTATATGAAGAATGATTTGTTGTCCAAACTTTATGTACTTGTAGATCGAATTTTCAGCTTATGTTCTCATGGTGATTGAGTAGTTTCTAATGTTGGTTATGTATGTTGATTTGACATGGCAATGAGCATATTTTTTAGCGATTTAACAAACATATAGAAGCTAAGTTGGTATATTTATGGTTGTAATAATTTTTTTGTAAATAATTAATTTTTAGATCTCTTATGTGTTGGGATGTGTGGCAAAGGGCCTAAAAACATTGTTCCTTTGAAGTACAATTGTTTAGTGTTCCTTTTCTTGGGTTGCATTGTATATTTGGTTGGAAAAAAGTGAAATATATAATGGTGTACATAATTTATATTTTATATTCATACCTAATTCCAAATTTTCATAGGAAATAGATCCAAGGGACCTCACAATTGAGGTGAAATTTTTGAATTTACATTAAAAAACAATTTTTCTGAAATTCCCACATGGTATCATATGTAATTTGATTGAAATCCCTTTCTTGGTGAAGAGGAAGTTGGGTATTTTAGTTGTACCATATCTAGGAGAGGTGCTTGATCTATTATAGGTTGTTGGGTGTGAAACCCTAATGCGCTTTGGGAGAAGCACTTCAACCCTAAAGGGTTATTCTACTTGAATTTGGTTGATTATTTATATGAGGGTGATTCGTATTTGTAGGGATGACTACTCTCAATCTTAGAAAGTGTGACAGTTTGAATGGTGCTTACAACTTGTATACCTTGTATGAGAATGTTGTAGAGGCTATTGGAAGAGAATTAGCTTTGGGAGCATAATGAAAATGAGATCAATGCACCTACATATCCAAAATTGTTTGTCGTACATAATAAGAAGGAGGCCATTAATCAAAGAGAATCATTCTTGATGGGTGAAGAATCATTCTTTCTTTGGTGAAGGGTCATTTGATCACTCGCATTGCAAATAAGGAGATGTATGATGCTTTGGTGGGATTTACTAAAGTGTGAGTGTCTCTAGTAAGATGCTCTTGAGAAACAAGAATTCAACCATTTGCATGAGTAACACATATACAATGGTTAGCTACCTGGGCAAGACCACAAAGTTGAAATATTAGTTGGTTTCCATAGGGACAAAAGTGGAGGATGAAAATTTAGTGCCCATTGCCTTGAATGGGTCTTCTTCATCTTAGAAATGCTTTGTCCAAGGTGTTTGTGCTTGTGAAAACTTAACCATTTTTATAAGCTTTAAAATTACTTTGCGGAGAAAGAGATTAGGTTAGCTTATTGTTCAACAAAGAAAAAAGGAGAAGACCTACCTCTCATCAAGAAGATGAGGAAGGGAAACAAAAAAGGATACATAAGGTTAAGAAGGAAGAATCGAGTCAAGATAAGAAGGATTTAAGTAACGTGAAATGTTTTAGGTGTTATAAGAAAGACATTATGCTAGATAATGTTCAAAGAAGAACAAAGGGAAGGCCAAGAAACAAAAACAGGTTGGAGGGGATGCATCTACTATAGTCGGATTGGATAAGTTAACATGTCATCTTGAGACTATCTTCTCCATGGCATCTTGTTTATGTTCTAATACTATGCCAAGTGTTGGATGGTATGTGGACAGTGGAGCACCAAGATATAAGACTAATGACTAGAAACTCTTCAGTAGGAGTTAAGGAGCAAGAAGGAGGAATGAGTGTGGATTCAAGTGATAATGTTACTTGGGTTGTGAAATGAGTGGGCTTCATTTCCTTTAGGATACCATCAAGTGATTTTCTTGAGTTGAATGATGTTTTGTTTGCCCCTAGTTTGAAGAAAAATCTTCTTTTAGTTCTTGGTTGATATATTTTCAGTATAGATTTTTTTGAAGGACAACAATGCATTATCAATTATTATAGTCTAGCACATCCAAGGACTTTAGCAAGAGGTGTGTGTGATGATGGAAATTACAGGTTACTTGATGACCATGTGGCACTTGTTCAAGTTGGAAACCTAATCCGCAAGGATTATGGTTCCGTGTAAATGATGTAAACAGTTTTCAGTTTTTAAATAAGAAGGTGAAGGATCTTCAAGAAGTCCAAAGGACATGTTGGAAGATGAAGTCCAACAATCCTCTATTGTATAAATAAAGGAGTTATGATCAATAAAATTAGTCATTCAGGAGTTCTTCCATCAACAATATCAAAGCTTGGGCTTTGCCATAACTCTTGCCTCGTCAGTTTGAGTTGGCATATTCTCTACCAACTCTAGTGTGTTGTGTTCTCATCAGATTCCTCTCTAGTGGTTTATTCTTTGAGTGCACTACTCATCTTCACATTCCCTCCACGAGTAGTTGTTCAAGTGTGTGCACACATTTCTTTTCTTCTATGTGTGTCACAACTCACTCACGACGAGTCTCCTCCCCTTTGTCGCCTTTGTCGTGGATAACCCTAGATTCTTTGGTTGCGAGCTATGAGCTATTGGTATCCATTCTTCTCTGCATATTTCTGTACCCGTGTTTTTTTGTTGAGAGTGGGATCTACGTTTGACCTACACCCTAGTGATTGAACTAGTGTCTTTTCATCTCCCGTTGAATCTGCCATTAACTCCTCACTGCCCATTTCCTCCTTGGAATATATATTTGTTTTGACCTAGAGTGACCCCTCTCGGCATGACTTTCGAACAGTGAATGGGAACGCATAACCAAAGGTGAGAAAAGCAATCCAACGTAGGCTCGACTACAATCTTTTCTACCAGTCGTCTCAACTATCATGGCACATCGGAAGGGGACAATATTCTTCTTCAATCTACATAGGCTGAATTGTTGTCCCCCTTCACAGATATTCCGCATAGGCCAATCTCACATTCTGAGTCAGTGGGTTTCACAATTTCTGGTTGGGTAGAGGAAGTTTAATGTGTTTTGTGTTGCAAGCGACGCTACGATCGAAAGGACGCCTTTGACAAATATTTGTTGGGTGTATAAGTTCCCTAGCGACACGTTAGACTAAACAGAGAATGCAGACCTGCGTGTCCAAAAGCTGGAGGTTGCCTCCACATGAAGATATTGGGAGAATCCATGGTTCCCTTATTGCTGCGTGAGACTTCTTCCAAGTTGGGTGCTTCTGCTGCATATGAATTGTACAGTCTACCTGGCACTCTGAGATCATTAAATATTGGCTGCTCATTGTAAGTATATTCATTACTGCGTAGAGTGTGACTATGAAAGAGGTTGAAAATTCACCACCTTTCTGGAGCTACGGAGAGGAATCTTTTTCTGTTGTATTAAAACTCATTGCAGGCTAGAGCTACGTGAAAACAATCCTTTTTTTTCTCTATTGTATACTTTTTATTTAATCACCTCCATACGTTAAGGGTATCTCTTCAGATAATGTAGCATTGAGATTGATATTCAAGCCATTCTATTCCACATACGGTTGGAAGCATTGTTTTGCAAAAGCTCTTGGCAGAGACTATAGACCTGCAAGACTATCATTTTTTTGTACCATCTCTTTGCTAAATTGGGTTCAGACTATTACAGATACTATCAGCTTGTAAAACATGTGTTCTCAAAGAAGATGTAGAAGACATACTATCATAGGAAGGGGGAGCAGCAATAAACTTTGTCTTCACTGTGTCCAATGCGGTAGAGATGGACACGAGGAAAAGACATGTAGAATTCCATGGGAGAAGATCACAGAGAAAAGCACAAAACAAAGTTGTTGATGTGGGTAAACCTCTTAAATCTGCTTGTTTTGTTGTTGCACATGTATTCTCAAAGAAGATGTAGAAGACATACTATCATAGGAAGGGGGAGCAGCAATAAATTTGGTCTTCACTATGTCTTTTGTGGTAGAGATGGACACGAGTAAAAGACATGTAGAATTCCATGGGAGAAGAACACAGAGAAGAAGCACACAACAAAGTTGTTGATGTGGGTAAACCTCTTAAATCTGCTTGTTTTGTTGTGTTCCACACTGTAATACTAGCATAAATGAAATTTTATTCAACACTTCATTTACATCTTCGAGAGATATATCGTTGCTTGACACAGGTTTAACCTGCCACATGACGTTTAGGAAAGATTTTGTTGAAGAATTGAATGGCAATGTAGATGGTGTAGTATATTTCACAGATAAGCCCAACCTCAAACCAAAAGGAATTGACACCATCAGGATTAAAGTCCCCGGACTCCCTAACTTCCTACTGCATAATGTTCTCTATCTACCAGAGTTGCATAGGAACTTGTTGTCCCTTGTGCAAACTCAATAGCAAGGCAATTTCATCCACATGTTCAATGGGAATGTCGAGATAAGAAGATCCTCTAACAACCAAGTCACCATGAATGGGTATGAAGATGAGAAATTGCTAAAGTTGAAAGGGACATCTGCAAGAGTTCGGAATTTTGTCTGCATCTCTCAGCATGAAGAAGGTGCATTGTCCTTTAGTATTTTGTGGCATGCTAGATATGAGCACATAAACTATTATAGTATTTGCTTGTAGAAGAAGAATGACGTTTCTAGTTTTCCCACCATTCCAAAGAAGTTGACATAGTGTGATGCTTTTATTCTTGGCAAACATAGTAAGTAGCATTTCCATGATTCCAATTTTAGAGCATGTAGAAAACTTAAGTTGATTCACTCTGACTTGTGTGGCCCTATGCCTCTTGTTTCTACCAATGGCAACAAGTATATCATGACTTTTATTGATGTTTACACCAGGATGTGTTGGGTATATTTGTTGAAATACAAATCTCAAACCGTTGAAACATTTAAGAACTTTCATGGATGGATTGAAAATGAAAAATAATTGTAGACAAGTTCCCTTCGTACTAACAATGGAGGAGAAGATACATCAAATAATTTTGAAGCACATCTTAGAAAACATGGGATTAGGCATCAAACCATAGTTCTATACAATCCTCAACAAAATGGTGTGGCAGAAAGAGTGAACATAACTCTTTTGAATATGGTTCATTTCATGATGTTTTTTAAGAATGTAAAGTTGATGTTTTGGGCTGATGCATTTCTATGTGTAGTTTATTTGAGAAACATAAGTCTCACTCATGCTCTTGCAAACAAGACTCCGTACGAGATGTGGTATGTGATCCGCATCCCTTCAGCGAGGCATCTCAATGTCTTTGGTTCCACCCGTTATTCCTTAATTCCAAAGGAACAAAGAAACAACTCGATGCAAGGAGTCGAAAGTGCATTTTCTTGGAGTACTCAAACACCACCAAGGCATATCGTCTTTACGATGAGGAAAACAAAAAGTTTATTATTTCCATAGATGTCATTTTTCTTGTGATGAATATAAATGGCAAGTCTATTGAGAGGCAACTTGATCGTCTGGATAAATTTACCCAGGTAAATACCTTTCATGAAGTTGATAATGAGATTTCACATCTTGAAGGGGGGGTTCCTATCTTGGATTAATCTTTGGAATCTCCTTTTGTAGCACCATCACCCCCTCATGAAGAAACTCATGAAGAATTCCCTACCACTTCACCAAAATAGGAGGAACAACTAGATGACGTGATTAAGAGAATTGGAAGACTAAATATTGAAGAAGATGAAGCACCACCAATTGAGCAACCTGGACCTTCAAGGAAAGTTCCAAAATGGGTCACAAAGACACTTGAAAGTGTCCATCCTAATGAAATTGGAAATACCGGAGCCAAAAGTTAGAGAAGACAAGAAGATGGAGGAGATGCTGATAATTCAAACTCAAGTGATGTAGAAGATATGGATGTTTCATATGATTGTGAATTGAATTTATCTACTAACCTAGAATCAACTTCCTTTGAAGAATTTATTTCTTGTGATTAGTGGAAAGAAGCCATGCATAATTCAAGTATGATGCTCTCATTAAGAATGGAACCTAGAAGTTGGTGGACCCTCCATTTGGAACCAAACCAATTACTTGCAAGTGGGTCTACAAGAACAAGTACAAATCATATGGCTTACTTGACAAGAGTGACAAGGTGAGGCTTGTGGTGAAAGATTATGCACGGAAGGAGGGAATTGACTATGAAGAGACTTTCCCCCCCACAACAAAATGGGATACCATCTGCACCTTATTGTCTTTGGCTGCATAGAATGGGTGAAAAGTTCATCAGATGGATGTGAAGACTGCTTTCTTGAATGGATACCTAAAAGAGAATGTCTTCATGTCTCATCTAGAAAGATTTGTTGTGAAAGGGAAAAAACAAAAGGAACATGAAAACTCATTAAGTCATTGTATGGCCTGAAATAAACACCTCACGCATGGTACTAAAATCTAACCAAGCATATTTTGAAGTGAAATTTCAAACATTTTAATCTTGATGATGCAACATTGTTTGTAAAGAAAGTTGGAATATTTGTTGTGTGTCTTGTGGTGTATGTAGATGATCTTTTGGTGATAGGGAACAATGAATCTATATTGAAACCATAAAGAAAGAATTGAAGAAGGACTTTGAGATTACGCATTTGGGATACCTTCACTACTACTTGGGATTGAAGTGACTCGAAATTCTAAGTACATATTCATATCCCAGAAGAAGTATCTTGGAGAAGTACTGAATAGATTTGGCATGATAGAATGCAACCCTCTCTCTACTCCAATGGAACAAAACTAGAAGCTCACATAAAAAGAAGGAAATGAATTTGAGGATGCAACCAAGTACATACAACATGTGGGAATCCTTTGAATCTACCTTATCACCAATAGAACAAATATTTCATTTGTTGTTGGGATTCTTTCCGGGTTTATGTGAAAACCTTGTGAAGGACTTTGGTTTGCTGCCAAAAGAGTTTAAGATACTTGAAGGGGACTCAAGACTTTGGACTCAAATATTCTAAGGTGGATGACTTCAAACTTTTTGGGTACTCTGATTCAGAATCTGATGGCGACAAAGAGACTGGAGTGTCTACTTCAAGCTACCTTATGAGTCTTGGTCGATCAACAACTATCTCCTGGAGATCATGCAAACAAATAGTTCTAGAAGATTCCACAATAGAGGAAAAATATGTGGGTGTTGCAGAAGCAACAAAGAAAATTTGGTGGCTCAAAAAAACATTTGAATATTTGCAGGAGAAACAAGAGAAATCCACTCCCCTACTAATCGACAATACTTATGCAATCGAGTTGGTCAAGAATCCCATATTCCACGATCGAACCATGCACATCAACATGAAGTACCATCTGATTCGATATCATGTAGAGGCCAAGATAGTTCATCTGAGACATTGTTCCACAAATGAGTCACAATTGTTGACATGTTCACCAAAGCGCTAGGAAGAGAAAAGACTGAAAAGTTTAGAAAGATGCTTGGACTCACGAACACCCTTTCAGATTAAGGGGGGGATGTTGGAAATCTAATCTGCAAGGATTATGGTTTCATGTAAATGATGTAAATAGTTTTCAGTTTTTAAATAAGGAGACAAAGAGTCTTCAAGAAGTCCAAAGAAAATGTTGGAAGATGAAGTCCAATGGTCCTTCTCTATGGTATAAATAAAGGAGTTATGATCAATAAAATTATTCATTCGGGAATTATTCCATCAATTCATACCAGCAGGAAGTTGGGCAAGGATTTTAGTTTTGAGGAGGCATATGCAGAGCATATATGGAGGGATTGTTGGGAAATTGAGAAGCCAAACCATTAAACATTCTCATAAATATTGAACCATACGAACACAAGATATCCTAAAACATCACATTCTATTGATCTAGCTTTTTGTCATTCATACAATAGAGTACAATGAGGTCCCTTATATAAGAATAGGTGACCATAACAACCATAGAATAATAGGAATGTTTGTTAAACCATCTCCATAACTATCTCCAACAATATCTCCTTAAATATCTCAAGCAATCTTCATGAGATCCTCATCCCTAACTTTTCTCATTGTCCTAATCTTTGAATCATACACAGGATTTGTGCATTATATACACCATTACATTCTATATTGTCACCATTAAATATCACAAGTAAGAATTATTCCTTCATACTCCCCCTTATTAAATGTTATGAAACAAATTTCCCAAAATAGTATGAAAAGAGCAGAAATAGATCAGAAAGAGTACTCCATGACTTGATTGAAGAAAATAGTTGAATAACAAGCCTCTTCGAGGGGGCAACCTCCTTACACAATGTACTAAGTACACAATACAAGACAAGACAAGATAATCCAAAGGAAAGGTCTCCTTCCTATATATAGGAGACTAAGGGGTACAATTCCAACTAACTGACCCAAGCCGACATAACTAATATAACCATACTAATGAGAATTACCACTAATGGACCAAAGACGACATCAAAACTAATTTAATGAACCATAATATAGGGTGAAATGTGCCCATATTTAGGGATTAACATGCCCCTCCCCTTCAGACAAGTGTTTTCCTCAACGCTTGATTAGTTGTGGATGCCTATGTATGAAGGACTCATCTTCCCATGTCGAATCTTCAACTGGTAAGTTCTTCCCCTTTATGAGGTACTCAGTAATAGCCCGATTTCGTAGCTGTTTAGTCTTGTTTCAGTGATTTGTTCAGGTTCCAATATGAATTTTCCTTCTTCATCAAGCTCCGACAATATTGTTTGAATTGGGATCTTGTCTCTTATTACCTTCTTTAAGCAAGAAACATGGAAAACTAGATGCACTCTTAAAGATGAAGGGAGTTCCAATTTGTAAGCCATACTACCAATCTTTTGCAACACTTTATAAGGACCATAATACTTGGGTTCTAATTTATTGTCCTTCTTTAATATCTTGAGAGACATCTGCTTGTAAGGTTGTAGCCTGAGAAATACCCAATCCCCTTCTTCAAATCTCCTTTCACTACGATGTTGATCAACTTGTTGTTTCATCCTATTTTTTGACATAGTCAGGTTGTCCTTAAGTATCTGGAGAACTTCTTGATGGTGCTCTATGTGATCTTCCACAACTTGAACTTTAGATTTTCCTTTTAAGGGAGATTTGATAGATGGAGGTTGGTACCCATAAATGCAGACATTTTTATGATGTATGGAAGGAAGTATTGTACCACCATTCTACCAAAGACAACCATTTCACCCACTGTGTTTGTTTATCATATGCAAAGCAACGAAGATAGCCTTCCAAACACTTGTTCACAATCTCAGTTTTCCCATCAGATTGAGGGTGATAAGATGAACTGTGATCCAATTGAGTACCCAAACAGGAAAATAATTCAGTCAAGTGAAAATTGGATCTCTATCACTTACAATAATCTTTGGATTTCCATGTAACTTCTGAACAGTTTCCATAAAGGCTGTAGCTATTTTGCTTGCATTAAAAAGGTGAGTGAGTGCACAAAAGTGTGCATACTTCATGAATCTATCAACAACAACCATAATAACATTCTTTCCTTCGGACTTGGGTAGACCTATGATAAAATCGATGGAGACTTCCTCCCAGCGCTGGAAAGGTATGTCTAATGGTTGTAGAAGTCCTGGGGTATTAACTATTTCACCCTTATTCTGTTGGCAAACCAAGCATTCAGCCACAAACCTTTGAACATCAGATTTTAGACCTTCCCATAAAAATTCCTTCTTGACCCTGTGGTAAGTTTTTAGGAATCCTGAGTGCCCACCTATAAGAGAGGCATGTAATTTAGAAAGGACCTTCTGCTTGAGTTGGAAGTTTTTGCATAAATACAAGCGATCCTTATACCATAGTGAATCATTTTTCCACACAAAAGTATCTGATACATTGGGATAATTATGTAGCTTTTGAATGAGCGTCCACACAGATAGGTCTTTTTTCCATTCTTCCCCTGCTGCTAATATCCAATTTGGTTGTAGAATGGAAATGGAACAAAGTAATGCCCCAACATCTTCATATTTTATGGAGAGTGCATCTGCCAC
Organism: Larix kaempferi; assembly: GCA_027924585.1. NCBI lineage: Eukaryota > Viridiplantae > Streptophyta > Pinopsida > Pinales > Pinaceae > Larix > Larix kaempferi. Next base: position 1,236,002 of record BSBM01000451.1, on the reverse strand, counting down.
CACATTATGTTTCCCTTTTCTATAGATGATTTCAAAGTCATATCCCAACACCTTGGTTACCCACTTTCGTTGCTCTTCTGAAGATAGTCTATGTTCCAAGAAGTATTTAAGACTATCATGATCTATTTTGACCTTGAAGTGCCTACCTATTAGATAAGGACGCCATTTCTTAAGAGCATGTAGTATCACCAACATTGCCTTCTCATAAATGGGATTTTGTAAGTTCTTTCCCTTGATTGGATGACTTGTAAAAGAAAGTGGGTGTCCTTCTTGCATTAGAACAACGCCAATGCCATTTCCTAAAGCATCACATTCCACAATAAAGGTTTTTGTGAAGTCTGGCGTGGCCAATACAGGAGCTGTGCACATTTCATGTTTATGTTTTTCAAAAGCTTGAGTTGCCTCTGGATTCCAAGAAAATGCATCTTTCTTCAATAATGTTGTTAGAGGTGTTGCTATTCTTCCATAATTTTGAACAAACTTGCGGTAGTACCCTGTCAGACCTAAGAATCTTCAAAGATTCTTCAGGTTTTTGGGAATTGGCCAATCTATCATGGATTTAATTTTGTTAGGGTCTACCTTGACACCTTCATGAGATACAATATGACCCAAATACTCTACCTCCTTCACCCCAAACAAACATTTGAAAGGTTTTGCATATAGTTGTTGCTCCTGTAGTAGTTGTAGTACCATGTCAACATGTTGAACATGTTCTTCCCAAGACTTGTTATAGATTAATATATCATCAAAGAATACTAGCACAAATTTTCTAAGAAAAGGCTTGAAAATGGAATTCATCAAACCCTGAAATGTGGAAGGTGCATTCGTGAGACCAAATGACATGACTAGAAATTCATAATGACCTTCATGAGTTCTGAATGTTGTTTTTGGGATGTCTTCATCTTTCATTCTAATTTGATGATACCTAGAACGAAGATCCAACTTTGTGAATACAATTGCTCCATGTAATTCATCAACTACAGGAATGGGAAACTTATCTTTAATGGTGATCTTCTTGAGCTCTCTATAATCTGGACACATATGCCATGATCCATCCGGCTTGTGTACCATTACCACTAGTGCATAGAAAGAACTTTGGCTCCTAATTATGCCAACCTCTAACATTTCTTCAACCGTATGCTCAATTTCACTCTTTTGTACATAGTGGTATCTGTAAGGTCTGATGTTAGGAGGAACACTTCCCAGGATTAAGTGAATAGCATGATCAAAATATCGGACAGGTGGAAGACCTTTTGGAATATCTTCAAATACCTTGGAATGCTCATTAATGAACTTTTGGAGATATGGGGAAATAGGAGGCTTAGATGTTTGAACATCTAATGAGCATAATTATGCAATTACACCTTAATGTCCCTTTTTCATCAATTTTGTCATACTATTAGAGCTTATCACCTTGCTTGGTTTCCATGTGATACCCTGTAATTCATATTCCTTTCCTTCCCATAAAAATTTCATGAAAAGCTTCTGAAAATTAAAAGCCACAGTTCCCAAAGATTGTAACCATTGAACTCCTAAGACAACATCGGCACCACCCATTGGAATAGCAATCATTGGACTATTCAAAATATTCTCCCATAGTAAGATTTATACTATGGAATTTCCCTAAGTAGTTGATAGTTCCTCCATCTACAATCATTACTTGAAACTCTAGTGCTAGATATACAAATCAATATAGAGATTTTGCTAATTTATAGTGAATGAAATTATGAGTACTACCAGAATCAATCGACATTGTTACCTTTTTCTTTTTGATAAATCCTCCGATCTTGAGAGTTTGAGGAGTGCTAATTCCATCCAATGCATGACATGATATGGTGGGAGTAATCTCTTCTATTTATTCATCTGGAGATGGTTCTTGTTCTTTTGGTTCTTCCTCTTCACATTCTATGTAAAATAATTTCTTCTCACCACACTTGTGTCCCTTACTATACTTGTACAATTAAAACATAGGCCTTTTCCTCTTCTTTCCTCTAATTGTTGAGGTGTCAACCTTTGAGGTGGGTTAGAATAAGTAACAATATTCTCTCGGTGTGTGTTGGATGTGCTCTTTCTAGTAGCCATCGTCATATTTTTACTTTCAACCTTCCTTGCCATCATGAAGGCCTTATCCAAGGATGGTGGTTCAAAGAGACACACCTCATGTTGAATTTTATCCTTCAAGGTGCCCATGAAGAGATCCAACAGATTATCTTATGGAATGTTCTTCACTCTATACTTAGCTTCTGAAACTGTTTGGTGTGCTCTACAACTGGACCTTTTTGCTTGAGATTTATTACTTTGATAAAGAAGGTATTGCTATTAATATCCCCATAATGTGCAATCAATTCTTCGGTGATTATAGACCAAGATATAATAGAGTCCTTTTTACGGTCACAAAGCCATTGGTACCATACAAATTGATCATGCTCTAAATATAATGATGCAATAGTTACCTTTTGCAAAGTTGGAACCTAGTGTAGATCAAAGAATTGCTCCATTTGGAATATCCATGTTATTGGATCATTGCCATCAAACTTTCTCATGTCGATCTTGGGAAGTTAGGTACCCCTTGGTGACCATCCCTGATGAATTCCATTACCAAAACCATTTCCTCTTGGAATATTATTATTCATGGAAGGTTTCTCAACATGAGAATTATCTTTATCCTCATGAGTATCCTAGAACACGTCATCACCTGTAGGAAGAGTATCCCTTGAACTTTGTATGAGATTAACAATATTTGTCATATTCCCCATCAAATTCTCCTCTAGATTGAGTAAATCTACTGTTCTCACTAAACCTTTCATATTTTCCTCCATTTTATTCAACTTATCCTCTAAATTATCCAAATCAACTTTTTTCACAGACCCTTTAATCATATCTTCCAACTGGGACACTCGAAAAGAGAGGTCTTCCCTTTCATCATGCGTTGAGGATGGATCCTCCAGGGGTTTGGATGGAGTGTAGGTATTTACACCACCTTTTGGTGGAATTTTTAACAATATAAATAGATATCACACCTTATATGTCACCACAATTATATCCTTCTACTCAAAGTTAATCAAAATTAAAAATGGCGTACCTTTTCAAACCCTGATTGGAAGACAGTTTAAAGGCCGACTTGAAACTGATGTAAATTTTAAATTTATGCTCCTCTGGGTCTGAAACTTTGCACTGTTGTATCCTGATGTGTCCTCTTTCCAATTCCATAGGTCTGACCTAATTTGGATTTACCAAAAAGAATTTATTGTGAATCTCCCAACACCTCTTATTTTTTGTCTTTCCATAATAGAGAACTTGTACTGTATGCCATGTGTCCAATATTTTTTATCTGAGGTTGAAAACCCAACCACAGATATTGTGGTCCATCTTCTTTCATATGCAATAGGTCTCACTCGATTTGGATATTTCATGCCCCAGATATGACCTTTTTCTCAGAACACCTGTTTTCAACTAGTTTTGGGACTAGTCAGAAGCCTTAGATTCTAGAGCGAATATCTCCGAACCTGTAATGTTTCAAGATTTGAAACTTGGACCACAATTAGTTCAGACTTTTTCCTAGATGGGTTTTAAGTCTCTCTCTATGAACTCTTATAGAAAACAATTATAGCGAAAATTCCAAGATGCCTCGTTTTGAAGAAACCAGTCCCGAGGAAAGGGATTTGATACCAAATGTTATGCAACAAATTTCCCAAAATAGTATGAAAAAAGAAGAAATAAATCATAAAGAGTACTCCATGAATTTATTGAAGAAAATAGTTGAATAGCAAGCCTCTTCAAGGGGGAAACCTCCTTAGAAAATGTACTAAGTACACAAGACAAGACAAGACAAGATACTCCAAATCAAAGGTCTCCTTCCTATATATATGAGACTAAGGGGTACAATCCAAACTAACTGATCCAATCCGACATAACTAATATAACCATACTAATGACAATTACCACTAATGGACCAAAGCTGACATCAAAACTAATGTAATGAACCACAATATAGGGGGGAATGTGCCCATATTTAGGGCTTAACATTAAATACTTGTGATTCAATTTGCATATATGAGTTGTCTTCATCTTCAATCTTTTGTACTTTGCATCATCTTTAGTCTTCGTCATCTTCATATGCATCTTAAGTTTCCATTTCCTTCTTGTATCATGCATGAGCTGCACCATTCTTTGCTAAGTTTGGATTTAGAGTCAATGATTGGAATTGCTTCATCTTCATATTAAGGGTTTCTTTGGCTTACCCTCAGCCATCCCATGGGTTTTCTTCCACTTACCCTCAACTAATACATCATATTTGGGGTTTTCCTTGGCTTACTGGAAGCGAATTTCCAAATAATATATTTTTATTGAATAATTGAATGATTATTACAAGGATCTCGTGTGACTTATATAATGATGAAGAGACACATTTAATAGTTGTGTCATTTTTATGTCACATTATTAAAACACTAATAATAATATTATTATTTAATTTATTTAGTTATATTACAAGTCATCTCTCTCGAAAATACTTCGTTTGTGAAGTATTGGTAAAGATAAATGTCGTAATTGAAAATATTCATTCTCCTAGGTAGCTTCATCTTCTGGTAAGTTTTTCCACTTGAAAACACGCTCATTGATTGACCTAGAATGGAGAGTTCCGATTTTAACTTCTAAAATGCATTTGGGTTCTAGAACCAACTTTCCTTCATCATCCAATAGCGGTAACTTTGTCTATATGTGAGTTGTTGGACCCAATTTTTTCTTTAAGCATGACACATGGAAAATATCATGTAGTTTCCCTTTGTTTAGTATGTATGGAGCATAAGCCACTTGTTCGGCTCGCTTCCATACTTGATAAGGACCATAGAACTTGGGTGCAAGTGTATGGTTTTTGGAAATTTTAAGCGAAGTTTGTTTGTATGGTTGGAGACGAACAAACACCCATTATCCTACTTCGAATTCACAATCAGTTCTCTTTAGGTTTGCTTATTGCGTCATACGGTTCCTTGCTTGCTCAAGGTGATTCTTCAAGATGCGAATGACTTCATCGGATGTCGCGAGATAATATTTCATTGTTGGAACTTTGAAATTGTTGATAACATATTCCTTTGTTTTTGGAGGTGGATACCCATATAAGGCCTCAAAAGGGGACATTTTTATCGCATTATGGTATGTACTATTGTACCACCATTCTGCAAGGTGTAACCAATTTATGCACCGCATCTGGAAATCATTTAGGAAATTCCTAAGGTATCCTTCAAGACATTTATTTACCACTTCGGTTTTCCATCTGTTTGGGGGTGGAAATAGGTACTCATAGTTAATGAAGTCACAACTTGGTGGAATAATTCCTTCCAGAAGTTGTTGGTAAACTTGGGGTCCCTGTCACTGACAATAACTTTGGGAAACCCATGGAGCTTAAATATATTTTTGACATAACTATTCGCGACATGATTGGCTTTTTCCTTGATGAAATTCCAATGAAGTGAGCGTATTTTGTTAATCGATTGACGATTACAAATATGTTATCTTTCCCTTTTGACGTAGGAATTCCAATGATAAAATCCATGGATATCTCATACCACTTCTGTGTCAGGCTATGAAGGGGTTGGAGAAACTTGGGAGGAGCAACTGTTTCAAAAAAATTTCGTTGACGAGTATCACATTCATCCACATATTTCTGGATATCAGATTTCATTCCTTTCCAAAAGAATGATTGATATATATTGTGATATGTTTTGAAAAATACAACATGGTCGGCTGTCAGAGAATCATGATTCTGTTTTAAGACTTGAGTTTTGAATTTTGACGAGCTGGGAAAATATATCCTTTGTTTGTACCATAGTATGTCTTTCTCCCATGAGTATTTGGGGTTTGTTGCCCTCTGGTTTTCAACTTCCTCTATTAGCTTTCTTGTTTCTAGGTTTTTGGCATACTCAGTTTGGACTTCTGAGATCCATTCAGTAATGATTATGGAAATGGAACATAGTGTGGCATCATTTTCATGCTTTCTTGATAAGTTGTTTGCAACCAGGTTTTCCTTACCCTTTTTATACAGAATGTCGAAATTGAAAACCTGGATTTTGCTTACCCATTTTAGTTGTTCTGGCGAGAGATTTTTTTGAGTTAGGAAATATTTCACGTTTTTGTGATCTATTTTGATGAGAAATTTAGCCGCCAACAAGTATTGTTTCCACTTAACTAGGGCATGCATTATTGCCAACATTTATTTTTCGTACATAGATTTTGTTTGCTCATTCAATTTTAAATTTTGACTTTCGAAGGCGATGGGATGTTTATCTTGCATGTGCATGGATCCTATACTCGTCCATGATGTGTAGCGTTCTAGAAATGTATTTTGTGAAATCTGGGGCTGCCAAGACTCGAGTGGAAGTCATTAAGTTTTTCAAATTTTCAAAACATGCTTCAATATTTGTATCCCATATAAATGCATTCTTTTTTAATAGCAATGCTGAAGGCACCACAATTTGTACGTATTTACGAACAAATATTCTATAGTAACCCACCAGACCAATAAATCCCCTTAATGATGTTATTGGTTTGGGGGTAGGCCACTCAGTAATCGCCACAATTTTCTTGGGGTCTACCTTGATGCCCTCAACTAAAATGATATGTCCTAAAAACTCCATTTCCTTTTGTCCAAAACTACATTTGGATTTGTCAGCGTAAAACTTATTTTCTTCCAGGAGCTTCAATACTGCCTCTACGTGCTTGAGGTGCGAACTCCATTTTTTGTTGTAAACTAGGATAGCATCAGAGAAGACTAGCAGAAAATTCCTTAGGTATAGACGGAACAAGTCATTCATCACATCTTGGAATGTAGCAGGAGCATTGGATAATCCAAAATGCATGAATCAAAATTCATACAAGCCTTCATGGGTACAAAACAAATTTTGGGGATATATTCTTCTCGAATTCTGATTTTGTAATATCTCAATTTTAGGTCTAACTTAGAAAAATACTTTTCCCCATGGAGCTGATCCAATAATTTGTCGATAAAGGGAATGGGGAATTTATCCTTTATGGTAACATTTTTTAATGCTCAATAATCAATACAAAGTCTATACAATCCATCCTTCTGCCTGGAAGGTATTACTAGGGCTAAGAAGGGACTCTTACTACGTGTAATCACGCTAGAGTCTAATAATTCTTGCACCAACCATTCAATCTTTGATTTGCTTATGTGAGATTGTCTGTATGATTTTTTCCTAATTAGGGATGAACCTAGAATCAATTCTATAATGTGATCCCTAGAATGTGGCAGGGGAAGGACATGAGGAGGGTTTTGGAAGATGTCAGTATGCTTCCTCGGGACTGCTCCAATTCCCTTGGATCAATGTTTTGACTTTCATTAGCCATTCCTTCCATAGCATAGCAACGTAAGAAAAAGGCTTGAGCCCCCTTTTTAATCATTTTTTCCATTTTATTGGATGAAAATATTTGGGGAGGAGGGTACTTGATACCGTGGAGCTTGTACTTCTTCCCATTTTCATAGAATCTTATAAATTGTTCTTGTAAATTTAAGGGCTTACTATACCGAGTGTTTCCAACTATTGGGCTCATAAGACAATGTCAACCCCTCCAATCACCATAACATACATAGGTGATCTTAGCTTGTAATCTTTTATAGTTATCTCTACCATATGGAATTTTCCAACACACAAGGTAGTCTTGTTCCCTGGTATTGATACTTGGAAGTTGGAGGTAGGGTAGATGAATATATTTAATTGTTTTGATACCCTAGAGTCTATAAAATTATGTGTACTTCTACTATCAACCAACATTGTCACTTTAGTGTTTTTGATGTAGCCAAACATTCTGAGAGTCTGGGGTTGAGAGATACCAATCATTCCAGCCACCGAGATTGTCGAAGTGACATTAGCTTCTTCTATGTTGATTTCCTCATCCTCTATTTTTGTGTCTGAAGAAGATACTCCGCCATCCTCCTCATCATTATTATCGTCATTATCGTTCTTTTCACATAAGAAGAATTTTTTGCTTTTACACTTATGTCCTGGATGCCGATTAGGAGCATTACACTTACGACATGGATTTCCATCCTTATTTGCATTTTTTCTTAAGTGGGGAGGGATATAAGCAGACAGTCGATATGATTTTTGTTTTTCTTCAACCAGTTTCACTTTTTGACGTGCATGTTCAACATCCTTGACATCTGGTAATTTAATCTCTTTTTGGATACTTGGTTTTAGCCCACCAATGGAAATTTGTAGAAGGAAATCATTAGGTACATCATTGACACGGGTAGCCGACACTAGGAGACCGATAAAATATTCGTCTACTGTCCCATTTTGTTGTAGGCGGGTGGTATTGGTGTAGATTTCGTCTTTTTCCATATCTTGAAATCGTTTAAAGAAGTTTTTATTGAAAGTGTCCCAGTCTCTCATTAGTCCACATGTGCATTTAGAATCCCATCATAGAAACCAGTTGCAACCTGATTTGTCTAGGTACATTGCCGCAATGTTTATTTTGTCCTTTTCATCATATATTTGGTGCATCGTAATTTTTTTTTCAATTTTATTGATCCACCATATGCCATCTCGATTGTCTTCACCGTTGAACTTCGGTATGTCAATCTTCACTTTGTGTATGATGTTGCAGTATTGACTTGTATTTGATGAGAAATGCAGTTGCGACGATGAGTGGGGGTTACTCATACCATTATTCACGTTTTTGGAGGCCTCACAATCCAGTCTTCTGGTGACTTCATCCAATATTTTGTTGACTACTTGAACCTCTTGACTAAATGCTTGTAATGCAACAAGAAATTTCGATTCGGTTTCGCTCTCGTTCTTTTTTCCTGAATCTTCATGAGGATTCCTCCCAGTATTCCTTGTATTCATCTTTGGAAAGATTTGGAGTCTATAAATATTTAACTATTAAAATTTGTAATAATAATAATTATTATTATATATAGTTTTAATAGTTTTTTTCCATTAGGAAGAGATTTATAATAATAATAATAATAATAATAATAATATTACTATATTATATATATATATACATACATACATTTTAGAGTGGAATAAATTAGGGTATTTAACCCTAATGGTGACGTAAGAGGAATTGGAGGCAAGTGCAGGATGTGGTGGAGGTGTTGGAAGGCGTTGGAATGGATGGATATGATGGGAGATGGAGGGAGATGGCAACAGTAGGGGTGCAGAGATTGGGGCGTTTGTGCCTTGGAAGAGAGAGGTGAGGAGAAGTGCATGTGGAGTGTTGGGGCAGAATTGCAATGATTTGGAGGGAGAGAAAAAATATGAGGGGATTGCAGCATATAGGCGGAATACAGAGAAATGGAGGAGTGCACAGGCCCGGTGTGTGTGGAGGAGAGAAAGACACACAATAGTGATGTGTGGGGAGCGGTGTTGTGGAGGAGCTACGAACAATAGGTCGCGTGAAGGGTGGGAAAAGGGAGAGCGGGAGGAATGGAGGCAGTGTTGAAATTTGAACCCTTCTTAGCTCTTCCAAAGGGTTCTAGCCCTTCCTAGAAGTGTAAAGTTAAAATTTCCCTTTGAAGAAAATTTAAAATTTGAATTTTACCCTTCCAATTAAGAAGGACATAATTTATATCAACATTTCAAAAGAAGGGAAATAGTTTAAATTACCCATCCATATAAATTCCAATTTCTAAGTTCAAATTCCTATGCTATAAAATTTGATTCATCATTCAAAATATTGGAAATATCATAAATTATAATCACTCACTCAGGTCACGCACTCATTGCTCAGCTGGGAAAGATGGTGAGTGATGACTGATGACTACGGGGCACTGGCCACCGAGATTTGAATCTGACTCTCTAGTCACTTTGGGATGACATCTAAGGTCTGACAATGTGTCAATGAATATAGCTGTAACAATAGAGAACCACTACTAGTCTACTATTAGGCCCAAAACGAAACTGAAACTTTGTGTCTACTACCTATGTGAAGCTAGTTACCAATGTCCACTTGTTTTTCATGAAAATGAAATTCAAATGGATGGTTTGATGAGTCCTCCTCTACAATACTTCATTTCTTACATGAATGCCACATACTCATGGCAACTCTAAACAACACTCAATGGAATGCAGCTAGGACCACAAACCATGTAGAGATTGATTTATGCATTGATATAGAGAAGTGGCACTAGGCACACGATATGGAGAAACAATGAGTTAGAAAAAACATTTGGACCAAAGCACCACAATCGTTATTAAAAAAAAATTGGCTCAGGAATAGTCTCAATTTGATGGGCGGAATGATCATGATGTAATCTCCCTCCGTCCTTCCAAACATATGTGGTTTATCACCACAATTGTCTTCAATGCTTGCCACCAAAATACATATAAAAATTACATGTCTTTACATCCTCTTCTCTTTAAATCCTCATCACATAGTCATAACTAAGGATTCTTCTCACCACATTTGTCTTTGGCACTCACCACCAAAATACATATAAAAATTACATGTCTTTACATCATTTTCTCTTTAAATCCCCATCTCATAGTCATAACTAAGGATTATCATGCATTTACATCATCACCTTATAATATCAATTGGGTTAGGGCGTAGAAACAACCATAAAATATCATATCTGTCAAGATGCAAAGAGTAAGCGACAACTATAAGTAAGTCTTATATTAAATTTACCATATAAGTATTTAATTAACACTATCAACTAAGATTGTACACATTGGATTGTTGTGATCTTCTTATCACTCCTTATCAATGTGATTGTAAGGCACTACTTGAAGGTGAAGTCCACAATTTTAAGTCTTCTTCGTCATTCGACTCTTACCTTTTGGTAAGACAAAAAGGAGGGTAGTGGCATCATCATTGAAGATGGTTTCAGCATAGAGGTAGATACATTAAATATTTTCATTAAATAACTTAAATTTCATTCCAGTGACTGCAAATTCGTTGAATCGTGGATTGGTACAAAACACAACAAATTTTAGAGCTTCGAGCTCTTAATTACTCACATATATATTTTTTTCAAATCCAACCATTAACAAACTTCTTTTGGTGTTTTGGTTTAATTTAAAAGGTGGATTGTCGAGACTCAAACATGCAACGAGTTGCAAGGCTCTAGTTGACTTAGGCTTGATTCCATTTCCCCTCCATCCCTTACCTGTATGTTATCGCGACGAGTGTTGAACAACAAAATTTGATGCCCCAACCCCTCTGATGCTAGTGTTGCTAACTTGCTTGGTATGGAAGATTTTTTTTAATGGTTTATGAGATATGCATTATTTTTTCTTAGGCGCCTAATGCCAATTATTCTTACATCTCTCAGGCTTGAATGGATTCCCTCTCTCCGGTTTGAATTAAGTTTTTGATTGATTTTATATGTATTTTTTGGTTGTAGGTTTATTGTAGCCTCGCTTTGTTTAGTGGCTTCCTTTTGTACATAATTAATAGTAAGTAATTTTCTCATGGTTCTAGTTTTATTTTAAGACTATATCTAGTTAGAATGTCCTAGACTGGAACATACCGGACTGATGTACTAAAGATCCTTTTTTTGTACTGTTTTGTCCTTCAATGGATAACCACATGCTTTTATGCATATACAGAATGTAATTTTTTCACCTCTGCTGAAATAAAATTACGCTTTTTTTTTCTGGGAAAAAAAAAAAGAATGTCCTAGACTATGCATAAGATGATGTGGATCCCCCAATATGGTTATGTCATAGTCTAAGTAGTTTTTATGTATAATGAAATGTGCTCCAACCCAAAAAAAATACAACATAATAGTTGTTATTTTAATGAATTGTAAAATTAATGTTACATATATGACAAATTAATGTGTTCAAATTAGGTTTTATTGAAAAGATGTCATTTTCATGTAAATATTAAGGAGTGCTTATTTGTTCATGATTGTAAAACATTGGATGGGAAATATTTGTTTTATACATTTTTAGGGGGAAGAGTTTAGTTAATTTATACTTGTCAATTGAAGTACAATTATTTATATTTCCCTTCATCTTTGAAGCGCTCCAAGAACAAATGCCCTTCCAATTCAAAATTAAGACCCACACTTCAAATTTGATCGCTGAATGGAGGACATGTGCATTTAGGAGCTTATGGAAGGAATGGAGGGCACACAGGAATGGAGAGCGAATGGATGAGAAATATCTTCCCGCAGCTCGCAGCTCTAAACTTATCGAATCACTTGCTCTCGAACTTGCTCACGACCCGACTCTGATATCAACTTGGAAGCGAGTTTCCAAATAATATATTTTTATTGAATAATTGAATGATTATTACAAGAATATCGTGTGGATTTCTTTTAAGACTAAAAAACTTGCTATTAGAACCAAAGTTACATTTGAGAATCCGGGTTTTCTTAACTTCATAATGAGTCATAGCTGGTAGCAAGATACTTCACCTGTACTAAAAACACTACCATAACATACAACAAAATTCATAACAGAGATAATAGGACTTACAATATAACTATAGACCATACTAAGCCAAAAAGACTGCAAGATAAGAAACAGGTCCACAACAAAAATATGACAAGGGTTCGAGGGACACCATTTAGAATACTGATATAGATCTAGTATCAATAACACTGCCATCTAGCACCTCCTCAAAATTAATGAATCCATCCATTTCACCAATGGCCTCCTTGGACATCCTATCTGCTTAGCTATTGAATTCCTATAAATATGCTCAAAAGCGATGTTAGAGAAATCCTAAATCTCATCTTTGGTTCTGCGGATCCAATTATCTAAGATTAGGACCTGTAAAACCAAAACTCCCATTGCCCAATCAATAATTACTTTTGAGTCCCCAAATATCTGCACAAGTTAAAAATACCTATTTTCTTGGAAAATACTAATAATCCCCAAAGAGCACATAATTATGCTTTGCTATTGGTTCCATAACCAATACCCATCTTCATTTTAAGCTCATGACTCACTATGAACTTTAATATCATGCCAAATCCACACACCCCATTTTTAGCAGCCCCACTGAAACTTCTAGAAGAGATAGAGTTTACATAAGAGCCTATCTAAAATCATCATTCTTGATTGCTTCTTCTTTTTATATCTATAAAAAACTGATTTATAATTCTAGAACAGACCAATGGGATACAGGACTTCTTGTTTTAAAAAATAAACATGTTTCTGGATTTCCAGATTTCCCATGAAACAAAAGGAGGAAGGTATTTATACTTTATTCTCTTATGAAACCAACTATGAAAACTGTCTTGGTAGTTACCATTTTCCCAAAACACCTGAAAAGAAAGTAGATTTATCAATTATGACTAGACCAATCTTGAAAAATTTACAATGAACAAAATTATGAGAAGTAATTTCAATTTCCTCTCTGCAAAGGACATAGATCCCAAGACCTATAAAGCCTTTCTTCTTCAAATTCTCCCACATAAGAATTTTGTTTTCCAGAATAAGACAAATGAAACATTTTTTATTTTAGAAGGACATTTCTCTTCCATAATATAGAGGCCCACCATTGAGGAGTGTTCCTAATCTAGTCAATTGTTATATCTTCATACACATTTTTAGCTGAGACAACCCCATTGGAATCTTTCTAGTTCCAAATTAACTTGCTCTCTTCTTCATGAAGTCTAATTACAACTCTATTAAGAAGCAAAATGAAGCTATCCCATTCCTTGACTGAATTTCCTGACAAACCTAGATTCGAGGATTGAAACCAATAAGAGGAGGAAACACCATCTCCTTCACTCTCCGAGCCTATGCGAGAACTTGAATATTCATAATGGAGAGATTAGATAAAAGAGACTGAGAAAATGCATACTTTCCTTCATCGCCAACAAATGGATCAATTCCAAGGAACACTTGGGCACCTCTCTTGATTTTCCAAGAAATGTAATCTCCAAGATTTGGAAATATTTTTGAAAACCATGCCAAATTATAGAAGCATTTGATACCTTTTTTCTTCGGAGATCTGAACCACTGGGCAATAGAACATAGTTTTATATATTTGACTTTATGGACTTTGGACCATAGGCTGCCTCCCTAGAGGCCCCTCCATAATATTTTCAAGCTCAAAGCTTTGCTAAACCAATCAAGATGTTTCATCCCCCAACCACCCAGCCATTTTGGTTGAGATATACTTTCCCATGACGATAAATGGAATTTCTGAGAGTAGATATTTCCTTACCATAAAAATTTGAACAATCTTTTTTGAATACTAGAAATCACCGATACCGGGATCATAGCTACAGAGAACCAATAAACTGGAGTATTTTCAAGAATTGTCTTCGCTAAGATAAGCCTTCCACCCAAAGACAAAAATCTATAGGTCTAGTTATCAATGAGCTTCTCAATCCTCTGGATCAACCAATTCCAGTCTTCCTTCTTGTAGCAATTTTGTTTCAAATGATAACCAAGGAGAATATCGTGTGGATTATATAATGATGAAGAGACACATTTAATATTTGTGTCCTTTTTATGCCACGTTATTAAAACATTATTAATAATAATAACGGTATTAAATTAATTTAGTTATAACTTACCCATAACCATTACAACATATCCAGGGTTTGTTTTTTGCTTACCTTTAACCATTACAAGTGGTTTTTGGATAACTACAAACCATTACAAGAAAATGACTCATGATTTTATTTTCTCAAAGAAATGGCTCAAGTAGAATAGATTGAAAACTCTTTCCTAGGCATGAAAGTTTGACATATGACTCTCTGGACTTGACTTTTGAAGACCAATTAACTCATTATCTTTTTATGTGAGAGATATTGTTGTACATAATAACATTTCAACTTGTAGAATCCTTTAAACATAGAAGTAATTTTCCACATTTCCTACACATCTATCCAATCACACTATACTTGTATATGAGGATTTGATATTTCTGTATTCCAACATCTGTGATTATTCATGATTGGAAAAACCACAAATATTGCAAAGATGCAAGTTCCAACACTTTGCTTATACATGTCTTGTTCTTCCACAATGACTGCAATGTTGTTCTTGTTTCTACTCCTTGTTCATTGCACTGCTACCTACAGATAATTCACTCGTTGTTGATGTTTTTGCTTTCACAAATTTGGTGTCACTATTGCTTGTGTGACCTTTATAACCAAGGCCTTCATCTCTTGGCCTTATACACACCTCTATGGAATTCTAGATGCCTTGCCCAATCTTGCCTAGAATTTTTCCATCAAAACACATTTTATTAATGAGATTGGATCCAATTCTCTTTGTATGCCTTTCAAAATAACCAATTTCATTATTTCAATATCAGGATCACCTTCAATAATATCACGAGGATCATTAGCTTCAGTATGAGTTTCACCTTCATAGATATCACCAAGATCATTATCCTGAGTCCCATAACGTGAGAGAGACACATGTACACCATCATTACTAGCAGCAACCAAATTACTGCTATCACATGAACTATCAAGCTTTGGAAGCAAATCACTCGTGCCACAAATTACATCACACATTACTTTTTCCTGGTTCAAAGTTTTCACTTCATTTTCTAGTGCCAACAACACATTTTCCTTTCCAAAAACTCTTGATGCAATTATTATACCATTTCATATTTCTTGTCATGAAGTTTTAAAATATCATTTACCCATTGATCTAATGGTGCCAACCTTTCTTCTGATTCACTTATGCATTTTCTAGTGCAATCAACAATTTCTTTAAAGAATTTGCCCCTTGTTGAATTGTCTCATTTATTTTATTTATGTAATTTGTCAATTTCATGGACAACATCTCCGAGATCTTGCTAGAGGAGTTCAATTTCACGACCAAATTTTTTTAGTAGTTTGCCTCCTTTACCCATATGAAGTGCCTAATTGAACCACGCTTGCTTGTCAAAGAATAAACATAACAAGTTCAAGTTGTCGAGTACAACCAATCATGCACACATATTTCAAAACACAACAATGATAGGGGTGTCAAGTATCATTAATCATACACCCCCTTTCGATGACATGAAACCAATTTACAACCCTCAACACATTCTAAATGACTATTGACTTGGATTTAATTTGGCTCTCAACTCCTTCGAGCTTGACTCTGCTTCAAATTTGAATTTCCAATCATAATTTGACTTTATTATATTTGTTTTGAAAATTAACAATAAAACTGTAAATTTCTTTAAAATCCAAGTTTCCAACTAGTGGTAGAAGCATGCAAACTAATTACTACCAATAACCACACATGGATTTCTTCACTATGTAGCGGAAAATAAATACTGAAAGAAATATAGCAGCAATCACATCAATCACATCAATCGAGACAACTCAATATTTTTGCGTATAAACCCCCAGACAAAACCCAAGATGGGAAAACCGGTGCAGTAGTATGAGATCTTTATTTTATTCAGAAAATATGGAACAATACAAATCAGAATTTAATTATGCCCAATTGGAAAAATCGTACCACACATAATTACTGAGAAAAATCTGTGAAATGGGCACAGATCCCAATGCAACAAAATCTGTTGCAACAGTATGACTGTATGGCCTACTATACGGATTCGTACGGCCTGTTGTACGGATGTACGGAATGTACCGCTATATGGTCACCTCTTCCTACTCACGTTGTCTCTCTCTCTCTCCTCTACACTATCTTCTTCCGGTGGCTGCTCCTCTGTCTTCTTTGCAAAAATTCTCTCTCACACAGCTCTCTTCCTTTGTCTCTGTCGGAATGCAATTGTGTGTCCTCTCCACCAATTGATCTTTATTTTATAACTCAATGCTAAGCAAAAACCCTAATCTCACTATAGATCTAAGGTTGAGATCCTCCGGTGAGATTGCATGGCCAAGATTAGATCTTTCCATCACTTTAAATATTTCACTTACACTTTATAAAAAGTGTTTCATTAATTCAATCATAAATTAGATCACTTTAATTTATTTTCCAAAGTGAACTTAGGAAAAGTAAATCAAATACATTTTATTGGCTTCTCTCATTTAATGTCTTCTGCATGCAAGGACACATGCATGCAGAAATACCTTCCTTCATTTTCAGTTTCTAACACTCCCTCTCAACGAGGAAGGGATTCAGTAACAAACCCAACTTGTCTCTAAAATTCACAAACTTGATTCTTCAAAGTTCCTTGGTGAATATGTCTTCTACTTGCTCATCTGTTTGAATGTACTCCAACCGAATGGTTCCTCTCTAAACACAATCTCTGAGGAAGTGATACCGGATGTCAATGTGCTTGCTCCTGTCATGGAACACTAGATTCTCAGAAAGGTTGATACCACTTTGATTGTCACTGTGAACTATAATAGTCTCTAACTCACTCTCGAATAATCTCGAGAGCAACTTCCTCAGCCACATCCCCTCACATGCACCCATGTTGGCTTCCATGTACTCATCCTCAGTTGAGCTCAATGCAACTGAATTTTGCTTCCCGCTGAACCAGGAGACAACTCTTGACCCAATGCTGAAGCAACAACCTGAAGTGCTCTTCTGATCCTCTACACATCCTTCCCAATCAACATCTATAAACCCTGCCAACTGAAAACTCCCCCTACTCTCATAAACCAATCCATACTCCATTGTGCCTCTGATGTAGCGAAGTATGTGCTTCTCAGTTGTCCAATGTACTCTTCGAGGGTTCACCATGAACTGACTCAAAGAGTTGAATGCAAAGCTAATGTGTGGTTGAGTGTTGACCAGATACATAAGCGACCAAATAAGTTGCCTATATAGTGTAGGATCAAACACCTCTGATTCTGATACATCAATCTTCCTCCAATTGGTAACTAGAGGTATAGCCATATGTCTACAATCCTCCATCCTGAATCTCTTCAAGATCTCTATTGCATACTTCCCCTGTCCAATGAAGAAGCACCCATCTCTCTGCCAAACCTCCATACCTAGAAAGTAATGCATCAACCCAAGGTATTTCATCTCAAACTCCACTGCAAGGTTGACTTGCAGTCCCCAATCAACCTCTCATCTCCTGTAAGAAAGAGATCATCCACATATAGAACTAGTATGAGAGGTACCTCACCTGCCAATAAGTACAGGTTATGGTCTGCCTCACTCCGCTGGAACCCCATCTCTCGTAGATAGCTATCAATCCTCGAGTACCATGCTCGAGGTGCCTGTTTGAGCCCATAAAGAGCTCTCTGCAACCTGCATACATGCGACTCTCTACCCTCCACCTCAAACCCCTCCAACTACTCAATATAAACATCTTCCTCAATCACTCCAATGAGGAAGGTTGTCTTCACGTCCATCTGATGAACACGCCAACCCATCTCTGCTGCCGATGATAGGATAGTCTGAATAGAAGAATACTTAGCGACATGGGCGAAGGTTTTCTCATATTCAATACCTTCCTTCTGCAAATACCGCTTCACCACGAAGCATGCCTTGTACTTATCCACACTTACGTCTACTGCATGCTTTACCTTGTATATCCATCTAGATCCCACCACCTTCTTATCTTGTGGCCTCTGAACAACCTCCCATACTTGATTCTTCATGATTGATTCATACTCCTCAACCATGGCCTCTTTCCACACATCATCTTGTGTAGCCTCCTCAAAACTAGAAGGTTCAGATTCAATCAACTCCATCATCAGTGCCATATAACTCAATCTATCTGGTGGTACGCTACGTCTGAAGGATCTACGTGGAAGACTCACCTATTTGGAATCCTGAACTGTGGACCTATACCACTTAGGCCGTGGCCTAGTGTCTACCTACTACGGATGCTGGATGTCCTCCTGCTATTACTGCTCATCCTCCCCATCAAAGATAGGAGGATCCTATCCACTTGACTCCCTCTGACTACTAGAGCATGTGCCCCGTGTCTAAATATGTACCTGTGACTCCTCCAACTTGACTCCCTCTAAGTCCTCACCTGGCTGCTCCTATGCTGGCAAGTCCATAGATCTTCTCAAGGATCTGTCCTCGTCAAACTGGACATCCCTGCTCATAATGATCCTCTTACGAGCTGGGATATATACTCTATAATCCTTGGAAGTCTCACTATACCCAACTAGAAGCCCCTTCTCTCCAGAAGGATCCATCTTCTTCCTACTGTCAGCATGAATGTGACAATAGCAGATACTCCCAAATATACGCAAATGACTCACGTCTGGTCCAGTACCTGTAAATACCTCCTCAGGTGTCTTCCTCCCCAATGCAGTGTGGGGGCAATTGTTATGGACATATACTGTAGTCCGAAATGCCTCGGCCCATAGGAATAGTGGTAATCCCTGATCAAATAACATGGCCTTGGATGCACTCACCAGTGTCCTGTTCTTCCTCTCCGCCACCCCATTCTGCTGCAGGGTATGAGGAAGAGTGTGTTCCTTCTTGATCCCCTCTGATGCACAATACTCCATGAACTCTCTGCCGGTGTACTCACCACTGTTGTCTATCCTCAATACCCGGATCTTTCTCCCTGTTTGGTTCTCCACGAGAGTTTTGAACTCTCGAAACCGATCGAAGACCTCTGACTTGGCCTTCAGAAAATAGATACAGGTTTTCCTAGAATAGTCATCAATTAATGTGATGCAGTAACTGTAACCACTGAACGAATGAATGCTCATCGATCCACAAACATCCGAATGCACCAAGTCTAAGGCTACCTCAGACTTGTGCTCACTATGTGGGAAAGGTTTCCTGATGTTCTTCCCCAATGCACAACCCTTGCAGTGGTTGTGCTTGTCCTCCTGAACTGAAGGAACTCCAATGACTACCTGGCTCACATTCCTCAGTGCACTATGGTGTAAGTGTGCCATCCTCCTATGCCACAACTCACAATCACTACTGCTGCCGCTGACCAAAGCCTTTGCAAGCTCAAACTGTAGTCTGTAAACCTTCTTGCTCTGAACCCCAATCACCCTAACCAATCTCTGATCTAACCCATTTGGTCTAATATATACTTTCCTGTCATGAAAAGTCACTAGAAAACCCATGTCTTCTAGTGTGGAAACTGATATGAGATTCTTGGTCATCCCTGGGACATATAGCATATCAACAAAGCTGATAGGTTTTCGAGAGTCCCTCTGAAACGATACAATGCCAACACCCTGCGCCTGATACCGCGCATCATCTCCTAACTCAATATGGATATTTACTCCACCCTCCTGCAATCTCTTGAAAAACCCGTTGTGTCCTGTCATGTGACAAGATGCGCCGCTATCCATATACCAGACACTGCTGCTGATGGAGCTTGCCATGCAAACTATCAAGCAACAGTCTTCCTCAAAATTTTTGTTGAAATCATCCAACTCTACAAATCTTACCATCTGTGTGTTGTTGTTGTTCTTCTTCTTCTCTAGGCACTGGGAAGCAAAGTGTCCATGCTTGTGACAAATGAAGCACTTGACCTGTTCCATGTCCAAGTTCTTCTTGCCACCCTTCTTCTTCTTTGCCTTCCCCTTACATTTTCTTGTTAGGGATAGAACCTCTTCATCCATGATCTGTGTAGTACCACTGGATGAAATTGAACCTTGACCCATCCAGGTCTCTTCCTGTGCGAAGTCATCCCACAATCTCTGCCAGTCAGGGATCTTCTCCCTAGCCACCATGCTTTTGACAAAGACGTCCCATGGCTTAGAGAAGCCATTGATATCTATATGAACTAGCTCCTCATCCTCAGTCTTAGATCCCACTGCTCCAAGCTCATCCCTAATCTGTGTGAGCCTTGTAAGATAAAGCACCACTCCTTCACCCTTGGCCATCCTGGTACTGCACAATCTCTCCTGTAGCACCATCTTCCGGTTTTCATTCTTACTTTGGTAGAGACTCTCCAAAGCCTTCCACATCTCTAATGCGGTTTTCTTCCCAGACAGATGAGGGACTATGTGGTCCTTCACCCCATCCAAGATGATCAACATTGGCATGGAGTCTATCTTCTTCCATCTAGCCATATCTGTCGGATTTGTGGGAGCACTCTTCTGATCATCAATATGCTCATCAGCATCACTGACATCAAGGATTCTGTTGATCCCTTCTTTCCAAGTAGGAAAGTTCTGTGCCCCCTGGAGTCTATCCTCAACTCTCAACTGTACGACCATAATGAATAGTACCTGTAAACCCTTGGATAGATATGGAGTGATCTATCCAACCAACCCTTTGCTTTCTCTCAACCTGCTCAAAAGAGCTCTGATACCATGTAAATTTCCTTAAAATCCAACTAGGGCTAGAAGCATGCAAACTAATTACTACCAATAACCACACATGGATTTCTTCACTATGCAATGGAAATTAAATACTGAAAGAAATATAGAAACAATCACATCAATCGAGACATCTCAATCTTTTTGGGTATAAACCCCTAGACAAAACCCAAGATGGGAAAACCGGTGCAGCAGTATGAGATCTTTATTTTATTCATAAAATATGGAACAATACAAATTAGAGTTCGATTCTACCCAATTGGAAAAATCATACCACATAGAATTACTGAGAAAAACCTATGAAATGGGCATAGATCCCAATGCAGCAAATCTGCTGCAACCGTACGGTTGTACGGCCTGCTGTACAAAATCCGTACAGATTGTACGTAATCCATACAGATGTACAAATGTATGGACTGTACCGCTGTACGGTCACCTCTCCCTGCTCACGCTGTCTCTCTCTCTCCTCTGCGCTGCTTTCTTCTTCTTGTGGCTGCGCCTCCGTCTTCTTTGCAAAAATTCTCTTTCTCATACTTCTCTTCCTTCGTCTCTGTCGAAATGCAATTGTGTGTCCTCTCCACCAATTGATCTTTCTTTTATAACTCAATGCTAAGCGAAAACCCCAATCTCACTATAGATCTAAGGTTGAGATCCTCTGGTGAGATTGGATGGCCAAGATTAGATCTTGCCATCACTTTAAATATTTCACTTACACTTTATAAAAAGCGTTTCATTAAGTCAATCATAAATTAGATCACTCTAATTTATCTTCCAAAGTGAACTTAGGAAAAGTAAATCAAATACATTTTATTGACTTCTCTCATTTAATGTCTTATGCATGCAAGGACACATGCATGTAGGAAGAACTTCCTTTGTTGTCACTTTCTAACAAAAACTTCATAACATAGACGTTGAGTGACTCTCTTATTAATTACAATGCAATAACAATAATCTTAACAACTTTTTTTTTTAAACTTTTCAAATCACACCACCTTGTCTCGTTCCTCTTTCTTTCTTGCTCCAATAAACAGAGCTCATGGGTCCATCTATTGCCACCATTACTCTCATGCACCCTCCTAATCTCCTCTCACGTCGACCATGTAAACCTGGACCATTGGTTCAATCCCCAAGCCCCTCCTAACCACCTCTCATGCAAGCGACATGACTTCAACTTAACTTGATTCTTACTTTAACTTGAGTCAACTAAACTCCTAACATTACTTCAAAAAGCTAAGCTTTCACTCAATGTGACTTTGGTTCTCAACCACTTAAATTCAAGACTTCAACATTATTTGACTTTGGCTCTCAACCACTTAAAATGAAGACTTCAACGTTACTTTGACTTGAACATGACTCTCGACTAATATATGAGAACCTTTTAATCGTTATTTGAAATTTAATAAAAAATCCATTTTACAAAATTTAGCAAAAATATAGATAAATAGATAGACGAACCTTTATTTAGATTCAAAACATCAACATTCGAATGGCTACTATAGTGCTTCTGAAATCACATCTCATATAGATAGTTAGTTTTCACTTTTCCTTACCAAATTTGTTTTGAAAGATGAGGAACTATGTCCTCAATCATCACATCCAATACTTTTCATGCATCAACAATTTGCTAAATGATACTGATCTCATTTTTTCAATGTGAGAGAAATAATAAAATAGAACATAGCTCTACGTTCACACTTTCCAATAGATCACTTTCTTCACACAGGTCATATACGATCACCCTCTTCTATGCTCTCTTGGTTGTATTGGTGATGTGGTTGTCTTTATTGCAGTGGAACGGTTTCTTCATTTGGTCATACAGAGAGCTTCCCACAGAAAAAAAATCAATGAGTTTTCTATCTCCAAAGACCATTAATCTCACACAAAGCAAGCCAGTGCCTGGTCCTCCACAAACAATCCAGTTTCCTCATTGATTTATTCAATATCATACCGTAGAGTGCCTGCAGAATCAGTTAGATCAATGGAAGAAACACCATTTCGACGATTGTACCAAACCAAACAAAACATTGATATCATAATTCCCAGTGAGGACATCGTGATGTGGCTTCCAAACAACCGAAAAGGGACTCCAAGGATCTTTGCTAGGGTCATTTAATGCTAGATCTTTGGCGATGGCATCTAGTTGGGTTCTTGTAAATGACCCTCTTCCCTAGAGCAGATTATTGAGGTGGACAGAATTGGAGGCGTTGTTTTTCATGATAAATCTCTTCTCTGGAGTGTTGTCGTTAATGCCTTCATCATCATCCATCGTTCAGTTTGTTCTGTGTGTCAACAGTTAGGAAATTCGATCGGTAGGTCCGATGTGCTGATTTATATCCTATTTCCATGGCTCGTCTGTGAACCACAAAAACCCCTGAAGAATGTAAAGACTTGTTTTGTTTGAGCTGCAATGATCTGTAGAAGCCCAAAAAAACGATTTGAGTGAGTTGCAAACTTGTCGGGCGATCGTAGCTGGCAATCTTCATAATTAGACGATATCCAAAATCTCGATGGCTCTTTCAGCGATGGTTATCGTATAGTTGATTGCTGATTCTCTCCAGGAAAGGAGGAAAGTCAATCTTTGACCTTGCTCCATGCTGGTTGGATGGAAGGAATCAGCAATCCAGATAAGGTCAGGTCAAAATATGGTCAATCTCCTCCATGATCACAACCATAGCTGTGATTCCTCATAAACCTCAAACTACATTGATCTAGCTTTTTTTCATTCATGTAATAGAGTACAATGAGGTCTCTTATATAAGAATAATGTAAAAATAAGTAACCACAATAACCATGTCACATAACATGATTGTTTGTTCAACCATCCCCATAACTACATGTACAACAATATCTCTTTAAACTTTTTAAGCGATGCTTATAAGATCCTCATCCTTAACTTTTTTTATTGTTCTCATCTCTGAATCATACTAGGCTTTGTTCATTATATACATCATTACATTTTATATTGTTAACGTTAATGAATTGTTTTTTCAAGGATGCCATGGATATAGGTTCAAAATCTATTGTGGAATAGGTAATTGATTCCATGTTTATAATTCACGGGAGTATTAAGTAGCACTAAGACATGATTGTAGGATTTTTTTTCTCAGAAAAGGGGAGTTGACCTTGATGAGACTGTTGCTTTTATTAGTAGAGGATTCTCTCAGAAAGAGGGGTTGACCCCCTTGAGGATTTCGTTTCAGTTGCCAGATGTTTTGAGGTGCATGGATGAGATAACCATGTTTACAATTTGTTTGGGGTGTGCACTATAAGCTTGGTATATTGGTATGGATGAGATTTGTGTAAATTTTAATCTTTGTGATTTTGATAGATTTGATACACTTGTCTTGGTCTTCTATGGAAATGTGACCACCTTTGCAAGAAGTCCTATTGTGGAATAGGTAATTGATTCCATGTTTATAGTTCATCGGAGTATTAAGTAGCACCAAGACATGATTGTAGGATTTTTTTTCTTAGAAAGGGGGAGTTGACCTTGATGAGACTTTTGATTTTATTACTAGAGGATTCTCTGAGAAAGAGGGGTTGACCCCCTTGAGGATTTTGTTTCAGTTGCCAGATGTTTTGAGGTGCATGGATGAGATCACCACGTTTAAAATTTGTTTGGGGGGTGTGCACTAAAAGCTTGGCATATTGGGATGGCTGAGATTTGTGTAAATTTTAATCTTTGTGATTTTGATAGATTTGATACACTTCTCTTGGTCTTTTGTGGAAATGTGATCACCTTTGCAAGAAGTCCTAAGCAGCTCATGACGTAGTGTTTGAGTATTTTGTCTTGTGAAGTTGGTATGAAAGACATTGGATTCTATATGTTGTGATAGTAAATTCTTTGGTCGGGTACAATGAGACTTCTAAATCTTAGATGATCTACAATCCAACACAATGGAAGACTATGGTTGGCTAAGATGTGAATTTTGATTAGGATTTATGGTCCTCTAGATCACAAGTATCTCCTTATGTGATTGAGGGGTGTGAGGAGGTTGATGTTTTAGAATCTTATTCAAAGATAAGAGACGAATTAAATCCAAATGTGGGCAAGGAGAGATTAAGTATACATCCTTACCCTCTACTTCAGTCTATTGGAAGCCAAGATGTCTTGCTTAGAAATTGTGGATACACAATAAGAGTGCCCAAATCTTCAATGAGGGCGAGTATACATCATAGGAGATATAATAATCATATTGCATTGTCTACTTCCATTGGTGAGCCTTTGTCACGTCCCCTCCCATCATTCCAAACCACGTAGGGAACATGAATGTAACATGGGGATATCCGATTCTTCCCCAAAGCCATATGACTAAATTTTTGCCATTTAAATAAAATGCATACTTGAATTATACAACGGAATTAAAACATAATAATACACACACAGACTGGAATGCATCAGCATATCTATCCCAAGTGGATGATGAATCAACATGCAAAGAGTTCAATCTTGTTCTCATGCTATGCACAGACCTCATATCAATTTCATTAAGATAATCATTTCGTTTCCTTAACATGAATAATTATCATTCAGAATTAACACATTGCAGAACACATAATGCAAATAATGTAAATCACAGAGAACACTTATCTTGAAGATGAACTTGTCCAAACAACTGGCTATGTGAGAGCAATGTTCCACCTGACCATAGATCCCTGTCCAGCTTCTATTCTTTCAGTTGAGAGATCACTCCCGAGCTGGGTTGTGTATCCACTAAGGAGGAACTAAACAGGCTTACTCACAACCATGGTTTCACTCAACAGCTATGCTAAGCCAACAAACAGCTGAGTTTATCAAGCATACAAGAGACAAAGGAGGGCAATGCTAAGCCAGTGAGCTCATCCACAGAGCTACAGGCATCTCAACTAAACTCAACAGTTATGGCACCCACAATACCTACCACACCCAACACAAGGAAGGTCCCCTTCTCTGCTGCACAGTCCCTCATGCGTCCCTTCCCTCCAGTGCTCTTCAAGGTGGGCATAGAAAGGTTCAACTGTTAGTTCCTTGAGATTCTAGCCTTCACTGGGTTTATCAAGCAAACCCAACCTCTGCTCAGTCATTTAGACTTGGATTTCTCACAGTTCTATTATCCAATAACTCAATCCCGTCACTTCATTTCTGGGCTGTAAAAACTGGGTTTTCCAATGGATTTCGGGGTATTTAATATTCTCAATTTCACCCCAAGGTTCATATCTATGGATCCCCCATTGGATTTCACTGTCAAATACCAATTTTTGGGTGTTTATGGCTCTTCAAAACGTGGGTTCTTGCAAAGTTGCGATTTCTGGTTTTTCTCATTGTTGGTAATTCGTGGTGGATGAAAATTGATGCTGGGTTCTTCAACAATGGAATGGGAATGAAGAATAACCAATTCCCATGAGGTAGGGTGACTTGTGGTACAAGAAAACAGAGCCCATACTCTGCCATACGAATTTCTGGGTTGCCCATGCTCCATTGAAGCCATGGACTGAATTCTTCAACAACTTCCTTACAATAGAATTAAATGTCAGCAAGGAAGTCAAATGGGTTCACAAGATGACATTTGGAAGCATATGGTTCATCCCCACAACCCCCTCACCACTCCCTAGTGGATACACATGGCCCCTTCTCATTCATTGCTCCCATAGCTAGTTTTGGTATTTTATTGCAATATCAAATATTTAGGTCATTTACAATATTCCATGGCTTAATAGCACATGAGTAACAAAATATCAAATGCGTGTCCATTCTAAATAAAATCCAAACATACACTAGCGGGGATTTGGCCTTGAGCTCCACGCTAGGGAAACATACATCGCATGTACACAATATTTACATAAAAGCCAATAAATCACAAGGGTCAAAATTGGGGTATTACAACCTTCCAGTTGTTTTAAGGAGGTGAGCTGTGATGCCTTCATGGAAGAGAATGATGTGTGGGTGATAGTTTCTTTCCAAGGGTGAGTGATTGAATATGAGACTATGAGAGATTCATATTTTTAGATGGTAGATTTAATTGAGATGATGAGGGAGAATATTGGTGTTTGTGAAAACCTTCCTTGTAAAAAGGGAGTGTTATATTTTGGGGCTACTTTTAAAAAAATTACACTATGCTTCAGGGTGGTTCATGTCTTATAGAGTGCATGGTGTGTTTCCTACCCTTGGTTGTACCTTAGTGGACATACACATTTGAGATAGCTTACTCATGGATTGTTATACATTCATTTTATGCTTACGTTGCACACCTCCATAGAAGGTTGGAGACCTATGTGGCATGGTGACTTTATTTAGGAGGTGCGCATGGAGGGCTTGATTGCTTTCTTAGGAGGAGGATGTACTTGTAGGAGGAGCATTGGGCATTTAGGAGGAGGGCATTGAGCCCTAACTATCATGGGATCACTTGGTTGCTTACATAAATGATTGTTCTTGACTTGAGGACACTTGATTTGAGTGTTCATAGAGGTGTAGTGTACCCAAAGGAGTGCATGGGATTATGAGGTAGCATTGGATAATTGGGGAGTCAAATATGGAGATGAGCATTGTACCCTTATCATGGATCACTCACCTTGGGACATTTGCTTTATGGATATGCTTAACTTGGAGCATGACATGTGTCACCTTAGAGTTGGATCTCTTCACATGTGGACCTTTCTAAAGATTAGTAAGGATGTTTGATATGGATGTGGACCTTGTCCACTTTCATATTATTCACCTCCTTCACCTATTCTGTATAAAGGAGAGAGCCTTGTTTTATCATTAATAATATTGATCACATAATCATGTATTAGAGATGTGACAACTAGAGAAAACTTGTCTCTTTCATATGTACTTCTTATTTATTGTACTTTGAACCTTGTTTAATATGCTAGGGTTCTTGTGTTGATGCAAGGAAGGAATTAGGTTTAGGGTTAAGGTTTCTCAAAGAAGACAAGGGAAGTTAGGGATTGGGAGAAACACTAGAGGATAAAACAAAGAGCTTGTTCTTGTGGGAGAAGACTACTAGGGATTTTTGGCATTGGAAACTAGAGGACTATTTGGAGTTCTTGATGTGAAGAAGATACTGGAAGAATATCCTATTTTCTCTTGTACACTTGTGTGATGCAAGTATAGGTGCCAAATAAGACTTGTCAATGTGTATGCTATCTTGTTGTGGAATTTTGGTGGAGAAAGTGGCTTTGATAATTGGTGTGATGCTAGTTTGTTGAGGTTTCCCTAGACGGGGTTTGGAAAGCATTGAAGTGTCCTAGCTTGTGATAAGTTGTTGGTATGTGCTTGTAACTTCATCTTATGTATATCAAGCATGCTTTGATATCCATTAAACTTTATGTACTTGCAAATATGATTTTCAAATTATGTTCGCATGGTCATTGAGTAGTTTCTAGTGTTGGTTATGTTTATTTATTAAGTGATTGGAAAAAAATATAGAAGCTAAGTGAGAAGATTTATGGTTGTAATAAATATATTGTAAATAAGTATTTTTTTAGAATTGTTATAAGTTGGGATGTGTAGCCAAAGGGCTATAAACAATGTTCTCTTGAAGTACACTTGTTTTGTGTTTATTTTCTTAAGTTGCCTTTGTACTTGGGTGGTCTTCAATTAAATATATATTGTTGTAATTTATATTTTAGGTTCATCTTAAGGATAAAATTTCATAGGAAATAAATCCAAGGAACTTAAGGTTGAAGTTAAATTTCTAAATTCGTATTAAGAGCTGGTTTTCTTAAATTTCCACAATTATATGTGTTATGAAAGGGATTACCCAAAATTCAAAGACCTCTAATGAATTGAATTGACTTCAAATTTGCAACTTAAGTAGAGTAGGTGATCATTGAACAATGATTTTTATACATTACTAGAAAGACATAAGAAAAATAAACATGAATTTGTTTATTTCTTTCCTAAATAAGAACTTTGTAAATGTATACAAAATTTGAATGTTACTACTAAACATGAACCTTAAATTATAACTAAGATTAAATTGAATGAGTTGGTTTGAAATATGATGTAATACCCCAACTTTTAAGCCCTAGACATATGTTATTGTTATTTGTTTATTATTGTGGCACTAGGTGTTGGGACAATGGTCTTTAAGGACTGGGACACTATTATGTAATTAATAAAATGATTGGCTCAACATGGACAAAAAACGAGAATGGGGGGCATGGATTCCACATGTGAGGGGCAATGGGGACTAGGAGTTGTTGGTCACCCAAACTTTGTACTTTGGATCCTATTCCTGATTATTTCGGACCTTGGATTTACTATTGCACCTTATTCATGGTTTAGTGGGCCCCTCTTGGAAAGTGTGCCCCTCTTGTGTAAGTTTTAAACCTGTGTAGAGAAGCAAAGCATACCGATTCTTTTAATCAAAACAAACATTACACCACAACATTCACACATAATACACAAAGATTTACACTGGAAACCATTAACTGGGAAAACCATCAAAACTTATATCCAGACCTCTTATTTTCTCATACTCATTATGAATCACTCACAATACAATATAGGTATTCCACAACATCCGATACCCTAATCTGTTAACCCAGATTAGAAAATAGACCCCAATCCCTTAACCAAGATTGTTAGGCGCGTTGCTGATAGGTGCACCATCCCCCACCACACATATCCAAAGAATATAACACATACACAACATTCTCCCACTTGTTGTTTTCTTTGCATAACAATGAGTCATGTAATCATAAAGTCACAAGTTCAGGGAATCAATGCCCATAGATTCTCTACACCAAGAGAACTTCTATGTACTGACAGACTTTGTTAATGAGTCTACAACATTCTTCAAGGTGTCAACCTTTTCCAACAACACATTCTTGTCTTCAACCATATCTCTCACAAAGTGATATTTCACATCAGTATGCTTTGTCTTAGCATGATAAGCAGGGTTCTTTGCCAGGAAGATTGCACTTTGACTGTCACAATCTAACCTTATAGATTTCTGTACAAACCCAACACCTGAACATAATCTCTGCAACCATACACCTTCTTTACTTGCATGAGTGGCTGCCATATATTCAGCTTCTATAGTTAAGAGTGCAACTACAGCCTGTCTCTTGCTCATCCAATTTATAGCTCCTACAAATATGTTAAACGCATACCCACTTGTAGATCTTCTATGGTCAAGATCTCCAGCCCAGTATGCATCAACAAATCCATGGACATTTATTACTCTGTCCGGTCTAGGTCTTCCTTGGTAGTAGATTTCATAATCTATAGTGCCACACAAATATATAAAGACCCTCTTTACAATTGTCTAGTGCTCTTTCCTTGGTTTTGACATATATCTGCTCAATACTCCCACTGCATGAGCAATGTCCGGTCTGGTACAGACCATCGCATACATCAAATTGCCAACCGCACTAGCATATGGAACTTGTGCCATATATTCTTCCTCTTCCTGTTTCTTGAGACACTGATCTACACATAACTTTACACCTACATGTATAGGGACCTTGACCAACTTACTTTCCCACATGTTAAATCTTTGTAGTATTGTCTCAACATATTTTCTTTGATTAAACAAGATATTCATTTTTGCACGATCTCTTTCAATCTCCATTCCTAGTATGAAGTTTGTAGCACCGAGATCCTTCATGTCAAATTTGGAGGATAGCTGAGACTTCACCTCCTTTATGACATCTTTGTTGTTTCCAATCAGCAACATGTCATCAACATACAATACTATGTTAATGAAGTGATCACCAACTTGTTTGGAGTATACATAGTGATCAACCTTGCTTCTCACAAACCCCAATCCAAGTATGTATGTGTCAAACTTTTGGTACCACATCCTTGGAGATTGCTTTAGACCATAAAGGGACTTCTTTAGTTTACGTACCAACTCTTTCTTTCCTTTTACTATGAACCCTTCTGGTTGTTTCATGTAGATTTATTCTTCTAGATACCCATGTAAGAATGATGTCTTCACATCCATCTGCTCTACTTCAAGATCAAACACAACAACAATAAAAAGAAGAAATCTAATCGAATTTAATTTTGCATTTGGAGAAAATATTTCACGAAAATCCATTCCCTCTACCTAAGAATATCCCTTTGCTACCAAGTGGGCTTTGTGCTTCTCCACTTTACCTTCTGCATTTAACTTCCTTTTAAACAACCATTTGATGCCAATAGATTTTCTTCCAGCCTATAATCGAGCTAGATTTTCTACTATTCGGGAACAAAGAAGAAGCTTGCCACAGAGTTCGAGATGAAGGACTTGGGAATGATGCACTACTTCTTAGGCATGGAGGTGTGGCAGACTGTAGATGGGATTTTCCTTGGTTAAGGAAAGTAGGCAGTGTAGATTCTAAAGAGGTTTAGAATGATGGATTGCAAGGAAATGGCCACACCAATGACATCAAACTTGAAGCTACTATGTGATGCTTCTTGAGAGACAGTTGATTCCATGATGTACATGCAGATGATTGGTTTGTTAATGTACTTAATGAACACGAGACCAAACATATGTTTTGCTATGAACACCCTGAGCCAGTTCATAACAGATCCGAGGCATGTTCACCTGACGGATACAAAACATATATTGAGGTACCTGAAGGGTACAATTGAGTATGGGCTCAAATATGAGATGAATTAGAAGATTAACCTGCATGGTTATGTTGATTCGGATAGGGCAGGCAGTGCCACAGACAGGAAGAGCACTTCAGGATGCTACTTCAGTTTGGGATCTGGCATGATCTCTTGGTTTAGTAGGAAGCAGTCATGTGTGGCACTGAGTACAATCAAAGCAGAGTATGTTGCAGCTTTTTCGGCTATTTGTGAGGCAGTATGGCTTCAGAAGCTACGGTTAGATTTGTTTGATCTCGAGCTAGAGGAGGCTTGTATATTTTGTGACAACTAGAGTTGTGTGAAGTTGTCTGAGAACTCGTTGTTCCATGACAAGTCGAAGCATATTGAGATCAAGTACCACTATATTCGGGATACGGTGCAGAGAAGAGTAGTGAAGCTCTAGTATGTGGCGACAGACGAGCATATAGCCGATGTGTTGACCAAGCCATTATCAAGAGTGAAGTTCGAGTACTTCAGAGAGAATCTTGGTGTTATCCAGATCAATGTTCCTCGAAAGAGCGAGTGATGTGACATGGTTGGAAGACGTAGGTGCACCAGGGCTATATCTTACATGGTGGAAGATGCAGGTGGTCCGAAATGATGTAATGCATCTGGGATGCTCCTAGGCTATATCCATATGTTTGAAGATGTTGGTAGGTCCATGGGTCATAAAGCATATGGGATGCGCCTGGGATGCATCTTACTTGGTGGAAGACGCAGGTGGTCCAAAAGGACGTAATGCATATGGGATGCTCCTGGGATGTATCCACATATTTGAAGACGAAGGTTGACTGAGAGAGTTGTAATACATCTGGGATGTATCCATGGGGTGGAAGACACAGATTTCCCTGGGTTGCATCCACTGGGTGGAAGACGCAGGTTGACTGAGAGAGAGATGTAATACATCTGGGATGTATCCACTGGGTGGAATACGCAAATGTTCCTGGGATGTATCCACTGGGTGTAAGATGCAAGTTGTATGTTGGAAATGATATATGCACTTGGGTTGCTCTCCGCATGAGATGATGAGATGATACAGATACGATGAGATGATAGTAGGAGACGCAGGTGATTGCTGGGGCAATGTAATATGTGGTCTTGGGTTGTACCTACTTAATGGCTTGCTCGTAGAGATGATGAATACCTAGATGAGAGCTAGGCCTACATCCAACATGAAAAATTGCTAGCTTTGTAGAACTTCTCATGACGGGTAGATTCAAGAGATGTCACTAGTTAACGATCAACAAGATGAGAATTGCTGTAGCAGCAATGATAATGATCCAGTGATGATGACGTTGTCCAGATTTTGTGTCCAATTGTGATGATGACTGTCTCAAGAGAATACCTTCCTAGTTAAGAGGGAGTGTTGTTGTAAATGTAACTTTGGAAGATATTCTTTTGTATATTATTATTATATTATTATTGTACTTTTATTGCACTTTTATTGTACCTCCATTGGAGATGTTATTCCTCCATTCGAGGATGTCATTATTGTATTTGGTCATGCAAGAATATTGAGGTAAAACCTCCATTGTAAGTTGGGGCAATAGTTCCCCAAAATAAAAATGTAAAATGTATTTTTGAGTCTCCCTAGGATAGGTCGGCCCAGTCAATTAGGGAAGTCATCCCCCAGTTAGGGAAGTAAAATGTAAAATGTATTTCTTCAAGCATGGCCCTCTTCTAGAGATCACTATCCTCTTAAGCAAAAAATTCCTTCACATTTCTAGGATCATCATCAGTAATGGATAAATCAAAACTAGACCAAAAAATCAGGAGGGGAATACCTTTCTGGTTGTCCTCTTTCTCAAGATGATCTCCTCAAAACAGGGGTATGAGGTTCTTCTTCTTATTCATCTTCTTTCGTTGAGTTAGATTCTTCATCTTCTAACTCAAACTCTATATTCTCTGGTTCCTTTTCCATTGGAGTCACTTCCTGTCTGGGATGTTCTTTGACCTCTCTAAACACAAAATCTTGACTGTAAACCGTCTCCTTAGTTACAGGATTCCAAAGCTTATAACCTTTCATACCATCTTTATAACCAATACAGATACATTTTTTAGCTTTATTGTCCAACTTACTCCTTTTCTCTTTTGGAACTTGTACATAGCATCACAACCAAAGTCTTTCAGATGTTTAATTGAGGATTTCTTACTAGTCCACACCTCTTGTGGATTTTTGTCAACCAATGCTGATGTGGGCGATTGATTTACCAAATAACATGTTGTCTCCATTGCCTCTGCCAAGAATTCTTGTCCTATCCCAACACTTCTTAGCATGCTCCTTTCCTTTTCCATCAGTGTCCTATTCATCCTTTCAGCAACTCCATTATGTTGAGGTGTGTATGGAGTAGTCTTCTTCCTTGCTATACCACACTTCTTACAGAATTCCTCTAATTCACTCCTACAGAACTCCCCACGAGTATCTGTCCTCAACACCTTTATTTTATTTTTTGTCTGATTCTCTACAAGAGCCTTAAATTCTTTAAACTTATCAAATACTTCATATTTTTTCGAAGGAAATAAATCCATGTGTTCCTTGAGAAATAATCTATAAATGAAACATAATACAAATATCTACCTAGTGATGGAACATGCACAGGTCCAAACACATCACTATGTATTAAATCTTAAATTTCCTTTACTCTTGTAGCACCAGATGCAAATATTACTCGATTTTGTTTTCCATATATGCAATGTTCACATAAATCAAAATCTAGAGTGCAATCAATCATTCCTTCAGCCATACTTTTACCTTGTAATGCTCGAAGGCCCTTTTCTCTGATATGCCCCAATAGTTTATGCCATAGCATTGTCTTTCCTCCTGATGCAGTCAAGGTTCTGTCTTCTGTATCTCCCCCCTCACGCACAACAAAACTATTACATTCACCAATGATGGTTCTTCCCAATATTTTGTATAGAGTTCCATACCGAACTCCCCTCATCAATATCATTGATCCTCAAACCATTTTGCAACCACCATCTCCACACACAGTCTTTACACCTGGAATATCCATCTTTTGACATATATCAAGTTTCTCGCTAGATTTGGAATGTGTAATACTCTAGGGAGAGTTCTAATCCTTCCATCCTTGAGTTTCAACTTGACTCTACCATGCCCGCGGGGATAGAGAAATTGGTAATGAGTAATTGAGATGAGAAGTTGTGAATGGAAGGTCACAAGTTCAAATCCCCATGGGTACTTACTTACAAAAAAAACTTGACTCTACCACGCCCAATGATACTAGTTGGTGAATCATCTCCCAAGAATACATCGCCTCCATTGTACTTTTCATATTCACAGAACCACTCCCTATGAGGGGTCATATGACATGATGCACCTGATTCAATCAACCATATATAACGTTCTGAATGATTACTAGTAGAAGTTATGTACACATCCCCTCCTTCTTCTGAGGAAGTCTTCGCCTCTGTGGTATAGGTATCCTCAGATCCCTTTCCTTTATCAACATTCTTAGACCTACAATCCTTTTTATAGTGCCCAACTTTACTATATTTCCAACACTTCCTTATAAATTTCCTGAGGATTTAGATCTACCCTTAGATTTAGATATCCCCTTAGATCCCTTATTTTTGTTTCTCTCCTGAGGGTGACCTCTCACAGACAGGGCATCCATGCTATGAGTATCCATGGTTTTCCGCCTCATCTCTTCTGATAGTAGGGATGATACTATTTTATCAAATTTTAAAGTCGCTTGATTAGCAGTCCCTATTTATACAATTATGTTGTCCTAGGAATATGGAAAAGAACACAATAATGTAATACATTTATCTTCTTCAGCCATTTTAATGCCAACAAAGGTGATTTGACTTACCAGATTATTGTAGACATTCATATGCTTTGTCACTGTGGCATTATAATCCATTATGAGGTGATACAGTTTCTTTTGCAGAAACAACTTGTTTACATGGGATTTTGATTGATACCAACTCCATAGTTTCGCCTATAGCTTTAACGCAGTATCTTCTCCAGATACGTTCAACAACACAAAGTTTGATAAGCACAGTTCGATTATACTCCTTGCTCTTCTCTCTAATTTCTCCCAATATTCTTTCGATGTTCCAGTGGGTTGTGTACCCGGATCCACAGCAATCCACTGTTCCTGATCTACAAGAAGATCCTGCATTTGAGCTTCCACAGCTCAAAGTTCTGGCCATTAATTTCTTGATCTCAATTCTTGAACTGTTCTCCATTCTCTTTCAATGCACAAATCAAAGCTGCAAAGCTCCCACTAAACCCAGGTTTATCACAGACCCAAGATCTATCAATCGCGTTGAACTCTCAACAACAAAGGCATCCCTCTAAAACCAAATAATCGAGCTTTTATACCACAAGTAAGTTTTAAAGCTATGTAGAGAAGCAAAGCATACAAATCCTTTTAAGGAAAACATAGATTACACCACATCATTCACACATAATACACAAAGATTTACCCTAGAAACCCTTAACCAGGAAAACCAACAAAACTTAGAGCTGCACCTCTTATTTTCTCATACTCATTATGAATCACTCATAATACAATATAGGTATTCCGCAGCATTCAATACCCTAATCTGTTAACTGGTATTAGAAAATAGACCCCAATCCCTTCGCCGAGATTAAATTACATATTTTTAGACAATTCCCAAAGGTGCCAGAGGGATGGTTAGGCGCGTCACTGACAGGCTCACCATCCCCCTCCACACACATGCAAAGCATATAACACATACCCAAGATCTTGGAGATTTGGTGGGCCCCACTTTCACTATTGCACCCTCATGAAGGTTTGGTGGGTCCCAATTGGTGAATGCGCCCTCCTTGAATGAAAGATGCTCTTTTATGGGCCCCATTTGCAATAAGGTGCCCTCTCCCTATATTCTAGGAGCTGGAAGCATGATTTTAGATTCCACCTCCTTGATTTTAGTTTCCACCTCCACAAGTGCACCCTGGCACTCCTCTATTCATGGAATGTGCTCCCTATTTTTGTGCTTAAGGCCATTTATAACTCCAATTGGATCCATTCTCTCACCTCCCTTGATTAGGGAACCCTCCTTGAGATATTCTTGGCCTCCATTCCTTAATTTGTGATAACCCCTCATTATGGTGCTATTCCGGGTAAAGGAATCCCCTCATTTTAGCCTCCAAATCATGAATTCAATTTAGTGAGCCTAAACACACTCTATATCTCTCTAACCAATTCGAGTTGGTCTCTTTGGGTTTGAATTGGCCCCTTTGTGCTATAAATCCATGTGCTACCTTATTGTGAACTAGAGCTTGTGAACTAGTGTGTGAAGAATAGGATGCCTTGTGAGAGTCTTGGCTAGACTTGTTATGTGAGAGCTTATCTCATCTCACTGTGCCCTGTGTGTTGGGTGTGAGACTATGTGTTGAGATATTGTGATTATTTTGTGATACCAGAGGGTTTTTGGTTTTTCTTCTACAAAAAGAGCTCCTCATATCCATTGCTTATCTCTGTCTAGTCCTACACATGAATCCTAAAGGTGGATGGTGATGACCTGAGGGACTTGTGTAGTGAAATGAGTCTCATTGCACTGAGTAGTGGGGATGGAAGGGGAAGTATATGGGGAGGGAATGAGTTGTGTTTTCTTAGGTTGTGTGGCCTGAGTTTTTCCTATTGCTTAGAGGTGAGAGCAAATCTACCTATGGATTCCATGGCATCATCTCGGGGGTGTCTGTCATGCTGAGGATTGATGAGCATGACATGTTTATGGATGGGTGGAACGTTGTCCTGTTGCATCCAGTTGCACTTCATTGATATAAGTGTTTTATTTTATGTTTATTCATTATATTTTTCTTATGATAACGTGCCCTTGGAGACTGACTTGTTCTATGTTTATGTTTATGTATGTTATTTTAACAATTCAATGCAGGATGGACGATACTCATGCTTATCTATGTTAATCCATGCATTCTGATTCTAGTATTGTTTAGATGGTTGTAGGTGGTAGCCATGTATTATGATTTTGGTATTGCTTAGATGGTCGTAGGTGGTATCCATGTATTTTGATTTGAGTGTTGCTTATATGGTTGTAGGTGGCATTCATGTATTCTTATCTTAGTGTTGCTTAGATGGATGTAGGTGGCATCCATGCATTCTGATTTTAGTGTTGCTTAGATGGTTGTCTGTGGAAACCATGTATTCTGATTTTAGTATTGCTTAGATATCTGTAAATGGTAGCTTTAGATCTGATTGTGCTTATGTTTATGTGGTTGTAGGTGGAATCCTATATATCTACTTTCGTATGGTTTATATTGTGCTTTTGAAGCTTAGAAATGCAATATGTTATTGTGAAATAATAATACACTGCACATGCTTAACAGACACAACTTTCGAAAAAGATAAACCATTGCATTATCTAAACCATGTTTGCTTAACAAGTTGAAGATTGTAAACGAGAACAATCACAATTGAGAATGAGGCATATGCAGTCAGATTGATGACGAAAAACTCACAGCTTAGATAAAACACTCAATTTAAATATATGTTCAATTATTATGTTCAAAACTACATTACCTTAGCATGTGCATTGGGGAAATGTTATGCATTCGAATACTTGCATTTCATTTTAAAGGGACGAATGAATACTTTGATGGATTTTGGCATGATGTCCTAGCCTTAGTTACCTTTATTTCCAATGTGCATTACCTCTAATCAACCTCCACCCTTATGTATTGGGGTTTCTGGCTTCGGTGTCGAGGCCAGGTAAACCACATATGAAATTGGAAATACAATAAAGAGACTTAAATTCAAAATCCACACCTAAACATCAAAAACACATCTTTTAGAATTTACACTGCAATTAAGGCTTTTTTCATTTTATTTCCCAAGAATTACATAATTATATAAATATATAATTCAACTTGTTTAAGAATTTGGCAGAGTTATTGTCCTTGGATAATAAATAGTTAAAAAAATTTCTTCAAAATTTACAAAAGATAGATCTATATCCAAGCTTCTTGTTGAACTAGAATAATGCGTAGTATGGCCAAGTCAAGGAACCTAATCACTAACTTAGACCCTTCTCTTTCCTTCAACATAAAAAAGTTTATATTTCCTCAATTAGAAAAATAGACTTTGAACCTCAATTCAATATACTTTTGAAGGAAACTTTGATTTAAATTTTGAGATAACCATAATAATGTCCATTTCAATCTGTTTACTTCCTTCAGCCAACATGATTAAAGAGTGGTAAAAGTCATGTAAATGTTTATGTTATATTTCTAATTATAACTATTAGTAGAGATTTGTAGTGCTTTAATATAATACAAATGATTACTTATTAGGTGAGGCATGTTCATAAAGGTTGGAGGCATGAAATGTTAGAATATAAAGGTTATTTAGACTATAAATTTAGGCATATTAATAAAAGTATTTGGTGATTCAGCTAATCCGTTCCCTTGAGGATAGTAATTGGATGCATAATGCAACTTAATTCCCCATTCATAAACAAATTCATTTATCTTGCAAGACGAAAAATAAGTAGCATTATCAAAAACAAGGGAAATTGGAACCCCAAACCTGGTTATGATGTTCTCTTTTAAGAAGCTGATGACCGCGTCTTCATTGATCTTGCGTAATGGGATAGCCTTCGTCCATATAGTGAAGTAGTCAGTAGCCGTCAGGATGTATCGATGTTGCAATGAAGAATTTGGATTTATCTCTCCAATAACATCTATACCCCACTGCTCAAAAGGCTCAGAGATAATAACTGGCTGCAAGGGACCTGCTGCCTTAGGTAATTTCCCGGCACTTCTTTGACATACATCACAGTTTCGTGCATATGTGTGGGCATCTCGGAACAGAGTGGGCCAATAATATCCAGCTCTCAATATCTTGTGTGCTGTTGTCTCTCCTGAATAATGTCCACCTGCGGGGCCATGATGCAATTCTTTGACAACTTTGTTTGCATCTTCCTTTTCCAAACATCTAAGGAAAACTCCATCATAATTTTTCCTAAAAAGTATCCCATCAATGATTTGATAGGGTGCTGATTTCAAATGGAGTGCCCTTCTTTGTTTAGAGTTCCAGTGCTTGGGTAGATATCCCTGTTATAAATAGTGCACCAGATCTCTATACCATGACTAGGGAGTTGCGAAGATATTACATACTTCAACTGAATTTAGCTCAGCTTCATTCTTCCAATGTTGTTCTTCACCAGTCGAGTTTCCCGCAAGTAATTTGCACAGGCCTTGCCCTTTGATAATCGTGGCTGGTTTAAATTCCAAGTCATATTCTTGAAGAGCTGTGACCCAGTTCCCTCTCCTTTCTCCCAATTCCTTTTGAATGAAAAGGGATCTAACAGCTGGGTGGGGAACTATGACTTTAGTTATGTTCTTAAGAATATATGGCCTAAACTGCTTGACTGCTTTGAAGACCGCATATGCATGCTTGTCAACCACGGGATAATTCAGCTCAGCCCCTTGCAGACCAGTGCTCATAAATGAAATTGGGTACTCATCTCCCTGCTCCACCTTTTGCGTGAGTACAGCTGCGAGGGAGTCATCCGAAGCAAAGGTATACAAGATGAAATCTTTATCAAAATCTGGGCTTCTTAAGGAAGGAGCCTTAGCTATATCTGCCTTGATATCTCTAAATGCGTCCTTCTCCAAATCTGTCCACTTGAACTGGATGCTTTGTTTAACCATTTGTTGCAATGGCTTAACAATTTGTGCGAAATCTGGAACAAATCTGCAGAAAAAATTGATGGTGCCCATAAAGGACTGCATAGATTTCTTGTTGTAAGGCATTGGAATCTTATTAATAGCTTGGACTCTTTCTTGATCTATTGACACTCCCCCTTTAGAAATGATATGGCCCAAGAGTTTACCTTCGGGAACAACAAATACGCTCTTCTTGGGATTCAAAGAAATACTGTATTTCCGACAACGATCAAAGATATGCCTCAGATGAACAACATGATCTTCTCTTTTCTTTGAAAAGACTGTCACATCATCTAAGTAAACAACAACACATTGCCCACCCAATCCTCGGAAGGCGATATCCATTGCTCTTTGGAATGTAGCTCCTGCATTTATTAGACCAAATGGCATCCTTCTGTATGCGAAAGTTCCCCATTTAGTTCGGAAAGTAGTCTTGAGGCGATCCTCTTCGGCTACTTATACTTGATTGTAGCTAGAGAAACCATCAAGGAGAGAAAACAGCTTAGACCCTGACACCATTTGAAGGATTTGTTCCATTGAAGGGACGGGGTAGTTGTCTTTATCCGAAGCTCTGTTTAAATTTCTGAAATCTACACATAGCCTTATTTCTCCTGACTTCTTTCTTACGGGAACCAAGTTTGCAACCCATTCAGAATGCCGGACTTTAAAGATTATCTTAGCGTCCAGGAGCTTCTTTAGTTCCTTTTGGATCAATGGTTCTAGAGTGGGATGCATTCTTCTTAACTGCTGCTGAAATGGTTTGACGCCTGCTTTCATTGGTATTACATGCTGAATAATGCGGATGTCGTACGTCTTCAGATCTTCATAGGTCCATGCAAAAACATCCTTGTATTGTTTAAACAATTTGATGAACCTGTCTCTTTCTCCTAGTGAACAACATTTTCCAAGGTTGACAAATTTTGGTTCTGCCTTGGTACCCAAATTAACTAACTCATGTTGCATTGATGAGCTGTTAGTTTTGGTATTGGCTAGCCTTTTGAACTTATTTTGAAGATCGAACAACATTTCGAGGGACCTTACCCCCTTGGGCATGAAATTTCCTTTCTCCTCATCTTTCTTCATCAAATCAGCATCGTGTTCTTCTTCATCTATTGCAGCTCCTTGGAAGCTATCTTCGTTCGTTAGAAAGCTGATAATTTGTTCATCATCATCGAAGACTCTGAAGTTTGTGATGTTATCGGGAACGGAAGGCCTGAAAATCAATTCAATTGAGCATTTATTATTTGACGGCACCAATCTAGAAGCAGATGTTGCTAACAAATCAGCTGCAGAATTTTGCAATCTAGGAATCGATTTTATATTGAAAGCGTCAAAATGCATAATTAAATCCCATACCTCAGCCTGATAACCTTTCAAATGAGGTGAGAGACAATGAATGGTGTCCCTTACCTGTCTTACAACTATCTCGGAGTCACCAAAGACCTTCAGGTACTTAACATTTAAGCCAATGGCCTTCTTTAGTCCATGTACCAAAGCTTCATATTCAGTGGTGTTGTTAGTACAATCGAATTCTAATCTACAAGACAAAAAATACTTGTTTCTTTTTGGATCCATTAAAACACAACCGGCTCCAGATCCTTCCAGAGTCTTAGAACCATCAAAGTATAATGTCCAAAAAGTATCTTTTGATTCAACTAAGGTAGTCTCTCTGTGATCTACATTAGTAACTAACTTAACTATGTTACAATAAACATCATCAGTCCGAGAGAAATGAAGGAGATCGGACTGTTTATCTGACTCATGGCTAATGGCTTCAGACTGATAATTACCCAGATCCATTTCTAAGAAA
This sequence comes from Larix kaempferi, assembly GCA_027924585.1. Lineage (NCBI taxonomy): Eukaryota > Viridiplantae > Streptophyta > Pinopsida > Pinales > Pinaceae > Larix > Larix kaempferi. The sequence goes on along the minus strand of BSBM01000451.1, from coordinate 1,193,824 downwards.
TAATTCCCCAGAACCGAGGATGAGAAAGCTACAGCCTCATTCTTTTCTTCTAACTGAGTTACGTTTTGCTTCATATGAGGTTCTCTTAGGACTTTAATTTGATTCTGTCTGTTCTGATAAGGAAACCACAGATGAGACCAATCAGTAGCAAAGTAGCCACTCATCTTGGTAGACCAATCCCTACTTAAAATCAGCCCATAGGCTTCAGGAATATCGACCACCATTATGTCAATGAATTGACAGACTCTAGGGTCAGCTGATAATCTAATGAGGACGTCTTTCATCTCCCCAATTACCTTGACAGCAGTCCTATCTAATTGGATAATTTGGGTTGGAGATGGCACAGGCTTCCCGTTAATCTTTTTACAAATTGACAGTGGCATAACGTTTGAGGATGCTCCAGAATCTACCAAATAGTTGTGAACATTGTGATTAAAAATTTCAAAGGTCAATAGGAATGGCAATGTTTGAGATTTAGATCTCCCACCGATGCTAGCCTCATTAATTTCGGGATTGCCTTGAGAATCCGTTAATGGAGTGCTGGTCTGGGGTTGTAGAACATGCAGCAGTTTGTCTCGTTGATGGGGCAAGCTGCACATGTCAAATATTGACACATTTGCTTTGACCTTCTTGATATCTTCAATAATATCGTATCCTATGTCAGATTCGTTCCCAATTCGAGCTGGCTGATCTGTTTTTCCCGTTGTGACCTTAGTTGGCTGAACTATGGTGTCAACGTTTGACTGCTTGGTCACTGTCTGGATAACTTTGGGCTGCAGTGGGATAATTGTTATATGCCTCCTAGGCGGTTCTTTTGAAACTTTAGGCTTATGAGGAGTTGCGCTTGGCACAGAATCCGCAATAGGGCCTTTGCTGCGAGTAGCAACATTTACGGTAGAGGAAAAGCTTTCTATGGGATCCTCTTCTGCTAATTCAGTCATAGGTACCCAATCCCATAGCACCATAGTAGTGTCCGGGGTTGGTTCCTCTAACTCAGGGTTCGATTCCTCTGGAGAATCATCTTGGTCTGGGATCTGTGAATATAGCATTTGATTCATGACCAAGCTCATGGAATTAATCCATTGTGGGCAGATTTTTTCCGAATGTGGTTCTTGATGAAAAGTGCAGAAATTTTCCATGCCGATTTCATTCAAGTTTAAGACCGGAGAAGTATTCATTGGTGGATGAGTTTGATCACCGTCTTCCCTTCTTTTATAAAATGGCTTGAAAGGTTTCCTAGATGTGCTAGCAGCCTTGTCTTTCTCGAGATCTACAATTTTATTAGATAATTTATGCATCATCTTGACTACATTTTCCATGTCTGTAGATGGCTCTTCTTTACCTCTAGTGAGCAGCAAAGGTTTTTTGCTAGCTGCTGGTTTTGGTTCTATATCTAAGGCATGTTTAGCAATGCTATCAGCTTCTTCTTCTACCTTTCTAGCTTCCTCAAAGTTCTCTATCAAGGTAGTTTTCTTGGATCTTTTTACGAACATTGCTATGGGTCCTTCAAGAGCTGTAGTGTAGTATTCAATCAGAGATTCCTCCGCTGGTTTATTAGCTTCACTGAAATTATTTAACAGCGTTGTGAATCTTTGATTGAAATCTTGAACCTTTTCTTTCTTTTCCATTCTCATGGATAAGAGTTCTTTCATAAGCGTTGCCACAGTCTTTTGGTTTCCGTATTTCTTTAAGAAATAATTTTCGAATTCATCCCAACTAGAGATCGAACTGGGTTGTAGGCTAAAGTACCAGGATGATACTTTTGGCTCGAATGTATATGGAAACAGCCTTCAAACTACGTCTTCATGTTGTACGTTCAAAAGGTTCAGAGCTAAGTAGAAACTCTTGAGATGTTCTTCCGCCGAAATGGCTTTCCCTGGATCGAACTTAGGCAAGACCTTTTCTGGATTTTTTGGAAGATTATGGAATGGCCAAGCTAGATTTAGCGCCCCCCTTTCTCTCCAAGCAGGTACAAACATGTTTGGATGTGGAGAACTTGGCGGAGAATTGGAAGGTGAATCCTGGGGAGTACTCTTTGGAGTAATTAGTTCTTCAAGGTTTTCTTGGTCTGAAATTTTTTCTGAGTTTTCAAGATCTGCCTTGTTAAGAGTGTCTGAAATTTCTTCCAAAGTCAAATTCACAAGTTCTTCAAAACTTTGCACAAGAACCGAATCTCGGGTATATTGTGGCTCCTTTCGAGGGGTAGTTTTCTTAGGGAGAAAATTCACAGCGTTTAAACCACCTAGCTGCCTAACGTAGGATCTTGTATGCCTTCTCAAATCCTCTATTTCTGTAAAAGGGACAGCGTATAAAGATTCTTGAGGCTCAGGATCAGAAATGAGGTGCTCTTGATTTGATAATTCAAGATCTGGGCTGTTTGAAATGCTTTCTTTAAGCGGGTTTTCAGTGTCATCTATGGCAGTGGGAGATTTTCCTCTATCAGCCATGCACTTTTAGGCCCTCCTTCTAGCGCCAAAAACTGTTGATGCCTCGGATATCGTAGCATCAATCAGAAAGGGATTCTCCCCGATAGATGATCCCAATTAGATTATCTACCGTTTGGTATAGGGAATCCGTCCGGTTAGCGGTTCAGGCAACCGTGGGTTTGGAGTTTTATTCCGATTGTACCGGTTATGGCCCGATCCACCTTTCTTTTGGATTTTATGTTTTATACTGATATGCAAGTGCTAGCCTAAGTTTTAATCTAAATGCAAGACTGAAAAAAAACAGATCTAAGTCTAAAGCTGAAATACATCTAACTATCCTTGCAAGGAACCTACTTAAAGCGTGAGCAATGAGCTGTTAGAATTATCTTTAAAGAATGAACAGGCAGTCGTTCAATCTTAAAGAGAAAGCTACAGCAAGATAAAAGATCTCAGAAGATAGCTTCTAATTACAAATAACACATTTCACTACTCATCAAAGAGAGAAGCAAGATTATTTAATCTAGATGCAAAACTGAAAGAACAGATCTAAGTATAAAAACACATGAAATAAATCTAATTGTCCCTGCAAGGAGCCAAATTAAAGCATGAGCAATGAGCTGTAGGAGATATCTTAAAGAAAGAACAGATAGCCATTAATTCTTACAGGTAAAGCTACAGCAAAGATGAGAAATATCAGAAGATAGCTTCTAATTTTGATATGAAACACATTGATTACTCATGAAAAGGAGAAATCGTTTACACAGAAAAGAGCAAAAATCATTGTTACAAAGAAATAATTCAGACAGTAAGAATGATCTCACATTAAAGCATGGAAGCCACCAGATATAATCCAATACACATCCATTCTTTATTCCCATGCAAAACGTCCTCTCCGGGCTTTTATTAGAAAATTCTGTTTTCTTAGAACCAATACAAGATAGCTCGTACAGGTCTGAAAAATGATTCCCTGCCAAAAGTCCTGGTTCTTCTTTCCTAACTTCTATTTATAGTTACAAAATTTTCCCTTTGGGCTGCCACCTAGCCTCTTCCACTTGTCACCTACAGGAATTTCTTCTATAATAGACAAAATTGTGACTCCTTTTCTCTTTACAGAAATTATTTTACAAGAAAATAGGGACAGCTGTCCCATAGCTTCCACGCTTACACATATGAAAAGTCCAAAATTACAAAATAGCAGAAATAATTCTAACACCAGCTCTTTCCCTGTTGGACACGTGCTTTAGCTGGAAGAGAGTCACTCAACTGACTGTTGATGCCGATGCTGCTCAAAGAGAGGCACTCGAGCCCACTGGAGCTGCTGCTGCAGCTTAGGAAGAAGGAATTGAACCGGCCGGAACATCTGCCACTGCTGGGGAAGAGGGAATCGAGCTCACTGTTGCTGCTGGAATGGTTTGGGAAGAAGGAGCTGAGCCCACTGGAGTTTCTGCTGTTGCAGGGAGAGAGGAAAATGAGCTAGCTGCTACAGCTGTTGTTTCTGCTTGTCTTTCCACCTCTGCAATATAACTATACCAAATACCAGTGTCCCTTATGACTACATTTGCGGCAGCAGGGAGCAAGATTTTCTGAGAAGTCACATTTTTTCTAAGCTCTGCTTCAATGCCTTGAACTTCCGTCACTGCAGCTTGATGTACTTCTTTAAGAAAATGGCTGTGGACTGATGACATTCCAATATAATGTTGGAGGTCGTCAACTGCTAGGACATCAATTTTCTTCACATATTCGGTTTGGATGCCCAGTTCTTCCTTTAGTTCAGCCAAGCGTTGTTCTTCACCCGGGAAGTCATCGAGGGATTGCAAGAAATTCAATTTGCACCTGTCATGCACTCCCTGGATTCTTTGATACAGACCGTTGATCCTATCCCTGGTCCCTTGCACACTGGCCATTAGCTTACTGCCACAGCTTCTGCAGAATTCCAAAAGGGCTATGTCTTCATTAAAACCTTCCACAGACTTAAATGGGAGATATGTGGGGAAGTCCCCCTTTCCTTCTCTCCATTCTATTTGGATCAAGATATTTGCCTTGACACGGGTATGCTTAGCTTTGAGCCTATGGGCCTCCGCATTAATTTCTTTTAACCTGACCACCATGGCCTTGAGCTTGTAAACTTCATTAGTGATTAGCCCCTGAGTCTCATGCATTTGCTCCAGGATGCTGCAGGACAGCTCATGGAAGGGATATATGTCCATCGTTCTGCTCTCAGCTTGCTCTAATTGCTCAGCTAATGCCCGCTTGTCTGCTTCTAGCTGGGATGCTTTATCTTCCGCTTCATTCTTCTCTGCTTCCACAATCATCATCTGGAGTGTTAGTTGGTCCTTTTTCTCCTCCAGCTGGCTATACTTTCCTGATAGCTCTTTATGCTTGGCATACAGGAAGTTATACTTGTTCACACAAGATCCCTTTAGGCCTGCTCATTAGCCACAGTCTGTTGTAGCGTACGAGCTCTCCTCTTTGTCAATTCATTTTCTCTAACTATAACACCTACATTGTCCAGTGATGCTTTTGCTGTTTCTACAACTGCGGATGCCATAGCAAAGGGATCTTTATCTGTATTCCGCATTACAGTGACCTCCCGGTGGGTAATGATATCCTCCTGGAAGAGTCTTTTGATCCTCTCTTCTGATTTAAGGACCATTGCTTTCCTTTTCTTATCATAGACAAATTCATTCCACCTGGACACCGTATGTTTTCCTGATGGAGTGTACGGGACAATTGGGAGGTCCATAATGTCTATTTCTTCTTCAGCTGGTGGGGTCCGGACTCCCTGAGCTGGATCTGTTCCCACATTTTGGGTACCAGAGCCACCTTCTTGAGGTGCATCTATTTCCATGTCTTGGGCACCGGATCCACTTGCTTGGGCATCTTTTCCTGCTTTCAGCTCTTCTTCCGCTTTCCTTCCTATCTCAGCTTGTTCAGCTTGCAGCTGATCTTCATTCTCTTTTCGTTGCCTTTTCTCTTCAACCTCTTTCTGCTATTGGGATTCCTCAACCTCTTTCTGCAGCCTTTCATTTTCAGCTTCTTGTTGCATTCTTGCCACTTCAGCTTCCTGCTGCAACCTGGCTTCCTCAGCCTCCCGCTGCAATCTGGCTTCCTCTCTTAATCTGAGCTCTTCCTGAGCTCGGGCATCATCAGCTTCTTTCTCCTTCTGCTGGCTGGTCTTCTGGACCTTGGTTGAGCTAGAGCTTGCTCCAGTGCCTTGGTGACAGATCCGCAGCTCAGCCATGTTGTTGATGCCTCTAAATGCCTCTTCCTCGGCATCGGGATAGTGAGAGTACTCAAAATGAGCATAGATTTCCTTACAATGCTCGGCCACTTTTCCCTTCCTGTCATTTCTGTGGAAGATCACCTCGCCGAAGTGGAAGGCTTTCAGTTCCTGAACAAACTCCTCGGCTGAGGCAACTCCTGAGAATTTGTAGGCCCCTATGCAGAAAGGTAGAGGGGGAAAAGAAGCCTTATGCTGTTTGTGGAGCACTGCTCCAATTCCATCCAGGAAGATTTGTCTTACTGCCTCCTTAAGGACCACATAATCTGTAGCATATCTTGGCAAAATATATGGAGCTTTAGTTCCTCCAAACATTCTGATATAGGTGCCTTGCTTCGAGAAATAAAAATCTCCATAATTTTCAAGGATTTCCATGGCATTCTCCGACAGGCAGTTGGGCTCTTCCTTGAATAGCTGCTCATATTGGGGCATGATGAACCCCTCACAAATGAGCTTATAGTTGGGTTTGTAATTCTGAGCCCACAACATCCTGAAAGTGGTATAAACCGGGGTGGTGGCCTTATCCCATGTGCAGCCCAATTTGGGGAAATCCACCTTGGCCAAAACACAATCAATCAGATATGAGGACATGAAAAATTATGCCTTCTTCAAGGCTAGTCCTTCTCTTGCAGCAACTATCATTGAGGCCAAACTATCTGACAGGAGAGTGGCCCAGTCAAACACAGTTCCTTTAAATGCCACGAAGTGGATGATAGGGACCCACTGAATCTTGTACATGGTGCCATCTGGCATGCCGAAGATTCTGCACAACATCAAGGCGATCAATCTGAAAGGAGGTCTCAGATTCTGGACGCCATATTTGTCATTTCCTTTCTTTCTCAAATGCTTTCCTGCGACCAATAGCTTTTTGGCCATCTCAATGTTGTTCATCTGGCCCAGCCATTCATCAGTCAGAGATTGCTGGGCGCGGGGAAATTTGTAGGCCACGGCCAGGTATGCTGGGTGAAATGAGGCAATGGCTGTCTTCCTGCTGTCATGAATTACTCTCCCTTCCGCATCGGCATGTTGGAGTATTCATCCGATTACTTCAGAACATGGGAACAGTTCAGGGTGGGTAGCAGCTCTAGTTATGCCTGAGGCTTTGATATTTAGATAAATCTGCCCCTCTTCTAGCAACATGTCCGGGACATCTTGGTCTCGGATCATTCTGTAGATATCACCCCATTGGATTTCAGGAGGAACACCGGTGGTGCACCTAGTATCCTGGAGTGTGGTCTCAGTTTTAAGTGGTGTAGGCTATTTTTCTGTCATTTTAGCCTTCTTCCTACTACCTTTTGGCATTTTGACTTATCCCTGATAGCAACCAAATATAAGCCATTATAAAATTGAGCAACATACTGTGAGATTTTAACAGAGAGCATCACCATTTTAACATGTCAATGAGATAAATACAATGTGAAGCTGCATGTTAGGCAGCCAAAATACACCATTCCAAACAAGAATTCTAGATTTTAATCATCCTAATTCTTTTAAAGGGGCAGGTTTGGAATGCTCCTGCGAGGATAAGCATGTTGCGGAAGCAACCTGCTCTCGGTCTAGCTCTAGGGGAAAGGGTGTCCTTCATTTAGGTTCAAATGGTAAATGGCCGGTTAGCTTGGGTTGATAAAATTTTAACACGGAGCTAGAGATGGCTCTCCGCGCTTATGAACAGGCGAGGGGCTTGGCCGGCCGCTAGGGTTTATTTATCGCATTTTGACGTGAAGTTCTATGGCCATTGTTAAGATTCAAACGGGGTAGCGGCTGGCCGGGACTAAGGTTTATGAAAAAGCCCGGGTGGCTATAGCTTTCGCTTTTGGCTGGGGACACGAAAAGTCCATGGGGATTCGGTGGTTTTAAAATAACGAAGTACGCGGCCCGGGGAGGAATTTGGAAAAAATATATCCGTCCAAATTGACGGTCTTTACCCACTATGCAAACGTTTTACAATTCCTCTGTTTTTTATGACGGGAAATATGCAATTTAGACCGTTTGACGGGAAAAATAGCCCATGACGGGTATTTTGCCCGTCAAAATCCAACCAATTCTTATCGTCTTTGATAAAAAAGAACACCCAAAGGTAATCTAACGCATGGAAGACAAAATTTAATGGTTAGAATCCTACCTGGCAATGACGAAGATAGCCGAATGAGGTGGACGAGTACGTGGTCGAGCGAGTTGAGCTGAAGCGGTTGCGCGGCGTTCCACGTTGTTTGATAATTGAGAAATTAACAATGTGGTTGGCTCGAACCCAAACCATCTATTTAAATGAGCTGGCACGTGCGGGGTTTAATGTGGTGGTTGGTGCATTAAAATGCGGCTTTAAACGTTGTACGTTGAGGTCGTGTCAAATAGTCTCGATTTGCGTGCGACCGCCATCTGCGGGACAATTTCATGAATTCCACCCGCCATTGCGGGATGATAGAATGAAAGCTTCCGCTGTTTCGAAGGGAGGAGGCGATCGTTTTCCGCAAAATTGATCATGAACGTGAAATTTTTGAAAAAAGGTTTCCGCGGTAGCGGCAAGAAAACTTCAAAAGCCCCGGCGTTTCGGAAGGCTCTCACGAATCTCTTCCACAAAACGAACTTGATTGTCAGAGTCTTTGGCGGGTTTTCGGGATGATAAGTTGAAAGCTTCCGAAATTGCGGAAGGCTTTCGCGAATAGCTTCCGCAGTTTCGGAAGGCTTCCACGAATGTTTATGAAAAAGGCTTCCGAAAATGTGAAAAAAATTCTAAGTATCGGCCGGGCTTCGATAGAGCGCTTTCGGAAAGCTTTTTTTCCATTAGCCTCCACTGTTTCGGAAGGAATTGGCGAATGGCGTCCGTCGTTACGGAAAGTTAATGTGAATGTTTCCGCAACTGTGGGAGGAAAAGGCCAACTTGTTCCGTAAATTTCACAAAAGTTTCTAAGTTCTTGCGGAAGGATAACCTGAAGTTCTCCGAAAACGGCTTCCGCAATTGCGGAAAGAAAACTCGAACGGTGCCGCAAAAGTTGAGAGAAGACTTAAGAGTTTTTTTAAAAGGAATTCCTCCGGCGGCCTTTTCGGGAGAATAAGGCGAACGTTCCCGTAGTTTCAGAAAGATAGGTTGAATTCTTCCACCGTTTCAGAAGGAATTCTCCAATGGCTTCCGCAACTTTCCAGCGAAAGTTTCTAAGTCTTTTTCGGGAGGCTTATGCAATTTAATTCCCACTGTTTCGGAACGAAAACTCGAATTCTTCCGAACTATGGGGAAGGATTCTGAAAAGCTCTGCATCCTCGGGAAGGCTTCATGAATTCTATCATTTGGAAGAAAACTTGGACACTTTCAAAGCAAGATTTTCTGTTGAGAACAAAGATGAAAGATGGAAATAGACTCATAAGGCGGCCTTTCAAAAAATAAAAGGAGGGGCCCCCAATATGTACAAATTTTTTTGGGGGGGATGTTGCTGCAACAACAGGTTGTGAAATATTTATCGGCCAACTGGGCATGCTCCTCCACGAGGCTTGCACCGATGGATTACTTGTATTTATATTAATATGTGTTTGTATGATTCCTTCAATAACGTTGAAAGGTAAAATCTTAGGGTTTATCACATAATACGTTTGTTGTTATATTGTATTGTAACTCCGACTGTATAATGAAAGGGTTTAATAAACTTGAGTAATCGTTATACAGGGCTTTTGGTAGTTATTAATTATTATAAGTTTGGGGATTCACCCTTGGTGAATTCGACCTATTTTTGTATTTTCCTAACGCTTTAAGAAATATAACACTGTCTGTAAATAGATAGGGATTAACTTTTATTATGCATCTAAGTATCTTCAATATTTATAATGTTTAAATAGATGAGTATAAGAAGGTCTAAAGTTGTAATAGATATTGTTGTATAGCTTATCCAAGATATTTTATTAGCACTAAAGCTCTTACAAGATACTTGGTTTACAAAGAGTGATTATGTTATAGTTAAACTGGTTACAGAAATAAACATAAGATATGTATATTTCATTCTTTCAGTGAATAATACCCTAGTTGATATATAGATGTTAATACAACAAAAATACATAATGTTTACAGTTCAACTATCTAGGGTAAATGTTTGAATTCTGAAATAAAATGTTTTGACATAGTGTGTTTCTATTTTCAGTTTTATGAAGCTTTTACTGCTTTGAAAGATGTAAATTGAACATAGCACCACTATGTGAAATGTATTTATGTTATGTACTATTTATTCTAAGAACTCTGTTATTTAGAAATTTGAACCTAGGTGACTGACAGAGCTATTTATGTAATCACAGTAGTGATTTTAAATAACATAATAAACATAAACTACTTTACTTTTCTTTATTATTTAGAGATCATATCCAATCTATGTTAATTAACTTTGCTTCCTGTACTAGAGTAAATCGCTGAAATGTGAAAGGAAAAATATAGGGAGACATTTCTATTCATTCTACTTCATTTACTGTTTCAAATCTGATCATACATAACATTCAGAAATAGTCTAACAAACCAAAGATCTATTCTTTCCTAATCTGTCTGATATAAATGATCTATTCATAGAAAAACTCGTAAGACATTCAACAGTTTCAGAAAAAGATAAACAAGTTCCATGAATGAAATGAAATAAAAACAAGTAGAACATGAGAATGTTGATAGGGTGGACAAACACCCAAAGAGGCCTGTTCCTCCCAACCTTCTCCAGAAGAAGCAGCCAAATCACTTCCTCTCTTTGGATCCCCGAGCTTGTTTATTGAACCACTAGGTAAAAGACTCTATGTAGAAGCAAGGCACTCAAGTTGTACTTCAACAATCAATGGAGACTTGCATACACCTCATAAGTCTCTACACTCAATAGGAAAAATCTGCACTCAACAGAAATAAGACAGACTTACACTACAACTCAACACATAGCTTCCCCTCATCGAATCTCTTGTGTGCATACAGTAGAACCACAAGGTAAATTTCCTCATCAGAAAAAGTGTGAGCCTCTGCTCAATTCGATGGCTTATAAAATATGCCTAGGTCTTTTAGTGGTCAATTTTCAATAAATGAGCCTCAAGCTTCAGTTGCACATTCCAGGTAACTTGACCACAATTGAAGGGACTTGTCCCATAACAACAACTAGTTACTGAGTTCATGATGATGCCACTTGTCCATTTCCTTCTACCCAAGATTCCATTCCACCTAGTGGGTCACTAAACACTCTTTCAACAGTCTCCTTGGGTGAGTGTCTCCTATTTTATTTTATTAAATAATAATATTATGCAATTACAGTCATCCTTGACCACTTGGTCAAATATAAAACTTTACAATAAAAGTCAAGACAATGTTTTTCCTCAAACATAAAATGTCTCAAGTATTGGGCATGTTACAAACACCCCCACTTAAGCTCAACATCGTCCTCGATGTTGCTTATTCTTCATCAAAGCCTCCCTGGAACATAATTGGATATGCTGTCCGCATATTACTTTCCAATTCCCAGGTAGCTTCCTCAGTGATAAGGTGCTTCCATTGCACCTTTACCTGCCCTATGGTACTATTCCAGAGCATAATTTTCCTCATGTCTAGGATATAGACCAGTTCCACCTGAAAATCCCCTTCGGGCTCCACCTGTATGTCATTCCAATTTAGCACATTAGTAGCATCGTGCACATACTTCTTTAAAACATAAATGTGAAAAACATTATGTATTCTTAAGTTAGATGGTAGACCCAACTGATATGCAACTGGTCCGATCCTTGATAGGACTTGGAATGGTCCACAGTACCTTGGCGCTAGTCTAGCACAATTCCCAAGCTTAAAAGAATTTTTCTTGGGTTTTACCTTTACAAAGACATGATCTCCAACCTGAAACTCCTTTTCAGTCCGTTTCAGATCTGCATAACGTTTTTGTCTATCTTGTGCAATTTTTAAATTGCCTTGTACCTGTTTCACGGTTAGTTCCATCTCTCTTAACAAATCTGGTCCTAGCATTAATCTGTCAACAGGGTTGTCCCAAGAAATAGGAGTACTGCACTTCCTTCCATTCAAAATTTGAAATGGACTAAGTCTAGTAGAAGCTTGATAATGGTTATTGTAAGCAAATTCAACTAAATGTAAATAATCTTCCCATTTAGTTGGCTGATCTTTAACATACATTATTAACATGTCTTCTAAAATCTGATTTACTCTTTCAGTTTTCCTGTCAGTTTGTGGGTGAAAAGAAGTACTGAAATTTAATTTAGTATTTAGACCTTTAAACAATGATGTCTAGAAATTTCCAGTAAACTTAGAATCTCAATCAGAAATAATTACCTTTGGAATTTCGTGTAAGCGAAAGATTTGCTTCATAAACACACCAGCAATGTTAGGAGCTTTAAAAGTAGTCTTAACAAGAATAAAATGAGCAGCTTTACTAAGTTTATCCACAACCAGCATTATTGAGTCATTCTGTTTTTTATTCTTAGGAAAACCAGTTATAAAATCAATACTTATAATTTGTTGATGTATATGTAACTTCGGAATGTATTTCACATATATGTATATTGTATTCCTATAGAGATGTTATTATTCCTCTATACGGAAGTGTTTGTATTCCTATAGAGATGTTATTATTCCTCTATATGGAAGTGTCGTCATTTATATTGTAAGTGTCGTAACTTATACTTGATGGGCTATTAGACCACCTTATTGGGGTCGGCCCTGTATAAGTCATGTGGGTCAAAGGGTTATTAGACCACCCTATTGGGGGTCGGCCATGTGGTTCAAAGGGTTATTAGACCACCCTATTGGGTGTCAGCCCAGTCAGCATTATGTTAAGTGGTTAAGTTGAGGCCGACCTAGTTGAGTAAAGGTGAAGTCAAGTTAGTGTATAAATAGAGAGTGTGTCTCTCTCATTTTACACATTCTATTCTCTCTCACACTCTCGGGAGAGTGGCGCACTTGTGGATGAGGATAAGCTTCTGCTAGAATATGTCTATCTCTTATGCTTGGGTTGTATCATTGCTCTATCTATCTCTGAGAAATTTATTGGGGTTTTTCACCTTTATGGTTTTCCCCAAGTAAACTCTGTGTCTCTTGTGTGCTTGCATTATTGTGTCCATGATTGATATGCTGTAGATTTGCTGTACATGTTGTTCTCTCAGTTAAGATCCTAGATCAAATTTAAGTAAATTCTGAAAATTTAACATGGTATCAAAGCTAGCCTGAAAGAAGGCATGATATGGCATGTATGACACTTGTTGCACTTACGATGCTAGGGCTTGATATAGCAAAAACCAGTCATCGTAGCACTTTCACTATAAATCCATTATGGAGACGTTTTCGGGTCTGAAACTTTTACAGTTCGAATATAAGATCCCCATGTACCTTGTGTCCAAAGGAAAACCTCTAATTCATTGTACTTTGTGATTTATGATCTGTACAATATAGGGTTTCTGCCTCTTCCAGATCTGAGTCAAACATAGGTGACCTTGGAAAAAAGGTCATAAATTGGGCTAGGAAGCTCCAAATGAAATTTCGTAAAATGTGACAGGTAGTACATAGACTGTACTATCTTAGAAAACGTTTTCAGAGGCCGAAGTTGAACTAGTGACACGTGGAACGCCGTACAAGTTCGCTCTCCTGTATTATCCCATAAACAGGTCACATTGCGACACTTGGCATAAATCTCTCTTAGAAAATCCAATTGAGGTCTAACCTATCGGGATGGAAATATGACAGGTTAGGATACCACATAAAATTTTTCAGACCCTGTGGATCAAAAAGTGCGGAGTTACACCAGAAACAATCAGGTACATATTTCTGTCAAAACAGAATTATTTTTGAGCACCTTCATTCATGGCTTCCGGAATTTAGGGTTTCAGAGAAAGTTGGAATTCTTGTAATCAGAGACCACGATCATAATTTTTGGTTGGGAAGAAGGCCGAGCTTGATCAGACCCTAGTTCGGGACTTTGATCAGAAAAGTGGAAAATTAGGGCTTCTATAAAAATGGGAATTTTTGAAATCTGTAACCACGGCTGGAAGCTCCTCAAAAAAATAGAAGCTTAGAGCTTTGGATCAAACCTTTTGATTGGGCAGAGTGGGCTTCATCAAACCCCAGTTCAGGGTCACGTCCAATGAATCTGTAAGTTTCAAAGGAAAAATTGAGGAGTGAAACTTTGCAGTTTTCAAATTCTGAATATACCATCTTGATCAGCTCATCAAGACGCATATTTCTATCCTTTCGGAAGTTTGAAATTCAAATTTTGAATTTTTTGGGTTTCTCTGACAGACCCTAATACAACTCCAGATCCAGTTCCTGCAAATCAAGTGGATTGGTTTAATCCTAGAAGAGGATGGATTGGTCACCTGCATAAGTGAATAAGTTCCTGTTTCAGGGTTAGATGAGGCTAAGGCCTTACATAAGAATATTAAAAGCAACCTCGACAGGTATGACTCATCCAGGTATGTCTCGAGATTTGTTCATGATTAAGTTTATGATATGTTTGTCTTCATGTTATTACGGTTAGAACAATCTTGATTTTAGACTTGTCGTATCACCTTAACAGAATTATGAATGCATGCATTAGGGTGTTGACACTTATGATTGTCCTAATGCATTATGGTGTTGTATGAGGTTTATGTTGTCTGCTAACATGAAAGGTACACCAAGAAAGACAAATCATGTTCTAGTTCAAGAACATATGATCATGATGACATGAAGACAAAGATTCATCCATTGTCATGGATCACTTAGAAAATCTACTTACGAGGTATGTATAACTTGGTTCTACAATGGTTAACTTATGAGACATGCAGGTTACTAGCACAAGTCATTGAAGAGAACCAGAAGACATTATGCGGGTATGTTAGACATAACTAGTTAGCATGCTAATCCAGGTATGTTTTTCCTATATCAAGCTAGAATCCTACCTTGTGTTAGGATCTTATACTGTTGTGTTGTTGATAATGATTATTCATGAAGTCATAGGTTTGAATAGTCATGGTTGTGTGCATATTATGCTTCTTACCATAATTGATGATATGACTAACTAGAAGAATCATGAAGGTATAGGTTTGAGGAATCACGGGTTTAGGCATATTATGTTTCTTACTTTAATTTATGATATGACTAACCATAAGAGTCCTATATAAACCTTGAAATGCTTATTATTTCTGTTTGAAATGATCATGACTATACATGCTTAAGATTATTGTGTTTTGATAGTATTAAGAATATACTAATGAATGTATGATTATGTATGAGACCTCAATGATAACACAATGAGGATACTAATAAGCATGCATAATGATTAAGGATGGATATAAGTTCAATGATAGGAAATATAGGAAGCAAAGATCAAGAGGGAGGACACTCTAGTTGTTCTTGCAAGGAAGCAAAGATTAAGAAGGAGCACACTTCAATAGTTTCTGCAAGGATGCAGATATTCAGAGGGAGTTGACCACTTCTCACAATCCACATCAGAATGGAGTTGCAGAAAAGAAGCAAAGACTAAGAGGGATTCAACCCAACAAACAAACAAAGATAAGTATTTGAATTGTCATTACTTGCATATTTTATTGTTTAAATAATACTGTTCAATAATGTATATACTGTTGTTCCTAGAATTAGGTTGTGTATTATGCATATTAGAATAGTTGCATTGATGAACAATATACTACTAATATACATGGGTAAGTGGCCTATGGAACTGTACAACATTCCATTGCTACTTATCTAGAATGAAACCTCTTTGCTGACATGTTGGGAGTTGTGCACACTCTTAACAATGTTCTGGTAGAGATTGGAAAGCATCTAGAAAGTTACGGGATATGGATAACTGTTGTATTGAAGCATTGGCTAAGTTAATTGCATGACTGTATGACATATTTCTTTATGTGTAAAAATTTGTTCTGAAAACTACGAGATGTTTTTTAATCATGCAATTTAACTTATTGTGTAGGAAAGATCATATATCATCACCTACAAAAGAAGGACTACAACATTTGTTCAACAACAAAGTTGTCTATTGAAAATATTGAAGATATTGAAGTTCCTAGGATCTGGGAAGAATGCCATGATCGAGGAGTACCAGTCGATCATGAAGATGTTTGGGATGCAGTCCCAAGACCTGAAGGGGAGTATGTAGTGACTTCCAAGAGGATCTAAAAGATCAAGCATGCTGCAGGTGGTAGCATAGAGACTTTTGCTCCTGTAGCCAGATACACTTCCATTAGATCAGTACTTGCTCTGGCTGCAGTGATGAAGTGGAAGAAACACTAGATGGATTTCAAGACAGCTTTTTTGAATGGTGTAGTTGAAGAATAAGTGTATGTGGAGCAGCCACTTGGTTTTGAGACACATGATAGGGAGTCATATATGTGCAGAACTTGGTATGGTAGGATAGACAACTTTCTATCCAGTTTGGGCTTTACCAAGAGTAAGGCAAATTCCAACCTTTACTACAAGGTTGAGGAAGGCAATCCAGTGATACTACCTTTGTATGTGGATGACCTGTTTATTACAGGTGAAGATAGATTGATTGCCGACACGCATCGGAAGCTTGCTGCCAAGTTCGAGATGAGGAACTTGGGGATGATGCACTATTTGTTTTTGGCATGGAGGTGTGGCAGAGTGCAGATGGAATCTTCCTTGGACAAGGGAAGTATGCAGTAGAGATCCTAAAGAGGTTCGGGATGATGGACTTAAGGCCATGGCCACACCCATGGCATCGAACCTGAAGCTTCTGTGTGATGCTTCATCTGAGCTGGTTGATGTCTCTATGTATTGTCAGATGATTGGGTCCTTGATGTACCTGATGAACACGAGACCAGATATTTTCTTTGCGGTGAACACATTGAGCCAATTCCTGATGGATCCGAGGAGTGTTCACCTGGTTGTTGTAAAGCATATTCTGAGGTACCTGAAGGGTACAGTTGATTATGGGCTCAGGTATGAAGCGAATCAAAAGTTTAACCTGCAGGGTTATGTTGATTCAGATTGGGCAGGCAGTGCTGCAGATAGGAAGAGCACATCTGGGTGCTGCTTCAGTATGGGATCAGGTGTGATCTCTTGGTTTAGAAGGAAGCAATTCTGCGTAGCACTGAGTACAGCTGAGGCAGAGTATGTTGCAGCCTGTTCAGCTAGTTGTGAGGCAGTATGGCTTTGGAAGCTACTGTCAAAGTTATTTGATCTCCTGCTGGAGACTACTGGTATCTTTTGTGACAACCAGAGTTGTGTGAGGCTGTTTGAGAACCCGGTGTTCCATGACAGGTCTAAACACATAGAGATCAAATACCACTATATCAGGGATATGGTGCAGAGAGGAGCAGTGAAGCTCCTGTATGTTGCGACGGATGAGCAGATTGCAGATGTGCTGACGAAGCGACTAGCCAAAGTGAAGTTCGAGTACTTCAGAGAGAGGCTTGGTGTTCTTCAGATCGACAACACTTCGAGGAAGAAGTGATGAAGACATTTGCTGAAGCCATTCCAAGCATGTTGGAAGGAGGATCCTTCACATGGCTATGGATGTAAGAACTGGATGATGAGCATCAGGATGATGTTCTAGTTTCTGCTCTATATTATCACTTGGATCATTTACATTTATGTATGTACGCATCATGTTGGATGCTGGATATGATCAATTGGATCATTTACATTTATGTATGTACGCATCATGTTGGATGCTTGGACCATGTATCTGTATATGTATAAGATATGATCAGGTAGATCATGTATGTTGATGGATACATTGTGTGGATCATGTATCTATGTATGTATCAGGTAGATACATTTTATATGATGATATGTATCAGGTAGATACTTGGTATGCATTAGGTGGATGCATTATATGATCAGGATGATCATGGATGATGAGCTTTTCCATATGACATGCATCAGGACGATGTAGTGATGATGATCAGGATGATCATGTGTACATCAGGATGATGTATGGTGAGTATCAGGATGATACTTTGTGGCCGTGGATTAGGTTGTGCAGATGAGCATGTCTGGGAGATCCTATAGGTTGGAGTTGTGTACCCGTAACATCCTGGGATGCTCTTTCGAGACATTGCTATGGAAGGACATGTAATTTGTGCCCTGGGAGATATTTAGGTCAGAGTTGTGTACCCGTAACATCCTGAGATGCTCTTGCGAGGTTTTGTCCTATGGCATGTAATTTGCTCCTGCGAGATCTGGACAGGATGAAAAAGGCCTCAGATGCTTTAGCCAGGTTTTGCCATGACCACATGTAATTTTCTCCTGGGAGATCTGGACAGGATGAAAAAGGCCTCAGATTCTTCAGCCAGGTTTTGTGGTGGAACACATGTAATGTGCTCCTAGGAGATCCGACAGGTAGAGCTGTGTGCTCGTAACAGCTTGGGATGCTTCAACCAGGTTTTGTGGTGAGATGACATGTAATGTGCTCCTGTGAGATCCGACAGGTAGAGCTGTGTGCTCGTAACAACTTGGGATGCTTCAGCCAGGTTTTGTGATGGGTCACATGTAATGTGCTCCTGGGAGATCCGACAGGTAGAGCTGTGTGCTCGTAATAGCTTGGGATGCTGCAGCCAGGTTTTGTGACGCACGCAATAAGTCCTGAGGATTCCACAGTATGGCCAGTGATGATGAAGACCTGCAGGTGGTGGGCCTACATCCAGTATGAAAAAGGATTGGATCTGTAGAACTTCCTATGACGAGTAGATTCAGAGATTGATTGAGATAGCAATAGTAGTGACGATGACTATGACTTGATGACGATTATCCAGTGACGATGATCCAGAGAAGAAGACTTGTGCTAGAAGACCTGTGTCGAGAAATACCTTCCTAGTTAAGAGGGAGTGTTGATGTATATGTAACTTCGGAATGTATTTCACATATATGTATATTGTATTCCTATAGAGATGTTATTATTCCTCTATACAGAAGTGTTTGTATTCCTATAGAGATGTTATTATTCCTCTATATGGAAGTGTCGTCATTTATATTGTAAGTGTCGTAACTTATACTTGATGGGTTATTAGACCACCTTGTTGGGGTCGGCCCTGTATAAGTCATGTGGGTCAAAGGGTTATTAGACCACCCTATTGGGGGTCGGCCATGTGGGTCGAAGGGTTATTAGACCACCCTATTGGGGGTTGGCCCAGTCAGCATCATGTTATGTGGTTAAGTTCGAGCCTACAGCCTTAATATGAGATCATGAAAGAATAAGGAATAATTATCCAAGAGTTAAACAAATAGTCAGATTCTAAAGTAAGTCATGATTCAGTAGTGTGAAATATCTCATTTCCAGTGTGGCATTGATTGCTCAAATATTCAACGAGCACATACTAAGCCTCCAAGTTAAGATGGGATTGTTGATGTATATGTAACTTCGGAATGTATTTCATATATGTATGTTGTATGTACTCCTGTAGAGATGGTATTATTCCTCTATACGGAAGTGTTGTCATTTATATTGTAAATGTTGTAACTTATACTTGATGGGTTATTAGACCACCTTGTTGGGGTCGGCCCTGTATAAGTCATGTGGGTCGAAGGGTTATTAGACCACCCTATTGGGGGTCGGCCATGTGGGTCAAAGGGTTATTAGACCACCCTATTGGGTGTCGGCCCAGTCAGCATTATGTTAAGTGGTTAAGTTGAGGCTGACCTAGTTGAGTAAAGGTCAAGTCAAGTTAGTTTATAAATAGAGAGTGTGTCTCTCTCATTTTACACATTCTATTCTCTCTCACACTCTCGGGAGAGTGGCACACTTGTGGAGGAGGAGAAGCTTCTACTAGGAGATGTCTATCTCTTATGCTTGGGTTGTATCATTTCTTTATCTATCTTTGAGGAAGTTATTAGGGTTTTTCACCTTTATGGTTTTCTCCAAGTAAACTCTGTGTCTCTTGTGTGCTTGCATTATTGTGTCCATGATTGATATGCTGTAGATTTGCTGTACATGTTGTTCTCTCAATCAAGATCCTAGATCAGATTGAAGTAAATTCTGAAAATTTAACATAATTTCCCACTTCCATTCCGGAATTGGCAATGGTTGCAATAGGCCAGCTGGGTGTTGATTCTCATCTTTAATTGTCTGACATTCAAAACACATAGCTATGTATTCAGCCACTTCATTTTTCATGCTTGGCCAAAATTAATCTTTTCTCAGCATAGTTATCATTTTCTGAAAACCAGGGTGTCCCAAATAAGGACTTTTATGAATTTCATCCAAAATCAACAGCTTAACTTTTAACACATTAGGCACATAAATTCTGGTTTTATATTTCATTAAACCTTTTTTGTTAATGCTATAATCTGTTATTAAATTTTTAGATACATTTTCCACAATTTTATCATGTAATTTCTGGTAATTTTCATCTTGTTTAATTCCTTCTTAGCTTCCTAGACTCATATGCTATGACATGACCTTCTTGAGTTAAGACCCCACCAAGTCCATCGTTGCATGCATTAGTGCATACAACGAAGTCCTTAACTGTACGTAAAAGTTCAGATGATTGATCATTCAGTTCTACATAATTTTCTTCGTTAACATTCTCATGTTCGTTATTATTACGATCACTATGATGAGATCTGTCCTCTGCGGATTCTTCCGGTATTTCCATACCTGCAATAAAATATCACAACTATTCTCTACATAAACAAATTTAAACAAAAGTTAGTAACCAAGTTTTTCTGGTTTCATTTTCTGTTTGCTCACGTGAGCCTATTTCAGGCCTAGAGTTTGAACTCGCGCTCTCATACAACATGTAACATCCCAAAAATTCGTAAAAATTTAAAAAATTTATGAGCATTAGATTTAGCATTAAATGCTATGCGGAAGTAATAAATTCCTATTAAATAGCTGAACTATATAATAATTAATTACATCATGTAATTATATTTAAAGCTTTTTAATTGTCTTATCGACAATTAAGTGCATTAATACTCCTAATGTAAGTTTTGTTATTGTAATTATTAATTCAAGTCGTCACTTGCTTCCTACGCATACTATTTCATGCAACGTAAGTAATTGCGATACTATAACTACAATTATATAATTATCGTCTTTTATATGATGCGTGAGATTTATGTTATATTCCTAAATACAGTTGCGATCATACTATGACTCGACTGCACTTTGTGTTAAGGTCTTATAGGTGGTACTTGTATTATTATTTAATTATTTGTACACTCTTATTTACTTTACTTCTTGCTGGCAGTTGGATTCTGGTGTACGACCTTGAGGTTTACTTAGCTTAAAGCTAAAGCATCGGTTTTTTTACTACCCAGGTTACAGGTTGTATACTTCTGAGATAGTGCGATGTTTTCTATTTAAGCCTTATGTCAGATTACTAAAGACCTTAACCTTATTAAAGGTGGTGACTATGTAAATTCAACACCAAGGTTTATAATTATGTAGCGTGTCCATATTTAATGTGTGATGTTATATTATGAGAAGACTAAGGTGATTGATTTCACTCTTCATCGTTCTAGTTTATTATTCTTACTTAAAGGTGGGAGTCTTCATAGTTTGCTAGCACGCTGAAATCAACATCACACTTCATACAAAGGTGAACTAAGGTATTATAAAGTGATAATTCAGGGTATGGACATTGTTATGTTTTGAACTATGGAAAAAGTGGGTTAAGATTTCTCATCCTACACCATAATAAAATATGAGCTGAGAACTATGTTGAAACTATACCAATGTGGATTTTCGTATTGAATTGGGTGGTAGCTGGAGCATTTATGAACTTCACGTGGATTGGCAATTAAAGGTCCTAGGGTTTAAAAAAACCCTACCACTATGCAATCGGGGTTTGGTCTTCTTTTCATTTGTTATTCTTCATCGTGGAGGATGGAGGGAAGCCCCTCTCGGTTTCCAGGGTTTCGCCTTCTGCACGATACCAGCACTAGTTTGTTGCAGTTATTTAGTGGTGTTTTAAACGTGGCGAGGTCATGCAAATGTAACAACCGTTCAGGTTTTCCTCTCGGCCAAGGTTCTATTCCTATAAGGTAAGTGTTAAAAGATTTAACCTTCGTCATTTATAGTAGCAACTTCAAGCTTTTATATTAATGTTGTTTTTAATCCTCATTACGTTTTTATGACAGGGATATCAGTCAATGCTTACGGTGTTTGGACTGTGCAAGGGTGTGGAAACTTACCTCCAATAGTGTGGAACCATGGTAAGCCTCGGTCTCGATACCCAACAGTATCATCTGTCAGCGAAGGGAGGTCTTTATAGTTTTTAGGTTGTTCATATGTCATGTTGATTGTTTTTAGAAAAACGTAAGCCGTGGGAAGAGTTAGGGTTTGATAGGCTTAAATCCTTGCTTGGATATTCGTCCACTATTAATGTTGGATTTAAAGGGATGAGGTCTCTGGATAGAGAACCCTCAGCAGTGTTATTGCGTTTATTGTAAAACTCTTGTGGAATGAAAGGATACTGGTTTCTCAGTTTTAAACTTCGTTTTGGATTTAATAGTACTGTAGCAATGTGAAAATATTTGGCTTCTCGTCGGTTCCAGAATAATAAATTGGATTATTGATTTGGATAGTTGAATGTTATTTCTATTATGTCACAGGGTTTTAAATTCTGGAGCTTTCGTAATTAATTGTATTGATATATATATAGGCCGAGCGAGCTCTCCAATGAGACTCGAATCCTTGGCTTTGGTTTATATTAATGTGTAAAAGAAGCTATTAAAAAGATTAAGGGTTTAGTCCCAAGTTCATGGATTTTGTTTCCTGTCAGGGTTTTCTCCATCCCTGCCACCATGGTTTGCATTTTAAGAAAATTTAAGGCCCACCTAGGCGTATCTTGGTTGAGATTTGAACTGTGTGATGATAGTTGCTTTTAAAAGAATAGATGTTGCATTGCACAGGTTGCCATCGAGCAAATCTTTGGGATAACAATATTATTAATGGTTGAGTTAGTATCGTATTCACTGTATTTTTATTTGGATGGATGTGTATTATTTTAATAATGTTCAAATATATAAAAGGGGTCTCGGTGAGTTTACAAGTTTCGAACCCGAACCACAATATAATAGGGTTGTGAAATATGTATCAGCCAACTGGGCATGCTCCTCCACGAGGCTTGCACCCATGGCCTTCCAATTACTTGTATTTATATTAATATGTGTTTGTATGATTCCTTCGCTAACGTTGAAAGGTAAAATCTTAGGGTTTATCCCATAATACGTTTGTTGTTATATTATATAGTAACTCCGACTGTATAATGAAAGGGTTTAGTAAACCTTAGTAATCGTTATACAGGGCTTTTGGTAGTTATCAATTATTATAAGTTTGGGGATTCACCCTTGGTGAGTTTGACCTATTTTTGTATTTGCATAACACTTTAAGAAATATTACCTTGTCTGTACATAGATAGGTATTAACTTTTATGATGCGTCTAAGTAGCTTCAATATTTATAATGTTTAAAGAGATGAGTATAAGGTCTAAAGTTGTAATAGATATTGTTGTATAGCTTATCCAAGATATTTTATTAGCACTAAATCTCTTACATGATACTTGGTTTACGAAGAGTGATTATGTTATAGTTAAACTGCTTACACAAATAAACATAAGATATGTATATTTCATTCTTTTAGTTAATAATACCCTAGTTGATATATAGATGTTAATACAACAAAAATACATAATGTTTACAGTTCAACTATCTAGGGTAAATGTTTGAATTTTGAAATAAAATGTTTTGACAGAGTGTGTTTCTATTTTCAGTTTTATGAAGCTTTTACTGCTTTGAAAGATGTAAATCGAACATAGCACCACTATGTGAAATGTATTTCTGTTTTGTACTATTTATTCTAAGAACTCTTTTATTTATAAATTTGAACCTAGGTGACTGACATAGCTATTTATGTAATCACAGTAGTGATTTTAAATAACATAATAAACATAAACTACTTTACTTTTCTTTATTATATAGAGATCATAGTCAATCTATGTTAATTAACTTTCCTCCATGTACTAGAGTACATCGTTGAAATGCGAAAGGAAAAATACAGAGAGACATTTCTATTCATTCTACTTCATTTACTGTTTCAAATCTGATCATACATAACATTCATAAATAGTCTAACAAAACAGAGATCTATTCTTTCCAAACCCGCCTGATATAAATGATCTATTCATAGAAGAAATCATAAGACATTCAACAGTTTCAGAAAAAGATAAACAAGTTCCAGGAATGAAATGAAATAAAAACAAGTAGAATTTGACAATGTTGATAGGGTGGACAAACAGCCAAAGAGGCCTGTTCCTCCCAACCTTCTCCAGAAGAAAGCCAAATCACTTGCTCCCTTTGGACCCCCGATCCTGTTTACTGAACCACTCGGTAGAAGACTCTGTGTAGAAGCAAGGCACTCAGGTTGTACTTCAGCAATCGATGGAGACTTGCATACACCTCATAAACCTATGCACTCAATAGAAATACGACAGCCTTACACTACAAATCAAAACATAGCTTCCCCTCATTGAATCTCTTGTGTGCATACAACAGAACCACAAGGTAAATTTTCTCGTCAGAAAAAGTGTGAGACTCTTCTCAATTTGATGGCTTATAAAATATGCCTAGGCCTTTTAGTGGTCAGTTTTCAATAAATGAGCCTCAAGCTCCAGTTCCACATTCCAGGGAACTTGACCACAATTTAAGGGATTTGTCCCATAACAATAGCTAGTTACTGAGTTCATGATGCTGCTACTTGTCCATTGCCTTCTACCCCAGATTCCATTCCACCTAGTAGGTCAGTAAACACTCTTTCAACAGTCTCCTTAGGTGAGTGTCTCCTATTTTATTTTATTAAATAATAATATTATGCAATTACAGTCATCCTTGACCACTTGGTCAAATATAAAACTTTACAATAAAATTTAAGACAATGTTTTTCCTCAAACATAAAATGTCTCAATTATTGGGTATGTTACACACATTGTAGATTACTTGTTTGACAGAACTTATTTGAAACAACACAGTGAATTTCTAGGTCTGTAAGCCTGAACGCTCTGGCTGAAAAACAAAGATTGGATATATGCAGCATGAAAAGAGAGGAGAAATTTGAAGTGTAATGATGGAGGGGATACTCCTGGGAGAAAAGACAAAGGAATTTTCTGTCTATACATTAAAAAACAATAAACCTTAAGTGTTATAGCTGCAAATGACACATTCAACTCATAAGAAGCAGTAAATGAAGATCACTGTTAATGTTTTGAAGGTTTTTCCCAATTAAAAGAAATGAAGGTGAAATTGCTTACATATGGAACGCCCTTACTTCATTGTATGTTAAAAAAACATGTATCTCAATTCACTGTATATAGATCAAAATAAAGTTGAAGTTTCAAAACTAATTACATTGAAGATTTAAAGGGTCTTATTTCATTTTTTTAAAATAATGAATTCAAAGTTAAGGAGGGTAACAATAAGAGAGGATGAATGAAAACTATGCGAGAAATCCTCTCAAATAACTTGGTAGTGCAGGAAAACTGCTTTCTTTCTCTAGAAGTAGTAATATTTGCATAAGAAACCTGGAAGTTGGGGAGGAAAATATACTCATATTATAAAGAATTAATTGAACATTGAATTGAATGGAAAGTTTGTAGTTCCCCAACTGTAATTTTTTTACTGAATAAAATTCCAAAAGAAAATGCGATGTGAACTTGATATGTTCTTTCTATGATTTATGGTAATACATTATAATGTTATTTTGAAAGTTGAGTTTGTTTTTTCTCTTACTTTGTGTTTGAAAGGTGGAAGTGGCTGGGTATGATTGGGGGATAGTTGGGTACAACAAAGTAAAGGTTATGTAACTAATAGTTTGGACATGTCTGGTTTTGGGACATCCTTGATTTGGAGCACACATCCCTTTGGGAACTTGCCCCTCCGTTACATTGAGAACTACCTGTTAAATTTTTACTGTTTTTGGCACATGGTAAGTAGATTTTCACTCAAAAAACAAAACCTTGCAGTGAGGAATCTGTGAGCGGAGTTCAATGGTAGATCAATCCATAAGGAATTCTATTTAAGGGTTCTAGCTCAATGGTAGAGCACCTTCCTTATAGGCAGCCTTATAGGTGGGAGGTTGGTGGTTCGATTCCTCCGTTCCCTATATATACTATGAAATCACTAAAAAGAGATAAATGACTAAAAAAATGACCAAAATTTGCATATAAATGATCATTGGTATCAACTTAGGGGTCATTTATCACGTGACAAAAAATGTGGTCATTAATTGTGAAAATTAATGACCAAATATATGACCACAAGATAAGTTATAAATGACCAAGCTAAATACGCCCACTATTCCGATTGACATCTCAGCCACACCTGGAGTCATGGAACATATTGACTTGGCCAAACCTGTTCTCCTGAAGAGATCACCACATATACGGCCTTGGTCAAACAATTCAACGACGTCTTTGCATGGACCTATGAGGAAATGCCCAGGATTGATCCTCCCATTGTTGTACATGAGATCCAGACATATCCGACACTAAACCTGTTCGACAAAAGTTACGTCCTGTGCACCCTAGAAAAACTACGGCTATTAAGGCTGAGATTGAAAAGATGTTGAAGGCCGGCTTCATCTATCCTGTTCCCTTAACGGACTGGGTCTCTAATGTCGTTCTCGTTACCAAAAAGCAGGGCACCATTAGCGTTTGTGTCGATTACAGGGATATGAATAAGGCTTGTCCTAAGTACGACTACCCTACCCCGTTCATCAACCAAATCAGTGACAGTTGCGACATAAGTGTCATCTTCTCTTTTATGGAAGGTTTTTCAGGTTATAATCAGATTGAGATCCACTAGGCCGATCAACAAAAAACTGCTTTTATCTACCCATGGGGTACGTTCTCCTATCGCAAACTCCCCTTTGGCCTTAAAAATGTTGGTGCTACATTCTAGCGAGCCATGTCGTATGCTTTCCATGATGTGAAGGACTTTGTAGACCGATATCTCGACGATCTCCTTGCTCATTCAAATTATCGTGAGTTCCACATAGATAATCTGACGACCGTATTCCTCAAATGTAGATGGTATAATATCTGTCTCCACCCTCACAAGTGCATATTTTGCGTCAAGTCAGGATGCCTCCTAGATTTCATCGTTTCCAAAGACAGGATCTGCATTGATCCCATGAAGGTGGAAGCCATTGTTTCTCTCCCACCTCCCACCGACATCATAGAACTTCAAATATTGCAAAGGAAGGAAAACCACATGCGACATTTTGTATGTAATTTCGCTGAGAAGATACAGGGCTACATGCGGTTTTTGAAGAAGGATGTCCCTTTCATTTGGGATGATTATTCCCAACAATCCTTTGACAACTTGAAACATGCCATTACTCATGCCCCTGTGATCCAACCGCCCATTTACCACAAGGATTACATCTTTTACCTTTCTACTTCCACTACCAGCATTTCCATGGTATTTGTCCAGGAAGACAACAACACCCAGGAGAATGTGATATACTACCTAAGTAAGTGTCTTCTTGACCCTGAAATCCGTTACTCACATGTCGAGAAACTCTCTCACAGAAGTCATTGCTGTCTAGAAGTTCCGCCATTATATATTGCTCTGCACTACTACTATCATAGCTGAATCTAACCCCATGTACCACGCCCTTACACATCAAGTGCTCGGGGGAAAATATTCACACAAGATTATCATCCTTCAGGAATTCGATCTCCAGTTAGAGAAGGCCAAATGAAAGAAATATTTGGTTTTTGTGGAGCTCATCTATGATCTTCCCCATACTGATATGAGAATTGAGCCCATCGACTCCCTTCCACACGATTCGTTGTTTCTCATCAGTATGTATGACCTGTGGTATGGAGACATCATGTTATATGTCCAAACCCAACGGTTCAACCCTCAATTGTCTCGTGATGACTGTCGTCGTGTATGCCACCTAGCCAAGTAATAATTGATCATCAATGTTACCTTGTATCGTCATGGCGTCGATTCTATCCTGCGACACTGCCTAACTCACGAGGAGGATGAACATGTTCTGAATGAATGTCACTCTAGGGCATGTGGTATTTATCTTTCTGGGATGGTTACAACCCAAAAAATACTATGTGTTGGATACTACTGGCCTTCCATATTTAAGGATTGTATCGAGGCCGTTAAGAAGTGTCCTCCCTACCAATTGTTTCACCAGAAACCGTGTTCTTATGCGACCTCTTTACATCTCATTATTGCCATCAGCCCCTTTTCTAAGTGGGGCGTAGACTTCATGCACTGTAATCCTACCTCAGTCGTTGGGCATGGTTATGTCATCGTTGTTGTTGACTATTTTACCAAGTGGGCCGAGGCTATGCCCACGAATAATGAAGACGACAAAAAAAACGCACTCTTTATGTTCAATCATGTAATTACGAGATTCAAAATCCCGCAAGCCATCCTTACGGATCATGGATCTCATTTCTAGACCAAGATAGTGGATGAATTGAGCACTAGACTGGGTTTTTGCCAAGTTAACTCAAATCCATACTACCCACAATATAATGGACAAGTAGAGGCCATAAATAAGGTCCTTAAAACCACGATTCAACGCATGGTGGGTACACACAGGTATAATTGGCACAACATGCTCTTTTCCTCCTTATGGGCATATAGAACCTCCATCAAAACTGCCACTGGGTTCACTCCTTTCGAATTGGTTTACAGACTAGAGGTAGTGTTACCTATTGAGTGCGAGATTCCATTATTGAAACTTGCAGTTGAACTTCTTCGAAACACTACTGCGGAGGAAGAACATTTCCTACACTTGGCTAAAATTGATGAGACCCGCCATGATGCTGCCCTTGCTAATGAAGCACATAAAAATAACATCAAATCCCAGTACGGTAAGTCATTCAAACCTCGTATCTTTAACGAGGGATATTTGGTCTTCACCTACAACCAAAATCATGATAAGCTGGGGGCAGGAAAGTTTGAGTCCATGTGGCATAGGCCATATGTCATTAAACGTGCCTTGGAGAAGGAAGCATATGAACTCAAATATTATGATGGAATATATTTAGGAGAGCCTTGCAATGGGCTCTACCTGAAGCGATACTATGCCTAAGTTTTTATGCATTAGTACTATGTATATACTATACATGGTGTGTGTTTTGTGTAGTGTGACACTTTGATTTAGTGTGATAGGATATTGACATTACACTTATACCATGTTCTGTCTTTATGTGCAGATGGAAACCTGTTTTGGATTCGTGGATGGCACCAGCCGACATACCCGTAACCTCGCTTCTGCAGCCTAGGTACTTTATTCCCCTACCAACGAGCTCATTAGTTCAGGAGGGAGTTGTCTACGGTACGCAACCAACAATGCCACCGAGTATCACGTGGTGATTGAAGTCTTAACCGATGCTCTTTCCCTGGGTATGGACCACATTTTTATCCATCTTGACTCACAATTAGAGGTATCCCATCTTAACTGTGTTTACGCTATATTCGACCCCACGTTACTCCGTATTTTCCAACGAGTACATTTCTTGGAGAGGTCATTTAAATATGTTCAATACTTGCGCATTTCAAGGGACATGATACTGTCGTGATGCTGCCCTTGCTAATGAAGCACATAAAAAGCACATCAAATCCTAGTACGATAAGTCATTCAAACCTCGTATCTTTAACGAGGGAGATTCGGTCCTCACCTACAACCAAAAACATGATAATATGGGGGCAGGAAAGTTTGAGTCCATGTGGCACGGGCCATATGTCATTAAACGTGTCTTGGAGAAGGGAGCATATGAACTCAAATATTATGATGGAATATCTTTAGGAGAGCCTTGCAATGGGATCTACCTGAAGTGATACTATGCCTAAGTTTTTATGCATTAGTACTCTGTATATACTGTACATGATGTGTGTTTTGTGTGGTGTGACACTTTTCTTTAGTGTGATAGGATCTTGATATTATGCTTATACCATGTTCTGTCTACATGTGCAGATGGAAACCTGTTTTGGACTCGCGGACGGCACCAGCCGGTATACCTGTAACCTCGTTTCGGCATCCTAGGTACTTGATTCCCCTACCATCGAGCTCATTAGTTTGGGAGGGAGTTGTCTAGGGTACGCAACCAACAATGTCGCCAAGTATCACGTGGTGATTGGAGTCTTAACTGATGCTCTTTCCCTGGGTATGGACCACATTGTTATCCATCTTGACTCACAATTAGAGGTATCCCATCTTAACTGTGTTTATGGTATCTGTGACTGCATGTTACTCCGTCTTTTCCAACGAGTACGTTTCTTGGAGAGGTCATTTAAATCTATTCAATACCTGCACATTTCAAGGGACATGAACACCATTGTTGACTCCATGGAAAATTTTATATTAGATTGGTACATTGCGCATACATGAAACATTCAAAAATGTAAAAAAGACATGACATGTAAATAATTTATGAGAAAAAACAAACAAGATCCCATAATCATCTATAGAACATAGTATATAGAGCTGCAAACACATTTTTGAATAATTATCATGTCAGTATAATACAAAAAGGTGGTACTGGTACAAAAATCTGAAGCACATGAGCTTTCAGTAAAAATATCCTCTACAAAAATCTAAAGCCCGTAGCTTTCAGTATATACATATATATATGAGCCTGGTCCCTAGGATGCTCATGGTAGTAGACAATGGCCCTAGCTACTTTCCGAAGTAGCGAACCAAAGCGTGCAGATATCCCCCCAGTTTGCCGCTGATAGCGATGAGGTAGATCGTGTACGACTGGCTCCGAGATATCCAGGGTCAACCTCTGGATCTTCTCCTCCAGCTCATCTAAGTCCTCTATCACATCATGCTCTACAAGCTCTATCTCTCGCATTGCTCCTCTCCGCGCAATCGAGGAGGCACCAACTGGACGAGACGGGCCCACATATGCACCGAACATGTAATAACTATCAGTACCATTCCAAAAACATCTAAAAAACATAAAATGAAAAACACAATAGAGTTGTCATTCTTACCTATATCGCCCCACTGCATGTCCTTAGGAAGAACCAAGTCCACGTCCCCCATGAAATCGGTACTCTCGTAGGGGTAGTCCTCTATGATGAGGAGCTGTCCCCTCAACCTTATGAAAAAATGTTAGATTTTCATCATTTAATTCAATCTGATCTAGGATCTTAATTGAACAAATAACATGTACAACATATCAAGCATAAGAGACAAGAGACAAGAGACACAAAACATTTCACCAGGAAAAACCAAGAAGGTGAAAAACCCCACAACTTCCTCAGAGATAGAATACGCATAAATACAAGGATCACCATGATCAAACCCAAGAGATAGGTATATTCAATAGCATGCTCCTCCCCACTTATGCGCACTCCTCCTCTCTCTCACTAATGCGAAGTGAGTGAATAATAGAATGTGTAAAATGAGAGAGACACACTCTCTGTTTAGCTTCACACAACTCTGGTTGTCAAAAAAGATACTAGTAGCATCCAATGGGATATCAAATAACTCAGACAATAGCTTCCTCATCCATACTGCCTCACAACTAGCTGAACAAGCTGTGACATACTCTGCTTCATCTGTACTCATTGCCACGCAGGA
The DNA here is from genome assembly GCA_027924585.1 of Larix kaempferi. NCBI lineage: Eukaryota > Viridiplantae > Streptophyta > Pinopsida > Pinales > Pinaceae > Larix > Larix kaempferi. The sequence goes on along the minus strand of BSBM01000451.1, from coordinate 1,162,598 downwards.
CTGCTTCCTGCTAAACCAAGAGATCACACTAGATCCCATACTAAAGTAACACCCAGAAGTGCTCTTCCTATATGTAGAACTGCCTACCCAATTTGAATCAACATAACCCTCTAGGTTAAACTTTTGATTCACATCATACTTGAGCCCATAATCAATTGTACCCTTCAGGTACCTTAGAATATGCCTTACAACAACCAGGTGAACACCTCTTGGATCCGTTAGGAACTGGCTCAATGTGTTCATCGAAAAGCAAATATCTGGTCTCGTGTTTGTCAGGTACATAAAGGACCCAATCATCTGACGATACACCGTGACATCAACCCATGACATCAACCGGATCAAATGAAGCATCACACAGAAGCTTTAAGTTCGAGGCCATAGGTGTGGCCATGGCCTTGTAGTCCATCATCCCGAACCGCTTCAGGATCTCTACTGCATACTTCTCTTGTCCAAGGAATATCCCATATGCATTCTGCCACACCTCCATGCCTAGAAAGTAGTGCATCATCCCCAAGTCCTTCATCTTGAACTGTACAGCAAGCTTCCTCTTTGTATCAGCAATCAATCTATCCTCACCTATAACAAATAGGTCATCCACATACAATAGTAGTATCACTGGACTGCCTTCCTCAACCTCGCAGTAAAGGTTGGAATCTGCTTTACTCTTGGTAAGGCCCATACTGGATAGAAAGTTGTCTATCCTACCATACCAAGTCTTAGGAGCTTGCTTCAAGCCATACAAGGATTTATTTAACCTACACACATATGACTCTCTGTCATGTGTCTCAAAACCGAGTGGTTGCTCCACATACACTTCCTCTTCGACTACACCATTCAAGAAGGCTGTCTTGACATCCATCTGGTGTATCTTCCACTTCATCACTGATCCCATAGAAAGTACTATTCTAATGGAAGTGTACCCAGCTACAGGAGCAAAAGTCTCTTCATAATCTATTCCCTCTTTCTGGGAGAAGCCACGAGCCACAAACCTCGCTTTGTATTCCTCTATGCTACCATCTGCAACATGCTTGATCTTATAGATCCACTTGGAAGTCACAACAAACTTCCCTTCTCTTCTTGGGACCACATCCCAAACATCATTATTCATGATCGATTGGTACTCCTCTATCATGGTATCCTTTCATTACTTCATCCCGGATCCTGGGAACTTATGATTCTTCAATCGATAGTTTTCTTTGAACTTCGTTGCTGGAACAAATGTTGTATTCCTTCTTTTGTAGGTGATGGTACATGGTCTTGTTGATGTATTTGTAACTTTGGAATGTATTTCATATATGTATATTGTATTCCTATAGAGATGTTATTATTCCTCTATACGGAAGTGTTTTTATTCCTCTAGAGATGTTATTATTCCTCTATACGGAAGTGTCGTCATTTATATTGTAAGTGTCGTAACTTATACTTGATGGGTTATTAGACCACCTTGTTGGGGTCAGCCCTGTATGAGTCATGTGGGTAAAAGGGTTATTAGACCACCCTATTGGGGTCGGCCCTGTCAGCATTATGTTATGTGTTTAAGTTAAGGCCGACCTAGTAAAGGTTATTAGGCAAGTCAAGTCAAGTATAAATAGAGTGCAGGAGGCACTCTATTTGATCATTCACTTCTCACTCACACACTCATTGGAGAGTGGCACACTAGTGGAGGAAGAGAAGCTACTTCTAGGAGGACTATCTCTTGTACTTGGGTTGTATCATTGCTCTATCTATCTCTGAGGAAGTTGTGGGGTTTTTCACCTTCTTGGTTTTCCCCGGTGAAACTCTGTGTCTCTTGTGTGCTTGCATTATTGTGTCCATGATTGATATGCTGTAGATATTCTGTAGATATGTTATACATGTTATTCTCTCAGTTAAGATCCTAGATTAGATTGAATTAAATTCTGAAAAACTAACATGGTATCAGAGCTAGCCTAAAAGAAGGCATGATATGGCATTTATGACACTTGTTGCACTTGCGAAGCTAGGGCTTGATATAGCAAAAACCAGTCATTGTAGAACTTTTGCTATAAATACATTTCGGCGAGGTTTCAGGATCTGAAAATCTTACAGGTCGAAGATAAGATCCCCATGTACCTTGTGTCCAAAGGAGAGCCTCTAATTCGTTGTACTTTCATATTTATGATATGTACAATATAGGGTTTCTTCCTCATCCAGATCTTAGTCATAAACAGGTGACCTAGGAAAACATGTCACAAATTGGGCTAGGAAGCTCCAAATGAAATTTCATAAAAATTGGAAGGTAGGGCATGGACTGTAATTTCACAGGTACGATTTTCAAAGGTTGAAATTGAACGAGTGACACGTGGCACTCCATACAAGTTCGCTCTCCAATTTTATTCCATAAACAGGTCACGTTGTGACACTTGGAATAAATCTCTCTCAGAAAATCCACTTGAGGTTAGAATTGTGGGTTTGGAAAGCTAATAGGTCAGGCTACCAAAGGTATAATTTTTAGACCCTGTAGATCTGAACTTTCGGAGTTACACCAGAAACAATCAGGTGCATATTTTTGTCAAAACAAAATTGGATTTTGAGCACCTTCATTCATGGCTCCGAGAATTTAAGGTTTCAGAGAATGTTGGAATTTTTTGTATTAGAAACCACGGCTGGATGCTCCTCATCAAAATTGAAATTTAGAGACCAAGATCAAATTTTTTGGTTAGGTAGAAGGCCGTGCTTGATCAAACCCTAGTTCGGGACTTTGATCGAAAAAGTGAAAAATTAGGGCTTCTGCAAAAATGGGAATTTTTGAAATCTATGACCATAGCTGGAAGCACCTTGGAAAATTATAAGTTTAGAGCCTTGGATCAAACTATTTGGTTGGGTGAAGCTCCGGGAAACTCAAACCCTAATTCAAGGTCCTCCCTAGTGAATCCGGAAGATTGAAAAGCAAATTTGAGGGGTGAAACTTTGCAGTTTTCAAATTCTGAGTATACCAGGTTGATCAGCTCATCAAGGCGCATATTTCTATCCTTTTAGAGTTTGAAATTTAATGTTTGAATTCTTAGGGTTTCTCTGACAAACTCTAATCCAGCTCCAAATCCAGTTTCTACAAATCAAGTGGATTGGGTTAATCCTAGTAGAGAATGGATTGGTCACCTGCATAAGTGAAGAAGTTCCAGTTTCAGAGGGAGATGAGGCTAAGGCCTTACGTAAGAAGATTACAAGCAAACTCGACAGGTATGACTTACGGGTATGTTTCGAAATCTGTTCATGATTAAGTTTATGTTTGTCTTCATTAAGATTAGTACAATCTTGATTAATTTTAGACTTGTTGTATGACCTTAATAAAAATATGAATGCATGATAGAAGATATTCATTGATTAGGGTTTTGACACTTATGATTGTACTAATGCATTGTGGTGTTGTATGAGGTTGATGTTGTCCGCTAACATGAAAGGTACATCAAGAAAGACAAATCATGTTCTAGTTCAAGAACATATGACCATGGTAACATGAAGACAAAGATTCATCCATTGTCATGTATCACATAGAAGATCTACTTACGAGGTATGTATAAATTGGTTCTATAATGATTAACCTATGAGATATGTAGGTTACTAGCACAAGTCATTGAAGAGAACAAGAAGACATTATGCGGGTATGTTAGACATAACTAGCTAGCATGCTAATCCAGGTATGCTTTTCCTATATCAAGTTAGAATCCTATCTTGTGTTAGGATCTCTGATATAAGTATACATGGCATGATCGATAATGATTACTCATTGAAGTTAGTAATCATGGGTTTAGGCATATTATGCTTCTTACTTTGATTGATGATATGACTAACCAAAAGAGTTCTATGGTCAAATATGAATATGCATGAGTAAGAAAAGTCTTCCCTGAAACTTTAAATGCTAATGCTTATTATATGTGTTTGAAATGATCATGACTATACATGTTTAAGATTATTGTGTTTTGATAGTATTAAGATTATACTAATAAATGTATGATTATGTATGAGATCTCGAGGATAACACAATGATGATACTAGTAAGCATGCATAGTGATCGAGAATGGATATAAGTTCAAGGACAGGTAATCCAGGAAGCAAATATCAAGAGGGAGCACACTCCAGTAGTTCCTGCAAGGAAGCAAATATTGAGAGGGAGTCCACCCTACAACCAAACAAAGATAAGTATTTGAATTGTCATTTCTTGCATACTTGTTTTTTTAAATAATACTGTTCAATAATGTATATACTTATGTTCCTAGACTTAGGTTGTGTATTATGCATATTAGAATAATTGCATTAATGAACAGTATACTACTAATATGCATGTAATGGGTAAGTGGCCTATGGCACTGTACAACATTCCATTGCTACTTATCTAGAATGAAACCTCTTTGCTGACATGTTGGGAGTTGTGCACACTCTTAACAATGTTCTAGTAGAGATTGGAAGGCATCTAGAAAGTTACAGGATATGGATTAATGTTGTATTGAAGCATTGGCTAAAATAATTGCATGACTTTATGACATATTTCTTTATGTGTAAGAAATTGTTTTGAAAACTATGAGATGTTTCTAATCATGCAATTTAACTTGTCTTGTAGGAAATATTGTATACCATCACCTACAAAAAAGGACTACAACATTTGTTCCAGTAACAAAGCTATCTATTGAAGATATTGAAGTTCCTAGGATCTGGGATGAAGTAATGGAAGAATACCATGATCCATCGATCATGAAGAATGATGGTTGGGATGTGGTCCCAGACCAGAAGGGAAGTCTGTCGTGACTTCCAAGCGGATCTATAAGATCAAGCATGCTGCAGATGGTAGCACAGAGAAATATACAACAAATTTTGTAGCTCACGGCTTCTCCTAGAAAGAAGGGATTGATTATGAAGAGACTTTTGCTTCTATAGCCAGATACACTTCCATTAGATCAATACTTGCTCTGGCTGCAGTGATGAAATGGAAGATACACCAGATGGATGTCAAGACAACTTTCTTGAATGGTGTAGTCGAGGAGGAAGTGTATGTGGAGCAGCCACTTGGTTTTGAGACACATGACAGAGAGTCATATGTGTGCAGGTTGAAGAAATCCTTGTATGGCTTAAAGCAAGCTCCCAGAACTTGGTATGGTAGGATAGACAGCTTTCTATCTAGTTTGGGCTTTACTAAGAATAAAGAAGATTCCAACCTTTACTACAAGGTTGAGGAAGGAAATCCCGTGATACTACTTATGTATGTGGATGACCTGTTTGTTACAGGTGAGGATGGATTGATTGCCGATACCAAGAGGAAGCTTGCTGCCAAGTTTGAGATGAAGGACTTGGGGATGATGCACTATTTTCTAGGCATGGAGGTGTGGCAGAGTGCAGATGGAATCTTCCTTGGACAAGGGAAGTATGCAGTAGAGATCCTGAAGAGGTTCGGGATGATGGACTGAAATGCCATGGCCACACCGATGGCATCGAATCTGAAGCTTCTGTGTGATCCTTCATCTGAGCCGGTTGATATCACGATGTATCGTCAGATGATTGGGTCCTTGATGTACCTGACGGACACGAGACCAGATATTTGCTTTGTGGTGAACACATTGAGCCAATTCCTGACAGATCCGAGAAGTGTTCACCTGGTTGCTGTAAATCATATTCTAAGGTACCTGAAGGGTACAGTTGATTATGGGCTCAAGTATGATGCGAATCAAAAGTTTAACTTGCAGGGTTATGTTCATTCAGTTTGGGCAGGCAGTGCTGCATATAGGAAGAGCACTTCTGGGTGCTGCTTCAGTATGGGATCAGGTGTGATCTCTTGGTTTAGCAGGAAGCAGTCCTGCGTAGCATTGAGTATAGTCGAAGCAGAGTATGTTGCAACTTGTTCGGCTAGTTGTGAGGAATTATGGCTGAGGAAGCTACTGTCTGAGTTATTTGATCTCCCATTGGAAGCTACTGGTATCTTTTGTGACAACCAGAGTTGTGTGAAGCTGTCTGAGAACCCCGAGTTCCACGACAAGTCGAAGCACATTGAGATAAATATCACTATATCACGGATATGGTGCAGAGAGGAGCATTGAAGCTCGTGTATGTTGCGACGGATGAGCAGGTTGCAGATGTGTTGACGAAACCACTAGCCAAAGTGAAGTTTGAGTACTTCAGAAAGAGGCTTGGTGTTCTTCAGATTGATGACACTTCGAGGAATAAGTGATGGACACATTTGCAGGAGCCATTCCAAGCATGGTGAGAGGAGGATCCTTCCGATGGCTGTGGATATAAGCGCTGTGTGATGAAGCATTAGGATGATGCTCCAGTTACTACTCGATATGCATCATGTTGGATGCTTGTTATGATCAGTTGGATCATGTATTTGTATATGCATCATGTTGGATGCTTGTTATGATCAGTTGGATCAGGTATATGTATATGCATCATGTTGGATGCTTGTTATGATTAGCTGGATCATGTATATGTATATGCATCATGTTGGATGCTTGTTATGATCAGTTGGATCATGTATATGTATATGCATCATGTTGGATGCTTGTTATGATCAGTTGGATCATGTATATGTATATGCATCATGTTGGATGCTGGATATGATTAGTTGGATCATGTATTTGTATATGTATCAGGTGGATACATTGTATGATCAGGTAGATCATGTATTTGTATATGTATCAGGTGGATACATTGTATGATCAGGTAGATCATGTATTTGTATATGTATCTGGTAGATACATTGTATGATCAGGTAGATCATGTATGATGATATGTATCAGGTATATACATCGTATGATCAGGTAGATCATGCATGATGATATGCATCAGGCAGATACTTGGTATGCATCAAGTGGATGCATTGTATCATCAGGATGATCATGGATGATGAGCTTCAGGATGTTGCTCTAGATGATATGTATCAGGATGATGCTGTGATGATGATCAGGATGATCATGTGATGATGTACATCATGATGATGTATGGTGAGTATCAGGTTGATACTCTGTGGCCGTGGACAGGTTGTGCAGATGAGCATATAAGTAGACCTAGGAGATCTGATAGGTTGGGTTGTGTGCCTGTAATAAATCCTGGGATTCTCTTTCGAGGCATTGCTCTGGGAGGACATATAAGTAGACTTGGGAGATCCGATAGGTTGGGTTGTGTGCCCATAATAAGTCCTAGGATACTCTTTCAAGGCATTGTCCTATGGAATATAAGTAGACCTTGGAGATCCGATAGGTTGGGCTGTGTGCCCGTAAAGTCCTGGGATTCTCTTTCGTGGAATTGACATGACCACATGTAATAAGTCCTGGAGATTTGGACAGGTTGTGCTAGTCACGTAAAAGGCCTTAGATGCTCTTTAGAGTTCTTCATTGACACTCTTTTAAGGTTTTGTGGTGGGGTCACATGTAATACGTCCTGGAGATCCGGACAGGTTGTGCTAGTCACGTAAAAGGCCTTGGATACTCTTTAGAGTTCTTGTTATGCTAGCTAGACACTCTTTTAAGGTTTTGTGATAGTCACATGTAAGTGGACCTGGGAGATCTTGCCAATCGTGCTTCGACACATAAATGGTCCTGGGATACTCTTTTGAGGCATTGTGACGCACGTAATAAGTCCTGAGGATTCCATAGTATGGCCAGTGATGATGAAGACCTGCAGGTGGTGGGCCTACACCCAGTATGAAAAAGGACTGGATCTATAGAACTTACTATGACGAGTAGTTCAGAGATTGATTGAGATAGCAGTAGCAATGACGATGACGATGATTCGATGTCAATGATCCAGAGAAGAAGACTTGTGCTAGAAGATCTGTGTCGAGAAATACCTTCCTAGTTAAGGGGGAGTGTTGATGTATTTGTAACTTTGGAATGTATTTCATATATGTATATTGTATTCCTATAGAGATGTTATTATTCCTCTATATGGAAGTGTTTGTATTCCTATAGAGATGTTATTATTCCTCTTTACGGAAGTGTCGTCATTTATATTGTAAGTGTCCTAACTTATACTTGATGGGTTATTAGACCACCTTATTGGGGTCAGCCCTATATGAGTCATGTGGTTAAAAGGGTTATTAGACCACTCTATTGGGGGTCGTCCCTGTCAGCATTATGTTATGTGGTTAAGTTAAGGCCGACCTAGTAAAGGTTATTAGGCAAGTCAAGTCAAGTATAAATAGAGTGCGGGAGGCACTCTATTTGATCATTCATTTCTCACTCACACACTTATTGGAGAGTGGCACACTAGTGGAGGAGGAGAAGCTGCTGCTAGGAGGACTATCTCTTGTACTTGGGTTGTTTCATTGCTCTATCTATCTCTGAGGAAGTTGCGGGGTTTTTCGCCTTCTTGGTTTTCCCTGGTGAAACTCTGTGTCTCTTGTGTGCTTGCATTATTGTGTCCAGGATTGATATGCTGTAGATATTCTATAGATATGCTGTACATGTTATTCTCTCAGTTAAGATACTAGATTAGATTGAAGTAAATTCTGAAAAACTAACAGGTCTTTCCTACAAGACAAGTTCAATTGCATGATTAGAAACATCTTATATATTTAAGAACAAATTCTTACTCATAAAGACAAATGTCATACAGTCATGCAATTATCTTAGCCAATGCTTCAATACAACATTTATCCATATCCCATATTCACATGGTAACTTTATAAATGCCTTCCATCTCTACTAAAACATTTGTTAAGAGTGTGCACAACTCCCAACATGTTAGCAAAGAGGTTTCATTCTAGATAAGTAGCAATGGAATGTTGTACAGTACCATAGGCCACTTACCCATTACTTGCATATTAGTAGTATCTTGTTCATTAATGCAACTTTTCTAAAATGCATAATATACATCCTAAATCTAGGAACATAAGTATGTACAAGACTAAACAACATCATTTCAGTAATCATAAGAAATGACAATTCAAATACTTATCTTTGTTTGGTTGTAGGGTGGACTCCCTCTCAATATTTGCTTCATTGCAGGAACTACTGGAGTGTGCTCCCTCTTGATCTTTGCTTCCTGGATTACCTGTCCTTGAACTTATACTCATCCTGGACCGCTATGCATGATTAAGTGTGCAATAGTGTCACCATTGTGTTATCCTCAAGATCTCATACATAACCATACATACATTAGTATAATATAAATACTATCAAAACATTATGATTCTAAATAATCTTATGTATGGTCATGATCATTTCATACATAGGTAATAAGCGTTAGTATTCAAGGTTTCAGGGAAGACTTCTTTTACTCATGCATATTCTTATTTGACCATAGGACTCTTCTGGTTAGTCATATCATCAATCAAAGTAAGAAACATAATATGCATAAACCCTTGATTACTTAAACTTCTAACTTCAAGAATAATCATTATCATTCATACAAAAGTATAAGATCCTAACACAAGGTAGAATTCTAACTTGATATTGGAAAAACATACCTGCTTATCATGTTTGCTAGTTATGTCTAACATACCCAAATAATGTCTTCTTGTTCTCTTCAATGAATTGTGCTTAGTAACCTGCATAACTCATAAGTTAATCATTGTAGAACCAAATTATACATACCTCGTAAGTAGATCTTCTATAATGGCTATGGATGAGTCTTTGTCTTCATGTCACCATGGTCATATGTTCTTGATCTAGAACTTGATCTGTCTTTCTTGATGTACCTTTCATGTTAGCGGACAATATCAACGTCATACAACATCATGGTGCATTAGTACAATCATAAGTGTCATAACCCTAATCAATGAATGTCTACAAGCATTCATACTTTTACTAAGGTGATACCACAAGTCTAAGATTAATCAAGATTATACTAATTATATGAAGACAAACATATCATAAACTTAATCATGAACAGATTTCACAAACATACCTGTATCTCTTCAAGTCATACCTGTCGGGATTGCTTGTAGACTTCTTGTGTAAGGCCTTAGCCTCATCTCCATCTGGAACTGGAATCTCTTCACTTATGTAGGTTTCCAATTCATCATATTCTAGGATTAACCCAATCCACTTTGATTTGCTGAACTTGGATCTGGAGCTGGATTAGGGTTTGTCAAAGAAACCCTAAAAATTGAAAATTTGAATTTCAAACTTTTGATTGGATGAAAAGACGTGCCTTGCTGAGCTGATCAAGCTGGTATACTTAAATTTTGAAATCTCCAAAATTTGACCCCTCAAAATTAACTTTGAAACTTCTGGATCTTCTGGACAAGATCCTGAACTAGGGTTTGATAAAGCCTGGTCTTGTGCCCATCCAAAAGGTTCAATCTTGTGTTCTAAACTTTGATTTTTTTGAGGAGCTTCCAACCGTGGTCACAGATTTCAAAAATTCCAACTTTTGCAAAAACCCTAATTTCCCACCTTTCTGATCAAAATCCCAAACTAGGGTTTGACCAAGCCCAACCTTCTGCCTAACCAAAAAATTTGATCTTGGTCTCTAAATTTTGATTTTGATGAGGATCATCTAGCCATGGTCTCTGATTCCAAGAATTCCAACTTTCTCTGAAACCCTAAATTCTTGCAGCAGTGATAAGCCAAGAATGAAGGTGCTGAGAAGCCAATTCTGTTTTGACAGAAATATGCACCTGATTGTTTCTGGTGCATCTCTGAAATTAGGAATTCACAGGGTCTGAAACTTTGGCCTATGGTAGCCTGACCTGTCATATTTCCAACTCCACAGGTATGACCTCAATTGGATTCTCTGAGAGAGCGTTATGCCTAGTGTCGCAATGTGACCTGTTTATGGGATAAAACATGAGAGCGAACTTGTACGGCATTCCACGTGTCACTGGTTCAACTTCGGCCTCTGAAAAACTTACTGGAGAAACTACAGTATGTGCTCTACCTGTCACTTTTTACTAAATTTCATTTGGAGCTTCCTAGCCCATGTTGTGACCTTTTTTCCTAGGTCACCTGTTTATGATTGAGATCTGGAGGAGGCATAAACCCTAGATTATACTGATCATAAAATATAAATTACATCGAATTAGATGCTGTGCTTTGGACACAAGGTACATGGGGATGTTATCTACGACCTGTGAATGATTCCGATCCTGAACCTTGGCCAAGATGGATTTATAGTGAAAGTTCCACGATGACTCATTTTTTCTATATCAAGCCTTAGCTTCCAATTTGTCCCAAGTGCAACAAGTCTCATAAATTCCATACCATGACTTACTTCAGGCTAGCTCCGATACCATGTTATATTTTCATCATTTAATTCAATCTGATCTAGGATCTTAACTAAATGAATAACATGTACAACATATCAAGCATAAGAGACAAGAAACAAGAGACACAAAACATTTCATTGGGGAAAACCAAGAAGGTGAAAAACCCCGCAACTTCCTCAGAGATAGAATAAGCATCAATACAATGATCACCAGATTCGAATGGTTTCGAACGGTTTCACTAGATTCTTCACGGACTGCTCAAAACTCAATCCCGAATTTTTCTTCCTGGAGAGATGACAGGAAACACCATTGCCGAATTGCTCGAGATTGTGGCCGCAACTTCTGGAGAGAACAGGACAGTTGAGCAATAGCTGGTAGCTCACAATCCATATCTAAACAACTAAACACAAAACCCATGTGTGGTTTTGGGCAAATGAGTCCCCAAAATATTCTAACCAACAATACTTTGCTTAGAGGGTACCGGAACAGGTGTGGGATCGAGCCACCACTACCAGAAAAAAAGAATGTAGCTGTGTGGGAGACAAGTCTTTGAAAAATAATGAGATTCGATAATAAGTTGAAATCCATAAAAAATAATGAATAAAATAACTAAAATAAAAAGGATTTACCTTGTTTAAGAACTTTGTGATTTATTCCTTGAAAGCACACAGTTGAACACAAAATATATAGTAGAATGAGATCAAAATGTGTGGTTCCCTTGTAGATTTGAATTTGAATTTGAACTTGAACAAAAAAATAGACAAAATCAGAGGCAATCATCTCCCCAAGATCGAAGATCTTGCATGTCCAATTGCAAGAAAACTTTGAACTTGATGGGCAAAATTGATAATTAAAATTAAGTCAGACTCCAGAAATTGAAGCTGAAGTGTTAAATAACACTTGTAATTGAGGAGGAGATGGAGTTGGTCTCTGCTGAGCTTTAATCAACTCTTCAAGTTGTTTTTCCTTCTTCCTCAATTGTTTCCTAAGCCTGTGATTGGATCGAATCATGTCATCTACCAAGGTTTGCAGAAATGCAACCTTAGTTTTCAGAACTACATTTTCATGTTTAATATATCGATCCAACTGTTCAGTCAACTTGGCATTCCTTTGTTTAAAATATTCAATTTGTAGATCTAAAGAAATAGTTGATTGATGATGTTTGATAGACCTAAGATCAACTTTTGGTATTTGAGATGATGAGAAATGAAATGGCAATGAAGAATCCTCAATAGGATTTGGCATTGGAGGACTAAAATGAGAATCAATCAATTGGGAATCTTCTTGTGTAGATGAAGAAATGGATGAAGAAATTTGGACATGGACAAGTTCAGTGGGCTGAAGTAATGATATTTGGAACTGGTCCATCGAAGGCATGATTAAAAAAGATGGTTAAATCAAATGGTCGAGGTTGATTATGTTTAGAAGAGGCTAGTTACACCTCACTGCCTTTTATGATCATAACCACATGCTTCCAGAAACAAGGCAGATTAAATTATGACGAAATTATATGATAAGAAAAATGGGTTCGAATGCCATGTTTGCATGGAGTATGCGATTTAGTCTCGGGAAAGATTAAAATTTCGAAGAGGTAAAATCAATGGAATTGGCAAAAAAAAGAAGTTTTTCACCTATTAAAATAATAATATCATATATAAACAATCAATGTGGCAAACGAATTTAGAACATAAATTATTGTATAAATCGTGTCATTAATCAAATAATGATATAAAATGAAGTTTTCCATTATAAATTCTCTTTTTAATGCATGACATCAAACATATTATAATATATATAGGTGACTTTGATTATAGAATAAAAATATTTGTCTATATCAAACTCGGAACCAGTATTAAGAGTTAAAATTAATCCTTGTAAAATATGAGACATAATTATTCAAGGTAAATCTCACATTATTTAGTCATTTATCCCAAATTAAAGATATACCTGGATTCCAACAGTCAAAACTTACTTTGATGTTCTGAAATTTACCTAAGCAATTTAATTTACACTGTTCCAAATTTTCCAGGAAAAAATCCAGCACTCCATCCGGCACCTCATCCAACACTTAGTTCATTATTCTCATGTTCAGATGCATAATTATTTTCAAGTTTCCAAAGGTGGAAAGTTGCTGCCATCGGGGTTGGAGAAATACTTATCCAACAGGTTCCTTGCAAATGTTTTTAAAAACAATAATGATGTCTAACTTGTGATCATTCCTCTGGCTACATACAAAAAGAGAATAGATCAATAGATTACAAATTAGCATCACAAAGGAAAACATAATAAAAAGGAACCTAATATCTATTAATCTCATTCTTGCATCTGGCTATCAAATATCCAAAATTCTAACTTGCAAATACCGGTTTACTTCCATTTATTCATACAGAAATTCATCATAAAATATTGTGCCTTTTTTCAATAAAAAGAAACAAAACAACAGTATTACTAAATGAGATCCATAGTGTACCAGTCAACCTGATTTAGTTTCACAGAAGAATGTTCAAGTGATAAAAATAAGGTTCACAGTTAAGTCCATCAAATTATTAAACATAGGTACACTATGGAGGTATAAACCTCTTATATGGTAAAGATCATGTAGTAGAGACTTAAAGTATCTTAAAATGATTATCCAATGGCCACTAAATAAAGTTTATTCAATTTTAATTTAACAAAACATGTTTTCTCTTCAATTCTCACAAAAGTACATTGTTCATACAAACAAATATAGATAAATCATTATAATAGATATCAAACCCAGAAACCACTGCCACCGATCTTGTTCAATACTTCGATGGAGTAAATGTAATATCCAAGAAATCTATTCCCTAGACAAAATGTCTGGTTGCCAATAGGCCTGTTTAGTACCTTGGTGGGTTTTCCTAGTCATACCACAAGCTGGTACCCGCTGCCAGCAGACTTGTTCAGTATCCTGATGGGTTAACCTCTTACACCCTTTTTCTATCAGAGGCTCTTGTCCCAATTTCACCTTAAAGATAGGATTTATAAATTGCTTCTTCATAGATGAATGGGGAAGTAGCTTTGAAAACCTTTTGGGAGTGGGATGGTATTGGGTTGAAATATTTTTCTTGAAAAGTTCTTGTAAAGGTTTGTTTGTGTGAACAACTAACTCTTGTAATTATACTAATTCGAAAACATGAGATGGCTACAGTCATTTATATGTAAAATTACAGCCAAAGGATAATAATCAAAAGACTCTTCAGTCTTAACAACCATTCTCTTATAAGCTTATTGTGGTGTTTATTTGAATAATAATTCAATGTCTCCAGCTGTTACTACTTGTAAAAATGATTGTTCAATCAAGTGTGAAGCCAAGTCAAAGTTGTACTTAGCATGCCATGGTTTCCATAAGTTAAACCTCTCGAGTCTTAAAAGAACAAAGAGAGGCAAAGATAAATAGTGGAAAATCTGTATGAACAAAGAAAAATAAGTATGTATAAAAGCAATGAATCTGAAACAATAGATCTCCTTATTTACGATAAAAGCATTTTGCTTCATATTTTGTTTACTAAAGATATTCCATTATATCAACAACTCAACAAAACATATTTTGAGTATATTTCAAAAATTTATTTAAATTAGGAAAGTTCCAAATTGTATTAATAAAAATCAACCTTCTAAAATAACAAAAGTAATAGAATGAAAGAACTTCCCTTTTTAGATACCCCGAGTTTTTCACAAAAGGAAAATACCTGCAAAATTCAAAAGAGAGCCTAATGAGCAAAATAAAAACATGCCTCTGTACATATATACAAAGAAAACCTTCAATCAGTGATTATTCAAGAAAGAGGAGGAGATGAAGAAGTTATTTCTTCACCTACCAACTCCAATTCAGATTGATGAGTTAAATCATTAATTAACTCTTGCTTAGAAATGGGTTTACGGTATACCTTCAACCGATGTCCATTTACAACAATTGTAACCTGTTCATCATCGATTGTTCTTATTTTTACAAAACCGTTATAAAAAACAATCACAATTTCATATGGTCCCATCCACCTGGTTGTAAGTTTACCTTTAAAGTTTTTAAACCTTGAGTCAAATAATAGGGCCCAATCACCTTCTTGAAAAGTTTTCCGTTTCAAAAACTTGTCATGCAATTTAATCCTCTGATTTTGGATTAGAACAGTCCTTTGAACAACATCTTGTCTAATCTCATCAAGTTCATTTAATTGCAACAGTCTTTTTTTCTGTGCTTCATCCAAATTCATGCCTAATTGTGTAGCAGTACGAAAGGTTTTCACTTGAAATTCCATAGGAAGTAGGACCTGTTTCCCATAAACAAGCTCATATGGAGTATGCACTGTGGTATTTCTCCATGTAGTCCCGTAATCCCATAATGCTTCAGGAAGTCTATCTACCCAGTCCTTATGATGTATTTGTACAGTCTTAGAATAACTTTCGGTACTTTACTTGTTGACTCCACCTGACCATTTTCTTGGGGGTGGTATGGAGAAGATTTATAGTGTTTAATTCCTTATTGCTCTGTCAATTCTTTCATTGATTTAGAGACAAGATGTGCTCCATTGTCAGTCACAATGTCACAGAGAACACCAAAACGGGTAAAAATTTCTTCATAGATAAATTCTATGACTGATTTTTCAGTAGCCCTCAACAGAGCTTTTGCTTCTACCCATTTAGTCACATAATCAATACAGACTAATATATATCTCTTTTTTCGTGACATGGGTGAGATTGGTCTAACAAAGTCTAGACCCCATTTTTCAAAGGGTTCAGTCATTACTTGGGTTTGTAAAGGCATTTCATTAGCAGCAGTGGGCATTCCCATCCGTTGAAAACTATTGTAACATACCCATAATAACTAGGCGAGCCAGTAGGTTTAATTGATGAAAAATAAAGAGAAATGCTTTTCTCAATGACTACTTATATGACAAGCTATATTCTAAACATGCTTAAAGTAGTTCATAGGTTACATACCTTTTTTGTGCTTATATCCTAACATTAAAATAAGGAAGAATCATACATACCAATTTTTCCATGAATTCATGTTACACACAAACCAGGTTCTCTTATCGCAATTCCCACAATATTAAAGTTCTCTAAACTTAAAATGGAATTTATTAGAGACCAAAACTCGCCATCCTTGCATCAACACCATTTTGAATCGAATCCATAAAAGAAATCATGGTTTGGTCAACCATGGAATTCAGGGGTGTAGTTTGGATGTCATGGATAAATTTAAAGTGGAAGCAATGAAAAGGGATCAATTGGCACTCCTCTAAACATGGTTGAATTGTTGAGGAGGGGTTAAGGAAAATCTCAAAAGCACTTTTCAAATGGTTGTATGTTGGGTTGACTGGTTTGACTGTGCCATTTGAGATCGTGTATACTATGCCAACGTGTATTGTGTCGTACAAGGATGTGGCTAAGTCATTAAAAGAAGAGAGAAAGGAAATCTCAATGAAACAAAGCAGGGGAGATTGGCCTTGTTTCATTCGCCGTATATGACATGTTAACATGTTAATCGGCTAAAGTACTTTATTTTTATTGAAAGCCAATCTTTTAATAACCCTAATGTGTTATATTGACTTACAGTTTACATAATCATTTAATAATTTTGAAAACATGTATCGTCTCATTAGGGTGACCCTGTCACTAGGTGTTAATATCTCTTATTGCAAGATCACTAATTCCTTATACTAAAGTAATTCTTAAGGACAACAACATTTGCCCATATATATCAATCATTTTTCAACATATACTCATTACTTAATTTTTTTTGAAAGAATACTATATATACCATAAGTATACATATTATAATACTTCACAATATATATATATACTTTCCTTCCTAATTGGCAAGTCTAGTTATTATAACAACACTATATAACAACTCCCTTAAAAGCAAGCCTCTCACATCATAAATGAAATGAAAGCTCTTACACATAAAAGATTAATTCACTAAAATATTATTCTTTAATAACCAGCCTAGATCCAAATCCTAGGTTCTATGAAGCACGAAGCACCGAGAGGGATCAAATCTCCCGAGGTGCAAACCTCTCTTTAAATAGCTCCTTGAGTGCAATACCTGATCCACCTAATCCTAAGCTCTAAAGTATCTAGTTTAAATCTCATATTTAGTTTTTACTTTGTATTATTCTTTTTTGTTTATGGCGGACATAATATTTATTACTTTTTACTTTGTATAAGTATTTTTTGTTTACTTTGTATTATTTTGTTACTAGATAAACACTCTAAAGTTCATATTTACTTTTTACTTTGTATTAAAAGTAAAAAGTAAAGTCTCTAGTTTAAGTCTCATATTTACTTTTTACTTTGTATTATTCTTTTTGTTTATGCCCGACATAATATTTACCACCTAATCCTAAGCTTTAAAGTCTCTAGTTTAAGTCTCATATTTACTTTTTACTTTGTATTATTCTTTTTTGTTTATGGCCGACGTAATTATTACTTTTTATTTTGTATTATTTTATTACTCGACAAACACTCGACTCACAAGATCTCCCCCACACTGGGCTGTAGAACCCCTCTCAATGCAATTATTATTTTTAAATGATAACCACTAAAGATTATGAGCTCCAGTTCATGCATTAAGTTCCATAATGATCAGTGACAACGATCTAAGAGCAAGACAACTACAATGATTTCTGAACCTTGCACCGCATTAGCACTTAGACTTGATACTATTGTCGGTTGATTGTTGCATGCAGCCGGGTGCAATTTATTAGGATATTGCAACACCAGATTGACAGTGTTTTTGCTGTTGAAATACACAAATTCAAATTCAAGGGCAAGTTCAAATTCACATGCTGGTAACGTTTCACTTAATCTACACAAATTTTAATTTTATGGAAAATTGAATTTTTTTTTATCATATATTGAAATAATGGAAAATTGAATTTTTTTTATCATATATTGAAATAATAACATTGTTGATGATACACCTACAGTCGTGGTCAACACGAAAGGCAAGGGCACGTGGCCATGTCCTTAGCATGTATGACGCGTGTGGAGCTCCCCTGCTTGCTCGCCAGAACCACCCTTGGCGCGTGGCCTCTTTCCAGCTCCACCCTCTGCGGGTGGCCTCCTTTCTGCTCGAAACACCCACGCTCATGACCAACCTTCTTTCTGTTGTCTTCGTTGAACCCGATGTACCCTCTCTCCATGGTGGCTGGGCTGCGCGTGGGCACTCCTGGAAGAGCTGCCAAGTATGGAAGCCGTCTACAGAGCTAAGCTGGTACATCTCTCATTCTCGAAATTGTCAGAAGGAGTTACATTGGAGTTAGATTTCCAGGAGAGTCTAATTAGCATTTTCAGTTTAATCACTGTGTAATAGATTATAACGTTTTGAGTTGATTTTTAGTTTAATCAAAGTGGTAAAGTTATGTTTTTAATCATTTATGTTATGAATAAGAGGCATCATATGCACACAGATTGAGAATTCCATGGAAAAATCATCACTAGACTGTTTTCTACATGTTATGTAAAGTATAAGTTTTTTCCAGATTCTGTTATGTTAAGTTTGTAGGTTTGAGCAATGCCATACTGGAAGTCTGTAAGTTTTTATACAGATTTTGTTCTATAAAGTTTATGAGCTAGAGTAGTGTCAAGTTCAAAATTTGGAGATCTCCGACGATGTCCATAAAACAAAAAACAAAAAAACATTCTGCTCTTCAGTTTCCTCCAGCTTTCAGTGTCTTCCTCGCCCCCTAGCTCTCTCCATCCTGCGTTCATTTCACATCCTCCATTGTTGCTCTTATACATGGATGGCGCTCAGCAGGTATTAGAAGTATCGTTGAGGGCAGTCAGCAGGCAGTAGTAGTGATTTTTCAAATGGTGTAGTTATCATTGAATTGAATTGGTAATAATTATTGTTGAATTTCAGGCTTTAAGATAAGGATATAAAATTTCAGGCTCTAAGATAATTTCGGATTCACCATCCTCCTACAGCAATCCCGCATTGGCAACGATAAAAGAAAACGCTGCCGAAAGAACAGTCTCCCGTCTTCTCAGGTAGATATACCACGATCTGCCAAAATGCAAATCTGGATTTCTAGATTTTTAAGTAGAGATACCTCTGCTACCTACGCATCAATTAAGTTTAGGTAATCTGTTATCTCTTCAAATGAGCTAAGCCAGGCGGGGATCCGATTATAAAGATCTAAACTGAGATCGGTGCTCAACGGAATATGAATTTTGAATTTTGGACCATAAAATCAATCTCAATAGAAAAACATAGATAAACATCTAACCATATAAAGATAATCTTATAAAATATTCTCTATTATTACTAACTCAAATTGTCCTGAAATGAAATTACTATCACTTTTACATTGTTACAATAACCTTGAAGTATTTGATAAATGATATTTTTATTTTTTTCATTTTTAATGATATGAAAATCGCTATAATGTGTAATAAAGTGCTCATGTCCGATACAATGTGCAAATATTCATTGCAGATTAGCAGAACAAACTGTCGTTGAAAACATTGACACCAATCTTATAATAAAATAAAATAAATTAACGTCAGAGGATTCAGGAGAATAAAATAAATTAACGTAGAGGATTCAGGAGAACAAACAGAAGTCTAGATTATGTTATGCATAATTAAATGCTTTTGACAAACTTCACATAAGAAATCCGAATCCGGAATCAATTTTCAGTTCTTCAAAGATACCGAAAGCTTAAACCGAAAGATACTATTCACCGCGGGTTATGCACAACTTGACCTGGCCATCGATTTCCTCCCACAAAAAGGTGAGAATCTCACCTTCCTTGAGTCCTTTCCGCTGGACAAATTCCTTCCATCCATCTGCTAAAACATAGAAGCTGAAAGTTCGCCAGAATTTCAAGGTGAATGTGTTTTCTGTTCCCTCGTCGATGTCAAATATCCGCAACGTAATACCGCTTCTTGTAAAGTTGCCATTGAGAGCTTCTTTCTCATAATCGGTGCAGAATGGAAGAATACACTTCTCTATAGCCTCCATAGAAATCATCAGTCCATTGCCTGGACCAACATTACACTTGCACAACTGTGTTAAAAAGCAGAAGACTCCTCTCTCGGCCATGGCTTCACTTTCTTCTTCTTTTTTCAATTACAATACAATTAGCTGTAAGCCTGTAACGCAGATTTATATAGACGGATTTCGGATTTCAGAAAAAGCTTTCAGTATGGAAACGCTGATCTGCAGATTTATTTTCAGTAAAAACTGTTAGTATGGAAACACTCATTTAAAATTAGCATAGCATGCAAACCCAGCCCAACGCAGAAAAACTATCTATCTCTCACTTAATCTACCAGTTTTTGACAAAGTTATATGTGAGCATGCAACTAGCCAATTCTCTTGGTTCAAGGACATATCTGCAGTTTTATTTTGGCCAAATAAGCTTGCATGCCAGCGATAAGAACGCATGCAACGGTGGGATTAGGAGCCTGGATTAAAAATAAGAGTCTATTAAGCGTGTATCTGCAGTTCTTTTTTCCCAAATATCTCTGCATGGTAGAGATAAGAAAACATTGTTATCCGAAGCAATTTTCTGAAGTTCCTTGTTTCTAGTGTTAGTTGTTGTAGTGTGTATGTAAATTGATTTTAATGTTAAGATTATAATAACAAAGGCATATTGATTTTAATGTTAAGATTATAATTAAAAAATGTTTTTGGATTTATTTTATATCTTTCTCAATAATTCTTTGATAAGGTTGTAGCCTCAATTTTCAAATCCATATAAGATGATAGTGGTGAAGAAAGTCTTAAAAAATAGTTCGGTTTATTCCTACAACCATGACTTTCTCACAATATGTTAATCTTCTTTTCTAAAATAATTCCATATAAATTGGCTAAAAGATTACCAATCATAATGCTCCTATAATTTGAATGTTGTTTTATATCCTCTCTTATAAAATTAGGAATTATGAGTCTTTGAACCCATGGTTTAGCTGAACCCTACTTGACTACCACATCTAAAAGATTGTGGAACCCTACTTGACTACCACATCTAAAAGATTGTGAATGTGAGGGATATACTCAATTCTCTAATTTTTAGAATTTCACTTGATACCCTTTGATGTCTTTAGATTTCCCTTTTTGCAAGTTTTTCAATCCTATAATCTCTCTTCCAAAGTGGAAACCTTTTCCTTTGTAATATGGGTTTGAAAGTTGTCCATGACATTAGGAGACTATAAAGCTTTTCAAGGTTCAAAATCTAGTCCCTCAAATGCAACCATACTATTCACTTTATTTGTGTTGAAACAAATCATGTAATTCCAACCACCACATAAATGTGATTGAGGTATCCGACTCAACCTCCACACATGTTATTAATGCTGGACTCCACCTCCATACCTGTGATTAATGTTGTAGATAAACCATTTTAATGTTTTGAAAAGCTCAGAAGTCCCCAAATTCATTCAAATTCTAGGAGCGGCATATATGTAGTTTTGGGAAGTTTGTCTTTGATTCTTGCTATAATTTTTTGGTGAAGTCAAGTCCTCAAAAATAGAGTTTTTTGACATATATTATGATATATTAGTTTGTAGGATTTTCTCATGATGTACGTTTTCTGAATGTGAATGCATACAGAGCTACATTGAATAGATTATTAATTATGCAGCATTCATTTTTATGTTTTTCAATGTTTGGTTCCCCTGCCTCCTATCATTGTGGTACATCAGAGCTAATACCAAGGTGTAGAGCTTATTCTACGCAATCTTAAAAGTCATCATCGTAAACGAAGGAGCCGGTTGTTGTGTGAGGATTGTTGTGTGAAGGAAGAACCTCTATGTGTTGAGTTTATCTCCACCATTCGAGCCCTAGGAAGAAGCCAAAACTCGTGAAGTTCTCCTTTATAGTGATTCGTGACATTAGAGATTTGTGTCAGTTGGTCTATAATAAAATTGCAGGCACCAAAAACCCAGGATGGTTCCATTCAAAGAGAAAGGGGGAGCTGGGTATGTGAACAATGAGACAAAGGATTCATAGACAATCAAAATTTTAACCATGGCCACCACCAGCAACTCTGTGCAGCCACAGGTTCCCACGTTCTCTGGTAAAAATTATGAATTTTGGGCAACAAAAATGAAAACTCTTTTTCGTTCTCAGGATATTTGGGATTTAGTGGAAAATGGGTATCCTGAACCTCAAGATGAGACCTCATTTTTTGCTTTGTCTTAGGAAGAAAGAGTTATTCTCAATAATAACAAAAAGAAGAATGCTAAATCCCTACTCTTCATCCAACAGAGTCTAGATGAATCAATCTTTCCAAAAATTGCTTTTGAAGATAACTCAAAAAGAGCATGGGACATTTTAGAGACTGCTTATAAGGGAACTTCTAAGGTTAAGAAAATTAGGCTGCAAACCCTTAGAAGAGAATTTGAGACCCTTCAAATGAAGGATTCAAAATCTATTGACCAATTTTTCAATAGAACCATGAATGTGGTGAATCAGATAAAAACACATGGGAGGAATTAAATGACCATAAAATTGTGGAGAAAATTCTACGTAGCCTACCCAATAAATATGATGCAATTGTAGTGACAATTGAGGAATCAAAGGATCTATCACAACTGTCTGTTGTTGAATTGATGGGATCTCTGTTGTCCCATGAATTTAAACTGAGTGGGAACTCAAATCCCTCATTAGAGTTTGCATTCAAGACTCAGGTTTCAGTTAGTAGAGGCAGAGGAATATTTAGTCATAGAGGTAGAGGAAGATTCCAAAACCAAAGTGATGAAAGACCAATTTCAGACGAAACTGGTAAATTAGTCCAGAGCCCCAATTCAGGAAAATTTAGAGGTTCAAGAAGTAATCTTAATCAACAACAGTCTAGAAGGTTTGATAAATCGAAGATTCGGTGCTTTTACTATAAGAACTTTGGGCATGTAATTCAGGACTGTAGAAAAAGGCAACCAAATGAAAGAAAGCAATCAACTAATTTATCTGAGGTATCTAAGACTAAAACTGAGTCCATGTTTATCACTTGTAATATTGTTGAGGAGAGTCCAAAAGATGTATTGTTTTTGGAAAGTGGTTGTAGCAACCACATGAGTGGAAATCAAGAGTTTTTTAGTTGTTTGGAGAGTTCTGTTCAATCATAATTAAAGCTTGGAACATATAGCAGAGTCTATGTCAAATGCAAAGGAATCATAGATGTTTTGACAAAGAATGGTGAGAAGAACAATGTGAAAGATGTATATCTTGTTCCTGGAATGAAACATAATTTGATGAGTATTGGGCAACTGATGGAGAATGGGTATGAGATAAATTTTTATGACAAAGCTTGCACAATTCGAGATAGAGATAATTGTAATAGGTTGATTGCAAGGGTTGAGATGACCAAGAATAGGATCTTCCCTCTTACAATGAGGAGTGATACTCAAAATTCTATTAATGCGTACAAAGCTAAGAGTGTTGATCAATCTTGGCTTTGGAACTTGAGGTTTGGTCACTTACATTTTGATTGTTTGAGGTCATTGCAGAAGAAGGAAATGGTGAAAGGGTTTCCAATCATAGAACAAACAACAAGCTCATGTGAGAGATGTATCTTTGCGAAACAACATAGAGAAAGCTATCGTGGAGGTGTTTGTATAGAGAAAAATTACCTTTGGAAATCATACATACATATTTATGTGGGTCATTGCAAACCCCTTCATTGGATGGATATTACTAGTTCTTGAAATTTACTAATGATTACAACATGAATACTTGGGTATATTTCTTAAAACAAAAGTTTGAAACTTTCAAAATCTTCAAGAACTTCAAGGATTTGGTTGAAAAGCAGAGTGGTAACTACATTAGAGTGCTAAGATATGATAGAGGTGGTCAATATTGTTCAAATGAATTTTTAGATTTCTGCAAGGATAATGGAATTAAGAGATAATTTACCGTTATATATATACGACAACATAATGGTGTGGGTGAAAGAAAGAATAGGACCATAATGAACATGGCCCAGAGCATGTTGAAGACAAAGCACTTACCAAATGACTATTGGGGAGAAGTTGTTTAGTGTTCAATATACATTCTGAATAAGATTCCTACAAGTAGCTTGATTAATAAAATACCTCAAGAGGCATGGACTGGTAGGAAATGTTCAATTTCACATTTACGAGTTTTTGGGTGTAGAGCATATGCACATGTACCAGTTGAATTAAGGAGAAAGATGGATTATCATAGTGAGAAATCTATCTTCATCGGTTATAGTGAGTAATTTAAAGCATATAGATTGTACAATCCCATTACCAAAAAGCTTGTTATAATCAGGGATGTTGAGTTCAAAGAGGAAGAAGCATGGGATGGAAGTGTAGATGAGTGTATTATAGGAGGAGATGTATTATCTCATGAACATGACGAAGAAGAAGAGCATGAATTTCAAGGAGGACAACAAGTACAAGCACATGTTACCACTACACCAACAAGATATGCATCGCCTGCAGTCAAAACACCAAGAAGTCTTGCACAAGGATAGGTATCAGTGCAAAGAAATCAACCTACTCTAAGTTCGCAGGTAAGTGATGAATCTGATCTTACTTTAGCTACACTAAGGTCTAGAGTTAAAGGAAGGAAGACTAGAAGTCTTATGGAGATATATGATCAACATGAAGATCAATTAGATTTGAATTCAAATTTTGCATTGTTAGCATATCAACCTATTAGTTATGAGGATGCTATCAAAGATAAAGTTTGGTTGGATGTTATGAATGATGAAATAGATGCAATAGAAAGGAATGATACTTGGGAATTAATGAATCTACCTGAAGGAAAGGACTGCATTGGTGTGGAATGGGTGTATGAAACAAAGTTCAATGCAGATGGTGAAGTTGAGAAGCACAAGGAAAGATTTGTTGCTCAAGGCTTTGCTCAACAACATGGAATAGACTATAATGAAACTTTTTCACCTGTTTCCAGATTAGATACAATTAGAACTGTTTTAGCTATTGCAGCTCATAATATTTGGAAAGTATACCAAATGGATGTAAAATCTGCATTTTTAACTAGAATTTTACAAGAAGATGTATATGTAAAACAACCTCCATGTTATGAGATAAATGGACATAAAAAAAAGGTTTATAAATTGAAGAATGCTTTGTATGGGATGAAGGAAGCTCCTCGAGCTTGGTACAACATAATTGATTCCTATCTCATAAGCAATGGCTTTTGGAGGAGTATCAATGAACCTACCCTGTACACCAAAAAAAATAAGCATGGTGAGGTTTTAATTGTGTGCATTTATGTTGATGATATCATTTATACTGGAAGTCTGATGTTAGCAGAATTCAAAACAATAATGAGGAGTGAGTTCGAGATGACTGACCTTGTCCTAATGAAGTTTTTTCTTGGAATTGAATTCTTGCAATATGAAAGTGGAATCTTTATTTCACAATATAAATATGCAAACGATATATTGAAAAGATTTAGAATGTTAAATTGCAAGCCAGTTTCAACACCTGTAGTTATAGGCGCAAATTTAAGCAAGCAAGATGTTGGAGGTCAGGTAGATACTAGTCTATTTAAAAGGCTAGTTGGTAGTTTAATGTATCTAACTACAACTAGACCAGACATCATGTATGTTTTCAGTCTAATCTCAAGATTCATGGAGTCACCGAAGAGTACTCATTGGCTTGCAGGTAAAATAATTTTGAGGTATGTTGCAGGCACAATGAATTATGGAATTTTATATTCAATAGGTTCAGATTTCAAATTGACAGGGTACACAAATAGTGATTTTGCTGGAAATGTTGATGATAGAAAAATCACATCTGGATATGCATTATTTTTTGGTTTAGTAGTTGTCTCATGGGCATCAACGAAACAACCCATAATCACTATTTCATCATCAACAACAGAGTATTCCATTTCCACATCAACAAAATGTCAAGCTATATGGATGAGAATATTTTTGTTCGATTTGTTGCATGAACAAGGAGCACCAACACCAATATTTGCGATAATAAGTCTGTTATCTCACTGTCAAAAAACCATGTATTTCACAAGAGAACCAAGCATATTGACACGCAGTATCATTACATTAGAGAATTGGTAAATGATGAAGAAATTAATCTCTGTTTTTGCAATTCAAAGGAACAACTCGCTGACATATTCACTAAGCAACTGGGAAAAGACACTTTTGAATTTCAAAGACAAATCCTGGCAATCTATGATGCTAATCATGCTGTAAATATGTAGGTGGTTGAAATTAAAGGGGAGAATGTTGAAACATGTCATGTAATTCCAACCACCAAATGAATGTGATTGATGTAACCGACTCCACCTCCATACCCATTATTAATGCTGGACTCCTCCTCCATACATGTGATTAATGCTGTAGATAAACCATTTTACTGTTTTGAAAATCTCATAAGTCTCAAGATTCATTCGAATTCTAGGAGCGGCATATAGGTAGTTTTTGGGAAGTCTGTCTTTGATTCTGGCTATAATATTTTGGTGAAGTCGAGTCCTCAAAAATATATTTTTTGACATATATTATGATATATCAGTTTTGTAGGATTTTCTTATGATGTATGTTGTCTAAATGTGAATGCTTACACATCTACATTGAATAGAATATTAATTATGAAAAATTCATTTTTATGTTTTTCAATGTTTGGTTCCCATGCCTCCTATCAATTTGTTTATGTTAGAATTTTACTTAAAAAGAGGTAGGATCAAATTTAGAGAGACTTAAAATATTTTTTTTTTCTATTGATACAAGATATTTTTTTCTTTCTTTTTTATCTAGCACTTTGTCATAGTAAAGGCTTCCATTATTATCACCCAAATCTTGCACACATGCGAAATTTAAGCACTTATTGCAAAAGGACAACATCAACATACAACATGCAACTTATTAGCATCATCCTCATAAAATTCAAAATGGGAATTGAACCAACCACAATGGGAATGGGTTCAACCACTATGAATGCAATAGGGGGGTTGCAGTAGGGTGGATAGGTGCACCAATAGTGGATGCAACATTGGAAACTAGTGTATATTGTATGGGTGCAGCTAATGGCAAAGGTGGGGGGTTGGTTGAAGATATATCCCCCCATTGGTTGTAGAATGGGAAGAAGAAACCTCATGGCTGTTGGGGTGGGGGCATGGAAATGCTAATGGAAGACAATGATATACTTGGCACTATATTGTGGCACGTGTGGAATCTATGAAGGATGGCCTCGAAAAGGTGGTGGTGGAGAATGTCATTCAAATGATGTTTCCTGCATAAAAATTTATCATATGCTTATTAACTTACAAACACAATAAAATAAACCAAAATAAGAACAAATTTCACATTAAAACAAAATTTAGATTGATGCATGATACATGGAATCGGGATAAGTTATCTACCCTAGGTGAAGATGGCTACTTAATATCCTCGGTGGAAACATATAGAAATGCAACAATGCATACTTAACACCATTCGAAATTTCCTTTTGATCATCACCTAGCCTTCTATAATTGTTTACATTAGTTTATTTATTTGCACTGCTTTGCAAAATTGTGACTTACGACTTGCATGTTGTTATATGATAAATTTTGAGCTGGTAATTTGTTTTCATGCTTCAATGAATATATTCTAAATTAATCTATTTTGTTTCATAACTATATGTTGTTCATACTGATACCTTTGTAATTTGGACTTGAACCACCACATGTTTCAAATGATTACATTTGTGTAAAGCATGCAATTCTCTAACTATCAACTTATGTATGCAACTAAAATTGAGTATTTTGCAACTTGATTTAAATTCTTAGAAGATGAAATTAAACTCTTAAAATTCCTCTACCATCATTTAAAATAGTGTTATGGAACTTTTCCATAGCACTATTTACATCTAACACACAACATAAACAAACACACGCCAAAGTGTCAAATTATTACCATTAGGAAAAAAATTATAGTTCATTTATCAAATTCACAAACATACACAATTATAAGCAAACAAGGTTGCATATCACACCAAAGATGTCAATCAATATGGCTGAGCAAAATTGGCCTTTAACAACACAAGCCATAACATTTTCAAATAAAAATGTATAAAAGCATCAACATTTTACATTATAAATAATAAGCAACACTATCATATCACAAAAAATATAAATCATAAGTGATTTTTCATATCGATATTACCATATCATCAAACTATAAACATGCAAAGGATCAAATGATTAACTTATATTTTTCCCACTTTTATTATAGACTTTGATGTTTCCTTTTACTTATGAAAATTTTAGAGACACAATTTCATGATAACAAGCTACCAATTCATAGAAGTAATCTTCTAGTTATGAACATTTAATGCTTATTTAGAATTGGAGGATGGGTTCTTTGTTAGGAAAAAAAAACATTTATTATCCCTTAATTTAGCATTTCCCTTCCTTCATGTCTTTGAATTAGAAATTCTATGGAGTTTAATTCTTATTTATAGGGTTAAACTTGTGCATTATAGCTTTCTAGAGGAAATTCACTAAAGGAAATAGGAGTTTCTACAAACATTGTAAGCAATGTCATTTAAGAAATTAATTGAATGAATTGCATGCATGTATGTATATTTAAGGAAAAAATATGTGGTTGCATAAGAGGGGTCAATTTCAAGTCTAAATAAATAATACCTGTACATACATATGAAGAATTATTTTTAACAATGAAGTGCATTCGAAACCCAAACATTAAGTCAAAGAGGGAATATTTAGAATTTTGGTGTGAACATACTAGGCCTTCATCCAATCAAAAGACTGTTCTAAAGTTCATAAAATATTCTAGATATTGTAAACCCAACATTAAACACTTTCTTGACATGTTACAAATAAAATTGTATGAAAGAATCAAGAATGAGCAGAAGGAGTTGAACCTAGGCAAAATATATCTCGAAAAATGCAAACCTTAGTATTTTAGAACATGTACAAACTGTAACATAGCTTGTTGTAGATACCAAATATAATTTGTTTATTATTATGGAACATATATACACATTCATCATGTTTTGCATACTAACCATGTACATAAATTCCCATTCATACTACCTCCAATATCATCAAGATACTTTATTCATTGTATCACGTGTCTAAGGATTGATAGACAAAAATATTATGTAGAATCTTGTTTATATGGGATATGATCCATGTGGAAGGGATTTGTATTATTGAGCTAGTGAATTCATGAAAGCAAGGATCATGAATTTCGTAGGATGGTTGTTGACATTCAGAGTTTCAAATATGTTACTTGTGAACTAGATGGAGGGAAAAAAAGAAAAAAACATATAATAGTGGGAACATATTGGGTGAGTGATCTATACTTTAATGGAGTACATATAGTTTAAAAAGGTTATATTCTAACTACATGAAGAAATTTTACATATAATTCATAAACGAGCAATTATAATTTTTCCCTTTTTTTTTGCCATTGGGTACATGTATGTGATTTCATCAGAGACTTAAAAAAACAACAATATGTTCAATGCTTCCAAGTGGCATGTCGGTAGGATGAGTAATTTACAATCTGCATGGACACCTTTCCACTCGGTGATGTACTATCAATTGTGGATTTTACTTAAAACTACACCCTTCAACCACAAAATGAGATTCAAAACCATTATTTTCATTTAGATCAGGTCATCATAATGGTACATATCACATATATGCATGTGCCATATAGAAACGAAGACATGAAGATAACATTGAAGGATTCTAACTTCTATGTAATCATTGACCAACATTTTTTAGAACATTGTTGTTAGCACCTAGTTTTTGCAGCATAAGTATGGAGGTGAAATAGAGGGGTATATCGAAAATTTCCCTGAAGGAAGCCTAAATGCCCTTTATTTCCATGGCCAAGTGCTAAGGTATGAGAAAATTGACTTGGGGGTGCCAAATATAAATAGGCCTAAGGAAAATCCCAAAAGAAAGGCAAAAATGCGACCAAAATGGCCAAAAAGGAGCCCAAGTCTATAGTCCGATGCCAAGTATTTCAAACGTTAATCATCACATAGGTTCCCCACCGTTGGATGGGCACAAGAGGGAGATCAACAACTATCATTTATTGTCGCATAACCAAGTTGCATGGGGAATAGAGGCATGAGTGGTCGCGAGGGGTAATACCACTGGACAGGTGGCAGCTGTAGAAAGCATCGCATGGTAAGGTGGGAGGTAAGTAATACCATCTCAGGGATATGTGATACCATCGAGGCATAAAGGTAGGTCACTGGCCATGTGGACGGCCCAGGGAAGCTGAGGAATATCCTATGGTCAGAGGTCGGGTTCGAAAGGTATAAGTGCAATGTGACAAAAGAAACGATGTATATTGTGCTAGGAGGATCGACGGTCCTAGATGATCATTGCATCGTGAAGATGCATGGTGGATAGGAGAGATGGTGGTCGTGATGAACGAAACCGCTCGATAGGTGTCAAATCCAGGTTCGTCGCAAGGAGGTTGTGCGGTAAGTGAAACCACTCTCGGGTGCATGCAACACCACTTTGCTGAGGTACGAAGCTGATAAATGGACGATGCAGATCAAAGCTTGAGGGATGATCTGATGACAAAAAGGGAGGGGTTGTCAAATCAGCTAAAGTGAGAGAAAATCTAACAGCCCAGATCTTTGCACAAGGGATCGACGGATGAAAAGATTGGACAGCCGAAAAAATGACCGAAGTTTAAAGGTAAAGAGGTTATATATATAAAGACGCATGTGTAGAGTTGACATTCACATCTTGAAGCTGTCGGGGTCTGGAGTTTTCGGCCGTGTGGAAGATGAAGAAGATGATGGGAAGATTCAATCTTAGAGCTTCCAGTGACGGGAAAGACCCCGTAGCCATCGTTCTCTGCAAAAGCTAAGCCTGTTTATAATGATAGAATGGAGGGCGAACCGGTTTTTGGTAATGCCAGGGTTAAATTTTCCCTAGAAGATAAGGGTTTCGATGTATTTGACCTAGGCATTCGCCTGTCTGTACTGGGGATTAAGAAATTGGAGGGTTCGGACATGCATAGAGCAATTTAGATATTTTCCAAGTAAATGCCTCGGCCATTGGAATTTTCTTGGGATTCCTCCATCCCAAATGCCAGAGTCCCAGGGTTTGGTCCGAGGGAGTTCATCATCGCTGCGCGGAGGTGGGTTTTCTCTTGGAGAATCGACGAACCTTTTTGGTTTCCTGTGTTAAACTTGGGACAGAATGCTAAAGATGTCGGCCGTCAAATTAGTACATGCGATGGGATGTTGAAAATTTGGAGGCACTATGAGTGCTAACATGGTGTTAAGCAGATGAGCAGGTTATAGTTAAGCCAACGACGGAGGAGGCGGATCGATGGCTTAAAGTACGTCTCTACTGCTGCCAAAATGATTACAAATACGATGGAGGCTACCTCAGTGATGTCATATACTCCGCCATCTATCTGGAGATCTTTTCCCAACGTGTTTCATGTCAGCTCAAGCCTTAGGCATCATTGTTACTCGACTGAGGCTCGGACAGGTCATCATGGAAAATGCGACCATACGTAGCTACTGTAATCATGACAGCGGTTATGGATATGGTCCTTACATCCCCTGTTCGAAATCGGTATATGGAGAAGGTGGCGCACCTGAAAGCTTGGGTATATTTTCAGTTAGATTCTGGTCATGGAAAAGGAGCAGGAATCCAGAGTGGTTTTTATGCTAGAACAAGTGTGGTCCGAGGTGGAGGAAGAAAACGCTCCTTCATCTCCTATGGTATTCGACCACATGGAATCCAGCTCTGCTAGCGAAGATGAAGAGCCCGAAGGGTGATAGGTGTACACAAGAATTTGACGTTGAGGAAAGAAGGAGACCCTAGAAGAGGAGCGGGACATCCAGCAGGACATGGAGATTCTCAAATATTTCGTGATATCCACTGAGGGAACGACACCTCCCCCTCCAGTAGACGAGTCACAGGTTGACAACTCTTTGAAAATAGAGGACTTCTTTGATTTGCAAGGCCAATTGAAGACTTGGGAATAAGGTGGCGCCCTGCTCATGGTATTTTTGTTCCTCGTCTTAATCAGTCTGTTTTGAACGTGACACGTATGTGATATTTCCCGATTTTGGGCTGTCGAGGTGGTAGCATAATTTTGTTTGTTTCCTAAGGACCAAATCAAGACTGGGAGCCTATAAAATCGTTGTAATAGAATAATTAAGGGTTGGAAAATCATTCGGCTAAGGCCTGAGGGGCGAGCCCAGTTTTGAGAACTTCATATTAATACAATGTGCAGTGCCTATGGCAGACTGTTTTGCAGAGATTCCTGTGTTGCTCTAACTTGTAGTCTATTTTTTATCTCTTCTCCATGTGTTTGTACTTCCTGTTATGCATTTACATTATGTTTTTCATTTCCTTCCCGAGATCAGTGTATAATAACTTAATAATTCTTGGAAACAAGCTATGGTTATTATCTCAGGTATTCACTCAATATTGCTACTAAAGTTGATATCGAATTCATCTTTTACCACTAGAAAATAGCATTACGACGGAAAGAGGGTGGCTACCTTGCCTCTATTTTAGTAGTCCACACCACAGTGCTATTATCTGATTTGTGTGTAACGCCTTGACTCCATCACCCAACGTTTTTTCCTTGTGATTATCCCTCCAACACTTTCACACGATTTGTCCCATCAAAAATTTGACCTTCT
Organism: Larix kaempferi; assembly: GCA_027924585.1. Classification (NCBI taxonomy): domain Eukaryota; kingdom Viridiplantae; phylum Streptophyta; class Pinopsida; order Pinales; family Pinaceae; genus Larix; species Larix kaempferi. The sequence goes on along the minus strand of BSBM01000451.1, from coordinate 1,129,810 downwards.
GTGTATTGTTTGAATGTATATTTTGATTATGAAGAGAGACTGTATGTTTATGCTTGTTCATGTTTTTAGTCTCATATCGGCATTGAGAGAGCCCTCTCAGTTTGTGCTGGGTCAGTAGCACAAGCTAAAGCGGTTAGTGGTTACCCCAATTCTGCCTCCCCGCAACCCTGGGGGTACGTTTTGGGTGTTAATAACTGCTTTGATATGTTCAACAATTACTTGAAAGAGAGAGATATACAAATGGATAAAAAAATGGATTTGGACAAATGGTTGTGCTGGGAAGTTAAAAAATGCTCGTGTATTTCAATGGTTGAATTTGTTGCACAAAGATGCAATGTGCCACAGTTTTGGAACTAAATATAGTGGACATGGGAAAGGTGAGCATAATGAATTGGTGCATGCATCAAAATTGTACATTACATAGTTAGAAGATGGATTTTATGAAAAAATCCCCTATTTGAGATTGATATCCTATAGTTCAATGGTGTTTTATAGAAATGGCTTAGCCAACAAGAAGATGAGAGGAATCAACAAAGAGAGGACTTGTGAAAGGAAATTTTTGGGAGGCATTCAATGTTGTTTAGTCACATACATATTTTTGCAAGGTAGTACGTCGAACTCATATATTTCATTAATTTCAAAGCTCAAACAACCCTATATTTGAAATGTGGACACAAAAAACATGTGTGATTTTGTGGACCATGTAGCAGTGTTGAAGGGGTTGATTGTGAATCAAAAGACTAGATTGATGCATGGGATTGAGTATCACTTACAATAAACCCACATGTAATTATCGAAACAACACAGTTAGAGCCTAGTGAATCATCTATTTAACTAGATTATGATCATATCTTCGATCATGTACAACCAAGTATGTTATTGTTGGAAAGAATTCAAGTATTATGGTCAACATCAATCTTTGTTTGTTGTGGTTGTATCTGATTAAATTCATAGACACATATATTTGACCATGCATTTCAATTTATTAGAACAAATATACATGGTGCTTACGTTGAAAGTAAATGAATGGGGAATTGATTATTGGTTAGAACAGTGCATCAAGGGAAAGAAAACACTCAATAAATTGGTTATCGATGATGAATGCAATGAATTTCTAGTTGCCTCAATGCTTGTTAAAACTAAATACCTTACTTTGGATGAAAACTCAATAAATACCAACAAAGTATTTACATATTACAAACCAAGTGCATTGGTATATCATTTTACCTATATAGTCATCAATAAAAGAATCCAACTACAAGCAATGAGTAGAAAGATATCCTCAAAAGGTATGATACATCCTTTCTAATTCAGAGAATGATAAATTAAGGGAAAAAAATTGTAACTAAGAGATCCATATGGTCTACCTGTGTAACATCAAGTAATTGTACAAGAGAGGTAAATGGCATGTTCAAGGTTATGTTTTATATTGAGGTATGCAAATTGTGAAGTTATTTTTTTAATGCATTTACATATGACTAAATCTATATTCTTAGTACATGATTCTATACCATTTCACTTATTTGTGCCCATGTTATATGAATAATCAAAAGAACACAAGGGCCCATCAACAAGACCAATGGTGTTTTTCGACACCACCAATTATACTCTTGGAATGATGAAAAACCCTAATTCAAACAAGGGATTGATTCTTGAACTACATGGAGGACATATGCATATGGAAAAATATACACACAATAAATATAGAATCCTTAAAAGATCAAGTATATCCCTCTTTCACAAGTTAAAAAAAATTAGGACCTAAAGGTGCCCTTAAAACCAAAGATGGCCAAAAAGTTATGAAATATGGATATTGATAATTTAATGACATGGGGATTCTTTGATTCTCCGCTTCACAAGGTAACCCAAGAAGATGTGGTGTACGTGTATTTATATTTATAAAGGGTTTTAAATATTTATTTCTTGATAGGTTTACCTCATGGTACTGACAATAAGTGGAACATAGTATAGTTGTCTCTCTTCTTGTAATTGAAGTGATATGGAGGATTGAGATGCTTTACGTACAAGGTTATTCAAATATCATTGTTCATTAGATGTATAGGTATATTTCTTTCCAAAATATTGGTTTAGATATGTAGATGGATCAAGTTCAAACCTAGCATTGTTAACTTTTCTTAATGTATTTCAAATATATGTAGTGTGAACTAAACTCCCTAGATCATCAAGATTAAAAATTTGGAGCGGATTCACAAGTTGGGATGCTAAATATGTTTGGGATTATGGATGGAATTCAATCTACCCATTCTTTCCAAAATTTCCTTCGAATTTATTATTCATTTAAAATATATCCATTGAAGCTTCTATGAAGTTAACATTTTCCTTATGATCAACATTTCTTTAGAAATATCAAATATGAACACTTTCTCTTGTTTGTAATAGCACTTTGTAATGTATTTATGATGGTGTTTGTGGTGAAAATCATAGTTTCTCAAGAGAAACCTTTTCCTATTAGACCTTAATACAAATGATAAGAAGTTAACTATTAATTTTTTGATAATTTCATTCAATATTATCTAGGATCACTAAGGGAATAACATGTACAACATATCAATCATAAACACAAGAGACAATGGACACAAAGTTTCCTCGGGGAAAACCAAGAAGGTGAAAAACCCCGCAACTTCCTCAGAGATAGAATAAGCCACAATACAATATCACAATGATCAAACCCAAAGAGATGTCTCTAGCAGATAATCCTCCTCCTCCACTTGTGTGCAACTCTCTCTCTCAACTATGCAAGTTTGAGAAGTGAGTGAATGAATATAATGAGAGACACAACCTCTCTATTTATACACTGACTTGAACTTCTAATAAACTAACTGGGCCGACTTCCTAAGGAAGTCTAATAACCCACTCACATAATATAATCATGGCCGACCTCACACTAGTGGTCTAATAACCCATCAAATATAAGTTACGACACTTGCAACACTTGTGACACTTGCGACACTTACAAATGCAAATGACGACACTTCTGATTGGAGGAATAATACATCTCCATCATACATATAACAAAGTACAAGGGTAATACATAGAAGAATATATTTCGAAGTTACAAATACATCAACACTCCCTCTTAACTAGGAAGGTATTCTTTCGACACGGGTCGTCAATACATTGTGCCACAAGTCTTCAATTCTGGAGCTGGATCATCGTCATTGGATCACGGAGCATCATCATCATCATTGCTGCTGTACTCAGCATCTTGATCACTGGGATATCTCATAATTCTTCTCGTCATAGGAAGTTCTACAGAGCTAGTGCTTTTTCATGCTAGATGTAGGCCTAGCCTCCTGTAGGTCTTCATCATCTCTGCGATTGGTCTGATAGAGGTGGTATCTCAGGACTGATTATGTACATATGCAAAACCTGACAAGAGTATCTTAGGAACAATTTACGTGCCTAAGCACGACCGTAAAGATATCCTAGGACTGATTACATGCATCCCTTCACAAAAAATTTAAAGAGTATCCCAGGATCAGTTTACGTGCCTTAACACGACCGTCAAGATTCTCTAAAGAGCATCCCAACACTTATTACGAGCACATAGCTCAACCTAACAGATCTCTAGGAATGATTACATGTGATTACGCAAAACCTTAAAAGAATATCCCAGGATCAGCTTACGTGCCTAAGCATGACCGACAAGATATCTAAAGAGTATCCCAGGACTTATTACAAGTACACAACTCAACCTATCGAATCTCCAGGACTGATTACATGACTCCCTAGCAAAAGTTATCCATCATGCGCCGCCAGTGGGAAGTCGTTGAAGGATCTGGGCGAAATTATCCATCATCGTGTTCCTCTTTTTTTCAAGGGCCTCCTCGAGCAACATTTTGATAGGATATTCTGTGCCCTCATCTTTCTTTTCATCCCCCATGGGCGGCTATAACGGTTTGCGAGGATGATCTTGCAAAGGCTCAACCAGATCAAGCCGTAACTCCTTATACCCCTTGTTGGGGACATGCAAAGAAGGATCGAGAAAGAGCACTTTGCTCTGATACCACTGATCCAGATTTATGCAGGAACACAACAGAATACACAAATACCCATAAAAACAAAGATGTAGTGGAAATAACACTTCATTTCATTAATCAAAGAATTGAAACTTGTTTACATACACGATGGAAGTAAACTAGCTAGAGTGCTGGTAGCTTATCTCTAACAAGAGATGCAGCGACTACATGAATCTTAAATCTGTGTTACAATGAGGCTCGAAGGCCTATATATTATTGAGAAACAAAGGACACCCTAGGAGGTGAAACGCCAGAATATGGGCGCCATTGGATAACTTGGTACATCAATTTCTGGGGGTCGTAACTTTGGCATACTACCTCCGTTTGACGCACATGATACATTGTTAGAAAGATCTATTCAAGTACTACATCCATCAACAACAAATATGAAGCTTGGAACAAACTTATGTTTGCACGACCATTTGATGCTGAAAAAACGTCGTTTAGGGCCTCAAAATGGCTCTAGAAGTTTAGGACCCGAAAACTGCCAAAAATAGTAAATTGTGCTACAATTAAGGAAACTGAAAAACTGAAGAAACAATGGTGGGGGTCCATGTGGAATAGGTGGGTGGCCACCAATATCCTCCTGGATCAGAACCCTAAAATGGCAATAGTGATAGGCATGTAACATTTTGACTAGAAAAAAAAAGCTTATCTTTGAGCTCCTAATAATAGAATCTCACATTTTTTTCAAAGTAGACAAGATACACAACCAAAATATTTGTTGTTCTGTAAACTAGCAACATAAGGTGACTAGATTTTCTAGGTATTTATATAATATGCATGGATAATATCAAGATTCTTTTGATTTTATGACAATGCCATAGATAATTAGTTGAAGCTTTGACTTGAAAAGTCGATGAGATCCCCGGGGAGTTTTTGATTTTGTGACAATGCCAAAGATAGTTAGTTGAATCTTTGACTTGAAAAGTTGTTGAGATCCCCAGGTAGCATTGTCTTTGAGATTTAATATCTATATAGTTTGATGCCACTTGATGGAGAAGCGGTTTGAGGCTAAAAGGTATTAGAAAATATAATTGCTATCTTGCACTTCTATTTGGAGAACAAGTTATCTACTGGCCATGAATAAATCTATTGATCCAAGGTAACATCCACAATTGTCTCAGTTGGAACTGAACATATTCTTGATCTAAATATAATCTATATATATCAAACCGCAAGGTTTCCATGCCAACTATAAAAAAAACTAGAATTTTAAGACTTGAGTAACTACTGGATGAAGAAATGTTTAACATATATCGTTATTGGTTACTCTGTTTAGTAAATAGACTATTGAAAAACATCACACTAGCTTCTATGATTCCATCTTCCTTTCTAATTTAAAATGAATGAAGATGACCATAAATATCTTAGATTTATATTTTGTGTACTTTCAGTTTCCTACAAAGTTAAACAAAGTAACCAAGAACGACATATGTTAAATGTACAAAGTGGCCAGAATTGAATGTACTAAATGTTGCAGACAATATATTTGTCTAGGAACCTACAAAGGACCATGTTATGCTACAATTCCAATTGCATAGTGTGTCGTATGCCCCTTTCTCTAAAAATGAGCATCATGGAAGGGTGGAAATTGGGCCCACAACTAAAATGCTCGACCCAATCTAAGGGGTGGGAAAGATAATAATGTCTTTGATTTTGTTTTTGATGAGGCATACAAGGATCATTTGATTTGTAGGATGGGAATCCCCCTCCAAATCCCAATTTTTTCCCTAGGTGGAGGTTCCATCAACGAAGGAAACTCCCTTCAAGAAAGGAAGAAGAAATTGAAGCCAAAAAGTGGGAATCTAAGAAGGAATTCCAGCATTGGTATCCATTTTACAGTCAAAACATGAACAATATTCAATGTAGGGAAGTTGTTGTGTTAAAGGGTTCTGTAGATATTTAGCCTAAGTGGACCATACTCGATGAGATTCCATTCACTACTTTTTACAAATTGAGTTATAGTGTTAGTGCACCAAAGGATATAGTGATGTGTGGTGCTCTCAAATATTATGGCAAGGTATATGATGAAGTCACATCAAAGAGTGAGAAGTGCCTAGAGCATTTCAAGAAATGGAACTTATTCAAGGAAACCACTACTGATGATCCTATTATCCGATGAGAAGAGAGTTCATTGCAGAAAACAACATGTGCATGTCCAGTAGAGATGGGAAATATCCATTCTTAGAATGGACAATGCTCATATATTGTAGGTGTCCAAGTCAGAAGACAACAATAAATGATAGGTAATCACTGATCATTGATGGGAGATACTTACTATAGGTTTGGGGTATAGATATTTTCCACATCCCTCTTTACCAAGAGTTAATTCTTCTGACAACTACATCTTTATTCCTCAGTAGAATTAAGTAATTCTAATTAGATACCTTGCAATAATGTCAATTACCAAAATGAAAATCATTCAGCTACCTCAGCCAACTTCCTTGAAAACTCTATTGGATGACCTGAACGCTGCATGGTTTCCAAACCTTCCCAATATCCTAAAGAATATGAGTCATCTGACACATCTGAGTCCTACTTGAATGCTACCATGCTTGAGTTTTTATCAGTCAAGAATGGTAGCGATAAACCTGATTACGAAGGCTCCTGAAAGCATAGTAAAAAATCTATCAATTGTATTAATACCTTATCTGTTTTCTCTGATTCTCATCAATAGTTATTAGGAAGAATATTGTAAAGTGTGAGACATCCCCTTGCAGTGTGCAAAAAATGAGCTAAGAATCACAATTTTTAAAACTTGAACCGAATGAATTTCTTGTTGATAATGATCTTGCTTGTCTAGTCTTGTAACTTTATGCTTTAGATTGCTTAAATTCAAACATAGATAAAACAGAAAATGCATATAATAAAAACAAACAATCATGATCGTTTCAATATTGCTAAAGAGGAAACACCCAAACTTGCAAATAATAGTCTTATGGCATCTTTTCATGCAAGATAAGTAAAATATGATGAGTGTTCCAAAAATACACCACAAAGGATGTTTATAATTTGGGAAATGCAAAATCAACAACACAGGAGCTAATACAAATAAATTCAACTAGGAATGCTACAGGATGATAGATAAATAATTGGAACTTTGGGATAATAGACAGGACAATAACTAGAGATGATGCTAACCGAGGTTATACCAAGGATATAATTGTTAGGGAAGTAGAGGAACGAATACTTGGTTGTCTTGAAAAAGTTAAGTTTATTAAGTAAAATCTCAGGCAGTTGATTGACCTTTCTATACCTTAGCTCCTAGACTAAAAAGGAAATGTGGTGACTGATCAGGTTCTTATCCAATGTCTATATTGGCCTTTTCCCAATATTTTAATACGATGCTCTCAATGATGGATTAGTATTGCTACCCCTTGATACCTGGGAGCACACAGTAAGAAGCTGTCGCATAGCCAACTCCCCTGGTTCCATCCATATTGGCGACTGCTTGTTCCATTAAACAAAACCTGGTGTTGGGCTCCAAAGACCTAGTCCCGATCCCGTCATGGGCATACCAAATTGTGGTTGGACAATATGACAACTTCATATAAGTTGAGGTTGTTGAGCAATGAAACCTTGTTTTAGGAACCACTGCCCTTTACTTGGGTGCTAACGATCTGACTTACAATGGAGGGTTAACCTCATGACCTTTACATGACCAAATGTAATAATGAAATCCCCGACGGAGTTACAATAATAAAATACAAGTAGAATATACTTTGAGGTTACATTAATTTAACACTTCTGATGGTCATCAGGGCAGAGGATGAAGAAAAAATCAATTAAATTATATTGCAGAATCTACAGACTTGAATTTTGGCCTTGATTACTTTTCAAAATTTTCTGGAAAAGAAGGATCTCAACAAAGAGATGCAACCTTTAAAATCTGAAGTGAATTGTCGTTGTCGAGTTGACTGCCTCAATCAGTGCTTTTAGTTTAATGACTCTGCCAAGATAAACATTGTCGATGTGGTTTATTTTATTCCTTAAATATGTGAACAAGCTTCCTCATGTCTTATACTATCTATTGGAAACTAAATTTCTTTTGTAATATCTGAGGATTGCCTCAAATTGCAATTTCTAAACAAGCACAAACTTGGTAAACAAGATTCAGGAAACTAGCAGTTCGACCTTAAGTAATTTCACTTTAAGCATATTCTACAACATTGGTCAACATCCGTTCTTTGTATAGTTTCAAATCCAAATGCATAAAAATGACACAATTTTCCATACTTCATGTGCAAAAAAAAGAGATGAAGTGTTGTATCTTGTAGATGATTGGACTTTTGGCTCCCACATCAAGGAGGATATACATAGGGGGCCTCAATATATGGACAGATGTGGATAAAATATACACAAGCATGGGTATTTATCCACAGCATGAGTAATTAATAATTCCCTTAGGAACGCCCTTGATGATGTGCATTTTGTGGCATTATTTTGAATGTGAAAATATGCATCTACATTTGGATGAAAACTATTGTACTTTACTAGGTATAATTAATTCTGCTCATTTTCTTGTGGTGAAATTTTTTGAAAAAATGTGTTATTTAAATTGTCACAGCTTGACCTGGGAAACTATAACAAGAAGGGAACACCTATTGTTTTATGGTAGGTTGAAGAACCTAAAAGGCGTATCGCTTCAAAATGTAAGATCATCAATTAAACATTCACTTTAGTTGTTCCCAAGTGCATGATTTTACAATACTTGGGTTTGAATTATCAGTAAATGGTTTTGTATTTTGGCCTTGATATTGTAGGAGGTAGAAAAATCCCTTAAAAGTGTGGATCTTTTCAATGAAGGTGTGGGTAATAAGCCATCGGGAAAATATAGTGGTGGCATGAAGAGACGACCTAGTGTGTTATATGTCAAATCTGCACTTCTCTATGCGTGATCACATTGCTCTGTCGATCACACAAAAGGACACTATGGATGGAAGAGCTAGGTTGACTTGGATGAGTTATTGCTGAAACCACACTCTTCAGCTGAGAAAATTATTTTTTCTACAGTTTTCATGACATGTGCGCTACTATTGCCACAATGATCCAGCGTTCTAAATGCTACTCTGCTTGAAGACAACCAAAGCACATCTTTCAAATGTTGCAAACGCTGGTTGTAAAGTGAAAAAGTTGTTTACTGTGCGCTAGTATGGTTGTATGAAGCCCGCGCACATCTTAAGATGAAGTGAAAAAATATATTAAGATTACGAATTGGGATTAGTTGAAGTTGGTTCTGCAACTTTCCCAACCTCCCAATTCAACCACCTCTCAAATTCAACTTCCTACCTTGTCCCATAAATACAAGGAGGATCCATGAGAGAGGGACCTAGAAGGAATTCTTTAACTACTGTTACGCTGGAGGAATTCCCAAGTCATTGTGAAGAGCAGGAGCAATTGAATGTCTATTTGATTGAATGTTTATTTGGTTAAATATCTGATTGTACTTGATGTTTAAGTTGTTTTTGATTTCATCATATTTATTACAGTCAAGATACACTGAGGAAGGTTAACTTTATTTTGCAGGTTCATCATAGCGGAAGATCAAGAGAAAGCTAGGACCAACCATGTTAAAAAGGTACAACTTTCGATATCTTCATCTCTTTCCATTTGTAGTAACTAATGCAAGACAATGAATGTATTTACCTGTCACCCCACCCAAGTTGGCAGTGTTGTAACCCCACCCAAGAGGTGTTGAAGTTGGTACAGTATTTTTCTAGAAATGAAAAGAAAGTTTACAGTCTCTCTGGGACACATAAATTTGAACTACCAAAACTGGACATAGAAATTGTAGTTGTCTTTCGAATGATAGAGCATGCCAAAATCTATCTTACCATCTAGGCTCGGGGTATTGCAAACACAACTGTAGAAGATTTGTTTATTAAAGTTGCACGTGAGTCCCAGACAGTGGTTGTCCTTTCATGATCATCATATATTTCAGTGTCTAGAACTTATCAAAAGATTAGTTTATTATCTTTACGATTAGTCTAAAATTTTAGTGATTTAAATTGTTTGACCTTTGAGATTGGAAAAGAAGAGCATTTGGAACCCTCCTTATATTGAGAAGCGCCCTTTGAGACTAGGAATTAGTACAGAAGGAGTAACTCTGGGAGATGTTTTCACCTTTACAGGAGAGGGAACTAATGCCCAATAAGACCAAATAAAAGAGTATGATTAGCCTCAAGATAAGAAGCAAGAGCAACAATCTGCCACAAAAGAAAATTTATCTAAGAAACAAAATACTACTGCCACTCAAGGCACAACAATTGCAGTTATAGATGGGAATCCTCCTTAGGGTCCCTATGGTGATGATGACAAGAATAAAGGACATTATGATGATCCCAAAAAAGGAAGAATAAAGAAGACATTCCTTAAAGGGAGCTTGAATTGAACAAGGTAAAGCTTGGAGATATTATTATTTTAATTTATCCGAAAATGAAACTCAAGTAGATGACCCATCCATCTCTATACAGAGACCTTTACCAACCCCTGTGGCTAAAGTTGGTGTTCCATCACCAACCTTGCATAGGTTTCATGAAAATGCATTTGATTTCAAATTCATCAAATGTATTTTGGGTTGATACATTTGATTGAAAATCCCATTTTTTGTGTAATATTGTAAACTAGCATGTGGTTCTCTTTCCCTTTAATTTGAGTAAGGATGCAATAGGGGTTCTTCTGATAATTTAAAAATGTTTTTAGGTTGGATCAAGGCCTTGGAGATAAATACTCATGTCCAACCTGTAGAAGACCAATGTTCATGGGTAGCTTAAGGACACCCATCCAAAGAGGTCTTGGGTGAGGAGGGAAAAGGTGTACTGAGTAGCCATGATTAAGTAATGGCTGAGGCACATTGAAGAGTCAAGGCTGAGTGAGGCGCATTGAGGAGCATTTTGAGCAGTGCATTATGAGAAATGGTGTGAAGTATCTTTCCTGCATTTGGTCATCTCAGCATTGTGAGAAAATTTGTGAAGCATCTTGCCAACAATTGATCATCTCAGCAATGTGAGCAGCAGTGTGAGAATTTGTGAGAAACTGCAAACATTTGTCATTTCTCAGGCCAGTGTCTTCTAGGTAGGATTTTCCACTAAATTCTGTTGTGTTATTTCGTTTGGTGTTGTAAGTTTGTTGTGTGGCTTTACTATTTTAATTTCCTATGAAGTTTGTTGAATCCTAATAGTAATAGCTTATGACATGACATGTTTGAATTTTTTTTACAGGTTTTAGTTATAGAGACCAATGGCTAAGTTTTTTTACTTGTAATTTGTTGAACAACTGAATAAACTAAAGTAGTAAAGGCTAATACACTATAGTATATACTATAGAGCAATTCCAACAGACAATAGGAGGAAGAGCTCTAATTTGATTGAAATGGGTTTCCAATTTGATTGAAATAAATTTAAATATTAAAATATGAGGCATTTCTAGGAGGAAAAACACTTCAGGAATGGCTTGCATTTGGATTGAAATAAATATCAGAGTCTAGGGATTGCTAAGAGGAAGAACATTTCGGTATTCTCATTATATCACAGTTTTCAACTCTAAGTTTAGCCAAATATGTGTGTGGTGTGTTCATGTACCATGTATGTAATATGAACATTGGTAAGTAGCACCTTTAAGCAGCTTATAAATCAAAATATATTATATATCAATGCACCATCCACTATAGTCGTGCAAGCTGTATGTATCACTGTTTGGATACATTGCAGTCTACAATATTTTTTTAATACATAATAGTATCCCTCCCAACCAGATGTTTCCTAGAAATTTGGGAAAAAATTCTAGTTGTTCCGGACACTTAGATCCATGTTCCCAACATTCCCACATTCTGAAAACTCATGCAACATAAATTTAAATGAGAATATCTACTTTTCTTTAGTCAACTTTGGTCGACAACTAAAAGAACAAGAGTTTGATAATTTGGAGAAGCTGGGGCGAAATTAAATCATTGATGTTGGTGCTGAACGTGAATTTGTCATGGTGTGACTAAGAAGGAAAAGGAAGATGAAGAAGAATTTAGTAGGAAAAGTGCATACTTGTATAGAGAATTTGATGGACAAGAATATTAGGTGCCACTTCCCCGCCAGATGTAGAGGAAATTTTTTTCTTCTGAATGTCGTTGATGGCTTCAACCTCCAAACCAGTGAAGTTTGAAGAACCATAAATGTGGAGTTCCCTAATAAGCCCCTTATGATGTTTTATGATATATGTGATTTCTATCATCGCATGCATAGAGATGATAGTTTGATAATGTGTTTCTTAGACAATGGTTTGTTAGTCTGGGCATATGTTTTTTGGTATATGGATGGTTAGTAAGTAAAGGTATTTTGAATTTCACATATGACATTGCAAAACCAAAGACCCTTATACCTGGCTTAGTATCAGTTTTTCGAATACATTGATGTAGCTGGAGAGCTTACGTGCATTTGATATATAAAATATTTTTTCTAATATAGATAGAGAGATAGGTAGGTAGGTAGATAAACACACTTAAAATTATACATATTACTTAGAAATTCAAATAATCACAACAAAAAACATAAAAATAGTTGTTAATGCTTTTAGATCGTTTTTGAAGTCTTTTTCTTGCATATTTTAGGAAAGGCTCAAAGATTTGGTCCAGACTGGTTCATCTGGTCCCAAAGGTTCAAGGTTTGGTGGAACCTGAGCTAGGTCTAGCCAAACATGGTAAGTATGGTAACTAGGAGAAAAAAGAGGAAGAATAAATTAGGAATAAAGTGCATACTTGTTTAGAGATTCAAATGGACAAGAATACCAGGTTCCACTTCCCCCTAGATGTAGTAAAAGAAGTTCTAATGTTTTTGATAGGTTCAATCTCCAAACCAGTGAAATATTGAGAACCATACATAGAGAGTACCCTGATGAGCCCTGTTAAGATTTAATATGATAAGACAAAAAATAGCAGCATTTCATTCCATTTCACAATAATAGCATATACAAGATCATTGAAGAAACAACAAGCACAGCAAAAACACAAGAGACATAGATTTATCCTGGGAAACCCTCATGGGGTAGAAAACCCAGCAAAGCTTCCTCAATATAGATGACCAACAATATACAAAGATGTAACCCTGAGCATAAGCTCCTCCTTCTCCATAGTAGACCTCTCCTCCACAAGTGCGCTACTCTCAAGTGAGTGAGTGTGTGTCAAATGAGGAATACACCTCCTCTATTTATACACTACTTCGACTTGTCTTTTACACAAATCATGTAGGCTCGTATTTAACAAATGGGTTAAATACCCCACTACAACTAACTGGGCCGACCCCTCTAGAGTGGTCTAATAACCCAAGTTACCACATTCTGACGGAGGAATAAACATCTCCGGATATACAATAAGATCTTCACAGAGGAATGAATCATCTCCGGAATAATAAAGTACAAATATAATATTCTTTGAAGTTACAATGTCTCAACAATCCCCCTTAACGAGAAGGATATTATAACAGCATCTGCACGAGCAAGGAGTCATCAACGTCATACATGTTACATCTATAAATCATTGGAAGCTTTCTCAACATCATCAGTAACTCAAGTAGTTACTGGAACATCTTCAATACTGGAACATCAACATCTTCAGTACTGAGTCTTTATCTTATGCAGCACTCGAACAACTACAACAACATCAACATCTGGATCCTCACGATCATCAACATCGTCATCATACGATCATCACGATCAGCAGCATCGTCATCACACTATCATCAACATTGTCATCATCTAGACCATCTCGATCAGCAGCATCGTCATCACACGATCATCAGCATCGTCATCTAGACCATCACGATCAGTAGTATCGTCATCTAGACCATCACGATTAGCAGCATCGTCATCTAGACCATTACGATTAGCAGCATCTGGATCATCTCGATCTACAGCATCTGGATCATCTCGATCTACAGCATATGGATCATCACGATCTACAGCATCTGGATCATCTTGATCTACAGCATCTGGATCATCTCGATCTACCGCATCTGGATCATCTCGATCTACAACATCTGGATCATCACAATCTACATCATCTGGATCATCTCGATCTACAGCATCTGGATCATCACGATCTATAGCATCTAGATCATCTCGATCTACAGCATCTGGATCATCATCTCGATCTACATGATCAGCATCATCATCATCTATACAAGTATCCTCATCAATACAAGTATAAACATCATCAATACAAGTATCCTCATCAATACAAGTATACACAATATCATCAATACAAGTATCTTCATCAATACAAGTATACACAATAGCAGCATACCCTACAACACACATGATCCAATTACGGGATGATCAATCCCTCTCACTTTAGGACATAGGTCCAAGGATGATACAATCCTGATCCGCTTACGGGATGATCAGTCCCTCTCAGTTTAAGACATCTCACCATGTCTAGGGACGATGCAATCCCAATCTATTTACAGGATGATTAGTCCTTATCACTTTAAGACACCTCACCATGTCTAGGGACGATGTAATCCCAATCTATTAACAGGATGATTAGTCCTTATCACTTTAAGACACCTCACCATGTCTAGGGACGATGTAATCCCAATCGATTAACAGGATGATTAGTACTTATCACTTTAAGACACCTCACCATGTCTAGGGAAGATGCAATCCCAATCGATTAACAGGATGATTAGTCCTTATCACTTTAAGACACCTCACCATGTCTAGGGACGATGCAATCCCAATCGATTAACAGGATGATTAGTCCTTATCACTTTAAGACACCTCACCATGTCTAGGGACGATGCAATCCCAATCGATTAACAGGATGATTAGTCCTTATCACTTTAAGACACCTCACCATGTCTAGGGATGATGCAATCCCAATCGATTAACAAGATGATTAGTCCTTATCACTTTAAGACACCTCACCATGTCTAGGGATGATGCAATCCCAATCGATTAATAGGATGATTAGTCCTTATCACTTTAGGACATAAGTCCAAGGATGATGCAATCCTATCATGTACATTTTGAACCAAACGCTCAGGGACGATGCAGTCCTATATACGTCCACTAAGGACCATATTATCGAAGACATCTGTCTACGGATCACTTTAGGACTGAAGTCCAGGGATGATACAATCCTCATTGTTCGCTAGGAACCACATTCTCGAAGACATCTGTCTACGGATCACTTTAGGACTGAAGTCCAAGGATGATACAATCCTCCATCGTTCGCTAGGAACCGCATTCTCGATGACATCTGTCTATGGATCACTTTAGAATTGAAGTCCAAGGATGATACAATCCTCTCGTCCACTAGGGACCACATTCTCGAAGACATCTGTCTACGGATCACTTTAGAACTGAAGTCTAGGGATGATACAATCCTCTCGTCCACTAGGGACCACATTCACGGAGACATCTGTCTACGGATCAATTTAGAACATGTTTTCAAGGATGATGCAATCCCTCTTCTTTCTCGGAGACATATGTCTACGGATCCTTTTAGAACATGTGTTCAAGGATGATGCAATCCCTCTTCTTTCTCGGAGACATATGTCTACAGATCCTTTTAGAACATGTGTTCAAGGATGATGCAATCCCCTCGTCAACTTAGACCCTGTCTAAGGACCATCCACCAACCTCTCTGTCGGCATCACCAATATAGGTAACTACATCATCGACCTCACTGTCGATGCAGGCAATCTCGTCATAAGTGACCACATCACTCCCCCTCTCGAGGAGGGTCCTACCAAGTTTGTCTCGAAAAATACTCAACCTTTTCTTGAGGTAGAGGTTTGGTTAGTGCATCGGTAACTTGTTACAAATTCAAACTTTATAGTTCCTTTCTGCGCCATATCATGGAACACTGGATTCTCTGCCATCTTGATACAACTCTGTTTGTCACATAGGATCACAGTTGGGTCTATCTCTAAGTCAAACAATCCAGAAGCCATACTGCTTCACAACTAGCAGAGCAACCAACCATATATTCCGCTTGTGCTGAGAGCCACACTAGACTGCTTCCAGCTAAACCATGAGATCATGGCTGATCCCAGACAATAACATCCTCTCGATGTGTTCTTCCTGTCTGATACACTTTCTGCTCAATCAACATCCGTGTAGCCATCTGAAGTCATGATCTCCAAGATAGCATAGATCAAAGTCTATCATATCCTTTAGGTACCTAATCACATGCTTTGCAACTATCAAGTGAACACATCTAGTTTCCACTAGATACCGACTCAAGGTGTTCACATCAAAGCAGATATCTGACCTAGTATTCGTCAGATACATCAACGACCCAATAATATGTCTGTACAGAGTTATATACACTAACTCTGATGAGTCATTCACTAACAGCTTCAAGTTGGAATCCATGAGAGTGGTCATTCCAACATATCAAGTCCTTTTAATATTTCTCGGCATACTTTCCTTGGTTGAGAAAGATTCCTTCTAAGCCTTTCCATACTTCTAGACCTAGAAAGTAATGCATCAATCTGAGATCTTTCATTTCTGCAGCCATCTATCTGTGCCATCTCTCATCAGATGGGTCTACTGATATGAGCCTCAACATCATTCAAACTTTGTGGTGAGTTCCTTCTTGCATCTGTGTATAGAAATCATATTCAACCTTGTAGCAAAGGTTGAGATCCACATCACCCATGGTGATCATTAAGCTCATTAATTTACTATCGATCCTGGGAACCCATACAGAACCTGATTCACACTTCTTCTTTAATTACAACATTAAGAGAATGGTCTTATCTATCCACTTGGAGCAAACATCTCATCATGATTCTCTTCCTCTTTCTAAGAGAATCTTCTAGCCACAAGCCTTCTATAGTGTGTTTGATTTGAAAATCTTTTCGTTGAACATCCATCGCTTGTTCAGTGTTCATCATTCATCATGATCTTTCCTACAAATTAAGTACATGATTAGTAATACTTCATAATCATCAAATCATATTGACATGATAACCTATTATGCATACAGATATCATTTACATATTTATGCAACTATTTTGACCAATAATTTGGCACAACACTTTCCCATATCCTGTATGCATGCAGTGGCTATCTAGATGCCTTCCATCTCTACCAGAACATACTATCGAGAGTGTGCACAACTCTCAGTATGTCAGCAAAGAGGTTTCATTCTAGATAAGCAACAATGGAATGTTTGTCCAACTTACCAATCATATGCATATTAGTAGTATACTGTTCAATGCTCTATGAATGTTTACACTCAGCATCATATATTCTAGGAATACAAATATGCATACAAGCAATATCATTTACTATTTCAAATAACAACTCAAATACTTATCTTTTATGTTTGTGTGGTTGCCTCTCGTTTGATCTCCTATATGTCTTTTGAACTTCTATTCATTCTGTACCACTGTGCATGCTCAAGTGTGCACTAGTGTCATCATCATGATCTCATACACAAACATACATTCATTAGTATATTCTCACTATTATCAAAACATTCTAATTCTAAATAATCTTGAATATGTGTATTCATGATCATTAGTATTCAGGGTTTCAAGGAAGTCTTCTTTTACTCATGCATATTCTTGTTTGATCATAGTACTCTTCTGGTTAATTAAATCATCAAGATAAGAGACATAATATGCATAAAACCTTGATTACTAACTTTATGAATAAGCATAACCAATCATACCAAGTATATTTATATAAGGGATCCTAACACAAGGTAAGATTCTAACTTGACATAGGAAAACATACCTGGATTAGTAAACTTGCTTAGTTATGTACAACATACCTAAACAATCTCTTCAATGATTTAGAGATCCTGAGCTAGAACCTGCATGTCTCATAGGTTAAGCATAATATAACAAAGTCATACATACCTCGTAAGTAGAACAAAGATTATGGATGAGTCTTTGTCTTCATGTTGTCATGGTCATGGAACTTGATTTGTCTTTTGTGATGTACCTGTATCTTGTTAGCAGACAACATCAACCTCACACAACACCATAATGCATTAGTACAATCATATAGCCCTAATCAATGAATGTCTTCGATCATTCACATGTATTCATACTGTTACTAGGGTGATAAGACAATTCTAACATTAATCAAGATTGTACTAATAAATAATATGAAGACAAACACATTATGAACTAATCAAGAATCGGATTTCAAGACATACCTGAACCTCCTTAAGTCATACCTGTCGAGACTTCTTGTAGTCTTCTTATGTAAGGCCTTAGCCTCAACTCCCCCCGAAACTTGATCTGGAGCTTGATTAGGGTTTGCTAGAGAAACCCTAAAAATTCAATCTTTGACTTTCACACTTCTGAATGGATGGAAGGATGTGTTTTGCTGAGCTGATCAAACTAGCATACTTCAATTTTGAAATCTCCAAAATTTGACCCCTCAAAATTGCCTTCAAAACTTCTGGATCTTCTGGACAGGAACCCGAACTAGGGTTTGATGAAGCCCACCCTTCTGTTCAATCAAAAGGTTTGATCCAAGGCTCTAAACTCTTATTTTTCTGAGGAGCTTCCAGCCGTGGTTACAGACTTCAAAAATTCCAACTTTTGCTGAAGCCCTAATTTTCCATCTTTCCGATCAAAATCCCGAACTGGGGTTTGATCAAGCCCGGTCTTCTACCCAACCAAAAAATTCGATCTTGGTCTCTAAATTTTGATTTTCCTGAGTAGCATTCAGCCGTGGATTCTGATTCCAAAAATTCTAACTTTCTCCGAAACCCTAAATTCCGGAAGCCATGAATGAAGGTGCTCCAAAAATAATTCTGTTTTGACAGAAATATGTACCTGATTGTTTCTGCTATAACTCCGAAATTTTCACTCCACAGGGTCTGAAAATTTTTTCTATGGTAGACTGACCTGTCATATTTTCATCCCAATAGGTCTGACCTCAATTGTATTTTCTGCGAGAGAGTTATGCCACGTGTCGCAATGTGACCTGTTTATGGGATAAAAGAGGAGAGCAAACTTGTACGGAGTGCCACGTGTCACTGGTTCCACTTCGGCCTCTGAAACAGTTTCCTGAGATAGTACAGTCTGTGTAATACCTGTAATTTTTTATGAAATTTCATTTGGAGCTTCCTAGCCTAAGTTATGCCAAGTGTCGCAACGTGACCTGTTTATGGGATAAAACAGGAGAGCGAACTTGTACGGCGTGCCACGTGTCACTGGTTCAGTTTCGGCCTCTAAAAATGTTTCCTGAGATAGTACAGTCTATGTACTACCTGATCCTTTTTACTAAATTTCATTTGGATCTTTCTATCTCAATTTATGACCTTTTTTCCTAGGTCACTTGATTTTGACTGAGATCTGGAAGAGGCAGAAACCCTAACTTGTACTGATCATAACTCAAAAAGTAAAACGAATCTGAGGGTTCCCTTTGGACACAAGGTACCTGGGGATGTTATCTACCACCTGTAAACTTTTCAGATCTTGAAACTTCGCATAAATGGATTTATAGCGAAAGTTCCACGATGACTGGTTTTTGCTATGTAAAACCCAAACCTTCAAATTGTCGCAAGTGAAGCAAGTGTCGTAAGTGCCATACATTGCCTTCCTTCAGGTTAGCTCTGATACCATGTTAATATTTAATATGCTAAGACAGAAAATAGTAGCATTGCATTCCATTTGACAATAATAGCATATACAGGATCACTGAAGAAACAACAAGCACAACAAAAATACAAGAGACATAGATTTATCCTAGGAAACCCTCATGGGGTAGAAAACCCAACAAAGCTTCCTCAATATAGATGACCAGCAATATACAAAGATGTAACCCTGAGCATAAGCTCCTCCTTCTCCATAGCAGATCTCTCCTCCACAAGTGCGCTACTCTCAAGTGAGTGAGTGTGTGTCAAATGAGGAATACACCTCCTCTATTTATACACTACTTCGACTTGTCTTTTACACAAATCATGTAGGCTCGTATTTAACGAATGGGTTAAATACCCCCACTACAACTGACTGGGCCGACCCCTCTAGAGTGGTCTAATAACCCAAGTTACCACATTCCGACGGAGGAATAAACATCTCCGGATATACAATAAGATCTTCACGGAGGAATGAATCATCTCTAGAATAATAAAGTACAAATATAATATTCTTTGAAGTTACAATATCTCAACAAGCCCCTTATGATGTTTTAAGATATATGTGATAGTCACTTAAAATTATACACAATTAATTAGAAATTCAAATAATCACAGAAAAATACATAAAAATAGTTGTTCTTTGCTTTTAGATTGTTTTTGAAGTTTTTTTTCTTGCATATTTTAAGGAAGGTTTAAAGATTCAGTTCAGACTAGTTTAGCTGGTCGGAAAGGTTCAGGGTCTGGAAGAACCTGAACCAAGTCTATCCAAACATGGTAACTAGAGTCTTATCTGATATTAGTGGCCTGGAATTTATGTTCTCATGTTTCCTATCACATTTAGCTTTTTATCGGACACCGTGTATGGGTTAGAGGATGAACTCACAATGGCCCTATGTACTTTTATAAACAAGGAAGTGCCATAGTATTGTGTGTCCCTCGTCCTCTCGCATATGCAACGCTCTAGTCTCTTTTCAAAAATTCAGACATACTGTTTAAAATTATGTTGGAAAGTTTCATTGCACAATAGGATTCTCAACAGTCATTGTTGACAGATCTTGTCATAGTTGGCATAATAAGACTAAATGAATTTATTTTTCACAAGTGGGAACCTTAACTTACATTCTCTTCATATTCAATCTAATGCCTATTGCATGCTATGCATGTGGGTTTTATGGGTGTGTTTGTGTTTTCTTGGGAAAAAATGCAAGCTCTTCTCTATTATTTTTTTTTTACCGTGAGGATGCCCTTATTATAAGCACTGTTACATCAAGGGAAGCAAGGCCACAAAATCAGAATATGGCTAGCCCACTACAACATGAGCCAACAATGTGCACGCACAAATGGACTGAGCTTGTATAGGAATGTAACTCTCTCTCTATAGAGAGAGTGTGTGTCCAAAGGGTTAGCTCGATTGGTAGACACTCTTGGACTATGTCCGTAGATGCTCTTGGGATAAATCCAAAGAGGTCTTGGGTATCTCAAATTTGGGTTCTGTTAATTATTTTGATGTTTTTTTTTCATCTCATTTTGTTTGCAGATGAGACAAACATTATAGATATAAATTAAACTAGTGTAACTTGAAACATAAAAAGAGGTAATTTTTATCATCAGTTTCTCGCTGCAAAATAAAATGTCTTCATCTATAATGTAGTTTGAAGTTCTTTGTCTGGATAGCAGGATACAAATAGAAAGATACCATTTCCAAAGGATGCACATAGTGTCTGACATCTAGAACTGGTAGGGCATGTTTGAACTTGGGTGAGTGTTTCATTTAATTATAGTTTGCATTAGGAAAACTCGGTGGAATTTTTAGTCCATTTCTTATACAACATTTCACATATTTGTTATTGTTGGTATCATTTTTCCAAGTCAGGGCTATGCCTTAATTGATAGCTGACCTTAAAATCCATATGCAATAGGGATCAAACCAAGCCCGTCAAAAGGGGGAGCTCACATAGTGGGAAGAGAGACAGAAACAATTTATCTCATGTGCTCAGCTGAACCATTTCTGCCGACTCCGGAGTAATAAATACATATATTTTAGCCACAATGGAGTTAAACAGATCACAAGCAATGGGAAGCAGGGTCATATTTCTAGCTGAAGCAGAAGGCCGTATCCATGGACCGCCCACTGCAAAAGAGTAAATTGTCCAACGGATGCATATTTCCTTTTGAATTCTCTCTGTCAACAAGAAGCATCTAGAATAATGTAAAGACCAGCTCTAGTTACCTGTGTTATTAGTTTTATAGTTATTTTGGAAATCGTGATATTATCAATAGTGTTTTCATCTTATAGTATGGAACGTAATGTCGATAATAGTAAAACTACAAGAAAAAATTATGCTAAAACTGAATTGCTTAGGTGCAATATTAGAAGATATCAAAAACTGAGTTTTCTTTTAAATGAAGACATGGACGGCATTAAAATCCATGCTTCCTCTATGCAATCTAAGTGGAATCCTAGAACTAAACATAATGGTGGGGTAGTTCATTCTGGATGCATTTCAATATTCCACTTTCGTGGTTCATTTGATGTTTTTGCACATAGTGCATACATGATACACCAATGAATGCATTGCTACCCACGATACACTATTTTCTTTTTGGCAAATTTTAATGATAGTATAGCATATCTAAACATTATTTTGCAGCTCTTTCAAAATCTAATATTTTTTTGGATGGTTGATATGTTCTACAGAGTTCATAATCTGCATAAAGGATGCCATGAGGATCTGGAAGTTGCAAGAAAGGAGAGGTAATACTTTTAGCATGATGATATGTTCTTGCTGCTTGAATGATTGTGAAATCATAAATAGCATGATACACGTCTACCATACCATGAAGCCCCAGAATAAGCACTTAAATCATTTTAGAGCCACATCTGAGATGCTCATCAGGTTTGTTGATCTGAAACCCTAAATAATGATAGATTACACGAAGCTGACATGAAAGAAGTATGGGATTACTATGGCAATATTGTGCCAGATCAACAACTATTATTCACAGCTTCTAACTGCCTATGTACTGGTTCTAGCTCCATTATTTGCTAGCAATGTAATCATTAGTCAGGATTATTCTCTCGGAAGGGGCATTGACTTGGTTGCTATTATGTATGCTCATAAACAGATCCATTTTCATGCTTCCAAGTAAATTTGGGTTTTCCTAAAGCAGAGTTGGCAAAGGTTATAACTCTTTCCAGAAATACATGATAGAGGAACACCTCAGATGCCAAACCTATAGCATAATGTGGAAACCTGTAGAAGCATTATTTTTGTTAGGGTATTGTTTTAATCTTCCTATAGAAGGCAAGAAGGTGAAGTGTTGGAAGAAGGCACACATTGTAACATCCCAAAAACTTGTAAAAAAATTTCTAAGCATTAGATTTAGCATTAAATGCTATGCAGAAGTAAGAAATGCCTATTAAATAACTGAACTAGATAATAATTAGTTACAACATGTAATTATATTTAAAGCTTTTTAGTTGTCTTATCGATAATTAAGTGCATTAATACTCCTATGTCAGTTTTACAATTGTAATTATTAATTCAAGTCGTCACTTGCTTCCTACACATACTATTTCATGCAACGTAATTAATTGCAATACTATAACTACAATTATATAATTATCGTATTTAATATGATGCATGAGATTTATGTTATACTCCTACATACAGTTGCGATCATACTATTACTCGACTGTACTTTGTGTTAAGGTCTGATAGGTGGTACTTGCATTATTATTTAATTATTTGTACACTCTTATTTACTTTACTTCTTGCTGGTAGTTGGATTCTGGTGTACGACCTTGAGGTTTACTTAGATTAAAGGTAAAGCATCGTTTTTTTAACTGCCCAGGTTACAAGTTGTATACTTCCGAGATAGTGCGATGTTTTCTATTTAAGCCTTATGTCAGATTACTAAAGACCTTAACCTTATTAAAGGTGGTGACTATGTAAATTCAACAACAAGGTTTATAATTACGTAGGGTGTCCATATTTAATGTGTGATGTTATATTATGAGAAGACTAAGGTGATCAATTTCACTCTTCATCGTTCTAGTTTATTACTCTTACTTAAAGGTGGGAGTCTTCATAGTTTGCTAGCATGGTGAAATCGACATCACACTTCATACAAAGGTGAACTTGTTGATGTATATGTAACTTCGGAATGTATTTCACATATATGTATATTGTATTCCTATAGAGATGGTATTATTCCTCTATAAGGAAGTGTCGTCATTTATATTGTAAGTGTTGTAACTTATACTTGATGGGTTATTAGACCACCTTGTTGGGGTCGGCCCTGTATAAGTCATGTGGGTCGAAGGGTTATTAGACCACCCTATTGGGGGTCGGCCATGTGGGTCAAAGGGTTATTAGACCACCCTATTGGGGGTCGGCCCACTCAGCATTATGTTATGTGGTTAAGTTCGAGACTACATGAGTTAGGTAAAAAGGCAAGTCAAGTCAAGTATAAATAGAGTGCGGGAGGCACTCTATTTGCTCACTCACTTCTCACACATGCACTCAAGGAGGAGTGGCGCAATTATGGAGGAGGAGGATCTGCTGCTAGGTTATGGCTATCTCTCTTGGTTGGTTGTATCATTGCTCTATCTATCTCTGAGGAAGTTATTGGGGTTTTTCACCTTTATGGTTTTCCCCAAGTAAATCTTTGTGTCTCTTGTGTGCTTGCATTATTGTCTCCATGATTGATATGCTGTAGATATGCTGCACATGTTGTTCTCTCAGTTAAGATCCTAGATCATATTGAAGTAAATTCAGAAAATTTAACAGAACTAAGGTATTACTAAGTGATACTTCGGGGTATGGACATTGTTATGTTTTGAACTATGGAAAAAGTGGGTTAAGATTTCTCATCCGACACCATAATAAAATATGAGGTGAGAACTATGTTGAAACTATACCAACGTGGGTTTTCATATTGAATTGGGTGGTAGCTGGAGCATTTATGAACTTCACGTGGCTTGGAAATTAAAGGTCCCTGGGTTTAACAAAACCCTACTGCTATGCAATTGGGGTTTGGTATTCTTTGCATTTGTTATTCTTCATCATGGAGGAGAGAGGGCAGACCCTCTCGGCTCCCAACGTTTTGTCTTCTGCACGATACCAACACTAGTTTGTTGCAATTATTTAGTGGTGTTTTAAATGTGGCGAGGTTGTGAAAATGTAACAACTGTTCAGGTTTTCCTCTTAGCCAAGGTTCTATTCCTATAAGGTAAGTGTTAAAAGATTTAACCTTCGTCATTTACAGTAGCAACTTCCATCTTTTATATTCATGTTGTTTTTAATCCTCATTACGTTTTTATGATAGGGATATCAGTCAATGCTTATGGTGTTTGGACTGTGCAAGGGCGTGGAACCTTACCTCTAATGGTGTGGAACCATGGTAAGCCTCAGTCTCGATACCCAGCAGTCTCCGCCGTCAGCGAAGGGAGGTCGTTACAGTTTTTAGGTTGTTCATTTGTCATGTTGATTGTTTTTAGAAAAATGTAAGCCGTGGGCAGAGTTAGGGTTTGACAGGCTTAAAGCCTTGCTTGGATTTCCGTCCACTATTGATGTTGGATTTAAAGGGATGAGGTCTCTGAATAGAGAACTCTCAGCAGTGTTACTGCATTTATGGTAAAACTCTTGTGGAATGAAAGGATACTGGTTTCTCAGTTTTAAAATTCATTTTGGATTTAATAGTATTGTAGCAATGTGAAAATATTTGGCTTCTCGTCAGTTCCAGAATAATAAACTAGATTATTGATTTGGATAGTTGAATGTTATTTGTTTTATGTCACATGGGTTTTAAATCCTGGAGCTTCGTAATTAATTGGATATATATATATATATATATATATATATATATATATATTAGGCTGGGCGAGCTCTCCAATGAGACTCGAACCCTCGGCTTTGGTTTATATTACTGTGTAAAAGAAGCTGTTAAAAAGATTAAGGGTTTAGTCCCAATGTTGTAGCTTTTGTTTCCTGTCAGGGTTTTTCTCCATCCCTGCCACGATAGTTTGCATTTTAAGAAAATCTAAGGCCCACCTAGGCGTATCTTAGTTGAGATTTGAACTGTGTGATGATAGTTGATTTTAAAAGAATAGATGCTACGATGCATAGGTTTCCATCGAGCAAATCTTTGGTATAACATATTATTAATGTTTGAGTTAGTATCGTATTCACTGTATTTTTATTTGGATGGATGTGTATTATTTTAATAATGTTCAAATATATAAAAGGGGAAAGTTTCGATCCCGAACCACAATATAATAGGGTTGTGAAATATGTATCGGCCAATTGGGCATGCTCTTCGATGAGGCTTGCACCCGTGGATTACTTGTATTTATATTAATATGTGTTTGTATGATTCCTTCGATAACGTTGAAAGGTAAAATCTTAGGGTTTATCCCATAATATGTTTGTTGTTATATTGTATCTAGTAACTCCGACTATATAATGAAAGGGTTTAATAAACCTTAGTAATTGTTATACAAGGCTTTTGGTAGTTATTAATTATTATAAGTTTGGGGATTCACCCTTGGTGAATTCGACCTATTTTTGTATTTTCCTAACACTTTAAGAATTATAACCTTGTCTATACATAGATAGGGATTAAATTTTATGATGCATCTACGTAGCTTCAATATTTATAATGTTTAAAGAGATGAGTATAAGAAGGTCTAAAGTTGTAATAGATATTGTTGTATAGCTTATCCAAGATATTTTATTAGAACTAAATCTCTTACATGATGCTTGGTTTACGAAGAGTGATTATGTTATAGTTAAACTGGTTACAGAAATAAACATAAGATATGTATATTTCTATTTTCAGTGTTTGAAGCTTTTACTGCTTTGAAAGATGTAAATCGAACATAGCACCACTATGTGAAATGTATTTATGTTATGTACTATTTATTCTAAGAACTTTGTTATTTAGAAATTTGACCTAGGTGACTTAAAGAACTATTTATGTAATCACAGTACTGAGTTTAAATAACATAATAAACATAAACTACTTCACTTTTCTTTATTATTTATAGATCATATCCAATCTATGTTAATTAACTTTCCTCCCTGTACTAGAGTACAACACTGAAATGCGAAAGGAAAAATATCAGGATACATTTCTATTCATTCTACTTCATTTACTGTTTCAAATTTGATCATACATAACATTCATAAATAGTCTAACAAAACAGAAATCTATTCTTTCCTAACCTGTTTGATATAAATGATCTATTTATAGAAAAACTCATAAGACATTCAACAGTTTCAGAAAAAGATAAACAAGTTCCAGGAATGAAATGAAATAAAAAAAAGTAGAACTTGATAATGTTGATAGGGTGGACAAACACCCAAAGAGTCCTGTTCCTCCCAACCTTCTCTAGAAGAAACAACCAAATCACTTGCTCCCTATGGACCCCCGAGCTTGTTTACTGAACCACTAGGTAAAAGACTCTATGTAGAAGAAAGGCACTCGGGTTGTACTTCAGCAATCAATGGAGACTTCCATACACCTCATAAGCCTCTACAATCAGTAGGAAAACTCTGCACTCAACAGAAATAAGACAGACTTACACTACAACTCAAAACATAGCTTCCCCTCATCGAATCTCTTTTGTGCATACAACAGAACCACAAGGTAAATTTTCTCGTAAGAAAAAGTGTGATCCTTTGCTCAATTCGATGGCTTATAAAAGATGCCTAGGTTTTTTAGTGGTAAATTTTCAATAAATGAGCCTCAAGCTCCAGTTCCACATTCCAGGGAACTTGACCACAATTTAAGGGATTTGTCCCATAACAACAACTAGTTACTAAGTTCATGATGATGCCACTTGTCCATTGCCTTATACCCCAGATTCCATTCCACCTAGTGGGTCAGTAAACACTCTTTCAACATTCTCCTTGGGTGAGTGTCTCCTATTTTATTTTATTAAATAATAATATTATGCAATACAGTCATCCTTGACCACTTGGTAAAATATAAAACTTTACAATAAAAGTTAAGAAAATGTTTTTCCTCAAACATAAAATGTCTCAAGTATTGGGTATGTTACACACATTGTAGATTACTTGTTTGCCAGAATTTATTTGAAACAACACAGTGAATTTCGAGGTCTGTAAGCCTAAATGCTCTAGCTGAAAAACAAAGATTGGATATATGCAGCATGAAAAGAGAGGAGAATTTTGAAGTGTAATGATGGAGGGGATACTCCTAGGAGAAAAGACAAAGGAATTTTTTGTCTATACATTAAACAACAATAAACTTAAGTGTTCTGGTTGCAAATAACACATTCAGCTCATAAGCAACAGTAAATGAAGATCACTGTTAATGTTTTGAAGGTTTTTCCCCAATTAAAAGAAATGAAGGTGAAATTTCTTACATATGGAACGCCCTTACTTCAATGTATGCCAAAAAAATATGTATCTCAATTCACTATATATAGATCAAAATAAAGTTGAAGTTTCAAAACTAATTACATTGAATATTTAACGGGTCTTATTTCATTTTTTTAAAAATAATGAATTCAAAGTTAAGGAGGGTAAAAATAAGAGAGGATGAATGAAAAATATGAGAGAAATCCTCTCAAATAACCTGGTAGTGCAGAAAAACTGCTTTCTTTCTCTAGAAGTAGTAATATTTGCATAAGAAACCTGCAAGTTGGGGAGGAAAATATACTCATATTATAAAGAATTAATTGAACATTGAATTGAATGGAAAGTTTGTAGTTCCCCAACTGTAATTTTTTTACTGAATACAATTCAAAAAGAAAATGCGATGTGAACTTGATATGTTCTTTTCTATGATTTATGATAATTCATTATAACGTTATTTTGAAAGTTGAGTTTGTTTTTTCTCTTACTTTGTGTTTGAAAGGTGGAAGTGGTTGGGTATGACTGGGGGATAGTTGGGTACAACAAAGTAAAGGTTCTGTAGCTAATAGTTTGGGACATGTCTGGTTTTGGGACATCCTTGATTTGGAGCACACATCCCTTTGGGCACTTGCCCCTCTGTTACATTGAGAACTACCTGTTAAAGTTTTATTGTTTTTGGCACATGGTAAGTAGATTTGCACTCAAAAAACAAAACCTTGCAGTGAGGAATCGGTGAGCGGAGTTCAATGGTAGAGAAATCCATAAGGAATTCTATTTAAGGGTGCTAGCTCAATGGTATAGCACCTTCCTTATAGGCAGGAGGTTGGTGGTTCGATTCCTTCGTTCCCTATATTGTTGATGTATTTGTAACTTAGAAAGATATTCACTTGTATATTGTATTTGTACTTTATTGTATCCCCAACGGAGATGTATTATTCCTCCAATTGGAAGTGTCGTCAGTTGTACTTGCATGTGTCACAAGTTATATTGTAAGTGTCGTAACTTATACTTGCTGGGTTATTAGACCACCTTGATGGGGTCGGCCCTGTGTGAGTCATGTGGGTCAAAGGGTTATTAGACCACCCTAGTGGGGGTCGTCCCAGTCAACATTATGTTAAGTGGTTAAGTTGGGGCTGACCTAGCTAAAGTTAAAAGACAAGTGAGTTCGTGTATAAATAGAGAGTGTGTCTCTCTCATTTTACACATTCTATTATTCACTCGCTTTGCATTAGTGAGAGAAGAGGAGGAGTGCGCACAAGTGGAGGAGAATCATGCTGCTGAAGAAATATATATCTTGGGTTTGATCATTGTGATCCTTGTTTTGATGCTTATTCTATCTCTGAGGAAGTTGCAAGAAATATATATCTTGGGTTTGATCATTGTGATCCTTGTTTTGATGCTTATTCTATCTCTGAGGAAGTTGCGGGGTTTTTTCACCTTCTTGGTTTTCCTCGGTGAAATGTTTTGTGTCTCTTGTCTCTTATGCTTGATATGATGTACATGTTGTTCTTTCAGTTAAGATCCTAGATCTACTGAATTAAATGATGAAAAAATAACATGGTATCAGAGCTATCCTAAAGGAAGGCATGGTATGGCATTTCAGAGACTTGTTGCACTTGCAACAAATTGGAGGACTAGGGCTTGATACAGAAAAAACTAGTCATCATGGAACTTTCACTATAAATCCCATTTTTGTGAAGTTTCAGGTTCTGAAACTTCTACAGGTCGTATATAACATCCCCATCTACCTTGTGTCCAAAGCAAAACATTTGATTAGTTTTACTTTGTTATTTATGATCCGTACAAGTTAGGGTCTCTGCCTCTTCCATATCTCAATCATAAATAGGTGACCTAGGATAAAAGGTCACAACTTGGACTAGGAAGATCCAAAGGAAATTTCGTAAAACGTAACAGGTAGTTCACGGACCTTACTTTCATAGGTCCTATTTCCAGAGGCCGAAATTGAACTAGTAACACGTGGAACACCGTACAAGTTCGCTCTCCTGTTTTATCCAATAAACAGGTCACATTATGACACTTGGCATAAATATATCTCAAAGAATCCAATGTAGGTCAGACTTATCGGGTTGGAAAGAAGAAAGGTCAAGATACCACAAGACAAAGTTTCAGACCCCGTGGATCCAAAATTACTGAGTTACAGTAGAAACAATCAGGTGCATATTTCTGTCAAAACAGAATTTGATTATGAGCACCTTCATTCTTGGTTTGTCTCTACTGCGGGAATTTAGGGTTTCGAAGAAAGTTGGAATTCTTGGAATCGAAGATCATGGCTGGATGCTCCTCATCAAAATCTAAATTTAGAGAACAAGATCAAATTTTTTGGTTGGGTAGAAGGATGGGCTTGATCAAACCCTAGTTCAGGTTTTGATCGGAAAGATGGAAAATTAGGGCTTTTGCGAAAGTTGGAAATTTTGAAATATGTGACCACGGCTGGAAGATCCTTAGAAAAATCAAAGTTTAGAACAAAAGATCGAACCTTTGGGATGGGAAGAAGACTGGGCTTTATCAAACCCTGGTTCGAGATCCTGTCTATAAGATCTGGAAGTTTCAAAGGCAATTTTGAGGGGTTGAATTTTGCAGTTTTAAAAATTGAAGTATACCAGCTTGATCAGCTCAACAAGACACATCTTTCCATCCATTCAGAATTTTGAAATTCAAAATTTGAATTTTTTAGGGTTTCTTTGACAAACCCTAATCTAGCTCGAGATCTAGTTTCAACAAATCAAAGTGGATTGGGTTAATCCTAGAAGAGAATGAATTGGACACCTACATAAGTGAAGAAGTTCTAGTTCCAGAGGGAGATAAGGCTAAGGCCTTACATAAGAAGACTACAAGCAATCTCGACAGGTATGATTAGAGGAAATGCAGGTATGTTTTGAAATCTATTCATGATTAAGTTTATGATATGTTTGTCTTCATATTATTGAGGTTAGTAGAATCTTGATTAATTTTAGACTTGTCTTATCACCCTAGTAAAAGCATGAATGCATGATAGAAGACAGTCACTGCTTAGGGTTATGACACTTATGATTGTACTAATGCACTGTGGTGTTGTATGAGGTTGATGTTGTCTTCTAACATGAAAGGTACATCAAGAAATTTCTAGTTCAGGAACATATGACCATGGTGACATGAAGACAAAGACTCATCCATAGTCATGGATCGCATAGAAGCTCTACTTACGAGGTATGTATAATTTTGGTTTTACAATGATTAACTTATGAGTTATGCAGGTTACTAAGCACAAGTCATTTAAGAGAACAAGAAGACATTGTTTGGGTATGTTAGACATAACTAGCTAACATGATATTCCAGGTATGTTTTTCCTCTATCAAGTTAGAATCCTACCTTTCTTTAGGATATTATACTTTTGTATGAATGATAATGAAAGTTAGAAGTTTAAGTAATCAAGGGTTTATGCATATCATGTTTCTTACTTTGATTGATGATATGACTAACTAGAAGAGTCCTATGGTCAAACAAGAATATACATGAGTAAAAGAAGTCTTCCTTGAAACCTTGAATACTAATGCTTATTACATATGTATGAAATGATCATGACCATACATATTTAAGATTATTTAGAATCATAATGTTTTGATAGTATTGAGATTATACTAATGCATGTATGATTGTGTATGAGATCTTGAGGATGACACTAGTGCACACTTAAGCATGCATAGTGGTCCAGGATGGATATAAGTTCAAATACAGATAATCCAGGAAGCAAAGATCAAGAGGAAGCACACTCCAGTAGTTCCTGCAAGGAAGAAAAGATTGAGAGGGAGTCTTCCTTACAACCAAACAAAGATAAGTATTTGAATTGTCATTTCTTGTATATATGATTACTTAAATGATGTTGTCCAGTTATGTACATACTCAGATGTTCCTAGATTTAGGATATGTATTATGCATGTTAGAAAAGTTGCATTAATGAACAAGATACTACTAATATGCAAGTAATGAGTAAGTGGCCTATGGTACTGTACAACATTCCATTGCTAATTATCTAGAATGAAACCTCTTTGCTAACATGTTGGGAGTTGTGCACACTCTTAACAAATGTTCTGGTAGAGATGGAAGGCATCTAGAAAGTTATGGGATATGGATAAATGTTGTATTGAATCATTGGCTAAGATAATTGCATGACTCTATGACATATATTCTTATGTGTAAGATTTTGTTCTGAAAACTATGAGGAGTTTCTAATCATGCAATTGAATTTGACTTGTAGGAAAGATCGTATACAATCACCTACAAAAGAAGGACAACAATATTTTTTCCAGCAAAGAAGTTCAAAGAAAACTATCTATTGAAGAATCTGAAGTTCCCAGGATCCGGGATGCAACAGAGATCCTGAAGCGGTTCAGGATGATGGACTGCAAGGCCATGGCCACACCTATGGAATTAAACTTGAAGTTTATACTATGTGATGCTTAATCTGAGTCGATTGATGTCACGGTGTATCATTAGATGATTGGGTCCTTGATGTACTTGACGAACATGAGACCAGATATTTTCTTTGTGGTGAACACCTTGAGCTAGTTCCTGACAGATTCGAAACATGTTCACCTGATTGCTGCAAAGCATATTCCGAGGTACCTGAAGGCTACAGTTTACTATGGGCTCAAGTATGATGCGAATCAAAAGTTTAAACCTGGAGGGTTATGTTGATTCAGATTGGGCAGGTAGTGCTACAGATCGGAAGAGGACCTTGGGGTGCTGCTTCTGTATGGGATTAGGTGTGCTATCCTGGTTTGGCAGGAAGCAGTCCTGCGTAGCACTGAGTACAGCCGAAGCAGAGTATGTCGCAGCTTGTTCGTCCAGTTGTGAGGCAGTATGGCTGAGCAATCTACTATCTGAGTTATTTGATCTCCCGTTGGATGCTACCTGTATCTATTGTGACAACTAGAGTTGTGTGAAGTTGTCAGAGAACCTAGTGTTCCATGACAGGTTGAAGCACATCGAGATCAAATATCACTATATCAGGGATATGGTGCAGAGAGGAGCAGTGAAGCTCCTGTATGTTGCGACGGATGAGCAGGTTGTAGATGTGTTAATGAAACCACTAGCCAGAGTGAAGTTTGAGTACTTCAGAGAGAGGCTTGGTGTTCTTCAGATTGAAGACACTTCGAGGAAGAAGTGATGGGACACATTTGCAGAAGCCATTCCAAGCATGGTGATAGGAGGATCCTTCCATGGTTGTAGATGTAAGCAATGTGTGATGAGCATCAGGACGATGCTCGAGTTCCTTCTTTGTATATGCATCAGTTGGATGCTTTGTATGATCAGTTGGATCATGTATGATGATATGCATCACGACGATGCAGTGACGATGATCAGGATGATCATGTGTAATGAGTACCAGGATGATACTCTAGATGATATGCATCAGGACGATGCAGTGACGATGATTAGGATGATCATGTGTGATGAGTATTAGGATGATACTCTAGATGATATGCATCAAGACGATGCAGTGACAATGGTCATGTGTGATGAGTATCAGGATGATACTCTGGATGATATGCATTAGGACAATGCAGTGACAATGATCATTATGATCATGTGTGATGAGCATCAAGATGATACTCTGGATGATGCATTGACGATGATCGGGATGATCATGTGTGATGAGTATTAGGATGATACTTTGGATGATATGCATCAGGACGATGTTATGATGATGATCAGGATGATCATGTGATGATGTACATCAGGATGATGTATGGTGAGTATCAGGTTGATACTCTATGGCCATGGACAGGTTGTGTAGATGAGCATGTAAATTGACTTGGGAGATCTTGCTAGTCATGCTGCGGCACATAAAGGATCCTGGGATACTCTTTCAAGGCATTGATCTGGGAGGAATTGTAACTAGTCTTGAGAGATCTTGCCGGTCGTGCTGCGGAACATAAAGGATCTTGGGATACTCTTTCGATGCTTTGTCCTATGGCATATAATAGCACCTTGGAGATCCGATAGGTTGAGCAGTACACTCATAATCAGTCCTGGGATGCTCTTTCTAGGTTTTTCCATGACCACATGTAATTATACCTAGGAGATCCAATAGGTTGAGTAGTACGCTCGTAATTGGTCCTGGGATGCTCTTTCAAGGCTTTGTGGTGACCACATGTAAGTAGAACTGGGAGATCTTGTCAGTCGTGCTTCGGCACATAAAGGATCCTGGGATACGCTTTCGAGGAATTGTGGTGGGAGTTACATGTAAGTTGACGTGGGAGATCTTGCTGGTCGTGCTTCGGCACATAAAGGATCCTGGGATACCCTTTCAAGGAATTGTGATGCACGTAATAAGTCCCGAGGATTCCACAGTATGGCCAATGTTGATGAAGACCTACATGTGGTGGGACTACATCCAGCATGAAAAAGTGATGGCTTTGTAGAACTTCCTATGATGAGAAGAATTGAGAGATATCACCAGTGATTGAGATGACGAGTACTACAGCAGTGATGATGTTGATGCTCCGTGATCCAGTGACGATGATACAACTCCAGAATTGAAGACTTGTGCCTATATGTATTGATGACTTGTGTCAAGAGAATACCTTCCTAGTTAAGAGAGAGTGTTGATGTATTTGTACCTTCGGAAGATATTCACTTGTATATTGTATTTGTACTTTATTGTATCCCCAACGGAGATGTATTATTCCTCCGATTGGAAGTGTCGTTAGTTGTACTTGCATGTGTCGCAAGTTATATTGTAAGTGTCGTAACTTATACTTGATGGGTTATTAGACCACCTTGATGGGGTCGGCCCTGTATGAGTCATGTGGGTCAAAGGGTTATTAGACCACCCTAGTGGGGGTCGGCCCAGTCAACATTATGTTAAGTGGTTAAGTTTGGGCCGACCTAGCTAAAGTTAAAAGACAAGTGAGTTAGTGTATAAATAGAGAGTGTGTCTCTCTCATTTTACACATTCTATTATTCACTCGCTTTGCATTAGTGAGAGAAGAGGAGGAGTGCGCACAAGTGGAGGAGGAGCATGTTACTGAAGAAATCTATCTCTTGGGTTTGATCATTGTGATCCTTGTTTTGATGCTTATTATATCTCTGAGGAAGTTGCGGGGTTTTCACCTTCTTGGTTTTCCCCAGTGAAATGTTTTGTGTCTCTTGTCTCTTGTCTCTTATGCTTGATATGCTGTACATGTTGTTCTTTCAGTTAAGATCCTAGATCTATTGAATTAAATGATGAAAAACTAACATATATATATTATGAAATCACTAAAATAAGATAAATGACTAAAACAATGACCAAAATTTGCATATAAACGACCACTAAAACAACATGAGAGATAAGTGACCAAACAAATGACCAAAATATGCATATAAATGACAAATTTTGAGTTGGAGATCACTGGTATCAAATTAGGGGTCATTTATCATGTGACAAAAAATATAGTCATTAATTGTGACAATTAATGACCAAATATACGACCACAAGATAAGTTATAAATGAGCAAGCTAAATACTCCCATTATTCTGATTGACATCTCAGCCACACCTGGAGTCATGGAACATATCAGACTTGGACAAACCTACTCTCCTGAAGAGATCATCACATATACGGCCTTAGTAAAAAAATTCCACGATGTCTTGCATGGACCTATGAGGAAATGACCAGGATTGATCCTGACATTGTTGTACATGAGATCCAGACATATCCCGACGCTAAACCTGTCTGACAAAAGTTACGTCCTGTGCACCCTAGAAAAAATGTGGCTATTAAGGTTGAGATTGAAAAGATGTTGAAGGCTGACTTCATCTATCCTGTTCCCTTAATGGATTGGGTCTCTAATGTCGTTCCCATTACCAAAAAGCAGGGCACCATTAGTGTTTGTGTCGATTACAGGGATATGAATAAGGCTTGTCCTAAGTACAACTACCCTACCCCGTTCATCAACCAAATTAGTGACAACTGCAATGGACGTGTCATATTCTCTTTTATGGATGGTTTTTTAGGTTATAATTAGATTAAGATCCACCAGGCCGATCAACATAAAACTGATTTTATCTGCCCATGGGGTACGTTCTCCTATTGCAAACTCCCCTTTGTCCCTAAAAATGTTGGTGCTACATTCTAGCGAGCCATGTCGTATGCTTTCCATGATGTGAAAGACTTTGTGGAGCAATATCTCGACAATCTCCCTACTTATTCAAATCATTTTGAGTTCCACATAAATCATCTGACAACCGTATTCCTTAGATGTAGATGGTATAATATTTGTCTCCACCCTCACAAGTGCATATTTTGCATCGAGTCGGGATGCCTCCTAGATTTCATCGCTTCCAAAGACGGAATATGCATTGACCCCTTGAAGGTGGTAGCCATTGTTGCTCTCCCACCTCCCACCGACATCATGGAACTTAAAAGTTTGCAAGGGAAGGAAAACTACCTGCAACATTTTGTATGTAATTTTGCTGAGAAGAAATAGGGCTACATGCAGTTGTTGAAGAAGGATGTCCCCTTCATTTGGCACAATTATGCCCAACAATCCTTTGACAAATTGAAACATGCCATTACTCATGCCCTTGTGCTCCAACCGTCCAATTACCACAGGGATTACATCCTTTACCTTGCTACTTCCACTACCATGATTTCCATGGTCTTTGTCCAGGAAGACAATAACACCCAGGAACATGTGATATACTACATAAGTAAGGGTCTTCTTGACCCCGAAATGCGTTACTCACATGTCGATAAACTCTCTCTCGCAGCAGTCATTGTTGTCCAGAAGTTTCGCCATTATATATTGCTCTGCACTACTACTATCATAGCCGACTCTAACTCCATGTACCATGTACTTACACGTCAAGTACTCGGGGGAAAATATTCACGTAGGATTGTCATCCTTTAGGAATTCGATCTCTAGTTTGAGAAGGCCAAATGAAAGAAATATTTGGTTTTTGTAGAGCTCATCTATGATCTTCCCCGTAATGATACGAGAACTGAGCCCATCGACTCCCTTCCATACGAGTCATTGTTTATCATCAGTACGTATGACCCATGGTATGGAGACATCACGTTATATCTCCTAACCCAACGATTCAACCCTCAATTGTCTCATGACGAACGCCGTCATGTATGACACCACGACAAGTAATATTGATCATCAATGATACCTTGTATCGTCATGGCGTCGATTCTATCCTCCGACACTACCTAACTCACAAGGAGGCTGAACATGTTCTGAATGAATGTCACTCTGGGGCATGTGGTAGTCATCTTTATGGGATGGTTACAACCCAAAAAATACTATGTGTTGGATACTACTGGCCTTCCATCTTTAAGGATTGTATCGAGTCCGTTAAGAAGTGTCCTCCCTGCCAATTTTTTCACCACAAACCGCGCTCTCACTTGGCCCCTTTACATCTCATTATTTCCATCAGCACCTTCGCTAAGTGGGGCATAGAATTCATGCACTGTAATCCTACCTCGGTCGTTAGGAATGGTTACGCCATCGTTGTTGTTGACTATTTTACCAAGTGAGCTGAGGCTATGCCCATGATTAATGAAGATGACAAAAAAACCTCACTCTTTATGTTCAATCATGTAATTATGAAATTCAGAGTCCCGCAAGCCATCGTTACGGATCATGGATCTCATTTCTAGACCAAGATAGTGGACGAATTGAGCACTAGACTGGGTTTTTGCCATGATAATTCAAATTCATACTACCAACAATATAATGGATAGGTAGGGTCCATAAATAAGGTCTTGAAAACCATGATTCAATGCATGGTGGGTACACACAGGTATAACTGGCACAACATGCTCTTTTCCTCCTTGTGGGCATATAGGACCTCCGTCAAAATTGCCACCGGTCTCACTCCTTCGAATTGGTTTACGGACTGGAGGTAGTGTTACCTATTTTGTGCGAGATTCCATTATTGAAACTTGCAGTCGAACTTCTTCCAAACACTACTGCGGAGGAAGAACGTTTCCTACACTTGGCTAAAATCGATGAGACCCGCTGTGATGATTCCCTTGCTAATGAAGCACATAAAAATCACATCAAATCCCAGTACTATAAGTGATTCAAACCTCGTATCTTTAACGAGGGAAATTTGGTCCTCACCTACAACCAAAAACATGATAATATGGGGGAAGGCAATTTTGAGTCCATGTGGCATGAGCCATATGTCATTAAACATGCCTTGGAGAAGGGAGCATATGAACTCAAATATTATGATGGAATATCTTTAGGAGAGGCTTGCAATGGGCTCTACTTGAAGCGGTACTATGCCTAAGTTTTTATGCATTAGTACTCTGTATATACTGTACAGGGTGTGCATTTTGTGTGGTGTGACACTTTGCTTTAGTGTGATAGGATATTGACATTATGCTTATACCATGTTCTGTCTGCATGTGCAGATGGAAACTTGTTTTGGATTCGTGGACGGCACCAGCCGGCATACCTGTAACCTCACTTCGGCAGCCTAGGTACTTTATTCCCCTACTAGCGAGCTCATTAGTTTAGGAGGGAGTTGTCTAGGGTACACAACCAACAATGCCGCTGAGTATCACGTGATTGGAGTCTTAACCGATGCTCTTTCCCTGGGTATGGACCAAATTTTTATCCATCTTGACTCACAATTAGAGGTATCCCATCTTAATTTTGTTTACGCTTTCTGCGACCCCACGTTACTCTGTCTTTTCCAACGAGTATGTTTCTTGGAGAGGTCATTTAAATCTGTTCAATACATGCACATTTCAAGGGACATGATGCTATCGTGATGCTTCCCTTGCTAATGAAGCACATAAAAAGCACATCAAAGCCTGGTACGATAAGTCATTCAAACCTCGTATCTTTACGAGGGAGATTTGGTCCTCACCGACAAACAAAAACTTGATAAGCTAGGGGTAGGCAAATTTGAGTCCATGTGGCATGGGCCATATGTCATTAAACGTGTCTTGGAGAAGGGAGCATATGAACTCAAATATTATGATGGAATATCTTTAGGAGAGCCTTGCAATGGGATCTACCTGAAGCGGTACTATGCCTAAGTTTTTATGCATTAGTACGCTGTATATACTGTACATGGTGTGTGTTTTGTGTGGTGTGTGTTAGGAACCCGTGTCAACCCTTCTCTTTACTTTGTTAGTATATTGTTGTTGGACGCATATGCTTTGTAAGTCGTCCTGTAGTATTTGTTTATCCATATTTTATATTAGCCCATGGTATCGACTCATAGTATTGCACGCATATGCTTTGTAAGTCGTCCCGTAGTATTATATGTCCCATGGTTTTGACTCATACTATTGGGCATATACTTAGTATATAAGTGTGTGTTGAGGTCATTGAAGGCACCGTGAAGTTAATTGTATTGAGCTTTCTCAAAGGAGGTTGCCCCCTCGAAGTGGCCCATGATCAATATAAAAGTGATTCTGAGTTCTATTATTTCTGATATCTTGTGTATTTGCATTAATTAATTATTGCAGGTTCATCACATCTGGTATCGGAGCATTTTCTTGGGCTCGTTGGGTGGAATTTCTGCCAATTTTTTTTCGCATCTGTTGCAAGTTCGGATATGGGAATAACCCCTATCCGCTTAACTGTGGGAAGTACTTGGGAATAAGCCCTAAAATTCATTGTGAGGATTACCACAGGAACCCCAAAGTAGCTAGCCCATTGAGAGGACTTGCCAGCGAAAAGGGCAATGACCCCTACCTGATTGACTAGTTCCCACCCGTGAGGTAAACCAAGAGCTGTCGTTTGTGGCAAAGCGGTTATCAGTTTTACTTGAGCCGTGGAGTGAGGGGTACTGCCCCAATACGCAAGCCGTCAGACAACATTGGTGGCCAAGTGAATCCCCTGAACCGATAGGAAGCCGCACATAACTGGGGTCCATATCTATTTTCAACTGAACTGTTGCCGATCACTTCCGCTCCAGATCCAACCATTTTAGATTTATTCTGAAAGTTGTTCCAGATCCAACCATTTTTTATCTCTTTTGCGCCGTTGCAGATCCATCTGTTGCGTATCCCTTCCACGCTGCTGTTGCCGATCCATTTCTGAAAAAAAAAATAAAAAAATAATAATAATAAATAAATTTGTTTCTCGGCCATATCTCCCTTGTTTCAACTATGTTTTCCCTGAAACTTCATTGACATCCCTGCAATCCCATTTTGCATATTTCATTCCTGAAGACCCTATCCCAAATTCCACTTCCCAAGACCATATTTCCCACATTTGTCTATTTTTAGGGTTTGCCATAACTCCTTCAATTTTCACCCAAACGCCTTCAAATTTTGCCACCGCGTTCCTTTCCTAATTCTGCTTCTTTGTCCTTCTCTACCAAATTTTCTCATTCTTTCACCCTGCTTCTGAAATCCCCATTTTTTCACTTCCCTGTCCATTAGAAAGTGTCCAAAACCTAGTCAAACCCCAATTACCCATCCGAGTTTTTCCCAAATCCAAATCTTCCTTTACTAAATAAGATTTTGTTTTTATTTTTCTATCCATTCCCCCCCCCCCCCCCCCGAAAAAAAAAAACTCTTGGTTGTGGTTGTCACCCGTAGAGGAGAAAAAACCATGGAGGAAGCACTTGCAGTCATCCAAACCAAACTCCAAGATCTGGATGAAAAATTTCTCAGCCTCCATCTTCAGAATTCAGCCATGAACAATAACCGACAGCCATAATCTTTTGCAGCCATCGGGTTCTCTTATTCCAGCAATTTTTGTCGGCCGACGCTTGATTTTCCTCGCTTCAATGGTACTGATCCGACTGGATGGATATACCGAGTAGAACAATATTTCAGTCTACATAATACTTTTGATGTCCAGAAAGTTCCACTTGCATCCTTTCATTTGGAACAGGAAGCCCTTCAATGGTACAGTTGGTACATCTAAGCTCATCCTGAGCCAAACTGGACAGATTTTTGCCAACTCCTTTTGCCACGATTTGGTTCTAGTGCTTTTGATGACTTCATAGGAGAACTCACTAAACTTCACCAAACTGGCATAGTGAGAGAGTATCAGACGAAAT
The DNA here is from genome assembly GCA_027924585.1 of Larix kaempferi. NCBI lineage: Eukaryota > Viridiplantae > Streptophyta > Pinopsida > Pinales > Pinaceae > Larix > Larix kaempferi. The sequence goes on along the minus strand of BSBM01000451.1, from coordinate 1,088,753 downwards.
TTGAGAAACTATCCAATCACACAGAAGGATTGTCTGATGAATTCTATAGGAGTTGTTTTATCAGTGGTCTCAAGGATGAAATCCGCTCAGAGGTCAAAATGTTCTTTCCCAACACAATGATGGAAGTCCTAGGGTTGGCTAAGCTAGCTGAGGACAATATTGCAGCTCAACAATGCTCCAAACCCACCTTTGTTCCCTTTAGAAATATGGGTTCCCAACGACCTCCCACCACGCCTACTCCACGACCAGCTCCTATCAATCATTTGTCTGAAACAGAGATGCAGGCACGCCAAGAAAAAGGGATTTGTTATAATTGTGATGAGAAATTCACTCGGGGACATATATGTGTTCAACAAAAGCTCTATCTCTTGGATGTGGATTCTCCGCCTACCTCTAAACTTGGTGAAGAAGCTCTAGATACAGTAGAGGATCATGTTGACATTCAACACCCGCCTGTTGACACCCCATCTTAGGATGACCCACCCGATATCTCTCTCCATGCTGTAACTGGCGTCACCACCCCATAAAGAATGCGGGTCAGGGGATACTTCAAGAAGCTCCCTCTTACCATACTCAGTGATTTTGGTAGCACTCATAACTTCATTGACCCTCAGATTGCCAAACAGGTTGCTTGTTTTGTCCATCCTTGCTCCCACTTTGAAGTCATGGTTGCCAATGGGGGCACCTTACCTTGCAAGGGGAAGTGTCACAATGTGCATATCTCTATGGAAGATTATAACCTATGCTCTGACATGTTTTCCTTGTCCTTAGGCGGATGTCATGTGGTTTTGGGCGTTCAATGGTTACGCACACTTGGCCCCATCTTATGGAATTTTGTTGAACTTTGGATGCAGTTTTCAGTCAATGGGGCACAACACAAATTAATGGGCTTACAACCAGGGTCTCTCTGCATCATCAGTTCACATCGCCTGGAAAAAATCCTTAAGAAGAATTCACATGGTGTCATCGCCTAGCTCCATTCCATTCAGATGCACGCATCAATGGTCTCCACTACTTCCTTGGATAGATATGTAGGTGTCTTTGTTGAACCAATGAGCTTGCCGCCTTCAAGAGACCTTTTCGGTAAGAATTTATTCGCATCTACCTATCAGCAGGAAATGATGGCTATTTTGCATGCAGTACATAAGTGGCAGCCATACCTATTAGGGAATTATTTCTGCATCAAGACTGATCTCTAGAGTCTAGAAAATTTTCTGGAACAATGGGTCTCCTCCCCAACATACCTGAACTGGGTTATCCAACTCATGGGTTATCCCTATGCGATCACTTACAAGAAGGGTAAGGATAATATGGTGGCAAATGTTCCTTCTCGCACAATTGATGACCTAGTTTCTCTTACAGCTCTTTCTTTGCTTGTTCCAAATTGGTTGCAATATGTTCAACAGGGCTATCTCTTCTATGAACTCCATGCTTCTTCATCAATAGGGCACTCTGGCTTCTTCAAAATGTATGATTGGGAACAATGTAACTTCTTTTGGCAGGGAATGAAAATGAAAATTCAACATATGGTGGATGACTGTGATACTTTCCAGGTCAACAAGGGTGAAACGACACTCCTTTCGAGACTGCTCAAACCCTTTTCCATCCCTACACAGATTTGGCTAACTATTTCTATGGATTTCTTAGAAGAGCTCTGGTGGTACAATACCACATCTACAAGGACACCATATGAAGCAGTCTATCGACAGACACCGCCAGTTCTTCTTCCATACTCCCATAGCATCTCCCTAGTTCAGGCAATTGACTCAGTTCTTCGAAACTGCGATCATATTCTTCTCATTCTGCAGGACAATCTTCACATGGCCAGAATTCGACTGCAACAACAAGCCGATCAGCACCATTCTGAGCGCACTTTTTATGCAGCTGATATGGTTCTTCTTTGTCTATAGCCTTCCAAGCAATCCTCTCTGAAACTCCAAAGGCGTCAGTGTCCCAAAATGCAACCCGAGGATGCTACCGGGGAACCACTCATTCAGATTCTACATCAATTTCCCCAACCAAAGCTTTGAGGACAAAGCTTTTTCTAAGGGAGAGGGGATGTTAGGAACCCGTGTCAACCCTTCTCTTTACTTTGTTAGTATATTGTTGTTGGATGCATATGCTTTGTAAGTCGTCCCGTAGTATTTGTTGATCCATAGTTTATATTAACCCATGGTATTGACCCATAGTATTGCACGCATATGCTTTGTAAGTCGTCCCGTAGTATTATATGTCCCATGGTTTTGACTCATAGTATTGGGCATAGACTTAGTATATAAGTGTGTGTTGAGGTCATTGAAGGCACCGTGAAGTTAATTGTATTGAGCTTGCTCAAAGGAGGTTGCCCCCTCGAAGTGGCCTGTAATCAATATAAAAGTGATTCTAAGTTCTATTATTTTTGATATCTTGTGTATTTGCATTAATTAATTATTACAGGTTCATCACAGTGTGACACTTTGCTTTAGTGTGATAGGATCTTTACATTACACTTATACCATGTTCTCTCTGCATGTGCAAATGGAAACCTATTTTGGATTCGTGGATGGCACCAGCCGACATACCTGTAACCTCGCTTTGGCCACGCTTTGGCAGCCTAGTTACTTTATTCCCCTACCAGCGAGCTCATTAGTTCAGGAGGGACTTGTCTAGGGTACACAACCAACAATGTCGCCGAGTATCACGTGGTGATTGGAGTCTTACCCGATGCTCTTTCCCTGATTATGGACCACATTGTTATCCATCTTGACTCACAATTAGACGTATCCCATCTTAACCGTGTTTACGCTATCTGCAACCGCACATTACTCCGTCTTTTCCAATGAGTACGTTTCTTGGAGAGGTCATTTAAATCTGTTCAATACCTGCACATTTCAAGGGATATGAACACCATTGTTGACTCCATGTAAATTTTATATTATATTGGTACATTGCACATACATGAAACATTCAAAAATGTAAAAACGACACGACATGTAAATAATGTATAAGAAAAAACAAACAAGATCCCATAATCATCAATAGAACAAAGTATATAGAGCTGCAAATAGATTTTTGTATATATATCATGTCAGCATAATACAAAAAGGTGGTATTGGTACAAAAATCTGAAGCACATGAGCTTTCAGTAGAAATATCCTCTACAAAAATCTGAAGCCCATAGCTTTCAGTATATACATATATATATATATGAGCCTAGTCCCTAGGATTCTCATGGTAGTAGACAATGGACCTAGCTACTTTCCAAAGTAGTGAACCAAAGCGTGCAGATATCCCCACAGTTTTCCGTTGATAGCGATGAGGTAGATCATATATGGCTGGCTACGGGATATCCAGGGTCAACCTCTGGAGGTTCTGCTCCAGCTCATCTAAGTCCTCTATCGCATCATGCTCTGGCAGATCTCTCTCTCTTGCACCGCTCCTCTCCGCGCAATTGGGGAGACACCAGTTGGATGAGACGGGCCCACATCTGCACCGAACATGTAATAACTATCAGTGCCACTACAAAAACATCTAAAACACATAAAATGAAAAACACAATAGAGTTTTCATTCTTACCTATATCACCCCACTACATGTCCTTAGGAAGAACCAAGTCCTTGTCCGCCATGAAATCGGTACCCTCGTAGGGGTAGTCCTCTACCATGAGGAGTTGTCCCCTCAACCATATGAAAAAAGAGCACAGTAACTAATAATAGGACCATCACCGTCATGGTGAGCCATCACCTTGGACCATCGGACTATGTGCAGATCCCTCAGATCCAAATCATCTATCTCAACCTACGGGTGTAAATGTGGAACCTGCTCTAAGAAGAATGAGACCATGACTGACCCATAGCAAAACTGCTTCAGCTCACCACGTCGAGATTTGGTGAGCTAATCCCTGAGGTTCACAAAAATCCCCTCGCACCAGTTGAAAACTGTGGGAGCCATACACTCCTTCGCATACAACAAATGGGCCTTGGTGGCTAGGTGAGGATCCCTTCTCCCCTCCACCCTATCAATGGTAAACAAGACCATACATAGAGGACGGTCCCTCACATCCTTGATGGGGATCTTCCCACCAACCATTTGTGTACCAGGAGTACATCACTAATCCACTAAATCCTCAGTAGTGCAGTCACTCCCTCGTGACCCATCCAAAGACACTGGATCTCCCTATCGGGACAAACTCGTTAGAAAATAGACATCCTCTATGTATATCATAAGTATATGGACACCGACCCGGAAGTGTTTCTACTTGGGATCCCAGCATCTGATAAGCTAATCTAGCAGTGGTGGTTGGGCCCTCATGCCCTATATGTGAAAATATTTTAGTATCCCAGAGTTGCGGAGTACATTCATACATTTTGGATCATTGGATGCTTGAGCATCGTCTATTTCATGCTCTCTTTCTCTCCATTGGACCATCTTGTCCACCCAAACGTGTCCAAATAGCACTAAAACACTTATTAGAAGCTTTCCATACCTTCCATATCATCAATTTTTGGTGTGTGAGTGAGTTCATAATTTCAAACTCCCCCGACGCACCCCGTACAGGGCACCACCGACGCACATCACCCTTACGAGAAAGGTGCCATCAAGCCCTTGGTGCACTTCCTGTAAGGGGAAAGTGCGCCATCTTGAGGGCGCATTATACCCTCACTACACAAGCCCAAAAACCTAAAGACTAGAAATAAAAAGTAGCTTTGATCCACTGAAAATGAAAAGGATAGGATGTAGTGTTAGAAAAACAGGATCACAGAGCAATACCAATAAACAAAAATGAAAATATAATCACACAAACACATTACAAGAGAGACACCAATATATCGTGGTTCACCCAAGATGGGCTACGTCCACACTGAAATCTCTAGTCCTTATTATTATACCATCCAACAAAGTGAAGGGCTACAGCCTGCAGCACAACCGCTGCACTTCCTCTTCACTGTCTCACAGTCTCTCTTCATATCTCAGAGATCTTTACAATGCATAATAACTAATACGTAAACCCTAGCTGTGTTACAATGTCTTTTTTTTATAAGGGAAATACAATGGAAAAATACCACGGGTTACCCAAAACCATGGCCCCAAAAACTGTTGGCGAAAATAGCCCCAAACATTTTTCTCGCGGGCGAAAACTCCCCTGGACCCCCTGGGGATTGTGCAGGGATCATAACCAAACCTGGGGTTCAAACACGGCTGAATCATCATCTATGAGACTGGAAGATATAGCTCCACAACCAACATGTAGGCTTACTTAGTGCTGACAACACTGAAAATGACAGACTAGAGCTCCCGCAATCGACAGTTGAAAATCGTGCTCTAAAGGGTAATTTCCACCTTCCCAATTTGGTAAAATGTAATAGTGAATAATTTTTACTATTTTCCCATTTTATATTGAAATTGGAATATTCTCTTTTCAATTTATTTTTTGTTGGGTAATTTTTCCTATAGTTGGGGATGTTTTTATGTCTGAACGCCTAATTTATCGTTTTGACCTAGTTTTTGGAGTTTACAGGTGAAGTGAAGTGCCATGTTAAAATATTTTGTTTTAGTTGTGGTCATCTCACCCTCATTATCAGGTTTGAACAACTCTTCGAGCTTTTTTGTGTTATTCTTCCGCTCGTTAAAATCAAACATTAATGACATTGAGCTTACTCTTTGTTCCTTCTTGTGCTCGTAAAATGATGAGAATAAGTCACCGAGTTGTATTTTATCGCTTTTTTGGGCTCGTTAAACTCCCACGAAAAAGGAAACCCCTCGGAGTCCTTTAATCTCTTTTCAAGTTCCCTAAACATGAAAAGATCGACAAGCGAACTTGATGCCTTCACGCTTGTAAAATTATTTGAATGGCCATCTTTCTGGTGATAGTTTACCCCTTTTTCGGACTAGGAGGTACTATTTACAAAAAAGGAGGGCTCCAGCCAATCATGACTGGAAGAGTTCTCTTTCATGTTGTTTTATCCTTTTTCATGTGAAGAGACAAACTTTTATGAAAAAGAACCCCTGTAGTATTCTTTAGTTCTTTTCAGATTCTCTAAATATGAAATGACGTCGAGTTTACCTTCTTTGGAATCATTAAAAGTCAACAACAAAGGGCCCGTTTTGGGACAAACCCCTCCTATCCTAGGTTCATAAAATATTTAGGATTGGACTCATCCATGGGATGAGCTATACCGAGCATCTATTACCCTCCTCAAGCTCATTAAAAAAAAAGAGGTACTCTTCAATCATGATGGGGATAAGGGAAGAGTTTGTGATTCATTGTAGTTACGGGAGTAGATAGTCACTCTTGAACATGGCACTCATCTGCATATGCATTTAGTGCTTTGGTAATCCGTTTGTCTCTGAGTCACACTGGTTCCGTGAGTCTTGTTACTCCTTTGGGTCATCTGAAGAATGCTTCCATCACTAGTTGCATTGGGGGTCGGTATCATTCTCGTCATTTCAATACTGCTAAGTCATGCCATGCCCATGTTCAAGAGACATTTGTAATTCATTATCTGCAGTCACATTCTATCATGTCGATCGTCTCCGAGTCAATCTCACACATTACTATCCGTTTCATTCCAAACATCTATGATCACGTTTCGTGTCAACGATGGGGGATACATCATGGCCCTCCTTCGGTGGATTCATCCTTGTCGACTTCAACACATCATTTGGGGATTGAATATAGAAACCAATCAAGTACCTTGGGCCCACATGCCTCAATGGAAGGTTACCTCACTGTCAACATGAGTTTACATCATTGACTCTTGATTCAAAGATCCCATCGAGTGTTCGAACTCAACTCATTGATTCACATTCGATGGCATGTACTGTGGTACCTTGGGGATCATTGACACCAATGGTGATTTCCCTCGTGCTTGTTAACAGTATACATTAATGATCGGTAATCAAGTGGTTTCTACCATGTTCGATTAGGTTTTCTTACAAAACAGAGCAAACCAACACAATACTTATTCCACTATCAAATTCTATAAAATTCTCCAATCACTAAAATCACTCTAATGCTAGATATAAGATGAAATATGCATTATAGAATTATCTCACAACAAAACCTAGATACTATTTGTATTCACTTCGAATTCAAAAAAGAAAAGAAAAGAGTTTGGCAAGAGTAAAGCTGAAGCAAAATGTGAATAGTATGGCAAGAGTTTTAATAACAATATGAACAAAACACACTTACTAATCAAAATGATCACACACAGAGGTTGAAGGTGGGCCCTCCCTTCAAACGCTGTTAAACTAGAAGTTAAAAGATTAAGACGAACACAAAGATGCATAAATGGGTTTTTTTAAATCAGAGTTTTACAACATCTCATATATCTCCCTTCCCTCATCCTGAAGAGGCCATTTTATACATAAATTCAATGGAGGAACGGATAATCTTAGTTCCCCAACTCAACAATTCATTCAACAAATTATGGATTTTACAAAACTGGTCGTAGCCTTGATTCTGGAAATATTACGTTTGTTCATCCACATTTTTCTCCATATCAATTGATAAATTCCACAAAATATCAGCGATTAGGGGTAAATGGACATATTTTCGAAGTGGGTTTCGAGCAATTTCACTAGATTCTTCACAAATTGCTCAGAAGTCAATCCTGAATTTTGCTTCTCGGAGAGATGACGGGAAATACCACCTTCGAATTGCTTGAGATTGTGGCCGTAGTTTCTAGAGTGAATAGGATAGTTGAGCAATAGTTGGTAGCTCACAATCCATATCTAAACAACTAAACACAAAACCCATGTGTGGTTTTGGGCAAATGAATCCCCCAAATATCTGAACCAACAATACTTTGCTCAGAGGGTGCCAGAACGGGTGCGGGATCGAGCCACCACTACCAGAAAAAGGAATGTAGTTGTGTGGGAGACAAGTCTTCGGCAAATAATGAGATTCGATAATAAATTGAAATCCATAAAAAATAATGAATATAATAACTAAAATAATAAGGATTTACATTGTTTAAGAACTTTGTGATTTATTCCTTGAAAGCACATAGTCGAACACAAAATATATAGTAGAATGAGATCAAAATGCGTGGTTCCCTTGTAGATTTGAATTTGAATTTGAACTTGAACCGAAAAATAGACAAAATCAGAGGCCATCATCTCCCCCAGATCAAAGATCTTGCATGTCCCAATGCAAGAAAACTTTGAACTTGATGGGGAAAATTGATAATTAAAATTAAGTCGGACTCCAGAAATTGAAGCTGAAGTGTTAAATAACACTTGTACTTGAGAAGGAGATGGAGTTGGTTTCTGTTGAGCTTTGATCAACGATTCAAGTTGTTTTTCCTTCTTCCTCAATTGTTTCCTAATCCCGTGATTGGATCGAATCATGTCATCTACCAAAGTTTGCAAAAATGCAACCTTAGTTTTCAGAACTGCATTTTCATGTTTAATATATTGATCCAACTGTTCAGTTAACTTGGCATTCCTTTGTTTAAAATATTCAATTCCTAGATCTAAAGAAATAGCTGATTGATGATGTTTGACAGACCTAAGATCAAATTTTGGTATTTGAGATGATGAGAAATGAAATGGCAATGAATAATCCTCAATAGGATTTGGCATCGGAGGACTAAAATGAGAATCAATCGATTGAGAATCTTCTTGTGCAGATGAAGAAATGGATGAATGAATTTGGACATGGACAGGTTCAGTGGGCTGAAGTAATGATATTTGGAACTGGTCCATCGAAGGCATGATTAAACGAGATGGTTAAATCAAATGTTCGAGGTTGATTATGTTTAGAAGAGGCTAGTTACACCTCACTGCCTTTCATGATCATAACCACATGCTTCCAGAAACAAGGAAGATTAAATTATGACTAAATTATATGATAAGAAAAATGGGTTCGAATGCCATGTTTGCATGGAGTATGCGATTTAGTCTCGGAAAAGATTAAAATTTCGAAGAGGTAAAATCAATGGAATTGGCAAAAAAAAAAAACGTTTTCACCTATTAAAATAATAATATCATATATAATCAATCAATGTGGCAAAGGAATTTAGAACATAAATTATTGTATAAATCGTGTCATTAATCAAATAATGATATAAAATGAAGTTTGCCATTATAAATTCTCTTTTTAATGCATGACATCAAACAGATTATAATATATAGAGGTGACTTTGATAATAGAATAAAAAGATTTGTCTATATCAAACTTGGAACCAGTATTAAGAGTTAAAATTAATGCTTATAAAATATGAGACATAATTATTCAAGGTAAATCTCACATTATTTAGTCATTTCTGCCAAATTAAAGATATACCTGGATTCCAACAGTCAAAAATTACTTTGATGTTCTGAAATTTACCTCAACAATTTAATTCACACAGTTCCAAATTTTCCAAGACCTAATCCAGCACTCCATCCAGCACTTAGTTCATTATTCTCATGTTCAGATGCATAATTATTTTCAAGTTTCCAAAGGTGGAAAGTTGTTTCCATCAGGGTTGGAGAAATACTTATCCAACAAGTTCCTTGCAAATATTTTTAAAAACAATAATGATGTCTAACTTGTGATCATTGCTTTGGCTACATACAAAAATAGAATAGATCAATAGATTGCAAATTAGCATCACAAAGGAAAACATAATAAAAAGGAACCTAATATCTATTAATCTCATTCTTGCATCTGGCTATCAAATATCCAAAATTCTAACTTGCAAATACAGGTTTACTTCCATTTATTCATACAGAAATTCATCATAAATTATTGTGCCTTTTTTCAATAAAAAGTAACAAAACAAGAGTATTACTAAATGAGATCCATAGTGTACCAGTCAACCTGATTCAACTTCACATAAGAATGTTCAAGTGATAAAAATAAGGTTCACCGTTAAGTCTATCAAATTATTAAACATAGGTACACTATGGAGGTATAAACCTCTTATATGGTAAAGATCATGCAGTAGAGACTTAAAGTATCTTCAAATGATTGTCCAATGGCCACTAAATAAAGTTTATTCAATTTTAATTTAACAAAACATGTTTTCTCTTCAATTCTCACAAAAGTACATTGTTCATACAAACAAATATAGATAAAGCATTATAATAGATATCAAACCCAGAACCCACTGCCAGTGATCCTGTTCAGCACTCCGATGGGGTAAATGTAATATCCAAGAAATATATTCCCTAGAAAGAATGCCCCGTTGCCAATAGGCCTATTCAGTACCCTGATGGGTTTTCCTAGTCATACCACAGGCCGGTACCCGTTTCCAGTAGACCTGTTCAGTATTCGAGCGGGTTAGTCTCTTGCACCCTTTTTCTATCAGAGGCTCTTGTCCCAATTTCAACTTAAAGATAGGATTTATAAATTGCTTCTTCATAGATGAATGGGGGAGTAGCGCTGAAAACCTTTTAGGAGTGGGATCGTATTGGGTTGAAATATTTTTCTTGAAAAGTGCTTGTAAAGGTTTGTTTGCATGAACATCTAACTATTGTAATTATACTAATTCGAAAACATGAGATGGCTACAGTCATATATATGTAAAATTACACATATATATGTAAAATTACAGCCAAAGGATAATAATCAAAAGACTCTTCAGTCTTAACAAACATTCTCTTATAAGCTTATTGTGGTGTTTATTTGAATAATAATTCAATGTCTCCAACTGTTACTACTTGTAAAAATGATTGTTCAATCAAGTGTGAAGCCAAGTCAAAGTTGTACTTAGCATGCCATGGTTTCCATAAGTTAAACCTCTTGAGTCTTAAAAGAAAAAAGAGAGGCAAAGATAAATAGTGGAAAATCTGTATGAACAAAGAAAAATAAGTATGTATAAAAGCAATGAATCTGAAATAATAGATCCCCTTATTTACGATAAAAGCATTTTCCTTCATATTTTGTTTACTAAAGATATTCCATTATATCAACAACTCAACGAAACATATTTTGAGTATCTTTCAAAAATTTATTTAAATTAGGAAAGTTCCAAATTTTATTAATAGAAATCAGCCTTCTAAAATAACAAAAGTAATAGAATGAAAGAACTTCCGTTGTTAGATACCCTGAGTTTTTCACAAAAGGAAAATACCTGAAAAATTGAAAAGAGAACCTAATGAGAAAAATAAAAACATGCCTCTGTACATATATACAAAGAAAACCTTCAATCAGGTATTATTCAAGAAAGAGGAGGAGATGGAGAAGTTATTTCTTGACCTACCAACTCCAATTTAGATTGATGAGTTAAATCATTAATGAAATCTTGCTTAGAAATGGGTTTACGGTATACCTTCAACAGATGTCCATTTACCACAAATGTAACCTATTCATCATCGATTGTTCTTATTTTTACAGAACCGTTATAAAAAACAATCACAATTTCATATGGTCCCATCCACCTAGTTGTAAGTTTACCTTTAATGTTTTTAAACCTTAAGTCAAATAATAGGGCCCAATCACCTTCTTGAAAAGTTTTCCATTTCAAAAACTTGTCATGCCATTTAGTCCTCTGATTTTGGATTAGAACAGTCCTTTGAACAACATCTTGTCTAATCTCATCAAGTTCATTTAATTGCAATAGTCTTTGTTTCTGTGCTTCATCCAAATTCAGGCCTAATTGTGCAGCAGTAGGAAAGGTTTTCACTTGAAATTCCATAGGAAGCAGGACCTATTTCCCATAAACAAGCTCATATGGAGTATGCCTTGTGGTATTTCTTCATGTAGTCCTGTAATCCCATAATGCTTCAGGAAGCCTATCTGCCTAGTCCTTATGATGTATTTGTACAGTCTTAGTTAGAATAGATTCCAGTAATTTACTTGTTGACTCCACCTGACCATTTTCTTGGGGGTGGTATGGAGAAGATTTATAGTGATTAATTCCATATTGCTCTGTCAATTATTTCATTGATTTAGAGACAAATTGTGCTCCATTGTCAGTCACAATCTCACGGAGAACACCAAAACGTGTAAACATTTCTTCATAGATATATTCTATGACTGATTTTTTAGTAGCCCTCAACAGAGCTTTAGCTTCTACCCATTTAGTCACATAATCAGTACAGACTAATATATATCTCTTTTTCCATGACATGGGTGAGATTGGTCTAACAAAATCTAAACCCCATTTTTCAATGGGTTCAATAATTACTTGGGTTTGTAAAGGCATTTCATCAACAGCAGTGGGTCTTCCCATCCGTTGAAAACTATTGTAACATACCCATAATAACTAGGCGAGCCATTAGGTTTAACTGATGAAAACCAAAGAGAAATGCTTTTCTCAATGACTACTTATATGACAAGCTATATTCCAAACATGCTTAAAGTAGTTCATAGGTTACATACCTTTTTTTGTGCTTATCCTAACATTAAAATAAGGAAGAATCATACATACCAATTTTTCCATGAATTCATGTTACACACAAACCGGGTTCTCTTCTCGCAAATCCCACAATATTAAAGTTCTCTAAACTTAAAACGGAATTTATTAGAGACCAAAACTCGCCATCCTTGCATCAACACCATTTTGAATTGAATCCATAAAGGAAATTGTAAACGTGCATAACCAATTTAATTTAGTCATAGTCACAACTACTACTTTTATAAACCTTGCTCTGTTATCAAACGTGTCAAATTAGTAGTAACATTCCTCATTAATTTATAACTTTTATAATCTTAACAAGGACCATATGATACTTCTATTCTTTTAAACAAAGTTTACTGAACAAGATAAACTTCATACTATTTTACTTTCCCATGTAAATCACTTATAATTAGTTCCTTCATAATGTAGAAGTGTAAAACCCAAATCTTATGATAGCATTCAAACATACCTTGCCATGGATCTGAAACGGATTTGCACCCCGATTTAAGTAGAGTTAAATTCTGACTTAACATTATAATCGCCAAATTTACCCATTTGTTCTAGCCTCACATTATCCTATCAAAAGGATCTAATTCTGACTTAACATTAGTAGTGACCAAATTTCCATAACTTACAAAACACATATCCAAAACACATATAAGCCTTGGACAAAAAGGTATGTTCTCTGCATAGGTAATGTAACTATGTATTAACTAGCATTTTCCCTTTGAGGGGCAAAAATGAACGCCGGTAGGAAAATATGAAAGTTAGAAGGAACAAAAACATAGGCATAGGCAGCGAAGGATATTGGTAGGAAAAGAGCAAAGCTTGTAACAATCTTAGATTACAAAGACATATGCACTCAACCCAGAACAAAAAAATAATGTTAAGTTCATCAACATGGTGAGCCAACTATAATTGCTTTTCTCACAATCTATGTAGTAGTAATTTCAACACTATAGATTACCACTATATCTGGAATATATAAGCAATTTTAAAAAATATTTATGCAATAATATCAATGAAAACAATGATTATAATAGCTCCTAAACTGCACAAACTACTTGTGAACAAAAGTTTGCTTTCATGCCATGTGTTGTAGCAATAAATTTAGGAATCTCCATATACAAGTATAGGTATAGAACTCTTTCATGGACAAGCTCTTGATAGTGTCACAATCTAAGTTGTAAATGAATCTTCATTATGCTTGCTTCAAGAATGAAAGATACAGTGGGAAACCCAAATATGTTTCTTTCTTCTCATTGAGGATTTCAAGTCCACGATAAAAACTTTACATCCTTCTCAACCATGTAAAGGTGAACAGACCTGTCACTACATGAACTAATCTTCTGAAAATTACTAATAAACCAAGGAAAGTAACTAGTTATCAATGACTCTCACCATATCAAAGATTCACACATCTTCTGACAATATAGATAGTTCACAACAAAGCAAAATAAAATGCATACTTACAACACAATAAGAGTGGTAGTAGCTCTCAATATAAAGGTTGTATTTATTCAACGTGGAGGTAGATGAGGAGAGGTCGCTTTTCTTGACTGCTTTGTTTTTATGAATGTAGAAGAGAGTACACAGTTTACAAATCAGCTGAAATTAATATTTATATTACTACTGCTTGGGATAATCCATTATGAGCTTAGCTTGAAAAGCCATTTCCAACAAGGAAACTAAAGAGCATTGAACTAAAAAAGTAGTAAAATATAACATTGTTACAAAAATATGAACAAGCATTTAGGTTTTTTAGAGAAAATGAATCCCAATAATATCCATTGAAAAGTACACATTACATATAAACATTTCTGCAATAGTTTCTCAAGAAGGGAAATTTGTTTTCATTGACAAAGAAGAATAGATGAACAACAAAAAGGGTTGGTTCACCACTATATAGCCTTGGAAGAGTTTGTTATCTGGTGAAATTGAAAAAATGAGAATAGTAGGCAAAGTTTTCATTTGAGTGCTGTACATGGGGTTGTAGAATGGTTGGGTCGAGGATTCCATGCAGTAACATATTTGTCAAAGTATTTTTTTTGCTTCTTTGACCTTGGTAGCATCCGACCAATCTAACATGTCCATCTTGGGTGCATTTTCAAGCCATAAGAATCCATGTATATGCAAAGAGCTCCTATGTTTCCATTCATACCTACATGGAAATTATAAATATTAGGAAGGTACATTTGAGGTTCTGAATATAGGCAACTTTGATGAGAATATGATTTGTTACCAACCTGCACCAGTAGTATTTTGTAGAAAGCCCTTTTTGAAGAACCTCTTTAAGGAATATTTTGAATCTATTGTGCATGTATCGAGATGCAACATGTGGAATGGCAATAAGGTTGGGAATTCTCCATTGGTGTTGTTGATTTGAAGTGGTTGGAGCTTGTTGTTGATTTGAAGTGGTTGGAGCTTGTCCAGGCATCAGAGAATGCAAATCCGGCCACTTGGTATCAACTACGCTGAGAGTGAAGAAGATTGTTGGTGTCCCTTGTTGATTGATCATGTCAGCTAGTTCACCCCGACTTTTATTCCAATAGCAACATGTCCCATGAAGGGTGGAGCCAAAGCGCATGACTCGTTCAACGATCTTAGCATCAGCCATGTCTTGTAATTGATGTACAAGTTCTGAGATGATTGGAGGCAATGTATCTTCAATGTTCTGTTTGACAAATATGGAAGCAGTAGAATGGCTACGGTGGCGCATCATGAGGTTATATATGTAATAACGAAACCAAGGATATTGGCCAAACCTATTGTAATGGTATCGAAGAAGGTGCAGTGCATAATTGTCCATCCCAACCTCTTGAATGTGTGGTTGTTTAAGCATGGAAACTCTAGTGGGAAACAAGGTTGGGAAGGCCATGGAGAGGAGGCCTATTGTGTTGTACTCATTGATAGGGGAAGCACTATTGGAGACCAATCAATGAAAGGTGGAGTTGGTGCATTGCTTGTGGCTAAGAAGCGTTTGATTTCATCAACCTCAATTCCACAATTTGTTTGTGTAGATATAAAGGAGGAGGATTGTACTTCATGGGGTTCAAGGAAGTTGGGTGGTTGAAAAGTAGAAGATGAGGTATGGTTAGAAAATGGGGTTTCATCGGGTGTGACATGATGAAGGAGGGATGAAATGTCTATTGGTTCAAGAGGAAAATAAGATAATGCAATTGGGTTAACTTGAACATCTTTGTAGTATGGGTCATTTGATAGTTTGTATTCAAGAGCAGCAAGAACACGTGCTCGACTAACAAAGAATTCATAAGGCTTGTTTGTAGGGCTACATTTGCGAACAATAAGGATGTCAATGTTTAAAAGTAAACGAGGGAGGGAAGTGGCAATGCTAGAAATGTTTTGTGGGAAGCTAATAGTGTGGCCAGAATATGTATATTGTTCACCAAGGGCATGAGTGACTTGTAAGATTGGGTTAACACGAGAAATGAGCATTTCTTCAACTTGAGTAATATTTGCAAGTACAAATGGTTGTATGCCAGGATCCATGTTGTTTGCCAAGGAAAAGCGGTGGACATTTTTTTCCGCGATACAACGAGAACATGCATATGCACCACAAAAGTCTTTTGTTTTAATTCCAAGATAAGATTCCATGCATATAGAGCATGCATTCATGGGAGATAGTTTGTCCAATAGTGTACAGAATCGTTGTTGTGCACCATCGAGGCTAGAGTTTGTTGAATTGGGTGTTGCAGATGTGGATGATGGAGAGGGTGTTAGGGAATGTTGGACAATGTGAAATGGGGAAGGGATATTAGGGCATTCGCAAGCTAATGAGGGTCACTTTTGGCACGTTAGATGCAATAAAAAATGAAAAATCAGGCATTCCTCAACTTACTTGGTTTTTTTGACATTCTTACACAAGATATCTTGCATCGAGTAAAAAAGATGAAATGTAGGAAATTGAGTCACGTTTCCAAATATATAAGTTTGAAGTATTGAAATTTACGTAACTATGTCAAATTTCATGTTTTCTAATAGTCACTTTTTATTTTTTTAGCAAATGATAAGGTATATGTTTTTGTGGGTGCAGCCTTTCAATGCCTAAATGATGGTTTCAGGATACAAAAATTGGTATACATGTATAGAACCCGTAGCACTAGTGCAGCGCTATTTTTCTAAAATTAAATGTTTAATTTTTTTTTTTTTTAATTATGTAAGTGATCAAACCTCGAGAGCGGTACGTCAAATGTGGGTGCAGCCTTTGAATGTCTTAATGCAATTATTTAGACTTGGATTTTTTATAGCATGTAGAGGTCGGTGTCTTCTAGTGCATCATATAATTTTTTTTAAATGGTTGTGAAATGAAAAAGTTACGGAATAAACACTAATAGTATGGTTTTTGACCAACGGAGTGATGAAACAAGAAAATTAGGAAATAAATAGAAAATCTCAATATATTTTTTTTTAATTACATATTTGGAATCTACATAAAAAATTCTAACTATGCCTAAAATTTCGTCAATAATTGTCATGTATGTCATGTTGTAGAGAGCAGTGAAAAACATGCATATTTAGATGCAGAATTACACCTAAAGGGTCCCTCAACTTTGTGCACAAACCCATTAACAAGTTGACGAGCATCAGCTTGGTTGAGGTATTAATCGTTGGGTTAGACACGTGTAACACCCTCTCCTTAGGGACCTGAGCAGGAAGGAACTGATATCTTCACACAGAGAGATGTCAACCCAGCAGGGTTTATTCAGGAAATGCTGGGCTCTGGGCATTGATATTATTGATTTGGGAATGGTGAGCGATGGTGGATCGGGTACAAACTGAAACCTAACTTCGATTTGGATCCGGGAAAGCAGGATCAGGATCATCAAAAAATACAGAGTACTATATCCAAAGCGTTTGAATTGGTCTGGAGATCGTGGGTTTCTAAGCCTTGGGCGATGGCGGCATGGGGAACGTGGGCTTCTGGGCTATGGAGATCGTTCGTGGGCTTCTGTACACTGGTGATTGGCTGGACGAGAGGATTTTTGGATTGATTCTTGGAGAAGTGTGGGTGATTGAGGGGATTTGCAGGTGGATGGTCATATTGCCGTGGATGTGTGTCGGGATTTCGGGGAAGCATGGGGATCTGAGGACAGAGTGGTGCTGATAGCTGATTTCTTGGAATTGCGAATTGGGGGCCGGTCCCTCTCTATTATTGGGTTTTTTATTCTGGGATCTCTGTCATGTCAGTGTAATTTCCATTGAATCGGGCCAACTCCAGAAAGTTACTGGAGCAGTTCAGTCTTCGACGGGGTTCATCTGCGAATCCCATGGGTATGACTCGTTTCTCTTCTCCTGATGTATCCTTATTTGCTGCCTCTAATGAATTGGGGGGGGATTATATTGGGTCTCCTCCACTAGCCTGTACTGTCTCCCCATGCACTGTAGTTCCTTGTATGTTTCCTGATGTGGAGAATGTTTTCACGCCGACCATTGTATCCACCCAACACTCTATTGGTTCTGAGGGTCGCAGTATTCGCTATGCTCTTAGAGATAGGGAGATTTCTATAGATGGAACGGGGGGGAAGGGACTTCCTGAATTGGCTTATACTATTGGGGGGAGAGGTCGGGGCCGTAAATCCCTTTTGTCCAAAGCACAAGATCTGGCTATAGTTGAGTTAGTGATGGGTACACAACCTTCAATCGAGTGGGCACTTAGAGCAGCGAAAGCCCTGGAAGAGGGTATCTTATGAAAATATTGTCCTTCAACTATCGTGGGTTGGCGAGTCCCATTAAAAAATCGTCGCTTAGGAGGTTGGTGGACTTAAATCAGCCGGATGTTATACTGCTGCAAGAAACTATGGGTGGTAGTGCGGATGTAGTTCGGGCTTTAGAATTATTGCTTCCAGGATGGAAGTTTGTTGGAGTGGATGCTCGTGGGCGCTTGTCACGTCCCCTCCCATCACACCAGTGTAATGGAGAGGATCGTGGACGTTAAACCGGGCATCTAGCCCCCATATCCATTCATTAAACAAGCATTCAAATTCTAAAGAATAAGAAATATATACATACACAAATGCATAACAGATGTGAGATTAAACTGGGCGTCTAGCCCTATGAAACATTTAATCATAAGCATGAACATAATATAACAGAGATAGATGGACTGTATGGTTTTAAGAAAATCACAGCGGAATATTAAGAATTTCACATCCATCATACATTTAAGATGTTCATCCAATAAGTAATTGCAATTTAACACAAGAGAATACTTATCTTATACAAAAGTAGTCCCACGCAACTGGCTATGCAACTGCAACGTTCCACCCAACCGTAGGCCAGTGTGCTCCTCAATCTCTCAGCACCACTGCCACCCCCGAGCTGGGCATGAGCTCTACAAGGAACCAGGGAACAACAGACTCACACATAGCCAAGCATACACCAAGATGAGCCAAGCCAATCTGCAATTGGGTTTATCAGGCTGCTAGGAGATGGAAAGGAAGAGTTGCTAAGCTAGTGAGCTCCAGCACAGAGCTAGGGATAACCTTGCAAGATCTATCTAGCTTGGCACCCACAATACCTACACACCCAGCACAAGGAAGTATTCTTTTCACTGCTGTACAGTCCCTCAAGCCATACCTTCCCTATCTAGTGCTCTCAGGGTATGCATAGAAGAGTAACCAAATCCCTCTTGATCTTCTTGAGAGGTTGCCTCCCCCACTAGGTTTATCAAGCCACTTCTATCCACTACCACTCCAAACTTCAATTCACAGGTTCAATCCAAAAACGAGGATGCACATAACAGCAGAACCCCACTTGCTGGGCATGAGAAAAACGTTTTCCACAGTGGGATGCATGAGATGGGGTTTCAACTAACCCAGAAAAACGTGGGAACCCACAAAAACGAAATGGGAAGTTGGTGAACAACCCAGGAAGCCAAATTCGTTTTTAGTAAAACGTCCAGGGTCAATTCGGGGCAAAAACGACCTCCCTCCTAGTCCCCAATTCGTGGCCTTCCTCTCCCAACTGTTATACCAGGCAAAAACGATTCCCAGGCATGGAAAAATGCAGGATTTTTGATGAAAAACGGATATGGAAAGACCCAGCTAACTCCAACTGCGTGAATGGCTGAAGACTGCCCATTCCCCATGGCTTTGGGCACCATTTCGTGGGTGGTTTCTTGCCCCACAAGCAAAAACACGATTTTCCAAGTTGATGGCTTGCCCATGCACGAAAATGGCTTGCCCATACTCTTTCATTCCCAAGGCATTAACTGCCTTAACCAATTTCTTGGAAAAATTAAATGATTGGGTACATGAGACAAAATGGGTAGTTGGTGGTTTATGGGTTTCCCCATTGACACATGGATTAGTACCATTGGCTCAAGGGTTTGAATAATTTCCTTCCCTATTCCTTGTAGAACCATGCCCCATCTCTTTTGTTGCATTGCATAGCCGGTTGTGGGTATTTTTCATTAAAATTCGTAATTACATGATGTCTTATATACATTGTGCCCATCTCGCACAAGAACCATAGGCATCTATTTTAATTGCCGATACATAAACGCTAAATCAATGGTGGGGCCTTGGCCTTGAGCTCCTCACCATGATTAAGTTACAATAGTTACATCATTTACAAAGGGGGTCAAAATGGGGACGTGACAGCGCTCAGGCGGGCTGGCCTCGGGGTGGAAGGTGATGAGCTACAGATATGCTAGTTCTTGGGGTATCCCTTCTGGTATCGGTTTGGAAGTTTGGGATGCTGAGATAGGTCGGATGATCACGGTTCTCAATATCTACGGGCCCTATTTAAACAGGGTCGAATTCTGGGACTCATTATTTAGTATGGATCTTTTTGAAGGTAGGGATGTGATTTTGGGCAGGGATCTAAACCTTTCTCTGGGGTCTTCTGAAGTGTGGGGGCCTCGGGCTACTCCGGATACATTAGCTAATTTTTTCATTCAAGCCTTCGCTAGGAAGGATCTACTAGACATTCTACCATCCAAACTTACTCCAACTTGGAGGAATCAGAGAGCAGGGGATCAGAGGGTGGCAAAGAGGCTGGATTGGTTTCTGGTGGCTGACGTGTTGGCACTAGGGGTTGACGTTGTCAGGCAGTGGGTAGGGTCAGGAGGGGTATCTGACCACTGCCCCATTTTTCTGGAGTTGAGAGGTAGAAGGAATAAACCTCCCAGTCCTTTCAAATTCAATCCCAGTTGGCTGAAGGAGGTGGATTTTCTTAAGTTGGTTCAGGATATGTGGGTTCA
The DNA here is from genome assembly GCA_027924585.1 of Larix kaempferi. Lineage (NCBI taxonomy): Eukaryota > Viridiplantae > Streptophyta > Pinopsida > Pinales > Pinaceae > Larix > Larix kaempferi. Next base: position 1,068,218 of record BSBM01000451.1, on the reverse strand, counting down.
TCGACCTCATGATTCTCCGGAGCCTGCGGGTGCACACTTTCAACATAATCTTAAGTGTATTAAAGAGGCCACTATTCACTGGGCTCATGAAAAAAGGGTGATAGATGATCAGGATTTGCGGGCTGCTGAGCTGAATATTGACAGGCTTCTTCATGGTCAGGGAATGGGTTTTCTGGATGAACAACTAAAAGGAGAGATGATGGAGTGGGAACGCCGTAGGAATGTGATTCTGTGTGAGAGAGAAGAGATGTGGAGAATGAAAAGCAGGGCGATATGGCTTCAGTGTGGTGATGAGAACACAAAATATTTTCAAGCATATGCTAAGGGGAGAAAATTCACAAACTCTATTTGGGAATTATCTTCCGCTGATGGGGAACAGGTCTCCAGCTTTGATGGATTGGCGGATTTGGGAGTTAGACACTTTGGAGATTTATTCACTGCTCAACCTAGGGCCTCTATTGCAGAGGTTATTCGGGTGGCTCAGATTTTCCCTCGTTTTGTGGAGGAGGATGAAAATCGAATGTTGATGGAGGAGGTGTTTCCGATTGAGCTCTCACAGGTAATGCATTCCTTTCAGAAAGATAAAAGCCCGGGGCCTGATGGCTGGCCTATAGAATTCTTCTTAGGATTCTATGACTTCTTCGGGGAGGAATTATTGCATGTGGTGAAAGAATAGCGAAAGGCTGGGTTTGTACATGGCCCCTTCAACTCGACCTTTATAGCTCTTATTCCAAAAAAAAACAAGCCTGACAGCTTTGATGAATTCAGACCTATCTCTCTCTGCAATTGTATCTATAAGATAATCTCTAAGGTTATGGCGAGGAGACTCAAGAATATTTTGTCTAAGCATATTTCTTGTGAGCAATTTGGCTTCTTGGAGGGTCACCAAATTCATGAGGCCATCGGAGTTGCCCAGGAAGGATTACACACGCTGAAAGTGCAGAAGCAGAAGGGTGCCGTGATTAAGATTGATCTCTCAAAAGCATTTGATAGGGTTAGTTGGCTCTACATCTGGATGCTTCTAACTCACCTGGGTTTCTGCTACGAATTTATTAGATGGATTATGGCCTGCATCACTATGGTGAGCTTTGCTTTACTGATCAATGGTTCTGCTAGTCCATTCTTCCAAGCTGGAAGGGGTCTTCGATAGGGATGCCCCCTCTCTCCGCTGCTGTTTCTCCTTGTTGCAGAAGGCCTAAGTCGTTTTATTCTGAAAGCAAAAGCTGATGGTTCCTTTCGAGGCATTTCCATTTCTCAGGTATTGTTTATTACACATCTCCTTTTTGTTGATGACATTCTGATATTTTGTGATGGCACAAGATAGGATATTGATAAGGTGGTTGAAGGTCTCAATTTAGTGCAAGCTGCAGCGGGTATGTTAGTGAATTTTGACAAATCTACAATCACATGCTCGCATTTAACCGAGCAGGAGATTAATAGAATGGCTATCAGACTACCTTACAGGCTTTTGGATATTGAAGATGGATTAAAGTACCTTGGCTTTCATTTGAAACCAAATGCTTATATGAAGGCAGATTGGCACTGGTTAATAGCAAATTTAGAACAACACCTTCATGGATGGAGTCATAAATGGCTCTCTCGGGCAGGGAGGCTGGTTCTGGTTAAATCAGTCTTGGAAGCAATTTCGGTTTTTTGGATGTCTCTAGCTTGGATTCCCAAGGGAGTCTTGGAGCAGATCCATAGGTTTTGTTTTTCCTTTCTATGGAAGGGTAAGTGTGATAAACGAGCTTTGGTGTGGGTCAGATGGGAAAAGATTGCGGTCCCAAAAGCACTGGGAGGATGGGGGCTTAAGAATATTTTTCTGTTTGCAAAAGCCTTGGGGGCAAAGGTGTCGTGGCGACTTATCCATACACATAGCCTCTGGACACGAGTGGTATATCATAAATATATTGCCCCTCTAACTTTACTAGAATGGATTAGGTTGGGCAATAAGTCGAGGGCAAATTGCTCTGTGGTCTGGAAAGTGGTGGTGCAGCATTTTCATTTGGTTGGCTCTGGATTAGTGTGGAGGATTGGAAATGGGCGTCTTATTCGTATTGGACTGGATCCTTGGGTTGGCTGTCGGGGAGGTCATGTCCTTCCTGTGGACTTGAGGACTTTTTTGACAGCTAGAGGATGTCATTTTCTGGCTGATTTAGAGGACCTGGGATCATCTACTCTTTGGCATCAGGGGTGGATCTCTGCACAACGTCTTGAGATTCCTAAAGAAATGCAAGGAGCTTGGGAGGATTTTCTCCGGAATTTAAGATATTCAAATATAAGACTGACCAATAGGATTGATGAACTTATATGGGATCACCATCCCTCTGGAATATACTCCCCAAAGAATGGATATATCCAGCTGAATGTGGAAGTACATAACAGGGAATTGGTGTGGTGGTGGAAATATCTGTGGAAGTTAAAGTGTCAGAGTAAAGCAAAATTGCTCTTCTGGGCTATTCTGGAAAATAAGGCACCAACCTGGGACATTTTGCAAAAACGTTTCTTCCAGGGTCCGGGGTTCTGTCCCCTTTGTAGGGATGCGGAAGAGACCATTGCTCATCTATTTGTTCATTGTCGGTTTACTCAGGCTGTTTGGGCTGATATTTGCAAATATCTGGATATCAGTGTGAGGTGGTGGGGGGAGAGTGCCCAAGAAGCGTTCCAATTGTGGTGGTCATTACAAAAGAATTCTTCCAACAGGGCTTTCCCTTGTTTTTTCGCCTGGGGCATTTGGATTACCAGAAATAAGATCATATTTCAAGATTGCAGGGTTCCGATGGAGAATGTAGTGGCACAAGCTGTGGCAGTTATCAAACACTTCAAGGCACCTGTCAAAGCGATTAGTTCTCGACCTGTGTGTGTGGAAATGATAGATAAATCCATGCCGTGGGCTTATTTTGATGGAGCTTCACTCGACCATCAAGCGGTGTGTGGAGGGGGGGGAGTACTTTACAAATCTGAGACCCATTACTATCATATGGCAGCTGGTTTGGGGCGAGGAACAAATTACTATGCTGAACATATGTCTCTTAGGCTGTTGATGTTATTTGCTCTGGAACAGGGATGTCTTACTCTTCAGATATTTGGCGACTCCATGTTAGTTATCGACTGGGCAAAGGAGATAACACAGTGTCATGTGATGGTACTATTACCTATTCTGGAGGAGGTAATTCGTTTAAAGCTGTCATTTAATCATATTACTTTTACACATATCTACCGGGAGAGGAATAGGCTGGCTAATCTGCTTTCCAAAGAAGCAACGCAGCACCACTTAGCTCTTGGTACATGGAGGATTACCATTCACTCAACGGGGGGCACATACAGCTATTATCACAGACCATTTCATGAAGTTTTTGAGGCACGGATTTGAGCATTAGCTTAGCTTTTATCTGATTGGTGATGGACACATTTCCTGTTAAAGTATGTTGATACGTATACGGAGATAGGTGGGCTGTAGGATAGCAGTTTTTGTTGACCAGTATTGGTCACCAACTTAAACTCTGATATAGTATTTGTGTAGATGTAATCGAATATATGTGGGTTGAATGGACAGCCGTAACCATTGTAGTTTTTGTATGGGGCACTATACTTGATGTTAATATGGGACAGAAAATATGTGCCAATGTAGGGATCTTAGTGATTCTATTACATGCTGGAGGCTTCTCGGGGCTCTTGTTTTCAGGGACTCACGGCAGTTGCTATGGCGGTCTGCTCCAGGATTCAACTTCTGTTGCGGGCTTGCTGCAAAGGTTTTGAGCTGTTGTTGGTCACAGGCGGAGCCGTTTTTGATGAGGCTTCTGTTGCTTTGGGTTCTTGGAGGCCGGTGGGTTTCTGAGGGGCGGTGCCCTTTCATTCGGTGGAGGCGTCTGGGGCTCTTGGTTTCAAGGACGCTCGGCTTGCTACGGCGGTTTGCTCCAGTCCAAAATGGGGTTTGTCGGGCTGCTTCTTCATCAGGGGCTTGCTTGCTGGCTGTTTTCGCCGGTTTGGGAGGTCTACCGTGTCTGCTGCTCTGTCCACAGACATGGATCTTCTGCTTCCTATGATGAGGGTTTCGGTTTTGACGGATCTATATCTTTCTGTGGAGGGCCTGCTGCAAAGTGAGCTGTGGTTGGTCATGTTTTCTCCTTTTTTTTTTTGTGCAATGAGGCTTTGTTCCCGAGCTCATTTACTGTACCCACTTATATGTGACAATGTATGGAGCAGCTTTTGCTCTCCATATATCTGTAGAATGTAATTTTGTATCTTCTGATAATAAAATTACGACTTTTTTCCAAGGAAAAAAAAAAAAGTTGACGGGCATCTCTATATAGAAGGCGATGAGGCTTGTTATTTTTTTTTTTGAGCATATAGAACTCTTCTGAGTGCATTGATTTGATCATTGTCAAGATTTGTCGACATGCCTACAAAAAAAACTGTGCGGTGGTTATGATCTTGATGGCGCCTTCATTCGCCGTATATGACATGTTAACATGTTAATCAGCTAAAGTACTTTATTTTTATTGAAAGCCAATCTTTTAATAACCCTAATGTGTTATATTGACCGACAATTTACATAATCATTTAATAATTTTGAAAACATGTATCGTCTCATTAGGGTGACCCTGTCTCTAGGTGTTAATATCTCTTATTACAAGATCACTAGCTCCTTATACTAAAGTAATTCTTAGGGACAACAACATTTGCCCATATATATCAATCATTTTTCAACATATACTCATTACTTAAATTTTTTTGAAAAAATACTATTGATAACCGATTAATTCACTAAAATATTGTTCTTTAATAATTATTATTTTTAAATGATAACCACTAAAGATTATGAGCTCCCGTTCATGCGTTAGGTTCCATAACTACAACGATCTAAGAGCAAGACAACTACAATGATTTCTGAACCTTCACCCGCATTAGTACTTAGACTTGATCCTATTGTCGGTTGATTGTTGCATGCAGCCGGGTGCAATTTATTGGGATATTGCAACACCCGATTGATAGTGTTTTTGCTGTTGGTTACTCAGCAAATACACAAATTCAAATTCAAGGGCAAGTTCAAATTCACATGCTGGTAACGTTTCACTTAATCATTACACAAATTTTAATTTGATGGAAAATTGAATTTTTTTTTATCATATATTGAAATAATAACATGGTTGATGATACACCTACAGTCGTGGTCAACAGGAAAGGCAAGGGCACGTGGCCATGTCCTTAGCATGTATGACGCGTGTGGAGCTCCCCTGCCTGCTCGCCAGAACCACCCTTGGCGCGTGGCCTCTTTCCAGCTCCACCCTCTGCTGGCGGCCTCCTTTCTGCTCGAAACACCCAAGCTCATGACCAACCTTCTTTCTGTTGTGTTAAGTTTATAGGTTTGAGCAATGCCATACTGGAAGTATGTAAGTTTTTATACAGATTTTGTTCTGTAAAAGTTTACAAGTCTGAGTATTTATTGTTCTATAAAGTTTATGTCAAGTTCAAAATTTGGAGATCTCCGAGGATGTCCATAAAACAAAAAACGTTGGACAATAAAAAAAAAACATTCTGCTCTTCAGTGTCCTCCGGCTTTCAGTGTCTTCCTCGCCCCCTAGCTCTCTCCATCCTGCGTTCATTTCACATCCTCCATTGTTGCTCTTATACATGGATGGCGCTCAGCAGGTAGTAGAAGTATCGTTTAGGGCAGTCAGCAGGCAGCAGGCAGTAGTAGTAATTTTTGAAATGGTGTAGTTATCATTGAATTGAATTGGTAATAATTATTGTTGAATTGTAGTTATGACTGAATTGAATTGGATTTGTAGTAATTATTGTCAAATTACACTAATCATTGAATTGATAATTTCAGGCTTTAAGATAATTTCGGATAATTTCAGGCTTTAAGATAATTTCGGATTCACCATCCTCCTACAGCAATCCCGCATTGGCAAAGATAAAAGAAAACGCTGCCGAAAGAACTCTCTCCCGTCTTCTCAGGTAGATATACCACGATCTGCCAAAATGCAAATCTGGATTTCTAGATTTTTAAGTATTAGATCCCACCTCTGCTACCTACGCATCAATTAAGTTTAGGTAATCTGTTATCTTCAGGGTATAGAATGTGTGACCTCTTCAAATGAGCTAAGCCAGGCGGGGATCCGATTACCAATTACCAAGTAAAAGGTTAAGCTATAAAGATCTAAACTGAGATCGGTGCTCAACGCAATATGAATTTTGAATTTTGGACCATAAAATCAATCTCAATAGAAAAACATAGATAAACATCTAACCATATAAAGATAATCTTATAAAAAATTCTCTATTATTAATAACTCAAATTGTCCTAAAATGAAATTACTATCACTTTTACATTGTTACAATAACCTTGAAGTATTTGATAAATGATATTTTTATTATTTTCATTTTTAATGATATGAAAATCGCTATAATGTGTAATAAAGTGCTCATGTCTGATACAATGTGCAAATATTCATTGCAGATTAGCAGAACAAACTGTCGTTGAAAACATTGACACCAATCTTATAATAAAATAAAATAAATTAACGTCAGAGGATTCAGGAGAACAAACAGAAGTCTAGATTATGTTAAACGCTTTTGACAAACTTGACACCAATCTTATAATAAAATAAAATAAATTAAGAAATCCGGAATCAATTTCCAGTTCTTCAAAGATAATGTTAAACGCTTTCAGTTCTTCAAAGATAATGTTAAACGCTTTTGACAAACTTCACATAAGAAATCCGGAATCAATTTCCAGTTCTTCAAAAATACCGAAAGCTTAAACCGAAAGATACCATTCACCGCGGGTTATGCACAACTTGACCTGGCCATCGATTTCCTCCCACAAAAAGGTGAGAATCTCACCTTCCTTGAGTCCTTTCCGCTGGACAAATTCCTTCCATCCATCTGCTAAAACATAGAAGCTGAAAGTTCGCCAGAATTTCAAGGTGAATGTGTTTTCTGTTCCCTCGTCGATGTCAAATATCCGCAACGTAATACCGCTTCTTGTAAAGTTGCCATTGAGAGCTTCTTTCTCATAATCGGTGCAGAATGGAAGAATACACTTCTCTATAGCCTCCATAGAAATCATCAGTCCATTGCCTGGACCAACATTACACTTGCACAACTGTGTTAAAAAGCAGAAGACTCCTCTCTCGGCCATGGCTTCACTTTCTTCTTCTTTTTTCAATTACAATACAATTAGCTGTAAGCCTGTAACACGGATTTATATAGCCTGTAAGCCTGTAACAGGGATTTATATAGCCTGTAACACGGATTTATATAGCAGATTGAAAATTTTCAGTAAAAATTGTTAGTATGAAACACTCATTTAAAATTAGCATGCAACCCAGAAAAACTATTTATCTCTCACTTAATCTACCAGTTTTTGCCAAAGTTATATGTGAGCATGCAACTAGCGAATTCTCTTGGTTCAAGGACATATCTGCAGTTTTATTTTGGCCAAATAAGCTTGCATGCCAGCGATAAAAACGCATGCAACGGTGGGAATTCTTTTGGTTCAAGGAGATATCTGCAGTTTTATTTTGGCCAAATAACCTTGCATGCCAGCGATCTGCAGTTCTTTTTTCCCAAATAAGTCTGCATGGCAGAGATAAGAAAACATTGTTCTGCCATACATCCTTTCTTAAGATAAGTTAACTTCTAGATGGAAGCAATTTTCTGAAGTTTCTTGTTTCTAGTGTTAGTTGTTGTAGTGTGCATGCAAATTTATTTTAATGTTAAGATTATAATAACAGTTGTCCTGTGCATGTGCATGTAAATTGATTTTAATGTTAAGATTATAATAACAAAGGCATATTGATTTTAATGTTATAAAAAAATGTTTTTGGATTTATTTTATCTTTCTCAACAATTCTTTGATAAGGTTGTAGCCTCAAATTTCAAATCCATATAAGATGATAGTGGTGAAGAAAGTCGTAAAAAATAGTTCAGTTTATTCCTACAACCATGACTTTCTCACCATATGTTAATCTTCTTTCCTAAAATAATTCCATATAACTTGGCTAAAAGATTACCAATCATAATGCTCCTATAATTTGAATGTTGTTTTATATCCTCTCTTATAAAATTAGGAATTATGAGTCTTTGAACCCGGCATGGTTTAGGGGAACCCTACTTGACTACCACATTTAAAAGATTGTGAATGTGAGGGATAAGATCAATTCTCTAATTTTTAGAATTTCTACTTGATACCCTTTGAAGACAAAGCACTTACCAAATGACTATTGGGAAGAAGTTGTTTAGTGTTCAATATACATTCTGAATAGGATTCCTACAAGTAGCTTGATTAATAAAATACCTCAAGAGGCAGGGACTCGTAGGAAATGTTCAATTTCACATTTACGAGTTTTTGGGTGCAAAGCATATGCACATGTACCAGTTGAATTAAGGAGAAAGATGGATTATCATAGTGAGAAATCTATCTTCATCGGTTATAGTGAGTAATCTAAAGCATATAGATTGTACAATCCCATTACCAAAAAGCTTGCTATAATCAGGGATGTTGAGTTCAAAGAGGAAGAAGCATGGGATGGAAGTGCAGATGAGTGTATTATAGGAGGAGCTGTATTATCTCATGAACATGACGAAGAAGAAGAGCATGAATTTCAAGGAGGACAACAAGTACAAGCACATGTTACCACTACACCAACAAGAAATGCATCACATGCAGTCAAAACACCAAGAAGTCTTGCACAAGAAGAGGTATCAGTGCAAAGAAATCAACCTACTCTAAGTTCGCAGGTAAGTGATGAATCTGATCTTACTTTAGCTACACTAAGGTCTAGAGTTAAAGGAAGGAAGACTAGAAGTCTTATGGAGATATATGATCAACATGAAGATCAATTAGATTTGAATTCAAATTTTGCATAGTTAGCATATCAACCTATTAGTTATGAGGATGCTATCAAAGATAAAGTTTGGGTGGATGTTATGAATGATGAAATAGATGCAACATAAAGGAATGATACCTGGGAATTAATGAATCTACCTGAAGGAAAGGACTGCATTGGTGTGAAATGGGTGTATGAAACAAAGTTCAATGCAGATGGTGAAGTTGAGAAGCACAAGGAAAGACTTGTTGCTCAAGGCTTTGATCAACAACATGGAATAGACTATAATGAAACTTTTTCACCTGTTTCCATAGTAGATACAATTAGAACTATTTTAGCTATTGCAGCTCATAATATTTGGAAAGTATACCAGATGGATGTAAAATATGCATTTTTAACTAGAATTTTACAAGAAGAGGTATATGTAAAACAACCTCCACGTTATGAGATAAATGGACATAAAAAAAAGGTTTATAAATTGAAGAAAGCTTTGTATGGGATGAAGCAAGCTCCTCGAGCTTGGTACAACATAATTGATTCCTATCTCATAAGCAATGGCTTTTGGAGGAGTATCAATGAACCTACCCTATACACCAAAAAAAATAAGCATGGTGAGGTTTTAATTGTGTGCATTTATGTTGATGATATCATTTATACTGGAAATTTGATGTTAGCAGAATTCAAAACAATAATGAAGAGTGAGTTCGAGATGATTGACCTTGTCCTAATGAAGTTTTTTCTTGGAATTGAATTCTTGCAATATGAAAGTGGAATCTTTATTTCACAATATAAATATGCAAACAATATATTGAAAAGATTTAGAATGCTAATTTGCAATCCAGTTTCAACACGTGTAGTTACAGGCGTGCAAAGTTAAGCAAGCAAGCTGTTAGAGGTCAGGTAGATACTAGTCTATTTAAAAGGCTAGTTGGAAGTTTAATGTATCTAACTGCAACTAGACTAGACATCATGTATGTTTTCAGTCTAATCTCAAGATTCATTGAGTCACTGAAGAGTACTCATTGGCTTGCAGGTAAAATAATTTTGAGGTATGTTGCAGGCACAGTGAATTATGGAATTTTATATTCAACAGGTTCAAATTTCAAATTGACAGGGTACACAAATAGTGATTTTGCTGGAAATGTTGATGATAGAAAAATCACATCTAGATATGCATTATGTTTTGGCTCAGGAGTTGTCTCATGGGCATCAACGAAACAACCCATAATCACTATTTCATCATCAACAACAGAGTATGCCATTTCCACATCAACAAAATGTCAAGCTATATGGATGAGATTATTTTTGTTCGATTTGTTGCATGAACAAGGAGCACCAACACCAATCTTTGTGATAATAAGTCTTTTATCGCACTGTTAAAAAACCATGTATTTCACAAGAGAACCAAGCATATTGACACGCAGTATCATTACATTAGAGAATTGGTAAATGATGAAGAAATTAATCTCTGTTTTTGCAATTCAAAGGAACAACTCGCTGAAATATTCACTAAGCAACTGGGAAAAGACACTTTTGAATTTTAAAGACAAATTCTGGGAATTTATGATGCTAATCATGCTGTAAATGTGTAGGTGGTTGAAATTAAAGGGGAGAATGTTGAAACATGTCATGTAATTCCAACCACCACATGAATGTGATTGACGTAACCAACTCCACCTCCATACCCATTATTAATGCTGGACTCCACCTCCATACATGTGATTAATGCTGTAGATAAACCATTTTACTGTTTTGAAAATCTTAGAAGTCTCCAGATTCATTCGAATTCTAGGAGTGGCATATATGTAGTTTTTGGGAAGTCTTTCTTTGATTCTGGCTATAATATTTTGGTCAAGTCGAGTCCTCAAAAATATATTTTCTTGACATATATTATGATATATCAGTTTTGTAGGATTTTCTTATGATGTATGTTGTCTAAATGTGAATGCTTACAGATCTACATTGAATAGATTATTAATTATGCAAAATTCATTTTTATGTTTTTCAATGTTTGGTTCCCATGCCTCCTATCAATTTGTTTATGTTAAATTGTACTTAAAAAGAGTTAGGATCGAATTTAGAAAGACTTAAAATATTTTTTTTCTATTGATACAAGATATTTTTTTTCTTTTTTATCTAGCGCTTTGTCATGGTAAACGCTTCCATTATTATCACCCAAATCTTGCACAGATGCGGCATTTAAGCACTTATTGCAAAAGGACAACATCAACATACAACATGCAACTTATTAGCATCATCCTCATAAAATTCAAAATGGGAATTGAACCAACCACAATGGGAATGGGTTCAACCACTATGAATGCAATAGGGGGGTTGCAGTAGGGTGGATGGGTGCACCAATAGTGGATGCAACATTGGAAACTAGTGTATATTGTATGGGTGCAGCTAATGGAAAAGGTGGGGGGTTGGTTGAAGATATATCCCCCCATTGGTTGTAGAATGGGAAGAAGAAACCTCATGGCTGTTGCGGTGGGGGCATGGAAATGCTAATGGAAGACAACGATATACTTGGCACTATATTGTGGCATGTGTGGAATACATGAAGGATGGCCCTGAAAAGGTGGTGGTGGAGAATATCATTCGAATGATGTTCCCTGCATAAAAATTTATCATATGCTTATTAACCTACAAACAAAATAAAATAAACCACAATAAGAACAAATCTCACATTAAAACAAAATTTAGATTGATGCATGATACATGGAATCGGGATAAGTTATCTACCCTAGGTGGAGATGGCTACTTAATATCCTCGGTGGAAACATATAGAAATGCAACAATACATACTTAACACCATTCGGAATTTCCTTTTGATCATCACCTAGCCTTCTATATTTATTTACATTAGTTTATTTATTTGCACCGCTTTGCAAAATTGTCACTTACAACTTGCATGTTGTTATATGATAAATTTTGAGCTGGTAATTTGTTTTCATCCTTCAATGAATATATTCTAAATTAATCTAGTTTGTTTCATAACTATATGTTATGCATACTGATACCTTTGTAATTTGGACTTGAACCACCCCAAGTTTCAAATGATTACATTTGTGTAAAGCATGCATTTCTCTAACTATCAACCTATGTATGCAACTAAAATTGAGTATTTTGCGACTCGATTTAAATTCTTAGAAGATGAAATTAAACTCTTAAAATTCCTCTACCATCATTTAAAATAGTGTTATGGAACTTTTCCATAGCACTATTTACATCCATATCACATGAACCTAAATGCTAGAAATACACATTATATAATATCAACCTAAATGTTTAGATCTAAAACAACATTTGCACCATATATAATTTGTGTGTTTAGGATGAAAACATATAATCAAACAATTACATCAATGTGTCCTAACACACAACATAAATAAACACACGCCAAAGTGTCAAATTATTACCCCTAGGAAAAAAATTATAGTTCATTTATCAAATTCACAAACATACACAATTATAAGCAAACAAGGTTGTATATCACACCAAAGATGTCAATCAATATGGCTGAGCAAAATTGGCCTTTAACAACACAAGCCATAACATTTTCAAATAAAAATGTATAAAAGCATCAACATTTTACATTATAAATAATAAGCAACACTATCATATCACAAAAAATATAAATCATAAGTGATTTTTCATATCGATATTGCCATATCTCCAAACTATAAACATGCAAAGGATCAAATGATTAACTTATATTTTTCCCACTTTTATTATAGACTTTGATGTTTCATTTTATTTATGAAAATTTTAGAAACATAATTTCATGATAACAAGCTACCAATTCATACAAGCAATCTTCTGTTGGGTCTAGGAAATGCCCCTTTTTGGCCATCTTGATTACGTCATTTTGCCTTGATTTCATCCTACTTTTATAAGCTATATCCATGTCTTTCTCCAGACCAATCAATAATATTGACAGGTATAATTTGTTATTGCTTTATTTATTTTATGCCTAAGATTGTTAAAGATTATGGATCTTAGTACTTGGTTTATACTAATCTGTGTGATTTCATTTAGCCAAGGTCTAAAGTGCAGGTGTATCAGCCAAGTGGAACCAGCTGTTACTCTTCAAAGCACCAGCTCCTCAGACCCCAAGGAACAACGCATCTTCCACGTGAGCTGTAACAGATCCTCATTGTAACAGATTCCATTGAAACAGAGCCTAGATGCGACGGACATGTTGGATTCCAGTTGTTGAGTCTGTTGATCCATTAATTATCAGAGCAATAGCATCCTTCACAATTAACAACCTTGTTTAATACGGCTGTATCAGTTAGCTGTAACTCCGCGGCATGAAGATCATAGATCTTCATTGCTGCAAAAATATAGTGGATCTGGAAACTGTATTATCCTTGTATAAATTCTAGAAGGCTCTCGTAGCCCAGGGTTGGACAATTACCATTTTACATAAGCTGTAACAGAGCATTGATACTGACAATTTTCCATCATTAATATGAGAGCAGAGTTCTTCATTTCCATGTCTTAATTTGTTGTGACTCTCGGCATCTCTGTTAGAAGGACAGGGCCCACCTTCTCACAGAGATAGCCGATTTAAGTAGGTAGAGTAGTTTAGTTTTACTTCTGTTGTGTGGTGTGGAATTATTGCAGATGTTATTGGTAGCTGCAACAGAGAATTAGCTTTCCTTTTGGTAGTTTATAATTGCATCTCGAATAGCTGTAGTAGATTGGTGTGACAGTCGACTGTGTAGGATAATTTATTCAATTGCATGTGTGTTTTAATCAGCTGTGATAGCCATGCTCGATTCCAATATCTTTCAGTTGTTTATGCTTTCTAGGACTTCTAGTAATTATAAGTTAGGGTACAAGCTTGTATTTTAATTCTGGTTGCTGTTGTATCTTCAATTGCATTCATAGTTTAGACAAATAATCGTAGAGTTACAGTAGCCACTAGATAGATCATTTTGGTAAAGATTGAATACTGTAGTTTGATAATTATAGGATTTAAATTCTTGCAAAAGTAATATAGTTTCATTTCATTATTAGATCATTAACTTGCTGGGTTGATTTCTGTAGGAAGGTTGTGCACTTTGGATTCTTAGATGTATGAATTAGATTAGTTTTCTTATGGAATGAGTTGGATGAGCATATAGGTAGGGTCATTATCTACATTTAGTAAATCAATTGCTTGATCTGTTTATGCATAGATCGTGCTTATTGCCTTCGAAATAAAATACCTTCCTGGGTTTGACAATTTATATTGACCATCCTGTGTGTTAACTTTAATTAATTGACATATAGGGTGACCAACATTTTGGCGCCGTTGCCGGGGATGGTAATAGATAGTCGGAGTTAGTAGTTGGTTTCATTTGATTTTATTTTAGTTCAATTATTTACAACATGCATGAATACAAGAAAAACAAATCGGGAACCCCCTTTGAATACTAACATTGTAGGCGGAAGAGGTCGAGGTCGTAATGCAGGTCAGGGAAGACACACATACATTGATGAGATAATTGCTAGAGTTGATTCTTCCACCAGACCATTGCAGAACTCTACAAGCAGGGGAAATTCTGTTCCTCCCAATCTTGAACATTCAGCATCCACAATGGAGAATACAACGGGACCTTCAACTCCTATTGCAGAAAGTAAACCTCCTGAAGATAAGGGAAGCGCTGTAGGTGCACCGGATAGAGAGGAGATTTATCATATCGACGGAACCAGAGTTACCAAAGAGGTGTGGTTGGAGACTCGCCGAATAGCAGAGAAAGAAAGAAGGTGAGAAGAAGAGAGGAGAAGAAAGGAAGAAGCTAAAGTAGAAGAAGAATGCATAAAGGAAGCTGTTGAATTTTGGACTAGAACCATGACTGGTAGAGAACATGAGGGTGAGAACGAACATGGGACTAACCGGGAGGAAGAAGGAGAAAATAATAAGCCTGGTAATACTATGGCTACATTATAATTCCCTATCCTCCAGATACCTGGAGCAGCTCCTATGAAGAATATCTCACCATCAGTTCTCCCAAATTTTCATGGTAAGTCCTCTGAGGATCCTGATGAGTTCCTTTTTGAGTTTGATATCCTCTATCACAGCTATGATTACACCTCTAGTGCTCAGAAGCTGAAGTTATTCCTATCCAGCTTGAAGGGAAATGCTCTATGCTGGTTCATGAGTTTGGGTCGTGAGACCATTACTACTTGGGACCAAATGAAAAAAACCTTCCTTTCTAAGTACCAAGAATATTACAGAACTAGGGATAGGAAACATGAGCTATTTAAAATGGTTTAGAAGGATGAAGAAAGTTTGGAGGACTTTGTGGAAAGATTGCTGTACAATTTACAAAGATCTGGTCATGTTGAGATTGGCAAGGATGTGCTCAAGATTATCTTACTAAGAGGAATTAGAGAAGATTGCCTTGATATTTTAAATCTGCTGGGAAAATGGGATATTTTGAAAGAACCTTTGAAAAGATTGTTGAATTATGTCGAAGGTACTCCAGGGGATCCTCTAGAACTAGCAAACGAGACAAAGACCGAGACCATGATGTATTCACTAGGACTCAGAAGTCAGCTAGTGGAGGAGCCACCCGAGCAGAAATAGGAAACTTACTGGATAATTTTAAAACAGATATGATGAGCTCCATTTCCTCAGAGTTAGATGTCATGAGAGAAAAGCAGAAGCAAGTGGTAGAAGATCTTACACTTGGTGTATTTTGCCCTAGATGTAGGAAAAAGCACCCACTGAAGGAATGCCTGTTGGACAAGGCAGAGGTATGTAGGATATGCGAACTCGAGCATGATACTAAGGAATGTCCTTCCTTACCTAAGTTCAAAGCAGTCCTGTAGGCATCTATTCTAGATGTGGAGCCAGCATACTTCATGGCATAGAAGAAACCATGGCAGCCTCAAAATCAAGGTATGAATCCAGACCCAACATTTTTTTTCTGAATAATATGAATGGAATGAACAATATGCATAATATGAATACACAATTCCCTTCACATTATTCTAACAACCAGTGGCATCCATCTCAGAATCCAATGCAAAATCCTAACTCATGGACACCATGGTCACAGCAGTCAAACCATGCTCCTTGGAATTCCAACTGGAGAAATTCTTACCAAGGAAATAACTTTCTCCATCACTAGACTCAGTATCAACAGTATCCTCCTCAACAGTATCAGCAACCACAGGTCCCTTTCCAAAACAATGCCACACCTATGAATGCACCACTTCGACCGCAACTACCTGCACAACCTAACCCAAACCCAAACAATAAATCAGTCCATCAATTTGAGACTGCCAACATGCCTGTGTATTCCATCACTCAGATTCCCTGCAATGATATACAATTACGATAAGGGAGGGTGGTGGAACCTATTATCACTGAGGATGTTTAATCCCTAGTGATTGAAACTAGAGTAAATCAACACTATGAGAACATGGTTAATTTAGCAAGCCCCATCATTGAGGATGCTGATACTCCTTTTGAAACAACAGCTGAAACTCAGAAAGTAACACACGATGTGTCACAGCCTACACAGTTGAATAAAGAACCACCATACCTTGAACGATTGGTCCTGCAGAAAACAGTGGAACAACCCCGATTTGATCTCGTGGGAGAATTGAAAAATTTGTATGTTAAAATTCCACTGTTACAAGCCCTTCATGATGTGCCCATTTATACCAAGACTGTTAAAGATTTATGTGTCAAGAAACCAGGAAGAAGCCCCAGGGATCCCCCCACTGTCCACGTGTTGGGAAAGCTTTCAGAATTAATAATGGGGAAGGCCCCTGTGGCAAAATACGATGACCCTGGGAACCCGACTATTACAGTTCACATAGGGAATACACAAATTCCAAATGTCTTGGTGGATTTAGGCGTAGCTATTAATGTTATGACCATAGAAACTGTGAAGAAATTGGGACTCACTAATCTTCGGCCAAACCCTACCATTTTGGAACGTGCTGATAGATCAACGATCAAGCCTGAAGGGATCCTATATGACCTCATGATCTCAGTCGATTCGTGGGAATACCCTGTGGATTTGTTGGTGTTACAGCCGAAATCCCAGTTGGGGGGACACCCACTGATCCTGGGAAGACTGTGGTTGGCCACATCAGATGCCTGTATCAGCTGTCGGTCAGGATCTATGACCATTTCAGACAGAATTGGGATCAAGAGCCTAACCCTGTACCCTCCAGCTCGAACAAGCACAAAAGTTGAGACTCCATTGTGGGCAGATTTGGAGGAGGAAGAGGGTGTGCAGCCACTACTAACCATAGGGAGAGACTTAACATTTAAAGATGAAATAGAGGATGATGCCATTAATAGTTTCATCAGTGAGCCCACGTCAGTCAATCAAGGTGTCTATCAGATCTTGGACAGTACTCTAGCTGCAACAGAACAATAAAAGCTTACAGAAGAAACTTTAATCGGCGATGACAGTATAATTCCAGTACTTAAGAATTCAAAGAGTGTTCCAGTAGAAATTGGGCCAGGAAAAACATTGAATATGAATCCTAATTTGGCACCTAGCGAGCTAGAACAGCTAGTCACTCTGCTGAAACATCGTAGGGGAGCTTTTGCTTGGGAGTACACATACATGAAAGGAATCCCTTCTCATCTGTGCACCCATCACATTTATATTAAGAGCGACTCCAGGCCGGTATGTCAACCACAACGAAGGATGAACCCGAACCTAAGAGACATAGTGAAAGAAGAAATCCAAAAACTTTTGGAAGCAAGATTCATATACCCAATTTCAAACAATGAGTGGGTTTCTCCACTTGTGATTGTGCCAAAGAAGAATGGGAAATGGAGGGTCTACGTGGATTACAGAGAATTGAATAAAGCAACGCAGAAGGACCATTTCCCCTTACCTTTCATTGATTAGGTCCTTGATACCTTGTTTGGGAAAAATTATTTCTCCTTTTTGGATGGCTTTAGTGGCTATAACTAGATTCATATTGCTTTAGAAGATCAGGACAAAACCAATTTCACCTGCCCCTGGGGAACTTTTGCATACCGAGTACTTCCTTTTGGATTGTGCAACGCACCAACTACATTTTAGAGAGCAGTGATTGGAATCTGTTCGGAAATGGTGAATGCTTGCATGGAAATTTTTATGGATGACTTTACTCCATATGGTGATAGTTATGAAGAAGCACTACAAATTTTAGAAAAGGTTTTGAAACACTGTGAACAAAGCCAGCTCTCTTTAAGCACTGAAAAGTGCCACATGATGATGAGTGAAGGCATAGTGCTAGGGCACTTCATCTCTTCTGATGGTATCCAGGTAGATCCATCCAAAATCAAGGTAATTGAAAATATACCAACTCCTAGAACACAGAAGGATGTACGTAGGTTCTTGGGGCATGTTGGCTATTACAGAAGGTTCATAGAAAATTTTTCCAAACTAGATTCTCCTTTGTTCACTATGTTGATGAAGGATGCACAGTTTGTCTGGAATGATGCATGCCAAAAAACGTTTACTGAGCTAAAGAAAAGGTTGTCTACAACACCCATCTTAAGAGGGCCCAATTGGGCTCTGCCTTTTCACATTGCTTCAGATGCTTCAGATATTGCCATTGGAGCAGTTTTGGGACAACAGGAAGGTAGTGCTCCTTATGCCATTTACTACATTAGTAAAAATTTGTCTCTTGCTGAACTAAATTATACTGTCATAGAAAAAGAATTTCTTGCTATTGTTTATGCCATCAAAAAATTTAGACATTATATTACTGGATATTCTACTTTTGTGCACATTGATCATTCTGCTATCAAGTATTTAATGAATAAACCAATCACGAATGCTAGAGTTACTAGATGGCTGTTACTGTTACAGGAATTTGATATCACAATTATTGATAGATCAGGAAAGGAAAATGTTGTAGATTTTTTTATCTTGACCTACTGACAGTTATGACAATTTACCAATCAAAGATTCCTTCCCTGATGAACATTTGTTTGCAGTATCAGCTCATTCCCCATGGTATGCAGATATTGCTAACTTTTTGGCTGCAGGTAAGCCTCCAGCACATCTGTCAAAGAGAGAGAAACGAAAGATCATGCAACAGAGTGCTAGGTACTACTGGATTTATGGCCATCTTTTCTACACAACACTTGATTTAGTGATTAGAAGATGTGTTAGAGAAGATGAAATATTTAACATTCTTAAAGCTTGACATGATGAGCCCCGTGGGGGACATTTTGCTGACAAAAGGACAGGTCATAAAGTTTTGAGAATGGGCTATTTCTGGCCTACATTCTTCAGGGATGCGAAGAAGTATGTTCAGGCATGTGATAGCTACCAAAGGATGGGCCAACCCAACAGATTAGATGAGATGCCTTTGCAGCCACAGCTTGTGGTTGAACCGTTTGATAGGTGGGCTCTAGAGTTTGTAGGGCCTATCAACCCTCCCTCAAAGCAGAAAGTTTACATCTTGGTTTGCACAGATTACATGACCAAATGGGTAGAAGATGTAGCCTTGGTCAAGGCGAATGATCAGGCTGTGATTGATTTCTATTAGGAACCCATGTCTTTACTTTGTTAGTATATTGTTGTTGGACGCATATGCTTTGTAAGTCATCCCGTAGTATTTGTTGATCAATAGTTTGTGTTATTGTTGTTGGAGCATATGCTTTGTAAGTCGCCTACAGTATTGTTGATCCATAGTTTGTAGTGGCCCATGGTTTTGACCCATAGTATTGGCACCTAGAATTAGTATATAAGTGTGTGTTGAGGCCTATGAAGGACCGTGAAGTTATTTGTATTGAGATTTCTCAAAGGAGGTTTCCCCCTCGAAGTGGCCTACAATCAATATAAAAGTGATTATGAGTTCTGTCATTTCTGCTATTTCGCATATTCTTATTAATTAATTGTTGCAGGTGCTTCACATCTGGTATCAGAGCACTTTCTTGGGCTCGCTGGGTGAAATTTCTGCCAATTTTTTTTTCACATCTGTTGCAGGTTCAGATTTGGGAATAATCCCTATCTGCTTAACTGTGGAAAGTACTTGGGAATAAGCCCTAAACCTCATTGTGAGGAGTACCACAGGAACCCTGAAGTAGCTGGCCCATTGAGAGGACCTGCCAGTGAAAAGGGCAACGACCCCGACGTGATTTACTATTCCCACCTATGAGGTAAACCAAGAGCTGTCATTTGTGGCAAAGCGGTTATCAGTTTTACCTGAGCCATGGAGTGAGGGGTACTGCCCCAATACACAAGCCGTCAAACAACATTGGTGGCCGAATGAAACCCCTGAACTGTTAGGAAGCCACACATACCTGGGGTCCATATCTATTTTCAGCTGAACTGTTATCGATCACTGCTGCGCCGTTTCAGATCCAGCTGTTTAGATCCATTCTGAAAGTCGTTCCAGATCCAGCCGTTTTCAATCCATTCGGTGCCATTTCAAATCCCTCTATTTCCTCTCACTTCCAGGCTGTTACAGATCTATCTATTTCAGATCCCTTCCGAGCCGCCGCACCATTCTGGAAAAAAAAAAAATCCTAGGTATGGTTGTCACCCGCGCAGGAGCAAAAACCATGGAAGAAGCACTTGCATCCATCCAAGCCAAACTCCAGGATCTGGATGAAAAATTTCTCGGCCTCCATCTTGAACATTCAGATATGAACAACAAACGACAGTCCGAGTCTTCATCAGACAATGGGTTCTCTTCTTCCAGCAATTTCCATGGTCCGAAGCTTGATTTTCCTCGCTTCAATGGTATTGATCCAACTAGATGGATCTATTGTGCAGAACAATATTTCAGTCTGCATAATACTTTTGATGTCAACAAAGTTCCGCTTGCATCCTTTCATTTGGAACGGGAAGCTCTTCAATGGTACCGTTGGTACATGAAGGCTCATGAAGAGCCAAAATGGCCAGACTTTTTCCAGCTCCTTTTGCAACGATTTGGTCCTAGTGCTTTTTATGACTTCACAGGAGCCCTCACTAAACTTCGCCAAATTGGCACTGTGAGAGAGTATCAAACCGAATTTGAGAAACTAGCCAACCACACTGAAGGATTGTCTGATGGATTTTACCGAAGTTGTTTTATCAGTGGTCTAAAGGATGCCATCTGCTCTGAGGTCAAAATGTTCTGTCCCAACACAATGATGGAAGCCCTAGGGTTGGCTAAGTTGACAGAAGACAAGATTGCATCCCAATAGCGCTCCAAGCCCACTTTTGTTCCCTTCCAAAATATGGGTTCTCAACGACCACCCATACCACAGGCTCCTCGACCAACTCCTATCAAGCATTTGTCTGAAACAGAGATGCAAGCATGCAGAGAAAAGGGGCTTTGCTATAATTGTGATGAGAAATTCACTCGGGGACTTAGATGTGTTCAGCAAAAGCTCTATCTCTTGGATGTGGATTCTCCGCCTGCATCTGAAATTGGTGACGAAGATCCAGATACAATGGATGCTCAGGTCGACATTCAGGAACTGCCTATTGACCCTCTGTCTTAGGATGACCAGCTAGAGATATCTCTCCATGCTTTAGTTGGAATCACCACCCCCCAAACAATGCGGGTCAAGGGTTACTTCAAGAAGCTTCCTCTTACAATACTCATTGATTCCGGTAGCACTCATAATTTCATTGACCCTCGGATCGCCAAACAAACTGATTATTTTATCCATCCTTGCTCCAACTTTGAAGTCATGGTTGCCAATAGGGGCACCTTACCTTGCAAAGGGAAGTGTCGAAATGTGCGTATCTCTATGGGAGATTATACCTTGCACTCTGACACGTTTTCCTTGACCTTAGGCGCATGTGATGTGGTTTTGGGTGCTCAATGGCTATGCACACTTGGCCCTATCTTATGGGATTTTGATGAACTTTGGATGTAGTTTTCCCTCAATGGCCAAAAACACACATTGACAGGATTACAACCAGGGTCTCTCAACATCATCAGTTCACATTGTATGGAAAAACTCCTCAAGAAGAATTCACATGGTGTCATCGCTCATATCCATTCCATTTAGATGCAACCATCAGTGGTCTCCACTATTCCTTTGGATCTACAACACATTCTGGATCGATATACATGTGTCTTTTTTGAACTAGTGGGATTGCCACCTTCAAGGCCAGAAGACCACAGTATTCAGCTCCTTCCTAGCAGCGTTCCTCCCAACATCAGGCCCTATCGCTACCCATTTCACCAAAAAATGAAGATTGAAATGCTCGTTCGGGACTTATTGAAGCAAGGTATTATTCGCCCAAGCACTAGTTCCTTTTCTTCTCCAGTTCTTCTTGTCCACAAAAAAATGGGTCATGGTGCCTCTGCATTGACTTCCGAGCACTTAATCACCTCACCATCAAGGACAAGTTTCCAATTCCTGTTGTCGATGAGCTTCATGGGGCTCAATTTTTCTCCAAGTTGGATCTTCGTTCTGGATATCATCAAATTCAGGTTCATGAGGATGATATCCCTAAAATAGATTTCCACACACATGATGGCCATTATGAGTTTTTGGTCATGCCCTTTGGCCTCACTAATGCTCCTTCCACATTCCAGGCCTTAATGAATAAAATATTTTGGCCCTACTTGCGGAAATTCATTCTGGTATTCTTTGATGATATCCTCATCTACAGTAAAACATGGGTTGAACATCTCCAGCATCTGGATCTTGTCATGCAACTTTTCTCTGACCATCATCTCCACGCCAAGCATTCTAAATGTGTTTTTGGATAGAAGGAAGTTGAGTATCTCGGGCACATTATCTCAGCACAAGGGGTTCGCGTGGATCCTGCCAAAATCGATGCCATGAACAATTGGCCACATCCTCAGACACTCAAGAGACTTCATGGCTTTTTGGGGTTGACTGGATACTACCGCAAGTTTGTCAAGGATTATGGGAAGATTGCAGCTCCATTAACTGCTCTATTGAAAAAGGATGCTTTTACATGAACACATGCTGCTCAGTGTGCATCTGACAAACTGAAACAAGCTATGTGTACTACACCTGTTCTAGCTATGCCCGATTTTTCCAAGCCCTTCACTATTGAGAGTGATGCTTGCGGCAATGGACTTGGTGCTATTCTCCTTCAAGATGAACACCCCATTGCGTCCACCATCAAATCCCTTTCAGGTAAGAATTTAGCTGTCTCTATGTATGAGAAGGAAATGATGTCTATTTTGCATGTAGTACAGAAGTGGCAGCCATACCTATTAGGGAATCATTTCTGCATCAAGACTGATCACCAGAGTCTGAAATATTTCTTGGAACAGCGTGTCTCCTCCCCAGCACAACAAAAATGGGTTAGCAAACTCATGGGTCATGACTATGAGATCACTTACAAGAAGGGTAAAGACAATATTGTGGCAGATTCTCTTTCTCGCACATTTGATGCCCAAGGTTCTCTTTTAGCTATTTCTATGCTTGTTCCAAATTGGTTGCAATCTATTCAACAAGGTTATGTCAATGAATCTTCCTTATCTCAAATCATCCAATGCTTGATCAATAACCCTTCTGCTGTACCAAATTACTCTTGGGATGGTGCTTCTTTGAGATACAAGGGTCATTTGGTGCTTCCCCAGAGCACAGATCTTCAACAGGCTGTCTTCTATGAACTTCATGCTTCTCCATCGGCAGGGAACTTTGGGTTCCTCAAAACGTATGAACGGGCACGACGTAAATTCTTTTGGTAGGGAATGAAAAGGACAATTCAACAGATGGTGGCTGAATGTGATACCTTCCAGCGTAATAAGGGTGAAACAACACTCCTTCTAGGATTGTTCGAACCCTTGCCCATACCTACACGGATTTGGACAGATATTTCTATGGATTTCATTGAAGGGCTCCTTAAATATGGCAGGAAGACAGTGATTCTCGTTGTGGTTGATCCCCTCTCCAAATATAGTCATTTTTTTGCTCTCAGCTATCCCTATACAGCCTCCTCAGTCGCTCAAATTTTCCTGGACCAGATCTTTCGTCTTCATGGCATCCCTTCTTCCATTGTCTTGGATCGTGATGCGACTTTCACCAGTCATTTTTGGATAGAACTATTTCGCCACACTGGCACCAAACTGAAGATGAGTTCAGAGTATCACCCACAAATAGATGGTTAGACTGAAATTATCAATAAATGATTGGAAACTTATCTTCGTTGCTTCTCCTCTGAACAACAACATCAGTGGGAAAAGTGGCTCCCTCTCGCTGAATGGTGGTACAATACCTCTTACCACACTGCCTCTAAAATGACTCCATATGAAACAGTCTATGGTCAGGCACCTCCAGTTCTTCTTCCATACACCCCCAACAGTTCACCAGTTCAGGAAGTTGACACTTTCCTTCGAAACCGCAATCAGATTCTTCACATTTTGCGGGACAATCTTCACATGGCAAGAAATCGCATGAAGCAACAAGCTGATCAGCACCATTCTGAGCGCACTTTTCAAGCAGGCGATATGGTTTTTCTTCATCTATAGCCATACAAGCAATCCTCCCTGAAACTCAAAGGGCGTTATAAGCTCACTCCAAAGTTCTATGGGCCATATCGGATTCTTCAGAAGATTGGGTCTGTTGCTTATAAATTGGAACTTTCTCCTTCTTCCCGCATTCATCCAGTATTTCATGTCTCTTGTCTGAAGAAAGTTCTTGGCACCAACATCAGTGGACAAACTATTTTACCTGAACTGGATAATGAAGGATCCATCCTTTTGGATCCGGAGGCCATCCTCAATTGGCACACTCGTCAACTTCTCTCTCTCTCTCTATCACAGAGGTCTTCATTCAGTGGCACGACATGCAACCAGAGGATGCTACATGGGAACCACTCCTTCAGATTCAACAACAATTTCCACATCTAAATATTTGAGGACAAAGATTTTTTAAGGGGGAGGGGATGTTAGGAACCCATGTCTTTACTTTGTTAGTATATTGTTGTTGGATGCATATGCTTTGTAAGTCGTCGCTTAGTATTTGTTGATCAATAGTTTGTGTTATTGTTGTTGGCGCATATGCTTTGTAAGTCACCTTTAGTATTGTTGATCCATAGTTTGTAGTGGCCCATGGTTTTGACCCATAGTATTGGTGCCTAGAATTAGTATATAAGTGTGTGTTGATCCCTATGAAGGACCGTGAAGTTATTTGTATTGAGCTTGCTCAAAGGAGGTTACCCCCTCGAAGTGGCCTGCGATCAATATTAAAGTGATTCTGTGTTCTGTCATTTCTGCTATTTCGCATATTCTTATTAATTAATTGTTGCAGGTGCTTCATAATTTCCTATATGAAGAGATTTTTACTCGGTTTGGAGTACCTAAGGAGATCATTACAGACGGTGGACCACAGTTTGTATCTCACAAGCTAGAATCATTGTTACAGAAATTTCATATTCAACACAGAATAACCTCGCCATATCATCCACATGCCAATGGACAAGTGGAGAGCACAAACAAGGTTATCGAGGCCATTCTGACAAAAACAATGAAGAGCCATCGTAAAGATTGGGATGAAAGGCTTCTAGAGGCACTATGGGCCTATCGTACTACGTGGCGTAACACCACTGGTTTTTCCCCATATGAGCTAGTGTATGGCAAGAATGCTGTTTTTCCAATTGAATTTGAAATCAGAACCTTGAAAACAGTTGTGGAAGCAAACCTAGATTTATCAGAGGCACAGAGGAATTGACTGAATCAACTCAATGAATTGGATGAGAAACGCACAACTGCAGTATATCATACAGCTTTAATCCAACAACAACGCTCTAAGTGGCATGATTGATTTATAAAGAAGAAATTCTTCCAAGAAGGGGACTGGGTCCTGTTGTATGATTCACGGTTTAAGGACTTTAAAGGAAAATTGCGTACCCGTTGGTTGGGACCCTATCATATAGATCGGGTATTCGATAATGGAACAGTCTGGTTGATCACCATTGATGAAAGCAAAGTACCATTATTCGCAAATGGTCATCGGCTGCGACTGTATCACAAGCCGATCTCAAGGGAAGCTTTTGTTTCACATGTTGCAGGTGATCCAGACTATCAGTTAATGCCAGGGCAAGGATCTTTCTCAAACCCTGTGAATTCCTAAAAGCTTCAATTTCCATACAATTTTGTACATAAATAATTGGTTTTTCTTTCATTCTGTATTTTATCTATTTTTATTTTTGAACTTGATCGGTTTGTTTTGAAGAACTATGTGCAGGAACTAATTAGAGGAGCAATAGCTGTGACTGGGCCAGACGATTGCAGATACTCCACATATGTTCCTGATCTAATAAAGCTCTTTTTAAGAAGATGGATGATTCGTTATCTCTCAACAGTTAGTTAAAAAATTGCTTGTTACTTCATTCTGACACAGCTGCGACTCCTTGCCTTGCTATTCTTCCTGTTTTTGCAGCTGTGACTCTACCACTTTTTCCTGTTCTACCAAATTCAGCAGCTGTGACTTCGCCATTTTCCCTTTACTTCACTTTTCTGCGGTTGCGACTCTGCCACTTTTTCCCGTTTTGCCAAATTCCGTAGTTGTGACTCTACTATTTCCGCTTACCTTTCTAAGTTTGGCAGCTGCTACTCCGCTATTTCCGTTTCATTTTGGCCCCTTTCCAGCAGCTGTGACTCCGTTACCTTTGTCCATTTCACTAAATCTAGTAGCTACGACTCCGTTCTCTCCACTTCATTTCCGCTCCTTCCGTACAGCTGCGACTCTGCCACTTTCGCTTATTTTGCTAAGTCTAGCAGCTGTGACTCCGCCAGTTTGTCTGCTCTCCGATTGATGATGCCAATAATGATGTGATTAGGCGTTATTTTTGTCGCTCGCTCCACAAGATCCAATCATGGTTTTCCACGAAGGAAAATTTCGGGTGCTTTGAGTAGCTGTCAGCCCAAGTGGCAGTGGCCACATCACTTCAGCACATGTGCATTCATACTTGCGAGGACGATGACCGGCTGTAATGATTAATCCATGGCTCAAACTCATAAACGCAAAGGTACGGATCGCATCTTTTACATGATTTGGCAGAAAAATTAAATATGGTAATAACGATTATGTACTATCGCAACCTCGATTAATGAACCCATGCGAATTAACCTCTAGGGACTATGTCAAGGTCGTAGTTGTAATTATTTTCCATCACCTTACCCGATTTTGCACCTATTACTCCTATTCTGCCAACTTCATCATTTCAACGGAATGTTCATACTGGCACAGAATTGCCTAAGACCTGATTTTTGAACCCCAACGACCCTTTGCATGTTCATAAAGCTTCAACTTCCACGTCCAGACTGGAGATTGTTGTGTTTGTTCTGAACTTTGGGGGGGGGTTAAAATGGGAAACCTAGTCCAACATGATCCTGTAAATACAGAATTTGTACGTGCCAATGTAGCAGTCCTTAATATTTTTATAGCCGCAGGTTGGATGACATACTTTGAACCGTTGAACGGTTTCCACATAGAAATCACATTGCAATTTTCCCTCAATCTGACTGATACTCACTCCGAGGTCAGGGGACTGCGTGTGGATGTTACAGAAGAAATCATAGCCGAGGTTACCGGCTTACCCCTGGTTGGAAAGAAGTTATTTGGACGGAAGGCACATAATGCAAATTCGGTACAGGAATTTTTGGCAGTTGACGAGCAGGTTATTCCAAAGCGCCGTGGGATGGAACTAGCATCTTTACCACCACCCTGGAATCAAGTGGCAATATTTGTGAAAAGATACATCTCTTGTGGAGGTAGGTACCAAATTGTTTCCTTCTCTGAACTTCCCTTATTGTCTCATCTACGCCATGGAAATTTGGTGAATATACCATTTTATCTACTTAAAGCCCTACAAACTATGGCTGGATATGCAAGAACCACCCAACACCCAGTTTCCTCCCTTACTAATCATGGCCTAATTAAATTACTAGTCCTAAGAGCCATTGCAATTCGTAATTTAACCTGGGAACAATTTTTGGCTGAAGATAGGCCAATCATACAGCCTGTATTGGAAATGGAGGGTGTTGGTGAAGATAGTGAGGACCGGTGCTCCTCAAATCCAGCTGGGGGGGAGGTTGGAGCATTAGAAAACCAGACCAGTGACGAAGAGGAAGTAAACAAGGGAGAAGCAGCATCAACATAAAATCTTGTTGCTGAGGAAATTGTGATGGGAACCGTGGAGAAGGAGGCAGAAAAATCAGAAGTTGCAAATACAGAAGAAGATACTCAAATAAAAGAAGCTGAAACTGGAGAAGCTGTTGAAGCTGCGACAGTAGAAGCTGTAATTGTAGAAACAGGAATCCAGGACGAAGGATATCAGACGGGAAGGGTAGAAGAAGAGATTATGGAAATTTTGGAGGTTGTGTCCTCTCTGGATGTAATGGGTACCATTATTGAAGAAGAAGAGACCAAGGTAAAAACCCCTATGTCAAAGAAACGAAGAGTAGGATCAGGAAATAGGGGTTAGACACCCACTGCATCAAAGAAAAGGAGGATCAGAACTGTCAAAGCGTCAGTAGCAGTAAGCAATGAGGAACACCCAGTGGGAATAGTGAGGAAAAGAAGGACTCGATCAATAGCAGTAGTAGAAGCAGCTATGACAGCAGAAGCAGCTGTGACAGTAGCAGCAGCAGAAGTAGTTGCAATAGCAGCAGAGTTAGCAGAGACAACAGAAGAAGCTGAGATAGTGGATGCAATTGGGGGTAATATTGAAGCACCTTTAGCAGAGACAACAGAAGAAGCTGATACAGTGGATGCAATTGGGGTAATATTGAAGCACTCTTAGCAGAGACAACAGGAGCAGTTAGAGAGAATAGGGAGTCACCTGTGTTAGAGAAAGCACCTGTAACAGGGGTAGATATAGAGATTCCCATTTTGAACCCCAAGTCATCTACTGCTATGCAGGAACCTTCTAGGGAAGAACCTCAAATCGAAAATCTCCTGATTGAAAATGAATTATTAAAAGAGGAGGTGCAGATATTGTGAAATGAGCTGGAAAGATGGAAGGGAGTAGTTGGAAAACAAGCGGAGAAAAATTTGAACACATTAGCAAATGCTGCAAACTTATTGGAAAATCCATCTTTTGCATTTGAAAATGAGAAGTATGGGGAGACTGTTTGTCCAGAGTGTGGAGATATATTTTCTACGGCAGGACACAGAGTTGTTGTGTTGGGACTTGCATCACAAAAGCATGTAAAAATAGAGGAGGTGGAAGGAGGAATGCAAGAAATCAAATTGATGGGGGAAAATGAGCCAAGAATTGAAGAGATCCCTGATTTGAATTTAGGAGATGAAACAGTATAGTCCCAACCATTAGGGGATACCGAGGTTCTTTAGGACCAGTCTCATCAGTCAGAAAAACCCGATATAACCCATAAACAATCTCAGCAGTTCAAAGAATTTGAGGAATAGGGGACTATTACACAAGAACCAGTACCCTTGAAAATGTTTAGTGAAGTTGCAACTTAGACAACAAAATTTGATATCAAGTACCAGGAGGAAAACATTGCTACACAAGAACCAGTGCTTCCAAAATCATTTGCTACAGTGGAAACACAGACTGAGATGGCTGAGATTGAGATGGAGAAGGAGGATGTTGTCACACTAGAACCAGCATCCCTAAAACCCATGGCTGAGATTGCACTACATGCACAGACCACTGCAACCCCAATAGAGGATGAAGCTGTCACAGTGCCAAAGCAAGATAAGGAAGTCATTTATCTGGATTCTGATGATGAAAAGGAGGTAGAAGATAGAAGAATTCAACGGCTGGAGAAGAAGATTCTATGGTTAAATCTCGAGTTGGATAAATGGCTCAAGTGGATTGAACAGTTCAGAACAGGTATGATCTCTCTCTAGGAACATAGGAATGTCATTAAGGGACTGAGAGAAAAGTGGGCTGAGGAGTTATTCTTCTAGAAACTTCGGTGGGAGAAACTTCAAGAAAAATTGGAAGGATTGAAGAAACTTAAGTCCCTGCAATAACAAAAGACAAAATGTACACTCTTTCCATAGAATTGTTGAGTTGCAAGGCTCCATCCCCCTCTTACCCTGTCTTTCTCCATGAGTAGACAACTTTATTTCAATAAAGAGCTCTCAAGGAAGGGAGATCATTTGATTTGGCAATAGCTACTCAGTTTTTGGAGACTTTTCTGAAGAGTGATTTCAAGGATCAACATTTGTTATGTGAATTGTATTTACATGACAGGGCTTGTTATATTGACTTTCCATCTAATCCTTTACCTTTTCTAGGATATGTTCAGTTGAGGGAATTTTCCTCCTTTGTCATTAACCATGTAAGATGGAGAGATGCTTTCTAAACCATCCTCGGGAATGAAGAGAATTCTACTCTTTGGATTAGGGGGGAACCTCAAAATCCACTAGCATTCATGGAAAATCATGCTAGATCTCTCAGGGTTCCTTCAATTTCCTGATATTTTGAGAGCCTACGAGATAAAATCCTTACCACATGTGTCCCAATGATTCTTAATATGCAGCAGGATGCCCTGGAAGGTAGTGAATATAGATGGCTGTACTCTTCCTCATCTCTGAAGGAAATGGACCCATATGGCTTTGAAAATTTCAGGCAAGCTTTGACAAGGATTCCTAGAAATTTGGGAAAAACTTCTAGTTGTTCCGGACACTCAGATCCATGTTCCCAACATTCCCACATTCTGAAAACTCATGCACCATAAATTTAAATGAGAATATCTACTTTTCTTTAGTCAACTTTGGTCGACAACTAAAATAACAAGAGTTTGATAATTTGGGGAGGCTGGGGTGAAATTAAATCATCGATGTTGGTGTTGAACGTGAATTTGTCATGGTATGGCTGAGAAGGAAAAGGAAGAGGAAGAAGAATTTAGTAGGAAAAGTGCATACTTGTCTAGAGAATCTGATGGACAAGAATATCAGGTGCCACTTCCCGCTAGATGTAGAGGAAAAAAATTTTCTGAAAGTCATTGATGGTTTCAGCCTCCAAACCAGTGAAGTCTGAAGAACCATAAATGTGGAGTTCCCTGATAAGCCCCTTATGATGTTTTATGACTCTTATACCTGGCTTAGTATCAGTTTGTAGAATACATTGATGTACCTGGAGAGCTTACGTGCATTTGATATATAAAATATTTTTTCTAATATAGATAGAGAGATAGGTAGGTAGGTAGATAGACACACTTAAAATTATACATATTACTTAGAAATTCAAATAATCAGAACAAAAGACATAAAAATAGTTGTTAATGCTTTTAGATCATTTTTGAAGTCTTTTTCTTGCATATTTTAGGAAAGGCTTAAAGATTTGGTCTAGACTGGTTCATCTGGTCCCAAAGATTCAGGGTCTGGTGGAACCTAAGCCAAGTCTAGCCAAACATGGTAAGTATGGTAACTAGGAGAAAAAAGAGGAAGAATAAATTAGGAATAAAGTGCATACTTGTCTAGAGATTAAAATGGACAAGAATACCAGGTGCCACTTCCCCCTAGATGTAGTAAAAGAAGCTCTAATGTTGTTGATAGGTTCAATCTCCAAACTAGCGAAATATCGAGAACCATACATAGCGAGTACCTTGATAAGCCCCTTATGATGTTTTATGATATATGTGATAGTCACTTAAAATTATACATAATTACTTAGAAATTCAAATAATCACAAAAAAATACTTAAAAATAGTTGTTCTTGCTTTTAGATTGTTTTTGAAGTTTTGTTTCTTGCATATTTTAAGGAAGGTTTAAAGATTCGGTTCAGACTGGTTCAGCTGGTCGGAAAGGTTCGAGGTTTGGAAGAACCTGAACCAAGTCTATCCAAACATGGTAACTAGAGTCTTATCTGATATTAGTGGCTTGGAATTTATGTTCTCATGTTTCCTATCACATTTAGCTTTGTATCGGACACCATGTATGGGATGGAGGATGAACTCACAATGGCCCTATGTACTTTTATAAATAGGGAAGGGCCATAGTATTGTGTGTCCCTCATCCTCTCGCATATGCAACGCTCTAGTCTCTTTTCAAAAATTCAGACATACTGTTTAAAATTATGTTGGAAAGTTTCATTGCACAATAGGATTCTCAACAGTCATTGTTGACAGATCTTGTCATAGTTGGCATAATAAGACTAAATGAATTTATTTTTCACAAGTGGGAACCCTAACTTACATTCTCTTCATCTTCAATCTAATTCCTATTGCATGCTATGCATGTGGGTTTGTTAAATTTTGAGCATTAATTCACAATACTCTAGGATCTTTACTGAGAGAATAACATGTAGAGTATATCAATGCATATCAATCATAACAAGCATGTCAATCATCACAAGAATCAAAAGCATGAGAGACAAGAGACATAGAGTTTCCGTGGGGAAAACCCTAAGGTGAAAAACCCCACAACTTCCTTAGAGATAGAGAGAGCATTGGCTCAACCAAAGTACAACCAAAATACACTGAGATATTCTCCTCGTAGCAGATGATCCTCCTCCTCACTAGTGCACCACTTTTTGAGTGAGAGAAGTATGAGTTTTCGAGTGATCAAAATAGAGATCTCTCGATCTCTATTTATACTAGTTTGTTTTCCCAGTGACCTTATGGGGC
Source organism: Larix kaempferi (assembly GCA_027924585.1). Classification (NCBI taxonomy): domain Eukaryota; kingdom Viridiplantae; phylum Streptophyta; class Pinopsida; order Pinales; family Pinaceae; genus Larix; species Larix kaempferi. Next base: position 1,035,879 of record BSBM01000451.1, on the reverse strand, counting down.
TGACTTGTCTAGCTAGGTACATCAACCATATAATATATATTTCAGGGCTGACCCCACACATGGTGGTCTAATAACCCATTGGCAAGTACACACACTTGCGACACTTGTCAATACAAATGACGACACTTCCTTATAGAGGAATAACACATCTCTTATAAGGGTACAATAAATATATATGAAATACATAGATGAAATACATTCCGAAGTTACATATACATCAACACTCCCTCTTAACTAGGAAGGTATTTCTCGACACAGATCTGCTAGACAAGTCTTCTTCTCGGGATCATCGTCATCATCATTGTCACTACTGCTGCTATCTCAACCAATCTCTGAATCTACTTGTCATAGGAATTTCTACAGCACCAGTCCTTTTTCATACTGGATGTAGGCCCACCACCTACAGGTCTTCATCACTGGCCATATTATGGAATCCTCAGGACTTATTACGTGCATCACAAAACCTGGTGGTAGCATCCCAGGCTGTTACAAGCATACAGCTCTACCTGTCGGATCTCCCAGGAGCACATTACATGTGACCCATCACAAAACTTGGCTGAAGCATCCCAAGCTATTACGAGCACCCAGCTCTACCTGTCGGATCTCCCAGGAGCACATTACATGTGATCTCACCACAAAACCTGGCTAAAGCATCCCAGGCTGTTACGAGCACACAGCTCTACTTGTCGGATCTCCTAGGAGCATATTACATGTGGTCCACCACAAAACCTGGCTAAAGCATCTGAGGTCGTTTTCATCCTGTCCAGATCTCCCAAGAGAAAATTACATGTGGTCATGGCAAAACCTGGCTGAAGCATTTGAGGCCTTTTTCATCCTGTCCAGATCTCCCAGGAGAAAATTACATGCCTTAGGACAAAACCTCGCAAGAGCATCTCAGGATGTTACGGGTACACAACTCCGACCTGAAGATCTCCCAGGGCACAAATTACATGTCCTCCTAGAGCAATGTCTCGAAAGAGCATCCTAGGCTGTTATGGGTATAGAACTCTGACCTATAGGATATCCCAGACATGCTCATCTGCACAACCTGATCCACGACCACAAAGTATCATCCTGATACTCACCATACATCATCCTGATGTACACATGATCATCCTGATCATCATCACTACATCATCCCGATGCATGTCATCTGGAGAAGCTCGTCATCCACAATCATCATGACCATACAATGCATCCACTTGATGCATACCAAGTATCTACCTGATACATATCACCATACACAGTGTATCCACTTGATACATAGATACATGATCCACACAATGTATCCATCAACATACATGATCTACCTGATCATACCTGATATATATCAACATACATGATCTACCTGATCATACAATGTATCCACCTGATACAAATACAGATACATGGTCCAAGCATCCAACATGATGCATATACAAAATACATATAAATGATCCACCTGATCATATCCAGCATCCAACATGATGCATACATACACAAATGATCCAACTGATCATACAGAGCAGAAACTAGAACATCATCCTGATGCTCATCATCCAGTGCTTACATCTATAGCCATATGAAGGATCCCCCTTCCATCATGCTAGGAATGGCTACAGCAAATGTCTCCATCACTTTTTCCTCGAAGTGTCTTCGATTCGAAGAACACCAAGCCTCTCTCTGAAGTACTCGAACTTCACTCTGTCTAGTGGCTTCATCAACACATCTACAATCTGCTCATTTGTCACAACATATAGGAGCTTCACTGCTCCTCTCTACACCATATCCTTGATATAACGATATTTGATCTCTATGTGTTTCAACCTATTGTGAAACACTAGGTTCTCAGATAACTTCACACAACTCTGGTTATCACAGAAGATACCAGTAGCATCCAATGGGAGATCAAATAACTCAGACATTAGCTTCCAAAGTCATACTTCCTCACAACTAGTTGAACAGGCTGCAACATACTCTGCCTCGGCTGTACTCAGTGCTACACAGGACTGCTTCCTGCTAAACCAAGAGATCACACCTAATCCCATATTGAAGTAGCACCCAGATGTGCTCTTCCTATCTGCAGCACTGCCTGCCCAATCTGAATCAACATAACCTTGCAGGTTAAACTTTTGATTCGCTTCATACTTGATCCCATAATCAACTGTACCCTTCAGGTACCTCAGAATATGCTTTACAGCAATCAGGTGAACACTCCTCGAATCTGTCAGGAACTGACTCAATGTGTTCACAGCAAAGCAAATATCTAGTCTCGTGTTTGTTAGGTACATCAAGGACCCAATCATCTGACGATACATAGATATATCAACTGGCTCAGATGAAGCATCACATAGAAGCTTAAGGTTCGATGCTATAGGTGTGGCCATGGCCTTGCAATCCATCATCCTGAATCTTTTCAGGATATCTACTGTGTACTTCCCTTGACCAAGGAAGATCCCATCTGCACTCTGCCACACCTCCATACCTAGGAAATAGTGCATCATTCCTAAGTCTTTCATATCGAACTCGGAAGCAAGCTTCCTCTTAGTATCTGCAATCAATCTGTCATCTGTTGTTACAAATAAGTCATCCACATACAGGAGTAGAATCACAGGATTCCCTTCCTCAACCTTGTAGTAAAGGTTGGAATCCGCTTTACTCTTGGTAAAGCCCAAACTAGATAGGAAACTGTCCATCCTACCATACCAAGTTCTGGGAGCTTGCTTCAAGCCATACAAGGCTTTCTTTAATCTGCATACATATGACTCCTTGTCATGTATTTCAAAACCAAGTGGCTGCTCCACATACACTTCCTCTTCAACTACACCATTCAAGAAAGCAGTCTTGACATCCATTTGGTGTATCTTCCATTTCATCGCTGCAGCCAGGGCAAGTACTGTTCTGATGGAAGTGTACCTGGCTACAGGAGCAAAAGTTTCTTCATAATCTATTCCCTCTTTCTGAGAGAAGCCACGAGCTACAAATCTTGCCTTGTATTTTTCTATGCTGCCATCTACAACATGCTTGATCTTGTAGATCCACTTGGAAGTCACAACAGACTTCCCTTTAGGTCTTGGGACAACATCCCAAACATCATTTTTCATTATTGATTGGTATTCTTCGACCATGGCATCCTTCCATTCTTTCTTTTCCATTGCTTCTTCATAACTGGAAGGTTCTTATTCATGATGTCACAAAGTAAAGAAACATAGCTGGTGTGTGATCTGGTTCTCTTCTTTGCTCTGTGTTCTTCTTCTGGAATGCCAAATATTTCTACATCTTGAATGAGCTCTCTAGCCCATGCAGGTTTCCTCTTGTGGGATTTATCCTCATGGGGTGGATCTACAGGTTCTTGCGGATCTTCAAACTCATGAACAACTTCTGGAATTGCTTCAACCATGGTAGTGTCTTGAAATCTAGTTTCCTTAGGTCCTTCATAAACTTCGATAGGTGCCTTCCTTGATTTGATGAATGCTGATTTTTCATCAAATGTTACATCCTTGCTGATATCAATCTTCTTGAACCCTGGAAAGTATATTCTGTAATCCTTCGAGCTTTCACTGTAACCCACAAAGATACCCTTCTTTCCTAAAGGATCTAGTTTGGTCCTCTTTTCTTTTGGGACATGAGTGTATACTGGACAACCAAATATTCTGAGATGGCTGGCTTCAGGTTTCTTACCAGAAAAGACTTCTTCTGGTGTCTTGTTGTCCAATATCTTGTGGGGTGTTCTGTTCTGCACATATACAGCTGTTCTAGCTGTTTCTGCCCATATATGTATACGTAGATCCTGGTCATGCAACATTTCTTTTGCTGCTTCCATGATTGTTCTGTTCTTCCTTTCTGCAACTCCATTCTGTTGTGGATTGTAAGGAGCAGTCAACTCCCTCTTAATACCTGAATCACTGCAAAGCTTCTTGAAGTCACCTAAGGTGAATTCTCCACCACTGTCGGATTTGAATGTTTTGATCTTCTTGTCAGTTTTATTCTCCATCAAGGTTTTGAATTCCTTGAACTTATCAAACACCTCATCTTTGTTCTTCAAGAAGTAGACCCAAGTCTTCTTGGAGAAGTCATCTATGAAAGAGACATAGTAAACATACCCACTTAGAGAACTGGATGACATAGGACCACATACATCTGAGTGGATGATTTTCAAGATATCTTTTGCCTTGCTTTCACTACTTGGAAATGCCTTCTTATTGTTCTTTCCTTTTGCACATCCTTTCCAAACACCTTCATGCTTGGTCTTGATTTTAGGAAGACCTTCTACAGCCTTACTTGCAATTGGTAATGCCCTGTATTGCATATGTGCAAGTCTTCTATGACAAAGTTCACTTGGCTCCATGGAGTCATGTACCATGGCATGCTTAGGTTGTCCCTTCAATTTATACAATCCTCCCTCTTGCTCTCCAATCACTACTGCATCATCAATATTTTTACCTTTGGCCACATTAGGACTTGGCCATCCACAAATGCAACCCTCATACCTTTTCCATCCAATGCGGATATGGAGAGTAGATTCTTCTTGAGCCTAGGTACATACAAAACATCTTTCATCTTCAAAGACTTCCCAAAGTCTAGATTGTAGGAGGCCTCACCACTTCCTTTGATAGGGTATTGGTAGTCATTCCCAAGTTTCACCTTATGGGGTGACTCATGTTCAGATAGATTAGCAAAGCATTCTTTAAACCCAGTCATGTGTTTGAAGCCCCACTGTCAATTAACTGTTGATGTATATGTAACTTCGGAATGTATTTCACATATATGTATATTGTATTCCTATAGAGATGGTATTATTCCTCTATAAGGAAGTGTCGTCATTTATATTGTAAGTGTCGTAACTTATACTTGATGGGTTATTAGACCACCTTGTTTGGGGTCGGCCCTGTGTAAGTCATGTGGGTCAAAGGGTTATTAGACCACCCTATTGGGGGTCGGCCATGTGGGTCAAAGGGTTATTAGACCACCCTATTGGGGGTCGGCCCAGTCAACATTATATTATGTGGTTAAGTTCGAGCCTACATGAGTTAGGTAAAAAGGCAAGTCAAGTCAAGTATAAATAGAGTGCGGGAGGCACTCTATTTGCTCACTCACTTCTCACACATGCACTCAAGGAGGAGTGGCGCACTTATGGAGGAGGAGGATCTGCTGCTAGGTTATGTCTATCTCTCATGGTTGGTTGTATCATTGCTCTATCTATCTTTGAGGAAGTTATTGGGGTTTTTCACCTTTATGGTTTTCCCCAAGTAAATCTTTGTGTCTCTTGTGTGCTTGCATTATTGTCTCCATGATTGATATGCTGTAGATATGCTGTACATGTCGTTCTCTCAGTTAATATCCTAGATCATATTGAAGTAAATTCAGAAAATTAACATGGTATCAGAGCTAGCCTGAAAGAAGGCATGATATGGCATGTATGACACTTGTTGCACTTACGATGCTAGGGCTTGATATAGCAAAAACCAGTCATCGTAGCACTTTCGCTATAAATCCGTTTTGGCGAAGTTTTCGGATCTGAAATTGTTACAAGCCGAAGCTAAGATCTCCAGGTATCTTGTGTCCAAAGGAAAACCTCTAATTCGTTGTACTTTGTGATTTATGATCTGTACAATATAGGGTTTCTGCCTCTTCCAGATCTGAGTCAAAATCAGGTGACCTTGGGAAAAAAGTCATAACTTGGGCTAGGAAGCTCCAAATGAAATTTCGTGAAACGTGACAGGTAGTACACAGACTGTACTATCTCAGAAAACTTTTTCAGAGGCCGAAGGTCAAACAGTGACACGTGGAACGCCATACAAGTTCGCTCTCCTGTATTTTCCCAAACCAGGTCACGTTGCGACATTTGGCATAACTCTCTCTCAGAACATCCAATTGAGGTCAGACATGTCAGGATGGAAAGATAACAGGCCGAGCTATCGCAGAAAACATTTTCAGAGGCTGAAGGTCAAATAGTGACACGTGGCACACCATACAAGTTCGCTCTCCTGTATTTTCCCAAAACAGGTCACGTTGTGACATTTGGCATAACTCTCTCTCAGAACATCCAATTGAGGTCAGACCTGTCAGGATGGAAAGCTAACAGGTCAGGCTATCTCAAAAAACGTTTTCATACCCTGTGGATCAAAAATTTCGGAGTTACACCAGAAACAATCAGGTACATATTTCTGTCAAAACAGAATTATTTTTTTGGTACCTTCATTCATGGCTTCCGGAATTTAGGGCTTTGAAAAAAGTTGGAATTTTTGTAATCCGAGACCACGGCTGGATGCTACTCATCAAAATAGAAATTTAGAGACCAAGATCAGAATTTTTGGTTGGGCAGAAGGCCGGGTTTGATTAGACCCTAGTTCGGGACTTTGATCAGAAAAGTGGAAAATTAGGGCTTCTGTAAAAATGGGAATTTTTGCAATCTGTGACCACGGCTGGAAGCTCCTCAGAAAAATAGAAGCTTAGAGCTTTGGATCAAACCTTTTGATGGGGAAAAAGAGTGGGCTTCATCAAACCCCAGTTCAGGGTCACGTCCAGTGAATCCGAAAGTTTTAAAGGCAAAATTGAGGAGTAAAACTTTGCAGTTTTCAAATTCTGAATATACCAGTTTGATCAGCTCATCAAGGCGCATATTTCTATCCTTTCGGAAGTTTGAAATTCAAAGTTTGAATTTTTGGGGTTTCTCTGACAAACCCATATCCAGCTCCAGGTCCAGTTCTTGCAAATCAAGTGGATTGGGTTAATCCTAGAAGAAGATGGATTGGTCACCTGCATAAGTGAAGAAGTTCATGTCTCAGAGGGAGATGAGGATAAGGCCTTACATAAGAAGATTACAAGCAATCTCGACAGGTATGACTCATCGAGGTATGTTTTGATATTTTTCCATGATTAAGTTTATGGTATGTTTGTCTTCATGTTATTACGGTTAGTACAATTTTGATTTTAGATTTGTCGTATCACCTTAACAAAATTATGAATGCATGATAGAAGATATTCATTGGTTAGGGTGTTGACACTTATGATTGTACTAATGCATTATGGTGTTGTATGAGGTTTATGTTGTCTACTAACATGAAAGGTACACCAAGAAAGACAAATCATGTTCTGGTCCAAGAACATATGATCATGATAACATGAGGACAAAGATTCATCCATTGTCATGGATCTCATAGAAGATCCATTTACGAGGTATGTATAACTTGGTTTTGTAATAGTTAACCTATGAGATATACAGGTTACTAGCACAAGTCATTGAAGAAGAACAAGAAGACATCATGTGAGTATGTTAGACATAATTAGCTAGCATGCTAATCCAGGTATGTTTTTCCTATATCAAGATAGAATCCTACCTTGTGTTATGATCTTATACTGTTGTTGATAATGATTATTCATGAAGTCATAGGTTTGAGTAATCATGATTGTATGCATATTATGTTTCTTACCATAATTGATGATATGACTAACCAGAAGAATGATGATGGTATAGGTTTGAATAATCACAGGTTTTATGCATTTTATATCTCTTATCTTGATTGATGATTCAACTAACCTGAAGAGTCATAGGTTTGAGTAATTACAAGTTTAGACATGTTATGTTTCTTATGATTTGACTAACCATAAGAATCCCACATAAACCTTGAATGCTAATGCTTATTATTTTTGTTTGAAATGATCATGACTATACATGCTTGAGATTATTGTGTTTTAATAGTATACTAATGAATGTATGATTTTATATGAGATCACAAGGATAACACATTCATGATACTAATAAGCATGCATAGGGACCAAGGATGAATATGAGATTCAAGAACAGGTAATCCAGGAAGCAAAGATCAAGAGGGAGTACATTCCAGTGGTTTATGCAAGGATGCAGATATTCAGAGGGAGTTGACCATCTCTCTACATCCCACAACAGAAAGGTGTAGAAGAAGCTACTTCAGATTAGGACTCCAGCAGCTCCTACAAGGAAGCGAAGACTCAGAGGGAGTCCACCCAACGAACAAACAAAGATAAGTATTTGAATTGTCATTTCTTAAATAATACTGTTCAATAATGTATATACTGATGTTCCTAGAATTAGGTTGTGTATTATGCATATTGAATAGTTGCATTGATAAATAGTATACTACTAGTATACATGGGTAAGTGGCCTATGGCACTGTACAACATTGCATTGCTACTTATCTAGAATGAAACCTCTTTGCTGACATGTTGGGAGTTGTGCACACTCTTAACAATGTTCTGGTAGAGATTGGAAGGCATCTAGAAAGTTACGGGATATGGATAAATGTTGTATTGAAGCATTGGCAAAGATAATTGCATGATCGTATGACATATTTCTTTATGTGTAAGAATTTGTTTTGAAAACTATGAGATGTTTTCTAATCATGCAATTTAACTTGTTGTGTAGGAAAGATCGTATGCCATCTCCTACAAAAGAAGAACTACAACATTTGTTCCAGCAACAAAGATATCTATTGAAGATATTGAAGATATTGAAGTTCCCAGGATTTGGGATGAAGAAATGAAATACCATGATCCGTCGATCATGATGTTTGGGATGTAGTCCCAAGATGGGAAGGGAAGTTTGACTTCCAAATGGAACTATCAGATCAAGCATGTTGCAGATGGCAACATTGAGAAATATAAAATTGATGAAATAGAAGATGCACCAGATGGATTTCAAGACAGCATGGTGTAGTCATATATGTGTGCAGAACTTGGTATGGTAGGATAGACAACTTTCTATCCAGTTTGGGCTTTACCAAGAGTAAAGCGGATTCCAACCTTTACTACAAGGTTGAGGAAGGCAATCCAGTGATACTACTTTTGTATGCGGATAACCTGTTTGTTACAGATGAAGATAGATTGATTGCCGACATGCAGCGGAAGCTTACTGCCGAGTTTGAGATGAAGAACTTGGGGATGATGCATTATTTGTTTTTGGCATGGAGGTGTGGCAGAGTGATGGAATCTTCCTTGGACAAGGGAAGTATGCAGTAGAGATCCTGAAGAGGTTCGGGATGATGGACTGCAAGGCTATGACCACACCTATGACATCGAATTTGAAGCTTCTATGTGATGCTTCATCTGAGCCGGTTGATATCACTATGTATCGTCAGATGATTGGGTCCTTGATGTACCTGACGAACACGAGACCAGACAATTTGCTTTGCTGTGAACACATTGAGCCAGTTCCTGACAGATCCAAGAAGTGTTCACCTGGTTGCTGTAAAGCATGTTCTGAGGTACCTAAAGGGTACAGTGGATTATGGGCTCAGGTATGAGGTGAATCAAAAGTTTAACCTGCAGGGTTATGTTGATTTAGACTGGGCTGCAGACAGGAAGAGCACATCTGGGTGTTGCTTCAGTATGGGATCAGGTGTGATCTCTTGGTTTAGCAGGAAGCAGTCCTGCGTAGCACTGAGTACAGCTGAGGCAGAGTATGTTGCAGCCTGTTCAGCTAGTTGTGAGGCAGTATGGCTACGGAAGCTACTGTCTGAGTTATTTGATCTCCCATTGGAGGCTACTGGTATCTTCTGTGATAACCAGAGTTGTGTGAAGCTGTCCGAGAACCCAGTGTTTCATGACAGGTCGAAACACATAGAGATCAAATATCACTATATCAGGGATATGGTACAGAGAGGAGCTGTGAAGCTCCTGTATGTTGCGACGGACGAGCAGATTGCAGATGTGCTGACGAAGCCACTAGCCAGGGTGAAGTTCGAGTACTTCAGAGAGAGGCTTGGCGTGCTTCAGATCGAGGATACTTCGAGGAAGAAGTGATGGACACATTTGCTGAAGCCATTCCAAGCATGTTGGAAGGAGGATCCTTCACATGGCTGTGGATGTAAGCGCTGGATGATGAGCATCAGGATGATGTTCTGGTTTCTGCTTGGATATGATCAGTTGGATCATTTTATGTATGTATGTACGCATCATGTGGATGCTGGATGTGATCAGTTGGATCATTTTATGTATGTATGTACGCATCATGTGGATGCTGGATATGATCAGTCGGATCATTTTATGTATGCATCATGTTGGATGCTTGGACCATGTATCTGTATATGTATCAAGTGGATACATTGTATGATCAGGTGGATCATGTATGGTGATATGTATCATGTATTTGTATTTGTATCAGGTGGATACATTGATGATCGGGAGGATCATGTATGATGATATGTATCAGGTAGATACTTGGTATGCATCAGGTAGATGCATTGATGATCAGGAGGATCATGTATGATGATATGTATCATGTATTTGTATTTGTATCAGGTGGATACATTAATGATCAGGAGGATCATGTATGATGATATGTATCAGGTAGATACTTGGTATGCATCAGGTAGATGCATTAATGATCAGGAGGATCATGTATGATGATATGTATCATGTATTTGTATCAGGTGGATACATTGATGATCAGGAGGATCATGTATGATACTTGGTATGCATCAGGTAGATGCATTAATGATCAGGTGGATCATGCAGCAGGATGTTGCAGTGATGATCAGGATGATCATAGATGACGAGCTTCAGGATGTTGCTCCAGATGACATGCAGCAGGATGTTGCAGTGATGATCAGGATGATCATAGATGACGAGCTTTAGGATGTTGCTCCAGATGACATGCAGCAGGACGTTGCAGTGATGATGATCAGGATGATCATGGATACATCAGGATGATGTATGGTGAGTATCAGGTTGATACTCTATGGCCGTGGATCAGGTTGTGCAGATGAGCATGTAATTCGTTGCCCTGGGAGATTTGCAGATGGTCTTTCGAGGTTTTGCCTAGGGCATGTAATTCGGTGCCCTGGTACATCTGGAAAATGCTCTTTCGAGGTTTTTCTCTGGGAGGACATGTAATTCGTTGCCCTGGGAGATCTGCAGATAGTCTTTCGAGGTTTTGCCTATGGCATATAATAGCGCCCTGGGATATCTGGTAGATGCTCTTGCGAGGTTTTGTCCTATGGCATGTAATTCGTTTCCCTGGGAGATCCGATAGGTTGGGCTGTGTGCCCGTAATCAGTCCTGGGATGCTCTTGCGAGGTTTTGCCATGACCACATGTAATTCGTTGCCCTGGGAGATCCTATAGGTAGAGTTGTGTGCTCGTAACAGCCTGGGATGCTCTTGCGAGGTTTTGTGGTGAGGTCACATATAATTCGTTGCCCTGGGAGATCCTATAGGTAGAGCCGTGTGCTCGTAACAGCTTGGGATGCTCTTTCGAGGTTTTGTGACGCACGTAAAAGTCCTGAGGATTCCACAGTATGGCCAGTGATGATGAAGACCTGCAGGTGGTGGGCCTACATCCAGTATGAAAAAGGACTGGCTCTGTAGAACTTCCTATGACGAGTAGATTCAGAGATTGATTGAGATAGCAGCAGCAGTGACGATGATGATGACTCGATGACGATTATCTAGTGACGATGATCCAGAGAAGATGACTTGTGCTAGAAGAACTGTGCTGAGAAATACCTTCCTAGTTAAGAGGGAGTGTTGATGTATATGTAACTTCGGAATGTATTTCACATATATGTATATTGTATTCCTATAGAGATGGTATTATTCCTCTATAAGGAAGTGTCGTCATTTATATTGTAAGTGTCGTAACTTATACTTGATGGGTTATTAGACCACCTTGTTTGGGGTCGGCCCTATATAAGTCATGTGGGTCAAAGGGTTATTAGACCACCCTATTGGGGGTCGGCCATGTGGGTCAAAGGGTTATTAGACCACCCTATTGGGGGTCGGCCCAGTCAACATTATATTATGTGGTTAAGTTCGAGCCTACATGAGTTAGGTAAAAAGGCAAGTCAAGTCAAGTATAAATAGAGTGCGGGAGGCACTCTATTTGCTCACTCACTTCTCACACATGCACTCAAGGAGGAGTGGCGCACTTATGGAGGAGGAGGATCTGCTGCTAGGTTATGTCTATCTCTCATGGTTGGTTGTATCATTGCTCTATCTATCTCTGAGGAAGTTATTGGGGTTTTTCACCTTTATGGTTTTCCCCAAGTAAATCTTTGTGTCTCTTGTGTGCTTGCATTATTGTCTCCATGATTGATATGCTGTAGATATGCTGTACATGTTGTTCTCTCAGTTAAGATCCTAGATCATATTGAAGTAAATTCAGAAAATTAACATTAACCAATCATTACAACCATGGGAGAAAGTACCTGTGAGAGAAGAGATTAGAACATACTCTTCTTTGCTTGATGAGTTATCATCATCACTTTCTGCTCTAGCCTTCTTATTGGGCAGTTCATCATCCTCGACAGCATGAGCATGATACCTTCTTTTGCTTCCCTTCTTCTTCTTGTTGAAGTTGTTGTTGTCCTTCTTGTTCTTGGGACAATTTATGGCAATATGTCCTTTTTCATTATAGGTGAAGCATATTCTTCTTTCTTTATAGTGATGTGAAGATATCTTGGAGTGAGATGGCTCTCTCTTGGACTTTCCTTTCTTGGTGTGAGTTGTGAGAGCTTGATCTTCATTCCCCATATTTTCTTCTCGTGCCACAAGCCTTGCTTCTTCTTGTGAGCATTTTTCCCGTAGTCTGCTGAAGGATACCGACTTATTTCTTGCACAGAGTCCTTGAATAAAGGAGTCCCATGACCTAGGTAGACCATTTAGAGTGGTCATGACAACTTCACCATTCTCCACCATTTCATCCACTACTTCTAGTTCTTCCTTGATTTGGGATACCCTAGAAAAATAAGATTGAATGGATTCTCCATTTTGAAGTTTTACCCCTTTCAATTGGTTCCGCAGAGTCATCTTCCGATTTATGTTCTTCACTTCAAATAGCTTGGATAGTGAATCAAACATTTCTTTGGGTGTCTTCAGAGATGACACATGGGGGATGATATGGTCCTTGATAGAATCAACAATGATTCTATTTGCCTTGACCAAGTTCTTCTTATGCAATATCTTAGCTTCTTCATCCTCTAGGATAGGGATGTCTTCTTTTACATATGAGTCCAACTCATTCTGTTGCAGGATTAACCCAATCCTATACTTCTAGGCTCGGAATTTATCAGCCCCTTCAAGCTTATCCTCAAGCTTGGTGTGGTGAGACATCTTAAAGAGTACTTCAAAGGGAAATAGAAAAGATTTAGGTCTTACCACTTGAATTGCTGAAAACTGGATCTGGTCCCAGATTAGGGTTTGTCGAAAAAACCCTAAAATTTCAAAATGTGAATTTAAACTTTCTGAAAGGATAGAAAGATGCGCCTTGATGAGCTGATCAACCTGGTGTATTCAGAAATTGAGATCTGCAAAGATACACCCTTCAAAATTGCCTTTTTGTCTTCCCGGGTTCACTAGGGAGAGCCCTAAATTAGGGTTTGAGTATCCCGGAGATCTACTCAGCCAAAAATCTCGATCCAAATCTCTAAACTTCGATTTTTGCAAGGCGCTTCCAGCTATGTCTACAGATTCCAGAAATTCCTATTTTTGTGGAAACCCTAATTTTTAGGGCCAAATCTAAAAATGCTCATAATTGAATTCTGACTAGACAGATAGATTTGCCTTGATGAGTAGAGTCAATCTACTATATTGCGTTTCCAAAATATGTGGAGAGAAACCCAATAAATAAGAAACCCAAGTTTTCGTCACTGCACAATGTCTTCTTCTCAGGTTAGCTCTGATACCATGTTAAATTTTGAGCATTAATTCACAATACTCTAGGATCTTTACTGAGAGAATAACATGTATAGTATATCAATCCATATCAATCATAACAAGCATGTCAATCATCAAAAGAATCAAAATCATGAGAGACAAGAGACATAGAGTTTCCGTGGGGAAAACCCTAAGGTGAAAAACCCCACAACTTCCTTAGAGATAGAGAGAGCAATGGCTCAACCAAAGTACAACCAAAATACACTGAGATATTCTCCTCGTAGCAGATGATCCTCCTCCTTACTAGTGCGCCACTTTCTGAGTGAGAGAAGTATGAGTTTCCGAGTGATCAAAATAGAGATCTCTCGATCTCTATTTATACTAGTTTGTTTTCCCAGTGACCTTATGGGGCTCATGACCTCCCCCATCGTTGAAAGGAAAGAAGCTCAAAGGAATCTTGGTAACCACCAGCTGCTAATGGAGAATGACACAGTCACCCTAGAGCTGCTTGCTGTTGAGCTCAACCTGCAAAAAGCCCTTCATAAGGCGTTGAGAAGAGAGGAGCAGTATTGGCAAGTAAAGTCGAGATGTCAATGGCTCAAAGAGGGCGATAAAAATACGTCTTACTTCCACAAGAAAGCAAAAGCTCGGAAGAATTACAACAGTATTAGAGAAATTCACTATCAAGACCAAAATTTCAACAAAATAGATGAGATCAAGTATGCTGCCCACTCCTTCTATAGAGATCTGTTCACAAAAGATTTGGACTCAGTTCCAAGGTTGGATCGCTATCCATTGAACGTTCTCCCCACGCTAATCAATGAGGAAGAAAATAGAAAGATGACTTGCCCCATAACGACTGAGGAGATAAGACAAGCACTGCATGGAATGAACCCTGACAAAACTCCAGGGCCTGATGGATTCACGGTCAGATTCTTCATTGTATGCTGGGACATTATTCAGAAGGATTTGGTCAAGATGGTGAGGAAATCTCAGAACTGCAGCAAAATAGGAGGAAGCACTAACTCCTCATTCCTTACGTTAATTCCCAAAGAGAAAGGTGCCCAAAGCTTCTCCAGATTCCACCCTATCTCACTCTGCAACACGGGGTACAAAATCATCACTAAAGTCATTGCAAATAGAATTAAGAATGTCCTTCCCAGGATCATTCCGGAGAACCAGGGGGGCTTCATTAAGAACATACATATTCAAGACAACATCATCCTGGTCCAAGAAGCTATTCATTCAAGCTGCCAACGGAAGGAGAAAGGTATGATAGTAAAACTGGACCTTGCTAATGCTTTTGATAAAGTTCGGTTAAATTTTCTCTTTGCTGTAATGTTCAAACTAGGCTTCCACCCCCAGTTAATCAGCTGGATCAGAGCCTGTATCTCGGGACCTTGGATTGCCCCCTTGGTAAATGGGAGACCAACAAACTTCTTCCACGCCTCTCGGGGAATTAGGCAGGGCTGTCCCCTGTCCCCCTTGCTATATGTCATCCAAGCGTCGGTCCTAAGTTTCCAGCTGGACAAGGGTCTTCAGCAATGTTCTCTAATGGGGATCACAATCACCCCTAGAGTGAAGAAAATAAACCATGCTCAATTTGCTGATGATACCCTTCTTTTGGGTCAGGCTAATCTCAACACGGCAAGATCCTTCAAAAACGAGTTGGATGCTTACATGGAAATATCCGGCAGTGAAATCAGCTTGAGGAAAAGCAAAATTTATGGTTGGAACTGTACCCCCATTGAAATGACAGCTATCTCAAGAACGCTGGAAATGGAAGGAACCTCCACTTGGGAATCCATAAAATATCTTGGCATTCCGCTTGTAAAATCTACACCTAGAAGGAGCCTTTGGTTTCCACTGGTGGACAAACTCAAGGCCAAAATGTTGGCTTGGGGGGATTCCTGGTTAAAAAAAGCAGGAAAAACTATCCTTATTAACTCTGTCCTAACTTCTCTTCCTCTCTACCAGGCTTCTCTCCTGCTAGCCCCTAAAGTAATTGTGAAAGAAATAGACAAAATATTGAGGAAATTCCTTTGGGAAGGGGGAAGGAACATAGGAAGGAAAATGCACCATGTCAGCTGGGATAAGGTCAAATCCCCCAAGTTGGAAGGAGGGCTGCAAATCAGAGACGCGGCCACTCAGAATTTGGCCATGGGTGGCAAGATCTTGTGGAAAATGATAAGGGGTAAAACAACTTGGAGCTCAAAATCTCTAAGGACAAAGTACTTTATTGGTCACAAAGAGAGGTGCTTGGATAGCCCACCTAGGACTAGGAAAGGCTCTCCTATTATTGCTCTTTGTCTAAAATCTCTTGATATGATAACCTCCAATCTCACATGGATTCCGGGAAATGGCTCCAATATTAAGTTCTGGGAGGACTCCATTCTAGGGCAGACCCCTTTAAAAGAGTTGGAAGGACTGGAGAATATCAAAAATTGGCTTCATTTGAACAGCAAATTCACCCTTTGGGATTTATCTAGCTGGAGCCCGGATGAATGCTGGACCAAATGGGACCTGGGGGATGTCCCGCAAGCCCTTGAGACTGAAGCTAGCTCCCTTTTAGAGGCCCTGCAAGGCCTCTCCCCTTCTTCTGCTAAGATGAAGGACAAAAGAGGCTGGGGCTCCACCTCAGGCCTCTACAATGCAGCTGCTGGATATGCTGCCTTAAAAGCCATTCCTTGGGCATCTCCGGATCCTTCTAAGTGGAAAAACCTCTGGCTTCTTCCCTCCCTCCCCAAAATTGATCATTTCTGCTGGTCCCTACTTCATGACAGCATTATTACATGGGACAACCTTTTGAAAAGAGGATGGGAGGGGCCCTCAAGATGCCCTCTTTGTGCCTGCCATGAGGAAAACTCGACCCATCTCTTTCTTCAGTGTCCTTTTGCTATTGAACTCTGGAATACCCTTCTTGCTCAGCAGAATCTGGCCCCTCCTCCTTCCATCTCTTCCTTGTTTGCTTCCTGGTTAGATTATGCTCCCTTTTCCTTCTCCATCCTGAATCTGCTAAAGCACTGCTGGATGTGGGTCCCAAAAATCTTCTGCTGGAAATTGTGGCTTGAACGCAATAATAGAATTTTCAGGGACAAGGTAGTCTCGCCAGCCCAAGTTGCAATCAAAGTTAAGGCATTGATAGGAGAGCTGGTAGCCTCTAACACTAAAATCACCAATGAAGATATCCCCGAAAAAAAGGAGTACAGCTGGTTTCAAGGGCTAGACTCAGCCCTTCTTAACAGAACCAAGAACATTGTTAAGCATTACTCTCCATGGGAAATAAGGCTAGAGGAGCAAGAATTCATAAAATGGAGATCCTCTCTGAACAAGCACAGTCTGCATGTGGATGGGGCCTCGAAAGGGAACCCCGGACCTGCGGGAAGTGGAGGAGTCATTCTTGACAAGTCTGGGAAAATCATCCTCACTTTCACCTGGGGGTTGGGCCAAAATTCTAACAACATCGCTGAAATTATTGCCATTTGGCAAGGTCTGATTCAAGCCAGAAGTCTCTGCATTAATAAGTTGGCAATCATTGGTGACTCTCGAATCATCATGCAGGCTCTAAATTTGAAGAAAGAACTAAAAGGGATGGGCTTGGCCCACTATCACCAGAAAGTAATGTCTCAGCTGAAAGCCTTCGTAGAAGTAAAGTGTTACCACGTCCTTCGTAATCTCAATCAAATAGCAGATCATGAAGCCAATAAAGGAGTCTCTCTAAGCAAGGGAACTATAACAGTAAATGGAAGCGAAAATTATGTGCCCAATCCCTAGGGAAAGCAAAGAAATGGCTGTTAAGATTGACCATGAAAGAAATAACTGAAATTCAGATTTGTGAAAGATTCCTATTTGGACCAGCATGCAGGATGGGGTCTTCGAGGAGTAGATTGTTCAGAGAAGACAAAGTATGTCACATGATCAATGTCCTCTTTCTTCCTGGCCTGCAAACAAACAAAATGATATCCCATCGATGAATCGTACCCAGCTAAGAGGATTGATGAATTCGAGTAGAATCATCCAGTTGTATTGTAGAAACCAAGAATCGGGTCTGTAACAGTCAGAATTTTTGATGACACCCAAGACTTTGTAGAAACTTAGAAACGTGGCTTTATCAGTCAGAATTCTCCATTTTTATTGCACTCACCTCTGTCGATCGTTGAAGAAAATGGTGGAAGCTCTCAGAACTCGAGCAAGGGAGTGAGCAGCAGCAGATTGTGCCTATTTTTGGCAGCTAGTCCGCTCTCAATTATAAATTTATTGAATTCAAGTCAGAAGTGTTAAAGCAGATAATATTGTAATCAATTGGATCTAGTCGATGTGAGTGTATGATCCAGAAGATTGAAGTGATAATGGAGGAAATTCTTAGATGATAAATTGACCAGAATGAAGGATCTGGCAAAATTCACAGATGGAATTGGGCACCGGCTGGCTGAGCTGGAAACCATGGTGGATGAAATGATCAAGGAACATGAAAGAACTCAAAATATGAGAGCAACAATTACTTGTCTATGCCTTTATGAAGTTCAAGGTTTGTTCAGAAAACCTCCAATTTTTGTAAAAGGGTTAGTGAGCATAGCCACACCCGTATCTTTGGATTCGATGCATTTTTTAGAATATAATCTCTGTATGTAAGATTGTGGCAGTTGATTAGCCAGAAGAGCAATAAAAAAGGCCTATAACCATTTTAGTTAAAAAAAATAAATATATATGAAATACATAGATGAAATACATTCCGAAGTTACATATACATCAACAGGGTTTTATGGGTGTGTCTGTGTTTTCTTGGGAAACAATGCAAGCTCTTCTCTATTATTTTTTTTACCGTGAGGATGCCCTTATTATAAGCACTGTTACATCAAGGGAAGCAAGACCACAAAATCAGAATATGGCTACCCCACTACAACATGAGCTAACAATGTGCACACACAAATGGACTGAGCTTGTATAGGAATGTAACTCTCTCTCTCTATAGAGAGAGTGTGTGTCCAAAGGGTTAGCTCGATTGGCAGACACTCTTGGATTGAGTCCACAGATGCTCTTGGGATAAATCCAAAGAGGTCTTGGGTTATCTCAAATTTGGGTTCTGTTAATGATTTTGATGTTTGTTTTTCATCTCATTTTGTTTGTAGATGAGACAAACATTAGAGATATAAATTAAACTAGTGTAACTTGAAACATAAAAAGAGGTAATGTTTATCATCAGTTTCTTGCTGCAAAATAAAATGTCTTAATCTATAATATAGTTTGAAGTTCTTTTTCTGGATAGTAGGATACAAATAGAAAGATACCATTTCCAAAGGATGTGCGTAGTGTCTGACATCTAGAACTGGTAGGGCATGTTTGAACTTGGGTGAGTGTTTCATTTAATTATAGTTTGCATTAGGAAAACTCAGTGGAATTTTTAGTCCATTTCTTATACAACATTTCACATATTTGTTATTGTTGGTATCATTTTTCCAAGTCAGGGCTATGCGTTAATTGATAGCTGACCTTAAAATCCATATGCAATAAGGATCAAACCGAGCCCGTCAAAAGGGGGAGAGCACATAGTGGGAAGAGAGACAGAAACAATTTATCTCCTATGCTCAGTTGAACCATTTCTGGTGACTCCGGAGTAATAACTACATATATTTTAGCCACAGTGGAGTTAAACAACTCACAAGCAATGGGAAGCAGGGTCATATTTCTAGCTGAAGTAGAAGGCCAGCTCCATGGACCGCCCACTGCAAAAGAGTAAATTGTCCAACGGATGCATATTTCCTTTTGAATTCTCTCTGTCGGCAAGCAACATCTAGAATAACGTAAAGACCAGCTCTAGTTACCTATGTTATTAGTTTTATAGTTATTTTGGAAATCATGATATTATCAATAGTGTTTTCATCTTACAATATGGAACGTAATGTTGATAATAGTAGAACTACAAGAAAAAATTATGCTAAAACTGAATTGCTCAGGTGCAATATCAGAAGATATAAAAAACTGAGTTTTTTTTTTTTAATGAAGACATGGACGACATTAAAATCCATGCTTCCTCTGTGCAATCTAAGTGGAATCCCAAAACTAAACATAAAAGTGGGATAGTTCATTCTGGATGCATTTCAATATTCGACTTTCGTGGTTCATTTGATGTTTTTGCACATAGTGCATATCTGATACACCAATGAATGCATTGCTACCACGATACAATATTTTCTTTTTGGCAAATTTTAATGATAGTATAGTAGATCTAAACATTCTTTTGTAGCTCTTTCAAAATCTGATATTTTTTTGGATGGTTGATATGTTCTACAGAGTTCATAATCTGCATAAAGGAGGCCATGAGGATCTGGAAGTTACAAGAAAGGAGAGGTAATACTTTTAGCATGATGATATGTTCTTGCTGCTTGAATGATTGTGAAATCATAAATAGAATGATACACGTCTACCATACCATGAAGCCCCAGAAGAAGCACTTAAATCATTTTAGGGCCACATCTAAGATGCTCATCAAGTTTGTTGATCTGACACCCTAAATAATGGTAGATTACACGAAGCTAACAGGAAAGTATGGGATTATTATGGCAATCTTGTGCCAGATCAGCATCTATTATTCACAGATTATAACTGCCTATGTACTGGTTCTAGCATTTGCTGGCAATGTAATAATTAGTTAGGATTATTCTTTCGGAAGGGGCATTGACCTGGTCGCTATTATGTATGCTCATAAACAGATCCATTTTCATGCTTCCAAGGAAATTTGGGTTTTCCTAAAGCAGAGTTAGCAAAGGTTATAACTCTTTCTAGAAATACATGATACAAGAACACCTTAGATTCCAAACCTATAGCATAATGTGGATACCTGTAGAAGCATTTTTTTTTTTGGGTATTGTTTTAATCTTCCTATAGAAGGCAAGAAGGTGAAGTGTCGGAAGAAGGCACACATTGTAACATCCCAAAAATTTGTAAAAATTTAAAAAATTTCTAAGCATTAGATTTAGCATTAAATGCTATGCAGAAGTAATAAATGCCTATTAAATAATTAAACTAGATAATAATTAATTACAACATGTAATTATATTTAAAGCTTTTTAATTGTCTTATCGACAATTAAGTGCATTAATACTCTTATGTCAGTTTTACTATTGTAATTATTAATTCAAGTCGTCACTTTCTTCCTACGCATACTATTTCATGCAATGTAAGTAATTGCGATACTATAACTACAATTATATAATTATCGTCTTTAATATGATGCATGAGATTTATGTTATACTCCTACATACAGTTGCGATCATACTATGACTCGATTGTACCTTGTGTTAAGGTCTGATAGGTGGTACTTGTATTATTATTTAATTATTTGTACACTCTTATTTACTTTACTTCTTGCTGGTAGTTGGATTCTGGTGTACGACCTTGAGGTTTACTTAGCTTAAAGCTAAAGCATCGTTTTTTTAACTGCCCAGGATACAAGTTGTATACTTCCGAGATATTGCGATGTTTTCTATTTAAGCCTTATGTCAGATTACTAAAGACCTTAACCTTATTAAAGGTGGTGACTATGTAAATTCAACACCAAGGTTTATAATTATGTAGCGTGTCCATATTTAATGTGTGATGTTATATTATGAGAAGACTAAGGTGATCAATTTCACTCTTCATCGTTCTAGTTTATTACTCTTACTTAAAGGTGGGAGTCTTCATAGTTTGCTAGCATGGTGAAATCGACATAACACTTCATACAAAGGTGAACTAAGGTATTACTAAGTGATAATTTGGGGTATGGACATTGTTATGTTTTGAACTATGGAAAAAGTGGGTTAAGATTTCTCATCCGATACCATAATAAAATATGAGCTGAGAACTATGTTGAAACTATACCAATGTGGTTTTTCGTATTGAATTGGGTGGTAGCTGGAGCATTTATGAACTTCACATGGCTTGGAAATTAAAGGTCCTTGGGTTTAACAAAACCCTACTGCTATGCAATCGGGTTTGGTATTCTTTGCATTTGTTATTCTTTATCATGGGGGAGAGAGGGCAGGCCCTCTCGGCTGCCAGGGTTTCGTCTTTTTCACTATACCAACACTAGTTTGTTGCAATTATTTAGTGGTGTTTTAAATGTGGCGAGGTTGTGCAAATGTAACAATCGTTCAGGTTTTCCTCTCAGCCAAGGTTCTATTCCTATAAGGTAAGTGTTAAAAGATTTAACCTTCATCATTTACAGTAGCAACTTCCAGCTTTTATATTCATGTTGTTTTTAATCCTCATTACGTTTTTATGACAGGGATATCAGTCAATGCTTATGGTGTTTGGACTGTGAAAGGGCATGGAACCTTACCTCTAATGGTGTGGAACCATGGTAAGCCTCGGTCTCGATACCTAGCAGTCTCCTCCGTCAGCGAAGGGAGGTAGTTACAGTTTTTAGGTTGTTCATCTGTCATGTTGATTTTTTTTAGAAAAATGTAAGCCGTGGGCAGAGTTAGGGTTTGACAGGCTTAAAGCCTTGCTTGGATTTTCATCCACTATTGATGTTGGATTTAAAGGGATTAGGTCTCTAGATAGAGAACCCTCAGCAGTGTTACTGGATTTATTGTAAAACTCTTGTGAAATGAAAGGATACTGGTTTCTCAGTTTTAAACTTAATTTTGGATTTAATAGTACTGTAGCAATGTGAAAATATTTGGCTTCTCTTCGGTTCCAAAATAATAACTGGATTATTGATTTGGATAGTTGAATGTTATTTATTTTATGTCACATGGGTTTTAAATCCTGGAGCTTTCGTAATTAATTGAATTGATATATATATATATATATAGGCCGGGCGAGCTCTCTAATGAGACTCGAACCCTCGTCTTTGGTTTATATTAATGTGTAAAAGAATCTATTAAAAAGATTAAGGGTTTAGTCCCAACTTCGTAGCTGTTGTTTCATGTTAGGTTTTTCTCCCTCCCTACCATGACGGTTTGCATTTTAAGAAAAGTTAAGGCCCACCTAGGCGTATCTTAGTTGAGATTTGAATTGTTTGATGATAGTTGCTTATAAAAGAATAGATGCTACAATGCAAAGTTTTCCATCGAGCAAATCTTTGGGATAACAATATTATTAATGTTTGAGTTAGTATTGTATTCACTGTATTTTTATTTGGATGGATGTGTATTATTTTAATAACGTTCAAATATATAAAAGGGGTCTTGGTGAGTTTACAAGTTTCGATCCCGAACCACAATATAATAGGGTTGTGAAATATGTATCGGCCAACTGGGCATGCTCCTCGACGAGGCTTGCACCTGTGGATTACTTGTATTTATATTAATATGTGTTTGTATGATTCCTTCGATAACGTTGAAAGGTAAAATCTTAGGGTTTATCCCATAATACGTTTGTTGTTATATTGTATCTAGTAACTCTGACTATATAATGGAAGGGTTTAATAAACCTTAGTAATCATTATATAGGGATTTTGGTAGTTATTAATTATTATAAGTTTGGGGATTCACCCTTGGTGAATTCGACCCATTTTTGTATTTGCCTAACACTTTAAGAACTATAACCTTGTCTGTACATAGATAGGGATTAACTTTTATGATGCATCTAAGTAGCTTCAATATTTATAATGTTTAAAGAGATGAGTATATGAAGGTCTAAAGTTGTAATAGATATTGTTGTATAGCTTATCCAAGATATTTTATTAGCACTAAATCTCTTACATGATGCTTGATTTACGAAGAGTGATTATGTTATAGTTAAACTGGTTACAGAAATAAACATAAGATATGTATATTTCTATTTTTAGTGTTATGAAGCTTTTACTGCTTTGAAAGATGTAAATCGAACATAGCACCACTATGTGAAATGTATTTATGTTATGTACTATTTATTCTAAGAACTCTGCTATTTAGAAATTTGAACCTAGGTGACTGAAAGAGCTATTTATGTAATCACAATAGTGATTTTAAATAACATAATAAACATAAACTACTTTACTTTTCTTTATTATTTATAGATCATATCCAATCTATGTTAATTAACTTTCCTCCCTGTACTAGAGTACATCATTGAAATGCGAAAGGAAAAATACAGGGATACATTTCTACTCATTCTACTTCATTTACTGTTTCGAATCTAATCATACATAACATTCAAAAATAGTCTAACAAAACATAGATCTATTCTTTCCTAACCTATCTAGTATAAATGATCTATTCATAGAAAAACTCATAAGACATTCAACAGTTTCAGAAAAAGATAAACAAGTTCCAAGAATGAAATGAAATAAAAACAAGTAGAACTTGGTAATGTTGATAGGGTTGACAAACACCCAAAGAGGCCTGTTCCTCCCAACCTTCTCCAGAAGAAGCAACGAAATCACTTGCTCCCTTTGGACCCCTGAGCCTGTTTACTGAACCACTAGGTAAAAGACTCTGTGTAGAAGAAAGGCACTCAGGTTGTACTTAAGCAATCAATGGAGACTTGCATACACCTCATAAGCCTCTACACTCAGCAAGAAAACTCCGCACTCAACAAAAATAAGACAGACTTACACTACAACTCAAAACATAGCTTCCCCTTATCGAATCTCTTGTGTGCATACAACAGAACCACAAGGTAAATTTTCTAGTCAAAAAAAGTAAGAGACTCTTCTCAATTCAATAGCTTATAAAAGATGCCTAGGTCTTTTAGTGGTCAATTTTCAATAAATAAGCCTCAAGCTCGAGTTCCACATTCCAGGGAACTTGACCACAATTTAAGGGAGTTGTCCCATAACAACAGCTAGTTTCTAAGTTCATGATGCTGCCACTTGTCCATTGTCTTCTACCCCAGATTCCATTCCACCTAATGGGTCAGTAAACATTCTTTCAATAGTCTCCATCGGTGAGTGTCTCCTATTTTATTTTATTAAATAATAATATTATGCAATTATAGTCATCCTTAACCACTTGGTCAAATATAAAACTTTACAATAAAAGTTGAGAAAATGTTTTTCCTCAAACATAAAATGTCTCGAGTATTGGGTATCACATTGTAGATTACTTCTTTGCTAGAATTTATTTGAAACAACACAGTGAATTTCGAAGTCTGTAAGCCTGAACGCTCTGGCTGAAAAAAAAAGATTGGATATATGCAGCATGAAAATAGAGGAGAAATTTGAAGTGTAATGATGGAGGGGATACTCTTGGGAGAAAAGACAAAGGAATTTTTTGTCTATACATTAAACAACAATAAACCTTAAGTGTTCTGGCTTCAAATGACACATTCAGCTCATAAGCAGCAGTAAATGAAGATCACTGTTAATGATTTGAAGGTTTTTCCCAATTAAAAGAAATGAAGGTGAAATTGCTTACATATGGAACGCCCTTACTTCATTGTATGTCAAAAAAATATGTATCTCAATTCACTGTATATAGATCAAAATAAAGTTGAAGTTTCAAAACTAGTTACATTGAATATTTAATGGGTCTTATTTCATTTTTTAAAAATAATGAATTCAAAGTTAAGGAGGGTAACAATAAGAGAGGATGAATGAAAAATATGAGAGAAATCCTCTCAAACAACCTGGTAGTGCAAAAAAACTGCTTTCTTTCTCTATAAGTAGTAATATTTGCATAAGAAACCTACAAGTTGGGGAGGAAAATATACTCATATTATAAAGAATTTATTGAACATTGAATTGAATGGAAAGTTCGTAGTTCCCCAACTGTAATTTTTTTACTGAATACAATTCCAAAAGAAAATGCGATGTGAACTTGATATGTTCTTTTCTATGATTTATGGTAATTCGTTATAATGTTATTTTGAAAGTTGAGTTTTTTTTTTTCTCTTACTTTGTGTTTGAAAGGTGGAAGTGGCTGGGTATGACTGGGGGATAGTTGGGTACAGCAAAGCAAAGGTTCTGTAGCTAATAGTTTGGACATGTCTGGTTTTGGGACATCCTTGATTTGGAGCACACACCCCTTTGGGCCCTTGCCCCTCCGTTACATTGAGAACTACTTGTTAAATTTTTACTGTTTTTGGCACATGGTAAGTAGATTTGCACTCAAAAAAAAAACCTTGCAGTGAGGAATCTGTGAGCGGAGTTCAATGGTAGAGAAATCCATAAAGAATTCTATTTAAGGGTGCTAGCTCAATGGTAGAGCACCTTCCTTATAGGCAGGAGGTTGGTGGTTCAATTCCTCCGTTCCCTATATTGTTGATGTATTTGTAACTTAGGAAGATATTCACTTGTATATTTCATTTGTACTTTATTGTATCCCCAACGGAGATGTATTATTCCTCCGATTGGAAGTGTCATCAGTTGTACTTGCATGTGTCACAAGTTATATTGTAAGTGTCGTAACTTATACTTGATGGTTTATTAGACCACCTTGATGGGGTCAGCCCTATATGAGTCATGTGGGTCAAAGGGTTATTAGACCACCCTAGTGGGGGTCGGCCCAGTCAAAATTATGTTAAGTGGTTAAGTTGGGGCCGACCTAGCTAAAGTTAAAAGACAAGTGAGTTAGTGTATAAATAGAGAGTGTGTCTCTCTTATTTTACACATTCTATTATTCACTCGCTTCGCATTAGTGAGAGAAGAGGAGGAGTGCGCACAAGTGGAGGAGGAGCATGTTGCTAAAGAAATATATCTCTTGGGTTTGATCATTGTGATCCTTGTTTTGATGCTTATTCTATCTCTGAAGAAGTTGCGGGGTTTTTCACCTTCTTGGTTTTCCCCGGTGAAATGTTTTATGTGTCTTGTCTCTTGTCTCTTGTGTCTTATGCTTGATATGATGTGCATGTTGTTCTTTCAGTTAAAATCCTAGATCTATTGAATTAAATGATGAAAAAATAACATGGTATCAGAGCTATCTTGAAGGAAGGCATGGTATGGAATTTAAGAGACTTGTTGCACTTGCAACAAATTGGAGAATAGGGCTTGATATAGAAAAAACCAGTCATCGTGGCACTTTCACTATAAATCCATTTTGGCAAATTTTCAAGTTCGAAAACTTCTACAGGTTGTAGATAACATCCCCATGTACCTTGTGTCCGAAGAACGGCATCTTATTAGTTGTAATTTGTTATTTATGATCCATACAAGTTCGGGTTTCTGCCTCTTCCAGATCTCAGTCATAAACAGGTGACCTAGGAAAAAAGGTCACAACTTGGAATAGGAAGATCCAAATGAACTTTCGTAAAAAGTAATAGGTAGGTCACGGACTGTACTTTAATAAGTCCTCTTTGCAGAGGCCGAAGTTGTACCAGTGACATGTGGAACGTCGTACAAGTTCGCTCTCCTGTTTTATCTAATAAATAGGTCACATTGCAAAACTTGGCATAAATATCTCTCAGAGAATCCAATTGAGTTCAGACCCATGGGGTTGGAAATAAGAAAGGTCAAGCTACCACAAGCCGAATTTTCAGACCCTGTGTATCCGAAATGTCTGAGTTACACCAGAAACAATCAGGTGCATATTTATGTCAAAACATAATTTGATTCTGAGCACCTTCATTCTTGGTTTGTCTCTGCTGCAGGAATTTAGGGTTTCAAAGAAAGTTGGAATTCTTGGAATCAGATACCATGGTTGGATGCTCCTCATCAAAATCAAAATTTAGAGACCAAGATCGAATTTTTTGGTTGGGCAGAAGGATGGGCTTCATCAAACCCTAGTTAGGGATTTTGATCGGAAAGGTAGAAAATTAGGGCTTTTGCAAAAGTTGGAATTTTGGAAATATGTGACCATGGCTGGAAGCTCCTCAGAAACATCAAAGTTTAGAACAAAATATCGAACGTTTTGTATGGGAAGAAGACTGGGCTTTATCAAAC
This sequence comes from Larix kaempferi, assembly GCA_027924585.1. Taxonomy (NCBI): domain Eukaryota; kingdom Viridiplantae; phylum Streptophyta; class Pinopsida; order Pinales; family Pinaceae; genus Larix; species Larix kaempferi. The sequence continues at coordinate 1,008,484 of BSBM01000451.1, read as the reverse complement.
CCTAGTTCGAGATCCTGTCTAGAAGATCCAGAAGTTTCAAAGGCAATTTTTAGGGGTTGAATTTTGCAGTTTTAAAAATTGAATTATACCAGCTTGATCAGCTCAACAAGACACATCTTTCCATCCATTCAAAAGTTTGAAATTCAAAATTTGAATTTTTAGGGTTTCTCTGACAAACCCTAATCCATCTCGAGATCCAGTTTCAGCAAATCAAAGTGGATTGGGTTAATCCTAGAAGAGAATGAATTGGACACCTACATAAGTGAAGAAGTTCTAGTTCCAGAGGGAGATAAGGCTAAGGCGTTACATAAGAAGACTACAAGCAATCTCGATAGGTATGACTTGAGGAAATGCAAGTATGTTTTGAAATCTGTTCATGATTAAGTTTATGATATGTTTGTCTTCTTATTATTGAGGTTAGTACAATATTGATTAATTTTAGACTTGTCTTGTCACCCTAGTAAAAGTATGAATGCATGATAGACGACATTCACTGCTTAGGGTTATGACACTTATGATTGTACTAATGCACTGTGGTGTTGTATGAGGTTGATGTTGTCCGCTAACATGAAAGTTGCATCAAGAAATTTCTAGTTCAATAACATATGACCATGGTGACATGAAGACAAAGAATCATCCATAGTCATGGATCGCATAGAAGCTCTACTTACGAGGTATGTAGAATTTTGGTTTTACAATGATTAACTTATGACTTATACAGGTTCCTAAGCACAAGTCATTGAAGAGAACAAGAAGACATTGTTTGGATATGTTAGACATAACTAGCTAACATGATATTCTAGGTATGTTTTTCCTATATCAAGTTAGAATCCTACCTTGCTTTAGGATATTATACTTTTGTATGAATGATAATGAAAGTTTGAAGTTTAAGTAATCAAGGGTTTATGCATATCATGTTTCTTACTTTGATTGATGATATGACTAACCAGAAGAGTCCTATGGTCAAATAAGAATATACATGAGTAAAAGAAGTCTTCCCTGAAACCTTGAATACTAACGCTTATTACATATGTATGAAATGATCATGACCATACATATTTAAGATTATTTAGAATCATAATGTTTTGATAGTATTGAGATTATACTAATGCATGTATGATTATGTATGAGATCTCGAGGATGACACTAGTGCACACTTAAGCATGCATAGTGGTCCAGGATGGATATAAGTTCAAAGACAGATAATCCAGGAAGCAAAGATCAAGAGGGAGCACACTCCAGTAGTTCCTGCAAGGAAGCAAAGATTGAGAGGGAGTCCACCCTACAACCAAACAAAGATAAGTATTTGAATTGTCATTTCTTGTATATATGACTAATTAAATGATGTTGTCTAGTTATGTACATACTCAGATGTTCCTAGATTTAGGATATGTATTATGCATTTTAGAAAAGTTGCATTTGTGAACAAGATACTACTAATATGCAAGTAATGGGTAAGTGGCCTATGGTACTGTACAACATTCCATTGCTACTTATCTAGAATGAAAAATCTTTGCTAACATGTTGGGAGTTGTGCACACTCTTAACAAATGTTTTGGTAGAGCTAGAAGGCATCTAGACAGTTACAGGATATGGATAAATGTTGTATTGAAGCATTTGCTAAGAAAATTGCATGACTCTATGACATATATTCTTATGTGTAAGATTTTGTTCTAAAACTATGAGAAGTTTATAATCATGCAATTGAATTTGACTTGTTGGAAAGATCGTGTATAATCACCTACAAAAGAAGGACAACAACATTTGTTCCAGCAACGAATTTCAAAGAAAAATATCTATTGAAGATATTGAAGAATCTGAAGTTCCCAGGATCTGGGATGCAATAATGGAAGTATGCAGTAGAGATCCTGAAGCGGTTCAGGATGATGGACTGCAAGGCCATGGCCACACCTATGGAATCAAACTTGAAGCTATTGTGTGATGCTTCATTTGATTCGATTGATGTCATGGTGTATCGTCAGATAATTGGGTCCTTGATGTACCTAACGAACACGAGACTAGATATTTGCCTTGCGGTGAACACCTTGAGCCAGTTCCTGACAAATCCGAAACATGTTCACTTGATTGCTGCAAAGCATATTCTGAGGTACTTGAAGGCTACCGTTTACTATGGGCTCAAGTATGATGAGAATCAAAACTTTAACCTGGAGGGTTATGTTGATTCAGATTGGGCAGGAAGTGCTGCAGATCGGAAGAGGACCTCAGGGTGCTGCTTCAGTATGGGATTAGGTGTGATCTCCTGGTTTAGCAGGAAGCAGTCCTGCATAGCACTGAGTACAACTGAAGCAGAGTATGTTGCAGCTTGTTTGTCCAGTTGTGAGGCAGTATGGCTGAGGAAGCTACTATTTGAGTTATTTGATCTTCCGTTGGATGTTACCTGTATCTATTGTGACAACCAAAGTTGTGTGAAGTTGTTAGAGAACCCAATGTTCCATGACAGGTTGAAGCATATCGAGATCAAATATCACTATATCAGGGATATGGTGCAGAGAGGAGCAATGAAGCTCCTGTATGTTGCGACAAATGAGTAGGTTGTAGATGTGTTGACAAAACCACTAGCCAGAGTGAAGTTTCAGTACTTCAGAGAGAGGCTTGGTGTTCTTCAGATTGAAGACACTTTGAGGAAGAAGTGATGGGACACATTTGCAGGAGCCATTCCAAGCATGGTGATAGGAGGATCCTTACATGGTTGTGGATGTAATCACTGTGTGATGAGCATCATGATGATGCTCGAGTTCCTGCTTTGTAAATGCATTAGTTGGATTCTTTGTATGATCAGTTGGATCATGTATGATGATATGCATCAGGACGATGCCATGATGATGATCAAGATGATCATGTGTGATGAGTATCAGGATGATACTTTGGATGATATGCATCAGGACGATGCAATGACGATGATCAGGATGATCATGTGTGATGAGTATCAGGATGATACTCTGGATGATATGCATCAGGATGATGCAGTGACAATAATCAGGATGATCATGTGTGATGAGTATCAGGATGATACTCTGGATGATATGCATCAGGACGATGCAGTGACAATGATCATGATGATCATGTGTGATGAGTATCAGGATGATACTCTGGATGATATGCATCAGGACGATGTAGTGACGATGATCAGGATGATCATGTGTGATGAGTATCAGGATGATACTTTGGATGATATGCATCAGGACGATGCTATGATGATGATCAAGATGATCATGCGATGATGTACATCAGGATGATGTATGGTGAGTATCAGGTTCATACTCTGTGGCCATGGACAGGGTGTGTAGATGAGCATGTAAATTGACCTCGGATATCTTTTCGGTCGTGTTGTGGCACATAAAGGATCTTGGGATACTCTTTCGAGGCATTGATCTTGGAGGACATGTAACTAGTCCTGGGAGATCTTGCCGGTTGTGCTACGGAACATAAAGGATCCTGGGATACTCTTTTGAGGCTTTGTCCTATGGCATATAATAACACCCTGGGAGATCTAATAGGTTGAGCAGTACACGCGTAATCAGTCCTGGGATGCTCTTTCGAGGTTTTTCCATGACCACATGTAACTAGACCTGAGAGATATGATAGGTTGAGTAGTACGCTTGTAATCAGTCCTGGGATGCTCTTTCGAGGCTTTGTGGTGACCACATGTAAGTAGACCTGGGAGATCTTGCCGGTCGTGCTTTGGCACATAAAGGATCCTGGGATACTCTTTCAAGGAATTGTGGTGGGAGTCACATGTAAGTTGACATGGGATATCTTGCTAGTCATGCTTCGGCACATAAAGGATCATGGGATACTCTTTTGAGGCATTGTGATGCACATAATAAGTACTGAGGATTTCACAGTATGGCCAATGTTGATGAAGACCTAAAGGTGGTGGGCCTACATCCAGCATGAAAAAGGGCTGGCTCTATAGAAATTCCTATGACGAGAAGAATTGAGAGATAGCACCAGTGATTGAGATGACGAGTACTATAGTAGTGATGATGTTGATGCTCCGTGATCTAGTGACGATGATCCAACTCCAGAATTGAAGACTTGTGCCTATATGTATTGATGACTTGTATCAACAGAATATCTTCCTAGTTAAGAGGGAGTGTTGATGTATTTGTAACTTTGGAAGATATTCACTTGTATATTGTATTTTTACTTTATTGTATCCCCAACGGAGATGTATTATTCCTCTTATTGGAAGTTTCATCAGTTGTACTTGCATGTGTCGCAATTTATATTGTAAGTGTCGTAACTTATACTTGATGGGTTATTAGACCACCTTGATGGGGTCGGCCCTGTATGAGTCATGTGGGTCAAAGGGTTATTAGACCACCCTAGTGGGGGTCAGCCCAGTCAACATTATGTTAAGTGGTTAAGTTGGGGCCGATCTAGCTAAAGTTAAAAGACAAGTGAGTTAGTGTATAAATAAAGAGTGTGTCTCTCTCATTTTACACATTCTATTATTCACTCACTTCACATTAGTGAGAGAAGAGGAGGAGTGCGCACAAGTGGAGGAGGAGCATGCTGCTGAAGAAATCTATCTCTTGGGTTTGATCATTGTGATCCTTGTTTGATGCTTATTCTATCTCTGAGGAAGTTGCGGGGTTTTTCACCTTCTTGGTTTTCCCCATTGAAATGTTTTGTGTCTCTTGTCTCTTGTCTCTTATGCTTGATATGTTGTACATGTTGTTCTTTCATTTAAGATCCTAGATCTATTGAATTAAATGATGAAAAAATAACATATATATATTATGAAATCACTAAAAAGAGATAAATGACTAAAAAAATGACCAAAATTTGCATATAAACGACCACTAGTACAACATGAGAGATAAGTGACCAAACAAATGACCAAAATATGCATATAAATGACAACTTTTGAGTTGGAGATCGTTGGTATCAAATTAGGGGTCATTTATCATGTGACAAAAAATGTGGTCATTAATTGTGACAATTAATGACCAAATTAATGACGAAATATACGGCCACATTATAAGTTATAAATGAGCAAGCTAAATACGCCCAATATTCTAATTGACATCTTAGCCACACATGGAGTCATGGAACATATCGGACTTGGCCAAACCTACTCTCCTGAAGAGATCACCACATATACGGCCTTAGTCAAACAATTCCACGACGTCTTTGCATGGACCTATGAGGAAATGCCCAGGATTGATCTTGCCATTGTTGTACATGAGATCCATACATATCCTAACGCTAAACCTGACCGACAAAAGTTAAGTCATGTGCACCCTAGAAAAACTATGGCTATTAAGGCTAAGATTGAAAAGATGTTGAAGGTCAGCTTCATCTATCCTGTTCCCTTAATGGATTGGGTCTCTAATGTTGTTCCTGTTACCAAAAAGCAGGGAACCATTAGCGTTTGTGTTGATTACAGGGATATGAATAAGGCTTGTCCTAAGTACAACTACCCTATCCCGTTCATTAACCAAATCAGTGACAACTGCAACGGAAGTGTCATCTTCTCTTTTATGGATGGTTTTTCAGGTTATAATCAGATTGAGATCCATTAGGCCGATCAACAAAAAACTGCTTTTATCTGCCCATGGGGTACGTTCTCCTATCACAAACTCCCCTTTGGCCTTAAAAATGTTGGTGCTACATTCTAGTGGGCCATGTTGTATGCTTTCCATGATGTGAAGGACTTTGTGGAGCCATATCTCGACGATCTCCCTGCTCATTCAAATCATCGTGAGTTCCACATAAATCATCTGATGACCATATTCCTCAAATGTAGATGGTATAATATCTGTCTCCAACCTCACAAGTGCATACTTTGCGTCAAGTCGGGATGCCTCGTAGATTTCATCATTTCCAAAGACGGGATCCGCATTGATCCCTTGAAGATTGAAGCCATTGTTTCTCTCCCACCTCCCACTGACATCACGGAACTTAAAAGTTTGCAAGGAAAGGAAAACTACCTGTAGCATTTTGTATGTAATTTCGCTGAGAAGACACAGGGCTACATGCGGTTGTTGAAGAAGAATGTCCCCTTCATTTGGGACAATTATTCCCAACAATCCTTTGAAAACCTGAAACATGCCATTACTCATGCCCCTGTGCTCCAACTGCCCAATTACCACAAGTATTACATCCTTTACCTTTCTACTTCCACTACCAGGATTTCCATGGTCTTTGTCCAGGAAGAAAACAACACCCAGTCCAGGAAGACAACAACACCCAGGAACATGTGATATACTACCTAAGTAAGGGTCTTCTTGACCCCGAAATGCGTTACTCACATGTTGAGAAGCTTTCTCTCGCAGCAGTCATTGTTGTCCAGAAGTTCCGCCATTATATATTGCTCTGCACTACTACTATCATAGCCAACTCTAACCCCATGTACCACGTACTTACACGTCAAGTACTCGTGGGAAAATATTCACGTAGGATTGTCATCCTCCAGGAATTCGATCTCCAGTTCGAGAAGGCCAAATGAAAGAAATATTTGGTTTTTGCAGAGCTCATCTGTGATCTTCACCGTAATGATACGAGAACTGAGCCCATCGACTCCCTTCCATATGAGTCGTTTCTCATCAGTACGTATGACCTGTGGTATGGAGACATCATGTTATATCTCCTAACCCAATGGTTCAACCCTCAATTGTCTCATGATGGCTACCGTCATGTATGACACCACGACAAGTAATATTGATCATCAATGATACCTTGTATCATCATGGCGTCGATTCTATCCTCCGACATTACCTAACTCACGAGGAGGATGAACATGTTCTAAATGAATGTCACTTTGGGGCATGTGGTAGTCATCTTTATGGGATGATTACAACCCAAAAAATACTACGTGTTGGATACTACTAGCCTTCCATCTTTAAGGATTGTATCGAGGCCATTAATGAGTGTCCTCCCTGCCAGTTGTTTCACCACAAACCACGCTCTCACACGGCCCCTTTACATCTCGTTATTTCCATCGGCACCTTTGCTAAGTGGGGCATAGAATTCATGCACTGTAATCCTACCTCGGTCATTGGGCATGGTTACGTCATCGTTGTTGTTGACTATTTTACCAAGTGGGCCGAGGCTATGCCCACGAACAATGAAGATGACAAAAAAAATGCATTGTTTATGTTCAATCATGTAATTATGAAATTCAGAGTCTCGCAAGCCATCGTTACAGATCATGGATCTCATTTCTAGACCAAGGTAGTGGACGAATTGAGCACTAGACTGGGTTTTTTCCATGATAACTCAAATCCGTACTACCAACAATATAATGGACAAGTAGAGTCCATAAATAAGGTCTTGAAAACAATGATTCAATGCATGGTGGGTACAGACAGGTATAACTGGCACAACATGCTCTTTTTCTCCTTATGGGCATATAGGACCTCCATCAAAACTACCACCGGGTTCACTCCTTTCGAATTGGTTTACATACTAGAGGTAGTGTTACCTATTGAGTGCGAGATTCTATTATTGAAACTTGTAGTCGAACTTCTTCCAAACACTACTACAGAGGAAGAAAGTTTCCTACACTTGGCTAAACTCGATGAGACCCGCCGTGATGCTGCCCTTGCTAATGAAGGACATAAAAATCACATCAAATCCCAGTACGATAAGTCATTCAAACCTCGTATCTTTAACGAGGGAAATTTGGTCCTCACCTACAACCAAAAACATGATAAGATGGGGGCAGGCAAGTTTGAGTCCATGTGGCACGGGCCATATGTCATTAAACGTGCCTTGGAGAAGGGAGCATATGAACTCAAATATTATGATGGAATATCTTTAGGAGAGCCTTGCAATGGGATCTACTTGAAGCGGTACTATGCCTAAGTTTTTATGCATTAGTACTCTGTATATACTGTACATGGTGTGCGTTTTGTGTGGTGTGACACTTTGCTTTAGTTTGATAGGATATTGACATTACGCTTATACCATGTTCTGTCTGCATGTACAGATGGAAACTTGTTTTGGATTCGCGGATGGCACCATCCGGCATACCCGTAACCTTGCTTTGGTAGCCTAGGTACTTTATTCCCCTACCAGCGAGCTCATTAGTTCAGGAGGGAGTTGTCTAGGGTACACAACCAACAATGCCACTAAGTATCATGTGATTGGAGTCTTAACCGATGCTCTTTCCCTGGGTATGGACCACATTTTTATCCATCTTGACTCACAATTAGAGGTATCCCATCTTAATTATGTTTACGCTATCTGCGACCCCACGTTACTCCGTATTTTCCAACGAGTATGTTTCTTGGAGAGGTCATTTAAATATGTTCAATACCTACACATTTAAAGGGATATGACGCTGTCGTGATGCTTCTGTTGCTAATGAAGCACATAAAAAGCACATCAAAGCCCAGTACAATAAGTCATTCAAACCTCGTATCTTTACGAGGGAGATTTGGTCCTCACCTACAACCAAAAACATGATAAGCTAGGGACATGCAAGTTTGAGTCCATGTGGCATGGGCCATATGTCATTAAACGTGTCTTGGAAAAGGGAGCATATGAGCTCGAATATTATGATGGAATATCTTTAGGAGAGCCTTGCAATGGGATCTACCTGAAGCGGTACTATGCCTATGTTTTTATGCATTAGTACTCTGTATATACTGTACATGTTGTGTGTTTTGTGTGGTGTGACACTTTGATTTAGTGTAATAGGATCTTTACATTACACTTATACCATGTTCTGTCTGCATGTGCAGATGGAAACCTGTTTTGGATTTGCGGACGACACCAGCTGACATACCTGTAACTTCGCTTTGGCAGCCTAGTTACTTTATTCCCCTACCAGCGAGCTCATTAGTTCAGGAGGGAGTTGTCTAGGGTACGCAACCAATAATGCCGCCAAGTATCACGTGGTGATTGGAGTCTTAAACGATGCTCTTTCCCTGGGTATGGACCACATTGTTATCCATCTTGACTCACAATTAGAGGTATCCCATCTTAACTATGTTTATGCTATCTGTGACCGCACGTTACTCCGTATTTTCCAACGAGTACGTTTCTTGGAGAGGTCATTTAAATCTGTTCAATACCTACACATTTCAAGGGACATGAACACCATTGTTGACTCCATGGAAAATTTTATATTAGATTGGTACATTGCACATACATGAAACATTCAAAAATGTAAAAACGACACGACATGTAAATAATGTATAAGAAAAAACAAACAAGATCCCATAATCATCAATAGAACAAAGTATGTAGAGCTGCAAATAGAATTTTGTATATATATCATGTTAGTATAATACAAAAAGGTGGTACTGGTACAAAAATCTGAAGCACATGAGCTTTCAGTAAAAATATCCTCTACAAAAATATGAAGCCCGTAGCTTTTAGTATATACATATATATATGAGCCTAGTCCCTAGGATTCTCATGGTAGTAGACAATGGCCCTAGCTACTTTCCGAAGTAGTGAACCAAAGCGTGCAGATATCCCCACAGTTTTCCACTGATAGCGATGAGGTAGATCATGTACGGCTGGCTCCGGGATATCCAGGGTCAACCTCTGGAGGTTCTACTCTAGCTCATCTAAGTCCTCTATCGCATCATGCTCTACAAGCTCTATCTCTCGCACTGCTCCTCTCTGCGCAATTGGGGAGACACTAGCTGGACGAGACAGCCCCACATATGCACCGAACATGTAATAAATATCAGTACCACTCCAAAAACATCTAAAAAACATAAAATGAAAAACACAATAGAGTTTTCATTCTTACCTATATCGACCCATTGCATGTCCTTAGGAAGAACCAATTTCGTGTCCCCCATGAAATCGGTACCCTCGTAGGGGTAGTCCTATACCATGAGGATCTGTCCCCTCAACCATATGAAAAAAGAGCACAGTAACTGATAATAGGACCATCAACGTCATGGCGAGCCATCACCTTCGACCATCGGACTATGTGCAGATTCCTCGGATCCAAATCATCTATCTCGACCTGTGGGTGTAAATGTGGAACCTGCTCTAAGAAGATTGAGACCATGACCGACCCATAGCCAAACTGCTTCAGCTCACCACATCGAGATTTGGTGAGCTAATCCCTGAGGTTCACAAGGAGCCCCTCGCAACAGTTGAAAACTGTGGGAGCCATACACTCCTTCACATACAATATATGGGCCTTGGTGGCTAGGTGAGGAGCCCTTCTCCTCTCCACCCTATCAATGGTAAACAAGAACATACATAGAGGACGGTCCCTCACATACTTGATGGGGATCTTTCCACCAATTATCTGTGTACCAGGAGTACACCACTGATCCACTAAATCCTCAGTAGTGCAGTCACTCCCTCGTGACCCATCCAAAGACACTGGAGCTCCCTATCAGGACAACCCCGTTAGAAAATAGACATCCTCTATGTTTATCGTAAGTATATGGACACTGACCCAGAAGTGTTGCTACTCGGGATCCCAACATCTGATAAGCTACTCTAGCGGCGGTAGTTGTGCCCTCATGCCCTGGATGTGAAAATATTTTAGTATCCCGGAGTTGCGGAGTGCATTCATACATTGTGGATTGTTGGCTGCTTGAGCATCGTCTATTTCATGCTCTCTTTCTCTCCATTGGACCATCTTGTCCACCCAAACGTGTCCAAATAGAACTAAAACACTTATTAGAAGCTTTCCATACCTTCCATCTCATCAATTTTTGGTGTGTGAGTGAGTTCATAATTCCGAACTTCGTCGACGCACACCGTCAGTATAGACAGGGCACCTTTGACGCACATCACCCTTATGGGAAAGGTTCCATCAAGCCCTCGGTGCACTTCCCGTAACGGGAAAGTGCGCCAGCTTGAAGGCACATTATACCCTCACTACACAAGCCCAAAAACCTAAAAACTGGAAATAAAAAGTAGCTTTGATCCACTGAAAATGAAAAGGACAGGATGTAGTGTTAGAAAAACATAATCGCAGAGAAATAAAAATAAACATAAATGCAAATATAATCACACAGAAACATTACAAGAGAGACACCAATATATCATGGTTCACCCAAGATGGGCTACGTCCACACTGAAATCGCCAGTCCTTATTATTATACCATCCAACAAAGTGAAGGGATACAGCCTGTAGCACAATCGCTGCACTTCCTCTTCATTGTCTCACAGTCTCTCTTCAGATCTCAGCGATCTTTACAATGCATAATACCAAATACATCAACCCTAGCCGTGTTACAATGTCTTCTTTTTATAAGGGAAATACAATGGGAAAATACCATGGGTTACCCAAAACCATGGGCTCAAAAACTGTTGGCGAAAACAGCCCCAAAATTTTTTCTCAGGGGCGAAAACTCCCCTGGACCCCCTGGGGATTGTGCAAGGATCATAACCAAACCTGGGGTTCAAACACGGCTGAATCATCATCTATGAGATTGGAAGATATAGTTCCATAACCAACATGTAGGATTACCTAGCGCTGACAACATTGAAAATGACTGACCAGAGCTCCCGCAATCGACAGTTGAAAATCGTGCTCCAAAGGGTAATTTCCACCTTCCCAATTTGGTAAAAAGTAATAGTGAATAATTTTTACTATTTTCCCATTTTATATTGAAATTGGAATATTCTCTTTTCAATTTATTTTTTGTTGGGTCATTTTTACTATAGTTGGGATGTTTTTATGTCTAAACGCCTAATTTATTGTTTTGACCTGGTTTTTGGAGTTTATAGGTGAAGTGAAGTGCCATGTTAAAATAGTTTGTTTTGGTCGTGGTCATCTCACCCTCATTATCAAGCTTGAACAGCTCTCCGAGCTTTTTTGTGTTATTATTCCGCTCGTTAAAATCAAACATTAATGACATTGAGCTTACTCTTTGTTCCTTCTTGTGCTCGTAAAATGATGAGAATAAGTCACTGAGTTGTATTTTATCGCTTTTTCGAGCTCGCTAAACTCCCACGAAAAAGGAAACCCCTCGGATTCCTTCTTTAAGCTCTTTTCAGGCTCCCTAAACATGAAAATATCGACAAGCAAACTTGATGCCTTCATGCTTGTAAAATTATTTGAATGATCGTCTTTCTGGTGATAGTTTACCCCTTTTTCAGACTAGGAGGTACTATTTACGAAAAAGGAGGGCTCCAGCCAATCATGACTGGAAGAGTTCTCTTTCATGTTGTTTTATCCTTTTTCTGGTTAAGAGACTAACTTTTATGAAAAAGAATCCCTGTAGTCTTCTTTAGTTCTTTTCAGATTCTCTAAATATGAAATGACGTCGATTTTACCTTCTTTAGAATCATTAAAAGTCAACAACAAAGGGCCCGTTTTGGGACGAACCCCTCCTATCCTAGGTTCATAAAATATTTGGGATTGGAATCATCCATGGGATGAGCTATACCGAGCATCTGTTACCCTCCTCAATCTCATTAAAAAAAAAGAGGTACTCTTCAATCATGATGGGGATAAGGGAAGAGTTTGTGTTTCATTGTAGTTACGAGAGTACATAGTCACTCTTGAACATGGCACTCATCTGCATATGCATTCAGTGCTTTGGTAATCCGTTTGTCTCTGAGTCACACTGGTTCCGTGAGTCTTGTTACTCCTTTGGGTCATCCAAAGAATGATTCCATCATTAGTTGCATTGGGGTTTGGTATCATTCTTGTCATTTCAATACTGCTAAGTCATGCCATGCCCATGTTCAAGAGACATTTGTCATTCATTATCTGCAGTCGTATTGTATCATGTTGGTCGTCTCTGAGTCAGTCTCACACATTACTATCTGTTTCATTCCAAACATCTGTGATCACATTTCATGTCGACGATGGGTGATACATCATGGCCCTCCTTCGGTGGATTCATCCTTGTCGACTTCAACACATCATCTAGGGATTGATTATAGAAACCAATGAAGTACCTTGGGCCCACATGCCTCAATGGCAGGTTACCTCACTTTCAACATGAGTTTACATCATTGACTCTTGATTGAAATATCCCATCGAGTGTTCGAACTCAACTCATTGATTCACATTCGATGGCATGTACTGTGGTACCTTGGGGATCATTGACACCGATGGTGATTTTCCTCGTGCTTGTTAACAATATACATTAATGACCGTAATCAAGTGGTTTCTACCATGTTCGATTAGTTTTTCTTACGAAACAGAGCAAACCAACACAATACTTATTCCACTATCAAATTCTATAAAATTCTCCAATCACTAAAATCACTCTAATGCTAGATATAAGATGAAATATGCGTTACAGAATTATCTCACAACAAAACCTAACTACTATCTGTATTCAAGTCGAATTCAAAAAAGAAAAGAAAAGAGTTTGGCAAGAGTAAAGCTGAAGCAAAATGTGAATAGTATGGAAAGAGTATTAATAACAATATGAACAAAACACACTTACTAATAAAAATGATCACACACAGAGGTTGAAGGTGGGCCCTCCCTTCAAATGTTGTTAAACTAGAAGTTAAAAGATTAAGACGAACGCAGAGCTGCATAAATGGGTTTTTTTAAATCCGAGTTTTAAAACATCTCATATATCTCCCTTCCCTCAGCCTGAAGAGGCCATTTTATACATAAATTCAATGGAGGAATGGATAATCTCAGTCTCCCAACTTAGCAATTCATTCAAAAAATTATGGATTTTACAAAACCGATCGTAGCCCCGATTCTGGAAAGATTACATTTGTTCGGCCATGCTTTTCTCCATATCGGTCGAGAAATTCCACAAAATCTTAGTGTTTAGGGGTAAATGGACATATTTTTGAAGTGGTTTTTGAACGGTTTCACCAGATTCTTCATAGATTGCTCAGAAGTCAATCTTGAATTTTGCTTCCTAGAGAGATGACGGGAAACACCACTGCCGAATTGCTTGAGATTGTGGCCACAGCTTCTGGAGAGAACATGACATTTGAGAAATAGTTGGTAGCTCACAATCCATATCTAAACAACTAAACACAAAACCCATGTGTGGTTTTGGGAAAAGGAATCCCCCAAATATCTGAACCAACAATACTTTGCTCAGAGGGTGCCGAAACAGGTGTGGGATCGAGCACCCACTACTAGAAAAAGGAATGTAGCTGTGTGGGAGACAAGTCTTCGACAAATAATGAGATTCAATAATAAGTTGAAATCCATAAAAAATAATGAATAAAATAACTAAAATAATAAGGATTTACCTTGTTTAAGAACTTTGTGATTTATTCCTTCAAAGCACATAGTTGAACACAAAATATATAGTAGAATGAGATCAAAATGCGTGGTTCCCTTGTATATTTGAATTTGAATTTGAACTTGAACAAAAACATAGACAAAATCAGAGGTCATCATCTCCCCCAGATCGAAGATCTTGCATGTCCCAATGCAAGAAAACTTTGAACTTGATGGGCAAAATTGATAATTAAAATTAAGTCGGACTCCAGAAATTGAAGTTGAAGTGTTAAATAACACTTGTACTTGAGAAGGAGATGGAGTTGGTCTCTGTTGAGCTTTGATCAACTCTTCAAGTTGTTTTTCCTTCTTCCTCAATTGTTTCCTAAGCTCGTGATTGGATCGAATCATGTCATCTACCAAGGTTTGCAGAAATGCAACCTTAGTTTTCAGAAATGCATTTTCATGTTTAATATATCGATCCAACTATTCAGTCAACTTGGCATTCCTTTGTTTAAAATATTCAATTCCTAGATCTAAAGAAATAGTTGATTGATGATGTTTGACATACCTAAGATCAAATTTTGGTATTTGAGATGATGAGAAATGAAATGGCAATGAAGAATCCTCAATAGGATTTGGCATTGGAGGACAAAAATGAGAATCAATCGATTGGGAATCTTCTTGTGCAGATGAAGAAATGGATGAAGAAATTTGGACATGGACAGGTTTAGTGGGATGAAGTACTGATATTTGGAACTGGTCCATCGAAGGCATGATTAAACGAGATGGTTAAATCAAATGTTCAAGGTTGATGATGTTTAGAAGAGGCTAGTTACACCTCACTGCCTTTCATGATCATAACCACATGCTTCCAGAAACAAGGCAGATTAAATTATGACGAAATTATATGATAAGAAAAATGGGTTCGAATGCCATGTTTGCATGGAGTATGCGATTTAGTCTCGGGAAAGATTAAAATTTCGAAGAGGTAAAATCAATGGAATTGGCAAAAAAAAAAACTTTTTCACCTATTAAAATAATAATATCATATATAATCAATCAATGTGGCAAAGGAATATAGAACATAAATTATTGTATAAATCATGTCATTAATCAAATAATGATATAAAATGAAGTTTTCCATTATAAATTCTCTTTTTAATGCATGACATCAAACAAATTATAATATATATAGGTGACTTTGATTATATAATAAAAAGATTTGTCTATATCAAACTCGGAATCAGTATTAAGAGTTAAAATTAATGCTTATAAAATATGAGACATAATTATTCAAGGTAAATCTCACATTATTTAGTCATTTCTCCCAAATTAAAGATATACCTAGATTCCAACAGTCAAAACTTACTTGATGTTATGAAATTTACCTCAACAATTTAATTCACATAGTTCCAAATTTTCCAGGACCTTATCCAGCACTCCATCTAGCACCTCATCCAGCACTTAGTTCATTATTCTCATGTTCAGATGCATAATTATTTTCAAGTTTCCAAAGGTGGAAAGTTGCTACCATCGGGGTTGGAGAAATACTTATCCAACACGTTCACTGCAAAAATTTTTAAAAAACAATAATGATGTCTAACTCATGATCATTCCTCTGGCTACATACAAAAAGACAATAGATCAATAGATTGCAAATTAGCATCACAAAGGAAAACATAATAAAAAGGAACCTAATATCTATTAATCTCATTCTTGCATCTGGCTATCAAATATCCAAAATTCTAACTTGTAAATACAGGTTTACTTCCATTTATTGATACAAAAATTCATCACAAAATATTATGCCTTTTTTAAATAAAAAGTAACAAAACAAGAGTATTACTAAATGAGATCCATAGTGTACCAGTCAACCTGATTCAACTTCACACAAGAATGTTCAAGTGATAAAAAGAAGGTTCACAGTTAAGTCTGTTATCACTCCAGGAAAATATCCTAGGTTGTATCTCAGAGATGCCTGGTAACTTACTATTTTCTCAATGATGCATGAATAGGTGGATAAAAAATGGAACAACTAACACAAGGTTACTCAATCAAAGCATGTATAAACATATTCAATGGACAAGGCTTTTAGCCCACGCTGTTTAGAGGTTTTAAATAAAGTGTATGGACGGACAAGACTTATAATCTCAGCAGAAACATACAGAAGATAGACATATGAATGGCCAATATTATAATTGAAGAAATACTTGTAAAGCTCCTTTCATCACCAAAATGAAAAGATGATAGTTTTCAGACACTGGATCAACTCAAGACATGAAATAAATCATCAAATACAAGTATAGAACAGATGAGAGGTAAATATCAACATAATAGGCAAAAAAAGCTTATATTATGATATGCTATAAGAAGTCTGAAAGTACAATCAGTGTGCTATCTCCAAAATCGAACCCTTGTTATACATCAGTCACAGGCTTAATAGCCTTTGCAAAATGGTCAAGATCTTGAAAAAATGGATCGAATCTTCTAAAAATAGCTATAAAAAACAACTTTCTGGAAATTATGAAAGATTACTACATTCCAAAAGTAACCACCATCTTTCTAGTCCTCCTATCTTTGACAGTTGTAATGGGCCTTCAGATGCTGGTGAGTGAGGTCGAACTGCTACCTGGAGAATCTGCAGGCCATTTTTCCCAAAGTAAACGAGAAGATTCCTTTTCTCATCTTGCTGGCGCCCTTCAGTCTGGAACAGAAAAATAATCATGACTCTCTTAAACCTTTAACCATCATTACAAAACCCCCTCGAGGTGCTTGGATCAGCAAAGTCAAGTTCAATGCAAAAACCAATTTCTGCGTTATTCTATATTTTCGACAGCTGGGAAAATTGGGTTAAAATTTGATTAGCTACAGAAAGCCCTACTTTCGGTGCCTAATGAACAAGTAGCGTGTTTTCCTAAGCCACCGAGACACCTTTAGACATTTGGAGTTGGCCTCTCCTTTCGGTAACTAGATGAGTCCCACCTTTATATCCTAAGCCGCCGAAAATTCGAGTTTTGGTAGCTAATGAACAATTTCCTATGTTCGCCTAAGCCACTGAAACTGGTTGGTCTATCCTGCAAAATTTTTGACAAAACTGTTCTTTTTTCAACTTTTGCTACTCATCTTTCTGTTGCTTGGATTTCTCTTCATCCTAGGCCAAAACTAGAGTGTCAGCGAAACTAACTGCTACTGCTGCTAAAGTGTCAAGGTCCGAGTGTACCTTAGGTTGGGGTTTCGGAGTCATTTACTTACCTCCAAGAAGCTCAACCTTCCTATTCAACCTAATATTGTCTCTTATCAATCTTATATTCCTCCCTTTCAACTTGCTGTGATTTTTGCTTAACCCTTGAAAGGATGTATACAACTCATTGTTTCTTTCAGTTAACCTTTCATTTTTCTCCTTGATCACCCTCTGAAGAAGTTCCTGCTCATACACCTGTCTTAACAGTTGATTAATCTTCTGGGATGAGGTCTTCTTTGACTAGCTGGTTGATGCTTCAGCAATCTGTTGATTTGGCTCTTCCTCAGGTGCAGGTGAGAACATAATTTCACCTCCTACCCCAGCTTCTGGCTGTTCATCCTCTTCGAAATCTGTGTATGGAAGGTTGAGGATGTTTTTTCCTTCTGAAGCAGCTCCCTCCTCCCCAGTCTTACTACTGAACTCTAGTTTCTTTTTATCCTTCTGCATTTTGGGAGCTGAGGAAAGGGGGTTGACTGCAATTGGGGAAATATCCCTCCTCTTCCTTTTCCCACTTCTAGGGGTAGAAGACTGCTTCCCACCTTCTGGTTGCAACTCTATTTCAAACTCATTCTAGAACAGGAAGAACACCCAGTTCATGTTTCTCCTTTGTAACAACTCAAAAACTATGAGCTTGATGAAACCATGGTGGTATAGCCTTCCTGCAATTTTGGTTGCCTGGGCTTTGACTTGATGAGCCATTTTAGTCAGGCTTTTGTAGAGATAAAGAGGGAGATTTAGGGGGCTCCTGCCCATGAAATGGTTCATTAATTTAAAATGGTAAATTAGCACCTTGTTATATCTACCTTCACAGGTTATGTAAACCAGAATCAACTTCAACAAATGCTGCCATTTATCTTCAAGGTATGACATAGGAATATCTTTCTTCAATACCAGATTCCTATGCTCAGGTTTCAGATAGGATCTAAACTCAAAATCCTTTGTAACAGTGGTCTTGAACCATTTTTCTCCGGTCGCTGGAAGCTCTGTCACCTCGGCTATAAGGGCTTCGTCTACCTGGAATTCCTCCTTGCCAATTATCACCCTTCTGCCGTCAAATGTGAGGG
Source organism: Larix kaempferi (assembly GCA_027924585.1). Classification (NCBI taxonomy): domain Eukaryota; kingdom Viridiplantae; phylum Streptophyta; class Pinopsida; order Pinales; family Pinaceae; genus Larix; species Larix kaempferi. The sequence goes on along the minus strand of BSBM01000451.1, from coordinate 990,063 downwards.
AAAATGTTTCGTCTATTTGCTGATGAGATCCCTACATTTTTTTGCAAAAATTATAACAGCCAGCATCCTTGAAGAGTCGACATATTTCAGGGCGCGCCTCCAGGTAACAGATGTCATTTAATTCTTTTCGGAGGACCACTCCTCCACTTTTCTTCATTGTAAGCTACTTCCTGGCACCTGCTGCTAAAACAGGATTCAGGAAACGACGCGAAATCAGGGAAAAGGGGAGCTCGATGACATGGTGAGAGCGAAGGAGGAGGGGTGGTGCAATTTTTAGAAACTAACTTCGAGGGATGTGAACTGGAGGATTAATCACGAGGGTTTAATGATGTCTTACTGTGGCATGATCACACTAGAGGAACAATCTTTTATAAGATCAGTATGTGGAGGGGTAGCAAGGTTCATCCGGCTAGGGTGAGATTATGATGGAGGCAGGATTCACATTGGGGGAGATCATGTATTTGCTTGAAGTGACCCTTTCGGTGGTTAAGCAATGATGAACCCCCTTTAATTCACGACTAAACCCTTGATTAGACGTTTCCACCATTCAACACTGACTCAAATTCGGTAGCCGACGATTTTTCCTTTGACACCGCAAGCTGCCGGAAAAGTGTTCACAAATGCCTCTGCTTTCGGTGGTTGTGGACGATCTTGCCTTTGAGTTGTAAGATGCCAGAAACCTGCCCTTTTTAGTGGCTAATGAACAACTGTCGTATCTGCCTAAGCCACCGAAAAATGCTCCGTGATATATGATACGTGCCTTCCCGTTCAGTAGCTTTGAGTAGTTTTACCTTTGTGCTGTGAGCTACCGAAAGCTGGGTTTTCGGTAGCTAATGAACAATTTCCCTATTCGCCTAAGCTACTGAAACCAGTTTTCGGTAGCTAATGAACAATTTCCCTATTCGCCTAAGCTACTGAAACCGAAAAATATTTCTTGGAGACAAAGTACCATCAAATGTTATTTCAAAATTCATTACATACTTCAAACTCTTGAAAAAGAACCTCAAATGCATCTAAAAATGAAAAAATTAAAGACCTCCTATCACCTAGAAACCACAACTAGTCTATGTTTATTTGAGGAGATAACATCTGGCTCCTACTTGGGGATGGAAACCTCCCAGCGAGGTTCCAAGAACCATAGATCAAATTCCTTTCCTGTAAAACAAAAATATAACCCTATCTTCTAGTGTTCCATTGGGCATGGAGTTATTTGCAAAAACTGAAAACAAAATGATATTTACAATGACCAGGCTGTGAAGCCTCAGATGAAATAAAGTTTCATAAACTGCCCATTGACTAGGCCACCAAACATCTCTTCACCTTCCAGACTTTGCATATTGAAAGTGTTGTTCTGCTGTGCTTGAGTTATCACATAAGGACCTGTCCATAGAGAATCAAATTTGCCGTGCTTTCCCTTGTCCTTCCTGGGGGCATCCCATTTTAGAACCCAGTCTCCAACCTGAAAACTTTCCACCTTTTCCTTCTTGTTGAAAGTATCTTTTATCCTCTTTTGGTGAGCTTCTGAGTTCTCCACCAACTGTTCTCTAGTCTGCTGTAATTCAACCAAATCGAGCATTCTTCTCACCATGTCATTCGGCTCATCCTATTCTTCCTAAAAAAACTTAGTTACTGGCAGGATTAGCTGAATTGGGAAAATATCATCAGTACCATAAACCAATATGAAGGGGGAAGTCCCTATGGATTTTTTATCTGTCACTCTGTCAGCCCAGAGAGCAAACTTTAGTTTGGAATCCCAACTCTTTGATTTTCTTCCAATAACTTTCTGATGATTCTAACCAGACTTTTATTGGATGACTCGGCGAGGCCATTGCCTTGAGGGTAGTAGGGGGTAGAGTGTACCAACTGAATGCCCATTGACTCACACATGTGGACTAGTGCTTTATCCTTGAAAGCTGGTGCATTATCAGTTACCATCCTTTTTGGGAAACCAAACTTGATAAGGATGTTTTCATAGAGAAAGTTCATGATGACTTGATGATTAGCTTTCTTCGTGGGAATTGCCTCTATCCACTTGGTAAAATAATCAGTGGCCACCAGGATCCATCTATGTTGACCACTGGATGAAGGATTAATATCGTCTATAAAATCAAGGCCCCATTGCTGGAAGGGGCCATTAACCATAATATGTTTCAATGGAAAGGATTTCAGCTATTGTTTTCCTGCGAATCTTTGGCATTTGTCACAAGATTTCACAAAAGTGTATACATCAGAGAAAAGAACAGGCCAATAGTATCCATCCCTTAGAATCTCATGAGCTGTAGTTTTCCAGTAATGATGGCCTCCACATATGCTTGCATTGAAGTGATGCATGACTTGATCTGACTCTTCTTTATCTAGACACCTAAGCAGCACGCCAGTAGGATCTTCCCAATATAGCAGATTGTTATTTATGCAAAATTTAACAGATTTAAGTTTAAGAGCTCGTGCTTGGGTTGTGCTGAGTCTAGGAGGAACTTCCAAAGTCTGCAGAAAATGAATAATACCTGAATACCACTCGCATGAAGACAAATTTTTGGCCACCTGTTGACTATTATGTTGCTCTACTGCTGCTGCTTCTATATGCAAACCTGCTGAACTTATTCCAATAAAATTCATGTCTAATAGTCTGCAGTTTTCTTCATCCATAAGCTTAGCTAAGCCTTGACCCTTTACAAACCTGGTGGGCTTCACCTCTACATCAAATTCGATCAAATTAGCGATCCACTTGGCTCTCTTGCCATCAATGTCAGGTTGAGTTAAAACATCTTTCACAGAAGTTGAAGGGAATGGTTACAAAAGTGGGTTTTGTTGCAATGGACAAGTGGGTTATAAACAAACTTTATTATGAATTGTTTGGGTTTAAACTAAATGAAAATTGCTATGTTTATATCTATGGTTGTATAGCTCCACAACTTACTAACTATATTATTTAAACACATTAATAAGAAACCAAAACAAACTTGGAGGTTTTCAACCATATGCCCAATTAGGAAAATTTGTTGTAACTGAAGAATCATGAGGAGAATGTGATGAGGGCTAAATCAAGCCTATGTAAACCCCCTCATATGCCATTTGCCATTCATGCTTTGGAGTGGAGACGTTGTAGCTAAAGGAGAGAAGGGAGATTGCGTAGCTCTGCAGGAGGAAGGTGCGAGTGTTTATACTCATTTTACACCGTCTTCAGGCTTCGGAGTTGCTGGAAGCAGTCTTGTTGTGTTTTGGGAAGCGGTTCTCTTCCTGACCATTGTCGCCAAGGTATCATTGTATCATTGCCATGTATTTTTCCTTATGTTGAGATTATAGATCGGCCCTCCTATTGAGAAGCAGGCCCAGAGACATAGTCCATCATAGATGAACTCCGTTATCAACTTGTTGTCTTTATGTGCGTATTGTCTATGCTGTTTGGTTCTCTTCTTATGGTTTTGTGAGCTTCATTCATTCTCTTTATGCAATTCATGTTAATGTCATAGAGTAGCAAAGATCTTGTTTTCGGATCATGTGGTATCAGAGCAGGTCTATTTGACGTTGGATTGTGAGTGTGGATGCTCACGAGGGATAAACTGCAAGCTGGTGAGGGTACATTAGAGCCTTACAATTCCGAGATCGGACGTGCACCCCGAAGGAGGAAGATGGATGCTAATGATGCCCTCATCGAGATGGAGGAAAAATTTCAGAAGTTCTTCTACATGATGGCCGACAAGGTAGACAAGTTGTTTGCAGACTATGAAGAAGGCATGGCAAAAGAAAGAAAAGGCAGTGAAGTTAAGAAGGAAGATGAAGAAGTGAAGGACGAAGGAAACGCTTCAGTTAACCAAGGAGGAGGTGGCAAAGAGCCTCCTGAGCCTCCCTCTTCACCTTCAGCTTCAAGAACAAGTTCAAGTGCTTCTTCCTCATCTCATTCTCAGCATTCCAAGGTTCCTCACAAAGAGCCTCAAAATAAGCCCTTATTCAAGCTCGATGTGAAGTTTGATTTGCCCATGTTCAATGGGGAAGCGAATGCAGAGAAGTTAAACAATTGGATAAGGAAAATAGAGGTCTATTGCCGAGTCCAGCAGATCGAAGAAGAAGATGTTAAGATTCAGTTGGCTTCACTTCAGCTGATAGGCACCGCACTTATATGGTGGGAAAGCAAGCTTCATCAAGGTAGCAAACAAATGGGTAATCTTCTCTCGTCATGGTCTTCTTTTATTTCTGCTTTACGTACGCAATTTTATCCGTTGGGTTATGTTCAGAAGGCAATGATGGATTGGAAAAGTTTTAGACAAGGCAAGGGTCAGAGTGTTCAGAGTTTTACTGAAGAATTTAGAAGGAAAGCTTTAGAATTGAATATTGCTTTAGATTCTCCTGACACTCTTTTTAAGTACATTGGTGCTCTTCATCATTATCTACGCCATACTTTGTTGTTGTTGAATCCTACTAGTGTGGATGAAGCAAGTGTTCAGGATAATCATCTTGAAAACAGGGGGAAGCATTTACAAGAAGACCATCAGAAGAAGCCTTTCAATCCCAACAACAACCACAAGTTCAAGAAAAAAGACAAGAGAAAGAAGACATCTATTGCCAAGAAGGAAGGAGGAAAGCTCCATTGCAAACATTGCGATACTGATGGGCATGATGAAGAAAGTTGCTAGAAGTTGCATCCTGAACAGAGGCCAAAGCATTATGGAGGCAAAAAGAAGAAAAAGACCGTTGCAACAGCGCAACGAGATTTGGGTTCTGACTCAGGTGACGAAACCATGATTACAGCTGTGGGAATGCAAGGTAACAAAACTCCTCATACTGGTTCAAGTTCTACTCATGTTTCTAAAGAAAATGATAAAAGAAGAAGTGAGTTGTTTCACATCAGAGTTGTGTCTAAGCATACAAAGATTGAAACATTATTTGATCTGGGTTCTCAAGTAAATTTGATCTCAGAATCAGTTGTTAAGAAGTTGGGCATACAGACTAAATCTCACCCCAAGCCTTATCCTCTTGGATGGGTATGTGATAATGCTAAGCTACAGGTGACTAAGCAATGCAGGTTAAGGTTTGCTATTGCTTCAAAGTTGATCGATGAGGTGGAATTAGATGTTGTTCCTCTTGACATCTGCAGTATCGTATTGGGAAGCCCATACTTGTATGATCGAAAAGCAGTATTCTTCCGTCACTAGAACAAGTACCATCTCACCAAAAATGGGGTGGAGTACATCGTGAGAGCTCACAGTATGAAGGATAACACCACTCTTGTTAGTGCAGAACATATGAAGAGACTCATCAACACTAACAAGAGATACATGCTCATGGTTGTGAGAGCAAAAGATGCTGAAGCATCCGATGCTTTCAAAGGTTGTGATCCTTCTCATAAAAAGGCTATGATTGATATTGTGGCTAACTATGATGAAATATTTCAGGAACCTACAGGTTTTCCTCCCAAAAGGGAGATTCAACATGAGATGCATCTCCAGCAGGATGCCCCTCTTCCTAATGTGGGCATGTACAGGTTGTCCGCAGTTGAAATGGCAGAGATTAAGAAGCAGGTTCAAGACTTGTTGGACCAAGGAGTGATCAAACCTAGCTCCTCTCCATGTGGTTTTCCGATTGTGTTGGTGATGAAGAAAGATGGCACATGGAGGATGTGCGTTGACTATCGGGCTCTCAACAAGATCACGATCAAGAATCGATACCCACTTCCTCACATAGATGACTTGCTCGACCAGTTGAAAGATGTTGTGTTCTTTACCAAGTTGGATTTGCATAGTGGCTACCACCAGATCAGAATTGCAGAAAGTGATGTGTGGAAGACGACCCTCAAGACCAAGCAAGGTCTATTTGAGTGGTTGGTGATGCCCTTTGGGCTTTGCAATGCACCTGCAACCTTCATGCGGGTAATGAATGATTTTTTCCGGCCATTCTTAGATGATTTTGTCATTGTATACTTAGATGATATATTGGTCTTTAGCAAAACTTGGGAAGCACATGTGGGGCATGTAAATCAAGTATTAGATACTTTGAAAAAGGAGAAATTGTATGTAAAATTGTCAAAGTGTGAATTTGGCAAAACTTCATTAGTTTACTTGGGTCATATTGTAGGAGGTGGAAATTTAAAAATTGATCCTTCAAAATTTGATGTAATTGTCAATTGGCCTAAGCCTACTAACACTACTGAAGTGAGAAGATTTTTAGGAGTTGTTCAATATTGGAGAAGGTTCATTTAGAACTTCTCATACATAACATCTCCTTTGCATGCCTTAACAAGTGTAAAGAAAGCCTTCCAGTGGGGAGGTAAGCAGCAGAAAGCCTTCGACACATTGAAGGGAAAGATCAGCACCACCCCAGTCCTAGCCTTTCCCGATTTGCAGCAGCCATTTGAGATAGAGACAGATGCCAGTGGATATGCCATGGGGGAAGTATTGATGCAACACCGCAAGCCTATTTTCTACCATTCAGATACTTTTACTCAAGCAGTGATCAACTACCCCACCTATGACAAAGAGTTGTATGCTTTGGTTCAGAGTGTCAAGAAGTGGAAACACTACTTGATGGGCAAGGAGACGATCATCCATACCGATCATCAACCCTTGCAGTATCTCCAGTCCCAGACTAAGCTCCAACAAGCTTGTCATTTCAGGTGGATGGGATTCCTTCAACAATTCCATCTAGTGATCAAGTACAAGAAGGGTACTAGTAACAAAGTGGCAGATATGCTCTCTAGACCTCCTATTGTTGCATCTATTGTTTTGAAAAATGCTTCTTTGTCCCATGAAAGTTATATTGAGCAGTATGCTACTGATGATGATTTCAAGGAGATTTATGAGAAGCTAACCAATGGCACACAGGTGGAAGGATACTATTTGCAAGTAAAATTGCTCTATCATTTGGGAAAGTTTTGTGTTCCTATCAGTGAAAGAGTCCATGTAATACGAGAAGCTCATACTTCTCTTGTATCAGGGCATTTTGGGGTAGGTAAGACTTTGGCTCATTTGCAAAGACTTGTGTATTGGCCTTGCATGAAAGACATTGTAACAAAATATGTAAAGGGGTGTGTGATGTGCTCTACTTGTAAGCCCACTAATAGAAAATTGGGGCTGTACTCACCACTTCCTGTTCCTTCCCATCCTTGGGAAAGCATTTCCATGGATTTTGTGGGGGGTTTTCCTATGTCTAGGAGGGGTCATGACTACTTGTATGTGGTCGTGGATAGGTTTAGCAAGATGTGTATTCTTATGCCATGTAAAAAGTAGGTCACTGTAGAGCAGACTGCTTCTCTTTTATTTCAGCATGTATGGGTTCACTTTGGACTCCCTACGTCCATTATCTTGGATCGGGACTCCCGATTCCTTGGAGAGTTTTGGACAAAATTATGGAGTATGATGGACACCAAGCTGAAGAGGAGCACCGCTTTCCATCCACAGACCGACGGATAGACAGAGGTAGTCAACAGGACAGTTGTCCATTTGCTTTGAGGCTATTGCAACAAGCGTCCTAAGTTATGGGATGAATAGATCCAGTATGTGCAGCATGCCTACAACAGGGCTATGAATTCTTCCACTCAGAGCTCGCCATTTGAGACATGCTTTGGGTACTTGCCAAAGACTCCATTGAACTTGAATTATGGGAGAGAGGTTGGTTCAAGCACTTCCAAGGATGAAGACAAATCCCGCAGGTTCATTCAGAGAGTTCAACAAGTACATCAAGTAGTGCAAGAGCAGTTGGAGAAGAGTCAAGCCCAGTACAAGGCTCGCCATGACAAGCTTAGAGTTGATCATCAATTTCAGGTAGGAGATCAAGTGTGGCTTCACATCAGCAAGGAGAGGATGAAAGGAGAAGGCAAGAAGCTCAAGCCTATTAGATATGGTCCCTTCACCATCTTGGAGAAGATTGGGACGAATGCTTTTCGCTTAGAGCTACCACCATACATGCAGATCTACTCAGTCGTGAATGTGGAGAACTTGAAACTCTATGAGCCTCCCATGATCATGGATGAAAGGGAGAATGTCTCATTGCCATCAGTTGATGAATTTGCTCCTGAGTACATGGATGAGATAAAGGAAGATGTCATCTTGGACAGAAGGACAAGGACTTCTCGCAGAAGTGATGTTGAGTATCTTCGAGTGGGCATCAAAGGCACTCATCCAAGAAAATCCAAGTGGATTGAGAAGGAGAAATCGAGGGAGCAATTCCCTCACCTATCTGTTGATTAGTAAAGGCTTTTGGAGGCCAAAAGCTTCTCAGTGAGGAGGAATGATCCAGGAGGATCCAGGAAGGCCAAATTTTCAAAGTCCTCCAATCTCAGTGAAACCAACGCCAAATCGAAGGGCTCGTCGAGACGATTCCAACGGCATTCGTTTCACCTCAAACGAACTCCGTATGAGAAAGTTATCGCGTTATGTTCTATGAGGTCAATAGGCAAAATTGGCAAAAAGAGGTGCCACGTGGCACCACTGACAGGTTGACACATGGCATCCATACTTCACAAACATGATGACATGGCACCACTGACAGGGTGACACATGGCATCCGTATGGTACGGACAAGATGACATGGCAGGTGTACGGACCAACCTAAAGAAGACATGTGGCACGTACAGAATCTGAATTGGAAAACAACGTGGCAGTACGGCTCGTCCAGCCAGTAGTATGACACGTCCAGTCAGCAGCCAAGTGGCAGTACGGTGGTAAAGGTGAACCAATCACTGGACACCATGTGGCAGAACGCGATTGGGCAATAGAACTTTCAAAATGTTTGTGGCCTCCACGGGGTTCGACCCTGTGAGCTCTCCTGCATAAGCGCTCCGCCTTACCGTTAGCTCACAAGGTGTTCCTTATATAAGGCATGGAATTAAATTTATTTAAAGTGTGCTTTGGCATTCCGAGCCCCAAAGGGGCCGGGGCTTATCCCCGATCATGGTTCTTCCTCCTGCGTGACCGGGAGCTCCGACCAGCACTTGAAGCCCAGAGCATTTAGCACGTGCTCTTTAATGACTTTGGGAATGTTTACAAAAGTGGGTTTTGTTACAACAGACAAGTGGGTTATAAACAAACTTTATTATGAATTGTTTGGGTTTAAACTAAATGAAAAGTGCTATGTTTATATCTATGGCTGGTATAGTTCCACAACTTACTAACTATATGATTTAAACACATTAACAAGAAACCAAAACAAACTTGGACATTTTCAACCATATGCCCAATTAGGCAAATTTGTTGTAACTGAAGAATCATGAGGAGAATATGATGAGGGCTAACTCAAGCCTATATAAACCCCCTCATATGCCATTTTCCATTCATGCTTTGGAGTTGAGACTTTGTAGCTAAAGGAGAGAAGGGAGATTGTGTAGCTCTGCAGGAGGAAGGTACAAATGTTTATACTCGTTTTACACTGTCTTCGGGCTTCGGAGTTGCTGGAAGTAGTCTTGTTGTGTTTTGGGCAGTGGTTCTCTTCCTAACCATTTTCGCCAAGGTATCATTGTATCCTTGCCATGTATTTTTCCTTATGCTGAGATTATAGATCGGCCCTCTTATTGAGAAGTAGGCCCAGAGACGTAGTCCATCCTGGATGAACTCCGTTATCAACTTGTTGTCTTTATGTGCGTATTATCTATGCTGTTTGGTTCTCTTCTTATGGATTTGTGAGCTTCATTCATGCTCTTTATGCAATTCATGTTAACATCATAGAGTAGCAAAGATCTTGTTTTCAGATCAATTCTGACCTATGATCAGCTGTCAATTCAGTAGAAAAATTTATGAATTTAGGATGATTTTGACTGCCTATGTTGTGATCATGGACAGCAGGGTCGTTCTCCTTTTCCGCGGGTTTGAAGGGGACATCATTATGGTCAAAAAGCCTTTCAAGAGGTAATAAGCCTCGAGGTATATGATTTCTTGGCAACTGAACAATGTCATGTTGACCCATTTTCCCTTTCAACTTAGACTTATGGGATTCCTCTACATTTAGGTTTTCTTGGTTAATATGCATATCAGAAAATTCATCAACAACCTGGAGAAATCTAGCAAGTTCATCTTCATTCTCAAAAATTTCCAAAATTTGACATTACCAGGTAAGGATGGCCTGTACCTGACTTGGATTTCATAGTGCAATTTAGGAGGCATAGGAGGAATGAATGTACTCGCAGAGACAACCAGGGAATTATCTAGGTGGTTCATAGCTCTAGGTATATAAGAGATGTCGAAAATCATAAAAGAATCTCTAAGTTTCCATACCTCGTCTCTGTATGCCTTCAACCTGACATTTTTTGCTTGAAAATTCCCGTTAACCTGTTGTATGATGAGCTCTGCATCTCCAAATATATTCAGGCACATGATTCCCATTTCTTTGGCAGCCTTGACTCCCAACAGCAAAGCCTCATATTCTGCTATATTGTTAGTAGTTTTGAAATCCAGTTTATAAGACAAATGCATAACATCCTTCAAAGGAGAGATTAAAACTACACCTGCACCTAATGAAGCTTGTGTACTAGCACCATCAAAAAACATGCTCCAAACAGAAGTGGTTACTTCTTCAGATTGCTGTCACGCAGGCTTTGTGAGCTACAAAGGCGCTGGCTGATCATCATCTATTTGCAGGATACATGCTCCAAAGTCTGTATCTAATGCGTAAATGGGATGGTTTACCGAATTCTTTTCATTGCTGATGATGTAGGCAAGTTGGTTTTCTCTATAGATCCTTTTAGTTTCACCCCCAAACATCGGGATTGTGGCATAAGTTAGATCCATCTGTAAGGTCCCCCCTAGGCATTTACACCATGAACTTGACAAGAGAATGCCAAACTTGGGTGGGATATCAGAAACTACTACATCCATTACCATGCTTTTTGAAGGCAGGTGAGACAGGTTTATGACAAGATCTTTTATGAGGCCCGGACATTTTACTTTCCTGGACTCAAAAGAGAAGAGATCATGATAGGGTTTTGTGATGCTAAGTCCCAACTCATCCATTACCGCTTTTGGCATAAGATTGTGGGACGCTCCTGAGTCTAACAGACAATTGTGAAGAATTTTGTCATGGATGTTCAGGGATATGTAGAAAGGTGGACAAGACCCATCCATTTCTTCAACCATAGGGCCTAGGGTTACTGAGGGCCTATCAGCTTGCAAATTCACAAAATCAGCATCTATGGGTGTTTTTGGTTGAAGGGATCGCAATATAGATGACCTGAAGGAATCATTTTTCATAAGCTCAATTAGCGGGAGAGATATTTCCAGCTTTTGAATTTCTAATTCGAGATTAAAAGGGTAAGACAATTTTTTAGAATACCTTACCTCTTGTACTGGGGATTTAAGCTGAATCTGATCAGGGACAAAAAGTGGTAATGGACTTTGTTGCTGTTTTGAAGGGGAGACGGTCCGTTTTGTAGGAGCAACAATCGTTTTGGCAAGAGAAGCTGGCTACTTTGTAAGGACAGGATTCTTCTTTCCAGGGGCAACGGTCATAGGTTTTTTGGCAGCAGTCCTAGACCTCAAATTATGACCTCCCTGATCATCTTCCTGATACAATGATTCTTCAGCGATCTGTTCGTTCATGAGGGCTTCCTCATAATCAGATTGTGTCAGGAAAGAGGAGTCAACTTTCTCCTCCATATAGTTGTTATTGTCTTCTTCTTCTTCTTCTACCGGAATAAGCTCTTGTTCTTCTTCCAATACAATGTGTTGGAAAGGAGCTCTGATCCTTTGTTCGTCAACAAGATTCCTATCTCTTTGGAGCATTTGAATCTATGGGTTGTTTCTCCTATAAGGGAGAGTGTTAGGGTTTCTAGGGACGAACTCATTTGGCACTTTACCTCTTGTAGGTTGTTGACCTTGAACCTTTAGTTTAGACATCTCAGAGGTCAAGCTATCCAACATCTTAGCCAATTTTTCCATTTTTGTTTCTGACGAGGAGGAAGAGTCTGGAGTTGGTCTCTTTCTGTCCATTTTTCCCTTCAGAATTTCAGATGCAACGATATTGGAATCAACTTCAAGAGCAGCATCTTGCATGAGTAATAAGGACGCAGATCTCCTTTCTCTGAGATGAATATAGAAATCAGGATCAAAGGAATTTGCATAAGTGATTCTGGCTGAAGTGTCTGTAGGTTTGATCTCAGCAGGGATCTTGCCAAACATTTTATTGAATCTCTTTGTGAAATTTGACACAGACTCACCATTTTCCCTCTTCAAATTACCAAATTCTGTGAGGTAATAGAGGTGGTCCCTTCTTTCTCCCCAATGCTTCAAAAACAAGTCATCTAGGGCTTCGATGTTAGCTATTGATCCAGCAGGTAACTCTTTGAACCATTTCCTAGCCTGACCATCTAAACTTTGCACAAAACCCCTAGTCCATACATCTTCATGCTCAATATTTATGTTCTCAGCATAACTATAGAATGCCTCTAAATGCTCTTCAGCTGTAAAGTCCCCCTCTCTAGTAAACTTAGGCATGTATTTTTGGTAATCTCCAGTAGGCATAGCAGAAAGGGGGTTAGGAAAATTTAGAGGGGCATATCTGGCCACGAGGATCTTTTCCATCTTAATCAGAGGGATAGCCATTATGGATGTGGGTATGGAAGGGGTAGTAGAAGATATCTTTGGTGTGTGGGATAGCTGAGGAGGTATGGGTGGTGATGGAAGTGGTGGGTTTGACCCAATGGAGTTGCCAAGAGTTGAGGTGAAAATATTTGTGGGATGGTTGGGACAATAGCAATCCGTATAGGACTATGAAAGCAATGAGGCCAATCTTTCTTCACGCTGATCCAAAAGATTTTGCAAGATGTTTTCAATAGCAAGTACATTGGTATGAACAAAAGGATAGCTCTCTTCAAGCTCAATTGCTAAGGGATTCAGGTAGGAAGAAGAGCCCTCCTCTTTGATGGATTCTAGGATTTCTTTTCCTAAGTCAGCTTGGGAAACAGATTTGGAAATAGGATCTTCAACAGTAGAACTAGTCGGGAACTCTTCGACTTCCAAATCTTCTGATTTACTTATAATTTTTTGTGAACTAGCTGCTTCAGTAGGTGGATATTTAAAAGGAGTTTGGTTTGATAAAACAGAAGCAGTACCTCTAGAAGTACTTGATGTGGTCCCCCTCGTAGACTTGGAAATCTGTCTTTGTGAAGCTCTTCCTCTCCTTATAATCTCCTCGGGATCTGAAATAGGTGTCACTGGTGGCCTTTGAGTATTTGCTCTGGTACTTGGTCTTCTTGAAACCACTTCGTTCCAATGGAGTTTCCAGATAGATGATTACAACCAGAATACCGTCTACATTTTGTCTATCATCAAAGTAGGATCTTATGTCGTTCTCCCAGGGAAACTAGTTTCAACTTCCTCTCCCTGGCAACGGCGCCAAAATTTTATCACTCCAGGAAAATCTCCTAGGTTGTATCTCAGAGATGCCTGGTAAATTACTATTTTCTCAATGATGGGTGAATAGGTGGATAAAAAATGGAATGACTAACACAAGGATACTCAATCAAAGCATGTATAAACATATTCAACGGACAAGGCTTTAATCCCATGTTTTTTAGAGGTTTTAAATAAAGTGTATGGACGGATAGAACTTATAATCTCAGCAGAAACATACATAAGATAGACATATGAATGGCCAATATTATAATCGAAGAAATACTTGTAAAGCTCAGTTCATTAGCGAAATGAAACGATGACAATTTTCAGACACTGGATCAACTCAAGACATGAAATAAATCATCAAATACAAGTATAGAATAGACGAGAGGTAAATCTGAACATAATAGGCAAAAGAAGCTTATATTATGATATGCTATAAGAAGTCCAAAAGTACAATCAGTGTGCTATCTCCAAAATCAAACCCTTGTTCTACATCAGTCATAGGCTTAATAGCCTTTACAAAACGGTCAAGATCCTGAAAAAATGGATCGAATCTACTAAAACTACCTATCAAAAAACAACTTTCTGGAAATTATGAAAGATTCCTACATTCCAAAAGTAACTGCCATATTGCCAGTCCTCCTATCTTCGACAATTGTAATGGGCCTTCGGATGCTGGTGAGTGAGGTCGAACTGCTACTTGGAGAATTTGTAGGCCGTTTTCCCCAAAGAATAATCATGACTCTCTTAAACCTTTAACCATCATTAGAAAATTCCCTCGAGGTGCTTAGATCAGTAAATTCAAGTTCAATGCAAAAACCACTTTCTGCGGTATTCTGTATTTTCGGCAGCTGGGAAAATTGGGTTAAAATTTGATTAGCTACAGAAAGCCCTGCTTTCGGTGGCTAATGAACAAGTAGCGTGTTCGCCTAAGCCACTGAGAAACCTTTAGATGTTTGGATTTGGCCTCTCCTTTTGGTAACTAGATGAGTCCCACCTTTATATCCTAAGCCGCCAAAAATTGGAGTTTTGGTAGCTAATGAACAATTTCCTATGTTCGACTAAGCCACCGAAACTGCTTGGTCTAGCTTGCAAAACTTTTGACAAAAATGTTCTTTTTCGACTTCTGCTACTCATCTTTTTGCTGATTGGATTTCTCTTCATCCTGGGACAAAACCGGAGTGTCAGTGAAACTAACTGCTACTGTTGCTAAGGTGTCAAGGTCTGAGTGTACCTCAGGCTGGGGTTTCAAAGTCATTTCCTTACCTCCCAGAAGCTCAACCTGATATTGTCTCTTATCAATCTTATATTCCTCCCTTTAAACTTGCTATGCTTTTTGGTTAACCCTTGAAAGGAGGTATACAACTCATTGTTTCTTTCAATTAACCTTTCATTTTTCTCCTTGATCACCCTCTGAAGAAGTTCCAGCTCATACACCTGTCTTAACATTTGATTAATCTTATGGGATGAGGTCTTCTTTGACTAGCTGGTTGATGCTTCAACAATCTGTTGATTTGGATCTTCCTTAGGTGCAGGTGAGAACAGACTTTCACCTCCTACCCCAGCTTTTGGCTGTTCATCCTCTTCAGAATCTGTGTATGGCAGGTTGAGGATGTTTTTTCCTTCTGAACCAGCTCCCTCCTCCCTAGTCTTACTATTGAACTCTAGTTTCTTTTTATCCTTCTGCATTTTGGGAGCTAAGGAAAGGGGGTTGACTACAATTGGGGAAATAGCCCTCCTCTTCCTTTTCCCACTTCTATGGGTAGAAGACTTCTTCCCACCTTCTGGTTGCAAATCTGTTTCGAACTCATTCTGGAAGAGGAAGAACTCCTAGTTCACGTTTCTCCTTTGCAACAACTCAGAAACTATGAGCTTGATCAAACCATGGTGGTACACCCTGCCTGCGATTTTGGTTGGCTGGGCTCTCACTTGATGAGCCATTTTAGTCAGGCTTTTGTAGAGATAAAAAGGGAGATTTAGGGGGCTCTTGCTCGTGAAATGGTTCATTAATTTAAAATGGTAAATTAGCACCCTGTTATATCTACCTTCACAGGTTATGTAAACCTGAATCGACTTCAACAGATGTTGCCATTTATCTTCAAGGTATGACGTAGGAATATCTTTCTTCCATACCAGATTCATATGCTCAGGTTTCAGGTAGGATGGAAACTCGAAATCCTTTGTAACAGTGGTCTTGACCCAATTTTCTCCAGTCACTGGAACCACAGCTATAAGGGCTTCGTCTACCTGGAATTCCTCCTTTCCAATTGTCGCCCTTCTTCAATCAAATGTGAGGGAAAATGTTTTGGCTACTTGCTGATGAGATCTCTGCAGTTTTTTGCAAAAATTATAACATCCAGCATCCTTGAAGAGTCGACATACCTCGGGGTGTGCCTCTAGGTAACATATGTCATTTAATTCTTTCTGGAGGACCAATCCTCCACTTTTCTTCATTGTAAGCTGCTTCCTGGCACCTGCTACTAAAACGGGATTGAGGGAACGACACAAAATTAGGGAAAAGGGGAGCTCGACGATGTGGTGAGAGCGAAGGAGGAGGGGTGGCGCGGTTTTCAGAAACTAACTTTGAGGGATGTGAACTGGAGGATTAATCACGAGGGTTTAATGATGTCTTACTGTGGCATGATCACACTGGAGGAACAATATTTTAGAAGATTGGTATGTGGAGGGGTATCAAGGTTCATCCGGCCAGGGTGAGTTTATGATGGCGGCAGGCTTCACGTTGGGGGAGATCATGTATTTGCTAGAAGTGACCCTTTCGGAGGCTAAGCAATGATGAACCCCCTTTAATTCATGACTAAACCATTGATTAAATGTTTCCACCGTTCGACAATGACTCAATTTCGGTAGCCGACGATTTCACCTTTGACACCGCAAGCCACCGGAAAAGTGTTCACAAATGCCTCTGCTTTCGGTGGTTGTGGATGATCCTGCCTTTGAGCTGTAAGCTGCCAGAAACCTGCCCTTTTCGGTGGCTAATGAACAATCATTGTATCTGCCTAAGCCATTGAAAACTGCTCCGTGATATATGATATGTGCCTTCCCTTTCGGTAGCTTTGAGTAGTTTTACCTTTGCGCTGTGAGCTGCTGAAAGCTGGGTTTTCGGTATATAATGAACAATTTCCTTGTCCGCCTAAGCTACCGAAACCGAAAAATCTTTCTTGGAGACAAAGTACCATCAAATTTTATTTCAAACTTCATTACATACTTCAAACTCTTGAAAAAGAACCTCAAATGCATCTAAAAATGAAAAACTTAAAGACCTCCTATCACCTAGAAACCACAACTAGTCTATGTTTATTTGAGGAGATAACAAAGTCCATCAAATTTTTTAACATAGGTACACTATGGAGGTATAAACCTCTTATATGGTAAATATCATGTAGTAGAGACTTAAAGTATCTTAAAATGATTATCCAATGGCCACTAAATAAATTTTATTCAATTTTAATTTAACAAAACATGTTTTCTCTTCAATTCTCACAAAAGTACATTGTTCATACAAACAAATATAGATAAAGCATTATAATAGATATCAAACCCAAAACCCACTGCCAGTGATCCTGTTCAGTACTTCGATGGGGTAACTGTAATATCCAAGAAATATATTCCCCAGACAGAATGCCCCATTGCCAATAGGCATGTTTAGTACCCTGATGGGTTTTCCTAGTCATACCACAGGCCGGTACCTGCTGCTAGCATACCTGTTCAGTATCCCGGCGGGTTAACCTCTTACACCCTTTTTCTAGAATAGGATCTTGTCCCAATTTCACCTTAAAGATAGGATTTATAAATTGCTTCTTCATAGATGAATGGGGGAGTAGCGCTGAAAACCTTTTACGAGTGGGATGGTATTGGGTTGAATATTTTTCATGAAAAGTGCTTGTAAAGGTTTGTTTGTGTGAACAACTAACTCTTGTAATTATACTAATTCGAAAACATGAGATGGCTACAGTCATTTATATGTAAAATTACAGCCAAAGGATAATAATCAAAAGACTCTTCAGTCTTAACAACCATTCTCTTATAAGATTATTGTGGTGTTTATTTGAATAATAATTCAATGTCTCCAACTATTACTACTTGTAAAAATGATTGTTCAATCAAGTGTGAAGCCAAGTCAAATTTGTACTTAGCATGCCGTGGTTTCCATAAGTTAAACCTCTTTAGTCTTAAAAGAACAAAGAGAAGAAAAGATAAATAGTGGAAAATCTGTATGAACAAAGAAAAATAAGTATGAATCTGAAATAATAGATCTGCTTATTTACAATAAAAGAATTTTCCTTCATATTTTGTTTACTAAAGATATTCCATTATATCAACAACTCAACAAAACATATTTTGAGTATCTTTCAAAAATTTATTTAAATTAGGAAAGTTCTAAATTTTATTAATAAAAATCAGCCTTCTAAAATAACAAAAGTAATAGAATGAAAGAATTTCTCTTTTTAGATACCCTGAGTTTTTCACAAAAGGAAAATACCTACAAAATTCAAAAGAGAACCTAATGAGCAAAATAAAAACATGCCTCTGTACATATATACAAAGAAAACCTTCAATCAGGTATTATTCAAGAAAGAGGAGGAGATGAACAAGTTATTTATTCACCTACCAACTCCAATTCAGATTGATGAGTTAAATCATTAATGAAATCTTGCTTAGAAATGGGTTTATGGTATACCTTCAACCGATGTCCATTTACCACAAATGTAACCTGTTCATCATCAATTGTTCTTATTTTTACAGAACCGTTATAAAAAACAATCACAATTTCATATGGTCCCATCCACTTGGTTGTAAGTTTACCTTTAAAGTTTTTAAACCTTGAGTCAAATAATAGGGCCCAATCACCTTCTTGAAAAGTTTTCCGTTTCAAAAAATTGTCATGCCATTTAGTCCTATGATTTTGGATTAGAACAGTCCTTTGAACAACATCTTGTCTAATCTCATCAAGTTCATTTAATTGCAACAATCTTTGTTTCTATGCTTCATCCAAATTCAGGCCTAATTGTGCAGCAGTACGAAATGTTTTCACTTGAAATTCCATAGGAAGCGGGACCTGTTTCCCATAAACAAGCTCATATGGAGTATGCATTGTGGCATTTCTCCATGTAGTCCTGTAATCCCATAATGCTTCAAGAAGCTTATCTGCCCAGTCCTTGTGATGTATTTGTACAGTCTTAGTTAGAATAGATTCCGATACTTTACTTGTTGACTCCACCTGACCATTTTCTTGGGGGTGGTATGGAGAAGATTTATAGTGTTTAATTCCATATTGCTCTGTCAATTCTTTCATTGATTTAGAGACAAATTGTTCTCCATTGTCAATCACAATCTCACGGAGAACACCAAAATGGGTAAAAATTTCTTCATAGATAAATTCTATTATTGATTTTTTAGTAGCCCTCAACAGAGCTTTTGCTTCTACCCATTTAGTCACATAATAAGTATAGACTAATATATATCTCTTTTTCAGTGACATGGGTGAGATTGGTCTAACAAAGTATAGACCCCATTTTTCAAAGGGTTCAATCATTACTTGGGTTTGTAAAGCCATTTCATCAGCAACAGTGGGTCTTCCCATCCGTTGAAAACTATTGTAACATACCCATAATAACTAGGCGAGCCAATAGGTTTAACTGATGAAAAATAAAGAGAAATGCTTTTCTCAATGACTACTTATATGACAAGCTATATTCCAAACATGCTTAAAGTAGTTCATAGGTTACATACCTTTTTTTGTGCTTATCCTAACATTAAAATAAGGAAGAATCATACATACCAATTTTTCCATGAATTCATGTTACACACAAACGAGGTTCTCTTCTCTCAATTCCCACAATATTAAAGTTCTCTAAACTTAAAATGGAATTTATTAGAGACCAAAACTCGTCATCCTTGCATCAACACCATTTTGAATTGAATCCATAAAGGAAATCATAAACGTGCATAACCAATTTAATTTAGTCATAGTCGCAACTACTACTTTTATAAACCTTGCTCTGTTATCAAACGAGTCAAAATAGTAGTAACATTCCTCATTAATTTATAACTTTTATAATCTTAACAAGGACCATATAATACTTCTATTCTTTTAAACAAAGTTTACTGAACAAGATAAACTTCATACTATTTTACTTTCCCATGTAAATCACTTATAATTAGTTCCTTC
The DNA here is from genome assembly GCA_027924585.1 of Larix kaempferi. Lineage (NCBI taxonomy): Eukaryota > Viridiplantae > Streptophyta > Pinopsida > Pinales > Pinaceae > Larix > Larix kaempferi. The sequence goes on along the minus strand of BSBM01000451.1, from coordinate 970,557 downwards.
ATAATGCACAAGTGTATAACCCAAATCTTATGACAACGTTCAAACATACCTTGCCATGGATCTGAAACGGATTTCCACCCCGATTTAAGCAGACTTAAATTCTGACTTAACATTATAATCTCCAAATTTACCCTTTTGTTCTAGCCTCACATTATCCTATCAAAAGGATCTAACTCTGACTTAACATTAGTAGTCACCAAAATTCTGACTTAACATTATAATCGCCAAATTTACCCATTTGTTCTAGCCTCACATTATCCTATCAAAAGGATCTAACTCTGACTTAACATTAGTAGTCACCAAATTTCCATAACTTACAAAACACATATAAGCCTTGGACGAAAAGGTTTGTTTTCTGCATAGGTAGTGTAACTATGTATTAACTAGCATTTTCCCTTTGAGGGGCAAAAATGAACGCCGGTAGGAAAAGAGAAAAGTTAGAAGGAACAAAAACATAGGCATAGGCAGCGAAGGATACTGGTAGGAAAAGAGCAAAGTTTGTAACAATCTCAGATTACAAATACATAGGCACTCAACCCAGAACAAAAAATAATGTTAAGTTCACCAACACAGTGAGCCAACTATAATTGTTTTTCTCACAATCTCTGTAGTAGTAATCTCAACACTATAGATTACTACTATGTCTGGAATATATAAGCAATTTGAAAAAATATTTATGCAATAATATCAATGAAAACAATGATTATAATAGCTCCTAAATTGCACAAACTACTTGTGAACAAAAGTTTGCTTTCATGCCATGTGTTGTAGCAATAAATTTAGGAATCTCCATATACAAGTATAGTTATAGAACTCTTTCATGGACCAACTGTTGATAGTGTCACAATCTAAGTTGTAAATGAATCTTCGTTATGCTTGCTTCAAGAATGGAAGATACAATGGGGAACCCATATATGTTTCTTTCTTCTCATTGAGTATTTCAAGTCCACAATAAAAACATTAGATCCTTCTCAACCATGTAAAGGTGAACAGACCTGTCACTACATGAACTAATCTTCTGAAAATTATTAATAAACCAAGGAAAGTAACTAGTTATCAATGACTCTCACCGCATCAAAGATTCACAGATCTTCTGACAATATAGATAGTTCACAACAAAGCAAAATAAAATGCAGACTTACAACGCAATAGGAGTGGTCTTAGCTCTCAATATAAAGGTTGTATTTATTCAACGTGGAGGTAGATGAGGAGAGGTCGCTTTGCTTGACTACTGTTGACCAACGCGATCTTGGTCGACAGGGCTTCGCCTCACTGTCGACACATACCGCAGTCTCCCTGGGAACCGGCCCAGGCAGGTTTGAGCCCACCCAGCAACACCTGTAGAGCAGATGAGGTCTCACCCGAGGCATCCAGGAAGAGCAGACGAAACCATGTTTCTGTCGAGGGAGGAGGCGAGTTGTGGATAAACAGACTGGGTCTATTGCAGTACTTAAACAGAAACTTTAAAAATTCAACATGGAGTTATAACATATTACTTAACCGCAGCATTTATCAGTACAGTAACAGTAAGCAGACATTGCATCAAGAAAATATAGCATCATTCATATATTGCAACATTGCACAAAGATCATACCAAAACATCATCATTGTATTACTGTCATAGTCATATGCCAAAAACAAAACACAGATCTCCATATACATTCACCTTCTTATCGCTCGCCTGCTATCGTCTCTCTAACACTTACAACTCGCATCTATTTATAGGCCTCTGTCGTTACAATGTTTGTCCACTTACTAACGACTTCCTAATCGACACTATGGACAAATGACCCAATATCTAACTAACTTGGTCCAAATGACCCAAAAACCCGCATACTGCGGTACAATTGACTCAACATTACATAACATGTGGTCCAAGTGACCCAAAACCCACCAACTGTGGTATACTTTAACACAAAATACTCCTTCCGCGCCCTCATCCAATGTGTCGCAGCGTCAGTAGTACTGCGACATTTCCTCATCGAACTGCCTGCCAACAAGCCCCCAACACAATCTTGTGGCTTTCCCTCAATCCACGTCAACTGCTGGACATGGTACACACCATGGTCTTTATTTTGAAGTCTACGTACAACTGTTCGACGTTCTGCACCAGCTCCTGAGCATCCTTAGCCGCTGCCTGACTACTGATCACATCGTTTGCAGATGGGTGATCAGTAAGCTTGTCCATGACCTGTTGTCGATACTTATGTACTGCTTGTAGAGCTTCACTGGCCTACAGCATCAGTTTCCCGCCAATATCCTAGAATTCTTGCAACTGGGCTGCACGTGTCTTCTGTCATTCATCTGCCTTGGTGACCCATTGTTGCAAGTCCTTCAGCTTGTGCGACTTAGAAACTTGCTCTATTGGTGGAAGGGTTCTCATTGCAACCTTTAATGTGGCCACCTATCCCTCCGCTTCCTATCAGGATTTAGTGAGCTGTTCAACTTGCTCATCGTGAATGATGCAGCCCCAAAATTGTACCATGTCGGCAGTGAGCCTAGTTTCCTGTGTTTCCAGTTCCTCCATCTCGGTGGCCACTTCCTCAAGTGCCCTTCGTCGTTCATCCACCTCGGCCTGAAGCATACCCAGTTTTAGCTGGGCCTTCAACATGTTGTTCTCCTACCGCAATTGAACAATGGAAGTCCCCAGTCGCTGCACCCATTTGAGCATGTCGGTCTCAGAATGGGATCCGGCGTATGCTAGCATGCATCACAAATCGTCGTCTCTAACTTCACGATGTAGTCTCACAGATGGGTCTTTTCTATGATAAGAAAATCCCGATCCTTTTTAAGTGCTTCAAGTGCCCGACCCTTCTCAGCCCGCTCCTTCTTAAGGTCGGATTCAAGGTCATCCACTGCTTTCCGCGCTGTAGCAGGCCTGCTTGTGATCTTGTCAATAGTGGAGGTTGCAGCTGCCTCACTTGCGTGCAAGTGTTGATAGCTCTTGCTGATTTCATGCATTCTATCCACCATTTCCTGGGAGGCGACCTTCTGCATTGTCGCCAATGCCATTGCCGGTAGTTCATTAACATTGAAATTCACTTGGGAAACCGCCTGCAGCATAGTTTGCAAAGCCTCGTTGTTGGTCACAACCACAGTCGGGGGAATGTTGATATTCTGGACCCGGGGCATGGTGCGGATTGTGACCATTTCCTGCATGGGTACATTACTGGGTTCCGTTTATAAAACTGCATTACACAAAGAATCCATACGAGCAGTGATCGCAGCAAAACCCTCCTCTGCCTTGAGGGACATCTTGTCGGCAGCCGCTGTGGCGGCATGGTTGAGGGCTGCCATTAACCGGCCCAACTGCGCCTCCACTGGTAAAGACATCCCACTGATCGTCGCATGCGCATGGTGCCATTTTGATCAATTTTCTTCAAGAGTGTGGTCATAATCATTTGCCATTGGTGTTCTGGTCGACTTGTGATCAGAATCATGCTGAATCTACTGATTCTGCGCTGATACTCAATCCTTAGGACCCATCGGCAGACCTCCAGCGTCAATCTCTACTGAACTCATGGGCTGCCGCCAGGCCTCCGGCCACTCATTCACAATAACCTCCAAATCTTCCACTGTCACCCTATACTTTGTCTGCAACCATTGTTGATCAATATCCCGACGAGCTTGTATATGTATGATACTTGGCCGTATTGCAAATGCCTTGACAAGTTTGAACTGTGCCTAGTATCTTCAGATATTCGTAGGACCTGTGTTGCTACGTCACAAAGCATTTCTGAATATAGCCAAAACTGCAATTGGCACTCCCAGATTTGTTCGGGCTCTTGTACATACCATAGATTTTGATAACGCACCCCTCATCGTTCCGCTGCAGCCAGGTAATCCATGTCCTGGTAAGTGTCGGGATCTTTCCATGCAACTAGAGCAATCAGCATCAATAACCAACTATATGAAAAAGTGCCTCTACCCAATTGGACCATTGCGACGTCCTCCATTAGTTGATTCAAGAGAAAGAGGGACCAGTTCATTTGGACTCCTTCCGCACATTTCTCTGCATAAGCAACTATTCCCGAATTACATTGGTTAGGGCGACCTCCCCTAATCACCTTACAGGACAGGATCTTAATTCCCGTGAGTATTGCTTGATCATTGCAACTACTGGTGTGATACCCACGCCCATCCGATTCCAAGCTGTACTTCTGTGCCAACTGGCGTGCCCGCTTCTTCTCATTTGCCTTTCCTCGAATAAACTGCGCTGGATCAACGCCATTCCTAGGAAAGCCGGTAATGAATGAAATCAAGTCAAAGTGACCGGGACCTCTCTGTCCAGCCACAACGAACCCCCATGGAAGCATGACAAGAGTTTCTTTACACAGGCACCAACTTCTGCTAGGCACCCAAAATGCAGCATGTTAATTAGCCCTAACAAGTCATCCTGTCGCAGTCCTCGTGCTCAGTCGTGTATCTCTGGAACTGGTGAATGGTGTGTCTTAGGCACATAGGGTGTTGATGCTATGTCAGGGTAGGCCACCATGTCATGGTCCTCATAGTGCAGGCGCATCAGCGCCAGCCCAATAACCACAGAGCACTCCATCCCTGTCGGAAATGCGAGCATCTGCACATGGTATTTATGTTTCGGGTTTATCTTATGTGGGGTGGCATCCGACCGAACAGGAGGGATGTAACCAAGGATATTACTAGCTGATTTTCCCAGCCATTGGGCCGATGGACGAATGGTGTGGCTAGACTGCCCCACCTGCTCCAGAGCTTCGGCAGTCATCCCAGACTGCATCAACCTCTTACTCTGTGGGGATTCAGAAGGATGACTTCCTCAGTGCTTCTTAGCAACACTTGATGCACCCACTGACATGTTGGCAACCTCGGCTCCAAGATCAGCGACATCTAAGGACACAGCTTCTTGTTCTACAGCAACCAGAACGAATGGAGACTCCACTTCACTACTAATGTCAACTATCTCCAGTTCGCCTAGCATGCCTCACCACTCCTCGTTAGCTACTTAACAGCAACTAGCTCAAATCACTACAACACTCTACAACAAGACTTCTTACTAATTCCTTGGTTTCGTCCGATTGACGCTAGGCCATATTTATAGCAGCCACCCAAATCCTCCATAATCATTACTAAGTCAGGCATTAACTCAACCAAATCATGTATTAATGACACAAATCCGTCGTCAATCCTGTCCACCGATTGGCCAGATCTGCCATTAATGCCCATCACTCGAACAACGCCGTTAATTAACTATCTAAAATTTTTGGCATTTATTACTGATTTGACCTGATCGTAACGCTGCCATATGTCTCCGACTGCTCCAAACTTGCAGCACAAGCCTCCCTGCATGCGCATTCTGTCTTCTGTTGGTGCGCCATCTACCACCAAGCAACTTACAACACACACATATTTTTTTTTTTTTTTTCTTAATTTTTTTCTCGATGCGACTCAGGCATCGCACTATTCCAAGCCCGATCGATAGGGCTTCAACCTGTGACCATTTACCAGCTTGGGGAGCATCGCCCCATCCAACTGCTACAACTGAACCGCTCCTGCTAAAGTAATACTACTGATGCGATATGGACCCAGCCAATGCATCTGCAATTTTCCTGGATGTTTCATAAACTTGCTTTCATACAATAGCACCAAGTCGCCTTGCTGAAACTGTTTATTTTTTATGTGGCGATCGTGCCATGCCTTCTGGCGATCCTTCTCCACCCCTTGGTGAAAGCCAATGATAAATCGATCCTCTTCTAGCTGCACCAATTGTGCTATAAGTTCATCTAATGCTACGACATCATCCATGCCCGTAACAGCCGTAATTCGAAGAGTCGCTTCCTTCCCATATACCAGCTTAAAAGGTGTCTGACCAGTCAACCTTTTACATGTGGTGCGATAGGCCCACAACACTGCTCTGATTTTCAGATCCCAGTCAACGTGGTTCGCATTGTACACCTTTGTCAGCACATGCTCCAATACCTTGTTAAATGCCTCTACCGTTCCATTCACCTGTGGGTGATAGGGTGTACTCTTCTTATGTTGTATCTGTAGCTCCTCCGTTAATGCGCTAATGGTGTGATTAAGAAAGTGGTTGCCTTGATCACTCATCAATATCTTGAGGCAGCCGAAGTGAGTGATAATGTTATCAAAGAAAAATTGAGCAGTCATTGCAGCAGAACAATCAACTACAGGTGCTGCCTCGGCCCATCGGGTCAAATAGTTTGTCGCCATGAAAATATACCACGCACCTGTGCGTTTCCCTGGGGGATTGATCGGTCCTACAAAATCCATGGCCCATTTGACGAACGGTTATAATGTTATTTGAGGCATTAGCGACATCTCATCGCGGTGGGATGGTTTTCCAGTTCGTTGAAAAACATCGCAAGACCGCGCATAGTCTGTCGCATCATTATGTAATGTGGGCCACCAAAGCCCTGCCCGCAGTACCTTCCGGGCAATCTCCCGACCGCCATAGTGGCCTCCTGCTACTCCTCCATGTGCTTTAGCCAATATCTATGATTGCTCATGTGGCAAGACACATCTGCGCAATATTTCATCAGCGCCCAATTTATACAACTCTCATGCAATGAGTTGGAAGTCTGCAGCCTTGACTACCAATTGCTTCTTCTAACTGGTGGTGAACTCATCTGGTGCAGTGCCCGTTGTCAGAAATTGAATGATGTCATCAAAATAGTTATAAGCAACGTCAACCTTAAATAGTTGGGCATCCAACAATCCGTCTTCGATATTAGTCGGTTCCTCCCCTATGTCAATCCGTGATAAATGATCTAGTTCAGCATTCAACCGCCTCGGTTTCACAATGACTTAAAATCAAACTCCTGAAACAAAAGTAGCCAACGGAATATCTTCCCCCCCAACACGGGCTTATTGACCAAGTATTTTAGTGCAGAATGATCAGTGAACATATTAAAGTGTCCTCCCAACAAATAATGCCTGAATTTCTGCGGTGCGTAAACCATGGCCAGACCTTCCCACTCTGTGGTAGTGTAATTTCGTTCTGCAGAGGACAGCTTCTGACTGGCAAAAGCAATAGGATGATCAAGGTTTCCTTCTCTGGGTTGAGCCAACACAACACCCAATGTAATCGATGAAGCATCAACATGGACATGAAATTCCTTATTCCAGTCCGGAAAGACCAATATTGGTGCCGACGCCATCTTCGCCTTGAGTGTTTCAAAGCTATCCTGACATTCCGGGCTCCACTGTGTTAAATTTTCAGAATTTACTTCAATCTGATCTAGGATCTTAACTGAGAGAACAACATGTATAGCAAATCTACAACATATCAATCATGGACACAATAATGCAAGCACACAAGAGACACAGAGTTTACTTAGGGAAAACCATAAAGGTGAAAAACCCCAATAACTTCCTCAGAGATAGATAGAGTAATGATACAACCAGAATATAAGAGATAGTCCTAGCAGTAGAGCCTCCTCCTCCACAAGTGCACCACTCTCCCAAGTGTGAGTGAGAGAATAGAACGTGTAAAATGAGAGAGACACACTCTCTATTTATACACTAACTTGACTTGACCTTTACTCAACTAGGTCGGCCTCAACTTAACCACTCAACATAATGCTGACTAGGCCGACCCCCACTAGGGTGGTCTAATAACCCTTTGACCCACATGGCTGACCCCCAATAGGGTGGTCTAATAACCCTTTGACCCACATGACTTATACAGGGCCGACCCCAACAAGGTGGTCTTATAACCCATCAAGTATAAGTTAAGACACTTACAATATAAATGACGACACTTCCATCTAGAGGAATAATAACATCTCTATAGGAATACAACCACTTCCGTATATGTGAAATACATTCCGAAGTTACATATACATCAACACTCCCTCTTAACTAGGAAGGTATTTCTCGACACAGGTCTTCTAGCACAAGTCATCTTCTCTGGATCATCGTCACTGCTGCTGCTATCTCAATCAATCTCTGAATCTACTCGTCATAGGAAGTTCTACAGAGCCAATCCTTTTTCATACTGGATGTAGGCCCACCACCTGCAGGTCTTCGTCATCACTGGCCATACTGTGGAATCCTCAGGACTAATTACGTGCATCACAAAACCTCGAAAGAGCATCCCAGGCTATTACAAGCACATGGCTCTACCTATAGGATCTCCTAGGGCCATATTATATGTGACCTCACCACAAAACCTCGCAAGAGCATCCCAGGCTGTTACGAGCACACAGCTCTACCTATAGGATCTCCCAGGTACAGATTATATGTGGTCACCACAAAACCTCGCAAGAGCATCCCAGGCTATTACAAGCACACAGCTCTACCTATAGGATCTCCCAAGGACAGATTATATGTGGTCATGGAAAAACCTCGCAAGAGAATCCTAGGACTTATTACGGGCACACAGCCCAACCTATCGGATCTCCTAGGGACATATTATATGCCATAGGACAAAACCTCGAAAGAGCATCTTCCAGATATCCCAGGGCCAGATTATATGCCATAGGAAAAACCTCGAAAGACTATCTACAGATCTCCCAGGGCCAAATTATATGTCCTCCCAGAGCAAAACCTCGAAAGAGAATTTGCCATATATCCCAGGGCCAAATTATATTCCATAGGCAAAACCTCGAAAGACTATCTGCAAATCTCCCAGGGCCAAATTATATGCTCATCTGCACAACCTGATCCACGGCCATAGAGTATCAACCTGATACTCACCATACATCATCCTGATGTATACATGATCATCCTGATCATTATCACTGCAACATCCTGCTGCAATTCATCTGGAGCAACATCCTGAAGCTCGTCATCCACGATCATCCTGATCATATCATGCATCTACCTGATGCATACCAAGTATCTACCCGATACATATCATCATACATGATCCACCTGATCATACAGTGTATCCACCTGATACAAATACAAATACATGATACATATCACCATACATGATCAACCTGATCATACAATGCATCTACCTGATGCATACTGAGTATCTACCTGATACATATCATCATACATGATCCACCTGATCATACAGTGTATCCACCTGATAAAAATACAAATACATGATACATATCACCATACATGATCCACCTGATCATATACAACATCCAACATGATGCGTACATATATAAATGATCCAACTGATCATATCCAGCATCCAACATGATGCGTATACAGATCAGTAACTAGAGCATCGTCCTGATGCTCATCATCCAATGCTTACATCCACAACCATGTGAAGGATCCTCCTTCCAACATGCTTGGAATGGCTTCTGCAAATGTGTCCATCACTTCTTCCTCAAAGTGTCATCAATCTGAAGAACACCAAGCCTCTCCCTGAAGTACTCGAACTTCACCTTGGCTAGTGGCTTCGTCAGCACATCTGTAATCTGCTCATCCGTCTCAATGTACAGGAGCTTCACAGCTCCTCTCTGCACCATATCCCTGATATAGTGATATTTGATCTCTATGTGTTTCGACCTGTCATGAAACACTGGGTTCTCGGACAGCTTCACACAACTCTGGTTATCACAAAAGATACCAGTAGCATCCAATGGGAGATCAAATAACTCAGACAGTAGCTTCCATAGCCATACTGCCTCACAACTAGCTGAACAGGCTGCAACATACTCTGCCTCAGCTGTACTCAGTGTTACGTAGGACTGCTTCCTGCTGAACCAAGAGATCACACCTGATCCCATACTGAAGAAGCACCCAGATGTGCTCTTCATATCTGCAGCACTGCCTGCCCAATCTAAATCAACATAACCCTACAAGTTAAACTTTTGATTCGCATCATACTTGAGCCCATAATCCACTGTACCTTTCAGGTACCTCAGAATATGCTTTACAGCAACCAGGTGAACACTTCTCGGATCTGTCAGGAATTGGCTCAATGTGTTCACCGCAAAGCAAATATTTGGTCTCATGTTCGTCAGGTACATCAAGGACCCAATCATCTGACAATACATAGTGACATCAACTGGTTTAGATGAAGCATCACCCAGAAGCTTCAGGTTCGATGCCATAGCCTCGCAGTCCATCATCCAGAACCTCTTCAGGATCTCTACTGCATACTTCCCTTGTCCAAGGAAGATTCCATCTGCACTCTACCACACCTCCATACCTAGAAAGTGGTGCATCATACCCAAGTTCTGCACATATATGACTACCTGTCATGTGTCTCAGAACCAAGTGGCTGCTCCACATACACTTCTTCTTCAACTACACCATTCAAGAAAGCTGTCTTGAAATCCATCTGGTGTATCTTCTATTTCATCACTTTTATATTTCTCTATGCTTCCATATGCAGCATGCTTGATCTTGATAGATCCATATGGAAGTCATAACAAACTTCCCTTCAGGTCTTGGGACTACATCCCAAACTGCATTCTTCATGATCGACGGATCATGGCATTCTTCCCATATCCTAGGAACTTCAATATCTTCAATAGATAATTTTGTTGCTGAAAAAATGTTGTAGTTCTTCTTTTGTAGGTGATGGCATACGATCTTTCCTACACAACAAGTTAAATTGCATGATTAGAAAACATCTCATAGTTTTCAGAACAAATTCCTACACATAAAGAAATATGTCATACAATCATGCAATTATCTTAGCGAATGCTTCAATACAACATTTATCCATGTTCCACAACTTTCTAGACGCCTTCCAGTCTCTACCAGAACATTGTTAAGAGTTTGCACTACTCCCAACATGTCAGCAAAGAGGTTTCATTCTAGATAAGTAGCACTGGAATGTTGTACAGTGCCATAGGCCACTTACCCATCACATGCATATTAGTAGTATACTGTTCATTAATGCAATCATTCTAATATGCACAATACATATCCTAAGTCTAGGAACATGAGCATATACATCATTGAACAATTTTATTTAAACAAACAAATATGCAAGAAATGATAATTAAAAATACTTGTCTTTCTTTGGTTGCTGGGTGGACTCCCTCTGAGTCTTTGCTTCCTCGCAGGAGTTGCTGAAGTAGCTTCTTCTACACCTTTCCATTGTGGAATGTAGAAAGATGGTCAACTCCCTCTGAATATCTGCATCCTTGCAGAAACTACTGAAGTGTGCTCCTTTGCTCTCTTGCAGGAACAACTGGAGTGTGCTCCCTCTTGATCTTTGCTTCCTGGATTACCTGTCCTTGAACTTACATCCATCCTTAATCACTATGCATGCTTATTAATATCATCATTGTGTTATCCTTGAGGTCTCATACATAATCACACATTTATTAGTATAATCTTAATACTATCAAAACACAATAATCTTAAAAATGTATATTCATGATCATTCACAGATAATAAACATTAGTATTCAAGGTTTCAGGGAAGTCTTCTTTTACTCATACATATTCTTATTTGATCATAGGACTCTTCTAGTTAGTTGAATCATCAATCAAGATAAGAGATATAATATGCATAAAACCCGTGATTATTCAAACCTATACCTTCATGATTCTTCTGGTTAGTCATATCATCAATTATGGTAAGAAACATAATATGCATACAACCATGATTATTCAAACCTATGACTTCATGAATAATCATTATCAACAACACAACAGTATAATATCCTAACACAAGGTAGGATTCTAGCTTGATATAAGAAAAACATACCTGGATTAGCATGCTAGCTAGTTATGTCTAACATACCTGCATAATGTCTTCTGGTTCTCTTCAGTGACTTGTGCTAGTAACCTGCATGTCTCATAAGTTAACCATTGTAGAACCAAGTTATACATACCTTGAAAGTAGATCTTCTATGTGATCCATGACAATGGATGAATCTTTGTCTTCATGTCACCATGAGCATATGTTCTTGAAGTAGAACATGATTTGACTTTCTTGGTGTACCTTTTGTGTTAGAAAACAACATAAACCTCATACAACATCACAATGCATTAGTACAATCATAAGTGTCAAAACCTTAATCAATGAATATCTTCTATTAAGGTGATACGACAAGTCCAGTAATTAATCAAGATTGTACTATAATGATATGAAGACAAGCATATGATAAACTTAACCATGAAACATACCTGTAAGCCATACCTGTCAAGATTGCTTGTAATCTTCTTATGGAAGGCCTTAGCCTCATCTCCCTCTGAGACAGGAACTTCTTCACTTATGCAGGTCACCAATCCATCTTCTTCTAGGATCAACCCAATCCACTTGATTTGCAAGAACTAGACCTGGAGCTGGATTAGGGTTTGTCAAAGAAACCCCAAAAATTCAAACTTTGAATTTCAAACTTCCGAAAGGATAGAAATATGCGTCTTGATGAGCTGATCAAGTTGGTATATTCAGAATTTGAAAACTGCAAAGTTTCACCCCTCAAAATTGCCTTTTAGATTTCTGGATTCACTAGGGAAGACCCTAAATTAGGGTTTGAGTTTCCCGAAGCTTCACCCAACCAAAAGATTTGATTCAAAACTCTAAGCATTGATTTTTCTGAGGAGCTTCTAGCCGTGGTCACAGATTCCAAAATTCTAATTTTTGCAGAAGCCCTAATTTTCCATCTTTTCAATCAAAGTCCTGAATTGGAGTTTGATCAAGCCCAGCCTTCTGCCCAACCAAAAAATTTGATCTTGGTCTCTAAATTTTGATTTTGATGAGTAGCATCCAGCTGTGGTCTCCGATTACAAAAATTCCAACTTTCTTCGAAGCCCTAAATTCCGGAAGCCATGAATGAAGGTACTCAAAAATAATTCTGTTTTGACAGAAATATGTACCTGATTGTTTCTGGCGTAACTCCAAATGTTTTGATCCACAGGGTCTGAATTTGTTTTTTGAGATAAATCGACCTATTATATTTCCATCTCGACAGGTCTGACCTCAATTGGATTCTCAGAGAGAGATTTATGCCAAGTGTCACAACGTGACCTGTTTATGGGATAATACAGGAGAGAGAACTTGTACAAAGTGCCACGTGTCATTGTTTCAACTTCGGCCTCTGAAAACATTTCTTGAGATAGCCCGACCTGTTATCTTTCCATCCTGATATGTCTGACCTCAATTGGATTCTCTGAGAGATATTTATTCCAAGTGTCGCAACGTGACCTGTTTATGGGATAATACAGGAGAGCGAACTTGGACGGTGTTCCACGTGTCACTTGTTCAATTTCGGCCTCTGAAAATGATTCTTGAGATAGTACAGTCTATGTATTACCTGTCTCTTTTTACGAAATTTCATTTGGAGCTTCCTAGCCTAAGTTATGACCTTTTTCCCAAGGTCACCTGATTTTGACTCAGATCTAGAAGAGGCAGAAACCCTATATTGTACAGATCATAAATCACAAAGTACAACGAATTAGAGGTTTTCCTTTGGAAACAAGGTACATGGGGATCTTATCTTCGACCTGTAAAAGTTTCAGATCCGAAAACATCGCCAAAACGGATTTATAGCGAAAGTAATATGATGACTGGGTTTTGCTATATCAAGCCCTAGCATCGTAAGTGCAACAAGTGTCATACATGCCATATCATGCCTTCTTTCAGGCTAGCTCTGATACCATGTTAAATTTTTAGAATTTACTTCAATTTGATCTAGGATCTTAACTGAGAGAACAACATGTACAACAAATCTACAGCATATCAATCATGGACACAATAATGCAAGCATACAAGAGACACAGAGTTTACTTAGGGAAAACCATAAAGGTGAAAAACCCCAATAACTTCCTCAAAGATAGATAGAGAAATGATACAACCAGAATACAAGAGATAGTCCTAGAAGTAGAGCCTCCTCCTCCACAAGTGCGCCACTCTCCCAAGTGTGAGTCAGAGAATAGAATGTGTAAAATGAGAGAGACACACTCTCTATTTATACACTAACTTGACTTGACCTTTACTCAACTAGGTCGGCCTCAACTTAACCACTTAACATAATGCTGACTGGGTCGACCCCCACTAGGGTGGTCTAATAACCCTTTGACCCACATGTCCGACCCCCAATAGGGTGGTCCAATAACCCTTTGACCCACATGACTTATACAGGGCCGACCCCAACAAGGTGGTCTAATAACCCATCAAGTATAAGTTAAGACACTTACAATATAAATGATGGCACTTCCATATAGAGGAATAATAACATCTCTATAGGAATACAACCACTTCGGTATATGTGAAATACATTCTGAAGTTACATATACATCAACACATTGGAATGCCGCGTCCTTCTTCAACAACTTTTCCATAGGGGCAGTAATCGCAGCATAACCCTTGATAAACTTACGATAATATCCCATATGACCCAAAGTCGCTCGCAACTACTTAACAGTGGTTGGCGGTTGCAACCCTAAAATGAGCGCAATTTTGGATGGATCAACCAGCAATCCCTGCTTACACACGATATGACGCAGTAATATCCCGAACGGTGCACAAAAAATACATTACCGTGTACTGAAAGCAACCCCATTCAGTGATAAAATTTGTCTTATGGTGATCTTCCTTGGCAATGCAAATCTGATGGTAGTCAGAGAATCCATCAATGAATGAGTACATCTCCTGGCCGCCCACCCCTTCAAGTACTTCATCAGTAAATGGGGTTGGAAAAGGGTCATGCAAGCAGGCATCGTTCAACTTCCGCAAGTCGACGCAAATGTGCACTTCACCTGTTTTCTTATCCTGCACCACCATAGGACTGATCCATTCGGACTCGTCCACAGGTTCAATGATACCAGCATCCAACATGCGATCAAGTTCTGCCTTGACCTTTTCCTTATGTTGCGGATTCAGCCGATAAGGTCGCTGTTGGACTGGTTTAGCATCTGGTTTTAATGGAATCTTCATCTCTCCTAAATCACCCAGGATTCCCTTCATTTCGAAAAACTTCGTGGGAAACACGTCCTGAAACTCATGAAGTAACTCAGTAACCTTACTCATCATCTCGTCATCCCAATAATCCCCAACATTAGCAAACTTGGGAGTAGTCTTTGTGTCGATATTCATCTTGTGAAGCTGCAATGGTTGACTGAACGGAGTACTTGGCATGACAGGTGGTACCACATCGCGGTTTCCTTTAGATTCCAGAATGTTAACGTTCCAGGGATCATCATCATCCACTGGCCCTTTGCTGATGTTGAAGCATTCCATGAGAGACTACATCTGACAGTATGTGTGCGGGTCAACCGCGTAGGCCGCCGGAACAACCTGAAGTACCACGTCGTGGACGAGCTGTAACGCGTTATTGACATCAGGGTTGGCATCCACAAAAGTGAATGTATGAGTGAAATCGACCGTTAGCTCCCCCCATGTTGTAATTTCTCTACACAATTTGACTGCAGTATACCATGAGCGTGGCATCTCATCTAATGTATGGATAAAAGCATGGACCCACTCATCTTTGGGTCATGCTGCCCATAACCATTGGCATTCTATCAAATGATCACCAGGATTATTCTGGCGATCATACTTGCCAGTGTGATAAACCTTAGTATCACCAAACTGAACCATCATCAACCTCCGACACTATGACCAACCATCAATGAATTTCTTGTGTATTTCCCACCAGCGTGTTGGAGCAGCCTTCAATGCTTCCTCCAATGCCAACAACCGCTGTGGTTCTAAAACCCGTTCTTCAAATTCTGTCAAAAAGTTGATTAGCCCAGGAAACCCTTCATAGACAGGTAATGTGACCGTTTCTGTCACAACACGACATAAAGACTGCGTAACTAAGCCACATTTTCGCAGCGGTACTTCATGCAACCGGTTCTGCCAAAGTTCAAAGACATCATCAGAGTCGGAAGACGCAGAGCTCTCGCTGCGCCATCCCAGCTCACCGTGGGCAATGGGATGAATGTAGTCCTCAGAAATATTGAATGCATGGTCCCATCTAGTGGGATCATCATCTCTTACAGGTTCAATGTATCGGCGTCCTTCAGCCGGATCCAATGGAGCGATGACTCTGAAATCACGATTCTCAAAGGTCATCATGCGCTTCTTGAAGTTGATTACAACTCCACTATCATTAGCCCATCCAATCCCCAAGAGTGCCGGGTAAGAGCTTCCTCCCTCAACCACTTCAATGACATCGAAGTCAACATAAGTCTTCATACCCTCAATATCAACCATTAGCCGTGGAACCCGTCCAATGGGGGTTACTTTAGCATG
This sequence comes from Larix kaempferi, assembly GCA_027924585.1. NCBI lineage: Eukaryota > Viridiplantae > Streptophyta > Pinopsida > Pinales > Pinaceae > Larix > Larix kaempferi. The sequence goes on along the minus strand of BSBM01000451.1, from coordinate 954,438 downwards.
GTTAGCCAACCGGAGCTGCACAGGAGACCAGCTCAATGGGGGGATCCCCATTTTCTGCCACACCTGCTTGGTTAAGATGTTAACATCTGAACCAAGGTCAAGAATAACAGAGTCAACATCATATTCACCAATCTGAATATTCATTCGCATCTCCTTGCCAATCTTCCGTTGTTGTAGAGAGTTTACTACCGACTCCAACCTTTCGTAAATCGCTGCAACCATCCCTCAATCTCAACCAGGGAAGCTGGGTCTCAGGCCAACAATAGACAGCGTTCAAGAAACTTTTGCAATGTCCCTGGTGGTGGCGGTCGATCGTCGTCTGATGTAGTATCAAAGACAGGTGGCATATCGCAAACAACAGCCTTACCGCGATCTTTCTCTAAGGTGTGACGTGCCTCCAGGAATGTCTCCCGCTCTGTGTTAATGTCAAAAGGTACCATATTCTGACCAACCACCCGAATCAGTGGTTACGAACTATCTTCCCTAGTCGTCTTGCCTCCATGAGTGACAACAGCCACCGAAGCATCATGTGGTTGCGGTTCTATAGAAATGGTCACAATATTTGTACCCTGCGTCTGGTTCTGCTGTAGATTCCTCGGTTGATTGATATTTTGATTGGCATTTAGTGGTGGTCGCGGGGGCTGGTTCTGTACTGGTTGCTGTGCTTGATTCTGTAATGGTTGTTGTGGTTGGGCCTGAGTCTGTAGCTGCGGAGCGTTCCCAGCTTTCCATCGTACAATCAACTGTGGACAATTCTCGACCGTATGATCATTACCAAAATAGAAAGTACACTGATTCTATAGTAGTGGGTAGTCGCGCTGATAATGCCCCCATACCGCATAGTGGTAGCATTGAACAGGTCCACGACCACCTCGGCCACCTCCTCCACGACCAAATCCACCACCGCGTCTACCCCTGTATCCTCCTCGGTATCCGCCCTGTTTCTGGCACTAAGGTTGGTTAAACTGTTGTTGCATTGGTGCTGGTGGTATCCCTTACCCTTGTGGTGCATACCGTGGTTGTTGTACGTACTGTGGCTGTGGGGGAGTCATCTGCATTGGAGTATATTGTGGCATGAACTGGTGTGGTTGTTGTTGTTGTGGTGCAAACTGCATCTGCAGTTACGATAGCGGCTGAGCTACCTGCGGTTGCATTTGTGGTTGTTGCACGGCGTGCTGATCATCCTTGTCGTAGAATGCATCGCACATTCTATCCTGTAGCAACCCATACGCATGGAAATCCTTGTCATCGTGACCCACCGACTTGCAAAATGTGCATTAAAGATTTCATGGGGTTATGACCATTTTTTTCATATAAGGGAAATTATCGTGACTATGCCCAAACACCTGGCAAACATGACACCATGTCATACTGTCGCCATTCAACAGGTTTGGCGCTCCTGAAACCAAATAATTACGGAAATCTGGGCAATTGTCCTCCGTATGCCCTTCTCCTTGGCATCGCGTACACCATACTTCATCGCGTTGTTCCTTGTTCTTCTTCAAATCTTGCAATTGTATAGTCAAGTTAGCGAGTTGTGTTTATATCTGCGACATCCCGGCTGCATTATCTCCAATCGGTGACACCTCCAATCGCATTGCAATCTCTAGAGCTTCGTTGGGTGTCGAAATGTTTTGTTGCATGAGTGGTAGCCGGATGTGGGGTAGCAGTGCCACAATGAACCATTCTTTATGTTGGACGACACTCATATTGAAACTAACCTTTTCCATCAACATCTTGAATCGCTGGTCAAAATCTCATACCATCTCATTGGGATACTGCTTAATTTCCTTTAATTCAGTAATATATTGAGCCTCCGACTTAGGCCTTCTAAATTCGGCAATGAGCCCATCTCGAATCTCATCCAGCGACTTCTCTGGGGCTCCCGTAGGGACTAGAGTAAACTTCATGAACCAATCTAATGCACGACCTTGTAGATTCGTGGCTAACTGTCCTTTCTTAGCATTAGCATCAATGATTTGTTTCATGGTCTAGACCGCTTCACACCACGGGGGGTTCACTGGCGAGGCAATATCATATCACGTCCATTCATATTGAGGGTTTGAATACTCTTAAAAACGTCAAAAATATATTGCTCCATATTAAGGGGTCAAGGGGGGTTTATAATTTGACATAGTAATATAAATATTGAGGGTTAATTTATTTGGGTGGGCTGAGAAATAACCTCCAAATCATGGGATGAATTCATACCTCCAAATCATGGGCTCAATTCATACCCACCTAAAACTTATGGACCCTCCATTTTTATTTGATATTGCTTGTCATCCAAAGTTTTGTATAAATCTGATAATAGTGTACCAATGATAATATCGATGGAAGTCTCTTTGGATTACTAGCCTTGAGAAATCCTCATTAAATAGCTTATTTAGGCTTGGTTTGAATTGATGTTATATTTTTTTTCATCTTTAAGTTAAGATATGTAGCTAATCGGGAGTTCCAGAGTTGAACAATTGTATTGTATTTTTTGTACGCATTCGAGTAAAAGATCTAACTCTTCATTTTTTAGGTTGGGGTTTAGGTGGGTATTGAGATTCAATTAAGCCTTGCACCACGGAAACCAAGAAAAGTGAGATCAATCTTTCTTGGCTCACTAGAACCAATATTTTTTTTTCGATAGAAATGTAGGGGATTCCATCCACGAAAGGGATTAAATTTTACATTTTTATGGAGTTTAATTTATTAAGCTTATAGAAAACATGAGTTCACTATGGCTATACTTGCATTTACATGATATAAAATTGGTAGATTGGAAGGCTATGGTGTGAAACATTTGTGATTCTCATCTTTTCTAAGCATTGCACTAACTAGTGGACTATTAGTCTTTTACATTCTTTGTTATGTTGATCTCTTGACTAGGTTTTCTTTTACACATTTTTCCTTCCCCGGTACTATTCTTTTCGGTCTTCCACTATCCAACACTACAAATTGATGAGTCACCCCTACAATCCTAGTGGGATGATTATTAGCATTATACTATTATTTTATTTAGCATCTTGTTTTCTTATACTAATATGTGTTAGGGCTCTTATTTGTTACAACTTGATAATATGATATAAAGGGGATATTAAAAATGGGTTGATAAAAATGGATACCTACAATATCTGGTGAAACTAGGGGTTTTCTTAATTGGAAAGGAATATTGGGAGGGGGGTTCAACAATATAATTTTACGAGGCATTTTCCAATATTTAGTGAACTTAGGGATATTATTTAATATCATACGAACAATCGTGCTATGTAACAAGTTCACTGAGTGAACCCCCCGTGCTTCACACAAAAACCAATACTGTTCTGGGTTGTCTATTGCACTTCCATGGAACAACGGTAGCTTAGCATCATCGCCCGCCATTCTGGGCTTCCTTCCTCCTGTCGTTGTGCTACTACCAATTAACTTCTGTGGAATTGACAAACTTGGCGGTGTCGAAGTGGTATTTCTTGCTGTTTGTGAGTCAGTGAGCGGAGGTGTGGGTACATTGGTGTCGGGGGTTGGTCCTACCTCTATCCTGGGCATAGCATGGTCATCCCTATCAGGACTGTGAGTTCGTTTCGTCCCGTGTGGTCTTCCTTCGCGGTTTTGCGGTTTGATCGTAGTAGGACCTTATCCTGTCCTTTGCCTCTTCTCCTATCAAAAACCTCGCTCCTCCTCTTGTAAGACCACTTTCTTCCTCGGCTTTGCTCACAGTCTCCTCATGGTTTGCACCCATCTACCCCTTACCATTCCATGTACCATTTCCCAGCAGTCATTGTACCCACAGCCTCTGCCCACTAGGCTATCTACTGATCAAGGTGCATCTTTAATATACCCTTTTCGTAGATTAGCATCTTAATCGACAGTTGGAGTGACAGCAGAAACCTTCCCCTTGGTCCTCAGAAGAAGTATCTTTCAGCTTCGCTATAGGATTTCTTCATGTCGACCGCAAATTCAGTTGTATATCCCTCCAAAATGCTATCAAGCCAAACTTCGACAGCCCGCGATGCCTTGTTATTGACTTCCTGCAGCTCTTGAATCAACTCCGGGGTCCAAGCCGTCGGCTCACCACCCTGGAAGTTCCTCTTTTGGAAGGTCAACTTTGACAACCACTCGTACAGAATGACTTGGAATTCACAGAAAAACCATTCGTGCGGACCGTCGTGAATATACCTTCCCAGCCAGTGATCTACTGTCAGTCGTGTGTTCCGGCTTACTTCTTCAGCAAACTCTAGCAACTTCTTATCAAACCAGCTCTGTATCTCCATCTTCGTCGGGTGCCACAACATGGCCTCCTTTCACTCTACACATGGTCCCGGCAACGGAACCATTTGTTGACCAATGTGACCTCGGTCGACAGGGGTTCGCCTCACTATCGAAATATACCGCAGTATCCCTAGGCACCGGCCCAGGCAGGTTTGAGCCCACCCAGAAACACCCGCAGAGTGGATGAGGTCTCATCCGAGGCATCCAGGAAGAGCAGACAAAACCACGTTTCCGCCGAGAGAGGAGGCGAGTTGTGGCTACACAGACTAGCTCTATTGCAATACTTAAATAGAAACTTTAAACATTTGACATGGAGTTATAACATATTACTTAACCGCAGCATTTATCAGTACAACAACAATAAGTAGACATTGCATCAAGAAAATATAGCATGATTCATATATCGCAACATTGGACAAGGATCGTACCAAAACATCATTATTGTATTACTATCACAATCATATGCCAAAATCAAAACATAGATCTCCGTATACATTCACCTTCTTATTTCTTGCCTGCTATCGTCTCTCTAACACTTACAACTTGCATCTATTTATAGGCCTCTGCCATTACAATGTTTTTCCACTTACTAACGACTTCCTAACCGACACTATGGACAAATGACCCAATATCTAACTGGCTTGGTCCAAATGATCCAAAAACCCACATACTGCGGTACAATTAACTCAACATTACATAACATGTGGTCCAAGTGACCCAAAACCCGCCAACTGCGGTATACTTTAACACAAAATACTCATTCCGCGCCCTTATCCAATGTGTCGCAGTGTCAGCAGTACTGCGACATTTCCTCATCGAACCACCTGCCAACAACTGCTTTGCTTTTATGAATGTAAAAGAGAGTACACAGTTTACAAATCAGCTGAGATTAATATTTATATTACTATTGCTTGGGATAATCCATTATAAGCTTAGCTTGAAAATCCATTGCCAACAAGGAACTGAAGAGAATTGAACTAAAAAAGTAGTAAAATATAGCATTGTTACGAAAATATGAACAAGCATTTAGGTTTTTTAGAGAAAATGAATCCCAATAATATCCATTGAAAAGTACACATTACATATAAACATTTCTGCAATAGTTTCTCAAGAAGGGAAATTTGTTTTCATTGACAAAGAAAAATAGATGAACAACAAAAAGGGTTGGTTCACCACTATATATCCTTGGAAGAGTTTGTTATCTGGTGAAATTGAAAAAATGAGAATAGTAGGCAAAGTTTTCATTTGAGTGTTGTACAAGGAGTTGTAGAATCGTTGGGTAGATGATTCCTTGCAGTAACATATTTGTCAAAGTATTTTTTTTGCATCTTCAACCTTGGTAGCATCCGACCAATCTAACATGTCCTATTGGGTGCATTTTCAAGCCATAAGAATCCATGTATATGCAAAGAGCCCCTATGTTTCCATTCATACCTACATGGAAATTATAAATATTAGGAAGGTACATTTGAGGTTTTGAGTATAAGCAACTTTGATGAGAATATGATTTTTTACCAACCTGCACCAATAGTCTTTTGTAGAAAGCCCTTTTTGAAGAACCTCTTTAAGAAATATTTTGAATCTATTGTGCATGTATTGAGATGCAACATGTGGATTGGCAATAAGGTTGGGAATCCTCCATTGGTGTTGTTGATTTGAAGTGGTTGGAGCTTGTCCAGGCATTGGAGAATGCAAATCCAACCACTTGGTATCAGCTGCGCTGAGAGTGAAGAAGAATATTGGTGTCCCTTGTTGATTGATCATGCCAGCTAGTTCACCCCGACTTTTATTCCAATAGGAACGTGTCCAACAAAGGGTGGAGCCAAAGCGCATGACTCGTTTAGCGATCTTAGCATCAAGCATGTCTTGTAATTGATGTACAAGTTCTGAGATGGTTGGAGGCAATGTATCTTCAATGTTCCATTTGAGAAAATACGGAAGCAGTAGAATGGCTACGGTGGTGCATCATGAGGTTATATATGTAACAACGAAACCGAGGATATTGGCCAAATCTATTGTAATGGTATCGAAGAAGGTGCAGTGCATAATTGTCCATCCCAACCTCTTGAATGTGTGGTTTTTTAAGCATGGAAACTCCAGTGGGAGACAAGGTTGGGAAGGCCATGGAGAGGAGGCCTATTGTGTTGTACTCATTGATAGGGGAAGCATCTATTGGAAGCCAATCAATGAAAGGTGGAGTTGGTGCATTGCTTGTGGCTAAGAATCGTTTGATTTCATCAACCTCAATTCCATAATTTGTTTGTGTAGATATAAAGGAGGAGGATTGTACTTCATGGAGTTCAAGGAAGCTGGGTGGTTGAACAGTGGAAGATGAGGTATGGTCAGCAAATGGGGTTTCATCGGGTGTGACATGATGAAGGAGGGATGAAATGTCTGTTGGTTCAAGAGGAAAATAAGATAATGCAATTGGGTTAACTTGAACATCTTTGTAGTATGGGTCATTTGATAGTTTGTATTCAAGAGCAGCAAGAACACGTGCTCGACTAACAAAGAATTCATAAGGCTTGTTTGTAGGGCTACATTTGCGAACAATAAGGATGTCAATGTCTAAAAGTAAACGAGGGAGGGAAGTGGCAATGCTAGAAATGTTTTGTGGGAAGCTAATAGTGTGGCCAGAATATGTATATTATCCGCCAAGGGCACGAGTGACTTGTAAGATTGGGTTAACACGAGAAATGAGCATTTCTTCAACTTGAGTAATTCTTGCAAGTACAAATGGTTGTATGCCAGGATCCATGTTGTTTGCCGAGAAAAAGCGGTGGACATTTTTTTCTGCAATACAACGAGAACATGCATATGCACCACAAAAGTGGTTTGCCTTAATTCCAGGATAAGATTCCATGCATATAGAGCATACATTCATGGGAGATAGTTTGTCCAATAGTGTACGGAATCGTTGTTGTGCACCCTCGAGGATAGAGTTTGTTGAATTGGGTGCTGCAGATGTGGATGGTGGAGAGGGTGTTAGGGAATGTTGGACAACGTGAAATGGGGAAGGGATATTAACAAGTTGACGAGCATCTCTATATAGAAGGCATTGACGCTTGTTTTTTTTTTTGAGCATATAGAACTCTTCTGAGTGCATTGATTTGATTAGTGTCAAGATTTGTCGACATGCCTACAAAAAAAAATGTGCGGTGGTTATGATCTTGATGGTGCCTTTGGAAAAAGAGAAACATACTATATATTTAATCATTGGAAGAGTGAACAAAGGTAGATTGTAAAAGATAAGGGGATTATGGATAAATGATGATAAGTTGTTGAAAGAAATAAATATAGGTGCTTCTGAACATTGTTTATAAAGAAATGAAGTATAAAATAAGAGCATATATAAGATTTGCTTATGAAGGTTAGAAATAGTACTTGATAAAACAATGTTAATTTTAGGTTGTTAATTACTAACTAAGAGAAGGAAACATATTAGAAAGTGGCAAGATAGGTTAAAATAAATCTGTTGGTCAACGCAATGTTACAACAAAACAAAAATAATATAATATTCAATACTGTTCATTGCTGGTTACAAGTACCACTTAAGTAACAATGTTGATACAAAAAGTTGTAGATGCTAAGTATGAGAAGAATGTAAACAAAGTTGGGACTGAAAAGCAGTCAAACTTGGAAAAAGTGAATGCAAAGGTAAAGTTCAAAGCTTGCGGACAATTGGACGCCTATTGAGCACAATGTTGTCGCTTTCATCAAGTTGGTCAATTGTTGCCAATGATGGTGAAACCTCTTCGGACATGACAACGAGCACCTTCAAGCGAATATTTGAATTAAAATTTTTTGTCTTCATTGATAAGGTCAAAAGGTACTCTCGAGCACAAACATGTTGAACAATTTCCATGAGAGATGTTGGATCATTTGCTAAAAGGCACAAATCTTTTGCATAGACCCCCATGAGTTGTTTCGCAGCATCATCAAAGGCTATAATACCATATAGTTGTCCAGTAGCATCTGTTAGGTCGATTTTGAGTATGTATCAGTAATCACACTCAGTAAACTCCCCATCGCATTTTTCACAATGCCAAGTATTGCCAACTTTGTGGGAATTTTTTTTCATGCATTGTATCCCATCGACAAATAGAGGGCATGCAAAGAAATGAAAGTCATTGACGTTAATATGGGTGATTGTAGCAACAACTGAATACCAAGTTTCCTTCTCAGAGTGTTGGAGAGACTGGAGCATAGAGATGGAAATGCGTTTGGATGAGTTGGAAGAAGAGTATTCAAGTATTTTCTTCTTAATGATGGAGAGGCTGAATGGAATCCATTGTCATCAAACCATGATTGGAGAAGTTTATCTTCTTCAATGTCTGGGTTTATAAGGAGGTTGGTATTGGAGATGGTTCCAATGGTTTTTCCATTGAACTCTGTAAAACATCCACCTTTGATTGCAAGGATAGGGGGAGTAGCTAAACCTCGAAGGTTGACAAGTTGGGCACCCTCAATTGCGCAGTGCTCCCCCCAAAGTGTGATGTCTATGCTAAACCCGGACATGTCCCTCACGCCAACTGTTCGGCGAATGGTTTCAGAGCCATCTCTTTTGCGTATAGTTGAAGCAGGTGAAACATAAATGACAATTCCAATAAGGTCAACCATGGAATTCAGGGGTGTACTTTGGATGTCATGGATAAATTTAAAGTGGAAGCAATGAAAAGGGATCAATGGGCACTCCTCTAAACATGGTTGAATTGTTGAGGAGGGGTTAAGGAAAATCTCAAAAGCACTTTTCAAATAGTTGTACGTTGGGTTCATTGGTTTGACTGTGCCATTTGAGATTGAGTATACTGTGCCAACTTGTATTGTGTCGTACAAGGATGTGGCTAAGTCATTAAAAGCAGAGAGAAAGGAAATCTCAATGAAACAAAGCAGGGGAGATTGGCCTCGTTCATTCGCCGTATATGACATGTTAACATGTTAATCAGCGAAAGTACTTTATTTTTATTGAAAGCCAATCTTTTAATAACCCTAATGTGTTATATTGACCGACAGTTTACATAATCATTTAATAATTTTGAAAACATGTATCGTCTCATTAGGGTGACCCTGTCTCTAGGTGTTAATATCTCTTATTGCAAGATCACTGGTTCCTTATACTAAAGTAATTCTTAGAGACAACAACATTTGCCCATATATATCAATCATTTTTCAACATATACTCATTACTTAATTTTTTTTGAAAAAATACTATACCATAAATATACATATTATAATACTTCACAAAATATAAACATATATATATATAACTAAAACTAAAACTTTCCTTTCTAATTAACAAGGGAAAGTCTAGTTATTATAACAACACTATATAATAACTCCCTTAAAAGTAAGCCTCTCACATCATAAATGAAATGAAAGCTCTTACACGTAAAAGATTAATTCACTAAAATATTATTCTTTAATAATTATTATTTTTAAATGATAACCACTAAAGATTATGAGCTCCAGTTCATGCGTTAGGTTCCATAACTACAACGATCTAAGAGCAAGACAACTACAATGATTTCTGAACCTTCACCCGCATTAGTACTTAGACTTGATCCTATTGTCGGTTGATTGTTGCATGCAGCCGAGTGGAAGTTATTAGGATATTGCAACACCCAATTGACAGTGTTTTTGCTGTTGGTAACGTTCAAATTCAAGGGCAACTTCAAATTCAAATTCAAATTCAAATTCAAATTCAAATTCAAATTCAAGGGCAAGTTCAAATTCACATGCTGGTAACGTTTCAATTAATCATTACACAAATTTTAATTTGATGGAAAATTGAATTTTTTTTATCATATATTGAAATAATAACATGGTTGATGATACACCTACAGTCGTGGTCAACATGAAAGGCAAGGGCACGTGGCCATGTCCTTAGCATGTATGACGCGTGTGGAGCTCCCCTGCCTGCTCGCCAGAACCACCCTTGGCGCGCGGCCTCCTTTCTGCTCATGAACCTTCTTTCTGTTGTGTTAAGTTTATAGGTTTGAGCAATGCCATACTGGAAGTATGTAAGTTTTTATACAGATTTTGTTCTGTAAAAGTTTACAAGTCTGAGTATTTATTGTTCTATAAAGTTTATGCCAAGTTCAAAATTTGGAGATCTCCGAGGATGTCCATAAAACAAAAAACGTTGGACAATAAAAAAAAAAACATTCTGCTCTTCAGTGTCCTCCGGCTTTCAGTGTCTTCCTCGCCCCCTAGCTCTCTCCATCCTGCGTTCATTTCACATCCTCCATTGTTGCTCTTATACATGGATGGCGCTCAGCAGGTAGTAGAAGTATCGTTTAGGGCAGTCAGCAGGCAGCAGGCAGCAGGCAGTAGTAGTAATTTTTGAAATGGTGTAGTTATCATTGAATTGAATTGGTAATAATTATTGTTGAATTGTAGTTATGAGTGAATTGAATTGGATTTGTAGTAATTATTGTCAAATTACACTAATCATTGAATTGATAATTTCAGGCTTTAAGATAATTTCGGATAATTTCAGGCTTTAAGATAATTTCGGATTCACCATCCTCCTACAGCAATCCCGCATTGGCAAAGATAAAAGAAAACGCTGCCGAAAGAACTCTCTCCCGTCTTCTCAGGTAGATATACCGCGATCTGCCAAAATGCAAATCTGGATTTCTAGATTTTTAAGTATTAGATCCCACCTCTGCTACCTACGCATCAATTAAGTTTAGGTAATCTGTTATCTTCAGGGTATAGAATGTGTGACCTCTTCAAATGAGCTAAGCCAGGCGGGGATCCGATTACCAATTACCAAGTAAAAGGTTAAGCTATAAAGATCTAAACTGAGATCGGTGCTCAACGCAATATGAATTTTGAATTTTGGACCATAAAATCAATCTCAATAGAAAAACATAGATAAACATCTAACCATATAAAGATAATCTTATAAAAAATTCTCTATTATTAATAACTCAAATTGTCCTAAAATGAAATTACTGTCACTTTTACATTGTTACAATAACCTTGAAGTATTTGATAAATGATATTTTTATTATTTTCATTTTTAATGATATGAAAATCGCTATAATGTGTAATAAAGTGCTCATGTCCGATACAATGTGCAAATATTCATTGCAGATTAGCAACACAAACTGTCGTTGAAAACATTGACACCAATCTTATAATAAAATAAAATAAATTAACGAGAACAAACAGAAGTCTAGATTATGTTAAACGCTTTTGACAAACTTGACACCAATCTTATAATAAAATAAAATAAATTAAGAAATCCGGAATCAATTTCCAGTTCTTCAAAGATAATGTTAAACGCTTTTGACAAACTTCACATAAGAAATCCGGAATCAATTTCCAGTTCTTCAAAGATACCGAAAGCTTAAACCGAAAGATACCATTCACCGCGGGTTATGCACAACTTGACCTGGCCATCGATTTCCTCCCACGAAAAGGTGAGAATCTCACCTTCCTTGAGACCTTTCCGCTGGACAAATTCCTTCCATCCATCTGCTAAAACATAGAAACTGAAAGTTCGCCATAATTTCAAGGTGAATGTGTTTTCTGTTCCCTCGTCGATGTCAAATATCCGCAACGTAATACCGCTTCTTGTAAAGTTGCCATTGAGAGCTTCTTTCTCATAATCGGTGCAGAATGGAAGAATACACTTCTCTATAGCCTCCATAGAAATCATCAGTCCATTGCCTGGACCAACATTACACTTGCACAACTGTGTTAAAAAGCAGAAGACTCCTCTCTCGGCCATGGCTTCACTTTCTTCTTCTTTTTTCAATTACAATACAATTAGCTGTAAGCCTGTAACGCGGATTTATATAGCCTGTAAGCCTGTAACGCAGATTGAAAATTTTCAGTACAAACTGTTAGTATGAAACACTCATTTAAAATTAGCATGCAACCCAGCCCAACCCAGAAAAACTATTTCTCTCTCACTTAATCTACCAGTTTTTGCCAAAGTTATATGGCAACTAGCGAATTCTCTTGGTTCAAGGACATATCTGCAGTTTTATTTTGGCCAAATAAGCTTGCATGCCAGCGATAAAAACGCATGCAACGGTGGGAATTCTTTTGGTTCAAGGAGATATCTGCAGTTTTATTTTGGCCAAATAACCTTGCATGCCAGCGATCTGCAGTTCTTTTTGTTCTGCCAGAGATAAGAAAACATTGTTCTACCATACATCCTTTCTTAAGCTAAGTTAACTTCTAGATGGAAGCAATTTTCTGAAGTTTTTTGTTTCTAGTGTTAGTTGTTGTAGTGTGCATGTAAATTTATTCTAATGTTAAGATTATAATAACAGTTGTAGTGTGCATGTGCATGTAAATTAATTTTAATGTTAAGATTATAATAACAAAGGTATATTGATTTTAATGTTAAGATTATAATAAAAAAATGTTTTTGGATTTATTTTATCTTTCTCCATAATTCTTTGATAAGGTTGTAGTCTCAAATTTCAAATCCATATAAGATGATAGTGGTGAAGAAAGTCGTAAAAAATAGTTCAGTTTATTCCTACAACCATGATTTTCTCACCATATGTTAATCTTCTTTTCTAAAATAATTCCATATAACTTGGCTAAAAGATTACCAATCATAATGCTCCTATAATTTGAATGTTGTTTTATATCCTCTCTTATAAAATTAGGAATTATGAGTCTTTGAACCCGCCATGGTTTAGGGGAACCCTACTTGACTATCACATCCAAAAGATTGCCAAAAGATTGTGAATGTGAGGGATAAGATCAATTCTCTAATTTTTAGAATTTCTACTTGATACCCTTTGATGTCTTTAGATTTCCCTTTTTGCAAGTTTTTCAACCCTATAATCTCTCTTCCAAAGTGGAAACCTTTTCCTTTGTAATAAGGGTTTGAAAGTTGTCCATGACATTAGGAGACTATAAAGCTTTTCAAGGTTCAAAATCTAGTCCCTCAAATGCAACCATACTATTCACTTTATTTGTGTTGAAACAAATCATGCAATTCCAACCACCACATAAATGTGATTGAGGTATCCGACTCAACCTCCACACATGTTATTAATGCTGGACTCCACCTCCATACCTGTGATTAATGATGTAGATAAACCATTTTAATGTTTTGAAAAGCTCAGAAGTCCCCAAATTCATTCAAATTCTAGGAGCGGCATATATGTAGTTTTTGGGAAGTTTGTCTTTGATTCTTGCTATAATTTTTTGGTGAAGTCGAGTCCTCAAAAATAGAGTTTTTTTACATATATTATGATATATACCAGTTTGTAGGATTTTCTTATGATGTATGTTGTCTGAATGTGAATGCATACAAATCTACATTGAATAGATTATTAATTATGCAGCATTCATTTTTATGTTTTTCAATGTTTGGTTCCCTTGCCTCCTATCATTGTGGTACATCAGAGCTAATACCAAGGTGTAGAGCTTATTCTACGCAATCTTAAAAGTCATCACCGTAAACGAAGGAGCCGGTTGTTGTGTGAAGGAAGAACTTCTATGTGTTGAGTTTATCTCCACCATTCGAGTCCTATGCAGAAGCCAAAACTCGTGAAGTTCTCCTTTATAACGATCCGCGACATAAGATATTTGTGTCAGTTGGTCTATAATAAAATTGCAGGCACCAAAAACCCAAGATGGTTCCATTCAAAGAGAAAGGATGAGCTGGGTATGTGAACAATGAGACAAAAGATTCATAGACAGTCAAAATTTTAACCATGGCCACCACTAGCAACTCTGTGCAGCCATAGGTTCCCAAGTTCTCTGGTAAAAATTATGAATTTTGGGAAACAAAAATGAAAACTCTTTTTCGTTCTCAGGATATTTGGGATTTAGTGGAAAATGGGTATCCTGAACCTCAAGATGAGGCCTCGTTTTTGGCTTTGTCTCAGGAAGAAAGAGTTATTCTCAATAATAACAAAAAGAAGAATGCTAAATCCCTACTCTTCATCCAACAGAGTCTGGATGAATCAATATTTCCAAAAACTGCTTCTGAAGATAACTCAAAAAGAGCATGGGACATTTTAGAGACTGCTTATAAGGGCACTTCTAAGGTTAAAAAAATTAGGCTACAAACCCTCAGAACAGAATTTGAGACCCTTCAGATGAAGGATTCAGAATCTATTGACCAGTTTTTCAATAGAACCATGCATGTGGTGAACCAGATAAAAACACATGGGAGGAATTAAATGACCATAAAATTGTGGAGAAAATTCTACGTAGCCTACCCAATAAATATGATGCAATTGTAGTGACAATTGAGGAATCAAAGGATCTATCACAAATGTCTGTTGTTGAATTGATGGGATCTCTATTGTCCCATGAATTTAAACTAAGTGGGAACTCAAATCCCTCATTAGAGTCTGCATTCAAGACTTAGGTTTCAGTTAGTAGAGGCAGAGGAAGATTTAGTCATAGAGGTAGAGGAAGATTCCAAAACCAAAGTGATGAAAGACCAATTTCAGACGAAACTAGTAAATTAGTCCAGAGCCCCAATTCAGGAAAATTTAGAGGTTCAAGAAGTAATCTTAATCAACAACAGTCTAGAAGGTTTGATAAATTGAAGTTTCAGTGCTTTTACTATAAGAACTTTGGGCATGTAATTCGGGACTGTAGAAAAAGGCAACCAAATGAAAGAAAGCAATCAACTAATTTATTTGAGGTATCTGAGACTAAAACTGAGTCCATGTTTATCACTTGTAATATTGTTGAGGAGAGTCCAAAAGATGTATTGTTTTTGGAAAGTGGTTGTAGCAACCACATGAGTGGAAATCAAGAGTTGTTTAGTTGTTTGGATAGTTCTGTTCAATCATAATTAAAGCTTGGAACATATAGCAGAGTCTATGTCAAATGCAAAGGAATCATAGATGTTTTGAGAAAGAATGGTGAGAAGAACAATGTGAAAGATGTATATCTTGTTCCTGGAATGAAACGTAATTTGATGAGTATTGGACAACTGATGGAGAATGGGTATGAGATAAATTTTTATGACAAAGCTTGCACAATTTGAGATAGAGATAATTGTAATAGGTTGATTGCAAGGGTTGAGATGACCAAGAATAGGATCTTCCCTCTTACAATGAGGAGTGATACTCAAAATTCTGTTAATGCGTACAAAGCTAAGAGTGTTGATCAATATTGGCTTTGGAACTTGAGGTTTGGTCACTTACATTTTGATGGTTTGAGGTCATTGCAGAAGAAGGAAATGGTGAAAGGGTTTCCAATCATAGAACAAACAACAAGCTCATGTGAGATATGTATCTTTGCGAAACAAAATAGAGAAAGCTATCATGGAGGTGTTTGTATAGAGAAAAATTACCTTTGGAAATCATACATACATATTTATGTGGGCCATTGCAAACCCCTTCATTGGATGGAGCTTACTATTTCTTGAAATTTACTAATGATTACAACATGAAGACTTGGGTATATTTCTTAAAACAAAAGTCTGAAACTTTCAGAGTCTTCAAGAACTTCAAGGATTTGGTTGAAAAGCAGAGTGGTAACTACATTAGAGTGCTAAGATATGATAGAGGTGGTCAGTATCGTTCAAATGAATTTTTAGATTTCTGCAAGGACAATGGAATTAAGAGATAATTTACCATTAGATATTTACGACAACATAATGGTGTGGCTGAAAGAAAGAATAGGACCATAATGAACATGGCCCAGAGCATGTTGAAGACAAAGCACTTACCAAATGACTATTGGGAAGAAGTTGTTTAGTGTTCAATATACATTCTGAATAGGATTCCTACAAGTAGCTTGATTAATAAAATACCTCAAGAGGCAGGGACTGGTAGGAAATGTTCAATTTCACATTTACGAGTATTTTGGTGCAGAGCATATGCACATGTACCAGTTGAAGGAGAAATATGGATTATCATAGTGAGAAATATATCTTCATTGGTTATAGTGAGTAATCTAAAGCATATAGATTGTACAATCCCATTACCAAAAAGCTTGTTATAATCAGGGATGTTGAGTTCAAAGAGGAAGAAGCATGGGATGGAAGTGCAGATGAGTGTATTATAGGAGGAGCTGTATTATCTCATGAACATGACGAAGAAGAAGAGCATGAATTTCAAGGAGGACAACAAGTACAGGCACATGTTACCACTACACCAACAAGAAATGCATCGCCTGCAGTCAAAAAACCAAGAAGTCTTGCACAAGGAGAGATATCAGTGCAAAGAAATCAACCTACTCTAAGTTCGCAGGTAAGTGATGAATCTAATCTTACTTTAGCTACACTAAGGTCTAGAGTTAAAGGAAGGAAGACTAGAAGTCTTATGGAGATATATGATCAACATGAAGATCAATTAGATTTGAATTCATATTTTGCATTGTTAGCATATCAACCTATTAGTTATGAGGATGCTATCAAAGATAAAGTTTGGGTGGATGTTATGAATGATGAAATAGATGCAACAGAAAGGAATGATACTTGGGAATTAATGAATCTACCTGAAGGAAAGGACTGCATTGGTGTGAAATGGGTGTATGAAACAAAGTTCAATGCAGATGGTGAAGTTGAGAAGCACAAGGAAAGACTTGTTGCTCAAGGATTTGCTCAACAACATGGAATATACTATAATGAAACTTTTTCACCTGTTTCCATATTAGATACAATTAGAACTGTTTTAGCTATTGCAACTCATAATATTTGGAAAGTATACCAGATGGATGTAAAATTTGCATTTTTAACTAGAATTTTACAAGAAGAGGTATATGTAAAACAACCTCCACGTTATGAGATAAATGGACATAAACAAAAGGTTTATAAATTGAAGAAAGCTTTGTATGGGATGAAGCAAGCTCCTCGAGCTTGGTACAACATAATTGATTCCTATCTCATAAGCAATGGCTTTTGGAGGAGTATCAATGAACCTACCCTGTACACCAAAAGAAATAAGCATGGTGAGGTTTTAATTGTGTGCATTTATGTTGATGATATCATTTATACTGGAAATCTGATGTTAGCAGAATTCAAAACAATAATGAGGAGTGAGTTCGAGATGACTGACCTTGTCCTAATGAGGTTTTTTCTTGGAATTGAATTCTTGCAATATGAAAGTGGAATCTTTGTTTCACAATATAAATATGCAAACGATATATTGAAAAGATTTAGAATGCTAAATTGTAATCCAGTTTCAACACTTGTAGCTACAGGCGCAAAGTTAAGCAAGCAAGATGTTGGAGGTCAGGTAGATACTAGTCTATTTAAAAGGCTAGTTGGCAGTTTAATGTATCTAACTGCAACTAGACTAGACATCATGTATGTTTTCAGTCCAATCTCAAGATTCATGGAGTCATCGAAGAGTACTCATTGGCTTGTAGGTAAAATAATTTTGAGGTATGTTGCAGGCACAATGAATTATGGAATTTTATATTCAATAGGTTCAAATTTCAAATTGATAGGGTACACAAATAGTGATTTTGCTGGAAATGTTGATGATAGAAAAATCACATCTAGATATGCATTATGTTTTGGCTCAGGAGTTGTCTCATGCGCATCAACGAAACAACCCATAATCACTATTTCATCATCAGCAACAGAGTATGCCATTTCCACATCAACAAAATGTCAAGCTATATGGATGAGAATATTTTTGTTCGATTTGTTGCATGAACAAGGAGCACCAACACCAATCTTTGTGATAATAAGTTTGTTATCGCACTGTTAAAAAACCATGTATTTCACAAGAGAACCAAGTATATTGACATGCAGTATCATTACATTAGAGAATTGGTAAATGATGAAGAAATTAATCTCTATTTTTGCAATTCAAAGGAACAACTCGCTGACATATTCACTAAGCAACTGGGAAAAGACACTTTTGAATTTCAAAGACAAATTCTAGGCATCTATGATGCTAATCATGCTGTAAATGTGTAGGTGGTTGAAATTAAAGGGGATAATGTTGAAACATGTCATGTAATTCCAACCACCACATGAATGTGATTGATGTAATCGACTCCACCTCCATACCCATTATTAATGCTGGACTCCACCTCCATACATGTGATTAATGTTGTAGATAAACCATTTTACTGTTTTGAAAAGCTCAGAAGTCTCAAGATTCATTTAAATTCTAGGAGCGGCATATATGTAGTTTTTGGGAAGTCTTTCTTTGATTCTGGCTATAATATTTTGGTGAAGTCGAGTCCTCAAAAATATATTTTTTGACATATATTATGATATATCAGTTTTGTAGGATTTTCTTATGATGTATGTTGTCTAAATGTGAATGCTTACAGATCTACATTGAATAGATTATTAATTATGCAAAATTCATTTTTATGTTTTTTAATGTTTGGTTCCCATGCCTCCTATCAATTTGTTTATGTTAGAATTTTACTTAAAAAGAGTTAGGATCGAATTTAGAAAGACTTAAAATATTTTTTTTTCTATTGATACAAGATATTTTTTTTCTTTTTTATCTAGCGCTTTGTCATGGTAAAGGCTTCCATTATTATCACCCAAATCTTGCACACATGCGACATTTAAGCACTTATTGTAAAAGGACAACATCAACATACAACATGCAACTTGTTAGCATCATCCTCATAAAATTCAAAATTGGAATTGAACCAACCACAATGGGAATGGGTTCAACCACTATGAATGCAATAGGGGGGTTGCAGTAGGGTGGATGGGTGCACCAATAGTGGATGCAACATTGGAAACTAGTGTATGTTGTATGGGTGCAGCTAATGGAAAAGGTGGGGGGTTGGTTGAAGATATATCCCCCCATTGGTTGTAGAATGGGAAGAAGAAACCTCATGGTTGTTGGGGTAGGGGCATGGAAATGTTAATGGAAGACAACGATATACTTGGCACTATATTGTGGCATGTGTGGAATCTATGAAGGATGGCCCTGAAAAGGTGGTGGTGGAGAATGTCATTCGAATCATGTTTCCTGCATAAAAATTTATTATATGCTTATTAACTTACAAATACAATAAAATAAACCAAAATAAGAACAAATCTCACATTAAAACCAAATTTAGATTGATTCATGATACATGGAATCAGGATAAGTTATCTACCCTAGGTGGAGATGGCTACTTAATATCCTTGGTGGAAACTTATAGAAATGCAACAATGCATACTTAACACCATTCAAAATTTCCTTTTGATCATCACCTAGCCTTCTATAATTATTTACATTAGTTTATTTATGTGACTTACGACTTGCATGTTGTTATATGATAAATTTTGAGCTGGTAATTTGTTTTCATGCTTCAATGAATATATTCTAAATTAATCTAGTTTGTTTCATAACTATATGTTGTGCATACTGATACCTTTGTAATTTGGACTTGAACCACCACATGTTTCAAATGATTACATTTGTGTAAAGCATGCAATTCTCTAACTATCAACCTATGTATGGAACTAAAATTGAGTATTTTGCAACTTGATTTAAATTCTTAGAAGATGAAATTAAACTCTTAAAATTCCTCTACCATCATTTAAAATAGTGTTATGGAACTTTTCCATAGCACTATTTACATCTATATCACATGAACCTAAATGCTAGAAATACACATTATATAATATCAACCTAAATGTTTAGATCTAAAACAACATTTGCACCATATAGAATTTGTGTGTTTAGGATGAAAACATATAATCAAACAATTACATCAATGTGTCCTAACACACAACATAAATAAACACATGCCAAAGTGTCAAATTATTACCCCTAGGAAAAAAATTATAGTTCATTTATCAAATTCACAAACATACACAATTATAAGCAAACAAGGTTGCATATCACAAAAAAGATGTCAATCAATATGGCTGAGCAAAATTGGCCTTTAACAACACAAGCCATAACATTTTCAAATAAAAATGTATAAAAGCATCAACGTTTTACATTATAAATAATAAGCAACACTATCATATCACAAACAATATAAATCATAAGTGTTTTTTCATATCGATATTACCATATCATCAAACTATAAACATGCAAAGGATCAAATGATTAACTTATATTTCTCCCACTTTTATTATAGACTTTGATGTTTCCTTTTATTTATGAAAATTTTAGAAACATAATTTCATGATAACAAGCTACCAATTCATAGAAGCAATCTTCTAGTTATGAACATTTAATGCTTATTTAGAATTGGAGGATGGGTTCTTTGTTAGGAAAAAAAACATTTATTATCCCTTAATTTAGCATTTCCCTTCCTTCATGTCTTTGAATTATAAATTCTATGGAGTTTAATTCTTATTTATAGGGTTAAACTTGTGCATTATAGCTCTCTAGAGGAAATTCACTAATGGAAATAGGAGTTTCTACAAACATTGTAAGCAATGTCATTTAAGAAATTAATTGAATGAATTCCATGCATGGATGTATATTTAAGGAAAAAATATGTGGTTGCATAAGAGGGGTCACTTTCAAGTCTAAATAAATAATACCTATACATACATATGAAGAATTATTTTTAACAATGAAGTGCATTCGAAACCCAAACATTAAGTCAAAGAGGGAATATTTAGAATTTTGGTGTGAACATACTAGGCCTTCATCCAATCAAAAGATTGTTCTAAAGTTCATAAAATATTCTAGATATTGTGAACCCAACATTAAACACTTTCTTGACAATTTACAAATAAAATTGTATGAGAGAATCAAGAATGAGCAAAAGGAGTTGAACCTAGGCAAAATATATCCTGAAAAATGCAAACCTTAGTATTTTAGAACATGTACAAACTGTAACATATCTTGTTGTAGATACCAAATATAATTTGTTTATTATTATGGAACATATATACACATTCATCATGTTTTGCATACTAACCATGTACATAAATTTCCATTCATACTACCTCCAATATCATCAAGATACTTTATTCATTGTATCATGTGTTTAAGGATTGGTAGACAAAAATATTATGTAGAATCTTGTTTATATGGGATATGATCCATGTGGAAGGGATTTGTATTATTGAGCTAGTGAATTCATGAAAGCAAGGATCATGAATTTCGTAGGATGGTTGTTGACATTCAGAGTTTCAAATATGTTACTTGTGAACTAGATGGAGGGAAAACAAGAAAAACATATAATAGTGGGAACATATTAGGTGAGTGATCTATACTTTAATGGAGTACATATAGTTTAAAAAGGTTATATTCTAACTACATGCATAAATTTTACATATAATTCACAAACGAGCAATTATAATTTTGCCCTATTTTTTTTGCCATTGGGTACATGTATGTGATTTCATCAGAGACTTAAAAAAACAACAATATGTTCAATGCTTCCAAGTGGCATGTCGGTATGATGCGTAATTTACAATCTGCATGGACACCTTTCCACTCGGTGATGTGGATTTTACTTAAAACTACACCCTTCAACCACAAAATGAGATTCAAAACCATTATTTTCATTTAGATCAAGTCATCATAATGGTACATATCACATATATGCATGTGCCATATAGAAACGAGGACATGAAGATAACATTGAAGGATTCTAACTTCTATGTAAGTGACGAAAGATTCATTGACCAACATTTTTTAGAACATTGTTGTTAGCACCTAGTTTTTGCAGCATAAGTATGGAGGTGAAATAGAGGGGTATCTCGAAAATTTCCCTGAAGGAAGCCTAAATGCCCTTTATTTCCATGGCCAGGTGCTAAGGTATGAGAAAATTGACCTGGGGGTGCCAAATATAAATAGGCCTAAGGAAAATCCCAAAAGAAAGGAAAAAACGCGACCAAAATGGCCAAAACGGAGCCCCAGTCTATAGTCCGATGCCAAATATTTCAATGGTTAATCATCACATAGGTTCCCCACCGTTGGATGGGCGCAAGAGGGATATTAGCAACTATCATTGGTTGTCGCATAGCCAAGTTGCGCGGGGAATAGAGGCACGAGTGGTCGCGAGGAGTAATACCGCTAGACAGGTGGCAGCTACAGGAAGCGTCGCATGGTAAGGTGGGCGGTAAGTAATACCATCTCAGGGACATGCGATACCGTCGAGGCATAAAGGTAGGTCACTGGCCATGTGGATAGCCTAGGGAAGCCGAGGAATATCCTATGGTCAGAGGTCGGGGTTCGAAAGGTATAAGTGGAATGTGACAAAAGAAACGATGTATATTGTCCAAGGGGGATCGACAGTCCTAGATGATCGTCGCATCGTGAAGATGCGTGGATAGGAGAGATGGTGGTTGCGATGAACGAAACCGCCCGACAGGTGTCAAATCTAGGTTTCGTCGCAAGGAGGTTGTGCGGTAAGTGAAACCACTCTCGGGTGCATGCAACACCACTTTGCTGAGGTACGAAGATGATAAATGGACGATGCGGATCAAAGCTTGAGGGATGATCCAATGACAGAAAGGGAGGGGTTGTCAAATCAACTAAAGCGAGAGAAAATCTAACAGCCCAGATCTTTGCACAAGGGATCAATGGATGAAAATCTTGGACAACCAGCAAAACGATCAAAGTTTAAAGGTAAAAAGGTTATATATATAAAGACGCATGTGTAGAGTTGACATTCGCGTCTTGAAGCTGTCGGGGTCTGGAGTTTTCGGGCGTGTGGAAGACGAAGAAAATGATGGGAAGATTCATTCTCAGAGCTTCCAGTGATGGGAAAGACCCCATAACCGTCATTCTCTGCAAAGCTAAGCTTGTTTATAATGATAGAATGGAGGGCGGTCTGGTTTTTGGTAATGCCAGGGTTAAATTTTCCCTAGAAGATAAGGGTTTCGATGTATTTGACCTAGGCATTCGCCTGTCTGTACTGGGGATTAAGAAATTGGAGGGTTCGGACATGCATAGAGCAGTTCACATATTTTCCAAGTAAATGCCTTGGCCATTGGAATTTTCTTGGGATTCCTGCATCCCAAATGCCAGAGTCCGAGGGTTTGGTCTGAGGGAGTTCATCATCGCTGCGTGGAGGTGGGTTTTCTCTTAGAGAACCGACAAACCTTTTCGGCTCCCTATGTTAAACTTGGGACAAAAGGCTAAAGATGTCGTCCGTCAAATTAGTACATGTGATTGGATGTTGCAAATTTGGAGGCATTATGAGTGCTGACATGGCGTTAAGCAGGCGAGCAGGTTACAGTTAAGCCGACAACGGAGGAGGCAGATAGATGGATTAAAGTACGTCTCTACTGCTGCCAAAATGATTGCAAATACGATGGAGGCCACCTCAGCGCCGTCATATACTCCGCCATCTATCTGGAGATATTTTCCCAGTGTGTTTCATGTCAGTTCGAGCCTTGGGCATCATTGTTACTTGACTGGGAGGCTTGGACAGGTCATCATGGAAAATGCGACCATACGTAGCTACTGTCATCATCATAGCGGTTATGGATATGGTCCTTACGTCACCTATTCGAAATCGGTATATGGAGAAGGTGGTGTACCTGGAAGCTTGGGTATATTTTCAGTTAGAATCTGGTCATGGAAAAGGAGCAGGAATCCGGAGTGGTTTTTATGCTAGAACAAGCGTGGCCCAAGGTGGAGGAAGAACACGCTCCTTCATCTCCTGTGGTATTCGACCACGTGGAATCCAGCTCTGCTAGCGAAGATGAAGAGCCTGAAGGGCGATAGGTGTACAAAAGAATTCGATGTCGAGGAAAGAAGGAGACCCTAGAAGAGGAGCGGGACATCCAGTAGGACATGGAGATTCTCAAAGATTTCGTGATATCCACTGAGGGAATGACAGCTCCCCCTCCAGCAAACGAGTCGCAGGCTGACAACTCTTTGAAAATAGAGGACTTCTTTGATTTGCAAGGCCAATTGAAGAATCAGGAATAAGGTGGCACCCTGCTCATGGTATTTTTGTTCCCCGTCTTAATCAGTCTGTTTTGAACGTGACACGTATGTGATATTTCCCGATTTTGGGCTGTCGAGGTGGCAACATAATTTTGTTTGTTTCCTAAGGACCAAATCAAGACTGGGAGCCTATAAAATCGTTGTAATAGAATAATTAAGGGTTGGAAAATCATTCGGCTAAGCCCTGAGGTGCGAGCCCGGTTTTGAGACCTTCATATTAATACAATGTGCAGTGCCTGTGGCAGACTGTTTTGCAGATATTCTTGTGTTGCTCTAACTTGTAGTCTGTTTTTTCTCTCTTCTCCATGTGTTCGTACTTCCTGTTATGCATTTACATTATGTTTTTCATTTCCTGCCTGAGATCAGTGTATAATAACTTAGAATTCTTGGAAACAAGCTATGGTTATTATCTCAGGTACTCACTCAATATTGCTACTAAAGTTGATATCGAATTCATCTTTTTTGGATGCTCATATCAATGGTATGTTCTTATTTTCTTCTTTTACCACTAGAAAATAGCATTATGACGGCAAGAGGGTGGCTACCTTGCCTCTGTTTTAGTAGTCCACACCACAACACTATTATCTGATTTGTGTGTAACGCCTTGACTCCATCGCCCAACGTTTTTTCCTTGTGATTATCCCTCCAATGCTTTCACATGATTTGTCCCATCAGAAATTTGACCGTCTATGTATTGTTTGAATGTATATTTTGATTGTGAAGAGAGACTATATGTTTATGCTTGTTCATGTTTTCAGTCTCATATCGGCATTGAGAGATCCCTCTCAGGATGTGCTGGGTCAGTAGCACAAGTTAAAGCAATTAGTGGTTACCCTGATTCTGCCTCCCCGCAACCCCGGGGGTACATTTTGGGTGTTAATAACTGCTTTGATATGTTCAACAATTACTTGAAAGAGAGAGATATACAAATGGATAAAAATTGGATTTGGACAAATGGTTGTGCGGGGAAGTTAAAAAATGCTCGTGTATTTCAATGGTTGAATTTGTTGCATAAAGATGCAATGTGCCACAGTTTTGGAACTAAATAGAGTGGACATGGGAAAGGTGAGCATAATGAATTGGTGCATGCATCAAAATTGTACATTACATAGTTAGAAGATGCATTTTATGAAAAAATCCCCTATTTGAGATTGATATCCTATAGTTCAATGGTGTTTTATAGAAATGGCTTAGCCAACAAGAAGATGAGAGGAATCAACAAAGAGAGGACTTGTGAAAGGAAATTTCTGGGAGGCATTCAATGTTTTTTAGTCACATACATATTTTTGCAAGGTAGTACATCGAACTCATATATTTCATTAATTTCAAAGCTCAAACAACCCTATATTTGAAATGTGGACACAAAAAACATGTGTGATTTTGTGGACCATGTAGCAGTGTTGAAGGGGATGATTGTGAATCAAAAGACTAGATTGATGCATGGGATTGAGTATCACTTACAATAAACCCACATGTAATTATTGAAACAACACAATTAGAGGCTAGTGAATCATCTATTTAACTAGATTATGATCATATCTTCGATCATGTACAACCAAGTATGTTATTGTTGGAAAGAATTCAAGTATTATGGTCAACATCTATCTTTGTTTGTTGTGGTTGTATCTGATTAAATTCATACACACATATATTTGACCATGCATTTCAATTTATTAGAACACATATACATGGTGCTTACTTTGAAAGTAAATGAATGGGGAACTGATTATTGGTTGGAACAGTGCATCGAGGGAAAGAAAACACTCAATAAATTGGTTATCGATGATGAATGCAATGAATTTCTAGTTGCCTCAATTGTTGTTAAAACTAAATACCTTACGTTGGATGAAAACTCAATAAATACCAACAAAGTATTTACATATTACAAACCAAGTGCATTGGTATATCATTTTAACTATATAGTCATCAATAAAAGAATCCAACTACAAGCAATGACTAGAAAGATATCCTCAAAAGGTATGATACATCCTTTCTAATTCAGAGAATGATGAAATAAGGGAAAAAAATTGTAACTAAGAGATCCATATGGTCTACCTGTGTAACATCAAGTAATTCTACAAGAGAGGTAAATGGCATGTTCAAGGTTATGTTTTATATTGAGGTATGCAAATTGTGAAGTTATTTTTTTAAATGCATTTACATATGACTAAATCTATATTCTTAGTACATGATTCTATACCATTTCACTTATTTGTGCCCATGTTATATGAATAATCAAAAGAACACAAGGGCCCATCAACAAGACCAATGGGGTTTTTCGACACCACCAATTATACTCTTGGAATGATGGAAAGCCCTAATTCAAACAAGGGACTGATTCTTGAACTACATGGAGGACATATGCATATGGAAAAATATACAAACAATAAATATAGAATCCTTAAAAGATCAAGTATATCACTCTTTCACAAGTTAAAAAAAAATTAGGACCTAAAGGTGCCCTTAAAACCAAAGATGGCCAAAGAGTTATGAAATATGGATTCTTTGATTCTCTGCTTCACAAGGTAACCCAAGAAGATGTGGTGTAGGTGTATTTATATTTATAAAGGCTTTTAAATTTTTATTTCTTGATAGGTTTACCTCATGGTACTGACAATAAGTGGAACATAGTATAGTTGTCTCTCTACTTGTAATTGAAGTGATATGGAGGATTGAGATGCTTTACGTACAAGGTTATTCAAATATCATTGTTCATTAGATGTATAGGTATATTTCTTTCCAAAACATTGGTTTAGATATGTAGATGGATCAAGTTCAAACCTAGCATTGTTAACATTTCTTAATGTATTTCAAATATATGTAGTGTGAACTAGACTCCCTAAATCATCAAGATTAAAAATTTGGAGTGGATTCACAAGTTGGGATGCTAAATATGTTTGGGATTATGGATGGAATTCAATATACCCATTCTTTCCACAATTTCCTTTGAATTTATTATTCATTTAAAATATATCCATTGAAGTTTCTATGAAGTTAGCATTTTCCTTATGATCAACATTTCTTTAGAAATATCAAATATGAACACTTTCTCTTGTTTGTAATAGCACTTTGTAATGTATTTATGATGGTGTTTGTGGTGAAAATCATAGTTGCTCAAGAGAAACCTTTTCCTATTAGACCTTAATACAAATGATAAGAAGTTAACTATTAATTTTTTGATAATTTCATTCAATATTATCTAGGATCACTAAGGGAATAACATGTACAACATATCAATCATAAACACAAGAGACAATAGACACAAAGTTTCCTCGGGGAAAACCAAGAAGGTGAAAAATGCCGCAACTTCCTCAGAGATAGAATAAGCCACAATACAAGATCACAATGATCAAACCCAAAGAGATGTCTCTAGCAGATACTCATCCTCCTCCACTTGTGCACAAATCTCTCTCTCAACTATGCAAGTTTGAGAAGTGAGTGAATGAATAGAATGAGAGACACAACCTCTCTATTTATACACGGACTTGACCTGCCAATAAACTAACTGGGCCGACTTCCTAAGGAAGTCTAATAACCCAATCACATAATATAATCATGGCCGACCTCACACTAGTGGTATAATAACCCATCAAATATAAGTTGCGACACTTGCAACACTTGCGACACTTACAAATACAAATGAATACACTTTTGATTGGAGGAATAATACATCTCCATCATACATATAACAAAGTACAAGTGTAATACATAGAAGAATATCTTTCGAAGTTACAAATACATCAACACTCCCTCTTAACTAGGAAGGTATTCTTTTGACACAGGTCGTCAATACATTGCGCCACAAGTCTTCAATTCTGGAGCTGGATCATCATCACTGGATCACGAAGCATCATCATCATCACTGCTGTTGTACTCGACATCTCGATCACTGGGATATCTCATAATTCTTCTCGTCATAGGATGTTCTACAGAGCCAACCCTTTTTCATGCTAGATGTAGGCCTAGCCTCCTGTAGGTCTTCATCATCTCTGCGAGTGGTCTGATAGAGGTGGTATCTCAGGACGGATTATGTACATATGCAAAACCTGACAAGAGTATCCCAGGAACAATTTACGTGCCTCAACACTACCGTCAAGATTCTCCAAAGAGCATCCCAACACTTATTACAAGCACATAGCTCAACCTATCGGATCTCTAGGACTGGTTACATGTGATTAGGAAAAACCTTAAAAGAATATCCCAGGATCAGCTTACGTGCCTAAGCATGACCGGCAAGATATCTAAAGAGCATCCCAGGACTTATTATGAGTACACATCTCAACCTATCAGATCTCCGAGACTGATTACATGCCTTCCTAGCAAAAGTTATCCATCATGCGCCACCAGTGGGAAGTCGTTGAAGGATCTGGGTGAAGTTATCCATCATCGTGTTTCTTTTTTTTTCAAGGGCCTCCTTGAGTAACATTTTGATAGGATCTTCTATGCCCTCATCTTTCTTTTCGTCCCCCATGGGCGGCTGTCACGTTTTACGAGGATGATCTTGCAAAGGTTCAACCAGATTGAGCCCTAACTCCTTATACCCCTCATTGGGGACATGCAAAGAAGGATCGAGAAAGAGCAGATTGCTCAGATACCACTGATCCGGATTTATGCAGGAACGCAATAGAATACACAAATACCCATAAAAACAAACATGCAGCTGAAATAACACTTCATTTCATTAATCAAAGAACTGAAACTTGTTTACATACACGATGGAAGTAAAATAGCTAGAGTGCTAGTAGCTTATCTCTAAGAAGAGATGCGGAAACTACATGAATATGAACTCTGCGTTACAACGAGGCTTGAAGGCCTATATATTATTGAGAAACAAAGGAAACCCTAGGAGGTGAAACGCCATAATATGGGCCCCGTTGGATAACTTGGTACATCAATTTCCCGGGGTCGTAACTTTGGCATACTACCTCCGTTTGACACACATGATACATCGTTAGAAAGATCTATTCAAGTACTACATCCATAAAGAATCATTATGAAGCTCGGAACAAACTCATATTTTCATAGCCATTCGATGCTGAAAAAACATCGTTTAGGGCCTCAAAACGACTCTGGAAGTTTAAGACCCGAAAACTGCCAAAAATAGTAAATTGTGCTACAATTAAGGAAACTGAAAATTTGAACAAACAATGGTGGGGGTCCATGTGGAATAGGTGGGTGGCCACCAATATCCTCATGGATCAGAACCCTAAAATGGAAATAGTGATAGGCATGTAACATTTTGACTGAAATAAAAAAGCTTATCTTTGAGCTCCTAATAATAGAATCTCACATTGTTTTCAAAGTAGACAAGATACACAACCAAAATAGCTGTTGTTCTCTAAACAAGCAACATAAGGTGACTATATTTTCTAGGTATTTATATAATATGCATGGATAATCTCAATATGGTTTTGATTTTGTGATAATGCCATAGATAACTAGTTGAAGCTTTGACTTGAAAAGTTGATGAGATCCCCGGGGAGTTTTTTATTTTGTGATAATGCCAAAGATAGTTAGTTGAAGCTTTGACTTGAAAAGTTGTTGAGATCCCTAGTTAGCATTGTATTTGAGATTTAATATCTATATAATTTGATGCCACTTTATGGAGAAGCGGTTTGAGGCTAAAAGGTATTAGAAAATCTAATTGCTATCTTGCACTTCTGTTTGGAAAACAAGTTATCTACTGGCCATGAATAGATGTATTGATCCAAGGTAACATCCAAAATTGTCTCAGCTAGAACTGAACATATCCTTGATCTAAATATAATCTATATATATCAAACCGCAAGGTTTCCATGCCAACTATAAAAAAAACCAGAATTTTAAGACTTGAGTAACTACTGGATGAAGAAATGTTTAACATATATCGCTCTTGGTTACTCTGTTTAGTAAATAGACTATTGAAAAACATCACACTGGCTTCTATGATTCCATCTTCCTTTCTCATTTAAAAAGAATGAAGATGACCATAAATATCTTAGATTTATATTTTGTGTACTTTCAGTTTCCTACAAAGTTAAACAGAGTAACCAAGAACAATATATGTTAAATGTACAAAGTGGCCAGAATTGAATGTACTAAATGTTGTAGACAATATATTTGTCTAGGAACCTACAAAGGACAATGTTATGCTACAATTCCAATTGCATAGTGTGTCATATGCCCCTTTCTCTAAAAATGAGCATCATGGAAGGGTGGAAATTGGACCCACAATTAAAATGCTCGACCCAATCTAAGGGGTGGGAAAGATAATAATGTCTTTGATTTTGTTTTTGATGAGGCATATGAGGATCATTTCATTTGTAGGATGGGAATCCCCCTCCAAATCCCATTTTTTTCCCTAGGTGGAGGTTCCATCAACAAAGGCAACTCCCTTCAAGAAAGGAAGAAGAACTTGAAGCCAAAAAGTGGAAACGCAAGAAGGAATGCCGGCATTGGTATCCATTTTACAGTCAAAACATGAACAATATTCAATGTAGGGAAGTTGTTGCGTTAAAGGGTTCTGTAGATATTTAGCCTAAGTGGACCATACTCGATGAGATTCCATTCACTACTTTTTACAAATTGAGTTATAGTGTTAGTGCACCAAGGTATATAGTGATGTGTGGTGCTCTCAAATATTATGGCAAGGTATATGATGAAGTCACATCAAAGAGTGAGAAGTGCCTAGAGCATTTCAAGAAATGGAACTTATTCAAGGAAACCACTACTGATGATCCTATTATCCGATGAGAAGATAGTTCATTGCAGAAAACAACATGTGCATGGCCAGTAGAGATGGGAAATATCCATTCTTAGAATGGACAATGCTCATATATTGGAGGTGTCCAAGTCAGAAGACAACAATAAATGATAGGTAATCACTGATCATTGATGGGAGATACTTACTATAGGTTTGGGGTATAGATATTTTCCACATCCCTCTTTACCAAGATTTAATTCTTCTGACAACTACATCTACATTCCTCAGTAGAATTAAGCTAATTAGATACCTTGCAATAATGTCAATTACCAAAATGAAAATCATTCAGCTACCTCAACCAACTTCCTTGAAAACTCTATTGGATGACCTGAACGCTACATGGTTTCCAAACCTTCCCAATATCCTAAAGAATATGAGTCATCCGACACATCTGAGTCCTACTTGAACGCTACCATGCTTGAGTTTTTATCAATCAAGCATGGTAGCGATAAACCTGATTACGAAGGCTCCTGGAAGCATAGTAAAAAATCTATCAATTGTATTAATACCTTATCTGTTTTCTTTGATTCTCATCAATAGTTATTAGGAAGAATATTGTAAAGTGTGAGACATCCCCTTGCAGTGTGCAAAAAATGAGCTAAGAATCACAATTTTTAAAACTTGAACCAAATGAATTTCCTGTTGATAATGATCTTGCTTGTCTAGTCTTATAACTTTATGCTTTAGATTGCTTAAATTCAAACATAGATAAACCAGAAAATGCATATAATAAAAACAAACAATCATGATCGTTTCAATATTGCTAAAGAGGAAACACCCAAACTTGCAAATAATAGTCTTATGGCATCTTTTCATGCAAGATAAGTAAAATATGATGAGTGTTCCAAAAATACATCACAAAGGATGTTTATAATTTGGGAAATACAAAATCAGCAACACAGGAGCTAATACAAATAAATTCAACTAGGAATGCTACAGGATGACAGATAAATAATTGGAACTTTGGGATAATAGACAGGACAATAACTAGAGATGATGCTAACCAAGGTTATACCAAGGATATAATTGTTAGGGAAGTA
This sequence comes from Larix kaempferi, assembly GCA_027924585.1. Classification (NCBI taxonomy): domain Eukaryota; kingdom Viridiplantae; phylum Streptophyta; class Pinopsida; order Pinales; family Pinaceae; genus Larix; species Larix kaempferi. The sequence continues at coordinate 922,615 of BSBM01000451.1, read as the reverse complement.
GAGGAACGGATACTTGGTTGTCTCGAAAAGGTTAAGTTTATTAAGTAAAATCTCAGGCAGTTGATTGACCTTTGTATACCTTAGCTCCTAGACTAAAAAGGGAATGTGGTGACTGATCAGGTTCTTATCCAATGTCTATATTGGACTTTTCCCAATATTTTAATACGATGCTCTCAATGATGGATTAGTATTGCTACCCCTTGATACCCGGGAGCACACAGTAAGAAGCTATCGCAGAGCCAACTCCCCTGGTTCCATCCATATTGGCGACTGCTTGTTCCATTAAACAACACCTGGTGTTGGGCCCCAAAGACCTAGTCCCGATCCCGTCATGGGCATACCAAAGTGTGGTTGGACAATATGACAACTTCATATAATTTGAGGTTGTTGAGCAATGAAACCTTGTTTTAGGAACCACTGCCCTTTACTTGGGTGATAACGATCTGACTTACAGTGGAGGGTTAACCTCATGACCTTTACATGACCAAATTTAATAATGAAATCCCCGATGGAGTTACAATAATAAAATACAAGTAGAATATATTTCGAAGTTACATTAATTTAACACTTCTGATGGTCGTCAAGGTAGAGGAAGAAGAAAAAATCAATAAAATTATATTGCAGAATCTACAGACTTGAATTTTGGCCTTGATTACTTTTCAAAATTTTCTAGAAAAGAAGGATCTCAACAAAGAGATGCAACCTTTAAAATCTGAAGTGAATTATTGTTGTCGAGTTGACTGCCTCAATCAGTGCTTTTAGTTTAATGACTCTGCCAAGATAAACACTGTCGACGTGGTTTATTTTATTCCTTAAATATGTGAACAAGCTTCCTTATGTCTTATACTATCTATTGGAAACTAAATTTGTTTTGTAATATTTGAGGATTGCCTCAAATTGCAATTTCTAAACGAGCACAAACTTGGTAAACAAGATTCAAGAAACTAGCTGTTCGACCTTCAGTAATTTCACTTTAAGCCTATTCTACAACATTGGTCAGCATCCATTCTTTGTATAGTTTCAAATCCAAATGCATAAAAATGACACAATTTTCCATACTTCATGTGCAAAAAAAAGATGTGAAGTGTTGTATCTTGTAGATGATTGGACTTTTGGCTCCCACATCAAGGAGGACATACATATGGGGCCTCGATATATGGACAAATGTGGATAAAATATACACAGGCATGGGGATTTATCCACAGCATGAGTAATTAATAATTCCCTCAGGAACACCCTTGATGATTTTCATTTTGTGGCATTATTTTGAATGTGAAAATATGCATCTAGATTTGGATGAAAACTATTGTTCTTTACTAGGTATAATTAATTTTGCTCATTTTCTTATGGTGAAAATTTATGACAAAATGTGATATTTAAATTGTCACAGCTTGACCTAGGAAACTCTAACAAGAAGGGAACACCTATTGTTTTATGGTAGGTTGAAGAACCTAAAAGGTGTCTCTCTTCAAAATGTAAGATCATCAATTAAACATTCACTTCAGTTGTTCCCAAGTAAGTGCATAATTTTACAATACTTGGGTTTGAATTATCAATAAATGGTTTTGTATTTTGGCCTTGATATTGTAGGAGGTAGAAAAATTCCTTAAAAGTGTGGATCTTTTCAATGAAGGTGTGGGTGATAAGCCATCGGGAAAATACAGTGGTGGCATGAAGAGAAGACCTAGTGTGTTATAAGTCAAATCTGCACTTCTCCGTTCCTGATCACATTGCTCTGTCGATCACACAAAAGGACACTATGGATGGAAGAGCTAGGTTGACTTGGAAGAGTTATTGCTGAAACCACACTCTTTAGCTGAAAAAATTATTTTTTCTATAGTTTTCATGACATGTGCGCTACTATTGCCAGAATGATCCAACGTTCTAAATGCTACTCTGCTTGAAGACAACCAACGCACATCTTTCAAATGTTGCAAACGCTGGTTGTAAAGTGAAAAAGTTGTTTACTGTGCGCTAGTATGGTTGTATGAAACCCGCGCACATATTAAGATGAAGTGAAAAAATATATTAAGATTACAAATTGGGATTAGTTGAAGTTGGTTCTGCAACTTTCCCAACCTCCCAATTCAACCACCTCTCGAATTCAACTGCCTACCTTGTCCCATAAATACGAGGATCCATGAGAGAGGGACCTAGAAGGAATGCTTTAACTATTGTTACGCTGGAGGAATTCCCAAGTCATTGTGAAGAGCAGGAGCCCAGGACTCGGTTGCAGAAGTGTCTGGACAGATCAGGTATATCTGTACTTTTATACATTTCTTTGACAATAAAAGGTGGAAATACCCTTCCCGTCCCAAATTGAATGTCTATTTGATTGAATGTTTATTTTGTTAAATATCTGATTGTACTTGATGTTTAAGTTGTTTTTTATTTCATCATATTTATTACAGTCAAGATACACTGAGGAAGGTTAACTTTTTTTTGCAGGTTCATTATAGCGGAAGATCAAGCGAAAGCTAGGACCATCCATCGTTAAAAAGGTACAACTTTCAATATCTTAATCTCTTTCCATTTGTAGTAACTAATGCAAGACAATGAATGTATTTACCTATCACCCCACCCAAGTTGGTAGTGTCGTCACCCCACCCAAGAGGTGATGAAGTTGGTACAGGATTTTTCTAGAAATGAAAAGAAAGTTTACAGTCTCTCTGGGACACATAAATTTTACGACTTGCATGTTGTTATATGATAAATTTTGAGCTGGTAATTTGTTTTCATGCTTCAATGAATATATTCTAAATTAATCTAGTTTGTTTCATAACCATATGTTGTGCATACTGATACCTTTGTAATTTGGACTTGAACCACCACATGTTTCAAATGATTACATTTGTGTAAAGCATGCAATTCTCTAACTATCAACCTATGTATGCAACTAAAATTGAGTATTTTGCAACTCGATTTAAATTCTTAGAAGATGAAATTAAAGTCTTAAAATTCCTCTACCATCATTTAAAATAGTGTTATGGAACTTTTCCATAGCACTATTTACATCTATATCACATGAACCTAAATGCTAGAAATACACATTATATAATATCAACCTAAATGTTTAGATCTAAAACAACATTTGCACCATATAGAATTTGTGTGTTTAGGATGAAAACATATAATCAAACAATTACATCAATGTGTCCTAACGCACAACATAAATAAACACACGCCAAAGTGTCAAATTATTACCCCTAGGAAAAAAATTATAGTTCATTTATCAAATTCACAAACACACACATTTATAAGCAAACAAGGTTGCATATCACACCAAAGATGTCAATCAATATGGCTGAGCAAAATTGGCCTTTAACAACACAAGACATAACATTTTCAAATAAAAATGTATAAAAGCATCAACATTTTACATTATAAATAATAAGCAACACTATCATATCACAAAAAATATAAATCATAAGTGATTTTTCATATCGATATTACCATATCATCAAACTATAAACATGCAAAGGATCAAATGATTAACTTATATTTTTCCCACTTTTATTATAGACTTTGATGTTTCCTTTTATTTATGAAAATTTTAGAAACATAATTTCATGATAACAAGCTACCAATTCATAGAAGCAATCTTCTAGTTATGAACATTTAATGCTTATTTAGAATTGGAGGATGGGTTCTTTGTTAGGAAAAAAAACATTTATTATCCCTTAATTTAGCATTTCCCTTCCTTCATGTCTTTGAATTAGAAATTCTATGGAGTTTAATTCTTATTTATAGGGTTAAACTTGTGCATTATAGCTCTCTAGAGGAAATTCACTAAGGGAAATAGGAGTTTCTACAAACATTGTAAGCAATGTCATTTAAGAAATTAATTGAATGAATTCCATGCATGGATGTATATTTAAGGAAAAAATATGTGGTTGCATAAGAGGGGTCACTTTCAACTCTAAATAAATAATACCTATACATTCATATGAATAATTATTTTTAACAATGAAGTGCATTCAAAACCCAAACATTAAGTCAAAGAGGGAATATTTAGAATTTTGGTGTGAACATACTAGGCCTTCATCCAATCAAAAGATTGTTCTAAAGTTCATAAAATATTCTAGATATTGTGAACCCAACATTAAACACTTTCTTGACATGTTACAAATAAAATTGTATGAGAGAATCAAGAATGAGCATAAGGAGTTGAACCTAGGCAAAATATATCTTGAAAAATGCAAACCTTAGTATTTTAGAACATGTACAAACTGTAACATATCTTGTTGTAGATACCAAATATAATTTGTTTATTATTATGGAACATATATACACATTCATCATGTTTTGCATACTAACCATGTACATAAATTCCCATTCATACTACCTCCAATATCATCAAGATACTTTATTCATTGTATCATGTGTCTAAGGATTGATAGACAAAAATATTATGTAGAATCTTGTTTATATAGGATATGATCCATGTGGAAGGGATTTGTATTATTGAGCTAGTGAATTCATGAAGCAAGGATCATGAATTTCATAGGATGGTTGTTGACATTCGGAGTTTCAAATATGTTACTTGTGAACTAGATGGAGGGAAAAAAAGAAAAACATATAATAGTGGGAACATATTGGGTGAGTGATCTATACTTTAATGGAGTACATATAGTTTAAAAAGGTTATATTCTAACTACATGCAGAAATTTTACATATAATTCACAAACGAGCAATTATAATTTTGCCCTATTTTTTTTTCCATTGGGTACATGTATGTGATTTCATCAGAGACTTAAAAAAACAACAATATGTTTAATGCTTCCAAGTGGCATGTCGGTAGGATGAGTAATTTACAATTTGCATGGACACCTTTCCACTCGGTGATGTACTATCAATTGTGGATTTTACTTAAAACTACACCCTTCAACCACAAAATGAGATTCAAAACCATTATTTTCATTTAGATCAGGTCATCATAATGGTACATATCACATATATGCATGTTCCATATAGAAATGAAGACATGAAGATAACATTGAAGGATTCTAACTTCTATGTAAGTGACGAAAGATTCATTGACCAACATTTTTTAGAACACTGTTGTTAGCACCTAGTTTTGGCAGCATAAGTATGGAGGTGAAATAGAGGGGTATCTTGAAAATTTCCCTGAAGGAAGCCTAAATGCCCTTTATTTCCATGGCCAAGTGCTAAGGTATGAGAAAATTGACCTAGGGGTGCCAAATATAAATAGGCCTAAGGAAAATCCCAAAAGAAAGGCAAAAACGTGACCAAAATGGCCGAAAAGGAGCCCAAGTCTATAGTTCAATGCCAAATATTTCAAAGGTTAATCATCACATAGGTTCCCCACCGTTGGATGGGCACAAGAGGGAGATCAAAATCTATCATTGATTGTCGCATAGCCAAGTTACGTGGGGAATAGAGGCACGAGTGGTCACGAGGGGTAATACCGCTGGACAGGTGGCAGCTGCAAGAAGCATCGCATGGTAAGGTGGGTGGTAAGTAATACCATCTCATGGACATGCGATACCATCAAGGCATAAAGGTAGGTCACTAGCCATGTGGATGGCCCAAGGAATCCAAGCAATATCCTATGGTCATAGGTCGGGATTCGAAAGGTATAAGTGCAATGTGACAAAAGAAACGATGTATATTGTCCTAGGAGGATCGACGGTCCTAGATGATCGTCACGTCGTGAAGATGAGTGGTGGATAGGAGAGATGGTGGTAGTGATGAACAAACCGCCCGATAGGTGTCAAATCCAGCTTTCGTCACAAGGAGGTTGTGCGGTAAGTGAAACCACTCTCGGGTGCATGCAACACCACTTTGCTGAGGTACGAAGTTGATAAATGGACAATGTGGATCAAAGCTTGAGGGATGATCCGATGACAGAAAGGGAGGGGTTTTCAAATCAGCTAAAGTGAGAGAAAATCTAACGGCCTAGATCTTTGCACAAGGGATCGACGGATGAAAATCTTGGATAGCCATCAAAACGACTGAAGTTTAAAGTTAAAAAGGTTATATATATAAAGACGCATGTGTAGAGTTGACATTCACGTCTTGAAGCTGTCGGGTTCTGGAGTTTCTGGGCGTGTGGAAGATGAAGAAGATGATGGGAATATTCATTCTCAGAGCTTCCAGTGACGGGAAATACCCCATAACCGTCATTCTCTACAAAGCTAATCCTGTTTATAATGATAGAATGGAGGGCGGACCGGCTTTTGGTAATGCCAGTGTTAAATTTTCCCTAGAAGATAAGGGTTTTGATGTATTTGACCTAGGCATTCGCCTATCTATACTGGGGATTAATAAATTGGAGGGTTCGGACGTGCATAGAGCAGTTCAGATATTTTCCAAGTAAATGCCTCAGCCATTGGAATTTTCTTGGGATTCTTGCATCCCAAATGCCAAAGTTTGAGGGTTTGGTCTGAGGGAGTTCATCATCGCTGCGCGGAGGTGGGTTTTCTCTTGGAGAACCGACAAACCTTTTCGGCTCCCTGTGTTAAACTTGGGACAAAAGGCTAAAGATGTCATCCGTCAAATTAGTACGTGCGATTGGATGTTGCAAATTTGGAGGCACTATTAGTGCTGACATGGCGTTAAGCAGGCGAGCAGGTTACAGTTAAGCTAACGATGGAGGAGGCGGATCGATGGCTTAAAGTACGTCTCTACTGCCGCCAAAATGATTTCAAATACAATGGAGGCCACCTCAGCACCATCATATACTCCGCCATCTATCTGGAGATATTTTCCCAGCGTGTTTCATGTCAGCTCAAGCCTTGGGCATCATTGTTACTCGACTAGGAGGCTCAGACAGGTCATCATGGAAAATGCAACCATACGTAGATACTATCATCATCACAGTGGTTATGGATATGGTCCTTACGTCCACTGTTCGAAATCGGTATATGGAGAAGGTGGTGCACCTAGAAGCTTGGGTATATTTTCAGTTAGAATCTGGTCATGGAAAAGGAGCAGGAATCCGGAGTGGTTTTTATGACAGAACAAGCGTGGTCCGAGGTGGAGGAAGAACACGCTCCTTCGTCTCCTGTGGTATTCGACCACGTGGAATCCAGCTCTGCTAGCGAAGATGAAGAGCCCGAAGGGCGATAGGTGTACAAAAGAATTCAACATCAAGGAAAGAAGGAGACCCTAGAAGAGGAGCGAGACATCCAGCAGGACATGGAGATTCTCAAAGATTTCGTGATATCCACTGAGGGAACGACACCTCCCCCTCCAACATATGAGTCACAGCCTTACAACTCTTTGAAAATAGAGGACTTATTTGATTCGCAAGGCCAATTGAAGACTCAGGAATAAGGTGGCACCCTGCTCATGGTATTTTTGTTCCCTATCTTAATCAGTCTGTTTTGAACGTGACACGTATGTGATATTTCTCGATTTTGGGCTGTCAAGGTGGCAGCATAATTTTGTTTGTTTCCTAAGGACCAACTCAAGACTGGGAGCCTATAAAATCATTTTGATAGAATAATTAAGGTTTGGAAAATCATTCGGCTAAGGCTTGAGGGGCGAGCCCAGTTTTGAGACCTTCATATTAATACAATGTGCAGTGCCTGTGGTATACTGTTTTGCAGAGATTCATGTGTTGCTCTAACTTGTAGTCTATTTTTTCTCTCTTCTCCATGTGCTCGTACTTCCTGTTATGCATTTACATTATGTTTTTCATTTCCTACCTGAGATCAATGTATAATAACTTAGAATTCTTGGAAACAAGCTATGGTTATTATCTCAGGTATTCACTCAATATTGCTACTAAAGTTGATATCGAATTCATCTTTGCTGGATGCTCATATCAATGGTATGTTCTTATTTTCTTCTTTTACCACTAGAAAATAGCATTACGACAGTAAGAGGGTGGCTACCTTGCCTCTGTTTTAGTAGTCCACACCACAACACTATTATCTGATTTGTGTGTAATGCCTTAACTCCATTGCCCAACGTTTTTTCCTTGTGATTATCCCTCCAACGCTTTCACACGATTTGTACCATCAAAAATTTGACCTTCTGTGTATTGTTTGAATGTATATTTTGATTGTGAAGAGAGACTGTATGTTTATGCTTGTTCATGTTTTCAGTCTCATATCGGCATTGAGAGATCCCTCTCAGTTTGTGCTGGATCAGTATCACAAGCTAAAGCAGTTAGTGGTTACCCCGATTCTGCCTCCCCGCAACCCCGAGGGTACATTTTGGGTGTTAATAACTGCTTTGATATGTTCAACAATTACTTGAAAGAGAGAGATATACAAATGGATAAAAATTGGATTTGGACAAATGGTTGTGCGGGGAAGTTAAAAAATGCTCGTGTATTTCAATGGTTGAATTTGTTGCACAAAGATGCAATGTGCCACATTTTTGGAACTAAATAGAGTGGACATGGGAAAGGTGAGCATAATGAATTGGTGCATGCATCAAAATTGTACATTGCATAGTTATAAGATGCATTTTACGAAAAAATCCCCTATTTGAGATTGATATCCTATAGTTCAATGGTGTTTTATAGAAATGGCTTAGCCAACAAGAAGATGAGAGGAATCAACAAAGAGAGGACTTGTGAAAGGAAATTTCTGGGAGGCATTCAATGTTGTTTAGTCACATACATATTTTTTCAAGGTAGTATGTCGAACTCATATATTTCATTAATTTCAAAGCTCAAACAACCCTATATTTGAAATGTGGACACAAAAAACATGTGTGATTTTGTGGACCATGTAGCAGTGTTGAAGGGGATGATTGTGAATCAAAAGACTATATTGATGCATGGGATTGAGTATCACTTACAATAAACCCACATGTAATTATTGAAACAACACAGTTAGAGGCTAGTGAATCATCTATTTAACTAGATTATGATCATATCTTCGATCATGTACAACCAAGTATGTTATTGTTGGAAAGAATTCAAGTATTATGGTCAACATCTATCTTTGTTTGTTGTGGTTGTATCTGATCAAATTCATACACACATATATTTGACCATGCATTTCAATTTATTAGAACACATATACATGGTGCTTACATTGAAAGTAAATGAATGGGGAACTGATTATTTGTTGGAACAGTGCATCGAGGGAAAGAAAACACTCAATAAATTTGTTATCGATGATGAATGCAATGAATTTATAGTTTCCTCAATGCTTGTTAAAACTAAATACCTTACGTTGGATGAAAACTCAATAAATACCAACAAAGTATTTACATATTACAAACCAAGTGCATTGGTATATCATTTTACCTATATAGTCATCAATAAAAGAATCCAACTACAAGCAATGACTAGAAAGATATCCTCAAAAGGTATGATACATCCTTTCTAATTCAAAGAATGATAAAATAAGGGAAAAAAATTGTAACAAAGAGATCCATATGGTCTACCTGTGTAACATCAAGTAATTGTACAAGAGAGGTAAATGGCATGTTCAAGGTTATGTTTTATATTGAGGTATGCAAATTGTGAAGTTATTTTTTTAATGCATTTACATATGACTAAATCTATATTCTTAGTACATGATTCTATACCATTTCACTTATTTGTGCCAATGTTATATGAATAATCAAAAGAACACAAAGGCCCATCAACAAGACCAATGGTGTTTTTCGACACCACCAATTATACTCTTGGAATGATGAAAAGCCATAATTCAAACAAGGGACTGATTCTTGAACTACATGGAGGACATATGCATATGGAAAGATATACACAATAAATATAGAATCCTTAAAAGATCAAGTATATCACTCTTTCACAAGTTAAAAAAAAATTAGGACCTAAAGGTGCCCTTAAAACCAAACATGGCCAAAAAGTTATGAAATATGGATTCTTTGATTCTCTGCTTCACAAGGTAACCCAAGAAGATGTGGTGTAGGTGTATTTATATTTATAAAGGCTTTTAAATTTTTATTTCTTAGGTTTACCTCATGGTATTGACAATAAGTGGAACATAGTATAGTTTTATCTCTACTTGTAATTGAAGTGATATGGAGGATTGAGATGCTTTACGTACAAGGTTATTCAAATATCATTGTTCATTAGATGTATAGGTATATTTGTTTCCAAAATATTGGTTTAGATATGTAGATGGATCAAGTTCAAACCTAGCATTGTTAAATTTTCTTAATGTATTTCAAATATATGTAGTGTGAACTAAACTCCCTAGATCATCAAGATTAAAAATTTGGAGCGGATTCACAAGTTGGGATGCTAAATATGTTTGGGATTATGGATTGAATTCAATCTACCCATTCTTTCCACAATTTCCTTTGAATTTATTATTCATTTAAAATATATCCATTGAAGCTTCTATGAAGTTAACATTTTCCTTATGATCAACATTTCTTTAGGAATATCAAATATGAACACTTTCTCTTGTTTTTAATAGCACTTTGTAATGTATTTATGATGGTGTTTGTGGTGAAAATCATAGTTTCTCAAGAGAAACCTTTTCCTATTAGACCTTAATACAAATGATAAGAAGTTAGCTATTAATTTTTTTATAATTTTGATTCAATATTATCTAGGATCACTAAGGGAATAACATGTACAACATATCAATCATAAACACAAGAGACAATAGACACAAAGTTTCCTCGGGGAAAACCAAGAAGGTGAAAAACCCCACAACTTCCTCAGAGATAGAATAAGCCACAATACAAGATCACAATGATCAAACCCAAAGAGATGTCTCTAGCAAATACTCCGCCTCGTCCACTTGTGCGCAAATCTCTCTCTCAACTATGAGAGTTTGAGAAGTGAGTGAATGAATAGAATGAGAAACACAACCTCTCTATTTATACACTGACTTGACCTGCCAATAAAATAACTGGGCCGACTTCCTAAGGAATTCTAATAACCCACTCACATTATATAATCATGGCTGACCTCACACTAGTGGTCTAATAACCCATCAAATATAAGTTGTGACACTTGCAACACTTGTGACACTTGCGACACTTACAAATACAAATGACGACACTTCTGATTGGAGGAATAATACATCTCCACCATACATATAACAAAGTACAAGTGTAATACATAGAGGAATATCTTTCAAAGTTACAAATACATCAACACTCCCTCTTAACTAGGAAGGTATTCTTTCGACACAGGTCGTCAATACATTGCGCCACAAGTCTTCAATTCTGGAGCTGGATCATCATCACTGGATCACAAAGCATCATCATCATCACTGCTGCTGTACTCAACATCTCGATCACTGGGATATCTCATAATTCTTCTCGTCATAGGAAGTTCTACAGAGCCAACCCTTTTTCATGCTAGATGTAGGCCTAGCCTCCTGTAGGTCTTCATCATCTCTGCGAGTGGTCTGATAGAGGTGGTATCTCAGGACTGATTATGTACATATACAAAAACTAACAAGAGTATCCCAGGAACAATTTACGTGCCTAAGCACGACTGTAAAGATATCCCAGGACTTATTACATGCATCCCTTCACAAAAAATTTAAAGAGTATCCCAGGATCAGTTTACATGCCTCAGCACCACCGTCAAGCTTCTCTAAAGAGCATCCCATCACTTATTACGAGCACACAGCTCAACCTCTCAGATCTCTAGGACTGATTACATGTGATTATGAAAAACCTTAAAAGAATATCCCAGGATCATCTTACGTGCCTAAGCATGACCGACAAGATATCTAAAGAGCATCCTAGGACTTATTACGAGTACACAGGTCAACCTATCGGATCTCTACGACTGATTACATGCCTCCCTAGAAAAAGTTATCCATCATGCGCTGCCAGTGGGAAGTTGTTGAAGGATCTGGGTGAAGTTATCCATCATCACGTTCTTTTTTTTTTCAAGGGCCTCCTCGAGCAACATTTTGATAGGATCTTCTGTGCCCTCGTCTTTGGCGGCTGTCACGGTTTACGAGGCTGATCTTGCAAAGGTTCAACCAAATCGAACCCTAACTCCTTATACCCCTCGTTGGGGACATGCAAAGAAGGATACAGAAAGAGCAGATTTCTCTTATACCATTGATCCGGATTTATGCAAGAATGCAACAGAATACACAAATACCCATAAAAACAAAGATGCAGCGGAAATAACACTTCATTTCATTAATCAAAGAACGGAAACTTGCTTACATACACGATGGAAGTAAACTAGCTAGAGTGCTAGTAGCTTATCTCTAAGAAGAGATGCAGCGACTACATGAATCTGAACTCTGCATTACAATGAGGCTCGAAGGCCTATATATTATTGAGAAACAAAGGAAACCCTAGGAGGTGAAATGCCAGAATATGGGCCCCGTTGGATAACTTGGTAAATCAATTTCCTGGGGTCGTAACTTTGGCATACTACCTTCATTTGATGCACATGATACATCATTTGAAAGATCTATTCAAGTACTACATCCATCAACAACAAATATGAAGTTCAGAATAAACTCATATTTGCACGACCATTCGATGCTGAAAAAACATCATTTAGGGCCTCAAAACGGCTTTGGAAGTTTATTACCCGAAAACTTCCAAAAATAGTGAATTGTGCTACAATTAAGGAAACTGAAAAACTGAAGAAACAACGGTGGGGGTCCATGTGGAATAGGTGGGTGGCCACCAATATCCTCCTGGATAAGAACCCTAAAATGGAAATAGTGATAGGCATGTAACATTTTGACTGGAAAAAAAAGCTTATCTTTGAGCTCCTAATAATAGAATCTCACATTGTTTTCATAGACAAGATACACAACCAAAATAACTGTTGTTCTGTAAACAAGCAACATATGGTGACTAGATTTTCTAGGTATTTATGTAATATGCATGGATAATCTCAAGATGGTTTTGATTTTGTGACAATGCCATAGATAATTAGTTGAAGCTTTGACTTGAAAAGTTGATGAGATGCCCGGGGAGTTTTTGATTTTGTGACAATGCCAAAGATAGTTAGTTGAAGCTTTGACTTGAAAAGTTGTTGAGATCCCCAGGTAGCATTGTCTTTGAGATTTAATATCTATATAATTTGATGCCAATTTATGGAGAAGCGGTTTGAGGCTAAAAGGTATTAGAAAATCTAATTGCTATCTTGCACTTCTGTTTGGAGAACAAGTTATCTACTGGCCATGAATAGATATATTGATCCAAGGTAACATCCAAAATTGTCTTAGCTAGAACTTAACATATCCTTGATCTAAATATAATCTATATATATCAAAACGCAAGGTTTCCATGCCAACTATAAAAAAACTAGAATTTTAAGACTTGAGTAACTACTGGATGAAGAAATGTTTAACATATATCGTTCTTGGTTACTCTGTCTAGTAAATAGACTATTGAAAAACATCACACTAGCTTCTATTATTCCATCTTCCTTTCTCATTTAAAAAGAATGAAGATGACCATAAATATCTTAGATTTATATTTTGTGTACTTTCAGTTTCCTACAAAGTTAAACAGAGTAACCAAGAACCATATATGTTAAATGTACAAAGTGGCCAGAATTGAATGTACTAAATGTTGTAGACAATATATTTGTCTAGGAACCTACAAAGGACCATGTTATGCTACAATTCCAATTGCATAGTGTTCCGTATGCCCCTTTCTCTAAAAATGACCATCATGGAAGGGTGGAAATTGGACCCACAATTAAAATGCTCGACCCAATCTAAGGGGTGGGAAAGATAATAATGTCTTTGATTTTGTTTTTGATGAGGCATACGAGGATCATTTCATTTGTAGGATGCGAATCCCCCTCCAAATCCCAATTTTTTCCCCAGGTGGAGGTTCCATCAACAAAGGCAACTCCCTTCAAGAAAGGAAGAAGAACTTGAAGCCAAAAAGTGGGAACGCAAGAAGGAATGCCAGCATTGATATCCATTTTACAGTCAAAACATGAATAATATTCAATGTAGGGAAGTTGTTGTGTTAAAGGGTTCTGTAGATATTTAGCCTAAGTGGACCATACTCGATGAGATTCCATTCACTACTTTTTACAAATTGAGTTATAGTTTTATTGCACCAAAGGATATAGTGATGTGTGGTGCTCTCAAATATTATGGCAAGGTATATGATGAAGTCACATCAAAGAGTGAGAAGTGCCTAGAGCATTTAAAGAAATGGAACTTATTCAAGGAAACCACTACTGATGATCCTATTATCCGATGAGAAGAGAGTTCATTGCAAAAAACAACATGTGCATGGCTAGTAGAGATGGGAAATATCCATTCTTAGAGTGGAAAATGCTCATATATTGGAGGTGTCCAAGTCAGAAGACAACAATAAATGATAGGTAATCATTGATCATTGATGGGAGATGCTTACTATAGGCTTGGGGTATAGATATTTTCCACATCCCTCTTTACCAAGAGTTAATTCTTCTGATAACTACATCTTCATTCCTCATTATAATTAAATAATTCTAATTAGATACCTTGCAATAATGTCAATTACCAAAATGAAAATCATTCAGCTACCTCAGCCAACTTCCTTGAAAACTCTATTGGATGACCTGAACGCTGCATGGTTTCCAAACCTTCCCAATATCCTAAAGAATATGAGTCATCTGACATATTTGAGTCCTACTTGAACGCTACCATGCTTGAGTTTTTATCAGTCAAGCATGGTAGCGATAAACCTGATTATGAAGGCTCCTGGAAGCATAGTAAAAAATCTATCAATTGTATTAATACCTTATCTGTTTTCTCTGATTCTCATCAATAGTTATTAGGAAGAATATTGTAAAGTGTGAGACATCCCCTTGCAATGTGCAAAAAATGAGCTAAGAATCACAATTTTTAAAACTTGAACCAAATGAATTTCCTGTTGATAATGATCTTGCTTATCTAGTCTTGTAACTTTATGCTTTAGATTGCTTAAATTTAAACATAGATAAACCAAAAAATGCATATAATAAAAACAAACAATCATGATCGTTTCAATATTGCTAAAGAGGAAACACCCAAACTTGCAAATAATAGTCTTATGGCATCTTTTCATGCAAGATAAGTAAAATATGATGAGTGTTCCAAAAATACACCACAAAGGATGTTTATAATTTGGGAAATGCAAAATCAACAACATAGGAGCTAATACAAATAAATTCAACTAGGAATGCTACAGGATGACAGATAAATAATTGAAAATTTGGGATAATAGATAGGACAATATCTAGAGATGATGCTAACCGAGGTTATACCAAGGATATAATTGTTAGGGAAGTAGAGGAACGAATACTTGGTTGTCTCGAAAAAGTTAAGTTTATTAAGTAAAATCTCAGGCAGTTGATTGACCTTTGTATACCTTAGCTCCTAAACTAAAAAGGGAATGTCGTGACTGATCAAGTTCTTATCCAATGTCTATATTGGCCTTTTCCCAATATTTTAATACGATGCTCTCAATGATGGATTAGTATCGCTACCCCCTTGATACCCGGGAGCACACAGTAAGAAGCTGTCGCAGAGCCAACTCCCCTGGTTCCGTCCATATTGGGAACTGCTTGTTCCATTAAACAACACCTGGTGTTGGGCCCCAAAGACCTGGGCCCCAAAGACCTAGTCCCGATCCTGTCATGGGCATACCAAAGTGTGGTTGGACAATATGACAACTTCATATAATTTGAGGTTGTTGAGCAATGAAACCTTGTTTTAGGAACCACTGCCCTTTACTTGGGTGCTAACGATCTGACTTACAATGGAGGGTTAACCTCATGACCTTTACATGACCAAATGTAATAATGAATTCCCCCACGGAGTTACAATAATAAAATACAAGTAGAATATATTTCAGAGTTACATTAATTTAACACTCCTGATGGTCGTCAGGGCAGAGGATGAAGAAAAAATCAATAAAATTATATTGCAGAATCTACAGACTTGAATTTTGGCCTTGATTACTTTTCAAAATTTTCTGGAAAAGAAGGATCTCAACAAAGAGATGCAACCTTTAAAATCTGAAGTGAATTATTGTTGTCGAGTTGACTCTGCCAAGATAAACACTGTCGACGTGGTTTATTTTCTTCCTTAAATATGTGAACAAGCTTCCTTATGTATTATACTATCTATTAGAAACTAAATTTGTTTTGTAATATCTGAGGATTGCCTCAAATTGCAATTTCTAAACAAGCACAAACTTGGTAAGCAAGATTCAGGAAACTAGCAGTTCGACCTTCAATAATTTCACTTTAAGCATATTCTACAACATTGGTCAGCATCCATTCTTTGTATAGTTTCAAATCCAAATGCATAAAAATGACACAATTTTCCATACTTCATGTGCAAAAAAAAGATGTGAAGTGTTGTATCTTGTAGATGATTGGACTTTTGGCTCCCACATCAAGGAGGACATACATAGGGGGCCTCGATATATGGACAAATGTGGATAAAATATACACAGGCATGGGGATTTATCCATAGCATGAGTAATTAATAATTCCCTCAAGAACGCCCTTGATGATGTGCATTTTGTGGCATTATTTTGAATGTGAAAATATGTAGCTAGATTTGGATGAAAACTATTGTTCTTTACTAGGTATAATTAATTCTGCTCATTTTCTTGTGGTGAAAATTTCTGACAAAATGTGTTCTTTAATTTGTCATAGCTTGACCTGGGAAACTCTAACAAGAAGGGAACACCTATTGTTTTATGGTAGGTTGAAGAACCTAAAATGCATCTCTCTTCAAAATGTAAGATCATCAATTAAACATTCACTTCAGTTGTTCCCAAGTAAGTGCATGATTTTACAATACTTGGGTTTGAATTATCAGTAAATGGTTTTGTATTTTGGCCTTGATATTGTAGGAGGTAGACAAATCCCTTAAAAGTGTGGATATTTTCAATGAAGGTGTGGGTGATAAGCCATCGGGAAAATACAGTGGTGGCATGAAGAGAAGACCTAGTGTGTTATAGGTCAAATCTGCACTTCTCCATGCGTGATCACATTTCTCTGTCGATCACACAAAAGGACACTATGGATGGAAGAGCTAGGTTGACTTGGATGAGTTATTGCTGAAACCACACTCTTCAGCTGAAAAAATTATTTTTTCTACAGTTTTCATGACATGTGCGCTACTATTGCCACAATGATCCAGCGTTCTAAATGCTACTCTGCTTGAAGATAACCAACGCACATCTTTCAAATGTTGCAAACACTGGTTGTAAAGTGAAAAAGTTGTTTACTATGCGCTAGTATGGTTGTATGAAACCCGCGCACATATTAAGATGAAGTGAAAAAATATATTAAGATTACGAATTGGGATTAGTTGAAGTTGGTTCTACAACTTCCCCAACCTCCCAATATATTATATATCAACGCACCATCCACTATAGTCGTGCAAGTTGTATGTATCACTGTTTGGATACCTTGCAGGCTACAATATTTTTTTTAATATATAATAGTATCCCTCCCAACTAGATGTTTCCTAGAAATTTGGGAAAAACTTCTAGTTGTTCCGGACACTCAGATCCATGTTCCCAACATTCCCACATTCTGAAAATTCATGCAACATAAATTTAAATGAGAATATCTACTTTTCTTTAGTAAACTTTGGTCGACAACTAAAAGAACAAGAGTTTGATAATTTGGAGAAGCTGGGGCAAAATTAAATCATCAATGTTGGTGTTGAACGCAAATTTGTCGTGGTGTGACTGAGAAGGAAAAGGAAGAGGAAGAAGAATTTAGTAGGAAAAGTGCACACTTGTCTAGAGAATCTGATGGACAAGAATATCAGGTGCCACTTCCTCGCCAGATGTAGAGGAAAAAAAATTCTGAATGTCGTTGATGGCTTCAGCCTCCAAACCAGTGAAGTCTGAAGAACCATAAATGTGGAGTTCCCTGATAAGCCCCTTATGATGTTTTATGATATATGTGATTTCTATCACCGCATGCATAGAGATGATAGTTTGATAATGTGTTTCTTAGACAATGGTTTGTTAGTCTGGGCATATGTTTTTTGGTATATGGATGGTTAGTAAGTAAAGGTATTTTGAATTTCACATATGACATTGCAAAACCAAAGACTCTTATACCTGGCTTAGTATCAGTTTGTCGAATACATTGATGTACCTAGAGAGCTTACATGCATTTGATATATAAAATATTTTTTCTAACATAGATAGAGAGATAGGTAGGTAGGTAGATAAACACACTTAAAATTATACATATTACTTAGAAATTCAAATAATCACAATGAAAAACATAAAAATAGTTGTTAATGCTTTTAGATCGTTTTTGAAGTCTTTTTCTTGCATATTTTAGGAAAGGCTTAAAGATTTGGTCCAGAATGGTTCATCTGGTCCCAAAGGTTCAGGGTCTGGTGGAACCTGAGGCAGGTCTAGCCAAACATGGTAAGTATGGTAACTAGGAGAAAAAAGAGGAAGAATAAATTAGGAATAAAGTGCATACTTGTCTAGAGATTCAAATGGACAAGAATACCAGGTGCCACTTCCCCCTTGATGTAGTAAAAGAAGTTCTAATGTTGTTGATAGGTCCAATCTCCAAACCAGTGAAATATCGAGAACCATACATAGCGAGTACCCTGATAAGCCTCTTATGATGTTTTAAGATATATGTGATAGTCACTTAAAATTATACATAATTACTTAGAAATTCAAATAATCACAGAAAAATACATAAAATAGTTGTTCTTGCTTTTAGATTGTTTTTGAAGTTTTTTTTCTTGCATATTTTAAGGAAGGTTTAAAGATTCGGTTCAGACTGGTTCAGCTGGTCGGAAAGGTTCGGGGTCTGGAAGAACTTGAACCAAGTCTATCCAAACATGGTAACTAGAGTCTTATTTGATATTAGTGGCCTGGAATTTATGTTCTCATGTTTCCTATCACATTTAGCTTTTTATCGGACACCATGTATGGGTTGGAGGATGAACTCACAATGGCCCTGTGTACTTTTATAAACAGGGAAGGGCCATAGTATTGTGTGTCCCTCGTCCTCTCGCATATGCAACGCTCTAGTCTCTTTTCAAAAATTCAGACATATTGTTTAAAATTATGTTGGAAAGTTTCATTGCACAATAGGATTCTCAACAGTCATTGTTGACAGATCTTGTCATAGTTGGCATAATAAGACTAAATGAATTTATTTTTCACAAGTGGGAACCTTAACTTACATTCTCTTCATCTTCAATCTAATTCCTATTGCATGATATGCATGTGGGTTTTATGGGCATGTGTGTGTTTTCTTGGGAAACAATGCAAGCTCTTCTCTATTATTGTTTTTTACCGTGAGGATGCCCTTATTATAAGCACTGTTACATCAAGGGAAGCAAGGCCACAAAATCAGAGTATGGATACCTCACTAAAACATGAGCCAACAATGTGCACGCACAAAATGAGTGAGCTTGTATAGGAATTAACTGTCTCTCTATAGAGAGAGTGTGTGTCAAAAGGGTTAGCTCGATTGGTAGACACTCTTGGACTAAGTTCGCGGATGCTCTTGGGATAAATCCAAAGAGGTCTTGGGTATCTCAAATTTGGGTTCTGTTAATTATTTTGATTTTTTTTTTTCATCTCATTTTGTTTGCAGATGAGACAAACATTATAGATATAAATTAAACTAGTGTAACTTGAAACATAAAAAGAGGTAATGTTTATCATCAGTTTCTCGCCGCAAAATAAAATGTCTTCATCTATAATGTAGTTTGAAGTTCTTTGTCTGGATAGCAGGATACAAATAGAAAGATACCATTTCCAAAGGATGTGCGTAGTGTCTGACATCTAGAATTGGTAGGGCATGTTTGAACTTGGGTGAGTGTTTCATTTAATTATAGTTTGCATTAGGAAAACTCGGTGGAATTTTTAGTCCATTTCTTATACAACATTTCACATATTTGTTATTGTTGGTATCGTTTTTCCAAGTCAGGGCTATGCCTTAATTGATAGCTGACCTTAAAATCCATATGCAATAGGGATCAAACTGAGCCCATCAAAAGGGGGAGCGCACATAGTGGGAAGAGAGTCAGAAACAATTTATCTCCTGTGCTCAGTTGAACCATTTCTGCTGACTCCGGAGTAATAACTACATATATTTTAGCCACAGTGGAGTAAAACAACTCACAAGCAATGGGAAGCAGGGTCATATTTCCAGCTGAAGGGTACATATTATAATACTTCACAATATATATATATATATATATAACTAAAACTTTCCTTCCTAATTAACAAGGGTAAATCTAGTTATTATAACAACACTATATAACAACTCCCTTAAAAGTAAGCCTCTCACATCATAAATGAAATGAAAGCTCTTACATATAAAAGATTAATTCACTAAAATATTATTCTTTAATAATTATTATTTTTAAATGATAACCACTAAAGATTATGAGCTCTAGTTCATGCGTTAGGTTCCATAATGATCAGTCACAACAATCTAAGAGCAAAGACAACTACAATGATTTCTGAACCTTACACTCGCATTAGTACTTAGACTTGATCCTATTGTCAGTTTATTGTTGCATGCAACCGGGTGCAATTTATTAGGATATTGCAACACCAAATTGATAGTGTTTTTGTTGTTGATTACTCAGCAAATACACAAATTCAAATTCAAGGGCAAGTTCAAATTCACATGCTAGTAACGTTTCACTTAATCATTACACAAATTTTAATTTTATGGAAAATTGAATTTTTTTTATCATATATTGAAATAATAACATGGTTGATGATACACCTACAGTCATGGTCAACACGAAAGGCAAGGGCACGTGGCCATGTCCTTAGCATGTATGACGCATGTGGAGCTCCCCTGCCTGCTCGCTAGAACCACCTTTGGTGCGTGGCCTCTTTCCAGCTCCACCCTCTGCGGGTGGCCTCCTTTCTGCTTGAAACACCCACGCTCATGACCAACCTTCTTTATGTTGTCTTCGTTGAACCCGATGTAACGTCTCTCCATGGTGGCTGGGCTGCGCGTGGGAACTCCTAGAAGAGCTTCCAAGTATGGAAACATAGGTATCAATGGAGGAGTTACATCAGAGTTAGATTTCCAGGAGAGTTTAATTAGCATTTTTAGTTTAATCACTGTGTAATAGATTATAACGTTTTGAGTTGATTTTTAGTTTAATCAAAGTGGTAAAGTTATGTTTTTAATCATTTAGGTTATGAATAAGAGGCATATGATCTGATCATATGCACACAGATTGAGAATTCCATGGAAAAATCCTTAGACTGTTTTCTACATGTAATGTAAAGTATAAGTTTTTTCCAGATTATGTTATGTTAAGTTTATAGGTTTGAGCAATGCCATACTGAAAGTCTGTAAGTTTTTATACAGATTTTGTTCTATAAAATTTTACAAGTCTGAGTACTTATTGTTCTATAAATTTTATGAGCTAGAGTAGTTTCAAGTTCAAAATTTGGAGATCTCTGACGATGTCCATAAAACAAAAAACGTTGGACAATTAAAAAAAAAACATTCTACTCTTCAGTGTCCTCCAGCTTTCAGTGTCTTCCTCGCCCCCTAGCTCTCTCCATCTTGCATTCATTTCACTCTCTCTCGTCTTCTCAGGTAGATATACTAGAGACAATATCACGTTCTGCCAAAATGCAAATCTGGATTTCTAGATTTTTAAGTAGAGATACCTCTGCTACCTACGCATCAATTAAGTTTAGGTAATTTGTTATCTTCAGGGTATAGAATGTGTGACCTCTTCAAATGAGCTAAGTGAGGCGAGGATCCGATTACCAAGTAAAAGGTTAAGGTATAAAGATCTAAACTAAGATCAGTGCTCAATGGAACGGAATATGAAATACCTCCCTGGTAATCACAAAAATGACAGCGTAATTTCCTGAACTAACTTCAAACAATATACACATTTGGATCTGTCAAACACACAAGTTGCAGTTGTCACTGATTTGGTTGATGAAAAGGGTAGGGTATTTGTACTTAGGACAAGCCTTATTCATATCCCTGTAATCGACACAAATGCTAATGGTGCCCTGCTTTTTGGTAACAGGAACGACATTAGAGACCCAATCCGTTAAGGGAACAGGATAGATGAGGTCGGCCTTCAACATCTTTTCAATCTCAGCCTTAATAGCCGCAGTTTTTCTAGGGTGCACAGGACCTGAGGACGTAACTTTTGTCGGATAGGTTTAGCGTCGGGATATGTCTGGATCTCATGTACAACAATGGCAGGATCAATCCTGGGCATTTCCTCATAGGTCCATGCAAAGACGTCGTGGAATTGTTTGACTAAGGCTGTATATGTGGTGATCTCTTCAGGAGAGTAGGTTTGGACAAGTTCGATATGTTCCATGAGTCCATGTGTGGCTGAGATGTCAATCAAAATAGTGGGTGTATTTAGCTTGCTCATTTATAACTTATCTTGTGGTTGTATATTTGGTCATTAATTGTCACAATTAATGACCACATTTTTTGTCACATGATAAATGACCCCTAATTTGATACCAGCGATCTCCAACTCAAAAGTTGTCATTTATATGCATATTTTGGTCATTTGTTTGGTCACTTATCTCTCATGTTGTACTAGTGGTCGTTTATATGCAAATTTTGGTCATTTTTTTAGTCATTTATCTCTTTTTAGTGATTTCATAATATATATATGTTATTTTTTCATCATTTAATTCAATAGATCTAGGATCTTAACTGAAAGAACAACATGTACAGCATATCAAGCATAAGAGACAAGAGACAAGAGACACAAAACATTTCACCGGGGAAAACCAAGAAGGTGAAAAACCCCGCAACTTCCTCAGAGATAGAATAAGCATCAAAACAAGGATCACAATGATCAAACCCAAGAGATATATTTCTTCAGCAGCATGCTCCTCCTCCACTTGTGCGCACTCCTCTTCTCTCACTAATGCAAAGCGAGTGAATAATAGAATGTGTAAATTGAGAGAGACACACTCTCTATTTATACACTAACTCACTTGTCTTTTAACTTTAGCTAGGTTGGCCCCAACTTAACCACTTAACATAATGTTGACTGGGCTGACCCCCACTAGGGTGGTCTAATAACCCTTTGACCCACATGACTCATACAGGGCCGACCCCATCAAGGTGGTCTAATAACCCATCAAGTATAAGTTACGACACTTACAATATAACTTGCGACACATGCAAGTACAACTGACGACACTTCCAATCGGAGGAATAATAAATCTCCGTTGGGGATACAATAAAGTACAAATACAATATACAAGTGAATATCATCCTGCACCACTATGCATGCTTAATTGTGCACTAGTGTCATCCTCAAGATCTCATACACAATCATACATGCATTAGTATAATCTCAATACTATCAAAACATTATGATTCTAAATAATCTTAAATATGTATGGTCATGATCATTTCATACATATGTAATAAGCGTTAGTATTCAAGGTTTCAGGGAAGACTTATTTTACTCATGTATATTCTTATTTGACCATAGGACTCTTCTGGTTAGTCATATCATTAATCAAAGTAAGAAACGTGATATGCATAAACCCTTGATTACTTAAACTTCTAACTTTCATTATCATTCATACAAAAGTATAATATCCTAAAGAAAGGTAGGATTCTAACTTGATATAGGAAAAACATACCTGGAATATCATGTTAGCTAGTTATGTCTAACATACCCAAACAATGTCTTCTTGTTCTCTTCAATGACTTGTGCTTAGTAACCTGCATAACTCATAAGTTAATCATTGTAAAACCAAAATTATACATACCTCGTAAGTAGAGCTTCTATTCAATCCATGACTATGGATGAGTCTTTGTCTTCATGTCACCATGGTCATATGTTCTTGAACTATAAATTTCTTGATGTACCTTTCATGTTAGAAGACAACATCAGCCTCATACAACACCACAGTGCATTAGTACAATCATAAGTGTCATAAACCTAAGCAGTGAATGTCTTCTATCATGCATTCATACTTTTACTAGGGTGATAAGACAAGTCTAAAATTAATCAAGATTGTACTAACCTCAATAATATGAAGACAAACATATCATAAACTTAATCATGAACAGATTTCAAAACATACCTGAATTTCCTCTATGCATACCTGTCGAGATTTCTTGTAGTCTTCTTATGTAAGGCCTAAGCCTTATCTCCCTTTGGAACTAGAACTTCTTCACTTATGTAGGTGTCCAATTCATTCTCTTCTAGGATTAACCCAATCCACTTTGATCTGCTGAAACTAGATCTCGAGTTGGATTAGGGTTTGTCAGAGAAACCCTAAAAATTAAAATTTTGAATTTCAAACTTTTGAATGGATGGAAAGATGTGTCTTGTTGAGTTGATCAAGATGGTATACTTCAATTTTTAAAACTGCAAAATTCAACCCCTCAAAATTGCCTTTGAAACTTCCAGATCTTCTAGACAGGATCTCGAACTAGGGTTTGATAAAGCGCAATCTTCTGCCCATCCAAAAGGTTCGATCTTTTGTTCTAAACTTCAATTTTTCTGAGGAGATTCTAGCTGTGGTCACATATTTCAAAAATTCCAACTTTCGCAAAAGCCCTAATTTTCCACCTTTTCGATCAAAATCCCAAACTAGGGTTTGATCAAGCCTGTCCTTCTGCCCAACCAAAAAATTTGATCTTGGTCTCTAAATTTTGATTTTTATTAGGAGCGTCCAGCCATGGTCTCCAATTCCAAGAATTCCAACTTTCTTCGAAAACCTAAATTCCGGCACCAGAGACAAACCAAGAATGAAGGTGCTCAGAATCAAATTCTGTTTTGACAGAAATATGCACCTGATTGTTTCTGGTGTAACTCAGAAATTTCGGATCCACAGGGTCTGAAACTTTGGCTTGTGGTAGCTTGACCTTTCTTCTTTCCAACCCCATAGGTCTGACCTACATTGGATTCTTTGAGATATATTTATGCCAAGTGTCACAACGTGACCTGTTTATTGGATAAAACAGGAAAGCAAACTTGTACGGCGTTCCATGTGTCACTGGTTCAACTTTGGCCTCTGGAAAGAGGACCTATGAAGGTGCAGTCCGTGAAATACCTGTTACTTTTTACGAAAGTTCATTTGGATCTTCCTAGTCCAAGTTGTGACCTTTTTTCCTAGGTCACTTGTTTATGATTGAGATCTGGAAGAAGAAAAAACCTTAACTTGTACTGATCATAAATCACAAAGTACAACTAATAAGATGTTGTGCTTCTGAAAAAAGGTAGATGGGGATGTTATCTACGACCTGTAGAAGTTTCAGAACCTGAAACTTCACCAAAATGGATTTATAGTGAAAGTGCCACGATGACTGGTTTTTTCTATATCAAGCCCTAGTCTCCAATTTGTTGCAAGTGAAACAAGTCTCTTAAATGCCATACCATGCCTTCCTTCAGAATAGCTCTGATACCATGCTATTTTTTCATCATTTAATTCAATAGATCTAGTATATTAACTAAAATAACAACATGTACATCATATCAAGCATAAGAGACAAGAGACACAAAAGATTTCACCGGGGAAAACCAAGAAGGTGAAAAACCCCACAACTTCCTCAGAGATAGAATAAGCATCAAAACAAGGATCACAATGATCAAACCCAAGAGATAGATTTCTTCAGTAGCATTCTCCTCCTCCACTTGTGTGCACTCCTCCTCTTCTCTCACTAACTCACTTGTCTTTTAACTTTAGCTAGGTCGGCCCCAACTTAACCACTTAACATAATGTTTACTGGGACAAACCCCACTAGGGTGGTCTAATAACCCATCAAGTATAAGTTACGACACTTACAATATAACTTGTGACACATGCAAGTACAACTGACGACACTTCCAATCGGAGGAATAATACATCTCCGTTGGGGATACAATAAAGTATAAATACAATATACAAGTGAATATCTTTTGAAGTTACAAATACATCAACAATATAGGGAACGGAGGAATCGAACCACCAACCTCCTGCCTATAAGGAAGGTGCTCTACCATTGAGCTAGCACCCTTAAATATAATTTCTTATGGATTTCTCTACCATTGAACTCCGCTCACCGATTCCTCACTACAAGGTTTTGTTTTTTGAGTGCAAATCTACTTACCATGTGCCAAAAATAGTAAAACTTTAACAGGTAGTTCTCAATGTAATGGAGGGGCAGGTGCCCAAAGGGATGTGTGCTCCAAATCAAGGATGTCCCAAAACCAGACATGTCCAAACTATTAGATACAGAACCTTTACTTTGCTGTACCCAACTATACCCCAGTCATACCTAGCCACTTCCACTTTTCAAACACAAAGTAAGAGAAAAAACAAAATCAACTTTCAAAATAACGTTATAACGAATTACCATAAATCATAGAAAAGAACATATCAAGTTCACATCGCATTTTCTTTTGGAATTGTATTCAGTAAAAAAATTGCAGTTGGGGAACTACAAACTTTCCATTCAATTCAATGTTCAATAAATTATTTATAATATGAGTATATTTTCCTCCCCAACTTGCAGGTTTCTTATGCAAATATTACTACTTCTAGAGAAAGAAAGCAGTTTTTTTGCACTACCAGGTTATTTGAGAGGATTTCTCTCATATTTTTCATTCATCCTCTCTTATTGTTACCCTCCTTAACTTTGAATTCATTATTTAAAAAAAATGAAATAAGACCCATTAAATATTTAATGTAATTAGTTTTGAAACTTCAACTTTATTTTGATCTATATACAGTGAATTGAGATACATATTTTTTTGACATACATTGAAGTAAGGGTGTTCCATATGTAAGAAATTTCACCTTCATTTCTTTTAATTTGGAAAAACCTTCAAAACATTAACAGTGATCTTCATTTACTGTTGCTTATGAGCTGAATGTGTCATTTGCATCCAGAACACTTAAGGTTTATTGTTGTTTAATGTATAGACAAAAAATTCCTTTGTCTTTTCTCCCAGGAGTATCCCCTCCATCATTACAATTCAAATTTCTCTTCTCTTTTCATGCTACATATATCCAATCTTTTTTTTCATCCAGAGCGTTTAGGCTTACAGACCTCAAAATTCATTGTGTTGTTTCAATAAATTCTGGCAAACAACACTTTGTGTAACATACCCAATACTTGAGACATTTTATGTTTGAGGAAAAGCATTTTCTTAACTTTTATTGTAAAGTTTTATATTTGACCAAGTGGTCAAGGATGACTGTAATTGCATAATATTATTATTTAATAAAATAAAATAGGAGACACTCACCCAAGGAGATGTTGAAAGAGTGTTTACTGACCCACTAGGTGGATGGAATCTGGGGTAGAAGGCAATGGACAAGTGGCATCATCATGAACTCAGTAACTAATTGTTGTTATGGGACAAATCCCTTAAATTGTGGTCAAGTTCCCTAGAATGTGGAACTGGAGCTTGAGGCTCATTTATTGAAAATTGACCACTAAAATACCTAGGCATCTTTTATAAGCCATCTAATTGAGCAAAGGCTCACACTTTTTTTGACGAGAAAATTTACCTTGTGGTTCTATTGTATGCACAAAAGAGATTCGATGGGGGGAAGCTGTTTTTTGAGTTGTATTGTAAGTCTGTCTTATTTCTGTTGAGTGCAAAGTTTTCCTACTGAGTGTAGAGGCTTATGAGGTGTGTGAAAGTCTCCATTGATTGCTGAAGTACAACTCGAGTGCCTTCTTCTACATAGAGTCGTTTACCTAGTGGTTCAGTAAACAGGCTCGGGGGTCCAAAGGGAGCAAGTGATTTGGCTGCTTCTTCTGGAGAAGGTTGGGAGGAACAGGCCTCTTTGGGTGTTTTTCCACCCTATCAACATTATCAAGTTCTACTTGTTTTTATTTCATTTCATTCTTGGAACTTGTTTATCTTTTTCTGAAACTGTTGAATGTCTTATGAGTTTTTCTATGGATAGATAATTTATATCAGACAGGTTAGGAAAGAATAGATCTCTATTTTGATAGACTATTTATGAATATTATGTATGATTAGATTTGAAACAGTAAATGAAGTAGAATGAATAGAAATGTATCCCTATATTTTTCCTTTCGCATTTCAGCGATGTACTCTAGTACAGGGAGGAAAGTTAATTAACATAGATTGGATATGATCTATAAATAATAAAGAAAAGTAAAGTAGTTTATGTTTATTATGTTATTTAAAATCACTACTGTGATTACATAAATAGTTCTTTCAGTCACCTAGGTTCAAATTTCTAAATAACAGAGTTCTTAGAATAAATAGTACATAACATAAACACATTTCACATAGTGGTGCTATGTTCAATTTACATCTTTCAAAGCAGTAAAAGCTTCATAACACTGGAAATAGAAATATACATATCTTATGTTTATTTCTATAACCAGTTTAACTATAACATAATCACTCTTCGTAAACCAAGCATCATGTAAGAGATTTAGTGCTAATAAAATATCTTGGATAAGCTATACAACAATATCTATTACAACTTTAGACCTTCTTATACTCATCTCTTGAAACATTATAAATATTGAAGCTACTTAGATGCATCATAAAAGTTAATCCCTATCTATGTACAGATAGGGTTATAGTTCTTAAAGTGTTAGGAAAATACAAAAATAGGTCGAATTCACCAAGGGTTAATCCCCAAACTAATAATAATTAATAACTACCAAGAGCCGTATATAACGATTACTAAGGTTTATTAAACCCTTTCATTATATAGTCGGAGTTACTAGATACAATATAACAACAAACGTATTATGGGATAAACCCTAAGATTTTACCTTTCAACGTTATTGAAAGAATCATACAAACACATATTAATATAAATACAAGTAATCCACGGGTGCAAGCCTCATCGAGGAGCATGCCCAGTTGGCCGATACATATTTCACAACCCTATTATATTGTGGTTCAGGATCGAAACTTGTAAACTCACTGAGACCCATTTTATATAGTTGAACATTATTAAAATAATACACATCCATCCAAATAAAAATACAGTGAATACGATACTAACTCAAACATTAATAATATTGTTAGCCCAAAGATTTGCTCGATCGAAACCTATGCATTGCAGCATCTATTCTTTTAAAAGCAACTATCATCACACAGTTCAAATCTCAACTAAGATACGCCTAGGTGGGCCTTAGCTTTTCTTAAAATGCAAACCGTCGTAGCAGGGATGGAGAAAAACCTGATAGGAAACAAAAGCTACGACATTGGGACTAAACCCTTTATCCTTTTAATAGCTTCTTTTACACATTAATATAAACCAAAGCCGAGGGTTGGAGTCTCATTGGAGAGCTCTCCCGGCATATATATATATATATATATATATATATATATATATATATATATATATATATATCAATTCAATTAATTACGAAAGCTCCAGGATTTAAAACCCATGTGACATAAAAGAAATAACATTCAACTATCCAAATCAATAATCCAGTTTATTATTCTGGAACCGACGAGAAGCCAAATATTTTCACATTCCTACAGTACTATTAAATCCAAAATGAAGTTTAAAACTGAGAAACCAGTATCCTTTCATTCCACAAGAGTTTTACAATAAATGCAGTAACGCTGCTGAGGGTTCTCTATCCAGAGACCTCATCCCTTTAAATCCAACATCAATAGTGGAAGAAAATCCAAGCAAGGATTTAAGCCTGTCAAACCCTAACTCTGCCCACGGCTTACATTTTTCTAAAAGCAATCAACATGAAAAATGAACAACCTAAAAACTATAACGACCTCCCTTCGCTAACAGAGGAGACTGCTGGGTATCGAGACCGAGGCTTACCATGGTTCCACACCATTAGAGGTAAGGTTCCATGCCCTTGCACAGTACAAACACCATAAGCATTGACTAATATCCCTGTCATGCAAAAGTAATGAGGATTAAAAACAACATGAATATAAAAGATGGAAGTTGCCACTGTAAATGACGAAGGTTAAATCTTTTAACACTTACCTTATAGGAATAGAACCTTGGCTGAGAGGAAAACCTTAATGGTTGTTACATTTTCATAACCTCGCCACATTTAAAACATTACTAAATAACTACAACAAACTAGTGCTGGTATCATGCAGAAGGCGAAACACTGGTAGCCGAGAGGGCCTGCCCTCTCTCCTCCATGATGAAGAATAACAAATGCAAAGAATACGAAACCCCGATTGCATAGCGGTAGGGTTTTGTTAAACCCAAGGACCTTTAATTTCCAAGCCATGTGAAGTTCATAAATGCTCCAGACACCACCCAATTCAATACGAAAACCCACGTTGGTATAGTTTCAGCATAGTTCTCAGCTCATATTTTATTATGGTGTCGGATGAGAAATATTAACCCACTTTTTCCATAGTTCAAAACATAACAATGTCCATACCCCGAAGTATCACTTAGTAATACCTTAGTTCACCTTTGTATGAACTGTGATGTCGATTTCACCATGCTAGCAAACTATGAAGACTCCCACCTTTAAGTAAGAGTAATACACTAGAATGATGAAGAGTGAAATTGATCACCTTAGTCTTCTCATAATATAACATCACACATTAAATATGGACACCCTACATAATTATAAACCTTGGTGTTGAATTTACATAGTCACCACCTTTAATATGGTTAAGGTCTTTAGTAAGCTGACATAAGGCTTAAATAGAAAACATCGCACTATCTCGGAAGTATACAACCTGTAACCTGGGCAGTTAAAAAAACTATGCTTTACCTTTAAGCTAAGTAAACCTCAAGGTGCTACACCAGAATCCAACTGCCAGCAAGAAGTAAAGTAAATAAGAGTGTACAAATAATTAAATAATAATGCAAGTACCACCTATCATACCTTAACACAAAGTACAGTCGAGACATCGTATGATCGCAACTGTATGTAGGAGTATAACATAAATCTCATGCATCATATTAAAGACAATAATTATATAATTGTAGTTATAGTATAGCAATTACTTACGTTGTGTGAAATAGTATGCGTAGGAATCAAGTGACGACTTGAATTAATAATTACAATAGTAAAACTGACATAGGAGTATTAATGCACTTAATTGTCGATAAGACAATCAAAAAGCTTTAAATATAATTACATGTTGTAACTAATTATTACCTAGTTCAGTTATTTAATAGGCATTTATTTCTTCTACATAGCATTTAATGCTAAATCTAATGCTTAGAAATTTTTTAAAATTTTACAAATTTTTGGGACGTTACAATGTGTGCCTTCTTCCAACACTTCACCTTCTTTCCTTCTATAGGAAGATTAAAACAATACCCTAACAAAAATAATGCTTCTAGAGGTTTCCACATTATGCTATAGGTTTGGAATCTAAGGTGTTCTTCTATCATGTATTTCTGGAAAGAGTTATAACCTTTGCCAACTTTGCTTTAGGAAAACCCAAATTTCCTTGGAAGCATGAAAATGGATCTGTTTATGAGCATACATAATAGCAACCAGGTCAATGCCCCTTCCGAGAGAATAATCCTGACTAATGATTACATTGCCAGCAAATAATGGAGCTAGAACCAGTACATAGGAAGTTAGAAGCTGTGAATAATAGCTACTGATCTGGCACAAGATTGCCATAATAATCCCATACTTCTTTCCTATCAGCTTCATGTAATCTACCATTATTTAGGGTGTCAGATTAACAAACCTGATGAGCATCTCAGTTGTGGCTCTAAAATGATTTAAGTGCTTCTTCTGGGGCTTCATGGTATGGTAGACGTGTATCATGCTATTTATGATTTCACAATCATTCAAGCAGCAAGAACATATCATCATGCTAAAAGTATTACCTCTCCTTTCTTGCAACTTCCAGATCCTCATGGCCTCCTTTACGCAGATTATGAACTCTGTAGAACATATCAACCATCCAAAAAAATATCAGATTTTGAAGGCGCTGCAAAAGAATGTTTAGATTTGCTATACTATCATTAAAATTTTCCAAAAAGAAAATATTGTATTGTGGTAGCAATGCATTCATTGGTGTATCAGATATGCACTATGTGCAAAAACATCAAATGAACCACGAAATTGGAATATTGAAATGCATCCAGAATGAACTACCCCGCCATTATGTTTAGTTCTGGGATTCCACTTAGATTGCACAGAGGAAGCATGGATTTTAATGTCGTCCATGTCTTCATTTAAAAAAAAACTCGATTTTTGATATCTTCTGATATTGCACCTAAGCAATTCAGTTTTAGCATAATTTTTTCTTGTAGTTCTACTATTATCGACATTGCATTCCATACTATAAGATGAAAACACTATTGATAATATCACGATTTCCAAAATAACTATAAAACTAATAACACAGGTAACTAGAGCTGGTCTTTACGTTATTCTAGATGTTGCTTGTTGACAGAGAGAATTCAAAATGAAATATGCATTCATTGGACAATTTACTCTTTTGTAGTGAGTGGTCCATGGAGACGACCTTCTGCTTCAGCTGGAAATATGACCCTGCTTCCCATTGCCTGTGAGTTGTTTAACTCCATTGTGGCTAAAATATATGTAGTTATTACTCCAAAGTCAGGAGAAATGGTTCAACTAAGCACAAGAGATAAATTGTTTTTGTCTCTCTTCCCACTATGTGCGCTCCCCCTTTTGACGGGCTCGGTTTGATCCTTGTTGCATATGGATTTTAAGGTCAACTATCAATTAAGGCATAGCCCTGACTTGGAAAAATGATACCAACAATAACAAATATGTTAAATGTTGTATAAGAAATGGACTAAAAATTCCACGGATTTTTCCTAATGCAAACTATAATTAAATGAAACACTCACCCAAGTTCAAACATGCCCTACCAATTCTAGATGTCAGACACTACACACATCCTTTGGAAATGGTATCTTTCTATTTGTATCCTGTTATCCAGACAAAGAACTTCAAACTACATTATAGATGAAGACACTTTATTTTGCAGCGAGAAACTGATGATAAACATTACCTCTTTTTATGTTTCAAGTTACACTAGTTTAATTTATATCTATAATGTTTGTCTCATCTGCAAACAAAATGAGATGAAAAAAAAAACATCAAAATAATTAACAGAACCCAAAATTGAGATACCCAAGACCTCTTTGGATTTATCCCAAGAGCATCTGCAGACTTAGTCCAAGAGTGTCTACCAATCGAGCTAACCCTTTGGACACACACTCTCTCTATAGAGAGAGATTTAAATTCATATACAAGCTCACTCCATTTGTGCGTGCACATGGTTGGCTCATGTTGTAGTGGGGTATCCATATTCTGATTTTGTGGCCTTGCTTCCCTTGATGTAACAATGCTTATAATAAGGGCTTGATGTAACAATGCTTATAATAAGGGCATCCTCACGGTAAAAAAAAATAATAGAGAAGAGCTTGCATTGTTTCCCAAGAAAACACACACATACCCATAAGACCCACATGCATAGCATGCAATAGGAATTAGATTGAAGATGAAGAGAATGTAAGTTAAGGTTCCCACTTGTGAAAAATAAATTCATTTAGTCTTATTATGCCAACTATGACAAGATCTGTCAACAATGACTGTTGAGAATCCTATTGTGCAATGAAACTTTCCAACATAATTTTAAACAATATGTCTGAATTTTTGAAAAGAGACTAGAGCGTTGCATATGCGAGAGGACGAGGGACACACAATACTATGGCCCTTCCGTATTTATAAAAGTACATAGGGCCATTGTGAGTTCATCCTCCAACCCATACATGGTGTCCGATAAAAAGCTAAATGTGATAGGAAACATGAGAACATAAATTCTAGGCCACTAATATCAGATAAGACTCTAGTTACCATGTTTGGATAGACTTGGTTCAGGTTCTTCCAAACCCTGAACCTTTCCGACCAGCTTAACCAGTCTGAACCGAATCTTTAAACCTTCCTTAAAATATGCAAGAAAAAAAACTTCAAAAACAATCTAAAAGCAAGAACAACTATTTTTATGTATTTTTCTGTGATTATTTGAATTTCTAAGTAATTATGTATAATTTTAAGTGACTATCACATATATCTTAAAACATCATAAGGGGCTTATCAGGGTACTCACTATGTATGGTTCTCGATATTTCACTGGTTTGGAGATTGAACCTATCAACAACATTAGAACTTCTTTTACTACATCTAGGGGAAGTGGCACCTGGTATTCTTGTCCATTTGAATCTCTAGACAAGTATGCACTTTATTCCTAATTTATTCTTCCTCTTTTTTCTCCTAGTTACCATACTTACCATGTTTGGCTAGACCTGGCTCAGGTTCCACCAAACCTTGAACCTTTGGGACCATATGAACCAATCTAGACCAAATCTTTAAGCCTTTCCTAAAATATGCAAGAAAAAGACTTCAAAAACGATCTAAAAGCATTAACAACTATTTTTATGTTTTTTGTTGTGATTATTTGAATTTCTAAGTAATATGTATAATTTTAAGTGTGTTTATCTACCTACCTACCTATCTCTCTATCTATGTTAGAAAAAATATTTTATATATCAAATGCACGTAAGCTCTCCAGCTACATCAATGTATTCGACAAACTGATACTAAGCCAGGTATAAGAGTCTTTGGTTTTGCAATGTCATATGTGAAATTCAAAATACCTTTACTTACTAACCATCCATATACCAAAAAACATATGCCCATACTAACAAACCATTGTCTCAGAAACACATTATCAAACTAGCATCTCTATGCATACAGTGATAGAAATCACATATATCATAAAACATCATAAGGGGCTTATCAGGGAACTCCACATTTATGGTTCTTCAGACTTCACTGGTTTGGAGGCTGAAGCCATCAACGACATTCAGAATTTTTTTCCTCTACATTTGGCGGGGAAGTGGCACCTGATATTATTGTCCATCAGATTCTCTAGACAAGTATGCACTTTTCCTACTAAATTCTTCTTCCTCTTCCTCTTCCTCTTCCTCTTCCTTTTCCTTCTCAGTCACACCATGACAAATTCACGTTCAGCACCAACATCAATGATTTAATTTCGTCCCAGCTTCTCCAAATGATCAAACTCTTGTTCTTTTAGTTGTCAACCAAAGTTGACTAAAGAAAAGTAGATATTCTCATTTAAATTTATGTTGCATGAGTTTTCAGAATGTGGGAATGTTGGGAACATGGATCTGAGTGTCCGGAACAACTAGAATTTTTTCCCAAATTTCTAGGAAACATCTAGTTGGGAGGGATACTATTATATATTAAAAAAAATATTGTAGACTGCAATGTATCCAAACAGTGATACATACAACTTGCACGACTATAGTGGATGGTGCGTTGATATATAATATATTTCGATTTATAAGCTGCTTAAAGGTGCTACTTACCAATGTTCATATTACATACATGGTACATGAACACACCACACGCATATTTGGCTAAACTTAGAGTTGAAAACTGTGATATAATGAGAATACCGAAATGTTCTTCCTCTTAGCAATCCCTAGACTCTGATATTTATTTCAATCCAAATGCAGGCCATTCCCGAAGTGTTTTTCCTCCTAGAAATGCCTCATATTTTAGTATTTAAATTTATTTCAATAAAATTGGAAACCCATTTCAATCAAATTAGAGCTCTTCCTCCTATTGTCTGTTGGAATTTCTCTATAGTATATACTATAGTATATTAGTCTTTACTATTTTAGTTTATTTAGTTGTTCAACAAATTACAAGTAAAAAAACTTAGCGATTGGTCTCTATAACTAAAACCTGTAAAAAAAATTCAAACATGTCATGTCATAAGCTATTACTATTAGGATTCAACAAACTTCATAGGAAATTAAAATAGTAAAGCCACACAACATACTTACAACACTAAAGGAAATCACGCAACAGAATGTAGTGGAAAATCCTACCTAGAAGACACTGGCCTGAGAAATGACAAATGTTTGCAGTTTCTCACAAATTCTCACACTGCTGCTCACATTGCTAAGATGACCAATTGCTGGCAAGATGCTTCACAAATTTTCTCACAATGCACTGCTCACAATGCTGAGATGACCAAATGGAGGAAAGATACTTCACACCATTTCTCATAATGCACTGCTCATAATGCTCCTCAATGCACCTCACTCACCCTTGACTCTTCAATGTGCCTTAGCCATTACTTAATCATGGCTACTCAGTACACCTTTTCCCTCCTCACCCAAGACCTCTTTGGATGGGTGTCCTTGAGTTACCCATGAACTTTGGTCTTCTACAGGTTGGACATGAGTATTTATCTCCAAGGCCTTGATCCAACCTAAAAAAAAAATTAAATTCTCAAAAGAACCCCTATTGCATCCTTACTCAAATTAAAGGGAAAGAGAATCACATGCTAGTTTACAATATTACACAAAAAATGGGCTTTTCAATAAAATCTATCAACCCAAAATACATTTGATGAATTTGAAATCAAATGCATTTACATGAAACCCATGCAAGATTGGTGATGGAACACCAACTTTAGCCACAGGGGTTGGTAAAGGTCTCTGTATAGAGATGGATGGGTCATCTACTTGAGTTTCCTTTTGGGATAAATTAAAATAATAATATCTCCAAGCTTGACCTTCTTCAATTCAGGCTCCCTTTAAGGAATGTCTTCTTTATTCTTCCTTTTTTGGGATCATCATAATGGCCTTTCTTCTTGTCATCATCACCATTGGGACCCTAAGGATTATTCCCATCTATAGCTGCAATTGTTGTGCCTTGAGTGGCAGTAGTAGTTTGTTTCTTAGATAAATTTTCTGTTGTGGCAGATTGTTGCTCTTGCTTCTTATCTTGAGGCTAATCAGACTCTTTTATTTGGTCTTATTGGGCATTAGTGCCCTCTCCTGTAAAGGTGAAAACATCTCCCAGAGTTACTCCTTCTGTACCAATGCCTAGTCTCAAAGGGCGCTTCTCAATATAAGGAGGGTTCCAAATGCTCTTCTTTTCCAATCTCAAAGGTCAAACAATTTAAATCACTGAAATATATGATGATCATGAAAGGACAACCACTGTCTAGGACTCACATGCAACTTTAATAAACAAATCTTCTACAATTGTGTCTACAATACACCGGACCTGGATGGTAAGATAGATTTTGGCATGCTCTATCATTCGAAAGACAACTACAATTTGTATGTCCAGTTTTGGTAGTTCAAATTTATGTGTCCCAGAGAGACTGTAAACTTTCTTTTCATTTCTAGAAAAATCCTGTACCAACTTCATCACCTCTTGGGTGGGGTGACGACACTACCAACTTGGGTGGGGTGATAGGTAAATACATTCATTGTCTTGCATTAGTTACTACAAATGGAAAGAGATTAAGATATTGAAAGTTGTACCTTTTTAACGATGGATGGTCCTAGCTTTCGCTTGATCTTCCGCTATAATGAACCTGCAAAACAAAGTTAACCTTCCTCAGTGTATCTTGACTGTAATAAATATGATGAAATAAAAAACAACTTAAACATCAAGTACAATCAAATATTTAACAAAATAAACATTCAATCAAATAGACATTCAATTTGGGACGGGAAGGGTATTTCCACCTTTTATTGTCAAAGAAATGTATAAAAGTACAGATATACCTGATCTGTCCAGACACTTCTGCAACCGAGTCCTGGGCTCCTGCTCTTCACAATGACTTGGGAATTCCTCCAGCGTAACAGTAGTTAAAGCATTCCTTCTAGGTCCCTCTCTCATGGATCCTCGTGTTTATGGGACAAGGTAGGCAGTTGAATTCGAGAGGTGGTTGAATTGGGAGGTTGGGAAAGTTGCAGAACCAACTTCAACTAATCCCAATTTGTAATCTTAATATATTTTTTCACTTCATATTAATATGTGTGCGGGTTTCATAAAACCATACTAGTGCACAGTAAACAACTTTTTCACTTTACAACCAGCGTTTGCAACATTTGAAAGATGTGCGTTGGTTGTCTTCAAGCAGAGTAGCATTTAGAACGCTGGATCATTTTGGAAATAGTAGCGCACATGTCATGAAAACTATAGAAAAAATAATTTTTTCAGCTAAAGAGTGTGGTTTCAGCAATAACTCTTCCAATTCAACCTATCTCTTCCATCCATAGTGTCCTTTTGTGTGATCGACAGAGCAATGTGATCAGGCACGGAGAAGTGCAGATTTGACTTATAACACACTAGGTCTTCTCTTCATGCCACCACTGTATTTTCCCGATGGCTTATCACCCACACCTTGATTGAAAATATCCACACTTTTAAGGGATTTGTCTACCTCCTACAATATCAAGGCCAAAATACATTCAAACCCAAGTATTGTAAAATTATGCACTTACTTGGGAACAACTGAAGTGAATGTTTAATTGATGATCTTACATTTTGAAGAGAGACGCCTTTTAGGTTCTTCAACCTACCATAAAACAATAGGTGTTCCCTTCTTGTTAGAGTTTCCTAGGTCAAGCTGTGACAATTTAAATATCACATTTTGTCAGAAATTTTCACCATAAGAAAATGAGCAGAATTAATTATACCTAGTAAAGAACAATAGTTTTCATCCAAATCTAACTGCATATTTTCACATTCAAAATAATGCCACAAAATGAAAATCATCAAGGGTGTTCCTGAGGGAATTATTAATTACTCATGCTATGGATAAATCCCCATGCCTGTGTATATTTTATCCACATTTTTACATATATCGAGGCCCCATATGTATGTCCTCCTTGATGTGGGAGCCAAAAGTCCAATCATCTACAAGATACAACACTTCACATCTTTTTTTTGCACATGAAGTATGGAAAATTGTGTCATTTTTATGCATTTGGATTTGAAACTATACAAAGAATGGATGCTGACCAATGTTGTAGAATAGGCTTAAAGTGAAATTACTGAAGGTCGAACAGCTAGTTTCCTGAATCTTGTTTACCAAGTTTGTGCTCGTTTAGAAATTGCAATTTGAGGCAATCCTCAAATATTACAAAACAAATTTAGTTTCCAATAAATAGTATAAGACATAAGGAAGCTTGTTCACATATTTAAGGAATAAAATAAACCACGTCGATAGTGTTTATCTTGGCAGAGTCATTAAACTAAAAGCATTGATTGAGGCAGTCAACTCGACAACAATAATTCACTTCAGATTTTAAAGGTTGCATCTCTTTGTTGAGATCCTTCTTTTCTAGAAAATTTTGAAAAGTAATCAAGGCCAAAATTCAAGTCTGTAGATTCTGCAATATAATTTTATTGATTTTTTCTTCATCCTCTACCCTGACAACCATCAGAAGTGTTAAACTAATGTAACTTCGAAATATATTCTACTTGTATTTTATTATTGTAACTCTGTCGGGGATTTCATTATTAAATTTGGTCATGTAAAGGTCATGAGGCTAACCCTCCACTGTAAGTCAGATCGTTATCACCCAAGTAAAGGGCAGTGGTTCCTAAAACAAGGTTTCATTGCTCAACAACCTCAAATTATATGAAGTTGTCATATTGTCCAACCACACTTTGGTATGCCCATGACGGGATCGGGACTAGGTCTTTGGGGCCCAACACTAGGTGTTGTTTAATGGAACAAGCAGTCGCCAATATGGATGGAACCAGGGGAGTTGGCTGTGCGATAGCTTCTTACTGTGTGCTCCCGGGTATCAAGGGGTAGCGATACTAATCCATCATTAAGAGCATCGTATTAAAATATTGGGAAAAGGCCAATATAGACATTGGATAAGAACCTGATCAGTCACCACATTCCCTTTTTAGTCGAGGAGCTAAGGTATACAAAGGTCAATCAAATGCCTGAGATTTTACTTAATAAACTTAACCTTTTCGAGACAACCAAGTATCCGTTCCTCTACTTCCCTAACAATTATATCCTTGGTATAACCTCGGTTAGCATCATCTCTAGTTATTGTCCTATCTATTATCCCAAAGTTCCAATTATTTATCTGTCATCCTGTAGCATTCCTAGTTGAATTTATTTGTATTAGCTCGTGTGTTGTTGATTTTGTATTTCCCAAATTATAAACATCCTTTGTGATGTATTTTTGGAACACTCATCATATTTTACTTATCTTGCATCAAAAGATGCCATAAGACTATTATTTGCAAGTTTGGGTGTTTCCTCTTTAGCAATATTGAAATGATCATGATTGTTTGTTTTTATTATATGCATTTTCTGGTTTATCTATGTTTGAATTTAAGCAATCTAAAGCATAAAGTTACAAGACTAGACAAGCA
Source organism: Larix kaempferi (assembly GCA_027924585.1). Lineage (NCBI taxonomy): Eukaryota > Viridiplantae > Streptophyta > Pinopsida > Pinales > Pinaceae > Larix > Larix kaempferi. The sequence goes on along the minus strand of BSBM01000451.1, from coordinate 882,555 downwards.
AGATCATTATCAACAGGAAATTCATTTGGTTCAAGTTTTAAAAATTGTGATTCTTAGCTCATTTTTTGCACACTGCAAGGGGATGTCTCACACTTTACAATATTCTTCCTAATAACTATTGATGAGAATCAAAGAAAATAGATAAGGTATTAATACAATTGATAGATTTTTTACTATGCTTCCAGGAGCCTTCGTAATCAGGTTTATCGCTACCATGCTTGATTGATAAAAACTCAAGCATGGTAGCGTTCAAGTAGGACTCAGATGTGTCAGATGACTCATATTCTTTAGGATATTGGGAAGGTTTGGAAACCATGTAGCGTTCAGGTCATCCAATAGAGTTTTCAAGGAAGTTGGTTGAGGTAGGTGAATGATTTTCATTTTGGTAATTGACATTATTGCAAGGTATCTAATTAGCTTAATTCTACTGAGGAATGCAGATGTAGTTGTCAGAAGAATTAAATCTTGGTAAAGAGGGATGTGGAAAATATCTATACCCCAAACCTATAGTAAGTATCTCCCATCAATGATCAGTGATTACCTATCATTTATTGTTGTCTTCTGACTTGGACACCTCCAATATATGATCATTGTCCATTCTAAGAATGGATATTTCCCATCTCTACTGGCCATGCACATGTTGTTTTCTGCAATGAACTCTCTTCTCATTGGATAATAGGATCATCAGTAGTGGTTTCCTTGAATAAGTTCCATTTCTTGAAATGCTCTAGGCACTTCTCACTCTTTGATGTGACTTCATCATATACCTTGCCATAATATTTGAGAGCACCACACATCACTATATACCTTGGTGCACTAACACTATAACTCAATTTGTAAAAAGTAGTGAATGGAATCTCATCGAGTATGGTCCACTTAGGCTAAATATCTATAGAACCCTTTAACGCAACAACTTCCCTACATTGAATATTGTTCATGTTTTGACTGTAAAATGGATACCAATGCTGGCATCCCTTCTTGCGTTTCCACTTTTTGGCTTCAAGTTCTTCTTCCTTTCTTGAAGGGAGTTGCCTTTGTTGATGGAACCTCCACCTAGGGAAAAAAATGGGATTTGGAGGGGGATTCCCATCCTACAAATGAAATGATCCTCATATGCCTCATCAAAAACAAAATCAAAGACATTATTATCTTTCCCACCCCTTAGATTGGGTCGAGCATTTTAATTGTGGGTCCAATTTCCACCCTTCCATGATGCTCATTTTTAGAGAAAGGGGCATATGACACACTATGCAATTGGAATTGTAGCATAACATTGTCCTTTGTAGGTTCCTAGACAAATATATTGTCTGCAACATTTAGTACATTCAATTCTGGCCACTTTGTACATTTAACATATATTGTTCTTGGTTACTCGGTTTAACTTTGTAGGAAACTGAAAGTACACAAAATATAAATCTAAGATATTTATGGTCATCTTCATTCTTTTTAAATGAGAAAGGAATATGGAATCATAGAAGCCAGTGTGATGTTTTTCAATAGTCTATTTACTAAACAGAGTAACCAAGAGCGATATATGTTAAACATTTCTTCATCCAGTAGTTACTCAAGTCTTAAAATTCTGTTTTTTTTTATAGTTGGCATGGAAACCTTGCGGTTTGATATATATAGATTATATTTAGATCAAGGATATGTTCAGTTCTAGCTGAGACAATTGTGGATGTTACCTTGGATCAATATATCTATTCATGGCCAGTAGATAACTTGTTTTCCAAACAGAAGTGCAAGATAGCAATTAGATTTTCTAATACCTTTTAGCCTCAAACCGCTTCTCCATAAAGTGGCATCAAATTATATAGATATTAAATCTCAAATACAATGCTAACTGGGGATCTCAACAACTTTTCAAGTCAAAGCTTCAACTAACTATCTTTGGCATTGTCACAAAATCAAAAACTCCCCGGGGATCTCATCAACTTTTCAAGTCAAAGCTTCAACTAGTTATCTATGGCATTATCACAAAATCAAAACCATCTTGAGATTATCCATGCATATTATATAAATACCTAGAAAATATAGTCACCTTATGTTGCTTGTTTAGAGAACAACAGCTATTTTGGTTGTGTATCTTGTCTACTTTGAAAACAATGTGAGATTCTATTATTAGGAGCTCAAAGATAAGCTTTTTTATTTCAGTCAAAATGTTACATGCCTATCACTATTGCCATTTTAGGGTTCTTATCTAGGAGGATATTGGTGGCCACCCACGTATTCCACATGGACCCCCACCATTGTTTCTTCAATTTTTCAGTTTCCTTAATTGTAGCACAATTTACTATTTTTGGCAGTTTTCGGGTCTTAAACATCCAGAGTCATTTTGAGGCCCTAAACGACGTTTTTTCAGCATCGAATGGTCGTGCAAATATGAGTTTGTTCCGAGCTTCATAATCATTTTTATGGATGTAGTACTTGAATAGATCTTTCTAACGATGTATCATGTGCGTCAAACGAAGGTAGTATGCCAAAGTTACGACCCCGGGAAATTGATGTACCAAGTTATCCAACGGGGCCCATATTATGGCGTTTCACCTCCTAGGGTTTCCTTTGTTTCTCAATAATATATAGGCCTTCAAGCCTCGTTGTAACGCAGAGTTCAGATTCATGTAGTTTCCGCATCTCTTCTTAGAGATAAGCTACCAGCACTCTAGCTATTTTACTTCCATCGTGTATGTAAACAAGTTTCAGTTCTTTGATTAATGAAATGAAGTCTTATTTCTGCTGCATCTTTGTTTTTATGGGTATTTGTGTATTCTATTGCGTTCTTGCATAAATCCGGATCAGTGGTATCTGAGCAATCTGCTCTTTCTCGATCCTTCTTTGCATGTCCCTAATGAGGGGTATAAGGAGTTAGGGCTCAATCTGATTGAACCTTTACAAGATCAGCCTCGTAAAACGTGACAGCCGCCCATGGGGGACAAAAAGAAAGATGAGGGCATAGAAGATCCTATCAAAATGTTACTCAAGGAGGCCCTTGAAAAAAAAAGAAACGCGATGATGGATAACTTCACCCAAATCCTTCAACGACTTCCCACTGGTGGCGCATGATGGATAACTTTTGCTAGGGAGGCATGTAATCAGTCTCGGAGATCTGATAGGTTGATATGTGTACTCATAATAAGTCCTGGGATGCTCTTTAGATATCTTGCCGGTCATGCTTAGGCACGTAAGCTGATCCTGGGATATTCTTTTAAGGTTTTTCCTAATCACATGTAACCAGTCCTAGAGATCCGATAGGTTGAGCTGTGTGCTCGTAATAAGTGTTGGGATGCTCTTTGCAGAATCTTGACGGTCGTGTTGAGGCACGTAAATTGTTCCTGGGATACTCTTGTCAGGTTTTGCATATGTACATAATCCGTCCTGAGATACCACCTCTATCAGACCACTCACAGAGATGATGAAGACCTACAGGAGGCTAGGCCTACATCTAGCATGAAAAAGGGCTGGCTCTGTAGAACATCCTATGACGAGAAGAATTATGAGATATCCCAGTGATCGAGATGTCGAGTACAACAGCAGTGATGATGATGATGCTTCGTGATCCAGTGATGATGATCCAGCTCCAGAATTGAAGACTTGTGGCGCAATGTAATGACGACCTGTGTCAAAAGAATACCTTCCTAGTTAAGAGGGAGTGTTGATGTATTTGTAACTTCGAAAGATATTCTTCTATGTATTACACTTGTACTTTGTTATATGTATGATGGAGATGTATTATTCCTCCAATCAAAAGTGTAGTCATTTGTATTTGTAAGTGTCGCAAGTGTTGGAAGTGTCGCAACTTATATTTGATGGGTTATTATACCACTAGTGTGAGGTCGGCCATGATTATATTATGTGATTGGGTTATTAGACTTCCTTAGGAAGTCGGCCCAGTTAGTTTATTGGCAGGTCAAGTCCGTGTATAAATAGAGAGGTTGTGTCTCTCATTCTATTCATTCACTCACTTCTCAAACTTGCATAGTTGAGAGAGAGATTTGTGCACAAGTGGAGGAGGATGAGTATCTTCTAGAGACATCTCTTTGGGTTTGATCATTGTGATCTTGTATTGTGGCTTATTCTATCTCTGAGGAAGTTGCGTCGTTTTTCACCTTCTTGGTTTTCCCCGAGGAAACTTTGTGTCTATTGTCTCTTGTGTTTATGATTGATATGTTGTACATGTTATTCCCTTAGTGATCCTAGATAATATTGAATGAAATTATCAAAAAATTAATAGTTAACTTCTTATCATTTGTATTAAGGTCTAATAGGAAAAGGTTTCTCTTGAGCAACTATGATTTTCACCACAAACACCATCATAAATACATTACAAAGTGCTATTACAAACAAGAGAAAGTGTTCATATTTGATATTTCTAAAGAAATGTTGATCATAAGGAAAATGCTAACTTCATAGAAGCTTCAATGGATATATTTTAAATGAATAATAAATTCAAAGGAAATTGTGGAAAGAATGGGTATATTGAATTCCATCCATAATCCCAAACATATTTAGCATCCCAACTTGTGAATCCACTCCAAATTTTTAATCTTGATGATTTAGGGAGTCTAGTTCACACTACATATATTTGAAATACATTAAGAAAAGTTAACAATGCTAGGTTTGAACTTGATCCATCTACATATCTAAAGCAATGTTTTGGAAAGAAATATACCTATACATCTAATGAACAATGATATTTGAATAACCTTGTACGTAAAGCATCTCAATCCTCCATATCACTTTAATTACAAGTAGAGAGACAACTATACTATGTTCCACTTATTGTCAGTACCATGAGGTAAACCTATCAAGAAATAAAAATTTAAAAGCCTTTATAAATATAAATACACCTACACGACATCTTCTTGGGTTACCTTGTGAAGCAGAGAATCAAAGAATCCATATTTCATAACTTTTTGGCCATCTTTGGTTTTAAGGGCACCTTTAGGTCCTAATTTTTTTTTAACTTGTGAAAGAGTGATATACTTGATCTTTTAAGGATTCTATATTTATTGTTTGTATATTTTTCCACATGCATATGTCCTCCATGTAGTTCAAGAATCAGTCCCTTGTTTGAATTAGGGCTTTCCATCATTCCAAGAGTATAATTGGTGGTGTCGAAAAACCCCATTGGTCTTGTTGATGGGCCCTTGTGTTCTTTTGATTATTCATATAACATGGGCACAAATAAGTGAAATGGTATAGAATCATGTACTAAGAATATAGATTTAGTCATATGTAAATGCATTTAAAAAAATAACTTCACAATTTGCATACCTCAATATAAAACATAACCTTGAACATGCCATTTACCTCTCTTGTAGAATTACTTGATGTTACACAGGTAGACCATATGGATCTCTTAGTTACAATTTTTTTCCCTTATTTCATCATTCTCTGAATTAGAAAGGATGTATCATACCTTTTGAGGATATCTTTCTAGTCATTGCTTGTAGTTGGATTCTTTTATTGATGACTATATAGGTAAAATGATATACCAATGCACTTGGTTTGTAATATGTAAATACTTTGTTGGTATTTATTGAGTTTTCATCCAATGTAAGGTATTTAGTTTTAACAACAATTGAGGCAACTATAAATTCATTGCATTCATCATCGATAACCAATTTATTGAGTGTTTTCTTTCCCTCGATGCACTATTCCAACCAATAATCAGTTCCCCATTCATTTACTTTCAAAGTAAGCACCATGTATATGTGTTCTAATAAATTGAAATGCATGGTCAAATATATGTGTGTATGAATTTAATCAGATACAACCACAACAAACAAACATAGATGTTGACCATAATACTTGAATTCTTTCCAACAATAACATACTTGGTTGTACATGATCAAAGATATGATCATAATCTAGTTAAATAGATGATTCACTAGCCTCTAACTGTGTTGTTTCAATAATTACATGTGGGTTTATTGTAAGTGATACTCAATCCCATGCATCAATCTAGTCTTTTGATTCACAATCATCCCCTTCAACACTGCTACATGGTCCACAAAATCACACATGTTTTTTGTGTCCACATTTCAAATATAGGGTTGTTTGAGCTTTGAAATTAATGAAATATATGAGTTCGACGTACTACCTTGCAAAAATATGTATGTGACTAAAAAACATTGAATGCCTCCCAGAAATTTCCTTTCACAAGTCCTCTCTTTGTTGATTCCTCTCATCTTCTTGTTGGCTAAGCCATTTCTATAAAACACCATTGAACTATAGGATATCAATCTCAAATAGGGGATTTTTTCATAAAATGCATCTTCTAACTATGTAATGTACAATTTTGAAATACACGAGCATTTTTTAACTTCCCCGCACAACCATTTGTCCAAATCCAATTTTTATCCATTTGTATATCTCTCTCTTTCAAGTAATTGTTGAACATATCAAAGCATTTATTAACACCCAAAACGTACCCCCGGGGTTGCGGGGAGGCAGAATCAGGGTAACCACTAATTGCTTTAACTTGTGCTACTGACCCAGCACAAACTGAGAGGGCTCTCTCAATGCCGATATGAGACTGAAAACATGAACAAGCATAAACATATAGTCTCTCTTCACAATCAAAATATACATTCAAACAATACACAGACGGTCAAATTTTTGATGGGAGAAATCATGTGAAAGCATTGGAGGGATAATCACAAGGAAAAAACGTTGGGCGATGGAGTCAAGGCGTTACACACAAATCAGATAATAGTGTTGTGGTGTGGACTACTAAAACAGAGGCAAGGTAGCCACCCTCTTGCCGTCATAATGCTATTTTCTAGTGGTAAAAGAAGAAAATAAGAACATACCATTGATATGAGCATCCAACAAAGATGAATTCGATATCAACTTTAGTAGCAATATTGAGTGAGTACCTGAGATAATAACCATAGCTTGTTTCCAAGAATTCTAAGTTATTATACACTGATCTCAGGCAGGAAATGAAAAACATGATGTAAATGCATAACAGGAAGTACGAGCACATGGAGAAGAGAGAAAAAACAGACTACAAGTTAGAGCAACACAAGAATCTCTGCAAAACAGTCTGCCACAGGCACTGCACATTGTATTAATATGAAGGTCTCAAAACCGGGCTTGCACCTCAGGCCTTAGCCGAATGATTTTCCAACCCTTAATTATTCTATTACAACGATTTTATAGGCTCCCAGTCTTGAGTTGGTCCTTAGGAAACAAACAAAATTATGTTGCCACCTCGACAGCCCAAAATCGGGAAATATCACATACGTGTCACGTTCAAAACAGACTGATTAAGACGGGGAACAAAAATACCATGAGCAGGGTGCCACCTTATTCCTGATTCTTCAATTGGACTTGCAAATCAAAGAAGTCCTCTATTTTCAAAGAGTTGTCAGCCTGCGACTCGTTTGCTGTAGGGGGAGCTGTCATTCCCTCAGTGGATATCACGAAATCTTTGAGAATCTCCATGTCCTACTGGATGTCCCGCTCCTCTTCTAGGGTCTCCTTCTTTCCTCGACGTCGAATTCTTTTGTACACCTATCGCCCTTCAGGCTCTTCATCTTTGCTAGCAGAGCTGGATTCCACGTGGTCGAATACCACAGGAGATGAAGGAGCGTGTTCTTCCTCCACCTTGGGCCACGCTTGTTCTGGCATAAAAACCACTCCGGATTCCTGCTCCTTTTCCATGACCAGATTCTAACTGAAAATATACCCAAGCTTCCAGGTACACCACCTTCTCCATATACCGATTTCGAATAGGGGACGTAAGTACCATATCCATAACCGCTATGATGATGACAGTAGCTACGTATGGTCGCATTTTCCATGATGACCTGTCCAAGCCTCCCAGTCGAGTAACAATGATGCCCAAGGCTCGAACTGACATGAAACACACTGGGAAAATATCTCCAGATAGATGGCGGAGTATATGACGGCACTGAGGTGGCCTCCATCGTATTTGCAATCATTTTGGCAGCAGTAGAGATGTACTTTAAGCCATCTATCTGCCTCTTCCGTTGTCGGCTTAACTGTAACCTGCTCGCCTGCTTAACGCCATGTCAGCACTCATAATGCCTCCAAATTTGAAACATCCAATCACATGTACTAATTTGAAAGACGACATCTTTAGCCTTTTGTCCCAAGTTTAACATAGGGAGCCGAAAAGGTTTGTCGGTTCTCTAAGAGAAAACCCACCTCCACGCAGCGATGATGAACTCCCTCAGACCAAACCCTGGGACTCTGGCATTTGGGATGTAGGAATCCCAAGAAAATTCCAATGGCCGAGGCATTTACTTGGAAAATATGTGAACTGCTCTATGCACGTCCGAACCCTCCAATTTCTTAATCCCCAGTACAGACAGGGGAATGCCTAGGTCAAATACATCGAAACCCTTATCTTCTAGGGAAAATTTAACCCTGGAATTACCAAAAACCAGACCGCCCTCCATTCTATCATTTTAAACAAGCTTAGCTTTGCAGAGAATGACGGTTATGGGGTCTTTCTCGTCACTGGAAGCTCTGAGAATGAATCTTCCCATCATTTTCTTCGTCTTCCACACGCCCGAAAACTCCAGACCCCGATAGCTTCAAGACGCGAATGTCAACTCTACACATGCGTCTTTATATATATAACCTTTTTACCTTTAAACTTTGATCGTTTTGCTGGTTGTCCAAGATTTTCATCCATCGATCCCTTGTGCAAAGATCTGGGCCGTTAGATTTTCTCTCGCTTTAGTTAATTTGACAACCCCTCCCTTTCTGTCATTGGATCATCCCTCAAGCTTTGATCTGCATCGTCCATTTATCAGCTTCGTAACTCAGCAAAGTGGTGTTGCATGCACCCGAGAGTGGTTTCACTTACCGCACAACCTCCTTGCAACGAAACCTAGATTTGACACCTGTCAAGCGGTTTCGTTCATCGCGACCACCATCTCTCCTATCCACGCATCTTCACGATGTGATGATCATCTAGGACTGTCGATCCTCCTAGGACAATATACATCGTTTCTTTTGTCACATTCCACTTATACCTTTCGAACCCCGACCTCTGACCATAGGATATTCCTCGGCTTCCCTAGGCTATCCACATGGCCAGTGACCTACCTTTATGCCTCGACGGTATCGCATGTCCCTGAGATGGTATTACTTACCACCCACCTTACCATGCGACGCTTCCTGCAGTTTCCACCTGTCTGGCGGTATTTCTCCTCGCGACCACTCGTGCCTCTATTCCCCGCGCAACTTGGCTATGCGACAACCAATGATAGTTTCTAATATCCCTCTTGCACCCATCCAACGGTGGGGAACCTATGTGATGATTAACCTTTGAAATATTTGGCATCAGACTATATACTGGGGCTCCGTTTTGGCCATTTTGGTCGCGCTTTTTCCTTTCTTTTGGGATTTTCCTTAGGCCTATTTATATTTGGCACCCCCAGGTCAATTTTCTCATACCTTAGCACCTGGCCATGGAAATAAAGGGCATTTAGGCTTCCTTCAGGGAAATTTTCGAGATACCCCTCTATTTCACCTCCATACTTATGCTGCAAAAACTAGGTGCTAACAACAATGTTCTAAAAAATGTTGGTCAATGAATCTTTCGTCACTTACATAGAAGTTAGAATCCTTCAATGTTATCTTCATGTCCTCGTTTCTATATGGCACATGCATATATGTGATATGTACCATTATGATGACTTGATCTAAATGAAAATAATGGTTTTGAATCTCATTTTGTGGTTGAAGGTTGTAGTTTTAAGTAAAATCCACATCACCGAGTGGAAAGGTGTCCATGCAGATTGTAAATTACGAATTTACGCATCCTACTGACATGCCACTTGGAAGCATTGAACATATTGTTGTTTTTTTAAGTCTCTGATGAAATCACATACATGTACCCAATGGCAAAAAAAATAGGGCAAAATTATAATTGCTCGTTTGTGAATTATATGTAAAATTTATGCATGTAGTTAGAATATAACCTTTTTAAACTATATGTACTCCATTAAAGTATAGATCACTCACCTAATATGTTCCCAGTATTATATGTTTTTCTTTTTTTCCCTCCATCTAGTTCACAAGTAACATATTTGAAACTCTGAATGTCAACAACCATCCTACGAAATTCATGATCCTTGCTTTCATGAATTCACTAGCTCAATAATACAAATCCCTTCCACATGGATCATATCCCATATAAACAAGATTCTACATAATATTTTTGTCTACCAATCCTTAAACACATGATACAATGAATAAAGTATCTTGATGATATTGGAGGTAGTATGAATGGGAATTTATGTACATGGTTAGTATGCAAAACATGATGAATGTGTATATATGTTCCATAATAATAAACAAATTATATTTGGTATCTACAACAAGATATGTTACAGTTTGTACATGTTCTAAAATACTAAGGTTTGCATTTTTCAGGATATATTTTGCCTAGGTTCAACTCCTTTTGCTCATTCTTGATTCTCTCATACAATTTTATTTGTAAATTGTCAAGAAAGTGTTTAATGTTGGGTTCACAATATCTAGAATATTTTATGAACTTTAGAACAATCTTTTGATTGGATGAAGGCCTAGTATGTTCACACCAAAATTCTAAATATTCCCTCTTTGACTTAATGTTTGGGTTTCGAATGCACTTCATTGTTAAAAATAATTCTTCATATGTATGTATAGGTATTATTTATTTAGACTTGAAAGTGACCCCTCTTATGCAACCACATATTTTTTCCTTAAATATACATCCATGCATGGAATTCATTCAATTAATTTCTTAAATGACATTGCTTACAATGTTTGTAGAAACTCCTATTTCCCTTAGTGAATTTCCTCTAGAGAGCTATAATGCAGAAGTTTAACCCTATAAATAAGAATTAAACTCCATAGAATTTCTAATTCAAAGACATGAAGGAAGGGAAATGCTAAATTAAGGGATAATAAATGTTTTTTTTCCTAACAAAGAACCCATCCTCCAATTCTAAATAAGCATTAAATGTTCATAACTAGAAGATTGCTTCTATGAATTGGTAGCTTGTTATCATGAAATTATGTTTCTAAAATTTTCATAAATAAAAGGAAACATCAAAGTCTATAATAAAAGTGGGAGAAATATAAGTTAATCGTTTGATCCTTTGCATGTTTATAGTTTGATGATATGGTAATATCGATATGAAAAAACACTTATGATTTATATTGTTTGTGATATGATAGTGTTGCTTATTATTTATAATGTAAAATGTTGATGCTTTTATACATTTTTATTTGAAAATGTTATAATGTAAAATGTTGATGCTTTTATACATTTTTATTTGAAAATGTTATGGCTTGTGTTGTTAAAGGCCAATTTTGCTCAGCCATATTGATTGACATCTTTTTTGTGATATGCAACCTTGTTTGCTTATAATTGTGTATGTTTGTGAATTTGATAAATGAACTATAATTTTTTTCCTAGGGGTAATAATTTGACACTTTGGCATGTGTTTATTTATGTTGTGTGTTAGGACACATTGATGTAATTGTTTGATTATATGTTTTCATCCTAAACACACAAATTCTATATGGTGCAAATGTTGTTTTAGATCTAAACATTTAGGTTGATATTATATAATGTGTATTTCTAGCATTTAGGTTCATGTGATATAGATGTAAATAGTGCTATGGAAAAGTTCCATAACACTATTTTAAATGATGGTAGAGGAATTTTAAGAGTTTAATTTCATCTTCTAAGAATTTAAATCAAGTTGCAAAATACTCAATTTTAGTTGCATACATAGGTTGATAGTTAGAGAATTGCATGCTTTACACAAATGTAATCATTTGAAACATGTGGTGGTTCAAGTCCAAATTACAAAGGTATCAATATGCACAACATATAGTTATGAAACAAACTAGATTAATTTAGAATATATTCATTGAAGCATGAAAACAAATTACCAGCTCAAAATTTATCATATAACAACATGCAAGTCGTAAGTCACATAAATAAACTAATGTAAATAATTATAGAAGGCTAGGTGATGATCAAAAGGAAATTTTGAATGGTGTTAAGTATGTATTGTTGCATTTCTATAAGTTTCCACCAAGGATATTAAGTAGCCATCTCCACCTAGGGTAGATAACTTATCCCGATTCCATGTATCATGAATCAATCTAAATTTGGTTTTAATGTGAGATTTGTTCTTATTTTGGTTTATTTTATTGTATTTGTAAGTTAATAAGCATATAATAAATTTTTATGCAGGAAACATGATTCAAATGACATTCTCCACCACCACCTTTTCAGGGCCATCCTTCATAGATTCCACACATGCCACAATATAGTGCCAAGTATATCGTTGTCTTCCATTAACATTTCCATGCCCCCACCCCAACAACCGTGAGGTTTCTTATTCCCATTCTACAACCAATGGGGGGATATATCTTCAACCAACCCCCCACCTTTTCCATTAGCTGCACCCATACAACATACACTACTTTCCAATGTTGCATCCACTATTGGTGCACCCATCCACCCTACTGCAACCCCCCTATTGCATTCATAGTGGTTGAACCCATTCCCATTGTGGTTGGTTCAATTCCCATTTTGAATTTTATGAGGATGATGCTAACAAGTTGCATGTTGTATGTTGATGTTGTCCTTTTACAATAAGTGCTTAAATGTCGCATGTGTGCAAGATTTGGGTGATAATAATGGAAGCCTTTACCATGACAAAGCGCTAGATAAAAAAGAAAAAAAATATCTTGTATCAATAGAAAAAAAAATATTTTAAGTATTTCTAAATTCAATCCTAACTCTTTTTAAGTAAAATTCTAACATAAACAAATTGATAGGAGGCATGGGAACCAAACATTGAAAAACATAAAAATGAATTTTGCATAATTAATAATCTATTCAATGTAGATCTGTAAGCATTCACATTTAGACAACATACATCATAAGAAAATCCTACAAAACTGATATATCATAATATATGTCAAAAAATATATTTTTGAGGACTCGACTTCACCAAAATATTATAGCCAGAATCAAAGAAAGACTTCCCAAAAACTACATATATGCCGCTCCTAGAATTTAAATGAATCTTGAGACTTCTGAGCTTTTCAAAACAGTAAAATGGTTTATCTACAGCATTAATCACATGTATGGAGGTGGAGTCCAGCATTAATAACGGGTATGGAGGTGGAGTCGATTACATCAATCACATTCATGTGGTGGTTGGAATTACATGACATGTTTCAACATTCTCCCCTTTAATTTCAACCACCTACACATTTACAGCATGATTAGCATCATAGATGCCTAGAATTTGTCTTTGAAATTCAAAAGTGTCTTTTCCCAGTTGCTTAGTGAATATGTCAGCGAGTTGTTCCTTTGAATTGCAAAAATAGAGATTAATTTCTTCTTCATTTACCAATTCTCTAATGTAATGATACTGCATGTCAATATACTTGGTTCTCTTGTGAAATACATGGTTTTTTAACAGTGCGATAACAAACTTATTATCACAAAGATTGGTGTTGGTGCTCCTTGTTCATGCAACAAATCGAACAAAAATATTCTCATCCATATAGCTTGACATTTTGTTGATGTGGAAATGGCATACTCTGTTGCTGATGATGAAATAGTGAATATGGGTTGTTTCGTTGATGCGCATGAGACAACTCCTGAGCCAAAACATAATGCATATCTAGATGTGATTTTTCTATCATCAACATTTCCAGCAAAATCACTATTTGTGTACCCTATCAATTTGAAATTTGAACCTGTTGAATATAAAATTCCATAATTCATTGTGCCTGCAACATACCTCAAAATTATTTTACCTACAAGCCAATGAGTACTCTTCGATGACTCCATGAATCTTGAGATTAGATTGAAAACATACATGATGTCTAGTCTAGTTGCAGTTAGATACATTAAACTGCCAACTAGCCTTTTAAATAGACTAGTATCTACCTGACCTCCAACATCTTGCTTGCTTAACTTTGCGCCTGTAGCTACAAGTGTTGAAACTGGATTACAATTTAGCATTCTAAATCTTTTCAATATATCGTTTGCATATTTATATTGTGAAATAAAGATTCCACTTTCATATTGCAAGAATTCATTTCCAAGAAAAAACCTCATTAGGACAAGGTCAGTCATCTCGAACTCACTCCTCATTATTGTTTTGAATTCTGCTAACATCAGATTTCCAGTATAAATGATATCATCAACATAAATGCACACAATTAAAACCTCACCATGCTTATTTCTTTTGGTGTACAGGGTAGGTTCATTGATACTCCTCCAAAAGCCATTGCTTATGAGATAGGAATCAATTATGTTGTACCAAGCTCAAGGAGCTTGCTTCATCCCATACAAAGCTTTCTTCAATTTATAAACCTTTTGTTTATGTCCATTTATCTCATAACGTGGAGGTTGTTTTACATATACCTCTTCTTGTAAAATTCTAGTTAAAAATGCATATTTTACATCCATCTGGTATACTTTCCAAATATTATGAGTTGCAATAGCTAAAACAGTTCTAATTGTATCTAATATGGAAACAGGTGAAAAAGTTTCATTATAGTATATTCCATGTTGTTGAGCAAATCCTTGAGCAACAAGTCTTTCCTTGTGCTTCTCAACTTCACCATCTGCATTGAACTTTGTTTCATACACCCATTTCACACCAATGCAGTCCTTTCCTTCAGGTAGATTCATTAATTCCCAAGTATCATTCATAACATCCACCCAAACTTTATCTTTGATAGCATCCTCATAACTAATAGGTTGATATGCTAACAATGCAAAATATGAATTCAAATCTAATTGATCTTCATGTTGATCATATATCTCCATAAGACTTCTAGTCTTCCTTCCTTTAACTCTAGACCTTAGTGTAGCTAAAGTAAGATTAGATTCATCACTTACCTGCGAACTTAGAGTAGGTTGATTTCTTTGCACTGATACCTCTCCTTGTGCAAGACTTCTTGGTTTTTTGACTGCAGGCGATGCATTTCTTGTTGGTGTAGTGGTAACATGTGCCTGTACTTGTTGTCCTCCTTGAAATTCATGCTCTTCTTCTTCGTCATGTTCATGAGATAATACAGCTCCTCCTATAATACACCCATCTGCACTTCCATCCCATGCTTCTTCCTCTTTGAACTCAACATCCCTGATTATAACAAGCTTTTTGGTAATGGGATTGTACAATCTATATGCTTTAGATTACTCACTATAACCGATGAAGATAGATTTCTCACTATGATAATCCATATTTCTCCTTAATTCAACTGGTACATGTGCATATGCTCTGCACCAAAATACTCGTAAATGTGAAATTGAACATTTCCTACCAGTCCCTGCCTCTTGAGGTATTTTATTAATCAAGCTACTTGTAGGAATCCTATTCAGAATGTATATTGAACACTAAACAACTTCTTCCCAATAGTCATTTGGTAAGTGCTTTGTCTTCAACATGCTCTGGGCCATGTTCATTATGGTCCTATTCTTTCTTTCAGCCACACCATTATGTTGTCGTAAATATCTAATGGTAAATTATCTCTTAATTCCATTGTCCTTGCAGAAATCTAAAAATTCATTTGAACGATACTGACCACCTCTATCATATCTTAGCACTCTAATGTAGTTACCACTCTGCTTTTCAACCAAATCCTTGAAGTTCTTGAAGACTCTGAAAGTTTCAGACTTTTGTTTTAAGAAATATACCCAAGTCTTCATGTTGTAATCATTAGTAATTTTCAAGAAATAGTAAGCTCCGTCCAATGAAGGGGTTTGCAATGGCCCACATAAATATGTATGTATGATTTCCAAAGGTAATTTTTCTCTATACAAACACCTCCATGATAGCTTTCTCTATTTTGTTTCGCAAAGATACATATCTCACATGAGCTTGTTGTTTGTTCTATGATTGGAAACCCTTTCACCATTTCCTTCTTCTGCAATGACCTCAAACCATCAAAATGTAAGTGACCAAACCTCAAGTTCCAAAGCCAATATTGATCAACACTCTTAGCTTTGTACACATTAACAGAATTTTGAGTATCACTCCTCATTGTAAGAGGGAAGATCCTATTCTTGGTCATCTCAACCCTTGCAATCAACCTATTACAATTATCTCTATCTCGAATTGTGCAAGCTTTGTCATAAAAATTTATCTCATACCCATTCTCCATCAGTTGTCCAATACTCATCAAATTACGTTTCATTCCAGGAACAAGATATACATCTTTCACATTGTTCTTCTCACCATTCTTTCTCAAAACATCTATGATTCCTTTGCATTTGACATAGACTCTGCTATATGTTCCAAGCTTTAATTATGATTGAACAAAACTATCCAAACAACTAAACAACTCTTGATTTCCACTCATGTGGTTGCTACAACCACTTTCCAAAAACAATACATCTTTTGGACTCTCCTCAACAATATTACAAGTGATAAACATGGACTCAGTTTTAGTCTCAGATACCTCAGATAAATTAGTTGATTGCTTTCTTTCATTTGGTTGCCTTTTTCTACAGTCCCGAATTACATGCCCAAAGTTCTTATAGACAAAGCACTGAAACTTCAATTTATCAAACCTTCTAGACTGTTGTTGATTAAGATTACTTCTTGAACCTCTAAATTTTCCTGAATTGGGGCTCTGGACTAATTTACCAGTTTCATCTGAAATTGGTCTTTCATCACTTTGGTTTTGGAATCTTCCTCTACCTCTATGAATAAATCTTCCTCTGCCTCTACTAACTGAAACCTAAGTCTTGAATGCAGACTCTAATGAGGGATTTGAGTTCCCACTCAGTTTAAATTCATGGGACAACGGAGATCCCATCAATTCAACAACAGACATTTGTGATAGATCCTTTGATTCCTCAATTGTCACTACAATTGCATCATATTTATTGGGTAGGCTACGTAGAATTTTCTCCACAATTTTATGGTCATTTAATTCCTCCCATGTGTTTTTATCTGGTTCACCACATGCATGGTTCTATTGAAAAACTGGTCAATAGATTATGAATCCTTCATCTGAAGGGTCTCAAATTCTGTTCTGAGGGTTTGTAGCCTAATTTTTTTAACCTTAGAAGTGCCCTTATAGGCAGTCTCTAAAATGTCCCATGCTCTTTTTGAGTTATCTTCAGAAGCAGTTTTTGGAAAGATTGATTCATCCAGACTCTGTTGGATGAAGAGTAGGGATTTAGCATTCTTCTTTTTGTTATTATTGAGAATAACTCTTTCTTCCTGAGACAAAGCCAAAAACGAGGCCTCATCTTGAGGTTCAGGATACCCATTTTCCACTAAATCCCAAATATCTTGAGAACGAAAAAGAGTTTTCATTTTTGTTTCCCAAAATTCATAATTTTTACCAAAGAACTTGGGAACCTATGGCTGCACAGAGTTGCTAGTGGTGGCCATGGTTAAAATTTTGATTGTCTATGAATCTTTTGTCTCATTGTTCACATACCCAGCTCATCCTTTCTCTTTGAATGGAACCATCTTGGGTTTTTGGTGCCTGCAATTTTATTATAGACCAACTGACACAAATATCTTATGTCGCGGATCGTTATAAAGGAGAACTTCACGAGTTTTGGCTTCTGCATAGGACTCGAATGGTGGAGATAAACTCAACACATAGAGGTTCTTCCTTCACACAACAATCCTCACACAACAACCGGCTCCTTTGTTTATGGTGATGACTTTTAAGATTGCGTAGAATAAGCTCTACACCTTGGTATTAGCTCTGATGTACCACAATGATAGGAGGCAAGGGAACCAAACATTGAAAAACATAAAAATGAATGCTGCATAATTAATAATCTATTCAATGTAGATCTGTATGCATTCACATTCAGACAACGTACATCATAAGAAAATCCTACAAACTGGTATATATCATAATATATGTAAAAAAACTCTATTTTTGAGGACTCGATTACACCAAAAAATTATAGCAAGAATCAAAGACAAACTTCCCAAAAACTACATATATGCCGCTCCTAGAATTTGAATGAATTTGGGGACTTCTGAGCTTTTCAAAACATTAAAATGGTTTATCTACATCATTAATCACAGGTATGGAGGTGGAGTCCAGCATTAATAACATGTGTGGAGGTTGAGTCGGATACCTCAATCACATTTATGTGGTGGTTGGAATTGCATGATTTGTTTCAACACAAATAAAGTGAATAGTATGGTTGCATTTGAGGGACTAGATTTTGAACCTTGAAAAGCTTTATAGTCTCCTAATGTCATGGACAACTTTCAAACCCTTATTACAAAGGAAAAGGTTTCCACTTTGGAAGAGAGATTATAGGGTTGAAAAACTTGCAAAAAGGGAAATCTAAAGACATCAAAGGGTATCAAGTAGAAATTCTAAAAATTAGAGAATTGATCTTATCCCTCACATTCACAATCTTTTGGCAATCTTTTGGATGTGATAGTCAAGTAGGGTTCCCCTAAACCATGGCGGGTTCAAAGACTCATAATTCCTAATTTTATAAGAGAGGATATAAAACAACATTCAAATTATAGGAGCATTATGATTGGTAATCTTTTAGCCAAGTTATATGGAATTATTTTAGAAAAGAAGATTAACATATGGTGAGAAAATCATGGTTGTAGGAATAAACTGAACTATTTTTTACGACTTTCTTCACCACTATCATCTTATATGGATTTGAAATTTGAGGCTACAACCTTATCAAAGAATTATGGAGAAAGATAAAATAAATCCAAAAACATTTTTTTATTATAATCTTAACATTAAAATCAATATACCTTTGTTATTATAATCTTAACATTAAAATTAATTTACATGCACATGCACACTACAACTGTTATTATAATCTTAACATTAGAATAAATTTACATGCACACTACAACAACTAACACTAGAAACAAAAAACTTCAGAAAATTGCTTCCATCTAGAAGTTAACTTAGCTTAAGAAAGGATGTATGGTAGAACAATGTTTTCTTATCTCTGGCAGAACAAAAAGAACTGCAGATCGCTGGCATGCAAGGTTATTTGGCCAAAATAAAACTGCAGATATCTCCTTGAACCAAAAGAATTCCCACCGTTGCATGCGTTTTTATCGCTGGCATGCAAGCTTATTTGGCCAAAATAAAACTGCAGATATGTCCTTGAACCAAGAGAATTCGCTAGTTGCCATATAACTTTGGCAAAAACTGGTAGATTAAGTGAGAGAGAAATAGTTTTTCTGGGTTGGGCTGGGTTGCATGCTAATTTTAAATGAGTGTTTCATACTAACAGTTTGTACTGAAAATTTTCAATCTGCGTTACAGGCTTACAGGCTATATAAATCCGCGTTACAGGCTTACAGCTAATTGTATTGTAATTGAAAAAAGAAGAAGAAAGTGAAGCCATGGCCGAGAGAGGAGTCTTCTGCTTTTTAACACAGTTGTGCAAGTGTAATGTTGGTCCAGGCAATGGACTGATGATTTCTATGGAGGCTATAGAGAAGTGTATTCTTCCATTCTGCACCGATTATGAGAAAGAAGCTCTCAATGGCAACTTTACAAGAAGCGGTATTACGTTGCGGATATTTGACATCGACGAGGGAACAGAAAACACATTCACCTTGAAATTATGGCGAACTTTCAGTTTCTATGTTTTAGCAGATGGATGGAAGGAATTTGTCCAGCGGAAAGGTCTCAAGGAAGGTGAGATTCTCACCTTTTCGTGGGAGGAAATCGATGGCCAGGTCAAGTTGTGCATAACCCGCGGTGAATGGTATCTTTCGGTTTAAGCTTTCGGTATCTTTGAAGAACTGGAAATTGATTTCGGATTTCTTATGTGAAGTTTGTCAAAAGCGTTTAAAAGCGTTTAACATTATCTTTGAAGAACTGGAAATTGATTCCGGATTTCTTAATTTATTTTATTTTATTATAAGATTGGTGTCAAGTTTGTCAAAAGCGTTTAACATAATCTAGACTTCTGTTTGTTCTCGTTAATTTATTTTATTTTATTATAAGATTGGTGTCAATGTTTTCAACGACAGTTTGTTCTGCTAATCTGCAATGAATATTTGCACATTGTATCGGACATGAGCACTTTATTACACATTATAGCGATTTTCATATCATTAAAAATGAAAATAATAAAAATATCATTTATCAAATACTTTATCAAATACTTCAAGGTTATTGTAACAATGTAAAAGTGACAGTAATTTCATTTTAGGACAATTTGAGTTATTAATAATAGAGAATTTTTTATAAGATTATCTTTATATGGTTAGATGTTTATCTATGTTTTTCTATTGAGATTGATTTTATGGTCCAAAATTCAAAATTCATATTGCGTTGAGCACCCATCTCAGTTTAGATCTTTATAGCTTAACCTTTTACTTGGTAATTGGTAATCGGATCCCCGCCTGGCTTAGCTCATTTGAAGAGGTCACACATTCTATACCCTGAAGATAACAGATTACCTAAACTTAATTGATGCGTAGGTAGCAGAGGTGGGATCTAATACTTAAAAATCTAGAAATCCAGATTTGCATTTTGGCAGATCGTGGTATATCTACCTGAGAAGACGGGAGAGAGTTCTTTCGGCAGCGTTTTCTTTTATCTTTGCCAATGCGGGATTGCTGTAGGAGGATGGTGAATCCGAAATTATCTTAAAGCCTGAAATTATCAATTCAATGATTAGTGTAATTTGACAATAATTACTACAAATCCAATTCAATTCAGTCATAACTACAATTCAACAATAATTATTACCAATTCAATTCAATGATAACTACACCATTTCAAAAATTACTACTACTGCCTGCTGCCTGCTGACTGCCCTAAACGATACTTCTACTACCTGCTGAGCGCCATCCATGTATAAGAGCAACAATGGAGGATGTGAAATGAACGCAGGATGGAGAGAGCTAGGGGGCGAGGAAGACACTGAAAGCCGGAGGACACTGAAGAGCAGAATGTTTTTTTTTTATTGTCCAACGTTTTTTGTTTTATGGACATCCTCGGAGATCTCCAAATTTTGAACTTGACATAAACTTTATAGAACAATAAATACTCAGACTTGTAAACTTTTACAGAACAAAATCTGTATAAAAACTTACATACTTCCAGTATGGCATTGCTCAAACCTATAAACTTAACACAACAGAAAGAAGGTTGGTCATGAGCTTGGGTGTTTCGAGCAGAAAGGAGGCCGCCAGCAGAGGGTGGAGCTGGAAAGAGGCCACGCGCCAAGGGTGGTTCTGGCGAGCAGGCAGGGGAGCTCCACACGCGTCATACATGCTAAGGACATGGCCACGTGCCCTTGCCTTTCCTGTTGACCACGACTGTAGGTGTATCATCAACCATGTTATTATTTCAATATATGATAAAAAAAAATTCAATTTTCCATAAAATCAACTCAAAACGTTATAATCTATTACACAGTGATTAAACTGAAAATGCTAATACTTGGCAGCTCTTCCAGGAAAGCCCACGCGCAGCCCAGCCACCATGGAGAGAGGCTACATCGGGTTCAACGAAGACAACAGAAAGAAGGTTGGTCATGAGCGTGGGTGTTTCGAACAGAAAGGAGGCCACCCGCAGAGGGTGGAGCTGGAAAGAGGCCACGCGCCAAGGGTGGTTCTGGCGAGCAGGCAGGGGAGCTCCACACGCGTCATACATGCTAAGGACATGGCCACGTGCCCTTGCCTTTCATGTTGACCACGACTGTAGGTGTATCATCAACCATGTTATTATTTCAATATATGTAACTCCTTCTGACAATTTCGAGAATGTAACTCCATTGATACCTATGTTTCCATACTTGGCAGCTCTTCCAGGAGTGCCCACGCGCAGCCCAGCCACCATGGAGAGAGGGTACATCGGGTTCAACGAAGACAACAGAAAGAAGGTTGGTCATGAGCGTGGGTGTTTCCAGCAGAAAGGAGGCCACCCGCAGAGGGTGGAGCTGGAAAGAGGCCACGCGCCAAGGGTGGTTCTGGCGAGCAGGCAGGGGAGCTCCACACGCGTCATACATGCTAAGGACATGGCCACGTGCCCTTGCCTTTCATGTTGACCACGACTGTAGGTGTATCATCAACCATGTTATTATTTCAATATATGATAAAAAAATTCAATTTTCCATCAAATTAAAATTTGTGTAATGATTAAGTGAAACGTTAACAGCATGTGAATTTGAACTTGCCCTTGAATTTGAATTTGTGTATTTGCTGAGTAACCAACAGCAAAAACACTGTCAATCGGGTGTTGCAATATCCTAATAAATTGCACTCGGCTGCATGCAACAATCAACCGACAATAGGATCAAGTCTAAGTACTAATGCGGGTGAAGGTTCAGAAATCATTGTAGTTGTCTTGCTCTTAGATCGTTGTAGTTATGGAACCTAACGCATGAACTGGAGCTCATAATCTTTAGTGGTTATCATTTAAAAATAATAATTATTAAAGAATAATATTTTAGTGAATTAATCTTTTACGTGTAAGAGCTTTCATTTCATTTATGATGTGAGAGGCTTACTTTTAAGGGAGTTGTTATATAGTGTTGTTATAATAACTAGACTTGCCCTTGTTAATTAGAAAGGAAAGTTTTAGTTTTAGTTATATATATATATGTTTATATTTTGTGAAGTATTATAATATGTATATTTATGATATAGTATTTTTTCAAAAAAAATTAAGTAATGAGTATATGTTGAAAAATGATTGATATATATGGGAAAATGTTGTTGTCCCGAAGAATTACTTTAGTATAAGGAACTAGTGATCTTGCAATAAGAGATATTAACACCTAGAGACAGGGTCACCCTAATGAGACGATACATGTTTTCAAAATTATTAAATGATTATGTAAACTGTCGGTCAATATAACACATTAGGGTTATTAAAAGATTGGCTTTCAATAAAAATAAAGTACTTTCGCTGATTAACATGTTAACATGTCATATACGGTGAATGAAACGGCCAATCTCCCCTGCTTTGTTTCATTGAGATTTCCTTTCTCTCTGCTTTTAATGACTTAGCCACATCCTTGTACGACACAATACAAGTTGGCATAGTATACTCAATCTCAAATGGCACAGTCAAACCAGTGAACCCAACATACAACCATTTGAAAAGTGCTTTTGAGATTTTCCTTAACCCCTCCTCAACAATTCAACCATGTTTAGAGGAGTGCCCATTGATCCCTTTTCATTGCTTCCACTTTAAATTTATCCATGACATCCAAAGTACACCCCTGAATTCCATGGTTGACCTTATTGGAATTGTCATTTATGTTTCACCTGCTTCAACTATACGCAAAAGAGATGGCTCTGAAACCATTCGCCGAACAGTTGGCGTGAGGGACATGTCCGGGTTTAGCATAGACATCACACTTTGGGGGGAGCACTGCGCAATTGAGGGTGCCCAACTTGTCAACCTTCGAGGTTTAGCTACTCCCCCTATCCTTGCAATCAAAGGTGGACGTTTTACAGAGTTCAATGGAAAAACCATTGGAACCATCTCCAATACCAACCTCCTTATAAACCCAGACATTGAAGAAGATAAACTTCTCCAATCATGGTTTGATGACAATGGATTCCATTCAGCCTCTCCATCATTAAGAAGAAAATACTTGACAACTCTGCTTCCAACTCATCCAAACGCATTTCCATCTCTATGCTCCAGTATCTCCAACACTCTGAGAAGGAAACTTGGTATTCAGCTGTTGCTACAATCACCCATATTAACGTCAATGACTTTCATTTCTTTGCATGCCCTCTATTTGTCGATGGGATACAATGCATGAAAAAAAATTCCCACAAAGTTGGCAATACTTGGCATTGTGAAAAATGCGATGGGGAGTTTACTGAGTGTGATTACCGATACATACTCAAAATCGACCTAACATATGCTAATGGACAACTATATGGTATTATAGCCTTTGATGATGCTGCGAAACAACTCATGGGGGTCTCTGCAAAAGATTTGTGCCTTTTAGCAAATGATCCAACATCTCTCATGGAAATTGTTCAACATGTTTGTGCTCGAGAGTACCTTTTGACCTTATCGATGAAGACAGAAACTTTTAATTCAAATATTCGCTTGAAGGTGCTCATTGTCATGTCCGAAGAGGTTTCACCATCATTGGCAACAATTGACCAACTTGATGAAAGCGACAACATTGTGCTCAATAGGCGTCCAATTGTCCGCAAGCTTTGAACTTTACCTTTGCATTCACTTTTTCCAAGTTTGACTGCTTTTCAGTCCCAACTTTGTTTACATTCTTCTCATACTTAGCATCTACAACTTTTTGTATCAGCATTGTTACTTAAGTGGTACTTGTAACCAGCAATGAACAGTATTGAATATTATATTATTTTTGTTTTGTTGTAACATTGCGTTGACCAACAGATTTATTTTAACCTATCTTGCCACTTTCTAATATGTTGCCTTCTCTTAGTTAGTAATTAACAACCTAAAATTAACATTGTTTTATCAAGTACTATTTCTAACCTTCATAAGCAAATCTTATATATGCTCGTATTTTATACTTCATTTCTTTATAAACAATGTTCAGAAGCACCTATATTTATTTCTTTCAACAATTTATCATCATTTATCCATAATCCCCTTATCTTTTACAATCTACCTTTGTTCACTCTTCCAATGATTAAATATATAGTATGTTTCTCTTTTTCCAAAGGCACCATCAAGATCATAACCACCGCACAATTTGTTTACGGTAGGCATGTCGACAAATCTTGACACTGATCAAATCAATGCACTCAGAAGAGTTCTATATGCTCAAAAAAAAAATAACAAGCATCAATGTTTTCTATATAGAGATGCTCGTCAACTTGTTAATATCCCTTCCCCATTTCACATTGTCCAACATTCCCTAACACCCTCTCCACCATCCACATCTGCAGCACCCAATTCAACAAACTCTAGCCTCGATGGTGCACAACAACGATTCCGTACACTATTGGACAAACTATATCCCATGAATGTATGCTTTATATGCATGGAATCTTATCCTGGAATTAAAGCAAACCACTTTTGTGGTGCATATGCATGTTCTCGTTGTATCACGGAAAAAAATGTCCACCGCTTTTCCTTGGCAAACAACATGGATCCTGGCATACAACCATTTGTACTTGCAAGAATTACTCAAGTTGAAGAAATGCTCATTTCTCATGTTAACCCAATCTTACAAGTCACTCGTGCCCTTGGCGGACAATATACATATTCTGGCCACACTATTAGCTTCCCGCAAAACATTTCTAGCATTGCCACTTCCCTCTCTCGTTTACTTTCAGACATTGACATCCTTATTGTTCGCAAATGTAGCCATACAAACAAGCCTTATGAATTCTTTGTTAGTCAAGCACGTGTTCTTGCTGCTCTTGAATACAAACTATCAAATGACCCATACTACAAAGATGTTCAAGTTAACCCAATTGCATTATCTTATTTTCCTCTTGAACCAACAGACATTTCATCCCTCCTTCATCATGTCACACCCGATGAAACCCCATTTGCTGACCATACCTCATCTTCTACTGTTCAACCACCCAGCTTTCTTGAACTCCATAAAGTACAATCCTCCTCCTTTATATCTACACAAACAAATTGTGGAATTGAGGTTGATGAAATCAAACGCTTCTTAGCCACAAGCAATGCACCAAATCCACCTTTCATTGATTGGCTGCCAATAGATGCTTCCCCTATCAATGAGTACAACACAATAGGCCTCCTCTCCATGGCCTTCCCAACCTTGTTTCCCACTGGAGTTTCCATGCTTAAACAACCACACATTCAAGAGGTTGGGATGGACAATTATGCACTGCACCTTCTTCGATACCATTACAATAGATTTGGCCAATATCCTCGGTTTCATTATTACATATATAACCTCATGATGCACCATCGTAGCCATTCTACTACTTCCGTATTTTCTCAAATGGAACATTGAAGATACATTGCCTCCAACCATCTCAGAACTTGTACATCAATTACAAGACATGCTTGATGCTAAGATCATTGAACGAGTCATGCGCTTTGGCTCCACCCTTCGTGGGACACGTTCCTATTGGAATAAAAGTCGGGGTGAACTAGCTGACATGATCAATCAACAAGGGACACCAACATTCTTCTTCACTCTCAGCGCAGCTGATACCAAGTGGTTGGATTTGCATTCTCTGATGCCTGGACAAGCTCCAACCACTTCAAATCAACAACACCAATGGAGGATTCCCAACCTTATTGCCAATCCACATGTTGCATCTCAATACATGCACAATAGATTCAAAATATTTGTTAAAGAGGTTCTTCAAAAAGGGCTTTCTACAAAAGACTACTGGTGCAGGTTGGTAAAAAATCATATTCTCATCAAAGTTGCATATACTCAAAACCTCAAATGTACCTTCCTAATATTTATAATTTCCATGTAGGTATGAATGGCAACATAGGGGCTCTTTGCATATACATGGATTCTTATGGCTTGAAAATGCACCCAATTGGACATGTTAGATTGGGCGGATGCTACCAAGGTTGAAGATGCAAAAAAAATACTTTGACAAATATGTTACCGCAAGGAATCCTCTACCCAACGATTCTACAACTCCATGTATAGCACTCAAATGAAAACTTTGCCTACTATTCTCATTTTTGCAATTTCACCAGATAACAAACTCTTCCAAGGATATATAGTGGTGAACCAACCTTTTTTGTTGTTCATCTATTCTTCTTTGTCAATGAAAACAAATTTCCCTTGTTGAGAAACTATTGCAGAAATGTTTATATGTAATGTGTACTTTTCAATGGATATTATTGGGATTCATTTTCTCTAAAAAACCTAAATGCTTGTTCATATTTTCGTAACAATGCTATATTTTACTACTTTTTTAGTTCAATGCTCTTCAGTTTCCTTGTTGGCAATGGCTTTTCAAGCTAAGCTCATAATGGATTATCCCAAGCAATAGTAATATAAATATTAATCTCAGCTTATTTGTAAACTGTGTACTCTCTTTTACATTCATAAAAGCAAAGCAGTTGTTGGCACGTGGTTCAATGAGGAAATGTCGCAGTACTGCTGACACTGCGACACATCGAATGAGGGTGCGGAAGGAGTATTTTGTGTTAAAGTATACCGCAGTTGGCGGGTTTTGGGTCACTTGGACCACATGTTATGTAATGTTGAGTCAATTGTACCGCAGTATGTGGGTTTTTGGATCATTTGGACCAAGCCAGTTAGATATTGGGTCATTTGTCCATAGTGTCGGTTAGGAAGTCATTAGTAAGTGGACAACCATTGTAATGGCAGAGGCCTATAAATAGACGAGAGTTGTAAGTGTTAGAGAGATGATAGCAGGCGAGAAATAAGAAGGTGAATGTATACGAAGATCTATGTTTTGATTTTGGCATATGACTGTGATAGTAATACAATGATGATGTTTTGGTACAATCTTTGTCCAATGTTGCGATATATGAATGATGTTATATTTTCTTGATGCAATGTCTACTTATTGTTGTTGTACTGATAAATGCTGCGGTTAAGTAATATGTTATACCTCCATGTCGAATGTTTAAAGTTTTTATTTAAGTATTGCAATAGAGCCAGTCTGTGTAGCCACAACTCGCCTCCTCCCTCGGTGGAAACATGGTTCCGTCTGCTCTTCCTGGATGCCTCGGGTGAGACCTCATCCGCTCTGCGGGTGTTTCCAGGTGGGCTCAAACCTGCCCGGGCCGGTGCCCAGGGAGACTGTGGTATATGTCGATAGTGAGGAGAACCCCTGTCGACCGAGGTCGTGTTGGTCAACAAATGGTTCCGTTGCTGGGACCGTGTGTAGAGTGAAAGGAGGCCATGTTGTGGCACTCGACGAAGCTGGAGATACAGAGCTGGTTTGATCAGAAGTTGCTAGAGTTTGCTAAAGAAGAAAGCCGAAACACGTGACTGACAGTAGATCACTGGCTAGGAAGGTATATTCACGACGGTCCGCACGAATGGTTTTTCTGTGAATTCCAAGTCATTTTGTACGAGTGGTTGTCAAAGTTGACCTTCCAGAAGAGGAACTTCTAGGGTGGTGCACCGATGGCTTGGACCCCGGAGTTGATTCAGGAGCTGCAGGAAGTCGATAATAAGGCATCGCGGGCTGTCGAAGTTTGGCTTGATAGCATTTTGGAGGGATATACAATTGAATTTGCGGTCGACATGAAGAAATACTATAGCGAAGCTGAAAGATACTTCTTCCGAGGACTAAGGGGAAGGTTTATGCTGTCGCTCCAACTGTCGATTAAGATGCTAATATGCGAAAAGGGTATATTAAAGATGCACCTTGATCAGTAGACAGCCTGGTGGGCGGAGGCCATGGGTACCGCGACTGCAGGGGAACGGTACATGGAATGGTAAGGGGTAGATGGGTGTAGACCATGAGGAGACTGTGAGCGAAGCCGAGGAAGAAAGTGGTCTTACAAGAGGAGGAGCGAGGTTTCGACAGGAGAAGAGGCAGAGGACAGGGGAAGGTTCTGCTGCGATCAAACCGCAAAACCACGAAAGAAGACCACACGGGACGAAGTGAACTCACAGTCCTGATAGGGATGACCAGGCTACGCCCAGGATAGAGGTAGGACCAACCCCCGACACCAGTGTACCCACACCTCCGCTCACTGACTCACAAACAACAAGAAATACCACTTCGACACCGCCAAGTTTGTCAATTCCGCAGAAGTTAATTGGTAGTAGCACAGCGACAGGAGGAAGGAAGCCTAGAATGGCGGGCGATGATGCTAAGCTACCGTTGTTCCACAGAAGTGCGACAGACAACCCAGAACAGTATTGGTTTTTGTGTGAAGCGGTCTGGACCATGAAACAAATCACTGATGCTAATGCTAAGAAAGGACAGTTAGCCACGACTCTGCGAGGTCGTGCATTAGATTGGTTCATGAAGTTTATTCTAGTCCCTACGGGAGCCCCAGAGAAGTCACTGGATGAGATTCGGGATGGGCTCATTGCCGAATTTAGAAGGCCTAAGTCGGAGGCTCAATATATTACTGAATTAAAGGAAATTAAGCAGTATCCCAATGAGATGGTATGAGATTTCGACCAGCGATTCAAGATGCTGATGGAAAAGGTTAGTTTCAATATGAGTGCCATCCAACATAAAGAATGGTTCATTGTGGCACTGCTACCCCACATCCGGCTGCCGCTCATGCAACAAAACATTTTGACACCCAGCGAAGCTCTAGAGATTGCAATGCGATTGGAGGCATCACCGATTGGAGATAATGGAGCCGGGATGTCGTAGATACAGACACAGCTCACTAACTTGACTATACAGTTGCAAGATTTGAAGAAGAACAAGGAACAACGTGATGAAGTATGGTGTACGCGATGCCAAGGAGAAGGGCATACGAAGGACAATTGCCCGGATTTCCATAATTATTTGGTTTCAGGAGCGCCAAACCCGTTGAATGGCGGCAGTATGACGTGGTGTCGTGTTTGCCAGGTGTTTGGACACAGTCACGATAATTGCCCTTATATGAAAAAAATGGTCACAACCCCACGAAATCTTTATTGCACATTTTGCAAGTCGGTGGGTCATGATGACAAGGATTTCCATGCATATGGGTTGCTACAGGAGAGAATGTGCGATGCATTCTACGACAAGGATGATCAGCGCGTCGTGCAACAACCACAACTGCAACTGCAGGTAGCTCAACCGCAGATGCAGTTTGCACCATAGCAACAACAACCATAGCAGTTCATGCCGCAATATACTCCGATGCAGATGACTCCCCCACAGCCACAGTACGTACAGCAACCACAGTATGCACCACAAGGGCAAGGGATACCACCAGCACCAATGCAATAACATTTTAACCAACCTTAGTACTAGCAGTAGGGCAGATACCGAGGAGGATACAGGGGCGGACGCGGTGGTGGATTTGGTCGTGGAGGAGGAGGCCAAGTTGGTCGTGGACCTATTCAATGTTACCACTATGCGGTATGGGGGCATTATCAATGCGACTACCCACTACTACAAAATCAGTGTACTTTCTATTTTGGTAATGATCAGGCTGGCAGGCTGCGAACGCTCCGCAGCTACAGAATCAGGCCCAGCCACAAAAACCATTATAGAATCAAGCACAGCAACCAATACAGAACCAGCCCCCGCGACCACCACCGAACGCCAATCAAAATATCAATCAACCGGGGAATCTGCAGCAAAACCAGACACAGGGTGCAAATATTGCGACCATTTCTGTAGAACCGCGACCAAAAGATGCTTCAGTGGTTGTTGTCACTCGTGGAGGCAAGACGATTGGGGAATATAGTTCGCAACCACTGATTCGGGTGGTTGGTCAGAAGACGGTACCTTTCGACGTTGACATAGAGCGGGAGACATTCCTGGAGGCACGTCGCACCTTGGAGAAAGATCGCGGTAAGGCTGTTGTTTGTGATATGCCACCTGTCTTTGATACTACATCAGACAACGATCGGCCGCCACCACCAGGGACATTGCAAAAGTTTCTTAAACACTGTCTGTTGTTGGCCCGAGACCCGGCTGCCCTGTTTGAGTTTGAGGGATGGTTGCAGCGATTTACGAAAGGTGGATGGCAGGAGTCGGTAGTAAACTCTCTACAGCGATGGAAGACTGGCAAGGAGATGCGAATGAATATTCAAATTGGTGAATATGATGTTGAATCTGTTATTCTTGACCTTGGTTCAGATGTTAACATCTTGACCAAGCAGGCGTGGCAGAAAATGGGGAGTCCCCCATTGAGCTGGTCTCTTGTGCAGCTGCGGTTGGATAACCATGCGAAAGTAACCCCCATTGGATGGGTTCCGTGACTAATGGTTGATATTGAGGGTATGAAGACTTATGCTGACTTCGATGTCATTGAAGTGGTTGAGGGAGGAATCTCTTACCCAACACTCTTGGGGATTGGATGGGCTAATGATAGTGGAGCTGTAATCAACTTCAAGAAGCGCATGATGACCTTTGAGAATCGCGATTTCAGAGTCATCGCTCCATTGGATCCGACTGAAGGACACCGATACGTTGAACCTGTAAGAGATGATGATCCCGCTGGATGGGGCCATGCATTCAATATTTCTGAGGACTACATTCATCCCATTGCCCACGGTGAGCTGGGATGGCGCAGCAAGAGCTCTGCGTCTTCTGACTCTGATGATGTCTTCGAACTTTGGTAGAACCGGTTGCATGAAGTACCGCTGCGAAAATGTGGCTTAGTTACGTAGTCTTTATGCCGTGTTGTGACAGAAACCGTCACATTACCTGTCTATGAAGGGTTTCCTGGGCTAATCAACTTTTTGACGGAATTTGAAGAACGGGTTTCAAAACCACAGCGGTTGCTGGCATTGGAGGAAGCATTGAAGGCTGCTCCAACATGTTGGTGGGCGACACACAAGAAATTCATTGATGGTTGGTCATAGTGTGGAGGTTGATGATGGTTCAGTTTGGTGATACTGAGGTTTATCACACTGGCAAGTATGATGGCCGGAATAATCCTGGTGATCATTTGATAGAATGCCAATGGTTATGGGCAGCGCGACCCGGAGATGAGTGGGTCCATGCTTTTATCCATACATTAGATGAGATGCCACGCTCGTGGTATACTGCATCTGAATTGCGCAGAGAAATTATAACATGGGGGGAGCTGACGGTCTGTTTCACTCATACGTTCACTTTTGTGGATGCCAACCCTGATGTCAATAACGCGTTACAGCTCGTCCGCGACGTGGTACTTCAGGTTGTTCCGGCAGCCTACCCAGTTGACCCGCACACATACTATCACATGTAGTCTCTCATGGAATGCTTCAACATCAGTGGAGGGCCAGCGGATGATGATGATCCCCAGAACGTTAACATTCTGGAATCTAAAGGAAACCGCGATGTGGTACCGCCCGTCGTGCCAAGTACTCCGTTCAGTCAACCATTGCAGCTTCACAAGATGAATATTGGCACAAAGACTACTCCCAAGTTTGCTAATGTTGGGGATTATTGAGATGACGAGATGATGAGTAAGGTTACTGAGTTACTTCATGAGTTTCAGGACGTGTTTCCCACGAAGTTTTCTGAAATGAAGGGAATCCTGGGTGATTTAGGAGAGATGAAGATTCCATTAAAACCAGATGCTAAGCCAGTCTAACATCGACCTTATCAGCTGAATCCGCGACATAAGGAAAAGGTCAAGGCAGAACTTGATCGCATGTTGGATGCTGGTATCATTGAACCTGTGGACGAGTCCGAATGGATCAGTCCTATGGTGGTGCACGACAAGAAAATAGTTGAAGTGCGCATTTGCGTCGACTTGCGGAAGTTGAACGATGCCTGCTTGCATGACCCTTTTCCGACCCCATTTACTGATGAAGTACTTGAAGGGGTGGGCGTCCAGGAGATGTACTCATTCACTGATGGATTCTCTGGCTACCATCAGATTTGCATTGCCAAGGAGGATCGCCATAAGACAAATTTTACTACTGAATGGGGTTGCTTTCAGACACGGTAATGCCGTTTGGTTTGAAGAATGCACCTGCGATATTCTCCTGGGTCGTTGTTGCTGCATTTAAAGATTTTATTCAAAAAAATTTGCAGGTATATATGGATTATTGGACAGTTTATGGGTTGATTCGTGATCATCTGGCCAATCTGCGGTTAATGCTTGAGCGATGCCGACAGCACCAGATATCACTGAACTTGAAGAAATGTATTTTTTGTGCACCGTTCGGGATATTGCTGGGTCATATCGTGTGTAAGAAGGGATTGCTGGTTGATCCATCCAAAATTACGCTCATTTTAGGGTTGCAACCGCCAACCACTGTTAAGCAGTTGCGAGCGACTTTGGGTCATACGGGATATTATCGCAAGTTTATCAAGGGTTATGCTGCGATTACTGCCCCTATGGAAAGTTGTTGAAGAAGGACACGGAATTCCAGTGGATCCCGGAATGTCAGGATAGCTTTGAAACACTCAAGGTGAAGATGGCGTCGGCACCGATCTTGGTCTTTCCGGACTGGAATAAGGAATTTCATGTCCATGTTGATGCTTCATCGATTGCATTGGGTGTTGTGTTGGCTCAACCCGGAGAAGGCGACCTTGATCATCCTATTTCTTTTTCCAGTCAGAAGCTATCCTCTGTAGAACGAAATTACACTACCACGGAGTGGGAAGGTCTGGCCATGGTTTACGCACTGCAGAAATTCAGGCATTATTTGTTGGGAGGACACTTTAATATGTTCACTGATCATTTTGCACTAAAATACTTGGTCAATAAGCCTGTGTTGGGGGGGAAGATATTCCGTTGACTACTTTTGTTTCAGGAGTTTGATTTTGAAGTCATTGTGAAACCGGGGCGGTTGAATGCTGAACCAGATCATTTATCACGGATTGACACAGGGGAGGAACTGACTAATATCGAAGACGGGTTGCCGGATGCCCAACTATTTAAGGTTGACGTTGTTGATAACTATTTTGATGACGTCATTCAATTTCTGACAACAGGCACTGCACCAGATGAGTTCACCACCAGTTAGAAGAAGCAATTGGTAGTCAAGGCTGCAGACTTCCAACTCATTGCAGGAGAGTTGTATAAATTGGGCGCTAATGAAATATTGTGCATATGTGTCTTGCCACATGAGCAAGCACAGATATTGGCTGAAGCACATGGAGGAGTAGCAGGAAGCCACTATGGTGGTCGGGTGATTGCCCAGAAGGTACTGCGGGTAGGGCTTTGGTGGCCCACATTACATAATGATGCGACAGACTATGCGCAGTCTTGCAATGTTTTTCAACGAACTGGAAAAACATCCCACCGCGATGAGATGCCGCTAATGCCTCAAATAACATTACAACCATTCGAAAAATGGGCCATGGATTTTGTAGGACCGATCAATCCCCTAGGGAAACACACAGGTGCACGGTATATTGTCACAGTGACAGACTATTTGACCCGATGGGCCGAGGCAGCACCCGTAGTTGATTGTTCCACTGCAACGACTGCTCAATTTTTGTTTGATAACATTATCACTCGCTTTGGCTGCCCCAAGATATTGCTGAGTGATCAAGGAAACCACTTTCTTAATCACACCCACAGGAGAATGGAACGGTGGAGGCGTTTAACAAGGTATTGGAGCATGCGCTAACAAAGGTGTGCAATGCAAACCACGATGACTGGGATCTGAAAATGTGAGCAGTGTTGTGGGCCTATCGCACCACATGTAAAAGGTTGACTGGTCAGACACCTTTTAAGATGGTATATGGGAAGGAAGCGATTATGCCAATGGAGTACATTGTTCCAAGTCTTCGAATTACGGATGTTACGGGTATGGATGATGTCGTAGCATTAGATGAACTTCTAGCGCAATTGGTGCAGCTGGAAGAGGATCGATTTATCACTGGCTTTCACCAAGGGGTGGAGAAGGATCGCCAGAAGGCATGGCATGATCGCCACATAAAAAATAAGCAGTTTCAGCAAGGCGACTTGGTGCTATTGTACGAAAGCAAGTTTATGAAACATCCATGAAAATTGCAGATGCATTGGCTGGGTCCATATCGCATCAGTAGTATTACTTCAGCAGGAGTGGTTCAGTTGCAGCAGTTGGATGGGGAGATGTTCCCCAAGCTGGTAAATGGTCACAGGTTGAAGCCCTATTGGTCGGGATTGGAATAGTGCAATTCCTGAGTCGCATCAGGAAAAAAATTAAGAAAAAAATTAAAAAAAAATAATATGTGTGTGTTGCAGGTTGCTTGGTGGTAGATGGCGCACCAACAAAAGACGGAATGCGCATGCAGGGAGGCTTGTGCTGCAAGTTTGGAGCAGTTGGAGACATATGGCAGCGTTGCGACCAGGTCAAATCAGTAATAAATGCCAAAAAGTTTAGACAGTTAATTAACGACGTTGTTCGAGTGATGGGCATTAATGGCGGATCCGGCCAATCGTTGGACAGGATCGATGGTGGATTTGCGTCATTAATACAGGATTTGGTTGAGTTAATTCCTGACTTAGTAATGATTATGGGGGATTTGGGTGGCTACTATAAATATGGCCTAGCGTCGATCGGATGACACCGAGGAATTAGTAAGAAGTGTTGTTGTAGAGTGCTGTAGTGATTTGAGCTAGTTGTTGTTAAGTAGCTAACGAGGAGTGGTGAGGTATGCTAGGTGAACTGGAGACAGTTGACATTAGTAGTGAAGTGGAGTCTCCATTCGTTATGGTTGCTGTAGAATGAGACGATGTGTCCTTGGACGCTGCTAATCTTGGAGCCGAGGTTGCCAACATGCCGGTGGGCGCATCAAGTGTTGCTAAGAAGCACCGAGGAAGTCATCCTTCTGAATCCCCACAGAGTAAGAGGTTGCTGCGGTCTGCGACGGCTGCCAAAGCTCCGGAGCAGGTGGGGCAGTCCAGCTGCACCATTCGTCCATCGGCCTGATGGCTGGGACAATCAGCTAGTAATATCCTTGGTTACATCCCTCCTGTTCGGTCGGATTCCACCCCGCATAAGATAAACCCAAAACAGAAATACCGTGTGCAGATGCCCACATTTCCGATTGGGATGGAGTGCTCTGTGGATATTGGGATGGCGCTGATGTGCCTGTGCTATGAGGACCATGACATGGTGGCCTACCCTGACATAGCATTAGCACCCTATGTGCCTGAGACACGCCATTCACCGGTTCCAGAGATACACGACTGGGCACGAGGACTGCGGTAGGCCGGCTTGTTAGGGCTAATTAACATGCCGCATTTTGGGTGCCTAGCAGAAGTTGGTGCCTGTGTAAAGAAACTCTTGTCATGCTTCCATGGGGGTTCATTGTGGCTGGACAGAGAGGTCCTGGTCACTTTGACTTGATTTCATTCATTACCGGCTTGCCTAGGAATGGCGTTGATCCGGCGCAGTTTATTCAAGGGAAGGCAAATGAGAAGAAGCGGGCATGCCAGTTGGCGCATAAGTACATCTTGGAATCAGATGGGTGTGGGTATCGCACCAGTAGTTGCAATGATCAAGTAGTACTCACGGGCATTAAGATCCTGTCCTGTAAGGTGATTAGGGGAGGTCTCCCTAACCAATGTAATTCGAGAATAGTTGCTTGTGCAGAGCAATTTGTGGAAGGAGTCCAGATGAACTGGTCCCTCTATCTCTTGAATCAACTAATGGAGGACGTCGCAATGGTCCAATTGGGTAGAGGCACTTTTTCATATAGTTGGCTATTGCTGCTGATTGCTCTAGTTGCATGGAAAGAGCCCGACACTTACCAGGGCATGGACTACCCGGCTGCAGTGGAACGACGAGGGGTTCGTTATCAAAATCTATGGTATGTACGAGAGCCTGAGCGAATCTGGGAGTGCCAATTGCAGTTTTGGCTATATTCAGAAATGCTTTGTGACGTAGCAACATAGGTCCCACGAATATCTGAAGATACTATGGCACGGTTCAAACTTGTCATGGAATTTGCAATACGGCCAAGTATCATACATATACAATCTCGCTGGGATAATGATCAACAATGGTTGCAGACCAAGTATAAGGTGACAGCGGAAGATTTGGATGTTATTGTGAATGAGTGGCTGGAGGCCTAGTGGCAGCCCATGAGTTCAGTAGAGATTGACGCTGGAGGTCCTCCGGTGGGTCCCGAGGATCGAGTATCAATGCAGAATCAGCAGAGTCGACATGATTCTGATCATGAGTCGACCAGAACACCGACGATAGATTATAGTGACCGCGCTCTTGAAGAAAACCGATCAAAATGGCACCACGCGCATGTGATGATAAGTGGGATGTCTTTACCAGTGGAGGCGTAGTTGGGCCGGTTAATGACATCCCTCAACCATGCCGCCACAACGACTGCCGACAAGATGTCCCTCAAGGAAGAGGAGGGTTTTTCTACGATCACTGCTCGTATGGATTCTTTGTGTAATGCGGTTTTATAAAAGGAACCTAGTAATGTACCCATGCAGGAAACGGTCACAATCTGCACCACGCCCTGGATCTAGAATATCAACAATCCCCCGACTACGGTTGTGACCAACAACGAGGCTTTGCAAACTATGCTGCAGGCGGTTGCCCAAGTGAATTTCAATGTTAATGAACTACCGGCAATGGCACTGGCGACAATGCTGAAGGTCGCCTCCCAGGAAATGGCAGATAGAATGCATGAAATCAACAAGAGCTATCAACACTTGCACGCAAGCAAGGCATCTGCAACCTCTGCTATTGACGAGATTACAAGCAGGGCTGCTACAGTGCGAAAAGTAGTGGATGACCTTGAAGCCGACCTTAAGAAGGAGCGGGCCGAGAAGGGTCGTGCACTTGAAGCACTTAAAAAGGATCAGGATTTTCTTATCATAGAAAAGACCCATCTGTGGGACTATAGCGTGAAGTTAGAGATGACGATTTGTGATGCATGCCAGCATACGCCGAAGCCCATTCCCAAGACCGACATGCTCGAATGGGTGCAATGACTGGGAACTGCCATTGTTCAATTGCGGTAGGAGAACAACATGTTGAAGGCTCAGTTGTAACTGGGTATGCCTCAGGCCAAGGTGGATGAATGACGAAGGGCACTCGAGGAAGTGGCCACTGAGATGGAGGAACTTGAAACACAGGAAACTAGGCTCACTGCCGACACGGTACAATTTTGGCGCTGCATCGTTCACGATGAGCAAGTTGAACAGCTCACTAAATCTTGATAGGAAGCGGAGGGCTAGGTGGCCACATTAAAGGCTGCAATGAGAACCCTTCCACCAATAGAGCAAGTTGCTAAGTCACATGAGCTGAAGGACTTGCAACAACGGGTCACCAAGAGAGATGAATGACAGAAGACAGGTGCGGCCCAGTTGCAAGAATTCTAGGATATTGGCGGGAAACTGATGCTGCAGGCCAGTGAAGCTCTACAAGCAGTACAGAAGTATTGACAGCAGGTCATGGACAAGCTCACTGATCACCCATCTGCAGACAATGTGATCAGCATTCAGGCAGCGGCTAAGGATGCTCAGGAGCTAGTGTGGAACGTCGAACAGTCATACGTAGACTTCAAAGTAAAGACTATGGCATGTACCATGTCCAGCAGTTGACGTGGCTCGAGGGAGAGCCACAAGATTGTGTTGGGGGCTTGTTGGCAGGCAGTTCGATGAGGAAATGTCACAGTACTGCTAACGCTGCGACTCATCGGATGAGGGCACGGAAGGAGTATTTTGTGTTCAAGTATACCGCAGTTGGCGGGTTTTGGGTCACTTGGACTACATGTTATGTAATGTTGAGTCAATTGTACCGCAGTATGCGGGTTTTTGGGTCATTTGGACCAATTCAGTTAGATATTGGGTCATTTGTCCATAGTGTCAGTTAGGAATCCGTTAGTAAGTGGACAAATATTGTAACGACAGAGGCCTATAAATAGATGTGAGTTGTAAGTGTTGGAGAGACGATAGCAGGTGAGCGATAAGAAGGTGAATGTATACGGAGATCTATGTTTTGCTTTTGGCATATGACTATGACAGTAATACAATGATGATGTTTTGGTATGATCTTTGTGCAATGTTGCGATATATGAATGATGTTATATTTTCTTGATGCAATGTCTGCTTACTATTGTTGTACTAATAAATGCTGCGGTTAAGTAATATGTTATAACTCCATGTTGAATGTTTAAAGTTTCTGTTTAAGTACTACAATAGAGCCAGTCTGTGTAGCCACAACTCGCCTCCTCCCTCGGTAGAAACATGGTTCCGTCTGCTCTTCCTAGACGCCTCGGGCGAGACCTCGTCTGCTCTGCTAGTGTTGCTGGGTGGGCTCAAACCTGCCCGGGCTGGTTCCCAGGGAGACTGCGGTATGTGTCGACAGTGAGGCGAACCCCTGTCAACCGAGATCGCGTTGGTCAACAGCAGTAAAGCAAAGCGACCTCTCCTCATCTACCTCCATGGTTAATAAATACAACCTTTATATTGAGAGCTACGACCACTTCTATTGTGTTGTAAGTATGCATTTTATTTTGCTTTGTTGTGAACTATCTATATTGTCAGAAGATCTGTGAATCTTTGATGTGGTGAGAGTCATTGATAACTAGCTACTTTCCTTGGTTTATTAATAATTTTCAGAAGATTAGTTCATGTAGTGATAGGCCTGTTCACCTTTACATGGTTGAGAAGGATGTAAAGTTTTTATTGTGGACTTGAAATCCTCAATGAGAAGAAAGAAACATATTTGGGTTTCCCACTATATCTTCCATTCTTGAATCAAGCATAACGAAGATTCATTTACAACTTAGATTGTGACACTATCAAGAGTTGGTCCATGAAAGAGTTCTATAACTATACTTGTATATGGAGATTCCTAAATTTATTGCTACAACACATGGCATGAAAGCAAACTTTTGTTCACAAGTAGTTTGTACGATTTAGGAGCTATTATAATCATTGTTTTCATTGATATTATTGCATAAATATTTTTTCAAATTGCTTATATATTCTAGATATAGTAGTAATCTATAGTGTTGAGATTACTACTACATAGATTGTGAGAAAAGCAATTATAGTTGGCTCACTGTGTTGATGAAATTAACATTATTTTTTGTTCTGGGTTGAGTGCCTATGTCTTTGTAATCTGAGATTGTTACAAACTTTGCTCTTTTCCTACCAGTATCCTTCACTACCTATGCCTATGTTTTTGTTCCTTCTAACTTTCCTCTTTTCCTACCGGCGTTAATTTTTGCCCCTCAAAGGGAAAATGCTAGTTAATACATAGTTACACTACCTATGCAGAGAACAGACCTTTTCATCCAAGGCTTATATGTGTTTTGTAAGTTATGGAAATTTGGTGACTACTAATGTTAAGTCAGAGTTAGATCCTTTTGATAGGATAATGTGAGGCTAGAACAAATGGGTAAATTTGACGATTATAATGTTAAGTCAGAATTTAACTCTACTTAAATCGGGTGGAAATCCGTTTCAGATCCATGGCAAGGTATGTTTGAAGGTTGTCATAAGATTTGGGTTTTACACTTCTGCATTATGAAGGAACTAATTATAAGTGATTTACATGGGAAAGTAAAATAGTATGAAGTTTATCTTATTCAGTAAACTTTGTTTAAAAGAATAGAAGTATTATATGGTCCTTGTTAAGATTATAAAAGTTATAAATTAATGAGGAATGTTACTACTAATTTGACTCGTTTGATAACAGAGCAAGGTTTATAAAAGTAGTAGTTGCTACTATGACTAAATTAAATTGGTTATGCACGTTTAAGATTTCCTTTATGGATTCAATTCAAAATGGTGTTGATGCAAGGATGGCAAGTTTTGGTCTCTAATAAATTCCATTTTAAGTTTAGAGAACTTTAATATTGTGGGAATTGAGAGAAGAGAACTTGGTTTGTGTGTAACATGAATTCATGGAAAAATTGGTATGTATGATTCTTCCTTATTTTAATGTTAGGATAAGCACAAAAAAAGGTATGTAACCTATGAACTACTTTAAGAATGTTTGGAATATAGCTTGTCATATAAGTAGTCATTGAGAAAAGCATTTCTCTTTATTTTTCATCAGTTAAACCTATTGGCTCGCCTAGTTATTATGGGTATGTTACAATAGTTTTCAACGGATGGGAAGACCCACTGTTGTTGATGAAATGGCTTTACAAACCCAAGTAATGATTGAACCCTTTGAAAAATGGGGTCTAGACTTTGTTAGACCAATCTCACCCATGTCACTGAAAAAGAGATATATATTAGTCTATACTGATTATGTGACTAAATGGGTAGAAGCAAAAGCTCTGTTGAGGACTACTACAAAATCAATAATAGAATTTATCTATGAAGAAATTTTTACCCGTTTTGGTGTTCTCTGTGAGATTGTGACTGACAATGGAGCACAGTTTGTCTCTAAATCAATGAAAGAATTGATAGAGAAATATGGAATTAAACCTTATAAATCTTCTCCATACCACCCCCAAGAAAATGGTCAGGTGGAGTCAACAAGTAAAGTATCGGAATCTATTATAACTAAGACTGTACAAATACATCACAAGTACTGGGAAGATAGGCTTCCTGAAGCATTATGGGATTACAGGACTACATGGAGAAATGCCACAGGGCATACTCCATATGAGCTTGTTTATGGGAAACAAGTCTCGCTTCCTATGGAATTTCAAGTGAAAACCTTTCGTACTGCTGCACAATTAGGCCTGAATTTGGATGAAGCACAGAAACAAAGACTGTTGCAATTAAATGAACTTGATGAGATTAGACAAGATGTTGTTCAAAGGACTGTTCTAATCCAAAATCATAGGACTAAATGGCATGACAAGTTTTTGAAACGGAAAACTTTTCAAGAACGTGATTGGGCCCTATTATTTGACTCAAGGTTTAAAAACTTTAAAGGTAAACTTACAACCAAGTGGATGGGACCATATGAAATTGTGATTGTTTTTTATAATGGTTTTGTAAAAATAAGAACAATTGATGATGAACAGGTTACATTTGTGGTAAATGGACATCGGTTGAAGGTATGTCGTAAACCCATTTCTAAGCAAGATTTCATTAATGATTTAACTCATCAATCTGAATTGGAGTTGGTAGGTGAAGAAATAACTTCTTCATCTCCTCCTCTTTCTTGAATAATACCTGATTGAAGGTTTTCTTTGTATATATGTACAAAGGCATGTTTTTATTTTGCTCATTAGGTTCTCTTTTGAATTTTGCAGGTATTTTCCTTTTGTGAAAAACTCAGGGTATCTAAAAAGGGAAATTCTTTCATTCTATTACTTTTGTTATTTTAGAAGGCTGATTTTTATTAATAAAATTTAGAACTTTCCTGATTTAAATAAAATTTTGAAAGATACTGAAAATATGTTTTGTTGAGTTGTTGATATAATGGAATATCTTTAGTAAACAAAATATGAAGCAAAATGATTTTATCATAAATAAGCAGATCTATTATTTCAGATTCATTGCTTTTATACATACTTATTTTTCTTTGTTCATACAGATTTTCCACTATTTATCTTTTCTTCTCTTTGTTCTTTTAAGACTCAAGAGGTTTAACTTATGGAAACGATGGCATGCTAAGTACAACTTTGAGTTGGCTTCACACTTGATTGAACAATCATTTTTACAAGTAGTAACAGTTGGAGACATTGAATTATTATTCAAATAAACACCACAATAATCTTATAAGAGAATGGTTGTTAAGACTGAAGAGTCTTTTGATTATTATCCTTTGGCTGTAATTTTACATATAAATGACTGTAGCCATCTCATGTTTTCGAATTAGTATAATTACAAGAGTTAGTTGTTCACGCAAACAAACCTTTACAAGCACTTTTCAAGAAAAATATTTCAACCCAATACCATCCCACTCGTAAAAGGTTTTCAGCGCTACTCCCCCATTCATCTATGAAGAAGAAATTTATAAATCCTATCTTTAAGGTGAAATTGGGACAAGAGCCTATGCCCGAAAAAGGGTGTAAGAGGTTAACCCGCTGGGATACTGAACAGGTCTGCTGGCAGCGTGTACCGGCCTGTGGTATGACTAGGAAAACCCATCAGGGTACTGAACAGGCCTATTGGAAATGGGGCATTCTGTCTGGGGAATATATTTCTTGGATATTACAGTTACCCCATCGGAGTACTGAACAGGATCACTGACAGTGGGTTCTGGGTTTGATAACTATTATAATGCTTTATCTATATTTGTTTGTATGAACAATGTACTTTTGTGAGAATTGAAGAGAAAACATGTTTTGTTAAATTAAAATTGAATAAAAT
The DNA here is from genome assembly GCA_027924585.1 of Larix kaempferi. Taxonomy (NCBI): domain Eukaryota; kingdom Viridiplantae; phylum Streptophyta; class Pinopsida; order Pinales; family Pinaceae; genus Larix; species Larix kaempferi. The sequence continues at coordinate 839,796 of BSBM01000451.1, read as the reverse complement.
TTATTTAGTGGCCATTGGATAATCATTTTAAGATACTTTAAGTCTCTACTGCATGATATTTACCATATAAGAGGTTTATACCTCCATAGTGTACCTATGTTAAAAAATTTGATGGACTTTGTTATCTCCTCAAATAAACATAGACTAGTTGTGGTTTCTAGGTGATAGGAGGTCTTTAAGTTTTTCATTTTTAGATGCATTTGAGGTTCTTTTTCAAGAGTTTGAAGTATGTAATGAAGTTTGAAATAACATTTGATGGTACTTTGTCTCCAAGAAATATTTTTCGGTTTGGGTAGCTTAGGCGGACAGGGAAATTGTTCATTAGCTACCGAAAACCCAGCTTTCGGCAGCTCACAGCGCAAAGGTAAAACTACTCAAAGATACCAAAAGGGAAGGCACATATCATATATCACGGAGCAGTTTTCGATGGCTTAGGCGGATACAACAGTTTTTCATTAGCCACCGAAAAGGGTAGGTTTCTGGCAGCTTACAACTCAAAGGCAAGATCGTCCACAGCCACCGAAAGCAGAGGCATTTGTGAACACTTTTTCAGTGGCTTGCGGTGTCAAAGGCGAAATCGTCGGATACCGAAATTGAGTCATTGTCGAATGGTGGAAACGTTTAATCAAGGGTTTAGTCGTGAATTAAAGGGGGTTCATCATTGCTTAACCTCTGAAAGGGTCACTTCTAGCAAATTCACGATCTCCCCCAACGTGAAGCCTGCCGCCATCATAATCTCACCCTGGCCGGATGAACCTTGATACCCATCCACATACCAATATTATAAAATACTGTTCCTCCAGTGTGATCATGCCACAATAAGACATCATTAAACCCTCGTGATTAATCCTCCAGTTCACATCCCTCGAAGTTAGTTTCTGAGAACCGCGCCACCCCTCCTCCTTCGCTCTCACCATGTCGTCGAGCTCCCCTTTTCCCTAATTTCACGTTGTTCCCTCAAGCCCGTTTTAGTAGCAGGTGCCAGGAAGCAGCTTACAATGAAGAAAAGTGGAGGATTGGTCCTGCAGAAAGAATTAAATGACATCTGTGACCTGGAGGCACACCCCGAGGTATGTCGACTCTTCAAGGATGCTGGATGTTATAATTTTTGAAAAAAACTGCAGGGATCTCATCAGCAAATAGCCGAAACATTTTCCCTCACATTTGACGGCAGAAGGGCGATAATTGGCAAGGAGGAATTCCAGGTAGACGAAGCCCTTATAGCCGAGGTGACAAAGCTTCCAGCGACCGGAGAAAATTGGTTCAAGACCACTGTTACAAAGGATTTCGAGTTTAGATCCTATTTGAAACTTGAGCATAGGAATATGGTATGGAAGAAAGATATTCCTATGTCATACCTTGAAGATAAATGGCATCATTTTTTGAATTTGATTCTGGTTGACATAACCTGTGAAGGTAGATATAACAGGGTGCTAATTTACCATTTTAAATTAATGAACCATTTCATGGGTAGGAGCCCCCTAAATCTCCCTTTTTATCTCTACAAAAGCCTGACTAAAATGGCTCATCAAGTCAGAGCCCAGCCAACCAAAATCGCAGGCAGGATGTACCACCATGGTTTGATCAAGCTCATAGTTTCTGATTTGTTGCAAAGGAGAAACATGAACTGGGCGTTCTTCCTCTTCTGGAATGAGTTCGAAACAGAGTTGCAACCAGAAGGTGGGAAGAAGTCTTCTACCCATAGAAGTGGGAAAAGGAAGAGGAGGGATATTTCCCCAATTGTAGTCAACCCCCTTTCCTCAGCTCCCAAAATGCAGAAGGATAAAAAGAAACTAGAGTTCAGTAGTAAGACTAGGGAGGAGGGAGCTGGTTTAGAAGGAAAAAACATCCTCAACCTGCCATACACAGATTCCGAAGAGGATGAACAGCCAGAAGCTGGGGTAGGAGGTGAAAGTATGTTCTCACCTGCACCTGAGGAAGAGCCAAATCAACAGATTGCTGAAGCATCAACCAGCCAGTCAAAGAATACCTCATCCCATAAGATTAATCAAATGTTAAGACATGTGTATGAGCTGGAACTTCTTCAGAGGGTGATCAAGGAGAAAAATGAAAGGTTAACTAAAAGAAACAATGAGTTGTATACCTCCTTTCAAGGTTTAACCAAAAAGCATAGCAAGTTGAAAGGGAGAAACATAAGATTGATAAGAGACAATATCAAGTTGAGCTTCTGGGAGGTAAGGAAATGACTCCGAAACCCCATCTTGAGGTACACTCAGACCTTGACACCTTAGTAGCAGCAGTAGTTAGTTTCGCTAACACTTCGGTTTTGTCCCAGGATGAAGAGAAATCCAAGTAGCAGAAAGATGAGTAGCAGAAGTCGGAAAAAGCACATTTTTGTCAAAAGTTTTGCAAGCTAGACCAAGCAGTTTCAGTGGCTTAGCCGAACATAGGAAATTGTTCATTAGCTACCAAAACTCCAATTTTTGGTGGCTTAGGATATAAAGGTGGGACTCATCTAGTTACCGAAAGGAGAGGCCAAATCCAAACATCTAAAGGTGTCTCGGTGGCTTAGGCGAACATGCTACTTGTTCATTAGCCACCGAAAGCAGGGCTTTTTGTAGCTAATCAAATTTTAACCCAATTTTCCCAGCTGCTGTTGGAGCATAGGCCGCAGCTATAGTAAAGCTGCGAATTTTGAGGAAAAAGCACAAGTGTTGAAGGGAAGAAATGCTAATTTTGAGTAAAAGCACCAATTTTGGGCAGAAGTGAACAGTGCGTAGTACGGCGCCAGATGGACGAGCTCAGCGCAGATTACGGGCCGGAAATCACGGATCTCGCGCGCACATGTCAAAGGAGAGTGAATGTGTTCGAGTAGAAAGCTCAGCTACCACAATAAATGAAGCGACGGAATAGAGGGCTCAGCTACCCTCATTAAGGCTAAGTATAGAAGTTATGGTTGCTCTGAACAAGGAAGAGCAACAGGCCAAAGCATTGAAGGCGAAGGACAAGGAGTAGTGAACGATGAAGCGGCGCCCATACCGACAATCTGCATCGAAAATCATGGAGTTTGCAGGAAGCGGCGACATGACTGCAAGCGGTGCCTACAGTACACCTAGCCATGTCTGCGGTTAGGGATTTTGGGGATTACTGCTGGGAAAGGCCCACAGTTTTGTAAAGGTGCGACCCTCAGGGCCACCTATATATATGTGTAATTGTAAAGGGAAAAAGGTTAGATAAGTTAGATGATAGATGGGCCAGAGATAGATTGGTTAGAATGATAAAGAGAGTTGGATAGTTGTAGAGCTAGTCATTGAGTTTGCAGATAGTCTAAGTTGATGTCTGAATCATTGTAATCTCTGTAGAAGGAGAGAGTAGATCTAAGAGAAGGGCTCCCAGCTGTGTGCATGGAGTTTCCCAGAAAGATCTAAGGCTACAGTTGTGTGTGTAGCGTACTGTGTAATTCCCATCTCAAGATAATATAAGATACAATTTCTGTGGAGGCGAACCACATAAGTCTTGTCGTTATGGTAATGTTTTATGTGACTGCATGTCTGTGTGTTTCTATCTATGTTTACATGAATGTTTCGTTATCTGTATGAATGAGTATGTAAAGTAAGTTCTAGAAGCTCCCTTAGAAGTTATACTCATGCAGCCTCGAAGGGGCCTGCAAGAACGCTATCGCTGCAGCGCTTAAGGAGTGTGTTACTGCGCTGTGGTGCAAGGCCAGGGGTGATACGTAGTCAGACATGGCGGGTAAACGCCTCGTTCGCAGGTGCGGAGATACCGCGCAGCCAGGCTGGTAATAGTTTCAGCGATGTCGCGCTGAAAGGTCTGCGGAAGAGTAATGCGTTCCGCTCTGAGGAATCCTCCCGGAAGAGAAGGGAGAAGATTATAGTCTCCACATCGCCTAGGTTAAGGAAGCCTGATTCCTTAGCCCCCCCATAGCCACTTCGGGTGAGACTTCGGGCTGCTGCGCAGCTCGTTGTCGAGAGGGCCAGTGCGCCAAGGGGTGTTTGTTGCTGCGCATCATGAAAACCCGGGGTCTATCCAAAAAGCAGCCAACAAATGGTTCCGTTGCCTTGAGACTTGTTATTCCGGCAACGTGCGAGATTGATGCGAAACCTAGAGAAAAAGGGAGCCAACAAATGGTTCCGTTGCCTTGAGACTTGTTATTCCAGCGATGTGCAAGATTGATGTGAAACCTAGAGAAAAAGGGAGCCAACAAATGGTTTCGTTGCCTTGAGACTTGTTATTCCGACGACGTGCGAGATTGATGCGAAACCTAGAGAAAAAGGGAGCCAACAAATGGTTTCGTTGCCGCGCTAAGGATGTGTGATGCTTTAAAGTCGGGATGTGGGAGGTTGAAGAAGTTGAGCTGAGCGTCGACTTCTAGTAGCCATTTGTAAGCCAACAAATGCTTCCATTGCCGGCTTTAACCCTATTATCTTGAAGGCAATGTGGTACTGGAATCCTACAACTAAAGAAATTCAAGACTGGTTTGATTCAAAGACTAGAGAGTTCGCTGAACGAGAAAATAGAAGCTCTAGGCTTCAGACAGAAGACTGGTTGCAGAAGCATATTTATACCGACCTTCACGAAATCTTCTTTGTAACATTTTCACTTGAGTTGCATGGGTGGGTATCCAAGCTAGCAGATACTCAACCCACTGTGCATGTTGATTGACCTATCGTTTGGATGCCTGAGCTAGTTAGCATTGTGAAGCGGGTAGACAATCTTGTGTCCCGTGCAGTAGACTTTTGGTTGAACAGTCTGCTGGAAGGCTTCATCACCGAGTTTGCAGTAGATACGAGAAAGAGCTTCAGCGAAGCTGAGAGGAGCTTCTTCCAAGCATACAGGGGTAAGTTCTTAAATTCTCTGAACTTATGGATTAAAATGCTCCTGTATGAAAAAGGAAAACTATGCATAGCTTCCAATGAATAGCATAGACAAGTAATGTCCGTAGATTCTGATAGTGATTTTGAAGCTATTGGTTGCACTCGTAGTGGAAAACGGTATAAAGTAGGCCTTGACCAACATTCTTTTGAGTCTAGCCTAGAAGATAGTCGAGCTCCTAGAGCGAGCCATATAGAGAGACAAGGGAGTGTTCATATACCTTATCACCCTTTTACACCGCAAAAGCCAGATGGGGCTCAGCATAACCCCGTAGTAACACCCTCTAGTAGCCCGCACGGTACTTCTAGTACCTCAGCCCCACCTTTGTTTAACCATCCCGGAAGCAGTGCTACAGCACCTCCACATCAACCTAGCGCAAGAAGGATGGGTGATGACATGAAGCTACCAACCTTTAGGGGAACAAGGCTAGAAGACCCTGAGCAGCACTGGTTCCTGTGTGAAGCCATTTGGACGATTAAGCAAATTAATGATGATGTTGTTAAGCTGGTTCAGTTAGCAACCACACTAAGAGAAAGAGCCTTAACCTGGTTCATGAAATACTCAGCAGCACAGAATAGGACGCTTGCTGATGTAAGAAATGCTATGATTAGAGAATTCAAGAAACCTAAATCAGAATCACAGTGCATAACTGAGCTCAAAGACATAAAACAGTTACCCATAGAGTCAGTATGGGACTTTGACCAGAAGTTCAAAGCCTTGATAGATCAAGTAAGCTTTGAGTTTGCACCGCAGCAGCATAAGGAATGGTTCATTGCTGCGCTGCTTCCTCATATTAGACTTCCTCTTATGCAACAGAATCTCACTACTCAGGAACAAGCTCTAGAGATGGCTATGAAACTAGAAGCTTCACCAATTACTGGAACAAGCAACGATGTTGCGCAGTTGCAGAACCAGTTAGCAAACCTAACCTTGCAAGTGCATGATATTAAGAAAGGAAAGGATGTTAAAGAAGAAATTTGGTGTACAAAATGTAGAGCACAAGGTCATTCAAAGGACCATTGTCCCGTTTTCATAGAGTATATTGCGACTAGAGCACCTAACCCTTTACCACAAGCTCAGGGGCCTTGGTGTGAAATCTGTAGAACTAGGGGTCACAGACCACAAGAATGTCACTTGTTGCAAAAATATGTACAAACTCCAAAGAATCTATATTGCAATTTCTGTAAATCAGTAGGCCATGATGAGAAAAATTGTAGAGCATATGAGCTCATGATAGAAAGAAAACATGATGTTTATAGAGTACAGTCAGAGGCATAAGGACCCACAGTAGGTCCGCAGTATGACCAAGCTTGTGAAGGCCGAGGAGGAAATTCTAGGGGCCGAGGACGCGCAGAAGGTTTTGGTCGTGGACAAGGACAGATCACTTGCTATAACTGCGGAGATCAAGGTCATTATGCAAGGGATTGCCAAAACCCTACAACCACCTGTAGATACTGTAAATCGTATGATCATGTGATTGAATAATGCCCTCAGTTGATGGCTAAGATGCAAGCAAAGATGCCACAGGTTAAACAAGAATATTCAGTTGATTACAGCAGAAAAAAGAGAACCAAATCCCACAGTTAATATAGTAACGCGCAGTGGAGCAACTACTGGTGCACTAGAGTTGAGAACTGGAAAACCAGCTACACAATGGGTGTGCCGTGCTAATATTAAACCATCTACGCTCGACCTGCAGAAGCAAAAAGAAGCATTCAAGCAAGCTCAAGAGTATTTTTCAGATCCCCGAGCTTCAAGTTCTGTCGCAGTATCGCACAAAGATATTAGACCGCAAGTGCTAAGACAAGAGAACCTGGTACAAGAACAGGCTACTACATCGGGAAGGCCTGATAAGGAGGATGCACTAGGCAGTGTTCATGCTTTCCTGAGAAGCTGTTTAAAGTTGTTGCGCAATGAAAAAGCAACTATGGAACTCCAACACCTGTTGGATCAGTGTCAACAATCTACTTCGATGAACACCCCGCAGCGTGCTGTTCATCAGATTGGGAGTCATAGTAGAACTGGAAGAGAGATGAGACTCACAACGCAGATTGGAGCATTTGAAATGGACGAAGTCATTTTGGATTTAGGCTCAGAAGTTAATGTTCTCACTATGCAGACATGGGAACAGATGGGTAGCCCTCAGCTTACCAGATCTCCTATCCAGCTAAGACTAGCAAATCAGCAACGAGTTTCTCCATTGGGTAGATTACCCAATGTACCCATTGACATTGAGGGAGTAAGAAGTTCTGTGGACTTTGAAGTAATCAAAATTTTGGATGATAGTAGACCTTACCCAACACTTTTAGGCATAGATTGGGCATTTGATAATCTGGCTATCGTTAATTTGAAGAAAAGACAGATGACCTTTGAGGATGACCAGATTAGGGTCATTGCACCACTTGATCCCCTTCAAGGACCACGGTATATTGAACCCATTCGAGCAGAAGAAGAAGTGCGCCACATTGAAAGTTTGTATCAGATGACTGCTAGTCATAGTGACTATGTCAATCCCACAACGGACGGCCATATCAGTTGGCGATGCGATAGCTCGTGCACATCAGATTCAGAAGCAGGACTGGAAAACTGGCAGAATCGCTTACATGAGGTTTCTGCAAGGCGTTGTGCCATGATGACTAAATCCATTCGATGGATTGGCACAGAATTGAATAACACCCCAATCTTTGACAGTTTAAATGAATTAAGTGAATTCATACATGCATATGAACAAGAAATCCCAGATGAGCAACGCATACAAGCATTGGATGTAGCACTGCGCGCTACACCCGCAAGATGGTGGGGTGCGCATAAAAAAATATTGACACATGGCAAGACTGTCGCAGATTGATACTGCGCAAATTTCAGGAAACTACAGCAGAATTGTTGCGCAAATATGATGGACAGAGTGACCCCAGGTCACACGTTGAAGCATGTATTCAGCAATGGTCAGATATTCCAGAGGATGAGTGGGTTCACCTATTCATCCACACGTTGGATACAGTTCCAAGGAACTGGTACACTGAAACAGAATTGCGCAGAGGCACTATCACTTGGCCTCTCATGATCGAAAGTTTTCAACTCACTTTCAGCTTTGAGTCAGAACATCCAAGCATCGATCAGGCTTTAAAGCGTATTAAAAAGAAGGTATTTGAACAATGTCTGTTACCAGAGTATTCTCAACCAGACTGGGTTGTCCAGATGGAACATGCCCTAGAATGTTATAATTTCACCACTGGTGAAGAGGAAGATGATCCTCACAACATCAATATTTCGGAATCAGAAGGGACGCGCAAGGTCGAAGGCCCTCAGCTTGATATCCCTGCCATTACAGAACACATCAAGCTCAAGAAGATTAACATTGGTACAGAAGCCGAACCCAAGTTTGCTTCTATAGGAGATTATTGGGATGATGAAACTGTTGGCCATATTGCAGATTTACTACGTGACTACCAGGATATCTTTCCTACCAAGTTTACAGAAATGAAACGCATATTAGGAGATTTAGGAGTTATGCAAATACCTTTGAAAGCAGACGCCAAGCCAGTAAAACAACGCCCGTACAGGTTGAACCCGCGATATAAAGAAAAGGTTAGAGAAGAAATTGATAAGATGCTCGCAGCAGGTATCATTGAGCCAGTAGAAGAAAGTGATTGGATTAGTCCTATGGTGGTACAAGAGAAAAAGGCAAAAGGTGAAATAAGAATCTGCGTGGACTTGCGCAAGCTGAACGACGCATCAGCGCATGATCCATTTCCTACGCCCTTTACAAACGAAGTGCTTGATAATGTTGGAGGACAAGAGGCTTACTCCTTCACTGATGGCTTTTCAGGATACCATCAGATCAGAATCCATCCAGAAGACCGCCATAAGACCACTTTTTGGACTGAATGGGGCTCATTCCAGTATACGGTAATGCCCTTTGGTCTTAAAAACGCTCCTGCTATCTTCTCTAGAGTCGTTGTTGCTGTTTTTAAAGAATTCATTCATAAGTTTCTAGAAGTCTATTTTGATGACTGGACTGTGTTTGTTTACTAAAGAACCATATAGGGAATCTGCGGATGATGTTAGAAAAATGTAGACAGTATCAGATTTCCCTTAACTTGAAAAAATGTATTTTCTGTGCTCCTTTTGGTATTCTGTTGGGTCATATTGTATGCAGACAAGGAGTCCTGATGGATCCTGCGAAGGTTGCCATCATTGCTAACTTACCTATGCACAACTCAGTCAAACAATTGCGCACTACATTGGGACATACAGGGTACTACAGGAAATTTATCAAGGGTTATGCAAAAATAACTGCGCCTATGGAAAGATTGCTGAAAAAGGATTCAAAATTCCAATGGACAGAAGAATGCCAACAGAGCTTGGATACACTTAAAGAAAAGATGGTCACAGCACCTATTCTAGTTTTCCCAGACTGGAGAAAACCCTTTCATGTTCATGTAGATGCTTCTTCCATAGCATTGGGGGTTGTGCTGACACAACCGGGAGAAGGAGGTATTGACCACCCCATTGCTTATTCTAGCAGAAAACTGTCAACAGCTAAGAAGAACTACACCACTACAGAAAGAGAAGGACTAGCTAAGGTGTATGCCTTACAGAAGTTCAGACACTATCTATTGGGTGCTCATTTTAAAATGTATACTGACCATTCTGCTTTGAAATACTTGGTCAATAAGCCAGTGTTAGGGGGAAGAATTTGCAGATGGCTACTGCTCTTCCAGGAGTATGATTTTGAGGTTATTGTGAAGCTAGGTAGATTGAATGCAGGACCTGACCATTTATCTAGGATAGAGTCAGGGGAGGAACCTACAAATATGGAGGACAATCTACCTGATGCGCAGCTGTTTTCTGTTGAAGGAACCGATGAGTATTATTCCGATATTCTTGAGTTTCTCACTACCGGGCAAGCACCAGTTGAGTTTACAATCCAGTAGAAGAAGCAACTTGTTGTCAAAGCCGCAGACTTCACTTTGATAGCAGGCCAGCTCAATAAGTTGGGCCCCGATGAAGTCTTGCGCAGATGTATCTTACCGCATGAGAAGAACTCCATAATCGCAGAAGCACACTCAGGGACCGCAGGAGGCCATTTCGCAGGAAAGCCGACTGCGCAGAAGATCTTAGCCGCAGGTCTTTGGTGGCCAACATTGCATAAAGATACTAAGGAATTCTGCAAGTGCTGCGATGTGTGCCAGCGAATAGGAAAACCTTCAAGAAGAGATGAAATGCCACTAAGACCCCAGATAACACTGCGTGCTTTTGATAAGTGGGCCATTGATTTTGTGGGACCTATCAACCCACCAGGAAAGAGAACCGGTGCAAGATACATCATCACAGCTACTGAATACCTCACCAGATGGGCTGAGGCGAAGCCAGTTAAGAATTACAACGCTGTCACTGCCGCGCAATTCATTTTTGAGAATATTGTCACTAGGTTTGGATGTCCACTGATTCTAATGAGTGATCAGGGCACACATTTCCTGAATGAGACTATAGAGGCCCTTACTGAAGAATTCCACATTAGTCACCATAAGAGTACACCCTACCACCCTCAAGCTAATGGTACAGTGGAGGCATTCAATAAGATTCTCGAGAATTCCCTGACAAAGATCTGTAATCAAAAAAGAGATGATTGGGACCTTAGAGTCACAGCTGTGTTATGGGCTTACAGAACCACATGCAAGAAACTAACAGGTCACACACCTTTCAGTTTGGTGTATGGACAAGAAGCAGTTATGCCCATGGAATACATTGTTCCCAGTCTCAGAATTGCTCAAATTACAGAAATGGCAGATACTGATACTATGAGTGAAAGGCTGTCACAATTAGTTGCCTTAGAAGAAGACAGACTTTTAGCTGGATTCCATCAACAAGTGCAGAAGGCGAGATAGAAGGCTTGGCATGACAGGAATATTAAGAATAAAGTCTTTCAAGAAGGAGACTTGGTACTCCTCTATGATAGTAAATTCCTCAAGTTTCCAGGCAAGTTTTTTGTACATTGGTTAGGCCCTTTTCAAGTGATGAAGATAACCGAAGGTGGAGAAGTTGAGCTTGCGAAGCTTAACGGAGAATTGCTGCCCAAAATGATCAACGGGAGTTGGCTCAAGCTTTACCGTGACAGCCACTCCACCCTGTCGACTTAATTAATTGCTAAAGTAGTGCAGATGCCTAGTGTAGTTGAAAGACGTATCGCACTTATCACAGTCTACACGGAAATCGTGAGACACTTTCAGTCTCTGGCTTCCTACGCAAGTTCCTTGAAACATCCGCGCATGACAATAAAGCCTGTTCGGAGGGAGCCTATTTGCGCTCTTGCGAAGTTTTTCCCCGGTTTGTCAAACCGTCGCTCTTGCGGAGTTCCCTGTTGTCAATTTGCTGCTCGAGGAGTTCTCCTCGCCGTGGAGCCCTCCATGTGCACAGTTGCCTATGCTGAAGTGACCCGCCGAAAATTTGAATTACGGTAGTCCTATAGCCGCGTAATAATATTAATGAAGGATAAGATCGCCAATTAATTGTATTTGCTCTGATAGATTCGGCTTGATCTACCTAAGATTCACATTTAAGAAATGAGCCGAAAGCCTTAGCTCATCTCCCGAAAGGCTGTCAGAGCCCGTCCATTGCAATTAATGCACCGCAGAGGTGCGGGGGTAGGGGGGTTGTCAACTCATGCAAAGGCGTCTACGGTTATTAGCCCCACTTGTCCGCATATACTACCACCTTTAGCTATAAATACCCCGCACTCGTATATGTTCGGGTTACTTTCTTCGAGTTGTATAGTGACTTGTTTGAGAATCTAAGTCATTGTTTTCAGAGCCGTGTCGTGCAGACTGCTCCCTTTGTTTTCAGCATTCGTATCCTACGTTGTTCCGCCATTTGTCTGTTCAAGTGCTTGTTGTGTATACCGGTTCATGACGGAGAACCTGTCAACTGAAGAAGTTGTTCGTCAATTCAAGCACAGAGGCTTAGATTTTAACATGGCTACCCCGGTGACGACCTTGGCTTACACGCATCCTAGTTGGTCTGATCCCAGACAATCCCCAGGAACAAGGGAGTCTCAGCAGCAGCAGCCGGACAAACCCATTTCAGAGCCCTTGGCCACTCTGGTTAACTACATTTCTCCGCGTCCAGATGATGCACCCGAGGTGCATATTCCTAAGAATTCCAAGTATCCGATTCCGCTACCACCAATGGCGGAAATCGTGCGAGAAGAAGGGTCCCTGCTTGGACACCTTCCACTGGTTAGGTTTTCTGACTTCAACTTGGGAGACTACAGAATGTATCCTCAGTTCCCGCCAGATCACTATCTGACGGTAGTCCATAATCCCGTTAGAAAGGTTGATGAATTCATCCCGAAGGAATTTGCAGTAAATCTATAGAGGCCTGGACTGTTGAACTTGTTGAAGCTACCGCACTTCGGGCATAGCAATGAAGTAAATGCAGTTGTTAAGGCCCTGCTATCTTGTGTTCATGGTGGTTATCTTTGGCTGGGGAGGCCAATCGATTTGAATGTGGACTTGATTCATCGTATTACCAGCCTATCTAAGGTTGGTAAGGACCCCAATGTTCATTTTGTTGGTAAAGATAAGGACAGAAAGTTGGCTGCACAGCTGGTGCAGAAATACAAATTGCTGAGAGGAGGTCGGGCTTATGACCTCACTATAGTTGAAGATGAAGCACTTAGATTCACAGGCAGTCTGCTTGCAGGCAGACTTCTAACGAAGTGCAGACCTAAAGAAGTCACTGGAGCTGTTGTAGAGCTCGCAATCGCAGCTGCGGAGGAAGAGCAGTATAAATGGTCTCTCTTCCTCCTGAATTCTTTCTTGGATGACTACCGGAATGTTCAGGACACTGCCGGTCAGTTGTTCCATTTTTCTTGGCTTTTGATTTTATGCGCCTTTGTCGGGTGGAAGGAGCCTCCCAACACTCAGTTCCTTCCGCGCCGCGCAAGAGAGGTTGCAGGGATGCGCCATGTCAACCTCTAGGATTCTAGTAATCCCACGAAGTGCAAGATGAACCGCGTCGTGTTCTATGAATATTACCGACTCCTCAAGGACACCATCCAGGAGATGCCGAGGTTGAATGAGGAGACATCACAAATCTATGGAACGAAGTTGGTCTTTTCTGCCAACTTACATGAAATTTACTTCCTCCCTCACAGAATTCAGGAAGAATGGGCCGTAGGCCTCTACCGTATGACTACTCAGGATGTCGAAGAAACTGTGAAGTCCTGGCCAGACGAATGGAGGCGGGCCGCTGACGTCGCTGCCGCAACGCCACCCCTTGATGCGCACTAAAAAGATAAGGGCAAGGAAACGACTGAGCAAAGAAATGATGAAGGTTCGCCAGAACCAGCTTCCAAGAAGCAGAAGCTGTCGCACCCCTCTGAGACCCTTGCCTCGGGGTTCGACCAGTACCTGAAGGAGCAATTTCACAAGCTGCGGACCTCTCAGGCTCACATCAGAAGTGCTTTAGACCTGCAGCTCGTGGAGTTGAAAGGTCTCGCAGGAAGGGTTGCGCAGACCCATGCGCCAGCATCCGGTTCACAGGCGCTGCAGGAATCTACAAGCACCGAACGGGTTGAAGTACTTGCAGAGAGGCATACTGTCGTTCACATCCCGCCTATAAGTATGACATTCCCCGATCCTTTGGCTGCAACCCAGGTAAACACGGTTGGCCCTATTGAGATAAATTTGTCATTGATTCCGATAGAAATTTTGCATTTAGTACAAGAGCAGGTTTCTATTGAGCTGAGAGCTAGAGAGCTCTCCACATTCCATGTAAACCAAAGACTGCAATCACAGGAAATAGAGCTGAAGGCAGGCTATAAGAAAATCTCTGCGCAGCTTGCACTTTACGAGGCACAAGACACTGGGCTAAGAAATGTAGTTGATGAAATCACCCAGGATATGTCGGCCTGCCAGATTCAACCAGACCTTCCTCTGGTTGAGAAAGTGCAAATTATTGGCGGAAGGGTGAAATCCCTAGAGCAGGAAATAGTTGCTATGGCTGAGGACCATAGAGCGCAGATCGCCGAGTTGGAAGCTCGTGTCGCAGCACCTCCTATAGATGATAGGCAGGAACAATTTGAAGCACTGCGCATAGCTTCCACACAAATGAAGTGCAGAGCAGATGAAGCCCAGAACTTAATGACGCAAGCTATGGAGGCTTGGGATGAGCTTGAGAAGCTCCCTTTCAAAGTCGACCTTTTGGAACAGGTGCAAGCAGCAGAACAGTCCCTAACTGTTCTGAGTGAAGAAGCTAAGGCCTTAGAAGGCTTAGCCAAAATGAGGAAAATGAGCGAAGTGCGCAAAGTACAACAACAACTGCACAAGCTTAGAAATGAAGATGCTAATCTCACCAACAACATTCAGCCATTTATGGATGAGTATGCTAAACTTGCTGCCCAAGCTGAGGCAAAGATCAAAGAATTTGTTGAATCTCAATAGTTGGTTGATGGCATAACTGAAGAAGAAGACAGTTCAGACATGGTGTAGACAGTTGCGGAGTGCGTGGATGAAATGGACTCCGCTATTGCGCAGTGGAAGCAAGCATTTGCTGCGACCCAAGCAAAGGCAGACGCGCAAGTAAAGCGACCACATGCTAGTGCAAGTGGCTCGGGGACGAGCCACAAGTAAGTGTTAGGGGCCTGTTGGAGCATAGGCCGCAGCTATAGTAAAGCTGCGAATTTTGAGGAAAAAGCACAAGTGTTGAAGGAAAGAAATTCTAATTTTGAGTAAAAGCACCAATTTTGGGCAGAAGTGAATAGTGCGCAGGACGGCGCCAGATGGACGAGCTCAGCGCAGATTACAGGCCGGAGCTCGCGGAGCTCGCGTGCACACGTCAAAGGAGAGTGAATGCGGCCGAGTAGAAAGCTCAGCTACCACAATAAATGAAGCGACGGAATAGAGGGCTCAGCTACCCTCATTAAGGCTAAGTACAAAAGTTATGGTTGCTTTGACCAAGGAAGAGCAACGGGCCGAAGCATTGAAGGCGAAGGACAAGGAGCAGTGAATGATGAAGCGGCGCCCATACCTGCAATCTGCGCCGAAAATCACGGAGTCTGCAGGAAGCGGCGACATGACTGCAAGCGGCGCCTACAGTACACCTAGCCATGTCCACGGTTAGGGTTTTTGGGGATTACTGCTGGGAAAGGCCCACAGTTTTGTAAAGGTGCAACCCTCAGGGCCACCTATATATATGTGTAATTGTAAAGGGAAAAAGGTTAGATAAGTTAGATGATAGATGGGCCAGAGATAGATTGGTTAGAAGGATAAAGAGAGTTGGATAGCTGTAGAGCTAGTCATTGAGTTTGCAGACAGTCTAAGTTGATTTCTGAATCATTATAATCTCTGTAGAAGGAGAGAGTAGATCTAAGAGAAGGGCTCCTAGCTGTGTGCATGGAGTTTCCCAGAAATATCTAAGGCTGCAGCTGTGTGCGCAGCGTACTGTGTAATTCCCATCTCAAGATAATATAAGATACAATTTCCGTGGACGTGATTTCCCCGTGGAGGCTAACCACATAAGTCTTGTCGTTATGGTAATGTTTTATGTGACTGCATGTCTGTGTGTTGCTATCTATGTTTACATGAATGTTTCGTTATCTGTATGAATGAGTATGTAAAGTAAGTTCTAGAAGCTCCCTTATAAGTTATATTTGTGCAGCCTCGAAGGGGCCTGCAAGAACGCTATCGCTGCAGTGCTTGAGGAGTGTGTTACTGTGCTGTGGTGCAAGGCCAGGGGTGATATGTAGTCAGACGTGGCGGGTAAACGCCTCATTCGCAGGTGCGGAGATACCGCGCAGCTAGGCTGGTAAGAGTTTCAGCGTTGTCACGCTGAAAGGTCTGTGGAAGAGTAAGACGTTCCACTCTGAGGAATCCTCCCGGAAGAGAAGGGAGAAGATTATAGTCTCCACATCGCCTACGTTAAGGAAGCCTGATTCCTTAGCCCCCCCATAGCCACTTCAGGTGAGACTTCGGGCTACTGCGCAGCTCGTTGTCGAGAGGGCCAGTGCGCCAAGGGGTGTTTGTTGCTGCGCATCCTGAAAACCCGGGTCTGTCCAAAAAGCAGCCAACAGCTGTCGAAAATACAGAATAACGCAGAAAGTGGTTTTTGCATCGAACTTGACTTTGCTGATCCAAGCACCTCGAGGGCATTTTCTAATGATGGTTAAAGGTTTAAGAGAGTCATGATTATTTTTCCGTTCTAGACTGAAGGGCGCCAGCAAGATGAGAAAAGGAATCTTCTCGTCTACTTTGGGAAAAACGGCCTGCAGATTCTCCAAGTAGCAGTTCGACCTCACTCACCAACATCCGAAGGCCCATTACAAATGTCGAAGATAGGAGGACTGGAAATATGGCGGTTACTTTTGGAATGTAGGAATCTTTCATAATTTCCAGAAAGTTGTTTTTTTATAGCTATTTTTAGTAGATTCGATCCATTTTTTCAAGATCTTGACCGTTTTGTAAAGGCTATTAAGCCTGTGACTAATGTAGAACAAGGGTTTGATTTTGGAGATAGCACACTGATTGTACTTTTAGACTTATTATAGCATATCATAATATAAGCTTCGTTTGCCTATTATGTTCAGATTTACCTCTCGTCTGTTCTATACTTGTATTTGATGATTTATTTCATGTCTTGAGTTGATCCAGTGTTTGAAAATTATCATCGTTTCATTTCGCTAATGAACTGAGCTTTATAAGTATTTCTTGGATTATAATATTGGCCATTCATATGTCTATCTTATGTATGTTTCTGTTGATATTATAAGTTTTGTCCGTCCATACACTTTATTTAAAACCTCTAAACAACGTGGGCTAAAAGCCTTGTCCATTGAATATGTTTATACATGCTTTGATTGAGTAACCTTGTGTTAGTCATTCCATTTTTTATCCACCTATTCACCCATCATTGAGAAAATAGTAAGTTACCAGGCATATCTGAGATACAACCTAGGAGAGTTTCCTGGAGTGATAACATTTTGGCGTCGTTGCCAGGGAGAGGAAGTTGAAACTAGTTTCCCTGGGAGAACGACATAAGATCCTACTTTGATTATAGACAAAGTGTAGATGGCATTCTGGTTGTAATCATCTATCTGGAAACTCCATTGGAACGAAGTGGCTTCAAGAAGACCAAGTACCAGAGCAAATCCTCAAAGGCCACCAGTGACACCTGTTTCAGATCCCGAGTAGATTATAAGGAGAGGAAGAGCTTCACAAAGACAGATTTCTAGGTCTGCGAGGGGAACCACATCAGGTACTTCTAGAGGTACTGCTTCTGTTTTATCAAACGAAACTCCTTTTAAATATCTTCCTACTGAAGCAGCTAGTTCACAAAAAATTATAAGTAAATCAGAAGATTTGGAAGTCGAAGAGTTCCCGACTAGTCCTGCTGTTGAAGATCCTATTTCCGAATCTGTTTCCCAAGCTAACTTAGGAAAAGAAATCCTAGAATCCATCAAAGAGGAGGGCTCTTCTTCCTACCTGAATCCCTTAGCAACTGAGCTTTAAGAGATATATCCTTTTGTTCATACCAATGTACTTGCTATTGAAAACATCTTGAAAAATCTTTTAGATTAGCGTGAAGAAAGATTGGCCTCGTTGCTTGCATAGTCCTATAAGGATTGCTATTGTCCCAACCATCCCACAAATATTTTCACCTCAACTCTTGGCGACTCCATTGGGTCAAACCCACCACTTCCATCACCACCCATACCTCCTCCGATATCCCACACACCAACGATATCTTCTGCTACCCCTTCCATACCCACATCCACAATGGCTATCCCTCTGACTAAGATGGAAAAGATCCTCGTGGCTAGATATGCCCCTCTAAATTTTCCTAACCCCCTTTCTGCTATGCCTACTGGAGATTACCAAAAATACATGCCAAAGTTTACTAGAGAGGGGGACTTTAGAGCTGAAGAGCATTTAGAGGCATTCTATAGTTATGCTGAGAACATAAATATTGAGCATGAAGATGTATGGACTAGGGGTTTTGTGCAAATTTTAGACGGCCAGGCTAGGAAATGGTTCAAAGAGTTACATGTTGGATCAATAGCTGACATCGAAGCCCTAGATGACTTGTTTTTGAAGCATTGGGGAGAAAGAAGGGACCACCTCTATTACCTCACAGAATTTGGTAATTTGAAGAGGGAAAATGGTGAGTCTGTGTCAACTTTCACAAAGAGATTCAATAAAATGTTTGGCAAGATCCCTGCTGAGATAAAACCTACTGACACTTCAACCAGAATCACTTATGCAAATTCTTTTGATCCTGATTTCTGTCTTCATCTCATAGAAAGGAGATCTGCGTCCTTATTACTCATGCAAGATGCTGCTCTTGAAGTTGATTCCAATATCGCTGCATTTGAAATTCTGAAGGGAAAAATGGACAGAAAGAGACCAACTCCAGACTTTTCCTCCTCGTCAGAAACAAAAATGGAAAAGTTGGCTAAGATGTTGGATAACTTGACCTCTGAGATGTCTAAACTGAAGGTTCAAGGTCAACAACCTGCAAGAGGTAAAGTGCCAAATGAGTTCGTCCCTAGAAACCCTAACACTCTCCCTTATAGGAGAAACAACCCATAGACTCAAATCCTCCAAAGAGATAGGAATCTTGCTGATGAACAAAGGATCAGAGCTCCTTTCCAGCACATTGTATTGGAAGAAGAACAAGAGATTATTCCGGTAGAAGAAGAAGAAGAAGACAATATCAACTATATGGAGGATAAAGTTGACTCCTCTTTCCTGACACAATCTGATTATGAGGAAGCCCTCATGAACAAATAGATGGCTGAAGAATCATTGTATCAGGCAGATGATCAGGGAGGTTATAATTTGAGGTCTAGGACTGCTGCCAAAAAACCTATGACCATTGCCCCTGGAAAGAAGAATCATGTCCTTACAAAGTAGCTAGCTTCTCCTGCCAAAAAGATTGTTGCTCCTACAAAACAGGCCGTCTCCCCTTCAAAACAGCAGCAAAGGCCATTACCACTTTTTGTCTCTGATCAGATTTAGCTTAAAGCCCCAGTACAAGAGGTAAGGTCTTCTGAAAAATTGTCTTACCCTTTTAATCTCGAATCAGAAATTCAAAAGCTGAAAATATCTCTCCCACTAATTGAGCTTATGAAAAATGATTCCTTCAAGTCATCTATACTGCGATCCCTTCAACCAAAAACACTCGTAGATGCTGATTTTGTGAATTTGCAAGATGACAGGCCCTTAGTAACCCTAGGCCCTATGGTTGAAGAAATGGATGGGTCTTGTCCACCTTTCTACATATCCCTGAACATCCATGACAAAATTCTTCATAATTGTTTGTTAGACTCAGGAGCATCCCACAATCTTATGCCAAAAGCAGTAATGGATGAGTTGGGACTTAGCATCACAAAACCCTATCATGATCTCTTCTCTTTTGACTCTAGGAAAGTAAAATGCCTAGGCCTCATAAAAGATTTTGTCATAAACCTGTCTCAGCTGCCTTCAAAAAGCATGGTAATGGATGTAGTAGTTTCTGATATCCCACCCAAGTTTGGCATTCTCTTGTCCCATTCATGGAGTAAATGCCTAGGGGGGACCTTACAGATGGATCTGACTTATGCCACAATCCCGATGTTTGGGGGTGAAACTAAAAGGATCTATAGAGAAAACCATCTTGCCTACATCATCAGCAATGAAAAGAATTCGGTAAACCATCCCATTTACGCATTAGATACAGACTTTGGAGCATGTATCTTGCAAATAGATGATAATCAACCAGCGCCTTTGTAGCTCACAAAGTCTACTTGTGTTAGGAACCCATGTCTTTACTTTGTTAGTATGTTGTTGTTGGACGCATATGCTTTGTAATTCGTCCCGTAGTATTTGTTGATCAATAGTTTGTGTTATTGTTGTTGGCGCATATGCTTTGTAAGTCGCCCGTAGTATTGTTGATCCATAGTTTGTAACGGCCCATGGTTTTGACCCATAGTATTGGCGCCTAGACTTAGTATATAAGTGTGTGTTGAGACCTATGAAGGCACCGTGAAGTTATTTGTATTGAGCTTGCTCATAGGAGGTTGCCCACTCGAAGTGGCCTGTGATCAATATAAAATTGATTCTGAGTTCTGTCATTTCTTCTATTTCGCATATTCGTATTAATTAATTGTTGCAGGTGCATCACAGCTTGTCAGCAATCTGAAGAAGTAACCACTTCTGTTTGGAGCATGTTTTTTGATGGTGCTAGTACCCAAGCTTCAGTAGGTGCAGGTGTAGTTTTAATCTCTCCTTTGAAGGATTTTATGCATTTGTCTTATAAACTAGATTTCAAAACTACTAACAATATAGCAGAATATGAGGCTTTGCTGTTGGGAGTCAAGGCTACCAAAGAAATGGGAATCATGTGCCTGAAGATATTTGGAGATGCAGAGCTCATCATACAACAGGTTAACGGGAATTTTCAAGCAAAAAATGTCAGGCTGAAGGCATACAGAGACGAGGTATGGAAACTTAGAGATTCTTTTATGATTTTCGACATCTCTTATATACCTAGAGCTATGAACCACCTAGTTGATTCCTTGGCTGTCTCTGCGAGTACATTCATTCCTCCTATGCCTCCTAAATTGCACTATGAAATCCAATTCAGGTACAGGCCATCCTTACCTGGTAATGTCAAATTTTGGAAATTTTTTGAGAATGATGATGAACTTGCTAGATTTCTCCAAGTTGTTGATGAATTTTCTGATATGCATATTAACCAAGAAAACCGAAATGTAGAGGAATCCCAGAAGTCTAAGTTGAAAGGGAAAATGGGTCAACATGACATTGTTCAGTTGCCAAGCAATCATATACCTCGAGGCTTAGTACCTCTTGAAAGGATTTTTGACCATAATGATGTCCCCTTCAAACCTGTGGAAAAGGAGAACGACCCTGCTGTCCATGAGCACAACATAGGCAGTCAAAATCATCCTAAATTCGTAAATTTGTCTACTAAATTGACAGTTGATCATAGGTCAGAATATTGC
Organism: Larix kaempferi; assembly: GCA_027924585.1. Classification (NCBI taxonomy): domain Eukaryota; kingdom Viridiplantae; phylum Streptophyta; class Pinopsida; order Pinales; family Pinaceae; genus Larix; species Larix kaempferi. Next base: position 818,939 of record BSBM01000451.1, on the reverse strand, counting down.
AGCCTTATAAATGAATTTGATGATGTTTTTGCTTGGGAATACAGTGATCTGAAAACCTATGATGAAGATACTATTCAACATAAAATTCCTCTAGAAAAGGATACCATCCCTTTCAAGTAGAAGTTAAGGCCCATCAACCCTCTCCTGTTACCTGTGATTGAAAAAGAAATCAAGAAGCTCCTTGATGCTAAAATCATAATCCCACTGAGATATTCTAAATGGATCACAAATTTAGTAGTAGTAAGGAAGAAAAGTGGGGAGGTCAGGTTATGTGTCGATTTTAGAAACCTAAACAAGTGCTCCAAAAAAGACAACTATCCCCTGCCCAAGATGGAGCATTTACTGCAAAGAGTCTCAGGAGTTAGTGTCATGTCATTCCTAGATGGCTTCTCAGGCTACAATCAAAATTTTGTACACCCTGATGATTAGGAGAAGACAACCTTTACCACCCCTTGGGGTACCTTCATGTATGCTAAGATGTCGTTTGGGCTGGTGAATTTCGGGGCCAACTTTCAGAGGGCCATGGACATAGCTTTTGTGGGATTAAAGGATAAGTTTGTCCTCATTTACCTTGATGATATAACTGTATACTCAAATAGTCACGAAGAACATCTGCAGCATCTAAAGGAGGTGTTTTTGAAATGTAGGCAGTTTGGAATTTCTCTGAATCCTAAGAAGTCTCAGTTTGCTCTCTTGGAGGGAAATCTCCTGGGCCACATAGTTTCAGCACAGGGTGTAAAGATTGATCTAGTTCGGGTTGAAGCAATTCAGAAGGTGTCTATACCAAGGTCGAAAAAAGACATTCAATCCTTCCTCGGTAAGATAAATTTTGTCATGAAGTTTATTCCAAATTTTTCTGAGTTAGTAAAGCATATAACTTCCATGCTGAAAAAGGGATCCGAAATTAAATGGACAGAAAATGCAAGGAACTCTTTCGAAGCCATCAAACAGGCTATCATGGAAGCTCCTACTCTGATTAGTCCAAATTACACCCAGGTTTTCTATATTTTCTCTTTCGCTTCCCATGACACAGTGGCAGCATTCTTGTTGCAGAAAGATGATGAAGGCCTTGATCACACAATTTCCTTCTTCAGCAAAACATTGAGGGATGTTGAACTAAAATATGATCCCATAGAAAAACAGGCCTATGCTATGATCAAGTCATTGAAGGCATTCAGAATTTATATCCTAGACGCAAAGGTCATAGCTTATGTCCCTTCAGCTTCTGTGAAAAATGTTTTAACTCAACCTGACATTGATGGCAAGAGAGCCAAGTGGATCGCTAAGCTGATCGAATTTGATGTAGAGGTGAAGCCCACCAGGTTTGTAAAGGGTCAAGGATTAGCTAAGCTTATGGATGAAGAAAACTGCAGACTATTAGACATGAATTTTATTGGAATAAGTTCAGCAGGTTTGCAGATAGAAGCAGCAGCAGTAGAGCAACATAATAGTCAGCAGGTGGCCAAAAATTTGTCTTCATGTGAGTGGTATTCAGGTATTATTCATTTTCTGCAGAATTTGGAAGTTCCTCCTAGACTCAGCACAACCCAAGCACGAGATCTTAAACTTAAATCTATTAAATTTTGCATAAATAACAGTCTGCTGTATTGGGAAGATCCTGCTGGCGTGTTGCTCAGGTGTCTAGATAAAGAAGAATCAGGTCAATTCATGCATCACTTCAATTCAAGCATATGTGGAGGCCATCATTACTGGAAAACTATAGCTCATGAGATTCTAAGGGCTAGATACTATTGGCCTGTTCTTTTCTTTGATGTATACCCTTTTGTGAAATCTTGTGACAAATGCCAAAGATTCGCAGGAAAACAGCAGCTGAAATCCTTGCCATTGAAACATATTATGGTTAATGGTCCCTTCCAGTAATGGGGCCTTGATTTTATAGGCGAGATTAATCCTTCATCCAATGGTCAACATAGATGGATCCTAGTGGCCACTGATTATTTTACCAAGTGGATAGAGGCAATTCCCACGAGGAAAGCTAATAATCAAGTCATCATGAACTTTCTCTATGAAAACATCCTTATCAGGTTTGGTTTCCCAAAAAGGATGGTAACTGATAATGCACTAGCTTTCAAGGATAAAGCACTAGTCCACATGTGTGAGTCAGTGGGAATTCAATTGGTACACTCTACCCCCTACTACCCTCAACGCAATGGCCTCGCCGAGTCATCCAATAAAATTCTGGTCAGAATCATCAGAAAGTTATTGGAAGAAAATCAAAAGAGTTGGGATTCCAAACTAAAGTTTGCTCTCTTGGCTGACAGAGTGACAGATAAAAAATCCATAGGGACTTCCCCCTTCAGATTGGTTTATGGTACTGATGATATTTTCCCAATTTAGCTAATCCTGCCAGTAACTAAGTTTTTTCAGGAAGAACAGTATGAGCCGAATGACATGGTGAGAAGAATGCTCGATTTGGTTGAATTACAACAGACTAGAGAACAGTTGGTGGAGAAGTCAAAAGCTCACCAGAAGAGGATAAAAGATACTTTCAACAAGAAGGAAAAGGTGGAAAGTTTTCAGGTTGGAGACTGGGTTCTAAAATGGGTTGCCCCCAGGCAGGACAAGGGAAAGCACGGCAAATTTGATTCTCTATGGACAGGTCCTTACGTGATAACTCAAGCACATCAGAACAACACTTTCAATCTGCAAAGTCTGGAAGGTGAAGAGATGTTTGGTGGCCTAGTCAAAGGGCATTTTCTAAAACTTTATTTCATCTGAGGCTTCATAGCCTGGTCATTGTAAATATCATTTTGTTTTCGGTTTTTGCAAATAAATCCATGCCCAATGGAACACTAGAAGATAGTGTTAGATTTTGGTTTTACAGGAAAGGAATTTGATCTATGGTTCTTGGAACCTTGCCGAGAGGTTTCCATCCCCGAGTAGGAGCCAGATGTTATCTCCTCAAATAAACATAGACTAGTTGTGGTTTCTAGGTGATAGGAGGTCTTTAATTTTTTCATTTTTAGATGCATTTGAGGTTCTTTTTCAAGAGTTTGAAGTATGTAATGAAGTTTGAAATAACATTTGATGGTACTTTGTCTCCAAGAAATATTTTTCGGTTTCGGTAGCTTAGGCGAACAAGGAAATTGTTCATTAGCTACCGAAAACCCAGCTTTCGGCAGCTCACAGCACAAAGGTAAAACTACTCAAAGCTACTGAAAGGGAAGGCACGTATCATATATCATGGAGTAGTTTTCGGTGGCTTAGGCGGATACGACAGTTGTTCATTAGCCACCGAAAAGGGCAGGTTTCTGGCATCTTACAGCTCAAAGGCAGGATTGTCCATAGCCACCGAAAGCAGAGGCATTTGTGAACACTTTTCCAGCGGCTTGCGGTGTCAAAGGAAAAATCGTCGCCTACCGAATTTGAGTCGGTGTCGAATGGTGGAAACGTCTAATCAAGGGTTTAGTCGTGAATTAAATGGGGTTCATCATTGCTTAACCGCCGAAAGGGTCACTTCAAGCAAATACACAACCTCCCCCAATGTGAAGCCTGCCTCCATCATAATCTCACCCTGGCCGGATGAACCTTGATACCCCTCCACATACCGATCTTATAAAAGATTGTTCCTCCAGTGTGATCATGCCACAGTAAGACATCATTAAACCCTCGTGATTAATCCTCCAATTCACATCCCTTGAAGTTAGTTTCTGAAAATTGCGCCACCCCTCCTCCTTCGCTCTCACCACGTCGTCGAGCTCCCCTTTTCCCTGAAGCCTGTTTCAGCAACAGGTGCCAGGAAGTAGCTTACAATGAAGAAAAGTGGAGGAGTGGTCCTCCGGAAAGAATTAAATGACATCTGTGACCTGGAGGCACACCCCGAAATATGTCGACTCTTCAAGGATGCTGGATGTTATAATTTTTGAAAAAAACTGCAGGGATCTCATCAGCAAATAGCCGAAACATTTTCCCTCACATTTGACAGCATAAGGGCGATAATTGGCAAGGAGGAATTCCAGGTAGACGAAGCCCTTATAGCCGAGGTGACAAAGCTTCCAGCGACCGGAGAAAATTGGTTCAAGACCACTGTTACAAAGGATTTCGAGTTTAGATCCTATCTGAAACTTGAGCATAGGAATCTGGTATGGAAGAAAGATATTCCTATGTCATACCTTGAAGATAAATGGCATCATTTGTTGAATTTGATTCTGGTTTACATAACCTGTGAAGGTAGATATAACAGGGTGCTAATTTACCATTTTAAATTAATGAACCATTTCACGGGTAGGAGCCCCCTAAATCTCCCTTTTTATATCTACAAAATCCTGACTAAAATGGCTCATCAAGTCAAAGCCCAGGCAACCAAAATCGCAGGCAGGCTGTACCACCATGGTTTGATCAAGCTCATAGTTTCTGAGTTGTTGCAAAGGAGAAACATGAACTGGGCGTTCTTCCTCTTCTAGAATGAGTTTGAAATAGAGTTGCAACCAGAAGGTGGGAAGAAGTCTTCTACCCCTAGAAGTGGGAAAAGGAAGAGGAGGGCTATTTCCCCAATTGCAATCAACCCCCTTTCCTCAGCTCCCAAAATGCAGAAGGCTAAAAAGAAACTAGATTTCAGTAGTAAGATTGGGGAGGAGGGAGCTGCTTCAAAAGGAAAAAACATCCTCAACCTGCCATACACAGATTCCTAAGAGGATGAACAGCCAGAAGCTAGGGTAAGAGGTGAAATTATGTTCTCACCTGCACCTGAGGAAGAGCCAAATCAACAGATTGCTAAAGCATCAACCAGCTAGTCAAAGAAGACCTCATCCCAGAAGATTAATCAACTGTTAAGACAAGTGTATGAGCTGGAACTTCTTCAGAGGGTGATCAAGGAGAAAAATGAAAGGTTAACTGAAAGAAACAATGACTTGTATACCTCCTTTCAAGGGTTAAGCAAAAATCACAGCAAGTTGAAAGGGAGGAATATAAGATTGATAAGAGACAATATCAAGTTGAATAGGAAGGTTGAGCTTCTAGGAGGTAAGGAAATCACTCCGAAACCCCAACCTGAGGTACACTCAGACCTTGACACTTTAGCAGCAACAACAGTTAGTTTCACTGACACTCCGGTTTTGGCCCAGGATGAAGAGAAATCCAAGCAGCAAAAAGATGAGTAGTAGAAGTAAAAAAAAGCACAGTTTTGTCAAAATTTTTGCAGGCTAGACCAACCAGTTTCGGTGGCTTAGGCGAACATAGGAAATTGTTCATTAGCTACCTAAACTCCAATTTTCGGCGGCTTAGGATATAAAGGTGGGACTCATCTAGTTACCGAAAGGAGAGGCCAACTCCAAACGTCTAAAGGTGTCTCAGTGGCTTAGGAAAACACGCTACTTGTTGATTATCCACCGAAAGCAGGGATTTCTGTAGCTAATCAAATTTTAACCCAATTTTCCCAGCTGCCGAAAATATAGAATAACGCAGAAAGTGGTTTTTGCATTCAACCTGACTTTGCTGATCCAATCACCTCGAGGGAATTTTCTAATGATGGTTAAAGGTTTAAGAGAGTCATGATTATTTTTCCGTTCCGGACCGAAGGGTGCCAGCAAGATGAGAAAAGGAATCTTATCATCTACTTTGGGAAAAACGACCTGCAGATTCTCCAAGTAGCAGTTCGACCTCACTCACTAGCATCTGAAGTTCCATTACAACTATCAAAGATAGGAGGATTGGCAAGATGGTGGTTACTTTTGGAATGTAGGAATCTTTCATAATTTCCAGAAAGTTGTTTTTTTATAGCTATTTTTAGTAGATTCGATCCATTTTTTCAGGATCTTGACCATTTTGCAAAGGCTATTAAGCCTGTGACTGATGTAGAACAAGGGTTCGATTTTGGAGATAGCACACTGATTGTACTTTCAGACTTCTTATAGCATATCATAATATAAGCTTTTTTTGCCTATTATGTTCAGATTTAGCTCTCGTCTGTTCTATACTTGTATTTGATGATTTATTTCATGTCTTGAGTTGATCCAGTGTCTGAAAACTGTCATCTTTTCATTTTGGTGATGAAAGGAGCTTTACAAGTATTTCTTCGATTATAATATTGGCCATTCATATGTCTATCTTATGTATGTTTCTGCTGAGATTATAAGTTTTGTCTGTCCATACACTTTATTTAAAACCTCTGAACAACGTGGGCTAAAAGCCTTGTCCATTGAATATGTTTATACATGCTTTGATTGAGTAACCTTGTGTTAGTCGTTCCATTTTTTATCCACCTATTCATGCATCATTGAGAAAATAGTAAGTTACCAGGCATCTCTGAGATACAACCTAGGAGAGTTTCCTGGAGTGATAACAGACTTAACTGTGAACCTTATTTTTATCACTTGAACATTCTTGTGTGAAGTTGAATCAGGTTGACTGGTACACTATGGATCTCATTTAGTAATACTCTTGTTTTGTTACTTTTTATTGAAAAGGCATAATATTTTATGATGAATTTCTGTATCAATAAATGGAAGTAAACCTATATTTACAAGTTAGAATTTTTTATATTTGATAGCCAGATGCAAGAATGAGATTAATAGATATGAGGTTCCTTTTTATTATGTTTTCCTTTGTGATGCTAATTTGCAATCTATTGATCTATTCTCTTTTTGTATGTAGCCAGAGGAATGATCATGAGTTAGACATCGTTATTGTTTTTAAAAATATTTGCAAGGAACGTGTTGGATAAGTATTTCTCCAACCCCGATGGAAGCCACTTTCCACCTTTGGAAACTTGAAAATAATTATGCATCTGAACATGAGAATAATGAACTAAGTGCTGGATGAGGTGCCAGATGGAGTGCTGATAAGGTCCTGGAAAATTTGGAACTATGTGAATTAAATTGTTGAGGTAAATTTCAGAACATCAAAGTAAATTTTGACTATTGGAATCTAGGTATATCTTTAATTTGGGAGAAATGACTAAATAATGTGAGATTTACCTTGAATAATTATGTCTCATATTTTATAAGCATTAATTTTAACTCTTAATACTGGTTCCGAGTTTGATATAGACAAATCTTTTTATTCTATAATCAAAGTCACCTATATATATTATAATTTGTTTGATGTCATGCATTAAAAAGAGAATTTATAATGGAAAACTTCATTTTATATCATTATTTGATTAATGACATGATTTATACAATAATTTATGTTCTAAATTCCTTTGCCGCATTGATTGATGATATATGATATTATTATTTTAATAGGTGAAAACGTTTTGTTTTTTTTGCCAATTCCATTGATTTTACCTCTTCGAAATTTTAATCTTTCCCGAGACTAAATCGCATACTCCATGCAAACATGGAATTCGAACCCATTTTTCTTATCATATAATTTCGTCATAATTTAATCTGCCTTGTTTTTGGAACCATGTGGTTATGATCATGAAAGGCAGTGAGGTGTAGCTAGCCTCTTCTAAACATAATCAACCTCGAACATTTGATTTAACCATCTCGTTTAATCATGCCTTCGATGGACCAGTTCCAAATATCATTACTTCATCCCACTGAACCTGTCCATGTCCAAATTTCTTCATCCATTTCTTCATCTGCACAAGAAGATTCCCAACCGATTGATTCTCATTTTTGTCCTCCAATGCCAAATCCTATTGAGGATTCTTCATTGCCATTTCATTTCTCATCATCTCAAATACCAAAATTTGATCTTAGGTATGTCAATCATCATCAATCAACTATTTCTTTAGATCTAGGAATTGAATATTTTAAACAAAGGAATGCCAAGTTGACTGAATAGTTGGATCGATATATTAAACATGAAAATGCAGTTCTGAAAACTAAGGTTGCATTTCTGCAAACCTTGGTAGATGACATGATTCGATCCAATCACAAGCTTAGGAAACAATTGAGGAAGAAGGAAAAACAACTTGAAGAGTTGATCAAAGCTCAACAAAGACCAACTCCATCTCCTTCTCAAGTACAAGTGTTATTTAACACTTCAGCTTCAATTTCTGGAGTCCGACTTAATTTTAATTATCAATTTTTCCCATCAAGTTCAAAGTTTTCTTGCATTGGGACATGCAAGATCTTCGATCTGGGGGAGATGATGGCCTCTAATTTTGTCTATTTTTTTGTTCAAGTTCAAATTCAAATTCAAATATACAAGGGAACCACGCATTTTGATCTCATTCTACTATATATTTTGTGTTCAACTATGTGCTTTGAAGGAATAAATCACAAAGTTCTTAAACAAGGTAAATCCTTATTATTTTAGTTATTTTATTCATTATTTATTATGGTTTTCAACTTATTATTGAATCTCATTATTTGCAGAAGATTTGTCTCCCACAAATCTACATTCCTTTTTTTGGTAGTGGTGGCTCGATCCCGCACCTGTTCCGGCACCCTCTGAGCAAAGTATTGTTGGTTCAGATATTTGGGGGATTCCTTTGCCCAAAACCACACATGGGTTTTGTGTTTAGTTGTTTAGATATGGATTGTGAGGTACCAACTATTGCTGAAATGTCCTGTTCTCTCCAAAAGCTGCGGCCACAATCTCAAGCAATTCGGCAGTGGTGTTTCCCGTCATCTCTCCAAGAAGCAAAATTCAGGATTGACTTATGAGCAATCTATGAAGAATCTGGTGAAACCGTTCAAAACCCACTTCAAAAATATGTCCATTTACCCCTAAACACCGAGAGTTTGTGGAATTTCTCAACCGATATGGAGAAAAGCATGGCCGAACAAATGTAATCTTTCCAGAATCAGGGCTACGATCGGTTTTGTAAAATCCATAATTTTTTGAATGAATTGCTAAGTTGGGAGACTGAGATTATTCGTTCCTCCATTGAATTTATGTATAAAATGGCCTCTTCAGGCTGAGGGAAGGGAGATATATGAGATGTTGTAAAACTCTGATTTAAAAAAACCCATTTATGCAGCTCTGCGTTCGTCTTAATATTTTAACTTCTAGGTTAACAACGTTTGAAGGGAGGGCCCACCTTCAACCTCTGTGTGTGATCATTTTGACTAGTAAGTGTGTTTTGTTCATATTGTTATTAATACTCTTGCCATACTGTTCACGTTTTGCTTCAGCTTTACTCTTGCCAAACTCTTTTCTTTTCTTTTCTGAATTTGACTTGAATACAGATAGTAGTTAGGTTTTGTTGTGAGATAATTCTGTAACGCATATTTCATCTTATATCTAGCATTAGAGTGATTTTAGTGATTGGAGAATTTTATAGAATTTGATAGTGGAATAAGTATTGTGTTGGTTTTCTCTGTTTTGTAAGAAAACCTAATCGAACATGGTAGAAACCACTTAATTACGGTCATTAATGTATACTGTTAACAAGCACGAGGAAAATCACCATCGGTGTCAATGATCCCCACGGTACCACAGTACATGCCATCGAATGTGAATCAATGAGTTGAGTTCGAACACTCGATGGGATCTTTCAATCAAGAGTCAATGATGTAAACTCATTTTGAAAGTGAGGTAACCTGCCATTGAGGCATGTGGGCCCAAGGTACTTCATTGGTTTCTATATTCAATCCCTAGATGATGTGTTGAAGTTGACAAGGATGAATCCACCGAAGGAGGGCCATGATGTATCCTCCATCGTCGACATGAAATGTGATCACAGATGTTTGGAATGAAACAGATAGTAATGTGTGAGACTGATTCAGAGACGACCGACATGATAGAATACGACTGCAGATAATGAATGACAAATGTCTCTTGAACATGGGCATGGCATGACTTAGTAGTATTGAAATGACGAGAATGATACCGACCCCCAATGCAACTAATGATGGAATCATTCTTCGGATGACCCAAAGGAGTAACAAGACTCACGGAACCAGTGTGACTCAGAGAAAAACGGATTACCAAAGCACTGAATGCATATGCAGATGAGTGCCATGTTCAAGAATGACTATGTACTCTCGTAACTACAATGAAACACAAACTCTTCCCTTATCCCCATCATGATTGAAGAGTACCTCTTTTTTTTAATGAGATTGAGGAGGGTAACAGATGCTCGGTATAGCTCATCCCATGGATGAGTCCAATCCCAAATATTTTATGAACCTAGGATAGGAGGGGTTCGTCCCAAAACGGGCCCTTTGCTGTTGACTTTTAATGATTCCAAAGAAGGTAAAATCGACGTCATTTCATATTTAGAGAATCTGAAAAGAACTAAAGAAGACTACAAGGGTTCTTTTTCATAAAAGTTAGTCTCTTCACCAGAAAAAGGATAAAACAACATGAAAGAGAACTCTTCCAGTCATGATTGGTTGGAGCCCTCCTTTTTCATAAATAGTACCTCCTAGTCCGAAAAAGGGGTAAACTATCACCAGAAAGACGATCATTCAAATAATTTTACAAGCATGAAGGCATCAAGTTTGCTTGTCGATATTTTCATGTTTAGGGAACTTGAAAAGAGCTTAAAGAAGGACTCCGAGGGGTTTCCTTTTTCATGGGAGTTTAACGAGCTCGAAAAAGCGATAAAATACAACTCGATGACTTATTCTCATCATTTTACGAGCACAAGAAGGAACAAAGAGTAAGCTCAATGTCATTAATGTTTGATTTTAACGAGCGGAATAATAACACAAAAAAGCTCGGAGAGTTGTTCAAGCCTGATAATTAGGGTGAGATGACCACGACCGAAACAAACTATTTTAACATGGCACTTCACTTCACCTATAAACTCCAAAAACTAGGTCAAAACGATAAATTAGGCGTTTAGACATAAAAACATCCCCAACTATAGTAAAAATGACCCAACAAAAATTAAATTGAAAAGAGAATATTCCAATTTCAATATAAAATGGGAAAATAGTAAAAATTATTCACTATTACTTTTTACCAAATTGGGAAGGTGGAAATTACCCTTTGGAGCACGATTTTCAACTGCCGATTGTGGGAGCTCTGGTTAGTCATTTTCAGTGCTGTCAGCGCTAAGTAATCCTACATGTTGGTTGTGGAACTATATCTTCCAGTCTCATAGATGATGATTCAGCCGTGTTTGAACCCCAGGTTTAGTTATGATCCTTGCACGATCCCCAGGGGGTCCAGGGGAGTTTTCGCCCCCGAGAAAAAAAATTTGGGTTGTTTTCGCCAACAGTTTTTGAGCCCATGGTTTTGGGTAACCCATGGTATTTTCCCATTGTATTTCCCTTATAAAAAAAAGACATTGTAACACGGCTAGGGTTGATGTATTAGGTATTATGCATTGTAAATATCTCTGAGATCTAAAGAGAGACTGTGAAACAATGAAGAGGAAGTGCAACGATTGTGCTGCAGGCTGTATCCCTTCACTTTGTTGGACCGTATAATAATAAGGACTAACGATTTCAGTGTGGACGTAGCCCATCTTGGGTGAACCAGGATATATTGGTGTCTCTCTTGTAATGTGTTTGTGTGATTATATTTGCATTTATGTTTATTGTTATTGCTCTACGATTCTGTTTTTCTAACACTACATCCTGTCCTTTTCATTTTTAGTGGATCAAAGCTACTTTTTATTTCCAATTTTTAGGTTTTTGGGCTTGTGTAGTGAGGGTATAATGTGCCTTCAGGCTGGCGCACTTTCCCGTTACGGGAAGTGCACCGAGGGCTTGATGGCACCTTTCCCATAAGGGTGATGTGCATCGATGGTGCCCTGTCTATACTGACGGTGTGCGTCGACGAAGTTCGGAATTATGAACTCACTCACACACCAAAAATTGATGAGATGGAAGGTATGGAAAGCTTATAATAAGTGTTTTAGTGCTATTTGGACACGTTTGGGTGGACAAGATGGTCCAATGGAGAGAAAGATAGCATGAAATAGACGATGCTCAAGCAGCCAACGATCCACAATGTATGAATGCACTCCGCAACTCCAGGATACTAAAATATTTTCACATCCAGGGCATGAGGGCCCAACTACCGCTGCTAGAGTAGCTTATCAGATGTTGGGATCCCGAGTAGCAACACTTCCGGTTCGGTGTCCATATACTTACGATATACATAGAGGACGTCTATTTTCTAACGGGGTTGTCCTGATAGGGAGCTCCAGTGTCTTTGGATGGGTCACGAGGGAGTGACTACACCACTGAGGATTTAGTGGATCAGTGGTGTACTCCTGGTACACAGATGGTTGGTGGGAATATCCCCATCAAGTATGTGAGGGACCGTCCTCTATGTACGGTCTTGTTTACCATTGATAGGGTGGAGAGGAGAAGGGATCCTCACCTAGCCACCAAGGCCCATATGTTGTATGCACAGGAGTGTATGGCTCCCACAGTTTTCAACTGGTGCGAGGGGATCCTTGTGAACCTCAGGGATTAGCTCACCAAATCTCGATGTGGTGAGCTGAAGCAGTTTGGCTATGGGTCGGTCATGGTCTCATTCTTCTTAGAGCAGGTTCCACATTTACACCCACAGGTCGAGATAGATGATTTGGATCCGAGGAATCCGCACATAGTCCGATGGTCCAAGGTGATGGCTGGCCACGATGGTGATGGTCTTATTATCAGTTACTGTGCTCTTTTTTCATATGGTTGAGGCGACAGATCCTCATGGTATAGGACTACCCCTACGAGGGTACCGATTTCATGGGGGACACGGACTTGGTTCTTCCTAAGGACATGCAATGGGTCGATATAGGTAAGAATGACAACTCTATTGTGTTTTTCATTTTATGTTTTTTAGATGTTTTTGGAGTGGTAGTGATAGTTATTACATGTTCGGTGCAGATGTGGGCCCGTCTCGTCCAACTAGTGTCTCCCCGATTGCGCGGAGAGGAGCGGTGCGAGAGATAGAGCTTGTAGAGCATGATGCGATAGAGGACTTAGCTGAGCTGGAGCAGAACCTCCAGAGGTTGACCCTGGATATCCCGGAGCCAGCCGTACATGATCTACCTCATCGCTATCAGCGGCAAACTGTGGGGATATCTGCACGCTTTGGTTCACTACTTCGGAAAGTAGCTAGGGCCATTTTCTACTACCATGAGAATCCTAGCGACTAGGCTCATATATATATGTATATACTGAAAGCTATGGGCTTCATATTTTTGTAGAGGATATTTTTACTGAAAGCTCATGTGCTTCATATTTTTGTACCAGTACCACCTTTTTGTATTATACTAACATGATATATATACAAAATTCTATTTGCAGCTCTACATACTTTGTTCTATTGATGATTATGGGATCTTGTTTGTTTTTTCTTATACATTATTTACATGTCGTGTTGTTTTTACATTTTTGAATGTTTCATGTATGTGCAATGTACCAATCTAATATAAAATTTTCCATGGAGTCAACAATGGTGTTCATGTCCCTTGAAATGTGCAGGTATTGAATAGATTTAAATGACCTCTCCAAGAAACGTACTCGTTGGAAAAGATGGAGTAACGTGCGGTCGCAGATAGCATAAACACAGTTAAGATGGGATACCTCTAATTGTGAGTCAAGATGGATAACAATGTGGTCCATACCTAGGGAAAGAGCATCGTTTAAGACTCCAATCACCACGTGATACTCGGCGGCATTGTTGGTTGCATACCCTAGACAACTCCCTCCTGAACTAATGAGATCGCTGGTAGGGGAATAAAGTAACTAGGCTGCCGAAGTGAGGTTACAGGTATGTCAGCTGGTGCCGTCCGCAAATCCAAAATAGGTTTCCATCTACACATGCAGACAGAACATGGTATAAGTGTAATGTAAAGATCCTATCACACTAAATCAAAGTGTCACACCACACAAAACACACACCATGTACAGTATATACAGAGTACTAATGCATAAAAACATAGGCATAGTACAGCTTCAGGTAGATCCCATTGCAAGGCTCTCCTAAAGATATTCCATCATAATATTCGAGCTCATATGCTCCCTTCTCCAAGACACGTTTAATGACATATGGCCCATGCTGCATGGATTCAAACTTGCCTGCCCCTAGCTTATCATGTTTTTGGTTGTAGGTGAGGACCAAATCTCCCTCGTAAAGATACGAGGTTTGAATGACTTATCGTACTGGGCTTTGATGTGCTTTTTATGTGCTTCATTAGCAAGGGAAGCATCACGACAGCGTCATGTCCCTTGAAATGTGTAGGTATTGAACAAATTTAAATGACCTCTCCAAGAAACGTACTCGTTGGAAAATACGGAGTAACGTGGGGTCACAGATAGCGTAAACACAGTTAAGATGGGATACCTCTAATTGTGAGTCAAGATGGATAAAAATGTGGTCCATACCCAGGGAAAGAGCATCGGTTAAGACTCCAATAACGTGATACTCAATGGCATTGTTGGTTGTGTACCCTAGACAACTCCCTCTTGAACTAATGAGCTCGCTGGTAGGGGAATAAAGTACCTAGGCTACCGAAGTGAGGTTACAGGTATGCCAACTGGTGCCATCCGCGAATCCAAAACAACTTTCCATCTGCACATGCAGACTGAACATGGTATAAGCATAATGTCAATATCCTATCACACTAAAGCAAAGTGTCACACCACACAAAATGGACACCATGTACAATATATACAGAGTACTAATGCATAAAAACTTAGGCATAGTACCGCTTCAAGTAGAGCCCATTGCAAGGCTCTCCTAAAGATATTCCATCATAATATTTGAGTTCATATGATCCCTTCTCCAACGCACATTTAATGAAATATGGCCCGTGCCACATGGACTCAAACTTTCCTGCCCCCATCTTATCATGTTTTTGGTTGTAGGTGAGGACCAAATTTCCCTCGTTAAAGATACGAGTTTTGAATGACTTATCGTACTGGGATTTGATGTGATTTTTATGTCATTCATTAGCAAGGGCAGCATCACGGCGGGTCTCATCGAGTTTAGCCAAGTGTAGGAAACGTTCTTCCTCTACAGCAGTGTTTGGAAGAAGTTCGACTACAAGTTTCAATAATGGAATCTCGCACTCAATAGGTAACACTACCTCTAGTATATAAACCAATTCGAAAGGAGTTAACCTGGTGGCAGTTTTGACGGAGGTCCTATATGCCCATAAGGAGAAAAAGAGCATGTTGTGCCAGTTATACCTGTGTGTACCCACCATGCATTGAATCATGGTTTTCAAGACCTTATTTATGGACTCTACTTGTCCATTATATTGTTGGTAGTATGGATTTGAGTTATCATGGCAAAAACCCAATCTAGTGCTCAATTCGTCCACTATCTTGGTCTAGAAATGAGATCCATGATCTGTAACGATGGCTTGCGGGACTCTGAATTTCATAATTACATGATTGAACATAAAGAGTGCGGTTTTTTTTCATCTTCATTGTTCGTGGGCATAGCCTCGACCCACTTGGTAAAATAGTCAACAAAAACGATGACGTAACCATGCCCAACGACCGAGGTAGGATTACAGTGCATGAATTCTATGCCCCACTTAGCGAAGGTGCCGATGGCAATAACGAGATGTAAAGGGGCTGGGTGAGAGTGTGGTTTGTGGTGAAACAAATGGCAGGGAGGACACTTCTTAACGGCCTCGATACAATCCTTAAAGATGGAAGGCCAGTAGTATCCAACACGTAGTATTTTTTGGGTTGTAATCATCCCATAAAGATGACTACCACATGCCCCAGAGTGACATTCATTCAGAACATGTTCAGCCTCCTCGTGAGTTAGGCAATGTTGTAGGATAGAATCGATGCCATGACGATACAAGGTATCATTGATGATCAATATTACTTGTCGTGGTGTCATACATGACGGTAGTCATCATGAGACAATTGAGGGTTGAACCATTGGGTTAGGAGATATATCGTGATGTCTCCATACCACAGGTCATACGTACTGATGAGAAACAATGACTTGTATGGAAGGGAGTCGATGGGCTCATTTCTCGTATCATTACGGGGAAGATCACAGATGAGCTCTGCAAAAACCAAATATTTCTTTCCTTTGGCCTTCTCGAACTGGAGATTGAATTCCTAAAGGATGACAATCTTACGTGAATATTTTCCCCCGAGTACTTGACGTGTAAGTACGTGGTACATGGGGTTAGAGTTGGCTATGATAGTAGTAGTGCAGAGCAATATATAATGGCGGAACTTCTGGACAACAATGACTGCTGCGAGAGAGAGCTTCTCAACATGTGAGTAACGCATTTCGGGGTCAAGAAGACCCTTACTTAGGTAGTATATCACATGTTCCTGGGTGTTGTTGTCTTCCTGTACAAAGACCATGGCAATCCTGGTAGTGGAAGTAGAAAGGTAAAGGATGTAATACTTGTGGTAATTGGGTAGTTGGAGCACAGGGGCATGAGTAATGGCATGTTTCAGGTTGTCAAAGGATTGTTGGGAATAATTGTCCCAAATGAAGGGGACATTCTTCTTCAACAACCGCATGTAGCCCTGTGTCTTCTCAGCGAAATTACATACAAAATGATACAGGTATTTTTCCTTCCCTTGCAAACTTTTAAGTTCCATGATGTCGGTGGGAGGTGGGAGAGAAACAATGGCTTCCATCTTCAAGGGATCAATGTGGATCCCATCTTTGGAAACGATGAAATCTACGAGGCATCCCGAGTTGACGCAAAATATGCACTTGTGAGGGTGGAGACAAATATTATACCATCTACATCTGAGGAATATGGTCATCAGATGATTTATGTGGAACTCATGATGATTTGAATGAGCAGGGAGATCGTCGAGATATGGCTCCACAAAGTCCTTCACATCATGGAAAGCATACGACATGGCCCGCTAGAATGTAGCACCAACATTTTTAAGGCCAAAGGGGAGTTGTCGATAGGAGAACGTACCCCATGGGCAGATAAAAGCAGTTTTTTGTTGATCGGCCTAATGGATCTCAATCTGATTATAACCTAAAAAACCATCCATAAAAGAGAAGATGACACTTCCATTGCAGTTGTCACTGATTTGGTTGATGAATGGGATAGGGTAGTTGTACTTAGGACAAGCCTTATTCATATCCCTGTAATCGACACAAACGTTAATGGTTCCTTGCTTTTTTGTAACGGGAACGACATTAGAGACCCAATCTATTAAGGGAACATGATAGATGAAGCTGACCTTCAACATCTTTTCAATCTTAGCCTTAATAGCCGTAGTTTTTCTAGGGTGTACAGGACTTAACTTTTGTCAGTCAGGTTTAGTGTCCGGATATGTCTGGATCTCATGTACAACAATGGCAGGATCAATCCTGGGCATTTCCTCATAGGTCCATGCAAAGACATCGTGGAATTGTTTGACTAAGGCCGTATATGTGGTGATCTCTTCAGGAGAGTAGGTTTGGCCAAGTCCGATATGTTCCATGACTCCATGTGTGGATGAGATGTCAATCAGAATAGTGGGCGTATTTAGCTTGCTCATTTATAACTTATCTTGTGGTCATATATTTGGTCATTAATTGTCACAATTAATGACCACCATTTTTGTCACGTGATAAATGACCCCTAATTTGATACCAGCGATCTCCAACTCAAAAGTTGTCATTTATATGCATATTTTGGTCATTTGTTTGGTCACTTATCTCTCATGTTGTACTAGTGGTCGTTTACATGCAAATTTTGGTCATTTTTTTAGTCATTTATCTCTTTTTAGTGATTTCATAATATATATATGTTAGTTTTTCATCATTTAATTCAATAGATCTAGGATCTTAACTGAAAGAACAACATATACAACATATCAAGCATAAGAGACAAGAGACAAGAGACACAAAACATTTCAATGGGGAAAACCAAGAAGGTGAAAAACCCCACAACTTCCTCAGAGATAGAATAAGCATCAAAACAAGGATCACAATGATCAAACCCGAGAGATAGATTTCTTCAGCAGCATGCTCCTCCTCCACTTGTGCACACTCTTCCTCTTCTCTCACTAATGTGAAGCGAGTGAATAATAGAATGTGTAAAATGAGAGAGACACACTCTTTATTTATACACTAACTCACTTGTCTTTTAACTTTAGCTAGGTCGGCCCCAACTTAACCACTTAACATAATGTTGACTGGGTCGACCCCCACTAGGGTGGTCTAATAAACCTTTGACCCACATGACTCATACAGGGATGACCCCATCAAGGTGGTGTAATAACCCATCAAGTATAAGTTACGACACTTACAATATAAATTGCGACACATGCAAGTACAACTGATGACACTTCCAATCGGAGGAATAATACATCTCCGTTGGGGATACAATAAAGTAAAAATACAATATACAAGTGAATATCTTCCGAAGTTACAAATACATCAACACTCCCTCTTAACTAGGAAGATATTCTCTTGACACAAGTCATCAATACGTATAGGCACAAGTCTTCAATTCTGGATTTGGATCATCGTCACTGGATCACGGAGCATCAACATCATCACTACTGTAGTACTCGTCATCTCAATCACTGGTGCTATCTCTCAATTCTTGTCATAGGAATTTCTATAGAGCTAGCCCTTTTTCATGCTGGATGTAGGCCCACCTCCTGTAGGTCTTCATCAACATTGGCCATACTGTGAAATCCTCAGGACTTATTATGTGCATCACAATGCCTCAAAAGAGTATCCCAGGATCCTTTATGTGCCGAAGCACGACTAGCAAGATCTCCCAGGTCAACTTACATGTGACTCCCACCATAATTCCTTGAAAGAGTATCCCATGATCCTTTATGTTCCAAAGCACGACCGGCAAGATCTCCCAGGTCTACTTACATGTGGTCACCACAAAGCCTCGAAAGAGCATCCCAGTACTGATTACAAGCATACTACTCAACCTATCGTATCTCTCACGTCTAGTTACATGTGGTCATGGAAAAACCTCGAAAGAGCATCCCAGGACTGATTACGAGCGTACTTCTAAACCTATCAGATCTCCCAGGGTGCTATTATATGCCATAGGACAAAGCCTCGAAAGAGTATCCCAGGATCCTTTATGTTTCGCAGCATGACCGGAAAGATCTCCCAGTACTAGTTACATGTCCTCCAAGATCAATGCCTCGAAAGAGTATCCCAAGATCCTTCATGTGCCACAGCACAACCGACAAGATCTCTGAGGTCAATTTACATGCTCATCTACACAACCTGTCCACGGCCATAGAGTATGAACTTGATACTCACCATACATCATCCTGATGTACATCATCACATGATCATCCTGATCATCATCATAGCATCGTCCTGATGCATATCATCCAGAGTATCATCCTGATACTCATCACACATGATCATCCTGATCATCGTCACTACATCGTCCTCATGCATATCATCCGAAGTATTATCCTGATACTCATCACACATGATCATCATGATCATTGTCACTGCATCATCCTGATGCATATCATCCAGAGTATCATCCTAATACTCATCACACATGATCATCCTGATTATTGTCACTGCATCGTCCTGATTCATATCATCTAGAGTATCATCCTGATACTCATCACACATGATCATCCTGATCATCGTCACTGCATCGTCCTGATGCATATCATCTAGAGTATCATCCTGATACTCATCACACATGATCATCTTGATCATCATCACAGCATCGTCCTGATGCATATCATCATACATGATCCAACTGATCATACAAAGAATACAAATAATGCATTTACAAAGCAGGAACTCGAGCATCATCATGATGCTCATCACACAATGATTACATCCACATCCATGGAAGGATCCTCCTATCACCATGCTTGGAATGGCTCCTGCAAATGTGTCCCATCACTTCTTCCTCAAAGTGTCTTCAATATGAAGAACACCAAGCCTCTCTCTGAAGTACTCAAACTTCACTCTGGCTAGTGGTTTCGTCAACACATCTACAACCTGCTCATCCGTCGCAACATACAAGAGCTTCATTGCTCCTCTCTACACCATATCCCTGATATAGTGATATTTGATCTCGATATGCTTCGACCTGTCATGGAACATTGGGTTCTCTGACAACTTCACACAACTCTGGTTGTCACAATAGATACAGGTAACATCCAACGGGAGATCAAATAACTCAGGTAGTAGCTTCCTCAGCCATACTGCCTCACAACTGGACAAACAAGCTGCGACATACTCTGCTTCAGTTCTACTTAGTGCTATGCAGGACTACTTCCTACTAAACCAGGAGATCACACCTAATCCCATACTGAAGCAGCACCCCGAGGTCCTCTTTCGATCTGCAGCACTGCCTGCCCAATCTGAATCAACATAACCCTCCAGGTTAAAATTTTGATTCGCATCATACTTGAGCCCATAGTAAACTGTAGCGTTTAAGTACCTCAGAATATGCTTTGCAGCAATCAGGTGAACATGTTTCAGATCTGTCAGGAAATGGCTCAAGGTGTTCACCGCAAAGCAAATATATGGTCTCGTGTTCATCAGGTACATCAAGGACCCAATTATCTGACGATACACCATGACATCAATCGAATCAGATGAATCATCACACAGTAGCTTCAAGTTTGATGCCATAGGTGTGGCCATGGCCTTGCAGTCCATCATCCTGAACCACTTCAGGATCTCTATTGCATACTTCCATTACTGCATCCCAGATCCTGGGAACTTCAGATTCTTCAATATCTTCAATAGATAGTTTTCTTTGAACTTCGTTGTTGGAACAAATGTTGTTGTCCTTCTTTTGTAGGTGATTGTACACGATATTTCCAACAAGTCAAATTCAATTGCATGATTAGAAACTTCTCATAGTTTTTAGAACAAAATCTTACACATAAGAATATATGGCATAGAGTCATGCAATTTTCTTAGCCAATGCTTCAATACAACATTTATCCATATCCTGTAACTTTCTAGATGCCTTCCAGCTCTACCAAAACATTTGTTAAGAGTGTGCACAACTCCCAACATGTTAGCAAAGATTTTTCATTCTAGATAAGTAGCAATGGAATGTTGTACAGTACCATAGGCCACTTACCCATTACTTGCATATTAGTAGTATCTTGTTCATTAATGCAACTTTTCTAACATGCATAATACATATCCTAAATCTAGGAACATCTGAGTATGTACATAACTAGACAACAACATTTAAGTAGTCATATATACAAGAAATGACAATTCAAATACTTATATTTGTTTGGTTGTAGGGTGGACTCCCTCTCAATCTTTGCTTCCTTGCAGGAACTACTGGAGTGTGCTCCCTCTTGATCTTTGCTTCCTGGATTATCTATCTTTGAACTTATATCCATCCTGGACCACTATGCATGCTTAAGTGTGCACTAGTGTCATCCTCGAGATCTCATACATAATCATACATGCATTAGTATAATCTCAATACTATCAAAACATTATGATTCTAAATAATCTTAAATATGTATGGTCATGATCATTTCATACATATGTAATAAGCGTTAGTATTCAAGGTTTCAGGGAAGACTTCTTTTACTCATGTATATTCTTATTTGACCATAGGACTCTTCTGGTTAGTCATATCATCAATCAAAGTAAGAAACATGATATGCATAAACCCTTAATTACTTAAACTTCTAACTTTCATTATCATTCATACAAAAGTATAATATCCTAAAGCAAGGTAGGATTATAACTTGATATAGGAAAAACATACCTGGATTATCATGTTAGCTAGTTATGTCTAACATACCCAAACAATGTCTTCTTGTTCTCTTCAATGACTTGTGCTTAGGAACTTGCATAAGTCATAATTTAATCATTGTAAAACCAAAATTATACATACCTCGTAAGTAGAGCTTCTATACGATCCATGACTATGGATGATTCTTTTTCTTCATGTCACCATGGTCATATGTTATTGAACTAGAAATTTCTTGATGTACCTTTCATGTTAGCGGACAACATCAACCTCATACAACACCACAGTGCATTAGTACAATCATAAGTGTCATAACCCTAAGTAGTGAATGTCTTCTATCATGCATTCATACTTTTACTAGGGTGATAAGACAAGTCTAAAATTAATCAATATTGTACTAACCTCAATAATATGAAGACAAACATATCATAAACTTAACATGAACGGATTTCAAAACATACTTGCATTTCCTCAAGTCATACCTGTCGAGATTGCTTGTAGTCTTCTTATGTAAGGCCTTAGCCTTATCTCCCTCTGGAACTAGAACTTCTTCACTTATGTAGGTGTCCAATTCATTCTCTTCTAGGATTAACCCAATCCACTTTGATTTGCTGAAACTGGATCTCGAGCTGGATTAGGGTTTGTCAGAGAAACCCTAAAAATTCAAATTTTGAATTTCAAACATTTGAATGGATGGAAAGATGTGTCTTGTTGAGTTGATCAAGCTGGTATACTTCAATTTTTAAAACTGCAAAATTCAACCCCTCAAAATTTCCTTTGAAACTTTCGGATCTTCTGGACAGGATCCCGAACTAGGGTTTGATAAAGCCCAGTCTTCTTCCCATACAAAAGGTTCGATATTTTTTTCTAAACTTTGATGTTTCTGAGGAGCTTCCAGCCATGGTCACATAATTCCAAAATTCCAACTTTTGCAAAAGCCCTAATTTTCCACCTTTCCGATCAAAATCCCGAACTAGGGTTTGATGAAACCCGTCCTTCTGCCCAACCAAAAAATTTTATCTTGGTCTCTAAATTTCTATTTTGATGAGGAGCATCCAACCATGGTCTTCGATTCCAAGAATTCCAACTTTCTTTGAAACCCTAAATTCCCGCAGCAGAGAGACAAACCAAGAATGAAGGTGCTTAGAATCAAATTATGTTTTGACAGAAATATGCACCTGATTGTTTCTGGTGTAACTCAGACATTTCAGATCCATAGGGTCTGAAAATTTGGCTTTTGGTATCTTGAACTTTCTTATTTCCAACCCCATGGGTCTGACCTCAATTGGATTCTCTGAGATATATTTATGCCAAGTGTCGCAACGTGACCTATTTATTGGATAAAATAGGAGACCGAACTTGTACGGCGTTCCACGTGTCACTGATACAACTTCGGCCTCTAGAAAGAGGACTTATGAAAGTATAGTCCATGACCTACCTGTTACTTTTTACGAAATTTCATTTGGATTTTCCTATTCCAAGTTGTGACCCTTTTTCCTAGGTCACCTGTTTATGACTGAGATCTGGAAGAGGCAGAAACCCGAACTTGTACGGATCATAAATCACAAAGTACAACTAATCAGATGCCATTCTTCGGATACAAGGTACATGGGGATGTTATCTACTACCTGTAGAAGTTTCATAACTTTAAACTTTTCCAAAATGGATTTATAGTGAAAGTGCCACGATGACTGGTTTTTTCTATATCAAGCCCTATTCTCCAATTTGTTGCAAGTGAAACAAGTCTCTTAAATGCCATACCATGCCTTCCTTCAGGATAGCTCTGATACCATGTTATTTTTTCATCATTTAATTCAATAGATCTATGATTTTAACTGAAAGAACAACATGTACATCATATCAAGCATAAGAGACAAGAGACATAAAACATTTCACCAGGGAAAACCAAGAAGGTGAAAAACCCCGCAACTTCCTCAGAGATAGAATAAGCATCAAAACAAGGATCACAATGATCAAACCCAAGAGATATATTTCTTCAGCAGCATGCTCCTCCTCCACTTGTGCGCACTCCTCCTCTTCTCTCACTAATGCAAAGCGAGTGAATAATAGAATGTGTAAAATCAGAGAGACACACTCTCTATTTATACACTAACTCACTTGTCTTTTAACTTTAGCTAGGTCGGCCCCAACTTAACCACTTAACATAATGTTGACTGGGCCGAACCCCATGAGGGTGGTCTAATAACCCTTTGACCCACATGACTCATACAGGGCCGATCCCATCAAGGTGGTCTAATAACCCATCAAGTATAAGTTACGACACTTACAATATAACTTGTGACACATGCAAGTACAACTGACGACACTTCCAATCGGAAGAATAATACATCTCCGTTGGGGATACAATAAAGTACAAATGAAATATACAAGTGAATATCTTCCGAAGTTACAAATACATCAACAATATAGGGAACGGAGGAATCGAACCACCAACCTCCTGCCTATAAGGAAGGTGCTCTACCATTGAGCTAGCACCCTTAAATAGAATTCCTTATGGATTTCTCTACCATTGAACTCCGCTCACAGGTTCCTCACTGCAAGGTTTTTTGATTGAGTACAAATCTACTTACCATGTGCCAAAACAGTAAAAATTTAACAAGTAGTTCTCAATGTAATGGAGGGGCAAGGGCCTAAGGGGTGTGTGCTCCAAATCAAGGATGTCCCAAAACCAGACATGTCCAAACTATTAGCTACAAAACCTTTGTTTTGTTGTACCCAACTATCCCCCAGTCATACCCAGCCACTTCCACCTTTCAAACACAAATTAAGAGAAAAAAAAAACTCAACTTTCAAAATAACGTTATAACAAATTACCATAAATCATAGAAAAGAACATATCAAGTTCACATCGCATTTTCTTTTGGAATTGTATTTAGTAAAAAAATTATAGTTGGGGAACTACAAACTTTCCATTCAATTCAATGTTCAATAAATTCTTTATAATATGAGTATATTTTCCTCCCCAACTTGCAGGTTTCTTATGCAAATATTACTACTTCTAGAGAAAGAAAGCAGTTTTTCTGCACTACCAGGTTGTTTGAGAGGATTTCTCTCATATTTTTCATTCATCCTCTCTTATTGTTACACTCCTTAACTTTGAATTCATTATTTTAAAAAAATGAAATAAGACCCATTAAATATTCAATGTAATTAGTTTTGAAACTTCAACTTTATTTTGATCTATATACAGTGAATTGAGATACATATTTTTTTAACATACAATGAAGTAAGGGCGTTCCATATGTAAGCAATTTCACCTTCATTTATTTTAATTGGGAAAAACCTTCAAAACATTAACAGTGATCTTCATTTACTGCTGCTTATGAGCTGAATGTGTCATTTGCAGCCAGAACACTTAAGGTTTATTGTTGTTTAATGTATAGACAAAAAATTCCTTTGTCTTTTCTCCCAGGAGTATCCCCTCCATCATTACACTTCAAATTTATCCTCTATTTTCATGCTGCATATATCCAATCTTTGTTTTTCAGCCAGAGCGTTCAGGCTTACAGACCTGGAAATTCACTGTGTTGTTTCAAATAAATTCTGGCAAACAAGTAATCTACAATGTGATAACCAATACTCGAGACATCTTATGTTTGAGGAAAAACATTTTCTTAACTTTTATTGTAAAGTTTTATATTTGACCAAGTGGTCAAGGATGACTGTAATTGCATAATATTATTATTTAATAAAATAAAATAGGAGACACTCACCGATGGAGACTATTGAAAGAATGTTTATTGACCCACTAGGTGGAATGGAATCTGGGGTAGAAGATAATGGACAAGTGGCAGCATCATGAACTTAGTAACTAGTTGTTGTTATGGGACAACTCCCTTAAATTGTGGTCAAGTTCCCTGGAATGTGGAACTGGAGCTTGAGGCTCATTTATTGAAAATTGACCACTAAAAGACCTAGGCATCTTTTATAAGCCATCGAATTGAGAAGAGTCTCGTACTTTTTCTGACTAGAAAATTTACCTTGTGGTTATGTTGTATGCACACAAGACATTCGATAAGGGGAAGCTATGTTTTGAGTTGTAGTGTAAGTCTATCTTATTACTGCTGAGTGCAGAGGTTTATGAGGTGTATGCAAGTCTCCATTGATGGATGAAGTACAACCTGAGAGCCTTGATTCTACACAGATTCTTCTACTTAGTGGTTCAATAAACAGGCTCGGGGGTCCAAAGGGAGAAAGTAATTTGGTTGCTTCTTCTGGAGAAGGTTGGGAGGAACATGACTCTTTAGGTGTTTGTCTACCCTATCCACATTGTAAGGTTCTACTTGTTTTTATTTTATTTCATTCCTGGAACTTTTTTATCTTTTTCTGAAACTGTTGAATGTCTTATGAGTTTTTCTATGAATAGATCATTTATTTCAGACAGGTTAGGAAAGAATAGATATATGTTTTGTTAGACTATTTCTGAATGTTATGTATGATCAGATTTGAAACAGTAAATGAAGTAGAATGAATAGAAATGTCTCCTTGTATTTTTCCTTTTGCATTTCAGCGATGTACTCTAGTACATGGAGGAAAGTTAATTAACATAGATTGGATATGATCTCTAAATAATAAAGAAAAGTAAAGTAGTGTATGTTTATTATGTTATTTAAAATCACTACTGTGATTACATAAATAGCTCTGTCAGTCACCTAGATTCAAATTTCTAAATAACAGAGTTCTTAGAATAAAGAGTACAGAACATAAATACATTTCACATAGTGGTGCTATGTTCGATTTACATCTTTCAAAGCAGTAAAAGCTTCATAAAACTGAAAATAGAAACACACTCTATCAAAACATTTTATTTCAGAATTCAAACATTTACCCTAGATAGATGAACTATAAACATTATGTATTTTGGTTGTATTAACATCTATATATCAACTAGGGTATTATTAACTAAAAGAATGAAATATACATATCTTATGTTTATTTCTGTAAGTAGTTTAACTATAACATAATCACTCTTCGTAAACCAAGTATTATGTAAGAGCTTTAGTGCTAATAAAATATCTTGGATAAGCTATACAACAATATCTATTACAACTTTAGACCTTATACTCATCTTTTTAAACATTATAAATATTGAAGCTACTTAGATGAATCATGAAAGTTAATCCCTATCTATGTACATATAGGGTTATATTTCTTAAAGTGTTATGCAAATACAAAAATAGATCAAATTCACCAAGGGTGAATCCCCAAACTTACAATAATTGATAACTACCAAAAGCGTTGTATAACGATTACTAAGGTTTATTAAACCCTTTCATTATACAGTCGAAGTTACTATATAATATAACAACAAACGTATTATGGGATAAACTCTAATATTTTACCTTTCAACGTTATCGAAGGAATCATACAAACACATATTAATATAAATACAAGTAATTGGAAGGCCACGGGTGCAAGCCTCACGGAGGAGCATGCCCAATTGGCCGATACATATTTCACAACCCTATTATATTGTAGTTCAGGTTCGAAACTTGTAAACTCACCGAGACCCCTTTTATATATTTGAACATTATTAAAATAATACACATCCATCCAAATAAAAATACAGTGAATACGATACTAACTCAAACATTAATAATATTGTTATCCCAAATATTTTCTCGATGGCAACCTATGCATCGCAGCATCTAATATTTTAAAAGCAACTATCATCACATAGTTCAAATCTCAACTAAGATATGCCTAGGTGGGCCTTAACGTTTCTTAAAATGCAAACCGCCATGGCAGGGATGGAAAAAATCCTGATAGGAAAAAAAAGCTATGAAGTTGGGACTAAACCCGTAATATTTTTAATAGCTTCTTTTACATAGTAAAAACCAAAGCCGAGGGTTCGAGTCTCATTGGAGAGCTCGCCCGACCTATATATATATCAATAAAATTAATTACGAAGTTCCAGGATTTAAAACCCTGTGACATAATAGAAATAACATTCAACTATCCAAATCAATAATCCAATTTTTTTATTCTGGAACCGATGAGAAGCCAAATATTTTCACATTGCTATAGTACTATTAAATCCAAAATGAAGTTTAAAACTGAGAAACCAGTATCCTTTCATTCCTCAAGAGTTTTACAATAAATGTAATAAAACTGTTGAGGGTTCTCTATCCAGAGACCTCATCCCTTTAAATCCAACATTAATAGTGGATGGATATCCAAGCAAGGCTTTAAGCCTGTCAAACCCTAACTCTGCCCATGGCTTACGTTTTTCTAAAAACAATCAACATGATAGATGAACAACCTAAAAACTGTAATGACCTCCCATCGCTGACAGATGAGACTGTTGGGTATCGCGACCGAGGCTTACCATGGTTCCACACCATTGGAGGTAAGGTTCCACGCCCTTGCACAGTCCAAACACCATAAGCATTGAGTGATATCCCTGTCATAAAAACGTAATGAGGATTAAAAAAAACATCAATATAAAAGCAAGAAGTTGCTACTGTAAATGACAAAGGTTAAATCTTTTAACACTTACCTTATAGGAATAGAACCTTGGCCGAGAGGAAAACCTGAATGGTTGTTACATTTTCACGGCCTTGCCACATTTAAAACACCACTAAATAACTACAACAAACTAGTGCTGGTGCAGAAGGTGAAACCCTGGTAGCCGAGAGGCCTTCCCTCTCTCCTCCACGATGAAGAATACCAAACCCTGATTGCATAGCGGTAGGGTTTTTTAAACCCGAGGAACTTTAATTGCCAAGCCATTTGAAGTTCATAAATTCTCCAACTACCACCCAATTCAATAAGAAAACCCACGTTGGTATAGTTTCAACATAGTTCTCAACTCATATTTTATTATGGTGTCGATGAGAAATCTTAACCCACTTTTTCCATACCCCGAAGTATCACTTAGTAATACCTTAGTTCACCTTTGTATGAAGTGTGATGTCGATTTCAGCATTCTAGCAAAGTATGAAGACTCCCACCTTTAAGTAAGAATAATAAACTAGAACGATGAAGAGTGAAATCGATCACCTTAGTCTTCTCATAACATAACATCACACATTAAATATGGACACGCTACGTAATTATAAACCTTGGTGTTGAATTTACATAGTCACCACCTTTAATAAGGTTAAGGTATTTAGTAATCTGACATAAGGCTTAAATAGAAAACATCGCACTTTCTCGGAAGTATACAACTTGTAACCTGGGTAGTTAAAAAACCGATGCTTTAGATTTTAAGGTAAATAAACCTCAAGGTCGTACACCAGAATCCAACTGCCAACAAGAAGTAAAGTAAATAAGAGTGTACAAATAATTAAATAATAATACAAGTACCACCTATCAAACCTTAACACAAAGTACAGTCAAGTCATAGTATGATCGCAACTGTATGTAGGAGTATAACATAAATCTCACGCATCATATTAAAGACGATAATTATATAACTGTAGTTATAGTATCGCAATTACTTACGTTGCATTAAATAGTATGCGTAGGCAGCAAGTGACGACTTGAATTAATAATTACAATAGTAAAAATGACATAGGAGTATTAATGCACTTAATTGTCGATAAGGCAATTAAAAAGCTTTAAATATAATTACATGATGTAATTAATTATTATCTAGTTGAATTATTTAATAGGCATTTATTACTTCCGCATAGCATTTAATGCTAAATCTAATGCTTAGAATTTTTTAAAATTTTTATGAATTTTTGGGATGTTACATGTGGTATGAGAGCGCGAGTTCAAACTCTAGGCCTAAAATAGGCTCACGCGCGCAAACATAAAATGAAACTAGAAAAACTTAGTTACTAACTTTTGTTTAAATTTGTTTCTGTAGAGAACAGTTTTATATTTAATTGTAGGTATGGAAATACCAGAAGAATCCGCAGAGGACAGATCTCATCATAGTGAACGTAATAATAACGAACATGAGAATGTTAACGAAGAAATTTATGTAGAATTGAATGATCAGTCATCTGAACTTTTACGTACAGTTAAGGACTTCGTTGTATGCACTGATGCATGCAACGATGGACTTGGTGGGGTATTAAATCAAGAAGGTCATGTCATAGCATATGAGTCTAGGAAGCTAAAAATTCACAAAAAAGAACTACGCAACTTATGATCTAGAGATGGAAGCCGTGATGCATGCATTAAAGATGTGGCGCCATCACTTGATTGGAAGAAAATTTTCACTAATGATAGATAATAAAGGATTAAAATACTTGTTGGATCAAACAAATCTTAATGCAAGGCAAGCTAGGTGGCTAGCTTTCCTTAGCAAATACGATTTCGAGATTCAACACATTAAGGGTAAAGAAAACAAGTTTTTTGATGCCTTGAGCAGAAATGCTAAATTAAATTTTGTGGCTGCAATCAGCACATATAAAACAGATCTGGAAAATCAGATCGAAGAAGGAATTAAACAAGATGAAAATTACCAAAAATTATATGATAAAATTGTTGAAAATGTATCTAAAAATTTAATAACAGATTACAGCATTAACGAAAAAGGTTTAATGAATTATAAAAACAAAATTTATGTGCCTAATGTGTCAAAAGTTAAGCTGCTGATTTTGGATGAAATTCATAAAAGTCCTTATTCGGGACACTTTGGTTATCGGAAAATGATAACTATGCTAAGAAAAGATTGCTTTTGGCCAAACATGAAAAATGAAGTGGTTGAATACATAGCTAGGTGTTTTGAATGTCAGATAATTAAAGCTGAGCATCAACACCCATCTGGCCTATTGCATCCATTGCCGATTCCGAAATGGAAGTGGGAAACTATAAGAATTGATTTTATAACTAGTTTGCATAATAATAAAAAACAAAATGACTCAATAATGGTGGTTGTGGATAAACTTAGTAAACCGGTTCATTTTATTCCTGTTAAGACTACTTTTAAAGCTCCTAACATTGTTGATGTGTTTATGAAGCAAATCTTTCGCTTACACGGAATTCCAAAGCTAATTATTTCTGATCGAGATTCTAAGTTTACTGGAAATTTCTGGACAACATTGTTTAAAGGTCTAAATACTAAATTAAATTTCAGTACTTCTTTTCACCCACAAACTGACGAGAAAACTGAAAGAGTAAATCATATTTTAGAAGACATGTTAAGAATGTATGTTAAAGATCAACCAATTAAATGGGAAGATTATTTACATTTAGTTGAATTTGCTTACAATAACCATTATCAAGCTTCTGCTAGACTTAGTCCATTTGAAATTTTGTATGGAAGGAGCTGTAGTACTCCTATTTCTAGGGAAACCCTTGTTGACAGATTAATGCTAGGACCAGATTTATTAAGAGAGATTGAACTAACTGTGAAACAGGTACAAGGAAATTTAAAAATTGCACAAGATAGACAAAAAAGTTACACAGATCTGAAACGGATTGAAAAGGAGTTTCAGGTTGGATATCATGTCTTTGTAAAGGTAAAACCCAAGAAAAGTTATTTTAAGCTTGGGAATTATGCTAAACTAGCACCAAGGTACTGTTGACCATTCGAAGTCCTATCAAGGATCGGACCAGTTGCATATCAGTTGGCTCTACCATCTAACTAAAGAATACATAATGTTTTTCACATTTCTGTTTTAAAGAAATATGTGCACGATGCTACTCATGTGCTGAATTGGAATGACATAAAGGTGGAGCCCGAAAGAGATTTTCAGGTGGAACCGGTTTGTATCCTAGACAGGAGGGAAATTGTGCTCCGAAATCGTACCATAGGGAAAGTAAAGGTGCAATGGAAGCACCCTAGCCCTGTGGAAGCTACCTGGGAATTGGAAAGTAATATGCGGACAACATATCCAATTCTGTTCGAGGGAGGCTCTTATGAAGAATAAGAAACATCAAGGACGATGTTGAGCTTAAGTGGGGGTGTTTGTAACATACCCAATACTTGAGACATTTTATGTTTGAGGAAACACATTGTCTTAAATTTTATTGTAAAGTTTTATATTTGACCAAGTGGTCAAGGATGATTGTAATTGCATAATATTATTATTTAATAAAATAAAATAGGAGACACTCACCCAAGGAGACTGTTGAAAGAGTGTTTACTAACCCACTAGGCGGAATGGAATCTGGGGTAGAAGGAAATGGACAAGTGGCATCATCATGAACTCAGTAACTAGTTGTTGTTATGGAACAAATCCCTTAAATTGTGGTCAAGTTCCCTGGAATGTGGAACTGGAGCTTGAGGCTCATTTATTGAAAATTGACCACTAAAAGACCTAGGCATCTTTTATAAGCCATTGAATTGAGCAAAGGCTCACACTTTTTCTGACGAGAAAATTTACCTTGTGGTTCTGTTGTATGCACACAAGAGATTCGATGAGGGGAAGCTATGTTTTGAGTTGTAGTTTAAGTCTGTCTTATTTCTGTTGAGTGTAGAGTTTTCTTGTTGAGTGTAGAGGCTTATGAGGTGTATGCAAGCCTCCATTGATTGCTGAAGTACAACATAAGTGCCTTTCTTCTACACGGATTCTTTTACCTAGTGGTTCAGTAAACAGGCTCAAGGGTCCAAAGGGAGCAAGTGATTTGGTTGCTTCTTCTGGAGAAGGTTGGGAGGAACAGGCCTCTTTGGGTGTTTGTCCACCCTATCAACATTACCAAGTTCTACTTGTTTTTATTTCATTCCATTCCTGGAACTTGTTTATCTTTTTCTGAAACTGTTGAATGTCTTATGAGTTTTTCTATGAATAGATCATTTATACCAGATAGGTTAGGAAATAATAGATCTCTGTTTTGTTAGACTATTTTTGAATGTTATGTATGATCAGATTTGAAACAGTAAATGAAGTAGAATGAGTAGAAATGTATCCATGTATTTTTCCTTTCGCATTTCAATGATGTACTCTAGTACAAGGAGGAAAGTTAATTAACATAGATTGGATATGATCTATAAATAATAAAGAAAAGTAAAGTAGTTTATGTTTATTATGTTATTTAAAATCACTACTGTGATTACATAAATAGCTCTTTCAGTCACCTAGGTTCAAATTTTTAAATAATAGAGTTCTTAGAATAAATAGTACATAACATAAATACATTTCACATAGTGGTGCTATGTTCGATTTACATCTTTCAAAGCAGTAAAAGCTTCATAACACTGAAAATAGAAATATACATATCTTATGTTTATTTCTATAACTAGTTTAATTATAACATAATCACTCTTCGTGTTAGGCAAATACAAAAATAGGTCGAATTCACCAAGGGTGAATCCCCAAACTTATAATAATTAATAACTACCAAAATACCTACATAACGATTACTAAGGTTTATTAAACCCTTTCATTATATAGTCGGAGTTACTAGATACAATATAACAACAAACGTATTATGGGATAAACCCTAAGATTTTACCTTTCAATGTTATCGAATGAATCATACAAACACATATTAATATAAATACAAGTAATCCACAAGTGCAAGCCTTGTCGAGGAGCATGCCCAGTTGGCTGATACATATTTCACAACCCTATTATATTGTGGTTCAGGATCGAAACTTGTAAACTCACCAAGACCCCTTTTATATATTTGAACGTTATTAAAATAATACACATCCATCCAAATAAAAATACAGTGAATACGATACTAACTCAAACATTAATAATATTGTTATCCCAAAGATTTGCTCGATGGAAACCTTTGCATCGCAACATCTATTCTTTTAAAAGAAACTATCATCACACAATTCAAATCTCAGCTAAGATACGCCTAGGTGGGCCTTAACTTTTCTTAAAATGCAAACCGTTGTGGTAGGGAGGGAGAAAAACCTGACATGAAACAAAAGCTACGAAGTTGGGACTAAACCCTTAATCTTTTTAATAGCTTCTTTTACATAGTAATATAAACCAAAGCCGAGGGTTCGAGTCTCATTAGAGAGCTCGCCCGGCCTATCTATCTATCTATCTATCTATCTATCTATCTATCTATCTATCTATCTATCTATCTATCTATCTATCTATCTATCAATTCAATTAATTACGAAA
The DNA here is from genome assembly GCA_027924585.1 of Larix kaempferi. Lineage (NCBI taxonomy): Eukaryota > Viridiplantae > Streptophyta > Pinopsida > Pinales > Pinaceae > Larix > Larix kaempferi. The sequence goes on along the minus strand of BSBM01000451.1, from coordinate 785,435 downwards.
GCTCCAAGATTTAAAACCCATGTTACATAAAAGAATTAACATTCAACTATCCAAATCAATAATCTAGTTTATTATTTTGGAACCGAAGAGAAGCCAAATATTTTCACATTGCTACAGTACTATTAAATCCAAAATGAAGTTTAAAACTGAGAAACCAGTATCCTTTCATTCCACAAGAGTTTTACAATAAATCCAGTAACACTCCTGAGGGTTCTCTATCCAAATACCCGATCCCTTTAAATCCAACATCAATACTGGGCGAAAATCCAAGCAAGGCTTTAAGCCTGTCAAACCCTAACTCTGCCCATGGCTTAAATTTTTCTAAAAACAATCAACATGATAGATGAACAACCTAAAAAATGTAACTACCTCCCTTCGCTGACGGAGGAGACTGCTGGGTATCGAGACCGAGGCTTACCATGGTTCCACACCATTAGAGGTAAGGTTCCACGCCCTTGCACAGTCCAAACACCATAAGCATTGACCGATATCCCTGTCATAAAAACGTAATGAGGATTAAAAACAACATGAATATAAAAGCTGGAATTTGCTACTGTAAATGACGAAGGTTAAATCTTTTAGCACTTACCTTATAGGAATAGAACCTTGGCTGAGAGCAAAACCTGAACGATTGTTACATTTGCACAACCTCGCCACATTTAAAACACCACTAAATAATTGCAACAAACTAGTGTTGGTATCATGCAAAAGATGAAACCCTGGCAGCGGAGAGGGCCTTCCCTCTCTCCCCCATGATGAAGAATAACAAATGCAAAGAATAACAAACCTCAATTGCATAGCAGTAGGGTTTTGTCAAACCCAAGGACCTTTAATTGCCAAGACACGTGAAGTTCATAAATGCTCCAGCTACCACCCAATTCAATATGAAAAACCACATTGGTATAGTTTCAACATAGTTCTCAGCTCATATTTTATTATGGTGTCGGATGAGAAATCTTAACACACTTTTCCATAGTTCAAAACATAACAATGTCCATACCCCGAAGTATCACTTAGTAATACCTTAGTGCACCTTTGTATGAAGTGTGATGTCGATTTCACCATGCTAGCAAACTATGAAGACTCCCACCTTTAAGTAAGAGTATAAACTAGAACGATGAGGAGTGAAATTGATCACCTTAGTCTTCTCATAATATAACATCACACATTAAATATGGACACGCTACATAATTATAAACCTTGTTGTTGAATTTACATAGTCACCACCTTTAATAAGGTTAAGGTCTTTAGTAATCTGACATAAGGCTTAAATAGAAAACATCGCACTATCTCGGAAGTATACAACCTGTAACCTGGGCAGTTAAAAAAACGATGCTTTAGCTTTAAGCTAAGTAAACCTCAAGGTCGTACACCAGAATCCAACTGCCAGCAAGAAGTAAAGTAAATAAGAGTGTACAAATAATTAAATAATAATACAAGTACCACCTATCAGACCTTAACACAAGGTACAGTCGAGTCATAGTATGATCGCAACTGTATGTAGGAGTATAACATAAATCTCATGCATCATATTAAAGACAATAATTATATAATTGTAGTTATAGTATCGCAATTACTTACGTTGCATGAAATAGTATGCGTAGGAAGCAAGTGACGACTTGAATTAATAATTACAATAGTAAAACTGGCATAAGAGTATTAATGCACTTAATTGTCGATAAGACAATTAAAAAGATTTAAATATAATTACATGTTGTAATTAATTATTATCTAGTTCAGTTATTTAATAGGCATTTATTACTTCTGCATAGCATTTAATGCTAAATCTAATGCTTAGAAATTTTTTAAATTTTTACAAATTTTTGGGATGTTACAATGTGTGCCTTCTTCCAACACTTCACCTTCTTGCCTTCTATAGGAAGATTAAAACAATACCCTAAAAAAAATAATGCTTCTACAGGTATCCACATTATGCTATAGGTTTGGAATCTGAGGTGTTCTTGTATCATGTATTTCTGGAAAGAGTTATAACCTTTGCCAACTCTGCTTTAGGAAAACCCAAATTTCCTTGGAAGCATGAAAATGGATCTGTTTATGAGCATACATAATAGCGACCAGGTCAATGCCCCTTCCGAGAGAATAATCCTGACTAATGATTACATTGCCAGCAAATAATGGAGCTAGAACCAGTACATAGGCAGTTATAATCTGTGAATAATAGCTACTGATCTGGCACAAGATTGCCATAATAATCCCATACTTCTTTCCTATCAGCTTCGTGTAATCTACCATTATTTAGGGTGTCAGATCAACAAACCTGATGAGCATCTCAGATATGGCTCTAAAATGATTTAAGTGCTTCTTCTGGGGCTTCATGGTATGGTAGACATGTATCATTCTATTTATGATTTCACAATCATTCAAGCAGCAAGAACATATCATCATGCTAAAAGTATTACCTCTCCTTTCTTGCAATTTCCAAATCCTCATGGCCTCCTTTATGCAGATTATGAACTCTGTAGAACATATCAACCATCCAAAAAAAATCAGATTTTGAAAGAGCCGCAAAAGAATGTTTAGATCTGATATACTATCATTAAAATTTTCCAAAAAGAAAATATTGTATCGTGGTAGCAATGCATTCATTAGTGTATCAGATATGCACTATGTGCAAAAACATCAAATGAACCACACAATTTGAATATTGAAATGCATCTAGAATGAACTACCCCACCATTATGTTTAGGTCTGGGATTCCCTTAGATTGCACAGAGGAAGCATGGATTTGAATGTCGTCCATGTCTTGATTTAAAAAAAAAACTTGGTTTTTTATATCTTCTGATATTGCACATGAGCAATTCAGTTTTAGCATAATTTTTTCTTGTAGTTCTACTATTATCAACATTACGTTCCATATTGTAAGATGAAAACACTATTGATAATATCACGATTTCCAAAATAACTATAAAACTAATAACATAGGTAACTAGAGTTGGTCTTTACGTTATTCTAGATGTTGCTTGCCGACAGAGAGAATTCAAAAGGAAATATGCATCCGTTGGACAATTTACTCTTTTGCAGTGGGCGGTCCATGGTGTCGGCCTTCTGCTTCAGTTGGAAATATGACCCTGCTTCCCATTGCTTGTGAGTTGTTTAACTCCACTGTGGCTAAAATATATGTAGTTATTACTCCGGAGTCAGCAAAAATGGTTCAACTGAGCATAGAAGATAAATTGTTTCTATCTCTCTTCCCACTATGTGCTCTCCCCCTTTTGACGGGCTCGGTTTGATCCCTGTTGCATATGGATTTTAAGGTCAGCTATCAATTAAGGCATAGCCCTGAATTGGAAAAACGATACCAACAATAACAAATATGTGAAATGTTGTATAAGAAATGGACTAAAAATTCCTTCGAGTTTTCCTAATGCAAACTATAATTAAATGAAACACTCACCCAAGTTCAAACATGCCCTACCAGTTCTAGATGTCAGACACTACGCACATCCTTTGGAAATGGTATCTTTCTATTTGTATCCTACTATCCAAACAAAGAACTTCAAACTATATTATAGATGAAGACATTTTATTTTGCAGCGAGAAACTGATGATAAACATTACCTCTTTTTATGTTTCAAGTTACACTAGTTTAATTTATATCTCTAATGTTTGTCTCATCTACAAACAAGATGAGATGAAAAACAAACATCAAAATCATTAACAGAACCCAAATTTGAGATACCCAAGACCTCTTTGGATTTATCCCAAGAGCATCTGCGGACTCAGTCGAAGAGTGTCTACCAATCGAGCTAACCCTTTGCACACACACTCTCTCTATCGAGAGAGAGTTACATTCCTATACCAGCTCAGTCCATTTGTGTGTGCACATTGTTGGCTCATGTTGTAGTGGGGTAGCCATATTCTGATTTTGTGGCCTTGCTTCCCTTGATGAAACAGTGCTTATAATAAGGGCATCCTCACGGTAAAAAAAAATAATAGAGAAGAGCTTGCATTGTTTCCCAAGAAAACACACACACACCCATAAAACCTTGTTGATGTATATGTAACTTCGAAATGTATTTCATCTATGTATTTCATATATATTTATTGTACCCTTATAAGATATGTGTTATTCCTCTATAAGGAAGTGTCGTCATGTGTATTGACAAGTGTCACAAGTGTGTGTACTTGCCGATGGGCTATTAGACCACCATGTGTGGGGTCGGCCCTGAAATATATATTATATGGTTGATGTACCTAGCTAGACAAGTTGGCCCCATAAGGTCACTGGGCAAACAGACTAGTATAAATAGAGATTGGGAGATCTCTATTTTGATCACTCGGAAACTCATACTTGTCTCACTCAGAAAGTGGTGCACTAGTGAGGAGGAGGATCATCTTCTACTAGGAGAATATCTCAGTGTATTTTGGTTGTACTTTGGTTGAGCCATTTCTCTCTCTATCTCTGAGGAATTTGTGGGGTTTCTCACCTTAGGGTTTTCCCCACGGAAACTCTGTGTCTCTTGTCTCTCATGCTTTTGATTCTTGTGATGATTGACATGCTTGTTATGATTGATATGCATTGATATACTATTCATGTTATTCTCTCAGTAAAGATCCTAGAGTATTGTGAATTAATGCTCAAAATTTAACATGGTATCAGAGCTAACTTGAGAAGAAGACATTGTGCAGTGATGGAAACTTGGGTTTCTTGTTTATTGGGTTTCTCTCCATAGATTTTGGAAAAGAAGTATAGTAGATTGACTCTACTCATCAAGGAGAATCTATCTGTCCAGTCAGAATTCAATTCTGAGCATTTTCAAATTTGGCCCTAAAAATTAGGGTTTCCACAAAAATAGGAATTTCTGGAATCTGAAGACATAGCTGGAAGCTCCTTGCAAAATTCGAAGTTTAGAGCTTTGGATCGAGATTTTTGGCTGAGTAGATCTCTGGGAAACTCAAACCCTAATTCAGGGCTCTCCCTAGTGAACCTGGGAAGACAAAAAAGAAATTTTGAAGGGTGTAGCTTTGCAGATCTCAATTTCTGAATACACCAGGTTGATCATCTCATCAAGGCGCATCTTTCTATCCTTTCAGAAAGTTGAAATTCACATTTTGAAATTTTAGGGTTTTTTCGACAAACCCTGATCTGGGACTAGATCCAGTTTTTAGCAATTCAAGTGGTAAGACCTAAATATTTTCTATTTCCATTTGAAGTACTCTTTAAGATGTCTCACCACACCAAGCTTGAGGATAAGCTTGAAGGGGTTGATAACTTCCGAGCCTGGAAGTATAGGATTGGGTTAATCCTGCAAGAGAATGAGTTGGACTCATATGTAAAAGAAGACATCCCTATCCCAGAGGATGAAGAAGCTAAGATATTGCATAAGAAGAACTTGGTCAAGGCAAAGAGAATCATTGCTGATTCTATCAAGGACCATCTCATCCCCCATGTGTCATCTCTGAAGACACCCAAAGAGATGTTTGATTCACTATCCAAGCTATTTGAAGGGAAGAACATAAATCAGAAGATGACTCTGCGGAACCAATTGAAAGGGGTAAAACTTCAGAATGGAGAATCCATTCAATCTTATTTTTCTAGGGTCTCCCAGATCAAGGAACAACTAGAAGCAGTGGATGAAATGGTGGAGAATGGTGAAGTTGTCATTACCACTGTAAATGGTCTACCTAGGTCATGGGACTCCTTTATTCAAGGAATATGTGCAAGAAAGAAGTTGGTATCCTTTAGCAGACTACGGGAAGAATGCTCACAAGAAGAAGCAAGGCTTGTGGCACGAGAAGAAAAGATGGGGAATGAAGATCAAGCTCTCACAACTCACACCAAGAAAGGAAAGTCCAAGAGAGAGCCATCTCACTCCAAGAAATCGTCACATCACTATAAAGAAAGAAGAATATGCTTCACCTGTAATGAAAAAGGACATATTTCCATAAATTGTCCCAAGAACAAGAAGGACAACAACAACTTCAACAACAAGAAGAAGGGTAGCAAAAGAAGGTATCATGTTCATGTTGTCGAGGATGATGAACCTCCCAAGAAGAAGGCTAGAGCAGAAAGTGATGATGATAACTCATCAAGCAAAGAAGAGTATGTTCTAATCTCTGCTCTCACAGGTACTATATCCCATGGTTGTAATGATTGGTTAATTGACAATGGGGCTTCAAAACACATGACTGGGTTTAAAGAATCCTTTGCTAATCTATCTGAACATGAGTCACCCCATAAGGTGAAACTTGGGGATGACTACCAATACCCTATCAAAGGAAGTGGTGAGGCCTCCTACAATCTAGACTTTGGGAAGTCTTTGAAGATGAAAGATTTTTTGTATGTACCTGGGCTCAAGAAGAATCTACTCTCCATATCCGCATTGGATGGAAAAGGTATGGGGGTTGCATTTGTGGATGGCCAAGTCCTAATGTTACCAAAAGGTAAAACTATTGATGATGCAGTAGTGATTGGAGAGCAAGAGGGAGGATTGTATAAATTGAAGGGACAACCTGAACATGCCATGGTACATGACTCCATGGAGCCAAGTGAAATTTGGCATAGAAGACTTGCACATATGCACTACAGGGCATTACCAATTGCAAGTAAGGCTGTAGAAGGTCTTCCTGAAATCAAGACCAAGCATGAAGGTGTTTGCAAAAGATGTGCAAAAGGAAAGAACAATAAGAAGGCATTTCCAAGCAGTGAAAGCAAGGCAAAAGATATCTTGGAAATCATCCACTCAGATGTATGTGGTCCTATGTCATCCAGTTCTCTGAGTGGGTATGTTTACTATGTCTCTTTCATAGATGACTTCTCCAGGAAGACTTGGGAATACTTCTTGAAGAACAAATATGAGGTGTTTGATAAGTTCAAGGAATTCAAAACCTTAATGGAGAATCAAACTGACAAGAAGATCAAAACATTCAGATCTGACAATGGTGGAGAATTCACCTTAGGTGACTTCAAGAAGCTTTGCAGTGATTTAGGGATTAAGAGGGAGTTGACTGCTCCTTACAATCCACAACAGAATGGAGTTGCAGAAAGGAACAACAGAACAATCATGGAAGCAGCAAGAGAAATGTTGCATGACCAGGATCTACCTATACATCTATGGGCAGAAGTAGCTAGAACAGCTGTATATGTGCAGAACAGAACACCCCACAAGATATTGGACAACAAGACACCAGAAGAAGTATTTTCTGGTAAGAAACCTGAAGTCAGCCATCTCAGAATATTTGGTTGTCAAGTATACACTCATGTCCCAAAGGAAAAGAGGACCAAACTAGATCCTTCAGGAAAGAAGGGTATCTTTGTGGGTTACAGTAAAAGCTCAAAGGCTTACAGAATATACTTTCCAGGGTTCAAGAAGATTGATATCAGCAAGGATGTAACATTTGATGAAAACTCAGCATTCATCAAATCAAGGAAGGAACCTATCGAATTTTATGAAGAACCTAAGGAAACTATATTTCAAGACACTACCATGACTGAAGCAATTCTAGAAGTTGTTCGTGAGTTTGAAGATCTGCAAGAACCTGTAGATCCACCCCGTGAGGATAACTCCCACAAGAGGAAACCTACATGGGCTAGAGAGCTCATTCAAGATGTAGAAAGATTTGGTATTCCAGAAGAAGAACACAGAGCAAAGAAGAGAACCAGATCACATACCAGCTATGTTGCTTTATTCTGTGAGATCATGAATAAAGAACCTTCCAGTTATGAAGAAGCAACGGAAAAGAAAGAATGGAAGGATGCCATGGTCGAAGAATACCAATCAATAATGAAAAATGATGTTTGGGATGTTGTCCCAAGACCTAAAGGGAAGTCTGTTGTGACTTCCAAGTGGATCTACAAGATCAAGCATGCTACAGATGGCAGCATAGAAAAATACAAGGAAAGATTTGTAGCTCGCGGCTTCTCTCAGAAAGAGGGAACAGATTATGAAGAAACTTTTGCTTCTGTATCCAGGTACACTTCCATCAGAACAGTACTTGCCCTGGCTACAGTGATGAAATGGAAGATACACTAGATGGATGTCAAGACTGATTTCTTGAATGGTGTAGTTGAAGAGGAAGTGTATGTGGAGCAGCCACTTGGTTTTGAAATACATGACAAGGAGTCATATGTATGCAGATTGAAGAAAGCCTTGTATGGCTTGAAGCAAGCTCCCAGAACTTGGTATGGTAGGATGGACAGTTTCCTATCTAGTTTGGGCTTTACCAAGAGTAAAGCGGATTCCAACCTTTACTACAAGGTTGAGGAAGGGAATCCTGTGATTCTACTCCTGTATGTGGATGACTTATTTGTAACAGGAGATGACAGATTGATTACAGATACTAAGAGGAAGCTTGCTGCTGAGTTCGATATGAAAGACTTAGGAATGATGCACTATTTCCTAGGTATGGAGGTGTGGCAAAGTGAAGATGGGATCTTCCTTGGTCAAGGGAAGTACATAGCAGATATCCTGAAGAGATTCGGGATGATGGATTGCAAGGCCATGGCCACACCTATGGCATCGAACCTGAAGCTTCTATGTGATGCTTCATCTGAGCCAGTTGATATATCTATGTATTGTCAGATGATTGGGTCCTTGATGTACCTGACGAACACGAGACTAGATATTTTCTTTACTGTGAACACATTGAGTCAGTTCCTGACAGATCCGAGGAGTGTTCACCTGATTGCTGTAAAGCATATTCTGAGGTACCTGAAGGGTACAGTTGATTATGGGATCAAGTATGAAGCGAATCAAAAGTTTAACCTACAAGGTTATGTTGATTCAGATTGGGCAGGTAGTGCTGCAGATAGGAAGAGCACATCTGGGTGTTGCTTCAATATGGGATCAAGTGTGATCTCTTGGTTTAGCAAGAAGCAGTCCTGCGTAGCACTGAGTACAGCTGAGGAAAAGTATGTTGCAGCCTGTTCAGCTAGTTGTGAGGTAGTATGGCTTCGGAAGATAATGTCTGAGTTATTTGATCTCCCATTGGATGCTACTAGTATCTTCTGTGATAACCAGAGTTGTGTGAAGCTGTCTGAGAACCTAGTGTTTCACGACAGGTTGAAACACATAGAGATCAAATATCACTATATCAAGGATATGGTGCAGAGAGGAGCAGTGAATCTCCTATATGTTGTGATAGATGAGCAGATTGCAGATGTGTTGACGAAGCCACTCGCCAGAGTGAAGTTTGAGTACTTCAAAGAGAGGCTTGGTGTTCTTCGGATCGACGACACTTCGAGGAAGAAGTGATGGAGACATTTGTTGTAGCCATTCCTAGCATGATGGAAGGGGGATCCTTCATATGGATATGGATGTAGCGCTGGATGATGAGCATCAGGATGATGTTCTAGTTTCTGCTCTGTATGATCAGTTGGATCATTTGTGTATGTATGCATCATGTTGGATGCTGGAGATGATCAGGTGGATCATTTATATGTATTTTGTAGATGCATCATGTTGGATGCTTGGACCATGTATCTGTATTTGTATCAGGTGGATACATTGTATGATCAGGTAGATCATGTATGTTGATATATATCAGGTATGATCAGGTAGATCATGTATGTTGATGGATACATTGTGTGGATCATGTATCTATGTATCAGGTGGATACAATGTGTAAGGTGATATGTATGAGGTAGATACTTGGTATGCATCAAGTGGATGCATTGTATGATCAGGATGATCATGGATGATGAGCTTCTCCAGATGACATGCATCGGGACGATGTAGTGATGATGATCATGTGTACATCAAGATGATGTATGGTGAGTATCAGGATGATACTTTGTGGCCGTGGATCAGGTTGTGCAGATGAGCATGTCTGGGAGATCCTATAGGTCGGAGTTGTGTACCCCTAACAGCCTAGGATGCACTTTCGAGACATTGCTCTGGGAGGACATGTAATTTGTGCCCTGGGAGATCTTCAGGTCAGAGTTGTGTACCCGTAACATCCTGAGATGCTCTTGCGATGTTTTGTCCTAAGGCATGTAATTTGCTCCTAGGAGATCTGGACAGGATGAAAAAGGCCTCAGATGCTTCAGCCAGGTTTTTCCATGACCACATGTAATTTGCTCTTGGGAGATCTGGATAAGATGAAAAAGGCCTCAGATGCTTCAGCCAGGTTTTGTGGTGCACCACATGTAATGTGCTCCTGGAAGATCCGACAGGTAGAGTTGTGTGCTCGTAACTGCCTGGGATGCTTCAGCCAGGTTTTGTGGTGAGATCACATGTAATGTGCTCCTGGGAGATCCGACGGTACAGCTGGGTGCTCGTAATAGCCTGGGATGCTTCAGCCAGTTTTTGTGATGGGTCACATGTAATGTGCTCCTGGGAGATCCAACAGGTAGAGTTGTATGCTCATAACAGCCTGAGATGCTACCGCCAGGTTTTGTGATGCACATAATAAGTCCTGAGGATTCCATAATATGGCCAATGATGAAGACCTGTAGGTGGTGGGCCTACATCCAGTATGAAAAAGGACTGGTGCTGTAGAACTTCCTATGACAAGTAGATTCATACATTGGTTGAGATAGCAGCAGCAGTGATGATGATGATGACGATGCATTGATGACGATGATCCTAGGAAGAAGACTTGTCTAGCAGATCTGTGTCGAGAAATACCTTCCTAGTTAAGAGGGAGTGTTGATGTATATGTAACTTCGGAATGTATTTCATCTATGTATTTCATATATATTTATTGTACCCTTATAAGAGATGTGTTATTCCTCTATAAGGAAGTGTCGTCATTTGTATTGACAAGTGTCGCAAGTGTGTGTACTTGTCGATGGGTTATTAGACTACCATGTGTGGGGTCGGCCCTGAAATATATATTATATGGTTGATGTACCTAGCTAGACAAGTCGGACCCATAAGGTCACTGGGAAAATAGACTAGTATAAATAGAGATCGAGAGATCTTTATTTTGATCACTTAGAAACTCATACTTCTCTCACTCAGAAAGTGGCGCACTAGTGAGGAGGAGGATCATCTGCTACGAGGAGAATATCTCAGTGTATTTTGGTTGTACTTTGGTTGAGCCAATGCTCTCTCTATCTCTGAGGAATTTGTGGGGTTTTTCACCTTAGGGTTTTCCCCACGGAAAATCTGTGTCTCTTGTCTCTCATGCTTTTGATTCTTGTGAGGATTGACATGCTTGTTATGATTGATATGCATTGATATACTGTACATGTTATTCTCTCAGTAAAGATCCTAGAGTATTGTGAATTAATGCTCAAAATTTAACAAACCCACATGCATAACATGCAATAGGAATTAGATTGAAGATGAAGAGAATGTAAGTTAGGGTTCCCACTTGTGAAAAATAAATTCATTTAGTCTTATAATGCCAACTATGACAAGATCTGTCAACAATGACTGTTGAGAATCCTATTGTGCAATGAAACTTTCCAACATAATTTTAAACTGTATGTCTGAATTTTTGAAAACATACTAGAGCGTTGCATATGCGAGAGGATGAGGGACACACAATACTGTGGCCCTTCCCTGTTTATAAAAGTACATAGGTCCATTGTGAGTTCATCCTCCAACCCATACACGGTGTCCGATACAAAGCTAAATGTGATAGGAAACATGAGAACATAAATTCCAAGCCACTGATATCAGATAAGACTCTAGTTACCATGTTTGGATAGACTTGGTTCAGGTTCTTCCAAACCTCGAACCTTTCCGACCAGCTGAACCATTCTGAACCGAATCTTTAAACCTTCCTTAAAATATGCAAGAAACAAAACTTCAAAAACAATCTAAAAGCAAGAACAACTTCAAAAACATCATAAGGGGCTTATCAAGGTACTTGCTATGTATGGTTCTCGATATTTCGCTAGTTTGGAGATTGAACCTATCAACAACATTAGAACTTCTTTTACTACATCTAGGGGGAAGTGGCACCTGGTATTCTTGTCCATTTGAATCTCTAGACAAGTATGCACTTTATTCCTAATTTATTCTTCCTCTTTTTTCTCCTACTTACCATACTTACCATGTTTGTATAGACTTGGCTCAGGTTCCACCAGACCCTGAACCTTTGGGACCAGATGAACCAGTCTAGACCAAATCTTTAAGCCTTTCCTAAAATATGCAAGAAAAAGACTTCAAAAACGATCTAAAAGAATTAACAACTATTTTTATGTTTTTTGTTGTGATTATTTGAATTTCTAAGTAATATGTATAATTTTAAGTGTGTTTATCTACCTACCTACCTATCTCTCTATCTATGTTAGAAAAAATATTTTATATATCAAATGCACGTAACCTCTCCAGGTACATCAATGTATTCGACAAACTGATACTAAGCCAGGTATAAGAGTCATAAAACATCATAAGGGGCTTATCAGGGAACTCCACATTTATGGTTCTTCAGACTTCACTGGTTTGGAGGCTAAAACCATCAACGACTTTCAGAATTTTTTTTCCTCTACATATAGCGGGAAGTGGCACCTGATATTCTTGTCCATCATATTCTCTAGACAAGTATGCACTTTTCCTACTAAATTCTTCTTCCTCTTCCTTTTCCTTCTCAGCCATACCATGACAAATTCACGTTCAACACCAACATCGATGATTTAATTTCGCCCTAGCTTCCCCAAATTATCAAACTCTTGTTCTTTTAGTTGTCGACCAAAGTTGACTAAAGAAAAGTAGATATTCTCATTTAAATTTATGTTGCATGAGTTTTCAGAATGTGGAAATGTTGGGAACATGGATCTGAGTGTCCGGAACAACTAGAATTTTTTCCCAAATTTCTAAGAATCCTTGTCAAAGCTTGCCTGAAATTTTCAAAGCCATATGGATCCATTTCCTTCAGAGATGAGGAAGAGTACAACCATATGTATTCACTACCTTCCAGGGAATCCTGTTGCATATTAAGAATCATTGGGACACATGTGGTAAGGAGTTTATCTCGCAAGCTCTCAAAATATCAGGCAATTGAAGGAACCCTGAGAGATATAGCATGATTTTCCATGAATGCTGGTGGATTCTAAGGTTCCCCCCTAATCCAAAGAGTAGAATTATCTTCATTCCTGAGGATGGTTTGGAAAGCATATCACCATATTACATGGTTAATGACAAAGGAGGCAAATTCCCTCAGCTGAACATATCCTAGGAAAGGTAAAGGATTAGATGGAAAGTCAATATAAAAGCCCTGTCATGTAAATACAATTCACATAACAAATGTTGATCCATGAAATCACTCTTCAGAAAATTCTCCAAAAACTGAGTAGCTGTTTCCAAATCAAATGATCTCCCTTCCTTGATAGCTCTTAATTGAAATAAAGTTGTCTACTCATGGAGAAAGATAGGGTAAGAGGGGTATGGAGCCTTGCAAATCAACAATTCTATGGAAAGAGTGTACATTTTGACTTTTGTTGTTGCAGGGACTTAAGTTTCTTCAATCCTTCCGATTTTTCTTGAAGTTTCTCCCACCGAAGTTTCTGGAAGAATAACTCCTCAGCCCACTTTTCTCTCAGTCCCTTAATGACATTCCTATGTTCCTAGAGAGAGATCATACATGTTCTGAACTGTTCAATCCACTTGAACCATTTATCCAACTCGATATTTAACCAGAGAATCTTCTTCTCCAGTCGTTGAATTCTTCTATCTTCTACCTCCTTTTCATCATCAGAATCCAGATAAATGACTTCATTATCTTGCTTTGGCACTGTGACAGCTTCATCCTCTATTGGGGTTGCAGTGGTCTGTGCATGTAGTGCAGTCTCAGCCATGGGTTTTAGGGATGTTGGTTCTTGTGTGACAGCATCCTCCTTCTCCATCTCAATCTCAGCCATCTTAGTCTGTGTTGCCACTGTAGCAAATGATTTTGGAAGCATTGGTTCTTATGTAGCAATGTTTTCCTCCTGGTCCTTGATATAAAATGTTGTTGTCTGAGTTTCAGCTTCACTAAACATTTTCAAGGGTATTGGTTCTTGTGTAATAGTCCCCTGTTCCTCAAATTCTTTGAACTGCTGAGATTGTTTCTGGGTTATATCAGGTTTTTTTTACAGATGAGACTGGTCCTGAAGAAGCTCGGTATCCCCTGATGGTTGGGACTATACTGTTTCATCTCCTAAATTCAAATCAACGATCTCTTCAATTCTTGGCTCATTTTCCCCCATCAATTCAATTTCTGGCATTCCTTCTTCCACCTCCTCTATTTGTACACGCTTTTGTGATGCAAGTCCCAACACAACAAATCTGTGTCCTGCAGTAGAAAATATATCTCCACACTCTGGACAAACAGTCTCCCCATACTTCTCATTTTCAAATGCAAAAGATGGATTTTCCAATAAGTTTGCAGCATTTTCTAATGTGTTCAAATTTTTCTCCGCTTGTTTTCCAACTACTCCCTTCCATCTTTTCAGCTCATTTCGCAATATCTGCACCTCCTCTTTTAATAATTCATTTTCAATCAGGAGATTTTCGATTTGAGGTTCTTCCCTGGAAGGTTCCTGCATAGCAGCAGATGACTTGGGGTTCAAAATGGGAATCTCTATATCTACCCCTGTTACAGGTGCTTTCTCTAACACAGGTGACTCCCTATTCTCTCTAATTGCTCCTACTGTCTCTGCTAAGGGTGCTTCAATATTACCCCCAATTGCATCCACTGTCTCAGCTTCTTCTACTGTCTCTGCTAAGGGTGCTTCAATATTACCCCCAATTGCATCCACTGTCTCAGCTTCTTCTGCTATCTCTGCTAAGGGTGCTTCAATATTACCCCCAATTGCATCAACTATCTCAGCTTATTCTGTTGTCTCTACTAACTCTGTTGCTATTGCAGCTACTTCTGTTGCTGCTATTGTCACAGCTGCTACTGCTATCACAACTGCTTCTGCTACTGCTACTGATCGAGTCCTTCTTTTCCTCACTATTCCCACTGGGTGTTCCTCATTCCTTACTGCTACTGACGCTTTGATAGTTCTGATCCTCCTTTTCTTTGATGCAGTGGGTGTCTGACCCCTATTTCCTGATCCTACTCTTCGTTTCTTTGACACATGGGTTTTTACCTTGGTCTCTTCTTCTTCAATAATGGTACCCCTTATCTCCAAAGAGGACACAACCTCCAAAATTTCCATAATCTCTTCTTCTACCCTTCCCGTCTGATATCCTTCCTCCTGGATTCCTGTTTCTGCAATTGCAACTTCTACTGTCGCAGCTTCAACAGCTGCTCCAGTTTCAGCTTCTTTTATTTGAGTATCTTCTTCTGTATTTGCAACTTCTGATTTTTCTGCCTCCTGCTCCACAGTTCCCATCACAATTTCCTCAGCAACAAGGTTTTATGTTGATGCTGCTTCTCCCTTTTTTGCTTCCTCTTCGTCATTGGTCTGGTTTTCTAATGCTCCAACCTCCCCCCCAACTGGATTTGAGGAGCGTCGGTCCTCACTATCTTCACCAACACCCTCCATTTCCAATACAGGCTGTATGATTGGCCTATCTTCAGCCAAAAATTATTGCCAGGTTAAATTACGAATTGAAATGGCTCTTAGGACTAGTAATTTAATTAGGCCATGATTAGTAAGGGAGGAAACTGGGTGTTGGGCGGTGCTTGCATATCCAGCCATAGTTTGTAGGTCTTTAAGCAGATAAAATGGTATATTCACCAAATTGTCATGGCGTAGATGAGACAATAAGGGAAGTTCAGAGAAGGAAACAATGTGGTACCTACCTCCACAAGAGATGTATCTTTTCTTAAATATTGCCACTTGATTTCAGGGTGGTGGTAAAGATGTTAGTTCCAGCCCACGGCGCTTTGGAATAACCTGCTCACCAACTGCCAAAAATTCCCGTACCGCATTTGAATTATGTGCCTTCCGTCCAAATAACTTCTTGCCAACCAGGGGTAAGCTAGTAACCTCGGTTATGATTTCTTCTGTAACATCCACACGTAGTCCCCTGACCTCAGAGTGAGTATCAGTCAGATTGAGGGCAAATTGAAATGCGGTTTCTGTGTGGAAACCGTTCAACCGTTCAAAGTATGTCATCCAACCTGCTACTGTAAAAATATTAAGAACTGCTGCATTGGAACGTACAACTTCTGTATTTACAGGATCATGTTGGACTAGGTTTCCCATTTTAATCCCCCCTCAAAGTTCAGAACAAACACAACAATCTCCAGTCTGGACGTGGAAGTTGAAGCTTTATGAACATGCAAAGGGTCGTTGGGGTTCAAAAATCAGGTCTTAGGCAAGTCTGTGCCAGTATGAACATTCTGTTGAAATGATGAAGTTGGCAGAATAGGAGTAATAGGTGCAAAATCGGGTAAGGTGACAAAAAATAATTACAACTATGACCTTGACATAGTCCCTAGAGGTTAATTCGCATGGGTTCGTTAATCGAGGTTGCGATAGCACATAATCGTTATTACCGTATTTAATTTTTCTACCAAATCATGTAAAAGATACGATCCGTACCTTTGCATTTATGAGTTTGAGCCATGGCTTAATCATTACAGGCGGTCGTCATCCTCGCGAATATGAATGCACATGTGCTGAAGTGATGTGGCCACTACCACTTGGGCTAACAGCTACTCAAAGCACCCAAAATTTTCCTTCATGGAAAACCATGATTGGATCTTGTGGAGCGAGAGACAAAACTAACGCCTAATCACATCATTATTGGCATCATCAATCGGAGAGCAAACAAACTGGCGGAGTCACAGCTGCTAGACTTAGCAAAATAAGTGAAAGTGGCGGAGTTGCAGCTGTACGGAAGGAGTGAAAATGAAGTGGAGAGAACAGAGTCGTAGCTACTAGATTTAGCGAAATGGACAAAGGTAGCAGAGTCGCAGCTGCTGGAAAGGGGTCAAAATGAAACAAAAATAGTGGAGTCACAGCTGCTGGAAAGGGGTCAAAATGAAACGGAAATAGTGGAGTAGCAGCTGCCAAACTTAGAAAGGTAAGCAGAAATAGTAGAGTCGCAGCTGCGGAATTTGGCAGAATGGGCAAAAGTGGCGGAGTCGCAACCGCGAAAAAGTGAAGTAAAGGGAAAATGGTGGAGTCACAGCTACTGAATTTGGCAGAACAGGCAAAAGTGGCAGAGTCACAGCTGCAAAAATAGGAAGAATAGCAAGGCAAGGAGTCGCAACTGTGTCAGAATGAAGTAACAAGCAATTTTTTAGCTAACTGCTGAGAGATAATGAATCATCCATCATCTTAAAAAGAGCTTTATTAGATCAGGAACATATGTGGAGTATCTGCAATCGTCTCGCCCAATCACGGCTATTGCTCCTCTAATTAGTTCCTGCACATAGTTCTTCAAAACAAACCGATCAAGTGCAACAATAAAATAGATAAAATACAGAATGAAAGAAAAACCAATTATTTATGTACAAAATTGTATGGAAATTGCAGCTTTTAGGAATTCACAGGGTTTGAGAAAGATCCCTACCCTGGCGTTAACTGAGAGTCTGGATCACCTGCAATGTGTGAAACAAAAGCTTCCCTTGAGATCGGCTTGTGATACAGTCACATCTGATGACCATTTGCGAATAATGGTACTTTGATTTCATCAATGGTGATCAACCAGAGTGTTCCATTATCGAATACCCGATCTATCTGATAGGGTCCCAACCAACGGGTGCGCAATTTGCCTTTAAAGTCCTTCTTAAACCGTGAATCATACAACAGGGCCCAGTCCCTTTCTTGGAAGACTTTCTTCTTTACAAATCGATCATGCCACTTAGAGAGTTGTTGTTGGATTAAAGCTGTATGATATACTGCAGTTGTGCACTTCTCATCCAATTCATTGAGCTGATTCAGTTGGTTCCTCTGTGCCTCTGATAAATCCAGGTTTGCTTCCACAACTGTTTTCAAGGTTCTGATTTCAAATTCAATTGGAAAAACAACGTTCTTGCCATACACTAGCTCATATGGGGAAAAACCAGTGGTGTTACGCCATGTAGTACGATAGGCCCATAGTGCCTCTGGAAGCCTTTCATCCCAATCTTTACGATGGCTCTTCACTGTTTTTGTCAGAATGGCCTCAATAACCTTGTTTGTGCTCTCCACTTATCCATTGGCCTGTGGATGATATGGCGAGGTTATTCTATGTTGAATATGAAATTTATGTAACAATGATTCTAGCTTGTGAGATACAAACTGTGGTCCACTGTCTGTAATGATCTCCTTAGGTACTCTGAACTGAGTAAAAATCTCTTCATACAGGAAATTGTGAAGCACCTGCAACAATTAATTAATAAGAATATGCGAAATAGCATAAATGACAGAACATAGAATCACTTTTATATTGATCGCAGGCCACTTCGAGGGGGCAACCTCCTTTGAGCAATATCAATACAAATAACTTCACGGTCCTTCATAGGGCTCAACACACACTTATATACTAATTCTAGGCGCCAATACTATGGGTCATAACCATGGGCCACTACAAACTATGGATCAACAATACTATAGGCGACTTACAAAGCATATGCGCCAACAACAATAACACAAACTATTGATCAACAAATACTACGGGGCGACTTACAAAGCATACGCATCCAACAACAATATACTAACAAAGTAAAGACATGGGTTCCTAACATCCCCTCCCCCTTAAAAAAAGCTTTGTCCTCAAAGCTTTAGATGTGGAAATTGTTGTTGAATTTGAAGGAGTGGTTCCCATGTAGCATCCTCTGGTTGCATGTCGTGCCACTGAATTAAGACCTCTGTGATAGAGAGAGAGAGAGAGAAGCTAACGAGTGCACCGATTAAGGATGGCCTCCAGCTCCAAAATCATGGTTCCTTCATTATCCAGTTCGGGTAAAATAGTTTGTCCACTGATGTTGGTGCCAAGAACTTTCTTTAGACAAGAGACATAAAATACTGGATGAATGTGGGAAGAAGGAGGAAGTTCCAATTTATAAACAACGGACCCAATCTTCTAAAGAATCCGATATGGCCCATAGAACTTTGGAGCGAGCTTATGATGCCCTTTGAGTTTCAGGGAGAATTGCGTGTATGGCTGGAGACGAAGAAAAACCATATCGCCTGCTTGAAAAGTGCACTCAGAACGGTGTTGATCAACTTGTTGCTTCATGCGATTTCTTGCCATGTGAAGATTGTCCCACAAAATGTGAAGAATCTGATCGCAGTTTCGAAGGACCGTGTCAACTTCCTGAACTGGTGAACTGTTGGGGGTGTATGGAAGAAGAACTGGAGGTGCCTGACCATAGACTACTTCATATGGGGTCATTTTAGAGGCAGTGTGGTAAGAGGTATTGTACCACCATTCAGCGAGAGGGAGCCACTTTTCCCACTGATGTTGTTGTTCAGAGGTGAAGCAACGAAGATAAGTTTCCAATCATTTATTAATAATTTCAGTCTAACCATCTGTTTGTGGGTGATACCCTGAAATCAACTTCAGTTTGGTGCTAATGTGGCGAAATAGTTCTGTCCAAAAATGACTGGTGAAAGTCGCATCATGATCCAAGACAATGGAAGAAGGGATGCCATGAAGACGAAAGATCTGGTCCAGGAAAATTTGAGCGACTGAGGAGGTTGTATAGGGATGGCTGAGAGCAAAAAAATGACTATATTTAGAGAGGCGATCAACCACAATGAGAATCATTGTCTTCCCGCCAGATTTAGGGATCCCTTTAATGAAATCCATAGAAATATCTGTCCAAATCCATGTAGGTATGGGAAAGGGTTCGAGAAATCCTAGAAGGAGTGTTGTTTCACCCTTATTACGCTGGCAGGTATCACATTCAGCCACCATCTGTTGAATTGTCCTTTTCATGCCCTGCCAAAAGAGGTTACGCCGTGCCCGTTCATACGTTTTGAGTAACCCAAAGTGCCCTGCCGATGGAGAAGCATGAAGTTCATAGAAGACAGTCTGTTGAAGATCTGTGCTCTGGGGAAGCACCAGACGACCCTTGTATCTCAGAGAAGCACCATCCCAAGAGTAATTTGGTATAGCAGAAGGGTTATTGGTCAAGCGTTGGATGATTTGAGATAAGGAATATTCATTGACATAACCTTGTTGAACAAATTGCAACCAATTTGGAACAGGCATAGAAATAGCTGAAAGAGAACCTTGGGCATCAAATGTGCGAGAAAGAGAATCTGCCACAATATTGTCTTTACCCTTCTTGTAAGTGATCTCATAGTCATGACCCATGAGTTTGCTAACCCATTTTTGTTGTGCTGGGGAGGAGACATGCTGTTCCAAGAAATATTTCAGACTCTAATGATCAGTCTTGATGCAGAAATGATTCCCTAATAGGTATGGTCACCACTTCTGTACTACATGCAAAATAGCCATCATTTCCTTCTCATACGTAGAGACAGCTAAATTCTTACCTGAAAGGGATTTGCTGGTGAACGCAATGGGGTGTTCATCTTGAAGGAGAACAGCAACAAGTCCATTGCCGCAAGCATCACTCTCAATAGTGAAGGGCTTGGAAAAATCAGGCATAGCTAGAATAGGTGTAGTACACATAGCTTGTTTCAGTTTGTCAGATGCATAATGAGCAGCATGTGTCCTTGTAAAAGCATCCTTTTTCAATAGAGCAGTTAATGGAGCTGCAATATTCCCATAATCCTTGAAAAACTTGCAGTAGTAGCCAGTCAACCCCAAAAAACCATGAAGTCTCTTGAGTGTCTGAGGATGCAGCCAATTGTTCATGGCATCGATTTTGGTAGGATCCACGTGAACCCCTTGTGCTGAGATAATGTGTCCGAGATACTCAACTTCCTTCTGTCCAAAAACACATTTAGACTGCTTGGCGTGGGGATGATGGTCAGAGAAAATTTGCATGACAAGATCCAGATGCTGGAGATGTTCATCCCATGTTTTACTGTAGATGAGGATATCATCAAAGAATACCAGAATGAATTTCCGCAAGTAGGGCCAAAATATTTTATTCATTAAGGCCTGGAATGTGGAAGGAGCATTAGTGAGGCCAAAGGGCATGACCAAAAACTCATAATGGCCATCATGTGTGCGGAAAGCTATTTTAGGGATATCATCCTCATGAACCCGAATTTGATGATACCCAAAACAAAGATCCAACTTGGAGAAAAATTGAGCCCCATGAAGCTCATCGACAACAGGAATTGGAAACTTATCCTTGATGGTGAGGTGATTAAGTGCTCAGAAGTCAATGCAGAGGCACCATGACCCATCTTTTTTGCGGACAAGAAGAACTGGAGAAGAAAAGGAATTAGTGCTTGGGCGAATAATACCTTGCTTCAATAAGTCCCGAACGAGCATTTCAATCATCATTTTTTGGTGAAATGGGTAGCGATAGGGCCTGATGTTGGGAGGAACGCTGCTAGGAAGTAGCTGAATACGATGGTATTCTAGCCTTGAAGGTGGCAATCCCACTGGTTCAACAAAGACACCTGTATATCGATCCAGAATGTGTTGTAGATCCAAAGGAGTAGTGGAGACCGCTGATGGTTGCATCTAAATGGAATGGATCTGAGCGATGACACCATGTGAATTATTCTTGAGGAGTTTTTCCATGCGATGTGAACTGATGATGTTGAGAGACCTTGGTTGTAATCCTGTCAATGTGTGCTTTTGGCCATTGAGGGAAAACTACATCCAAATTTCAGCAAAATCCCATAAGATAGGGCCAAGTGTACGTAGCCATTGGGCACCCAAAACCACATCACATCTGCCTAAGGTCAAGGAAAACATGTCAGAGTGCAAGGTATAATCTCCCATAGAGATACGCACATTTCAACAATTCCCTTTGCAAGGAAAGGTGCCCCTATTGGAAACCATGACTTCAAAGTTGGAGCAAGGATGGATAAAACAATCAGCTTGTTTGGCGATTCGAGGGTCAATGAAATTATGAGTGCTACCAGAATCAATGAGTATTGTAAGAGGAATCTTCTTGAAGTAACCCCCGACCCACATTGTTTGGGGGGTGGTGATTCCAGCTAAAGTATGGAGAGATATCTCTAGCTGGTCATCCGAAGACAGAGGGTCAATAGGCGGTTGCTGAATGCCGACCTGAGCATCCATTGTATCTGGATCTTCGTCACCAATTTCAGAGGTAGGTAGAGAATCCACATCCAAGAGATAGAGCTTTTGCTTAACACATCTATGTCCCCGAGTGAATTTCTCATCACAATTATAGCAAAGCCCCTTTTCTCTGCGTGCTTGCATCTCTATTTCAAACAAACACTTGATAGGAGTTGGTCGAGGAGCCTGTGGTATGGGTGGTCGTTGAGAACCCATATTTCGGAAGGGAACAAAAGTGGGCTTGGAGCGCTATTGGGATGAAATTTTGTCTTCTGCCAACTTAGCCAACCCTAGGGCTTCCATCATTGTGTTGGGACAGAACATTTTGACCTCAGAGCGGATGGCATCCTTTAGACCACTGATAAAACAACTTCGGTAAAAGTCATCAGACAATCCTTCAGTGTGGTTGGCTAGTTTCTCAAATTCGGTTTGATACTCTCTCACAGTGCCAATTTGGAGAATTTTAGTGAGGGCTCCTGTGAAGTCATAAAAAGCACTAGGACCAAATCATTGCAAAAGGAACTGGCAAAAGTCTGGCCATTTTGGATCTTCATGAGCCTTGATGTACCAACGGTACCATTGAAGAGCTTCCCATTCCAAATGAAAGGATGCAAGTGGAACTTTGTTGACATCAAAAGTATTATGTAGACTGAAATACTGTTCTGCACGATAGATCCATCCAGTTGGATCAATACCATTGAAGCGAGGAAAATCAAGCTTCGGACCACAGAAATTGCTGGAAGAAGAGAACCCATTGTCTGATGAAGACTCGGACTGTCGTTTGTTGTTCATAGCTGAATGTTCAAGATGGAGGCCGAGAAATTTTTCATCCAGATCCTGGAGTTTGGCTTGGATGGCTGCAAGTGCTTCTTCCATGGTTTTTACTCCTACGCAGGTGACAACCATAACTAGGATTTTTTTATTTTTTTTTACAGAATGGAGCGGTGGTTCGAAAGGGATCTGAAACGGATAGATCTGCAATAGCACGGAAGTGAGTGGAAACAGAGGGATTTGAAATGGCGTCGAATGGATTGAAAACGGTTGGATCTGTAACGGCTTTCAAAATGGATCTAAATGGCTGGATCTGAAACGGCGCAGTAGTGATCGACAACAGTTCAGCTGAAAATAGATATGGACCCCAGGTATGTGTGGCTTCCTAACAGTTCAGGGCTTTCACTTGACCACCAATGCTGTTTGACGGCTTGTGTATTGGGGCAGTACCCCTCACTCCATGGCTCAGGTAAAACTGATAACCGCTTTGCCACAAACGACAGCTCTTGGTTTACCTCACAGGTGGGAATAGTCAATCACATAGGGGTCGTTGCCCTTTTCGCTGGCAGGTCCTCGCAATGGGCCAGCTACTTCGGGGTTCCTGTGGTACTCCTCACAATGAGTTTTAGGGCTTATGCCCAAGTACTTCCCAAAGTTAAGAAGTTAGGGATTATTCCCAAATCCGAACCTGCAACAGATGCGACAAAAAAATTTGGTAGAAATTTCACCCAGCGAGCCCAAGAAAGTGCTCTGATACCAGATGTGAAGCACCTGCAACAATTAATTAATAAGAATAAGCGAAATAGAAGAAATGACAGAACTCATAATCACTTTTATATTGATTGCAGGCCACTTCGAGGGGGAAACCTCCTTTGAGCAATCTCAATACAAATAACTTCACAGTCCTTCATAGGCCTCAACACACACTTATATACTAATTCTAGGCGCCAATACTATGGGTCAAAACCATGGGCCACTACAAACTATGGATCAACAATACTATAGACGACTTACAAAGAATATGCACCAACAACAACAACACAAACTATTGATCAACAAATACTACGGGATGACTTACAAAGCATATGCATCCAACAACAATATACTAACAAAGTAAAGACATGGGTTCCTAATAGAAATCAATCACAGCCTGATCATTGGCCTTGACCAAGGCTACAGCTTCTACCCATTTGGTCATGTAATCTGTGCAAACCAAGATGTAACGTTTCTGCTTTGAGGGAGGGTTGATAGGCCCTACAAAATCTAGAGCCCACCTATCAAATGGTTCAACCAGAAGCTGTGGCTGCAAAGGCATCTCATCTAATCTGTTGGGTTGGCCCATCCTTTGGAAGCTATCACATGCCTGAACGTACTTCTTCGCATCCCTGAACAATGTAGGCCAGAAATAGCCCATTCTCAAAACTTTATGACCTGTCCTTTTGTCAACAAAATGTCCCCCACAGGGCTCATCATGGCAAGCTTTAAGAATGCTAAAGATTTCATCTTCTCTAACACATCTTCTAATCTCTAAATCAAGTACTGTGTAGAAAACATGGCCATCAATCCAGTAGTACCTATCACTCTGTTGTATGATCTTTTGTTTCTCTCTCTTTGACAGATGTGCTGGAAGCTTACCTGCAGCCAAAAAGTTAGCAATATCTGCATACCATGGGGAATGAGCTGATACTGCAAACAAATGTTCGTCAGGGAAGGAATCTTTGATTGGTAAATTGTCATCATTGTCAGTAGGTCAAGATAAAAAATCTACAACAACATTTTCCTTTCTTGGTCTATCAATAATTGTGATATCAAATTCCTGTAACAGTAACAACCATCTAGTAACTCTAGCATTCATGATTGGTTTATTCATTAAATACTTGATAGAAAAATGATCAGTGTGCACAAAAGTAGAATATCCAGTAATATAATGTCTAAATTTGTTGATGGCATAAACAATAGCAAGAAATTATTTTTCTGTGACAGTATAATTTAGTTTAGCAAGAGACAAATTTTTACTAATGTAGTAAATGGCATAAGGAGCACTACCTTCCTGCTGTCCCAAAACTGCTTCAATGGCAGTATCTGAAGCATCTGAAGCAATGTGAAAAGGCAGAGCCCAATTGGGCCCTCTTAAGATGGGTGTTGTAGACAACCTTTTCTTTAGCTCAGTAAACGTTGTTTGTCATGCATCATTCTAGACAAACTGTGCATCCTTCATCAACATAGTGAACAAAGGAGAAGCTAGTTTGGATAAACTTTCTATGAACCTTCTGTAATAGCCAGCATGCCCCAAGAAGCTACGTACATCCTTCTGTGTTCCAGGAGTTGGTATATTTTCAATTACCTTGATTTTGGATGGATCTACCTAGATACCATCAGAAGAGATGAAGTGCCCCAACACTATGCATTCACTCATCATCATGTGGCACTTTTCAGTGCTTAAAGAGATTTGGCTTTGTTCACAGCATTTCAAAACCTTTTCTAAATTTTTTAGTGCTTCTTCATAACTATCACCATATGGAGTAAAGTCATCCATAAAAATTTCCATGCAGGCATTCACCATTTCCGAAAAGATTCCAATCACTGCTCTCTAAAATGTAGCTGGTGCATTGCACAATCCAAAAGGAAGTACTCGGTATGCAAAAGTTCCCCAGGGGCAGGTGAAAGTGGTTTTGTCCTGATCTTCTAAAGCAATATGAATCTGGTTATAGCCACTAAAGCCATCCAGAAAGGAGAAATACTTTTTCCCAAACAAGGTATCAAGGACCTGATCAATGAAAGGTAAGGGGAAATGGTCCTTCTGCATTACTTTATTCAATTCTCTGTAATCTAGGTAGACCCTCCATTTCCCATTCTTCTTTGGCACAATCACAAGTGGAGAAACCCACTCACTATCTAAAATTGGGTATATGAATCCTGCTTCCAAAAGTTTTTGGATTTATTCTTTCACTATGTCTCTTAGGTTCGGGTTCATCCTGGAGTCGCTCTTAATATAAATGTGATGGGTGCACAGACGAGAAGGGATTCCTTTCATGTATGTGTACTCCCAAGAAAAAGCTCCCCTACACTGTTTCAACAGAGTGACTAGCTGTTCCAGCTCGCTAGGTGTCAGATTAGGATTGATATTCAATGTTTTTCCTGGCCCAATTTCTACTGGAACACTCTTCGAATTCTTAAGTACTAGAATTATACTGTCATCATCGATTAAAGTTTCTTCTATAAGCTTTTCTTATTCTGTTGCAGCTAGAGTACTGTCCAAGATCTGATAAACACCTTGATTGACTGACATGGGCTCACTAATGAAACTATTAATGGCATCATCCTCTATTTCATCTTTAAATGTTAAGGCTCTCCCTATGGTTAGTAGTGGCTGCACACCCTCTTCCTCCTCCAAATCTTCCCACAATGGAGTCTCAGCTTCTATGCTTGGTCGAGCTGGAGGGTACAGGGTTAGGCTCTTGATCCCAGTTCCTTCTGAAATGGTCATAGATCCTCACCGACAACTGATATAGGCATCTGCTGTGGCCAACCACGGTCTTCCCAGGATCAGTGGGTGTCCCCCCAACTGGGATTTCGGCTGTAACACCAAGAAATCCGCAAGGTATTCCCACGAATCGACTGAGATCATGAGGTCATCTAGGATCCCTTCAGGCTTGATCGTTGATCTATCAGCAAGTTCCAAAACGATAGGGGTTGGCCGAAGATTAGTGAGTCCCAATTTCTTCACAGTTTCTATGGTCATAACGTTAATAGCTGTGCCTAAATCTACCAAGACATTTGGAATTTGTGTGTTCCCTATGTGAATTGTAACAGTCGGGTTCCCAATGTCATCGTATTTTGCCGTAGGGGCCTTTCCCATTATTAATTCTAAAAGCTTTCCCAACATGTGGACAGTGGGGGGATCCCTGGGCCTTCTTCCTGGTTTCTTGACACATAAATATTTAACAGTCTTGGCATAAATGGGCACATCATGAAGGGCTTGTAACAGTGGAATTTTAACATACAAATTTTTCA
Source organism: Larix kaempferi (assembly GCA_027924585.1). Classification (NCBI taxonomy): domain Eukaryota; kingdom Viridiplantae; phylum Streptophyta; class Pinopsida; order Pinales; family Pinaceae; genus Larix; species Larix kaempferi. The sequence continues at coordinate 758,691 of BSBM01000451.1, read as the reverse complement.
ATTCTCCCACGAGATCAAATCGGGGTTGTTCCACTATTTTCTGCAGGGCCAATCATTTAGGATATGGTGGTTCTTTATTCAACTGTGTAGGCTGTGACACATCGTGTGTTACTTTCGGAGTTTCAGTTGTTGTTTCAGTAGGAGTATCAGCATCCCCAATGATGGGGCTTGTTGAATTAACCATGTTCTCATAGTGTTGATTTACTCCAGTTTCAATCACTGGGGATTAAACATCCTCAGTGATAATAGGTTCCACCACCCTCCCTGATCGTAATTGTATATCATTGCAGGGAATCTGAGTGATGGAATACATAGGCATGTTGGAAGTCTCAAATTGATGGACTGCTTTATTGTTTGGGTTCGGGTTAGGTTGTGTAGGTAGCTACGGTCGAAGTGGTGCATTCATAGGTGTGGCATTGTTTTGGAAAGGGACCTGTGGTTGCTGATATTGTTGAGGAGGATACTGTTGATACTGAGTCTGGTGATGGGGAAAGTTATTTCCTTGGTAATAATTTCTTTAGTTGGAATTCCAAGGAGCATAGTTTGACTGCTGTGACCATGGTGTCCATGAGTTAGGATTTTGCATTGGATTCTGAGATGGATGCCACTGGTTATTAGAATAATGTGAAGGGAATTGTGTATTCATATTATGCATATTGTTCATTCCATTCATATTATTCAGAAAAAATGATGGGTCTGGATTCATACCTTGATTTCGAGGCTGCCATGGTTTCTTCTGTGCCATGAAGTATGTTGGCTCCACATATGGAATAGATGCCTGCATGACTGCTTTGACCTTAGGTAAGGAAGGACATTCCTTAGTATCATGCTCGAGTTCGCATATCCTACATACCTCTGCCTTGTCCAACAGGCATTCCTTCAGTGGGTGTTTTTTCCTACATCTAGGGCAGAATACACCAAGTGTAAGATCTTCTACCACTTGCTTCTTCTTTTCTCTCATGACATCTAACTATGAGGAAATGGAGCTCATCATATCTGTTTTAAAATTCTCTAGTAATTTTCCTATTTCTGCTCAAGTGGCTCCTCCACTAGCTGACTTCTGAGTCCTAGTGAATACACCCTGGTCTCAGTATTTGTCTTGTTTGCTAGTTCTAGAGGATCCCCTGGAGTACCTTCAACATAATTCAACAATCTTTTCAAAAGGTTCTTTCAAAATATCCCCTTTTCCCAGTAGATTTAACATATCAAGGCAATCTTCTCTAATTCATCTTAGTAAGATAATATTAAGCACATCCTTGCCAATCTCAACATGACCAGATCTTTGTAAATTGTACAGCAATCTTTCCACAAAGTCCTCCAAACTTTCTTCATCCTTCTGAACCATTTTAAACAGCTCCTCTTTCCTATCCCTAGTTCTGTAATATTATTGGTACTTAGAAAGGAAGGTGTTTTTCATTTGGTCCCAAGTAGTAATGGTCTCACGACCCAGACTCATGAACCAGCAAAGAGCATTTCCCTTCAAGCTGGCTAGGAATAACTTCAACTTCTGAGCACTATAGGTGTAATCATAACTAGGATAGAGGATATCAAACTCAAAAAGGAACTCATCAGGATCCTCAAAGGACTTACCATGAAAATTTGGGAGAACTGATGGTGAGATATTCTTCATAGGAGCTGCTCCAGGTATCTGGAGGATAGGGAATTATAATGTAGCCACAGTATTACCAGGCTTATTATTTTCTCCTTCTTCCTCCCGGTTATTCCCATGTTCGTTCTCACCCTCCTGTTCTCTACCAGCCATGGTTCTAGTCCAAAATTCAACAACTTCCTTTATGCGTTCTTCTTCTACTTTAGCTTCTTCCTTTCTTCTCCTCTCTTCTTCTCACCTTCTTTCTTCCTCTGCTATTCGGCGAGTCTCCAACCACACCTCTTTGGTAACTCTGGTTCCATCGATATGATAAATCTCCTCTTTATCTGGTGCACCTACAGTGCTTCCCTTATCTTCAGGAGGTTTACTTTCTGCAATAGGAGTTGAAGGTCCCGTTGTATTCTCCATTGTGGATGCTGAATGTTCAATATTGGGAGGAACAGAATTTCCCCTGCTTGTCGAGTTCCGCAATGGTCTGGTGGAAGAATCAACTCTAGCAATTATCTCATCAATGTATGTGTGTCTTCCCTGACCTGCATTACGACCTCGACCTCTTCCACCTGCAATGTTAGTATTCAAAGGGGGTTCCAGATTTGTTTTTCTTGTATTCATGTATGCTGTAAATAATTGAACCAAAATAAAATCAAATGAAACCAACTACTAACTCTGAATATCTATTACCATCTTCGGCAACAACGCCAAAATGTTGGTCACCCTATATGTCAATTAATTAAATTTAACACACAGGATGGTCAATATAAATTGTCAAACCCAGGAAGGTCTTTTATTTCAAAGGCAATAAGCACGATTTATGCATAAACAGATCAAGCAATTGATTTACTAAATGCAGATAATGAACCTACCTATATGCTCAGCCAACTCATTCCATAACAAAACTAATCTAATTCATACATCTAAGAATCCAAAGTGCACAACCTTCCTACAGAAATCAACCCAGCAAGTTAATGATCTAATAATGAAATGGAACTACATTACTTTTGCAAGAAGTTAAATCCTATAATTATCAAACTACAGTATTCAATCTTTACCAAAATGATCTATCTAGTGGCTACTGTAACTCTACCATTATTTGTCTAAACTATGAATGCAATTGAAGATACAACAGCAACCATAATTAAAATGCAAGCTTGAACCCTAACTTATAATTACTGGAAGTCCTAGAAAGCATAAACAACTGAAAGATATTGGAATCGAGCTTGGCTGTCACAACTGATTAAAACACACATGCAATTGAATAAATTATCCTACATAGTCAACTGTCACACCAATCTGCTACAGCTATTCAAGATGCAATTATAAACTACCAAAAGGAAAGCTAATTCTCTGTTGCAGCTACCAATAACATCTGCAATAATTCCACACCACACAACAGAAGTAAAACTAAACTACTCTACCTACTTAAATTGGCTATCTCTGTGAGAAGGCGGGCCCTGGCCTTCTAACAGAGACGCCGAGAGTCACAACAAATTAAGACACGGAAATGAAGAACTTTGCTCTCATATTAATGATGGAAAATCGTCAGTATCAATGCTCTGTTACAGCTTATGTAAAATGGTAATTGTCCAACCCCAGGCTACGAGAGCCTTTTGGAATTTATACAAGGAAAATACAGTTTCTAGATCCACTATATTCGTGCAGCAATGAAGATCTATGATCTTCATGCCGCGGAGTTACAGCTAACTGATACAGCCGTATTAAACAAGGTTGTTAATTGTGAAGGATGATATTGCTCTAATAATTAATGGATCAACAGACTCAACAACTGGAATGCTACCTGTCCGTCGCATCTAGGCTCTGTTTCAGTGGAATCTGTTACAGTGAGGATCTGTTACAGCTCACATGGAAGATGCATTGTTCCTTGGGGTATGAGGAGCTGGTGCTTTGAAGAGTAACAGCTGGTGCCACTTGGATGATACACCTGCACTTTAGACCTTGGCTAAATGAAATCACACAGATCAGTATAAACCAAGGACTAAGATACATAATCTTTAACAATCTTAGGCATAAAATAAATAAAGCAATAACAAATTATACCTGTCAAGATTATTGATTGGTTTGGAGAAAGACATGGATATAGCTTATAAAAGTAGGATGAAATCAGGGCAAAATGACGTAATCAAGATGGCCAAAAATGGGCATTTCCTAGACCCAACAGAAGATTGCTTCTATGAATTGGTAGCTTGTATCATGAAATTATGTTTCTAAAATTTTCATAAATAAAAGGAAACATCAAAGTCTATAATAAAAGTGGGAAAAATATAAGTTAATCATTTGATCCTTTGCATGTTTATAGTTTGATGATATGGCAATATCGATATGAAAAATCACTTATGATTTATATTTTTTGTGATATGATAGTGTTGCTTATTATTTATAATGTAAAATGTTGATGTTTTTATACATTTTTATTTGAAAATGTTATGGCTTGTGTTGTTAAAGGCCAATTTTGCTTAGCCATATTGATTGACATCTTTGGTGTGATATGCAACCTTGTTTGCTTATAATTGTGTATGTTTGTGAATTTGATAAATGAACTATAATTTTTTTCCTAGGGGTAATAATTTGACACTTTGGAGTGTGTTTATTTATGTTGTGTGTTAGGACACATTGATGTAATTGTTTGATTATATGTTTTCATCCTAAACACACAAATTATATATGGTGCAAATGTTGTTTTAGATCTAAACATTTAGTTTGATATTATATAATGTGTATTTCTAGCATTTAGGTTCATGTGATATAGATGTAAATAGTGCTATGGAAAAGTTCCATAACACTATTTTAAATGATGGTAGAGGAATTTTAAGAGTTTAATTTCATCTTCTAAGAATTTAAATCGAGTCGCAAAATACTCAATTTTAGTTGCATACATAGGTTGATAGTTAGAGAAATGCATGCTTTACACAAATGTAATCATTTGAAACTTGTTGTGGTTCAAGTCCAAATTACAAAGGTATCAGTATGCACAACATATAGTTATGAAACAAACTAGATTAATTTAGAATATATTCATTGAAGCAGGAAAACAAATTACCAGCTAAAATTTGATCATATAACAACATGCAAGTCGTAAGTCACAATTTTGCAAAGCGGTGCAAATAAATAAACTAATGTAAATAATTATAGAAGGCTAGGTGATGAACAAAAGGAAATTTCGAATGGTGTTAAGTATGCATTGTTGCATTTCTATATGTTTCCACCGAGGATATTAAGTAGCCATCTCCACCTAGGGTAGATAACTTATCCCGATTCCATGTATCATGCATCAATCTAAATTTTGTTTTAATGTGAGATTTTTTCTTATTTTGGTTTATTTTATTGGGTTTGTAAGTTAATAAGCATATGATAAACTTTTATGTAGGGAACATCATTCGAATGATATTCTCCACCACCACCTTTTCAGGGCCATCCTTCATGTATTCCACACATGCCACAATATAGTACCAAGTATATCGTTGTCTTCCATTAGCATTTCCATGCCCCCACCGCAACAGCCATGAGGTTTCTTCTTCCCATTCTACAACCAATGGGGGGATATATCTTCAACCAACCCCCCACCTTTTCCATTAGCTGCACCCATACAACATACGCTAGTTTCCAATGTTGCATCCACTATTGGTGCACCCATCCACCCTACTGCAACCCCCCTATTGCATTCATAGTGGTTGAACCCATTCCCATTGTGCTTGGTTCAATTCCCATTTTGAATTTTATGAGGATGATGCTAATAAGTTGCATGTTGTATGTTGATGTTGTCCTTTTGCAATAAATGCTTAAATGTCACATGTGTGCAAGATTTGGGTGATAATAATGGAAGCCTTTACCATGACAAAGCGCTACATAAAAAAGAAAAAAAAATATCTTGTATCAATAGAAAAAAAAATATTTTAAGTCTTTCTAAATTCGATCCTAACTCTTTTTAAGTACAATTCTAACATAAACAAATTGATAGGAGGCATGGGAACCAAACATTGAAAAACATAAAAATGAATTTTGCATAATTAATAATCTATTCAATGTAGATCTGTAAGCATTCACATTTAGACAACATACATCATAAGAAAATCCTACAAAACTGATATATCATAATATATGTCAAAAAAATATATTTTGGAGGACTCGACTTGACCAAAATATTATATCCAGAATCAAAGAACAGACTTCCCAAAAACTACATATATGCCACTCCTAGAATTCGAATGAATCTGGAAACTTCTGAGCTTTTCAAAACAGTAAAATGGTTTATCTACAGCATTAATCACATGTATGGAGGTGGAGTCCAGCATTAATAACGGGTATGGAGGTGGAGTCGGTTACGTCAATCACATTCATGTGGTGGTTGGAATTACATGACATGTTTCAACATTCTCCCCTTTAATTTCAACCACCTACACATTTACAACATGATTAGCATCATAGATGCCCAGAATTTGTCTTTGAAATTCAAAAGTGTCTTTTCCTAGTTGCTTAGTGAATATGTCAGTGAGTTGTTCCTTTGAATTGCAAAAATAGAGATTAATGTCTTCATCATTTACCAATTCTCTAATGTAATGATACTACGTGTCAATATGCTTGGTTCTCTTGTGAAATACATGGTTTTTTAACAGTGCGATAACAGACTTATTATCACAAAGATTGGTGTTGGTGCTCCTTGTTCATGCAACAAATCGAACAAAAATATTCTCATCCATATAGCTTGACATTTTGTTGATGTGGAAATGGCATACTCTGTTGCTGGTGATGAAATAGTGATTATGGGTTGTTTCGTTGATGCCCATGAGACAACTCCTGAGCCAAAACATAATGCATATCTAGATGTGATTTTTCTATCATCAACATTTCCAGCAAAATCACTATTTGTGTACCCTGTCAATTTGAAATTTGAACCTGTTGAATATAAAATTCCATTATTCACTGTGCCTGCAACATACCTCAAAATTATTTTACCTACAAGCCAATGAGTACTCTTCGGTGACTCCATGAATCTTGAGATTAGACTGAAAACATACATGATGTCTAGTCTAGTTGCAGTTAGATACATTAAACTGCCAACTAGCCTTTTAAATAGACTAGTATATACTTGACCTCCAACATCTTGCTTGCTTAACTTTGCGCCTGTAACTACAGGTGTTGAAACTGGCTTGCAATTTAGCATTCTAAATCTTTTCAATATATCGTTTGCATATTTATATTGTGAAATAAAGATTCCACTTTCATATTGCAAGAATTCAATTCCAAGAAAAAACCTCATTAGGACAAGGTCAGTCATCTCGAACTCACTCCTCATTATTGTTTTGAATTCTGCTAACATCAGATTTCCAGTATAAATGATATCATCAACATAAATGCACACAATTAAAACCTCACCATGCTTATTTCTTTTGGTGTACAGGGTAGGTTCATTGATACTCCTCCAAAAGCCATTGCTTATGAGATAGGAATCAATTATGTTGTACCAAGCTCGAGGAGCTTGCTTCATCCCATACAAAGCTTTCTTCAATTTATAAACCTTTTGTTTATGTCCATTTATCTCATAACGTGGAGGTTGTTTTACATATACCTCTTCTTGTAAAATTCTAGTTAAAAATGCAGATTTTACATCCATCCGGTATACTTTCCAAATATTATGAGCTGCAATAGCTAAAACAGTTCTAATTGTATCTAATATGGAAACAGGTGAAAAAGTTTCGTTATAGTATATTCCATGTTGTTGAGCAAAGCCTTGAGCAACAAGTCTTTCCTTGTGCTTCTCAACTTCACCATCTGCATTGAACTTTGTTTCATACACCCATTTCACACCAATGCATTCCTTTCCTTCAGGTAGATTCATTAATTCCCAAGTATCATTCCTTTCTGTTGCATCTATTTCATCATTCATAACATCCACCCAAACTTTATCTTTGATAGCATCCTCATAACTAATAGGTTGATATGCTAACAATGCAAAATTTGAATTCAAATCTAATTGATCTTCATGTTGATCATATATCTCCATAAGACTTCTAGTCTTCCTTCCTTTAACTCTAGACCTTAGTGTAGCTAAAGTAAGATTAGATTGATCACTTACCTGCAAATTTAGAGTAGGTTGATTTCTTTGCACTGATACCTCTCCTTGTGCAACACTTCTTGGTGTTTTGACTGCAGGCGATGCATTTCTTGTTGGTGTAGTGGTAACATGTGCTTGTACTTGTTGTCCTCCTTGAAATTCATGCTCTTCTTCTTCGTCATGTTCATGAGATAATACAGCTCCTCCTATAATACACTCATCTGCACTTCCATCCCATGCTTCTTCCTCTTTGAACTCAACAAATATAACAAGCTTTTTGGTAATGGGATTGTACAATCTATATGCTTTAGATTACTCACTATAAACGATGAAGATAGATTTCTCACTATGATAATCCATCTTTCTCCTTAATTCAACTGGTACATGTGCATATGCTCTGCACCCAAAAACTCATAAATGTGAAATTGAACATTTCCTACAAGTCCCTGCCTCTTGAGGTATTTTATTAATCAAGCTACTTGTAGGAATCCTATTCAGAATGTATATTGAACACTAAACAACTTCTTCCCAATCGTCATTTGGTAAGTACTTTGTCTTCAACATGCTCTGGGCCATGTTCATTATGGTCCTATTCTTTCTTTCAGCCACACCATTATGTTGTTGTAAATATCTAATGGTAAATTATCTCTTAATTCCATTGTCCTTGCAAAAATCTAAAAATTCATTTGAACGATACTGACCACCTCTATCATATCTTAGCACTCTAATGTAGTTACCACTCTGCTTTTCAACCAAATCCTTGAAGTTCTTGAAGACTCTGAAAGTTTCAGACTTTTGTTTTAAGAAATATACCCAAGTCTTCATGTTGTAATCATTAGTAAATTTCAAGAAATAGTAAGCTCCGTCCAATGAAGGGGTTTGCAATGGCCCACATAAATATGTATGTATGATTTCCAAAGGTAATTTTTCTCTATACAAACACCTCCATGATAGATTTCTCTATGTTGTTTCGCAAAGATAAATATCTCACATGAGCTTGTTGTTTGTTCTATGATTGGAAACCCTTTCACCATTTCCTTCTTCTGCAATGACCTCAAACCATCAAAATGTAAGTGACCAAACCTCAAGTTCCAAAGCTAAGATTGATCAACACTCTTAGCTTTGTACGCATTAACAGAATTTTGAGTATCACTCCTCATTGTAAGAGGGAAGATCCTATTCTTGGTCATCTCAACCCTTGCAATCAACCTATTACAATTATCTCTATCTCGAATTGTGCAAGCTTTGTCATAAAAATTTATCTCATACCCATTCTCCATCAGTTGTCCAATACTCGTCAAATTATGTTTCATTCCAGGAACAAGATATACGTCTTTCACATTGTTCTTCTCACCATTCTTTCTCAAAACATCTATGATTCCTTTGCATTTGACATAGACTCTGCTATATGTTCCAAGCTTTAATTATGATTGAACAGAACTATCCAAACAACTAAACAACTCTTGATTTCCACTCATGTGGTTGCTACAACCACTTTCCAAAAACAATACATCTTTTGGACTCTCCTCAACAATATTACAAGTGATAAACATGGACTCAGTTTTAGTCTCAGATACCTCAGATAAATTAGTTGATTGCTTTCCAAAAATCTAGAAATCCAGATTTGCATTTTGGCAGATCGTGGTATTTCTTTCGGCAGCGTTTTCTTTTATCTTTGCCAATGCGGGATTGCTGTAGGAGGATGGTGAATCCGAAATTATCTTAAAGCCTGAAATTTTATTTCCTTATCTTAAAGCCTGAAATTATCCGAAATTATCTTAAAGCCTGAAATTATCAATTCAATGATTAGTGTAATTTGACAATAATTACTACAAATCCAATTCAATTCAGTCATAACTACAATTCAACAATAATTATTACCAATTCAATTCAATGATAACTACACCATTTCAATGGAATTCTCAATCTGTGTGCATATGATCAGATCATATGCCTCTTATTCATAACATAAATGATTAAAAACATAACTTTACCACTTTGGTTAAACTAAAAATCAACTCAAAACGTCACAGTGATTAAACTGAAAATGCTAATTAAACTCTCCTGGAAATCTAACTCCAATGTAACTCCCGACAATTTCGAGAATGAGAGATGTACCAGCTTAGCTCTGTAGACCGCTTCCAATGTAACTCCTCCATTGATACCTATGTTTCCATACTTGGCAGCTCTTCCAGGAGTGCCCACGCGCAGCCCAGCCACCATGGAGAGAGGCTACATCGGGTTCAACGAAGACAACAGAAAGAAGGTTGGTCATGAGCGTGGGTGTTTCCAGCAGAAAGGAGGCCACCCGCAGAGGGTGGAGCTGAAAAGAGGCCACGCGCCAAGGGTGGTTCTGGCGAGCAGGCAGGGGAGCTCCACACGCGTCATACATGCTAAGGACATGGCCACGTGCCCTTGCCTTTCGTGTTGACCACGACTGTAGGTGTATCATCAACCATGTTATTATTTCAATATATGATAAAAAAATTCAATTTTCCATCAAATTATAATTTGTGTAATGATTAAGTGAAACGTTAACAGCATGTGAATTTGAACTTGCCCTTGAATTTGAATTTGTGTATTTGCTGAGTAACCAACAGCAAAAACACTGTCAATCGGGTGTTGCAATATCCTAATAAATTGCACCCGGCTGCATGCAACAATCAACCGACAATAGGATCAAGTCTAAGTACTAATGCGGGTGCAAGGTTCAGAAATCATTGTAGTTGTCTTGCTCTTAGATCGTTGTAGTTATGGAACCTAACGCATGAACTGGAGCTCATAATCTTTAGTGGTTATCATTTAAAAATAATAATTATTAAAGAATAATATTTTAGTGAATTAATCTTTTATGTGTAAGAGCTTTCATTTCATTTATGATGTGAGAGGCTTACTTTTAAGGGAGTTGTTATATAGTGTTGTTATAATAACTAGACTTGCCGTTGTTAATTTAGGAAGGAAAGTTTTAGTTTTAGTGTTATATATATATATATGTTTATATTTTGTGAAGTATTATAATATGTATATTTATGGTATAGTATTTTTTCAAAAAAAATTAAGTAATGAGTATATGTTGAAAAATGATTGATATATATGGGCAAATGTTGTTGTCCCTAAGAATTACTTTAGTATAAGGAAGTAGTGATCTTGCAATAAGAGATATTAACACCTAGAGACAGGGTCACCCTAATGAGGCGATACATGTTTTCAAAATTATTAAATGATTATGTAAACTGTCGGTCAATATAACACATTCGGGTTATTAAAAGATTAGCTCTCAATAAAAATAAAGTACTTTCACTGATTAACATGTTAACATGTCATATACGGCGAATGAAACGAGGCCAATCTCCCCTGCTTTGTTTCATTGAGATTTCGTTTCTCTCTGCTTTTAATGACTTAGCCACATCCTTGTACGACACAATACAAGTTGGCATAGTATACTCAATCTCAAATGGGACAGTCAAACCAATGAACCCAACATACAACCATTTGAAAAGTGCTTTTGAGATTTTCCTTAACCCCTCCTCAACAATTCAACCATGTTTAGAGGAGTGCCCATTGATCCCTTTTCATTGCTTCCACTTTAAATTTATCCATGACATCTAAAGTACACCCCCGAATTCCATGGTTGACCTTATTGGAATTGTCATTTATGTTTCACCTGCTTCAACTATACGCAAAAGAGATGGCTCTGAAACCATTCGCCGAACAGTTGGCGTGAGGGACATGTTCGGGTTTAGCATAGACATCACACTTTGGGGGGAGCACTGCGCAATTGAGGGTGCCCAACTTGTCAACCTTCGAGGTTTAGTTACTCCCCCTATCCTTGCAATCAAAGGTGGATGTTTTACAGAGTTCAATGGAAAAACCATTGGAACCATCTCCAATACCAACCTCCTTATAAACCCAGACATTGAAGAAGATAAACTTCTCCAATCACGGTTTGATGACAATGGATTCCATTCAGCCTCTCCATCATTAAGAAGAAAATACTTGACTACTCTGCTTCCAACTCATCCAAACGCATTTCCATCTCTACCCTCCAGTCTCTCCAACACTCCAAGAAGGAAACTTGGTATTCAGTTGTTGCTACAATCACCCATATTAACGTCGATGACTTTCATTTCCTTGCATGCCCTCTATTTATCGATGGGATACAATGCATGAAAAAAATTTCCCACAAAGTTGGCAATACTTGGCATTGTGAAAAATGCAATGGGGAGTTTATTGAGTGTGATTACCGATACATACTCAAAATCAACCTAACAGATGCTACTGGACAACTATATGGTACTATAGCCTTTGATGATGCTGCGAAACAACTCATGGGGGTCTCTGCAAAATATTTGTGCCTTTTAGCAAATGATCCAACATCTCTCATGGAAATTGTTCAACATGTTTGTGCTCGAGAGTACCTTTTGACCTTATCGGTGAAGACAAAAACTTTTAATTCAAATATTCGCTTGAAGGTGCTCGTTGTCATGTTCGAAGAGGTTTCACCATCATTGGCAACAATTGACCCACTTGATGAAAGCGACAACATTGTGCTCAATAGGCATCCAATTGTCCGCAAGCTTTGAACTTTACCTTTACATTCACTTTTTCCAAGTTTGACTGCTTTTCAGTCCCAACTTTGTTTACATTCTTCTCATACTTGGCAGCTACAACTTTTTGTATCAACATTGTTACTTAAGTGGTGCTTGTAACCAACAATGAATAGTATTGAATATTATATTATTTTTGTTTTGTTGTAACATTGCGGTGACCAACAGATTTATTTTAACCTATCTTGCCACTTTCTAATATGTTTCCTTTCTCTTAGTTAGTAATTAACAACCTAAAATTAACATTGTTTTATCAAGTACTATTTCTAACCTTCATAAGCAATCTTATATATGCTCTTATTTTATACTTCATTTCTTTATAAACAATGTTCAGAAGCACCTATATTTATTTCTTTCAACAACTTATCATCATTTATCCATAATCCCCTTATCTTTTACAATCTACCTTTGTTCACTCTTCCAATGATTAAATATATAGTATGTTTCTCTTTTGCCAAAGGCACCATCAAGATCATAACCACCGCACAATTTTTTTTGTAGGCATGTCGACAAATCTTGACAATGATCAAATCAATGCACTCAGAAGAGTTCTATATGCTCAAAAAAAAAAATAACAAGCGTCAATGCCTTCTATATAGAGATGCTCGTCAACTTGTTAATATCCCTTCCCCATTTCACATTGTCCAACATTCCCCAACACCCTCTCCACCATCCACATCTGTAGCACCCAGGTCAACAAACTCTAGCCTCAATGGTGCACAACAACGATTCCGTACACTATTAGACAAACTATCTCCCATGAATGTATGCTCTATATGCATGGAATCTTATCCTGGAATTAAAGCAAACCACTTTTGTGGTGCATATGCATGTTCTCGTTGTATCGCGGAAAAAAATGTCCACCGCTTTTCCTTGGAAAACAACATGGATCATGGCATACAACCATTTGTACTTGCAAGGATTACTCAAGTTGAAGAAATGCTCATTTCTCATGTTAACCCAATCTTACAAGTCACTCGTGTCCTTGGCGGACAATATACATATTCTGGCCACACTATTAGCTTCCCGCAAAACATTTCTAGCATTGCCACTTCCCTCCCTCCTTTACTTTCAAACATTGACATCCTTATTGTTCGCAAATGTAGCCATACAAACAAGCCTTATGAATTCTTTGTTAGTCGAGCACGTGTTCTTGCTGCTCTTGAATACAAACTATCAAATGACCCATACTACAAAGATGTTCAAGTTAACCCAATTGCATTATCTTATTTTCCTCTTGAACCAACAGACATTTCATCCCTCCTTCATCATGTCACACCCAATGAAACCCCATTTGCTGACCATACCTCATCTTCTACTGTTCAACCACCCATCTTTCTTGAACTCCATGAAGTACAATCCTCCTCCTTTATATCTACACAAACAAATTGTGGAATTGAGGTTGATGAAATCAAACGCTTCTTAGCCACAAGCAATGCACCAACTCCACCTTTCATTGATTGGCTTCCAATAGATGCTTCCCCTATCAATGAGTACAACACAATAGGCCTCCTCTCCATGGCCTTCCCAACCTTGTTTCCCACTGGAGTTTCCATGCTTAAACAACCACACATTCAAGAGGTTGGGATGGACAATTATGCACTGCACCTTCTTCGATACCATTACAATAGATTTGGCCAATATCCTCGGTTTCATTATTACATATATAACCTCATGATGCACCACCATAGCCATTCTACTGCTTCCGTATTTTCTCAAATGGAACATTGAAGATACATTGCCTCCAACCATCTTAGAACTTGTACATCAATTACAAGACATGCTTGATGCTAAGATCGCTGAACGAGTCATGTGCTTTGGCTCCACCTTTCGTGGGACACGTTCCTATTGGAATAAAAGTCGGGGTGAACTAGCTGACATGATCAATCAACAAGGGACACCAACATTCTTCTTCACTCTCAGCACAGCTGATACCAAGTGGTTGAATTTGCATTCTCTGATGCCTGGACAAGCTCCAACCACTTCAAATCAACAACACCAATGGAGGATTCCCAACCTTATTGCCAATCCACATGTTGCATCTCAATACATGCACAATAGATTCAAAATATTCCTTAAAGAGGTTCTTCAAAAAGGGCTTTCTACAAAAGACTACTGGTGCAGGTTGGTAAAAAATCATATTCTCATCAAAGTTGCCTATACTCAAAACCTCAAATGTACCTTCCTAATATTTATAATTTCCATGTAGGTATGAATGGCAACATAGGGGCTCTTTGCATATACATGGATTCTTATGGCTTGAAAATGCACCCAATTGGACATGTTAGATTGGGCGGATGCTACCAAGGTTGAAGATGCAAAAAAAATACTTTGACAAATATGTTATTGCAAGGAATCCTCTACCCAACGATTCTACAACTCCATGTATAGCACTCAAATGAAAACTTTGCCTACTATTCTCATTTTTGCAATTTCACCAGATAACAAACTCTTCCAAGGATATATAGTGGTGAACCAACCCTTTTTGTTGTTCATCTATTCTTCTTTGTCAATGAAAACAAATTTCCCTTCTTGAGAAACTATTGCAGAAATGTTTATATGTAATGTGTACTTTTCAATGGATATTATTGGGATTCATTTTCTCTAAAAAACCTAAATGCTTGTTCATATTTTCGTAACAATGCTATATTTTACTACTTTTTTAGTTCAATGCTCTTCAGTTTCCTTGTTGGCAATGGATTTTCAAGCTAAGCTCATAATGGATTATCCCAAGCAGTAGTAATATAAATATTAATCTCAGCTGATTTGTAAACTGTGTACTCTCTTTTACATTCATAAAAGCAAAGCAATTGTTGGCAGGTGGTTCGATGAGGAAATGTCGTAGTACTGCTGACACTGCGACACATCGGATGAGGGCACGGAAGGAGTATTTTGTGTTACCGCAGTTGGCGGGTTTTGGGTCACTTGGACCACATGTTATGTAATGTTGAGTCAATTGTACCGCAATATGTGGGTTTTTGGATCATTTGGACCAAGCCAGTTAGATATTGGGTCATTTGTCCATAGTGTCGGTTAGGAATTCATTAGTAAGTGGACAAACATTGTAATGGCAGAGGCCTATAAATAGATGCGAGTTGTAAGTGTTAGAGAGACGATAGCAGGCGAGAAATAAGAAGGTGAATGTATACAAAGATCTATGTTTTGATTTTGGCATATGACTGTGATAGTAATACAATGATGATGTTTTGGTACGATCTTTGTCCAATGTTGCGATATATGAATGATGTTATATTTTCTTGATGCAATGTCTACTTACTGTTGTTGTACTGATAAATGATGCGGTTAAGTAATATGTTATAACTCCATGTCGAATGTTTAAAGTTTTTATTTAAGTATTGCAATAGAGCCAGTCTGTGTAGCCACAACTCGCCTCCTCCCTTGGTGGAAACATGGTTCCGTCTGCTCTTCCTGGATGCCTCGGGTGAGACCTCATCCGCTCTACGGGTGTTGCCGGGTGGGATCAAACCTGCCTGGGCCGGTGCCCAGGGAGACTGCGATATATGTCGATAGTGAGGTGAACCCCTGTCGACCGAGGTCGCGTTAGTCAACAAATGGTTCCGTTGCTGGGACCATGTGCAGAGTGAAAGGAGGCCATGTTGTGGTACCCGACGAAGCTGGAGATACAGAGTTGGTTTGATCAGAAGTTGTTGGAGTTTGCTGAAGAAGAAAGCCGGAACACGCGACTGACAGTAGATCACTGGCTGGGAAGGTATATTCACGACGGTCTGCACGAATGGTTTGTCTATGAATTCCAAGTCATTCTGTACGAGTGGTTGTCAAATTTGACCTTCCAGAAGAGGAACTTCCAGGGTGGTGAGCCGACGGCTTGGACCCCGGAGTTGATTTAGAGGCTGCAGGAAGTCGATAATAAGGCATCGCGGGCTGTCAAAGTTTGGCTTGATAGCATTTTGGAGGGATATACAATTGAATTTGCGGTCAATATGAAGAAATACTATAGCGAAGCTGAAAGATACTTCTTCCGAGGACCAAGGGGAAGGTTTATGCTGTCACTCCAACTGTCGATTAAGATGCTAATATGCGAAAAGGGTATATTAAAGATGCACCTTGATCAGTAGACAACCTGGTGGGTGGAGGTCGTGGGTACCGCGACTGCAGGGGAACGGTACATGGAATGGTAAGGGGTAGATGGGTGCAGACCATGAGGAGACTGTGAGGGAAGCCGAGGAAGAAAGTGGTCTTATAAGAGGAGGAGCGAGGTTTCGACAGGAGAAGAGGCAGAGGACAGGAGAAGGTCTTGCTGCGATCAAACCACAAAACCGTGAAGGAAGACCACACGAGACGAAGTGACCTCACAGTCCTAACAGGGATGACCAGGCTACGCCCAGGATAGAGGTAGGACCAACCACCAACACCAACGTACCCACACCTCCGCTCACTAACTCACAAACAACAAGAAATACCACTTCGACACCGCCAAGTTTGTCAATTCCGCAGAAGTTAATTGGTAGTAGCACAGTGACAGGAGGAAGGAAGCCCAGAATGGCGGGCGATGATGCTAAGCTACCGTTGTTCCACAGAAGTGCGACAGACAACCCAGAACAGTATTGGTTTTTGTGTGAAGCGGTCTAGACCATGAAACAAATCACTGATGCTAATGCTAAGAAAGGAAAGTTAACCACGACTCTGCAAGGTCGTGCATTAGATTGGTTCATGAAGTTTATTCTAGTCCCTATGGGAGCCCCAGAGAAGTCGCTGGATGAGATTCGGGATGGGCTCATTGCCGAATTTAGAAGGCCTAAGTCAGAGGCTCAATATATTACTGAATTAAAGGAAATTAAGCAGTATCCCAATGAGATGGTATGAGATTTCGACCAGCGATTCAAGACACTGATGGAAAAGGTTAGTTTCAATATGAGTGTCGTCCAACATAAAGAATGGTTCATTGTGGCACTGCTACCCCACATCCGGCTGCTGCTCATGCAACAAAACATTTCGACACCCAGCGAAGCTCTAGAGATTGCAATGCGATTGGAGGCGTCACCGATTGGAGATAATGCAGCCGGGATGTCGTAGATATAGACACAGCTCACTAACTTGACTATACGGTTGCAAGATTTGAAGAAGAACAAGGAACAATGCGATGAAGTATGGTGTACGCGATGCCAAGGAGAAGGGAATACGAAGGACAATTGCCCAGATTTCCGTAATTATTTGGTTTCAGGAGCGCCAAACCCGTTGAATGGCAGCAGTATGATGTGGTGTCGTGTTTACCAGGTGTTTGGGCACAGTCACGATAATTGCCCTTATATGAAAAAAATGGTCACAACCCCACAAAATCATTATTGCACATTTTGCAAGTCGGTGGGTCACGATGACAAGGATTTCCATGCATATGGGTTGCTACAGGAGAGAATGTGCGATGCATTCTACGACAAGGACGATCAGTGTGTCGTGCAACAACCACAACTGCAACCGCAGGTAGCTCAACTACTACCGCAACCGCAGATTCAATTTGCACCATAGAAACAACAACCACAACAGTTCATGCCGCAATATACTCCGATGCAGATGACTCCCCCATAGCCACAATACGTACAACAACCACAGTATGCACCACAAGGGCAAGGGATACCACCAGCACCAATGCAACAACATTTTAACCAACCTTAGTACCAGCAGCAGGGCGGATACCGAGGAGGATACAGGGGCGGACGCGGTGGTGGATTTGGTCATGGAGGAGGAGGCCGAGTTGGTCATGGACCTGTTCAATGTTACCACTATGCGGTATGGGGGCATTATCAATGTGACTACCCACTACTACATAATCAGTGTACTTTCTGTTTTGGTAATGATCAGGCTAGCAGGCTGGGAACACTCCGTAGCTACAGAATCAGGCCCAGCCACAACAACCATTACAGAATCAAGCACAGCAACCAGTACAAAACCAACCCCCGCGACCACCACTGAACGCCAATCAAAATATCAATCAACCGGGGAATCTGCAGCAGAACCAGATGTAGGGTGAAAATATTGCGACCATTTCTGTAGAACCGCGACCACAGGATGCTTCGGTGGTTGTTGTCACTCGTGGAGGCAAGACGATTGGGGAAGATAGTTCACAACCACTGATTTGGGTGGTTGGTTAGAAGACGGTACCTTTCGACGTTGACACAGAGCGGGAGACATTCCTGGAGGCACGTCGCACCTTGGAGAAAGATCGCGGTAAGGATGTTGTTTGTGATATGCCACCTGTCTTTGATACTACATCAGACGGCGATCGGCCTCCACCACCAGGGACATTGCAAAAGTTTCTTGAACGTTGTCTGTTGTTGGCTCGAGACCCGGCTGCCTTGGTTGACATTGAGGGATGGTTGCAGCGATTTATGAAAGGATGGCAGGAGTCGGTAGTAAACTCTCTACAGCGATGGAAGACTGACAAGGAGATGTGAATGAATATTCAAATTGGTGAATATGTTGTTGACTCTTTTATTCTTGACCTTGGTTCAGATGTTAACATCTTGACCAAGCAGGCGTGGTAGAAAACGGGGAGTCCCCCATTGAGCTGGTCTCCTGTGTAGCTCCGGTTCGATAACCATGTGAAAGTAACCCCCATTGGACAAGTTCCATGGCTAATGGTTGATATTGAGGGTATGAAGACTTATGATGACTTCGATGTCATTGAAGTGGTTGAGGGAGGAAGCTCTTACATGACACTCTTGGGGATTGGATGGGCTAATGATAGTGGAGTTGTAATCAACTTCAAGAAGCGCATGATGACCTTTGAGAATCGCGATTTCAGATTCATCGCTCCATTGGATCCGACTGAAGGACGCCGATACGTTGAACCTGTAAGAGATGATGATCCCGCTGGATGGGACCATGCATTCAATATTTCCGAGGACTACATTCATCCCATTTCCCACGGTGAGCTGGGATGGCGCAGCGAGAGCTCTACGTCTTCTGACTCTGATGATGTCTTCGAACTTTGGCAGAACCGGTTGCATGAAGTACCACTGTGAAAATGTGGCTTATTTACGCAGTCTTTATGCTGTGTTGTGATAGAAATGGTCACATTACCTGTCTATGAAGGGTTTCCTGGGCTAATCAACTTTTTGACGGAATTTGAAGAATGGGTTTCAGAACCACAACGGTTGCTAGCATTGGAGGAAGCATTGAAGGCTGCTCCAACACGGTGGTGGGAGACACACAAGAAATTCATTGATGGTTGGTCATAGTGTGGAGGTTGATGATGGTTCGATTTGGTGATACTGAGGTTTATCACACTGGAAAGTATGATGGCCGAAATAATCCTGGTGATCATTTGGTAGAATGCCAACGGTTATGGGCAGCACGACCCAGAGATGAGTGGGTCCATGCTTTTATCCATACATTAGATGAGATGCCACGCTCGTGGTATACTGCATCTGAATTGCGCAGAGAAATTACAACATGGGGGGAGCTAACGGTCTGTTTCACTCATACGTTCACTTTTGCGGATGCCAACCCTGATGTCAATAACACGTTACAGCTCATCCGCGATGTGGTACTTCAGGTTGTTCCGGCGGCCTACCCGGTTGACCCGCACACATACTATCAGATGTAGTCTCTCATGGAATGCTTCAACATCAGTGGAGGGCCAGCGGATGATGATGATCCCCGGAACGTTAACATTCTGGAATCTAAAGGAAACCATGATGTGGTACTGCCTGTCGTCCCAAGTACTCCGTTCAGTCAACCATTGCAGCTTCACAAGATGAATATTGGCACAAAGACTACTCCCAAGTTTGCTAATGTTGGGGATTATTGGGATGACGAGATGATGAGTAAGGTTACTGAGTTAATTCATGAGTTTTAGGATGTGTTTCCCATGAATTTTTCGGAAATGAAGGGAATCCTGGGTGATTTAGGAGAGATGAAGATTCCATTAAAACCAGATGCTAAGCCAGTCCGACAGCGACCTTATCGGCTGAATCCGCGACATAAGGAAAAGGTCAAGGCAGAACTTGATCGCATGTTGGATGCTGGTATCATTGAACCCGTGGACGAGTCCAAATGGATCAGTCCTATGGTGGTTCACGACAAGAAAATAGGTGAAGTGCGCATTTGCGTCGACTTGCGGAAGTTGAACGATGCCTGCTTGCATGACCCTTTTTCGACCCCGTTTACTGATGAAGTACTTGAAGGGGTGGGCGACTAGGAGATGTACTCATTCACTGATGGATTCTCTGGCTACCATCAGATTTGCATTGCCAAGGAGTATCACCATAAGACAACTTTTATTACTGAATGGGGTTGCTTTCAGACACGGTAATGCCATTTGGTTTGAAGAATGCACCTGTGATATTCTCCTGGGTCGTTGTTGCCACATTTAAAGATTTTATTCAGAAATTTTTGCAGGTATATATGGATTATTGGACAGTTTATGGGTTGATTCGTGATCGTCTGGCCAATCTGTGGTTAAAGCTTGAGCGATGCTGACAGCACCAGATATCGCTGAACTTGAAGAAATGTATTTTTTGTGCACCGTTCGGGATATTGCTGGGTCATATCGTGTGTAAGCAGGGATTGCTGGTTGATCCATCCAAAATTGTGCTCATTTTAGGGTTGCAACCGCCAACCATCGTTAAGCAGTTGCGAGCGACTTTGGGTCATACGGGATATTATCACAAGTTTATCAAGGGTTATGCTACGATTAATGCCCCTATGGAAAATTTGTTGAAGAAGGACGCAGAATTCCAGTGGATCCCGGAATGTCAGGATAGCTTTGAAACACTCAAGGCGAAGAAGGCATCGGCACCGATCTTGGTCTTTCCGGACTGGAATAAGGAATTTCATGTCCATGTTGATGCTTCATCGATTGCATTGGGTGTTGTGTTGGCTCAACCTGGAGAAGGAAACCTTGATCATCCTATTGCTTTTTCTAGTCAGAAGTTTTCCTCTGTAGAATGAAATTACACTACCACAGAGTGGGAAGGTCTGGCCATGGTTTACGCGCTGCAGAAATTCAGGCATTATTTGTTGGGAGGACACTTTAATATGTTCACTGATCATTCTGCACTAAAATACTTGGTCAATAAGCCTGTGTTGGGGGGGAAGATATTCCGTTGGCTACTTTTGTTTCAGGAGTTTGATTTTGAAGTCATTGTGAAACCTGGGCAGTCGAATGTTGAACTAGATCATTTATCACGGATTGACACAGGGGAGTAACCGACTAATATCGAAGACGGGTTGCCGGACGCCCAACTATTTAAGGTTGACGTTGCTGATAACTATTTTGATGACGTCATTTAGTTTCTGACAATGGGCACTGCACTAGATGAGTTCACCACCAGTCAGAAGAAGCAATTGGTAGTCAAGGTTGCAGACTTCCAACTCATTGCAGGAGAGTTGTATAAATTGGGCGCTGATGAAATATTGCGCAGATGTGTCTTACCGCATGAGCAAGCACAGATATTGGCTGAAGCACATGGAGGAGTAGCAGGAGGCCACTATGGCGGTTGGGCGACTTCCTGGAAGATACTGCGGGCAGGGCTTTGGTGGCCCACATTACATAATGATGCGACAGACTATGCGCGGTCTTGCGATGTTTTTCAACGAACTGGAAAACCATCCTGCCTCGATGAGATGCCGCTAATGCCTCAAATAACATTACAACCGTTCGACAAATGGGCCATGGATTTTGTAGGACCAATCAATCCCCCAGGGAAACGCACAGGTGTGCGGTATATTGTCACGGCGACAGACTATTTGACCCGATGGGCCGAGGCGGCACCCGTAGTTGATTGTTCCACTGCAACGACTGCTCAATTATTGTTTGATAACATTATCACTCTCTTCGGCTGCCCCAAGATTGTCACATACCCCAATTCTACTAAAATAATGTAATTATTTTATTAATATTCCTGAGACATTATGTTAAATTTAATGCTAAGTAGGAATGGATGACTCAGCAGAGTCTCCAGAAATGGAATGTAAATTTTGAATAATTATTATTAATAAATAAATTATGGAGACAACAGCATGGGAGAGCTGTTAAAAGAGGTTACTGGTCTAACTGGTGGATGGAACTAGGTGGAAAGACAAAAGACAAGTGGCAGCATCCTCAAACACTTCCCGAGTTGCAGGTGGCAACTTCCCTATATTTTGGGGTCATGATTCCCCAAGAAAGTGGAATCTGAGCAGGTGGCTCATTAATGACAGTTAACCCAACTAAGACCTAGGCAATCTTTTAAATAGTACTCAATGAACTGAGCTGGGGGTTCAGCATTGTTCTAGAGGGAGAATACATTCAGGTGTTATACCTCTATATTTCACGGTGTCGCATCCCCATCACAACACATTTCGACGACACTTTCCCTACTGTTTTGAACCATCCAGAAGAGACAGATGATGAGTCAAACTTGAAGGTAAATCCACCCTGCCAAGTTTTGACCCACCTTGGACTTTATTTCCATACACTACCGCGCCCTTCCAGCTTGACAAAACGCGGCACAGTGCCGCGTCCTGTATCATTTGCAAAGCGCGGCACCCTTTTAATAGTTTTTGCCCTTGACTTGTGGGATCTTGGATTTTCGAAGATGATGGAAGATTGGGTTCCTTGATTCGATCCCAACTCACCTCCTTCGATTAGAAACCCTGATCCACTTATCCCTCCTTAGATCCACCTATCTCTCTTGTTGGTTAACCTCACCATTCACTATAAAAGAGAGGCATGCCATTGGGAAGAGGGAGGACTCTTGAGAGCATCAAACTTATGGTCTTGCAGCATTGTGGAGATAGCTAAGAGGAGAAGACACTTGGAGTTGGAGGTTTGGCTTGGGCATCAAGCACCCTTTGTAAGTAATCTTCAAGTTGTAATGGAATAACTTGTCTTGTTTCCCCAAATCATTTGTGTTAATATTGTTTTAATGATATGATTTGCATCTCTCATAGATTTAGATCCTAACTCATGTTTTCAGATTGTTAGAGAATAGTACATGCTTGTGTTTTGGTTACTCTTTAACAGGTTCATTTGTGAAGACTTGGAGCTTGGAGCAAATACCAAAGACAAAGCACTTGGACATAAGGTCAGTTAAATCCTTTCTATTCTCTTCAGCATTTTAATTCTGAGATGTTTGTTAGATCTAGGGATTCAAGGTTGCATTTGTTTTGTCTGTTCTTAGCCTAGAGTTAGTTAGATCCTACTTTAGCCTAAGGGAGTTTTGACTTATCCGTAGGGCAGAATTCCACATAACAAGAATGGCGACTCCGCTGGGTTTGATTACTGCTTGATTGGTTCAAATTCACAGTCATTTATCTTTGAATTATCAGTCTTTTGTTGCACTTCAAACCAGCTTGAATTTCGGTTTTTTTTGACCCTTATTCACCCCTCCTCGCAGTATTTATCTCCCTGTTTAATTACTGAGTCCCCTGGGTTAGCAACAACCCTGAAAACTTGATTTTTTCTTTTCCAGTTGCGTTTTTTTTTCCCTCTTGCCACAGTGCCGCGCCCTCTGAACCACTTCCAGCGCGACATTTACACAGTGCCGCGTCCTAGGCATTCATACCAGCGCGACAGTTACACAGTGCCGCGCTTCAGGCAGTCTATAGATCGCGGTAGTGTCTGCAAGTAGGTAAATTTTTTTTAATTTTTGCTTGGTTTCCTGAGTTTCTCCCTGCCTCAGATAGTCTTTACTGTTGCCTGTTAGCATCCTGGTTAATTTCCAGTCTGTTTGGTCTGCTTATTACATGGTTTGTGAGCTTGATTGATTGATTGAATTAAGTGGCACTTTTGACATATTGGTCATTTTTCAATTTGATTGCATTTGACTTGGCTTTTCCCTACAACCAACTCAACACCACTGTCTTCTGTTACTGAACACTGTAGTTTTACGGTCATATTGTCATTATCATTTTCAGTAAATCAAAAAGATCATTGGTTGAGAGCAAATTTGTTATTTAATTTGAAAAAGTCTAGTGGCATTTTGCATAGAGAAATGAACCATTAATTTTGCCATAAAAATTCTCATCATAGAAGCATTGTAGATTGTAAAATCAGTGCATTGAAAAGCGTGTTTACTTCAGTTTGGCTTGGTTTATAAATCGAAAAGAAAAGAAAAATCTTTTACTTTGAGTGCTTGTGAAAATTGTTATGCATATTGGATCAACGAACCTCTATCTTTACCTTAGCTAGATTTCATCGAAGACAAAGGCTCGTTTATGATTCATTCTCATTTGCATGGTTTGAGTCGTCATAACACCATCAAGTTTCACGTCCACTACCCGATTGAGTAAAGACAGCCACTAAAATTAATCACCCTAATTAAACCAACTTTAACCTCACTTGAGGAAATCAAAAGAATTTGGTAGTTAGGTAGGACACCGGGGATAGGCATCAAAATAATTCCCCCTTGTCATTTTCATCTGAGACATAGTCGTTGTCTTTAGGGAACTAAAATCCTCTAGTACTTATTGACATGGTCACAGCTAGTTTGTGGAGGGGCCTCCTGACTGTTTCTAACTGTTCAAGGGTTAAACGGCCGCGAGATTGAGAACCGGACGGACTCTGTGGAATACCGCACTCCACTTAGCCCTAAGGCAACATCGATCGCTGTCTTCTTCGGAAGGCTGAAGTGCCCAAAACCTTTTCCGACGTGTCATGAACGAGGTGGCTTAGTATCTATTCTACTAGGGCTCTTTTACCCAGGATCCCTTTCGGTAGAGGGATATCCTTCTTATATCGGTCTCTCATGTTGTATTGTTCGACTTGGATTTCATCACCTTGCGAAGGATACAGCCTGTTGAGGTCTCCAGCTCTTAGTTAGGAGTTTGCTTGGCGTCTCATCTTTGTAGAGGGTCATTTTTTCTTTGTAGGGACTGCTTGTTGGCATTCTGGCCATTTTTGTTGATCAGCTCGCTTATTGAGACACCGGTCTCAGTATAGATTTTAGAGCTTGCTTTTTTGGCCTGTGAGCCTTGCTTTTTCTAGCTCCTCTTTTGCACACTCGGCTGCATTAGAGTTTTTGAGTTCTTTGTTTACAGTACTGCCCCCGATTTTCATTTTCCTGTCATCATGTCAGATCAACAAAGAAGATCACGAAGACAACAGGGCCTAAGCCCTCCACCACCGCCACCGCCACGGACTTCTGGTCCGCCTGCATCACGCATTCCTGCTCCTCCTGGCCGCGGTGCTGGTCGAGGCAACATCCCACCGCCGATCCGCACAACATCTTCAGTTACGCCTGTAACTGCCACACACAGCACAGTCTCAGAATCCATTGCAGCTTCTATGACCACTAGCATGTCTGAGGCTTCCACTGTCACCTCACCCACTGTCATCCCAGATTTATCTGTAACAGTGGGCACAGTTACAGCAGCTGAACCTAGCACGACCCAGAGTACTAGACCAGAGGTCATCCTTCTACCGGAGGCCAACACTTCCCGTCCATCAGACACTTTCCACGATGATATAGACGGATCTATTGGCACCACGGAAGGATCCGACCAGGACATACCTGGCCTAATTTCAGTCCCAGGCGGCTACGTTGAAATCGTTGAAGATACTCGTCTACCTGACACACCTTTTGAACCTGATTATGGCTTCATTACTTCCCAGACGGAACTTCCGCCTGTTATTACCACGTCACCCAGTGTTCATCCTCAGGAGACAAGTTCTTCTAGCAACGTACCTCGCACTTTTCATCTACCCAACATTCCACCGGGACACGAAATTATGGCTTCCATTCAGTCTAGTATGGTTAGCCTAGCGAACTCTCCGTTAGCATCGGCACAATTTAGACGCAACACAGAGCAAATGCTTTCGACAGCGTCTAGATACCCCCCTGTTTCTCGTCCTTCTGACTATAGGGATCCCAACGTTCCGTCTAGCACAGAATTTCATCATTCCTTTGCAGACGGCTCAGGACCTTCGGACTTTACTACACCTAGGTTCCTGCCAGATCCCCAAAATCTTTTTCAGGATATGAACTCGGATCCAGTTCTCGATGGTTCTCCTATTATTGAACACGTGATGGACGACGCTGATACTCCTGGGCTAAATTCCCCACATTTGCTGTCATCACCAATGTTTGGTGCACATTCTATGAGGGATAACCCAGTTTTTTCTCCGTCCTCACCTGTCCAATACGGACGACCGCCTCCGCTAATCGGTACGTTTGGCGCCGTTGGCCAATCCATGCTATCATATTTAGCTAGCGGCGGAAGAACACCTAGTCATACTGCTGGATCTTCCGTTTCGACAGGAGGATCACCTTCAGCCACCATTTATACTATTTCAGGAGGTGGACAACCGACTGCAATGGTCCCTAACTCCAACTCACAAACCCTCCCTGGTGGGCCATCAACCCAACCAGCTGGGGGGCAACCTTTTGTTGGGAACCCCATTGCTAGTCAACAACCTCCAACTGGTGGGCCATCAACCCAACCAGTCGGAGGACAACCTTTTGCTGGGAACCTAGTTCCCAGTCTACAGCCTCCTCACATAGGGCCATCCAACCTAACTGCTGGCGGACAACCTATTGGCTCGCTCCAACAAGTTCCCCAACCAGCAGTTTCTACTCAGTTTGGTATGTACAATCCACCTGGCAGTGGGCAACCTTATTCCGGTGTTCCCACCGGGCCTTACTCTCAACCACCCCTGTCAGGTATGCTTCCTTCTTGGGATCATCAAATCCCACAGAGTGGGGGGTACTCACTTTTCGGAAACTGGAACCAAGCTGGGGGGCAATCTCAGATTTCCCCCAACTTGAATTCTGGCTTCCCTTACCCTTCGGCTTCCACAACTCCTTGGAACCCGTCACTTCAATTTCCACTCGTTCCTCAAGCAGGAACGAGCATTCCATGGACACCACAGTCGCAGCCACTCCCCAACCCTGCTATGGGAAATTCTCCACTTACACAGTATGGTGGCAACATCCCTGGAACACAACAATTCCAAGGAACTTTTTCCCAACAAGGAATAGCAACCAATCCTGGGCATCAACAGCCTCAGGGTACTATACCCACTCAGCAGAACACTTACCAACCAGTTGCTTACAATCAACCGGTTAACCAGATGGCTTATTATCCGCAGAACTTCCAGCAGTATCCCGCGGGAAACACATATGGGTATAACACACAGCAGCATGCTATGCAAGGCCCTCCAGGGTTCCCTGCACCACATGGTTACTACTCATACCCGCAGACCAACCGTCAGCTTCCCTTCTTGGCCACACTTGATCTACCTGATTTGTCGAGGCTTATTAACGATCCTATTTGGCATGAACCTCACTGGCCACCTATCCCAGCCAAACTACCATCGGACATTCCCAAGTTCGATGCTAAGCCCGGGGAAGACCCCAAGAACCACGTGATGACCTTCCATCTTTGGTGTTCATCAAACTCCTTGATGGATGATTCCATCCGACTTCGGCTCTTCCAACGTACGCTTACCGGAACGGCAGCAAAATGGTACATCGAGCTGCCACAACACTCTTTTCGTGATTTCAACACTTTGGCTATGCAGTTTCTGACACATTTCCAGCTTCCCATCCGATATGAGACTGGAACAGAACTGCTAACTTCACTGCGTCAAACCACTGCCACACACATCTCGGATCACATCCATGAGTGGCGAAGACGCCGTAGGCTAATAAAGGCACCTATTCCAGATCAGCTACTTGCTGATTGGTTTACAAAATCCTTTTTGCCTCCCATAGCCAGAGATATTGCTATGCGCGGACCTGTTACGGAAGAACAAGCCATCTCGGCAGCACAATACATGGATTTAGTATATACTCAATCCGGTACTTTACACGAACTTCTTCCACATGCTTCCCGCATTCACACTGATCCTACAAATCCTACTACTGAACCACCCATTGATGGTATCGTTGGTTCAGTTAAGGCTCAGCCTGCTACCAACTCGACGGGGCAACAAGCTTCTGCTTCCCCCGCTTTTACCCAGGCCGCTTCAAAAGATTCCACCTCTCCTGCTGTCTCCTCCGAAGTGAATGCAGTCCAATCTACATCACAACCCTCCGGAGGAAAGAAGAAAAATAATCGTGGTAAACCCAAGAAGAACCAGCAGGAGAACCCCAAACCACAACCTACCCAGAATGATCAAAAACCACGTCGGAAAGCTAAGTTTCCCTGCTTGATTTGTCAAGATGATCATTATACGCGTGACTGTCCCTATAAGGACGAGGTCCATAAATTCGTTAAAGGATCCTCTAGACCGGCAGTGCTAACTGACCCTTTCCCCCAACAGCAACAGCAAATGGTTGCCCAAGAATCCCCACAAGGGGGCAACCCGACCAATCCTTCCCGTGGAGAGACGTCCACAAACCGCGAGATCCTAATGACAAGTAATGAGGAGATTAATATCACCACTCGTTCAAAGACGTATGACAATCCTCCAAGTTCAACCAAACAATCGGAGACAGCCAAAGGCAAGTCTCCTGTTGAAGATCCGATTCCTATTCCCCCCCCTAATGGTCACCTCCATATCGAGAGACCACTTATGGACACAGTGCTACGCCCACCTAAGGGCACCATACGAAAGGCGACGTTCAATCCGAATGCGCGAGCTGCCCAAAACTACAACATTGTTGAAGATTTGGCTCAAGCACCTTGCGCTATGTCAACTCTCGAGGTTCTCCAACACTGCCCCACGCAGCGTAGAACCCTACTTTCAGCACTGGGGGCATTGGACCCAGATACTTCAAACTCCATCATGTTTAACTTGGAGCACGCTAAACCTAGGCTTTCTCACCAGTTAGCCTTCCAGGTGCATACGAAAATCCGTGGAAATGTTATCCACCGCACAGTGTTAGATGAGGGTGCTTCCACGTCGATTATGTCTTTGAACTGCTGGAGAGCCCTCGGCTCGCCTGAGGTCACAACTTCTCCCACTACTCTTAGAGCGTTTGATGGACATGGTTTTCAACCATACGGACTCATCCCCTCGATCGGTGTTGAACTGGGGGGCAAAACAGTATCCGTACACATCGAAGTCGTAGATGCACCTTTGGATTACAACCTCCTACTTGGTCGGAACTGGTTCTATGCCATGACTGCCATAGCATCTACAGTCTTCCGGATTGTACAATTTCCTCATGAAGGGAAAATTGTCACTATTGATCAATTGGATTACTGTATCCTAGACTCCCATCTGAACTCCGCCAATACCGTTCCGTTATTGGATCAACCACGGTACCGGTTCCAAGACATAGGTGTTGGTCTCATGAAAGATTCATCCCTCATAGGAGTTTTTCCAGAGCTGGGAACCCATCTTCAACCAGTCAACATGATTTCATCACATGTCACCCCGTCCGATGATTCATGGGTGATCCCGAGTCCTACTCAGATTCAAGGCTATGGCAATTCCATGCCTTTGAACAGAAACCTTGCAGCTTATGACGCGATCCAATCAGCCATAGATTGGGTCGACTGTTCTACTGATCACACAGTGGCACAGCTCTCGACTGAAACTCATACACGCCCACCATTGTTTGATCCTCTCAACTTGATTTTTCCTACTGACGAATCAATCATAGAGGTTATGTGCGGTAATGAGCCACCATGGGGAGATTTTCATCATCGATCTTCATTCCCCACCATTCAGTCACTCGAGCCCGATACCAAATCCAGTGCTTCACTTGGGATGGTTCAAACCAAGTTCCCCACTTCCCTCGACGAAGTATTTTCTGAAGGCAACTTGGCCAATCTTATGGCAACCACTCCCATCGACATTTCAGTAAAGCCTGGTATCGTGGAAAACGTACACATTGGCAAAACATGTACTCCTCTTGAGACGGAGTTCTATAATGCCTACTTTAAAACTTTCCGCGATGTTTTCGCTTGGAGTTATGAAGAGATGCCAGGAATCGACCCATCGATTGTAGTCCACGAAATTCCAACTTTCCCTGGCGCTCGACCTGTTCGGCAAAAGCTTCGACCCGTTCATCCTCGTAAGGCAGCCGCCATTAAAGCAGAAGTTGAAAAACTTTTGCGTGCTGGTTTTATCTATCCTGTCCCATTGACAGAATGGGTATCCAACATCGTCCCTGTAGCCAAGAAACAGGGAACGATTAGAGTCTGTGTTGATTACCGTGATTTGAACAAAGCTTGTCCCAAAGACAACTACCCAACTCCGTTTATCGACCAGATCATCGATAACTGTGCCGGAAGTGTTATCTTTTCATTTATGGATGGCTTTTCTGGCTATAATCAGATCGATATCCTCCCAGCCGACCAGCACAAAACGGCCTTTATCTGCCCTTGGGGGATCTTTGCATATCGGAAGTTACCTTTTGGCCTAAAAAATGCCGGGGCAACTTTCCAACGGGCGATGTCCTACGCATTTCACGACATCAAACATATCGTAGAGCCATATCTCGATGACCTTCCCGCTCATTCTCGAACTCGGGAAGAACATCCAGATCACTTGAGTGCCATTTTCGAAAGGTGCCGGCGCTACAATATACGTTTGAACCCGCATAAGTGCGTCTTCTGTGTAGAAGCCGGAAAACTGTTGGGCTTCATAGTCTCCAAAGACGGGATACGTCTAGATCCCGCAAAGGTAGCAGCTATCATAGCCCTGCCTTCACCTACCAATATTCCAGAACTTCAATGTTTGCAAGGGCATGCAAACTTTCTACGCCGTTTTATTTGTAATCTGTCTGAGATAACAAAAGGCTACATGCGGCTTCTCAAGAAGAATGTTCCCTTCATATGGGATGATGAAGCCCAACGCTCCTTTGACAATTTAAAGGCAGCCTTAACTAAAGATCCTGTGATTCAACCCCCCAATTACACACAGGACTATATCCTTTATCTCGCAGCCTCGATTTCCACCATTGGTATGGTGTTAGTCCAGGAAGATCACAACGGCATAGAACATGTGGTGTACTACCTCAGCAAGAGTCTTCTCGACTCTGAAACTCGCTACTCACATGTTGAAAAGCTGGCTCTGGCAACAGTGTTTGCTGTCCAGAGATTCCGTCACTACATCTTACTCCGCCGGACCACCGTCATCGCTGATTTCAATCCGATGTACTATATCCTCACACGACAAGTGCTTGGGGGCAAGTACTCCCGTTGGATTGTCATCCTTCAAGAGTTTGACTTGGAATTCGTCAAAGCCAAGTCTAAGAAATCTCTGGTCTTCGCTGAGTTAATTTGTCACTTGCCCCGTGCTACTGAGCAATCCGAGCCCATTGATTCTCTTCCCGACGAATCATTGTTCCTCATTAGCACGTCTGATCCGTGGTATGGGGATATTCTCTTATATCTCCAAACCCAACGCTTCCGTCCCGACCTCAACCGCGATGAACGACGACGTATCAGACATCACGCAAAATACTACCTTATAGTGAACGATACTTTGTATCGGCGTGGTGTCGACACCGTCCTTCGACGCTGTTTGACCTTAGATGAGGCGGAACGCGTTCTCAATGACTGCCATGCTGGAGCATGTGATGGTCATCTCTCTGGGATGGCTACGGCCCAGAAAATATTGCGAGCGGGATACTTCTGGCCTTCGATTTTCAAAGACTGCATTGAAACAGTCAAAAAGTGTCCGCCATGTCAATTCTTTCATAGCAAAGCACGCTCGCATCCTGCTCCACTCCATCCTGTTATTGCCGTCGGCCCCTTCTCCAAATCGGGCATTGATTTTATGCACTGTAATCCCACTTCAGCCGGGGGGCATAGCTATGTCATAGTAGCTGTGGACTATTTTACAAAATGGGCTGAAGCGATGCCTACGTATGCTGAAGACGGCAAAACAGCAGCGCAATTCATATTCAATCATATCATAGCTAGATTCGGTGTCCCATAGTCTATTGTGACCGATCATGGTTCCCATTTTAGGAATCATATGATCGAAGAACTAAGTGCCAAATTGGGTTTTCGCCACGAAAACTCAACTCCGTATTACCCACAAGCCAATGGCCAAGTTGAAGCCATCAATAAGGTCCTAAAACGAATGATTCAGCGCATTGTGGGTACCCAAAAATCCAATTGGCACTCAGCTCTGTTCTCAGCACTGTGGGCATACCGAACCTCAGTGAAAAGTGCTACTGGGTTTACACCATTTCAATTGGTGTACGGCCTGGAAGCCATTCTCCCGATTGAATGTGAAATTCCATCACTCAAGATAGCCATAGAGCTACTTCCACACACTACTTCCGAAGAAGAACGGTTTCTATACCTAGCCAAGCTAGACGAAACCCGCCGCGACGTCGCTTTGGCTAATGAAGCTCACAAAAAACGCGTCAAAGCTCAATATGACAAATCCGTTCAACCTCGGATCTTTAATGAAGGTGACCTTGTACTTACATATGATCAGATGCATGACAAACTTGGAAAAGGCAAGCTTGAATCTATGTGGTACGGCCCCTTCATCATAAAACGTGTCTTAGAAAAAGGAGCCTATGAACTAGTCGACTGTGATGGTACGCCATTGGCACGGCCCCGCAACGGTCTATACCTCAAGCGTTTCTACGCATAAGGTTACCCCACGCGGGTTACTTCTTGTACATAATGTACTTAGTTTTCTTTTTGCTTTATTTTTAGTGTGCGCGTGGATCTTATGTATCTACTCTTACTTTGACTCGTGCTTTTATGCGCAGATGTCTACCTACTTTGGATTCGCTGACGGTGCAAGCCGACATACCCGGAATCTCGCTTCCGCAGCATGGGTGATCTATTCCCCCACTGGCGAGTTATTTTCTTCAGGAGCCATTTGTTTAGGTCCCGCAACCAATAATATCGCAGAGTACCATGCAGTCATTGGTCTCTTAACTGAGGTTGCCTCACTCGGGATTGACTCCTTATCGGTCTTTTTAGATTCCCAACTCGTGGTTTCTCATCTAAACCGTGTTTACACAGTTCGCGATCCTACATTACTTCGTTTATTTCGAAGAGTACGCCTCTTGGAACGGTCATTTGATTTTATCACATATCAACACATACCGAGAGAATTCAATTGTATTGCCGATTCATTGGCTAATTACATTTTGGATTGGCATCTTGCCCATACATAAACACATCATAAAAAATTAAAATGCACAAGTCATTGTAAATATTTAGATCATAAATAGGTCCATATCACTGTATATAAAAGTGTTTTTTCCAAAATACATAAAGTTTGTGTCAAAGACAAAATTGGGGATTAAATCCCATATACAAAAAATGGCCCTCAAAGCCTACATATCGTGTACATGCCGCAAAAAGATCTAAAGACCATCTATGGAGACCTAGGAGACCGATCACGTCCCTCATCGGACTCCTCCCGCCGCTGGTGGTAACACATCACAGCTCGAACCACCTTGCGAAGAAGTCGACTGATACGACCAGGTACACCTACAGTATGACGCTGGAGGGGGTAAGGGACATCATCCATCCGCATAGCAGGGATCCCATGGGTCAATCCCTGCAAGTTCCTCTCAATATCCCGCACACCTCCTGCCTCATCTTCATCTTCTTCTTCGACAGGATCAGCTTGACGATCTACACCGCCACGACGTAGTGGTGAATATCCAGCTGGTCGTTGTGGTCCACGATCTGCAACATGCATACGATTATACATTAGAAGTCTTTTACACATTCTAAAAAAGCATTAAAAATTAAATATTCAAAAAGAAAAAATACATATCCATGGAGGTCATACCAGAGTTGTCCCAGTCATCATCTTCTGGCAAAGCCAAGTCAATATCCTCGCAGAAATCTACCCCTGAATAGGGATAGTCGTCGATCATGATTATCTGCTCCTCTAGCCAAGAGAAGAAGTCCTCTCCAAAAGCTAGCCGCTGAGGCCCTCCAAGGCGCCCGGCATAGTCGCTCCATCGAGCCATCCATGGATCAGTAGGTGGGCGAGGATGCATAGATATCTGCGGACGTAGTAATGGCACCCTTGCCAGGAAGAAAGTGACCAAGATACTCCCATAGCCAAACTGGGTATTTTTCCCAGTTCTACATTTGTGCACATGTTCCTTCATATGGGACAGCACTGCATCACACCAGTTGAAGACCGTTCCTCCCATGCACTCTGCTGCGAGATTTACCTGTGTGCGGGTTGCCTGATGTGGGCTCACGCTTCCTGCTGCACATGTAATAGTGAATAGCAAAGTTTTGAAAGGAAGATTTGTGACCTCTTTTATGGCCACTTTCCCACTCTTCTTACTCGAACCCACCTGACAATATCGAGCAATTAAATCATCCGTGCTTGAGTCTGAAGCACTGTACCCGGTAAGATTCGGCCGGGCCCCTCTTTTCGAGAGGCCCGTGAGGAAGTAGATGTCTTCAAGTTGAATTTCAAGCACGTGCTCTCCTACCCGGAAAGCTTCGATATCAGGATCCCACAATTGAATGAGGTGAGTAAGTAATTTGGGTTGTTGGCGGATCCCTTTAGTCTTGAAAAACTTTAGCAAACCACATTCTCTCAATGCGGTCACGGTGGGTAAATGATTTTCGGCCCTAAAATCGTCCGTTTCATGTTCCCTCTCTTTCCAACTCACCATTTTGCCTCAAACAAGTTGCAAATCCCTGCAAAAAGGTAAACAAAGTAATTAATGACTATTTAACAACTTGATTCTAGCAAAAATTTGAGGAAAAATTGATTTTTCAAACTCAATTTTCGCACGTGCCGCGCCTGGAGGACACCATGCCGCGCGGCAGTCCACAGTGCCGCGCCTCCTTTTGGAGTTACAGCGCGGCACTGTTGAACAGTGCCGCGTTTCACGATAGGGGCCCCACGCGGCAGTACGGCAGGCGTTTCTTGCCAAAAGGGCTTGCCAAAAATAATTTTTTCCCTGGTGAAAGTGAAAATTTCTTGCATGAAATGAAAGAGGAGTTCAAGCACTCTTACCTGGCACAGACGGCGGTCGAAATGGTCTCCCAGAATTCTCGGTATCGATCCTTGAAATTTTGCTCCAAAATGGGTAAAAATGTCTCCTTTGGGTAAAAATCACAAATGAATAGTAATTTCTATTTTTACCATGCTTTATATAGCATTTTTTCACATTTTTTACTATTTCAAAATTAATAAACCCTTATTCATATTACTAATGCCCGATTTTTGAGCATTTATTGACAGGATCTGCGGTAAAAATGGGATACATTCATACTGGTATTTGTTCGTAGTTTGACCTTCATATTGAGCCCACTTTATCTTTTTCGTGCTCTGGATTTAAAACTTGAAAAAGATTCCAAGCGCTTTCACACCTGTGTCGTGCTTGTCAAACGCAAGTAAACGGTGTCGAGTACAGTCAGCTTTACTCATGCTCGTTAAACGATGAGGAAAGTATTATCCTGGTTGTATTTTATTCTTTTTTCGGGCCAGAATAATTAATTTTTACGAAAAAGACCATAGGAGTCCATAGTTAAGCTCTTTTCAGACTCCTTAAAATTGAAAAGATTGCCAAGTGATCTTGACTCTTTCACACTTGTAAAAGTATTTGAAAGGTCGTCTATTCGGTGATAGGTTACCCCTTTTTCGGCCCGTCTAGACTATTTACGAGAAAGGTATACCTCAGTCAATCTCGGCTGGGAGAGTTCTCTCGGGAATCGTTTTACACTTTTTCGGGATCGAGAGACTAAATTTTACGAAAAAGTACATTATGGAGCTTCCTTTAAGTTTTTTAGGCTCTCTAAATATGAAAAACTGCCGAGTTTTCCTTCCTTGGGCTCGTTAAAGTATTAACATCGAAGGACCCACTTTGGGACGAACCCCTCCTTTCTCAGGTTCGTAAAACATGTGAGATTGGACTCATCCGCGAGATGAGCTACACCGAGCATCTGTTATCCTCTTCAAGCTCGTAAAACAAGAAAGAGGTACTCGTCCATCATGTCGGGGAAATATGGGGGAACAAGTCAAGTTTATCTATGGCAGCTTGTCAGTCGTTACCTTTGAACATGGCATGTGTCCATCTCTTGTCTATATTTGGGTGTCCGTTTTTTCATTGAGTCATAGTCATCATCATGGGTCGTCTCCCTGGCCACGAGTCCACTCATCTGACGTCTATCCCCTATTCATCAATAATCCCTGCTGCCAAGTCTTGTTACATGCCGTTATATGTTCAAAGGGTTGCATTGTATCGAGTCATTCATTGTGTCAGGCCTCCGCTGTGTCAGTACATATTCCATTACTTCATCATCCTATCCTATGTGCCGATTTCGTGTCGATGATGTGGGAATCATCATGGCCCACCTTCGACGAGTCTATTCCTGTCGACACCAAATCACTATCCAGGAATTGGACTTAGAAATCAACCATTAGTACCTTGGTACCTGCATGCCTCAATGGCAGGTTTCCTCGTGTTTGACAGCAGGTTCACATCATTGACCTCTGATCAAGCAATCTCTCGAATGCTCGACATCAACTCATTTATTCGCATTTCGTTGAGATGTACTATTGATACCTTGGGAATCATTGTCATTATTGGTGATCTCCCTCGCATTTGTTAACGGTCCACATCATTGACCGGTAATCAAATGGTTTCTTCCATGTTCGACTTCAACATCTTGTAATCACATGGTTAGATTCGTATCTTTATGCGATCGGGTAGAAGACCCTGGGTGCATCACTGTATCTTGACTGCGTCCAGGCTGCGATGGAGATGTCTCTTGTATTGTCACACAGATCCACTTATTGTATTGGTCGTGGCTGTGTCATTACTGTCTCATGGATCTACGATTGTTCATAGTAGCCATGATCTGTCCACAGTTTACATTATCTCAGTACTCATGGATCTGCAATGTATTGGTCGGCAGCCATGTTTTGAGTCATTTGTTTCCGAGCATGGGAATGCCCGCCTCGGTGGTATATCTAACACTTTGTTTCCATTTCAGCTCCGTGTCGCTCTCCTCGATGCTATCTCTGCACATTTTATTCGTAAAGTCTTTCGGCCATCAGTCCCTTCTGACCTCACACTTTAGGGGGCATCTGTTATACCTCTATATTTCACGGTGTCGCATCCCCATCACAACACATTTCGACGACACTTTCCCTACTGTTTTGAACCATCCAGAAGAGACAGATGATGAGTCAAACTTGAAGGTAAATCCACCCTGCCAAGTTTTGACCCACCTTGGACTTTATTTCCATACACTACCGCGCCCTTCCAGCTTGACAAAACGCGGCACAGTGCCGCGTCCTGTATCATTTGCAAAGCGCGGCACCCTTTTAATAGTTTTTGCCCTTGACTTGTGGGATCTTGGATTTTCGAAGATGATGGAAGATTGGGTTCCTTGATTCGATCCCAACTCACCTCCTTCGATTAGAAACCCTGATCCACTTATCCCTCCTTAGATCCACCTATCTCTCTTGTTGGTTAACCTCACCATTCACAATAAAAGAGAGGCATGCCATTGGGAAGAGGGAGGACTCTTGAGAGCATCCCCAACTCACCTCCTTCGATTAGAAACCCTGATCCACTTATCCCTCCTTAGATCCACCTATCTCTCTTGTTGGTTAACCTCACCATTCACTATAAAAGAGAGGCATGCCATTGGGAAGAGGGAGGACTCTTGAGAGCATCAAACTTATGGTCTTGCAGCATTGTGGAGATAGCTAAGAGGAGAAGACACTTGGAGTTGGAGGTTTGGCTTGGGCATCAAGCACCCTTTGTAAGTAATCTTCAAGTTGTAATGGAATAACTTGTCTTGTTTCCCCAAATCATTTGTGTTAATATTGTTTTAATGATATGATTTGCATCTCTCATAGATTTAGATCCTAACTCATGTTTTCAGATTGTTAGAGAATAGTACATGCTTGTGTTTTGGTTACTCTTTAACAGGTTCATTTGTGAAGACTTGGAGCTTGGAGCAAATACCAAAGACAAAGCACTTGGACATAAGGTCAGTTAAATCCTTTCTATTCTCTTCAGCATTTTAATTCTGAGATGTTTGTTAGATCTAGGGATTCAAGGTTGCATTTGTTTTGTCTGTTCTTAGCCTAGAGTTAGTTAGATCCTACTTTAGCCTAAGGGAGTTTTGACTTATCCGTAGGGCAGAATTCCACATAACATCAGGTGAATGCTATTCAGGAGTCCCATTGAGGAAGTGGGAAAAAAAAATAGTAAGGAAGTGTTTTGAGTCAGGAAGTTGCAGTAACTTGGTTCCAGTATAGCTGCTTTGGCTGAGGGAATTGTTGGTTGTACCTAGTTCCTGCCAGTTAGACCAGAGCAAGCTCGGGGGTCCTGAGAAGTGCTGTCTGGGCACTCTCCAGGAATTGGTAGGGAGGAACAGCCTCCCATTGCTGTTATTGTCTACCATTGATACAGGTTCTGCCACTTTTCCTGTTGTTTACTTAATAAATTTAAATGTAGAATGGACAATATCATCTGTGTTTGAACAGTATTTATTTCAGTAAAGTTAGCCTCTCTGTATCGTCAGTAGATAGAAATTGCAGAACTAATATGTCTTAGAATTTCCCTACTTATCATACAGATCGAGTAATTTGTTTATGCAGGATATGTTTGTGTTTATTACAGTAATAAAATATTATGGAGATTTTATATAGATTTATTTTTAACAGTTAAATAATAGATATAGAATATTTATACAGTAGTCATTCCTGAATTACACTTATTAAAAACAATCATAAGAACAGACACATAGATAAATCTTAGATTTACTGTGAAATATACCCATAGAGAAATTTACAGGTATAAATTCTATTTGAGCAAATATACCAGTTTATATCTGCCTTATGTTTTATTAAACCAGAATACATGTTATTCTCTGTATCAAGCTAAAGATGGACAAAAGTTATATCAGTAAATTTAACTTTATTCAGAACATAACTGACTGTATCGAATATTCACAGGTTGTGGATTGCAGTAAGTTTTCATTTTCAAAACCATCCTATACAATCCTATTCAATAAAATCTTAGTCAAATAAAAACACATAAACCGGAAATAAAGAATCGTGGTGATAGTTGTTTATCTAAAACCTATTACTATAGTTATTATATCCATGATGCTTACAACAGAGTTACAAGAGCTATTTTAAAAAAAATAAACACATCGACGAGATCGAAGCCGAGTTTTACAACATAGAAATTTTATTGTTCCTTTATCTAAATCACAAGCATAGGTTACTGTTCGTTATCGAGCTCTTTTTAAATACAATACATAGCATTTTTATGGTGTTTCCATAACATTAGTCAACATCATAACACACGCAGAGAAGGTATCATCGAACTCAGCCTTTGTTGGCTTTTACAAACCCTATTATTAATTATTGACAGGGAGACATTCGTCACCTTATATATACATAAACCAAATTTCTTTTACAACTTGCTCCCAGCCACCACAGAACTTAAACACTTTTCATATATATATTTTAAACCAGGGAGAGAACTCCATTTCGCCAGGGTTAACAATAATTCTTCGTCTATCACAGTAAGGGATAACGAACCCCATCATTATCATTTAATACCCAAAACCAAATAAAACGCAGAGAACTCATATACTACCATAACCTACAGCTGAGATATCATTCTCTGAGAACATCTGAGAATCTCAAAACAATTCCTATTATTAAACATTTTGTTCATTTAATAAAAACGCAGTTGATACACGGCCACTTGATAGGTTAAACATTACAGTATCTATAAACTTCTACAGGGTTGGGTAAACCCCCATATATTCGAAATATAATGACAATAACAACCCCAAGGCCGTCATAACAGACTGAGCCTTAGTTTGTTCCTCGTAGACATGCCAGGGTATACAAACCCTATCTACTATAAGCAAAAGGATTCATACATGTGACAGTATTCATGTTCACAAAAACAACAACAACCCAGTTACAAAGGAGGTCCTTCCAAACATAACCCTAGCAAAACAAAACCAACAAAGGGAGAGACAGCCATGGTATAACCAGGCTTACCCGGAGGAGCCAGCGCTGAAGAGGAAGCCCCGTACACCTTCAGGAAAGGTTAAAAACCTGCACATTATAAAATAACGAGTATTGTCAACATTTATTTAATTTTAAACAATATCATTCAAAACTGAAATCTACGAAACCTTTGTTATTTCTTACCAGCAATTAAAGGAGGAAGCCATCCCAGTGGGCAACCGGGT
The DNA here is from genome assembly GCA_027924585.1 of Larix kaempferi. NCBI lineage: Eukaryota > Viridiplantae > Streptophyta > Pinopsida > Pinales > Pinaceae > Larix > Larix kaempferi. Next base: position 718,355 of record BSBM01000451.1, on the reverse strand, counting down.
AGCCACGGGTTGAGCCAGGAAGGAAGAACCTCATCATATTCGTCAGAAGGATGAGCAAGGAAACATTTAAAGTTTTCCTCTCCATTGATAGCCGTGACCGGTAATATTGAACAAACCCTTAAGCTGTAAATGAACCAGTCGGGGAGCACACTTTAAAACCCATTACACGACCATCTCATGAAGAAAAACAACAGAGAAAACCCTGCCTCTAACTCACACTAGCAACAGTGTAAGACTGTAAGTAGCATGTGAATTAAACACAGTGACAGCAACGAGACCAAGATTCCCAATGAACTGTAGCAGACGCCAATAGCAGAGCCCACAGACTTTTAAACCACCAGAGGATAAAACTACGAGATCATAACCAGAAGAAAATTGCATTTTACAGTACCCAACTGACGAACTCAGACATGAAGGGTTTCTCTCTTACAACCCGAGCCCGAAGGCAGAGAAAATGACCAGGAAGGGTTTCAAGACAGGCTTATATAACACCAAACGCAAGGATGAGAGCCATCCACGTAGCCCTTTAATTTATCAACTTACCATGGGTCGACTTACTATAGTTCAGCTGCAGCTCGAATCATTGTTATCAATTTTAAATCATGGCATGGATAAAAGTCATATTCGTAGCATGGATATCCCCTATGATTGATACACAATCATTGTATAAGTGCATATTTGTAACCGAGCCATCGTTAGTTCCCTAGTTACATAATATATTCCCTACAATCAATTGAAAAGTGATGTAGTCAATTTCAAAAGAGAGCTCCACATCATTTAAAACATTGAAATATTACCTTGGCAATATAATTGGATACAACATTGTTATATAAGTTCTTATTACCATAATACTTCCAATACTATTGTTAACAATCAATGATGAGGATAGTAATATTAAATCTTGTGTAGTATCGATATAAAATCATCTATAATTCCATGCATTGGACGTAGAATGAAAACAAGGAACAAGGATTTTGGCATAAGTTAAACTGGGCCTATCATAAAAAAAAATATTAAGCAGACAATGGATCATAAATTATAGATGAATATAATAGAACATCGCTAGAGGTATCACATTTTCCAACTCATGCTAATAACGCGTGATCACAGCTGTAATCACAGCTAATAGTTGACAGTATATCACATAACGCTAACGTCACATTATGCATACAATGAACATGATACAAACAACTTGTTCCAGTGACAGTATACAGCAGTAACATAGAGTCATGGTCACAACGCAATGAATATGTCGGATACATTGTAATTCATAAAAACGCCTAATGATACTATCCAGAATAAGAGATATCATGTCATTACAGACTATCAACCATATATCAAGCATAAATTTCATGAAAAGAACTTTACCATCTTACGCGACAACCAGTGATAATATTTAGATCTTCTTTGAGTTTTTACAGTGCAGGGAAAGGAATTTGATGCTCATAAAAATTAATTTATGGTGATCCTTACTGTACCTGTGTACCTGTGTACCTGTGAACAAAAGATGAATTATGCATTAGCTCATAAGCTAAGTAAGCCAGTCAGCTATGGCTAGTTCTCCCTTTGCAGTTAAAAACGAAAACAATCAATAACTAAAATCAAAACTCACATTAGTATTATAACAGAACCTTTTAAACAAAATTACGATTAGTTACTTAAAATAAACAGGACCAGGAATGCAATTAATTAACATTTATTGTTATAATAAAAATTTTAAATTTTTCAGAAATTTCGGGTTCTGACAAAGATATTACTGAGTGATCAAGGAAACCACTTTCTTAATCACACCATCAGCGCATTAACGGAGGAGCAGCAGATACAGCATAAGAAGAGTACACCCTATCACCCACAGGAGAATGGAACGGTGGAGGCATTTAACAAGGTATTGGAGAATGCGCTGACAAAGGTGTGCAATGCGAACCACGATGACTGGGATCTGGAAATCTGAGCAGTGTTGTGGGCCTATCGCACCACATGTAAAAGGTTGACTGGTCAGACACCTTTTAAGCTGGTATCTGGGAAGGAAGCGATTATGCCAATGGAGCACATTGTTCCGAGTCTTCCAATTACGGCTGTTATAGGCATGGATGATGTCGTAGCATTAGATGAACTTCTAGCGCAATTGGTGCAGCTGGAAGAGGATCGATTTATCACTGGCTTTCACCAAGGGGTGGATAAGGATCGCCAGAAGGCATGGCATGATCGCCACATAAAAAATAAATAGTTTCAGCAAGGTGACTTGGTGCTATTGTAGGAAAGCAAGTTTATGAAACATCCAGGAAAATTGCAGATGCATTGGCTGGGTCCATATCGCATCAGTAGTATTACTTCAGCAGGAGTGGTTCAGTTGCAGCAGTTGGACGGGGCGATGCTCCCCAAGCTGGTAAATGGTCACAGGTTGAAGCCCTATCGGTTGGGCTTGGAATAGTGCGATGCCTGAGTCGCATCGGGAAAAAAATTAAGAAAAAAATAAAAAAAATAATATGTGTGTGTTGCAGGTTTCTTGGTGGTAAATGGCGCACCAACAAAAGATGGAATGCACATGCAGGGAGGCTTGTGCTACAAGTTTGGAGCAGTTGGAGACATATGGCAGCGTTGCGACCAGGTCAAATCAGTAATAAATGCCAAAAATTTTAGACAGTTAATTAACGGCGTTGTTCGAGTGATGGGCATTAATGTCGGATACAGCCAATCGATGGACAGGATCGACGGTGGATTTGCGTCATTAATACAGGATTTGGTTGAGTTAATGCCTGACTTAGTAATGATTATGGGGGATTTGGGTGGATTCTATAAATATGGCCTAGCATCGATCGGATGACACCGAGGAATTAGTAAGAAGTGTTGTTGTAGAGTGTTGTAGTGATTTGAGCTAGTTGCTGTTAAGTAGCTAAGGAGGAGTGGTGAGGTATGCTAGGCGAACTGGAGACAGTTGACATTAGTAGTGAAGTGGAGTCTCCATTTGTTATGGTTGCTGTAGAACGAGAAGCTGTGTCCTCGGACGCCGCTGATCTTGGAGCCGAGGTTTCCAACATGCCGGTGGGCACATCAAGTGTTGCTAAGAAGCACCGAGGAAGTCATCCTTCTGAATCCCCACAGAGTAAGAGGTTGCTATGGTCTGCGATGGCTGCTGAAGCTCCAGAGCAGGTGGGGAAGTCCATCCACACCATTCATCCATCGACCTAATGGCTGGGACAATCAGATAGTAATATCCTTGGTTACATCCCTCCTGTTCGGTCGGATGCCACCCCGCATAAGATAAACCCGAAATAGAAATACCGTGTGCAGATGCCCGCATTTTCGACTGGGATGGAGTGCTCTGTGGATATTGGGCTGGCGTTGATGCGCCTACGCTATGAGGACCATGACATGGTGGCCTACCCAGACATAGCATCAACACCCTATGTGCTTGAGACACGCCATTCACCGGTTCCAGAGATACATGACTGGGCACGAGGACTGCGGCAGGCCAGCTTGTTAGGGCTAATTAACATGCCGCATTTTGGGTGCCTAGTAGAAGTTGGTGCCTTTGTAAAGCAAATCTTGTCATGCTTCCATGGGGGTTCGTTGTGGCTGGACAGAGAGGTCCCGATCACTTTGACTTGATTTCATTCATTACCGGCTTGCCTAGGAATGGCATTGATCCGGCGCAGTTTATTCAAGGGAAGGCAAATGAGAAGAAGCGGGCACACCAGTTGGCACAGAAGTACAGCTTGGAATCAGATGGGCGTGGGTATCGCACCAGTAGTTGCAATGATCAGGCAGTACTCACGGGCATTAAGATCCTGTCCTGTAATGTGATTAGGGGAGGTCGCCCTAACCAATGTAATTCGGGAATAGTTGCTTGTGCAGAGAAATTTGCGGAAGGAGTCCAGATGAACTGGTCCCTCTATCTCTTGAATCAACTAATGGAGGATGTCGCAATGGTCCAATTGGGTAGAGGCGCATTTTCATATAGTTGGCTATTGCTGCTGATTGCTCTAGTTGCATGGAAAGAGCCCGACACTTACCAGGGCATGGACTGCCTGGCTGCAGCGGAACGACGAGGGGTTCGTTATCAAAATCTATGGTATGTACGAGAGCCCGAGCGAATCTGGGAGTGACAATTGTAGTTTTGGGTATATTCAGAAATGCTTTGTGACATAGCAACACAGGTCCCACGAATATCTAAAGATACCGTGGCACGGTTCAAACTTGTCATGGAATTTTCAATACGGCCAAGTATCATACATATACAATCTCGCTGGGATATTGATCAACAATGGTTGCAGACCAAGTATAAGGTGACAGCAGAAGATTTGGAGGTTATTGTGAATGAGTGGCTGGAGGCCTGGCGGCAGCCCATGAGTTCAGTAGAGATTGACGCTGAAGGTCCACCAGTGGGTCCTGAGGATCGAGTATCAGCGCAGAATCAGTAGAGTCGCCATGATTCTGATCACGAGTCGACCAGAACACCAACAACAGATGATAGTGACCACGCTCTTGAAGAAAACCAATCAAAATGGTACCACGCGCATGTGACAATAAGTGGGATGTCTTTACCAGTGGAGGCGCAGTTGGGTCGGTTAATGACAACCCTCAACCATGCCGCCACAGCAGGTGACAACAAGATGTCCCTTAAGGAAGAGGAGGGTTTTGCTGCGATCACTACTCGTATGGATTCTTTGTGTAACGCGGTTTTATAAAAGGAACCTGGTAATGTAACAATGCAGGAAACGGTCACAATCTGCACCATGCCCCGGGTCCAGAATATCAACATTCCCCCGACTGCGGTTGTGACCAACAACAAGGCTTTGTAAACTATGCTACAGGTGGTTTCCCAAGTGAATTTTAATGTTAATGAACTACCGGCAATGGCGCTGGCGACAATGCAGAAGGTCGCCTCCCAGGAAATGGAAAATAGAATGCATGAAATCAGCAAAAGATATCAACACTTGCATGCAAGCGAGGCAGCAACAACCTCCGCTATTGATGAGATTACAAGCAGGGCTGCTACAGTGCGGAAAGCAGTGGATGACCTTGAAGCCGACCTTAAGAAGGAGTGGGCCGAGAAGGGTCGTGCACTTGAAGCACTTAAAAAGGATTAGGATTTTCTTATCATCGAAAAGACCCATCTGTGGGACTACAGCGTGAAGTTAGAGATGACGATTTGTGATGCATGCCAGCATACGTCGGAGCCCATTCTCGAGACCGACATGCTCGAATGGGTGCAGCGACTGGGAACTGCCATTTTTCAATTGCGGTAGGAGAACAACATGTTGAAGGCTCAGCTGAAACCGGGTATGCCTCAGGCCGAGGTGGATGAACGACGAAGGGCACTCGATGAAGTGGCCAATGAGATGGAGGAACTGGAAACACATGAAACTAGGCTCACTGTCGACACAATACAATTTTGGGGCTGCATCGTTCATGATGAGCAAGTTGAACAGCTCACTAAATCCTAATAGGAAGCAGAGGGCTAGGTGGCCACATTAAAGGCTGCAATGAGAACCCTTCCACCAATAGAGAAAGTTGCTAAGTCACATGAGCTGAAGGACTTGCAACAACGGGTCACCAAGACAGATGAATGACAGAAGACAGGTGCAGCCCAATTGCAAGAATTCTAGGATATTGGCGGGAAACTGATGCTGCAGGCCAGTGAAGCTCTACAAGCAGTACATAAGTATTTACAGCAGGTCATGGACAAGATTACTGATCACCCATCTGCAGACGATGTGATCAGCAGTCAGGCAATGGCTAAGGATGCTCAGGAGCTGGTGTGGAACGTCGAACAATCGTACATAGACTTCAAAGTAAAGACCATTGCGTGTACCATGTCCAGCAGTTGAAATGGCTCGAGGGCGAGCCACAAGATTGTGTTGAAGGCTTGTTGGCAGGTAGTTCGATGAGGAAATGTCACAGTACTACTGACACTGCGACACATCGGATGAGGGCATGGAAGGATTATTTTGTGTTAAAGTATACCACAGTTGGCGGGTTTTGGGTCACTTGGACCACATGTTATGTAATGTTGAGTCAATTGTACCGCAGTATGCGGGTTTTTGGGTCATTTGGACCAAGTCAATTATATATTGGGTCATTTGTCCATAGTGTCAGTTAGGAAGTCGTTAGTAAGTGGACAAACATTGTAACGACAGAGGCCTATAAATAGATGTGAGTTGTAAGTGTTAGAGAGACGATAGCAGGTGAGCGATAAGAAGGTGAATGTATACGGAGATCTATGTTTTGCTTTTGGCATATGACTATGACAGTAATACAATGATGATGTTTTGGTACGATCTTTGTGCAATGTTGTGATATATGAATGATGTTATATTTTCTTGATGCAATGTCTGCTTACTGTTCTTGTACTAATAAATGCTGCGGTTAAGTAATATGTTATAAATCCATGTTGAATGTTTAAAGTTTTTGTTTAAGTACTGCAATAGAGCCAGTCTATGTAGCCACAACTCGCCTCCTCCCTCGGAAAAAACATGGTTTCGTCTGCTCTTCCTAGACGCCTCGGGTGAGACCTCATCTGCTCTATTGGTGTTGCTGGGTGGGCTCAAACCTGCCCGGGCCGGTTCCCAGGGAGACTGCTGTATGTGTTGACAGTGAGGTGAACCCCTGTCGACCGAGATTGCGTTGGTCAACAAAATTCAAGCAAAGCGACCTCTCCTCATCTACCTCCACGTTGAATAAATACAAACTTTATATTGAGAGCTACGACCACTCCTATTGTGTTGTAAGTCTGCATTTTATTTTTCTTTGTTGTGAACTATCTATATTGTTAGAAGATCTGTGAATCTTTGATGCGGTGAGAGTCATTGATAACTAGTTACTTTCCTTGGTTTATTAATAATTTTCAGAAGATTAGTTCATGTAGTGACAGGTCTGTTCACATTTACATGGTCGAGAAGGATGTAAAGTTTTTATTGTGGACTTGAAATCCTCAATGAGAAGAAAGAAACATATTTGGGTTTCCCACTGTATCTTCCATTCTTGAAGCAATCATAACGAAGATTCATTTACAACTTAGATTGTGACACTATCAAGAGTTGGTCCATGAAAGAGTTCTATAACTATACTTGTATATGGAGATCCCTAAATTTATTGCTACAACACATGGCATGAAAGCAAACTTTTGTTCACAAGTAGTTTGTGCGATTTAGGAGCTATTATAATCATTGTTTTCATTGATATTATTGCATAAATATTTTTTCAAAATGCTTATATATTCCATATATAGTATTAATCTATAGTGTTGAGATTGCTACTACAGAGATTGTGAGAAAAGAAATTATAGTTGGCTCACTGTGTTGATGAACTTAACATTCTTTTTTGTTCTGGGTTGAGTGCCTATGTCTTTGTAATCTGAGATTGTTACAAACTTTGCTCTTTTCCTACCAGTATCCTTCGCTGCCTATGCCTATGTTTTTGTTCCTTCTAACTTTCCTCTTTTCCTACCGGCATTCATTTTTGCCCCTCAAAGGGAAAATGCTAGTTAATACATAGTTACACTACCTATGCAAAGAACAGACCTTTTCGTCCAAGGCTTATATGTGTTTTGTAAGTTATGGAAATTTGGTGACTACTAATGTTAAGTCAGAGTTAGATCCTTTTGATAGGATAATGTGAAGCTAGAACAAATGGGTAAATTTGGCGATTATATTGTTAAGTCAGAATTTAACTCTACTTAAATCGGGGTGGAAATTCGTTTCAGATCCATGGCAAGGTATGTTTGAACGTTGTCATAAGATTTGGGTTTTACACTTCTGCATTATGAAGGAACTAATTATAAGTGATTTACATGGGAAAGTAAAATAGTATGAAGTTTATCTTGTTCAATAAACTTTGTTTAAAAGAATAGAAGTATTATATGGTCCTTGTTAAGATTATAAAAGTTATAAATTAATGAGGAATGTTACTACTAATTTGACTCGTTTGATAACAGAGCAAGGTTTATAAAAGTAGTAGTTGCGACTATGACTAAATTAAATTGGTTATGCACGTTTAAGATTTCCTTTATGGATTCAATTCAAAATGGTGTTGATGCAAGGATGGCAATTTTTGGTCTCTAATAAATTCCATTTTAAGTTTAGAGAACTTTAATATTGTGGGAATTGAGAGAAGAGAACTTGGTTTGTGTGTAACATGAATTCATGGAAAAATTGGGATGTATGATTCTTCCTTATTTTAATGTTAGGATAAGCACAAAAAAAGGTATGTAACCTATAAACTACTTTAAGCATGTTTGGAATATAGCTTGCCATATAAGTAGTCATTGAGAAAACCATTTCTCTTTATTTTTCATCAGTTAAACTTATTGGCTCGCCTAGTTATTATGGGTATGTTATAATAGTTTTCAACGGATGGGAAGACCCACTGCTGCTGATGAAATGGCTTTACAAACCCAAGTAATGATTGAACCCTTTGAAAAATGGGGTCTAGACTTTGTTATACCAATCTCACCCATGTCACGGAAAAAGAGATATATATTAGTCTATACTGATTATGTGACTAAATGGGTAGAAGCAAAAGCTCTGTTGAGGGCTACTAAAAAATCAATAATAGAATTTATCTATGAAGAAATTTTTACCCGTTTTGGTGTTCTCCATGAGATTGTGACTGACAATGGAGCACAGTTTGTCTCTAAATCAATGAAAGAATTGACAGAGCAATATGGAATTAAACATTATAAATATTCTCCATACCACCCCCAAGAAAATGGTCAAGTGGAGTCAACAAGTAAAGTATCGGAATCTATTATAACTAAGATTGTACAAATACATCACAAGGACTGGGCAGATAGGCTTCCTGAAGCATTATGGGATTACAGGACTACATGGAGAAATGCCACAGGGCATACTCCATATGAGCTTGTTTATGGGAAACAGGTCCCGCTTCATATGGAATTTCAAGTGAAAACCTTTCATACTGCTGCACAATTAGGCTTGAATTTGGATGAAACACAGAAACAAAGACTGTTGCAATTAAATGAACTTGATGAGATTAGACAAGATGTTGTTCAAAGGACTGTTCTAATCCAAAATCATAGGACTAAATGGCATGACAATTTTTTGAAATGGAAAACTTTTCAAGAAGGTGATTGGGCCCTATTATTTGACTCAAGGTTTAAAAACTTTAAAGGTAAACTTACAACCAAGTGGATGGGACCATATGAAATTGTGATTGTTTTTTATAACGGTTCTGTAAAAATAAGAACAATTGATGATGAACAGGTTACATTTGCGGTAAATGGACATCAGTTGAAGGTATGTCGTAAACCCATTTCTAAGCAAGATTTCATTAATGATTTAACTCATCAATCTGAATTGGAGTTGGTAGGTGAAGAAATAACTTCTTCACTTCCTCCTCTTTCTTGAATAATACCTGATTGAAGGTTTTCTTTGTATATATGTACAGAGGCATGTTTTTATTTTGCTAATTAGGTTCTCTTTTGAATTTTGCAGCTATTTTCCTTTTGTGAAAAACTCAGGGTATCTAAAAAAGGAAATTCTTTCATTCTATTACTTTTGTTATTTTAGAAGGCTGATTTTTATTAATAAAATTTAGAACTTTCCTAATTTAAATAAATTTTTGAAAGATACTCAAAATATGTTTTGTTGAGTTGTTGATATAATGGAATATCTTTAGTAAACAAAATATGAAGGAAAATGATTTTATCGTAAATAAGAAGATCTATTATTTCAGATTCATTGCTTTTATACATACTTATTTTTCTTTGTTCATACAGATTTTCCACTATTTATCTTTTCTTCTCTTTGTTCTTTTAAGACTCAGGAGGTTTAACTTATGGAAACCATGGCATGCTAAGTACAACTTTGACTTGGCTTCACACTTGATTGAACAATCATTTTTACAAGTAGTAACAGTTGGAGACATTGAATTATTATTCAAATAAACACCACAATAATCTTATAAGAGAATGGTTGTTAAGACTGAAGAGTCTTTTGATTATTATCCTTTGGCTGTAATTTTACATATAAATGACTGTATCCATCTCATGTTTTTGAATTAGTATAATTACAAGAGTTAGTTGTTCACGCAAACAAACCTTTACAAGCATTTTTCAAGAAAAATATTTCAACCCAATACCATCCCACTCGTAAAAGGTTTTCAGCGCTACTCCCCCATTCATCTATGAAGAATAAATTTATAAATCCTATCTTTAAGGTGAAATTGGGACAAGAGCCTATGCTAGAAAAAGGGTGTAAGAGGTTAACCCGCCGGGATACTGAACAGGTCTGCTGGCAGCGGGTACCGGCTTGTGGTATGACTAGGAAAACCCATCAGGGTACTGAACAGGCCTATTGGCAATGGGGCATTCTGTCTGGGGAATATATTTCTTGGATATTACAGTTACCCCATCGGAGTACTGAACAGGATCACTGACAGTGGGTTCTGGGTTTGATATCTATTATAATGCTTTATCTATATTTGTTTGTATGAACAATGTACTTTTGTGAGAATTGAAGAGAAAACATGTTTTGTTAAATTAAAATTGAATAAAATTTATTTAGTGGCCATTGGATAATCATTTTAAGATACTTTAAGTCTCTACTGCATGATATTTACCATATAAGATTTTTATACCTCCATAGTGTACCTATGTTAAAAAATTTGATGGACTTTGTTATCTCCTCAAATAAACATAGACTAGTTGTGGCTCCTAGGTGATAGGAGGTCTTTAAGTTTTTCATTTTTAGATGCATTTGAGGTTCTTTTTCAAGAGTTTGAAGTATGTAATGAAGTTTGAAATAACATTTGATGGTACTTTGTCTCCAAGAATGATTTTTCGGTTTCGGTAGCTTAGGCGGACAGGGAAATTGTTCATTAGCTACCGAAAACCCAGCTTTCGGCAGCTCACAGCGCAAAGGTAAAACTACTCAAAGCTACCGAAAGGGAAGGCACATATCATATATCACGGAGCATTTTTCGATGGCTTATGCAGATACAACAGTTGTTCATTAGCCACCGAAAAGGGCAGGTTTCTGGCAGCTTACAGCTCAAAGGCAGGATTGTCCACAGCCACCGAAAGCAGAGGCATTTGTGAAAAAAAATTCGGTGGCTTGCGGTGTCAAAGGCGAAATCGTCGACTACCGAAATTGAGTCATTATTGAACGGTGGAAAAGTTTAATCAAGGGTTTAGTCGTGAATTAAAAGGGGTTCATCATTGCTTAACCACCGAAAGGGTCACTTCTAGCAAATACACGATCTCCCCCAACGTGAAGCCTGCCGCCATCATAATCTCACCCTGGCCAAATGAACCTTGATACCCCTCCACATACCAATATTCTAAAAGATTGTTCCTCCAGTGTGATCATGCCATAGTAAGACATCATTAAACCCTCGTGATTAATCCTCCAGTTCACATCCCTCGAAGTTAGTTTCTGAAAATCGCACCACCCCTCCTCCTTCGCTCTCACCATGTCGTCGAGCTCCCCTTTTCCCTGATTTCGCATCGTTCCCTCAAGCCCGTTTTAGTAACAGGTGCCAGGAAGCAGCTTACAATGAAGAAAAGTGGAGGATTGGTCCTCCAGAAAGAATTAAATGACATAAGTTACCTGGAGGCACACCCCAAGGTATGTCGACTCTTCAACGATGTTGGATGTTATAATTTTTGCAAAAAACTGCAGGGATCTCATCAGCAAGTAGCCAAAATATTTTCCCTCACATTTGACGAAAGAAGGGCGAGAATTGGAAAGGAGGAATTCTGTCATGTCCCAAAATTGGAATTGGGTCACAATGGCCTAATCACATTAGCCATATTCATTAGAGTTTGTAAAATTGATGTTAAGGGTCAAATAATTACCAAGGAGGAAAATTACTAGTTTCCTAGGTTTGGGATGGAAGCTTTGGGGATTTGGAATAAGGGGATAATAAAAGATGTTTAGACATTAGAAGGGTTCAAGTATTTAATAAATAGAGTGAATAAATAAATTCAAGAGAAGTCCTAAGTGACAAATGGTTTTGGAGACATATGGAGGATGTGGGACCCACACTAGATTGATTTTTCATAATACATGGTATCTCTCTTTTGCAAATTCGAATTAATGGGAATGTGAACACTCTTGGGTGAGTTGGTAAGTCATAACACATGTCATTGATCATATTAGGTCGAATTGGGAAGGATTGGTAACCTCCATGGAAGATAAAGAGTCAAAGTGGAAGTTTGTGGACACTTGGGCTAGATTCCCGAGCCCCTATGACACCAATGATGGAGCATCTATGACAACTATGACAAATTGCAGACCTGACCTCTGACATCTGACCACTATGACATGTCAGCCACAAAAATAGGCTCAAAGAAGGCGAATTTGGGAGTTGGAGAAGCCAAAGAGACTCAAAATCGAATTTGGGAGAAGATGGAAGGTTGGAACTAGGAGACAAGTGGAAAATGTGGAATATTTCCTAAATGAAAATCTATTGAATCTATTGAGAGGATTTCGACCCTTAGAAGGATAATTTTTGTTATAAAATGTAGAAATGAAGTATGAGAATGGCTTTTGATCATTTGTAGAATTTGCAATTGCATTTGTGAAGAGGGAGAGCTAGTGGATGACTAGTTTCTTGCCTTAGCCAATTTCGAGGGTGAAAGATTCCCATCCAAGTTGGCAATTGGAAAGGCCATTCAGACCTTTCATTTGGAGCTTTAATGGAGTCTTTATTTTCAGGTGTAAGCTACAAGGCAGCTCATGGTTTCTTCTATTGCAGCTCGCTCCTTCAACCATTTCCAGTTTTGATGGCATATTCTTGATCCTTCAGGGAGGGCTTTTTTGGTGAGCTATTGTACTTCTTTGGGGGAGATTCTAATGCCCCATTTATTTTTTAATATGAATTAAATACTTTTTTCTTCATCTCCAGAAATTTTTAGGTCGAAATTCCAAGTAGAAATGTATAAATCTCATTTTTAATGGAAGAACAATGCCATTTCCCCACTACCTTGTTGTGAACCAATGTATTGATTATGATTTCGAATGAATGGATGATTCTATGATGAATTTTTTATTAATGGACTGCCATGGATGTATTTTACAAGTTTCATGTACTGTACTTGAGCATTCGAAGTATTTTTACTCAGTTTAATTGCATTGGGAGAAGAAATAGTGTCATTTCCCCAAGGGTCGAATTGGTGATTTTTGCAGTTGAATGGGAGAGGGTGATAACAGTTGTAATAAACCATTAATGGTGCTATGAGACCTTAATAACATACTTAACACATTACATACCTCTGTTCATAAATTTGAGTGGGTTTGGAGGCATTTGGGAAGCCATTTTCAGTACTTACCCTAGGGGGATTTGAACCCCAAATTACTAGTAAAATTGCATACTTGGTCCAGAATCTTAAGAGAGTTTGCAGAGGTCTTTTGGTGGCCATATTTTATCCCTGAACATCATATTCAATCCCTAATATCATTCATACACCTTCCTTGAATATTTGAAGGCATTTGGAGTCAATTTGAGACCTAGAGACCAATACTAGTCAAAGGGAAATCACTAGTAAAGCTACCTACATTGACCAGAATTGAAAGAGTATTTGTAGAAGTGTTTTAAAGGTACAAAGACATCTCTGAAACACATATTTATGTTATAATATCATTCATATACCTTCTCAGAATATTTGGGATCATTTGGGGCAAATTTGGGACCTAGAGATCAAAACTAGTCAAAGGTCGAACCAAGGAAAAAAGTGGTAAATTGAAATTTTAATAAAATTTCTAACAAGGGACACTACAGTGGTATCAGAGCATGGTCCTTGCACCTGTGTATTAGGTACATACATTCAAGAATAATTGGCAGCCATGTCTTACTATTATGATGAATCCTATGAGTACAATTCTTATGAGGAATATGCAGATGCTTATGAGCAATATGAAGCAGAATGTGAATGGTATGAGGAAGAGGTGCCATCATGCAACACTTCTTACAATTTCAAGAGAAATGAAGATTATTCTTATGACTTTAAATCTGATGAATATGAGTGTGTCACACCAACCAAGGATAATTCTATGAGTGAGTTCCAAAGATGGAGAGCAAAATATAAAACCTTTCCCCAACAATATCAAAAATATCAAGAATATCTTGCTTTTAGCAAAAATACACAAAATGCCATGTCTTTTGAGTACTATGCTGAACATGTTTTTGAAAATAGGCCCAAAAATGAAGATGTGGAGTTAGTGAAGAAAGGTTTATGCCCTTCTTGTAAAAACCCTTGGAGCGAGTATCATATATATGTGCATGAAATGATGTCCTACTTGAGGAGAGCTTTTGAGATTTATTCAAGAAGAGATTCCAAATATATTGATCCTAAGGAAAACAAGGGGAAAAATGCATCAGCTTGCTTTAAGGAGCAAAAGGAAGAGACATCACAAGAGCATGAAGAAGATTCTATTGAAAATATGGAAGATCATTTCGAGACACCTTCTAGCTCAGACATGAACCAAAGAGCATATACTGATGGATGCTTAAACTATGAAGGAGTACCTACTGATGGGTGCTCACACCTATATGTTGGTGACATAGAGATCACTTTTGAAAGTGTTTCTACAAGTACAAGTCTCATTAAGCATGATAATGAAGACCTTGTAGCAGTTGAAGAAGAACCAAGATCAACTTCCCCGTCACCACTTGAGCTTCATGAATTTGGTCCAAGCAAAATTGAAGAAGATCAGGAGTTTCATTTGCAAGAGCCTCATTTTCTTGAAGGGTCCTTAAAGATGAATGAAAATAAGATCCAAGAGTCCCTCAACATTCTCCATGACACTCAAGCATTGGTGTCAAATTCTTGTTGGAGAGCTACTTCATTGGAGGAAACATCCTTCCTTGAAGACATGGAGAAGATTCAAAGAGCACTGTGCCACATCAAAGTGTGAGGCACCTGCAACAATTAATTAACAAGAATACGCGAAATAGCAGAAATGACAGAACTCAGAATCACTTTTGTATTGATCACAGGCCACTTCGAGGGGGCAACCTCCTTTGAGAAAGCTCAATACAAATAACTTCACGGTGCCTTCATAGGTCTCAACACACACTTATATAATAATTCTAGGCGCCAATACTATGGGTCGAAACCATGGGCCGTTACAAACTATGGATCAACAATACTACGGGCGACTTACAAAGCATATGCCCCAACAACAATAACACAAACTATTGATCAACAAATACTACGGGACGACTTACAAAGCATATGCGTCCAACAACAACATACTAACAAAGTAAAGATATGGGTTCCTAACATCCCCTCCCCCTTAAAAAAATCTTTTTCCTCAAAGCTTCAGATGTGGAAATTGTTGTTGAATCTGAAGGAGTGGTTCCCATGTAGCATCCTCTGGTTGCATGCCGTGCCACTGAATTAAGACCTCTGTGATAGAGCGAGAGAGAAGCTGACGTGTGTGCCGATTGAGGATGGCCTCTGGCTCCAAAAGGATGGATCCTTCATTATCCAGTTCGGGTAAAATCGTTTGGCCGCTGATGTTGGTGCCAAGAACTTTCTTCAAACAAGAGACATGAAAGACTGGATGAATGCGGGAAGAAGGAGGAAGTTCCAATTTATAAGCAACGGACCCAATCTTCTGAAGAATCTGATATGGCCCATAGAACTTTGGAGCAAGCTTATGACGCCCTTTGAGTTTCAAGGAGGATTGTTTGTATGGCTGGAGACGAAGAAAAACCATATCGCCGACTTGAAAAGTGCGCTCTGAACGGTGCTGATCCGCTTGTTGCTTCATGCAATTTCTTGCCATGTGAAGATTGTCCCGCAAAATGCGAAGAATCTGATCATGGTTGCGAAGGACCGTGTCAACGTCCTGAACTGGTGAACTGGTGGGGGTGTATGGAAGAAGAGCTGGAGGTGCTTGACCATAGACTGCCTCATATGGGGTCATTTTAGAGGCAGTGTGGTAAGAGGTATTGTACCACCATTTAGCAAGAGGGAGCCACTTTGCCCACTGATGTTGT
Organism: Larix kaempferi; assembly: GCA_027924585.1. Lineage (NCBI taxonomy): Eukaryota > Viridiplantae > Streptophyta > Pinopsida > Pinales > Pinaceae > Larix > Larix kaempferi. Next base: position 702,386 of record BSBM01000451.1, on the reverse strand, counting down.
TGTTCTGAGGTGAAGCAACGAAGATAAGTTTCCAAGCATTTATTGACAATTTCAGTCTGACCATCTGTTTGTGGGTGATACCCTGAACTCATCTTCAGTTTGGTGCCAGTGTGGCGAAATAGTTCTGTCCAAAAATGACTAGTGAAAGTCGCATCACGATCCGAGACAATGGAAGAAGGGATGCCATGAAGACGAAAGATCTGGTCCATAAAAATTTGAGCAACTGAGGAGGCTGTATAGGGATGACTGAGAGCACAAAAATGACTATATTTGGAGAGGCGATCAACCACAACGAGAATCACTGTCTTCCCGCCAGATTTAGGGAGCCCTTCAATGAAATCCATAGAAATATATGTCCAAATCCGTGTAGATATGGGTAGGGGTTCAAGCAATCCTGGAACGAGTGTTGTTTCCCCCTTATTGCGCTGGCAGGTATCACATTCGGCCACCATCTGTTGAATTGTCCTTTTCATGCCCTTCCAAAAGAAGTTTGCGTCGTGCTCATTCATATGTTTTGAGGAACCCAGAGTGCCTGGCCGATGGAGAAGCATGGAGTTCATAGAAGACAGCCTATTGAAGATCTGTGCTCCGGGGAAGCACCAGACGACCCTTGTATCGCAGAGAAGCACCATCCCAAGAGTAATGTGGTACAGCAGAAGGGTTGTTGGTCAAGCGTTGGATGATCTGAGATAAGGAAGAGTCATTGACATAACCTTGTTGAACAGATTGCAACCAATTTGTAACAGGCATAGAAATAGCTGAAAGAGAACCTTGGGCACCAAATGTGCGAGAAAGAGCATCTGCCACAATATTGTCTTTACCCTTCTTGTAAGTGATCTCATAGTCATAACCCATGAGTTCGCTAACCCATTTCTGTTGTGCTGGGGAGGAGACACGCTGGTCCAAGAAATATTTCAGACTCTGGTGATCAGTCTTGATGCAGAAATGATTCCCTAATAGGTATGGACGCCACTTTTGTACTGCATGCAAAATAGCCATCATTTCCTTCTCATAGGTAGAGGCAGCTAAATTCTTACCTGAAAGGGCTTTGCTGGTGAACGCAATGGGGTGTTCATCTTGAAGGAGAACAGCACCAAGTCCATTGCCGCAAGCATCACTCTCAATAGTGAAGGGCTTGGAAAAATCGGGCATAGCTAGCACAGGTGTAGTACACATAGCTTGTTTTAGTTTGTCAAATGCACACTAAGCAGCACGTGTCCATGTAAAAGCATCCTTTTTCAATAGAGCGGTTAATGGAGCTGCAATCTTCCCATAATCCTTGACAAACTTGTGGTAGTAGCCAGTCAACCCCAAAAAACCACGAAGGCTCTTGAGTGTCTGAGGACGTGGCCAATTGTTCATGGCGTCGATTTTGGCAGGATCCACGCAAACCCCTTGTGCTGAGATAATGTGCCCGAGATACTCAACTTCCTTTTGTCCAAAAACACATTTAGACTGCTTGGCATGGAGATGATGGTCAGAGAAAAGTTGCATGACAAGATCGAGATGCTGGAGATGTTCATCCCATGTTTTACTATAGATGAGGATATCATCAAAGAATACCAGAATGAATTTCCGCAAGTAGGGTCGAAATATTTTATTCATTAAGGCCTGGAATGTGGAAGGAGCATTAGTGAGGCCAAAGGGCATGACCAAAAACTCATAATGGACATCATGTGTGCGGAAAGCTATTTAGGAATATCATCCTCATGAACCCGAATTTGATGATACCTAGAACGAAGATCCAACTTGGAGAAAAAGTGAGCCCCATGAAGCTCGTCAAGAAGTTCATCAACAACAGGAATTGGAAACTTATCCTTGATGGTGAGGTGATTAAGTGCTCGGAAGTCAATGCAGAGGCGCCATGACCCATCTTTTTTGCGGACGAGAATAACTGGAGAAGAAAAGGAACTAGTGATTGGGCGAATAATACCTTGCTTCAATAAGTCCCGAACGAGCATTTCAATCTCCGTTTTTTGGTGGAATGGGTAGCGATAGGGCCTGATGTTGGGAGGAGCGCTGCTAGGAAGGAGCTAAATACGATGGTCTTCTGGCCTGGAAGGTGGTAATCCCATTGGTTCAGCAAAGACACCTGTATATCGATCCAGAATTTGTTGTAGATCCCAAGGAGTAGTGGAGACCGCTGATGGTTGCATCTCGATGGAATGGATCTGTGCGATGACACCATGTGAATTCTTCTTGAGGAGTTTTTCCATGCGATGTGAACTGATGATGCTGAGAGAACCTGGTTGTAATCCTGTCAATGTGTGTTTGTGTCCATTGAGGGAAAACTGCATCCAAAGTTCGGCAAAATCCCATAAGATAGGGCCGAGTGTGCATAGCCATTGAGCGCCCAAAACCACATCACATCCGCCTAAGGGCAAGGAAAACATGTCGGAGCGCAAGGTATAATCTCCCATAGAGATACGCACATTTCGACACTTCCCTTTGCAAGGTAAGGTACCCCCATTGGCAACCATGACTTCAAATTTGGAGCAAGGATGGATAAAACAATCAGCTTGTTTGGCAATCCGAGGGTCAATGAAATTATGAGTGCTACCAGAATCAATGAGGATTGTAAGAGGAAGCTTCTTGAAGTAACCCCTGACCCGCATTGTTTGGGGGGTGGTGACTCCAGCTAAAGCATGGAGAGATATCTCTGGCTGGTCATCCTAAGACGGAGGGTCAATAGGCGGTTCCTGAATGTCGACCGGAGCATCCAGTGTTTCTGGATCTTCGTCACCCATTTCAGAGGCAGGCGGAGACTCCACATCCAGGAGATAGAGCTTTTGCTGAACACATCTATGCCCCCGAGTGAATTTCTCATCACAATTATAGCAAAGACCCTTTTCTCTGCGTGCTTGCATCTCTGTTTCCGACAAACGCTTGATAGGAGTCGGTCGAGGAGCCTGCGGTATAGGAGGTCGCTGAGACCCCATATTTCGGAAGGGAACAAAAGTGGGCTTGGAGCGTTTTTGGGCTGCAATCTTGTCTTCTGCCAATTTAGCCAACCCGAGTGCTTCCATCATTGTGTTGGGGCAGAACATTTTGACCTCAGAGCGGATGGCATCCTTTAGACCACTGATAAAACAACTCCGGTAAAATTCATCAGATAATCCTTTGGTGTGGTTGGCTAGATTCTCAAATTCGGTTTGATACTCTCTCACAGTGCCAGTTTGGCGAAGTTTAGTGAGGGCTCCTGTGAAGTCATCAAAAGCACTAGGACCAAATCGTTGCAAAAGGAGCTGGCAAAAGTCTGGCCAGTTGGGCTCTGGATGAGCCTTGATGTACCAACGTTACCATTGAAGAGCTTCCTGTTCCAAATGAAAGGATGCCAACGAAACTTTGTTGACATCAAAAGTATTATGCAGACTGAAATACTGTTCTGCACGATAGATCCATCCAGTTGGATCGGTACCATTGAAGCGAGGAAAATCAAGCTTCGTACCACGGAAATTGCTGGAAGAAGAGAACCCATTGTCTACTGAAGACTCGGACTGCCGTTTGTTGTTCATAGCTGAATGTTCAAGATGGAGACCAATAAATTTTTCATCCAGATCCTGGAGTTTGGCTTGGATGGCTGCAAGGGCTTCCTCCATGGTTTTTGCTCCTGCACGGGTGACAACCATAACCAGGAATTTTTTTTATTTTTTTATTTTTTTTTATTTTTTATTTTTTGACTGGGTAGGAAAACAAAAACAGGAACTACTTCAGTAAAGTAAAATTTGGATTTGGGAAAAAATCAGAAGGGTAATTGGGGTTTGACTCGTTTTTTGGACACTGTTGGATAGACAGGGAAGCAAAAATGAGGATTTTAGCAGCGGGGTGAAAGGATGGAAAAATTTGGTAGAAGGGAACAAAGAAGCAGAATTCAGAAAGGAACTCTATGGTAAAAATTGAAGGTGATTGGGTGAAATCTGAGAAAGTTATGGGAAACCCTAAAAATAGACAAATGTGAGATTTCGTGCTGTAGGAAAGGGAATTGAGGATAGGGTCCTCAGGGATGAAATATGCAAAATGGAATGATAGGGGTTCCCTGAAATTTTCAAGGAAAACAGAGGTAAAACAAGGGAGATATGGAGAAAAAACGAAATATATATATATATATATATATATATTTTAATTTTTTTTATTTTATTTTATTTTTTTTTAATTTTTTTTTTTCAGACTGGAGCGCTACGGCTCGGTGTTTTTTTTTTTTTTTTTTTTTACAGACTGGAGCGGCTACAGCTCTGCTTGCAGAATGGGATCTCCGGTTCGAAGGATTCTGGAACAATGCCGAACGGCTGGATCTGGAACGGTTTGCAAAATGAATCTGAAACGGCGCAGCGGTGATCGACAATAGTTCAGCTGAAAGTAGATATGGACCCCAGGTATGTGCGGCTTCCTAACAGTTCAGGGTTTTCACTCGGCCACCAATGCTGTCTGACAGCTTGCGTATTGGGGCAGTACCCCTCACTCCACGGCTCAGGTAAAACTGATAACTGCTTTGCCACAAACGATAGCTCTTGGTTTACCTCACGGGTGGGAACTAGTCAATCAGGTAGGGGTCGTTGCCCTTTTCACCGGCAGGTCCTCTCAATGGGCCAGCTACTTCGGGGTTCCTGTGGTACTCCTCACAATGAGTTTTAGGGCTTATGCCCAAGTACTTCCCACAGTTAAGCGGATAGGGATTATTCCCAAATCCGAATCTGCAACAGATGTGAAAAAACATTTTGGCAGAAATTTCACCCAGCGAGCCCAAGAAAGTGCTCTGATACCAGATGTGAGGCACCTGCAACAATTAATTAACAAGAATACGCGAAATAGCAGAAATGACAGAACTCAAAATCACTTTTGTATTGATCACAGGCCACTTCGAGGGGGCAACCTCCTTTGAGCAAGCTCAATACAAATAACTTCACGGTGCCTTCATAGGTCTCAACACACACTTATATACTAATTCTAGGCGCCAATACTATGGGTCGAAACCATGGGCCGTTACAAACTATGGATCAACAATACTACGGGCGACTTACAAAGCATATGCGCCAACAACAATAACACAAACTATTGATCAACAAATACTATGGGACGACTTACAAAGCATTTGCGTCCAACAACAACATACTAACAAAGTAAAGATATGGGTTCCTAACACAAAGGTAATTTCATGTCTTTGCGTTTTGATAGAAACCATTTGTTTGAGCTTAATGAATTGTTACATGATGCATACTTGAAGAATAATGAGGATATTCATAAGCTCACAATTCAAAATGAGCAACTTCTTGAAAAGTTGCAAGATACTTGTTTTTCCTCCTATGTTTCAGATTGTCAAATGGTAGATTGTTTGGAGGATTCTCATGACATGGTGGATCATGAGAAATGTGAGAATTTGAATGTGATTAATATGTGTGAAGATGAACTTGAAGAGATCCAAACACTTGATGTGGTGGAAGAGGAACTTCAATTGTCTCTTGATGAAGCTTATGCAATTTTTAAAGAGGAGCATGATTCCACTACATTGGAACCAATCTATGACAAAGGTTTCCCACTTTTGAAGGAGTTGCATGATACTACCCACATGGATCCTTCCCATGATGAAACTCCTAAACTTTTTGATCATTTGGGTGAGTTAGTACATTCTCCTACATCCTACAATTCCATGTTTTGCAGTATTAGTCTCAATGAAGTATGGGTGAAAGGGTTCTTTTTGATGGTGCCACATGAGGAGTATGGAACTCCTAGATTTAACTTTTATGATGACATGGTTGGAGCACATTCTTATTCACATTTGAAGCAGCATAATTTGTCACTTTATGATGATTCACATCTACATGGATGAACCTATGATATGGATTTGAGTCACTTGAATACTCATGGTTATTCTTGCTCAACACTGGGTTCATTTGATGTTAGAGGAACTTCATCCAACACTTGGATGAATAGATTTATGATGGGAGAACATTTTTTTTGGAAGCCACATACTTTGTTACATCTTTATGATTCTCACATTCATGGATGTATGGGTGAGACTTCTTTGAGTCATTTGAAGTCTCGTTTTTTCTGCTCATTATTTGGTTCAGATTTTAGTGGAGATTCTTCATTCACTTCTTGGATGAAAGAATACATGGTTGAATATTTTGATGCATATCACATCCTTTTGGAGCAGCATTATAGGACATGGGATCCTCACCTATGTCATTGGAGCAGATTTGATTGGTCACTTGAAGCTTGTATGCACTTGGAAAATCGTGGTCTACTTGCTTGGAGGTACAAGCACTTTCATGATTCTTTGATGAAGCACCTCCTTGATGTACATTTTCATTATGTAGTTATGTACTTTGATGATATATATTTTGCACTCATGATGTTTGGAAGAATGCATACAAGAAAATGGGATCCAGGAATCATCTTATCTGATGGTATGGGTTGGAGAGCACTCTTCATTGTTGGGGTGCAATACAAGCAATGGGAACCTGGAATAATTTTTATCTCATTGGTTTCAATTTTTTGGGGGAAACAAGAAGTATGGGAGATGGATTTCCCACTTAATAAAGTGATTTTTATCAAAGTAGTGCAGCAGCAAGCATGGTGGTTCCTCTCTAAAATCTTCATGGAAAATCAAAGACTCAAGGTTTGGAAATTCATTGGCAACTTCAAAGAATTATACAGAAAGCAGGTTCTTCAACACCCATGTTTGAAATTGCTTGAGGATAAGCAATTTTTGGAAAGGAGGATTTGTCATGTCCCAAATTTGGAATTGGGTCACAATGGCCTAATCACGTTAGCCATATTCATTAGAGTTTGTAAAATTGATGTTAAGGGTCAAATAATTACCAAGGAGGAAAATTACGAGTTTCCTAGGTTTGGGGTGGAAGCTTTGGGGATTTGGAATAAGGGGATAATAAATGATGTTTAGACATTAGAAGGGTTCAAGTATTTAATAAATAGAGTGAATAAATAAATTCAAGTGAAGTCCTAAGTGACAAATGGTTTTGGAGACATATGGAGGATGTGGGACTCACACTAGATTGATTTTTCATAATACATGGTATCTCTCTTTTGCAAATTCGAATTTTTGGGAATGTGAACACTCTTGGGTGAGTTGGTAAGTCATAACACATGTCATTGAGCATATTAGGTCGAATTGGGAAGGATTGGTAACCTCCATGGAAGATAAAGAGTCAAAATGGAAGTTTGTGGACACTTGGGCTAGATTCCCTAGCCCCTATGACACCAATGATGGAGCATCTATGACAACTATGACAAATTGAAAACCTGAACTCTGACATCTGACCACTATGACATGTCAGCCACAAACATAGGCTCAAAGAAGGCGAATTTGGGAGTTGGAGAAGCCAAAGAGACTCAAAATCGAATTTGGGAGAAGATGGAAGGTTGGAACTAGGAGACAAGTGGCAAATGTGGAATATTTCCTAAATGAAAATCTATTTAATCTATTGAGAGGATTTCGACCCTTAGAAGGATAATGTTGGTTATAAAATGTAGAAATTAAGTATGAGAATGGCTTTTGATCATTTGTAGAATTTGCAATTGCATTTGTGAAGAGGGAGAGCTAGTGGATGACTAGTTTCTTGCCTTAGCCAATTTCGAGGGTGAAAGATTCCCATCCAAGTTGGCAATTGGAAAGGCCATTCAGACCTTTCATTTGGAGCTTTAATGGAGTCTTTATTTGCAGGTGTAAGCTACAGGGTAGCTCATGGTTTCTTCTATTGCAGCTTGCTCCTTCAACCATTTCCAATTTTGATGGCATATTCTTGATCCTTGAGGGAGGGCATTTTTGGTGATCTATTGTACTCTTTGGGGGAGATTATAATGCCCAATTTATTTTTTAATATGAATTAAATACTCTGTTCTTCATCTCCAGAAAGTTTCAGGTCGAAATTCCAAGTAGAAATGTATAAATCTCATTTTTAATGGAAGAACAATGCCATTTCCCCACTACCTTGTTGTGAACCAATGTATTGATGATGATTTCGAATGAATGGATGATTCTATGATGAATTTTTTATTAATGGACTGCCATGGATGTATTTTACAAGTTTCATGTACTGTACTTGAGCATTCGAAGTATTTTTACTCAGTTTAATTGCATTGGGACAAGAAATAGTGTCATTTCCCCAAGGGTCGAATTGGTGATTTTTGCAGTTGAATGGGAGAGGGTGAGAACAGTTGTAATAAAACATTAATGGTGCATATGAGACCTTAATAACATACTTAACACATTACATACCTCTGTTCATAAATTTGAGTGGGTTTGGAGGCATTTGGGAAGCCATTTTCAGTACTTACCCTGGGGGGATTTGAACCCCAAATTACTAGTAAAATTGCATACTTGGTCCAGAATATTAAGAGAGTTTGCAGAGGTATTTTTGTGGCCATATGTTATCCCTGAACATCATATTCAATCCCTAATATCATTCATACACCTTCCTTGAATATTTGAAGGAATTTGGAGTCAATTTGAGACCTAGAGACCAATACTAGTCAAAGGGAAATCACTAGTAAAGCTACCTACATTGACCAGAATTGAAAGAGTATTTGCAGAAGTGTTTTAAAGGTACAAAGGCATCCCTGAAACACATATTCATGTTATAATATCATTCATATACCTTCTCAGAAGATTTGGGATCATTTGGGGCAAATTTGGGACCTAGAGATTGAAACTAGTCAAAGGTCGAACCAAGGGAAAAAGTGGAAAATTGCAATTTTAATAAAATTCCTAACAAGGGAAATTACAAATTCCAGGTAGACGAAGCCCTTATATCTGTGGTGACAGAGCTTCCAACAACTGGAGAAAATTGGGTCAAGACCACTATTACAAAGGGTTTCGAGTTTCCATCCTATCTGAAACCTGAGCATAGGAATCTAGTATGAAACTCCTGAAAAAGTATGGTAATGGATGTAGTAGTTTCTGATATCCCACCCAAGTTTGGCATTCTCTTGTCCCATTCATGGAGTAAATTCCTAGGGGTGACCTTACAGATGGATCTGACTTATGCCACAATCCCGATATTTGGGGGTGAAACTAAAAGGATCTATAGAGAAAACCAGCTTGCCTACATCATCAGCAATGAAAAGAATTCGGTAAACCATCCCATTTGCGCATTAGATATAGACTTTGGAGCATGTATCCTGCAAATAGATGATGATCAGCCAGCGCCTTTGTAGCTCACAAAGCCTGCTTGTCAGTAATCTAAAGAAGTAACCACTTCTGTTTGGAGCATGTTTTTTGATGGTGCTAGTACCCAAGCTTCAGTAGGTGCAGGTGTAGTTTTAATCTCTCCTTTGAAGGATGTTATGCATTTGTCTTATAAACTGGATTTCGAAACTACTAACAATATAGCAGAATACGAGGCTTTGTTGTTGGGAGTCAAGGCTGCCAAAGAAATGGGAATCATGTGCCTGAAGATATTTGGAGATGCAGAGCTCATCATACAACAGGATAACGGGAATTTTCAAGCAAAAAATGTCAGGTTGAAGGCATACAGAGACGAGGTATGGAAAATTAGAGATTCTTTTATGATTTTTGACATCTCTTATATACCTAGAGCTATGAACCACCTAGCTGATTCCCTGGCTATCTCTGCGAGTACATTCATTCCTCCTATGCCTCCTAAATTGCACTATGAAATCCAATTCAGGTACAGGCCATCCTTACCTGGTAATGTCAAATTTTGGAAATTTTTTGAGAATGATGATGAACTTGCTAGATTTCTCTAGGTTGTTGATGAATTTTCTGATATGCATATTAACCAAGAAAACCTAAATGTAGAGGAATCCCAGAAGTCTAAGTTCAAAGGGAAAATGGGTCAACATGACATTGTTCAGTTGCCAAGCAATCATATACCTCGAGGCTTAGTACCTCTTGAAAGGATTTTTGACCATAATGATGTCCCCTTCAAACTTATGGAAAAGGAGAATGACCCTGCTGTCCATGAGCACAACATAGGCAGTCAAAATCATCCTAAATTCGTAAATTTGTCTACTGAATTGACAGTAGATCATAGGTCAGAATATTGCAGCCTTATAAATGAATTTGTTGATGTTTTTGCTTGGGAATACAGTGATATGAAAACCTATGACGAAGATACTATTCAACATAAAATTCCTCTAGAAAAGGATACCATCCCTTTCAAGCAGAAGTTAAGGCCCATCAACCCTCTCCTGTTACCTATGATTGAAAAAGAAATCAAGAAGCTCCTTGATGCTAAAATCATAATCCCACTGAGATATTCTAAATGGATCACAAATTTAGTAGTAGTAAGGAAGAAAAGTGGGGAGGTCAGGTTATGTGTCGATTTTAGAAACCTAAACAAGTGCTCCAAAAAAGACAACTATCCCCTGCCCAAGATGGAGCATTTACTGCAAAGAGTCTCAGGAGCTAGTGTCATGTCATTCCTAGATGGCTTCTCAGGCTACAATCAAATTTTTGTACACCCTGATGATTAGGAGAAGACAGCCTTTACCACCCCTTAGGGTACCTTCATGTATGCTAAGATGTCGTTTGGGCTGATGAATTTCAGGGCCAACTTTCAGAGGGCCATGGACATAGCTTTTGTGGGATTAAAGGATAATTTTGTCCTCATTTACCTTGATGATATAACTGTATACTCAAATAGTCACGAAGAACATCTGCATGATCTAAAGGAGGTGTTTCTGAAAAGGGATCCGAAATAAAATGGACAGAAAATGCAAGGAACTCTTTCGAAGCCATCAAACAGGCTATCATGGAATCTCCTACTCTGATTAGTCCAGATTACACCCAGGTTTTCTATATTTTCTCTTTCGATTCCCATGACACAGTGGCAGCATTCTTGTTGCAGAAAGATGATGAAGGTCTTGATCACCTAATTTCCTTCTTCAGAAAAACATTGAGGGATGCTGAACTAAAATACGATCCCATAGAAAAACAGTTCTATGCTATGATCAAGTCCTTGAAGGCGTTCATAATTTATATCCTAGATGCAAAGGTCATAGCTTATGTCCCTTCAGCTTCTGTGAAAAATGTTTTAACTCAACTTGACATTGATGGCAAGAGAGCCAAGTGGATCGCTCAGCTGATCGAATTTGATGTAGACGTGAAGCCCACCAAGTTTGTAAAGGGTCAAGGCTTAGATAAGCTTATGGATGAAGAAAACTGCAGACAATTAGACATGAATTTTATTGGAATAAGTTCAACAGGTTTGCAGATAGAAGCAGCAACAGTAGAGCAACATAATAGTCAGCAGGTGGCCGAAAATTTCTCTTCATGTGAGTGGTATTCATGTATTATTCATTTTCTGCAGAATTTGGAAGTTCCTCCTAGACTCAGCACAACCCAAGCATGAGCTCTTAAACTTAAATCTGTTAAATTTTGCATAAATAACAGTCTGTTGTATTGGGAAGATCCTGCTGCCATGTTGCTCAGGTGTCTAGATAAAGAAGAATCAGGTCAAGTCATGCATCACTTCAATTCAAGCATATGTGGAGGCCATCATTACTAGAAAACTATAGCTCATGAGATTCTAAGGGCTGGATACTATTGGCCTGTTATTTTCTCTAATGTATACACTTTTGTGAAATCTTGTGACAAATGCCAAAGATTCGCAGGAAAACAACAGCTGAAATCCTTGCCATTGAAACATATTATGGTTAATGGTCCCTTCCAGTAATGGGGCCTGGATTTTATAGGCGAGATTAATCCTTCATCCAATGGTCAACATAGATGGATCCTGGTGGCCACTGATTATTTTACCAAGTGGATAGAGGCAATTCCCACGAGGAAAGCTAATCATTAAGTCATCATGAACTTTCTCTATGAAAACATCGTTACCAGGTTTGGTTTCCCAAAAAGGATGGTAACTGATAATGCACCAGCTTTCAAGGATAAAGCACTAGTCCACATGTGTGAGTCAATGGGGATTCAGTTGGTACACTCTACCCCCTATGTCACGAACCCGAATTTTTGTAAAAATTTAAAAAATTTCTAAACTGTCTATTCGGCCATAAATGCTATGCGGAAGTATGAAGTTTCAACATTTAAATTTACTATCTCAAATAAAAGGTGACAATTAAACATCTCATAAATTATCGTTAACTATTTGATTGTCTAACTGACAATAAAAACAGAAAATATCGTAATACATAATCATCAATTTTTCTTACGTGTTGTAACGACATTCAACTGCATCTATAACTCTATATTTGAATGATGTCATACTGCCTATTTTACACTACCTCTTTATCACCCTTTTGGTATATTTAAATAAGAGAAAAATCTCCTACTTAAATAGAGAATTTATTTTAACGCATGTGTATGTAAAACCCAACGATAAATCATACAACATTTTAACTGTAAAACATGTACAAACCTAAAACTCAATTACATTTTATGATCAATAGAAAATTAACTTCAATTATATTTTATCAACATTTTCCCATAGTCATGAAAATTTGAATATATCTACACATTCATCTTTGTCTACCTTCGTAGATTATTATCTTGCATATATTTACTTATCATATAGGTTTCCAATGATTTATATGAGGCATATCTAAAAAAGAGAATAAATGATACATATAAACATTCGATATATATAGACATATGAACAAAAGAACCACGAGATACACATAGAAATAATTAACCAAACATACTCACACACATAGCAAGAGACCAAAGATAACGTGGTTCACCCGAACTCGGGCTAGTCCACAAAGGGGTTGTGTTGTATTGATATTAAAATATGAAAGAGAGTACAATCAGCAATTCCACCAAAGCTTGCTACTTGTCTCCTTCTCTCTTATATTCATGCCTCCATTATATAAATGAGAGAAACCCCTTTTTACCCCATGCAAATGGAGTAGCTAAGTATTTTCATACTTATCCTATAATAAACTTCATCTTACATAAGCTTTTAATCATTACTTGAACTAAGGGTAGCATGACCCTTCTATCATAACTTTGATATCCCTTTTATTAAGCATTGTCAATATATATTTGCATATAATTATAAGTTCTTTCATAATCCTTTATAATGATAAACTTATATTTATAAATATAAGTTCTTTCTTAGCCTTTATGCTTACTTTTCATCAACATAAATAAATGTAAGTCTTTTCATAATCTTTTTAAAATCATAAATGTAGATATATAACCTTTTTATCCTATGTATCTTCCTACTTGCTCATTCTAACTCTTTTTAATATATAAATATTTTTTTTTCTTTAAAATGAAGAAAGGTAACGTACCCCTTTTGCTTTATCATGTCTTAGCATATATATATATCATAGGCTTATTTTCTCTCAAGGTTTCCTTATTTAAAGTATTGTACACTATGACTGCAAACTTACATAAACATTGCAGCAATGGTACATACATAAAAGTAAAACGTTGACATAGGTGGACTGATAACACGATTGATTCTATGGTTAGAACGTCGAGTAATCTCACATTATGTATATATATAACTATCAAGTCTACTCGGCCTCAAAACTAAGCCAAAGATCTACTCCCACATTTACGCAGATCCAAATTAGATGTAAGGTATAACATAATCAAGAAGTAACCTATCATGGATCCCCTCAAAGCATCTACGCAATCACTAAAATTAAAAGAGTTACGGTTCAACATATAGGTAACAATATATCAGATGGAACAGAAGACGAGGTTGTGCTCAGAGATAGCTGTAATGATAGAGAGATAAAAATCTGTTGCTGCTAAAGACAAATACTTCCTAACTCTTTTGCTCGAATCAGAGATTGCACATGAAGTCAACACTCTGTCTCTCGACAGAGGTCGTAAGGCATTTTTCAAGCAGAGTCATTGGAAGACACATAAATCGGTGCGAAGGAATACTTCAAAATCCGATGGTCACCGGGATCAACCTATATCCCAAACTAGAAAATCGATCCTGACCATACAGAGTTATAATTAAATCTAGGCTAACTCGGATCATACAATAGGCAGAGAAAACACACAACGGAATGATGTTTTTATCGGTTTGCAGAGTCATGATAAGATTGAAGCTAACTCTATACACGCCAATAGTTAAAAAGGATGAGGTAAACACATAAAAGTAATGAGGCTCTGCATACCAACTTAATAACATGGGAGAAATTTTCCATCCAACAACTCTTCCCAGAAAAATGCTAAACAGAAGACTATCATTAACGTAGGAAGATATCGAAAGGAAAAACCCTTTAAAAATATCAATCATTCTAAATACTCTCCAAATCATAACCCATGCTTGCAAAGGTTTAGTGAGAAATACCATAAGGAAGACATGTACAAAGTAATGAAAATGGATAATTATCACCTGGAGAGAACGCTATGATGCAATCTGTAAGAACGCTGAACGGTCCGCTTTAGTCCCGAAAAATCACCTCTCAAAACGGTGGGCTTGGAACCCCCTTCCTCACCTTCTATTATTTTCCAATCCATAACCCCCCAAAGCAATGAACTGCTCCTCTTAAAAAGAATTGGGATCCTCCCGCTCTATCGCTTTTAACTCACATGCCTCCTCCCACAGCTTACAACCTCCACCTTTTTTAATCACCGACCCCCTCTCCATCTACCGATTGAGCCATAAATAACAATACTCAAGAACCCGAGTTGTCTCCTCTCATCACTGGAGTGACACCCGATCGAACTAACCAATCCCCTCGCCATGTGGCGATCTAAAGGAGATGTTAATCACCACTATGCCCGATCGAACTAACCAATCCCCTCGCCATGTGGCGATCTAAAGGAGATGTTAATCACCACTATGCAGACAATATCCCACTAAAAGCTACTCTACTAATACTAACTACACGCCTCCCTCTTCCTAAGTCTACCACTCTACCAAGCTACCCGCAATTAAGGAATAATACAGTTATGTTCTCTAACAAAAAAGATCGTGGACATAAAGTTCGGTAGGTGGCAGTTCATGCACATTCTCTCATGTCTTCCATGAAGGAGACAGCCTCCGTTATAAGCTCGAGGCATAACCATAACATTTTTTTAAGCCATACTTTGAACTTTTCATCCACGTAGTGTTAGGTAGTTACAAAGATATCTTATTATATATGTTCTCTTTATAATTTATTATAACATGTATTAATTATAACATCACTATCTCCCATTTCTCCTTACATACACAAGTTTAACACTTCTAAAAGAAAAACATAGTCACTTTATACAAAAATAATTACTTTATAAGGGTAACTTTATAGAGATAACTTTCCTTATTATTCTCATGTATAAAAAGCTTTGACTATCTATTAAAATATTTTACTATTTGCATCCAAATCCTAGGGATGTGCCTACATCATTAATAATTCCATAGATGTATGAAGTGTGATATAATTTGACTTTGTGATTTTAATCTGACTTAGGATAGTGGTAATTGTGGTTAGCTTTAGGGTATTCATATTTTCTTATAAATATTTTAGCTAACTCATTACTATGTAACTTAGTACGTAGTATTTATATAGATTATAGCTATTTTCCAAGTAATACTTTATCTCTAATGTTCCTTTATCCATATATAAATAATTATATATACCAATACCATTAATCACTATTTAGTTTTACTTAATCTGATTCTAAATCATTTCATATGTTGAGTGTACTCAAACATACTAAAATGATACTATTATTATAGCCCTTCAAAATGCTTTTCTGGTTGTGAAATACTTATATATATATCTATATATAATCAAGCTTCACTAACAATCTCTTTAGCCCACTTAACTCCATAGGTATGCTAAGCTTCTTTTGCCTTGGAAGTTTATGGTATTCTTTTAGCACACTCCTTAAGAGGTGACATTATTTAGATTTAATTAGTCTACCTAGTGTTACTAGTTAGCTTACACAATTTGCTTAATAGTGGGTTTTTTTTTCGGTGATGATCTTAACCTTACCTAACCTTAATGAAAATGGTTGTGTCTTCTAAATGTGTCATTGCGCTTAAACCCCTAAGATTAAAATAACACTTGGGGACATAACACTAGTTTCAAGGTCCTATGGTGGGGCCTTGGCCTTGATCTCCTCACCATGTCCATTACACAAAATGCATAATTACAATAATAATAATAATAGGTCAATTTTGGAGGGATGTTACACCCTACTACCCTCAAGGCAATGGCCTCGCCGAGTCATCCAATAAAAGTCTGGTTAGAATCATCAGAAAGTTATTGGAAGAAAATTAAAAGAGTTGGGATTCCAAACTAAAGTTTGCTCTCTGGGCTGACAGAGTGACAGATAAAAAATCCATAGGGACTTCCCCCTTCAGATTGGTTTATGGTACTGGTGATATTTTCCTAATTCAGCTAATCCTGCCAGTAACTAAGTTTTTTCAGGAAGAACAGGATGAGCCGAATGACATGGTGAGAAGAATGCTCGATTTGGTTGAATTACAGCAGACTAGAGAATAGTTGGTGGAGAAGTTAGAATCTTACCAGAAGAGGATAAAAGATACTTTCAACAAGAAGGCAAAGGTGGAAAGTTTTTAGGTTGGAGACTGGGTTCTAAAATGGGATGCCCCCGGGAAGGACAAGGGAAAGCACGACAAATTTGATTCTCTATGGACAGGTCCTTACGTGATAACTCAAGCACAGCAGAACAACACTTTCAATCTGCAAAGTCTGGAAGGTGAAGAGATGTTTGGTGGCCTAGTCAAAGGGCATTTTTTGAAACTTTATTTCATCTGAGGCTTCACAGCCTGGTCATTGTAAATATCATTTTGTTTTCGGTTTTTGCAAATAACTCCATGCTCAATGGAACACTAGAAGATAGGGTTAGATTTTTGTTTCACAGGAAAGGAATTTGATCTATGGTTCTTGGAACCTCGCTGAGAGGTTTCCATCCCCGAGTAGGAGCCAGATGTTATCTCCTCAAATAAACATAGACTAGTTGTGGTTTCTAGGTGATAGGAGGTCTTTAATTTTTTCATTTTTAGATGCATTTGAGGTTCTTTTTCAAGAGTTTGAAGTATGTAATGAAGTTTGAAATAACATTTGATGGTACTTTGTCTCCAAGAAATATTTTTCGGTTTTGGTAGCTTAGGCGAACAGGGGAATTGTTCATTAGCTACCGAAAACCCAGCTTTCGGCAGCTCATAGCACAAAGGTAAAACTACTCAAAGCTACTGAAAGGGAAGGCACATATCATATATCACAGAGCAGTTTTCGGTGGCTTAGGCGGATATGACAGTTGTTCATTAGCCACCGAAAAGGGAAGGTTTTTGGCATCTTATAGCTCAAAGGCAGGATCGTCCATAGCCACCGAAAGTAGAGGCATTTGTGAACACTTTTCCAATGGCTTGCGGTGTCAAAGGAAAAATCGTCGGCTACCAAATTTGAGTCGGTGTCGAATGGTGGAAACATCTAATCAAGGGTTTAGTCGTGAATTAAAGGGGGTTCATCATTGCTTAGCTGCCGAAAGGGTCACTTCAAGAAAATACACAATCTCCCCCAATGTGAAGCCTACCTCCATCATAATCTCACCCTAGCCGGATGAACCTTGATACCCCTCCACATACCGATCTTATAAAAGATTGTTCCTCCAGTGTGATCATGCCACAGTAAGACATCATTAAACCCTCGTGATTAATCCTCCAATTCACATGCCTCGAAGTTAGTTTCTGAAAATTACGCCACCCCTCCTCCTTCACTCTCACCACGTCATTGAGCTCCCCTTTTCCCTGATTTCACATCGTTCCCTGAAGCATGTTTTAGCAGCAGGTGCCAGGAAGTAGCTTACAATGAAGAAAAGTGGAGGAGTGGTCCTCCAGAAAGAATTAAATGACATCTGTTACCTGGAGGCGCACCCTAAAATATGTCGACTCTTCAAGGATGCTGGCTGTTATAATTTTTGCAAAAAACTGCAGGGATCTCATTAGCAAATAGCCGAAACATTTTCCCTCACATTTGACGGCAGAAGGGCGATAATTGGCAAGGAGGAATTCCAGGTAGACGAAGCTCTTATAGCCGAGGTGACAGAGCTTCCAGCGACCAGAGAAAATTGGTTCAAGACCACTGTTACAAAGGATTTCAAGTTTAGATCCTATCTGAAACTTGAGCATAGGAATCTGGTATGGAAGAAATATATTCCTATGTCATACCTTGAAGATAAATGGCAGCATTTGTTGAAGTTGATTCTAGTTTACATAACCTGTGAAGGTAGATATAACAGGGTGTTAATTTACCATTTTAAATTAATGAACCATTTCATGGGCAGGAGCCCCCTAAATCTCCCTTTTTATATCTACAAAATCCTGACTAAAATGGCTCATCAAGTCAGAGCCCAGCCAACCAAAATCACAGGCAGTCTATACCACCATGGTTTGATCAAGCTCATAGTTTCTGAGTTGTTGCAAAGGAGAAACATGAACTGGGCATTCTTCCTCTTCTAGAATGAGTTTGAAATAGAGTTGCAACCAGAAGGTGGGAAGAAGTCTTCTACCCCTAGAAGTGGGAAAAGGAAGAGGAGGGCTATTTCCCCAATTGCAGTCAACCCCCTTTCCTCAGCTCCCAAAATGCAGAAGGCTAAAAAGAAACTAGAGTTCAGTAGTAAGACTGGGGAGGAGGGAGCTGCTTCAGAAGGAAAAAACATCCTCAACCTGCCATACACAGATTCCGAAGAGGATGAACAGCCAGAAGCTGGGGTAGGAGGTGAAATTCTGTTCTCACCTGCACCTGAGGAAGAGCCAAATCAACAGATTGCTGAAGCATCAACCAGCAAGTCAAAGAAGACCTCATCCCAGAAGATTAATCAACTATTAAGATAGGTGTATGAGCTGGAACTTCTTCAGAGGGTGATCAAGGAGAAAAATGAAAGGTTAACTAAAAGAAACAATGACTTGTATACCTCCTTTCAATGGTTAAGCAAAAATCACAGCAAGTTGAAAGGGAGGAATATAAGATTGATAAGAGACAATATCAGGTTGAATAGGAAGGTTGAGCTTCTAGGAGGTAAGGAAATCACTCCGAAACCCCAACCTGAGTTACACTCAGACCTTGACACTTTAGCAGCAGTAGCAGTTAGTTTCGCTGACACTCCAGTTTTGGCCCGGGATGAAGAGAAATCCAAGCAGCAGAAAGATGAGTAGCAGAAGTAAAAAAAAGCATAGTTTTGTCAAAAGTTTTGCAGGCTAGACCAACCAGTTTCGGTGGCTTAGGCGAACATAGGAAATTGTTCATTAGCTACCAAAACTCCAATTTTCGTTGGCTTAGGATATAAAGGTGGGACTCATCTAGTTACCGAAAGGAGAGGCCAACTCCAAACATCTAAATGTGTCTCAGTGGCTTAGGAAAACACGCTACTTGTTCATTAGCCACCGAAAGCAGGGATTTCTGTAGCTAATCAAATTTTAACCCAATTTTCCCAGCTGCCGAAAATACAGAATAACATAGAAAGTGGTTTTTGCATTGAACCTTACTTTGCTGATCCAAGCACCTCGAGGGAATTTTCTAATGATGGTTAAAGGTTTAAGAGAGTCATGATTATTTTTCCATTCCAGACCGAAGGGTGCCACCAAGATGAGAAAAGGAATCTTCTCGTCTACTTTGGGAAAAATGACCTGCAGATTCTCCAAGTAGCAGTTCGACCTCACTCACCAGCATCTGAAGGCCCATTACAACTGTCAAAGATGGGAGGATTGGCAAGATGGTGGTTACTTTTGGAATGTAGGAATCTTTCATAATTCCGAGAAAGTTGTTTTTTTATAGCTATTTTTAGTAGATTCGATCCATTTTTTCAGGATCTTGACCGTTTTGCAAAGGCTATTAAGCCTGTGACTGATGTAGAACAAGGGTTCGATTTTGGAGATAGCACACTGATTGTACTTTCATACTTCTTATAGCATATCATAATATAAGCTTTTTTTTTCCTATTATGTTCAGATTTACCTCTCGTATGTTCTATACTTGTATTTGATGATTTATTTCATGGTTTGAGTCGATCCAGTGTATGAAAACTGTCATCTTTTCATTTTGGTGATGAAAGGAGATTTACAAGTATTTCTTCAATTATAATATTGGCCATTCATATGTCTATCTTATGTATGTTTCTGCTGAGATTATAAGTTTTGTCCATCCATACACTTTATTTAAAACCTCTGAACAGCGTGGGCTAAAAGCCTTGTCCATTGAATATGTTTATACATGCTTTGATTGAGTAACCTTGTGTTAGTCGTTCCATTTTTGATCCACCTATTCATGCATCATTGAGAAAATAGTAAGTTACCCGACATCTCTGAGATACAACCTAGGAGAGTTTCCTGGAGTGATAACAGACTTAACTGTGAACCTTATTTTTATCACTTGAACATTCTTGTGTGAAGTTGAATTAGGTTGACTGGTACACTATGGATCTCATTTAGTAATACTCTTGTTTTGTTACTTTTTGTTGAAAAAAGGCATAATATTTTATGATGAATTTCTGTATCAATAAATGGAAGTAAACCTGTATTTACAAGTTAGAATTTTGGATATTTGATAGCCAAATGCAAGAATGAGATTAATAGATATTAGGTTCCTTTTTATTATGTTTTCCTTTGTGATGCTAATTTGCAATCTATTGATCTATTCTCTTTTTGTATGTAGCCAGAGGAATGATCATGAGTTAGACATCATTATTGTTTTTAAAAATATTTGCAAGGAACGTGTTGGATAAGTATTTCTCCAACCCCGATGGCAGAAACTTTCCACCTTTGGAAACTTGAAAATAATTATGCATCTGAACATGAGAATAATGAACTAAGTGCTAGATGAGGTGCCAGATGGAGTGCTGGATAAGGTCCTGGAAAATTTGGAACTATGTGAATTAAATTTTTGAGGTAAATTTCAGAACATCAAAGTAAGTTTTGACTTTGGAATCTAGGTATATCTTTAATTTGGGAGAAATGACTAAATAATGTGAGATTTACCTTGAATAATTATGTCTCATATTTTATAAGCATTAATTTTAACTCTTAATACTGGTTTCGAGTTTGATATAGACAAATCTTTTTATTCTATAATCAAAGTCACCTATATATATTATAATTTGTTTGATGTCATGCATTAAAAAGAGAATTTATAATGGCAAACTTCATTTTATATCATTTTTTATTAATGACATGATTTATACAATAATTTATGTTCTAAATGCCTTTGCCACATTGATTGATTATATATGATATTATTATTTTAATAGGTGAAAACGTTTTTTTTTTTTTGCCAATTCCATTGATTTTACCTCTTCGAAATTTTAATCTTTCCCGAGACTAAATCGCATACTCCATGCAAACATGGCATTCGAACCCATTTTTCTTATCATATAATTTTGTCATAATTTAATCTGCCTTGTTTCTGGAAGCATGTGGTTATGATCATGAAAGGCAGCAAGGTGTAGCTAGCCTCTTCTAAACATAATCAACCTCGAACATTTGATTTAACCATCTCGTTTAATCATGCCTTCGATGGACCAGTTCCAAATATCATTACTTCATCCCACTGAACCTATCCATGTCCAAATTTCTTCATATGCACAAGAAGATTCCCAATCGATTGATTCTCATTTTTGTCCTCCAATGCCAAATCCTATTGAGGATTCTTCATTGCCATTTCATTTCTCATCATCTCAAATACCAAAATTTGATCTTAGGTATGTCAATCATCATCAATCAACTATTTCTTTAGATCTAGGAATTGAATATTTTAAACAAAGGAATGCCAAGTTGACTAAATAGTTGGATCGATATATTAAACATGAAAATGCAGTTCTGAAAACTAAGGTTGCATTTCTGCAAACCTTGGTAGATGACATGATTCGATCCAATCACGAGCTTAGGAAACAATTGAGGAAGAAGGAAAAACAACTTGAAGAGTTGATCAAAGCTCAATAGAGACCAACTCCATCTCCTTCTCAAGTACAAGTGTTATTTAACACTTCAGCTTCAATTTCTGGAGTCCGACTTAATTTTAATTATCAATTTTTCCCATCAAGTTCAAAGTTTTCTTGCATTGGGACATGCAAGATCTTCGATCTGGGGGAGATGATGGCCTCTGATTTTGTCTATTTTTTTGTTCAAGTTCAAATTCAAATTCAAATATACAAGGGAACCACGCATTTTGATCTCATTCTACTATATATTTTGTGTTCAACTATGTGCTTTGAAGGAATAAATCACAAAGTTCTTAAACAAGGTAAATCCTTATTATTTTAGTTATTTTATTCATTATTTTTTATGGATTTCAACTTATTATTGAATCTCATTATTTTCCAAAGACTTGTCTCTCACAAAGCTACATTCCTTTTTTTGGTAGTGGTGGCTCGATCCCGCACCTGTTCCGGCACCCTCTGAGCAAAGTATTGTTGGTTAAGATATTTGGGGGATTCCTTTGCCCAAAACCACACATGGGTTTTGTGTTTAGTTGTTTAGATATGGATTGTGAGCTACCAACTATTGCTCAACTGTCATGTTCTCTCCAGAAGCTGCGGCTACAATCTCAAGCAATTCGACAGTGGTGTTTCCCGTCATCTCTCCAGGAAGCAAAATTCAGGATTGACTTATGAGCAATCTGTGAAGGATCTGGTGAAACCATTCAAAACCCACTTCAAAAATATGTCCATTTACCCCTAAACACTGAGAGTTTGTGGAATTTCTCAACCGATATGGACAAAAGCATGGCCGAACAAATGTAATCTTTCCAGAATCAGGGCTACGATTGGTTTTGTAAAATCCATAATTTTTTGAATGAATTGCTAAGTTGGGAGACTGAGATTATCCATTCCTCCATTGAATTTATGTATAAAATGGCCTCTTCAAGCTGAGGGAAGGGAGATATATGAGATGTTGTAAAACTATGATTTAAAAAAACCCATTTATGCAGCTCTGCGTTCATCTTAATCTTTTAACTTCTAGGTTAACAACGTTTGAAGGGAGGGCCCACCTTCAACCTCTGTGTGTGATCATTTTGATTAGTAAGTGTGTTTTGTTCATATTGTTATTAATACTCTTGCCATACTGTTCATGTTTTGCTTCAGCTTTACTCTTGCCAAACTCTTTTCTTTTGTTTTCTGAATTCGACTTGAATACAGATAATAGTTAGGTTTTGCTGTGAGATAATTCTGTAACGCATATTTCATATTATATCTAACATTAGAGTGATTTTAGTGATTGGAGAATTTTATAGAATTTGATAGTGGAATAAGTATTGTGTTGGTTTGCTCTGTTTTGTAAGAAAACCTAATCGAACATGGTAGAAAACACTTGATTACGGTCATTAATGTATACTGTTAACAAGCACGAGAAAAATCACCATCGGTGTCAATGATCCCCAAGGTACCACAGTACATGCCATCGAATGTGAATCAATGAGTTGAGTTTGAACACTCAATGGGATCTTTCAATCAAGAGTCAATGATGTAAACTCATGTTGAAAGTGAGGTAACCTGCCATTGAGGCATGTGGGCCCAAGGTACTTCATTGGTTTCTATATTCAATCCCTAGATGATGTGTTGAAGTCGACAAGGATGAATCCACCGAACGAGGGCCATGATATATCCCCCATCGTCGACATGAAATGTGATCACAGATGTTTGGAATGAAACAGATAGTAATGTGTGAGACTGACTCAGAGACGACCGACATGATAGAATACGACTGCAGATAATGAATGACAAATGTCTCTTGAACATGGGCATGGCATGACTTAGCAGTATTGAAACGACGAGAATGATACTGACCCCCAATGCAACTAATGATGGAATCATTCTTCAGATGACCCAAAGGAGTAACAAGACTCATGGAACCAGTGTGACTCAGAGACAAACGGATTACCAAAGCACTGAATGCATATGCAGATGAGTGCCATGTTCAAGAGTGACTATGTACTCTCGTAACTACAATGAAACACAAACTCTTCCCTTATCCCCATCATGATTGAAGAGTACCTCTTTTTTTTTAATGAGATTGAGGAGGGTAACAGATGCTCGGTATAGCTCATCCCATGGATGAGTCCAATCCCAAATATTTTATGAACCTATGATAGGAGGGGTTCATCCCAAAACGGGCCCTTTGCTGTTGACTTTTAATGATTCCAAAGAAGGTAAAATCAACGTCATTTCATATTTAGAGAATCTGAAAAGAACTAAAGAAGACTACAAGGGTTCTTTTTCATAAAAGTTAGTCTCTTCACCAGAAAAAGGATAAAACAACATGAAAGAGAACTCTTCCAGTCAGGATTGGCTGGAGCCCTCCTTTTTCGTAAATAGTACCTCCTAGTCCGGAAAAGGGGTAAACTATCACCAGAAAGACGATCATTCAAATAATTTTACAAGCATGAAGGCATCAAGTTTGCTTGTCAATATTTTCATGTTTAGGGAGCCTGAAAAGAGCTTAAAGAAGGACTCCGAGGGGTTTCCTTTTTCGTGGGATTTTAACGAGCTTGAAAAAGCGATAAAATACAACTCGGTGACTTATTCTCATCATTTTACGAGCACAAGAAGGAACAAAGAGTAAGCTCAATGTCATTAATGTTTGATTTTAATGAGCGGAATAATAACACAAAAAAGCTCGGAGAGTTGTTCAAGCCTGATAATGAGGGTGAGATGACCACGACCGAAACAAACTCTTTTAACATGGCACTTCACTTCACCTATAAACTCCAAAAACTAGGTCAAAACGATAAATTAGGCATTTAGACATAAAAACATCCCCAACTATAGTAAAAATGACCCAACAAAAAATAAATTGAAAAGAGAATATTCCAATTTCAATATAAAATGGGAAAATAGTAAAAATTATTCACTATTACTTTTTACCAAATTGGGAAGGTGGAAATTACCCTTTGGAACACGATTTTCAACTGCCGATTGCGGGAGCTCTGGTCAGTCATTTTCAGTGCTGTCAGCGCTAGGTAATCCTACATGTTGGTTGTGGAACTATATCTTCCAGTCTCATAGATGATGATTCAGCCGTGTTTGAACCCCAGGTTTGGTTATGATCCTTGCATGATCCCCAGGGGGTCCAGGGGATTTTTCGCCCCCGAGAAAAAAATTTGGGGCTGTTTTCGCCAACAGTTTTTGAGCCCATGGTTTTGGGTAACCCGTGGTATTTTCCCATTGTATTTCCCTTATAAAAAAAATACATTGTAACATAGCTAGGGTTGATGTATTAGGTATTATGCATTGTAAAGATCTTTGCGATCTAAAGAGAGACTGTGAGACAATGAAGAGGAAGTGCAGCGATTGTGCTACAGGCTGTATCCCTTCACTTTGTTGGATGGTATAATAATAAGGACTGATGATTTCAGTGTGGACGTAGCCCATCTTGGGTGAACCAGGATATATTGGTGTCTCTCTTGTAATGTGTTTGTGTGATTATATTTTCATTTATGTTTATTGTTATTTCTCTACGATTCTGTTGTTCTAACACTACATCATGTCCTTTTCATTTTTAGTGGATCAAAGCTGCTTTTTATTTCTAGTTTTTAGGTTTTTGGGCTTGTGTAGTGAGGGTATAATGTGCCTTCAGGATGGCGCACTTTCCCGTTACAGGAAGTGCACCGAGGGCTTGATGGCACCTTTCCCATAAGGGTGATGTGCGTCGATGGTGCCCTGTCTATACTGACGAGGTGCATCGGTGAAGTTCGGAATTATGAACTCACTCACACACCAAAAATTGATGAGATGGAAGGTATGGAAAGATTCTAATAAGTGTTTTAGTGCTATTTGGACATGTTTGGGTGGACAAGATGTTCCAATGGAGAGAAAGAGATCATGAAATAGATGATGCTCAAGCGACCAACGATCCACATTGTATGAATGCACTCCGCAACTCCGGGCTACTAAAATATTTTCACATCCAGGGCATGAGGGCCCAACTACCACTGCTAGAGTAGCTTATCAGATGTTGGGATCCCGAGTAGCAACACTTCCGGTTCGGTGTCCATATACTTACGATATACATAGAGGATGTCTATTTTCTAACGGGGTTGTCCTGATAGGGAGCTCCAGTGTCTTTGGATGGGTCATGAGGGAGTGACTGCACTACTGAGGATTTAGTGGATCATTGGTGTACTCCTGGTACACAGATGGTTGGTGGGAAGATCCCCATCAAGGATGTGAGGGACCATCCTCTATATATGGTCTTGTTTACCATTGATAGGGTGGAGAGGAGAAGGGATCCTCACCTAGCCACCAAGGCCCATATGTTGTATGCGGAGGAGTGTATGGCTCCCACAGTTTTCAACTGGTGCGAGGGGCTCCTTGTGAACCTCATGGATTAGCTCACCAAATCTTGATGTGGCGAGCTGAAGCAGTTTGGCTATGGGTCGGTCATGGTCTCATTCTTCTTAGAGCAGGTTCCACATTTACACCCACAGGTCGAGATAGATGATTTGGATCCGAGGAATCCGCACATAGTTCGATGGTCCAAGGTGATGGTCCTATTATCGGTTACTGTGGTCTTTTTTCATATGGTTGAGGGGACAGATCCTCATGGTATAGGACAACCCCTACAAGGGTACCGATTTCATGGGGGACATGGACTTGGTTCTTCCTAAGGACATGCAATGGGTCGATATAGGTAAGAATGAAAACTCTATTGTGTTTTTCATTTTATGTTTTTTAGATGTTTTTGGAGTGGTATTGATATTTATTACATGTTCGGTGCAGATGTGGGCCCGTCTCTTCCAGCTAGTGTCTCCCCGATTGCGCGGAGAGGAGCGGTGCGAGAGATAGAGCTTGCAGAGCATGATGCGATAGAGGACTTAGATGAGCTGGAGCAGAACCTCTAGAGGTTGACCCTGGATATCCCGGAGCCAGCCGTACATGATCTACCTCATCGCTATCAGCAACAAATTGTGGGGATATCTACACGCTTTGGTTCACTACTTCGGAAAGTAGCTAGGGCCATTGTCTACTACCATGAGAATCCTACTGAAAGCTACGGGCTTCATATTTTTGTAGAGGATATTTTTACTGAAAGCTCATGTGCTTTAGATTTTTGTACCAGTACCACCTTTTTGTATTATACTAATATGATATATATACAAAATTCTATTTGCAACTCTACATACTTTGTTCTATTGATGATTATGGGATCTTGTTTGTTTTTTCTTATACATTATTTACATGTCGTGTCATTTTTACATTTTTGAATGTTTCATGTATGTGCAATGTACCAATCTAATATAAAATTTTCCATGGAGTCAACAATGGTGTTCATGTCCCTTGAAATGTGCAGGTATTGAACAGATTTAAATGACCTCTCCAAGAAACGTACTCGTTGGAAAAGACGGAGTAACGTGCAGTCACAGATAGCATAAACACAGTTAATATGGGATACCTCTAATTGTGAGTCAAGATGGATAACAATGTGGTCCATACCCAGGGAAAGAGCATCGTTTAAGACTCCAATAACCACGTGATACTCGGCGGCATTGTTGGTTGTGTACCCTAGACAACTCCCTCCTGAACTAATGACCTCACTGGTAGGGGAATAAAGTAACTAGGCTACCGAAGCGAGGTTACAGGTATGTCAGCTGGTGATGTCCGCAAATCCAAAACAGGTTTCCATCTGCACATGCAGACAAAACATGGTATAAGTGTAATGTAAAGATCCTATCACACTAAATCAAAGTGTCACACCACACAAAACACACACCATGTACAGTATATACAGAGTACTAATGCATAAAAACATAGGCATAGTACCGCTTCAGGTAGATCCCATTGCAAGGATCTCCTAAAGATATTCCATCATAATATTCGAGCTCATATGCTTCCTTCTCCAAGACACGTTTAATGACGCATGGCCCATGCCACATGGACTCAAACTTGCCTGCCCCTAGCTTATCATGTTTTTGGTTGTAGGTGAGAACCAAATCTCCCTCGTAAAGATACGAGGTTTGAATGAATTATCGTACTGGGATTTGATGTGCTTTTTATGTGCTTCATTAGCAAGGGAAGCATCACGACAATGTCATGTCCCTTGAAATGTGTAGGTATTGAACAAATTTAAATGAACTCTCCAAGAAACGTACTCGTTGGAAAATATGGAGTAACGTGGGGTCATAGATAGCGTAAACACAGTTAAGATGGTATACCTCTAATTGTGAGTCAAGATGGATAAAAATGTGGTCCATACCCAGGGAAAGAGCATCGGTTAAGACTCCAATCACGTGATACTCAGTGGCATTGTTGGTTGTGTACCCTAGACAACTCCCTCCTGAACTAATGAGCTCGCTGGTAGGGGAATAAAGTACCTAGGCTACCGAAGCGAGGTTACGATTATGCCGACTGGTGCCATCCGCGAATCCAAAACAACTTTCCATATGCACATGCAAACAGAACATGGTATAAGCGTAATGTCAATATCCTATCACACTAAAGCAAAGTGTCACACCACACAAAATGGACACCATGTACAGTATATACAGAGTACTAATGCATAAAAAATTAGTCATAGTACCACTTCAAGTAGAGCCCATTGCAAGGCTCTCCTAAAGATATTCCATCATAATATTTGAGTTCATATGCTCCATTCTCCAACGCACGTTTAATGACATATGGCCCGTGCCACATGGACTCAAACTTTCCTACCCCCATCTTATCATGTTTTTGGTTGTAGGTGAGGACCAAATTTCCCTCGTTAAAGATACGAGGATTGAATGACTTATCGTACTGGGATTTGATGTGATTTTTATGTCATTCATTAGCAAGGGAAGCATCATGGCGGGTCTCATCGAGTTTATCCAAGTGTAGGAAACGTTCTTCCTCTGCAGTAGTGTTTGGAAGAAGTTCGACTACAAGTTTCAATAATGGAATCTCGCACTCAATAGGTAACACTACCTCTAGTCTATAAACCAATTCGAAAGGAGTGAACCCGGGTGGCAGTTGTGACGAAGGTCCTATATGCCCATAAGGAGAAAAAGAGCATGTTTTCTTAGTTATATCTGTGTGTACCCACCATGCGTTGAATCATGGTTTTCAAGACCTTATTTATGGACTCTACTTGTCCATTATATTGTTGGTAGTGCGGATTTGAGTTATCATGGCAAAAACCCAGTCTAGTGCTCAATTCGTCCACTATCTTGGTCTATAAATGAGATCCATGATCTGTAACGATGGCTTGCAGGACTCTGAATTTCATAATTACATGATTGAACATAACGAGTGTGGTTTTTTTGTCATCTTCATTGTTCGTGGGCATAGCCTCAGCCCACTTGGTAAAATAGTCAACAACAACGATGAGGTAACCATGCCCAACGACCGAGGTAGGATTACAGTGCATGAATTCTATGCCCCACTTAGCGAAGGTGCCAATGGAAATAACGAGATGTAAAGGGGCCAGTTGAGAGCGTGGTTTGTGGTGAAACAACTGGCAGGGAGGACACTTCTTAACGGCCTCGATACAATCCTTAAAGATGGAAGGCCAATAGTATCCAACACGTAGTATTTTTTGGGTTGTAATCATCCCATAAAGATGACTACCACATGCCCCAGAGTGACATTCATTCAGAACATGTTCAGCCTCCTCGTGAGTTAGGCAATGTCGGAGGATAGAATCAATGCCATGACGATACAAGGTATCATTGATGATAAATATTACTTGTCGTGGTGTCATACATGACGGTAGTCATCATGAGACAATTGAGGGTTGAACCATTGGGTTAGGAGATATAATGTGATGTCTCCATACCACAGGTCATATGTACTGATGAGAAACAACGACTCGTATGGAAGGGAGTCGATGGGCTCAGTTCTCGTATCATTACGGGGAAGATCATAGATGAGCTATGCAAAAACCAAATATTTCTTTCATTTGGCCTTCTCGAACTGGAGATCGAATTCCTGAAGGATGACAATCCTACATGAATATTTTCCCCCAAGTACTTGATGTGTAAGTACGTGGTACATGGGGTTAGAGTTGGTTATGATAGTAGTAGTGCAGAGCAATATATAATGGCAGAAATTTTGGACAACAATGACTGCTGCGAGAGAGAGCTTCTCGACATGTGAGTAATGAATTTCGGGGTCAAGAAGACCCTTACTTAGGTAGTATATCACATGTTCCTGGGTGTTGTTGTCTTCCTGGACAAAGACCATGGCAATCCTGGTAGTGGAAGTAGAAAGGTAAAGGATGTAATACTTGTGGTAATTGGGAGGTTGGAGCACAAGGGCATGAGTAATGGCATGTTTCAGGTTGTCAAAGGATTGTTAGGAATAATTGTCCCAAATGAAGGGGACATTCTTCTTCAACAACCGCATGTAGCCATGTGTCTTCTCAGCGAAATTACATACAAAATGCTACAGGTAGTTTTCCTTCCCTTGCAAACTTTTAAGTTCCGTGATGTCAGTGGGAGGTGGGATAGAAACAATGGCTTCCATCTTCAAGGGATCAATGTGGATCCCGTCTTTGGAAACGATGAAATCTATGAGGCATCCTGACTTGACGCAAAATATGCACTTGTGAGGGTGGAGACAGATACTATACCATCTACATCTGATGAATATGGTCATCAGATGATTTATGTGGAACTCATGATGATTTGAATGAGCAGGGAGATCGTCGAGATATGGTTCCACAAAGTCCTTCACATCATGGAAAGCGTATGACATGGCCCGCTAGATTGTAGCACCAACATTTTTAAGGCCAAAGGGGAGTTTTCGATAGGAGAACGTACCCCATGGGCAGATAAAAGCAGTTTTTTGTTGATCGGCCTAATGGATCTCAATTTGATTATAACCTGAAAAACCATCCATAAAAGAGAAGATGACACTTTCGTTGTAGTTGTCACTGATTTGGTTGATGAACGAGATAGGGTAGTTGTACTTAGGACAAGCCTTATTCATATCCCTGTAATCGACACAAACGCTAATGGTTCCTTGCTTTTTGGTAACGGGAACGACATTAGAGACCCAATCTGTTAAGGGAACAGGCTAGATGAAGCTGACCTTCAACATATTTTCAATCTTAGCCTTAATAGCCGTAGTTTTTCTAGGGTGCACAGGACTTAACTTTTGTCGGTCAGGTTTAGCGCCCGGATATGTCTGGATCTCATGTACAACAATGGCAGGATCAATCCTGGGCATTTCCTCATAGGTCCATGCAAAGACGCCGTAGAATTGTTTGACTAAGGCCGTATATGTGGTGATCTCTTCAGGAGAGTAGGTTTGGCCAAGTCCGATATGTTCCATGACTCCATGTGTGGATGAGATGTCAATCAGAATAGTGGGCGTATTTAGCTTGCTCATTTATAACTTATCTTGTGGTCGTATATTTGGTCATTAATTGTCACAATTAATGACCACATTTTTTGTCACGTGATAAATGACCCCTAATTTGATACCAGCGATCTCCAACTCAAAAGTTGTCATTTATATGCATATTTTGGTCATTTGTTTGGTCACTTATATCTCATGTTGTAGTAGTGGTCGTTTATATGCAAATTTTGGTCATTTTTTTAGTCATTTATCTCTTTTTAGTGATTTCATAATATATATATGTTAGTTTTTCATCATTTAATTCAATAGATCTAGGATCTTAACTGAAAGAACAACATATACAACATATCAATCATAAGAGACAAGAGACAAGAGACACAAAACATTTCAATGGGGAAAACCAAGAAGGTGAAAAACCCCGCAACTTCCTCAAAGATAGAATAAGCATAAAAACAAGGATCACAATGATCAAACCCAAGAGATAGATTTCTTCAGCAGCATGCTCCTCCTCCACTTGTGCGCACTCTTCCTCTTCTCTCACTAATGTGAAGCGAGTGAATAATAGAATGTGTAAAATGAGAGAGACACACTCTTTATTTATACACTAACTCAGTTGTCTTTTAACTTTATCTAGGTCGGCCCAAACTTAACCACTTAACATAATGTTGACTGGGCCGACCCCCACTAGGGTGGTCTAATAAACCTTTGACCCACATGACTCATACAGGGCCGATCCCATCAAGGTGGTCTAATAACCCATCAAGTATAATTTACGACACTTGCAATATATATTGCGACACATGCAAGTACAACTGATGACACTTCCAATCGGAGGAATAATACATCTCCGTTGGGGATACAATAAAGTACAAATACAATATACAAGTGAAAATCTTCCGAAGTTACAAATACATCAACACTCCCTCTTAACTAGGAAGATATTCTCTTGACACAAGTCATCAATACATATAGGCACAAGTCTTCAATTCTAGAGTTGGATCATCGTTACTGGATCACGGAGCATCAACATCATCACTGTTGTAGTACTCGTCATCTCAATCACTGGTGCTATCTCTCAATTCTTCTCTTCATAGGAATTTCTACAGAGCCAACCCTTTTTCATGCTGGATGTAGGCCCACCTCCTGTAGGTCTTCATCAACATTGGCCATACTGTGAAATCCTCAGGACTTATTATGTGCATCACAATGCCTCAAAAGAGTATCCCAGGATCCTTTATGTGCCGAAGCATGACTAGCAAGATCTCCCAGGTCAACTTACATGTGACTCCCACCACAATTCCTTGAAAGAGTATCCCAGGATCCTTTATGTGCCAAAGCACGACCGACAAGATCTCCCAGGTCTACTTACATGTGGTCACCACAAAGCCTCGAAAGAGCATCCCAAGACTGATTACAAGCATACTACTCAATCTATCGTATCTCTCAGGTCTAGTTACATGTGGTCATGGAAAAACCTCGAAAGAGCATCCCAGTACTGATTACGAGCGTACTGCTCAACCTATCAGATCTCCCAGGGTGCTATTATATGCCATAGGACAAAAGCCTCGAAAGAGTATCCCAGGATCCTTTATGTTCCGCAGAACGACCGGAAAGATCTCCCAGTACTAGTTATATGTCCTCCAAGATCAATGCCTCGAAAGAGTATCCCAAGATCCTTTATGTGCCACAGCACAACCGACAAGATCTCCGAGGTCAATTTACATGCTCATCTACACAACCTGTCCACGGCCACAGAGTATGATCTTGATAGTCACCATACATCATCCTGATGTACATCATCACATTATCATCCTGATCATCATCATAGCATCGTCCTGATGCATATCATCCAGAGTATCATCCTGATACTCATCACACATGATCATCCTAATCATCGTCACTACATCGTCCTCATGCATATCATCCAGAGTATTATCCTGATACTCATCACACATGATCATCATGATCATTGTCACTTCATCATCCTGATTCATATCATCTAGAGTATCATCCTGATACTCATCACACATGATCATCTTGATTATTGTCACTGCATCGTCCTGATTCATATCATCGAGAGTATCATCTTGATACTCATCACACATTATCATCCTGATCATCGTCACTACATCGTCCTGATGCATATCATCCAGAGTATCATCCTGATAATCATCACACATGATCATCTTGATCATCGTCACGTCATCGTCCCGATGCATATCATCATACATGATCCAACTGATCATACAAAGAATCCAACTAATGCATTTACAAAGCAGGAACTCGAGCATCATCATGATGCTCATCTCACAGTGATTACATCCACAGCCATGGAAGGATCCTCCTATCACCATGCTTGGAATGGCTCCTGCAAATGTGTCCCATCACTTCTTCCTCAAAGTGTCTTCAATCTGAGGAACACCAAGCCTCTCTCTGAAGTACTCAAACTTCACTCTGGATAGTGGTTTCGTCAACACATCTACAACCTGCTCATCCATCGCAACATACAGGAGCTTCATTGCTCCTCTCTGCACCATATCCCTGATATAGTGATATTTGATCTCGATATGCTTCGACCTATCATGGAACATTGGGTTCTCTGACAACTTCACACAACTCTAGTTGTCACAATAGATATAGGTAACATCCAACGGGAGATCAAATAACTCAGATAGTAGCTTCCTCAGCCATACTGCCTCACAACTGGACAAACAAGCTGCGACATACTCTGTTTCAGTTGTACTCAGTGCTATACAGGACTACTTCCTGCTAAACCAGGAGATCACACCTAATCCCATACTGAAGCAGCACCCCGAGGTCCTCTTCCGATCTACAACACTGCCTGCCCAATCTGAATCAACATAAGCCTCCAGGTTAAAATTTTGATTCGCATCATACTTGAGCCCATAGTAAACTGTAGCCTTCAGGTACCTCAGAATATGCTTTGCATCAATCAGGTGAACATGTTTCGGATCTGTCAGGAACTGGCTCAAGGTGTTCACCACAAAGTAAATATCTGGTCTCATGTTCATCAGGTACATCAAGGACCCAATTATCTGACGATACACCATGACATCATTTGAATCAGATGAAGCATCACACAGTAGCTTCAAGTTTGATGCCATAGGTGTGGCCATTGCCTTGCAGTCCATCATCCCAGGATCTCTACTGCATACTTCCATTACTACATCCCAGATCCTGGGAACTTCAGATTCTTCAATATCTTCAATAGATAGTTTTCTTTGAACTTCGTTGCTGGAACAAATGTTGTTGTCCTTCTTTTGTAGGTGATTATACACGATCTTTCCAAAAAGTCAAATTCAATTGCATGATTAGAAACTTCTCATAGTTTTTAGAACAAAATCTTACACATAAGAATATATGTCATAGAGTCATGCAATTTTCTTAGCCAATGCTTCAATACAACATTTATCCATATCCTGTAACTTTCTAGATGCCTTCCAGCTCTACCAAAACATTTGTTAAGAGTGTGCACAACTCCCAACATGTTAGCAAAGATTTTTCATTCTAGATAAGAAGCAATGGAATGTTGTAAAGTACCATAGGCCACTTACCCATTACTTGCATATTAGTAGTATCTTGTTCATTAATGCAACTTTTCTAACATGCATAATACATATCCTAAATCTAGGAACATCTGAGTATGTACATAACTAGACAACATCATTTAAGTAGTCATATATACAAGAAATGACAATTCAAATACTTATATTTGTTTGGTTGTAGGGTGGACTCCCTCTCAATCTTTGCTTCCTTGCAGGAACTACTAGAGTGTTCTCCCTCTTGATCTTTGCTTCCTGGATTATCTATCTTTGAACTTATATCCATCCTGGACCACTATGCATGCTTAAGTGTGCACTAGTGTCATCCTCGAGATCTCATACATAATCATACATGCATTAGTATAATCTCAATACTATCAAAACATTATGATTCTAAATAATCTTAAATATGTATGGTCATGATCATTTCATACATATGTAATAAGCGTTAGTATTCAAGGTTTTAGGGAAGACTTCTTTTACTCATGTATATTCTTATTTGACCATAGGATTCTTCTGGTTAGTCATATCATCAATCAAAGTAACAAACATGATATGCATAAACCCTTGATTACTTAAACTTCTAAATTTCCTTATCATTCATACAAAAGTATAATATCCTAAAGCAAGGTAGGATTATAACTTGATACAGGAAAAACATACCTGGAATATCATGTTAGCTAGTTATGTCTAACATACCCAAACAATGTCTTCTTGTTCTCTTCAATGACTTGTGCTTAGGAACCTGCATAAGTCATAAGTTAATCATTGTAAAACCAAAATTATACATACCTCGTAAGTAGAGCTTCTATGCGATCCATGACTATGGATGATTCTTTGTCTTCATGTCACCATGGTCATATGTTATTGAACTAGAAATTTCTTGATGTACCTTTCATGTTAGCGGACAACATCAACCTCATACAACACCACAGTGCATTAGTACAATCATAAGTGTCATAACCTTAAGCAGTGAATGTCTTCTATCATGCATTCATAATTTTACTAGGATGATAAGACAAGTCTAAAATTAATCAATATTGTACTAACCTCAATAATATGAAGACAAACATATCATAAACTTAATCATGAACAGATTTCAAAACATACTTGCATTTCCTCAAGTCATACCGGTCGAGATTGCTTGTAGTCTTCTTATGTAAGGCCTTAGCCTTATCTCCCTCTAGAACTAGAACTTCTTCACTTATGTAGGTGTCCAATTCATTCTCTTCTAGGATTAACCCAATCCACTTTGATTTGCTGAAACTGGATCTCGAGCTGGATTAGGGTTTGTTAGAGAAACCCTAAAAATTCAAATTTTGAATTTCAAACTTTTGAATGGATGGAAAGATGTGTCTTGTTGAGCTGATCAAGCTGGTATACTTCAATTTTTAAAGCTGCAAAATTCAACCCCTCAAAATTTCCTTTGAAACTTCCGGATCTTCTAGACAGGATCCCAAACTAGGGTTTGATAAAGCCCAGTCTTCTTCCCATACAAAAGGTTTGATATTTTGTTCTAAACTTTGATGTTTCTGAGGAGCTTCCAACCATGGTCACATATTTCCAAAATTCCAACTTTTGCAAAAGCCCTAATTTTCCACCTTTCCGATCAAAATCCCGAACTAGGGTTTGATGAAACCCGTCCTTCTGCCCAACTAAAAAATTTGATCTTGGTCTCTAAATTTCGATTTTGATGAGGAGCATCCAACCATGGTCTCCGATTCCAAGAATTCCAACTTTCTTTGAAACCCTAAATTCCCGCAGCAGAGAGACAAACCAAGAATGAAGGTGCTTAGAATCAAATTATGTTTTGACAGAAATATGCACCTGATTGTTTCTGGTGTAACTCAGACATTTCATATCCATAGAGTCTGAAAATTTGGCTTGTGGTATCTTGAACTTTCTTATTTCCAACCCCATGGGTCTAACCTCAATTGGATTCTCTGAGATATATTTATGCCAAGTCTCGCAACGTGACCTATTTATTGGATAAAACAGGAGAGCGAACTTGTACGGCATTCCACGTGTCACTGGTACAACTTTGGCCTCTGGAAAGAGGACTTATGAAAGTACAGTCCATGACCTACCTATTAATTTTTACTAAATTTCATTTGGATCTTCCTATTCCAATTTGTGACCCTTTTTCCTAGGTCACCTGTTTATGACTGAGATCTGGAAGAGGCAGAAACCCGAACTTGTACGGATCATAAATCACAAAGTACAACTAATCAGATGTCTTTCCTCGGACACAAGGTACATGGGGATGTTATCTACGACATGTAGAAGTTTCAAAACTTGAAACGTTGCCAAAATGGATTTATAGTGAAAGTGCCACGATGATTGGTTTTTTCTATATCAAACCCTATTCTCCAATTTGTTGCAAGTGCAACAAGTCTCTTAAATGCCATACCATGCCTTCCTTCAGGATAGCTCTGATACCATGTTATTTTTTCATCATTTAATTGAATAGATCTATGATTTTAATTGAAAGAACAACATGTACATCATATCAATCATAAGAGATAAGAGACATAAAACATTTCACCGGGGAAAACCAAGAAGGTGAAAAACCCCGCAACTTCCTCAGAGATAGAATAAGCATCAAAACAAGGATCACAATGATCAGACCCAAGAGATATATTTCTTCAACAGCATGCTCCTCCTCCACTTGTGCGCACTCCTCCTCTTCTCTCACTAATGCAAAGCGAGTGAATAATAGAATGTGTAAAATCAGAGAGACACACTCTCTATTTATACACTAACTCACTTGTATTTTAACTTTAGCTAGGTCGGCCCCAACTTAACCACTTAACATAATGTTGAATGGGCCGACCCCCACTAGGGTGGTCTAATAACCCTTTGACCCACATGACTCATACAGGGCCGACCCCATCAAGGTGGTCTAATAACCCATCAAGTATAAGTTACGACACTTACAATATAACTTGTGACACATGCAAGTACAACTGACGACACTTCCAATTGGAGGAATAATACATCTCCGTTGGGGATACAATAAAGTACAAATGAAATATAAAAGTGAATATCTTCCGAAGTTACAAATACATCAACAATATAGGGAATGGAGGAATCGAACCACCAACCTCCTGCCTATAAGGAAGGTGCTCTACCATTGAGCTAGCACCCTTAAATAGAATTCCTTATGGATTTATCTACCATTGAACTCCGCTCACAGATTCCTCATTGCAAGGTTTTTTGTTTGAGTACAAATCTACTTACAATGTGCCAAAAACAGTAAAAATTTAACAAGTAGTTCTCAATGTAACGAAGGGGCAAGGGCCTAAAGGGGTGTGTGCTCCAAATCAAGGATGTCCCAAAACCAGACATGTCCAAACTATTAGCTACAAAACCTTTGCTTTGTTGTACCCAACTATCCCACAGTCATACCCAGCCACTTCCACCTTTCAAACACAAAGTAAGAGAAAAAAAAAACTCAACTTTCAAAATAACGTTATAACGAATTAGCATAAATCATAGAAAAGAACATATCAAGTTCACATCACATTTTCTTTTGGAATTGTATTCAGTAAAAAAATTACAGTTGGGGAACTACAAACTTTCCATTCAATTCAATGTTCAATAAATTCTTTATAATATGAGTATATTTTCCTCCCAAACTTGTAGGTTTCTTATGCAAATATTACTACTTCTAGAGAAAGAAAGCAGTTTTTGTGCACTACCAAGTTGTTTGAGAGGATTTCTCTCATATTTTTCATTCATCCTCTCTTATTGTTACACTCCTTAACTTTGAATTCATTATTTTAAAAAAATGAAATAAGACCCATTAAATATTCAATGTAATTAGTTTTGAAACTTCAACTTTATTTTGATCTATATACAGTGAATTGAGATACATATTTTTTTGACATACAATGAAGTAAGGGCATTCCATATGTAAGCAATTTCACCTTCATTTCTTTTAATTGGGAAAAACCTTCAAAACATTAACAGTGATCTTCATTTACTGCTGCTTATGAGCTGAATATGTCATTTGCAACCATAACACTTAAGGTTTATTGTTGTTTAATGTATAGACAAAAAATTCCTTTGTCTTTTCTCCCAGGAGTATCCCCTCCATCATTACACTTCAAATTTCTCCTCTATTTTCATGCTGCATATATCCAATCTTTGTTTTTTAGCCAGAGCATTCAGGCTTACAGACCTGGAAATTCACTGTGTTGTTTCAAATAAATTCTGGAAAACAAGTAATCTACAATGTGATAACCAATACTCGAGACATTTTATGTTTGAGGAAAAACATTTTCTTAACTTTTATTGTAAAGTTTTATATTTGACCAAGTGGTCAAGGATGACTGTAATTGTATAATATTATTATTTAACAAAATAAAATAGGAGACACTCACCGATGGAGACTATTGAAAGAATGTTTACTGACCCACTAGGTGGAATGGAATCTGGGGTAGAAGATAATGGACAAGTGGCAGCATCATGAACTTAGTAACTAGCTGTTGTTATGGGACAACTCCCTTAAATTGTGGTCAAGTTCCCTGGAATGTGGAACTGGAGCTTGAGGCTCATTTATTGAAAATTGACCACTAAAAGACCTAGGCATCTTTTATAAGCCATTGAATTGAGAAGAGTCTCATACTTTTTCTGACTATAAAATTTACCTTGTGGTTATGTTGTATGCACACAAGAGATTCGATAAGGGGAAGCTATGTTTTGAGTTGTAGTGTAAGTCTATCTTATTACTGCTGAGTGCAGAGGTTTATGAGGTGTATGCAAGTCTCCATTGATGGTTGAAGTACAACCTGAGAGACTTGATTCTACACAGAGTCTTCTACTTAGTGTTTCAGTAAACAGGCTCGGGGTGTTAGAAAAACAGGATCGCAGAGCAATAACAATAAACAGAAATGCAAATATAATCACACATACACATTACAAGAGAGACACAGATATATCATGGTTCACCCAATTTGGGCTACGTCCACACTGAATTTTCCAGTCCTTATTATTATTACCGTCCAACAAGGTGAAGGGATACAACCTACAGCACAACCGCTGCACTTCCTCTTCTCTGTTTCATAGTCTCTCTCCTGATCTCAGAGATCTTTACATTGCATAAAACCTAATACATCATCATCCCTAGCCGTATTACAATGTCTTTATTTTATAAGGGAAATACAATGAGAAAATACCACGGGATACCCAAAACCATGGGCCCGCAAAACAGCTGGCGAAACCATCCCCCCTGGAACCCCGTGGGGGGGAGATGCCCCCCCACACCCCCCCGCCGGGGTTACTGTACATTCCACCTACATATCATATAAAACTGGGGTACAAACACGGCTGATACAATATCATCTATGAGACTAGAAGATCTGGCTCCACAACCAACAATCTCCCACTTGGAGATTGATCACAGTAACTCCACCGCTGCTGCACTTGCTGGACTTGGACTTGGCAAATTTCTCCTCTTCACCTTCATGCTAGAAGGCCAACTGAAACCGAGCACGAACTCAGTTTCTCTCTGGTCACTACCTTTGTGAACATGTCTGCATGATTCTGGCTAGTATGTATCTTTTCTAGCTTCAACAGTTCATCTTCCATAACAGAGCGTATGAAATGGTACTTGAGCTGTATATGTTTAGTCCTGGAATGGAATGCTGAGTTCTTTTCAAGGTGAATGGAACTCTGGCTGTCACTATACAATCTTCTATCCTTCTGCTTCTTACTCACTTCCTCCATAAACCTCTGCAACCAAATCATCTCTTTACTAGCCTCTGTAATGGCAACATACTCTACTTTTGTTGCTGAAAGTGCAACAACCTTCTGTAGTTTCAAAATCCAGCTTACTGCTATTCCACCTACAGTAAACACATACCCTGTGGTGCTCCTCCTGCTATCTGTGTCACCTGCCATATCTGCATCAACATATCCCTGTAGAACAGTGTCTGAACCTCCAAAACATAATGCCTCAGTGGTAGTACCTCTCAAATACCTGCGAATCCACTGTACTGCCTTCCAATGTTCTTTACCTGGATTGTTCATATATCTGCTCACAACTCCCACTGCATGTGCAATATCTAGTCTTGTGCACACCATGGCATACATGAAACTGCCAACTGCTGATTGATAGGGAATCTTGGACATGTAATCTGTCTCTTCTTGTGTCTTGGGACACATTTCCTTACTTAGACTGAAATGGCTAGCCAAAGGTGTACTTACAGGTTTTGCATTCTGCATTCTGAACCTCTCCAACACCTTTTGTATGAACTCACTTTGAGACAATGTCAATTTGCGATTTTTCCTGTCTCTCGTTATTCTCATACCAAGGATTTGCTTTGCATCACCCAAATCCTTCATCGCAAATGAATTAGCTAGCTTCCTTTTGAGTACATTTATATCCTGCATGTCAGACCCTGCAACAAGCATGTCATCCACATACAATAACAAGATAATATATCTTCCATTGTCTAGCTTCTTGAAATAAACACAGTGGTCAGAATGACATCTACTATAACCTTGTTCTGTCATAAACTTGTCAAAATTTAGATACCACTGCCTTGGAGCTTGCTTCAAGCCATACAAGCTCTTTTTCAACATGCATACCAGATCCTCCTTACCTTTGACCTCATACCCTTGTGGCTGCTGCATATATATTTCTTCCTCCAAATCCCCATGGAGGAAGGTTGTTTTTACATCTAACTGTTCAAGATGCAAATCTTCTACTGCCACTAGACTTAAGATAGTACTAATTGAAGTCATCTTAATAAAAGGAGAAAATATTTCATCAAAATCTATACCTTTCTTCTGTGCAAACCCCTTTACAACAAGTCTGGCCTTGTACCGCTTCTTACCTCCTTCTTCTTCCTTCAACCTGTAAATCCATTTGTTTTGCAATGCTCTTTTACCAACAGGCAACTGAACCAAATCCCAAGTCTGGTTTCCTACCAATGACTCCATCTCCTCATTCATGCCTTGCTCCCACTTCTTTCTAGTTTCCACCTGCATTGCTTCTTCATAACATTCTGGTTCACCAAAATCAGTGATCAATAAATAATACATTGAAGGAGAGTATCATTCAAGGAGTCTACTTAACCTGGTAGATCTTCTTACAGTTGCAGGAGTTTCAGGTACTTGTTGCTGCTCTTGATTTTCTGGCACCTTCGAAACTTCATTTTCTTTAATTTCATCAAGCACTATGTACTCTGTGTTTTCCTTTTCCTGTTTCTTTCGCTGCAACTGATATTTATACATGACCTTTTCATTGAATATCACATCTCTACTCCTGATGATTTTGTTATTTTCATAATCCCATAAACGATAACCAAATTCATCAACCCCATATCCAATAAAGGTACATTTCTTGGATTTAGCTTCAAGCTTTGTTCTATTTTCTTTATCAATATGGACAAATGCTTCACAACCAAACGTTCTCAGAAATGAGTAGTTTACCTTTTTATCTATCCATGCTTCCTCTGGAATACCACCATCCAAAGCACTTGAAGGTCCTCTGTTTATTAAATAAACAGCAGTATTTACAGCATCTGCCCAAAACTGTAAGGGAAACCTTGCATGCAGTCTCATACACCTTGCACGCTCCATGATCATTCTGTTCATCCTTTCTGACACACCATTTTCCTGTGGTGTTCCTGGGACTGTCTTCTCTCTACGAATCCCATGGTATGAACAATAACTATCAAACTCCTTGCCACAGCACTCACCTCCATTATCAGATCTGAGACACTTCAATCGTTTTCCTGTCTCATTCTCAACCAAAGCTTTCCACTTCTTAAAAGTAGCAAACACATCAGATTTTTGTCTAATGCAATAAACCCAATTTTTTCTAGTTGTATCATCAATAAATGTAACATAATAATGAGAGCCACCAAGAGATTGTACCTGAGCCAGTTCCCATACATCTGTATGCACAAGCTCTAATTTTTCATTCTTTTTCTGTTTCCCAACCCTGAGAAATCTGACTCTCTTTTGTTTTCCATAAACACAGTTTTCACAGAATTCCAAACTTACCTGCTTCAAATCCGGCAGCAACTTCCTTGAGTGGAGAATCTACATCCCCTTCTCACTCATGTGGCCAAGCCTATGATGCCACAATGCTGTATCTGTTCCTGTGGAAGCTAAAGAGATAGAAT
This sequence comes from Larix kaempferi, assembly GCA_027924585.1. Lineage (NCBI taxonomy): Eukaryota > Viridiplantae > Streptophyta > Pinopsida > Pinales > Pinaceae > Larix > Larix kaempferi. Next base: position 659,502 of record BSBM01000451.1, on the reverse strand, counting down.
GGTCAGTATTATGAGGACATAAATACAACGTACCTACTCTGTCTCCTTTTGCTATCACCATTGATCCTTTAGTGATCTTCCACCACTTTTCTTCTAACGTAGATAGACAGTCGCCATCTCCCAACTGCCTTGTTGAGATCATATTTCTTTTCATAGCAGGAATATGCCTAACTTCTTTCAACAACCAATCAGTTCCATTCTTAACTTTTATCCATACCTTACCCATTCCAACAATTTTACATGGCTCATCATCACCCAATAAAACATGTCCAAAGTCGCCAGGAACATACTCATGAAAGTATTTCCTATGGGGTGTAGCATGACATAAAGCTCCTGAATCTACTACCCAATAATCACTAGTATTATCTAATGCAAGAATCAAAGCATCTTGTAACACATCACCTGCTACATTTGCTTCCTGGGTAGTTTCCTTCTGTGCATCTCCTTTCTTCTTTAGAGATTTGCAGTCTTTCTTCAGATGTCCTTTCTTTCCATAGTTCCAGCACTCTATCTTTCCTAGTTTGGACTTGGATCTGCCCGTTTTAGACTTTCCACGATTACCTTGGCTCTTTCCTCTCTCCTTTTGTCTTCCCCTTCTCTCCATGGTCAACGCATTACCTAATGTCTCACCTGTTCTTTTTCTTCACATTTCCTCACTAAGAATAACACCAATAACATCATCAAATTTCAAGGTGTTTGAACCAGAGACAGAGTTACTTATAGCCATGACCAAGCTATTCCAGCTTTCTGGCAATGAACACAAGATTAGAAGAGCCCTAACCTCATCATCAAAGTTCACACTTAGTGAACTTAGCTGATTTGTAACCGTATTAAACTCATTTAAATGATCAGTAATAGATCCACCTTCAGACATCTTCATATTAAATAAACGCTTCATTAGAAATACCTTGTTGGAGGCCGAGGGTTTTTCATACAGCTTACCCAATGCTCTCATCAAACCCTCTGTTCTCATTTCTTTTGAGATATTGAAATCTACCGACGAAGCCAGGCTCAACCGTATTGTTCCCAGAGCCTTTCTGTCAAGAACCTCCCATTCTTCATCCTTCATAGCCGTCGGCTGCTTTACTTTTCCTCCCAACGGTAGGAATAGATCCTTCTGGTACAGATAGTCCTCCATTTGCATCTTCCATAACCCGAATTTTTTGTCGTTAAACTTCTCAACCTTAAACTTTCCTTCTTCTGCCATTGCTCCCACTCGAACCAGAAACCCTAGCTTCCTGCGGGTTGAACTGCCAAATAGACCTTTGGCTATGATACCAATTGCTAGAAAAACAGGATCGCAGAGCAATAACAATAAACAGAAATGCAAATATAATCACACATACACATTACAAGAGAGACACAGATATATCGTGGTTCACCCAACTTGGGCTACGTCCACACTGAATTTGCTAGTCCTTATTATTATTATCGTCCAACAAGGTGAAGGGATACAACCTGCAGCACAACCGCTGCACTTCCTCTTCTTTGTTTCACAGTCTCTCTCCTGATCTCAGAGATCTTTACAATGCATAAAACCTAATACATCATCATCCCTAGCCGTATTACAATGTCTTTATTTTATAAGGGAAATACAATGGGAAAATCCCACACCCCCCCGCTGGGGTGACTGTACAATCCACCTACATATCATATAAAACTGGGGTACAAACACGGATGATACAATATCATATATGAGACTAGAAGATCTGGCTCCACAACCAACACGGGGGTCCAAAGGGAGCAAGTGATTTGGTTGCTTCTTCTGGAGAAGGTTGGGAGGAACAGGCCTCTTTAGGTGTTTGTCTACCCTATCCACATTTTCAGGTTCTACTTTTTTTTATTTCATTTCATTCCTGGAACTTTGTTATCTTTTTCTGAAACCGTTGAATGTCTTATGAGTTTTTCTATGAATAGATCATTTATATCAGACAGGTTAGGAAAGAATAGATATATGTTTTGTTAGACTATTTCTGAATGTTATGTATGATCAGATTTGAAACAGTAAATGAAGTAGAATGAATAGAAATGTCTCCTTGTATTTTTCCTTTTGCATTTCAGCAATGTACTCTAGTACATGGAGGAAAGTTAATTAACATAGATTGGATATGATCTCTAAATAATAAAGAAAAGTAAAGTAGTGTATGTTTATTATGTTATTTAAAATCACTACTGTGATTACATAAATAGCTCTGTCAGTCACCTAGGTTCAAATTTCTAAATAACAGAGTTCGTAGAATAAATAGTACAGAACATAAATACATTTCACATAGTGGTGCTATGTTCAATTTACATCTTTCAAAGCAGTAAAAGCTTCATAAAACTGAAAATAGAAACACACTCTATCAAAACATTTTATTTCAGAATTCAAACATTTACCCTAGATAGCTGAACTGTAAACATTATGTATTTTGGTTGTATTAACATCTATATATCAACTAGGGTATTATTAACTAAAAGAATGAAATATACATATCTTATGTTTATTTTTGTAAGTAGTTTAACTATAACATAATCACTCTTCGTAAACCAAGTATTATGTAAGAGCTTTAGTGCTAATAAAATATCTTGGATAAGCTATACAACAATATCTATTACAACTTTAGACCTTATACTCATCTTTTTAAACATTATAAATATTGAAGCTACTTAGATGAATCATGAAAGTTAATACCTATCTATGTACATATAGGGTTATATTTCTTAAAGTGTTATGCAAATACAAAAATAGGTCAAATTCACCAAGGGTGAATCCCCAAACTTATAATAATTGATAACTACCAAAAGCCCTGTATAACGATTACTAAGGTTTATTAAACCCTTTCATTATACAGTCGAAGTTACTATATAATATAACAACAAATGTATTATGGGATAAACTCTAATATTTTACCTTTCAACGTTATCGAAGGAATCATACAAACACATATTAATATAAATACAAGTAATTGGAAGGCCACGGGTGCAAGCCTCGTGGAGGAGCATGCCCAGTTGGTCGATACATATTTCACAACCCTATTATATTGTAGTTCTGGTTTGAAACTTGTAAACTCACCGAGACCCCTTTTATATATTTGAACATTATTAAAATAATACACATCCATCCAAATAAAAATACAGTGAATACGATACTAACTCAAACATTAATAATATTGTTATCCCAAATATTTGCTCGATGGCAACCTATGCATCGCAGCATCTAATATTTTAAAAGCAACTATCATCACATAGTTCAAATCTCAACTAAGATATGCCTATGTGGGCCTTAACGTTTCTTAAAATGCAAACCGCCGTGGCAGGGATGGAAAAAATCCTGATAGGAAAAAAAAGCTATGAAGTTGGGACTAAACCCGTAATATTTTTAATAGCTTCTTTTACATAGTAAAAACCAAAGCCGAGGGTTCGAGTCTCATTGGAGAGCTCGCCCGACCTATATATATATCAATAAAATTAATTACGAAGTTCCAGGATTTAAAACCCTGTGACATAATAGAAATAACATTCAACTATCCAAATCAATAATCCAATTTTTTTATTCTGGAACCGATGAGAAGCCAAATATTTTCACATTGCTACAGTACTATTAAATCCAAAATGAAGTTTAAAACTGAGAAACCAGTATCCTTTCATTCCTCAAGAGTTTTACAATAAACGTAATAAAACTGTTGAGGGTTCTCTATCCAGAGACCTCATCCCTTTAAATCCAACATTAATAGTGGATGGATATCCAAGCAAGGCTTTAAGCCTGTCAAACCCTAACTCTGCCCATGGCTTACGTTTTTCTAAAAACAATCAACATGATAGATGAACAACCTAAAAACTGTAATGACCTCCCATCGCTGACAGATGAGACTGTTGGGTATCGCGACCGAGGCTTACCATGGTTCCACACCATTGGAGGTAAGGTTCCACGCCCTTGCACAGTCCAAACACCATAAGCATTGAGTGATATCCCTGTCATAAAAACGTAATGAGGATTAAAAAAAACATCAATATAAAAGCAAGAAGTTGCTACTGTAAATGACAAAGGTTAAATCTTTTAACACTTACCTTATAGGAATAGAACCTTGGCCGAGAGGAAAACCTGAATGGTTGTTACATTTTCACGGCCTTGCCACATTTAAAACACCACTAAATAACTACAACAAACTAGTGCTGGTATTGTGCAGAAGGTGAAACCCTGGTAGCCGAGAGGCCTTCCCTCTCTCCTCCACGATGAAGAATACCAAACCCTAATTGCATAGTGGTAGGGTTTTTTAAACCCGAGGAACTTTAATTGCCAAGCCATTTGAAGTTCATAAATTCTCCAACTACCACCCAATTCAATAAGAAAACCCACGTTGGTATAGTTTCAACATAGTTCTCAACTCAGAAGAATCCGCAGAGGACAGATCTCATCATAGTGAACGTAATAATAACGAACATGAGAATGTTAACGAAGAAATTTATGTAGAATTGAATGATCAGTCATCTGAACTTTTACGTACAGTTAAGGACTTCGTTGTATGCACTGATGCATGCAACGATGGAATTGGTGGGGTATTAAATCAAGAAGGTCATGTCATAGCATATGAGTCTAGGAAGCTAAAAATTCACAAAAAAGAACTACGCAACTTATGATCTAGAGCTGGAAGCCGTGATGCATGCATTAAAGATGTGGCGCCATCACTTGATTGGAAGAAAATTTTCACTAATGATAGATAATAAAGGATTAAAATACTTGTTGGATCAAACAAATCTTAATGCAAGGCAAGCTAGGTGGCTAGCTTTCCTTAGCAAATACGATTTCGAGATTCAACACATTAAGGGTAAAGAAAACAAGTTTTTTGATGCCTTGAGCAGAAATGCTAAATTAAATTTTGTGGCTGCAATCAGCACATATAAAACAGATCTGGAAAATCAGATCGAAGAAGGAATTAAACAAGATGAAAATTACCAAAAATTATATGATAAAATTGTTGAAAATGTATCTAAAAATTTAATAACAGATTACAGCATTAACGAAAAAGGTTTAATGAATTATAAAAACAAAATTTATGTGCCTAATGTGTCAAAAGTTAAGCTGCTGATTTTGGATGAAATTCATAAAAGTCCTTATTCGAGACACTTTGGTTATCGGAAAATGATAACTATGCTAAGAAAAGATTTCTTTTGGCCAAACATGAAAAATGAAGTGGTTGAATACATAGCTAGGTGTTTTGAATGTCAGATAATTAAAGCTGAGCATCAACACCCATCTGGCCTATTTCATCCATTGCCGATTCCGGAATGGAAGTGGGAAACTATAAGAATTGATTTTATAACTAGTTTGCATAAGAATAAAAAACAAAATGACTCAATAATGGTGGTTGTGGATAAACTTAGTAAACCGGTTCATTTTATTCCTGTTAAGACTACTTTTAAAGCTCCTAACATTGCTGATGTGTTTATGAAGCAAATCTTTCGCTTACACGGAATTCCAAAGGTAATTATTTCTGATCGAGATTCTAAGTTTACTGGAAATTTCTGGACAACATTGTTTAAAGGTCTAAATACTAAATTAAATTTCAGTACTTCTTTTCACCCACAAACTGACGGGAAAACTGAAAGAGTAAATCATATTTTAGAAGACATGTTAAGAATGTATGTTAAAGATCAACCAATTAAATGGGAAGATTATTTACATTTAGTTGAATTTGCTTACAATAACCATTATCAAGCTTCTGCTAGACTTAGTCCATTTGAAATTTTGTATGGAAGGAACTGTAGTACTCCTATTTCTAGGGAAACCCTTGTTGACAGATTAATGCTAGGACCAGATTTATTAGGAGAGATTGAACTAACTGTGAAACATGTACAAGGAAATTTAAAAATTGCACAAGATAGACAAAAAAGTTACACAGATCTGAAACGGATTGAAAAGGAGTTTCAGGTTGGATATCATGTCTTTGTAAAGGTAAAACCCAAGAAAAGTTATTTTAAGCTTGGGAATTATGCTAAACTAGCACCAAGGTACTGTTGACCATTCGAAATCCTATCAAGGATCGGACCAGTTGCATATCAGTTGGCTCTACCATCTAACTAAAGAATACATAATGTTTTTCACATTTCTGTTTTAAAGAAATATGTGCACGATGCTACTCATGTGCTGAATTGGAATGACATAAAGGTGGAGCCCGAAAGAGATTTTCAGGTGGAACCGGTTTGTATACTAGACAGGAGGGAAATTGTGCTCCGAAATCGTACCATAGGGAAAGTAAAGGTGCAATGGAAGCACCCTAGCCCTGTGGAAGCTACCTGGGAATTGGAAAGTAATATGCGGACAACATATCCAATTCTGTTCGAGGGAGGCTCTTATGAAGAATAAGAAACATCAAGGACGATGTTGAGCTTAAGTGGGGGTGTTTGTAACATACCCAATACTTGAGACATTTTATGTTTGAGGAAACACATTGTCTTAAATTTTATTGTAAAGTTTTATATTTGACCAAGTGGTCAAGGATGATTGTAATTGCATAATATTATTATTTAATAAAATAAAATAGGAGACACTCACCCAAGGAGACTGTTGAAAGAGTGTTTACTAACCCACTAGGCGGAATGGAATCTGGGGTAGAAGGAAATGGACAAGTGGCATCATCATGAACTCAGTAACTAGTTTTTGTTATGGAACAAATCCCTTAAATTGTGGTCAAGTTCCCTGGAATGTGGAACTGGAGCTTGAGGCTCATTTATTGAAAATTGACCACTAAAAGACCTAGGCATCTTTTATAAGCCATTGAATTGAGCAAAGGCTCACACTTTTTCTGACGAGAAAATTTACCTTGTGGTTCTGTTGTATGCACACAAGAGATTCGATGAGGGGAAGCTATGTTTTGAGTTGTAGTTTAAGTTTGTCTTATTTCTGTTGAGTGCAGAGTTTTCTTGTTGAGTGTAGAGGCTTATGAGGTGTATGCAAGCCTCCATTGATTGTTGAAGTACAACATAAGTGCCTTTCTTCTACACGGAGTCTTTTACCTAGTGGTTCAGTAAACAGGCTCAAGGGTCCAAAGGGAGCAAGTGATTTGGTTGCTTCTTCTGGAGAAGGTTGGGAGGAACAGGCCTCTTTGGGTGTTTGTCCACCCTATCAACATTACCAAGTTCTACTTGTTTTTATTTCATTCCATTCCTGGAACTTGTTTATCTTTTTTCTGAAACTGTTGAATGTCTTATGAGTTTTTCTATGAATAGATCATTTATACCAGATAGGTTAGGAAAGAATAGATCTCTGTTTTGTTAGACTATTTTTGAATGTTATGTATGATCAGATTTGAAACAGTAAATGAAGTAGAATGAGTAGAAATGTATCCATGTATTTTTCCTTTCGCATTTCAATGATGTACTCTAGTACAAGGAGGAAAGTTAATTAACATAGATTGGATATGATCTATAAATAATAAAGAAAAGTAAAGTAGTTTATGTTTATTATGTTATTTAAAATCACTACTGTGATTACATAAATAGCTCTTTCAGTCACCTAGGTTCAAATTTTTAAATAACAGAGTTCTTAGAATAAATAGTACATAACATAAATACATTTCACATAGTGGTGCTATGTTCGATTTACATCTTTCAAAGCAGTAAAAGCTTCATAACACTGAAAATAGAAATATACATATCTTATGTTTATTTCTATAACTAGTTTAATTATAACATAATCACTCTTCGTGTTAGCCAAATACAAAAATAGGTCGAATTCACCAAGGGTGAATCCCCAAACTTATAATAATTAATAACTACCAAAATACCTACATAACGATTACTAAGGTTTATTAAACCCTTTCATTATATAGTCGGAGTTACTAGATACAATATAACAACAAACGTATTATGGGATAAACCCTAAGATTTTACCTTTCAATGTTATCGAATGAATCATACAAACACATATTAATATAAATACAAGTAATCCACAAGTGCAAGCCTTGTCGAGGAGCATGCCCAGTTGGCTGATACATATTTCACAACCCTATTATATTGTGGTTCAGGATCAAAACTTGTAAACTCACCAAGACCCCTTTTATATATTTGAACGTTATTAAAATAATACACATCCATCCAAATAAAAATACAGTGAATACGATACTAACTCAAACATTAATAATATTGTTATCCCAAAGATTTGCTCGATGGAAACCTTTGCATCGCAACATCTATTCTTTTAAAAGAAACTATCATCACACAATTCAAATCTCAGCTAAGATACGCCTAGGTGGGCCTTAACTTTTCTTAAAATGCAAACCGTTGTGGTAGGGAGGGAGAAAAACCTGACATGAAACAAAAGCTACGAAGTTGGGACTAAACCCTTAATCTTTTTAATAGCTTCTTTTACATAGTAATATAAACCAAAGCCGAGGGTTCGAGTCTCATTAGAGAGCTCGCCCGGCCTATCTATCTATCTATCTATCAATTCAATTAATTACGAAAGCTCCAAGATTTAAAACCCATGTTACATAAAAGAATTAACATTCAACTATCCAAATCAATAATCTAGTTTATTATTTTGGAACCGAAGAGAAGCCAAATATTTTCACATTGCTACAGTACTATTAAATCCAAAATGAAGTTTAAAACTGAGAAACCAGTATCCTTTCATTCCACAAGAGTTTTACAATAAATCCAGTAACACTCCTGAGGGTTCTCTATCCAAATACCCGATCCCTTTAAATCCAACATCAATACTGGACGAAAATCCAAGCAAGGCTTTAAGCCTGTCAAACCCTAACTCTGCCCATGGCTTAAATTTTTCTAAAAACAATCAACATGATAGATGAACAACCTAAAAAATGTAACTACCTCCCTTCGCTGACGGAGGAGACTGCTGGGTATCGAGACCGAGGCTTACCATGGTTCCACACCATTAGAGGTAAGGTTCCACGCCCTTGCACAGTCCAAACACCATAAGCATTGACCGATATCCCTGTCATAAAAACGTAATGAGGATTAAAAACAACATGAATATAAAAGCTGGAATTTGCTACTGTAAATGACGAAGGTTAAATCTTTTAGCACTTACCTTATAGGAATAGAACCTTGGCTGAGAGGAAAACCTGAACGATTGTTACATTTGCACAACCTCGCCACATTTAAAACACCACTAAATAATTGCAACAAACTAGTGTTGGTATCATGCAAAAGATGAAACCCTGGCAGCGGAGAGGGCCTTCCCTCTCTCCCCCATGATGAAGAATAGCAAATGCAAAGAATAACAAACCTCAATTGCATAGCAGTAGGGTTTTGTCAAACCCAAGGACCTTTAATTGCCAAGACACGTGAAGTTCATAAATGCTCCAGCTACCACCCAATTCAATACGAAAAACCACATTGGTATAGTTTCAACATAGTTCTCAGCTCATATTTTATTATGGTGTCGGATGAGAAATCTTAACACACTTTTCCATAGTTCAAAACATAACAATGTCCATACCCCGAAGTATCACTTAGTAATACCTTAGTTCACCTTTGTATGAAGTGTGATGTCGATTTCACCATGCTAGCAAACTATGAAGACTCCCACCTTTAAGTAAGAGTAATAAAATAGAACGATGAGGAGTGAAATTGATCACCTTAGTCTTCTCATAATATAACATCACACATTAAATATGGACACGCTACATAATTATAAACCTTGTTGTTGAATTTACATAGTCACCACCTTTAATAAGGTTAAGGTCTTTAATAATCTGACATAAGGCTTAAATAGAAAACATCGCACTATCTCGGAAGTATACAACCTGTAACCTGGGCAGTTAAAAAAATGATGCTTTAGCTTTAAGCTAAGTAAACCTCAAGGTCGTACACCAGAATCCAACTGCCAGCAAGAAGTAAAGTAAATACGAGTGTACAAATAATTAAATAATAATACAAGTACCACCTATCAGACCTTAACACAAGGTACAGTCGAGTCATAGTATGATCGCAATTGTATGTAGGAGTATAACATAAATCTCATGCATCATATTAAAGACAATAATTATATAATTGTAGTTATAGTATCGCAATTAATTACATTGCATGAAATAGTATGCGTAGGAAGCAAGTGACGACTTGAATTAATAATTACAATAGTAAAACTGGCATAAGAGTATTAATGCACTTAATTGTCGATAAGACAATTAAAAATATTTAAATATAATTACATGTTGTAATTAATTATTATCTAGTTCAGTTATTTAATAAGCATTTATTACTTCTGCATAGCATTTAATGCTAAATCTAATGCTTAGAAATTTTTAAAATTTTTACAAATTTTTGGGATGTTACAATGTGTGCCTTCTTCCAACACTTCACCTTCTTGCCTTCTATAGGAAGATTAAAACAATACCCTAAAAAAAATAATGCTTCTACAGGTATCCACATTATGCTATAGGTTTGGAATCTGAGGTGTTCTTGAATCATGTATTTCTGGAAAGAGTTATAACCTTTGCCAACTCTGCTTTAGGAAAACCCAAATTTCCTTGGAAGCATGAAAATGGATCTGTTTATGAGCATACATAATAGCGACCAGGTCAATGCCCCTTCCGAGAGAATAATCCTGACTAATGATTACATTGCCAGCAAATAATGGAGCTAGAACCAGTACATAGGCAGTTATAATCTGTGAATAATAGCTACTGATCTGGCACAAGATTTCCATAATAATCCCATACTTCTTTCCTATCAGCTTCGTGTAATCTACCATTATTTAGGGTGTCAGATCAACAAACCTGATGAGCATCTCAGATATGGCTCTAAAATGATTTAAGTGCTTCTTCTGGGGCTTCATGGTATGGTAGACATGTATCATTCTATTTATGATTTCACAATCATTCAAGCAGCAAGAACATATCATCATGCTAAAAGTATTACCTCTCCTTTCTTGCAATTTCCAGATCCTCATGGCCTCCTTTATGCAGATTATGAACTCTGTAGAACATATCAACCATCCAAAAAAAATCAGATTTTGAAAGAGCTGCAAAAGAATGTTTAGATCTGCTATACTATCATTAAAATTTTCCAAAAAGAAAATATTGTATCGTGGTAGCAATGCATTCATTGGTGTATCAGATATGCACTATGTGCAAAAACATCAAATGAACCACACAATTTGAATATTGAAATGCATCTAGAATGAACTACCCCACCATTATGTTTAGGTCTGGGATTCCCTTAGATTGCACAGAGGAAGCATGGATTTGAATGTCGTCCATGTCTTGATTTTAAAAAAAAACTTGGTTTTTTATATCTTCTGATATTGCACATGAGCAATTCAGTTTTAGCATAATTTTTTCTTGTAGTTCTACTATTATCAACATTACGTTCCATATTGTAAGATGAAAACACTATTGATAATATCACGATTTCCAAAATAACTATAAAACTAATAACATAGGTAACTAGAGTTGGTCTTTACGTTATTCTAGATGTTGCTTGCCGACAGAGAGAATTCAAAAGGAAATATGCATCCGTTGGACAATTTACTCTTTTGCAGTGGGTGGTCCATGGTGTCGGCCTTCTGCTTCAGTTGGAAATATGACCCTGCTTCCCATTGCTTGTGAGTTTTTTAACTCCACTGTGGCTAAAATATATGTAGTTATTACTCCGGAGTCAGCAAAAATGGTTCAACTGAGCATAGAAGATAAATTGTTTCTATCTCTCTTCCCACTATGTGCTCTCCCCCTTTTGACGGGCTCGGTTTGATCCCTGTTGCATATGGATTTTAAGGTCATCTATCAATTAAGGCATAGCCTTGAATTGGAAAAACGATACCAACAATAACAAATATGTGAAATGTTGTATAAGAAATGGACTAAAAATTCCTTCGAGTTTTCCTAATGCAAACTATAATTAAATGAAACACTCACCCAAGTTCAAACATGCCCTACCAGTTCTAGATGTCAGACACTACGCACATCCTTTGGAAATGGTATCTTTCTATTTGTATCCTACTATCCAAACAAAGAACTTCAAACTATATTATAGATGAAGACATTTTATTTTGCAGCGAGAAACTGATGATAAACATTACCTCTTTTTATGTTTCAAGTTACACTAGTTTAATTTATATCTCTAATGTTTGTCTCATCTACAAACAAGATGAGATGAAAAACAAACATCAAAATCATTAACAGAACCCAAATTTGAGATACCCAAGACCTCTTTGGATTTATCCCAAGAGCATCTGCGGACTCAGTCGAAGAGTGTCTACCAATCGAGCTAACCCTTTGGACACACACTCTCTCTATCGAGAGAGAGTTACATTCCTATACCAGCTCAGTCCATTTGTGTGTGCACATTGTTGGCTCATGTTGTAGTGGGGTAGCCATATTCTGATTTTGTGGCCTTGCTTCCCTTGATGAAACAATGCTTATAATAAGGGCATCCTCACGGTAAAGAAAAATAATAGAGAAGAGCTTGCATTGTTTCCCAAGAAAACACACACACACCCATAAAACCTCGTTGATGTATATGTAACTTCGAAATGTATTTCATCTATGTATTTCATATATATTTATTGTACCCTTATAAGATATGTGTTATTCCTCTATAAGGAAGTGTCGTAATGTGTATTGACAAGTGTCACAAGTGTGTGTACTTGCCGATGGGCTATTAGACCACCATGTGTGGGGTCGGCCCTGAAATATATATTATATGGTTGATGTACCTAGCTAGACAAGTTGGCCCCATAAGGTCACTGGGCAAACAGACTAGTATAAATAGAGATTGGGAGATCTCTATTTTGATCACTCGGAAACTCATACTTGTCTCACTCAGAAAGTGGTGCACTAGTGAGGAGGAGGATCATCTACTACTAGGAGAATATCTCAGTGTATTTTGGTTATACTTTGGTTGAGCCATTTCTCTCTCTATCTCTGAGGAAGTTGTGGGGTTTCTCACCTTAGGGTTTTCCCCACGGAAACTCTGTGTCTCTTGTCTCTCATGATTTTGATTCTTGTGATGATTGACATGCTTGTTATTATTGATATGCATTGATATACTATTCATGTTATTCTCTCAGTAAAGATCCTAGAGTATTGTGAATTAATGCTCAAAATTTAACATGGTATCAGAGCTAACTTGAGAAGAAGACATTGTGCAGTGATGGAAACTTGGGTTTCTTGTTTATTGGGTTTCTCTCCATAGATTTTGGAAAAGAAGTATAGTAGATTGACTCTACTCATCAAGGAGAATCTATCTGTCCAGTCAGAATTCAATTCTGAGCATTTTCAAATTTGGCCCTAAAAATTAGGGTTTCCACAAAAATAGGAATTTCTGGAATCTGAAGACATAGCTGGAAGCTCCTTGCAAAATTCGAAGTTTAGAGCTTTGGATCGAGATTTGTGGCTGAGTAGATCTCTGGGAAACTCAAACCCTAATTCAGGGCTCTCCCTAGTGAACCTGGGAAGACAAAAGAGAAATTTTGAAGGGTGTAGCTTTGCAGATCTCAATTTCTGAATACACCAGGTTGATCATCTCATCAAGGCGCATCTTTCTATCCTTTCAGAAAGTTGAAATTCACATTTTGAAATTTTAGGGTTTTTTCGACAAACCCTGATCTGGGACCAGATCCAGTTTTTAGCAATTCAAGTGGTAAGACCTAAATATTTTCTATTTCCATTTGAAGTACTCTTTAAGATGTCTCACCACACCAAGCTTGAGGATAAGCTTGAAGGGGTTGATAACTTCCGAGCCTGGAAGTATAGGATTGGGTTAATCCTGCAAGAGAATGAGTTGGACTCATATGTAAAAGAAGACATCCCTATCCCAGAGGATGAAGAAGCTAAGATATTGCATAAGAAGAACTTGGTCAAGGCAAAGAGAATCATTGCTGATTCTATCAAGGACCATCTCATCCCCCATGTGTCATCTCTGAAGACACCCAAAGAGATGTTTGATTCACTATCCAAGCTATTTGAAGGGAAGAACATAAATCAGAAGATGACTCTGCGGAACCAATTGAAAGGGGTAAAACTTCAGAATGGAGAATCCATTCAATCTTATTTTTCTAGGGTCTCCCAGATCAAGGAACAACTAGAAGCAGTGGATGAAATGGTGGAGAATGGTGAAGTTGTCATTACCACTGTAAATGGTCTACCTAGGTCATGGGACTCCTTTATTCAAGGAATCTATGCAAGAAAGAAGTTGGTATCCTTCAGCAGACTACGGGAAGAATGCTCACAAGAAGAAGCGAGGCTTGTGGCACGAGAAGAAAAGATGGGGAATGAAGATCAAGCTCTCACAACTCACACCAAGAAAGGAAAGTCCAAGAGAGAGCCATCTCACTCCAAGAAATCGTCACATCACTATAAAGAAAGAAGAATATGCTTCACTTGTAATGAAAAAGGACATATTTCCATAAATTGTCCCAAGAACAAGAAGGACAACAACAACTTCAACAACAAGAAGAAGGGTAGCAAAAGAAGGTATCATGTTCATGTTGTCGAGGATGATGAACCTCCCAAGAAGAAGGATAGAGCAGAAAGTGATGATGATAACTCATCAAGCAAAGAAGAGTATGTTCTAATCTCTGCTCTCACAGGTACTATATCCCATGGTTGTAATGTTTGGTTAATTGACAATGGGGCTTCAAAACACATGACTGGGTTTAAAGAATCCTTTGCTAATCTATCTGAACATGAGTCACCCCATAAGGTGAAACTTGGGGATGACTACCAATACCCTATCAAAGGAAGTGGTGAGGCCTCCTACAATCTAGACTTTGGGAAGTCTTTGAAGATGAAAGATTTTTTGTATGTACCTGGGCTCAAGAAGAATCTACTCTCCATATCCGCATTGGATGGAAAAGGTATGAGGGTTGCATTTGTGGATGGCCAAGTCCTAATGTTACCAAAAGGTAAAACTATTGATGATGCAGTAGTGATTGGAGAGCAAGAGGGAGGATTGTATAAATTGAAGGGACAACCTGAACATGCCATGGTACATGACTCCATGGAGCCAAGTGAAATTTGGCATAGAAGACTTGCACATATGCACTACAGGGCATTACCAATTGCAAGTAAGGCTGTAGAAGGTCTTCCTGAAATCAAGACCAAGCATGAAGGTGTTTGCAAAAGATGTGCAAAAGGAAAGAACAATAAGAAGGCATTTCCAAGCAGTGAAAGCAAGGCAAAAGATATCTTGGAAATCATCCACTCAGATGTATGTGGTCCTATGTCATCCAGTTCTCTGAGTGGGTATTTTTACTATGTCTCTTTCATAGATGACTTCTCCAGGAAGACTTGGGTCTACTTCTTGAAGAACAAAGATGAGGTGTTTGATAAGTTCAAGGAATTCAAAACCTTAATGGAGAATCAAACTGACAAGAAGATCAAAACATTCAGATCTGACAATGGTGGAGAATTCACCTTAGGTGACTTCAAGAAGCTTTGCAGTGATTTAGGGATTAAGAGGGAGTTGACTGCTCCTTACAATCCACAACAGAATGGAGTTGCAGAAAGGAAGAACAGAACAATCATGGAAGCAGCAAGAGAAATGCTGCATGACCAGGATCTACCTATACATCTATGGGCAGAAGTAGCTAGAACAGCTGTATATGTGCAGAACAGAACACCCCACAAGATATTGGACAACAAGACACTAGAAGAAGTATTTTCTGGTAAGAAACCTGAAGTCAGCCATCTCAGAATATTTGGTTGTCCAGTATACACTCATGTCCCAAAGGAAAAGAGGACCAAACTAGATCCTTCAGGAAAGAAGGGTATCTTTGTGGGTTACAGTAAAAGCTCAAAGGCTTACAGAATATACTTTCCAGGGTTCAAGAAGATTGATATCAGCAGGGATGTAACATTTGATGAAAACTCAGCATTCATCAAATCAAGGAAGGAACCTATCGAAGTTTATGAAGAACCTAAGGAAACTATATTTCAAGACACTACCATGACTGAAGCAATTCTAGAAGTTGTTCGTGAGTTTGAAGATCTGCAAGAACCTGTAGATCCACCCCGTGAGGATAACTCCCACAAGAGGAAACCTACATGGGCTAGAGAGCTCATTCAAGATGTAGAAAGATTTGGTATTCCAGAAGAAGAACACAGAGCAAAGAAGAGAACCAGATCACATACCAGCTATGTTGCTTTATTCTGTGAGATCATGAATAAAGAACCTTCCAGTTATGAAGAAGCAACGGAAAAGAAAGAATGGAAGGATGCCATGGTCGAAGAATACCAATCAATAATGAAAAATGATGTTTGGGATGTTGTCCCAAGACCTAAAGGGAAGTCTGTTGTGACTTCCAAGTGGATCTACAAGATCAAGCATGCTACAGATGGCAGCATAGAAAAATACAAGGAAAGATTTGTAGCTCGCGGCTTCTCTCAGAAAGAGGGAACAGATTATGAAGAAACTTTTGCTTCTGTATCCAGGTACACTTCCATCAGAACAGTACTTGCCCTGGCTACAGTGATGAAATGGAAGATACACTAGATGGATGTCAAGACTGATTTCTTGAATGGTGTAGTTGAAGAGGAAGTGTATGTGGAGCAGCCACTTGGTTTTGAAATACATGACAAGGAGTCATATGTATGCAGATTGAAGAAAGCCTTGTATGGTTTTGAAATACAGTTTCCTATCTAGTTTGGTCTTTACCAAGAGTAAAGCGGATTCCAACCTTTACTACAAGGTTGAGGAAGGGAATCCTGTGATTCTACTCCTGTATGTGGATGACTTATTTGTAACAGGAGATGACAGATTGATTACAGATACTAAGAGGAAGCTTGCTGCCGAGTTCGATATGAAAGACTTAGGAATGATGCACTATTTCCTAGGTATGGAGGTGTGGCAAAGTGAAGATGGGATCTTCCTTGGTCAAGGGAAGTACATAGCAGATATCCTGAAGAGATTCGGGATGATGGATTGCAAGGCCATGGCCACACCTATGGCATCGAACCTGAAGATTCTATGTGATGCTTCATCTGAGCCAGTTGATATATCTATGTATTTTCAGATGATTGGGTCCTTGATGTACCTGACGAACACGAGACTAGATATTTTATTTACTGTGAACACATTGAGTCAGTTCCTGACAGATCCGAGGAGTGTTCACCTGATTGCTGTAAAGCATATTATGAGGTACCTGAAGGGTACAGTTGATTATGGGATCAAGTATGAAGCGAATCAAAAGTTTAACCTACAAGGTTATGTTGATTCAGATTGGGCAGGTAGTGCTGCAGATAGGAAGAGCACATCTGGGTGTTGCTTCAATATGGGATCAGGTGTGATCTCTTGGTTTAGCAAGAAGCAGTCCTGCATAGCACTGAGTACAGCTGAGGAAAAGTATGTTGCAGCCTGTTCAGCTAGTTGTGAGGTAGTATGGCTTCGGAAGATATGTCTGAGTTATTTGATCTCCCATTGGATGCTACTAGTATCTTCTGTGATAACCAGAGTTGTGTGAAGCTGTCTGAGAACCTAGTGTTTCACGACAGGTTGAAACACATAGAGATCAAATATCACTATATCAAGGATATGGTGCAGAGAGAAGCAGTGAAGCTCCTATATGTTGTGATAGATGAGCAGATTGCACATGTGTTGACGAAGCCACTAGCCAGAGTGAAGTTTGAGTACTTCAAAGAGAGGCTTGGTGTTCTTCGGATCGACGACACTTCGAGGAAGAAGTGATGGAGACATTTGTTGTAGCCATTCCTAGCATGATGGAAGGGGGATCCTTCATATGGATATGGATGTAGCGCTGGATGATGAGCATCAGGATGATGTTCTAGTTTCTGCTCTGTATGATCAGTTGGATCATTTGTGTATGTATGCATCATGTTGGATGCTGGAGATGATCAGGTGGATCATTTATATGTATTTTGTAGATGCATCATGTTGGATGCTTGGACCATGTATCTGTATTTGTATCAGGTGGATACATTGTATGATCAGGTAGATCATGTATGTTGATATATATCAGGTATGATCAGGTAGATCATGTATGTTGATGGATACATTGTGTGGATCATGTATCTATGTATCAGGTGGATACAATGTGTATGGTGATATGTATGAGGTAGATACTTGGTATCCATCAAGTGGATGCATTGTATGATCAGGATGATCATGGATGACGAGCTTCTCCAGATGACATGCATCGGGACGATGTAGTGATGATGATCAGGATGATCATGTGTACATCAAGATGATGTATGGTGAGTATCAGGATGATACTTTGTGGCCGTGGATCAGGTTGTGCAGAAGAGCATGTCTGGGAGATCCTATAGGTCGGAGTTGTGTACCCCTAACAGCCTAGGATGCTCTTTCGAGACATTGCTCTGGGAGGACATGTAATTTGTGCCCTGGGAGATCTTCAGGTCGGAGTTGTGTACCCGTAACATCCTGAGATGCTCTTGCGATGTTTTGTCCTAAGGCATGTAATTTGCTCCTAGGAGATCTGGACAGGATGAAAAAGGCCTCAGATGCTTCAGCCAGGTTTTGCCATGACCACATGTAATTTGCTCTTGGGAGATCTGGATAAGATGAAAAAGGCCTCAGATGCTTCAGCCAGGTTTTGTGGTGCACCACATGTAATGTGCTCCTGGAAGATCCGACAGGTAGAGTTGTGTGCTCGTAACTGCCTGAGATGCTTCAGCCAGGTTTTGTGGTGATATCACATGTAATGTGCTCCTGGGAGATCCGACAGGTACAACTGGGTGCTCGTAATAGCCTGGGATGCTTCAGCCAGTTTTTGTGATGGGTCACATGTAATGTTCTCCTGGGAGATCCAACAGGTAGAGTTGTATGCTCATAACAGCCTGAGATGCTACCGCCAGGTTTTGTGATGCACATAATAAGTCCTGAGGATTCCATAATATGGCCAATGATGAAGACCTGTAGGTGGTGGGCCTACATCCAGTATGAAAAAGGACTGGCGCTGTAGAACTTCCTATGACAAGTAGATTCAGACATTGGTTGAGATAGCAGCAGCAGTGATGATGATGATGACGATGCATTGATGACGATGATCCTAGGAAGAAGACTTGTCTAGCAGATCTGTGTCGAGAAATACCTTCCTAGTTAAGAGGGAGTGTTGATGTATATGTAACTTCGGAATGTATTTCATCTATGTATTTCATATATATTTATTGTACCCTTATAAGAGATGTGTTATTCCTCTATAAGGAAGTGTCGTCATTTGTATTGACAAGTGTCGCAAGTGTGTGTACTTGTCGATGGGTTATTAGACTACCATGTGTGGGGTCGGCCCTGAAATATATATTATATGGTTGATGTACCTATCTAGACAAGTCGGACCCATAAGGTCACTGGGAAAACAGACTAGTATAAATAGAGATCGAGAGATCTTTATTTTGATCACTTAGAAACTCATACTTCTCTCACTCAGAAAGTGGTGCACTAGTGAGGAGGAGGATCATCTGCTACGAGGAGAATATCTCAGTGTATTTTGGTTGTACTTTGGTTGAGCCAATGCTCTCTCTATCTCTGAGGAATTTGTGGGGTTTTTCACCTTAGGGTTTTCCCCACGGAAACTCTGTGTCTCTTGTCTCTCATGCTTTTGATTCTTGTGATGATTGAAATGCTTGTTATGATTGATATGCATTGATATACTGTACATGTTATTCTCTCAGTAAAGATCCTAGAGTATTGTGAATTAATGCTCAAAATTTAACAAACCCACATGCATAACATGCAATAGGAATTAGATTGAAGATGAAGAGAATGTAAGTTAGGGTTCCCACTTGTGAAAAATAAATTCATTTAGTCTTATAATGCCAACTATGACAAGATCTGTCAACAATGACTGTTGAGAATCCTATTGTGCAATGAAACTTTCCAACATAATTTTAAACAGTATGTCTGAATTTTTGAAAACATACTAGAGCGTTGCATATGCGAGAGGATGAGGGACACACAATACTATGGCCCTTCCCTGTTTATAAAAGTACATAGGTCCATTGTGAGTTCATCCTCCAACCCATACACGGTGTCCGATACAAAGCTAAATGTGATAGGAAACATGAGAACATAAATTCCAAGCCACTGATATCAGATAAGACTCTAGTTACCATGTTTGGATAGACTTGGTTCAGGTTCTTCCAAACCTCGAACCTTTCCGACCAGCTGAACCATTCTGAACCGAATCTTTAAACCTTCCTTAAAATATGCAAGAAACAAAACTTCAAAAACAATCTAAAAGCAAGAACAACTTCAAAAACATCATAAGGGGCTTATCAAGGTACTTGCTATGTATGGTTCTCGATATTTCGCTAGTTTGGAGATTGAACCTATCAACAACATTAGAACTTCTTTTACTACATCTAGGGGGAAGTGGCACCTGGTATTCTTGTCCATTTGAATCTCTAGACAAGTATGCACTTTATTCCTAATTTATTCTTCCTCTTTTTTCTCCTAGTTACCATACTTACCATGTTTGTATAGACTTGGCTCAGGTTCCACCAGACCCTGAACCTTTGGGACCAGATGAACCAGTCTAGACCAAATCTTTAAGCCTTTCCTAAAATATGCAAGAAAAAGACTTCAAAAACGATCTAAAAGAATTAACAACTATTTTTATGTTTTTTGTTGTGATTATTTGAATTTCTAAGTAATATGTATAATTTTAAGTGTGTTTATCTACCTACCTACCTATCTCTCTATCTATGTTAGAAAAAATATTTTATATATGAAATGCACGTAACCTCTCCAGGTACATCAATGTATTCGACAAACTGATACTAAGCCAGGTATAAGAGTCATAAAACATCATAAGGGGCTTATCAGGGAACTCCACATTTATGGTTCTTCAGACTTCACTGGTTTGGAGGCTAAAACCATCAACGACTTTCAGAATTTTTTTTCCTCTACATATAGCGGGAAGTGGCACCTGATATTCTTGTCCATCATATTCTCTAGACAAGTATGCACTTTTCCTACTAAATTCTTCTTCCTCTTCCTTTTCCTTCTCAGCCATACCATGACAAATTCACGTTCAACACCAACATCGATGATTTAATTTCGCCCTAGCTTCCCCAAATTATCAAACTCTTGTTCTTTTAGTTGTCGACCAAAGTTGACTAAAGAAAAGTAGATATTCTCATTTAAATTTATGTTGCATGAGTTTTCAGAATGTGGAAATGTTGGGAACATGGATCTGAGTGTCCGGAACAACTAGAATTTTTTCCCAAATTTCTAGGAATCCTTGTCAAAGCTTGCCTGAAATTTTCAAAGCCATATGGATCCATTTCCTTCAGGGATGAGGAAGAGTACAACCATATGTATTCACTACCTTCCAGGGAATCCTGTTGCATATTAAGAATCATTGGGACACATGTGGTAAGGAGTTTATCTCGCAAGCTCTCAAAATATCAGGCAATTGAAGGAACCCTGAGAGATATAGCATGATTTTCCATGAATGCTGGTGGATTCTAAGGTTCCCCCCTAATCCAAAGAGTAGAATTATCTTCATTCCTGAGGATGGTTTGGAAAGCATCTCACCATATTACATGGTTAATGACAAAGGAGGCAAATTCCCTCAGCTGAACATATCCTAGGAAAGGTAAAGGATTAGATGGAAAGTCAATATAAAAGCCCTGTCATGTAAATACAATTCACATAACAAATGTTGATCCATGAAATCACTCTTCAGAAAAGTCTCCAAAAAATGAGTAGCTGTTTCCAAATCAAATGATCTCCCTTCCTTGATATCTCTTAATTGAAATAAAGTTGTCTACTCATGGAGAAAGATAGGGTAAGAGGGGTATGGAGCCTTGCAACTCAACAATTCTATGGAAAGAGTGTACATTTTGTCTTTTGTTGTTGCAGGGACTTAAGTTTCTTCAATCCTTCCGATTTTTCTTGAAGTTTCTCCCACCGAAGTTTCTGGAAGAATAACTGCTCAGCCCACTTTTCTCTCAGTCCCTTAATGACATTCCTATGTTCCTAGAGAGAGATCATACATGTTCTGAACTGTTCAATCCACTTGAACCATTTATCCAACTCGATATTTAACCAGAGAATCTTCTTCTCCAGTCGTTGAATTCTTCTATCTTCTACCTCCTTTTCATCATCAAAATCCAGATAAATGACTTCATTATCTTGCTTTGGCACTGTGACAGCTTCATCCTCTATTGGGGTTGCAGTGGTCTGTGCATGTAGTGCAGTCTCAGCCATGGGTTTTAGGGATGTTGGTTCTTGTGTGACAGCATCCTCCTTCTCCATATCAATCTCATCCATCTTAGTCTGTGTTGCCACTGTAGCAAATGATTTTGGAAGCACTGGTTCTTATGTAGCAATGTTTTCCTCCTGGTCCTTGATATAAAATGTTGTTGTCTGAGTTGCAGCTTCACTAAACATTTTCAAGGGTATTGGTTCTTGTGTAACAGTCCCCTGTTCCTCAAATTCTTTGAACTGCTGAGATTGTTTTTGGGTTATATCAGGTTTTTTTTACAGATGAGACTGGTCCTGAAGAAGCTCGGTATCCCCTGATGGTTGGGACTATACTGTTTCATCTCCTAAATTCAAATCAACGATCTCTTCAATTCTTGGCTCATTTTCCCCCATCAATTCAATTTCTGGCATTCCTTCTTCCACCTCCTCTATTTGTACACGCTTTTGTGATGCAAGTCCCAACACAACAAATCTGTGTCCTGCAGTAGAAAATATATCTCCACACTCTGGACAAACAGTCTCCCCATACTTCTCATTTTCAAATGCAAAAGATGGATTTTCCAATAAGTTTGCAGCATTTTCTAATGTGTTCAAATTTTTCTCCGCTTGTTTTCCAACTACTCCCTTCCATCTTTTCAGCTCATTTTGCAATATCTGCACCTCCTCTTTTAATAATTCATTTTCAATCAGGAGATTTTCGATTTGAGGTTCTTCCCTGGAAGGTTCCTGCATAGCAGCAGATGACTTGGGGTTCAAAATGGGAATCTCTATATCTACCCCTGTTACAGGTGATTTCTCTAACACAGGTGACTCCCTATTCTCTCTAATTGCTCCTACTGTCTCTGCTAAGGGTGCTTCAATATTACCCCCAATTGCATCCACTGTCTCAGCTTCTTCTGTTGTCTCTGCTAAGGGTGCTTCAATATTACCCCCAATTGCATCCACTGTCTCAGCTTCTTCTGCTATCTCTGCTAAGGGTGCTTCAATATTACCCCCAATTGCATCAACTATCTCAGCTTCTTCTGTTGTCTCTACTAACTCTGTTGCTATTGCAGCTACTTCTGCTGCTGCTACTGTCACAGCTGCTACTGCTACTGATCGAGTCCTTCTTTTCCTCACTATTCCCACTGGGTGTTCCTCATTCCTTACTGCTACTGACGCTTTGATAGTTCTGATCCTCCTTTTATTTGATGCAGTGGGTGTCTGACCCCTATTTCCTGATCCTACTCTTCGTTTCTTTGACACAGGGGTTTTTACCTTGGTCTCTTCTTCTTCAATAATGGTACCCCTTATCTCCAAAGAGGAAACAACCTCCAAAATTTCCATAATCTCTTCTTCTACCCTTCCCGTCTGATATCCTTCCTCCTGGATTCCTGTTTCTGCAATTGCAACTTCTACTGTCGCAGCTTCAACAGCTGCTCCAGTTTCAGCTTCTTTTATTTGAGTATCTTCTTCTGTATTTGCAACTTCTGATTTTTCTGCCTCCTGCTCCACGGTTCCCATCACAATTTCCTCAGCAACAAGGTTTTATGTTGATGCTGCTTCTCCCTTTTTTGCTTCCTCTTCGTCATTGGTCTGGTTTTATAATGCTCCAACCTCCCCCCCAACTGGATTTGAGGAGCGTCGGTCCTCACTATCTTCACCAACACCCTCCATTTCCAATACAGGCTGTATGATTGGCCTATCTTCAGCCAAAAATTATTGCCAGGTTAAATTACGAATTGAAATGGCTCTTAGGACTAGTAATTTAATTAGGCCATGATTAGTAAGGGAGGAAACTGGGTGTTGGGCGGTGCTTGCATATCCAGCCATAGTTTGTAGGTCTTTAAGCAGATAAAATGGTATATTCACCAAATTGTCATGGTGTAGATGAGACAATAAGGGAAGTTCAGAGAAGGAAACAATGTGGTACCTACCTCCACAAGAGATGTATCTTTTCTTAAATATTGCCACTTGATTCCAGGGTGGTGGTAAAGATGTTAGTTCCATCCCACGGCGCTTTGGAATAACCTGCTCACCAACTGCCAAAAATTCCCGTACCGCATTTGCATTATGTGCCTTCCGTCCAAATAACTTCTTTCCAACCAGGGGTAAGCTAGTAACCTCGGTTATGATTTATTCTGTAACATCCACACGTAGTCCCCTGACCTCAGAGTGAGTATCAGTCAGATTGAGGGAAAATTGAAATGCGGTTTCTGTGTGGAAACCGTTCAACCGTTCAAAGTATGTCATCCAACCTGCTACTGTAAAAATATTAAGAACTGCTGCATTGGAACGTACAACTTCTGTATTTACAGGATCATGTTGGACTAGGTTTCCCATTTTAATCCCCCCTCAAAGTTCAGAACAAACACAACAATCTCCAGTCTGGACGTGGAAGTTGAAGCTTTATGAACATGCAAAGGGTCGTTGGGGTTCAAAAATCAGGTCTTAGGCAAGTCTGTGCCAGTATGAACATTCTGTTGAAATGATGAAGTTGGCAAAATAGGAGTAATAGGTGCAAAATCGGGTAAGGTGACAAAAAATAATTACAACTATGACCTTGACATAGTCCCTAGAGGTTAATTCGCATGGGTTCGTTAATCGAGGTTGCGATAGCACATAATCGTTATTACCGTATTTAATTTTCTACCAAATCATGTAAAAGATGCGATCCGTACCTTTGCATTTATGAGTTTGAGCCATGGCTTAATCATTACAGGCAGTCGTCATCCTCGCGAATATGAATGCACATGTGCTGAAGTGATGTGGCCACTACCACTTGGGCTGACAGCTACTCAAAGCACCTGAAATTTTCCTTCATGGAAAACCATGATTGGATCTTGTGGAGCGAGAGACAAAACTAACGCCTAATCACATCATTATTGGCATCATCAATCGGAGAGCAAACAAACTGGCGGAGTCACAGCTGCTAGAATTAGCAAAATAAGTGAAAGTGGCGGAGTTGCAGCTGTACGGAAGGAGCGGAAATGAAGTGGAGAGAACAGAGTCGTAGCTACTAGATTTAGCGAAATGGACAAAGGTAGCAGAGTCGCAGCTGCTGGAAAGGGGTCAAAATGAAACGAAAATAGCGGAGTCACAGCTGCTGGAAAGGGGTCAAAATGAAACGGAAATAGTGGAGTAGCAGCTGCCAAACTTAGAAAGGTAAGCAGAAATAGTAGAGTCGCAGCTGCAGAATTTGGCAGAACGGGAAAAAGTGGCGGAGTCGCAACCGCGAAAAAGTGAAGTAAAGGGAAAATGGTGGAGTCACAGCTACTGAATTTGGTAGAACAGGCAAAAGTGGCAGAGTCACAGCTGCAAAAACAGGAAGAATAGCAAGGCAAGGAGTCGCAACTGTGTCAGAATGAAGTAACAAGCAATTTTTTAGCTAACTGCTGAGAGATAATGAATCATCCATCATCTTAAAAAGAGCTTTATTATATCAGGAACATATGTGGAGTATCTGCAATCGTCTCGCCCAATCACGGCTATTTCTCCTCTAATTAGTTCCTGCACATAGTTCTTCAAAACAAACCGATCAAGTGCAACAATAAAAATAGATAAAATACAGAATGAAAGAAAAACCAATTATTTATGTACAAAATTGTATGGAAATTGCAGCTTTTAGGAATTCACAGGGTTTGAGAAAGATCCCTGCCCTGGCGTTAACTGAGAGTCTGGATCACCTGCAATGTGTGAAACAAAAGCTTCCCTTGAGATCGGCTTGTGATACAGTCACAGCCGATGACCATTTGCGAATAATGGTACTTTGATTTCATCAATGGTGATCAACCAGAGTGTTCCATTATCGAATACCCGATCTATCTGATAGGGTCCCAACCAACGGGTACGCAATTTGCCTTTAAAGTCCTTCTTAAACCGTGAATCATACAATAGGGCCCAGTCCCTTTCTTGGAAGACTTTCTTCTTTACAAATCGATCATGCCACTTAGAGCGTTGTTGTTGGATTAAAGCTGTATGATATACTGCAGTTGTGCACTTCTCATCCAATTCATTGAGCTGATTCAGTTGGTTCCTCTGTGCCTCTGATAAATCCAGGTTTGCTTCCACAACTGTTTTCAAGGTTCTGATTTCAAATTCAATTGGAAAAACAACGTTCTTGCCATACACTAGATCATATGGGGAAAAACCAGTGGTGTTACGCCATGTAGTACAATAGGCCCATAGTGCCTCTGGAAGCCTTTCATCCCAATCTTTACGATGGCTCTTCACTGTTTTTGTCAGAATGGCCTCAATAACCTTGTTTGTGCTCTCCACTTATCCATTGGCCTGTGGATGATATGGCGAGGTTATTCTATGTTGAATATGAAATTTATGTAACAATGATTCTAGCTTGTGAGATACAAACTGTGGTCCACTGTCTGTAATGATCTCCTTAGGTACTCTGAACTGAGTAAAAATCTCTTCATACAGGAAATTGTGAAGCACCTGCAACAATTAATTAATAAGAATATGCGAAATAGCATAAATGACAGAACACAGAATCACTTTTATATTGATCGCAGGCCACTTCGAGGGGGCAACCTCCTTTGAGCAATATCAATACAAATAACTTCACGGTCCTTCATAGGGCTCAACACACACTTATATACTAATTCTAGGCGCCAATACTATGGGTCATAACCATGGGCCACTACAAACTATGGATCAACAATACTACAGGCGACTTACAAAGCATATGCGCCAACAACAATAACACAAACTATTGATCAACAAATACTACGGGACGACTTACAAAGCATACGCATCCAACAACAATATACTAACAAAGTAAAGACATGGGTTCCTAACATCCCCTCCCCCTTAAAAAAAGCTTTGTCCTCAAAGCTTTAGATGTGGAAATTGTTGTTGAATTTGAAGGAGTGGTTCCCATGTAGCATCCTCTGGTTGCATGTCGTGCCACTGAATTAAGACCTCTGTGATAGAGAGAGAGAGAGAGAGAAGCTAACGAGTGCACCGATTAAGGATGGCCTCCAGCTCCAAAATCATGGTTGCTTCATTATCCAGTTCGGGTAAAATAGTTTGTCCACTGATGTTGGTGCCAAGAACTTTCTTTAGACAAGAGACATAAAATACTGGATGAATGTGGGAAGAAGGAGGAAGTTCCAATTTATAAGCAACGGACCCAATCTTCTAAAGAATCCGATATGGCCCATAGAACTTTGGAGCGAGCTTATGATGCCCTTTGAGTTTCAGGGAGAATTGCGTGTATGGATGGAGACGAAGAAAAACCATATCGCCTGCTTGAAAAGTGCACTCAGAACGGTGTTGATCAACTTGTTGCTTCATGCGATTTCTTGCCATGTGAAGATTGTCCCACAAAATGTGAAGAATCTGATCGCAGTTTCGAAGGACCGTGTCAACTTCCTGAACTGGTGAACTGTTGGGGGTGTATGGAAGAAGAACTGGAGGTGCCTGACCATAGACTACTTCATATGGGGTCATTTTAGAGGCAGTGTGGTAAGAGGTATTGTACCACCATTCAGCGAGAGGGAGCCACTTTGCCCACTGATGTTGTTGTTCAGAGGTGAAGCAACGAAGATAAGTTTCCAATCATTTATTAATAATTTCAGTCTAACCATCTGTTTGTGGGTGATACCCTGAAATCATCTTCAGTTTGGTGCTAGTGTGGCGAAATAGTTCTGTCCAAAAATGACTGGTGAAAGTCGCATCATGATCCAAGACAATGGAAGAAGGGATGCCATGAAGATGAAAGATCTGGTCCAGGAAAATTTGAGCGACTGAGGAGGTTGTATAGGGATGGCTGAGAGCAAAAAAATGACTATATTTAGAGAGGCGATCAACCACAATGAGAATCATTGTCTTCCCGCCAGATTTAGGGATCCCTTTAATGAAATCCATAGAAATATCTGTCCAAATCCATGTAGGTATGGGAAAGGGTTCGAGCAATCCTAGAAGGAGTGTTGTTTCACCCTTATTACGCTGGCAGGTATCACATTCAGCCACCATCTGTTGAATTGTCCTTTTCATGCCCTGCCAAAAGAGGTTACGCCGTGCCCGTTCATACGTTTTGAGGAACCCAAAGTGCCCTGCCGATGGAGAAGCATGAAGTTCATAGAAGACAGTCTGTTGAAGATCTGTGCTCTGGGGAAGCACCAGACGACCCTTGTATCTCAGAGAAGCACCATCCCAAGAGTAATTTGGTATAGCAGAAGGGTTATTGGTCAAGCGTTGGATGATTTGAGATAAGGAATATTCATTGACATAACCTTGTTGAACAAATTGGAACCAATTTGGAACAGGCATAGAAATAGATGAAAGAGAACCTTGGGCATCAAATGTGCGAGAAAGAGCATCTGCCACAATATTGTCTTTACCCTTCTTGTAAGTGATCTCATAGTCATGACCCATGAGTTTGCTAACCCATTTTTGTTGTGCTGGGGAGGAGACATGCTGTTCCAAGAAATATTTCAGACTCTAATGATCAGTCTTGATGCAGAAATGATTCCCTAATAGGTATGGTCACCACTTCTGTACTACATGCAAAATAGCCATCATTTCCTTCTCATACATAGAGACAGCTAAATTCTTACCTGAAAGGGATTTGTTGGTGAACGCAATGGCGTGTTCATCTTGAAGGAGAACAGCACCAAGTCCATTGCCGCAAGCATCACTCTCAATAGTGAAGGGCTTGGAAAAATCAGGCATAGCTAGAATAGGTGTAGTACACATAGCTTGTTTCAGTTTGTCAGATGCATAATGAGCAGCATGTGTCCTTGTAAAAGCATCCTTTTTCAATAGAGCAGTTAATGGATCTGCAATATTCCCATAATCCTTGACAAACTTGCAGTAGTAGCCAGTCAACCCCAAAAAACCATGAAGTCTCTTGAGTGTCTGAGGATGCAGCCAATTGTTCATGGCATCGATTTTGGTAGGATCCACGTGAACCCCTTGTGCTGAGATAATGTGCCCGAGATACTCAACTTCCTTCTGTCCAAAAACACATTTAGACTGCTTGGCGTGGGGATGATGGTCAGAGAAAATTTGCATGACAAGATCCAGATGCTGGAGATGTTCATCCCATGTTTTACTGTAGATGAGGATATCATCAAAGAATACCAGAATGAATTTCCGCAAGTAGGGCCAAAATATTTTATTCATTAAGGCCTGGAATGTGGAAGGAGCATTAGTGAGGCCAAAGGGCATGACCAAAAACTCATAATGGCCATCATGTGTGCGGAAAGCTATTTTAGGGATATCATCCTCATGAACCCGAATTTGATGATACCCAAAACAAAGATCCAACTTGGAGAAAAATTGAGCCCCATGAAGCTCATCGACAACAGGAATTGGAAACTTATCCTTGATGGTGAGGTGATTAAGTGCTCAGAAGTCAATGCAGAGGCACCATGACCCATCTTTTTTGCGGACAAGAAGAACTGGAGAAGAAAAGGAATTAGTGCTTGGGCGAATAATACCTTGCTTCAATAAGTCCCGAACGAGCATTTCAATCATCATTTTTTGGTGAAATGGGTAGCGATAGGGCCTGATGTTGGGAGGAACGCTGCTAGGAAGTAGCTGAATACGATGGTATTCTGGCCTTGAAGGTGGAAATCCCACTGGTTCAACAAAGACACCTGTATATCGATCCAGAATGTGTTGTAGATCCAAAGGAGTAGTGGAGACGGCTGATGGTTGCATCTAAATGGAATGGATCTGAGCGATGACACCATGTGAATTATTCTTGAGGAGTTTTTCCATGCGATGTGAACTGATGATGTTGAGAGACCTTGGTTGTAATCCTGTCAATGTGTGCTTTTGACCATTGAGGGAAAACTACATCCAAATTTCAGCAAAATCCCATAAGATAGGGCCAAGTGTACGTAGCCATTGGGCACCCAAAACCACATCACATCTGCCTAAGGTCAAGGAAAACATGTCAGAGTGCAAGGTATAATCTCCCATAGAGATACGCACATTTCAACAATTCCCTTTGCAAGGAAAGGTGCCCCTATTGGAAACCATGACTTCAAAGTTGGAGCAAGGATGGATAAAACAATCAGCTTGTTTGGCGATCCGAGGGTCAATGAAATTATGAGTGCTACCAGAATCAATGAGTATTGTAAGAGGAATCTTCTTGAAGTAACCCCCGACCCACATTGTTTGGGGGGTGGTGATTCCAGCTAAAGTATGGAGAGATATCTCTAGCTGGTCATCCGAAGACAGAGGGTCAATAGGCGGTTGCTGAATGTCGACCTGAGCACCCATTGTATCTGGATCTTCGTCACCAATTTCAGAGGTAGGTAGAGAATCCACATCCAAGAGATAGAGCTTTTGCTTAACACATCTATGTCCCCGAGTGAATTTCTCATCACAATTAAAGCAAAGCCCCTTTTCTCTGCGTGCTTGCATCTCTATTTCAAACAAACACTTGATAGGAGTTGGTCGAGGAGCCTGTGGTATGGGTGGTCGTTGAGAACCCATATTTCGGAAGGGAACAAAAGTGGGCTTGGAGCGCTATTGGGATGAAATTTTGTCTTCTTCCAACTTAGCCAACCCTAGGGCTTCCATCATTGTGTTGGGACAGAACATTTTGACCTCAGAGCGGATGGCATCCTTTAGACCACTGATAAAACAACTTCGGTAAAAGTCATCAGACAATCCTTCAGTGTGGTTGGCTAGTTTCTCAAATTCGGTTTGATACTCTCTCACAGTGCCAATTTGGCGAAGTTTAGTGAGGGCTCCTGTGAAGTCATAAAAAGCACTAGGACCAAATCATTGCAAAAGGAACTGGCAAAAGTCTGGCCATTTTGGCTCTTCATGAGCCTTGATGTACCAACGGTACCATTGAAGAGCTTCCCATTCCAAATGAAAGGATGCAAGTGGAACTTTGTTGACATCAAAAGTATTATGTAGACTGAAATACTGTTCTGCACGATAGATCCATCCAGTTGGATCAATACCATTGAAGCGAGGAAAATCAAGCTTCGGACCACAGAAATTGCTGGAAGAAGAGAACCCATTGTCTGATGAAGACTCGAACTGTCGTTTGTTGTTCATAGCTGAATGTTCAAGATGGAGGCCGAGAAATTTTTCATCCAGATCCTGGAGTTTGGCTTGGATGGCTGCAAGTGCTTCTTCCATGGTTTTTACTCCTACGCAGGTGACAACCATAACTAGGATTTTTTTTTTTTTTTTTACAGAATGGAGCGGTGGTTCGAAAGGGATCTGAAACGGATAGATCTGCAATAGCCCGGAAGTGAGTGGAAACAGAGGGATTTGAAATGGAGTCGAATGGATTGAAAACGGTTGGATCTGGAACGGCTTTCAAAATGGATCTAAATGGCTGGATCTGAAACGGCGCAGTAGTGATCAACAATAGTTCAGCTGAAAATAGATATGGACCCCAGGTATGTGTGGCTTCCTAACAGTTCAGGGCTTTCACTTGACCACCAATGTTGTTTGACGGCTTGTGTATTGGGGCAGTACCCCTCACTCCATGGCTCAGGTAAAACTGATAACCGCTTTGCCACAAACGACAGCTCTTGGTTTACCTCATAGGTGGGAATAGTCAATCACATAGGGGTCGTTGCCCTTTTCGCTGGCAGGTCCTCGCAATGGGCCAGCTACTTCGGGGTTCTCGTGGTACTCCTCACAATGAGTTTTAGGGCTTATGCCCAAGTACTTCCCAAATTTAAGAAGTTAGGGATTATTCCCAAATCCGAACCTGCAACAGATGCGACAAAAAAATTTGGTAGAAATTTCACCCAGCGAGCCCAAGAAAGTGCTCTGATACCAGATGTGAAGCACCTGCAACAATTAATTAATAAGAATAAGCGAAATAGCAGAAATGACAGAACTCATAATCACTTTTATATTGATTGCAGGCCACTTCAAGGGGGAAACCTCCTTTGAGCAATCTCAATACAAATAACTTCACAGTCCTTCATAGGCCTCAACACACACTTATATACTAATTCTAGGCGCCAATACTATGGGTCAAAACCATGGGCCACTACAAACTATGGATCAACAATACTATAGACGACTTACAAAGAATATGCACCAACAACAACAACACAAACTATTGATCAACAAATACTACGGGATGACTTACAAAGCATATGCATCCAACAACAATATACTAACAAAGTAAAGACATGGGTTCCTAATAGAAATCAATCACAGCCTGATCATTGGCCTTGACCAAGGCTACAGCTTCTACCCATTTGGTCATGTAATCTGTGCAAACCAAGATGTAACGTTTCTTCTTTGAGGGAGGGTTGATAGGCCCTACAAAATCTAGATCCCACCTATCAAACAGTTCAACCAGAAGCTGTGGCTGCAAAGGCATCTCATCTAATCTGTTGGGTTGGCCCATCCTTTGGAAGCTATCACATGCCTGAACATACTTCTTCGCATCCCTGAACAATGTAGGCCAGAAATAGCCCATTCTCAAAACTTTATGACCTGTCCTTTTGTCAGCAAAATGTCCCCCACAGGGCTCATCATGGCAAGCTTTAAGAATGCTAAAGATTTCATCTTCTCTAACACATCTTCTAATCTCTAAATCAAGTCCTGTGTAGAAAAGATGGCCATCAATCCAGTAGTACCTAGCACTCTGTTGTATGATCTTTCGTTTCTCTCTCTTTGACAGATGTGCTGGAAGCTTACCTGCAGCCAAAAAGTTAGCAATATCTGCATACCATGGGGAATGAGCTGATACTGCAAACAAATGTTCGTCAGGGAAGGAATCTTTGATTGGTAAATTGTCATCATTGTCAGTAGGTCAAGATAAAAAATCTACAACAACATTTTCCTTTCTTGGTCTATCAATAATTGTGATATCAAATTCCTGTAACAGTAACAACCATCTAGTAACTCTAGCATTCATGATTGGTTTATTCATTAAATACTTGATAGAAAAATGATCAGTGTGCACAAAAGTAGAATATCCAGTAATATAATGTCTAAATTTGTTGATGGCATAAACAATAGCAAGAAATTATTTTTCTGTGACAGTATAATTTAGTTTAGCAAGAGACAAATTTTTACTAATGTAGTAAATGGCATAAGGAGCACTACCTTCCTGCTGTCCCAAAACTGCTCCAATGGCAGTATCTGAAGCATCTGAAGCAATGTGAAAAGGCAGAGCCCAATTGGGCCCTCTTAAGATGGGTGTTGTAGACAACCTTTTCTTTAGCTCAGTAAACGTTGTTTGTCATGCATCATTCTAGACAAACTGTGCATCCTTCATCAACATAGTGAACAAAGGAGAAGCTAGTTTGGAAAAACTTTCTATGAACCTTCTATAATAGCCAGCATGCCCCAAGAAGCTATGTACATCCTTCTGTGTTCCAGGAGTTGGTATATTTTCAATTACCTTGATTTTGGATGGATCTACCTGGATACCATCAGAAGAGATGAAGTGCCCCAACACTATGCATTCACTCATCATCATGTGGCACTTTTCAGTGCTTAAAGAGATTTGGCTTTGTTCACAGCATTTCAAAACCTTTTCTAAATTTTTTAGTGCTTCTTCATAACTATCACCATATGGAGTAAAGTCATCCATAAAAATTTCCATGCAGGCATTCACCATTTCCGAAAAGATTCCAATCACTGCTCTCTAAAATGTAGCTGGTGCGTTGCACAATCCAAAAGGAAGTACTCGGTATGAAAAAGTTCCCCAGGGGCAGGTGAAAGTGGTTTTGTCCTGATCTTCTAAAGCAATATGAATCTGGTTATAGCCACTAAAGCCATCCAGAAAGGAGAAATACTTTTTCCCAAACAAGGTATCAAGGACCTGATCAATGAAAGGTAAGGGGAAATGGTCCTTCTGCATTACTTTACTCAATTCTCTGTAATCTAGGTAGACCCTCCATTTCCCATTCTTCTTTGGCACAATCACAAGTGGAGAAACCCACTCACTATCTAAAATTGGGTATATGAATCCTGCTTCCAAAAGTTTTTGGATTTATTCTTTCACTATGTCTCTTAGGTTCGGGTTCATCCTGGAGTCGCTCTTAATATAAATGTGATGGGTGCACAGACGAGAAGGGATTCCTTTCATGTATGTGTACTCCCAAGAAAAAGCTCCCCTACACTGTTTCAACAGAGTGACTAGCTGTTCCAGCTCGCTAGGTGCCAGATTAGGATTGATATTCAATGTTTTTCCTGGCCCAATTTCTACTGGAACACTCTTCGAATTCTTAAGTACTAGAATTATACTGTCATCATCGATTAAAGTTTCTTCTATAAGCTTTTCTTATTCTATTGCAGCTAGAGTACTGTCCAAGATCTGATAAACACCTTGATTGACTGACATGGGCTCACTAATGAAACTATTAATGGCATCATCCTCTATTTCATCTTTAAATGTTAAGGCTCTCCCTATGGTTAGTAGTGGCTGCACACCCTCTTCCTCCTCCAAATCTTCCCACAATGGAGTCTCAGCTTCTATGCTTGGTCGCGCTGGAGGGTACAGGGTTAGGCTCTTGATCCCAGTTCCTTCTAAAATGGTCATAGATCCTCACCGACAGCTGATATAGGCATCTGCTGTGGCCAACCACGGTCTTCCCAGGATCAGTGGGTGTCCCCCCAACTGGGATTTCGGCTGTAACACCAAGAAATCCGCAAGGTATTCCCACGAATCGACTGAGATCATGAGGTCATCTAGGATCCCTTCAGGCTTGATCGTTGATCTATCAGCAAGTTCCAAAATGATAGGGGTTGGCCGAAGATTAGTGAGTCCCAATTTCTTCACAGTTTCTATGGTCATAACGTTAATAGTTGTGCCTAAATCTACCAAGACATTTGGAATTTGTGTGTTCCCTATGTGAATTGTAACAGTCGGGTTCCCAATGTCATCGTATTTTGCCGTAGGGGCCTTTCCCATTATTAATTCTAAAAGCTTTCCCAACATGTGGACAGTGGGGGGATCCCTGGGCCTTCTTCCTGGTTTCTTGACACATAAATATTTAACAGTCTTGGCATAAATGGGCACATCATGAAGGGCCTGTAACAGTGGAATTTTAACATACAAAATTTTCAATTCTCCCACAAGATCAAATCGGGGTTGTTCCACTATTTTATGCAGGGCCAATCATTTAGGATATGGTGGTTCTTTATTCAACTGTGTAGGCTATGACACATCGCGTGTTACTTTCGGAGTTTCAGCTGTTGTTTCAGTAGGAGTATCAGCATCCCCAATGATGGGGCTTGTTGAATTAACCATGTTCTCATAGTGTTGATTTACTCCAGTTTCAATCACTGGGGATTAAACATCCTCAGTGATAATAGGTTCCACCACCCTCCCTGATCGTAATTGTATATCATTGCAGGGAATCTGAGTGATGGAATACATAGGCATGTTGGAAGTCTCAAATTGATGGACTGCTTTATTGTTTGGGTTCGGGTTAGGTTGTGTAGGTAGCTACGGTCGAAGTGGTGCATTCATAGGTGTGGCATTGTTTTGGAAAGGGACCTGTGGTTGCTGATATTGTTGAGGAGGATACTGTTGATACTGAGTCTGGTGATGGGGAAAGTTATTTCCTTGGTAATAATTTCTCTAGTTGGAATTCCAAGGAGCATAGTTTGACTGCTGTGACCATGGTGTCCATGAGTTAGGATTTTGCATTGGATTCTGAGATGGATGCCACTGGTTATTAGAATAATGTGAAGGGAATTGTGTATTCATATTATGCATATTGTTCATTCCATTCATATTATTCAGAAAAAATGATGGGTCTGGATTCATACCTTGATTTCGAGGCTGCCATGGTTTCTTCTGTGCCATGAAGTATGTTGGCTCCACATATGGAATAGATGCCTGCATGACTGCTTTGACCTTAGGTAAGGAAGGACATTCCTTAGTATCATGCTCGAGTTCGCATATCCTACATACCTCTGCCTTGTCCAACAGGCATTCCTTCAGTGGGTGTTTTTTCCTACATCTAGGGCAGAATACACCAAGTGTAAGATCTTCTACCACTTGCTTCTTCTTTTCTCTCATGACATCTAACTATGAGGAAATGGAGCTCATCATATCTGTTTTAAAATTCTCTAGTAATTTTCCTATTTCTGCTCAAGTGGCTCCTCCACTAGCTGACTTCTGAGTCCTAGTGAATACACCCTGGTCTCAGTATTTGTCTTGTTTGCTAGTTCTAGAGGATCCCCTGGAGTACCTTCAACATAATTCAACAATCTTTTCAAAAGGTTCTTTCAAAATATCCCCTTTTCCCAGTAGATTTAACATATCAAGGAAATCTTCTCTAATTCATCTTAGTAAGATAATATTGAGCACATCCTTGCCAATCACAACATGACCAGATCTTTGTAAATTGTACAGCAATCTTTCCACAAAGTCCTCCAAACTTTCTTCATCCTTCTGAACCATTTTAAACAACTCCTCTTTCCTATCCCTAGTTCTGTAATATTATTGGTACTTAGAAAGGAAGGTGTTTTTCATTTGGTCCCAAGTAGTAATGGTCTCACGACCCAGACTCATGAACCAGCAAAGAGCATTTCCCTTCAAGCTGGCTAGGAATAACTTCAGCTTCTGAGCACTAAAAGTGTAATCATAACTAGGATAGAGGATATCAAACTCAAAAAGGAACTCATCAAGATCCTC
Organism: Larix kaempferi; assembly: GCA_027924585.1. Taxonomy (NCBI): domain Eukaryota; kingdom Viridiplantae; phylum Streptophyta; class Pinopsida; order Pinales; family Pinaceae; genus Larix; species Larix kaempferi. Next base: position 622,775 of record BSBM01000451.1, on the reverse strand, counting down.
AAAGGACTTACCATGAAAATTTGGGAGAACTGATGGTGAGATATTCTTCATAGGAGCTGCTCCAGGTATCTGGAGGATAGGGAATTATAATGTAGCCACAGTATTACCAGGCTTATTATTTTCTCCTTCTTCCTCCCGGTTATTCCCATGTTCGTTCTCACCCTCCTGTTCTCTACCAGCCATGGTTCTATTCCAAAATTCAACAACTTCCTTTATGCGTTCTTCTTCTACTTTAGCTTCTTCCTTTCTTCTCCTCTCTTCTTCTCACCTTCTTTCTTCCTCTGCTATTCGGCGAGTCTCCAACCACACCTCTTTGGTAACTCTGGTTCCATCGATATGATAAATCTCCTCTTTATCTGGTGCACCTACAGTGCTTCCCTTATCTTCAGGAGGTTTACTTTCTGCAATAGGAGTTGAAGGTCCCGTTGTATTCTCCATTGTGGATGCTGATTGTTCAATATTGGGAGGAACAGAATTTCCCCTGCTTGTCGAGTTCCGCAATGGTCTGGTGGAAGAATCAACTCTAGCAATTATCTCATCAATGTATGTGTGTCTTCCCTGACCTGCATTACGACCTCGACCTCTTCCACCTGCAATGTTAGTATTCAAAGGGGGTTCCAGATTTGTTTTTCTTGTATTCATGTATGCTGTAAATAATTGAACCAAAATAAAATCAAATGAAACCAACTACTAACTCTGAATATCTATTACCATCTTCGGCAACAACGCCAAAATGTTGGTCACCCTATATGTCAATTAATTAAATTTAACACACAGGATGGTCAATATAAATTGTCAAACCCAGGAAGGTCTTTTATTTCAAAGGCAATAAGCACAATCTATGCATAAACAGATCAAGCAATTGATTTACTAAATGCAGATAATGAACCTACCTATATGCTCAGCCAACTCATTCCATAAGAAAACTAATCTAATTCATACATCTAAGAATCCAAAGTGCACAACCTTCCTACAGAAATCAACCCAGCAAGTTAATGATCTAATAATGAAATGGAACTACATTACTTTTGCAAGAAGTTAAATCCTATAATTATCAAACTACAGTATTCAATCTTTACCAAAATGATCTATCTAGTGGCTACTGTAACTCTACCATTATTTGTCTAAACTATGAATGCAATTGAAGATACAACAGCAACCATAATTAAAATGCAAGCTTGAACCCTAACTTATAATTACTGGAAGTCCTAGAAAGCATAAACAACTGAAAGATATTGGAATCGAGCTTGGCTGTCACAACTGATTAAAACACACATGCAATTGAATAAATTATCCTACATAGTCAACTGTCACACCAATGTGCTACAGCTATTCAAGATGCAATTATAAACTACCAAAAGGAAAGCTAATTCTCTGTTGCAGCTACCAATAACATCTGCAATAATTCCACACCACACAACAGAAGTAAAACTAAACTACTCTACCTACTTAAATTGGCTATCTCTGTGAGAAGGCAGGCCCTGGCCTTCTAACAGAGACGCCGAGAGTCACAACAAATTAAGACACGGAAATGAAGAACTTTGCTCTCATATTAATGATGGAAAATCGTCAGTATCAATGCTCTGTTACAGCTTATGTAAAATGGTAATTGTCCAACCCCAGGCTACGAGAGCCTTTTGGAATTTATACAAGGAGAATACAGTTTCTAGATCCACTATATTCGTGCAGCAATGAAGATCTATGATCTTCATGCCGCGGAGTTACAGCTAACTGATATAGCCGTATTAAACAAGGTTGTTAATTGTGAAGGATGATATTGCTCTAATAATTAATGGATCAACAGACTCAACAACTGGAATGCAACCTGTCCGTCGCATCTAGGCTCTGTTTCAGTGGAATCTGTTACAGTGAGGATCTGTTACAGCTCACATGGAAGATGCATTGTTCCTTGGGGTATGAGGAGCTGGTGCTTTGAAGAGTAACAGCTGGTGCCACTTGGATGATACACCTGCACTTTAGACCTTGGCTAAATGAAATCACACAGATCAGTATAAACCAAGGACTAAGATACATAATCTTTAACAATCTTAGGCATAAAATAAATAAAGCAATAACAAATTATACCTGTCAAGATTATTGATTGGTTTGGAGAAAGACATGGATATAGCTTATAAAAGTAGGATGAAATCAGGGCAAAATGACGTAATCAAGATGGCCAAAAATGGGCATTTCCTAGACCCAACAGAAGATTGCTTCTATGAATTGGTAGCTTGTATCATGAAATTATGTTTCTAAAATTTTCATAAATAAAAGGAAACATCAAAGTCTATAATAAAAGTGGGAAAAATATAAGTTAATCATTTGATCCTTTGCATGTTTATAGTTTGATGATATGGCAATATCGATATGAAAAATCACTTATGATTTATATTTTTTGTGATATGATAGTGTTGCTTATTATTTATAATGTAAAATGTTGATGTTTTTATACATTTTTATTTGAAAATGTTATGGCTTGTGTTGTTAAAGGCCAATTTTGCTTAGCCATATTGATTGACATCTTTGGTGTGATATGCAACCTTGTTTGCTTATAATTGTGTATGTTTGTGAATTTGATAAATGAACTATAATTTTTTTCCTAGGGGTAATAATTTGACACTTTGGAGTGTGTTTATTTATGTTGTGTGTTAGGACACATTGATGTAATTGTTTGATTATATGTTTTCATCCTAAACACACAAATTATATATGGTGCAAATGTTGTTTTAGATCTAAACATTTAGTTTGATATTATATAATGTGTATTTATAGCATTTAGGTTCATGTGATATAGATGTAAATAGTGCTATGGAAAAGTTCCATAACACTATTTTAAATGATGGTAGAGGAATTTTAAGAGTTTAATTTCATCTTCTAAGAATTTAAATCGAGTCGCAAAATACTCAATTTTAGTTGCATACATAGGTTGATAGTTAGAGAAATGCATGCTTTACACAAATGTAATCATTTGAAACTTGTTGTGGTTCAAGTCCAAATTACAAAGGTATCAGTATGCACAACATATAGTTATGAAACAAACTAGATTAATTTAGAATATATTCATTGAAGCAGGAAAACAAATTACCAGCTAAAAATTTATCATATAACAACATGCAAGTCGTAAGTCACAATTTTGCAAAGCGGTGCAAATAAATAAACTAATGTAAATAATTATAGAAGGCTAGGTGATGAACAAAAGGAAATTTCGAATGGTGTTAAGTATGCATTGTTGCATTTCTATATGTTTCCACCGAGGATATTAAGTAGCCATCTCCACCTAGGGTAGATAACTTATCCCGATTCCATGTATCATGCATCAATCTAAATTTTGTTTTAATGTGAGATTTTTTCTTATTTTGGTTTATTTTATTGGGTTTGTAAGTTAATAAGCATATGATAAACTTTTATGTAGGGAACATCATTCGAATGATATTCTCCACCACCACCTTTTCAGGGCCATCCTTCATGTATTCCACACATGCCACAATATAGTACCAAGTATATCGTTGTCTTCCATTAGCATTTCCATGCCCCCACCGCAACAGCCATGAGGTTTCTTCTTCCCATTCTACAACCAATGGGGGGATATATCTTCAACCAACCCCCCACCTTTTCCATTAGCTGCACCCATACAACATACACTAGTTTCCAATGTTTCATCCACTATTGGTGCACCCATCCACCCTACTGCAACCCCCCTATTGCATTCATAGTGGTTGAACCCATTCCCATTGTGCTTGGTTCAATTCCCATTTTGAATTTTATGAGGATGATGCTAATAAGTTGCATGTTGTATGTTGATGTTGTCCTTTTGCAATAAGTGCTTAAATGTCACATGTGTGCAAGATTTGGGTGATAATAATGGAAGCCTTTACCATGACAAAGCGCTACATAAAAAAGAAAAAAAAATATCTTGTATCAATAGAAAAAAAAATATTTTAAGTCTTTCTAAATTCGATCCTAACTCTTTTTAAGTACAATTCTAACATAAACAAATTGATAGGAGGCATGGGAACCAAACATTGAAAAACATAAAAATGAATTTTGCATAATTAATAATCTATTCAATGTAGATCTGTAAGCATTCACATTTAGACAACATACATCATAAGAAAATCCTACAAAACTGATATATCATAATATATGTCAAAAAAATATATTTTGGAGGACTCGACTTGACCAAAATATTATATCCAGAATCAAAGAACAGACTTCCCAAAAACTACATATATGCCACTCCTAGAATTCGAATGAATCTGGAAACTTCTGAGCTTTTCAAAACAGTAAAATGGTTTATCTACAGCATTAATCACATGTATGGAGGTGGAGTCCAGCATTAATAACGGGTATGGAGGTGGAGTCGGTTACGTCAATCACATTCATGTGGTGGTTGGAATTACATGACATGTTTCAACATTCTCCCCTTTAATTTCAACCACCTACACATTTACAACATGATTAGCATCATAGATGCCCAGAATTTGTCTTTGAAATTCAAAAGTGTCTTTTCCTAGTTGCTTAGTGAATATGTCAGTGAGTTGTTCCTTTGAATTGCAAAAATAGAGATTAATGTCTTCATCATTTACCAATTCTCTAATGTAATGATACTACGTGTCAATATGCTTGGTTCTCTTGTGAAATACATGGTTTTTTAACAGTGCGATAACAGACTTATTATAACAAAGATTGGTGTTGGTGCTCCTTGTTCATGCAACAAATCGAACAAAAATATTCTCATCCATATAGCTTGACATTTTGTTGATGTGGAAATGGCATACTCTGTTGCTGGTGATGAAATAGTGATTATGGGTTGTTTCGTTGATGCCCATGAGACAACTCCTGAGCCAAAACATAATGCATATCTAGATGTGATTTTTCTATCATCAACATTTCCAGCAAAATCACTATTTGTGTACCCTGTCAATTTGAAATTTGAACCTGTTGAATATAAAATTCCATTATTCACTGTGCCTGCAACATACCTCAAAATTATTTTACCTACAAGCCAATGAGTACTCTTCGGTGACTCCATGAATCTTGAGATTAGACTGAAAACATACATGATGTCTAGTCTAGTTGCAGTTAGATACATTAAACTGCCAACTAGCCTTTTAAATAGACTAGTATCTACTTGACCTCCAACATCTTGCTTGCTTAACTTTGCGCCTGTAACTACAGGTGTTGAAACTGGCTTGCAATTTAGCATTCTAAATCTTTTCAATATATCGTTTGCATATTTATATTGTGAAATAAAGATTCCACTTTCATATTGCAAGAATTCAATTCCAAGAAAAAACCTCATTAGGACAAGGTCAGTCATCTCGAACTCACTCCTCATTATTGTTTTGAATTCTGCTAACATCAGATTTCCAGTATAAATGATATCATCAACATAAATGCACACAATTAAAACCTCACCATGCTTATTTCTTTTGGTGTACAGGGTAGGTTCATTGATACTCCTCCAAAAGCCATTGCTTATGAGATAGGAATCAATTATGTTGTACCAAGCTCGAGGAGCTTGCTTCATCCCATACAAAGCTTTCTTCAATTTATAAACCTTTTGTTTATGTCCATTTATCTCATAACGTGGAGGTTGTTTTACATATACCTCTTCTTGTAAAATTCTAGTTAAAAATGCAGATTTTACATCCATCTGGTATACTTTCCAAATATTATGAGCTGCAATAGCTAAAACAGTTCTAATTGTATCTAATATGGAAACAGGTGAAAAAGTTTCGTTATAGTATATTCCATGTTGTTGAGCAAAGCCTTGAGCAACAAGTCTTTCCTTGTGCTTCTCAACTTCACCATCTGCATTGAACTTTGTTTCATACACCCATTTCACACCAATGCAGTCCTTTCCTTCAGGTAGATTCATTAATTCCCAAGTATCATTCCTTTCTGTTGCATCTATTTCATCATTCATAACATCCACCCAAACTTTATCTTTGATAGCATCCTCATAACTAATAGGTTGATATGCTAACAATGCAAAATTTGAATTCAAATCTAATTGATCTTCATGTTGATCATATATCTCCATAAGACTTCTAGTCTTCCTTCCTTTAACTCTAGACCTTAGTGTAGGTAAAGTAAGATTAGATTTATCACTTACCTGCAAATTTAGAGTAGGTTGATTTCTTTGCACTGATACCTCTCCTTGTGCAACACTTCTTGGTGTTTTGACTGCAGGCGATGCATTTCTTGTTGGTGTAGTGGTAACATGTGCTTGTACTTGTTGTCCTCCTTGAAATTCATGCTCTTCTTCTTCGTCATGTTCATGAGATAATACAGCTCCTCCTATAATACACTCATCTGCACTTCCATCCCATGCTTCTTCCTCTTTGAACTCAACAAATATAACAAGCTTTTTGGTAATGGGATTGTACAATCTATATGCTTTAGATTACTCACTATAAACGATGAAGATAGATTTCTCACTATGATAATCCATCTTTCTCCTTAATTCAACTGGTACATGTGCATATGCTCCGCACCCAAAAACTCATAAATGTGAAATTGAACATTTCCTACAAGTCCCTGCCTCTTGAGGTATTTTATTAATCAAGCTACTTGTAGGAATCCTATTCAGAATGTATATTGAACACTAAACAACTTCTTCCCAATAGTCATTTGGTAAGTACTTTGTCTTCAACATGCTCTGGGCCATGTTCATTATGGTCCTATTCTTTCTTTCAGCCACACCATTATGTTGTCGTAAATATCTAATGGTAAATTATCTCTTAATTCCATTGTGCTTGCAAAAATCTAAAAATTCATTTGAACGATACTGACCACCTCTATCATATCTTAGCACTCTAATGTAGTTACCACTCTGCTTTTCAACCAAATCCTTGAAGTTCTTGAAGACTCTGAAAGTTTCAGACTTTTGTTTTAAGAAATATACCCAAGTCTTCATGTTGTAATCATTAGTAAATTTCAAGAAATAGTAAGCTCCGTCCAATGAAGGGGTTTGCAATGGACCACATAAATATGTATGTATGATTTCCAAAGGTAATTTTTCTCTATACAAACACCTCCATGATAGCTTTCTCTATGTTGTTTCGCAAAGATAAATATCTCACATGAGCTTGTTGTTTGTTCTATGATTGGAAACCCTTTCACCATTTCCTTCTTCTACAATGACCTCAAACCATCAAAATGTAAGTGACCAAACCTCAAGTTCCAAAGCTAAGATTGATCAACACTCTTAGCTTTGTACACATTAACAGAATTTTGAGTATCACTCCTCATTGTAAGAGGGAAGATCCTATTCTTGGTCATCTCAACCCTTGCAATCAACCTATTACAATTATCTCTATCTCGAATTATGCAAGCTTTGTCATAAAAATTTATCTCATACCCATTCTCCATCAGTTGTCCAATACTCGTCAAATTATGTTTCATTCCAGGAACAAGATATACGTCTTTCACATTGTTCTTCTCACCATTCTTTCTCAAAACATCTATGATTCCTTTGCATTTGACATAGACTCTGCTATATGTTCCAAGCTTTAATTATGATTGAACAGAACTATCCAAACAACTAAACAACTCTTGATTTCCACTCATGTGGTTGCTACAACCACTTTCCAAAAACAATACATCTTTTGGACTCTCCTCAACAATATTACAAGTGATAAACATGGACTCAGTTTTAGTCTCAGATACCTCAGATAAATTAGTTGATTGCTTTCTTTCATTTGGTTGCCTTTTTCTACAGTCCCGAATTACATGCCCAAAGTTCTTATAGTAAATGCACTGAAACTTCAATTTATCAAACCTTCTAGACTATTGTTGATTAAGATTACTTCTTGAACCTCTAAATTTTCCTGAATTGGGGCTCTGGACTAATTTACCAGTTTCGCCTGAAATTGGTCTTTCATCACTTTGGTTTTGGAATCTTCCTCTACCTCTATGACTAAATCTTCCTCTGCCTCTACTAACTGAGACAAAGCCAAAAACGAGGCCTCATCTTGAGGTTCAGGATACCCATTTTCCACTAAATCCCAAATATCCTGAGAACGAAAAAGAGTTTTCATTTTTGTTTCCCGAAATTCATAATTTTTACCAGAGAACATGGGAACCTGTGGCTGCACAGAGTTGCTGGTGGTGGCCATGGTTAAAATTTTGACTGTCTATGAATCTTTTGTCTCATTGTTCACATACCCAGCTCACCCTTTCTCTTTGAATGGAACCATCCTGGGTTTTTGGTCCCTGCAATTTTATTATAGACCAACTGACACAAATATCTTATGTCGCGGATCGCTATAAAGGAGAACTTCACGAGTTTTGGCTTCTGCATAGGGCTCGAATGGTGGAGATAAACTCAACACATAGAGGTTCTTCACATAGAGGTTCTTCCTTCACACAACAGTCCTCACACAACAATCGGCTCCTTTGTTTACGGTGATGACTTTTAAGATTGCGTAGAATAAGCTCTACACCTTGGTATTAGCTCTGATGTACCACAATGATAGGAGGCATGGGAACCAACCTTATCAAAGAATTATGGAGAAAGATAAAATAAATCCAAATTTTTTTTTTTATTATAATCTTAACATTAAAATCAATATACCTTTGTTATTATAATCTTAACATTAAAATCAATTTACATGCACATGCGCATGGGCAACTGTTATTATAATCTTAACATTAAAATAAATTTACATGCACACTACAACAACTAACACCAGAAACAAGAAACTTCATAAAATTGCTTCCATCTAGAAGTTAACTTATCTTAAGAAAGGATGTCCGAAGTTAACTTATCTTAAGAAAGGATGTATGGCAGAACAATGTTTTCTTATCTCTGCCATGCAGACTTATTTGGGAAAAAAGAACTGCAGATCGCTGGCATGCAAGGTTATTTGGCCAAAATAAAACTGCAGATATCTCCTTGAACCAAAAGAATTCCCACCGTTGCATGCGTTTTTATCGCTGGCATGCAAGCTTATTTGGCCAAAATAAAACTGCGTTACAGGCTTACAGGCTATATAAATCCGCGTTACAGGCTAATTGTATTGTAATTGAAAAAAGAAGAAGAAAGTGAAGCCATGGCCGAGAGAGGAGTCTTCTGCTTTTTAACACAGTTGTGCAAGTGTAATGTTGGTCCAGGCAATGGACTGATGATTTCTATGGAGGCTATAGAGAAGTGTATTCTTCCATTCTGCACCCATTATGAGAAAGAAGCTCTCAATGGCAACTTTACAAGAAGCGGTATTACGTTGCGGATATTTGACATCGACGAGGGAACAGAAAACACATTCACCTTGAAATTCTGGCGAACTTTCAGCTTCTATGTTTTAGCAGATGGATGGAAGGAATTTGTCCAGCGGAAAGGACTCAAGGAAGGTGAGATTCTCACCTTTTTGTGGGAGGAAATCGATGGCCAGGTCAAGTTGTGCATAACTCGCGGTGAATGGTATCTTTCGGTTTAAGCTTTCGGTATCTTTGAAGAACTGGAAATTGATTCCGGATTTCTTGGAAATTGATTCCGGATTTCTTATGTGAAGTTTGTCAAAAGCGTTTAATTTGCACGATTCTTATGTGCAAATTAGGCATAACATAATCTAGACTTCTGTTTGTTCTCCTGAATCCTCTGACGTTAATTTATTTTATTTTATTATAAGATTGGTGTCAATGTTTTCAACGACAGTTTGTTCTGCTAATCTGCAATGAATATTTGCACATTGTATCAGACATGAGCACTTTATTGCACATTATAGCGATTTTCATATCATTAAAAATGAAAATAATAAAAATATCATTGATCAAATACTTCAAGGTTATTGTAACAATGTAAAAGTGATAGTAATTTCATTTTAGGACAATTTGAGTTATTAATCATGGAGAATTTTTTATAAGATTATGTTCATATGGTTAGATTATCTTTATATGGTTAGATGTTTATCTATGTTTTTCTATTGAGATTGATTTTATGGTCCAAAATTCAAAATTCATATTGCGTTGAGCACCGATCTCAGTTTAGATCTTTATACCTTAACCTTTTACTTAGTTTAGATCTTTATACCTTAACCTTTTACTTGGTAATCGGATCCCCGCCTGGCTTAGCTCATTTGAAGAGGTCACACATTCTATACCCTGAAGATAACAGATTACCTAAACTTAATTGATGCGTAGGTAGCAGAGGTGGGATCTAATACTTAAAAATCTAGAAATCCAGATTTGCATTTTGGCAGATCGTGGTATTTCTTTCGGCAGCGTTTTCTTTTATCTTTGCCAATGCGGGATTGCTGTAGGAGGATGGTGAATCCGAAATTATCTTAAAGCCTGAAATTATCCGAAATTATCTTAAAGCCTGAAATTATCAATTCAATGATTAGTGTAATTTGACAATAATTACTACAAATCCAATTCAATTCAGTCATAACTACAATTCAACAATAATTATTACCAATTCAATTCAATGATAACTACACCATTTCAAAAATTACTACTACTGCCTGCTGACTGCCCTCAACGATATTTCTACTACCTGCTGAGCGCCATCCATGTATAAGAGCAACAATGGAGGATGTGAAATGAACGCAGGATGGAGAGAGCTAGGGGGCGAGGAAGACACTGAAAGCCGGAGGACACTGAAGAGCAGAATGTTTTTTTTTTTATTGTCCAACGTTTTTTGGTTTATGGACATCCTCGGAGATCTCCAAATTTTGAACTTGACACTACTCTAGCTCATAAACTTTATAGAACAATAAATACTCAGACTTGTAAACTTTTACAGAACAAAATCTGTATAAAAACTTACAGACTTCCAGTATGGCATTGCTCAAACCTATAAACTTAACATAACAGAATCCGGAAAATACTTATACTACATAACATGTAGAAAACAGTCTGAGGATTTTTCCATGGAATTCTCAATCTGTGTGCATATGATCAGATCATATGCCTCTTATTCATAACATAAATGATTAAAAACATAACTTTACCACTTTGGTTAAACTAAAAATCAACTCAAAACGTCACAGTGATTAAACTGAAAATGCTAATTAAACTCTCCTGGAAATCTAACTCCAATGTAACTCCCGACAATTTCGAGAATGAGAGATGTACCAGCTTAGCTCTGTAGACCGCTTCCAATGTAACTCCTCCATTGATACCTATGTTTCCATACTTGGCAGCTCTTCCAGGAGTGCCCACGCGCAGCCCAGCCACCATGGAGAGAGGCTACATCGGGTTCAACGAAGACAACAGAAAGAAGGTTGGTCATGAGCGTGGGTGTTTCCAGCAGAAAGGAGGCCACCCGCAGAGGGTGGAGCTGAAAAGAGGCCACGCGCCAAGGGTGGTTCTGGCGAGCAGGCAGGGGAGCTCCACACGCGTCATACATGCTAAGGACATGGCCACGTGCCCTTGCCTTTCCTGTTGACCACGACTGTAGGTGTATCATCAACCATGTTATTTTTTTTCAACCGAAAAAAAAACGTACTATTGCTATTCTTAAAATCAAATAGTACAAAATACTGTCACCTCTCTGGCTAAAGGTAAGTACAGCCATCTATAGCTTTCATCGTCCATTTACATCATCATAAGTTCCAAAAAAGGAAGCTATACATCGGACCTTTGGTATGATTGACAAAAAAATCATAATGCAAACTGACCAAAAGATCGTCTACAAAAAGTAAAATTCACCACATTCCAGTAGGTTGGAATTCATCCATTCTTCCCATACCAGAAATCCTTCAGAGCTCAGGAAAGCCTGTTTTGAGAGTGTATCAGCCTGTGAATTGTATTCACGGTAGATGTGTTCAAATATGATATGATCCTGTAAGTTAATTTCCATTCTTGTCCTCTCACACCAGTTTGAGAGTTCAATAATATTAAGATCAAATTCATTTGATGCCCATTTTATTGTGACCCGTGAGTCACCAAAAACCTTGATGTTAACAAGACCAAAACTGTTTGCGCATCTAAGAACACACCAAAGTGCAAGCAATTCAGCTTTCATGTTGCTGCCAAGACCACAGTTGAGGCGTAATGTAAAGAAGTGATCCTGATTCAAATAAATAACACCTCCTGCTGCACAGTACCCATTCTGAGTTGCCCCATCGAAGAAAAGGATTGGCTGATTGACAATGAAAGAGAACTGTCCAATACTTCTCACAGTAGCACTTGTGGAATCTACAGGATATTGTTGTAATAACTTCAAAGCCAAAAAGCCACAGGAGGAAACATCCGGTTCTATATCTTGGAAAATAGTGGAATTCCTGGTGAACCATAGTGCCCAAGATATGAAGATAGGAATCTGCACAGTGTCCAAAGACCTCCGAGTCCATCTTAGCAACGCCTCACCAAAACCAACTTCCTCCAAGAAATGAAGAGAAGCTAGCTTTGAACAGCAAAAGTCCCAGACTTTTTTCCCAAAAGTGCAATAAATAAACAAATGATCAATAGATTCAGTACTGTCCTTGCATAAACTGCATCGATTGGGTCCATACCAACCACGCTTAGTAAGATTGTCCCAGGTTTTCAGAGTGCCCTGAAGAACATGCCATAAAAAACACTTGTGTTTTAAACCCATCTTCCATTTCCAAATCTTCTTATACCACCAATGCTGTGGGAAGATGTAAAGATCCTGCATCATTCTGTCATAAGCCGATTTTGCTGTGACACAACCAGATTTTTTGTTTCCGTTCCATTTCAAATGATCTACCTTTTCTGTTAATATCACTCCAGCAGATTCCAGAGATTGGATATATAAGTCCCAGGAGCAGGCATCTTCTCCGACAAAACCCAAATCAGGAGATTTAAACCAATAAGAAAGACCAACAGGATTTCTGATTTGCTCTAATGTATCCAAACCATAAATATGTAAATAATCCAGAATTATAGGTGAAAGATACACAGGGTTTGTAATGCCCAAGATCGAGTCTATTCCAACTCGGATGCACCTACCATTCCCAACTTGCCATTGTAAACCATCAGTGATCCAGCTAGATACCTTTAGCAAACCACGCCAAAGAACAGAGCAGCCTGTTTTAGCAGGCATGTTGCAACGGAGCCAATCAACTAGATTTGTATTTATATATTTTGCAAAGGTAATTTTCGACCAAAGATTATAATTAAAAAGACATCTCCACAGGCTTTTTGCTCTAAGTGCCAAGCTGAAAAAATGTAAATCTTTAATGCCCCATCCTCCATAACGCTCTGGTCTGGAAACCGATTCCCAACCCGTCATAACCAGAGGTGTCCTTTCTAAACCACCAGACCACAGGAAGTTGAACATCAATCTTCTGATAACCTTTAGAATATAAGCTGGGATCTCCAGCAGTGAAAACCAATAAACAGGTATGCCCGACAGAACAGCCTTAAGTAGTGTTAGTCTTCCCCCAACTGAGAGCGAACGGAAAGACCAATGAGCAATACGACCCTCCACTTTTCTAACTAACCACCACCAATCTTTAATCTGGTAGTTGTTTGGTTTCAAGAAGAAACCCAAATATTTTAAACCTTCAACCAAGGGATGCCAATTAAAAGGTAAATCAGTGGCAATGCTCCTTCTAACAATATCATCAATCTTGTGATAATAAAAGCAAGATTTTGAAAGGCTGATCTTCATCCCTGAAACACGGCCAAAGCAATTTAAGATGTTCTTAATGACCTTCCATTCATTCACAGTAGCCAATCCAGCCAACAGCACGTCATCCACAAAAATCAGATGAGAAATAATACAGTCAACCTCCAGTTCAATACCCTTGAGTAAACCCACCTGCTTTGCATAATTTAACATTCTACTGAGGGCATCAATGATCAGAAGAAATAAATATGGAGATAAGGGGCAACCCTGTCTTACCCCCCGCGAACACTAGAAAAAATTGGAAGGCGATCCGTTTACCAAAATGGCAATACTAGCAGAAGTAATACAGGACATAATCCAGTTCAAAACTAAAGGAGGAACCCCAATCTGGATTAGTATAAGTCTTTAAAATGTCCAATTAACCCGATCATACGCCTTCTCCAAATCCAGTTTAAGCAAAAGTGCACTGAGTCTGCGATTCTTTATGGAGTGGAGAAGTTCCTGAGATGCCCCAATGGCATCATGAATCTGCCTATTCTGCAAAAAACCAAACTGTTCTGGAGTGATGTGATCTGAAAGAGCAGATTTTAACCTTTGAGCAATGATTTTTGATACCAACTTATAAACCAGATTGCACAGTGCTATGGGTCTGTAATCACCGAAATTTTCAGGCTTTCCCTTCTTTGAAATCAGAGTGATAAAGGAGGAATTTAGTGCTCCAGGAGTGAGACCATTTAATCTAGTATATTCAACCATTTTCAGTAAATCAGGACCCATCGTGTCAAAGAAGTGTAAGTAAATCTCCACTGGCCATCCGTCCGGGCCAGGACTTTTCTCTCCAGCAAAAAGTTTTAATGTTTTTTCAACCTCTTCAAGTGTAACCTCACTACCAAGAACTGCTGCATCCTCATCGCTGAAGAATCGAGGAAATAGTTCTGCAATTTTTATCTGTTCCAACAGCTCACCCGAACCATCATCTTTATAAATTTCCTCAAAATGTCTAACAACTTCAATCTTTAAAGCCTCAACACCCGTGCAAAGATTACCGTCCTTATCAGCCAATTCCCAAATGGTATTCTGATTTCGGCGTGCAGAGGCAAAAGTATGGAAGAATTTAGTGTTTAAGTCCCCATGTTTGATCCACAGGGCTCGACTTTTCAGCCTCCACTCCATCTCTTCCTGTAAAAGGAGATCAGCCCTTTTTTTCTCAAGTTCTTTTACCTTATCAAATTCAACAATGCCCAGCTGACCCTCAATATTCTTTTTGTAATACAATTGGATTTCAGCATCAAGTTCAGCCAGATCTCTTTTGTCCTCTTCCTTCCTTTGTTTAATCCAGCTAATCACCACTTTTTTGAGACTGCGCATTTTGTTACAGAAATGCACAACAGGATTTTCCTCATCATGAATAGCAGAAGACCAGAAATCAGTCACCAATTTGCAGAAATCGTCCTCTTTTAACCAAGAATGATTAAATTTGAAAGGTACATTGGACTTAACCCCATAGCTGTCAAATTGAAAGAAAATAGGCCAATGATCCGACACCTTATGATCATGAACCCATGATCGATAGGAATAAAGCTTATCCATCAAAGATGCTTTTATCAAAAAACGATCCAGGCGTTTGTGAACACCCTCTTCACCTCCTCTGCCATTGCTCCAGGTCGGGCAGATTTTTGCAGGTTCAACGTCTATAAGATTATGATCGTGAATAAACTTACAGAAATATTCCATCTGAGGATCAGGTCTGGACTTTTTTCCCCATATTTCAGAGGGGGACTTTGTAAAGTTCAGATCACCAGCCAGGATCAGACCAACATCCTCTAAGATTCCAGATTTCTTAAATGATTCCCAGAACTCCAATCTGTCTGAGTACGGGGCATAACAGTTGACAACAGAAAGCTGAAGATTTAATCCAATACACAAACCCTTCAGCAGAATACCCCACTCAGTTTTGTAAGTTTTGAAAGAAAAAAGCTGTGGATCCCAAGCAACAATCAGACCACCCGAACGACCGTCTGCATCCACCGCCGAAATCTCCCAAAATGGCAAAATGTTTCCAAGTTTAGAAACAACAATAGCAGCAGGACACGTAGTTTCTTGTAACAATACTAACCCAGGCCTAGTAGATAGAAAAAGGTTGGATAGGGCCCTAGCCCTCAAAACCCCACCCAACCCCCGAACATTCATGGATACAATTGACATTAAGGAATTACCTCACTGGGTAGCTGTGCTCTAAGACCCAGTCCCTCATCTCCCAACAAACCACCAGAATCATCACCAAAATTATCAAATTTCACAGATTCAGGGTAAGGTTCTTTCTTCTTCTTTTTCCCCTTCCTGATGGTAACGTTCTGAAAATTCGGGGGAATAGGCAACACAATGGAATCCCCAGACGGTTTTTTTGAAAAAATTTCCAGTGGGACAAAATCTTGAACCCCCTTATGGTCCTTATCCTTCAAGCATTCAGAGATCACTACATCTATAGGTTTGTCGGGCCAACCAACCGACGAATCAACAACAGGAGTAATGGGTAGTTCCAAACCCTCACTAACACAAGGGTTCGTAGGAGAAATAGTGCTGAAACTGGTAGAGAAAACCCCGACCCCAGAGGGAGAATTAGAACCAAAACCTAACTTATCTGAAAAGTTTTCTAACACAGAGGAGGATAACTGGCAAGGCGTAACAACCCCCATAGAACTACGTCTAATATAATCACCTTCTTTATCAGAAAGAAACTCAATATCTTCCTTTGTAAGATCAGAATAAGTAGCTTCAGGAGGTAGTTTTTGCTTACCCGGGGCAGGAGTCCGCAGCGAGGGCTTTTCCGGCGCTTCCCTCGCAGAGTGCAAGGGTTCCAACGAAACCTCACCAACTATATCCGGGGCTGGAGTCTTTGGCGAGGGCAAAGCCGGTGTGACCGTCGCAGTGAGCAAGGGATCCAAAGAAACCTCAGGTACCATATCAGAATTAACGGACCGGCGATTAGGGCATTTTGCCGAAACATGGCCAACTTCCCGGCAACAGTAACAATGGAACGAGATTCTATAGTAATCCAGAACCTGTTTCCAGCTACGTTCACCCCATACAATATCAACAGCTTTTGGCAACCCTAACCGAAAATCCAGTTCCACTAAGACCTTTGCAAAACGCCTATCAATTCCATAAATGGAATTCTTATCAACCCTGATGCACTTTCCTACCAAATTAGCAATCCCCGACACCGTCTCTTCCGTCCACACTTCGACAGGAAGTCCAGGTATAATCATCCAAACATGTCGAATGCCCTGTCTTTCATGGACAGGATCAAATGCTATATGCCAGCGTTTGAGGTTAAGTGAGCCGTTCTTAAAACACCAAGAGCCTCTGAGAATCCGTTCACGATCCTCCGCCGAAGAGAAAATAAATAGAATCCATTTATTAACGTGAAGGTTGATCCTTGGAGTGTCTCCCAGAATGGGAGTCCAGAAACTTTTGACCCATTCCACTAATTCAACTTTCGACCCCGAAGCGAATTCCAGTCGTCCGACTAATGCCCTGTCCGCAAGCATTTGAACTCTGTCCAGATTCGAGCTTGCCGGGATAACAAATCGTTCCACTTTCTCACGAGCTTTAAGGGTTTTCAGCTTCCTCCTCTGCTTAGCGGAGTTACCAAATAACTTAGGGTTTAGGCCAAAACGTTGAGGTGTGGGAGAAGAACCAGCAAATCGGGCCTCCGTCACCTTCGCACTCAACGAGGAAGAGTGGGGTAAAACCCCACCTTCTGGAGAGTTCATGACACCGGGACCGGCACTCCCGGTACAGACTACCACCTGTCACGGAAGGAACTGAAAGGTGTCTTCCACCACCAGCTTGCCAATAATCGATCACTCTCGTACACTGCAGTACACCTGGAGACAGTGACAACAAAACAGGAAAGGACAGAGCATCATACTCCTCCATTTTTGGCAGCAGACGCCAAAAAAGCAGGGAAACCCTGCAGAACCCTAGCGCTCAACATTCCTCCCCCCTTCATCAACCATGTTATTATTTCAATATATGATAAAAAAATTCAATTTTCCATCAAATTAAAATTTGTGTAATGATTAAGTGAAACGTTAACAGCATGTGAATTTGAACTTGCCCTTGAATTTGAATTTGTGTATTTGCTGAGTAACCAACAGCAAAAACACTGTCAATCGGGTGTTGCAATATCCTAATAAATTGCACTCGGCTGCATGCAACAATCAACCGACAATAGGATCAAGTCTAAGTACTAATGCGGGTGCAAGGTTCAGAAATCATTGTAGTTGTCTTGCTCTTAGATCGTTGTAGTTATGGAACCTAACGCATGAACTGGAGCTCATAATCTTTAGTGGTTATCATTTAAAAATAATAATTATTAAAGAATAATATTTTAGTGAATTAATCTTTTATGTGTAAGAGCTTTCATTTCATTTATGATGTGAGAGGCTTACTTTTAAGGGAGTTGTTATATAGTGTTGTTATAATAACTAGACTTGCCGTTGTTAATTAGGAAGGAAAGTTTTAGTTTTAGTGTTATATATATATATGTTTATATTTTGTGAAGTATTATAATATGTATATTTATGGTATAGTATTTTTTCAAAAAAAATTAAGTAATGAGTATATGTTGAAAAATGATTGATATATATGGGCAAATGTTGTTGTCCCTAAGAATTACTTTAGTATAAGGAAGTAGTGATCTTGCAATAAGAGATATTAACACCTAGAGATAGGGTCACCCTAATGAGGCGATACATGTTTTCAAAATTATTAAATGATTATGTAAACTGTCGGTCAATATAACACATTCGGGTTATTAAAAGATTACCTCTCAATAAAAATAAAGTACTTTCACTGATTAACATGTTAACATGTCATATACGGAGAATGAAACGAGGCCAATCTCCCCTTCTTTGTTTCATTGAGATTTCGTTTCTCTCTGCTTTTAATGACTTAGCCACATCCTTGTACGACACAATACAAGTTGGCATAGTATACTCAATCTCAAATGGGACAGTCAAACCAGTGAACCCAACATACAACCATTTGAAAAGTGCTTTTGAGATTTTCCTTAACCCCTCCTCAACAATTCAACCATGTTTAGAGGAGTGCCCATTGATCCCTTTTCATTGCTTCCACTTTAAATTTATCCATGACATCTAAAGTACACCCCCGAATTCCATGGTTGACCTTATTGGAATTGTCATTTATGTTTCACCTGCTTCAACTATACGCAAAAGACATGGCTCTGAAACCATTCGCCGAACAGTTGGCGTGAGGGACATGTTCGGGTTTAGCATAGACATCACACTTTGGGGGGAGCACTGCGCAATTGAGGGTGCCCAACTTGTCAACCTTCGAGGTTTAGTTACTCCCCCTATCCTTGCAATCAAAGGTGGACGTTTTACAGAGTTCAATGGAAAAACCATTGGAACCATCTCCAATACCAACCTCCTTATAAACCCAGACATTGGCCTCCTCTCCATGGCCTTCCCAACCTTGTTTCCCACTGGAGTTTCCATGCTTAAACAACCACACATTCAAGAGGTTGGGATGGACAATTATGCACTGCACCTTCTTTGATACCATTACAATAGATTTGGCCAATATCCTCGGTTTCATTATTACATATATAACCTCATGATGCATCACCATAGCCATTCTACTGCTTCCGTATTTTCTCAAATGGAACATTGACGATACATTGCCTCCAACCATCTTAGAACTTGTACATCAATTACAAGACATGCTTGATGCTAAGATCGTTGAACGAGTCATGCGCTTTGGCTCCACCCTTCGTGGGACACGTTCCTATTGGAATAAAAGTCGGGGTGAACTAGCTGACATGATCAATCAACAAGGGACACCAACATTCTTCTTCACTCTCAGCACAGCTGATACCAAGTGGTTGGATTTGCATTCTCTGATGCCTGGACAAGCTCCAACCACTTCAAATCAACAACACCAATGGAGGATTCCCAACCTTATTGCCAATCCACATGTTGCATCTCAATACATGCACAATAGATTCAAAATATTCCTTAAAGAGGTTCTTCAAAAAGGGCTTTGTACAAAAGACTACTGGTGCAGGTTGGTAAAAAATCATATTCTCATCAAAGTTGCCTATACTCAAAACCTCAAATGTACCTTCCTAATATTTATAATTTCCATGTAGGTATGAATGGAAACATAGGGGCTCTTTGCATATACATGGATTCTTATGGCTTGAAAATGCACCCAATTGGACATGTTAGATTGGGCGGATGCTACCAAGGTTGAAGATGCAAAAAAAATACTTTGACAAATATGTTACTGCAAGGAATCCTCTACCCAACGATTCTACAACTCCATGTATAGCACTCAAATGAAAACTTTGCCTACTATTCTCATTTTTGCAATTTCACCAGATAACAAACTCTTCCAAGGATATATAGTGGTGAACCAACCCTTTTTGTTGTTCATCTATTCTTCTTTGTCAATGAAAACAAATTTCCCTTCTTGAGAAACTATTGCAGAAATGTTTATATGTAATGTGTACTTTTCAATGGATATTATTGGGATTCATTTTCTCTAAAAAACCTAAATGCTTGTTCATATTTTCGTAACAATGCTATATTTTACTACTTTTTTAGTTCAATGCTCTTCAGTTTCCTTGTTGGCAATGGCTTTTCAAGCTAAGCTCATAATGGATTATCCCAAGCAGTAGTAATATAAATATTAATCTCAGCTGATTTGTAAACTGTGTACTCTCTTTTACATTCATAAAAGCAAAGCAATTGTTGGCAGGTGGTTCGATGAGGAAATGTCGTAATACTGCTGACACTGCGACACATCAGATGAGGGCACGGAAGGAGTATTTTGTGTTACCGCAGTTGGCGGGTTTTGGGTCACTTGGACCACATGTTATGTAATGTTGAGTCAATTGTACCGCAATATGTGGGTTTTTGGATCATTTGGACCAAGCCAGTTAGATATTGGTTCATTTGTCCATAATGTCGGTTAGGAATTCGTTAGTAAGTGGAAAAACATTGTAATGGAAGAGGCCTATAAATAGATGCGAGTTGTAAGTGTTAGAGAGACGATAGCAGGCGAGAAATAAGAAGGTGAATGTATACGAAGATCTATGTTTTGATTTTGGCATATGACTGTGATAGTAATACAATGATGATGTTTTGGTACGATATTTGTCCAATGTTGCGATATATGAATGATGTTATATTTTCTTGATGCAATGTCTACTTACTGTTGTTGTACTGATAAATGTTGCGGTTAAGTAATATGTTATAACTCCATGTCGAATGTTTAAAGTTTTTATTTAAGTATTGCAATAGAGCCAGTCTGTGTAGCCACAACTCGCCTCCTCCCTTGGTGGAAACATGGTTCCGTCTGCTCTTCCTGGATGCCTCGGGTGAGACCTCATCTGCTCTACGGGTGTTGCCGGGTGGGATCAAACCTGCCTGGGCCGGTGCCCAGGGAGACTGCGATATATGTCGATAGTAAGGTGAACCCCTGTCGACCGAGGTCGCGTTAGTCAACAAATGGTTCCGTTGCTGGGACCGTGTGCAGAGTGAAAGGAGGCCATGTTGTGGTACCCGACGAAGCTGGAGATACAGAGTTGGTTTGATCAGAAGTTGTTGGAGTTTGCTGAAGAAGAAAGCCGGAACACGCGACTGACAGTAGATCACTGGCTGGGAAGGTATATTCACGACGGTCTGCACGAATGGTTCGTCTATGAATTCCAAGTCATTCTGTACGAGTGGTTGTCAAAGTTGACCTTCCAGAAGAGGAACTTCCAGGGTGGTGAGCCGACGGCTTGGACCCCGGAGTTGATTTAGAAGCTGTAGGAAGTCGATAATAAGGCATCGCGGGCTGTCAAAGTTTGGCTTGATAGCATTTTGGAGGGATATACAATTGAATTTGCGGTCGACATGAAGAAATACTATAGCGAAGCTGAAAGATACTTCTTCCGAGGACCAAGGGGAAGGTTTATGCTGTCACTCCAACTGTCGATTAAGATGCTAATATGCGAAAAGGATATATTAAAGATGCACCTTGATCAGTAGACAACCTAGTGGGTGGAGGCCGTGGGTACCGCGACTGCAGGGGAACAATACATGGAATGGTAAGGGGTAGATGGGTGCAGACCATGAGGAGACTGTGAGGGAAGCCGAGGAAGAAAGTGGTCTTATAAGAGGAGGAGCGAGGTTTCGACAGGAGAAGAGGCAGAGGACAGGAGAAGGTCCTGCTGCGATCAAACCACAAAACCGTGAAGGAAGACCACACGAGACGAAGTGACCTCACAGTTCTAACAGGGATGACCAGGCTACGCCCAGGATAGAGGTAGGACCAACCACCAACACCAACGTACCCACACCTCCGCTCACTAACTCACAAACAGCAAGAAATACCACTTCGACACCGCCAAGTTTGTCAATTCCGCAGAAGTTAATTGGTAGTAGCACAGTTGCAGGAGGAAGGAAGCCCAGAATGGCGGGCGATGATGCTAAGCTACCGTTGTTCCACAGAAGTGCGACAGACAACCCATAACAGTATTGGTTTTTGTGTGAAGCGGTCTAGACCATGAAACAAATCACTGATGCTAATGCTAAGAAAGGACAGTTAGCCACGACTCTGCAAGGTCGTGCATTAGATTGGTTCATGAAGTTTATTCTAGTCCCTATGGGAGCCCCAGAGAAGTCGCTGGATGAGATTCGGGATGGGCTCATTGCCGAATTTAGAAGGCCTAAGTCAGAGGCTCAATATATTACTGAATTAAAGGAAATTAAGCAGTATCCCAATGAGATGGTATGAGATTTCGACCAGCGATTCAAGACACTGATGGAAAAGGTTAGTTTCAATATGAGTGCCGTCCAACATAAAGAATGGTTCATTGTGGCACTGCTACCCCACATCCGGCTGCTGCTCATGCAACAAAACATTTCGACACCCAGCGAAGCTCTAGAGATTGCAATGCGATTGGAGGCGTCACCGATTGGAGATAATGTAGCCGGGATGTCGTAGATATAGACACAGCTCACTAACTTGACTATACGGTTGCAAGATTTGAAGAAGAACAAGGAACAATGCGATGAAGTATGGTGTACGCGATGCCAAGGAGAAGGGAATACGAAGGACAATTGCCCAGATTTCTGTAATTATTTGGTTTCAGGAGCGCCAAACCCGTTGAATGGTGGTAGTATGACGTGGTGTCGTGTTTTCCAGGTGTTTGGGCACAGTCACGATAATTGCCCTTATATGAAAAAAATGGTCACAACCCCACAAAATCATTATTGCACATTTTGCAAGTCGGTGGGTCACGATGACAAGGATTTCCATGCATATGGGTTGCTACAGGAGAGAATGTGCGATGCATTCTACGACAAGGACGATCAGTGTGTCGTGCAACAACCAGAACTGCAACCGCAGGTAGCTCAACCGCTACCGCAACCGCAGATTCAGTTTGCACCACAGAAACAACAACCACAGCAGTTCATGCCGCAATATACTCCGATGCAGATGACTCCCCCATAGCCACAATACGTACAACCACAGTATGCACCACAAGGGCAAGGGATACCACCAGCACCAATTCAACAACATTTTAACCAACCTTAGTACCAGCAGCAGGGCGGATACCGAGGAGGATACAGGGGCGGACGCGGTGGTGGATTTGGTCATGGAGGAGGAGGCCGAGTTGGTCATGGACCTGTTCAATGTTACCACTATGCGGTATGAGGGAATTATCAATGCGACTACCCATTACTACATAATCAGTGTACTTTCTGTTTTGGTAATGATCAGGCTAGCAGGCTGGGAACACTTTGTAGCTACAGAATCAGGCCCAGCCACAACAACCATTACAGAATCAAGCACAGCAACCAGTACAGAAACAGCCCCCGCGACCACCACTGAACGCCAATCAAAATATCAATCAACCGGGGAATCTGCAGCAGAACCAGATGTAGGGTGCAAATATTGCGACCATTTCTGTAGAACCGCGACCACAGGATGCTTCGGTGGTTGTTGTCACTCGTGGAGGCAAGACGATTGGGGAAGATAGTTCACAACCACTGATTTGGGTGGTTGGTCAGAAGACGGTACCTTTCGACGTTGACACAAAGCGGGAGACATTCCTGGAGGCACGTCGCACCTTGGAGAAAGATCGCGGTAAGGATGTTGTTTGTGATATGCCACCTGTCTTTGATACTACATCAGACAGCGATCGACCTCCACCACCAGGGACATTGCAAAATTTTCTTGAACGCTTTCTGTTGTTGGCCCGAGACCCGGCTGCCTTGGTTGACATTGAGGGATGGTTGCAGCGATTTATGAAAGGATGGCAGGAGTTGGTAGTAAACTGTCTACAGCGATGGAAGACTGGCAAGGAGATGTGAATGAATATTCAAATTGGTGAATATGTTGTTGACTCTTTTATTCTTGACCTTGGTTCATATGTTAACATCTTGACCAAGCAGGCGTGGCAGAAAACGGGGAGTCCCCCATTGAGCTGGTCTCCTGTGTAGCTCCGGTTGGATAACCATGTGAAAGTAACCCCCATTGGACAAGTTCCATGGCTAATGGTTGATATTGAGGGTATGAAGACTTATGCTGACTTCGATGTCATTGAAGTGGTTGAGGGAGGAAGCTCTTACCCGACACTCTTGGGGATTGGATGGGCTAATGATAGTGGAGTTGTAATCAACTTCAAGAAGCGCATGATGAACTTTGAGAATCGCGATTTCAGATTCATCGCTCCATTGGATCCGACTGAAGGACGCCGATACGTTGAACCTGTAAGAGATGATGATCCCGCTGGATGGGACCATGCATTCAATATTTCTGAGGACTACATTCATCCCATTGCCCACGGTGAGCTGGGATGGCGCAGCGAGAGCTCTGCGTCTTCTGACTCTGATGATGTCTTCGAACTTTGGCAGAACCGGTTGCATGAAGTACCACTGTGAAAATGTGGCTTAGTTACGCAGTCTTTATGCTGTGTTGTGACAGAAATGGTCACATTACCTGTCTATGAAGGGTTTCCTGGGCTAATCAACTTTTTGACGAAATTTGAAGAATGGGTTTCAGAACCACATCGGTTGCTAGCATTGGAGGAAGCATTGAAGGCTGCTCCAACATGCTGGTGGGCGACACACAAGAAATTCATTGATGGTTGGTCATAGTGTGGAGGTTGATGATGGTTCGATTTGGTGATACTGAGGTTTATCACACTGGCAAGTATGATGGCCAGAATAATCCTGGTGATCATTTGGTAGAATGCCAACGGTTATGGGCAGCACGACCCAGAGATGAGTGGGTCCATGCTTTTATCCATACATTAGATGAGATGCCACGCTCGTGGTATACTGCATCTGAATTGCGCAGAGAAATTACAACATGGGGGGAGCGAATGGTCTGTTTCACTCATACGTTCACTTTTGCGGATGCCAACCCTGATGTCAATAACGCGTTACAGCTCATCCGCGAAGTGGTACTTCAGGTTGTTCTGGCGGCCTACCCGGTTGACCCGCACACATACTATCAGATGTAGTCTCTCATGGAATGCTTCAACATCAGTGGAGGGCCAGCGGATGATGATGATCCCCGGAACGTTAACATTCTGGAATCTAAAGGAAACCATGATGTGGTACTGCCTGTCATCCCAAGTACTCCGTTCAGTCAACCATTGCAGCTTCACAAGATGAATATTGGCACAAAGACTACTCCCAAGTTTGCTAATGTTGGGGATTATTGGGATGACGAGATGATGAGTAAGGTTACTGAGTTACTTCATGAGTTTTAGGATGTGTTTCCCATGAAGTTTTCGGAAATGAAGGGAATCCTGGGTGATTTAGGAGAGATGAAGATTCCATTAAAACCAGATGCTAAGCCAGTCCGACAGCAACCTTATCGGCTGAATCCGCGACATAAGGAAAAGGTCAAGGTAGAACTTGATCGCATCTTGGATGCTGGTATCATTGAACCTGTGGACGAGTCCAAATGGATCAGTCCTATGGTGGTGCACGACAAGAAAATAGGTGAAGTGCGCATTTGCGTCGACTTGCGGAAGTTGAACGATGCCTGCTTGCATGACCCTTTTCCGACCCCGTTTACTGATGAAGTACTTGAAGGGGTGGGCGACTAGGAGATTACTCATTCACTGATGGATTCTCTGGCTACCATCAGATTTGCATTGCCAAGGAGGATCACCATAAGACAACTTTTATTACTGAATGGGGTTACTTTCAGACACGGTAATGCCATTTGGTTTGAAGAATGCACCTGTGATATTCTCCTGGGTCGTTGTTGCCGCATTTAAAGATTTTATTCATAAATTTTTGCAGGTATATATGGATTATTGGACAGTTTATGGGTTGATTCGTGATCGTCTAGCCAATCTGTGGTTAACGCTTGAGCGATGCTGACAGCACCAGATATCGCTGAACTTGAAGAAATGTATTTTTTGTGCACCGTTCGGGATATTGCTGGGTCATATCATGTGTAAGCAGGGATTGCTGGTTGATCCATCCAAAATTGCGCTCATTTTAGGGTTGCAACCGCCAACCATCGTTAAGCAGTTGCGAGCGACTTTGGGTCATACGGGATATTATCACAAGTTTATCAAGGGTTATGCTACGATTAATGCCCCTATGGAAAAGTTGTTGAAGAAGGAGGCAGAATTCCAGTGGATCCCGGAATGTCAGGATAGCTTTGAAACACTCAAGGCGAAGATGGCATCGGCACCGATCTTGGTCTTTCCGGACTGGAATAAGGAATTTCATGTCCATGTTGATGCTTCATCGATTGCATTGGGTGTTGTATTGGCTCAACCCAGAGAAGGCAACCTTGATCATCCTATTGCTTTTTCTAGTCAGAAGTTTTCCTCTGTAGAATGAAATTACACTACCACAGAGTGGGAAGGTCTGGCCATGGTTTACGCGCTGCAGAAATTCAGGCATTATTTGTTGGGAGGACACTTTAATATGTTCACTGATCATTCTGCACTAAAATACTTGGTCAATAAGCCTGTGTTGGGGGGGAAGATATTCCGTTGGCTACTTTTGTTTCAGGAGTTTGATTTTGAAGTCATTGTGAAACCTGGGCAGTCGAATGTTGAACTAGATCATTTATCACGGATTGACACAGGGGAGGAACCGACTAATATCGAAGACGGGTTGCCGGACGCCCAACTATTTAAGGTTGACGTTGCTGATAACTATTTTGATGACGTCATTTAGTTTCTGACAACGGGAACTGCACTAGATGAGTTCACCACCAGTCAGAAGAAGCAATTGGTAGTCAAGGTTGCAGACTTCCAACTCATTGCAGGAGAGTTGTATAAATTGGGCGTTGATGAAATATTGCGCAGATGTGTCTTGCCGCATGAGCAAGCACAGATATTGGCTGAAGCACATGGAGGAGTAGCAGGAGGCCACTATGGCGGTCGGGCGACTTCCCGAAAGATACCGCGGGCAGGGCTTTGGTGGCCCACATTACATAATGATGCGACAGACTATGCACGGTCTTGCGATGTTTTTCAACGAACTGGAAAACCATCCTACCTCGATGAGATGCCGTTAATGCCTCAAATAACATTACAACCGTTCGAAAAATGGGCCATGGATTTTGTAGGACCAATCAATCCCCCAGGGAAACGCACAGGTGCGCGGTATATTGTCACAGCGACAGACTATTTGACCCGATGGGCCGAGGCGGCACCCGTAGTTGATTGTTCCACTGCAACGACTGCTCGATTTTTGTTTGATAACATTATCACTCTCTTCGGCTGCCCCAAGATATTACTGAGTGATCAAGGCAACCACTTTCTTAATCACACAATCAGCGCATTAACGGAGGAGCAGCAGATACAACATAAGAAGAGTACACCCTATCACCCACAGGAGAATGGAACGGTGGAGGCATTTAACAAGGTATTGGAGAATGCGCTGACAAAGGTGTGCAATGCGAACCACGATGACTGGGATCTGGAAATATGAGCAGTGTTGTGGGCCTATCGCACCACATGTAAAAGGTTGACTGGTCAGACACCTTTTAAGCTTGTATATGGGAAGGAAGCGATTATGCCAATGGAGTACATTGTTTCGAGTCTTCCAATTACGGCTGTTATAGGCATGGATGATGTCGTAGCATTAGATGAACTTCTAGCGCAATTGGTGCAGCTGGAAGAGGATCAATTTATCACTGGCTTTCACCAAGGGGTGGAGAAGGATCGCCAGAAGGCATGGCATGATCGCCACATAAAAAATAAACAGTTTCAGCAAGGTGACTTGGTGCTATTGTAGGAAAGCAAGTTTATGAAACATCCAGGAAAATTGCAGATGCATTGGCTGGGTCCATATCGCATCAGTAGTATTACTTCAGCAGGAGTGGTTCAGTTGCAGCAGTTGGACGGGGCGATGCTCCCCAAGCTGGTAAATGGTCACAGGTTGAAGCCCTATCGGTCGGGCTTGGAATAGTGCGATGCCTGAGTCGCATCGGGAAAAAAATTAAGAAAAAAATAAAAAAAATAATATGTGTGTGTTGCAGGTTTCTTGGTGGTAAATGGCGCACCAACAAAAGATGGAATGCACATGCAGGGAGGCTTGTGCTACAAGTTTGACGCAGTTGGAGACATATGGCAGCGTTGCGACCAAGTCAAATCAGTAATAAATGCCAAAAATTTTAGACAGTTAATTAACGGCGTTGTTCGAGTGATGGGCATTAATGTCGGATACAACCAATCGGTGGACAGGATCGACGGTGGATTTGCGTCATTAATACAGGATTTGGTTGAGTTAATGCCTGACTTAGTAATGATTATGGGGGATTTGGGTGGATTCTATAAATATGGCCTAGCGTCGATCGGATGACACCGAGGAATTAGTAAGAAGTGTTGTTGTAGAGTGTTGTAGTGATTTGAGCTAGTTGCTATTAAGTAGCTAAGGAGGAGTGGTGAGGTATGCTAGGCGAAATGGAGACAGTTGACATTAGTAGTGAAGTGGAGTCTCCATTTGTTATGGTTGCTGTAGAACGAGAAGTTGTGTCCTCGGACGCCGCTGATCTTGGAGCCGAGGTTTCCAACATGCCGGTGGGCGCATCAAGTGTTGCTAAGAAGCACCGAGGAAGTCATCCTTCTGAATCCCCACAGAGTAAGAGGTTGCTACGGTCTGCGATGGCTGCCGAAGCTCCGGAGCAGGTGGGGTAGTCCAGCCGCACCATTCGTCCATCGGCCTAATGGCTGGGACAATCAACTAGTAATATCCTTGGTTACATCCCTCCTGTTCGGTCGGATGACACCCCGCATAAGATAAACCCGAAATAGAAATACCGTGTGCAGATGCCCTCATTTTCGACTGGGATGGAGTGCTCTGTGGATATTGGGTTGGCGCTAATGCGCCTACGCTATGAGGACCATGACATGGTGGCCTACCTAGACATAGCATCAACACCCTATGTGCTTGAGACACGCCATTCACTGGTTCCAGAGATACACGACTGGGCACGAGGACTGCAGCAGGCCGGCTTGTTAGGGCTAATTAACATGCCGCATTTTGGGTGCCTAGTAGAAGTTGGTGCCTGTGTAAAGCAAATCTTGTCATGCTTCCATGGGGGTTCATTGTGGCTAGACAGAGAGGTCCCGATCACTTTGACTTGATTTCATTCATTACCGGCTTGCCTAGGAATGGCGTTGATCCGGCGCAGTTTATTCAAGGGAAGGCAAATGAGAAGAAGCGGGCACACCAGTTGGCACAGAAGTACAGCTTGGAATCAGATGGGCGTGGGTATCGCACCAGTAGTTGCAATGATCAGGCAGTACTCACGGGCATTAAGATCCTGTCCTGTAAGGTGATTAGGGGAGGTCGCCCTAACCAATGTAATTCGGGAATAGTTGCTTGTGCAGAGCAATTTGCGGAAGGAGTCCAGATGAACTGGTCCCTCTATCTCTTGAATCAACTAATGGAGGATGTCGCAATGGTCCAATTGGGTAGAGGCGCATTTTCATATAGTTGGCTATTGCTGCTGATTGCTCTAGTTGCATGGAAAGAGCCCGACACTTACCAGGGCATGGACTACCTGGCTGCAGCGGAACGACGAGGGGTTCGTTATCAAAATCTATGGTATGTACAAGAGCCCGAGCGAATCTGGGAGTGCCAATTGTAGTTTTGGCTATATTCAGAAATGCTTTGTGACATAGCAACACAGGTCCCACGAATATCTGAAGATACCGTGGCATGGTTCAAACTTGTCATGGAATTTTCAATACGGCCAAGTATCATACATATACAATCTCGCTGGGATATTGATCAACAATGGTTGCAGACCAAGTATAAGGTGACAGTAGAAGATTTGGAGGTTATTGTGAATGAGTGGCTGGAGGCCTAGCGGCAGCCCATGAGTTCAGTAGAGATTGACGCTGGAGGTCCACCAGTGGGTCCCGAGGATCGAGTATCAGCGCAGAATCAGTAGAGTCGCCATGATTCTGATCACGAGTCGACCAGAACACCAACAACAGATGATAGTGACCGCGCTCTTGAAGAAAACCAATCAAAATGGTACCACGCGCATGTGACGATAAGTGGGATGTCTTTACCAGTGGAGGCGCAGTTGGGTCGGTTAATGACAGCCCTCAACCATGCCACCACAGCAGGTGACAACAAGATGTCCCTTAAGGCAGAGGAGGGTTTTGCTGCGATCACTACTCGTATGGATTCTTTGTGTAACGCGGTTTTATAAAAGGAACCTGGTAATGTACCAATGCAGGAAACGGTCACAATCTGCACCATGCCCCGGGTCCAGAATATCAACATTCCCCCGACTGCGGTTGTGACCAACAACAAGGCTTTGTAAACTATGCTACAGGTGGTTGCCCAAGTGAATTTCAATGTTAATGAACTACCGGCAATGGCGCTGGCGACAATGCAGAAGGTTGCCTCCCAGGAAATGGCAAATAGAATGCATGAAATCAGCAAGAGATATCAACACTTGCATGCAAGCGAGGCAGCGACAACCTCCGCTATTGACGAGATTACAAGCAGGGCTGCTACAGTGCGGAAAGCAGTGGATGACCTTGAAGCCGACCTTAAGAAGGAGTGGGCCGAGAAGGGTCGTGCACTTGAAGCACTTAAAAAGGATTAGGATTTTCTTATCATCGAAAAGACCCATCTGTGGGACTACGGCATGAAGTTAGAGATGACGATTTGTGATGCATGCCAGCATACGCCGAAGCCCATTCCCGAGACCGACATGCTCGAATGGGTGCAGCGACTGGGAACTGCCATTGTTCAATTGCGGTAGGAGAACAACATGTTGAAGGCTCAGCTGAAACCGGGTATGCCTCAGGCCGAGGTGGATGAACGACGAAGGGCACTCGAGGAAGTGGCCACTGAGATGGAGGCACTGGAAACACAGGAAACTAGGCTCACTGCCGACACAGTACAATTTTGGGGCTGCATCGTTCACGATGAGCAAGTTGAACAGCTCACTAAATCCTGTTAGGAAGCAGAGGGCTAGGTGGCCACATTAAAGGCTGCAATGAGAACCCTTCCACCAATAGAGCAA
Source organism: Larix kaempferi (assembly GCA_027924585.1). Taxonomy (NCBI): domain Eukaryota; kingdom Viridiplantae; phylum Streptophyta; class Pinopsida; order Pinales; family Pinaceae; genus Larix; species Larix kaempferi. The sequence continues at coordinate 591,670 of BSBM01000451.1, read as the reverse complement.
GTTTCTAAGTCACATGAGATGAAGGACTTGCAACAACAGGTCGCCAAGACAGATGAATGACAGAAGACAGGTGAAGCCCAGTTGCAAGAATTCTAGGATATTGGCGGGAAACTGATGCTGCAGGCCAGTGAAGCTCTACAAGCAGTACAGAAGTATTTACAGCAGGTCATGGACAAGATTACTGATCACCCATCTGCATACGATGTGATCAGCAGTCAGGCAGCGGCTAAGGATGCTCAGGAGCTGGTGTGGAACGTCGAACAATCGTACATAGACTTCAAAGTAAAGACCATTGTGTGTACCATGTCCAGCAGTTGACATGGCTCGAGGGCGAGCCACAAGATTGTGTTGAAGGCTTGTTGGCAGGTAGTTCGATGAGGAAATGTCACAGTACTACTGACACTGCGACACATCGGATGAGGGCATGGAAGGAGTATTTTGTGTTAAAGTATACCACAGTTGGCGGGTTTTGGGTCACTTGGACCACATGTTATGTAATGTTCAGTCAATTGTACCGCAGTATGCGGGTTTTTGGGTCATTTGGACCAAGTCAATTAGATATTGGGTCATTTGTCCATAGTGTCAGTTAGGAAGTCGTTAGTAAGTGGACAAACATTGTAACGACAGAGGCCTATAAATAGATGTGAGTTGTAAGTGTTGGAGAGACGATAGCAGGTGAGCGATAAGAAGGTGAATGTATACGGAGATCTATGTTTTTCTTTTGGCATATGACTATGACAGTAATACAATGATGATGTTTTGGTACGATCTTTGTGCAATGTTGTGATATATGAATGATGTTATATTTTCTTGATGCAATGTCAGCTTATTGTTCTTGTACTGATAAATGCTGCGGTTAAGTAATATGTTATAACTCCATGTTGAATGTTTAAAGTTTCTGTTTAAGTACTGCAATAGAGCCAGTCTATGTAGCCACAACTCGCCTCCTCCCTCGGCAAAAACATGGTTTCGTCTGCTCTTCCTAGACGCCTCGGGTGAGACCTCATCTGCTCTGTTGGTGTTGCTGGGTGGGCTCAAACCGGCCCGGGCCGGTTCCCAGGGAGACTGCTGTATGTGTTGACAGTGAGGTGAACCCCTGTCGACCGAGATTGCATTGGTCAACAAAAGTCAAGCAAAGCGACCTCTCCTCATCTACCTCCACGTTGAATAAATACAAACTTTATATTGAGAGCTACGACCACTCCTATTGTGTTGTAAGTCTGCATTTTATTTTGCTTTGTTGTGAACTATCTATATTGTTAGAAGATATGTGAATCTTTGATGCGGTGAGAGTCATTGATAACTAGTTACTTTCCTTGGTTTATTAATAATTTTCAGAAGATTAGTTCATGTAGTGACAGGTCTGTTCACATTTACATGGTCGAGAAGGATGTAAAGTTTTTATTGTGGACTTGAAATCCTCAATGAGAAGAAAGAAACATATTTGGGTTTCCCACTGTATCTTCCATTCTTGAAGCAATCATAACGAAGATTCATTTACAACTTAGATTGTGACACTATCAAGAGTTGGTCCATGAAAGAGTTCTATAACTATACTTGTATATGGAGATCCCTAAATTTATTGCTACAACACATGGCATGAAAGCAAACTTTTGTTCACAAGTAGTTTGTGCGATTTAGGAGCTATTATAATCATTGTTTTCATTGATATTATTGCATAAATATTTTTTCAAAATGCTTATATATTCCAGATATAGTAGTACTCTATAGTGTTGAGATTACTACTACAGAGATTGTGAGAAAAGAAATTATAGTTGGCTCACTGTGTTGATGAACTTAACATTCTTTTTTGTTCTGGGTTGAGTGCCTATGTCTTTGTAATCTGAGATTGTTACAAATTTTGCTCTTTTCCTACTAGTATCCTTCGCTGCCTATGCCTATGTTTTTGTTCCTTCTAACTTTCCTCTTTTCCTACCGGCATTCATTTTTGCCCCTCAAAGGGAAAATGCTAGTTAATACATAGTTACACTACCTATGCAAAGAACAGACCTTTTTGTCCAAGGCTTATATGTGTTTTGTAAGTTATGGAAATTTGGTGACTACTAATGTTAAGTCAGAGTTAGATCCTTTTGATAGGATAATGTGAAGCTAGAACAAATGGGTAAATTTGGCGATTATATTGTTAAGTCAGAATTTAACTCTACTTAAATCGGGGTGGAAATTCGTTTCAGATCCATGGCAAGGTATGTTTGAACGTTGTCATAAGATTTGGGTTTTACACTTCTGCATTATGAAGGAACTAATTATAAGTGATTTACATGGGAAAGTAAAATAGTATGAAGTTTATCTTGTTCAATAAACTTTGTTTAAAAGAATAGAAGTATTATATGGTCCTTGTTAAGATTATAAAAGTTATAAATTAATGAGGAATGTTACTACTAATTTGACTCGTTTGATAACAGATCAAGGTTTATAAAAGTAGTAGTTGCGACTATGACTAAATTAAATTGGTTATGCACGTTTAAGATTTCCTTTATGGATTCAATTCAAAATGGTGTTGATACAAGGATGGAAAGTTTTGGTCTCTAATAAATTCCATTTTAAGTTTAGAGAACTTTAATATTGTGGGAATTGAGAGAAGAGAACTTGGTTTGTGTGTAACATGAATTCATGGAAAAATTGGGATGTATGATTCTTCCTTATTTTAATGTTAGGATAAGCACAAAAAAAGGTATGTAACCTATGAACTACTCTAAGCATGTTTGGAATATAGCTTGCCATATAAGTAGTCATTGAGAAAAGCATTTCTCTTTATTTTTCATCAGTTAAACTTATTGGCTCGCCTAGTTATTATGGGTATGTTATAATAGTTTTCAACGGATGGGAAGACCCACTGCTGCTGATGAAATGGATTTACAAACCCAAGTAATGATTGAACCCTTTGAAAAATGGGGTCTAGACTTTGTTAGACCAATCTCACCCATGTCACGGAAAAAGAGATATATATTAGTCTATACTGATTATGTGACTAAATGGGTAGAAGCAAAAGCTCTGTTGAGGGCTACTAAAAAATCAATAATAGAATTTATCTATGAAGAAATTTTTACCCGTTTTGGTGTTCTCCGTGAGATTGTGACTGACAATGGAGCACAGTTTGTCTCTAAATCAATGAAAGAATTGACAGAGCAATATGGAATTAAACATTATAAATCTTCTCCATACCACCCCCAAGAAAATGGTCAAGTGGAGTCAACAAGTAAAGTATCGGAATCTATTATAACTAAGATTGTACAAATACATCACAAGGACTGGGCAGATAGGCTTCCTGAAGCATTATGGGATTACAGGACTACATGGAGAAATGCCACAGGGCATAATCCATATGAGCTTGTTTATGGGAAACAGGTCCCGCTTCATATGGAATTTCAAGTGAAAACCTTTCATACTGCTGCACAATTAGGCTTGAATTTGGATGAAACACAGAAACAAAGACTGTTGCAATTAAATGAACTTGATGAGATTAGACAAGATGTTGTTCAAAGGACTGTTCTAATCCAAAATCATAGGACTAAATGGCATGACAAGTTTTTGAAATGGAAAACTTTTCAAGAAGGTGATTGGGCCCTATTATTTGACTCAAGGTTTAAAAACTTTAAAGGTAAACTTACAACCAAGTGGATGGGACCATATGAAATTGTGATTGTTTTTTATAACGGTTCTGTAAAAATAAGAACAATTGATGATGAACAGGTTACATTTGTGGTAAATGGACATCAGTTGAAGGTATGTCGTAAACCCATTTCTAAGCAAGATTTCATTAATGATTTAACTCATCAATCTGAATTGGAGTTGGTAGGTAAAGAAATAACTTCTTCACTTCCTCCTCTTTCTTGAATAATACCTGATTGAAGGTTTTCTTTGTATATATGTACAAAGGCATTTTTTTATTTTGCTAATTAGGTTCTCTTTTGAATTTTGCAGCTATTTTCCTTTTGTGAAAAACTCAGGGTATCTAAAAAGGGAAATTCTTTCATTCTATTACTTTTGTTATTTTAGAAGGCTGATTTTTATTAATAAAATTTAGAACTTTCCTAATTTAAATAAATTTTTGAAAGATACTCAAAATATGTTTTGTTGAGTTGTTGATATAATGGAATATCTTTAGTAAACAAAATATGAAGGAAAATGATTTTATCGTAAATAAGAAGATCTATTATTTCAGATTCATTGCTTTTATACATACTTATTTTTCTTTGTTCATACAGATTTTCCACTATTTATCTTTTCTTCTCTTTGTTCTTTTAAGACTCAAGAGGTTTAACTTATGGAAACCATGGCATGCTAAGTACAACTTTGACTTGGATTCACACTTGATTGAACAATCATTTTTACAAGTAGTAACAGTTGGAGACATTGAATTATTATTCAAATAAACACCACAATAATCTTATAAGAGAATGGTTTTTAAGACTGAAGAGTCTTTTGATTATTATCCTTTGGATGTAATTTTACATATAAATGACTGTATCCATCTCATTTTTTCGAATTAGTATAATTACAAGAGTTAGTTTTTCACGCAAACAAACCTTTACAAGCACTTTTCAAGAAAAATATTTCAACCCAATACCATCCCACTCGTAAAAGGTTTTCAGCGCTACTCCCCCATTCATCTATGAAGAATAAATTTATAAATCCTATCTTTAAGGTGAAATTGGGACAAGAGCCTATGCTAGAAAAAGGGTGTAAGAGGTTAACCCGCCGGGATACTGAACAGGTCTGCTGGCAGCGGGTACCGGCCTGTGGTATGACTAGGAAAACCCATCAGGGTACTGAACAGGCCTATTGGCAACGGGGCATTCTGTCTGGGGAATATATTTCTTGGATATTACAGTTACCCCATCGGAGTACTGAACAGGATCACTGACAGTGGGTTCTGGGTTTGATATCTATTATAATGCTTTATCTATATTTGTTTGTATGAACAATGTACTTTTGTGAGAATTGAAGAGAAAACATGTTTTGTTAAATTAAAATTGAATAAAATTTATTTAGTGGCCATTGGATAATCATTTTAAGATACTTTAAGTCTCTACTGCATGATATTTACCATATAAGAGTTTTATACCTCCATAGTGTACCTATGTTAAAAAATTTGATGGACTTTGTTATCTCCTCAAATAAACATAGACTAGTTGTGGCTCCTAGGTGATAGTAGGTCTTTAAGTTTTTCATTTTTAGATGCATTTGAGGTTCTTTTTCAAGAGTTTGAAGTATGTAATGAAGTTTGAAATAACATTTGATGGTACTTTGTCTCCAAGAATGATTTTTCGGTTTCGGTAGCTTAGGCAGACAGGGAAATTGTTCATTAGCTACCGAAAACCCATCTTTCGGCAGCTCACAACACAAAGGTAAAACTACTCAAAGATACCGAAAGGGAAGTCACATATCATATATCACGGAGCATTTTTCGATGGCTTAGGCGGATACAACAGTTTTTCATTAGCCACCGAAAAGGGCAGGTTTCTGGCAGCTTACAGCTCAAAGGCAGGATTGTCCACAGCCACCGAAAGCAGAGGCATTTGTGAAAAACATTTCGGTGGCTTGCAGTGTCAAAGGCGAAATCGTCGACTACCGAAATTGAGTCATTGTTGAATGGTGGAAAAGTTTAATCAAGGGTTTAGTCGTGAATTAAAAGGGGTTCATCATTGCTTAACCACCGAAAGGGTCACTTCTAGCAAATACACGATCTCCCCCAACGTGAAGCCTGCCGCCATCATAATCTCACCCTGGCCAGATGAACCTTGATACCCCTCCACATACCAATATTCTAAAAGATTGTTCCTCCAGTGTGATCATGCCATAGTAAGACATCATTAAACCCTCGTGATTAATCCTCCAGTTCACATCCCTCGAAGTTAGTTTCTGAAAATCGCGCCACCCCTCCTCCTTCGCTCTCACCATGTCATCGAGCTCCCCTTTTCCCTGATTTCGCGTCATTCCCTCAAGCCCGTTTTAGTAACAGGTGCCAGGAAGCAGCTTACAATGAATAAAAGTGGAGGATTGGTCCTCCAGAAAGAATTAAATGACATAAGTTACCTGGAGGCACACCCCGAGGTATGTCGACTCTTCAACGATGCTGGATGTTATAATTTTTGCAAAAAACTGCAGGGATCTCATCAGCAAGTAGCCAAAACATTTTCCCTCACATTTGACGGAAGAAGGGCGAGAATTGGAAAGGAGGAATTCTGTCATGTTCCAAATTTGGAATTGGGTCACAATGGCCTAATCACATTAGCCATATTCATTAGAGTTTGTAAAATTGATGTTAAGGGTCAAATAATTACCAAGGAGGAAAATTACTAGTTTCCTAGGTTTGGGGTGGAAGCTTTGGGGATTTGGAATAAGCGGATAATAAAAGATGTTTAGACATTAGAAGGGTTCAAGTATTTAATAAATAGAGTGAATAAATAAATTCAAGAGAAGTCCTAAGTGACAAATGGTTTTGGAGACATATGGAGGATGTGGGACCCACACTAGATTGATTTTTCATAATACATGGTATCTCTCTTTTGCAAATTCGAATTAATGGGAAGTCATAACACATGTCATTGATCATATTAGGTCGAATTGGGAAGGATTGGTAACCTCCATGGAAGATAAAGAGTCAAAGTGGAAGTTTGTGGACACTTGGGCTAGATTCCCGAGCCCCTATGACACCAATGATGGAGCATCTATGACAACTATGACAAATTGCAGACCTGACCTCTGACATCTGACCACTATGACATGTCAGCCACAAAAATAGGCTCAAAGAAGGCGAATTTGGGAATTGGAGAAGCCAAAGAGACTCAAAATCGAATTTGGGAGAAGATGGAAGGTTGGAACTAGGAGACAAGTGGCAAATGTGGAATATTTCCTAAATGAAAATCTATTTAATCTATTGAGAGGATTTCGACCCTTAGAAGGATAATTTTGGTTATAAAATGTAGAAATGAAGTATGAGAATGGCTTTTGATCATTTGTAGAATTTGCAATTGCATTTGTGAAGAGGGAGAGCTAGTGGATGACTAGTTTCTTGCCTTAGCCAATTTTGAGGGTGAAAGATTCCCATCCAAGTTGGAAATTGGAAAGGCCATTCAGACCTTTCATTTGGAGCTTTAATGGAGTATTTATTTTCAGGTGTAAGCTACAAGTCAGCTCATGGTTTCTTCTATTGCAGCTCGCTCCTTCAACCATTTCCAGTTTTGATGGCATATTCTTGATCCTTGAGGGAGGGATTTTTTGGTGAGCTATTGTACTCTTTGGGGGAGCTTCTAATGCCCCATTTCTTTTTTAATATGAATTAAATACTTTTTTATTCATATCCAGAAAGTTTCAGGTCGAAATTCCAAGTAGAAATGTATAAATCTCATTTTTAATGGAAGAACAATGCCATTTCCCCACTACCTTGTTGTGAACCAATGTATTGATTATGATTTCGAATGAATGGATGATTCTATGATGAATTTTTTATTAATGGACTGCCATGGATGTATTTTACAAGTTTCATGTACTGTACTTGAGCATTCGAAGTATTTTTACTCAGTTTAATTGCATTGGGAGAAGAAATAGTGTCATTTCCCCAAGGGTCGAATTGGTGATTTTTGCAGTTGAATGGGAGAGGGTGAGAACAGTTGTAATAAACCATTAATGGTGCATATGAGACCTTAATAACATACTTAACACATTACATACCTATTTTCATAAATTTGAGTGGGTTTGGAGGCATTTGGGAAGCCATTTTCAGTACTTACCTTAGGGGGATTTGAACCCCAAATTACTAGTAAAATTGCATACTTGGTCCAGAATCTTAAGAGAGTTTGCAGAGGTCTTTTGGTGGCCATATGTTATCCCTGAACATCATATTCAATCCCTAATATCATTCATACACCTTCCTTGAATATTTGAAGGCATTTGGAGTCAATTTGAGACCTAGAGACCAATACTAGTCAAAGGGAAATCACTAGTAAAGCTACCTACATTGACCAGAATTGAAAGAGTATTTGCAGAAGTGTTTTAAAGGTACAAAGGCATCCCTGAAACACATATTTATGTTCTAATATCATTCATATACCTTCTCAGAATATTTGGGATCATTTGGGGCAAATTTGGGACCTAGAGATCGAAACTAGTCAAAGGTCGAACCAAGGAAAAAAGTGGTAAATTGCAATTTTAATAAAATTCCTAACAAGGGACATTACAGTGGTATCAGAGCATGGTCCTTGCACCTGTGTATTAGGTACATACATTCAATAATAATTGGCAGCCATGTCTTACTATTATGATGAATCCTATGAGTACAATTCTTATGAGGAATATGCAGATGCTTATGAGCAATATGAAGCAGAATGTGAATGGTATGAGGAAGAGGTGCCATCATGCAACACTTCTTACAATTTCAAGAGAAATGAAGATTATTCTTATGACTTTAAATCTGATGAATATGAGTGTGTCACACCAACCAAGGATAATTCTATGAGTGAGTTCCAAAGATGGAGAGCAAAATATAAAACCTTTCCCCAACAATATCAAAAATATCAAGAATATCTTGCTTTTAGCAAAAATACACAAAATGCCATGTCTTTTGAGTACTATGCTAAACATGTTTTTGAAAATAGGCCCAAAAATGAAGATGTGGATTTAGTGAAAAAAGGTTTATGCCCTTCTTGTAAAAACCCTTGGAGCGAGTATCATATATGTGTGCATGAAATGATGTCCTACTTGAGGAGAGCTTTTGAGATTTATTCAAGAAGAGATTCCAAATATATTGATCCTAAGGAAAACAAGGGGCAAAATGCATCAGCTTGCTTTAAGGAGCAAAAGGAAGAGACATCACAAGAGCATGAAGAAGATTCTATTGAAAATATGGAAGATCATTTCGAGACACCTTCTAGCTTAGACATGAACCAAAGAGCATCTACTGATGGATGCTTAAAATATGGAGTACCTACTGATGGGTGCTCACACCTCTATGTTGGTGACATAGAGATCACTTTTGAAAGTGTTTCTACAAGTACAAGTTTCATTAAGCATTATAATGAAGACCTTGTAGCAGTTGAAGAAGAACCAAGATCAACTTCCCTATCACCACTTGAGCTTCATGAATTTGGTCCAAGCAAAATTGAAGAAGATGAGGAGGTTCATTTGCAAGAGCCTCATTTTCTTGAAGGGTCCTTAAAGATGAATGAAAATAAGATCCAAGAGTCCCTCAACATTCTCCATGACACTCAAGCATTGGTGTCAAATTCTTGTTGGAGAGCTACTTCATTGGAGGAAACATCCTTCCTTGAAGACATGGAGAATATTCAAAGAGCAATGTGCCACATCAAAGTGTGAGGCACCTGCAACAATTAATTAAAAAGAATACGCGAAATAGCAGAAATGACAGAACTCAGAATCACTTTTGTATTGATCACAGGCCACTTCGAGGGGGCAACCTCCTTTGAGCAAGCTCAATACAAATAACTTCACGGTGCCTTCATAGGTCTCAACACACACTTATATACTAATTCTAGGCGCCAATACTATGGGTCGAAACCATGGGCCGTTACAAACTATGGATCAACAATACTACAGGCGACTTACAAAGCATATGCCCCAACAATAATAACACAAACTATTGATCAACAAATACTACGGGACGACTTACAAAGCATATGCGTCCAACAACAACATACTAACAAAGTAAAGATATGGATTCCTAACATCCCCTCCCCCTTAAAAGAAGCTTTGTCCTCAAAGCTTCAGATGTGGAAATTGTTGTTGAATCTGAAGGAGTGGTTCCCATGTAGCATCCTCTGGTTGCATGCCGTGCCACTGAATTAAGACCTCTGTGATAGAGCGAGAGCGAAGCTGATGTGTGCACCGATTGAGGATGGCCTCTGGCTCCAAAAGGATGGATCCTTCATTATCCAGTTCGGGTAAAATCATTTGGCCGCTGATGTTGGTGCCAAGAACTTTCTTCAAACAAGAGACATGAAAGACTAGATGAATGCGGGAAGAAGGAGGAAGTTCCAATTTATAAGCAATGGACCCAATCTTCTGAAGAATCCGATATGGCCCATAGAACTTTGGAGCAAGCTTATGACGCCCTTTGAGTTTCAAGGAGGATTGTTTGTACGGTTGGAGACGAAGAAAAACCATATCGCCGACTTGAAAAGTGTGCTCTGAACGGTGCTGATCCGCTTGTTGCTTCATGCGATTTCTTGCCATGTGAAGATTGTCCCGCAAAATGCGAAGAATCTGATCACGGTTGCGAAGGACCGTGTCAACGTCCTGAACTGGTGAACTGGTGGGGGTGTATGGAAGAAGAGCTGGAGGTGCTTGACCATAGACTGCTTCATATGGGGTCATTTTAGAGGCAGTGTGGTAAGAGGTATTGTACCACCATTCAGCAAGAGGGATCCACTTTGCCCACTGATGTTGTTGTTCTGAGGTGAAGCAACGAAGATAATTTTCCAAGCATTTATTGACAATTTCAGTCTAACCATCTGTTTGTGGGTGATACCCTAAACTCATCTTCAGTTTGGTGCCAGTGTGGCGAAATAGTTCTGTCCAAAAATGACTAGTGAAAGTCGCATCACGATCTGAGACAATGGAAGAAGGGATGCCATGAAGACGAAAGATCTGGTCCATAAAAATTTGAGCAACTGAGGAGGCTGTATAGGGATGACTGAGAGCACAAAAATGACTATATTTGGAGCACAACGAGAATCACTGTCTTCCCGCCAGATTCAGGGAGCCCTTCAATGAAATCCATAGAAATATCTGTCCAAATCCGTGTAGGTATGGGTAGGGGTTCAAGCAATCCTGGAACGAGTGTTGTTTCCCCCTTATTGCGCTGGCAGGTATCACATTCGGCCACCATCTGTTGAATTGTCCTTTTCATGCCCTGCCAAAAGAAGTTACGTCGTGCTCATTCATATGTTTTGAGGAACCCAGAGTGCCCGACCGATGGAGAAGCATGGAGTTCATAGAAGACAGCTTGTTGAAGATCTGTGCTCCGGGGAAGCACCAGACGACCCTTGTATCGCAGAGAAGCACCATCCCAAGAGTAATGTGGTACAGCAGAAGGGTTGTTGGTCAAGCGTTGGATGATCTGAGATAAGGAAGAGTCATTGACATAACCCTGTTGAACAGATTGCAACCAATTTGGAACAGGCATAGAAATAGCTGAAAGAGAACCTTGGGCACCAAATGTGCGAGAAAGAGCATCTGCCACAATATTGTCTTTACCCTTCTTGTAAGTGATCTCATAGTCATAACCCATGAGTTTGCTAACCCATTTCTGTTGTGCCGGGGAGGAGACACGCTGGTCCAAGAAATATTTCAGACTCTGGTGATCAGTCTTGATGCAGAAATGATTCCCTAATAGGTATGGATGCCACTTCTGTACTGCATGCAAAATAGCCATCATTTCCTTCTCATAGGTAGAGGCAGCTAAATTCTTACCTGAAAGGGCTTTGCTGGTGAACGCAATGGGGTGTTCATCTTGAAGGAGAACAACACCAAGTCCATTGCCGCAAGCATCACTCTCAATAGTGAAGGGCTTGGAAAAATCGGGCATAGCTAGCACAGGTGTAGTACACATAGCTTGTTTTAATTTGTCAAATGCACACTGAGCAGCACGTGTCCATGTAAAAGCATCCTTTTTCAATAGAGCGGTTAATGGAGCTGCAATCTTCCCATAATCCTTGACAAACTTGCGGTAGTATCCAGTCAACCCCAAAAAACCACGAAGGCTCTTGAGTGTCTGAGGACGTGGCCAATTGTTCATGGCGTCGATTTTGGCAGGATCCACGCGAACCCCTTGTGCTGAGATAATGTGCCCGAGATACTCAACTTCCTTTTGTCCAAAAACACATTTAGACTGCTTGGCATGGAGATGATGGTCAGAGAAAAGTTGCATGACAAGATCGAGATGCTGGAGATGTTCATCCCATGTTTTACTATAGATGAGGATATCATCAAAGAATACCAGAATTAATTTCCGCAAGTAGGGTCGAAATATTTTATTCATTCAGGCCTAGAATGTGGAAGGAGCATTAGTGAGGCCAAAGGGCATGACCAAAAACTCATAATGGCCATCATGTCTGCGGAAAGCTGTTTTAGGAATATCATCCTCATGAACCCGAATTTGATGATACCCAGAACGAAGATCCAACTTGGAGAAAAAGTGAGCCCCATGAAGCTCGTCAAGAAGTTCATCAACAACAGGAATTGGAAACTTATCCTTGATGGTGAGGTGATTAAGTGCTCGGAAGTCAATGCAGAGGCGCCATGACCCATTTTTTTTCGGACGAGAATAACTGGAGAAGAAAAGGAACTAGTGCTTGGGCGAATAATACCTTGCTTCAATAAGTCCCGAACGAGCATTTCAATCTCCGTTTTTTGGTGGAATGGGTAGCGATAGGGCCTGATGTTGGGAGGAGCGCTACCAGGAAGGAGCTGAATACGATGGTCTTCTGGCCTGGAAGGTGGTAATCCCACTGGTTCAGCAAAGACACCTGTATATCAATCCAGAATTTGTTGTAGATCCCAAGGAGTAGTGGAGACCGCTGATGGTTGCATCTGGATGGAATGGATCTGAGCGATGACACCATGTGAATTCTTCTTGAGGAGTTTTTCCATGCGATGTGAACTAATGATGCTGAGAGAACCTGGTTGTAATCCTGTCAATGTGTGTTTGTGTCCATTGAGGGAAAACTGCATCCAAAGTTCGGCAAAATCCCATAAGATAGGGCCGAGTGTGCATAGCCATTGAGCGCCCAAAACCACATCACATCCACCTAAGGGCAAGGCAAACATGTCAGAGCGCAAGGTATAATCTCCCATAGAGATACGCACATTTCGACACTTCCCTTTGCAAGGTAAGGTACCCCCATTGGCAACCATGACTTCAAAGTTGGAGCAAGGATGGATAAAACAATCAGCTTGTTTGGCAATCCGAGGCTCAATGAAATTATGAGTTCTACCAGAATCAATGAGGATTGTAAGAGGAAGCTTCTTGAAGTAACCCCTGACCCGCATTGTTTGGGGGGTGGTGACTCCAGCTAAAGCATGGAGAGATATCTCTGGCTGGTCATCCTGAGACGGAGGGTCAATAGGCGGTTCCTGAATGTCGACCGGAGCATCCAGTGTTTCTGGATCTTCGTCACCCATTTCAGAGGCAGGAGGAGACTCCACATCCAGGAGATAGAGCTTTTGCTGAACACATCTATGCCCCCGAGTGAATTTCTCATCACAATTATAGCAAAGACCCTTTTCTCTGCGTGCTTGCATCTCTGTTTCCGACAAACGCTTGATAGGAGTCGGTCGAGGAGCCTGCGGTATAGGAGGTCGCTGAGACCCCATATTTCGGAAGGGAACAAAAGTGGGCTTGGAGCGTTGTTGGGCTGCAATCTTGTCTTCTGCCAATTTAGCCAACCCGAGTGCTTCCATCATTGTGTTGGGGCAGAACATTTTGACCTCAGAGCGGATGGCATCCTTTAGACCATTGATAAAACAACTCCGGTAAAATTCATCAGATAATCCTTCGGTGTGGTTGGCTAGATTCTCAAATTCGGTTTGATACTCTCTCACAGTGCCAGTTTGGCGAAGTTTAGTGAGGGCTCCTGTGAAGTCATCAAAAGCACTAGGACCAAATCGTTGCAAAAGGAGCTGGCAAAAGTCTGGCCAGTTGGGCTCTGGATGAGCCTTGATGTACCAACGGTACCATTGAAGAGCTTCCTGTTCCAAATGAAAGGATGCCAACGGAACTTTGTTGACATCAAAAGTATTATGCAGACTGAAATACTGTTCTGCACGATAGATCCATCCATTTGGATCGGTACCATTGAAGCGAGGAAAATCAAGCTTCGGACCACGGAAATTGCTGGAAGAAGAGAACCCATTGTCTACTGAAGACTCGGACTGTCGTTTGTTGTTCATAGTTGAATGTTCAAGATGGAGACCAAGAAATTTTTCATCCAGATCCTGGAGTTTGGCTTGGATGGCTGCAAGGGCTTCCTCCATGGTTTTTGCTCCTGCACGGGTGACAACCATAACCAGGGATTTTTTTTATTTTTTTATTTTTTATTATTATTTTTTTTTGACTGGGTAGGAAAACAAAAACAGGAACTACTTCAGTAAAGGAAAATTTGGATTTGGGAAAAAATCAGAAGGGTAATTGGGGTTTGACTCGTTTTTTGGACACTGTTGGATAGACAGGGAAGCAAAAATGAGGATTTCAGCAGCGGGGTGAAAGGATGGGAAAATTTGGCAGAAGGGAACAAAGAAGCAGAATTCAGAAAGGAACTCTGTGGTAAAAATTGAAGGTGATTGGGTGAAATCTGAGGAAGTTATGGCAAACCCTAAAAATAGACAAATGTGGGATTTCGTGCTGTAGGAAAGGGAATTGAGGATAGGGTCCTCAGGGATGAAATATGCAGAATGGAATGATAGGGGTTCCCTGAATTTTTTTTTTTTTTTTTTTTACAGACTGGAGCGGCTACGGCTCTACTTGCAGAATGGGATCTCCGGTTCGAAGGATTCTGGAACAATGCCGAACGGCTGGATCTGGAACGGTTTTCAAAATGAATCTGAAACGGCGCAGCGGTGATCGACAATAGTTCAGCTGAAAGTAGATATGGACCCCAGGTATGTGTGGCTTCCTAACAGTTCAGGGTATTCACTCGGCCACCAATGCTGTCTGACGGCTTGCGTATTGGGGAAGTACCCCTCACTCCACGGCTCAGGTAAAACTGATAACCGCTTTGCCACAAACGACAGCTCTTGGTTTACCTCACGGGTGGGAACTAGTCAATCAGGTAGGGGTCGTTGCCCTTTTCGTCGGCAGGTCCTCTCAATGGGCCAGCTACTTCGGGGTTCCTGTGGTATTCCTCACAATGAGTTTTAGGGCTTATGCCCAAGTACTTCCCACAGTTAAGCGGATAGGGATTATTCCCAAATCCGAACATGCAACAGATGTGAAAAAAAATTTTGGCAGAAATTTCACCCAGTGAGCCCAAGAAAGTGCTCTGATACCAGATGTGAGGCACCTGCAACAATTAATTAACAAGAATACGCGAAATAGCAGAAATGACAGAACTCAAAATCACTTTTGTATTGATCACAGGCCACTTCGAGGGGGCAACTTCCTTTGAGCAAGCTCAATACAAATAACTTCACGGTGCCTTCATAGGTCTCAACACACACTTATATACTAATTCTAGGCGCCAATACTATGGGTCAAAACCATGGGCCGTTACAAACTATGGATCAACAATACTACAGGCGACTTACAAAGCATATGCGCCAACAACAATAACACAAACTATTGATCAACAAATACTATGGGACGACTTACAAAGCATATGCGTCCAACAACAACATACTAACAAAGTAAAGATATGGGTTCCTAACACAAAGGTAATTTCATGTCTTTGCTTTTTGATAGAAACCATTTGTTTGAGCTTAATGAATTGTTACATGATGCATACTTGAAGAATAATGAGGATATTCATAAGATCACAATTCAAAATGAGCAACTTCTTGAAAAGTTGCAAGATACTTGTTTTTCCTCCTATGTTTCAGATTGTCAAATGGTAGATTGTTTGGAGGATTCTCATGACATGGTGGATCATGAGAAATGTGAGAATTTGAATGTGATTAATATGTGTGAAGATGAACTTGAAGAGATCCAAACACTTGATGTGGTGGAAGAGGAACTTCAATTGTCTCTTGATGAAGCTTATGCAATTTTTAAAGAAGAGCATGATTCCACTACATTGGAACCAATCTATGACAAAGGTTTCCCACTTTTGAAGGAGTTGCATGATACTACCCACATGGATCCTTCCCATGATGAAACTCCTGAACTTTTTGATCATTTGGGTGATTTAGTACATTCTCCTACATCCTACAATTCCATGTTTTGCAGTATTAGTCTCAATGAAGTATGGGTGAAAGGGTTCTTTTTGATGGTGCCACATGAGGAGTATGGAACTCCTAGATTTAACTTTTATGATGACATGGTTGGAGCACATTCTTATTCACATTTGCAGCAGCATAATTTGTCACTTTATGATGATTCACATCTACATGGATGCACCTATGATATGGATTTGAGTCACTTGAATACTCATGGTTTTTCTTGCTCAACACTGGGTTCATTTGATGTTAGAGGAACTTCATCCAACACTTGGATGAATAGATTTATGATGGGAGAACATTTTTGTTGGAAGCCACATACTTTGTTACATCTTTATGATTCTCACATTCATGGATGTATGGGTGAGACTTCTTTGATTCATTTGAAGTCTCCTCGTTTTTTCTGCTCATTATTTGGTTCAGATTTTAGTGGAGATTCTTCATTCACTTCTTGGATGAAAGAATACATGGTTGAATATTTTGATGCATATCACATCCTTTTGGAGCAACAATATAGGACATGGGATCCTCACCTATGTCATTGGAGCAGATTTTATTTGTTAGGATATTTAGACACTTAGGAGTTAGTTAAGATCAACTTGTATAATATATCCGTTAGGGATAGTGTGTTTCTTTAGTATGCATTAGTATGCATTTGTATATACTTAATCCGACGGTCACGATATGTTTCCGACATAGAGTGATCCGACGGCTCAACTTCTCTTAGATCAAACCTAACCTTGATCCGTGGCTTAACACCCGATTGGTCCATGATCTCTATTTAAAGAGCATGGAGGGTCATTGTTTAGTTGATCGATTATGAGAAGCTCATTTGTAACTTTCTTTCTTTGCATAATAAATTGTCCCGTAGAAGCTATTTGGCCGGGGCCGTGGAGTGTTTCCCTCAAGAGGGTTTAAACCACGTCAAAACATCGGTGTGTTGATCTGTGATCTGTTTGTGTGAAGTGGTTGCTCTTGGTGTTCGGTCCTTTGGTAGTACCCTGTGTACCCAAACATGGTATCAGAGCTTTTATGAAGTGCCGCTTCCGGTTATGATCTAGATCTTGAACTGCTGTTGCCGAAACTCGAAAGGGTTTCTAGTTCTGGTATTTCTGTGCATTTCTGGGCTGTGGGAGGTGTTCCATTGCGTCCGGAGCGTCGTTTCCATTGGGAAATAGTTTTCTTTTGATCGAAAACGGTTCCCGGTTGCTCCAGAAACGCGTTTTTCATCAGATCTGAAGGTATAATGTTACAGTGACGCATTTTTTTTATTTCGTTTTTGAAAAGAAAAAAATCTCATATTTCATTTTTTGTTACTGTTAGATTTTTTTGGTTTCGGATTGTTGCTTTCCCGTCTACGTATGCTCTTTGCCGTGCACCTTGAGCGATCTCGGCAAATCAGAAACAGAAAGGGAAAGGGTTTTTCTCGGCTGCGTATGCTCTTTGCCGTGCACTTTGCGCGATCTCGGCAAATCAGAAACAGAGAGAAAACGTAGACTTTCCGGGCAAGCTAACAAGATCTAACTCCACAAGTGTGGAAAAGTTTTTTTTGTTTCGTGGTTTGTTTTGCAGGAAAAAGGGCAAGCACGCAAACCGAGCAAGAAGAGTAAAAAAACAAAAACAAAGCCCCCTTCCTCATTTCCATATTTTACATACCTTTTAAACTAGCTCACTTGGTCCAAAGTTGCTTTATTCATTAATAGGTCTTGAGTTCAAGTCTTAGGAAGTTACTTTTAAAAAGAAAAGTGCATGCAATTTCTATTTTGAAGTTACTTTATTGTAAAAGTGCATCTCACTTAAATAATAAAAAATAAAAATACAAGTGAGTCACTTAAGCCTTTTATTTATTGTTGCACTATTTAAAAGTAATATCATTGTAAAAGTGAAATCACTTATTTTACAAAAGTGATTCACTTAAAAGCAACTTTTTTGTAAAGTGATTGTCAAAAGGTTCATCTTGGGAAGAGGGGGGTTCTTTTTTTTGCTGGACATTCTCTAGCTGCCACGTCACTATTGGGGACATCTTCAACAGTTTCTTTGTTCAAGCATAACTTCATCATACAGAGTCCGTTTTCAGTGCCGTTTTTTTTTAAACCGCCTATTTTTTCGAGCTCTTCACATCCAGACTATTGGTTTCTGCTTTTACAGTCATTAATTTATAAATATGGCTGCCCCTTGTGATATTCTACTTAACAGTTCCAACTATTTCTCATGGAAATCTCGTATGGAGGATGTTCTACGAAGTAGGGGACTTTTCAGAATTACAACAGGGAAAGAAAAAGAACCCACTGATGATGATAAGAAAATAAAATGGGCAAATAGATGTGATGAAGCTCGTGGATTGATTGGGATGTCAATCTCTACTGATTTGCGATTCCACATATCTGGAATTGATGAACCTAATGCTGCTTGGGACAAGTTGGAAACTGTGTTTGGTAAACACAATGAAATTCGAGGTCACCAACTCGAAAATGAGTTGATTTCTTTAAATCCAAGTGACTTTTCATGCATTCAAGATTATTTATCTAAGTACAAAACTCTCAAGCTCTTATGTGCAGAATGTAAGATTGAGAGGGAAGACAAACAATGCATTTATCATATTCTTTCCAAACTTGGACCTGCATATTCTGTTTTTGTATCTACATTTTACTCCATGAAAGCGTCATTGAATGCAGCTAGCTATCAAGAGCCTAGTCTTGAATCCTTTTGTGATTCCTTGATTAGAGAACAAGATAAACTCATTCATCTTGGAATAATCAACAATGCAGATACATCTGGGAAAGCCTTATTGTCCCAACAGAAAGAAAAGTCCAAGCCTCCCAAGAAACAAAATTTTCGCAATAATAAGTCAAACAAGGGTCCAAAACCCTTTCAGTCAACTCCTTCTTTAAAAAATGACAAAGGATCCAAGCCAAAAGGCAAGAAGACTGAGCGTCATTGCAACTATTGCGGGAAAGATAATCATGATGAATCCAAGTGTTTCAAGAAGATGGCAGCCTTGGAAGCAGCAATGAAGAAGCACCACATCAGCCTAGATTCGCCTTCAGAATCTGCCTCTCATGGACATGCACTTTGTGCTTCTGGTTATTCTTATAATGCATATTCTTCTTCTACTTCAAATGAATGGCTCATTGATTCTGGAGCATCTTATCATATGGCTAAGGATCAAGCCATATTTTCTACTATGCATGAATGTAACACCAAACAAATATTTGTTGGTGATGATAGATCTCTAAGTGTTGTAGGAGCTGGAACAGTTCCAGTAGATAATGGTCATTTTAGTGATGTACTATGTGTTCCAAGAATTTCCTGCAATTTGTTATCAGTCTATCAGATCACTCATTCTGGTGAAGGTAAAACTGTGACCTTTACACCTCACCAAGTTGTAATCAAGGATTTTAAAGATCCTCAACAGGTTCTAGCTACTGGAATTGTTGATGATATTACCAGGTTGTACAAGTTTAACAACTTTGGGTCATCACCTTTCCCTTCAGTTTTTGTTGCTCATAGTGATAACTTGAGCAAACTTTGGCATGAGCGATTTGGTCACTTAAATTATCGCTCATTGCAACAACTATGTAAAGAAAATATGGTGACAGGTCTTCCGATGGTATCTTGCAGAGATGGTGTTTGCTCCGGTTGTGTACTCGGAAAACATCATCGGGACAGTTTTGACAAACGTGCCTCTTGGCACGCCTCGGTTCCCTTGGAGCTTGTGCATAGTGACTTGTGTGGTCCTCTTCCATCTGCTTCCTTTTCTGGTTTCAAATATTTCTTAACTTTCATTGATGATTACACCAGACGCACTTGGGTTTATTTCCTAAAACTTAAGAGTGAAGTATTTAACATGTTCTTGGCCTACAAGGCCCTTGTTGAAAAACAATCTGGTCATCAAATTATTAAGTTAAGATCTGACAATGGAGGAGAATATGTTAACAAACAGTTCACTACTTTCTGCACTGAACAAGGCATCCAACAACAGCACACTGTTCCATATACACCACAACAAAATGGTGTAGCTGAGCGGAAGAACCGCACTTTAAAAGAAATGGCTAATTGTATGATCCAATCTAAGGGACTAAGTCTTCAATTTTGGGCTGAAGCCATTAATTGTGCAAATTACATAGTTAATCGCACCCCCACAAAAGCATTACAAGGTATAACACCGGAAGAAGCATGGAGTAAAATTAAACCTGATGTAAGTCACTTTCGTGTGTTTGGTAGTGAAGCATGGGCTCACATTCCGGATGAAAAACGGAAAGCATTGCAGCCTAAAAGTGAAAAGTGCATATTTGTTGGATATTCTGAAGATGTAAAAGGTTATAGACTTCTTCAACCACCTTCTCATGCTATAATCATTAGAAGAGATGTTAAATTTGATGAAAATATCTTGGCCTGCGAGCCTAACTCGGCGAGTGTGCCATCTTTGGCCTGCGAGCCTGATTCGGCGTTTGTGCCTTCTTCTTCTTCTTCCAACTTCCTTGACAGGTTTCCAACTCCAGTTTCTGATGATGACAGTGAGGATGAAAATCCACCTCCGCCTGCTCATGTTCCTCCAGTTGCACCAGCACAAGTGCTTCCTCGATGGGTCCGTTCAACATGTGAAGCAGCTGGTGATCTTGCCGGTGATCCTAGAGATCAACGTCGAACACGTTCTCAGTTTCAGCGAGCCTCTTCTCTTTTGGCTCAAGTTTCCGAGAATCATGATCCAAAAACTTTTGCAGAAGCTTCAGGGAATCCAGATTGGGATGCAGCCATGGATGAAGAATATCGTTCCTTAATGGCGAACGATACTTGGGATCTTGTACCTCTTCCAAAAGGAAGAAAACTTGTCAGATGTAAATGGGTCTACAGAACTAAGTATGCATCAGATGGAAGTGTTGAAAGACTTAAGGCAAGGTTAGTTGCCAAAGGTTTTTCCCAAGTTGAAGGGATTGACTACAATGAAACCTTTGCTCCCGTCGCCAAAATGAACTCCATCCGCCTTGTTCTTTCCCTTGCAGCCTTACACAACTGGGAAGTCCATCAAATGGATGTCAAGTCTGCCTTCTTACATGGTGATTTACAGGAGGAAATTTACATGGAACAACCTCCTGGCTATGTTCAGAATAACTCTAGCCTTGTCTGCCGCCTTAAGAAATCCTTATATGGCCTTAAGCAAACTCCTAGAGCTTGGTATGCCAAAATGGATAGCTTTCTCCTTGACACTGGTTTTTCTAGATGCCATTCTGACCCCAATGTCTATACCAAGAAAGTAGGAAACCATCTCATCATACTTGTTCTATATGTTGATGACCTTATTCTTACTGGTAGTGACCCTAAGCTTATAACCCATGTGAAATCCAGTCTTAAACAAACTTTTGAAATGTCAGACTTAGGACATTTGCATTATTTTCTTGGTCTCCAAGTTCTGCAAACCAAAGAAGGAATCTTTCTTTCTCAGTCTAAGTATGCTTGTGGCCTTCTTCGTCGCTTTCACATGGAAGATTGTAAACCAGCCCCTTCTCCCTTCCAGTCTGGAGTCAAACTTTCTGCCACTTGTACTTCACCTGAAGTAGATGCCACCTTGTATCGTCAGCTTGTTGGTTGTCTCTTATACTTGACTCATTCCCGTCCTGACCTTTCCTTTGCCGTTGGTAGAGTTGCCCGTTATATGCAGACACCTCATGAAAGTCACTGGAAAGCAGCTAAAAGAATACTTCGATATATTCGAGGTACAGTTCAGTTTGGGATTCATTACAGTACAGGGGGGAAACCTTTGTTGGTTGGTTTCACTGATTCAGATTGGGCCGGCGATCCTGATGATCGAAAGTCTACTGCAGGTTATGTTTTCAGTCTGGGATCTGAACCTATTACTTGGGCTTGTAAGAAACAACAAGCTCTTGCTCTTTCTTCAGCAGAGGCAGAATATCGAGCAGCAGTTAATGCCAGTCAGGAAGCCTTATGGCTTCGACAGATCCTTTCAGAGTTTGGATTCGAGCAGCAGCAGCCTACTCCACTTTGGTGCGACAATCAAAGTGCCATCAAGCTTGCCAAAGATCCAGTTCTACATCAACGCAGCAAACACATTGAGCTACACATGCACTTCATCAGAAATCTTGTTCATGATCGTGTTCTTGAAGTGCTCTTTTTCCCTACAGATGATCAAGTTGCAGACATCTTCACCAAGTCTCTTACAGAAGCGAAGTTTTCTAAACTTCGATCTATGTTAGGAGTTCAGGAACTTGTCATTAAGGGGGGATAGGCTCTAATGCCTCCTTCCTTCTCCTAATAGTGTCACTTTTGTAAATCCTTCAATCCTATCCCAAGTTGTTCTTAAGGGGGGATGTTAGGATATTTAGACACTTAGGAGTTAGTTAAGATCAACTTGTGTAATATATCCGTTAGGGATAGTGTGTTTCTTTAGTATGCATTAGTATGCATTTGTGTATACTTAATCCGACGGTCACGATATGTTTCCGACATAGAGTGATCCGACGACTCAACTTCTCTTAGATCAAACCTAACCTTGATCCGTGGCTTAACACCCGATTGGTCCATGATCTCTATTTAAAGAGCATGGAGGGTCATTGTTTAGTTGATCGATTATGAGAAGCTCATTTGTAACTTTCTTTCTTTGCATAATAAATTGTCCCGTAGAAGCTATTTGGCCGGGGCCGTGGAGTGTTTCCCTCAAGAGGGTTTAAACCACGTCAAAACATCGGTGTGTTGATCTGTGATCTGTTTGTGTGAAGTGGTTGCTCTTGGTGTTCGGTCCTTTGGTAGTACCCTGTGTACCCGAACATTATTGGTCACTTGAAGCTTGTATGCACTTGGAAAATCGTGGTCTACTTGCTTGGAGGTACAAGCACTTTCATGATTCTTTGATGAAGCACCTCCTTGATGTACATTTTCATTATGTAGTTATGTACTTTGATGATATATATTTTGTACTCATGATGTTTGGAAGAATGCATACAAGAAAATGGGATCCAGGAATCATCTTATCTGATGGTATTGGTTGGAGAGCACTCTTCATTGTTGGGGTGCAATACAAGCAATGGGACCCTGGAATAATTTTTATCTCATTGGTTTCAATTTTTTGGGGGAAACAAGAAGTATGGGAGATGGATTTCCCACTTAATAAAGTGATTTTTATCAGAGTAGTGCAGCAGCAAGCATGGTGGTTCCTCTCTAAAATCTTCATGGAAACTCAAAGACTCAAGGTTTGGCAATTCATTGGCAACTTCAAAGAATTATACAGAAAGCAGGTTCTTCAACACCCATGTTTGAAATTGCTTGAGGACAAGCAATTTTTGGAAAGGAGGATTTGTCATGTCCCAAATTTGGAATTGGGTCACAATGGCCTAATCACATTAGCCATATTCATTAGAGTTTGTAAAATTGATGTTAAGGGTCAAATAATTACCAAGGAGGAAAATTACTAGTTTCCTAGGTTTGGGGTGGAAGCTTTGGGGATTTGGAATAAGGGGATAATAAATGATGTTTAGACATTAGAAGGGTTCAAGTATTTAATAAATAGAGTGAATAAATAAATTCAAGTGAAGTCCTAAGTGACAAATGGTTTTGGAGACATATGGAGGATGTGGGACCCACACTAGATTGATTTTTCATAATACATGGTATCTCTCTTTTGCAAATTCGAATTAATGGGAATGTGAACACTCTTGGGTGAGTTGGTAAGTCATAACACATGTCATTGAGCATATTAGGTCGAATTGGGAAGGATTGGTAACCTCCATGGAAGATAAAGAGTCAAAATGGAAGTTTGTGGACACTTGGGCTAGATTCCCTAGCCCCTATGACACCAATGATGGAGCATCTATGACAACTATGACAAATTGCAAACCTGAACTCTGACATCTGACCACTATGACATGTCAGCCACAAACATAGGCTCAAAGAAGGTGAATTTGGGAGTTGGATAAGCCAAAGAGACTCAAAATCGAATTTGGGAGAAGATGGAAGGTTGGAACTAGGAGACAAGTGGCAAATGTGGAATATTTCCTAAATGAAAATCTATTTAATCTATTGAGAGGATTTCGACCCTTAGAAGGATAATGTTGGTTATAAAATGTAGAAATGAAGTATGAGAATGGCTTTTGATCATTTGTAGAATTTGCAATTGCATTTGTGAAGAGGGAGAGCTAGTGGATGACTAGTTTCTTGCCTTAGCCAATTTCGAGGGTGAAAGATTCCCATCCAAGTTGGAAATTGGAAAGGCCATTCAGACCTTTCATTTGGAGCTTTAATGGAGTCTTTATTTTCAAGTGTAAGCTACAGGTAAGCTCATGGTTTCTTCTATTGCAGTTCGCTCTTTCAACCATTTCCAGTTTTGATGGCATATTCTTGATTCTTGAGGGAGGGCATTTTTGGTGAGCTATTGTACTCTTTGGGGGAGATTCTAATGCCCCATTTATTTTTTAATATGAATTAAATACTCTGTTCTTCATCTCCAGAAAGTTTCAGGTCGAAATTCCAAGTAGAAATGTATAAATCTCATTTTTAATGGAAGAACAATGCCATTTCCCCACTACCTTGTTGTGAACCAATGTATTGATGATGATTTCGAATGAATGGATGATTCTATGATGAATTTTTTATTAATGGACTGCCATAGATGTATTTTACCAGTTTCATGTACTGTACTTGAGCATTCGATGTATTTTTACTCAGTTTAATTGCATTGGGAGAAGAAATAGTGTCATTTCCCCAAGGGTCGAATTGGTGATTTTTGCAGTTGAATGGGAGAGGGTGAGAACAGTTCTAATAAACCATTTATGGTGCATATGAGACCTTAATAACATAATTAACACATTACATACCTCTGTTCATAAATTTGAGTGGGTTTGGAGGCATTTGGGAAGCCATTTTCAGTACTTACCCTAGGGGGATTTGAACCCCAAATTACTAGTAAAATTGCATACTTGGTCCAGAATATTAAGAGAGTTTGCAGAGGTATTTTGGTGGCCATATGTTATCTCTAAACATCATATTCAATCCCTAATATCATTCATACACCTTCCTTGAATATTTGAAGGCATTTGGAGTCAATTTGAGACCTAGAGACCAATACTAGTCAAAGGGAAATCACTAGTAAAACTACCTACATTGACCAGAATTTAAAGAGTATTTGCAGAAGTGTTTTAAAGGTACAAAGGCATCCCTGAAACACATATTCATGTTCTAATATCATTCATATACCTTCTCATAATATTTGGGATCATTTGGGGCAAATTTGGGACCTAGAGATCGAAACTAGTCAAAGGTCGAACCAAGGGAAAAAGTGGAAAATTGCAATTTTAATAAAATTCCTAACAAGGGACATTACAAATTCCAGGTAGACGAAGCCCTTATAGCTGTGGTGACATAGCTTCCAACAAATGGAGAAAATTGGGTCAAGACCACTGTTACAAAGGATTTCGAGTTTCCATCTTATCTGAAACCTGAGCATAGGAATCTGGTATGAAACTCCTGAAAAAGTATGGTAATGGATGTAGTAGTTTCTGATATCCCACCCAAGTTTGGCATTCTCTTGTCCCATTCATGGAGTAAATTCCTAGGGGTGACCTTACAGATGGATCTGACTTATGCCACAATCCCGATATTTGGGGGTGAAACTAAAAGGATCTATAGAGAAAACCAGCTTGCCTACATCATCGGCAATGAAAAGAATTCGGTAAACCATCCCATTTACGCATTAGATATAGACTTTGGAGCATGTATCCTGCAACTAGATGATGATCAGCCAACGCCTTTGTAGCTCACAAAGCCTGCTTGTCAGCAATCTAAAGAAGTAACCACTTCTGTTTGGAGCATGTTTTTTGATGGTGCTAGTACCCAAGCTTCAGTAGGTGCAAGTGTAGTTTTAATCTCTCCTTTGAAGGATGCTATGCATTTGTCTTATAAACTGGATTTCAAAACTACTAACAATATAGCAGAATACGAGGCTTTGCTGTTGGGAGTCAAGGCTGCCAAAGAAATGGGAATCATGTGCCTGAAGATATTTGGAGATGCAGAGCTCATCATACAATAGGATAACGGGAATTTTCAAGCAAAAAATGTTAGGTTGAAGGCATACAGAGACGAGGTATGGAAACTTAGAGATTCTTTTATGATTTTCGACATCTCTTATATACCTAGAGCTATGAACCACCTAGCTGATTCCCTGGCTATCTCTGCGAGTACATTCATTCCTCCTATGCCTCCTAAATTGCACTATGAAATCCAATTCAGGTACAGGCCATCCTTACCTGGTAATGTCAAATTTTGGAAATTTTTTGAGAATGATGATGAACTTGCTAGATTTCTCTAGGTTGTTGATGAATTTTCTGATATGCATATTAACCAAGAAAACCTAAATGTAGAGGAATCCTAGAAGTCTAAGTTCAAAGGGAAAATGGGTCAACATGACATTGTTCAGTTGCCAAGCAATCATATACCTCGAGGCTTAGTACCTCTTGAAAGGCTTTTTGACCATAATGATGTCCCCTTCAAACTTGTGGAAAAGGAGAATAACCCTGCTGTCCATGAGCACAACATAGGCAGTCAAAATCATCCTAAATTCGTAAATTTGTCTACTGAATTGACAGTTGATCATAGGTCAGAATATTGTAGCCTTATAAATGAATTTGTTGATGTTTTTGCTTGGGAATACAGTGATATGAAAACCTATGACGAAGATACTATTCAACATAAAATTCCTCTAGAAAAGGATACCATCCCTTTCAAGCAGAAGTTAAGGCCCATCAACCCTCTCCTGTTACCTATGATTGAAAAAGAAATAAAAAAGCTCCTTGATGCTAAAATCATAATCCCACTGAGATATTCTAAATGGATCACAAATTTAGTAGTAGTAAGGAAGAAAAGTGGGGAGGTCAGGTTATGTGTCGATTTTAGAAACCTAAACAAGTGCTCCAAAAAAGACAACTATCCCCTGCCCAAGATGGAGCATTTACTGCAAAGAGTCTCAAGAGCTAGTGTCATGTCATTCCTAGATGGCTTCTCAGGCTACAATCAAATTTTTGTACACCCTGATGATTAGGAGAAGACAAACTTTACCACCCCTTAGGGTACCTTCATGTATGCTAAGATGTCGTTTGGGCTGATGAATTTCAGGGCCAACTTTCAGAGGGCCATGGACATAGCTTTTGTGGGATTAAAGGATAATTTTCTCCTCATTTACCTTGATGATATAACTGTATACTCAAATAGTCACGAAGAACATCTGCAGGATCTAAAGGAGGTGTTTCTGAAATGTAGGCAGTTTGGAATTTCTCTGAATCCTAAGAAGTCTCAGTTTGCTCTCTTGGAGGAAAAGATCCTCGGCCACATAGTTTCAGCGCAGGGTGTAAAGATCGATCCAGTTTGGGTTGAAGCAATTCAGAAGGTGTCTATACCAGGGTCAAAAAAATACATTCAATCCTTCCTCGGTAAGATAAATTTTGTCATGAGGTTTATTCCAAATTTTTTCTGAGTTAGTAAAGCATATAACTTCCATGCTGAAAAGGGATCCGAAATTAAATGGACAGAAAATGCAAGGAACTCTTTCGAAGCCATCAAACAGGCTATCATGGAATCTCCTACTCTGATTAGTCCAGATTACACCCAGGTTTTCTATATTTTCTCTTTCGATTCCCATGACACAGTGGCAGCATTCTTGTTGCAGAAAGATGATGAAGGTCTTGATCACCTAATTTCCTTCTTCAGCAAAACATTGAGGGATGCTGAACTAAAATACGATCCCATAGAAAAACAGGCCTATGCTATGATCAAGTCATTGAAGGCATTCATAATTTATATCCTAGATGCAAAGGTCATAGCTTATGTCCCTTCAGCTTCTGTGAAAAATGTTTTAACTCAACTTGACATTGATGGAAAGAGAGCCAAGTGGATCGCTCAGCTGATCGAATTTGATGTAGACGTGAAGCCCACTAGGTTTGTAAAGAGTCAAGGCTTAGCTAAGCTTATGGATGAAGAAAACTGCAGACAATTAGACATGAATTTTATTGGAATAAGTTCAGCAGGTTTGCAGATAGAAGCAGCAACAGTAGAGCAACATAATAGTCAGCAGGTGGCCGAAAATTTCTCTTCATGTGAGTGGTATTCATGTATTATTCATTTTCTGCAGAATTTGAAAGTTCCTCCTAGACTCAGCACAACCCAAGCATGAGCTCTTAAACTTAAATTTGTTAAATTTTGCATAAATAACAGTCTGTTGTATTGGGAAGATCCTGCTGCCATGTTGCTTAGGTGTCTAGATAAAGACGAATCAGGTCAAGTCATGCATCACTTCAATTCAAGCATATGTGGATGCCATCATTACTGGAAAACTATAGCTCATGAGATTCTAAGGGCTGGATACTATTGGCCTATTATTTTCTCTAATGTATACACTTTTGTGAAATCTTGTGACAAATGCCAAAGATTCGCAGGAAAACAGCAGCTGAAATCCTTGCCATTGAAACATATTATGGTTAATGGTCCCTTCCAGTAATGGGGCCTTGATTTTATAGGCGAGATTAATCCTTCATCCAATGGTCAACATAGATGGATCCTGGTGGCCATTGATTATTTTACCAAGTGGATAGAGGCAATTCCCACGAGGAAAGCTAATCATTAAGTCATCATGAACTTTCTCTATGAAAACATCCTTATCAGGTTTGGTTTCCCAAAAAGGATGGTAACTGATAATGCACCAGCTTTCAAGGATAAAGCACTAGTCCACATGTGTGATCAATGGGAATTCAGTTGGTACACTCTACCCCCTACTACCCTCAAGGAAATGGCCTCGCCGAGTCATCCAATAAAAGTCTGGTCAGAATCATCAGAAAGTTATTGGAAGAAAATTAAAAGAGTTGGGATTCCAAACTAAAGTTTGCTCTCTGGGCTGACAGAGTGACAGATAAAAAATCCATAGGGACTTCCCCCTTCAGATTGGTTTATGGTACTGGTGATATTTTCCTAATTCAGCTAATCCTGCCAGTAACTAAGTTTTTTCAGGAAGAACAGGATGAGCCGAATGACATGGTGAGAAGAATGCTTGATTTGGTTGAATTACAGCAGACTAGAGAATAGTTGGTGGAGAAGTCAGAAGCTCACCATAAGAGGATAAAAGATACTTTCAACAAGAAGGCAAAGGTGGAAAGTTTTTAGGTTGGAGACTGGGTTCTAAAATGGGATGCCCCCAGGAAGGACAAGGGCAAGCACGACAAATTTGATTCTCTATGGATAGGTCCTTACGTGATAACTCAAGCACAGCAGAACAACACTTTCAATCTGCAAAGTCTGGAAGGTGAAGAGATGTTTGGTGGCCTAGTCAAAGGGCATTTTTTTAAACTTTATTTCATCTGAGGCTTCACAGCCTGGTCATTGTAAATATCATTTGGTTTTCGGTTTTTGCAAATAACTCCATGCTCAATGGAACACTAGAAGATAGGGTTAGATTTTGGTTTCACAGGAAAGGAATTTGATCTATGGTTCTTGGAACCTCACTGAGAGGTTTCCATCCCCGAGTAGGAGCCAGATGTTGTCTCCTCAAATAAACATAGACTAGTTGTGGTTTCTAGGTGATAGGAGGTCTTTAATTTTTTCATTTTTAGATGCATTTGAGGTTCTTTTTCAAGAGTTTGAAGTATGTAATGAAGTTTGAAATAACATTTGATGGTACTTTGTCTCCAAGAAATATTTTTCGGTTTCGGTAGCTTAGGCGAACAGGGGAATTGTTCATTAGCTACCGAAAACCCAGCTTTCGGCAGCTCATAGCACAAAGGTAAAACTACTCAAAGCTACTGAAAGGGAAGGCACATATCATATATCACAAAGCAGTTTTCGGTGGCTTAGGCGGATATGACAGTTGTTCATTAGCCACTGAAAAGGGCAGGTTTCTGGCATCTTATAGCTCAAAGGCAGGATCGTCCATAGCCACTGAAAGTAGAGGCATTTGTGAACACTTTTCCAACGGCTTGCGGTGTCAAAGGAAAAATTGTCGGCTACCAAATTTGAGTCGGTGTCGAATGGTGGAAACGTCTAATCAAGGGTTTAGTCGTGAATTAAAGGGGGTTCATCATTGCTTAGCTGCCGAAAGGGTCACTTCACGAAAATACACAATCTCCCCCAATGTGAATCCTGCCTCCATCATAATCTCACCCTAGCCGGATGAACCTTGATACCCCTCCACATACCGATCTTATAAAAGATTGTTCCTCCAGTGTGATCATGCCATAGTAAGACATCATTAAACCCTCGTGATTAATCCTCCAATTCACATCCCTCGAAGTTAGTTTCTGAAAATTGTGCCACCCCTCCTCCTTCGCTCTCACCACGTCATTGAGCTCCCCTTTTCCCTGATTTCACATCGTTCCTTGAATCCTGTTTTAGCAACAGGTGCCAGGAAGTAGCTTACAATGAAGAAAAGTGGAGGAGTGGTCCTCCAGAAAGAATTAAATGACATCTGTTACCTGGAGGCGCACCCTAAAATATGTCGACTCTTCAAGGATGCTGGCTGTTATAATTTTTGCAAAAAACTGCAGGGATCTCATTAGCAAATAGCCGAAACATTTTCCCTCACATTTGACGGCAGAAGGGCGATAATTGGCAAGGAGGAATTCCAGGTAGACGAAGCTCTTATAGCCGAGGTGACAGAGCTTCCAGCGACCGGAGAAAATTGGTTCAAGACCACTGTTACAAAGGATTTCAAGTTTAGATCCTATCTGAAACTTCAGCATAGGAATCTGGTATGGAAGAAATATATTCCTATGTCTTACCTTGAAGATAAATGGCAGTATTTGTTGAAGTTGATTCTAGTTTACATAACCTGTGAAGGTAGATATAACAGGGTGTTAATTTACCATTTTAAATTAATGAACCATTTCATGGGCAGGAGCCCCCTAAATCTCCCTTTTTATATCTACAAAATCCTGACTAAAATGGCTTATCAAGTCAGAGCCCAGCCAACCAAAATCGTAGGCAGTCTATACCACCATGGTTTGATCAAGCTCATAGTTTCTGAGTTGTTGCAAAGGAGAAACATGAACTGGGCGTTCTTCCTCTTCTAGAATGAGTTTGAAATAGAGTTGCAACCAGAAGGTGGGAAGAAGTCTTCTACCCCTAGAAGTGGGAAAAGGAAGAGTTCTATTCCCCAATTGCAGTCAACCCCCTTTCCTCAGCTCCCAAAATGTAGAAGGATAAAAAGAAACTAGAGTTCAGTAGTAAGACTGGGGAGGAGGGAGCTGCTTCAGAAGGAAAAAACATCCTCAACCTGCCATACACAGATTCCGAAGAGGATGAACAACCAGAAGCTGGGGTAGGAGGTGAAATTCTGTTCTCACCTGCACCCGAGGAAGAGCCAAATCAACAGATTGTTGAAGCATCAACCAGCTAGTCAAAGAAGACCTCATCCCAGAAGATTAATCAACTATTAAGATAGGTGTATGAGCTGGAACTTCTTCAGAGGGTGATCAAGGAGAAAAATGAAAGGTTAACTAAAAGAAACAATGACTTGTATACCTCCTTTCAATGGTTAAGCAAAAATCACAGCAAGTTGAAAGGGAGGAATATAAGATTGATAAGAGACAATATCAGGTTGAATAGGAAGGTTGAGCTTCTGGGAGGTAAGGAAATCACTCCGAAACCCCAACCTGAGTTACACTCAGACCTTGACACTTTAGCAGCAGTAGCAGTTAGTTTCGCTGACACTCCAGTTTTGGCCCGGGATGAAGAGAAAACCAAGCAGCAGAAAGATGAGTAGTAGAAGTAAAAGAAAGCATAGTTTTGTCAAAAGTTTTGCAGGCTAGACCAACCAGTTTCGGTGGCTTAGGCGAACATAGGAAATTGTTCATTAGCTACCAAAACTCCAATTTTCGGTGGCTTAGGATATAAAGGTGGGACTCATCTAGTTACCGAAAGGAGAGGCCAACTCCAAACATCTAAAGGTGTCTCAGTGGCTTAGGAAAACACGCTACTTGTTCATTAGCCACCGAAAGCAGGGATTTCTGTAGCTAATCAAATTTTAACCCAATTTTCCCAGCTGCCGAAAATACAGAATAACATAGAAAGTGGTTTTTGCATTGAACCTTACTTTGCTGATCCAAGCACCTCGAGGGCATTTTCTAATTATGGTTAAAGGTTTAAGAGAGTCATGATTATTTTTCCGTTCTAGACCGAAGGGTGCCAGCAAGATGAGAAAAGGAATCTTCTCGTCTACTTTGGGAAAAATGACCTGCAGATTCTCCAAGTAGTAGTTCGACCTCACTCACCAGCATCTGAAGGCCCATTACAACTGTCAAAGATGGGAGGATTGCCAAGATGGTGGTTACTTTTGGAATGTAGGAATCTTTCATAATTCCCAGAAAGTTGTTTTTTTATAGCTATTTTTAGTAGATTCGATCCATTTTTTCAGGATCTTGACCGTTTTGCAAAGGCTATTAAGCCTGTGACTGATGTAGAACAAGGGTTCGATTTTGGAGATAGCACACTGATTGTACTTTCATACTTCTTATAGCATATCATAATATAAGCTTTTTTTGCCTATTATGTTCAGATTTACCTCTCGTATGTTCTATACTTGTATTTGATGATTTATTTCATGGTTTGAGTCGATCCAGTGTCTGAAAAATGTCATCTTTTCATTTTGGTGATGAAAGGAGATTTACAAGTATTTCTTCAATTATAATATTGGCCATTCATATGTCTATCTTATGTATGTTTCTGCTGAGATTATAAGTTTTGTCCATCCATACACTTTATTTAAAACCTCTGAACAGCGTGGGCTAAAAGCCTTGTCCATTGAATATGTTTATACATGCTTTGATTGAGTAACCTTGTGTTAGTCGTTCCATTTTTGATCCACCTATTCATGCATCATTGAGAAAATAGTAAGTTACCCGGCATCTCTGAGATACAACCTAGGAGAGTTTCCTGGAGTGATAACAGACTTAACTGTGAACCTTATTTTTATCACTTGAACATTCTTGTGTGAAGTTGAATTAGGTTGACTGGTACACTATGGATCTCATTTAGTAATACTCTTGTTTTGTTACTTTTTATTGAAAAAAGGCATAATATTTTATGATGAATTTCTGTATCAATAAATGGAAGTAAACCTGTATTTACAAGTTAGAATTTTGGATATTTGATAGCCAAATGCAAGAATGAGATTAATAGATATTAGGTTCCTTTTTATTATGTTTTCCTTTGTGATGCTAATTTGAAATCTATTGATCTATTCTCTTTTTGTATGTAGCCAGAGGAATGATCATGAGTTAGACATCATTATTGTTTTTAAAAATATTTGCAAGGAACGTGTTGGATAAGTATTTCTCCAACCCCGATGGCAGCAACTTTCCACCTTTGGAAACTTGAAAATAATTATGCATCTGAACATGAGAATAATGAACTAAGTGCTGGGTGAGGTGCCAGATGGAGTGCTGGATAAGGTCCTGGAAAATTTGGAACTATGTGAATTAAATTTTTGAGGTAAATTTCAGAACATCAAAGTAAGTTTTGACTATTGGAATCTAGGTATATCTTTAATTTGGGAGAAATGACTAAATAATGTGAGATTTACCTTGAATAATTATGTCTCATATTTTATAAGCATTAATTTTAACTCTTAATACTGGTTTCGAGTTTGATATAGACAAATCTTTTTATTCTATAATCAAAGTCACCTATATATATTATAATTTGTTTGATGTCATGCATTAAAAAGAGAATTTATAACGACAAACTTCATTTTATATCATTTTTTATTAATGACATGATTTATACAATAATTTATGTTCTAAATTCCTTTGCCACATTGATTGATTATATATGATATTATTATTTTAATAGGTGAAAACGTTTTTTTTTTTTGCCAATTCCATTGATTTTACCTCTTCGAAATTTTAATCTTTCCCGAGACTAAATTGCATACTCCATGCAAACATGGCATTCGAACCCATTTTTCTTATCATATAATTTTGTCATAATTTAATCTGCCTTGTTTCTGGAAGCATGTGGTTATGATCATGAAAGGCAACAAGGTGTAGCTAGCCTCTTCTAAACATAATCAACCTCGAACATTTGATTTAACCATCTCGTTTAATCATGCCTTCGATGGACCAGTTCCAAATATCATTACTTCATCCCACTGAACCTATCCATGTCCAAATTTCTTCATCTGCACAAGAAGATTCCCAATCGATTGATTCTCATTTTTGTCCTCCAATGCCAAATCCTATTGAGGATTCTTCATTGCCATTTCATTTCTCATCATCTCAAATACCAAAATTTGATCTTAGGTATGTCAATCATCATCAATCAACTATTTCTTTAGATCTAGGAATTGAATATTTTAAACAAAGGAATGCCAAGTTGACTGAATAGTTGGATCGATATATTAAACATGAAAATGCAGTTCTGAAAACTAAGGTTGCATTTCTGCAAACCTTGGTAGATGACACAATTCGATCCAATCATGAGCTTAGGAAACAATTGAGGAAGAAGGAAAAACAACTTGAAGAGTTGATCAAAGCTCAATAGAGACCAACTCCATCTCCTTCTCAAGTACAAGTGTTATTTAACACTTCAGCTTCAATTTCTGGAGTCCGACTTAATTTTAATTATCAATTTTTCCCATCAAGTTCAAAGTTTTCTTGCATTGGGACATGCAAGATCTTCGATCTGGGGGAGATGATGGCCTCTGATTTTGTCTATTTTTTTGTTCAAGTTCAAATTCAAATTCAAATATACAAGGGAACCACGCATTTTGATCTCATTCTACTATATATTTTGTGTTCAACTATGTGCTTTGAAGGAATAAATCACAAAGTTCTTAAACAAGGTAAATCCTTATTATTTTAGTTATTTTATTCATTATTTTTTATGGATTTCAACTTATTATTGAATCTCATTATTTTCCAAAGACTTGTCTCTCACAAAGCTACATTCCGTTTTTTGGTAGTGGTGGCTCGATCCCGCACCTGTTCCGACACCCTCTGAGCAAAGTATTGTTGGTTAAGATATTTGGGGGATTCCTTTGCCCAAAACCACACATGGGTTTTGTGTTTAGTTGTTTAGATATGGATTGTGAGCTACCAACTATTGCTCAACTGTCATGTTCTCTCTAGAAGCTGCGGCTACAATCTCAAGCAATTCGACAGTGGTGTTTCCCGTCATCTCTCCAGGAAGCAAAATTCAGGATTGACTTATGAGCAATCTATGAAGAATCTGGTGAAACCATTCAAAACCCACTTCAAAAATATGTCCATTTACCCCTAAACACTGAGAGTTTGTGGAATTTCTCAACCGATATGGAGAAAAGCATGGCCAAACAAATGTAATCTTTCCAGAATCAGGGCTACGATTGGTTTTGTAAAATCCATAATTTTTTGAATGAATTACTAAGTTGGGAGACTGAGATTATCCATTCCTCCATTGAATTTATGTATAAAATGGCGTCTTCAGGCTGAAGGAAGGGAGATATATGAGATGTTGTAAAACTATGATTTAAAAAAACCCATTTATGCAGCTCTGCGTTCATATTAATCTTTTAACTTCTAGGTTAACAACGTTTGAAGGGAGGGCCCACCTTCAACCTCTGTGTGTGATCATTTTGATTAGTAAGTGTGTTTTGTTCATATTGTTATTAATACTCTTGCCATACTGTTCACGTTTTGCTTCATCTTTACTCTTTCCAAACTCTTTTCTTTTGTTTTCTGAATTCGACTTGAATACAGATAATAGTTAGGTTTTGCTGTGAGATAATTCTGTAATGCATATTTCATCTTATATCTAACATTAGAGTGATTTTAGTGATTGGAGAATTTTATAGAATTTGATAGTGGAATAAGTATTGTGTTGGTTTGCTCTGTTTTGTAAGAAAACCTAATCGAACATGG
Source organism: Larix kaempferi (assembly GCA_027924585.1). NCBI lineage: Eukaryota > Viridiplantae > Streptophyta > Pinopsida > Pinales > Pinaceae > Larix > Larix kaempferi. Next base: position 555,878 of record BSBM01000451.1, on the reverse strand, counting down.
TAGAAAACACTTGATTACGGTCATTAATGTATACTGTTAACAAGCACGAGAAAAATCACCATCGGTGTCAATGATCCCCAAGGTACCATAGTACATGCCATCGAATGTGAATCAATGAGTTGAGTTTGAACACTCGATGGGATCTTTCAATCAAGAGTCAATGATGTAAACTCATGTTGAAAGTGAGGTAACCTGCCATTGAGGCATGTGGGCCCAAGGTACTTCATTGGTTTCTATATTCAATCCCTAGATGATGTGTTGAAGTCGACAAGGATGAATCCACCGAACGAGGGCCATGATATATCCCCCATCGTCGACATGAAATGTGATCACAGATGTTTGGAATGAAACAGATAGTAATGTGTGAGACTGACCCAGAGACGACCGACATGATAGAATATGACTGCAGATAATGAATGACAAATGTCTCTTGAACATGGGCATGGCATGACTTAGCAGTACTGAAATGACGAGAATGATACTGACCCCCAATGCAACTAATGATGGAATCATTCTTCAGATGACCCAAAGGAGTAACAAGACTCACGGAACCAGTGTGACTCAGAGACAAACAGATTACCAAAGAACTGAATGCATATGCAGATGAGTGCCATGTTCAAGAGTGACTATGTACTCTCGTAACTACAATGAAACACAAACTCTTCCCTTATCCCCATCATGATTGAAGAGTACCTCTTTTTTTTTAATGAGATTGAGGAGGGTAACAGATGCTCGGTATAGCTCATCCCATGGATGAGTCCAATCCCAAATATTTTATGAACCTATGATAGGAGGGGTTCGTCCCAAAACGGGCCCTTTGCTGTTGACTTTTAATGATTCCAAAGAAGGTAAAATCGACGTCATTTCATATTTAGAGAATCTGAAAAGAACTAAAGAAGACTACAAGGGATCTTTTTCATAAAAGTTAGTCTCTTTACCAGAAAAAGGATAAAACAACATGAAAGAGAACTCTTCCAGTCATGATTGGTTGGAGCCCTCCTTTTTCGTAAATAGTACCTCCTAGTCCGAAAAAGGGGTAAACTATCACCAGAAAGACGATCATTCAAATAATTTTACAAGCATGAAGGCATCAAGTTTGCTTGTCAATATTTTCATGTTTAGGTAGTCTGAAAAGAGCTTAAAGAAGGACTCCGAGGGGTTTCCTTTTTCGTGGGAGTTTAACGAGCTTGAAAAAGCGATAAAATACAACTCGATGACTTATTCTCATCATTTTACGAGCACAAGAAGGAACAAAGAGTAAGCTCAATGTCATTAATGTTTGATTTTAATGAGCGGAATAATAACACAAAAAATCTCGGAGAGTTGTTCAAGCCTGATAATGAGGGTGAGATGACCACGACCGAAACAAACTATTTTAACATGGCACTTCACTTCACCTATAAACTCCAAAAACTAGGTCAAAATGATAAATTAGGCATTTAGACATAAAAACATCCCCAACTATAGTAAAAATGACCCAACAAAAAATAAATTGAAAAGAGAATATTCCAATTTCAATATAAAATGGGAAAATAGTAAAAATTATTCACTATTACTTTTTACCGAATTGGGAAGGTGGAAATTACCCTTTGGAACACGATTTTCAACTGTCGATTGCGGGAGCTCTGGTCAGTCATTTTCAGTGTTGTCAGCGCTAGGTAATCCTACATGTTGGTTGTGGAACTATATCTTCCAGTCTCATAGATGATGATTCAGCCGTGTTTGAACCCCAGGTTTGGTTATGATCCTTGCATGATCCCCAGGGGGTCCAGGGGAGTTTTCGCCCCCGAGAAAAAAATTTGGGGCTGTTTTCGCCAACAGTTTTTGAGCCCATGGTTTTGGGTAACCCGTGGTATTTTCCCATTGTATTTCCCTTATAAAAAAAATACATTGTAACATAGCTAGGGTTGATGTATTAGGTATTATGCATTGTAAAGATCTTTGCGATCTAAAGAGAGACTGTGAGACAATGAAGAGGAAGTGCAGCGATTGTGCTGCAGGCTGTATCCCTTCACTTTGTTGGACGGTATAATAATAAGGATTGATGATTTCAGAGTGGACGTAGCCCATCTTGGGTGAACCAGGATATATTGGTGTCTCTCTTGTAATGTGTTTGTGTGATTATATTTTCATTTATGTTTATTGTTATTGCTCTACGATTCTGTTGTTCTAACACTACATCCTGTCCTTTTCATTTTTAGTGGATCAAAGCTGCTTTTTATTTCCAGTTTTTAGGTTTTTGGGCTTGTGTAGTGAGGGTATAATGTGCCTTCAGGCTGGCGCACTTTCCCGTTACGGGAAGTGCACCGAGGGATTGATGGCACCTTTCCCATAAGGGTGATGTGCGTCGATGGTGCCCTGTCTATACTGACGGGGTGCATCGGCGAAGTTCGGAATTATGAACTCACTCACACACCAAAAATTGATGAGATGGAAGGTATGGAAAGATTCTAATAAGTGTTTTAGTGCTATTTGGACATGTTTGGGTGGACAAGATGGTCCAATGGAGAGAAAGAGAGCATGAAATAGATGATGCTCAAGCAGCCAACGATCCACATTGTATGAATGCACTCCGCAACTCCGGGCTACTAAAATATTTTCACATCCAGGGCATGAGGGCCCAACTACCACTGCTAGAGTAGCTTATCAGATGTTGGGATCCCGAGTAGCAACACTTCCGGGTCGGTGTCCATATACTTACGATATACATAGAGGACGTCTATTTTCTAACGGGGTTGTCCTGATAGGGAGCTCCAGTGTCTTTGGATGGGTCATGAGGGAGTGACTGCACTACTGAGGATTTAGTGGATCAGTGGTGTACTCCTGGTACACAGATGGTTGGTGGGAAGATCCCCATCAAGGATGTGAGGGACCATCCTCTATATATGGTCTTTTTTACCATTGATAGGGTGGAGAGGAGAAGGGATCCTCACCTAGCCACCAAGGCCCATATGTTGTATGCGGAGGAGTGTATGGCTCCCACAGTTTTCAACTGGTGCGAGGGGCTCCTTGTGAACCTCAGGGATTAGCTCACCAAATCTCGATGTGGCGAGTTGAAGCAGTTTGGCTATGGGTCGGTCATGGTCTCATTCTTCTTAGAGCAGGTTCCACATTTACACCCACAGGTCGAGATAGATGATTTGGATCCGAGGAATCCACACATAGTTCGATGGTCCAAGGTGATGGTCCTATTATCAGTTACTGTGGTCTTTTTTCATATGGTTGAGGGGACAGATCCTCATGGTATAGGACTACCCCTACAAGGGTACCGATTTCATGGGGGACACGGACTTGGTTCTTCCTAAGGACATGCAATGGGTCGATATAGGTAAGAATGAAAACTCTATTGTGTTTTTCATTTTATGTTTTTTAGATGTTTTTGGAGTGGTATTGATAGTTATTACATGTTCGGTGCAGATGTGGGCCCGTCTCTTCCAGCTAGTGTCTCCCCGATTGCGCGGAGAGGAGCGGTGCGAGAGATAGAGCTTGCAAATCATGATGCAATAGAGGACTTAGATGAGCTGGAGCAGAACCTCTAGAGGTTGACCCTGGATATCCCAGAGCCAGCCGTACATGATCTACCTCATCGCTATCAGCGGCAAATTGTGGGGATATCTACACGCTTTGGTTCACTACTTCGGAAAGTAGCTAGGGCCATTGTCTACTACCATGAGAATCCTACTGAAAGCTACGGGCTTCATATTTTTGTAGAGGATATTTTTACTGAAAGCTCATGTGCTTTATATTTTTGTACTAGTACCACCTTTTTGTATTATACTAATATGATATATATACAAAATTCTATTTGCAACTCTACATACTTTGTTCTATTGATGATTATGGGATCTTGTTTGTTTTTTCTTATACATTATTTACATGTCGTGTCATTTTTACATTTTTGAATGTTTCATGTATGTGCAATGTACCAATCTAATATAAAATTTTCCATGGAGTCAACAATGGTGTTCATGTCCCTTGAAATGTGCAGGTATTGAACAGATTTAAATGACCTCTCCAAGAAACGTACTCGTTGGAAAAGACGGAGTAACGTGCAGTCGCAGATAGCATAAACAAAGTTAATATGGGATACCTCTAATTGTGAGTCAAGATGGATAACAATGTGGTCCATACCCAGGGAAAGAGCATCGTTTAAGACTCCAATCACCACGTGATACTCGGCGGCATTGTTGGTTGCGTACCCTAGACAACTCCCTCCTGAACTAATGACCTCACTGGTAGGGGAATAAAGTAACTAGGCTACCGAAGCGAGGTTACAGGTATGTCAGCTGGTGATGTCCGCAAATACAAAACAGGTTGCCATCTGCACATGCAGACAAAACATGGTATAAGTGTAATGTAAAGATCCTATCACACTAAATCAAAGTGTCACACCACACAAAACACACACCATGTACAGTATATACAGAGTACTAATGCATAAAAACATAGGCATAGTACCGCTTCAGGTAGATCCCATTGCAAGGATCTCCTAAAGATATTCCATCATAATATTCGAGCTCATATGCTTCCTTCTCCAAGACACGTTTAATGACGCATGGCCCATGCCACATGGACTCAAACTTGCCTGCCCCTAGCTTATCATGTTTTTGGTTGTAGGTGAGAACCAAATCTCCCTCGTAAAGATACGAGGTTTGAATGAATTATCGTACTGGGCTTTGATGTGCTTTTTATGTGCTTCATTAGCAAGGGAAGCATCACGACAATGTCATGTCCCTTGAAATGTGTAGGTATTGAACAAATTTAAATGACCTCTCCAAGAAACGTACTCGTTGGAAAATACGGAGTAACGTGGGGTCATAGATAGCGTAAACACAGTTAATATGGTATACCTCTAATTGTGAGTCAAGATGGATAAAAATGTGGTCCATACCCAGGGAAAGAGCATCGGTTAAGACTCCAATCACGTGATACTCAGTGGCATTGTTGGTTGTGTACCCTAGACAACTCCCTCCTGAACTAATGAGCTCGCTGGTAGGGGAATAAAGTACCTAGGCTGCCGAAGCGAGGTTACGAGTATGCCGACTGGTGCCATCCGTGAATCCAAAACAACTTTCCATATGCACATGCAAACAGAACATGGTATAAGCGTAATGTCAATATCCTATCACACTAAAGCAAAGTGTCACACCACACAAAATGGACACCATGTACAGTATATACAGAGTACTAATGCATAAAAACTTAGGCATAGTACCACTTCAAGTAGAGCCCATTGCAAGGCTCTCCTAAAGATATTCCATCATAATATTTGAGTTCATATGCTCCATTCTCCAACGCACGTTTAATGACATATGGCCCGTGCCACATGGACTCAAACTTTCCTACCCCCATCTTATCATGTTTTTAGTTGTAGGTGAGGACCAAATTTCCCTCGTTAAAGATACGAGGATTGAATGACTTATCGTACTGGGATTTTATGTGATTTTTATGTCATTCATTAGCAAGGGAAGCATCACGGCGGGTCTCATCGAGTTTATCCAAGTGTAGGAAACGTTCTTCCTCTGCAGTAGTGTTTGGAAGAAGTTCGACTACAATTTTCAATAATGGAATCTCGCACTCAATAGGTAACACTACCTCTAGTCTATAAACCAATTCGAAAGGAGTGAACCCGGTGGCAGTTGTGACGGAGGTCCTATATGCCCATAAGGAGAAAAAGAGCATGTTTTTCCAGTTATACCTGTGTGTACCCACCATGCGTTGAATCATGGTTTTCAAGACCTTATTTATGGACTCTACTTGTCCATTATATTGTTGGTAGTACGGATTTGAGTTATCATGGCAAAAACCCAGTCTAGTGCTCAATTCGTCCACTATCTTGGTCTAGAAATGAGATCCATGATCTGTAATGATGGCTTGCAGGACTCTGAATTTCATAATTACATGATTGAACATAAAGAGTGTGGTTTTTTTGTCATCTTCATTGTTCGTGGGCATAGCCTCAGCCCACTTGGTAAAATAGTCAACAACAACGATGACGTAACCATGCCCAACGACCGAGGTAGGATTACAGTGCATGAATTCTATGCCCCACTTAGCGAAGGTGCCAATGGAAATAACGAGATGTAAAGGGGCCGGGTGAGAGCGTGGTTTGTGGTGAAACAACTGGCAGGGAGGACACTTCTTAACGGCCTCGATACAATCCTTAAAGATGGAAGGCCAATAGTATCCAACACGTAGTATTTTTTGGGTTGTAATCATCCCATAAAGATGACTACCACATGCCCCAGAGTGACATTCATTCAGAACATGTTCAACCTCCTCGTGAGTTAGGCAATGTCGGAGGATAGAATCAATGCCATGACGATACAAGGTATCATTGATGATAAATATTACTTGTCGTGGTGTCATACATGACGGTAGTCATCATGAGACAATTGAGGGTTGAACCATTGGGTTAGGAGATATAATGTGATGTCTCCATACCACAGGTCATATGTACTGATGAGAAACAACGACTCGTATGAAAGGGAGTCGATGGGCTCAGTTCTCGTATCATTATGGGGAAGATCATAGATGAGCTATGCAAAAACCAAATATTTCTTTCATTTGGCCTTCTCAAACTGGAGATCGAATTCCTGAAGGATGACAATCCTACATGAATATTTTCCCCCGAGTACTTGATGTGTAAGTACGTGGTACATGTGGTTAGAGTTGGTTATGATAGTAGTAGTGCAGAGCAATATATAATGGCAGAACTTTTGGACAACAATGACTGCTGCGAGAGAGAGCTTCTCGACATGTGAGTAACGAATTTCGGGGTCAAGAAGACCCTTACTTAGGTAGTATATCACATGTTCCTGGGTGTTGTTGTCTTCCTGGACAAAGACCATGGAAATCTTGGTAGTGGAAGTAGAAAGGTAAAGGATGTAATACTTGTGGTAATTGGGAGGTTGGAGCACCGGGGCATGAGTAATGGCATGTTTCAGGTTGTCAAAGAATTGTTAGGAATAATTGTCCCAAATGAAGGGGACATTCTTCTTCAACAACCGCATGTAGCCATGTGTCTTCTCAGCGAAATTACATACAAAATGCTACAGGTAGTTTTCCTTCCCTTGCAAACTTTTAAGTTCCGTGATGTCAGTGGGAGGTGGGAGAGAAACAATGGTTTCCATCTTCAAGGGATCAATGTGGATCCCATCTTTGGAAATTATGAAATCTATGAGGCATCCTGACTTGACGCAAAATATGAACTTGTGAGGGTGGAGACAGATACTATACCATCTACATCTGATGAATATGGTCATCAGATGATTTATGTGGAACTCATGATGATTTGAATGAGCAGGGAGATCGTCAAGATATGGCTCCACAAAGTCCTTCACATCATGGAAAGCGTATGACATGGCCCGCTAGATTGTAGCACCAACATTTTTAAGGCCAAAGGGGAGTTTTCGATAGGAGAACGTACCCCATGGGCAGATAAAAGTAGTTTTTTGTTGATCGGCCTAATGGATCTCAATTTGATTATAACCTGAAAAACCATCCATAAAAGAGAAGATGACACTTTCGTTGCAGTTGTCACTGATTTGGTTGATGAACGAGATAGGGTAGTTGTACTTAGGACAAGCCTTATTCATATCCCTGTAATCGACACAAACGCTAATGGTTCCTTGCTTTTTGGTAACGGGAATGACATTAGAGACCCAATCTGTTAAGGGAACAGGCTAGATGAAGCTGACCTTCAACATATTTTCAATCTTAGCCTTAATAGCCGTATTTTTTCTAGGGTGCACAGGACTTAACTTTTGTCGGTCAGGTTTAGCGCCCGGATATGTCTGGATCTCATGTACAACAATGGCAGGATCAATCCTGGGCATTTCCTCATAGGTCCATGCAAAGACGCCGTGGAATTGTTTGACTAAGGCCGTATATGTGGTGATCTCTTCAGGAGAGTAGGTTTGGCCAAGTCCGATATGTTCCATGACTCCATGTGTGGCTGAGATGTCAATCAGAATAGTGGGCGTATTTAGCTTGCTCATTTATAACTTATCTTGTGGTCGTATATTTGGTCATTACTTTGGTCATTAATTGTCACAATTAATGACCACATTTTTTGTCATGTGATAAATGACCCCTAATTTGATACCAGCGATCTCCAACTCAAAATTTGTCATTTATATGCATATTTTGGTCATTTGTTTGGTCACTTATATCTCATGTTGTAGTAGTGGTCGTTTATATGCAAATTTTGGTCATTTTTTTAAGTCATTTATCTCTTTTTAGTGATTTCATAATATATATATGTTAGTTTTTCATCATTTAATTCAATAGATCTAGGATCTTAACTGAAAGAACAACATATACAGCATATCAAGCATAAGAGACAAGAGACAAGAGACACAAAACATTTCAATGGGGAAAACCAAGAAGGTGAAAAACCCCGCAACTTCCTCAAAGATAGAATAAGCATAAAAACAAGGATCACAATGATCAAACCCAAGAGATAGATTTCTTCAGCAGCATGCTCCTCCTCCACTTGTGCGCACTCTTCCTCTTCTCTCACTAATGTGAAGCGAGTGAATAATAGAATGTGTAAAATGAGAGAGACACACTCTTTATTTATACACTAACTCAGTTGTCTTTTAACTTTATCTAGGTCGGCCCCAACTTAACCACTTAACATAATGTTGACTGGGCCGACCCCCACTAGGGCGGTCTAATAAATCTTTGACCCACATGAATCATACAGGGCCGATCCCATCAAGGTGGTCTAATAACCCATCAAGTATAAGTTACGACACTTACAATATATATTGCGACACATGCAAGTACAACTGATGACACTTCCAATCGGAGGAATAATACATCTCCGTTGGGGATACAATAAAGTACAAATACAATATACAAGTGAACATCTTCCGAAGTTACAAATACATCAACACTCCCTCTTAACTAGGAAGATATTCTCTTGACACAAGTCATCAATACATATAGGCACAAGTCTTCAATTCTGGAGTTGGATCATCGTTACTGGATCATGGAGCATCAACATCATCACTGTTGTAGTACTCGTCATCTCAATCACTGGTGCTATCTCTCAATTCTTCTCGTCATAGGAATTTCTACAGAGCCAACCCTTTTTCATGCTGGATGTAGGCCCACCTCCTGTAGGTCTTCATCAACATTGGCCATACTGTGAAATCCTCAGGACTTATTATGTGCATCACAATGCCTCAAAAGAGTATCCCAGGATCCTTTATGTGCCGAAGCATGACTAGCAAGATCTCCCAGGTCAACTTACATGTGACTCCCACCACAATTCCTTGAAAGAGTATCCCAGGATCCTTTATGTGCCAAAGCACGACCGACAAGATCTCCCAGGTCTACTTACATGTGGTCACCACAAAGCCTCGAAAGAGCATCCCAGGACTGATTACAAGCATACTACTCAATCTATCGTATCTCTCAGGTCTAGTTACATGTGGTCATGGAAAAACCTCGAAAGAGCATCCCAGGACTGATTACGAGCGTACTGCTCAACCTATCAGATCTCCCAGGGTGCTTTTATATGCCATAGGACAAAAGACTCGAAAGAGTATCCCAGGATCCTTTATGTTCCGCAGCACGACCGGCAAGATATCCCAGTACTAGTTATATGTCCTCCAAGATCAATGCCCCGAAAGAGTATCCCAACATCCTTTATGTGCCACAACACAACCGACAAGATCTCCAAGGTCAATTTACATGCTCATCTACACAACCTGTCCACGGCCACAGAGTATGAGCTTGATAGTCACCATACATCATCCTGATGTACATCATCACATGATCATCCTGATCATCATCATAGCATCGTCCTGATGCATATCATCCAGAGTATCATCCTGATACTCATCACACATGATCATCCTAATCATCGTCACTACATCATCCTCATGCATATCATCTAGAGTATTATCCTGATACTCATCACACATGATCATCATGATCATTGTCACTTCATCATCCTGATTCATATCATCTAGAGTATCATCCTGATACTCATCACACATGATCATCTTGATTATTGTCACTGCATCGTCCTGATTCATATCATCGAGAGTATCATCTTGATACTCATCACACATGATCATCCTGATCATCGTCACTACATCGTCCTGATGCATATCATCCAGAGTATCATCCTGATAATCATCACACATGATCATCTTGATCATCGTCACGACATCGTCCCGATGCATATCATCATACATGATCCAACTGATCATACAAAGAATCCAACTAATGCATTTACAAAGCAGGAACTCGAGCATCATCATGATGCTCATCTCACATTTATTACATCCACAGCCATGGAAGGATCCTCCTATCACCATGCTTGGAATGGATCCTGCAAATGTGTCCCATCACTTCTTCCTCGAAGTGTCTTCAATCTGAGGAACACCAAGCCTCTCTCTGAAGTACTCAAACTTCACTCTGGATAGTGGTTTCGTCAACACATCTACAACCTGCTCATCCATCGCAACATACAGGAGCTTCATTGCTCCTCTCTGCACCATATCCCTGATATAGTGATATTTGATCTCGATATGCTTCGACCTATCATGGAACATTGGGTTCTCTGACAACTTCACACAACTCTAGTTGTCACAATAGATATAGGTAACATCCAACGGGAGATCAAATAACTCAGATAGTAGCTTCCTCAGCCATACTACCTCACAACTGGACAAACAAGCTGTGACATACTCTGTTTCAGTTGTACTCAGTGCTATACAGGACTACTTCCTGCTAAACCAGGAGATCACACCTAATCCCATACTGAAGCAGCACCCCGAGGTCCTCTTCCGATCTACAACACTGCCTGCCCAATCTGAATCAACATAACCCTCCAGGTTAAAATTTTGATTCGCATCATACTTGAGCCCATAGTAAACTGTAGCCTTCAGGTACCTCAGAATATGCTTTGCATCAATTAGGTGAACATGTTTCGGATCTGTCAGGAACTGGCTCAAGGTGTTCACCGCAAAGCAAATATCTGGTCTCATGTTCATCAGGTACATCAAGGACCCAATTATCTGACGATACACGATGACATCAATTGAATCAGATGAAGCATCACACAGTAGCTTCAAGTTTGATGCCATAGGTGTGGCCATGGCCTTGCAGTCCATCATCCTGAACCGCTTCGGGATCTCTACTGCATACTTCCATTACTACATCCCAGATCCTAGGAACTTCAGATTCTTCAATATCTTCAATAGATAGTTTTCTTTGAACTTCGTTGCTGGAACAAATGTTGTTGTCCTTCTTTTGTAGGTGATTATACACGATCTTTCCAAAAAGTCAAATTCAATTGCATGATTAGAAACTTCTCATAGTTTTTAGAACAAAATCTTACACATAAGAATATATGTCATAGAGTCATGCAATTTTCTTAGCCAGTGCTTCAATACAACATTTATCCATATCCTGTAACTTTCTAGATGCCTTCCAGCTCTACCAAAACATTTGTTAAGAGTGTGCACAACTCCCAACATGTTAGCAAATATTTTTCATTCTAGATAAGAAGCAATGGAATGTTGTAAAGTACCATAGGCCACTTACCCATTACTTGCATATTAGTAGTATCTTGTTCATTAATGCAACTTTTCTAACATGCATAATACATATCCTAAATCTAGGAACATCTGAGTATGTACATAACTAGACAACATCATTTAAGTAGTCATATATACAAGAAATGACAATTCAAATACTTATATTTGTTTGGTTGTAGGGTGGACTCCCTCTCAATCTTTGCTTCCTTGCAGGAACTACTAGAGTGTGCTCCCTCTTGATCTTTGCTTCCTGGATTATCTATCTTTGAACTTATATCCATCCTGGACCACTATGCATGCTTAAGTGTGCACTAGTGTCATCCTTGAGATCTCATACATAATCATACATGCATTAGTATAATCTCAATAATATCAAAACATTATGATTCTAAATAATATTAAATATGTATGGTCATGATCATTTCATACATATGTAATAAGCGTTAGTATTCAAGGTTTTAGGGAAGACTTCTTTTACTCATGTATATTCTTATTTGACCATAGGATTCTTCTGGTTAGTCATATCATCAATCAAAGTAACAAACATGATATGCATAAACCCTTGATTACTTAAACTTCTAAATTTCCTTATCATTCATACAAAAGTATAATATCCTAAAGCAAGGTAGGATTATAACTTGATACAGGAAAAACATACCTGGAATATCATGTTAGCTATTTATGTCTAACATACCCAAACAATGTCTTCTTGTTCTCTTCAATGACTTGTGCTTAGGAACCTGCATAAGTCATAAGTTAATCATTGTAAAACCAAAATTATACATACCTCGTAAGTAGAGCTTCTATGCGATCCATGACTATGGATGATTCTTTGTCTTCATGTCACCATGGTCATATGTTATTGAACTAGAAATTTCTTGATGTACCTTTCATGTTAGCGGACAACATCAACCTCATACAACACCACAGTGCATTAGTACAATCATAGGTGTCATAACCCTAGGAAGTGAATGTCTTCTATCATGCATTCATACTTTTACTAGGATGATAAGACAAGTCTAAAATTAATCAATATTGTACTAACCTCAATAATATGAAGACAAACATATCATAAACTTAATCATGAACAGATTTCAAAACATACTTGCATTTCCTCAAGTCATACCGGTCGAGATTGCTTGTAGTCTTCTTATATAAGGCCTTAGCCTTATCTCCCTCTGGAACTAGAACTTCTTCACTTATGTAGGTGTCCAATTCATTCTCTTCTAGGATTAACCCAATCCACTTTCATTTGATGAAACTGGATCTCAAGCTGGATTAGGGTTTGTCAGAGAAACCCTAAAAATTCAAATTTTGAATTTCAAACTTTTGAATGGATGGAAAGATGTGTCTTGTTGAGCTGATCAAGCTGGTATACTTCAATTTTTAAAACTGCAAAATTCAACCCCTCAAAATTTCCTTTGAAACTTTCGGATCTTCTGGACAGGATCCCAAACTAGGGTTTGATAAAGCCCAGTCTTCTTCCCATACAAAAGGTTTGATATTTTGTTCTAAACTTTGATGTTTCTGAGGAGCTTCCAACCATGGTCACATATTTCCAAAATTCTAACTTTTGCAAAAGCCCTAATTTTCCACCTTTCCGATCAAAATCCCGAACTAGGGTTTGATGAAACCCGTCCTTCTTCCCACCCAAAAAATTTGATCTTGGTCTCTAAATTTTGATTTTGATGAGGAGCATCCAACCATGGTCTCTGATTCCAAGAATTCCAACTTTCTTTGAAACCCTAAATTCCCGCAGCAGAGAGACAAACCAAGAATGAAGGTGCTTAGAATCAAATTATGTTTTGACAGAAATATGCACCTGATTGTTTCTGGTGTAACTCAGATATTTCATATCCATAGAGTCTGAAAATTTGGCTTGTGGTATCTTGAACTTTCTTATTTCCAACCCCATGGGTCTAACCTCAATTGGATTCTCTGAGATATATTTATGCCAAGTCTCGCAATGTGACCTATTTATTGGATAAAACAGGAGAGCGAACTTGTACGGCGTTCCACGTGTCACTAGTACAACTTCGGCCTATGGAAAGAGGACTTATGAAAGTACAGTCCATGACCTACCTGTTAATTTTTACTAAATTTCATTTGGATCTTCCTATTCCAATTTGTGACCCTTTTTCCTAGGTCATCTGTTTATGACTGAGATCTGGAAGAGGCAGAAACCCAAACTTGTACGGATCATAAATCACAAAGTACAACTAATCAGATGTCTTTCTTCGGACACAAGGTACATGGGGATGTTATCTACGACCTGTAGAAGTTTCAGAACTTGAAACGTTGCCAAAATGGATTTATAGTGAAAGTGCCACGATGACTGGTTTTTTCTATATCAAACCCTATTCTCCAATTTGTTGCAAGTGCAACAAGTCTCTTAAATGACATACCATGCCTTCCTTCAGGATAGCTCTGATACCATGTTATTTTTTCATCATTTAATTGAATAGATATATGATTTTAACTGAAAGAACAACATGTACATCATATCAAGCATAAGAGATAAGAGACATAAAACATTTCACCGGGGAAAACCAAGAAGGTGAAAAACCCCGCAACTTCCTCAGAGATAGAATAAGCATCAAAACAAGGATCACAATGATCAAACCCAAGAGATATATTTCTTCAGCAGCATGCTCCTCCTCCACTTGTGCGCACTACTCCTCTTCTCTCACTAATGCAAAGCGAGTGAATAATAGAATGTGTAAAATCAGAGAGACACACTCTCTATTTATACACTAACTCACTTGTCTTTTAACTTTAGCTAGGTCGGCCCCAACTTAACCACTTAACATAATGTTGACTGGGCCGACCCCCACTAGGGTGGTCTAATAACCCTTTGACCCACATGACTCATACAGGGCCGACCCCATCAAGGTGGTCTAATAACCCATCAAGTATAAGTTACGACACTTACAATATAACTTGTGACACATGCAAGTACAACTGACGACACTTCCAATCGGAGGAATAATACATCTCCGTTGGGGATACAATAAAGTACAAATGAAATATAAAAGTGAATATCTTCCGAAGTTACAAATACATCAACAATATAGGGAATGGAGGAATCGAACCACCAACCTCCTGCCTATAAGGAAGGTGCTCTACCATTGAGCTAGCACCCTTAAATAGAAGTCCTTATGGATTTCTCTACCATTGAACTCCGCTCACAGATTCCTCACTGCAAGGTTTTTTGTTTGAGTACAAATCTACTTACCATGTGCCAAAAACTGTAAAAATTTAACAAGTAGTTCTCAATGTAACGAAGGGGCAAGGGCCTAAAGGGGTGTGTGCTCCAAATCAAGGATGTCCCAAAACCAGACATGTCCAAACTATTAGCTACAAAACCTTTGCTTTGTTGTACCCAACTATCCCACAGTCATACCCAGCCACTTCCACCTTTCAAACACAAAGTAAGAGAAAAAAAAAACTCAACTTTCAAAATAACGTTATAACGAATTAGCATAAATCATAGAAAAGAACATATCAAGTTCACATCACATTTTCTTTTGGAATTGTATTCAGTAAAAAAATTACAGTTGGGGAACTACAAACTTTCCATTCAATTCAATGTTCAATAAATTCTTTATAATATGAGTATATTTTCCTCCCCAACTTGTAGGTTTCTTATGCAAATATTACTACTTCTAGAGAAAGAAAGCAGTTTTTCTGCACTACCAAGTTGTTTGAGAGGATTTCTCTCATATTTTTCATTCATCCTCTCTTATTGTTACACTCCTTAACTTTGAATTCATTATTTTAAAAAAATGAAATAAGACCCATTAAATATTCAATGTAATTAGTTTTGAAACTTCAACTTTATTTTGATCTATATACAGTGAATTGAGATACATATTTTTTTGACATACAATGAAGTAAGGGCATTCCATATGTAAGCAATTTCACCTTCATTTCTTTTAATTGGGAAAAACCTTCAAAACATTAACAGTGATCTTCATTTACTGTTGCTTATGAGCTGAATGTGTAATTTGCAGCCATAACACTTAAGGTTTATTGTTGTTTAATGTATAGACAAAAAATTCCTTTGTCTTTTCTCCCAGGAGTATCCCCTCCATCATTACACTTCAAATTTCTCCTCTATTTTCATGTTGCATATATCCAATCTTTGTTCTTTAGCCAGAGCATTCAGGCTTATAGACCTGGAAATTCACTGTGTTGTTTCAAATAAATTCTGGAAAACAAGTAATCTACAGTGTGATAACCAATACTCGAGACATTTTATGTTTGAGGAAAAACATTTTCTTAACTTTTATTGTAAAGTTTTATATTTGACCAAGTGGTCAAGGATGACTGTAATTGTATAATATTATTATTTAACAAAATAAAATAGGAGACACTCACCGATGGAGACTATTGAAAGAATGTTTACTGACCCACTAGGTGGAATGGACTCTGGGGTAGAAGATAATGGACAAGTGGCAGCATCGTGAACTTAGTAACTAGTTGTTGTTATGGGACAACTCCCTTAAATTGTGGTCAAGTTCCCTGGAATGTGGAACTGGAGCTTGAGGCTCATTTATTGAAAATTGACCACTAAAAGACCTAGGCATCTTTTATAAGCCATTGAATTGAGAAGAGTCTCATACTTTTTCTGACTAGAAAATTTACCTTGTGGTTATGTTGTATGCACACAAGAGATTTGATAAGGGGAAGCTATGTTTTGAGTTGTAGTGTAAGTCTATCTTATTACTGCTGAGTGCAGAGGTTTATGAGGTGTATGCAAGTCTCCATTGATGGTTGAAGTACAACCTGAGAGCCTTGATTCTACACAGAGTCTTCTACTTAGTGTTTCAGTAAACAGGCTCGGGGTGTTAGAAAAACAGGATCGCAGAGCAATAACAATAAACAGAAATGCAAATATAATCACACATACACATTACAAGAGAGACACATATATATCATGGTTCACCCAATTTGGGCTACGTCCACACTGAATTTTCCAGTCCTTATTATTATTACCGTCCAACAAGGTGAAGGGATACAACCTGCAGCACAACCGCTGCACTTCCTCTTCTCTGTTTCATAGTCTCTCTCCTGATCTCAGAGATCTTTACAATGCATAAAACCTAATACATCATCATCCCTAGCCGTATTACAATGTCTTTATTTTATAAGGGAAATACAATGAGAAAATACCACGGGATACCCAAAACCATGGGCCCGAAAAATAGTTGGCGAAACCATCCCCCCTGGAACCCCGTGGGGGGGCGATGCCCCCCCACACCCCCCCGCCGGGGTGACTGTACATTCCACCTACATATCATATAAAAATGGGGTACAAACACGGCTGATACAATATCATCTATGAGAGTAGAAGATCTGGCTCCACAACCAACAATCTCCCACTTGGAGATTGATCACAGCAACTCCACCGCTGCTGCACTTGCTGGACTTGGACTTGGAAAATTTCTCCTCTTCACCTTCATGCTAGAAGGCCAACTGAAACCGAGCACGAACTCAGTTTCTCTCTGGTCACTACCTTTGTGAACATGTCTGCATGATTCTGGCTAGTATGTATCTTTTCTAGCTTCAACAGTTCATCTTCCATAACAAAGCGTATGAAATGGTACTTGAGCTGTATATGTTTAGTCTTGGAATGGAATGCTGAGTTCTTTGCAAGGTGAATGGAACTCTGGCTGTCACTATACAATCTTCTATCCTTCTGCTTCTTACCCACTTCCTCCATAAACCTCTGCAACCAAATCATCTCTTTACTAGCCTCTATAATGGCAACATACTCTAGTTTTGTTGTTGAAAGTGAAACAACCTTCTGTAGTTTCAAAATCCAGCTTACTGCTATTCCACCTACAGTAAACACAAACCCTGTGGTGCTCCTCCTGCTATCCGTGTCACCTGCCATATCTGCATCAACATATCCTTGTAGAACAGTGTCTGAACCTCCAAAACATAATGCCTCAGTGGTAGTACCTCTCAAATACCTGAGAATCCACTGTACTTCCTTCCAATGTTCTTTACCTGGATTGTTCATATATCTGCTCACAACTCCCACTGCATGTGCAATATCTAGTCTTATGCACACCATGGCATACATGAAACTGCCAACTGCTGATTGATAGGGAATCTTGGACATGTAATCTGTCTCTTCTTGTGTCTTGGGACACATTTCCTTACTTAGACTGAAATGGCTATCCAAAGGTGTACTTACAGGTTTTGCATTCTGCATTCTGAACCTCTCCAACACCTTTTGTATGTACTCACTTTGAGACAATGTCAATTTGCGATTTTTCCTGTCTCTCGTTATTCTCATACCAAGGATTTTCTTTGCATCACCCAAATCCTTCATCGCAAATGAATTAGCTAGCTTCCTTTTGAGTACATTTATATCCTACATGTCAGACCCTGCAACAAGCATGTCATCCACATACAATAACAAGATAATATATCTTCCATTGTCTAGCTTCTTGAAATAAACACAGTGGTCAGAATGACATCTACTATAACCTTGTTCTGTCATAAACCTGTCAAACTTTAGATACCACTGCCTTGGAGCTTGCTTCAAGCCATACAAGCTCTTTTTCAACCTGCATACCAGATCCTCCTTACCTTTGACCTCATACCCTTGTGGCTGCTGCATATATATTTCTTCCTCCAAATCCCCATGGAGGAAGGTTGTTTTTACATCTAACTGTTCAAGATGCAAATCTTCTACTGCCACTAGACTTAAGATAGTCCTAATTGAAGTCATCTTAATAACAGGAGAAAATATTTCATCAAAATCTATACCTTTCTTCTGTGCAAACCCCTTTACAACAAGTCTGGCCTTGTACCGCTTCTTACCTCCTTCTTCTTCCTTCAACCTGTAAATCCATTTGTTTTGCAATGCTCTTTTACCAACAGGCAACTGAACCAAATCCCAAGTCTGGTTTCCTACCAATGACTCCATCTCCTCATTCATGCCTTGCTCCCACTTCTTTCTAGTTTCCACCTGCATTGCTTCTTCATAACATTCTGGTTCACCAAAATCAGTGATCAATAAATAATACATTGAAGGAGAGTATCATTCAAGGAGTCTACTTAACCCGGTAGATCTTCTTACAGTTGCAGGAGTTTCAGGTACTTGCTGCTGCTCTTGATTTTCTGGCACCTTCGAAACTTCATTTTCTTTAATTTCATCAAGCACTATGTACTCTGTGTTTTCCTTTTCTTGTTTCTTTCCCTGCAACTGATCTTTATACATGACCTTTTCATTGAATATCACATCTCTACTTCTGATGATTTTGTTATTTTCATAATCCCATAAACGATAACCAAATTCATCAACCCCATATCCAATAAAGGTACATTTCTTGGATTTAGCTTCAAGATTTGTTCTATTTTCTTTATCAATATGGACAAATGCTTCACAACCAAACGTTCTCAGAAATGAGTAGTTTACCTTTTTATCTATCCATGCTTCCTCTGGAATACCACCATCCAAAGCACTTGAAGGTCCTCTGTTTATTAAATAAACAGCAGTATTTACAGCATCCGCCCAAAACTATAAGGGAAACCTTGCATGCAGTCTCATACACCTTGCATGCTCCATGATCATTCTGTTCATCCTTTCTGACACACCATTTTCCTGTGGTGTTCCTGGGACTGTCTTCTCTCTATGAATCCCATGGTATGAACAGTAACTATCAAACTCCTTGCCACAACACTCACCTCCATTATCAGATCTGAGACACTTCAATCTTTTTCCTGTCTCATTCTCAACCAAAGCTTTCCACTTCTTAAAAGTAGCAAACACATCAGATTTCTGTCTAATGCAATAAACCCAATTTTTTCTAGTTGTATCATCAATAAATGTAACATAATAATGAGAGCCACCAAGAGATTGTACTTGAGCCGGTTCCCATACATTTGTATGCACAAGCTCTAATTTTTCATTCTTCTTCTGTTTCCCAACCCTGAGAAATCTGACTCTCTTTTGTTTTCCATAAACACAGTTTTCACAGAATTCCAAACTTACCTGCTTCAAATCCGGCAGCAACTTCCTTGAGTGGTGAATCTACATCCCCTTCTCACTCATGTGGCCAAGCCTATGATGCCACAATGCTGTATCTGTTCCTGTGGAAGCTAAAGAAATAGAATGGTCAGTATTATGAGGACATAAATACAACGTACCTACTCTCTCTCCTTTTGCTATCACCATTGATCCTTTAGTGATCTTCCACCACTTTTCTCCTAACGTAGATAGACAGCCACCATCTCCCAACTGCCTTGTTGAGATCAGATTTCTTTTCATAGAAGGAATATGCCTAACTTCTTTCAACAACCAATCAGTTCCATTCTTAACTTTTATCCATACCTTACCCATTCCAACAATTTTACATGGCTCATCATCACCCAATAAAACATGTCCAAAGTCGCCAGGAACATACTCATGAAAGTATTTCCTATGGGGTGTAGCATGACATAAAGCTCCTGAATCTACTACCCAATAATCACTAGTATTATCTAATGCAAGAATCAAAGCATCTTGTAACACATCACCTGCTACATTTTCTTCCTGGGTAGTTTCCTTCTGTGCTTCTCCTTTCTTCTTTAGAGATTTGCAGTCTTTCTTCAGATGTCCTTTCTTTCCATAGTTCCAGCACTCTATCTTTCCCAGTTTGGACTTGGATCTGCCCGTTTTAGACTTTCCACGATTACCTTGGCTCTTTCCTCTCTCCTTTTGTCTTCCCCTTCTCTCCATGGTCAACGCATTACCTAATGTCTCACCTGTGCTTTTTCTTCACATTTCCTCGCTAAGAATAACACCAATAACATCATCAAATTTCAAGGTGTTTGAACCAGAGACAGAGTTACTTACAGCCATCACCAAGCTATTCCATCTTTCTGGCAATGAACACAAGATTAGAAGAGCCCTAACCTCATCATCAAAGTTCACACTCACAGAACTTAGCTGATTTGTAACCGTATTAAACTCATTTAAATGATCAGTAACAGATCCACCTTCAGACATCTTCATATTAAATAAACGCTTCATTAGAAATACCTTGTTGGAGGCCGAGGGTTTTTCATACAGCTTACCCAATGCGCTCATCAAACCCTCTGTTCTCATTTCTTTTGAGATATTGAAAGCTACCGACGAAGCCAGGCTCAACCGTATTGTTCCCAGAGCCTTTCTGTCAAGAACCTCCCATTCTTCATCCTTCATAGCCGTCGGCTGCTTTGCTTTTCCTCCCAATTGTAGGAATAGATCCTTCTGGTACAAATAGTCCTCCATTTGCATCTTCCATACCCTGAATTTTTGGTCGTTAAACTTCTCGACCTTAAACTTTCCTTCTTCTACCATTGCTCCCACTCGAACCAGAAACCCTAGCTTCCTGCGGGTTTAACTGCCAAATAGACCTTTGGCTATGATACCAATTGTTAGAAAAACAGGATCGCAGAGCAATAACAATAAACAGAAATGCAAATATAATCACACATACACATTACAAGAGAGACACAGATATATCGTGGTTCACCCAACTTGGGCTACGTCTACACTGAATTTGCCAGTCCTTATTATTATTACCGTCCAGCAAGGTGAAGGGATACAACCTGCAGCACAACCGCTGCACTTCCTCTTCTTTATTTCACAGTCTCTCTCCTGATCTCAGAGATCTTTACAATGCATAAAACCTAATACATCATCATCCCTAGCCGTATTACAATGTCTTTATTTTATAAGGGAAATACAATGGGAAAATCCCACACCCCCCCGTTGGGGTGACTGTACAGTCCACCTACATATCATATAAAACTGGGGTACAAACACGGATGATACAATATCATCTATGAGACTAGAATATCTGGCTCCACAACCAACACGGGGGTCCAAAGGGAGCAAGTGATTTGGTTGCTTCTTCTGGAGAAGGTTGGGAGGAACAGGCCTCTTTAGGTGTTTGTCTACCCTATCCACATTTTCAGGTTCTACTTTTTTTTATTTCATTTCATTCCTGGAACTTGGTTATCTTTTTCTGAAACTGTTGAATGTCTTATGAGTTTTTCTATGAATAGATCATTTATATCAGACAGGTTAGGAAAGAATAGATATATGTTTCGTTAGACTATTTTTGAATGTTATGTATGATCAGATTTGAAACAGTAAATGAAGTAGAATGAATAGAAATGTCTCCTTGTATTTTTCCTTTTGCATTTCAGCAATGTACTCTAGTACATGGAGGAAAGTTAATTAACATAGATTGGATATGATCTCTAAATAATAAAGAAAAGTAAAGTAGTGTATGGTTATTATGTTATTTAAAATCACTACTGTGATTACATAAATAGCTCTGTCAGTCACCTAGGTTCAAATTTCTAAATAACAGAGTTCGTAAAATAAATAGTACAAAACATAAATACATTTCACATAGTGGTGCTATGTTCAATTTACATCTTTCAAAGCAGTAAAAGCTTCATAAAACTGAAAATAGGAACACACTCTATCAAAACATTTTATTTCAGAATTCAAACATTTACCCTAGATAGCTGAACTGTAAACATTATGTATTTTGGTTGTATTAACATCTATATATCAACTAGGGTATTATTAACTAAAAGAATGAAATATACATATCTTATGTTTATTTTTGTAAGTAGTTTAACTATAACATAATCACTCTTCGTAAACCAAGTATTATGTAAGAGCTTTAGTGCTAATAAAATATCTTGGATAAGCTATACAACAATATCTATTAGAACTTTAGACCTTATACTCATCTTTTTAAACATTATAAATATTGAAGCTACTTAGATGAATCATGAAAGTTAATACCTATCTACGTACATATAGGGTTATATTTCTTAAAGTGTTATGCAAATACAAAAATAGGTCAAATTCACCAAGGGTGAATCCCCAAACTTATAATAATTGATAACTACCAAAAGCCCTGTGTAACGATTACTAAGGTTTATTAAACCCTTTCATTATACAGTCAAAGTTACTATATAATATAACAACAAATGTATTATGGGATAAACTCTAATATTTTACCTTTCAACGTTATCGAAGGAATCATACAAACACATATTAATATAAATACAAGTAATTGGAAGGCCACGGGTGCAAGCCTCGTGGAGGAGCATGCCCAGTTGGCCGATACATATTTCACAACCCTATTATATTGTAGTTCGGGTTCGAAACTTGTAAACTCACCGAGACCCCTTTTATATATTTGAACATTATTAAAATAATACACATCCATCCAAATAAAAATACAGTGAATACGATACTAACTCAAACATTAATAATATTGTTATCCCAAATATTTGCTCGATGGCAACCTATGCATCGCAGCATCTAATATTTTAAAAGAAACTATCATCACATAGTTCAAATCTCAACTAAGATATGCCTAGGTGGGCCTTAACGTTTCTTAAAATGCAAACCGTCGTGGCAGGGATGGAAAAAATCCTGATAGGAAAAAAAAGCTATGAAGTTGGGACTAAACCCGTAATATTTTTAATAGCTTCTTTTACATAGTAAAAACCAAAGCCGAGGGTTCGAGTCTCATTGGAGAGCTCGCCCGGCCTATATATATATCAATAAAATTAATTACGAAGTTCCAGGATTTAAAACCCTGTGACATAATAGAAATAACATTCAACTATCCAAATCAATAATCCAATTTTTTTATTCTGGAACCGATGAGAAGCCAAATATTTTCACATTGCTACAATACTATTAAATCCAAAACGAAGTTTAAAACTGAGAAACCAGTATCCTTTCATTCCTCAAGAGTTTTACAATAAACGTAATAAAACTGTTGAGGGTTCTCTATCCAGAGACCTCATCCCTTTAAATCCAACATTAATAGTGGATGGATATCCAAGCAAGGCTTTAAGCCTGTCAAACCCTAACTCTGCCCATGGCTTACGTTTTTCTAAAAACAATCAACATGATAGATGAACAACCTAAAAACTGTAATGACCTCCCATCGCTGACATATGAGACTGTTGGGTATTGCGACCGAGGCTTACCATGGTTCCACACCATTGGAGGTAAGGTTCCACGCCCTTGCACAGTCCAAACACCATAAGCATTGAGTGATATCCCTGTCATAAAAACGTAATGAGGATTAAAAAAAACATCAATATAAAAGAGAGAAGTTGCTACTGTAAATGAAAAAGGTTAAATATTTTAACACTTACCTTATAGGAATAGAACCTTGGCCGAGAGGAAAACCTAAATGGTTGTTACATTTTCATGGCCTTGCCACATTTAAAACACCACTAAATAACTACAACAAACTAGTGCTGGTATTGTGCAGAAGGTGAAACCCTGGTAGCCGAGAGGCCTTCCCTCTGTCCTCCACGATGAAGAATAACAAATGAAAATAATACCAAACCCCGATTGCATAGCGGTAGGGTTTTTTAAACCCGAGGAACTTTAATTGCCAAGCCATTTGAAGTTCATAAATTCTCCAACTACCGCCCAATTCAATAAGAAAACCCACGTTGGTATAGTTTCAACATAGTTCTCAACTCATATTTTATTATGGTGTCGATGAGAAATCTTAACCCACTTTTTCCATACCCCGAAGTATCACGTAGTAATACCTTAGTTCACCTTTGTATGAAGTGTGATGTCGATTTCAGCATTCTAGCAAAGTATGAAGACTCCCACCTTTAAGTAAGAATAATAAACTAGAACGATGAAGAGTGAAATCGATCACCTTAGTCTTCTCATAACATAACATCACACATTAAATATGGACACGCTACGTAATTATAAACCTTGGTGTTGGATTTACATAGTCACCACCTTTAATAAGGTTAAGGTCTTTAGTAATCTGACATAAGGCTTAAATAGAAAACATCGCACTTTCTCGGAAGTATACAACTTGTAACCTGGGTAGTTAAAAAACCGATGCTTTAGATTTTAAGCTAAATAAACCTCAAGGTCGTACACCAGAATCCAACTGCCAACAAGAAGTAAAGTAAATAAGAGTGTACAAATAATTAAATAATAATACAAGTACCACCTATCAAACCTTAACACAAAGTACAGTCAAGTCATAGTATGATCGCAACTGTATGTAGGAGTATAACATAAATCTCATGCATCATATTAAAGACGATAATTATATAACTGTAGTTATAGTATCGCAATTACTTACGTTGCATTAAATAGTATGCGTAGGCAGCAAGTGACGACTTGAATTAATAATTACAATAGTAAAAATGACATAGGAGTATTAATGCACTTAATTGTCGATAAGGCAATTAAAAAGCTTTAAATATAATTACATGATGTAATTAATTATTATCTAGTTGAATTATTTAATAGGCATTTATTACTTCCGCATAGCATTTAATGCTAAATCTAATGCTTAGAATTTTTTAAAATTTTTATGAATTTTTGGGATGTTACATGTGGTATGAGAGCGCGAGTTCAAACTCTAGGCCTAAAATAGGCTCACGCGCGCAAACATAAAATGAAACTAGAAAAACTTAGTTACTAACTTTTGTTTAAATTTGTTTCTGTAGAGAACAGTTTTATATTTAATTGGAAATACCGGAAGAATCCACAGAGGACAGATCTCATCATAGTGAACGTAATAATAACGAACATGAGAATGTTAACGAAGAAATTTATGTAGAATTGAATGATCAGTCATCTGAACTTTTACGTACAGTTAAGGACTTCGTTGTATGCACTGATGCATGCAACGATGGACTTGGTGGGGTATTAAATCAAGAAGGTCATGTCATAGCATATGAGTCTAGGAAGCTAAAAATTCACAAAAAAGAACTACGCAACTTATGATCTAGAGCTGGAAGCCGTGATGCATGCATTAAAGATGTGGCGCCATCATTTGATTGGAAGAAAATTTTCACTAATGATAGATAATAAAGGATTAAAATACTTGTTGGATCAAACAAATCTTAATGCAAGGCAAGCTAGGTGGCTAGCTTTCCTTAGCAAATACGATTTCGAGATTCAATACATTAAGGGTAAAGAAAACAAGTTTTTTGATGCCTTGAGCAGAAATGCTAAATTAAATTTTGTGGCTGCAATCAGCACATATAAAACAGATCTGGAAAATCAGATCGAAGAAGGAATTAAACAAGATGAAAATTACCAAAAATTATATGATAAAATTGCTGAAAATGTATCTAAAAATTTAATAACAGATTACAGCATTAACGAAAAAGGTTTAATGAATTATAAAAACAAAATTTATGTGCCTAATGTGTCAAAAGTTAAGCTGCTGATTTTGGATGAAATTCATAAAAGTCCTCATTCGGGACACTTTGGTTATCGGAAAATGATAACTATGCTGAGAAAAGATTGCTTTTGGCCAAACATGAAAAATGAAGTGGTTGAATACATATCTAGGTGTTTTGAATGTCAGACAATTAAAGCTGAGCATCAACACCCATCTGGCCTATTGCATCCATTGCCGATTCCGGAATGGAAGTGGGAAACTATAAGAATTGATTTTATAACTAGTTTGCATAAGAATAAAAAACAAAATGACTCAATAATGGTGGTTGTGGATAAACTTAGTAAACCGGTTCATTTTATTCCTGTTAAGACTACTTTTAAAGCTCCTAACATTGCTGATGTGTTTATGAAGCAAATCTTTCGCTTACACGGAATTCCAAAGGTAATTATTTCTGATCGAGATTCTAAGTTTACTGGAAATTTCTGGACAACATTGTTTAAAGGTCTAGATACTAAATTAAATTTCAGTACTTCTTTTCACCCACAAACTGACGGTAAAACTGAAAGAGTAAATCATATTTTAGAAGACATGTTAAGAATGTATGTTAAAGATCAACCAACTAAATGGGAAGATTATTTACATTTAGTTGAATTTGCTTACAATAACCATTATCAAGCTTCTGCTAGACTTAGTCCATTTGAAATTTTGTATGAAAGGAAATGTAGTACTCCTATTTCTAGGGAAACCCTTGTTGACAGATTAATGCTAGGACCAGATTTATGAAGAGAGATTGAACTAACTGTGAAACAGGTACAAGGAAATTTAAAAATTGCACAAGATAGACAAAAAATTTACACAGATCTGAAACGGATTGAAAAGGAGTTTCGGGTTGGATATCATGTCTTTGTAAAGGTAAAACCCAAGAAAAGTTATTTTAAGCTTGGGAATTATGCTAAACTAGCACCAAGGTACTGTTGACCATTCGAAGTCCTATCAAGGATCGGACCAATTGCATATCAGTTGGCTCTACCATCTAACTGAAGAATACATAATGTTTTTCACATTTCTGTTTTAAAGAAATATGTGCACGATGCTACTCATGTGCTGAATTGGAATGACATAAAGGTGGAGCCCGAAGGAGATTTTCAGGTGGAACCGGTTTGTATCCTAGACAGGAGGGAAATTGTGCTCCGAAATCGTACCATAGGGCAAGTAAAGGTGCAATGGAAGCACCCTAGCCCTGTGGAAGCTACCTGGGAATTGGAAAGTAATATGCGGACAACATATCCAATTCTGTTCCAGGGAGGCTCTTATGAAGAATAAGAAACATCAAGGACGATGTTGAGCTTAAGTGGGGGTGTTTGTAACATACCCAATACTTGAGACATTTTATGTTTGAGGAAACACATTGTCTTAAATTTTATTGTAAAGTTTTATATTTGACCAAGTGGTCAAGGATGATTGTAATTGCATAATATTATTATTTAATAAAATAAAATAGGAGACACTCACCCAAGGAGACTGTTGAAAGAGTGTTTACTAACCCACTAGGCGGAATGGAATCTGGGGTAGAAGGAAATGGACAAGTGGCATCATCATGAACTCAGTAACTAGTTGTTGTTATGGAACAAATCCCTTAAATTGTGGTCAAGTTCCCTGGAATGTGGAACTGAATCTTGAGGCTCATTTATTGAAAATTGACCACTAAAAGACCTAGGCATCTTTTATAAGCCATTGAATTGAGCAAAGGCTCACACTTTTTCTGACGAGAAAATTTACCTTGTGGTTCTGTTGTATGCACACAAGAGATTCGATGAGGGGAAGCTATGTTTTGAGTTGTAGTTTAAGTCTGTCTTATTTCTGTTGAGTGCAGAGTTTTCTTGTTGAGTGTAGAGGCTTATGAGGTGTATAGAAGCCTCCATTGATTGCTGAAGTACAACCTAAGTGCCTTTCTTCTACACGGAGTCTTTTACCTAGTGGTTCAGTAAACAGGCTCAGGGGTCCAAAGGGAGCAAGTGATTTGGTTGCTTCTTCTGGAGAAGGTTGGGAGGAACAGGCCTCTTTGGGTGTTTGTCCACCCTATCAACATTACCAAGTTCTACTTGTTTTTATTTCATTCCATTCCTGGAACTTGTTTATCTTTTTTGTGAAACTGTTGAATGTCTTATGAGTTTTTCTATGAATAGATCATTTATACCAGATAGGTTAGGAAAAAATAATCTCTGTTTTGTTAGACTATTTTTGAATGTTATGTATGATCAGATTTGAAACAGTAAATGAAGTAGAATGAGTAGAAATGTATCCATGTATTTTTCCTTTCGCATTTCAATGATGTACTCTAGTACAAGGAGGAAAGTTAATTAACATAGATTGGATATGATCTATAAATAATAAAGAAAAGTAAAGTAGTTTATGTTTATTATGTTATTTAAAATCACTACTGTGATTACATAAATAGCTCTTTCAGTCACCTAGGTTCAAATTTCTAAATAACAGAGTTCTTAGAATAAATCGTACATAACATAAATACATTTCACATAGTGGTGCTATGTTCGATTTACATCTTTCAAAGCAGTAAAAGCTTCATAACACTGAAAATAGAAATATACATATCTTATGTTTATTTATGTAACTAGTTTAACTATAACATAATCACTCTTCGTAAATCAAGCATCATGTAAGAGATTTAGTGCTAATAAAATATCTTGGATAAGCTATACAACAATATCTATTACAACTTTAGACCTTCTTATACTCATCTCTTTAAACATTATAAATATTGAAGCTACTTAGATGCATCATAAAAGTTAATCCCTATCTATGTATAGACAGGGTTATAGTTCTTAAAGTGTTAGGCAAATACAAAAATAGGTCGAATTCACCAAGGGTGAATCCCCAAACTTATAATAATTAATAACTACCAAAATACCTACATAACGATTACTAAGGTTTATTAAACCCTTTCATTATATAGTCGGAGTTACTAGATACAATATAACAACAAACGTATTATGGGATAAACCCTAAGATTTTACCTTTCAATGTTATCGAATGAATCATACAAACACATATTAATATAAATACAAGTAATCCACAAGTGCAAGCCTTGTCGAGGAGCATGCCCAGTTGGCCGATACATATTTCACAACCCTATTATATTGTGGTTCAGGATCGAAACTTGTAAACTCACCAAGACCCCTTTTATATATTTGAACGTTATTAAAATAATACACATCCATCCAAATAAAAATACAGTGAATACGATACTAACTCAAACATTAATAATATTGTTATCCCAAAGATTTGCTCGATGGAAACCTTTGCATCGCAACATCTATTCTTTTAAAAGAAACTATCATCACACAATTCAAATCTCAACTAAGATACGCCTAGGTGGGCCTTAACGTTTCTTAAAATGCAAACCGTTGTGGTAGGGAGGGAGAAAAACCTGACATGAAACAAAAGCTACGAAGTTGGGACTAAACCCTTAATCTTTTTAATAGCTTCTTTTACATAGTAATATAAACCAAAGCCGAGGGTTCGAGTCTCATTAGAGAGCTCGCCCGGCCTATCTATCTATCTATCTATATATCAATTCAATTAATTACGAAAGCTCCAAGATTTAAAACCCATGTTACATAAAAGAATTAACATTCAACTATCCAAATCAATAATCTAGTTTATTATTTTGGAACCGAAGAGAAGCCAAATATTTTCACATTGCTACAGTACTATTAAATCCAAAATGAAGTTTAAAACTGAGAAACCAGTATCCTTTCATTCCACAAGAGTTTTACAATAAAAACAGTAACACTCCTGAGGGTTCTCTATCCAAAGACCCAATCCCTTTAAATCCAACATCAATACTGGACGAAAAATCCAAGCAAGGCTTTAAGCCTGTCAAACCCTAACTCTTCCCATGGCTTACATTTTTCTAAAAACAATCAACATGATAGATGAACAACCTAAAAAATGTAACTACCTCCCTTCGTTGACGGAGGAGACTGCTGGGTATCGGGACCGAGGCTTACCATGGTTCCACACCATTAGAGGTAAGGTTCCACGCCCTTGCACAGTCCAAACACCATAAGCATTGACTGATATCCCTGTCATAAAAACGTAATGAGGATTAAAAACAACATGAATATAAAAGCTGGAATTTGCTACTGTAAATGACGAAGGTTAAATCTTTTAACACTTACCTTATAGGAATAGAACCTTGGCTAAGAGGAAAACCTGAACGATTGTTACATTTGCACAACCTCGCCACATTTAAAACACCACTAAATAATTGCAACAAACTAGTGTTGGTATCATGCAAAAGACGAAACCCTGGCAACGGAGAGGGCCTTCCCTCTCTCCCCCATGATGAAGAATAACAAATGCAAAGAATAACAAACCTCAATTGCATAGCAATAGGGTTTTGTCAAACCCAAGGACCTTTAATTGCCAAGACACGTGAAGTTCATAAATGCTCCAGCTACCACCCAATTCAATACGAAAAACCACATTGGTATAGTTTCAACATAGTTCTCAGCTCATATTTTATTATGGTGTCGGATGAGAAATCTTAACACACTTTTCCATAGTTCAAAACATAACAATGTCCATACCCCGAAGTATCACTTAGTAATACCTTAGTTCACCTTTGTATGAAGTGTGATGTCGATTTCACCATGCTAGCAAACTATGAAGAATCCCACCTTTAAGTAAGAGTAATAAACTAGAACGATGAGGAGTGAAATTGATCACCTTAGTCTTCTCATAATATAACATCACACATTAAATATGGACACGCTACATAATTATAAACCTTGGTGTTGAATTTACATAGTCACCACCTTTAATAAGGTTAAGGTCTTTAGTAATCTGACATAAGGCTTAAATAGAAAACATCGCACTATCTCGGAAGTATACAACCTGTAACCTGGGCAGTTAAAAAAACGATGCTTTAGCTTTAAGCTAAGTAAACCTCAAGGTTGTACACCAGAATCCAACTGCCAGCAAGAAGTAAAGTAAATAAGAGTGTACACATAATTAAATAATAATACAAGTACCACCTATCAGACCTTAACACAAGGTACAGTCGAGTCATAGTATGATCGCAACTGTATGTAGGAGTATAACATAAATCTCATGCATCATATTAAAGACAATAATTATATAATTGTAGTTATAGTATCGCAATTACTTATGTTGCATGAAATAGTATGCGTAGGAAGCAAGTGACGACTTGAATTAATAATTACAATAGTAAAACTGGCATAAGAGTATTAATGCACTTAATTGTCGATAAGACAATTAAAAAGCTTTAAATATAATTACATGTTGTAAATAATTATTATCTAGTTCAGTTATTTAATAGGCATTTATTACTTATGCATAGCATTTAATGCTAAATCTAATGCTTAGAAATTTTTTAAATTTTTACAAATTTTTGGGATGTTACAATGTGTGCCTTCTTCCAACACTTCACCTTCTTGCCTTCTATAGGAAGATTAAAACAATACCCTAAAAAAAATAATGCTTCTACAGGTATCCACATTATGCTATAGGTTTGGAATCTGAGGTGTTCTTGTATCATGTATTTCTGGAAAGAGTTATAACCTTTGCCAACTCTGCTTTAGGAAAACCCAAATTTCCTTGGAAGCATGAAAATGGATCTGTTTATGAGCATACATAATAGCGACCAGGTTAATGCCCCTTCCGAGAGAATAATCCTGACTAATGATTACATTGCCAGCAAATAATGGAGCTAGAACCAGTACATAGGCAGTTATAATCTGTGAATAATAGCTACTAATCTGGCACAAGATTTCCATAATAATCCCATACTTCTTTCCTATCAGCTTCGTGTAATCTACCATTATTTAGGGTGTTAGATCAACAAACCTGATGAGCATCTCAGATGTGGCTCTAAAATGATTTAAGTGCTTCTTCCGGGGCTTCATGGTATGGTAGACGTGTATCATTCTATTTATGATTTCACAATCATTCAAGCAGCAAGAACATATCATCATGCTAAAAGTATTACCTCTCCTTTCTTGCAATTTCCAGATCCTCATGGCCTCCTTTATGCAGATTATGAACTCTGTAGAACATATCAACCATCCAAAAAAATCAGATTTTGAAAGAGCTGCAAAAGAATGTTTAGATCTGCTATACTATCATTAAAATTTTCCAAAAAGAAAATATTGTATCGTGGTAGCAATGCATTCATTGGTGTATCAGATATGCACTATGTGCAAAAACATCAAATGAACCACAAAAGTTGAATATTGAAATGTATCTAGAATGAACTACCCCACCATTATGTTTAGGTCTGGGATTCCACTTAGATTGCACAGAGGAAGCATGGATTTGAATGTCGTCCATGTCTTGATTTAAAAAAAAAACTTGGTTTTTTATATCTTCTGATATTGCACCTGAGCAATTCAGTTTTAGCATAATTTTTTCTTGTAGTTCTACTATTATCAACATTACGTTCCATATTGTAAGATGAAAACACTATTGATAATATCACGATTTCCAAAATAACTATAAAACTAATAACATAGGTAACTAGAGTTGGTCTTTACGTTATTCTAGATGTTGCTTGCCGACAGAGAGAATTCAAAAGGAAATATGCATCCGTTGGACAATTTACTCTTTTGCAGTGGGCGGTCCATGGTGTCGGCCTTCTACTTCAGTTGGAAATATGACCCTGCTTCCCATTGCTTGTGAGTTGTTTAACTCCACTGTGGCTAAAATATATGTAGTTATTACTCCGGAGTCAGCAAAAATGGTTCAACTGAGCATAGGAGATAAATTGTTTCTATCTCTCTTCCCACTATGTGCTCTCCCCCTTTTGACGGGCTCGGTTTGATCCCTGTTGCATATGGATTTTAAGGTCAGCTATCAATTAAGGCATAGCCCTGAATTGGAAAAACGATACCAACAATAACAAATATGTGAAATGTTGTATAAGAAATGGACTAAAAATTCCTTCGAGTTTTCCTAATGCAAACTATAATTAAATGAAACACTCACCCAAGTTCAAACATGCCCTACCAGTTCTAGATGTCAGACACTACGCACATCCTTTGGAAATGGTATCTTTCTATTTGTATCCTACTATCCAAACAAAGAACTTCAAACTATATTATAGATGAAGACATTTTATTTTGCAGCGAGAAACTGATGATAAAGATTACCTCTTTTTATGTTTCAAGTTAGACTAGTTTAATTTATATCTCTAATGTTTGTCTCATCTACAAACAAGATGAGATGAAAAACAAACATCAAAATCATTAACAGAACCCAAATTTGAGATACCCAAGACCTCTTTGGATTTATCCCAAGAGCATCTGCGGACTCAGTCGAAGAGTGTCTACCAATCGAGCTAACCCTTTGGACACACACTCTCTCTATAGAGAGAGAGTTACATTCCTATACCAGCTCAGTCCATTTGTGTGTGCACATTGTTGGCTCATGTTGTAGTGGGGTAGCCATATTCTGATTTTGTGGCCTTG
This sequence comes from Larix kaempferi, assembly GCA_027924585.1. Classification (NCBI taxonomy): domain Eukaryota; kingdom Viridiplantae; phylum Streptophyta; class Pinopsida; order Pinales; family Pinaceae; genus Larix; species Larix kaempferi. The sequence goes on along the minus strand of BSBM01000451.1, from coordinate 522,602 downwards.
CTTCCCTTGATGAAACAGTGCTTATAATAAGGGCATCCTCACGGTAAAAAAAAATAATAGAGAAGAGCTTGCATTGTTTCCCAAGAAAACACACACACACCCATAAAACCCTGTTGATGTATATGTAACTTCGGAATGTATTTCATCTATGTATTTCATATATATTTATTGTACCTTTATAAGATATGTGTTATTCCTCTATAAGGAAGCGTCGTCATGTGTATTGACAAGTGTCACAAGTGTGTGTACTTGCCGATGGGCTATTAGACCACCATGTGTGGGGTCGGCCCTGAAATATATATTATATGGTTGATGTACCTAGCTAGACAAGTTGGCCCCATAAGGTCACTGGGCAAACAGACTAGTATAAATAGAGATTGGGAGATCTCTATTTTGATCACTCGGAAACTCATACTTCTCTCACTCAGAAAGTGGCGCACTAGTGAGGAGGAGGATCATCTGCTACTAGGAGAATATCTCAGTGTATTTTGGTTGTACTTTGGTTGAGCCATTTCTCTCTCTATCTCTGAGGAGGTTGTGGGGTTTCTCACCTTAGGGTTTTCCCCACGGAAACTCTGTGTCTCTTGTCTCTAATGCTTTTGATTCTTGTGATGATTGACATGCTTGTTATGATTGATATGCATTGATATACTATTCATGTTATTCTCTCAGTAAAGATCCTAGAGTATTGTGAATTAAGGCTCAAAATTTAACATGGTATCAGAGCTAACCTGAGAAGAAGACATTGTGCAGTGATGGAAACTTGGGTTTCTTATTTATTGGGTTTCTCTCCATAGATTTTGGAAAAGCAGTATAGTAGATTGACTCTACTCATCAAGGAGAATCTATCTGTCCAGTCAGAATTCAATTCTGAGCATTTTCAGATTTGGCCCTAAAAATTAGGGTTTCCACAAAAATAGGAATTTCTGGAATCTGAAGACATAGCTGGAAGCTCCTTGCAAAAATCGAAGTTTAGAGCTTTGGATCGAGATTTTTGGCTAAGTAGATCTCTGGGAAACTCAAACCCTAATTCAGGGCTCTCCCTAGTGAACCCGGGAAGACAAAAAGGAAATTTTGAAGGGTGTAGCTTTGCAAGTCTCAATTTCTGAATACACCAGGTTGATCATCTCATCAAGGTGCATCTTTCTATCCTTTCAGAAAGTTGAAATTCACATTTTGAAATTTTAGGGTTTTTTCGACAAACCCTGATCTGGGACCAGATCCAGTTTTTAGCAATTCAAGTGGTAAGACCTAAATCTTTTCTATTTCCATTTGAAGTACTCTTTAAGATGTCTCACCACACCAAGCTTGAGGATAAGCTTGAAGGGGTTGATAACTTCCGAGCCTGGAAGTATAGGATTGGGTTAATCCTGCAAGAGAATGAGTTGGACTCATATGTAAAAGAAGACATCCCTATCCCAGAGGATGAAGAAGCTAAGATATTGCATAAGAAGAACTTGGTCAAGGCAAAGAGAATCATTGTTGATTCTATCAAGGACCATCTCATCCCCCATGTGTCATCTCTGAAGACACCCAAAGAGATGTTTGATTCACTATCCAAGCTATTTGAAGGGAAGAATATAAATCAGAAGATGACTCTGCGGAACCAATTGAAAGGGGTTAAACTTCAGAATGGAGAATCCATTCAATCTTATTTTTCTAGGGTCTCCCAGATCAAGGAACAACTAGAAGCAGTGGATGAAATGGTGGAGAATGGTGAAGTTGTCATTACCACTGTAAATGGTCTACCTAGGTCATGGGACTCCTTTATTCAAGGAATCTGTGCAAGAAAGAAGTTGGTATCCTTCAGCAGACTACGGGAAGAATGCTCACAAGAAGAAGCAAGTCTTGTGGAACGAGAAGAAAAGATGGGGAAGAGCCATCTCACTCCAAGAAATCGTCACATCACTATAAAGAAAGAAGAATATGCTTCACCTGTAATGAAAAAGGACATATTGCCATAAATTGTCCCAAGAACAAGAAGGAAAACAACAACTTCAACAAGAAGAAGAAGGGTAGCAAAAGAAGGTATCATGTTCATGTTGTCGAGGATGATGAACCTCCCAAGAAGAAGGCTAGAGCAGAAAGTGATGATGATAACTCATCAAGCAAAGAAGAGTATGTTCTAATCTCTGCTCTCACAGGTACTATATCCCATGGTTGTAATGATTGGTTAATTGACAATGGGGCTTCAAAACACATGACTGGGTTTAAAGAATCCTTTGCTAATCTATCTGAACATGAGTCACCCCATAAGGTGAAACTTGGGGATGACTACCAATACCCTATCAAAGGAAGTGGTGAGGCCTCCTACAATCTAGACTTTGGGAAGTCTTTGAAGATGAAAGATTTTTTGTATGTACCTGGGCTCAAGAAGAATCTACTCTCCATATCCGCATTGGATGGAAAAGGTATGAGGGTTGCATTTGTGGATGGCCAAGTCCTAATGTGGCCAAAAGGTAAAACTATTGATGATGCAGTAGTGATTGGAGAGCAAGAGGGAGGATTGTATAAATTGAAGGGACAACCTGAACATGCCATGGTACATGAATCCATGGAGCCAAGTGAAATTTGGCATAGAAGACTTGCACATATGCACTACAGGGCATTACCAATTGCAAGTAAGGCTGTAGAAGGTCTTCCTGAAATCAAGACCAAGCATGAAGGTTTTTGCAAAAGATGTGCAAAAGGAAAGAACAATAAGAAGGCATTTCCAAGCAGTGAAAGCAAGGCAAAAGATATCTTGGAAATCATCCACTCAGATGTATGTGGTCCTATGTCATCCAGTTCTCTGAGTGGGTATGTTTACTATGTCTCTTTCATAGATGACTTCTCCAGGAAGACTTGGGTCTACTTCTTGAAGAACAAAGATGAGGTGTTTGATAAGTTCAAGGAATTCAAAACCTTAATGGAGAATCAAACTGACAAGAAGATCAAAACATTCATATCTGACAATGGTGGAGAATTCACCTTAGGTGACTTCAAGAAGCTTTGTAGTGATTTAGGGATTAAGAGGGAGTTGACTGCTCCTTACAATCCACAACAGAATGGAGTTGCAGAAAGGAAGAACAAAACAATCATGGAAGCAGCAAGAGAAATGCTGCATGACCAGGATCTACCTATACATCTATGGGCAGAAGCAGCTAGAACAGCTGTATATGTGCAGAACAGAACACCCCACAAGATATTGGAAAACAAGACACCAGAAGAAGTCTTTTCTGGTAAGAAACCTGAAGTCAGCCATCTCAGAATATTTGGTTGTCCAGTATACACTCATGTCCCAAAGGAAAAGAGGACCAAACTAGATCCTTCAGGAAAGAAGGGTATCTTTGTGGGTTACAGTAAAAGCTCAAAGGCTTACAGAATATACTTTCCAGGGTTCAAGAAGATTGATATCAGCAGGGATGTAACATTTGATGAAAACTCAGCATTCATCAAATCAAGGAAGGCACCTATCGAAGTTTATGAAGAACCTAAGGAAACTATATTTCAAGACACTACCATGACTGAAGCAATTCCAGAAGTTGTTCATGAGTTTGAAGATCTGCAAGAACCTGTAGATCCACCCCGTGAGGATAAATCCCACAAGAGGAAACCTACATGGGATAGAGAGCTCATTCAAGATGTAGAAAGATTTGGTATTCCAGAAGAAGAACACAGAGCAAAGAAGAGAACCAGATCACATACCAGCTATGTTGCTTTATTCTGTGAGATCATGAATAAAGAACCTTCCAGTTATGAAGAAGCAACGGAAAAGAAAGAATGGAAGGATGCCATGGTCGAAGAATGCCAATCAATAATGAAAAATGATGTTTGGGATGTTGTCCCAAGACCTAAAGGGAAGTCTATTGTGACTTCCAAGTGGATCTACAAGATCAAGCATGCTACAGATGGCAGCATAGAAAAATACAAGGAAATATTTGTAGCTCGCGGCTTCTCTCAGAAAGAGGGAACAGATTATGAAGAAACTTTTGCTTCTGTATCCAGGTACACTTCCATCAGAACAGTACTTGCCTTGGCTACAGTGATGAAATGGAAGATACACTAGATGGATGTCAAGACTGCTTTCTTGAATGGTGTAGTTGAAGAGGAAGTGTATGTGGATCAGCCACTTGGTTTTGAAATACATGACAAGAAGTCATATGTATGCAGATTGAAGAAAGCCTTGTATGGCTTGAAGCAAGCTCCCAGAACTTGGTATGGTAGGATGGACAGTTTCCTATCTAGTTTGGGCTTTACCAAGAGTAAAGAGGATTCCAACCTTTACTACAAGGTTGAGGAAGGGAATCCTGTGATTCTACTCCTGTATGTGGATGACTTATTTGTAATAGGAGATGACAGATTGATTACAGATACTAAGAGGAAGCTTGCTGCCGAGTTCAATATGAAAGACTTAGGAATGATGCACTATTTCCTAGGTATGGAGGTGTGGCAAAGTGAAGATGGGATCTTCCTTGGTCAAGGGAAGTACATAGTAGATATCCTGAAGAGATTCAGGATGATGGATTGCAAGTCCATGGCCACACCTATGGCATCGAACCTGAAGCTTCTATGTGATGCTTCATCTGAGCCAGTTGATATATCTATGTATTGTCAGATGATTGGGTCCTTGATGTACCTGACGAACACGAGACTAGATATTTGCTTTGCTGTGAACACATTGAGTCAGTTCCTGACAGATCCGAGGAGTGTTCACCTGATTGCTGTAAAGCATATTCTGAGGTACCTGAAGGGTACAGTTGATTATGGGATCAAGTATGAAGTGAATCAAAAGTTTAACCTACAAGGTTATGTTGATTCAGATTGGGCAGGTAGTGCTGCAGATAGGAAGAGCACATCTGGGTGTTGCTTCAATATGGGATCAGGTGTGATCTCTTGGTTTAGCAAGAAGCAGTCCTACGTAGCACTGAGTACAGCTGAGGCAAAGTATGTTGCAGCCTGTTCAGCTAGTTGTGAGGTAGTATGGCTTCGGAAGATAATGTCTGAGTTATTTGATCTCCCATTGGATGCTACTAGTATCTTCTGTGATAACCAGAGTTGTGTGAAGCTGTCTGAGAACCTAATGTTTCACGACAGGTTGAAACACATAGAGATCAAATATCACTATATCAAGGATATGGTGCAGAGAGGAGCAGTGAAGCTCCTATATGTTGTGACAGATGAGCAGATTGCAGATGTGTTGACGAAGCCACTAGCCAGAGTGAAGTTTGAGTACTTCAAAGAGAGGCTTGGTGTTCTTCGGATCGACGACACTTCGAGGAAGAAGTGATGGAGACATTTCTTGTAGCCATTCCTAGAATTATGGAAGGGGGATCCTTCATATGGATATGGATGTAGCGCTGGATGATGAGCATCAGGATGATGTTCTAGTTTTTGCTCTGTATGATCAGTTGAATCATTTGTGTATGTATGCATCATGTTGGATGCTGGAGATGATCAGGTGGATCATTTATATGTATTTTGTAGATGCATCATGTTGGATGCTTGGACCATGTATCTGTATTTGTATCAGGTGGATACATTGTATGATCAAGTAGATCATGTATGTTGATATATATCAGGTATGATCAGGTAGATCATGTATGTTGATGGATACATTGTGTGGATCATGTATCTATGTATCAGGTGGATACAATGTGTATGGTGATATGTATGAGGTAGATACTTGGTATGCATCAAGTGGATGCATTATATGATCAGGATGATCGTGGATGACGAGCTTCTCTAGATGACATGCATCGGGATGATGTAGTGATGATGATCAGGATGATCATGTGTACATCAGGATGATGTATGGTGAGTATCAGGATGATACTTTGTGGTCGTGGATCAGGTTGTGCAGATGAGCATGTCTGGGAGATCCTATAGGTCGGAGTTGTGCACCCCTAATAGCCTGGGATGCTCTTTCGAGACATTGCTCTGGGAGGACATGTAATTTGTGCCCTGGGAGATCTTCAGGTCAGAGTTGTGTACCCATAACATCCTGAGATGCTCTTGCGATGTTTTGTCCTAAGGCATGTAATTTGCTCCTGGGAGATCTGGACAGGATGAAAAAGGCCTCAGATGCTTCAGCCAGGTTTTGCCATGACCACATGTAATTTGCTCTTGGGAGATCTGGATAAGATGAAAAATGCCTCAGATGCTTCAGCCAGGTTTTGTGGTGCACCACATGTAATGTGCTCCTGGAAGATCCGACAGGTAGAGTTGTGTGCTCGTAACTGCCTGGGATGCTTCAACCAGGTTTTGTGGTGAGATCACATGTAATGTGCTCCTGGGAGATCCGACAGGTACAGCTGGGTGCTCGTAATAGCCTGGGATGCTTCAGCCAGTTTTTGTGATGGGTCACATGTAATGTGCTCCTGGGAGATCCAACAGGTAGAGTTGTATGCTCATAACAGCCTGGGATGCTACCGCCAGGTTTTGTGATGCACATAATAAGTCCTGAGGATTCCATAATATGGCTAGTGATGAAGACCTGCAGGTGGTGGGCCTACATCCAGTATGAAAAAGGACTGGCGCTGTAGAACTTCCTATGACAAGTAGATTCAGACATTGGTTGAGATAGCAGCAGCAGTGATGATGATGATGACGATGCATTGATGACGATGATCCTGGGAAGAAGACTTGTCTAGCAGATCTGTGTCGAGAAATACCTTCCTAGTTAAGAGGGAGTGTTGATGTATATGTAACTTCGGAATGTATTTCATCTATGTATTTCATATATATTTATTGTACCCTTATAAGAGATGTGTTATTCCTCTATAAGGAAGTGTCGTCATTTGTATTGACAAGTGTCGCAAGTGTGTGTACTTGTCGATGGGTTATTAGACTACCATGTGTGGGGTCGGCCCTGAAATATATATTATATGGTTGATGTACCTAGCTAGACAAGTCGGCCCCATAAGGTCACTGGGAAAACAGACTAGTATAAATAGAGATCGAGAGATCTTTATTTTGATCACTCAGAAACTCATACTTCTCTCACTCAGAAAGTGGCGCACTAGTGAGGAGGAGGATCATCTGCTACGAGGAGAATATCTCAGTGTATTTTGGTTGTACTTTGGTTGAGCCAATGCTCTCTCTATCTCTGAGGAATTTGTGGGGTTTTTCACCTTAGGGTTTTCCCCACGGAAACTCTGTGTCTCTTGTCTCTCATGCTTTTGATTCTTGTGATTATTGACATGCTTGTTATGATTGATATGCATTGATATACTGTACATGTTATTCTCTCAGTAAAGATCCTAGAGTATTGTGAATTAATGCTCAAAATTTAACAAACCCACATGCATAACATGCAATAGGAATTAGATTGAAGATGAAGAGAATGTAAGTTAGGGTTCCCACTTGTGAAAAATAAATTCATTTAGTCTTATAATGCCAACTATGACAAGATCTGTCAACAATGACTGTTGAGAATCCTATTGTGCAATGAAACTTTCCTACATAATTTTAAACAGTATGTCTGAATTTTTGAAAACATACTAGAGCGTTGCATATGCGAGAGGATGAGGGATATACAATACTATGGCCCTTCCCTGCTTATAAAAGTACATAGGGCCATTGTGAGTTCATCCTCCAGCCCATACACGGTGTCCAATACAAAGCTAAATGTGATAGGAAACATGAGAACATAAATTCCAAGCCACTGATATCAGATAAGACTCTAGTTACCATGTTTGGATAGACTTGGTTCAGGTTCTTCCAAACCTCGAACCTTTCCGACCAGCTGAACCAGTCTGAACCGAATCTTTAAACCTTCCTTAAAATGTGCAAGAAACAAAACTTCAAAAACAATCTAAAAGCAAGAACAACTATTTTTATGTATTTTTCTGTGATTATTTGAATTTCTAAGTAATTATGTATAATTTTAAGTGACTATCACATATATCATAAAACATCATAAGGGCCTTATCAAGGTACTCGCTATGTATGGTTCTCGATATTTCGCTAGTTTGGAGATTGAACCTATCAACAACATTAGAACTTCTTTTACTACATATAGGGGGAAGTGGCACCTGGTATTCTTGTCCATTTGAATCTCTAGACAAGTATGCACTTTATTCCTAATTTATTCTTCCTCTTTTTTCTCCTAGTTACCATACTTACCATGTTTGTATAGACTTGGCTCAGGTTCCACCAGACCCTGAACCTTTGGGACCAGATGAACTAGTCTAGACCAAATATTTAAGCCTTTCCTAAAATATGCAAGAAAAAGACTTCAAAAACGATCTAAAAGAATTAACAACTATTTTTATGTTTTTTGTTGTGATTATTTGAATTTCTAAGTAATATGTATAATTTTAAGTGTGTTTATCTACCTACCTACCTATCTCTCTATCTATGTTAGAAAAAATATTTTATATATCAAATGCACGTAAGCTCTCCAGGTACATCAATGTATTCGACAAACTGATACTAAGCCAGGTGTAAGAGTCATAAAACATCATAAGGGGCTTATCAGGGAACTCCACATTTATGGTTCTTCAGACTTCACTGGTTTGGAGGCTGAAACCATCAACGACTTTCAGAATTTTTTTCCTCTACATCTAGCGGGAAGTGGCACGTGATATTCTTGTCCATCATATTCTCTAGACAAGTATGCACTTTTCCTACTAAATTCTTCTTCCTCTTCCTTTTCCTTCTTAGCCATACCATGACAAATTCATGTTCAACACCAACATCGATGATTTAATTTCGCCCTAGCTTCCCCAAATTATCAAACTCTTGTTCTTTTAGTTGTCGACCAAAGTTGACTAAAGAAAAGTAGATATTCTCATTTAAATTTATGTTGCATGAGTTTTCAGAATGTGGAAATGTTGGGAACATGGATCTGAGTGTCTGGAACAACTAGAATTTTTTCCCGAATTTCTAGGAATCCTTGTCAAAGCTTGCCTGAAATTTTCAAAGCCATATGGATCCATTTCCTTCAGATATGAGGAAGAGTAAAACCATATGTATTCAATACCTTCCAGGGAATCCTGTTGCATATTAAGAATCATTGGGACACATGTGGTAAGGATTTTATCTCGCAGGCTCTCAAAATATCAGGAAATTGAAGGAACCCTGAGAGATATAGCATGATTTTCCATGAATGCTAGTGGATTCTAAGGTTCCCCCCTAATCCAAAGCGTAGAATTCTCTTCATTCCCGAGGATGGTTTGGAAAGCATCTCACCATATTACATGGTTAATGAAAAAGGAGGCAAATTCCCTCAGCTGAACATATCCTAGAAAAGGTAAAGGATTAGATGGAAAGTCAATATAAAATCCCTGTCATGTAAATACAATTCACATAACAAATGTTGATCCATGAAATCACTCTTCAAAAAAGTGTCCAAAAACTGAGTAGCTGTTTCCAAATCAAATGATCTCCCTTCCTTGAGAGCTCTTAATTGAAATAAAGTTGTCTGCTCATGGAGAAAGATAGGGTAAGAGGGGTATGGAGCCTTGCAACTCAACAATTCTATGGAAAGAGTGTACATTTTGTCTTTTGTTGTTGCAGGGACTTAAGTTTCTTCAATCCTTCCAATTTTTCTTGAAGTTTCTCCCACCGAAGTTTCTGGAAGAATAACTCCTCAGCCCACTTTTCTCTCAGTCCCTTAATGACATTCCTATGTTCCTAGAGAGAGATCATACATGTTCTGAACTGTTCAATCCACTTGAACCATTTATCCAACTCGATATTTAACCAGAGAATCTTCTTCTCCAGCCGTTGAATTCTTCTATATTCTACCTCCTTTTCATCATCAGAATCCAGATAAATGACTTCATTATCTTGCTTTGGCACTGTGACAGCTTCATCCTCTATTGGGGTTGCAGTGGTCTGTGCATGTAGTGCAGTCTCAGCCATGGGTTTTAGGGATGTTGGTTCTTGTGTGACAGCATCCTCCTTCTCCATCTCAATCTCAGCCATCTTAGTCTGTGTTGCCACTGTAGCAAATGATTTTGGAAGCACTGGTTCTTATGTAGCAATGTTTTCCTCCTGGTCCTTGATATCAAATGTTGTTGTCTGAGTTGCAGCTTCACTAAACATTTTCAAGGGTATTGGTTCTTGTGTAACAGTCCCCTGTTCCTCAAATTCTTTGAACTGTTGAGATTGTTTCTGGGTTATATCAGGTTTTTTTTACTGATGAGACTGGTCCTGAAGAAGCTCGGTATCCCCTGATGGTTGGGACTATATTGTTTCATATCCTAAATTCAAATCAGGGATCTCTTCAATTCTTGGCTCATTTTCCCCCATCAATTCAATTTCTGGCATTCCTTCTTCCACCTCCTCTATTTGTACATGCTTTTGTGATGCAAGTCCCAACACAACAAATCTGTGTCCTGCAGTAGAAAATATATCTCCACACTCTGGACAAACAGTCTCCCCATACTTCTCATTTTCAAATGCAAAAGATGGATTTTCCAATAAGTTTGCAGCATTTTCTAATGTGTTCAAATTTTTCTCCGCTTGTTTTCCAACTACTCCCTTCCATCTTTCCAGCTCATTTCGCAATATCTGCACCTCCTCTTTTAATAATTCATTTTCAATAAGGAGATTTTCGATTTGAGGTTCTTCCCTGGAAGGTTCCTGCATAGCAGCAGATGACTTGGGGTTCAAAATGGGAATCTCTATATCTACCCCTGTTACAGGTGCTTTCTCTAACACAGGTGACTCCCTATTCTCTCTAATTGCTCCTACTGTCTCTGCTAAGGGTGCTTCAATATTACCCCCAATTGCATCCACTGTCTCAGCTTCTTCTGCTGTCTCTGCTAAGGGTGCTTCAATACTACCCCCAATTGCATCCACTGTCTCAGCTTCTTCTACTATCTCTGCTAAGGGTGCTTCAATATTACCCCCAATTGCATCAACTATCTCAACTTCTTCTATTGTCTCTACTAACTCTGTTGCTATTGCAGCTACTTCTGCTGCTGCTACTGTCACAGCTGCTATTGCTATCACAACTACTTCTGCTACTGCTACTGATCGAGTCCTTCTTTTCCTCACTATTCCCACTGGGTGTTCCTCATTGCTTACTGCTACTGACGCTTTGATAGTTCTGATCCTCCTTTTCTTTGATGCAGTGGGTGTCTGACCCCTATTTCCTGATCCTACTCTTCGTTTCTTTGACACAGGGGTTTTTACCTTGGTCTCTTCTTCTTCAATAATGGTACCCCTTATCTCCAAAGAGGACACAACCTCCAAAATTTCCATAATCTCTTCTTCTACCCTTCCCGTCTGATATCCTTCCTCCTGGATTCCTGTTTCTGCAATTGCAACTTCTACTGTCGCAGCTTCAACAGCTGCTCCAGTTTCAGCTTCTTTTATTTGAGTATCTTCTTCTGTATTTGCAACTTCTGATTTTTCTGCCTCCTACTCCACGGTTCCCATCACAATTTCCTCAGCAACAAGGTTTTATGTTGATGTTGCTTCTCCCTTTTTTGCTTCCTCTTCGTCATTGGTCTGGTTTTCTAATTCTCCAACCTCCCCCCCAACTGGATTTGAGGAGCGTCGGTCCTCACTATCTTCACCAACACCCTCCATTTCCAATACAGGCTGTATGATTGGCCTCTCTTCAGCCAAAAATTATTGCCAGGTTAAATTACGAATTGAAATGGCTCTTAGGACTAGTAATTTAATTAGGCCATGATTAGTAAGGGAGGAAACTGGGTGTTGGGCGGTTCTTGCATATCCATCCATAGTTTGTAGGTCTTTAAGCAGATAAAATGGTATATTCACCAAATTGCCATGGTGTAGATGAGACAATAAGGGAAGTTCAGAGAAGGAAACAATGTGGTACCTACCTCCACAAGAGATGTATCTTTTCACAAATATTGCCACTTGATTCCAGGGTGGTGGTAAAGATGTTAGTTCCAGCCCACGGCGCTTTGGAATAATCTGCTCACCAACTGCCAAAAATTCCTGTACCGCATTTGCATTATGTGCCTTCCGTCCAAATAACTTCTTGCCAACCAGGGGTAAGCTAGTAACCTCGGTTATGATTTCTTCTGTAACATCCACACGTAGTCCCCTGACCTCAGAGTGAGTATCAGTCAGATTGAGGGCAAATTGAAATGCGGTTTCTGTGTGGAAACCGTTCAACCGTTCAAAGTATGTCATCCAACCTGCTACTGTAAAAATATTAAGAACTGCTGCATTGGAACGTACAACTTTTGTATTTACAGGATCATGTTGGACTAGGTTTCCCATTTTAATCCCCCCTCAAATTTCAGAACAAACACAACAATCTCCAGTCTGGACGTGGAAGTTGAAGCTTTATGAACATGCAAAGGGTCGTTGGGGTTCAAAAATCAGGTCTTAGGCAAGTCTGTGCCAGTATGAACATTCTGTTGAAATGATGAAGTTGGCAGAATAGGAGTAATAGGTGAAAAATCGGGTAAGGTGACAGAAAATAATTACAACTATGACCTTGACATAGTCCCTAAAGGTTAATTCGCATGGGTTCGTTAATCGAGGTTGCGATAGCACATAATCGTTATTACCGTATTTAATTTTTCTACCAAATCATGTAAAAGATGCGATCCGTACCTTTGCATTTATGAGTTTGAGCCATGGCTTAATCATTACAGGCGGTCGTCGTCCTCGCGAATATGAATGCACATGTGCTGAAGTGATGTGGCCATTGCCACTTGGGCTCACAGCTACTCAAAGCACCCGAAATTTTCCTTCATGGAAAACCATGATTGGATCTTGTGGAGCGAGCGACAAAACTAACGCCTAATCACATCATTATTGGCATCATCAATCGGAGAGCAGACAAACTGGCGGAGTCACAGCTACTAGACTTAGCAAAATAAGCGAAAGTGGTGGAGTTGCAGTTGTACGGAAGGAGCGAAAATGAAGTGGAGAGAACAGAGTCGTAGCTACTAGATTTAGCGAAATGGACAAAGGTACCAGAGTCGCAGCTGCTGGAAAGGGGTCAAAATGAAACGGAAATAGCGGAGTCACAACTGCTGGAAAGGGGTCAAAATGAAACGGAAATAGTGGAGTAGCAGCTTCCAAACTTAGAAAGGTAAGCAGAAATAGTAGAGTCGCAGCTGCGGAATTTGGCAGAACGGGCAAAAGTGGCGGAGTCGCAATCGCAGAAAAGTGAAGTAAAGGGAAAATGGTGGAGTCACAGCTACTGAATTTGGCAGAACAGGCAAAAGTGGCAGAGTCACAGCTGCAAAAACAGGAAGAATAGCAAGGCAAGGATTCGCAACTGTGTCAGAATGAAGTAACAAGCAATTTTTTAGCTAACTGCTGAGAGATAATGAATCATCCATCATCTTAAAAAGAGCTTTATTAGATCAGGAACATATGTGGAGTATCTGCAATCGTCTCGCCCAATCACGGCTATTGCTCCTCTAATTAGTTCCTGCACATAGTTCTTCAAAACAAACCGATCAAGTGCAACAATAAAAATAGATAAAATACATAATGAAAGAAAAACCAATTATTTATGTACAAAATTGTATGGAAATTGCAGCTTTTAGGAATTCACAGGGTTTGAGAAAGATCCCTGCCCTGGGGTTAACTGAGAGTCTGGATCACCTGCAATGTGTGAAACAAAAGCTTCACTTGAGATCGGCTTGTGATACAGTCACAGCCGATGACCATTTTCGAATAATGGTACTTTGATTTCATCAATGGTGATCAACCAGACTGTTCCATTATCGAATACCCGATCTATCTGATAGGGTCCCAACCAACGGGTGCGCAATTTGCCTTTAAAGTCCTTCTTAAACTGTCAATCATACAACAGGGCCCAGTCCCTTTCTTGGAAGACTTTCTTCTTTACAAATCGATCATGCCACTTAGAGCGTTGTTGTTGGATTAAATCTGTATGATATACTGCAGTTGTGCACTTCTCGTCCAATTCATTGAGCTGATTCAGTTGGTTCCTCTGTGCCTCTGATAAATCCAGGTTTGCTTCCACAGCTGTTTTCAAGGTTCTGATTTGAAATTCAATTGGAAAAACAGCGTTCTTTCCATACACTAGCTCATATGGGGAAAAACCAGTGGTGTTACGCCATGTAGTACGATAGGCCCATAGTGCCTCTGGAAGCCTTTCATCCCAATCTTTACGATGGCTCTTCACTGTTTTTGTCAGAATGGCCTCAATAACCTTGTTTGTGCTCTCCACTTATCCATTGGCCTGTGGATGATATGGCGAGGTTATTCTATGTTGAATATGAAATTTATGTAACAATGATTCTAGCTTGTGAGATACAAACTGTGGTCCACCATCTGTAATGATCTCCTTAGGTACTCTGAACTGAGTAAAAATCTCTTCATACAGGAAATTGTGAAGCACCTGCAACAATTAATTAATAAGAATATGCGAAATAGCAGAAATGACAGAACACAGAATCACTTTTATATTGATCGCAGGCCACTTCGAGGGGGCAACCTCCTTTGAGCAATATCAATACAAATAACTTCACGGTCCTTCATAGGGCTCAACACACACTTATATACTAATTCTAGGCGCCAATACTATGGGTCATAACCATGGGCCACTACAAACTATGGATCAACAATACTACAGGCGACTTACAAAGCATATGCGCCAACAGAAATAACACAAACTATTGATCAACAAATACTACGGGACGACTTACAAAGCATACGCATCCAACAACAATATACTAACAAAGTAAAGACATGGGTTCCTAACATCCCCTCCCCCTTAAAAAAAGCTTTTTCCTCAAAGCTTTAGATGTGGAAATTGTTGTTGAATTTGAAGGAGTGGTTCCCATGTAGCATCCTCTGGTTGCATGTCGTGCCACTGAATTAAGACCTCTGTGATAGAGAGAGAGAGAGAGAAGCTAACGAGTGCACCGATTAAGGATGGCCTCCAGCTCCAAAATCATGGTTCCTTCATTATCCAGTTTGGGTAAAATAGTTTGTCCACTGATGTTGGTGCCAAGAACTTTCTTTAGACAAGAGACATAAAATACTGGATGAATGTGGGAAGAAGGAGGAAGTTCCAATTTATAAGCAACGGACCCAATCTTCTAAAGAATCCGATATGGCCCATAGAACTTTGGAGCGAGCTTATGATGCCCTTTGAGTTTCAGGGAGAATTGCGTGTATGGCTAGAGACGAAGAAAAACCATATCGCCTGCTTGAAAAGTGCACTCAGAACGGTGTTGATCAACTTGTTGCTTCATGCGATTTCTTGCCATGTGAAGATTGTCCCACAAAATGTGAAGAATCTGATCGCAGTTTCGAAGGACCATATCAACTTCCTGAACTGGTGAACTGTTGGGGGTGTATGGAAGAAGAACTGGAGGTGCCTGACCATAGACTACTTCATATGGGGTCATTTTAGAGGCAGTGTGGTAAGAGGTATTGTACCACCATTCAGCGAGAGGGAGCCACTTTGCCCACTGATGTTGTTGTTCAGAGGTGAAGCAACGAAGATAAGTTTCCAATCATTTATTAATAATTTCAATCTAACCATCTGTTTGTGGGTGATACCCTGAACTCATCTTCAGTTTGGTGCTAGTGTGGTGAAATAGTTCTGTCCAAAAATGACTGGTGAAAGTCGCATCATGATACAAGACAATGGAAGAAGGGATGCCATGAAGACGAAAGATCTGGTCCAGGAAAATTTGAGCGACTGAGGAGGTTGTATAGGGATGGCTGAGAGCAAAAAAATGACTATATTTGGAGAGGCGATCAACCACAACGAGAATCATTGTCTTCCCGCAAGATTTAGGGAGCCCTTCAATGAAATCCATAGAAATATCTGTCCAAATCCATGTAGGTATGGGAAAGGGTTCGAGCAATCCTAGAAGGAGTGTTGTTTCACCTTTATTACGCTGGTAGGTATCACATTCAGCCACCATCTGTTGAATTGTCCTTTTCATGCCCTGCCAAAAGAGGTTACGCCGTGCCCGTTCATACGTTTTGAGGAACCCAAAGTGCCCTGCCGATGGAGAAGCATGAAGTTCATAGAAGACAGTCTGTTGAAGATCTGTGCTCTGGGGAAGCACCAGACGACCCTTGTATCTCAGAGAAGCACCATCCCAAGAGTAATTTGGTACAGCAGAAGGGTTATTGGTCAAGCGTTGGATGATTTGAGATAAGGAATATTCATTGACATAACCTTGTTGAACAAATTGCAACCAATTTGGAACAGGCATAGAAATAGCTAAAAGAGAACCTTGGGCATCAAATGTGCGAGAAAGAGCATCTGCCACAATATTGTCTTTACCCTTCTTGTAAGTGATCTCATAGTCATGACCCATGAGTTTGCTAACCCATTTTTGTTGTGCTGGGGAGGAGACATGCTGTTCCAAGAAATATTTCAGACTCTGATGATCAGTCTTGATGCAGAAATGATTCCCTAATAGGTATGGTCACCACTTCTGTACTACATGCAAAATAGCCATCATTTCCTTCTCATACGTAGAGACAGCTAAATTCTTACCTGAAAGGGATTTGCTGGTGAACGCAATGGGGTGTTCATCTTGAAGGAGAACAGCACCAAGTCCATTGCCGCAAGCATCACTCTCAATAGTGAAGGGCTTGGAAAAATCAGGCATAGCTAGAATAGGTGTAGTACACATAGCTTGTTTCAGTTTGTCAGATGCATAATGAGCAGCATGTGTCCTTGTAAAAGCATCCTTTTTCAATAGAGCAGTTAATGGAGCTGCAATATTCCCATAATCCTTGACAAACTTGCGGTAGTAGCCAGTCAACCCCAAAAAACCATGAAGTCTCTTGAGTGTCTGAGGATGCAGCCAATTGTTCATGGCATCGATTTTGGCAGGATCCACGTGAACCCCTTGTGCTGAGATAATGTGCCCGAGATACTCAACTTCCTTCTGTCCAAAAACACATTTAGACTGCTTGGCGTGGGGATGATGGTCAGAGAAAATTTGCATGACAAGATCCAGATGTTGGAGATGTTCATCCCATGTTTTACTGTAGATGAGGATATCATCAAAGAATACCAGAACGAATTTCCGCAAGTAGGGCAAAAATATTTTATTCATTAAGGCCTGGAATGTGGAAGGAGCATTGGTGAGGCCAAAGGGCATGACCAAAAACTCATAATGGCCATCATGTTTGCGGAAAGCTATTTTAGGGATATCATCCTCATGAACCCGAATTTGATGATACCCAAAACAAAGATCCAACTTGGAGAAAAATTGAGCCCCATGAAGCTCATCGACAACAGGAATTGGAAACTTATCCTTGATGGTGAGGTGATTAAGTGCTCAGAAGTCAATGCAGAGGCGCCATGACCCATCTTTTTTGTGGACAAGAAGAACTGGAGAAGAAAAGGAATTAGTGCTTGGGCGAATAATACCTTGCTTCAATAAGTCCCGAACGAGCATTTCAATCTTCTTTTTTGGTGAAATGGGTAGCGATAGGGCCTGATGTTGGGAGGAACGCTGCTAGGAAGTAGCTGAATACGATGGTATTCTGGCCTTGAAGGTGGCAATCCCACTGGTTCAACAAAGACACCTGTATATCGATCCAGAATGTGTTGTAGATCCAAAGGAGTAGTGGAGACCGCTGATGGTTGCATCTAAATGGAATGGATCTGAGCGATGACACCATGTGAAATATTCTTGAGGAGTTTTTCCATGCGATGTGAACTGATGATGTTGAGAGACCTTGGTTTTAATCCTGTCAATGTGTGCTTTTGGCCATTGAGGGAAAACTACATCCAAATTTCAGCAAAATCCCATAAGATAGGGCCAAGTGTACGTAGCCATTGAGCGCCCAAAACCACATCACATCTGCCTAAGGTCAAGGAAAATACGTCAGAGTGCAAGGTATAATCTCCCATAGAGATACGCACATTTCAACACTTCCCTTTGCAAGGAAAGGTGCCCCTATTGGAAACCATGACTTCAAAGTTGGAGCAAGGATGGATAAAACAATCAGCTTGTTTGGCGATCCGAGGGTCAATGAAATTATGAGTGCTACCAGAATCAATGAGTATTGTAAGAGGAATCTTCTTGAAGTAACCCCCGACCCACATTGTTTGGGGGGTGGTGATTCCAGCTAAAGTATGGAGAGATATCTCTAGCTGGTCATCCGGAGACAGAGGGTCAATAGGCGGTTGCTGAATGTCGACCTGAGCATCCATTGTATCTGGATCTTCGTCACCAATTTCAGAGGTAGGTAGAGAATCCACATCCAAGAGATAGAGCTTTTGCTTAACACATCTATGTCCCCAAGTGAATTTCTCATCACAATTATAGCAAAGCCCCTTTTCTCTGCGTGCTTGCATCTCTATTTCAAACAAACACTTGATAGGAGTTGGTCGAGGAGCCTGTGGTATGGGTGGTCGTTGAGAACCCATATTTCGAAAGGGAACAAAAGTGGGCTTGGAGCGCTGTTGGGATGAAATCTTGTCTTCTGCCAACTTAGCCAACCCTAGGGCTTCCATCATTGTATTGGGACAGAACATTTTGACCTCAGAGCGGATGGCATCCTTTAGACCATTGATAAAACAACTTCGGTAAAAGTCATCAGACAATCCTTCAGTGTGGTTGGCTAGTTTCTCAAATTCGGTTTGATACTCTCTCACAGTGCCAATTTGGAGAAGTTTAGTGAGGGCTCCTGTGAAGTCATAAAAAGCACTAGGACCAAATCATTGCAAAAGGAACTGGCAAAAGTCTGGCCATTTTGGCTCTTCATGAGCCTTGATGTACCAACGGTACCATTGAAGAGCTTCCCATTCCAAATGAAAGGATGCAAGTGGAACTTTGTTGACATCAAAAGTATTCTGTAGACTGAAATACTGTTCTGCACGATAGATCCATCCAGTTGGATCAATACCATTGAAGCGAGGAAAATCAAGCTTCGGACCACAGAAATTGCTGGAAGAAGAGAACCCATTGTATGATGAAGACTCGGAATGTCGTTTGTTGTTCATAGCTGAATGTTCAAGATGGAGGCCGAGAAATTTTTCATCCAGATCCTGGAGTTTGGCTTGGATGGCTGCAAGTGCTTCTTCCATGGTTTTTACTCCTACGCAGGTGACAACCATAACTAGGATTTTTTTTTTTTTTTTTTTTACAGAATGGAGCGGTGGTTCGAAAGGGATCTGAAACGGATAGATATGCAACAGCCCGGAAGTGAGTGGAAACAGAGGGATTTGAAATGGCGTCGAATGGATTGAAAACGGTTGGATCTGGAACGGCTTTCAAAATGGATCTAAATGGCTGGATCTTAAACGGTGCAGTAGTGATCGACAATAGTTCAGCTGAAAATAGATATGGACCCCAGGTATGTGTGGCTTCCTAACAGTTCAGGGCTTTCACTCGACCACCAATGCTGTTTGACGGCTTGTGTATTGGGGCAGTACCCCTCACTCCACGGCTCAGCTAAAACTGATAACCGCTTTGCCAAAAACGACAGCTCTTGGTTTACCTCACAGGTGGGAATAGTCAATCACATAGGGGTCGTTTCCCTTTTCGCTGGCAGGTCCTCGCAATGGGCCAGCTACTTCGGGGTTCCTGTTGTACTCCTCACAATGAGTTTTAGGGCTTATGCCCAAGTACTTCCCAAAGTTAAGAAGTTAGGGATTATTCGCAAATCCGAACCTGCAACAGATGCAAAAAAAAAAATTGGTAGAAATTTCACCCAGCGAGCCCAAGAAAGTGCTCTGATACCAGATGTGAAGCACCTGCAACAATTAATTAATAAGAATAAGCGAAATAGCAGAAATTACAGAACTCATAATCACTTTTATATTGATTGCAGGCCACTTCGAGGGGGAAACCTCCTTTGAGCAATCTCAATACAAATAACTTCACAGTCCTTCATAGGCCTCAACACACACTTATATACTAATTCTAGGCGCCAATACTATGGGTCAAAACCATGGGCCACTACAAACTATGGATCAGCAATACTATAGACGACTTACAAAGAATATGCACCAACAACAATAACAAAAACTATTGATCAACAAATACTACGGGACGACTTACAAAGCATATGCGTCCAACAACAATATACTAACAAAGTAAAGACATGGGTTCCTAATAGAAAACAATCACAGCCTGATCATTGGCCTTGACCAAGGCTACAGCTTCTACCCATTTGGTCATGTAATCTGTGCAAACCAAGATGTAACGTTTCTGCTTTGAGGGAGGGTTGATAGGCCCTACAAAATCTAGAGCCCACCTATCAAACGGTTCAACCAGAAGTTGTGGCTGCAAAGGCATCTCATCTAATTTGTTGGGTTGGCCCATCCTTTGGAAGCTATCACATGCCTGAACATACTTCTTCACATCCCTGAACAATGTAGGCCAGAAATAGCCCATTCTCAAAACTTTATGACCTGTCCTTTTGTCAGCAAAATGTCCCCCACAGGGCTCATCATGGCAAGCTTTAAGAATGCTAAAGATTTCATCTTCTCTAACACATCTTCTAATCTCTAAATCAAGTCCTGTGTAGAAAAGATGGCCATCAATCCAGTAGTACCTAGCACTCTGTTGTATGATCTTTCGTTTCTCTCTCTTTGACAGATGTGCTGGAAGCTTACCTGCAGCCAAAAAGTTAGCATTATCTGCATACCATGGGGAATGAGCTGATACTGCAAACAAATGTTCGTCAGGGAAGGAATCTTTGATTGGTAAATTGTCATCATTGTCAGTAGGTCAAGATAAAAAATCTACAACAACATTTTCCTTTCTTGGTCTATCAATAATTGTGATATCAAATTCTTGTAACAGTAACAACCATCTAGTAACTCTAGCATTCATGATTGGTTTATTCATTAAATACTTGATAGAAAAATGATCAGTGTGCACAAAAGTAGAATATCCAGTAATATAATGTCTAAATTTGTTGATGGCATAAACAATAGCAAGAAATTCTTTTTCTGTGACAGTATAATTTAGTTTAGTAAGAGACAAATTTTTACTAATGTAGTAAATGGCATAAGGAGCACTACCTTCCTGCTATCCCAAAACTGCTCCAATGGCAGTATCTGAAGCAATGTGAAAAGGCAGAGCCCAATTGGGCCCTCTCAAGATGGGTGTTGTAGACAACCTTTTCTTTAGCTCAGTAAACTTGTTTGTCATGCATCATTCTAGACAAACTGTGCATCCTTCATCAACATAGTGAACAAAGGAGAAGCTAGTTTGGAAAAACTTTCTATGAACCTTCTGTAATAGCCAGCATGCCCCAAGAAGCTACGTACATCCTTCTGTGTTCCAGGAGTTGGTATATTTTCAATTACCTTGATTTTGGATGGATCTACCTGGATACCATCAGAAGAGATGAAGTGCCCCAACACTATGCATTCACTCATCATCATGTGGCACTTTTCAGTGCTTAAAGAGATTTGGCTTTGTTCACAGCATTTCAAAACCTTTTATAAATTTTGTAGTGCTTCTTCATAACTATCACCATATGGAGTAAAGTCATCCATAAAAATTTCCATGCAGGCATTCACCATTTCTGAAAAGATTCCAATCACTGCTCTCTAAAATGTAGCTGGTGCGTTGCACAATCCAAAAGGAAGTACTCGGTATGCAAAAGTTCCCCAGGGGCAAGTGAAAGTGGTTTTGTCCTGATCTTCTAAAGCAATATGAATCTGGTTATAGCCACTAAAGCCATCCAGAAAGGAGAAATACTTTTTCCCAAACAAGGTATCAAGGACCTGATCAATGAAAGGTAAGGGGAAATGGTCCTTCTGCGTTACTTTATTCAATTCTCTGTAATCCAGGTAGACCCTCCATTTCCCATTCTTATTTGGCACAATCACAAGTGGAGAAACCCACTCACTATCTAAAATTGGGTATATGAATCCTGCTTCCAAAAGTTTTTGGATTTATTCTTTCACTATGTCTCTTAGGTTCGGGTTCATCCTTCGTTGTGGTTGACATACCGGCCTGGAGTCACTCTTAATATAAATGTGATGGGTGCACAGACGAGAAGGGATTCCTTTCATGTATGTGTACTCCCAAGAAAAAGCTCCCCTACATTGTTTCAACAGAGTGACTAGCTGTTCCAGCTCGCTAGGTGCCAGATTAGGATTGATATTCAATGTTTTTCCTGGCCCAATTTCTACTGGAACACTCTTCAAATTCTTAAGTACTAGAATTATACTGTCATCATCGATTAAAGTTTCTTCTATAAGCTTTTCTTATTCTGTTGCAGCTAGAGTACTGTCCAAGATCTGATAAACACCTTGATTGACTGACATGGGATCACTAATGAAACTATTAATGGAATCATCCTCTATTTCATCTTTAAATGTTAAGGCTCTCCCTATGGTTAGTAGTGGCTGCACACACTCTTCCTCCTCCAAATCTTCCCACAATGGAGTCTCAGCTTCTATGCTTGGTCGAGCTGGAGGGTACAGGGTTAGGCTCTTGATCCCAGTTCCATCTGAAATGGTCATAGATCCTCACCGACAGCTGATATAGGCATCTGCTGTGGCCAACCACGGTCTTCCCAGGATCAGTGGGTGTCCCCCCAACTGGGATTTTGGCTGTAACACCAAGAAATCCGCAAGGTATTCCCATGAATCGACTGAGATCATGAGGTCATCTAGGATCCCTTCAGGCTTGATCGTTGATCTATCAGCAAGTTCCAAAACGGTAGGGGTTGGCCGAAGATTAGTGAGTCCCAATTTCTTCACAGTTTCTATGGTCATAACGTTAATAGCTGTGCCTAAATCTACCAAGACATTTGGAATTTGTGTGTTCCCTATGTGAATTGTAACAGTCGGGTTCCCAGGGTCATCGTATTTTGCCACAGGGGCCTTTCCCATTATTAATTCTGAAAGCTTTCCCAACATGTGGACAGTGGGGGGATCCCTGGGCCTTCTTCCTGGTTTCTTGACACATAAATATTTAACAGTCTTGGCATAAATGGGCACATCATGAAGGGCCTGTAACAGTGGAATTTTAACATACAAATTTTTCAATTCTCCCACGAGATCAAATCGGGGTTGTTCCACTATTTTCTGCAGGGCCAATCATTTAGGATATGGTGGTTCTTTATTCAACTGTGTAGGCTGTGACACATCGTGTGTTACTTTCTGAGTTTCAGCTGTTGTTTCAGTAGGAGTATCAGCATCTTCAATGATGGGGCTTGTTGAATTAACCATGTTCTCATAGTGTTGATTTACTCCAGTTTCAATCACTGGGGATTAAACATCCTCAGTGATAATAGGTTCCACCACCCTCCCTGATCGTAATTGTATATCATTGCATGGAATCTGAGTGATGGAATACACAGGCATGTTGGAAGTCTCAAATTGATGGACTGCTTTATTGTTTGGGTTCGGGTTAGGTTGTGTAGGTAGCTACGGTCGAAGTGGTGCATTCATAGGTGTGGCATTGTTTTGGAAAGGGACCTGTGGTTGCTGATATTGTTGAGGAGGATACTATTGATACTGAGTCTGGTGATGGGGAAAGTTATTTCCTTGGTAATAATTTCTCTAGTTGGAATTCCAAGGAGCATGGTTTGACTGCTGTGACCATGGTGTCCATGAGTTAGGATTTTGCATTGGATTCTGAGATGGATGCCACTGGTTATTAGAATAATGTGAAGGGAATTGTGTATTCATATTATGCATATTGTTCATTCCATTCATATTATTCAGAAAAAATGATGGGTCTGGATTCATACCTTGATTTCGAGGCTGCCATGGTTTCTTCTGTGCCATGAAGTATGTTGGCTCCACATATGGAATAGATGCCTGCATGACTGCTTTGACCTTAGGTAAGGAAGGACATTCCTTAGTATCATGCTCGAGTTCGCATATCCTACATACCTCTGCCTTGTCCAATAGGCATTCCTTCAGTGGGTGTTTTTTCCTACATCTAGGGCAGAATACACCAAGTGTAAGATCTTCTACCACGTGCTTCTTCTTTTCTCTCATGACATCTAACTATGAGGAAATGGAGCTCATCATATCTGTTTTAAAATTCTCTAGTAATTTTCCTATTTCTGCTCAAGTGGCTCCTCCACTAGCTGACTTCTGAGTCCTAGTGAATACACCCTGGTCTCAGTATTTGTATTGTTTGCTGGTTCTAGAGGATCCCCTTGAGTACCTTCAACATAATTCAATAATATTTTCAAAAGGTTCTTTCAAAATATCCCCTTTTCCCAGTAGATTTAACATATCAAGGCAATCTTCTCTAATTCATCTTAGTAAGATAATATTGAGCACATCCTTGCCAATCTCAACATGACCAGATCTTTGTAAATTGTACAGCAATCTTTCCACAAAGTCCTCCAAACTTTCTTCATCCTTCTGAACCATTTTAAACAGCTCCTCTTTCCTATCCCTAGTTCTGTAATATTATTGGTACTTAGAAAGGAAGGTGTTTTTCATTTGGTCCCAAGTAGTAATGGTCTCACGACCCAGACTCATGAACCAGCAAAGAGCATTTCCCTTCAAGCTGGCTAGGAATAACTTCAGCTTCTGAGCACTATAGGTGTAATCATAACTAGGATAGAGGATATCAAACTCAAAAAGGAACTCATCAGGATCCTCAAAGGACTTACCATGAAAATTTGGGAGAACTGATGGTGAGATATTCTTCATAGGAGCTGCTCCAGGTATCTGGAGGATAGGGAATTATAATGTAGCCACAGTATTACCAGGCTTATTATTTTCTCCTTCTTCCTCCCGGTTATTCCCATGTTCGTTCTCACCCTCCTGTTCTCTACCAGCCATGGTTCTAGTCCAAAATTCAACAACTTCCTTTATGCGTTCTTCTTCTACTTTAGCTTCTTCCTTTCTTCTCCTCTCTTCTTCTCACCTTCTTTCTTCCTCTGCTATTCGGCGAGTCTCCAACCACACCTCTTTGGTAACTCTGGTTCCATCGATATGATAAATCTCCTCTTTATCTGGTGCACCTACAGTGCTTCCCTTATCTTCAGGAGGTTTACTTTCTGCAATAGGAGTTGAAGGTCCCGTTGTATTCTCCATTGTGGATGCTGAATGTTCAATATTGGGAGGAACAGAATTTCCCCTGCTTGTCGAGTTCCGCAATGGTCTGGTGGAAGAATCAACTCTAGCAATTATCTCATCAATGTATGTGTGTCTTCCCTGACCTGCATTACGACCTCGACCTCTTCCACCTGCAATGTTAGTATTCAAAGGGGGTTCCAGATTTGTTTTTCTTGTATTCATGTATGCTGTAAATAATTGAACCAAAATAAAATCAAATGAAACCAACTACTAACTCTGAATATCTATTACCATCTTCGGAAACAACGCCAAAATGTTGGTCACCCTATATGTCAATTAATTAAATTTAACACACAGGATGGTCAATATAAATTGTCAAACCCAGGAAGGTCTTTTATTTCAAAGGCAATAAGCACGATCTATGCATAAACAGATCAAGCAATTGATTTACTAAATGCAGATAATGAACCTACCTATATGCTCAGCCAACTCATTCCATAAGAAAACTAATCTAATTCATACATCTAAGAATCCAAAGTGCACAACCTTCCTACAGAAATCAACCCAGCAAGTTAATGATCTAATAATGAAATGGAACTACATTACTTTTGCAAGAAGTTAAATCCTATAATTATCAAACTACAGTATTCAATCTTTACCAAAATGATCTATCTAGTGGCTACTGTAACTCTACCATTATTTGTCTAAACTATGAATGCAATTGAAGATACAACAGCAACCATAATTAAAATGCAAGCTTGAACCCTAACTTATAATTACTGGAAGTCCTAGAAAGCATAAACAACTGAAAGATATTGGAATCGAGCTTGGCTGTCACAACTGATTAAAACACACATGCAATTGAATAAATTATCCTACATAGTCAACTGTCACACCAATCTGCTACAACTATTCAAGATGCAATTATAAACTACCAAAAGGAAAGCTAATTCTCTGTTGCAGCTACCAATAACATCTGCAATAATTCCACACCACACAACAGAAGCAAAATTAAACTACTCTACCTACTTAAATTGGCTATCTCTGTGAGAAGGCGGGCCCTGGCCTTCTAACAGAGACGCCGAGAGTCACAACAAATTAAGACACGGAAATGAAGAACTTTGCTCTCATATTAATGATGGAAAATCGTCAGTATCAATGCTCTGTTACAGCTTATGTAAAATGGTAATTGTCCAACCCCAGGCTACGAGAGCCTTTTGGAATTTATACAAGGAAAATACAGTTTCTAGATCCACTATATTCGTGCAGCAATGAAGATCTATGATCTTCATGCCGCGGAGTTACAGCTAACTGATACAGCCGTATTAAACAAGGTTGTTAATTGTGAAGGATGATATTGCTCTAATAATTAATGGATCAACAGACTCAACAACTGGAATGCAACCTGTCCGTCGCATCTAGGCTCTGTTTCAGTGGAATCTGTTACAGTGAGGATCTGTTACAGCTCACATGGAAGATGCATTGTTCCTTGGGGTATGAGGAGCTGGTGCTTTGAAGAGTAACAGCTGGTGCCACTTGGATGATACACCTGCACTTTAGACCTTGGCTAAATGAAATCACACAGATCAGTATAAACCAAGGACTAAGATACATAATCTTTAACAATCTTAGGCATAAAATAAATAAAGCAATAACAAATTATACCTGTCAAGATTATTGATTGGTTTGGAGAAAGACATGGATATAGCTTATAAAAGTAGGATGAAATCAGGGCAAAATGACGTAATCAAGATGGCCAAAAATGGGCATTTCCTAGACCCAACAGAAGATTGCTTCTATGAATTGGTAGCTTGTATCATGAAATTATGTTTCTAAAATTTTCATAAATAAAAGGAAACATCAAAGTCTATAATAAAAGTGGGAAAAATATAAGTTAATCATTTGATCCTTTGCATGTTTATAGTTTGATGATATGGCAATATCGATATGAAAAATCACTTATGATTTATATTTTTTGTGATATGATAGTGTTGCTTATTATTTATAATGTAAAATGTTGATGTTTTTATACATTTTTATTTGAAAATGTTATGGCTTGTGTTGTTAAAGGCCAATTTTGCTTAGCCATATTGATTGACATCTTTGGTGTGATATGCAACCTTGTTTGCTTATAATTGTGTATGTTTGTGAATTTGATAAATGAACTATAATTTTTTTCCTAGGGGTAATAATTTGACACTTTGGAGTGTGTTTATTTATGTTGTGTGTTAGGACACATTGATGTAATTGTTTGATTATATGTTTTCATCCTAAACACACAAATTATATATGGTGCAAATGTTGTTTTAGATCTAAACATTTAGTTTGATATTATATAATGTGTATTTCTAGCATTTAGGTTCATGTGATATAGATGTAAATAGTGCTATGGAAAAGTTCCATAACACTATTTTAAATGATGGTAGAGGAATTTTAAGAGTTTAATTTCATCTTCTAAGAATTTAAATCGAGTCGCAAAATACTCAATTTTAGTTGCATACATAGGTTGATAGTTAGAGAAATGCATGCTTTACACAAATGTAATCATTTGAAACTTGTTGTGGTTCAAGTCCAAATTACAAAGGTATCAGTATGCACAACATATAGTTATGAAACAAACTAGATTAATTTAGAATATATTCATTGAAGCAGGAAAACAAATTACCAGCTAAAATTTTATCATATAACAACATGCAAGTCGTAAGTCACAATTTTGCAAAGCGGTGCAAATAAATAAACTAATGTAAATAATTATAGAAGGCTAGGTGATGAACAAAAGGAAATTTCGAATGGTGTTAAGTATGCATTGTTGCATTTCTATATGTTTCCACCGAGGATATTAAGTAGCCATCTCCACCTAGGGTAGATAACTTTTCCCGATTCCATGTATCATGCATCAATCTAAATTTTGTTTTAATGTGAGATTTTTTCTTATTTTGGTTTATTTTATTGGGTTTGTAAGTTAATAAGCATATGATAAACTTTTATGTAGGGAACATCATTCGAATGATATTCTCCACCACCACCTTTTCAGGGCCATCCTTCATGTATTCCACACATGCCACAATATAGTACCAAGTATATCGTTGTCTTCCATTAGCATTTCCATGCCCCCACCGCAACAGCCATGAGGTTTCTTCTTCCCATTCTACAACCAATGGGGGGATATATCTTCAACCAACCCCCCACCTTTTCCATTAGCTGCACCCATACAACATACGCTAGTTTCCAATGTTGCATCCACTATTGGTGCACCCATCCACCCTACTGCAACCCCCCTATTGCATTCATAGTGGTTGAACCCATTCCCATTGTGCTTGGTTCAATTCCCATTTTGAATTTTATGAGGATGATGCTAATAAGTTGCATGTTGTATGTTGATGTTGTCCTTTTGCAATAAGTGCTTAAATGTCACATGTGTGCAAGATTTGGGTGATAATAATGGAAGCCTTTACCATGACAAAGCGCTACATAAAAAAGAAAAAAAAAATCTTGTATCAATAGAAAAAAAAATATTTTAAGTCTTTCTAAATTCGATCCTAACTCTTTTTAAGTACAATTCTAACATAAACAAATTGATAGGAGGCATGGGAACCAAACATTGAAAAACATAAAAATGAATTTTGCATAATTAATAATCTATTCAATGTAGATCTGTAAGCATTCACATTTAGACAACATACATCATAAGAAAATCCTACAAAACTGATATATCATAATATATGTCAAAAAAATATATTTTGGAGGACTCGACTTGACCAAAATATTATATCCAGAATCAAAGAACAGACTTCCCAAAAACTACATATATGCCACTCCTAGAATTCGAATGAATCTGGAAACTTCTGAGCTTTTCAAAACAGTAAAATGGTTTATCTACAGCATTAATCACATGTATGGAGGTGGAGTCCAGCATTAATAACGGGTATGGAGGTGGAGTCGGTTACGTCAATCACATTCATGTGGTGGTTGGAATTACATGACATGTTTCAACATTCTCCCCTTTAATTTCAACCACCTACACATTTACAACATGATTAGCATCATAGATGCCCAGAATTTGTCTTTGAAATTCAAAAGTGTCTTTTCCTAGTTGCTTAGTGAATATGTTAGTGAGTTGTTCCTTTGAATTGCAAAAATAGAGATTAATGTCTTCATCATTTACCAATTCTCTAATGTAATGATACTACGTGTCAATATGCTTGGTTCTCTTGTGAAATACATGGTTTTTTAACAGTGCGATAACAGACTTATTATCACAAAGATTGGTGTTGGTGCTCCTTGTTCATGCAACAAATCGAACAAAAATATTCTCATCCATATAGCTTGACATTTTGTTGATGTGGAAATGGCATACTCTGTTGCTGGTGATGAAATAGTGATTATGGGTTGTTTCGTTGATGCCCATGAGACAACTCCTGAGCCAAAACATAATGCATATCTAGATGTGATTTTTCTATCATCAACATTTCCAGCAAAATCACTATTTGTGTACCCTGTCAATTTGAAATTTGAACCTGTTGAATATAAAATTCCATTATTCACTGTGCCTGCAACATACCTCAAAATTATTTTACCTACAAGCCAATGAGTACTCTTCGGTGACTCCATGAATCTTGAGATTAGACTGAAAACATACATGATGTCTAGTCTAGTTGCAGTTAGATACATTAAACTGCCAACTAGCCTTTTAAATAGACTAGTATCTACTTGACCTCCAACATCTTGCTTGCTTAACTTTGCGCCTGTAACTACAGGTGTTGAAACTGGCTTGCAATTTAGCATTCTAAATCTTTTCAATATATCGTTTGCATATTTATATTGTGAAATAAAGATTCCACTTTCATATTGCAAGAATTCAATTCCAAGAAAAAACCTCATTAGGACAAGGTTAGTCATCTCGAACTCACTCCTCATTATTGTTTTGAATTCTGCTAACATCAGATTTCCAGTATAAATGATATCATCAACATAAATGCACACAATTAAAACCTCACCATGCTTATTTCTTTTGGTGTACAGGGTAGGTTCATTGATACTCCTCCAAAAGCCATTGCTTATGAGATAGGAATCAATTATGTTGTACCAAGCTCGAGGAGCTTGCTTCATCCCATACAAAGCTTTCTTCAATTTATAAACCTTTTGTTTATGTCCATTTATCTCATAACGTGGAGGTTGTTTTACATATACCTCTTCTTGTAAAATTCTAGTTAAAAATGCAGATTTTACATCCATCTGGTATACTTTCCAAATATTATGAGCTACAATAGCTAAAACAGTTCTAATTGTATCTAATATGGAAACAGGTGAAAAAGTTTCATTATAGTATATTCCATGTTGTTGAGCAAAGCCTTGAGCAACAAGTCTTTCCTTGTGCTTCTCAACTTCACCATCTGCATTGAACTTTGTTTCATACACCCATTTCACACCAATGCAGTCCTTTCCTTCAAGTAGATTCATTAATTCCCAAGTATCATTCCTTTCTGTTGCATCTATTTCATCATTCATAACATCCACCCAAACTTTATCTTTGATAGCATCCTCATAACTAATAGGTTGATATGCTAACAATGCAAAATTTGAATTCAAATCTAATTGATCTTCATGTTGATCATATATCTCCATAAGACTTCTAGTCTTCCTTCCTTTAACTCTAGACCTTAGTGTAGCTAAAGTAAGATTAGATTCATCACTTACCTGCGAATTTAGAGTAGGTTGATTTCTTTGCACTGATACCTCTCCTTGTGCAACACTTCTTGGTGTTTTGACTGCAGGCGATGCATTTCTTGTTGGTGTAGTGGTAACATGTGCTTGTACTTGTTGTCCTCCTTGAAATTCATGCTCTTCTTCTTCGTCATGTTCATGAGATAATACAGCTCCTCCTATAATACACTCATCTACACTTCCATCCCATGCTTCTTCCTCTTTGAACTCAACAAATATAACAAGCTTTTTGGTAATGGGATTGTACAATCTATATGCTTTAGATTACTCACTATAAACGATGAAGATAGATTTCTCACTATGATAATCCATCTTTCTCCTTAATTCAACTAGTACATGTGCATATGCTCTGCACCCAAAAACTCGTAAATGTGAAATTGAACATTTCCTACCAGTCCCTGCCTCTTGAGGTATTTTATTAATCAAGCTACTTGTAGGAATCCTATTCAGAATGTATATTGAACACTAAACAACTTCTTCCCAATAGTCATTTGGTAAGTACTTTGTCTTCAACATGCTCTGGGCCATGTTCATTATGGTCCTATTCTTTCTTTCAGCCACACCATTATGTTGTCGTAAATATCTAATGGTAAATTATCTCTTAATTCCATTGTCCTTGCAAAAATCTAAAAATTCATTTGAACGATACTGACCACCTCTATCATATCTTAGCACTCTAATGTAGTTACCACTCTGCTTTTCAACCAAATCCTTGAAGTTCTTGAAGACTCTGAAAGTTTCAGACTTTTGTTTTAAGAAATATACCCAAGTCTTCATGTTGTAATCATTAGTAAATTTCAAGAAATAGTAAGCTCCGTCCAATGAAGGGGTTTGCAATGGCCCACATAAATATGTATGTATGATTTCCAAAGGTAATTTTTCTCTATACAAACACCTCCATGATAGCTTTCTCTATGTTGTTTCGCAAAGATACATATCTCACATGAGCTTGTTGTTTGTTCTATGATTGGAAACCCTTTCACCATTTCCTTCTTCTGCAATGACCTCAAACCATCAAAATGTAAGTGACCAAACCTCAAGTTCCAAAGCTAAGATTGATCAACACTCTTAGCTTTGTACGCATTAACAGAATTTTGAGTATCACTCCTCATTGTAAGAGGGAAGATCCTATTCTTGGTCATCTCAACCCTTGCAATCAACCTATTACAATTATCTCTATCTCGAATTGTGCAAGCTTCATTCCAGGAACAAGATATACGTCTTTCACATTGTTCTTCTCACCGTTCTTTCTCAAAACATCTATGATTCCTTTGCATTTGACATAGACTCTGCTATATGTTCCAAGCTTTAATTATGATTGAACAGAACTATCCAAACAACTAAACAACTCTTGATTTCCACTCATGTGGTTGCTACAACCACTTTCCAAAAACAATACATCTTTTGGACTCTCCTCAACAATATTACAAGTGATAAACATGGACTCAGTTTTAGTCTCAGATACCTCAGATAAATTAGTTGATTGCTTTCTTTCATTTGGTTGCCTTTTTCTACAGTCCCGAATTACATGCCCAAAGTTCTTATAGTAAATGCACTGAAACTTCAATTTATCAAACCTTCTAGACTATTGTTGATTAAGATTACTTCTTGAACCTCTAAATTTTCCTGAATTGGGGCTCTGGACTAATTTACCAGTTTCGCCTGAAATTTGTCTTTCATCACTTTGGTTTTGGAATCTTCCTCTACCTCTATGACTAAATCTTCCTCTGCCTCTACTAACTGAGACAAAGCCAAAAACGAGGCCTCATCTTGAGGTTCAGGATACCCATTTTCCACTAAATCCCAAATATCCTGAGAACGAAAAAGAGTTTTCATTTTTGTTTCCCGAAATTCATAATTTTTACCAGAGAACATGGGAACCTGTGGCTGCACAGAGTTGCTGGTGGTGGCCATGGTTAAAATTTTGACTGTCTATGAATCTTTTGTCTCATTGTTCACATACCCAGCTCACCCTTTCTCTTTGAATGGAACCATCCTGGGTTTTTGGTCCCTGCAATTTTATTATAGACCAACTGACACAAATATCTTATGTCGCGGATCGCTATAAAGGAGAACTTCACGAGTTTTGGCTTCTGCATAGGGCTCGAATGGTGGAGATAAACTCAACACATAGAGGTTCTTCCTTCACACAACATTCCTCACACAACAATCGGCTCCTTCGTTTACGGTGATGACTTTTAAGATTGCGTAGAATAAGCTCTACACCTTGGTATTAGCTCCGATGTACCACAATGATAGGAGGCATGGGAACCAAACATTGAAAAACATAAAAATGAATGTTGCATAATTAATAATCTATTCAATGTAGATCTGTATGCATTCACATTCAGACAACGTACATCATAAGAAAATCCTACAAACTGATATATATCATAATATATGTCAAAAAACTCTATTTTTGAGGACTCGACTTCACCAAAAAATGATAGCAAGAATCAAAGACAAACTTCCCAAAAACTACATATATGCCGCTCCTAAATTTGAATGAATTTGGGGACTTCTGAGCTTTTCAAAACATTAAAATGGTTTACCTACATCATTAATCACAGGTATGGAGGTGGAGTCCAGCATTAATAACAGGTGTGAAGGTTGAGTCGGATACCTCAATCACATTTATGTGGTGGTTGGAATTGCATGATTTGTTTCAACACAAATAAAGTGAATAGTATGGTTGCATTTGAGGGACTAGATTTTGAACCTTGAAAAGCTTTATAGTCTCCTAATGTCATGGACAACTTTCAAACCCTTATTACAAAGGAAAAGGTTTCCACTTTGGAAGAGAGATTATAGGGTTGAAAAACTTGCAAAAAGGGAAATCTAAAGACTTCAAAGGGTATCAAGTAGAAATTCTAAAAATTAGAGAATTGATCTTATCCCTCACATTCACAATCTTTTAGATGTGGTAGTCAAGTAGGGTTCCCCTAAACCATGGCGGGTTCAAAGACTCATAATTCCTAATTTTATAAGAGAGAATATAAAACAACATTCAAATTAGAGGAGCATTATGATTGGTAATCTTTTAGCCAAGTTATATGGAATTATTTTAGAAAAGAAGATTAACATATGGTGAGAAAGTCACGGTTGTAGGAATAAACTGAACTATTTTTTACGACTTTCTTCACCACTATCATCTTATATGGATTTGAAATTTGAGGCTACAACCTTATCAAAGAATTATGGAGAAAGATAAAATAAATCCAAAAACATTTTTTTATTATAATCTTAACATTAAAATCAATTTACATGCACATGCGCATGCACACGGCAACTGTTATTATAATCTTAACATTAAAATAAATTTACATGCACACTACAACAACTAACACTAGAAACAAGAAACTTCAGAAAATTGCTTCCATCTAGAAGTTAACTTATCTTAAGAAAGGATGTCCGAAGTTAACTTATCTTAAGAAAGGATGTATGGCAGAACAATGTTTTCTTATCTCTGCCATGCAGACTTATTTGGGAAAAAAGAACTGCAGATCGCTGGCATGCAAGGTTATTTGGCCAAAATAAAACTGCAGATATCTCCTTGAACCAAAAGAATTCCCACCGTTGCATGCGTTTTTATCGCTGGCATGCAAGCTTATTTGGCCAAAATAAAACTGCGTTACAGGCTTACAGGCTATATAAATCCGCGTTACAGGCTAATTGTATTGTAATTGAAAAAAGAAGAAGAAAGTGAAGCCATGGCCGAGAGAGGAGTCTTCTGCTTTTTAACACAGTTGTGCAAGTGTAATGTTGGTCCAGGCAATGGACTGATGATTTCTATGGAGGCTATAGAGAAGTGTATTCTTCCATTCTGCACCCATTATGAGAAAGAAGCTCTCAATGGCAACTTTACAAGAAGCGGTATTACGTTGCGGATATTTGACATCGACGAGGGAACAGAAAACACATTCACCTTGAAATTCTGGCGAACTTTCAGCTTCTATGTTTTAGCAGATGGATGGAAGGAATTTGTCCAGCGGAAAGGACTCAAGGAAGGTGAGATTCTCACCTTTTTGTGGGAGGAAATCGATGGCCAGGTCAAGTTGTGCATAACTCGCGGTGAATGGTATCTTTCGGTTTAAGCTTTCGGTATCTTTGAAGAACTGGAAATTGATTCCGGATTTCTTGGAAATTGATTCCGGATTTCTTATGTGAAGTTTGTCAAAAGCGTTTAATTTGCACGATTCTTATGTGCAAATTAGGCATAACATAATCTAGACTTCTGTTTGTTCTCCTGAATCCTCTGACGTTAATTTATTTTATTTTATTATAAGATTGGTGTCAATGTTTTCAACGACAGTTTGTTCTGCTAATCTGCAATGAATATTTGCACATTGTATCAGACATGAGCACTTTATTGCACATTATAGCGATTTTCATATCATTAAAAATGAAAATAATAAAAATATCATTTATCAAATACTTCAAGGTTATTGTAACAATGTAAAAGTGATAGTAATTTCATTTTAGGACAATTTGAGTTATTAATCATGGAGAATTTTTTATAAGATTATGTTCATATGGTTAGATTATCTTTATATGGTTAGATGTTTATCTATGTTTTTCTATTGAGATTGATTTTATGGTCCAAAATTCAAAATTCATATTGCGTTGAGCACCGATCTCAGTTTAGATCTTTATACCTTAACCTTTTACTTAGTTTAGATCTTTATACCTTAACCTTTTACTTGGTAATCGGATCCCCGCCTGGCTTAGCTCATTTGAAGAGGTCACACATTCTATACCCTGAAGATAACAGATTACCTAAACTTAATTGATGCGTAGGTAGCAGAGGTGGGATCTAATACTTAAAAATCTAGAAATCCAGATTTGCATTTTGGCAGATCGTGGTATTTCTTTCGGCAGCGTTTTCTTTTATCTTTGCCAATGCGGGATTGCTGTAGGAGGATGGTGAATCCGAAATTATCTTAAAGCCTGAAATTTTATTTCCTTATCTTAAAGCCTGAAATTATCCGAAATTATCTTAAAGCCTGAAATTATCAATTCAATGATTAGTGTAATTTGACAATAATTACTACAAATCCAATTCAATTCAGTCATAACTACAATTCAACAATAATTATTACCAATTCAATTCAATGATAACTACACCATTTCAAAAATTACTACTACTGCCTGCTGACTGCCCTCAACGATATTTCTACTACCTGCTGAGCGCCATCCATGTATAAGAGCAACAATGGAGGATGTGAAATGAACGCAGGATGGAGAGAGCTAGGGGGCGAGGAAGACACTGAAAGCCGGAGGACACTGAAGAGCAGAATGTTTTTTTTTTTTATTGTCCAACGTTTTTTGGTTTATGGACATCCTCGGAGATCTCCAAATTTTGAACTTGACACTACTCTAGCTCATAAACTTTATAGAACAATAAATACTCAGACTTGTAAACTTTTACAGAACAAAATCTGTATAAAAACTTACAGACTTCCAGTATGGCATTGCTCAAACCTATAAACTTAACATAACAGAATCTGGAAAATACTTATACTACATAACATGTAGAAAACAGTCTGAGGATTTTTCCATGGAATTCTCAATCTGTGTGCATATGATCAGATCATATGCCTCTTATTCATAACATAAATGATTAAAAACATAACTTTACCACTTTGGTTAAACTAAAAATCAACTCAAAACGTCACAGTGATTAAACTGAAAATGCTAATTAAACTCTCCTGGAAATCTAACTCCAATGTAACTCCCGACAATTTCGAGAATGAGAGATGTACCAGCTTAGCTCTGTAGACCGCTTCCAATGTAACTCCTCCATTGATACCTATGTTTCCATACTTGGCAGCTCTTCCAGGAGTGCCCACGCGCAGCCCAGCCACCATGGAGAGAGGCTACATCGGGTTCAACGAAGACAACAGAAAGAAGGTTGGTCATGAGCGTGGGTGTTTCCAGCAGAAAGGAGGCCACCCGCAGAGGGTGGAGCTGAAAAGAGGCCACGCGCCAAGGGTGGTTCTGGCGAGCAGGCAGGGGAGCTCCACACGCGTCATACATGCTAAGGACATGGCCACGTGCCCTTGCCTTTCGTGTTGACCACGACTGTAGGTGTATCATCAACCATGTTATTATTTCAATATATGATAAAAAAATTCAATTTTCCATCAAATTATAATTTGTGTAATGATTAAGTGAAACGTTAACAGCATGTGAATTTGAACTTGCCCTTGAATTTGAATTTGTGTATTTGCTGAGTAACCAACAGCAAAAACACTGTCAATCGGGTGTTGCAATATCCTAATAAATTGCACCCGGCTGCATGCAACAATCAACCGACAATAGGATCAAGTCTAAGTACTAATGCGGGTGCAAGGTTCAGAAATCATTGTAGTTGTCTTGCTCTTAGATCGTTGTAGTTATGGAACCTAACGCATGAACTGGAGCTCATAATCTTTAGTGGTTATCATTTAAAAATAATAATTATTAAAGAATAATATTTTAGTGAATTAATCTTTTATGTGTAAGAGCTTTCATTTCATTTATGATGTGAGAGGCTTACTTTTAAGGGAGTTGTTATATAGTGTTGTTATAATAACTAGACTTGCCGTTGTTAATTTAGGAAGGAAAGTTTTAGTTTTAGTGTTATATATATATATATGTTTATATTTTGTGAAGTATTATAATATGTATATTTATGGTATAGTATTTTTTCAAAAAAAATTAAGTAATGAGTATATGTTGAAAAATGATTGATATATATGGGCAAATGTTGTTGTCCCTAAGAATTACTTTAGTATAAGGAAGTAGTGATCTTGCAATAAGAGATATTAACACCTAGAGACAGGGTCACCCTAATGAGGCGATACATGTTTTCAAAATTATTAAATGATTATGTAAACTGTCGGTCAATATAACACATTCGGGTTATTAAAAGATTAGCTCTCAATAAAAATAAAGTACTTTCACTGATTAACATGTTAACATGTCATATACGGCGAATGAAACGAGGCCAATCTCCCCTGCTTTGTTTCATTGAGATTTCGTTTCTCTCTGCTTTTAATGACTTAGCCACATCCTTGTACGACACAATACAAGTTGGCATAGTATACTCAATCTCAAATGGGACAGTCAAACCAATGAACCCAACATACAACCATTTGAAAAGTGCTTTTGAGATTTTCCTTAACCCCTCCTCAACAATTCAACCATGTTTAGAGGAGTGCCCATTGATCCCTTTTCATTGCTTCCACTTTAAATTTATCCATGACATCTAAAGTACACCCCCGAATTCCATGGTTGACCTTATTGGAATTGTCATTTATGTTTCACCTGCTTCAACTATACGCAAAAGAGATGGCTCTGAAACCATTCGCCGAACAGTTGGCGTGAGGGACATGTTCGGGTTTAGCATAGACATCACACTTTGGGGGGAGCACTGCGCAATTGAGGGTGCCCAACTTGTCAACCTTCGAGGTTTAGTTACTCCCCCTATCCTTGCAATCAAAGGTGGATGTTTTACAGAGTTCAATGGAAAAACCATTGGAACCATCTCCAATACCAACCTCCTTATAAACCCAGACATTGAAGAAGATAAACTTCTCCAATCACGGTTTGATGACAATGGATTCCATTCAGCCTCTCCATCATTAAGAAGAAAATACTTGACTACTCTGCTTCCAACTCATCCAAACGCATTTCCATCTCTACGCTCCAGTCTCTCCAACACTCCAAGAAGGAAACTTGGTATTCAGTTGTTGCTACAATCACCCATATTAACGTCGATGACTTTCATTTCCTTGCATGCCCTCTATTTATCGATGGGATACAATGCATGAAAAAAATTTCCCACAAAGTTGGCAATACTTGGCATTGTGAAAAATGCAATGGGGAGTTTATTGAGTGTGATTACCGATACATACTCAAAATCAACCTAACAGATGCTACTGGACAACTATATGGTACTATAGCCTTTGATGATGCTGCGAAACAACTCATGGGGGTCTCTGCAAAATATTTGTGCCTTTTAGCAAATGATCCAACATCTCTCATGGAAATTGTTCAACATGTTTGTGCTCGAGAGTACCTTTTGACCTTATCGGTGAAGACAAAAACTTTTAATTCAAATATTCGCTTGAAGGTGCTCGTTGTCATGTTCGAAGAGGTTTCACCATCATTGGCAACAATTGACCCACTTGATGAAAGCGACAACATTGTGCTCAATAGGCATCCAATTGTCCGCAAGCTTTGAACTTTACCTTTACATTCACTTTTTCCAAGTTTGACTGCTTTTCAGTCCCAACTTTGTTTACATTCTTCTCATACTTGGCAGCTACAACTTTTTGTATCAACATTGTTACTTAAGTGGTGCTTGTAACCAACAATGAATAGTATTGAATATTATATTATTTTTGTTTTGTTGTAACAGTGCGGTGACCAACAGATTTATTTTAACCTATCTTGCCACTTTCTAATATGTTTCCTTTCTCTTAGTTAGTAATTAACAACCTAAAATTAACATTGTTTTATCAAGTACTATTTCTAACCTTCATAAGCAATCTTATATATGCTCTTATTTTATACTTCATTTCTTTATAAACAATGTTCAGAAGCACCTATATTTATTTCTTTCAACAACTTATCATCATTTATCCATAATCCCCTTATCTTTTACAATCTACCTTTGTTCACTCTTCCAATGATTAAATATATAGTATGTTTCTCTTTTGCCAAAGGCACCATCAAGATCATAACCACCGCACAATTTTTTTTGTAGGCATGTCGACAAATCTTGACAATGATCAAATCAATGCACTCAGAAGAGTTCTATATGCTCAAAAAAAAAAATAACAAGCGTCAATGCCTTCTATATAGAGATGCTCGTCAACTTGTTAATATCCCTTCCCCATTTCACATTGTCCAACATTCCCCAACACCCTCTCCACCATCCACATCTGTAGCACCCAGGTCAACAAACTCTAGCCTCAATGGTGCACAACAACGATTCCGTACACTATTAGACAAACTATCTCCCATGAATGTATGCTCTATATGCATGGAATCTTATCCTGGAATTAAAGCAAACCACTTTTGTGGTGCATATGCATGTTCTCATTGTATCGCGGAAAAAAATGTCCACCGCTTTTCCTTGGAAAACAACATGGATCATGGCATACAACCATTTGTACTTGCAAGGATTACTCAAGTTGAAGAAATGCTCATTTCTCATGTTAACCCAATCTTACATGTCACTCGTGCCCTTGGCGGACAATATACATATTCTGGCCACACTATTAGCTTCCCGCAAAACATTTCTAGCATTGCCACTTCCCTCCCTCCTTTACTTTCAAACATTGACATCCTTATTGTTCGCAAATGTAGCCATACAAACAAGCCTTATGAATTCTTTGTTAGTCGAGCACGTGTTCTTGCTGCTCTTGAATACAAACTATCAAATGACCCATACTACAAAGATGTTCAAGTTAACCCAATTGCATTATCTTATTTTCCTCTTGAACCAACAGACATTTCATCCCTCCTTCATCATGTCACACCCGATGAAACCCCATTTGCTGACCATACCTCATCTTCTACTGTTCAACCACCCATCTTTCTTGAACTCCATGAAGTACAATCCTCCTCCTTTATATCTACACAAACAAATTGTGGAATTGAGGTTGATGAAATCAAACGCTTCTTAGCCACAAGCAATGCACCAACTCCACCTTTCATTGATTGGCTGCCAATAGATGCTTCCCCTATCAATGAGTACAACACAATAGGCCTCCTCTCCATGGCCTTCCCAACCTTGTTTCCCACTGGAGTTTCCATGCTTAAACAACCACACATTCAAGAGGTTGGGATGGAAAATTATGCACTGCACCTTCTTCGATACCATTACAATAGATTTGGCCAATATCCTCGGTTTCATTATTACATATATAACCTCATGATGCACCACCATAGCCATTCTACTGATTCCGTATTTTCTCAAATGGAACATTGAAGATACATTGCCTCCAACCATCTTAGAACTTGTACATCAATTACAAGACATGCTTGATGCTAAGATCGCTGAACGAGTCATGCGCTTTGGCTCCACCCTTCGTGGGACACGTTCCTATTGGAATAAAAGTCGGGGTGAACTAGCTGACATGATCAATCAACAAGGGACACCAACATTATTCTTCACTCTCAGCACAGCTGATACCAAGTGGTTGGATTTGCATTCTCTGATGCCTGGACAAGATCCAACCACTTCAAATCAACAACACCAATGGAGGATTCCCAACCTTATTGCCAATCCACATGTTGCATCTCAATACATGCACAATAGATTCAAAATATTCCTTAAAGAGGTTCTTCAAAAAGGGCTTTCTACAAAAGACTATTGGTGCAGGTTGGTAAAAAATCATATTCTCATCAAAGTTGCCTATACTCAAAACCTCAAATGTACCTTCCTAATATTTATAATTTCCATGTAGGTATGAATGGCAACATAGGGGCTCTTTGCATATACATGGATTCTTATGGCTTGAAAATGCACCCAATTGGACATGTTAGATTGGGCGGATGCTACCAAGGTTGAAGATGCAAAAAAATAACTTTGACAAATATGTTACTGCAAGGAATCCTCTACCCAACGATTCCACAACTCCATGTATAGCACTCAAATGAAAACTTTGCCTACTACTCTCATTTTTGCAATTTCACTAGATAACAAACTCTTCCAAGGATATATAGTGGTGAACCAACCCTTTTTGTTGTTCATCTATTCTTCTTTGTCAATGAAAACAAATTTCCCTTCTTGAGAAACTATTGCAGAAATGTTTATATGTAATGTGTACTTTTCAATGGATATTATTGGGATTCATTTTCTCTAAAAAACCTAAATGCTTGTTCATATTTTCGTAACAATGCTATATTTTACTACTTTTTTAGTTCAATGCTCTTCAGTTTCCTTGTTGGCAATGGCTTTTCAAGCTAAGCTCATAATGGATTATCCCAAGCAGTAGTAATATAAATATTAATCTCAGCTGATTTGTAAACCGTGTACTCTCTTTTACATTCATAAAAGCAAAGTAGTTGTTGGCAGGTGGTTCGATGAGGAAATGTCACAGTACTGTTGATGCTGCGACACATCGGATGAGGGCGCGGAAGGAGTATTTTTTGTTAAAGTATACCGCAGTTGGCGGTTTTTGGGTCACTTGGACCACATGTTATGTAATGTTGAGTCAATTGTACCGCAGTATGTGGGTTTTTGGATCATTTGGACCAAGCCAGTTAGATATTGGGTCATTTGTCCATAGTGTCGATTAGGAAGTCGTTAGTAAGTGGACAAACATTGTAATGGCAGAGGCCTATAAATAGATGCAAGTTGTAAGTGTTAGAGAGATGATAGCAGGCGAGCGATAAGAAGGTGAATGTATATGGAGATCTGGGAACGCTCTGCAGCTAAAAACTCAGGCCCAGCCACAACAACCAGTACAGAATCAAGCACAACAACCAGTACAGAACCAGCCCATGCGACCACCACCGAACACCAATCAAAATATCAATCAACCGAGGAATTTGCAGCAAAACCAGACGTGGGGTGTAAATATTGCGACCATTTATGTAGAACCGTGACCACAAGATGATTTGGTGGCTGTTGTCACTCGTGGAGGCAAGACGACTAGGGAAGATAGTTCGTGACCACTGATTCAGGTGGTTGGTCAGAAGACGGTACCTTTCAACATTGACACAGAGCGGGAGACATTCCTGGAGGCACGTCGCACCTTGGAGAAATATCGCGGTAAGGATGTTGTTTGCGATATGCCACCTTTCTTTGATACTACATCAGACAATGATCGACCGCCACCACTAGGGACATTGCAAAATTTTCTTGAAAGCTGTCTATTGTTGGCCCGAGACCCGACTTCCCTGGTTGAGATTGAGGGATGGTTGCAGCGATTTATGAAAGGACGGCAGGAGTCGGTAGTAAACTCTCTACAGCGACAGAAGATTGGAAAGGAGATGCAAATGAATATTCATATTGGTGAATATGATGTTGAATCTATTATTATTGACCTTGGTTCGGATGTTAACATATTAATCAAGAAGGCGTGGTAGAAAAAGGGGAGTCCCCCATTTAGCTGGTCTCCTGTGCAGCTCCGGTTGGCTAACCATGCGAAAGTAACCCCCATTGGACGGGTTCCGTGGCTAATGGTTGATATTGAGGGTATGAAGACTTATGCTGACTTCGATGTCATTGAAGTGGTTGAGGGAGGAAGCTCTTACTCAGCACTCTTGGGGATTGGATGGGCTAATGATAGTGGAGCTGTAATCAACTTCAAGAAGCACATGATGACCTTTGAGAATCGCTATTTCAGAGTCATCGCTCTATTGGATCTGGCTGAAGGAGGCCGATACATTGAACCTGTAAGAGATGATGATCCCACTGGATGGGACCATGCATTCAATATTTCTGAGGACTACATTCATCCCACTGCCCACGGT
This sequence comes from Larix kaempferi, assembly GCA_027924585.1. Lineage (NCBI taxonomy): Eukaryota > Viridiplantae > Streptophyta > Pinopsida > Pinales > Pinaceae > Larix > Larix kaempferi. The sequence goes on along the minus strand of BSBM01000451.1, from coordinate 479,506 downwards.
GAGCTGGGATGGCGCAGCAAGAGCTCTGTGTCTTCTGACTCTGATGATGTCTTCGAACTTTGGCAGAACTGGTTGCATGAAGTACCGTTGCAAAAATGTGGCTTAGTTACGCAGTCTTTATGCCATGTTGTGACATAAACGGTCACATTACCTGTCTGTGAAGGGTTTCCTGGGCTAATCAACTTTTTGAAAGAATTTGAAGAATGAGTTTCAGAACCGCAATGGTTGCTGGCATTGGAGGAAGCATTGAAGGCTGCTCCAGCACGCTGGTGGGAGACACACAAGAAATTCATTGATGGTTGGTCATAGTGTCGGAGGTTGATGATGGTTCAGTTTGGTGATACTGAGGTTTATCACACTGGAAAGTATGATGGCCGGAATAATCCTGTGTTCATTTGATAGAATGCCAACGGTTATGGGCAGCGCGACCTAGAGATGAGTGGGTCCATGCTTTTATCCATACATTAGATGAGATGCCACGCTCGTGGTATACTGCAGCCGAATTACACAGATAAATTACAACATGGGGGGAGATGACGGTCTGTTTCACTCATACGTTCACTTTTGTGGATGCCAACCCTGATGTCAATAATGCATTACAGCTCGTCCGTGACATGGTACTTCAGGTTGTTCCAGCGGCATACCCGGTTGACCTGCACACATACTGTCAGATGCAGTCTCTCATGGAATGCTTCAACATCAGCGGAGGGCCAGCGGATGATGATGATCCCCAAAACATTAACATTCTGGAATCTGAAGGAAGTCGCAATGTGGTACTGCCTGTCGCGCCAAGTACTCCATTCAGTCAACCATTGCAGCTTCGCAAGATGAATATTGGCACGGAGACTACTCCCAAGTTTGCTAATGTTGGGGATTATTGGGATGACGAGATGATGAGTAAGGTTACTCAGTTACTTCATGAGTTTCAGGACGTGTTTCCCACGAAGTTTTCTGAAATGAAGGGAATCCTGGGTGATTTAGGAGAGATGAAGATTCCATTATAACCAGATGCTAATCCAGTCCGACAACGACCTTATGGGCTAAATCCGCGACATAAGGAAAAGGTCAAGGCAGAACTTGATCACATGTTGGATGCTGGTATCATTGAACCTGTGGACGAGTCCGAATGGATCAGTCCTATGGTGGTGTAGGACAAGAAAACAGGTGAAGTGCGCATTTGCGTCGACTTGCGGAAGTTGAATGATGCCTGCTTGCATGACCCTTTTCCAACCCCGTTTACTGATGAAGTACGTGAAGGGGTGGGCGGCCAGGAGATGTACTCATTCACTGATGGATTCTCTGGCTACCATCAGATTCGCATTGCCAAGGAAGATTGCCATAAGACAACTTTTGTTACTGAATGGGGTTGCTTTCAGTACACGATAATGCCGTTTGGTTTGAAGAATGCACCTGCGATATTCTCCTAGGTTGTTATTGCCGCATTTAAAGATTTTATTTAGAAATTTTTGTAGGTATATATGGATGATTGGATAGTTTATGGGTTGATTCGTGATCATCTGGCCAATCTATGGTTAATGATTGAGCGATGCCGATAGCACCAGATATCGCTGAACTTGAAGAAATGTATTTTTTGTGCACCATTCGGGATATTGCTAGGTCATATCATGTGTAAGCAGGGATTGCTGGTTGATCCAGCCAAAATTGTGCTCATTTTAGGGTTGCAACCACCAACCACCGTTAAGCAGTTGCAAGCGACTTTGGGTCATACGGGATATTATCGCAAGTTTATCAGGGGTTATGCTACGATTACTACCCCTATGGAAAATTTGTTGAAGAAGCACGCGGCATTCCAGTGGAGCCCGGAATGTCAGGATAGCTTTGAAACACTCAAGGCGAAGATGACGTCAGCACCGATCTTGGTCTTTCCTGACTGAAATAAGGAATTTCATGTCCATGTTGATGCTTCATCGATTGCATTTGGTGTTATGTTGGCTCAACCCGGAGAAGGTGACCTTGATCATCCTATTGCTTTTTCCAGTCGGAAGCTGTCCTCTGTAGAATGGAATTACACTACCACGGAGTGGGAAAGTCTGGCCATGGTTTACACGCTGCAGAAATTCAGGCATTATTTGTTGGGAGGACACTTTAAGATGTTCACTGATCATTTTGCACTAAAATACTTGGTCAATAAGCCTGTGTTGGGGGGGAAGATATGCCGTTGGCTACTTTTGTTTCAGGAATTTGATTTTGAAGTCATTATGAAATCGGGGCGGTTGAATGCTGAACTAGATCATTTATCACGGATTGACACAGGGGAGGAACCAACTAATATCGAAGACGGGTTGCCGGATGCCCAACTATTTAAGGTTGACGTTGCTGATAACTATTTTGATGACGTCATTCAGTTTCTGACAACGGGAACTGCACCACCAGTCAGAAGAAGCAATTGGTAGTCAAGGCTGTAGACTTTCAACTCATTGTAGGAGAGTTGTATAAATTGGGCGCTGATGAAATATTGCGCAGATGTGTCTTGCCGCATGAGCAAGTACAGATATTGGCTAAAGCACATGGAGAAGTAGCAAGAGGCCACTATGGCGGTCGGGCGATTGCTCGGAAGGTACTGCAAGCAGGGATTTGGTGGCCCACATTACATAATGATGCGACAGACTATGCACGGTCTTGCGATGTTTTTCAACGAACTGGAAAACCATCCCGTTGCGATGAGATGCCGCTGATGCCTCAAATAACATTACAACCGTTCAACAAATAGGCCATGGATTTTGTAGGACCAATCAATCCCCCAGGGAAACGAACAGGTGCGCGGTATATTGTCACGGCGACAGACTATTTGACCCGATGGGCCGAGGTGGCACCCGTAGTTGATTGTTCTGCTGCAACGGCTGCTCGATTTTTGTTTGATAACATTATCACTCACTTCGGCTGCCCCAAGATATTGCTAAGTGATCAAGGAAGCCACTTTCTTAATCACACCATCAGTGCATTAACGAAGGAGCTGCAGATATAGCATAAGAAGAGTACACCCTATCACCCACAGGCGAATGGAATGGTGGAGGCGTTTAACAAGGTATTGGAGCATGCACTGACAAAGGTGTGCAATGTGAACCACGATGACTGGGATCTGAAAATTCGAGCAGTGTTGTGGGCCTATTGCACCACATGTAAAAGGTTGACTAACCAGACACCTTTTAAGCTGGTATATGGGAAGGAAGCAATTATGCCAATGGAGTACATTGTTCTGAGTCTTCGAATTGCGGCTGTTATGGGCATGGATGATGTCGCAGCATTAGATGAACTTCTAGCGCAATTGGTGCAGCTGGAAGAGGATCGATTTATTGTTGGCTTTCACCAAGGGGTGGAGAAGGATCGCCATAAGTCATGGCATGATCGCCACATCAAAAATAAATACTTTCAGCAAGGCGACTTGGTGCTATTGTACGACAACAAGTTTATGAAACATCCAAGAAAATTGTAGATGCATTGGCTGGGTCCATATCGCATCAGTAGTATTACTTCAGCAGGAGCGGTTCAGTTGCAGCAGTTGGATGGGGCGATGCTCCCCAAGCTGATAAATGGTCACAGGTTGAAGCCCTATCGGTCGGGCTTGGAACAGTGCGATGCCTGAGTCGCATTGAGATTTTTTTTTTTTTTTAAATATAAAAAATAATATGTGTGTTGCAGGTTGCTTGGTGGTAGATGGTGCACCAACAGAAGACGGAATGCGCATGCAGGTAGGCTTGTGCTGCAAGTTTGGAGCAGTCGAAGACATATGGCAACGTTGCGACCAGGTCAAATCAATAATAAATGACAAAAATTTTAGACAGTTAATTAATGGCGTTGTTCGAGTGATGGGCATTAATGGCGGATCCGATCGATCGGTGGACAAGATCAACGGCGGATTTGAGTCATTAATACAGGATTTGGTTGAGTTAATGCCTGAATTAGTAATGATTATGGGGGATTTGGGTGGCTACTATAAATATGGCCTAGCGTCGGTCGGACGACGCCGAGGAATTAGTAAGAAGTGTTGTTGTAGAGTGTTGTAGTGATTTGAGCCAGTTTCTATTAAGTAGCTAACGAGGAGTGGTGAGGTATGCTAGGCGAACTGGAGACAGTGGACATTAGTTGTGAAGTGGAGTCTCCATTCGTTATGGTTGTTGTAGAACAAGAAGCTGTGTCCTCGGACGCCGCTGATCTTGGAGCCGAGGTTTCCATCATGTTGGTGGGTGCATCAAGTGTTGCTAAGAAGTGCCGAGGAAGTCATCCTTCTGAATCCCCGCAGAGTAAGAGGTTGTTGTGGTATGTGACAGCTGCCGAAGCTCCAGAGCAGGTGGGGCAGTCCAGCCACACCATTCGTCCATCGACCCAATGGCTGGGACAGTCAGCTAGTAATATCCTTGGTTACATCCCTCCTGTTCAACCGGAATGCACCCCGCGTAAGATAAACCCGAAATAGAAATACCATGTGCAGATGCCCGCACTTCCAATTGGGATGGAGTGCTCTATGGATATTGGGATGGAGTTGATGTGCCTGCGCTACGAGGACCATGACATGGTGGCCTACCCTGACATCGCATCAGCACCCTATGTTCCTGAGACATGCCATTCACCGGTTCCAGAGATACAAGAATGGGCACGAGGACTACGGTAGGCCGGCTTGTTAGGGCTAATTAACATGCCGCATTTTGGGTTCCTAGTAGAGGGTACATCAGGTTCAACGAAGACAACAGAAAGAAGGTTGGTCATGAGCGTGGGTGTTTCCAGCAGAAAGGAGGCCACCCGTAGAGGGTGGAGATGAAAAGAGGCCATGCGCCAAGGGTGGTTCTGGCGAGCAGGCAGGGGAGCTCCACACGCGTCATACATGCTAAGGACATGGCCACGTGCCCTTGCCTTTCGTGTTGACCACGACTGTAGGTGTATCATCAACCATGTTATTATTTCAATATATGATAAAAAAATTCAATTTTCCATCAAATTAAAATTTGTGTAATGATTAAGTGAAACGTTACCAGCATGTGAATTTGAACTTGCCCTTGAATTTGAATTTGTGTATTTGCTGAGTAACCAACATCGAAAACACTGTCAATCGGGTGTTGCAACAATCAACCGACAATAGGATCAAGTCTAAGTACTAATGCGAGTGCAAGGTTCAGAAATCATTGTAGTTGTCTCTGCTTTTAGATCGTTCTAACTGATCATTACGGAACCTAACGCATGAACTGGAGCTCATAATCTTTAGTGGTTATCATTTAAAAATAATAATTATTACAGAATAATATTTTAGTGAATTAATCTTTTATGTGTAAGAGCTTTCATTTCATTTATGATGTGAGAGGCTTACTTTTAAGGGAGTTGTTATATAGTGTTGTTACAATAACTAGACTTGCCCTTGTTAATTAGGAAGGAAAGTTTTAGTTTTAGTATTTTAGTTGATTAACATGTTTACATGTCATATATGGTGAATGAAACAAGGCCAATCTCCCCTGCTTTGTTTCATTGAGATTTCTTTTCTCTCTGGTTTTAATGACTTAGCCACATCTTTGTACGACACAATACAAGTTGGCATAGTATACACGATTTCAAATGGCACAGTCAAACCAGTCAACCCAACATACAACCATTTGAAAAGTGCTTTTGAGATTTTCCTTAACCCCTCCTCAACAATTCAACCATGTTTAGAGGAGTGCCCATTGATCCCTTTTCATTGCTTCCACTTTAAATTTATCCATGACATCCAAACTACACCCCTGAATTCCATGGTTGACCTTATTGGAATTGTCATTTCTGTTTCACCTGCTTCAACTATACGCAAAAGAGATGGCTCTGAAACCATTCGCCGAAGAGTTGGCGTGAGGGACATGTCCGGGTTTAGCATAGACATCACACTTTGGGGGGAGCACTGCGCAATTGAGGGTGCCCAACTTGTCAACCTTCGAGGTTTAGCTACTCCTCCTATCCTTGCAATCAAAGGTGGACGTTTTACAGAGTTCAATAGAAAAACCATTGGAACCATCTCCAATACCAACCTCCTTATAAACCCAGATATTGAAGAAGATAAACTTCTCCAATCATGGTTTGATGACAATGGATTCCGTTCAGCCTCGCCATCATTAAGAAGAAAATACAACTACTCTGCTTCCAACTCATCCAAACGCATTTCCATCTCTACGCTCCAATCTCTCCAACACTCTGAGAAGGAAACTTGGTATTCAGTTGTTGCTACAATCACCCATATTAACGTCGATGACTTTCATTTCCTTGCATGCCCTCTATTTGTCGATGGGATACAATGCATGAAAAAAATTTCCCACAAAGTGATTTAAGTGATTTACCCATATTATGAAGGAACTAATTATAAGTGATTTACATGGGAAAGTAAAATAGTATGAAATTTATCTTGTTCAGTAAACTTTGTTTAAAAGAATAGAAGTATCATATGGTCCTTGTTAATATTATAAAAGTTACAAATTAATGAGGAATGGTACTACTAATTTGACTTGTTTGATAACAGAGCAAGGTTTATAAAAGTAGTAGTTGCGACTATGACTAAATTAAATTGGTTATGCACGTTTATGATTTCCTTTATGGATTCAATTCAAAATGGTGTTGATGCAAGGATGGCGAGTTTTGGTCTCTAATAAATTCCATTTTAAGTTTAGAGAACTTTAATATTGTGGGAATTGCGAGAAGAGAACCTGGTTTGTGTGTAACATGAATTCATGGAAAAATTGGTGTGTATGATTCTTCCTTATTTTAATGTTAGGATAAACACAAAAAAAGGTATGTAACCTATGAACTACTTTAAGCATGTTTGGAATATAGCTTGTCATATAAGTAGTCATTGAGAAAAGCATTTCTCTTTATTTTTGATTAGTTAAACATAATGGCTTGCCTAGTTATTATGGGTATGTTACAATAGTTTTCAACGGGTGGTAAGACCCACTGCTGCTAATGAAATGCCTTTACAAACCCAAGTAATGATTGAACCCTTTGAAAAATGGGGTCTAGACTTTGTTAGACCAATCTCACCCATGTCACGGAAAAAGAGATATATATTAGTCTGTACTGATTATGTGACTAAATGGGTAGAAGCAAAAGCTCTTTTGACTCGAGTATGTGAACAAGGAGACAAAGGATTCATAGACAGTCAAAATTTTAACCATAGCCACCACCAGCAACTCTGTGCAGCCACAGGTTCCCGCGTTCTTCGGTAAAAATTATGAATTTTGGGAAACAAAAATGAAAACTCTTTTTCGTTCTCAGGATATTTGGGATTTAGTGGAAAATGGGTATCCTAAACCTCAAGATGAGGCCTCCTTTTTGGCTTTGTCTCGGGAAGAAAGAGTTCTTCTCAATAATAACAAAAAGAAGAATGCTAAATCCCTACTCTTCATCCAACAGAGTCTGGATGAATCAATCTTTCCAAAAACTGCTTCTGAAGATAACTCAAAAAGAGCATGGTACATTTTAGAGACTGCCTATAAGGGCACTTCTAAGGTTAAGAAAATTAGGCTGCAAACTCTCAAAAGAGAATTTGAGACCCTTCAGATGAAGGATTCAGAATTGATTGACCAGATTTTCAATAGAACCATGAATGTGGTGAACCAAATCAAAACACATGGGGAGGAATTAAATGACCAGAAAATTGTGGAGAAAATTCTATGTAGCCTACCCAAAAAATATGATGCAATTGTAGTGACAATTGAGGAATCAAAAGATCTTTTACAACTGTATGTTGTTGAATTGATGGGATCTTTGTTGTCCCATGAATTTAGACTGAGTAGGAACTCAAATCCCTCATTAGAATCTGCGTTCAAGACTCAAGTTTCAGTTAGTAGAGGCAGAGGAAGATTTAGTCATAGAGGCAGAGGAAAATTCCAAAACTAAAGTGATGAAAGACCAATTTCAGACGAAACCGGTAAATCAGTCCAAAGCCCCAATTCAAAAAAATTTAGAGGTTCAAGACGTAATCTTAATCAACAACAGTCTAGAAGGTTTGATAAATCAAAGTTTCATTGCTTTTACTATAAGAACTTTGGGCATGTAATTCAGGACTACAGAAAAAGGAAACCAAATGAAAGAAAGCAATCAACTAATTTATCTAAGGTATCTGAGACTAAAACTGAGTCCATGTTTATCACTTGTAATATTGCTGAGGAGACTCCAAAAGATGTATTTTTTTTGGACAGTGGTTGTAGAAACCACATGAGTGTAAATCAAGAGTTGTTTAGTTGTTTGGATAGTTCTATTCAATCATAAGTAAAGCTTGGAACATATAGCAGAGCCTATGTCAAATCCAAAGGAATCATAGATGTTTTGAAAAAGAATGGTGAGAAGAAGAATGTGAAAGATGCATATCTTGTTCCTGGAATGAAACGTAATTTGATGAGTATTGGACAATTGATGGAGAATGGGTATGAGATAAATTTTCATGACAAAGATTGCACAATTCGAGATAGAGATCTTTGTAATAGGTTGATTGCAAGGGTTGAGATGACCAAGAATAGGATGTTCCCACTTACAATGAGGAGTGATACTCAAAATTCTGTTAATGCGTACAAAGCTAAGAGTGTTGATCAATCTTGGCTTTGGAACTTGAGGTTTGGTCACTCACATTTTGATGGTTTGAGGTCAGTGCAGAAGAGGGAAATGGTGAAAGGGTTTCCAATCATAGAACAAACAACAAGCTCATGTAAGACATGTATATTTGCGAAACAACATAGAGAAATCTTTCATGGAGGTGTTTGTATAGATAAAAATTACCTTAGGAAATCATACATACATATTTATGTGGGCCAATGCAAACCCCTTCATTGGATGGAGCTTACTATTTCTTGAAATTTGTTGATGATTACAACATGAATACTTGGGTATATTTCTTAAAACAAAAGTGTGAAACTTTCACGGGGGCTTCACTCAATAAACCGCTATCATAGCACGTTCATTCGTGGCATATGAAACAATACCCCTAATTTCACTAAATATTGGAAAATACCTTCCAAAATCATTTTTTTTAACCCCATCCCAATATGCCTTCCCAATTTAAAAAAAAAAAACCCTATTTTCACTAGATATTGTATGTATCGGTTTTTTCATTAACATTTTTTATACCCCTTTATATTTCTACCTAGTATATTGATATGATACCCCTCTTATGACCCCACATGCACCTTGATTATTTTGATGTATATTGTGGATGCACATTAATTCACCCAGAATGCAATTACTCAACCACATATCATTATGATTTGCAACATCTAATGGTCTAATGAAGAGATAGGAGATAACTTCTTGTATGTCACTAGAGCCAATGCACATAGTACAACATTTAGATTGCATGTTGCAGTTCCCCAATTGCTGACTAAGCCTATTGTGGACTAGGTATCCAAGCCCCCAAGGCCTGTAACAAGCTCTAGGAGGCTGACTAAACCTCCCAAGTCCTATAATAGGAACGAGTGGTTGGGTAGTCAAGCCCCCAAGGCCTATCGAGGGACTATAACAGGCCCTGGAAGCTTAGAGCCTCCCAAGGCTATTGGTAACAACTGGTTGAGTGCTATTGGTAACAATTGGCTGTCAATGACCACTGTCTCTCGACTATGATCGACTGGAAACCCACTTCACCACGAAATCCCTGGCCTCAAGCATGCCTCAAGACGCAATTTCCTTACGTACTAGTAAGCCTGAGCCTTGCGTCAACCCGATTTCTTATCCGACCGTGATCCCGCCAACTCCATTTTGCGGACATTTGTCAGCCCACCCATATAAAAAAGACCCCAAAGTATTTTTTTATTGGTACATTAAATAAAAAAACCCTTTGCCCCTTAATATATAAGCAATATAATTTTTAGTTTTTCATGAATATTTAATACCGCAATATGAATGAACGTGATATTATATTGCCTTCTAGGGAAGCCAATACTATGCTTCAATGACCATAAATACTACGACCAAAAATTATGTTTCATGAGTACAGTCATTTTGCAAGGTTATGCCCAAAAAGGAAGCAACAAGAAACAAAAGAAGCCCCAAAGGAAGAACGAGAACAAAGTGTCTAGGAAAAGAGGGAACAAGGAAAACCCGAACATGCAAAAATCACCCACTAAGAAGAAGGCTCCCTCGAATATTTTCCAAGTTCTTTCTAATGAGGAAGACAAAGAAGAGAAGGAAGCACTAAAGAAAAATAGGTGAAGAAAACAAAGAGATAGAAGAGGCAACAATCTTGGTAGAAGTGGGCCAAGAGGAGAACTATGTTCCAACTCTTCCCTCGCAATCTTACAAAGAGGTTAGATCATAGGCATCGCTCAGCTCAAGAGGCTCAGTAACAAGATCTGTATATAAGGAACACCTGGAAGAAACTTCTGAAATCAAAGAAGAAGAAGCAAAACTGCAGATGAAGAAAGGGAGAAAGCGTAATAAAACACTAAGAGATATGGAAGCTACTCAGGAAAAGGTGGCAGGCAAGAAAACCAACTTAGACCAACATATAAGAGTAATTCCATCAAGAAAGAAAATCCAAGGGATAATGGAGGAGAAGAAGGATAAGATCACCCTCAAAGTCAGAAAAAATAATGAAAATTGTATCCTGGAACTGAAAAGGTTTAGGTGGAAAACAAAAATTAGAAGCAGTGAAAATATTAAGGAAACTTGAATCCACCACAATGTTCATGTTCCAGGAGACAAAAATGCATGAAGAAGACAACAAAGGGGTAATGAGAAAAATTTGGGTAAATGGATAAGGTAAAGGAATTAGTGCAATAGGAGCTTCAGGTGGAATACTAACTTGGTGGGATAAAAACCATTACAGGTTAAGATAATACTCAGAAAATCATCACTAGATCTTTGTTGAACAAGAAGATCTAGTCAACAAGGATATAATCTGGGTGGGAAACATTTATGGACGTACCCTTCCTGGGAACAAGGAGGAATTTTGGAACACTTTGGATCAACAACATGTACGAAAGAAGCAAACCCCCTATATAATCACAGGGGATCTTAATGTTACTATATCGGTTGAGGAGAGAAGAGGTGGGACCAATGTTAGAGACCCCTATGGAATGAGACTGGAAGATCTTATAACTGCTTGGAATTTGATCAAAATCAAGCCAAAAAAGGGGAATTTCACTTGAAAAAAAAAGCGAGTGGGTATAGGGCACATTGCAGCGAGACTTAACAGATTCCTGGTAAGATCTTCCTTCCTTTGCAAACCTTTTATTCCCGAATAAAAAATTATGGCTTATGCGGCCTCTGATCATAGACCCATAGCTTTATACTTCTCCTCTATTGGGAATATTGACCCGATTCCCTTTAGATTCAATCTTGTATGGATGAAATCAGAGGGAACCCTTGATGTAATTCGAGAAGCTTGGAACATTTTTGTAGTTGGCTCTTCAAGTTATATCTCAGAAACCAAACTAAGAAATGCTAAGCTGTATCTTAAAAAGTGGGTTGTGACAAACTACAAGGATCGAGGGGCAGAAATAATTAAAAAAAAAAAAAAAAGAAGAAGAAGAAGGAATCTCAAGAGGAATTAGACCAGCTGCAAGGAAAAATTGAAGCATTTATAGTGACATAGGAAATTTTTTAAAGGGAAAAGAGTTGGATAGAAGAGTCCAATATTTGGTAAGAAAAGAGGAAGAGGAATGGTATCTACGATCTAGAAGTATTTGGCAAAAAGGAGGGGACAAAAACACCAAGTTCCTCCATAACTAGTGTAAAGAGAGGCAGAGAAAGAACACCATCTTGGAGCTAAACAAAGAAAATGGAGAGAATATATCTAATCAACAAGAAATAAAGGATGAGATAAAATCCTTCTTCTGGAGAAGGTTGGGAGGAACAGGCCTCTTTAGGTGTTTGTCTACCCTATCCACATTTTCAGGTTCTACTTTTTTTTATTTCATTTCATTCCTGGAACTTGGTTATCTTTTTCTGAAACTGTTGAATGTCTTATGAGTTTTTCTATGAATAGATCATTTATATCAGACAGGTTAGGAAAGAATAGATATATGTTTTGTTAGACTATTTCTGAATGTTATGTATGATCAGATTTGAAACAGTAAATGAAGTAGAATGAATAGAAATGTCTCCTTGTATTTTTCCTTTTGCATTTCAGCAATGTACTCTAGTACATGGAGGAAAGTTAATTAACATAGATTGGATATGATCTCTAAATAACAAAGAAAAGTAAAGTAGTGTATGTTTATTATGTTATTTAAAATCACTAATGTGATTACATAAATAGCTCTGTCAGTCACCTAGGTTCAAATTTCTAAATAACAGAGTTCGTAGAATAAATAGTACAGAACATAAATACATTTCACATAGTGGTGCTATGTTCAATTTACATCTTTCAAAGCAGTAAAAGCTTCATAAAACTGAAAATAGAAACACACTCTATCAAAACATTTTATTTCAGAATTCAAACATTTACCCTAGATAGCTGAACTGTAAACATTATGTATTTTGGTTGTATTAACATCTATATATCAACTAGGGTATTATTAACTAAAAGAATGAAATATACATATCTTATGTTTATTTTGTAAGTAGTTTAACTATAACATAATCACTCTTCGTAAACCAAGTATTATGTAAGAGCTTTAGTGCTAATAAAATATCTTGGATAAGCTATACAACAATATCTATTACAACTTTAGACCTTATACTCATCTTTTTAAACATTATAAATATTGAAGCTACTTAGATGAATCATGAAAGTTAATACCTATCTATGTACATATAGGGTTATATTTCTTAAAGTGTTATGCAAATACAAAAATAGGTCAAATTCACCAAGGGTGAATCCCCAAACTTATAATAATTGATAACTACCAAAAGCCCTGTATAACGATTACTAAGGTTTATTAAACCCTTTCATTATACAGTCGAAGTTACTATATAATATAACAACAAATGTATTATGGGATAAACTCTAATATTTTACCTTTCAACGTTATCGAAGGAATCATACAAACACATATTAATATAAATACAAGTAATTGGAAGGCCACGGGTGCAAGCCTCGTGGAGGAGCATGCCCAGTTGGCCGATACATATTTCACAACCCTATTATATTGTAGTTCGGGTTCGAAACTTGTAAACTCACCGAGACCCCTTTTATATATTTGAACATTATTAAAATAATGCACATCCATCCAAATAAAAATACAGTGAATACGATACTAACTCAAACATTAATAATATTGTTATCCCAAAGATTTGCTCGATGGCAACCTATGCATCGCAGCATCTAATATTTTAAAAGCAACTATCATCACATAGTTCAAATCTCAACTAAGATATGCCTAGGTGGGCCTTAACGTTTCTTAAAATGCAAACCGCCGTGGCAGGGATGGAAAAAATCCTGACAGGAAAAAAAAGCTATGAAGTTGGGACTAAACCCGTAATATTTTTAATAGCTTCTTTTACATAGTAAAAACCAAAGCCGAGGGTTCGAGTCTCATTGGAGAGCTCGCCCGGCCTATATATATATCAATAAAATTAATTACGAAGTTCCAGGATTTAAAACCCTGTGACATAATAGAAATAACATTCAACTATCCAAATCAATCATCCAATTTTTTTTATTCTGGAACCGATGAGAAGCCAAATATTTTCACATTGCTACAGTACTATTAAATCCAAAACGAAGTTTAAAACTGAGAAACCAGTATCCTTTCATTCCTCAAGAGTTTTACAATAAATGTAATAAAACTGTTGAGGGTTCTCTATCCAGAGACCTCATCCCTTTAAATCCAACATTAATAGTGGATGGATATCCAAGCAAGGCTTTAAGCCTGTCAAACCCTAACTCTGCCCATGGCTTACATTTTTCTAAAAACAATCAACATGATAGATGAACAACCTAAAAACTGTAATGACCTCCCATCGCTGACAGATGAGACTGTTGGGTATCGCGTCCGAGGCTTACCATGGTTCCACACCATTGGAGGTAAGGTTCCACACCCTTGCACAGTCCAAACACCATAAGCATTGAGTGATATCCCTGTCATAAAAACGTAATGAGGATTAAAAAAAACATCAATATAAAAGCGAGAAGTTGCTACTGTAAATGACAAAGGTTAAATCTTTTAACACTTACCTTATAGGAATAGAACCTTGGCCGAGAGGAAAACCTGAATGGTTGTTACATTTTCACGGCCTTGCCACATTTAAAACACCACTAAATAACTACAACAAACTAGTGCTGGTATTGTGCAGAAGGTGAAACCCTGGTAGCCGAGAGGCCTTCCCTCTCTCCTCCACGATGAAGAATAACAAATGAAAAGAATACCAAACCCCGATTGCATAGCGGTAGGGTTTTTTAAACCCGAGGAACTTTAATTGCCAATCCATTTGAAGTTCATAAATTCTCCAACTACCACCCAATTCAATAAGAAAACCCACGTTGGTATAGTTTCAACATAGTTCTCAACTCATATTTTATTATGGTGTCGATGAGAAATCTTAACCCACTTTTTCCATACCCCGAAGTATCACTTAGTAATACCTTAGTTCACCTTTGTATGAAGTGTGATGTCGATTTCAGCATTCTAGCAAAGTATGAAGACTCCCACCTTTAAGTAAGAATAATAAACTAGAACGATGAAGAGTGAAATCGATCACCTTAGTCTTCTCATAACATAACATCACACATTAAATATGGACACGCTACGTAATTATAAACCTTGGTGTTGAATTTACATAGTCACCACCTTTAATAAGGTTAAGGTCTTTAGTAATCTGACATAAGGCTTAAATAGAAAACATCGCACTTTCTCGGAAGTATACAACTTGTAACCTGGGTAGTTAAAAAACCGATGCTTTAGATTTTAAGCTAAATAAACCTCAAGGTCGTACACCAGAATCCAACTGCCAACAAGAAGTAAAGTAAATAAGAGTGTACAAATAATTAAATAATAATACAAGTACCACATATCAAACCTTAACACAAAGTACAGTCAAGTCATAGTATGATCGCAACTGTATGTAGGAGTATAACATAAATCTCACGCATCATATTAAAGACGATAATTATATAACTGTAGTTATAGTATCGCAATTACTTACGTTGCATTAAATAGTATGCGTAGGCAGCAAGTGACGACTTGAATTAATAATTACAATAGTAAAAATGACATAGGAGTATTAATGCACTTAATTGTCGATAAGGCAATTAAAAAGCTTTAAATATAATTACATGATGTAATTAATTATTATCTAGTTGAATTATTTAATAGGCATTTATTACTTCCGCATAGCATTTAATGCTAAATCTAATGCTTAGAATTTTTTAAAATTTTTATGAATTTTTGGGATGTTACATGTGGTATGAGAGCGCGAGTTCAAACTCTAGGCCTAAAATAGGCTCACGCGCGCAAACATAAAATGAAACCAAAAAACTTAGTTACTAACTTTTGTTTAAATTTGTTTCTGTAGAGAACAGTTTTATATTTAATTGTAGGTATGGAAATACCGGAAGAATCCGCAGAGGACAGATCTCATCATAGTGAACGTAATAATAACGAACATGAGAATGTTAACGAAGAAATTTATGTAGAATTTAATGATCAGTCATCTGAACTTTTACGTACAGTTAAGGACTTCGTTGTATGCACTGATGCATGCAACGATGGACTTGGTGGGGTATTAAATCAAGAAGGTCATGTCATAGCATATGAGTCTAGGAAGCTAAAAATTCACAAAAAAGAACTACGCAACTTATGATCTAGAGCTGGAAGCCGTGATGCATGCATTAAAGATGTGGCGCCATCACTTGATTGGAAGAAAATTTTCACTAATGATAGATAATAAAGGATTAAAATACTTGTTGGATCAAACAAATCTTAATGCAAGGAAAGCTAGGTGGCTAGATTTCCTTAGCAAATACGATTTCGAGATTCAACACATTAAGGGTAAAGAAAACAAGTTTTTTGATGCCTTGAGCAGAAATGCTAAATTAAATTTTGTGGCTGCAATCAGCACATATAAAACAGATCTGGAAAATCAGATCGAAGAAGGAATTAAACAAGATGAAAATTACCAAAAATTATATGATAAAATTGCTGAAAATGTATCTAAAAATTTAATAACAGATTACAGCATTAACGAAAAAGGTTTAATGAATTATAAAAACAAAATTTATGTGCCTAATGTGTCAAAAGTTAAGCTGCTGATTTTGGATGAAATTCATAAAAGTCCTTATTCGGGACACTTTGGTTATCGGAAAATGATAACTATGCTGAGAAAATATTGCTTTTGTCCAAACATGAAAAATGAAGTGGTTGAATACATAGCTAGGTGTTTTGAATGTCAGACAATTAAAGCTGAGCATCAACACCCATCTGGCCTATTGCATCCATTGCCGATTCCGGAATGGAAGTGGGAAACTATAAGAATTGATTTTATAACTAGTTTGCATAAGAATAAAAAACAAAATGACTCAATAATGGTGGTTGTGGATAAACTTAGTAATCCGGTTCATTTTATTCCTGTTAAGACTACTTTTAAAGCTCTTAACATTGCTGATGTGTTTATGAAGCAAATCTTTCGCTTACACGGAATTCCAAAGGTAATTATTTCTGATCGAGATTCTAAGTTTACTGGAAATTTCTGGACAACATTGTTTAAAGTTCTAAATACTAAATTAAATTTCAGTACTTCTTTTCACCCACAAACTGACGGGAAAACTGAAAGAGTAAATCATATTTTAGAAGACATGTTAAGAATGTATGTTAAAGATCAACCAACTAAATGGGAAGATTATTTACATTTAGTTGAATTTTCTTACAATAACCATTATCAAGCTTCTGCTAGACTTAGTCCATTTGAAATTTTGTATGGAAGGAAATGTAGTACTCCTATTTCTAGGGAAACCCTTGTTGACAGATTAATGCTAGGACCAGATTTATTAAGAGAGATTGAACTAACTGTGAAACAGGTACAAGGAAATTTAAAAATTGCACAAGATAGACAAAAAAGTTACACAGATCTGAAACGGATTGAAAAGGAGTTTCGGGTTGGATATCATGTCTTTGTAAAGGTAAAACCCAAGAAAAGTTATTTTAAGCTTGGGAATTATGCTAAACTAGCACCAAGGTACTGTTGACCATTCGAAGTCCTATCAAGGATCGGATCAGTTGCATATAAGTTGGCTCTACCATCTAATTGAAGAATACATAATGTTTTTCACATTTCTGTTTTAAAGAAATATGTGCACGATGCTACTCATGTGCTGAATTGGAATGACATAAAGGTGGAGCCCGAAGGAGATTTTCAGGTGGAACCGGTTTGTATCCTAGACAGGAGGGAAATTGTGCTTCGAAATCGTACCATAGGGCAAGTAAAGGTGCAAGGGAAGCACCCTAGCCCTGTGGAAGCTACCTGGGAATTGGAAAGTAATATGCGGACAACATATCCAATTCTGTTCCAGGGAGGCTCTTATGAAGAATAAGAAACATCAAGGACGATGTTGAGCTTAAGTGGGGGTGTTTGTAACATACCCAATACTTGAGACATTTTATGTTTGAGGAAACACATTGTCTTAAATTTTATTGTAAAGTTTTATATTTGACCAAGTGGTCAAGGATGATTGTAATTGCATAATATTATTATTTAATAAAATAAAATAGGAGATACTCACCCAAGGAGACTGTTGAAAGAGTGTTTACTAACCCACTAGGCGGAATGGAATCTGGGGTAGAAGGAAATGGACAAGTGGCATCATCATGAACTCAGTAACTAGTTGTTGTTATGGAACAAATCCCTTAAATTGTGGTCAAGTTCCCTGGAATGTGGAACTGGAGCTTGAGGCTCATTTATTGAAAATTGACCACTAAAAGACCTAGGCATCTTTTATAAGCCATTGAATTGAGCAAAGGCTCACACTTTTTCTGATGAGAAAATTTACCTTGTGGTTTTGTTGTATGCACATAAGAGATTCGATGAGGGGAAGCTATGTTTTGAGTTGTAGTTTAAGTCTGTATTATTTCTGTTGAGTGCAGAGTTTTCTTGTTGAGTGTAGAGGCTTATGAGGTGTATGCAAGCCTCCATTGATTGCTGAAGTACAACCTAAGTGCCTTTCTTCTACACGGAGTCTTTTACCTAGTGGTTTCGTAAACAGGCTCAGGGGTCCAAAGGGAGCAAGTGATTTGGTTGCTTCTTCTGGAGAAGGTTGGGAGGAACAGGCCTCTTTGGGTGTTTGTCCACCCTATCAACATTACCAAGTTCTACTTGTTTTTATTTCATTCCATTCCTGGAACTTGTTTATCTTTTTTCTGAAACTGTTGAATGTCTTATGAGTTTTTCTATGAATAGATCATTTATACCAGATAGGTTAGGAAAGAATAGATCTCTGTTTTGTTAGACTATTTTTGAATGTTATGTATGATCAGATTTGAAACAGTAAATGAAGTAGAATGAGTAGAAATGTATCCATGTATTTTTCCTTTCGCATTTCAATGATGTACTCTAGTACAAGGAGGAAAGTTAATTAACATAGATTGGATATGATCTATAAATAATAAAGAAAAGTAAAGTAGTTTATGTTTATTATGTTATTTAAAATCACTACTGTGATTACATAAATAGCTCTTTCAGTCACCTAGGTTCAAATTTCTAAATAACAGAGTTCTTAGAATAAATAGTACATAACATAAATACATTTCACATAGTGGTGCTATGTTCGATTTACATCTTTCAAAGCAGTAAAAGCTTCATAACATTGAAAATAGAAATATACATATCTTATGTTTATTTCTGTAACTAGTTTAACTATAACATAATCACTCTTCGTAAATCAAGCATCATGTAAGAGATTTAGTGCTAATAAAATATCTTGGATAAGCTATAAAACAATATCTATTACAACTTTAGACCTTCTTATACTCCTCTCTTTAAACATTATAAATATTGAAGCTACTTAGATGCATCATAAAAGTTAATCCCTATCTATGTACAGACAGGGTTATAGTTCTTAAAGTGTTAGGCAAATACAAAAATAGGTCGAATTCACCAAGGGTGAATCCCCAAACTTATAATAATTAATAACTACCAAAATACCTACATAACGATTACTAAGGTTTATTAAACCCTTTCATTATATAGTCGGAGTTACTAGATACAATATAACAACAAACGTATTATGGGATAAACCCTAAGATTTTACCTTTCAATGTTATCGAATGAATCATACAAACACATATTAATATAAATACAAGTAATCCACAAGTGAAAGCCTTGTCGAGGAGCATGCCCAGTTGGCCGATACATACTTCACAACCCTATTATATTGTGGTTCGGGATCGAAACTTGTAAACTCACCAAGACCCCTTTTATATATTTGAACGTTATTAAAATAATACACATCCATCCAAATAAAAATACAGTGAATACGATACTAACTCAAACATTAATAATATTGTTATCCCAAAGATTTGCTCGATGGAAACCTTTGCATCGCAACATCTATTCTTTTAAAAGAAACTATCATCACACAATTCAAATCTCAACTAAGATACGCCTAGGTGGGCCTTAACTTTTCTTAAAATGCAAACCGTCGTGGTAGGGAGGGAGAAAAACCTGACATGAAACAAAAGCTACGAAGTTGGGACTAAACCCTTAATCTTTTTAATAGCTTCTTTTACATAGTAATATAAACCAAAGCCAAGGGTTCGAGTCTCATTAGAGAGCTCGCCCGGCCTATCTATCTATCTATCTATCTATCTATCTATCTATATCAATTCAATTAATTACGAAAGCTCCAAGATTTAAAACCCATGTTACATAAAAGAATTAACATTCAACTATCCAAATCAATAATCTAGTTTATTATTTTGGAACCGAAGAGAAGCCAAATATTTTCACATTTCTACAGTACTATTAAATCCAAAATGAAGTTTAAAACTGAGAAACCAGTATCCTTTCATTCCACAAGAGTTTTACAATAAATCCAGTAACACTCCTAAGGGTTCTCTATCCAAAGACCCAATCCCTTTAAATCCAACATCAATACTGGACGAAAATCCAAGCAAGGCTTTAAGCCTGTCAAACCCTAACTTTGCCCATGGCTTACATTTTTCTAAAAACAATCAACATGATAGATGAACAACCTAAAAAATGTAACTACCTCCCTTCGCTGACGGAGGAGACTGCTGGGTATCGAGACCGAGGCTTACCATGGTTCCACACCATTAGAGGTAAGGTTCCACGCCCTTGCACAGTCCAAACACCATAAGCATTGACTGATATCCCTGTCATAAAAACGTAATGAGGATTAAAAACAACATGAATATAAAAGCTGGAATTTGCTACTGTAAATGACGAAGGTTAAATCTTTTAACACTTACCTTATAGGAATAGAACCTTGGCTGAGAGGAAAACCTGAACGATTGTTACATTTGCACAACCTCGCCACATTTAAAACACCACTAAATAATTGCAACAAACTAGTGTTGTTATCATGCAAAAGACGAAACCCTGGCAGCGGAGAGGGCCTTCCCTCTCTCCCCCATGATGAAGAATAACAAATGCAAAGAATACCAAACCTCAATTGCATAGCAGTAGGGTTTTGTCAAACCCAAGGACCTTTAATTGCCAAGACACGTGAAGTTCATAAATGCTCCAGCTACCACCCAATTCAATACGAAAAACCACATTGGTATAGTTTCAACATAGTTCTCAGCTCATATTTTATTATGGTTTCGAATGAGAAATCTTAACACACTTTTCCATAGTTCAAAACATAACGATGTCCATACCCCGAAGTATCACTTAGTAATACCTTAGTTCACCTTTGTATGAAGTGTGATGTCGATTTCACCATGCTAGCAAACTATGAAGACTCCCACCTTTAAGTAAGAGTAATAAACTAGAACGATGAGGAGTGAAATTGATCACCTTAGTCTTCTCATAATATAACATCACACATTAAATATGGACACGCTACATAATTATAAACCTTGGTGTTGAATTTACATAGTCACCACCTTTAATAAGGTTAAGGTCTTTAGTAATCTGACATAAGGCTTAAATAGAAAACATCGCACTATCTCGGAAGTATACAACCTGTAACCTGGGCAGTTAAAAAAACGATGCTTTAGCTTTAAGCTAAGTAAACCTCAAGGTCGTACACCAGAATCCAACTGCCAGCAAGAAGTAAAGTAAATAAGAGTGTACAAATAATTAAATAATAATACAAGTACCACCTATCAGACCTTAACACAAGGTACAGTCGAGTCATAGTATGATCGCAACTGTATGTAGGAGTATAACATAAATCTCATGCATCATATTAAAGACAATAATTATATAATTGTAGTTATAGTATCGCAATTACTTACGTTGCATGAAATAGTATGCGTAGGAAGCAAGTGACGACTTGAATTAATAATTACAATAGTAAAACTGGCATAAGAGTATTAATGCACTTAATTGTCGATAAGACAATTAAAAAGCTTTAAATATAATTACATGTTGTAATTAATTATTATCTAGTTCAGTTATTTAATAGGCATTTATTACTTCTGCATAGCATTTAATGCTAAATCTAATGCTTAGAAATTTTTTAAATTTTTACAAATTTTTGGGATGTTACAATGTGTGCCTTCTTCCAACACTTCACCTTCTTGCCTTCTATAGGAAGATTAAAACAATACCCTAAAAAAAATAATGCTTCTACAGGTATCCACATTATGCTATAGGTTTGGAATCTGAGGTGTTCTTGTATCATGTATTTCTGGAAAGAGTTATAACCTTTTCCAACTCTGCTTTAGGAAAACCCAAATTTCCTTGGAAACATGAAAATGGATCTGTTTATGAGCATACATAATAGCGACCAGGTCAATGCCCCTTCCGTAAGAATAATCCTAACTAATGATTACATTGCCAGCAAATAATGGAGCTAGAACCAGTACATAGGCAGTTATAATCTGTGAATAATAGCTGCTGATCTGGCACAAGATTGCCATAATAATCCCATACTTCTTTCCTATCAGCTTCGTGTAATCTACCATTATTTAGGGTGTCAGATCAACAAACCTGATGAGCATCTCAGATGTGGCTCTAAAATGATTTATGTGCTTCTTCTGGGGCTTCATGGTATGGTAGACGTGTATCATTCTATTTATGATTTCACAATCATTCAAGCAGCAAGAACATATCATCATGCTAAAAGTATTACCTCTCCTTTCTTGCAATTTCCAGATCCTCATGGCCTCCTTTATGCAGATTATGAACTCTGTAGAACATATCAACCATCCAAAAAAAATCAGATTTTGAAAGAGCTGCAAAAGAATGTTTAGATCTGCTATACTATCATTAAAATTTTCCAAAAAGAAAATATTGTATCGTGGTAGCAATGCATTCATTGGTGTATCAGATATGTACTATGTGCAAAAACATCAAATGAACCACAAAAGTTGAATATTGAAATGCATCTAGAATGAACTACCCCACCATTATGTTTAGGTCTGGGATTCCACTTAGATTGCACAGAGGAAGCATGGATTTGAATGTCGTCCATGTCTTGATTTTAAAAAAAAACTTGGTTTTTTATATCTTCTGATATTGCACCTGAGCAATTCAGTTTTAGCATAATTTTTTCTTGTAGTTCTACTATTATCAACATTACGTTCCATATTGTAAGATGAAAACACTATTGATAATATCACGATTTCCAAAATAACTATAAAACTAATAACATAGGTAACTAGAGTTGGTCTTTACGTTATTCTAGATGTTGCTTGCCGACAGAGAGAATTCAAAAGGAAATATGCATCCGTTGGACAATTTACTCTTTTGCAGTGGGCGGTCCATGGTGTCGGCCTTCTGCTTCAGTTGGAAATATGACCCTGCTTCCCATTGCTTGTGAGTTGTTTAACTCCACTGTGGCTAAAATATATGTAGTTATTACTCCGGAGTCAGCAAAAATGGTTCAACTGAGCATAGGAGATAAATTGTTTCTATCTCTCTTCCCACTATGTGCTCTCCCCCTTTTGACGGGCTCGGTTTGATCCCTGTTGCATATGGATTTTAAGGTCAGCTATCAATTAAGGCATAGCCCTGAATTGGAAAAACGATACCAACAATAACAAATATGTGAAATGTTGTATAAGAAATGGACTAAAAATTCCTTCGAGTTTTCCTAATGCAAACTATAATTAAATGAAACACTCACCCAAGTTCAAACATGCCCTACCAGTTCTAGATGTCAGACACTACGCACATCCTTTGGAAATGGTATCTTTCTATTTGTATCCTACTATCCAAACAAAGAAATTCAAACTATATTATAGATGAAGACATTTTATTTTGCAGCGAGAAACTGATGATAAACATTACCTCTTTTTATGTTTCAAGTTACACTAGTTTAATTTATATCTCTAATGTTTTTCTCATCTACAAACAAGATGAGATGAAAAACAAACATCAAAATCATTAACAGAACCCAAATTTGAGATACCCAAGACCTCTTTGGATTTATCCCAAGAGCATCTGCGGACTCATTCGAAGAGTGTCTACCAATCGAGCTAACCCTTTGGACACACACTCTCTCTATAGAGAGAGAGTTACATTCCTATACTAGCTCAGTCCATTTGTGTGTGCACATTGTTGGCTCATGTTGTAGTGGGGTAGCCATATTCTGATTTTGTGGCCTTGCTTCCCTTGATGAAACAGTGCTTATAATAAGGGCATCCTCACGGTAAAAAAAAATAATAGAGAAGAGCTTGCATTGTTTCCCAAGAAAACACACACACACCCATAAAACCCTGTTGATGTATATGTAACTTCGGAATGTATTTCATCTATGTATTTCATATATATTTATTGTACCCTTATAAGATATGTGTTATTCCTCTATAAGGAAGTGTCGTCATGTGTATTGACAAGTGTCACAAGTGTGTGTACTTGCCGATGGGCTATTAGACCACCATGTGTGGGGTCGGCCCTGAAATATATATTATATGGTTGATGTACCTAGCTAGACAAGTTGGCCCCATAAGGTCACTGGGCAAACAGACTAGTATAAATAGAGATTGGGAGATCTCTATTTTGATCACTCGGAAACTCATACTTCTCTCACTCAGAAAGTGGCGCACTAGTGAGGAGGACGATCATCTGCTACTAGGAGAATATCTCAGTGTATTTTGGTTGTACTTTGGTTGAGCCATTTCTCTCTCTATCTCTGAGGAAGTTGTGGGGTTTCTCACCTTAGGGTTTTCCCCACGGAAACTCTGTGTCTCTTGTCTCTCATGCTTTTGATTCTTGTGATGATTGACATGTTTGTTATGATTGATATGCATTGATATACTATTCATGTTATTCTCTCATTAAAGATCCTAGAGTATTGTGAATTAATGCTCAAAATTTAACATGGTATCAGAGCTAACCTGAGAAGAAGACATTGTGCAGTGATGGAAACTTGGGTTTCTTGTTTATTGGGTTTCTCTCCATAGATTTTGGAAAAGCAGTATAGTAGATTGACTCTACTCATCAAGGAGAATCTATCTGTCCAGTCAGAATTCAATTCTGAGCATTTCAGATTTGGCCCTAAAAATTAGGGTTTCCACAAAAATAGGAATTTCTGGAATCTGAAGACATAGCTGGAAGCTCCTTGCAAAAATCGAAGTTTAGAGCTTTGGATCAAGATTTTTGGCTGAGTATATCTCTGGGAAACTTAAACCCTAATTCAGGGCTCTCCCTAGTGAACCCGGGAAGACAAAAAGGAAATTTTGAAGGGTGTAGCTTTGCAGATCTCAATTTCTGAATACACCAGGTTGATCATCTCATCAAGGCGCATCTTTCTATCCTTTCAGAAAGTTGAAATTCACATTTTGAAATTTTAGGGTTTTTTCGACAAACCCTGATCTGGGACCAGATCCAGTTTTTAGCAATTCAAGTGGTAAGACCTAAATCTTTTCTATTTCCATTTGAAGTACTCTTTAAGATGTCTCACCACACCAAGCTTGAGGATAAGCTTGAAGGGGTTGATAACTTCCGATCCTGGAAGTATAGGATTGGGTTAATCCTGCAAGAGAATGAGTTGGACTCATATGTAAAAGAAGACATCCCTATCCCAGAGGATGAAGAAGCTAAGATATTGCATAAGAAGAACTTGGTCAAGGCAAAGAGAATCATTGCTGATTCTATCAAGGACCATCTCATCCCCCATGTGTCATCTCTGAAGACACCCAAAGAGATGTTTGATTCACTATCCAAGCTATTTGAAGGGAAGAACATAAATCAGAAGATGACTCCGCGGAACCAATTGAAAGGGGTAAAACTTCAGAATGGAGAATCCATTCAATCTTATTTTTCTATGGTCTCCCAGATCAAGGAACAACTAGAAGCAGTGGATGAAATGGTGGAGAATGGTGAAGTTGTCATTACCACTGTAAATGGTCTACCTAGGTCATGGGACTCCTTTATTCAAGGAATCTGTGCAAGAAAGAAGTTGGTATCCTTCAGCAGACTACGGGAAGAATGCTCACAAGAAGAAGCAAGGCTTGTGGCACGAGAAGAAAAGATGGGGAATGAAGATCAAGCTCTCACAACTCACACCAAGAAAGGAAAGTCTAAGAGAGAGCCATCTCACTCCAAGAAATCGTCACATCACTATAAAGAAAGAAGAATATGCTTCACCTGTAATGAAAAAGGACATATTGCCATAAATTGTCCCAATAACAAGAAGGACAACAACAACTTCAACAAGAAGAAGAAGGGTAGCAAAAGAAGGTATCATGTTCATGCTGTCGAGGATGATGAACCTCCCAAGAAGAAGGCTAGAGCAGAAAGTGATGATGATAACTCATCAAGCAAAGAAGAGTATGTTCTAATCTCTGCTCTCACAGGTACTATATCCCATGGTTGTAATGATTGGTTAATTGACAATGGGGCTTCAAAACACATGACTGGGTTTAAAGAATCCTTTGCTAATCTATCTGAACATGAGTCACCCCATAAGGTGAAACTTGGGGATGACTACCAATACCCTATCAAAGGAAGTGGTGAGGCCTCCTACAATCTAGACTTTGGGAAGTCTTTGAAGATGAAAGATTTTTTGTATGTACCTGGGCTCAAGAAGAATCTACTCTCCATATCCGCATTGGATGGAAAAGGTATGAGGGTTGCATTTGTGGATGGCCAAGTCCTAATGTGGCCAAAAGGTAAAACTATTGATGATGCAGTAGTGATTGGAGCGCAAGAGGGAGGATTGTATAAATTGAAGGGACAACCTGAACATGCCATGGTACATGACTCCATGGATCCAAGTGAAATTTGGCATAGAAGACTTGCACATATGCACTACAGGGAATTACCAATTGCAAGTAAGGCTGTAGAAGGTCTTCCTGAAATCAAGACCAAGCATGAAGGTGTTTGCAAAAGATGTGCAAAAAGAAAGAACAATAAGAAGGCATTTCCAAGCAGTGAAAGCAAGGCAAAAGATATCTTGGAAATCATCCACTCAGATGTATGTGGTCCTATGTCATCCAGTTCTCTGAGTGGGTATGTTTACTATGTCTCTTTCATAGATGACTTCTCCAGGAAGACTTGGGTCTACTTCTTGAAGAACAAAGATGAGGTGTTTGATAAGTTCAAGGAATTCAAAACCTTAATGGAGAATCAAACTGACAAGAAGATCAAAACATTCAGATCTGACAATGGTGGAGAATTCACCTTAGGTGACTTCAAGAAGCTTTGCAGTGATTTAGGGATTAAGAGGGAGTTGACTGCTCCTTACAATCCACAACAGAATGGAGTTGCAGAAAGGAAGAACAGAACAATCATGGAAGCAGCAAGAGAAATGCTGCATGACCAGGATCTACCTATACATCTATGGGCAGAGGCAGCTAGAACAGTTGTATATGTGTAGAACAGAACACCCCACAAGATATTGGACAACAAGACACCAGAAGAAGTCTTTTCTGGTAAGAAACCTGAAGTCAGCCATCTCAGAATATTTGGTTGTCCAGTATACACTCATGTCCCAAAGGAAAAGAGGACCAAACTAGATCCTTCAGGAAAGAAGGGTATCTTTGTGGGTTACAGTGAAAGCTCAAAGGCTTACAGAATATACTTTCCAGGGTTCAAGAAGATTGATATCAGCAGGGATGTAACATTTGATGAAAACTCAGCATTCATCAAATCAAGGAAGGCACCTATCGAAGTTTATGAAGAACCTAAGGAAACTATATTTCAAGACACTACCATGACTGAAGCAATTCCAGAAGTTGTTCGTGAGTTTGAAGATTTGCAAGAACCTGTAGATCCACCCAGTGAGGATAACTCCCACAAGAGGAAACCTACATGGGCTAGAGAGCTCATTCAAGATGTAGAAAGATTTGGTATTCCAGAAGAAGAACACAGAGCAAAGAAGAGAACCAGATCACATACCAGCTATGTTGCTTTATTTTGTGAGATCATGAATAAAGAACCTTCCAGTTATGAAGAAGCAACGGAAAAGAAAGAATGGAAGGATGCCATGGTCGAAGAATACCAATCAATAATGAAAAATGATGTTTGGGATGTTGTCCCAAGACCTAAAGGGAAGTCTGTTGTGACTTCCAAGTGGATCTACAAGATCAAGCATGCTACAGATGGCAGCATAGAAAAATACAAGGAAAGATTTGTAGCTCGCGGCTTCTCTCAGAAAGAGGGAACAGATTATGAAGAAACTTTTGCTTCTGTATCCAGGTACACTTCCATCAGAACAGTACTTTCCCTGGCTACAGTGATGAAATGGAAGATACACTAGATGGATGTCAAGACTGCTTTCTTGAATGGTGTAGTTGAAGAGGAAGTGTATGTGGAGCAGCCACTTGGTTTTGAAATACATGATAAGGAGTCATATGTATGCAGATTGAAGAAAGCCTTGTATGGCTTGAAGCAAGCTCCCAGAACTTGGTATGGTAGGATGGACAGTTTCCTATCTAGTTTGGGCTTTACCAAGAGTAAAGCGGATTCCAACCTTTACTACAAGGTTGAGGAAGGGAATCCTGTGATTCTACTCCTGTATGTGGATGACTTATTTGTAACAGGAGATGACAGATTGATTACAGATACTAAGAGGAAGCTTGCTGCCGAGTTCGATATGAAAGACTTAGGAATGATGCACTATTTCCTAGGTATGGAGGTGTGGCAAAGTGAAGATGGGATCTTCCTTGGTCAAGGGAAGTACATAGTAGATATCCTGAAGAGATTCGGGATGATGGATTGCAAGGCCATGGCCACACCTATGGCATCGAACCTGAAGCTTCTATGTGATGCTTCATCTGAGCCAGTTGATATGTCTATGTATTGTCAGATGATTGGGTCCTTGATGTACCTGACGAACACGAGACTAGATATTTGCTTTGCTGTGAACACATTGAGTCAGTTCCTGACAGATCCGAGGAGTGTTCACCTGATTGCTGTAAAGCATATTCTGAGGTACCTGAAGGGTACAGTTGATTATGGGATCAAGTATGAAGCGAATCAAAAGTTTAACCTACAAGGTTATGTTGATTCAGATTGGGCAGGTAGTGCTGCAGATAGGAAGAGCACATCTGGGTGTTGCTTCAATATGGGATCAGGTGTGATCTCTTGGTTTAGCAAGAAGCAGTCCTGCGTAGCACTGAGTATAGCTGAGGCAAAGTATGTTGCAGCCTATTCAGCTAGTTGTGAGGTAGTATGGCTTCGGAAGATACTGTCTGAGATATTTGATCTCCCATTGGATGCTACTAGTATCTTCTGTGATAACCAGAGTTGTGTGAAGCTGTCTGAGAACCTAGTGTTTCACGACAGGTTGAAACACATAGAGATCAAATATCACTATATCAAGGATATGGTGCAGAGAGGAGCAGTGAAGCTCCTATATGTTGTGACAGATGAGCAGATTGCAAATGTGTTGACGAACCCACTAGCCAGAGTGAAGTTCGAGTACTTCAAAGAGAGGCTTGGTGTTCTTCGGATCGACGACACTTCGAGGAAGAAGTGATGGATACATTTGTTGTAGCCATTCCTAGCATGATGGAAGGGGTATCCTTCATATGGATATGGATGTAGCACTGGATGATGAGCATCAGGATGATGTTCTAGTTTCTGCTCTGTATGATCAGTTGGATCATTTGTGTATGTATGCATCATGTTGGATGCTGGAGATGATCAGGTGGATCATTTATATGTATTTTGTAGATGCATCATGTTGGATGCTTGGACCATGTATCTGTATTTGTATCAGGTGGATACCTTGTATGATCAGGTAGATCATGTATGTTGATATATATCATGTATGATCAGGTAGATCATGTATGTTGATGGATACATTGTGTGGATCATGTATCTATGTATCAGGTGGATACAATGTGTATGGTGATATGTATGAGGTAGATACTTGGTATGCATCAAGTGGATGCATTGTATGATCAGGATGATCGTGGATGACGAGCTTCTCTAGATGACATGCATCGGGACGATGTAGTGATGATGATCAGGATGATCATGTGTACATCAGGATGATGTATGGTGAGTATCAGGATGATACTTTGTGGCCGTGGATCAGGTTGTGCAGATGAGCATGTCTGGGAGATCCTATAGGTCAGAGTTGTGTACCCCTAACAACCTGGGATTCTCTTTCGAGACATTGCTCTGGGAGGACATGTAATTTGTGCCCTGGGAGATCTTCAGGTTGGAGTTGTGTACCCGTAACATCCTGGGATGCTCTTGCGATGTTTTGTCCTAAGGCATGTAATTTGCTCCTGGGAGATCTGGACAGGATGAAAAAGGCCTCAGATGCTTCAGCCAGGTTTTTCCATGACCACATGTAATTTTCTCTTGGGAGATCTGGATAAGATGAAAAAGGCCTCAGATGCTTCAGCCAGGTTTTGTGGTGCACCACATGTAATGTGCTCCTGGAAGATCCGACAGGTAGAGTTGTGTGCTCGTAACTGCCTGGGATGCTTCAGCCAGGTTTTGTGGTAAGATCACATGTAATGTGCTCCTGGGAGATCCGACAGGTACAGCTAGGTGCTCGTAATAGCCTGGGATGCTTCAGCCAGTTTTTGTGATGGGTCACATGTAATGTGCTCCTAGGAGATCCAACAGGTAGAGTTGTATGCTCATAACAGCCTGGGATTCTACCGCCAGGTTTTGTGATGCACATAATAAGTCCTGAGGATTCCATAATATGGCCAGTGATGAAGACCTGCAGGTGGTGGGCCTACATCCAGTATGAAAAAGGACTGGCGCTGTAGAACTTCCTATGACAAGTAGATTCAGACATTGGTTGAGATAGCAGCAGCAGTGATGATGATGATGACGATGATCCTGAGAAGAAGACTTGTCTAGCAGATCTGTGTCGAGAAATACCTTCCTAGTTAAGAGGGAGTGTTGATGTATATGTAACTTCGGAATGTATTTCATCTATGTATTTCATATATATTTATTGTACCCTTATAAGAGATGTGTTATTCCTCTATAAGGAAGTGTCATCATTTGTATTGACAAGTGTCGCAAGTGTGTGTACTTGTCGATGGGTTATTAGACTACCATGTGTGGGGTCGGCCCTGAAATATATATTATATGGTTGATGTACCTAGCTAGACAAGTCGGCCCCATAAGGTCACTGGGAAAACAGACTAGTATAAATAGAGATCGAGAGATCTTTATTTTGATCACTCAGAAACTCATACTTCTCTCACTCAGAAAGTGGCGCACTAGTGAGGAGGAGGATCATCTGCTACGAGGAGAATATCTCAGTGTATTTTGGTTGTACTTTGGTTGAGCCAATGCTCTCTCTATCTCTGAGGAATTTGTGGGGTTTTTCACCTTAGGTTTTTCCCCACGGAAACTCTGTGTCTCTTGTCTCTCATGCTTTTGATTCTTGTGATGATTGACATGCTTGTTATGATTGATATGCATTGATATACTGTACATGTTATTCTCTCAATAAAGATCCTAGAGTATTGTGATTTAATGCTCAAAATTTAACAAACCCACATGCATAACATGCAATAGGAATTAGATTGAAGATGAAGAGAATGTAAGTTAGGGTTCCCACTTGTGAAAAATAAATTCATTTAGTCTTATAATGCCAACTATGACAAGATCTGTCAACAATGACTGTTGAGAATCCTATTGTGCAATGAAACTTTCCAACATAATTTTAAACAGTATGTCTGAATTTTTGAAAACATACTAGAGCGTTGCATATGCGAGAGGATGAGGGACACACAATACTATGGCCCTTCCCTGTTTATAAAAGTACATAGGGCCATTGTGAGTTCATCCTCCAGCCCATACACGGTGTCCGATACAAAGCTAAATGTGATAGGAAACATGAGAACATAAATTCCAAGCCACTGATATCAGATAAGACTCTAGTTACCATGTTTGGATAGACTTGGTTCAGGTTCTTCCAAACCTCGAACCTTTCCGACCAGCTGAACCAGTCTGAACCGAATCTTTAAACCTTCCTTAAAATATGCAAGAAACAAAACTTCAAAAACAATCTAAAAGCAAGAACAACTATTTTTATGTATTTTTCTGTGATTATTTGAATTTCTAAGTAATTATGTATAATTTTAAGTGACTATCACATATATCATAAAACATCATAATGGGCTTATCAAGGTACTCGCTATGTATGGTTCTCGATATTTCGCTAGTTTGGAGATTGAACCTATCAACAACATTAGAACTTCTTTTACTACATCTAGGGGGAAGTGGCACCTGGTATTCTTGTCCATTTGAATCTCTAGACAAGTATGCACTTTATTCCTAATTTATTCTTCCTCTTTTTTCTCCTAGTTACCATACTTACCATGTTTGGATAGACTTGGCTCAGGTTCCAACAGACCCTGAACCTTTGGGACCAGATGAACCAGTCTAGACCAAATCTTTAAGCCTTTCCTAAAATATGCAAGAAAAAGACTTCAAAAATGATCTAAAAGAATTAAAAACTATTTTTATGTTTTTTGTTGTGATTATTTGAATTTCTAAGTAATATGTATAATTTTAAGTGTGTTTATCTACCTACCTACCTATCTCTCTATCTATGTTAGAAAAAATATTTTATATATCAAATGCACGTAAGCTCTCCAGGTACATCAATGTATTCGACAAACTGATACTAAGCCAGGTATAAGAGTCATAAAACATCATAAGGGGCTTATCAGGGAACTCCACATTTATGGTTCTTCAGACTTCACTGGTTTGGAGGCTGAAACCATCAACGACTTTCAGAATTTTTTTTCCTCTACATCTAGCGGGAAGTGGCACCTGATATTCTTGTCCATCATATTCTCTAGACAAGTATGCACTTTTCCTACTAAATTCTTCTTCCTCTTCCTTTTCCTTCTCATCCATACCATGACAAATTCACTTTCAACACCAACATCGATGATTTAATTTCGCCCTAGCTTCCCCAAATTATCAAACTCTTGTTCTTTTAGTTGTCGACCAAAGTTGACTAAAGAAAAGTAGATATTCTCATTTAAATTTATGTTGCATGAGTTTTCAGAATGTGGAAATGTTGGGAACATGGATCTGAGTGTCCGGAACAACTAGAATTTTTTCCCAAATTTCTAGGAATCCTTGTCAAAGCTTGCCTGAAATTTTCAAAGCCATATGGATCCATTTCCTTCAGAGATGAGGAAGAGTACAACCATATGTATTCACTACCTTCCAGGGAATCCTGTTGCATATTAAGAATCATTGGGACACATGTGGTAAGGAGTTTATCTCGCAGGCTCTCAAAATATCACGCAATTGAAGGAACCCTGAGAGATATAGCATGATTTTCCATGAATGCTGGTGGATTCTAAGGTTCCCCCCTAATCCAAAGAGTAGAATTCTCTTCATTCCCGAGGATGGTTTGGAAAGCATCTCACCATATTACATGGTTAATGACAAAGGAGGCAAATTCCCTCAGCTGAACATATCCTAGAAAAGGTAAAGGATTAGATGGAAAGTCAATATAAAAGCCCTGTCATGTAAATACAATTCACATAACAAATGTTGATCCATGAAATCACTCTTTAGAAAAGTCTCCAAAAACTGAGTAGCTGTTTCCAAATCAAATGATCTCCCTTCCTTGAGAGCTCTTAATTGAAATAAAGTTGTCTACTCATGGAGAAAGATAGGGTAAGAGGGGTATGGAGCCTTGCAACTCAACAATTCTATGGAAAGAGTGTACATTTTGTCTTTTGTTGTTGCAGGGACTTAAGTTTCTTCAATCCTTCCGATTTTTCTTGAAGTTTCTCCCACCGAAGTTTCTGGAAGAATAACTCCTCAGCCCACTTTTCTCTCAGTCCCTTAATGACATTCCTATGTTCCTAGAGAGAGATCATACATGTTCTGAACTGTTCAATCCACTTGAACCATTTATCCAACTCGATATTTAACCAGAGAATCTTCTTCTCCAGCCGTTGAATTCTTCTATCTTCTACCTCCTTTTCATCATCAGAATCCAGTTAAATGACTTCATTATCTTGCTTTGGCACTGTGACAACTTCATCCTCTATTGGGGTTGCAGTGGTCTGTGCATGTAGTGCAGTCTCAACCATGGGTTTTAGGGATGTTGGTTCTTGTGTGACAGCATCCTCCTTCTCCATCTCAATCTCATCCATCTTAGTCTGTGTTGCCACTGTAGCAAATGATTTTGGAAGCACTGGTTCTTATGTAGCAATGTTTTCCTCCTGGTCCTTGATATCAAATGTTGTTGTCTGAGTTGCAGCTTCACTAAACATTTTCAAGGGTATTGGTTCTTGTGTAACAGTCCCCTGTTCCTCAAATTCTTTGAACTGCTGAGATTGTTTCTGGGTTATATCAGGTTTTTTTTACTGATGAGATTGGTCCTGAAGAAGCTCGGTATCCCTTGATGGTTGGGACTATACTGTTTCATCTCCTAAATTCAAATCAGGGATCTCTTCAATTCTTGGCTCATTTTCCCCCATCAATTCAATTTCTGGCATTCCTTCTTCCACCTCCTCTATTTGTACATGCTTTTGTGATGCAAGTCCCAACACAACAAATTTGTGTCCTGCATTAGAAAATATATCTCCACACTCTGGACAAACAGTCTCCCCATACTTCTCATTTTCAAATGCAAAAGATGGATTTTCCAATAAGTTTGCAGCATTTTCTAATGTGTTCAAATTTTTCTCCGCTTGTTTTCCAACTACTCCCTTCCATCTTTCCAGCTCATTTCGCAATATCTGCACCTCCTCTTTTAATAATTCATTTTCAATCAGGAGATTTTCGATTTGAGGTTCTTCCCTGGAAGGTTCCTGCATAGCAGCAGATGACTTGGGGTTCAAAATGGGAATCTCTATATCTACCCCTGTTACAGGTGCTTTCTCTAACACAGG
Source organism: Larix kaempferi (assembly GCA_027924585.1). Lineage (NCBI taxonomy): Eukaryota > Viridiplantae > Streptophyta > Pinopsida > Pinales > Pinaceae > Larix > Larix kaempferi. Next base: position 445,187 of record BSBM01000451.1, on the reverse strand, counting down.
TGAGTCCCTATTCTCTCTAATTGCTCCTACTGTCTCTGCTAAGGGTGCTTCAATATTACCCCCAATTGCATCCACTGTCTCAGCTTCTTCTGCTGTCTCTGCTAAGGGTGCTTCAATATTACCCCCAATTGCATCCACTGTCTCAGCTTCTTCTGCTATCTCTGCTAAGGGTGCTTCAATATTACCCCCAATTGCATCAACTATCTCAGCTTCTTCTGTTGTCTCTACTAACTATGTTGCTATTGCAGCTACTTCTGCTGCTGCTACTGTCACAGCTGCTACTGCTATCACAACTGCTTCTGCTACTGCTACTGATCGAGTCCTTCTTTTCCTCACTATTCCCACTGGGTGTTCCTCATTGCTTACTGCTACTGACGCTTTGATAGTTCTGATCCTCCTTTTCTTTGATGCAGTGGGTGTTTGACCCCTATTTCCTGATCCTACTCTTTGTTTCTTTGACACAGGGGTTTTTACCTTGGTCTCTTCTTCTTCAATAATGGTACCCCCTTATCTCCAAAGAGGACACAACCTCCAAAATTTCCATAATCTCTTCTTCTACCCTTCCCGTCTGATATCCTTCCTCCTGGATTCCTGTTTCTGCAATTGCAACTTCTACTGTCGCAGCTTCAACAGCTGCTCCAGTTTCAGCTTCTTTTATTTGAGTATCTTCTTCTGTATTTGCAACTTCTGATTTTTCTGCCTCCTGCTCCACAGTTCCCATCACAATTTCCTCAGCAACAAGGTTTTATGTTGATGCTGCTTCTCCCTTTTTTGCTTTGTCTTCGTCATTGGTCTGGTTTTCTAATGCTCCAATAGGATCAAGTCTAAGTACTAATGCGGGTGCAAGGTTCAGAAATCATTGTAGTTGTCTTGCTCTTAGATCGTTGTAGTTATGGAACCTAACGCATGAACTGGAGCTCATAATCTTTAGTGGTTATCATTTAAAAATAATAATTATTAAAGAATAATATTTTAGTGAATTAATCTTTTATGTGTAAGAGCTTTCATTTCATTTATGATGTGAGAGGCTTACTTTTAAGGGAGTTGTTATATAGTGTTGTTATATTAACTAGACTTGACGTTGTTAATTAGGAAGGAAAGTTTTAGTTTTAGTGTTATATATATATATATATATATATATGTTTATATTTTGTGAAGTATTATAATATGTATATTTATGGTATAGTATTTTTTCAAAAAAAATTAAGTAATGAGTATATGTTGAAAAATGATTGATATATATGGGCAAATGTTGTTGTCCCTAAGAATTACTTTAGTATAAGGAAGTAGTGATCTTGCAATAAGAGATATTAACACCTAGAGACAGGGTCACCCTAATGAGGCGATACATGTTTTCAAAATTATTAAATGATTATGTAAACTGTCGGTCAATATAACACATTCGGGTTATTAAAAGATTAGATCTCAATAAAAATAAAGTACTTAAACTGATTAACATGTTAACATGTCATATACGGCGAATGAAACGAGGCCAATCTCCCCTGCTTTGTTTCATTGAGATTTCGTTTCTCTCTGCTTTTAATGACTTAGTCGCATCCTTGTACGACACAATACAAGTTGGCATAGTATACTCAATCTCAAATGGGACAGTCAAACCAGTGAACCCAACATACAACCATTTGAAAAGTGCTTTTGAGATTTTCCTTAACCCCTCCTCAACAATTCAACCATGTTTAGAGGAGTGCCCATTGATCCCTTTTCATTGCTTCCACTTTAAATTTATCCATGACATCTAAAGTACACCCCCGAATTCCATGGTTGACCTTATTGGAATTGTCATTTATGTTTCACCTGCTTCAACTATACGCAAAAGAGATGGCTCTGAAACCATTCGCCAAACAGTTGGCGTGAGGGACATGTTCGGGTTTAGCATAGACATCACACTTTGGGGGGAGCACTGCGCAATTGAGGGTGCCCAACTTGTCAACCTTCGAGGTTTAGTTACTCCCCCTATCCTTGCAATCAAAGGTGGACGTTTTACAGAGTTCAACGGAAAAACCATTGGAACCATCTCCAATACCAACCTCCTTATAAACCCAGACATTGAAGAAGATAAACTTCTCCAATCACGGTTTGATGACAATGGATTCCATTCAGCCTCTCCATCATTAAGAAGAAAATACTTGACTACTCTGCTTCCAACTCATCCAAACGCATTTCCATCTCTACGCTCCAGTCTCTCCAACACTCTAAGAAGGAAACTTGGTATTCAGTTGTTGCTACAATCACCCATATTAACGTCGATGACTTTCATTTCCTTGCATGCCCTCTATTTATCGATGGGATACAATGCATGAAAAAAATTTCCCACAAAGTTGGCAACACTTGGCATTGTGAAAAATGCAATGGGGAGTTTATTGAGTGTGATTACCGATACATACTCAAAATCAACCTAACAGATGCTACTGGACAACTATATGGTATTATAGCCTTTGATGATGCTGCGAAACAACTCATGGGGGTCTCTGCAAAATATTTGTGCCTTTTAGCAAATGATCCAACATCTCTCATGGAAATTGTTCAACATGTTTGTGCTCGAGAGTACCTTTTGACCTTATCGGTGAAGACAAAAACTTTTAATTCAAATATTCGCTTGAAGGTGCTCGTTGTCATGTTCGAAGAGGTTTCACCATCATTGGCAACAATTGACCCACTTGATGAAAGCGACAACATTGTGCTCAATAGGCATCCAATTGTCCGCAAGCTTTGAACTTTACCTCTACATTCACTTTTTCCAAGTTTGACTGCTTTTTAGTCCCAACTTTGTTTACATTCTTCTCATACTTGGCAGCTACAACTTTTTGTATCAACATTGTTACTTAAGTGGTGCTTGTAACCAACAATGAATAGTATTGAATATTATATTATTTTTGTTTTGTTGTAACATTGCGGTGACCAATAGATTTATTTTAACCTATCTTGCCACTTTCTAATATGTTGCCTTTCTCTTAGTTAGTAATTAACAACCTAAAATTAACATTGTTTTATCAAGTACTATTTCTAACCTTCATAAGAAATCTTATATATGCTCTTATTTTATACTTCATTTCTTTATAAACAATGTTCAGAAGCACCTATATTTATTTCTTTCAACAACTTATCATCATTTATCCATAATCCCCTTATCTTTTACAATCTACCTTTGTTCACTCTTCCAATGATCAAATATATAGTATGTTTCTCTTTTACCAAAGGCACCATCAAGATCATAACCACCGCACAATTTTTTTTGTAGGCATGTCGACATATCTTGACAATGATCAAATCAATGCACTCAGAAGAGTTCTATATACTCAAAAAAAAAAATAACAAGCGTCAATGCCTTCTATATAGAGATGCTCGTCAACTTGTTAATATCCCTTCCCCATTTCACATTGTCCAACATTCCCCAACACCCTCTCCACCATCCACATCTGTAGCACCCAGGTCAACAAACTCTAGCCTCAATGGTGCACAACAACGATTCCATACACTATTAGACAAACTATCTCCCATGAATGTATGCTCTATATGCATGGAATCTTATCCTGGAATTAAAGCAAACCACTTTTGTGGTGCATATGCATGTTCTCGTTGTATCGCGGAAAAAAATGTCCACCGCTTTTCCTTGGAAAACAACATGGATCATGGCATACAACCATTTGTACTTGCAAGGATTACTCAAGTTGAAGAAATGCTCATTTCTCATGTTAACCCAATCTTACAAGTCACTCGTGCCCTTGGCGGACAATATACATATTCTGGCCACACTATTAGCTTCCCGCAAAACATTTCTAGCATTGCCACTTCCCTCCCTCCTTTACTTTCAAACATTGACATCCTTATTGTTCGCAAATGTAGCCATACAAACAAGCCTTATGAATTCTTTGTTAGTCGAGCACGTGTTCTTGCTGTTCTTGAATACAAACTATCAAATGACCCATACTACAAAGATGTTCAAGTTAACCCAATTGCATTATCTTATTTTCCTCTTGAACCAACAGACATTTCATCCCTCCTTCATCATGTCACACCCGATGAAACCCCATTTGCTGACCATACCTCATCTTCTACTGTTCAACCACCCAGCTTTCTTGAACTCCATGAAGTACAATCCTCCTCCTTTATATCTACACAAACAATTTGTGGAATTGAGGTTGATGAAATCAAACGCTTCTTAGCCACAAGCAATGCACCAACTCCACCTTTCATTGATTGGCTGCCAATAGATGCTTCCCCTATCAATGAGAACAACACAATAGGCCTCCTCTCCATGGCCTTCCCAACCTTGTTTCCCACTAGAGTTTCCATGCTTAAACAACCACACATTCAAGAGGTTGGGATGGACAATTATGCACTGCACCTTCTTCGATACCATTACAATAGATTTGGCCAATATCCTCGGTTTCATTATTACATATATAACCTCATGATGCACCACCATAGCCATTCTACTGCTTCCGTATTTTCTCAAATGGAACATTGAAGATACATTGCCTCCAACCATCTTAGAACTTGTACATCAATTACAAGACATGCTTGATGCTAAGATCGTTGAACGAGTCATGCGCTTTGGCTCCACCCTTCGTGGGACACGTTCCTATTGGAATAAAAGTCGGGGTGAACTAGCTGACATGATCAATCAACAAGGGACACCAACATTCTTCTTCACTCTCAGCACAGCTGATACCAAGTGGTTGGATTTGCATTCTCTGATGCCTGGACAAGCTCCAACCACTTCAAATCAACAACACCAATGGAGGATTCCCAACCTTATTGCCAATCCACATGTTGCATCTCAATACATGCACAATAGATTCAAAATATTCCTTAAAGAGGTTCTTCAACAAGGGCTTTCTACAAAAGACTACTGGTGCAGGTTGGTAAAAAATCATATTCTCATCAAAGTTGCCTATACTCAAAACCTCAAATGTACCTTCCTAATATTTATAATTTCCATGTAGGTATGAATGGCAACATAGGGGCTCTTTGCATATACATGGATTCTTATGGCTTGAAAATGCACCCAATTGGACATGTTAGATTGGGCGGATGCTACCAAGGTTGAAGATGCAAAAAAAATACTTTGACAAATATGTTACTGCAAGGAATCCTCTACCCAACGATTCTACAACTCCATGTATAGCACTCAAATGAAAACTTTGCCTACTATTCTCATTTTTGCAATTTCACCAGATAACAAACTCTTCCAAGGATATATAGTGGTGAACCAACCCTTTTTTTTGTTCATCTATTCTTCTTTGTCAATGAAAACAAATTTCCCTTCTTGAGAAACTATTGCAGAAATGTTTATATGTAATGTGTACTTTTCAATGGATATTATTGGGATTCATTTTCTCTAAAAAACCTAAATGCTTGTTCATATTTTCGTAACAATGCTATATTTTACTACTTTTTTAGTTCAATGCTCTTCAGTTTCCTTGTTGGCAATGGCTTTTCAAGCTAAGCTCATAATGGATTATCCCAAGCAGTAGTAATATAAATATTAATCTCAGCTGATTTGTAAACTGTGTACTCTCTTTTACATTCATAAAAGCAAAGCAATTGTTGGCAGGTGGTTCGATGAGGAAATGTCGTAGTACTGCTGACACTGCGACACATCGGATGAGGGCGCGGAAGGAGTATTTTGTGTTACCGCAGTTGGCGGGTTTTGGGTCACTTGGACCACATGTTATGTAATGTTGAGTCAATTGTACCGCAATATGTGGGTTTTTGGATCATTTGGACCAAGCCAGTTAGATATTGGGTCATTTGTCCATAGTGTCGGTTAGGAATTCGTTAGTAAGTGGACAAACATTGTAATGGCAGAGGCCTATAAATAGATGCGAGTTGTAAGTGTTAGAGAGACGATAGCAGGCGAGAAATAAGAAGGTGAATGTATACGAAGATCTATGTTTTGATTTTTGCATATGACTGTGATAGTAATACAATGATGATGTTTTGGTACGATCTTTGTCCAATGTTGCGATATATGAATGATGTTATATTTTCTTGATGCAATGTCTACTTACTGTTGTTGTACTGATAAATGTTGCGGTTAAGTAATATGTTATAACTCCATGTCGAATGTTTAAAGTTTTTATTTAAGTATTGCAATAGAGCCAGTCTGTGTAGCCACAACTCGCCTCCTCCCTTGGTGGAAACATGGTTCCGTCTGCTCTTCCTGGATGCCTCGGGTGAGACCTCATCCGCTCTACGGGTGTTTCCGGGTGGGATCAAACCTGCCTGGGCCGGTGCCCAGGGAGACTGCGATATATGTCGATAGTGAGGTGAACCCCTCTCGACCGAGGTCGCATTAGTCAACAAATGGTTCCATTGCTGGGACCGTGTGCAGAGTGAAAGGAGGCCATGTTGTGGCACCTGAAAAAGCTGGAGATACAGAGTTGGTTTGATCAGAAGTTGTTGGAGTTTGCTGAAGAAGAAAGCCGGAACACGCGACTGACAGTAGATCATTGGCTGGGAAGGTATATTCACGACGGTCTGCACGAATGGTTTGTCTATGAATTCCAAGTCATTCTGTACGAGTGGTTGTCAAAGTTGACCTTCCAGAAGAGGAACTTCCAGGGTGGTGAGCCGACGGCTTGGACCCCGGAGTTGATTTAGAAGCTGCAGGAAGTCGATAATAAGGCATCGCGGGTTGTCAAAGTTTGGCTTGATAGCATTTTGGAGGGATATACAATTGAATTTGCGGTCGACATGAAGAAATACTATAGCGAAGCTGAAAGATACTTCTTCCGAGGACCAAGGGGAAGGTTTATGCTGTCACTCCAACTGTCGATTAAGATTCTAATATGCGAAAAGGGTATATTAAAGATGCACCTTGATCAGTAGACAACCTGGTGGGTGGAGGCCGTGGGTACCACGACTGCAGGGGAACGGTACATGGAATGGTAAGGGGTGGATGGGTGCAGACCATGAGGAGACTGTGAGGGAAGCCGAGGAAGAAAGTGGTCTTATAAGAGGAGGAGCGAGGTTTCGACAGGAGAAGAGGCAGAGGACAGGAGAAGGTCCTACTGCGATCAAACCACAAAACCGTGAAGGAAGACCACACGAGACGAAGTGACCTCACAGTCCTAACAGGGATGACCAGGCTACGCCCAGGATAGAGGTAGGACCAACCACCAACACCAACGTACCCACACCTCCGCTCACTAACTCACAAACATCAAGAAATACCACTTCGACACCGCCAAGTTTGTCAATTCCGCAGAATTTAATTGGTAGTAGCACAGTGACAGGAGGAAGGAAGCCCAGAATGGCGGGCGATGATGCTAAGCTACCGTTGTTCCACAGAAGTGCGACAGACAACCCAGAACAGTATTGGTTTTTGTGTGAAGCGGTCTGGACCATGAAACAAATCACTGATGCTAATGCTAAGAAAGGACAGTTAGCCACGACTCTGCAAGGTCGTGCATTAGATTGGTTCATGAAGTTTATTCTAGTCCCTATGGGAGCCCCAGAGAAGTCGCTGGATGAGATTCGGGATGGGATCATTGCCGAATTTAGAAGGCCTAAGTCAGAGGCTCAATATATTACTGAATTAAAGGAAATTAAGCAGTATCCCAATGAGATGGTATGAGATTTCGACCAGCGATTCAAGACACTGATGGAAAAGGTTAGTTTCAATATGAGTGCCATCCAACATAAAGAATGGTTCATTGTGGCACTGCTACCCCACATCCGGCTGCTGCTCATGCAACAAAACATTTCGACACCCAGCGAAGCTCTAGAGATTGCAATGCGATTGGAGGCGTCACCGATTGGAGATAATGCAGCCGGGATGTCGTAGATATAGACACAGGTCACTAACTTGACTATACAGTTGCAAGATTTGAAGAAGAACAAGGAACAATGCGATGAAGTATGGTGTACGCGATGCCAAGGAGAAGGGAATACGAAGGACAATTGCCCAGATTTCCGTAATTATTTGGTTTCAGGAGCGCCAAACCCGTTGAATGGCGGCAGTATGACGTGGTGTCGTGTTTTCCAGGTGTTTGGGCACAGTCATGATAATTGCCCTTATATGAAAAAAATGGTCACAACCCCACAAAATCATTATTGCACATTTTGCAAGTCGGTGGGTCACGATGACAAGGATTTCCATGCATATGGGTTGCTACAGGAGAGAATGTGCGATGCATTCTATGATAAGGACGATCAGTGTGTCGTGCAACAACCACAACTGCAACCGCAGGTAGCTCAACCGCTACCGCAACCGCAGATTCAGTTTGCACCACAGAAACAACAACCACAGCAGTTCATGCCGCAATATACTCCGATGCAGATGACTCCCCCATAGCCACAATACATACAACAACCACAGTATGCACCACAAGGGAAAGGGATACCACCAGCACCAATGCAACAACATTTTAACCAACCTTAGTACCAGTAGCAGGGCGGATACCGAGGAGGATACAGGGGCGGACGCGGTGGTGGATTTGGTCATGGAGGAGGAGGCCGAGTTGGTCATGGACTTGTTCAATGTTACCACTATGCGGTATGGGGGCATTATCAATGCGACTACCCACTACTACATAATCAGTGTACTTTCTGTTTTGGTAATGATCAGGCTAGCAGGCTGGGAACACTCCGTAGCTACAGAATCAGGCCCAGCCACAACAACCATTACAGAATCAAGCACAGCAACCAGTACAGAACCAGCCCCCGCGACCACCACTGAACGCCAATCAAAATATCAATCAACCGGGGAATCTGCAGCAGAACAAGATGTAGGGTGCAAATATTGCGACCATTTCTGTAGAACCGCGACCACAGGATGCTTCGGTGGTTGTTGTCACTCGTGGAGGCAAGACGATTGGGGAAGATATTTCACAACCACTGATTTGGGTGGTTGGTCAGAAGATGGTACCTTTCGACGTTGACACAGAGCGGGAGACATTCCTGGAGGCACGTCGCACCTTGGAGAAAGATCGCGGTAAGGATGTTGTTTGTGATATGCCACCTGTCTTTGATACTACATCAGACGGCGATCGGCCTCCACCACCAGGGACATTGCAAAAGTTTCTTGAACGCTGTCTGTTGTTGGCCCGAGACCCGGCTGACTTGGTTGACATTGAGGGATGGTTGCAGCGATTTATGAAAGGATGGAAGGAGTCGGTAGTAAACTCTCTACAGCAATGGAAGACTGGCAAGGAGATGTGAATGAATATTCAAATTAGTGAATATGTTGTTGACTCTTTTATTCTTGACCTTGGTTCAGATGTTAACATCTTGACCAAGCAGGCATGGCAGAAAACGGGGAGTCCCCCATTGAGCTGGTCTCCTGTGTAGCTCCGGTTGGATAACCATGTGAAAGTAACCCCCATTGGACAAGTTCCGTGGCTAATGGTTGATATTGAGGGTATGAAGACTTATGCTGACTTCGATGTCATTGAAGTGGTTGAGGGAGGAATCTCTTACCCGACACTCTTGGGGATTGGATGGGCTAATGATAGTGGAGTTGTAATCAACTTCAAGAAGCGCATGATGACCTTTGAGAATCGCGATTTCAGATTCATCGCTCCATTGGATCCGACTGAAGGACGCTGATACGTTGAACCTGTAAGAGATGATGATCCCGCTGGATGGGACCATGCATTCAATATTTCTGAGGACTACATTCATCCCATTGCCCACGGTGAGCTGGGATGGCGCAGCGAGAGCTCTACGTCTTTTGACTCTGATGATGTCTTCGAACTTTGGCAGAACCGGTTGCATGAAGTACCACTGTGAAAATGTGGCTTAGTTACGCAGTCTTTATGCTGTGTTGTGACAGAAATGGTCACATTACCTGTCTATGAAGGGTTTCCTGGGCTAATCAACTTTTTGACGGAATTTGAAGAATGGGTTTCAGAACCACAGCGGTTGCTAGCATTGGAGGAAGCATTGAAGGCTGCTCCAACACACTGGTGGGCGACACACAAGAAATTCATTGATGGTTGGTCATAGTGTGGAGGTTGATGATGGTTCGATTTGGTGATACTGAGGTTTATCACACTGGCAAGTATGATGGCCGGAATAATCCTGGTGATCATTTGGTAGAATGCGAACGGTTATGGGCAGCACGACCCAGAGATGAGTGGGTCCATGCTTTTATCCATACATTAGATGAGATGCCACGCTCGTGGTATACTGCATCTGAATTGCGCAGAGAAATTACAACATGCGGGGAGCTAACGGTCTGTTTCACTCATACGTTCACTTTTACGGATGCCAACCCTGATGTCAATAACGCGTTACAGGTCATCCGCGATGTGGTACTTCAGGTTGTTCCGGCGGCCTACCCGGTTGACCCGCACACATACTATCAGATGTAGTCTCTCATGGAATGCTTCAACATCAGTGGAGGGCCAGCGAATGATGATGATCCCCGGAACGTTAACATTCTGGAATCTAAAGGAAACCATGATGTGGTACTGCCTGTCGTCCCAAGTACTCCGTTCAGTCAACCATTGCAGCTTCACAAGATGAATATTGGCACAAAGACTACTCCCAAGTTTGCTAATGTTGGGGATTATTGGGATGACGAGATGATGAGTAAGGTTACTGAGTTACTTCATGAGTTTTAGGATGTGTTTCCCATGAAGTTTTCGGAAATGAAGGGAATCCTAGGTGATTTAGGAGAGATGGAGATTCCATTAAAACCAGATGCTAAGCCAGTCCGACAGCGACCTTATCGGCTGAATCCGCGACATAAGGAAAAGGTCAAGGCAAAACTTGATTGCATGTTGGATGCTGGTATCATTGAACCTGTGGATGAGTCCAAATGGATCAGTCCTATGGTGGTGCACGACAAGAAAATAGGTGAAGTGCGCATTTGCGTCGACTTGCGGAAGTTGAACGATGCCTGCTTGCATGACCCTTTTCCGACACCATTTACTGATGAAGTACTTGAAGGGGTGGGCGACTAGGAGATGTACTTATTCACTGATGGATTCTCTGGCTACCATCATATTTGCATTGCCAAGGAGGATCACCATAAGACAACTTTTATTACTGAATGGGGTTGCTTTCAGACACGGTAATGCCGTTTGGTTTGAAGAATGCACCTGTGATATTCTCCTGGGTCGTTGTTGCCGCATTTAAAGATTTTATTCAGAAATTTTTGCAGGTATATATGGATTATTGGACAGTTTATGGGTTGATTTGTGATCGTCTGGCCAATCTGTGGTTAACTCTTGAGCGATGCTGACTGCACTAGATATCGCTGAACTTGAAGAAATGTATTTTTTGTGCACCGTTTAGGATATTGCTGGGTCATATCGTGTGTAAGCAGGGATTGCTGGTTGATCCATCCAAAATTGCGCTCATTTTAGGGTTGCAACCGCCAACCATCGTTAAGCAGTTGCGAGCGACTTTGGGTCATACGGGATATTATCACAAGTTTATCAAGGGTTATGCTACGATTAATGCCCCTATGGAAAAGTTGTTGAAGAAGGACGCAGAATTCCAGTGGATCCCGGAATGTCAGGATAGCTTTGAAACACTCAAGGCGAAGATGGCATCGGCACCGATCTTGGTCTTTCCGGACTGGAATAAGGAATTTCATGTCCATGTTGATGCTTCATCGATTGCATTGGGTGTTGTGTTGGCTCAACCCGGAGAAGGAAACCTTGATCATCCTATTGCTTTTTCTAGTAAGAATTTTTCCTCTGTAGAATGAAATTACACTACCACAGAGTGGGAAGGTCTGGCCATGGTTTACGCGCTGCAGAAATTCAGGCATTATTTGTTGGGAGGACACTTTAATATGTTCACTGATCATTCTGCACTAAAATACTTGGTCAATAAGCCTGTGTTGGGGGGGAAGATATTCCGTTGGCTACTTTTATTTCAGGAGTTTGATTTTGAAGTCATTGTGAAACCTGGGCAGTCGAATGTTGAACTAGATCATTTATCACGGATTGACACAGGGGAGGAACCGACTAATATCGAAGACGGGTTGCCGTACGCCCAACTATTTAAGGTTGACGTTGCCGATAACTATTTTGATGACGTCATTTAGTTTCTGACAATGGGCACTGCACTAGATGAGTTCACCACCAGTCAGAAGAAGCAATTGGTAGTCAAGGTTGCAGACTTCCAACTCATTGCAGGAGAGTTGTATAAATTGGGCGCTGATGAAATTTTGCGCAGATGTGTCTTGCCGCATGAGCAAGCACAGATATTGGATGAAGCACATGGAGGAGTAGCAGGAGGCCACTATGGCAGTCGGGCGACTGCCCGGAAGATACTGCGGGCAGGGCTTTGGTGGCCCACATTACATAATGATGCGACAGACTATGCGCGGTCTTGCGATGTTTTTCAACGAACTGGAAAACCATCCTGCCTCGATGAGATGCCGCTAATGCCTCAAATAACATTACAACCATTCGACAAATGGGCCATGGATTTTGTAGGACCAATCAATCCCCCAGGGAAACGCACAGGTGCGCGGTATATTGTCACGGCGACATACTATTTGACCCGATGGGCTGAGGCGGCACCCGTAGTTGATTGTTCCACTGCAACGACTGCTCGATTTTTGTTTGATAACATTATCACTCTCTTCGGCTGCCCCAAGATATTACTGAGTGATCAAGGCAACCACTTTCTTAATCACACCATCAGCGCATTAACGGAGGAGCAGCAGATACAGCATAAGAGGAGTACACCCTATCACCCACAGGAGAATGGAACGGTGGAGGCATTTAACAAGGTATTGGAGAATGCGCTGACAAAGGTGTGCAATGCGAACCACGATGACTGGGATCTGGAAATCTGAGCAGTGTTGTGGGCCTATCGCACCACATGTAAAAGGTTGACTGGTCAGACACCTTTTAAGCTGGTATATGGGAAGGAAGCGATTATGCCAATGGAGTACATTGTTCCGAGTCTTCCAATTACGGCTGTTATAGGCATGGATGATGTCGTAGCATTAGATGAACTTCTAGCGCAATTGGTGCAGCTGGAAGAGGATCAATTTATCACTGGCTTTCACCAAGGGGTGGAGAAGGATCGCCAGAAGGCATGGCATGATCGCCACATAAAAAATAAACAGTTTCAACAAGGTGACTTGGTGCTATTGTAGGAAAGCAAGTTTATGAAACATACAGGAAAATTGCAGATGCATTGGTTGGGTCCATATCGCATCAGTAGTATTACTTCAGCAGGAGTGGTTCAGTTGCAGCAGTTGGACGGGGCGATGCTCCCCAAGCTGGTAAATGGTCACAGGTTGAATCCCTATCGGTCGGGCTTGGAATAGTGCGATGCCTGAGTCGCATCGGGAAAAAAATTAAGAAAAAAATAAAAAAAATAATATGTGTGTGTTGCAGGTTTCTTGGTGGTAAATGGCGCACCAACAAAAGATGGAATGCACATGCAGGGAGGCTTGTGCTACAAGTTTGGAGCAGTTGGAGACATATGGCAGAGTTGCGACCAGGTCAAATCAGTAATAAATGCCAAAAATTTTAGACAGTTAATTAACGGCGTTGTTCGAGTGATGGGCATTAATGTCAGATACAGCCAATCGGTGGACAGGATCGACGGTGGATTTGCGTCATTAATACAGGATTTGGTTGAGTTAATGCCTGACTTAGTAATGATTATGGGGGATTTGGGTGGATTCTATAAATATGGCCTAGCGTCGATCGGATGACACCGAGGAATTAGTAAGAAGTGTTGTTGTAGAGTGTTGTAGTGATTTGAGCTAGTTGCTGTTAAGTAGCTAAGGAGGAGTGGTGAGGTATGCTAGGCGAACTGGAGACAGTTGACATTAGTAGTGAAGTGGAGTCTCCATTTGTTATGGTTGCTGTAGAACGAGAAGCTGTGTCCTCAGACGCCGCTGATCTTGGAGCCGAGGTTTCCAACATGCCGGTGGGCGCATCAAGTGTTGCTAAGAAGCACCGAGGAAGTCATCCTTCTGAATCCCCACAGAGTAAGAGGTTGCTACGGTCTGCGATGGCTGCCGAAGCTCCGGAGCAGGTGGGGAAGTCCAGCCGCACCATTCGTCCATCGGCCTAATGGCTAGGACAATCAGCTAGTAATATCCTTGGTTACATCCCTCCTGTTTGGTCGGATGCCACCCCGCATAAGATAAACCCGAAATAGAAATACCGTGTGCAGATGGCCGCATTTTCGACTGGGATGGAGTGCTTTGTGGATATTGGGCTGGCGCTGATGCGCCTAGGCTATGAGGACCATGACATGGTGGCCTACCCAGACATAGCATCAACACCCTATGTGCTTGAGACACGCCATTCACCGGTTCCAGAGATACACGACTGGGCACGAGGACTACGGCAGGCCGGCTTGTTAGGTCTAATTAACATGCCGCATTTTGGGTGCCTAGTAGAAGTTGGTGCCTGTGTAAAGAAAATCTTGTCATGCTTCCATGGGGGTTCGTTGTGGCTGGACAGAGAGGTCCCGATCACTTTGACTTGATTTCATTCATTACCGGCTTTCCTAGGAATGGCGTTGATCCGGCGCAGTTTATTCAAGGGAAGGCAAATGAGAAGAAGCGGGCACACCAGTTGGCACATAAGTACAGCTTGGAATCAGATGGGCGTGGGTATCACACCAGTAGTTGCAATGATCAGGCAGTACTCACGGGCATTAAGATCCTATCCTGTAAGGTGATTAGGGGAGGTCGCCCTAACCAATGTAATTCGGGAATAGTTGCTTGTGCAGAGCAATTTGCGGAAGGAGTCCAGATGAACTGGTCCCTCTATCTCTTGAATCAACTAATGGAGGATGTCGCAATGGTCCAATTGGGTAGAGGCGCATTTTCATATAGTTGGCTATTGCTGCTGATTGCTCTAGTTGCATGGAAAGAGCCCGACACTTACCAGGGCATGGACTGCCTGGCTGCAGCGGAACGACGAGGGGTTCGTTATCAAAATCTATGGTATGTACGAGAGCCCGAGCGAATCTGGGAGTGCCAATTGTAGTTTTGGCTATATTCAGAAATGCTTTGTGACATAGCAACACAGGTCCCACGAATATCTGAAGATACCGTGGCACGGTTCAAACTTGTCATGGAATTTTCAATACGGCCAAGTATCATACATATACAATCTCGCTGGGATATTGATCAACAATGGTTGCAGACCAAGTATAAGGTGACAGTAGAAGATTTGGAGGTTATTGTGAATGAGTGGCTGGAGGCCTGGCGGCAACTCATGAGTTCAGTAGAGATTGATGATGGAGGTCCACCAGTGGGTCCCGAGGATCGAGTATCAGCGCAGAATGAGTAGAGTCGCCATGATTCTGATCACGAGTCGACCAGAACACCAACAATAGATGATAGTGACCGCGCTCTTGAAGAAAACCAATCAAAATGGTACCACGTGCATGTGACGATAAGTGGGATGTCTTTACCAATGGAGGCGCAGTTGGGTCGGTTAATGACAGCCCTCAACCATGCCGCCACAGCAGGTGACAACAAGATGTCCCTTAAGGCAGAGGAGGGTTTTGCTGCGATCACTACTCGTATGGATTCTTTGTGTAACGCGGTTTTATAAAAGGAACCTGGTAATGTACCAATGCAGGAAACGGTCACAATATGCACCATGCCCCGGGTCCAGAATATCAACATTCCCCCGACTGCGGTTGTGACCAACAACAAGGCTTTGTAAACTATGCTATAGGTGGTTGCCCAAGTGAATTTCAATGTTAATGAACTACCGGCAATGGCGCTAGCGACAATGCAGAAGGTCGCCTCCCCGGAAATGGCAAATAGAATGCATGAAATCAGCAAGAGATATCAACACTTGCATGCAAGCGAGGCAGCAACAACCTCCGCTATTGACGAGATTACAAGCAGGGCTGCTACAGTGCGGAAAGCAGTGGATGACCTTGAAGCCGACCTTAAGAAGGAGTGGACCGAGAAGGGTCGTGCACTTGAAGAACTTAAAAAAGGATTAGGATTTTATTATCATCGAAAAGACCCATCTGTGGGACTACAGCGTGAAGTTAGAGATGATGATTTGTGATGCATGCCAGCATACGCCGGAGGCCATTCCCGAGACCGACATGCTCGAATGGGTGCAGCGACTGGGAACTGCCATTGTTCAATTGCTGTAGGAGAACAACATGTTGAAGGCTCAACTGAAACCGGGTATGCCTCAGGCCGAGGTGGATGAACGACGAAGGGCACTCGAGGAAGTGGCCACTGAAATGGAGGAACTGGAAACACAGGAAACTAGGCTCACTGCCGACACAGTACAATTTTGGGCTGCATCGTTCACAATGAGCAAGTTGAACATCTCACTAAATCCTGATAGGAAGCAGAGGGCTAGGTGGCCACATTAAAGGCTGCAATGAGAACCCTTCCACCAATAGAGAAAGTTGCTAAGTCACATGAGCTGAAGGACTTGCAACAACGGGTCGCCAAGACAGATGAATGACAGAAGACAGGTGCAGCCCAGTTGCAAGAATTCTAGGATATTGGCGGGAAACTGATGCTGCGGGCCAGTGAAGCTCTACAAGCAGTACATAAGTATTTATAGCAGGTCATGGACAAGATTACTGATCACCCATCTGCAGACGATGTGATCAGCAGTCAGGCAGCGGCTAAGGATGCTCAGGAGCTGGTGTGGAACGTCGAACAATCGTACATAGACTTCAAAGTAAATACCATTGCGTGTACCATGTCCAGCAGTTGACATGGCTCGAGGGCGAGCCACAAGATTGTGTTGAAGGCTTGTTGGCAGGTAGTTCGATGAGGAAATGTCACAGTACTACTGACACTGCGACACATCGGATGAGGGCATGGAAGGAGTATTTTGTGTTAAAGTATACCACAGTTGGCGGGTTTTGGGTCACTTGGACCACATGTTATGTAATGTTGAGTCAATTGTACCGCAGTATGCAGGTTTTTGGGTCATTTGGACCAAGTCAATTAGATATTGGGTCATTTGTCCATAGTGTCAGTTAGGAAGTCGTTAGTAAGTGGACAAACTGTTAACACCCAAAAAGTGCTCACTACCTCATCTACCACATTATATGGCTCATTTGTCCATTTTCCTACCATATTTCCCTTAAAATCCCAAAACATCCCATTAAAAAGCCTCCAAAGGGCCTAAAATGCCTCCAAAAGGCCACAAAACCCTCAAAATAGCCTAAAAAAGGCTAAAAAACCCCGTTTTCCTCCCCATTCTCCTTAGTAGGTGCTCATTTGCACAAGCTAGGGGTAAAACCCTAGCTACACAAACATTGCAACGACAGAGGCCTATAAATGGATGTGAGTTGTAAGTGTTAGAGAGACGATAGCAGGTGAGCGATAAGAAGGTGAATGTATACGGAGATCTATGTTTTGCTTTTGGCATATGACTATGACAGTAATACAATGATGATGTTTTGGTACGATCTTTGTGCAAAGTTGTGATATATGAATGATGTTATATTTTCTTGATGCAATGTCTGCTTACTGTTCTTGTACTGATAAATGCTGCGGTTAAGTAATATGTTATAACTCCATGTTGAATGTTTAAAGTTTATGTTTAAGTACTGCAATAGATCCAGTCTATGTAGCCACAACTCGCCTCCTTCCTCGGCAAAAACATGGTTTCGTCTGATCTTCCTAGACGCCTCGGGTGAGACCTCATCTGCTCTGTTGGTGTTGCTGGGTGGGCTCAAACCTGCCCGGGCCGGTTCCCAGGGAGACTGCTGTATGTGTTGACAGTGAGGTGAACCCCTGTCAACCGAGATTGCGTTGGTCAACAAAATTCAAGCAAAGCGACCTCTCCTCATCTACCTCCACGTTGAATAAATACAAACTTTATATTGAGAGCTACGACCACTCCTATTGTGTTGTAAGTCTGCATTTTATTTTTCTTTGTTGTGAACTATCTATATTGTTAGAAGATCTGTGAATCTTTGATGCGGTGAGAGTCATTGATAATTAGTTACTTTCCTTGGTTTATTAATAATTTTCAAAAGATTAGTTTATGTAGTGACAGGTCTGTTCACATTTACATGGTCGAGAAGGATGTAAAGTTTTTATTGTGGACTTGAAATCCTCAGTGAGAAGAAAGAAACATATTTGGGTTTCCCACTGTATCTTCCATTCTTGAAGCAATCATAACGAAGATTCATTTACAACTTAGATTGTGACACTATCAAGAGTTGGTCCATGAAAGAGTTCTATAACTATACTTGTATATGGAGATCCCTAAATTTATTGCTACAACACATGGCATGAAAGCAAACTTTTGTTCACAAGTAGTTTGTGCGATTTAGGAGCTATTATAATCATTGTTTTCATTGATATTATTGCATAAATATTTTTTCAAAATGCTTATATATTCCAGATATAGTAGTAATCTATAGTGTTGATATTACTACTACAGAGATTGTGAGAAAAGAAATTATAGTTGGCTCACTGTGTTGATGAACTTAACATTCTTTTTTGTTCTGGGTTGAGTGCCTATGTCTTTGTAATCTGAGATTGTTACAAACTTTGCTCTTTTCCTACCAGTATCCTTCGCTGCCTATGCCTATGTTTTTGTTCCTTCTAACTTTCCTCTTTTCCTACCGGCATTCATTTTTGCCCCTCAAAGGGAAAATGCTAGTTAATACATAGTTACACTACCTATGCAAAGAACAGACCTTTTCGTCCAAGGCTTATATGTGTTTTGTAAGTTATGGAAATTTGGTGACTACTAATGTTAAGTCAGAGTTAGATCCTTTTGATAGGATAATGTGAAGCTAGAACAAATGGGTAAATTTGGCGATTATATTGTTAAGTCAGAATTTAACTCTACTTAAATCGGGGTGGAAATTCGTTTCAGATCCATGGCAAGGTATGTTTGAACGTTGTCATAAGATTTGGGTTTTACACTTCTGCATTTAGAAGGAACTAATTATAAGTGATTTACATGGGAAAGTAAAATAGTATGAAGTTTATCTTGTTCAATAAACTTTGTTTAAAAGAATAGAAGTATTATATGGTCCTTGTTAAGATTATAAAAGTTATAAATTAATGAGGAATGTTACTACTAATTTGACTCGTTTGATAACAGAGCAAGGTTTATAAAAGTAGTAGTTGCGACTATGACTAAATTAAATTGGTTATGCACGTTTAAGATTTCCTTTATGGATTCAATTCAAAATGGTGTTGATGCAAGGATGGCAAGTTTTGGTCTCTAATAAATTCCATTTTAAGTTTAGAGAACTTTAATATTGTGGGAATTGAGAGAAGAGAACTTGGTTTGTGTGTAACATGAATTCATGGAAAAATTGGGATGTATGATTCTTCCTTATTTTAATGTTAGGATAAGCACAGAAAAAGGTATGTAACCTATGAACTACTTTAAGCATGTTTGGTATAGCTTGCCATATAAGTAGTCATTGAGAAAAGCATTTCTCTTTATTTTTCATCAGTTAAACTTATTGGATCGCCTAGTTATTATGGGTATGTTATAATAGTTTTCAACGGATGGGAAGACCCACTGCTGCTGATGAAATGGCTTTACAAACCCAAGTAATGATTGAACCCTTTGAAAAATGGGGTCTAGACTTTGTTAGACCAATCTCACCCATGTCACGGAAAAAGAGATATATATTAGTCTATACTGATTATGTGACTAAATGGGTAGAAGCAAAAGCTCTGCTGAGGGCTACTAAAAAATCAATAATAGAATTTATCTATGAAGAAATTTTTACCCGTTTTGGTGTTCTCCGTGAGATTGTGACTGACAATGGAGCACAGTTTGTCTCTAAATCAATGAAAGAATTGACAGAGCAATATGGAATTAAACATTATAAATCTTCTCCATACCACCCCCAAGAAAATGGTCAAGTGGATTCAACAAGTAAAGTATCGGAATCTATTATAACTAAGATTGTACAAATACATCACAAGGACTGGGCAGATAGGCTTCCTGAAGCATTATGGGATTACAGGACTACATGGAGAAATGCCACAGGGCATACTCCATATGAGCTTGTTTATGGGAAACAGGTCCCGCTTCATATGGAATTTCAAGTGAAAACCTTTCATACTGCTGCACAAATTAGGCTTGAATTTGGATGAAACACAGAAACAAAGACTGTTGCAATTAAATGAACTTGATGAGATTAGACAAGATGTTGTTCAAAGGACTGTTCTAATCCAAAATCATAGGACTAAATGGCATGACAAGTTTTTGAAATGGAAAACTTTTCAAGAAGGTGATTGGGCCCTATTATTTGACTCAAGGTTTAAAAACTTTAAAGGTAAACTTACAACCAAGTGGATGGGACCATATGAAATTGTGATTGTTTTTTATAACGGTTCTGTAAAAATAAGAACAATTGATGATGAACAGGTTACATTTGTGGTAAATGGACATCAGTTGAAGGTATGTCGTAAACCCATTTCTAAGCAAGATTTCATTAATGATTTAACTCATCAATCTGAATTGGAGTTGGTAGGTGAAGAAATAACTTCTTCACTTCCTCCTCTTTCTTGAATAATACCTGATTGAAGGTTTTCTTTGTATATATGTACAGAGGCATGTTTTTATTTTGCTAATTAGGTTCTCTTTTGAATTTTGCAGCTATTTTCCTTTTGTGAAAAACTCAGGGTATCTAAAAAGGGAAATTCTTTCATTCTATTACTTTTGTTATTTTAGAAGGCTGATTTTTATTAATAAAATTTAGAACTTTCATAATTTAAATAAATTTTTGAAAGATACTCAAAATATGTTTTGTTGAGTTGTTGATATAATGGAATATCTTTAGTAAACAAAATATGAAGGCACACCCCGAGGTATGTCGACTCTTCAACGATGCTGGATGTTATAATTTTTGCAAAAAACTGCAGGGATCTCATCAGCAAGTAGCCAAAACATTTTCCCTCACATTTGACGGAAGAAGGGCGAGAAATGGAAAGGAGGAATTCTGTCATGTCCCAAATTTGGAATTGGGTCACAATGGCCTAATCACATTAGCCATATTCATTAGAGTTTGTAAAATTGATGTTAAGGGTCAAATAATTACCAAGGAGGAAAATTACTAGTTTCCTAGGTTTGGAGTGGAAGCTTTGGGGATTTGGAATAAGGGGATAATAAAAGATGTTTAGACATTAGAAGAGTTCAAGTATTTAATAAATAGAGTGAATAAATAAATTCAAGAGAATTCCTAAGTGACAAATGGTTTTGGAGACATATGGAGGATGTGGGACCCACACTAGATTGATTTTTCATAATACATGGTATCTCTCTTTTGCAAATTCAAATTAATGGGAATGTGAACACTCTTGGGTGAGTTGGTAAGTCATAACACATGTCATTGATCATATTAGGTCGAATTGGGAAGGATTGGTAACATCCATGGAATATAAAGAGTCAAAGTGGAAATTTGTGGACACTTGGGCTAGATTCCCGAGTCCATATGACACCAATGATGGAGCATCTATGACAACTATGACAAATTGCAGACCTGACCTCTTACATCTGACCACTATGACATGTCAGCCACAAAAATAGGCTCAAAGAAGGCGAATTTGGGAGTTGGAGAATCCAAAGAGACTCAAAATCGAATTTGGGAGAAGATGGAAGGTTGGAACTAGGAGACAAGTGGCAAATGTGGAATATTTCCTAAATGAAAATCAATTGAATCTATTGAGAGGATTTCGACCCTTAGAAGGATAATTTTTGTTATAAAATGTATAAATGAAGTATGAGAATGGATTTTGATCATTTGTAGAATTTGCAATTGCATTTGTGAAGAGGGAGAGCTAGTGGATGACTAGTTTCTTGCCTTAGCCAATTTCGAGGGTGAAAGATTCCCATCCAAGTTGGCAATTGGAAAGGCCATTCAGCCCTTTCATTTGGAGATTTAATGGAGTATTTATTTTCAGCTGTAAGCTACAAGGCAGCTCATGGTTTCTTCTATTGCAGCTCGCTCCTTCAACCATTTCCAGTTTTGATGGCATATTCTTGATCCTTGAGGGAGGGCTTTTTTGGTGAGCTATTTTACTCTTTGGGGGAGCTTCTAATGCCCCATTTATTTTTTAATATGAATTAAATACTTTGTTCTTCATCTCCATAAAGTTTCAGGTCGAAATTCCAAGTAGAAATGTATAAATCGCATTTTTAATGGAAGAACAATGTCATTTCCCCACTACCTTGTTGTGAACCAATGTATTGATTATGATTTCGAATGAATGGATGATTCTATGATGAATTTTTTAGTAATGGACTACCATGGATGTATTTTACAAGTTTCATGTACTGTACTTGAGCATTCGAAGTATTTTTACTCAGTTTAATTGCATTGGGACAAGAAATAGTGTCATTTCCCCAAGGGTCGAATTGGTGATTTTTGCAGTTGAATGGGAGAGGGTGAGAACAGTTGTAATAAACCATTAATGGTGCATATGAGACCTTAATAACATACTTAACACATTACATACCTCTGTTCATAAATTTGATTGGGTTTGGAGGCATTTGGGAAGCCATTTTCAGTACTTACCCTAGGGGGATTTGAACCCCAAATTACTAGTAAAATTGCATACTTGGTCAAGAATATTAAGAGAGTTTGCAGAGGTATTTTGGTGGCCATATTTTATCCCTTAACATCATATTCAATCCCTAATATCATTCATACACCTTCCTTGAATATTTGAAGGCATTTGGAGTCAATTTGAGACCTAGAGACCAATACTAGTCAAAGGGAAATCACTAGTAAAGCTACCTACATTGACCAGAATTGAAAGAGTATTTGCAGAAGTGTTTTAAAGGTACAAAGGCATCCTTGAAACACATATTTATGTTCTAATATCATTCATATACCTTCTCAGAAGATTTGGGATCATTTGGGGCAAATTTGGGACCTAGAGATCGAAACTAGTCAAAGGTCGAACCAAGGAAAAAAGTGGTAAATTGCAATTTTAATAAAATTCCTAACAAGGGACATTACAGTGGTATCAGAGCATGGTCCTTGCACCTGTGTATTAGGTACATACATTCAAGAATAATTGGCAGCCATGTCTTACTATTATGATGAATCCTATGAGTACAATTCTTATGAGGAATATGCAGATGCTTATGAGCAATATGAAGCAGAATGTGAATGGTATGAGGAAGAGGTGCCATCATGCAACACTTCTTACAATTTCAAGAGAAATGAAGATTATTCTTATGACTTTAAATCTGATGAATATGAGTGTGTCACACCAACCAAGGATAATTCTATGAGTGAGTTCCAAAGATGGAGAGCAAAATATAAAACCTTTCCCCAACAATATCAAAAATATCAAGAATATCTTGCTTTTAGCAAAAATACACAAAATGCCATGTCTTTTGAGTACTATGCTGAACATGCTTTTGAAAATAGGCCCAAAAATGAAGATGTGGAGTTAGTGAAGAAAGGTTTATGCCCTTCTTGTAAAAAACCTTGGAGCGAGTATCATATATGTGTGCATGAAATGATGTCCTACTTGAGGAGAGCTTTTGAGATTTATTCAAGAAGAGATTCCAAATATATTGATCCTAAGGAAAACAAGGGGAAAAATGCATCAGCTTGCTTTAAGGAGCAAAAGGAAGAGACATCACAAAAGCATGAAGAAGATTCTATTGAAAATATGGAAGATCATTTCGAGATACCTTCTAGCTTAGACATGAACCAAATAGCATCTATTGATGGATGCTTAAACTATGAAGGAGTACCTACTGATGGGTGCTCACACCTCTATGTTGGTGACATAGAGATCACTTTTGAAAGTGTTTCTACAAGTACAAGTTTCATTAAGCATGATAATGAAGACCTTGTAGCAGTTGAAGAAGAACCAAGATCAACTTCCCCATCACCACTTGAGCTTCATGAATTTGGTCCAAGCAAAATTGAAGAAGATGAGGAGGTTCATTTGCAAGAGCCTCATTTTCTTGAAGGGTCCTTAAATATGAATGAAAATAAGATCCAAGAGTCCCTCAACATTCTCCATGACACTCAAGCATTGGTGTCAAATTCTTGTTGGAGAGCTACTTCATTGGAGGAAACATCCTTCCTTGAAGACATGGAGAAGATTCAAAGAGCACTGTGCCACATCAAAGTGTGAGGCACCTGCAACAATTAATTAACAAGAATACGCGAAATAGCAGAAATGACAGAACTCAGAATCACTTTTGTATTGATCACAGGCCACTTCGAGGGGGCAACCTCCTTTGAGCAAGCTCAATACAAATAACTTCACGGTGCCTTCATAGGTCTCAACACACACTTATATACTAATTCTAGGTGCCAATACTATGGGTCGAAACCATGGGCCGTTACAAACTATGGATCAACAATACTACGGGCGACTTACAAAGCATATGCCCCAACAACAATAACACAAACTATTGATCAACAAATACTACGGGACGACTTACAAAGCATATGCGTCCAACAACAACATACTAACAAAGTAAAGATATGGGTTCCTAACATCCCCTCCCCCTTAAAAAAAGCTTTGTCCTCAAAGCTTCAGATGTGGAAATTGTTGTTGAATTTGAAGGAGTGGTTCCCATGTAGCATCCTCTGGTTGCATGTCGTGCCACTGAATTAAGACCTCTGTGATAGAGTGAGAGCGAAGCTGACGTGTGCGCCGATTGAGGATGGCCTCTGGCTCCAAAAGGATGGATCCTTCATTATCCAGTTCGGGTAAAATCATTTGGCCGCTGATGTTGGTGCCAAGAACTTTCTTCAAACAAGAGACATGAAAGACTGGATGAATGCGGGAAGAAGGAGGAAGTTCCAATTTATAAGCAACGGACGCAATCTTCTGAAGAATCCGATATGGCCCATAGAACTTTGGAGCAAGCTTATGACGCCCTTTGAGTTTCAAGGAGGATTGTTTGTACGGCTGGAGACGAATAAAAACCATATCGCCGACTTGAAAAGTGCGCTCTGAACGGTGTTGATCCACTTGTTGCTTCATGCGATTTCTTGCCATGTGAAGATTGTCCCGCAAAATGCGAAGAATCTGATCACGGTTGCGAAGGACCGTGTCAACGTCCTGAACTGGTGAACTGGTGGGGGTGTATGGAAGAAGAGCTGGAGGTGCTTGACCATAGACTGCTTCATATGGGGTCATTTTAGAGGTAGTGTGGTAAGAGGTATTGTACCACCATTCAGCAAGAGGGAGCCACTTTTCCCACTGATGTTGTTGTTCTGAGGTGAAGCAACGAAGATAAGTTTCCAAGCATTTATTGACAATTTCAGTCTGACCATCTGTTTGTGGGTGATACCCTGAACTCATCTTCAGTTTGGTGCCAGTGTGGCGAAATAGTTCTGTCCAAAAATGACTAGTGAAAGTCGCATCACGATCTGAGACAATGGAAGAAGGGATGTCATGAAGACGAAAGATCTGGTCCATAAAAAATTGAGAAACTGAGGAGGCTGTATAGGGATGACTGAGAGCACAAAAATGACTATATTTGGAGAGGCGATCAACCACAACGAGAATCACTGTCTTCCCGCCAGATTTAGGGAGCCCTTCAATGAAATCCATAGAAATATCTGTCCAAATCCGTGTAGGTATGGGTAGGGGTTCAAGCAATCCTGGAACGAGTGTTGTTTCCCCCTTATTGTGCTGGAAGGTATCACATTCGGCCAACATCTGTTGAATTGTCCTTTTCATGCCCTTCCAAAAGAAGTTTGCATCGTGCTCATTCATATGTTTTGAGGAACCCAGAGTGCCCGGCCGATGGAGAAGCATGGAGTTCATAGAAGACAGCCTGTTGAAGATCTGTGCTCCGGGGAAGCACCAGACGACCCTTGTATCGCAGAGAAGCACCATCCCAAGAGTAATGTGGTACAGAAGAAGGGTTGTTGGTCAAGCGTTGGATGATCTGAGATAAGGAAGAGTCATTGACATAACCCTGTTGAACAGATTGCAACCAATTTGGAACAAGCATAGAAATAGCTGAAAGAGAACCTTGGGCACCAAATGTGCGAGAAAGAGCATCTGCCACAATATTGTCTTTACCCTTCTTGTAAGTGATCTCATAGTCATAACCCATGAGTTTGCTAACCCATTTTTGTTGTGCCGGGGAGGAGACACGCTGGTCCAAGAAATATTTCAGACTCTGGTGATCAATCTTGATGCAGAAATGATTCCCTAATAGGTATGGACGCCACTTCTGTACTGCATGCAAAATAGCCATCATTTCCTTCTCATAGGTAGAGGCAGCTAAATTCTTACCTGAAAGGGCTTTGCTGGTGAACGCAATGGGGTGTTCATCTTGAAGGAGAACAGCACCAAGTCCATTGCCGCAAGCATCACTCTCAATAGTGAAGGGCTTGGAAAAATCGGGCATAGCTAGCACAGGTGTAGTACACATAGCTTGTTTTAGTTTGTCAAATGCACACTGAGCAGCACGTGTCCATGTAAAAGCATCCTTTTTCAATAGAGTGGTTAATGGAGCTGCAATCTTCCCATAATCCTTGACAAACTTGCGGTAGTAGCCAGTCAACCCCAAAAAACCACGAAGGCTCTTGAGTGTCTGAGGACGTGGCCAATTGTTCATGGCGTCGATTTTGGCAGGATCCACGCGAACCCCTTGTGCTGAGATAATGTGCCCGAGATACTCAACTTCCTTTTGTCCAAAAACACATTTAGACTGCTTGGCATGGAGACGATGGTCAGAGAAAAGTTGCATGATAAGATCCAGATGCTGGAGATGTTCATCCCATGTTTTACTATAGATGAGGATATCATCAAAGAATACCAGAATGAATTTCCGCAAGTAGGGTCGAAATATTTTATTCATTAAGGCCTGGAATGTGGAAGGAGCATTAGTGAGGCCAAAGGGCATGACCAAAAACTCATAATGTCCATCATGTGTGCGGAAAGCTGTTTTAGGAATATCATCCTCATGAACCCGAATTTGATGATACCCAGAACGAAGATCCAACTTGGAGAAAAAGTGAGCCCCATGAAGCTCGTCAAGAAGTTCATCAACAACAAGAATTGGAAACTTATCCTTGATGGTGAGGTGATTAAGTGCTCGGAAGTCAATGCAGAGGTGCCATGACCCATCTTTTTGCGGACGAGAATAACTGGAGAAGAAAAGGAACTAGTGCTTGGGCGAATAATACCTTGCTTCAATAAGTCCCGAACGAGCATTTCAATCTCCGTTTTTTGGTGGAATGGGTAGCGATAGGGCCTGATGTTGGGAGGAGCGCTGCCAGGAAGGAGCTGAATACGATGGTCTTCTGGCCTGGAAGGTGGTAATCCAACTGGTTCAGCAAAGACACCTGTATATCGATCCAGAATTTGTTGTAGATCCCAAGGAGTAGTGGAGACCGCTGATGGTTGCATCTGGATGGAATGGATCTGAGCGATGACACCATGTGAATTCTTCTTGAGGAGTTTTTCCATGCGATGTGAACTGATGATGCTGAGAGAACCTGGTTGTAATCCTGTCAATGTGTGTTTGTGTCCATTGAGGGAAAACTGCATCCAAAGTTCGGCAAAATCCCATAAGATAGGGCCGAGTGTGCATAGCCATTGAGCGCCCAAAACCACATCACATCCGCCTAAGGGCAAGGCAAACATGTCAGAGCGCAAGGTATAATCTCCCATAGAGATACGCACATTTCGACACTTCCCTTTGCAAGGTAAGGTACCCCCATTGGAAACCATGACTTCAAAGTTGGAGCAAGGATGGATAAAACAATCAGCTTGTTTGGCAATCCGAGGGTCAATGAAATTATGAGTGCTACCAGAATCAATGAGGATTGTAAGAGGAAGCTTCTTGAAGTAACCCCTGACCCGCATTGTTTGGGGGGTGGTGACTCCAGCTAAAGCATGGAGAGATATCTCTGGCTGGTCATCCTGAGACGGAGGGTCAATAGGCAGTTCCTGAATGTCGACCGGAGCATCCAGTGTTTCTGGATCTTCGTCACCCATTTCAGAGGCAGGCGGAGACTCCACATCCAAGAGACAGAGCTTTTGCTGAACACATCTATGCCCCCGAGTGAATTTATCATCACAATTATAGCAAAGACCCTTTTCTCTGCGTGCTTGCATCTTTGTTTCCGACAAACGCTTGATAGGAGTCGGTCGAGGAGCCTGCGGTATAGGAGGTCGCTGAGACCCCATATTTCGGAAGGGAACAAAAGTGGGCTTGGAGCGTTGTTGGGCTGCAATCTTGTCTTCTGCCAATTTAGCCAACCCGAGTGCTTCCATCATTGTGTTGGGGAAGAACATTTTGACCTCAGAGCGGATGGCATCCTTTAGACCACTGATAAAACAACTCCGGTAAAATTCATCAGATAATCCTTCGGTGTGGTTGGCTAGATTCTCAAATTCGGTTTGATACTCTCTCACAGTGCCAGTTTGGCGAAGTTTAGTGAGGGCTTCTGTGAAGTCATCAAAAGCACTAGGACCAAATCGTTGCAAAAGGAGCTGGCAAAAGTCTGGCCAGTTGGGCTCTGGATGAGCCTTGATGTACCAACGGTACCATTGAAGAGCTTCCTGTTCCAAATGAAAGGATGCCAACGGAACTTTGTTGACATCAAAAGTATTATGCAGACTGAAATACTGTTATGCACGATAGATCCATCCAGTTGGATCGGTACCATTGAAGCAAGGAAAATCAAGCTTCGGACCACGGAAATTGCTGGAAGAAGAGAACCCATTGTCTACTGAAGACTCAGACTGCCGTTTGTTGTTCATAGCTGAATGTTCAAGATGGAGACCAAGAAATTTTTCATCCAGATCCTGGAGTTTGGCTTGGATGGCTGCAAGGGCTTCCTCCATGGTTTTTGCTCATGCACGGATGACAACCATAACCAGGTATTTTTTATTATTATTTTTTTTTGACTGGGTAGGAAAACAAAAACAGGAACTACTTCAGTAAAGGAAAATTTGGATTTGGGAAAAAATCAGAAGGGTAATTGGGGTTTGACTCGTTTTTTGGACATTGTTGGATAGACAGGGAAGCAAAAATGAGGATTTCAGCAGCGGGGTGAAAGGATGGGAAAATTTGGCAGAAGGAAACAAAGAAGCAGAATTCAGAAAGGAACTCTGTGGTAAAAATTGAAGGTGATTGGGTGAAATCTGAGGAAGTTATGGAAAACCCTAAAAATAGACAAATGTGGGATTTCGTGCTGTAGGAAAGGGAATTGAGGATAGGGTCCTCAGGGATGAAATATGAAGAATGGAATGATAGGGGTTCCCTGAAATTTTCAAGGAAAATAGAGGTAAAACAAGGGAGATATGGAGAAAAAACAGGAATTTTTTTTTTTTTTTTTTTTTTTTTTTTTTTTTTTTTTTTACAGACTGGAGCGGCTACGGCTCTGCTTGCAGAATGGGACCTCCAGTTCGAAGGATTCTGGAACAACGCCGAAAGGCTGGATCTGAAACGGTTTGCAAAATGAATCTGAAACGGCGCAGCGGTGATCGACATAGTTCAGCTGAAAGTAGATATGGACCCCAGGTATGTGCGGCTTCCTAACAGTTCAGGGTTTTCACTCGGCCACCAATGCTGTCTGACGGCTTGCGTATTGGGGCAGTACCCCTCACTCCACGACTCAGGTAAAACTGATAACCGCTTTGCCACAAACGACAGCTCTTGGTTTACCTCACGGGTGGGAACTAGTCAATCAGGTAGGGGTCGTTGCCCTTTTCGCCGGCAGGTCCTCTCAATGGGCCAGCTACTTCGGGGTTCCTGTGGTACTCCTCACAATGAGTTTTAGGGCTTATGCCCAAGTACTTCCCACAGTTAAGCGGATAGGGATTATTCCCAAATCCGAATCTGCAACAGATGTGAAAAAAAATTTTGGCAGAAATTTCACCCAGCGAGCCCAAGAAAGTGCTCTGATACCAGATGTGAGGCACCTGCAACAATTAATTAACAAGAATACGCGAAATAGCAGAAATGACAGAACTCAAAATCACTTTTGTATTGATCACAGGCCACTTCAAGGGGGCAACCTCCTTTGAGCAAGCTCAATACAAATAACTTCACGGTGCCTTCATAGGTCTCAACACACACTTATATACTAATTCTAGGCGCCAATACTATGGGTCGAAACCATGGGCCGTTACAAACTATGGATCAACAATACTACGGGCAACTTACAAAGCATATGCGCCAACAACAATAACACAAACTATTGATCAACAAATACTACGGGACGACTTACAAAGCATTTGCGTCCAACAACAACATACTAACAAAGTAAAGATATGGGTTCCTAACACAAAGGTAATTTCATGTCTTTGCTTTTTGATAGAAACCATTTGTTTGAGCTTAATGAATTGTTACATGATGCATACTTGAAGAATAATGAGGATATTCATAATCTCACAATTCAAAATGAGCAACTTCTTGAAAAGTTGCAAGATACTTGTTTTTCCTCCTATGTTTCAGATTGTCAAATGGTAGATTGTTTGGAGGATTCTCATGACATGGTGGATCATGAGAAATGTGAGAATTTGAATGTGATTAATATGTGTGAAGATGAACTTGAAGAGATCCAAACACTTGATGTGGTGGAAGAGGAACTTCAATTGTCTCTTGATGAAGCTTATGCAATTTTTAAAGAAGAGCATGATTCCACTACATTGGAACCAATCTATGACAAAGGTTTCCCACTTTTGAAGGAGTTGCATGATACTACCCACATGGATCCTTCCCATGATGAAACTCCTGAACTTTTTGATCATTTGGGTGAGTTAGTACATTCTCCTACATCCTACAATTCCATGTTTTACAGTATTAGTCTCAATGAAGTATGGGTGAAAGGGTTCTTTTTGATGGTGCCACATGAGGAGTATGGAACTCCTAGATTTAACTTTTATGATGACATGGTTGGAGCACATTCTTATTCACATTTGCAGCAGCATAATTTGTCACTTTATGATGATTCACATCTACATGGATGCACCTATGATATGGATTTGAGTCACTTGAATACTCATGGTTTTTCTTGCTCAACACTGGGTTCATTTGATGTTAGAGGAACTTCATCCAACACTTGGATGAATAGATTTATGATGGGAGAACATTTTTGTTGGAAGCCACATACTTTGTTACATCTTTATGATTCTCACATTCATGGATGTATGGGTGAGACTTCTTTGAGTCATTTGAAGTCTCCTTGTTTTTTCTGCTCATTATTTGGTTCAGATTTTAGTGGAGATTCTTCATTCACTTCTTGGATGAAAGAATACATGGTTGAATATTTTGATGCATATCACATCCTTTTGGAGCAGCATTATAGGACATGGGATCCTCACCTATGTCATTGGAGCAGATTTGATTGGTCACTTGAAGCTTGTATGCACTTGGAAAATCGTGGTCTACTTGCTTGGAGGTACAAGCACTTTCATGATTCTTTGATGAAGCACCTCCTTGATGTACATTTTCATTATGTAGTTATGTACTTTGATGATATATATTTTGTACTCATGATGTTTGGAAGAATGCATACAAGAAAATGGGATCCAGGAATCATCTTATCTGATGGTATGGGTTGGAGAGCACTCTTCATTGTTGGGGTGCAATACAAGCAATGGGACCCTGGAATAATTTTTATCTCATTGGTTTCAATTTTTTGGGGGAAACAAGAAGTATGGGAGATGGATTTCCCACTTAATAAAGTGATTTTTATCAGAGTAGTGCAGCAGCAAGCATGGTGGTTCCTCTCTAAAATCTTCATGGAAACTCAAAGACTCAAGGTTTGGCAATTCATTGGCAACTTCAAAGAATTATACAGAAAGCAGGTTCTTCAACACCCATGTTTGAAATTGCTTGAGGACAAGCAATTTTTGGAAAGGAGGATTTGTCATGTCCCAAATTTGGAATTGGGTCACAATGGCCTAATCACATTAGCCATATTCATTAGAGTTTGTAAAATTGATGTTAAGGGTCAAATAATTACCAAGGAGGAAAATTACGAGTTTCCTAGGTTTGGGGTGGAAGCTTTGGGGATTTGGAATAAGGGGATAATAAATGATGTTTATACATTAGAAGGGTTCAAGTATTTAATAAATAGAGTGAATAAATAAATTCAAGTGAAGTCCTAAGTGACAAATGGTTTTGGAGACATATGGAGGATGTGGGACCCACACTAGATTGATTTTTCATAATGCATGGTATCTCTCTTTTGCAAATTCGAATTAATGGGAATGTGAACACTCTTGGGTGAGTTGGTAAGTCATAAAACATGTCATTGAGCATATTAGGTCGAATTGGGAAGGATTGGTAACCTCCATGGAAGATAAAGAGTCAAAATGGAAGTTTGTGGACACTTGGGCTAGATTCCCTAGCCCCTATGACACCAATGATGGAGCATCTATGACAACTATGACAAATTGCAAACCTGACCTCTGACATCTGACCACTATGACATGTCAGCCACAAACATAGGCTCAAAGAAGGCGAATTTGGGAGTTGGAGAAGCCAAAGAGACTCAAAATCGAATTTGGGAGAAGATGGAAGGTTGGAACTAGGAGACAAGTGGCAAATGTGGAATATTTCCTAAATGAAAATCTATTTAATCTATTGAGAGGATTTCGACCCTTAGAAGGATAATGTTGGTTATAAAATGTAGAAATGAAGTATGAGAATGGCTTTTGATCATTTGTAGAATTTGCAATTGCATTTGTGAAGAGGGAGAGCTAGTGGATGACTAGTTTCTTGCCTTAGCCAATTTCGAGGGTGAAAGATTCCCATCCAAGTTGGAAATTGGAAAGTCCATTCAGACCTTTCATTTGGAGCTTTAATGGAGTCTTTATTTGCAGGTGTAATATACAGGGCAGCTCATGGTTTCTTCTATTGCATCTCGCTCCTTCAACCATTTCCAGTTTTGATGGCATATTCTTGATCCTTGAGGGAGGGCATTTTTGGTGAGCTATTGTACTCTTTGGGGGAGATTATAATGCCCCATTTATTTTTTAATATGAATTAAATACTCTGTTCTTCATCTCCAGAAAGTTTCAGGTCGAAATTCCAAGTAGAAATGTATAAATCTCATTTTTAATGGAAGAACAATGCCATTTCCCCACTACCTTGTTGTGAACCAATGTATTGATGATGATTTCGAATGAATGGATGATTCTATGATGAATTTTTTATTAATGGACTGCCATGGATGTATTTTACAAGTTTCATGTACTGTACTTGAGCATTCGAAGTATTTTTACTCAGTTTAATTGCATTGGGACAAGAAATAGTGTCATTTCCCCAAGGGTCGAATTGGTGATTTTTGCAGTTGAATGGGAGAGGGTGAGAACAGTTGTAATAAACCATTAATGGTGCATATGAGACCTTAATAACATACTTAATACATTACATACATCTGTTCATAAATTTGAGTGGGTTTGGAGGCATTTGGGAAGCCATTTTCAGTACTTACCCTAGGGGGATTTGAACCCCAAATTACTAGTAAAATTGCATACTTGGTCCAGAATATTAAGAGAGTTTGCAGAGGTCTTTTGGTGGCCATATTTTATCCCTGAACATCATATTCAATCCCTAATATCATTCATACACCTTCCTTGAATATTTGAAGGCATTTGGAGTCAATTTGAGACCTAGAGACCAATACTAGTCAAAGGGAAATCACTAGTAAAGCTACCTACATTGACCAGAATTGAAAGAGTATTTGCAGAAGTGTTTTAAAGGTACAAAGGCATCCCTGAAACACATATTCATGTTCTAATATCATTCATATACCTTCTCAGAAGATTTGGGATCATTTGGGGCAAATTTGGGACCTAGAGATTGAAACTAGTCAAAGGTCGAACCAAGGGAAAAAGTGGAAAATTGCAATTTTAATAAAATTCCTAACAAGGGACATTACAAATTTCAGGTAGACGAAGCCCTTATAGCTGTGGTGACAGAGCTTCCAACAACTGGAGAAAATTGGGTCAAGACCACTGTTACAAAGGATTTCGAGTTTCCATCCTATCTGAAACCTGAGCATAGGAATCTGGTATGAAACTCCTGAAAAAGTATGGTAATGGATGTAGTAGTTTCTTATATCCCACCCAAGTTTGGCATTCTCTTGTCCCATTCATGGAGTAAATTCCTAGGGGTGACCTTACAGATGGATCTGACTTATGCCACAATCCCGATATTTGGGGGTGAAACTAAAAGGATCTATAGAGAAAACCAGCTTGCCTACATCATCAGCAATGAAAAGAATTCGGTAAACCATCCCATTTACGCATTAGATATAGACTTTGGAGCATGTATCCTGCAAATAGATGATGATCAGCCAGCGCCTTTGTAGCTCACAAAGCCTGCTTGTCAGCAATCTAAAGAAGTAACCACTTCTGTTTGGAGCATGTTTTTTGATGGTGCTAGTACCCAAGCTTCAGTAGGTGCAGGTGTAGTTTTAATCTCTCCTTTGAAGGATGTTATGCATTTGTCTTATAAACTGGATTTCAAAACTACTAACAATATAGAAGAATACGAGGCTTTGCTGTTGGGATTCAAGGCTGCCAAAGAAATGGGAATCATGTGCCTGAAGATATTTGGAGATGCAGAGCTCATCATACAACAGGATAACGGGAATTTTCAAGCAAAAAATGTCAGGTTGAAGGCATACAGAGACGAGGTATGGAAACTTAGAGATTCTTTTATGATTTTCGACATCTCTTATATACCTAGAGCTATGAACCACCTAGCTGATTCCCTGGCTATCTCTGCGAGTACATTCATTCCTCCTATGCCTCCTAAATTGCACTATGAAATCCAATTCAGGTACAGGCCATCCTTACCTGGTAATGTCAAATTTTGGAAATTTTTTGAGAATGATGATGAACTTGCTAGATTTCTCCAGGTTGTTGATGAATTTTCTGATATGCATATTAACCAAGAAAACCTAAATGTAGAGGAATCCCAGAAGTCTAAGTTCAAAGGGAAAATGGGTCAACATGACATTGTTCAGTTGCCAAGCAATCATATACCTCGAGGCTTAGTACCTCTTGAAAGGCTTTTTGACCATAATGATGTCCCCTTCAAACTTGTGGAAAAGGAGAATGACCCTGCTGTCCATGAGCACAACATAGGCAGTCAAAATCATCCTAAATTCGTAAATTTGTCTACTGAATTGACAGTTGATCATAGGTCAGAATATTGCAGCCTTATAAATGAATTTGTTGATGTTTTTGCTTGGGAATACAGTGATATGAAAACCTATGACGAAGATACTATTCAACATAAAATTCCTCTAGAAAAGGATACCATCCCTTTCAAGCAGAAGTTAAGGCCCATCAACCCTCTCCTGTTACCTATGATTGAAAAAGAAATCAAGAAGCTCCTTGATGCTAAAATCATAATCCCACTGAGATATTCTAAATGGATCACAAATTTAGTAGTAGTAAGGAAGAAAAGTGGGGAGGTCAGGTTATATGTCAATTTTAGAAACCTAAACTAGTGCTCCAAAAAAGACAACTATCCCCTGCCCAAGATGGAGCATTTACTGCAAAGAGTCTCAGGAGCTAGTGTCATGTCATTCCTAGATGGCTTCTCAGGATACAATCAAATTTTTGTACACCCTGATGATTAGGAGAAGACAGCCTTTACCACCCCTTAGGGTACCTTCAAGTATGCTAAGATGTCGTTTGGGCTGATGAATTTTAGGGCCAACTTTCAGAGGGCCATGGACATAGCTTTTGTGGGATTAAAGGATAATTTTGTCCTCATTTACCTTGATGATATAACTATATACTCAAATAGTCACGAAGAACATCTGCAGGATCTAAAGGAGGTGTTTCTGAAAAGGGATCCGAAATTAAATGGACAGAAAATGCAAGGAACTCTTTCGAAGCCATCAAACATGCTATCATGGAATCTCCTACTCTGATTAGTCCATATTACACCCAGGTTTTCTATATTTTCTCTTTCGCTTCCCATGACACAGTGGCAACATTCTTGTTGCAGAAAGATGATGAAGGTCTTGATCACCTAATTTCCTTCTTCAGCAAAACATTGACGGATGTTGAACTAAAATACGATCCCATAGAAAAACAGGCCTATGCTATGATCAAGTCATTGAAGGCATTCATAATTTATATCCTAGATGCAAAGGTCATAGCTTATGTCCCTTCAGCTTCTGTGAAAATTTTTTTAACTCAACTTGACATTGATGGCAAGAGAGCCAAGTGGATCGCTCAGCTGATCGAATTTGATGTAGACGTGAAGCCCACCAGGTTTGTAAAGGGTCAAGGCTTAGCTAAGCTTATGGATGAAGAAAACTGCAGACAATTAGACATGAATTTTATTGGAATAAGTTCAGCAGGTTTGCAGATAGAAGCAGCAACAGTAGAGCAACATAATAGTCAGCAGGTGTCCGAAAATTTCTCTTCATGTGAGTGGTATTCATGTATTATTCATTTTCTGCAGAATTTGGAAGTTCCTCCTAGACTCAGCACAACCCAAGCATGAGCTCTTAAACTTAAATCTGTTAAATTTTGCATAAATAACAGTCTGTTGTATTGGGAAGATCCTGCTGCCATGTTGCTCAGGTGTCTAGATAAAGAAGAATCAGGTCAAGTCATGCATCACTTCAATTCAAGCATATGTGGAGGCCATCATTACTGGAAAACTATAGCTCATGAGATTCTAAGGGCTGGATACTATTGGCCTGTTATTTTCTCTAATGTATACACTTTTGTGGAATCTTGTGACAAATGCCAAAGATTCGCAGGAAAACAGCAGCTGAAATCCTTGCCATTGAAACATATTATGGTTAATGGTCCCTTCCAGTAATGGGGCCTTGATTTTATAGGCGAGATTAATCCTTCATCCAATGGTCAACATAGATGGATCCTGGTGGCCACTGATTATTTTACCAAGTGGATAGAGGCAATTCCCACGAGGAAAGCTAATCATTAAGTCATCATGAACTTTCTCTATGAAAACATCCTTATCAGGTTTGGTTTCCCAAAAAGGATGGTAACTGATAATGCACCAGCTTTCAAGGATAAAGCACTAGCCCACATGTGTGAGTCAATGGGCATTCAGTTGGTACACTCTACCCCCTACTACCCTCAAGGCAATGGCCTCGCTGAGTCATCCAATAAAAGTCTGGTCAGAATCATCAGAAAGTTATTGGAAGAAAATTAAAAGAGTTGGGATTCCAAACTAAAGTTTGCTCTCTGGGCTGATAGAGTGACAGATAAAAAATCCATAGGGACTTCCCCCTTCAGATTGGTTTATGGTACTGGTGATATTTTCCTAATTCAGCTAATCCTGCCAGTAACTAAGTTTTTTCAGGAAGAACAGGATGAGCCGAATGACATGGTGAGAAGAATGCTCGATTTGGTTGAATTATAGCAGACTAGAGAATAGTTGGTGGAGAAGTCAGAAGCTCACCAGAAGAGGATAAAAGATACTTTCAACAAGAAGGCAAAGGTGGAAAGTTTTTAGGTTGGAGACTGGGTTCTAAAATGGGATGCCCCCAGGAAGGACAAGGGCAAGCACGACAAATTTGTTTCTCTATGGACAGGTCCTTACATGATAAGTCAAGCACAGCAGAATCACACTTTCAATCTGCAAAGTCTGGAAGGTGAAGAGATGTTTGGTGGCCTAGTCAAAGGGCATTTTTTGAAACTTTATTTCATCTGAGGCTTCACAGCCTGGTCATTGTAAATATCATTTTGTTTTCGGTTTTTGCAAATAACTCCATGCTCAATGGAACACTAGAAGATAGGGTTAGATTTTGGTTTCACAGGAAAGGAATTTGATCTATGGTTCTTGGAACCTCGCTGAGAGGTTTCCATCCTCGAGTAGGAGCCAGATGTTATCTCCTCAAATAAACATAGACTAGTTGTGGTTTCTAGGTGATAGGAGGTCTTTAATTTTTTCATTTTTAGATGCATTTGAGGTTCTTTTTCAAGAGTTTGAAGTATGTAATGAAGTTTGAAAGAACATTTGATGGTACTTTGTCTCCAAGAAATATTTTTCGGTTTCGGTAGCTTAGGTGAACAGGGGAATTGTTCATTAGCTACCGAAAACCCAGCTTTTGGCAGCTCATAGCACAAAGGTAAAACTACTCAAAGCTACTGAAAGGGAAGGCACATATCATATATCACAGAGCAGTTTTCGGTGGCTTAGGCAGATATGACAGTTGTTCATTAGCCACCAAAAAGGGCAGGTTTCTGGCATCTTATAGCTCAAAGGCAAGATCGTCCATAGCCACCGAAAGTAGAGGCATTTGTGAACACTTTTCCAACGGCTTGCGGTGTCAAAGGAAAAATCGTCGGCTACCAAATTTGAGTCGGTGTCGAATGGTGGAAATGTCTAATCAAGGGTTTAGTCGTGAATTAAAGGGGGTTCATCATTGCTTAGCTGCCGAAAGGGTCACTTCAAGAAAATACACAATCTCCCCCAATGTGAAGCCTGCCTCCATCATAATCTCACCCTAGCCGGATGAACCTTGATACCCCTCCACATACCGATCTTATAAAAGATTGTTCCTCCAGTGTGATCATGCCATAGTAAGACATCATTAAACCCTCGTGATTAATCCTCCAATTCACATCCCTCGAAGTTAGTTTCTGAAAATTGCGCCACCCCTCCTCCTTCGCTCTCACCACGTCATTGAGCTCCCCTTTTCCCTGATTTCACATCGTTCCCTGAAGCCTGTTTTAGCAGCAGGTGCCAGGAAGTATCTTACAATGAAGAAAAGTGGAGGAGTGGTCCTCCAGAAAGAATTAAATGACATCTGTTACCTGGAGGCGCACCCTAAAATATGTCGACTCTTCAAGGATGCTGGCTGTTATAATTTTTGCAAAAAACTGTAGGGATCTCATTAGCAAATAGCCGAAACATTTTCCCTCACATTTGACGGCAGAAGGGCGATAATTGGCAAGGAGGAATTCCAGGTAGACGAAGCTCTTATAGCCGAGGTGACAGAGCTTCCAGCGACCGGAGAAAATTGGTTCAAGACCACTGTTACAAAGGATTTCAGGTTTAGATCCTATCTGAAACTTGAGCATAGGAATCTGGTATGGAAGAAATATATTCCTATGTCATACCTTGAAGATAAATGGCAGCATTTGTTGAAATTGATTCTAGTTTACATAACCTGTGAAGGTAGATATAACAGGGTGTTAATTTACCATTTTAAATTAATGAACCATTTCATGGGCAGGAGCCCCCTAAATCTCCCTTTTTATATCTACAAAATCCTGACTAAAATGGCTCATCAAGTCAGAGCCCAGACAACCAAAATCGCAGGCAATCTATACCACCATGGTTTGATCAAGCTCATAGTTTCTGAGTTGTTGCAAAGGAGAAACATGAACTGGGCGTTCTTCCTCTTCTAGAATGAGTTTGAAATAGAGTTGCAACCAGAAGGTGGGAAGAAGTCTTCTACCCCTAGAAGTGGGAAAAGGAAGAGGAGGGCTATTTCCCCAATTGCAGTCAACCCCCTTTCCTCAGCTCCCAAAATGCAGAAGGCTAAAAAGAAACTAGAGTTCAGTAGTAAGACTGGGGAGGAGGGAGCTGCTTCAGAAGGAAAAAACATCCTCAACCTGCCATACACAGATTCCGAAGAGGATGAACAGCCAGAAGCTGGGGTAGGAGGTGAAATTCTGTTCTCACCTGCACCTGAGGAAGAGCCAAATCAACATATTGCTGAAGCATCAACCAGCTAGTCAAAGAAGACCTCATCCCAGAAGATTAATCAACTATTAAGATAGGTGTATGAGCTGGAACTTCTTCACAGGGTGATCAAGGAGAAAAATGAAAGGTTAACTAAAAGAAACAATGACTTGTATACCTCCTTTCAATGGTTAAGCAAAAATCACAGCAAGTTGAAAGGGAGGAATATAAGATTGATAAGAGACAATATCAGGTTGAATAGGAAGGTTGAGCTTCTGGGAGGTAAGGAAATCACTCCGAAACCCCAACCTGAGTTACACTCAGACCTTGACACTTTAGCAGCAGTAGCAGTTAGTTTCGCTGACACTCCAGTTTTGGCCCGGGATGAAGAGAAATCCAAGCAGTAGAAAGATGAGTAGCAGAAGTAAAAAAAATCATAGTTTTGTCAAAAATTTTGCAGGCTAGACCAACCAGTTTCGGTGGCTTAGGCGAACATAGGAAATTGTTCATTAGCTACCAAAACTCCAATTTTCGGTGGCTTAGGATATAAAGGTGGGACTCATCTAGTTACCGAAAGGAGAGGCCAACTCCAAACATCTAAAGGTGTCTCAGTGGCTTAGGAAAACACGCTACTTGTTCATTGGCCACCGAAAGCAGGGATTTCTGTAGCTAATCAAATTTTAACCCAATTTTCCCAGCTGCCGAAAATACAGAATAACATAGAAAGTGGTTTTTGCATTGAACCTTACTTTTCTGATCCAAGCACCTCGAGGGCATTTTCTAATGATGGTTAAAGTTTTAAGAGAGTCATGATTATTTTTCCATTCTAGACCGAATGGTGCCAGTAAGATGAGAAAAGGAATCTTCTCGTCTACTTTGGGAAAAATGACCTGCAGATTCTCCAAGTAGCAGTTCGACCTCACTCACCAGCATCTGAAGGCCCATTACAACTGTCAAAGATGGGAGTATTGACAAGATGGTGGTTACTTTTGGAATGTAGGAATCTTTCATAATTCCCATAAAGTTGTTTTTTTATAGCTATTTTTAGTAGATTCGATCCATTTTTTCAGGATCTTGACCGTTTTGCAAAGGCTATTAAGCCTGTGACTGATGTAGAACAAGGGTTCGATTTTGGAGATAGCACACTGATTGTACTTTCATACTTCTTATAGCATATCATAATATAAGATTTTTTTGCCTATTATGTTCAGATTTACCTCTCGTATGTTCTATACTTGTATTTGATGATTTATTTCATGGTTTGAGTCGATCCAGTGTCTGAAAACTGTCATCTTTTCATTTTGGTGATGAAAGGAGATTTACAAGTATTTCTTCAATTATAATATTGGCCATTCATATGTCTATCTTATGTATGTTTCTGCTGAGATTATAAGTTTTGTCCATCCATACACTTTATTTAAAACCTCTGAACAGCATGGGCTAAAAGCCTTGTCCATTGAATATGTTTATACATGCTTTGATTGAGTAACCTTGTGTTAGTCGTTCCATTTTTGATCCACCTATTCATGCATCATTGAGAAAATAGTAAGTTACCCGGCATCTCTGAGATACAACCTAGGAGAGTTTCCTGGAGTGATAACAAACTTAACTGTGAACCTTATTTTTATCACTTGAACATTCTTGTGTGAAGTTGAATTAGGTTGACTGGTACACTATGGATCTCATTTAGTAATACTCTTGTTTTGTTACTTTTTACTGAAAATATCTCATTTAGTAATACTCTTGTTTTGTTACTTTTTATTGAAAAAAGGCATAATATTTTATGATGAATTTCTGTATCAATAAATGGAAGTAAACCTGTATTTACAAGTTAGAATTTTGGATATTTGATAGCCAAATGCAAGAATGAGATTAATAGATATTAGGTTCCTTTTTATTATGTTTTCCTTTGTGATGCTAATTTGCAATCTATTGATCTATTCTCTTTTTGTATGTAGCCAGAGGAATGATCATGAGTTAAACATCATTATTGTTTTTAAAAATATTTGCAAGAAACGTGTTGGATAAGTATTTCTCCAACCCCGATGGCAGCAACTTTCCACCTTTGGAAACTTGACAATAATTATGCATCTGAACATGAGAATAATGAACTAAGTGCTGGATGAGGTGCCAGATGGAGTGCTGGATAAGGTCCTGGAAAATTTGGAACTATGTGAATTAAATTTTTGAGGTAAATTTCAGAACATCAAAGTAAGTTTTGACTATTGGAATCTAGGTATATCTTTAATTTGGGACAAATGACTAAATAATGTGAGATTTACCTTTAATAATTATGTCTCATATTTTATAAGCATTAATTTTAACTCTTAATGCTGGTTTCGAGTTTGATATAGACAAATCTTTTTATTCTATAATCAAAGTCACCTATATATATTATAATTTGTTTGATGTCATGCATTAAAAAGAGAATTTATAATGGCAAACTTCATTTTATATCATTTTTTATTAATGACATGATTTATGCAATAATTTATGTTCTAAATTCCTTTGCCACATTGATTGATTATATATGATATTATTATTTTCATAGGTGAAAACATTTTTTTTTTTGCCAATTCCATTGATTTTACCTCTTCGAAATTTTAATCTTTCCCGAGACTAAATCGCATACTCCATGCAAACATGGCATTCGAACCCATTTTTCTTATCATATAATTTTGTCATAATTTAATCTGCCTTGTTTCTGGAAGCATGTGGTTATGATCATGAAAGGCAGCAAGGTGTAGCTAGCCTCTTCTAAACATAATCAACCTCGAACATTTGATTTAACCATCTCGTTTAATCATGCCTTCGATGGACCTGTTCCAAATATCATTACTTCATCCCACTGAACCTATCCATGTCCAAATTTCTTCATATGCACAAGAAGATTCCCAATCGATTGATTCTCATTTTTGTCCTCCAATGCCAAATCCTATTGAGGATTCTTCATTGCCATTTCATTTCTCATCATCTCAAATACCAAAATTTGATCTTAGGTATGTCAATCATCATCAATCAACTATTTCTTTAGATCTAGGAATTGAATATTTTAAACAAAGGAATGCCAAGTTGACTGAATAGTTGGATCGATATATTAAACCTGAAAATGCAGTTCTGAAAACTAAGGTTGCATTTCTGCAAACCTTGGTAGATGACATGATTCGATCCAATCACGAGCTTAGGAAACAATTGAGGAAGAAGGAAAAACAACTTGAAGAGTTGATCAAAGCTCAATAGAGACCAACTCCATCTCCTTCTCAAGTACAAGTGTTATTTAACACTTCAGCTTCAATTTCTGGAGTCCGACTTAATTTTAATTATCAATTTTTCCCATCAAGTTCAAATTTTTCTTGCATTGGGACATGCAAGATCTTCGATCTGGGGGAGATGATGACCTCTGATTTTGTCTATTTTTTTGTTCAAGTTCAAATTCAAATTCAAATATACAAGGGAACCACGCATTTTGATCTCATTCTACTATATATTTTGTGTTCAACTATGTGCTTTGAAGGAATAAATCACAAAGTTCTTAAACAAGGTAAATCCTTATTATTTTAGTTATTTTATTCATTATTTTTTATGGATTTCAACTTATTATTGAATCTCATTATTTGCCAAAGACTTGTCTCTCACAAAGCTACATTCCTTTTTTTGGTAGTGGTGGCTCGATCCCGCACCTGTTCCGGCACCCTCTGAGCAAAGTATTGTTGGTTAAGATATTTGGGGGATTCCTTTGCCCAAAACCACACATGGGTTTTGTGTTTAGTTGTTTAGATATGGATTGTGAGCTACCAACTATTGCTCAACTGTCATGTTCTCTCCAGAAGCTGCGGCTACAATCTCAAGCAATTCGACAGTGGTGTTTCCCGTCATCTCTCCAGGAAGCAAAATTCAGGATTGACTTATGAGCAATCTGTGAAGAATCTGGTGAAACCATTCAAAACCCACTTCAAAAATATGTCCATTTACCCCTAAACACTGAGAGTTTGTGGAATTTCTCAACCGATATGGAGAAAAGCATGGCCGAACAAATGTAATCTTTCCAGAATCAAGGCTACGATTGGTTTTGTAAAATCCATAATTTTTTGAATGAATTGCTAAGTTGGGAAACTGAGATTATCCATTCCTCCATTGAATTTATGTATAAAATGGCCTCTTCAGGCTGAGGGAAGGGAGATATATGAGATGTTGTAAAACTATGATTTAAAAAAACCCATTTATGCAGCTCTGCGTTCATCTTAATCTTTTAACTTCTAGGTTAACAACATTTGAAGGGAGGGCCCACCTTCAACCTCTGTGTGTGATCATTTTGATTAGTAAGTGTGTTTTGTTCATATTGTTATTAATACTCTTGCCATACTGTTCACGTTTTGCTTCAGCTTTACTCTTGCCAAACTCTTTTCTTTTGTTTTCTGAATTCGACTTGAATACAGATAATAGTTAGGTTTTGCTGTGAGATAATTCTGTAACGCATATTTCATCTTATATCTAACATTAGAGTGATTTTAGTGATTGGAGAATTTTATAGAATTTGATAGTGGAATAAGTATTGTGTTGGTTTGCTCTGTTTTGTAAGAAAACCTAATCGAACATGGTAGAAAACACTTGATTACGGTCATTAATGTATACTGTTAACAAGCATGAGAAAAATCACCATCGGTGTCAATGATCCCCAAGGTGCCACAGTACATGCCATCGAATGTGAATCAATGAGTTGAGTTTGAACAATCGATGGGATCTTTCAATCAAGAGTCAATGATGTAAACTCATGTTGAAAGTGAGGTAACCTGCCATTGAGGCATGTGGGCCCAAGGTACTTCATTGGTTTCTATATTCAATCCCTAGATGATGTGTTGAAGTCGACAAGGATGAATCCACCGAACGAGGGCCATGATATATCCCCCATCGTCGACATGAAATGTGATCACAGATGTTTGGAATGAAACAGATAGTAATGTGTGAGACTGACTCAGAGACGACCGACATGATAGAATACGACTGCAGATAATGAATGACAAATGTCTCTTGAACATGGGCATGGCATGACTTAGCAGTATTGAAATGACGAGAATGATACTGACCCCCAATGAAACTAATGATGGAATCATTCTTCAGATGACCCAAAGGAGTAACAAGACTCACAGAACCA
This sequence comes from Larix kaempferi, assembly GCA_027924585.1. NCBI lineage: Eukaryota > Viridiplantae > Streptophyta > Pinopsida > Pinales > Pinaceae > Larix > Larix kaempferi. The sequence goes on along the minus strand of BSBM01000451.1, from coordinate 400,496 downwards.
GTGTGACTCAGAGACAAACGGATTACCAAAGCACTGAATGCATATGCAGATGAGTGCCATGTTCAAGAGTGACTATGTACTCTCGTAACTACAATGAAACACAAACTCTTCCCTTATCCCCATCATGATTGAAGAGTACCTCTTTTTTTTTAATGAGATTGAGGAGGGTAACAGATGCTCGGTATAGCTCATCCCATGGATGAGTCCAATCCCAAATATTTTATGAACCTATGATAGGAGGGGTTCGTCCCAAAACGGGCCCTTTGCTGTTGACTTTTAATGATTCCAAAGAAGGTAAAATCAACGTCATTTCATATTTAGAGAATCTGAAAAGAACTAAAGAAGACTACAAGGGTTCTTTTTCATAAAAGTTAGTCTCTTCACCAGAAAAAGGATAAAACAACATGAAAGAGAACTCTTCCAGTCATGATTGGCTGGAGCCCTCCTTTTTCGTAAATAGTACCTCCTAGTCCGAAAAAGGGGTAAACTATCACCAGAAACACGATCATTCAAATAATTTTACAAGCATGAAGGCATCAAGTTTGCTTGTCAATATTTTCATGTTTAGGGAGCCTGAAAAGATCTTAAAGAAGGACTCCGAGGGGTTTCCTTTTTCGTGGGAGTTTAACGAGCTTGAAAAAGCGATAAAATACAACTCGGTGACTTATTCTCATCATTTTACGAGCACAAGAAGGAACAAAGAGTAAGCTCAATGTCATTAATGTTTGATTTTAATGAGCGGAATAATAACACAAAAAAGCTCGGAGAGTTGTTCAAGCCTGATAATGAGGGTGAGATGACCACGACCGAAACAAACTATTTTAACATGGCACTTCACTTCACCTATAAACTCCAAAAACTAGGTCAAAACGATAAATTAGGCATTTAGACATAAAAACATCCCCAACTATAGTAAAAATGACCCAACAAAAAATAAATTGAAAAGAGAATATTCCAATTTCAATATAAAATGGGAAAATAGTAAAAATTATTCACTATTACTTTTTACCAAATTGGGAAGGTGGAAATTACCCTTTGGAACACGATTTTCAACTGTCGATTGCGGGAGCTCTGGTCAGTCATTTTCAGTGCTGTCAGCGCTAGGTAATCCTACATGTTGGTTGTGGAACTATATCTTCCAGTCTCATAGATGATGATTCAGCCGTGTTTGAACCCCAGGTTTGGTTATGATCCTTGCATGATCCCCAGGGGGTCCAGGGGAGTTTTCGCCCCCGAGAAAAAAATTTGGGGCTATTTTCGCCAACAGTTTTTGAGCCCATGCTTTTGGGTAACCCGTGGTATTTTCCCATTGTATTTCCCTTATAAAAAAAATACATTGTAACATAGCTAGGGTTGATGTATTAGGTATTATGCATTGTAAAGATATTTGCTATCTAAAGAGAGACTGTGAGACAATGAAGATGAAGTGCAGCGATTGTGCTACAAGCTGTATCCCTTCACTTTGTTGGACGATATAATAATAAGGACTGATGATTTCAGTGTGGACGTAGCCCATCTTGGGTGAACCAGGATATATTGGTGTCTCTCTTGTAATGTGTTTGTGTGATTATATTTTCATTTATGTTTATTGTTATTTCTCTACGATTCTGTTGTTTTAACACTACATCCTGTCCTTTTCATTTTTAGTGGATCAAAGCTGCTTTTTATTTCCATTTTTTAGGTTTTTGGGATTGTGTAGTGAGGGTATAATGTGCCTTCAGGCTGGCGCACTTTCCCGTTACGGGAAGTGCACCGAGGGATTGATGGCACCTTTCCCATAAGGGTGATGAGCGTCGATGGTGCCCTGTCTATACTGACGGGGTGCATCGGCGAAGTTTGGAATTATGAACTCACTCACACACCAAAAATTGATGAGATGGAAGGTATGGAAAGATTCTAATAAGTGTTTTAGTGTTATTTGGACACGTTTGGGTGGACAAGATGGTCCAATGGAGAGAAAGAGAGCATGAAATAGATGATGCTCAAGCAGCCAACGATCCACATTGTATGAATGCACTCCGCAACTCCGGGCTACTAAAATATTTTCACATCCAGGGCATGAGGGCCCAACTACCACTACTAGAGTAGCTTATCAGATGTTGGGATCCCGATTAGCAACACTTCCGGGTCGGTGTCCATATACTTACGATATACATAGAGGACGTCTATTTTCTAACGGGGTTGTCCTGATAGGGAGCTCCAGTGTCTTTGGATGGGTCATGAGGGAGTGACTGCACTACTGAGGATTTAGTGGATCAGTGGTGTACTCCTGGTACACAGATGGTTGGTGGGAAGGTCCCCATCAAGGATGTGAGGGACCATCCTCTATATATGGTCTTGTTTACCATTGATAGGGTGGAGAGGAGAAGGGATCCTCACCTAGCCACCAAGGCCCATATGTTGTATGCGGAGGAGTGTATGGCTCCCACAGTTTTCAACTGGTGCGAGGGGCTCCTTGTGAACCTCAGGGATTAGCTCACCAAATCTCGATGTGGTGATCTGAAGCAGTTTGGCTATGGGTCGGTCATGGTCTCATTCTTCTTAGAGCAGGTTCCACATTTACACCCACAGGTCGAGATAGATGATTTGGATCCGAGGAATCCGCACATAGTTCGATGGTCCAAGGTGATGGTCCTATTATCAGTTACTGTGGTCTTTTTTCATATGGTTGAGGGGACAGATCCTCATGGTATAGGACTACCCCTACAAGGGTACCGATTTCATGGGGGACACGGACTTGGTTCTTCCTAAGGACATGCAATGGGTCGATATAGGTAAGAATGAAAACTCTATTGTGTTTTTCATTTTATGTTTTTTAGATGTTTTTGGAGTGGTATTGATAGTTATTACATGTTCGGTGCAGATGTGGGCCCGTCTCTTCCAGCTAGTGTCTCCCCGATTGCGCGGAGAGGAGCGGTGCGAGAGATAGAGCTTGCAGAGCATGATGCGATAGAGGACTTAGATGAGCTGGAGCAGAACCTCTAGAGGTTGACCCTGGATATCCCGGAGCCAGCCGTACATGATCTACCTCATCGCTATCAGCGGCAAATTGTGGGGATATCTACACGCTTTGGTTCACTACTTCGGAAAGTAGCTAGGGCCATTGTCTACTACCATGAGAATCCTACTGAAAGCTACGGGCTTCATATTTTTGTAGAGGATATTTTTACTGAAAGCTCATGTGCTTTAGATTTTTGTACCAGTACCACCTTTTTGTATTATACTAATATGATATATATACAAAATTCTATTTGCAACTCTACATACTTTGTTCTATTGATTATTATGGGATCTTGTTTGTTTTTTCTTATACATTATTTACATGTCGTGAGATTTTTACATTTTTGAATGTTTCATGTATGTGCAATGTACCAATCTAATATAAAATTTTCCATGGAGTCAACAATGGTGTTCATGTCCCTTGAAATGTGCAGGTATTGAACAGATTTAAATGACCTCTCCAAGAAACGTACTCGTTGGAAAAGACGGAGTAACGTGCAGTCGCAGATAGCATAAACACAGTTAATATGGGATACCTCTAATTGTGAGTCAAGATGGATAACAATGTGGTCCATACCCAGGGAAAGAGCATCGTTTAAGACTCCAATCACCACATGATACTCGACGGCATTGTTGGTTGCGTACCCTAGACAACTCCCTCCTGAACTAATGACCTCACTGGTAGGGGAATAAAGTAACTAGGCTACCGAAGCGAGGTTACAGGTATGTCATCTGGTGATGTCCGCAAATCCAAAACAGGTTGCCATCTGCACATGCAGACAAAACATGGTATAAGTGTAATGTAAAGATCCTATCACACTAAATCAAAGTGTCACACCACACAAAACACACACCATGTACAATATATACAGAGTACTAATGCATAAAAACATAGGCATAGTACCGCTTCAGGTAGATCCCATTGCAAGGATCTCCTAAAGATATTCCATCATAATATTCGATCTCATATGCTTCCTTCTCCAAGACACGTTTAATGATGCATGGCCCATGCCACATGGACTCAAACTTGCCTGCCCCTAGCTTATCATGTTTTTGGTTGTAGGTGAGAACCAAATCTCCCTCGTAAAGATACGAGGTTTGAATGAATTATCGTACTGGGCTTTGATGTGCTTTTTATGTGCTTCATTAGCAAGGGAAGCATCACGACAATGTCATGTCCCTTGAAATGTGTAGGTATTGAACAAATTTAAATGACCTCTCCAAGAAACGTACTCGTTGGAAAATACGGAGTAACGTGGGGTCATAGATAGCGTAAACACAGTTAATATGGTATACCTCTAATTGTGAGTCAATATGGATAAAAATGTGGTCCATACCCAGGGAAAGAGCATCGGTTAACACTCCAATCACGTGATACTCAGTGGCATTGTTGGTTGTGTACCCTAGACAACTCCCTCCTGAACTAATGAGCTCGCTGGTAGGGGAATAAAGTACCTAGGCTACCGAAGCGAGGTTACGAGTATGCCGACTGGTGCCATCCGCGAATCCAAAACAACTTTCCATATGCACATGCAAACAGAACATGGTATAAGCGTAATGTCAATATCCTATCACACTAAAGCAAAGTGTCACACCACACAAAATGGACACCATGTACAGTATATACAGAGTACTAATGCATAAAAACTTAGGCATAGTACCACTTCAAGTAGAGCCCATTGCAAGGCTCTCCTAAAGATATTCCATCATAATATTTGAGTTCATATGCTCCATTCTCCAACGCACGTTTAATGACATATGGCCTGTGCCACATGGACTCAAACTTTCCTACCCCCATCTTATCATGTTTTTGGTTGTAGGTGAGGACCAAATTTCCCTCGTTAAAGATACGAGGATTGAATGACTTATCGTACTGGGATTTGATGTGATTTTTATGTCATTCATTAGCAAGGGAAGCATCACGGCGGGTCTCATCGAGTTTATCCAAGTGTAGGAAACATTCTTCCTCTGCAGTAGTGTTTGGAAGAAGTTCGACTACAAGTTTCAATAATGGAATCTCGCACTCAATAGATAACACTACCTCTAGTCTATAAACCAATTCGAAAGGAGTGAACCCGGTGGCAGTTGTGACGGAGGTCCTATATGCCCATAAGGAGAAAAAGAGCATGTTTTTCCAGTTATACCTGTGTGTACCCACCATGCGTTGAATCATGGTTTTCAAGACCTTATTTATGGACTCTACTTGTCCATTATATTGTTGGTAGTACGGATTTGAGTTATCATGGAAAAAACCCAGTCTAGTGCTCAATTCGTCCACTATCTTGGTCTAGAAATGAGATCCATGATCTGTAACGATGGCTTGCAGGACTCTGAATTTCATAATTACATGATTGAACATAAAGAGTGTGGTTTTTTTGTCATCTTCATTGTTCGTGGGCATAGCCTCAGCCCACTTGGTAAAATAGTCAACAACAACGATGACGTAACCATGCCCAACGACCGAGGTAGGATTACAGTGCATGAATTCTATGCCCCACTTAGCGAAGGTGCCAATGGAAATAACAAGATGTAAAGGGGCCGGGTGAGAGCGTGGTTTGTGGTGAAACAACTGGCAGGGAGGACACTTCTTAACGGCCTTGATACAATCCTTAAAGATGGAAGGCCAATAGTATCCAACACGTAGTATTTTTTGGGTTGTAATCATCCCATAAAGATGACTACCACATGCCCCAGAGTGACATTCATTCAGAACATGTTCAGCCTCCTCGTGAGTTAGGCAATGTCGGAGGATAGAATCAATGCCATGACGATACAAGGTATCATTGATGATAAATATTACTTGTCGTGGTGTCATACATGACGGTAGTCATCATGAGACAATTGAGGGTTGAACCATTGGGTTAGGAGATATAATGTGATGTCTCCATACCATAGGTCATATGTACTGATGAGAAACAACGACTCGTATGGAAGGGAGTCGATGGGCTCAGTTCTCGTATCATTACGGGGAAGATCATAGATGAGCTATGCAAAAACCAAATATTTCTTTCATTTGGCCTTCTCGAACTGGAGATCGAATTCCTGAAGGATGACAATCCTACATGAATATTTTCCCCCGAGTACTTGATGTGTAAGTACGTGGTACATGGGGTTAGAGTTGGTTATGATAGTAGTAGTGCGGAGCAATATATAATGGCAGAAATTTTGGACAACAATGACTGCTGCGAGAGAGAGCTTCTCGACATGTGAGTAACGAATTTCGGGGTCAAGAAGACCCTTACTTAGGTAGTATATCACATGTTCCTGGGTGTTGTTGTCTTCCTGGATAAAGACCATGGCAATCCTGGTAGTGGAAGTAGAAAGGTAAAGGATGTAATACTTGTGGTAATTGCGAGGTTGGAGCACAGGGGCATGAGTAATGGCATGTTTCAGGTTGTCAAAGGATTGTTAGGAATAATTGTCCCAAATGAAGGGGACATTCTTCTTCAACAACCGCATGTAGCCATGTGTCTTCTCAGCGAAATTACATACAAAATGCTACAGGTAGTTTTCCTTCCCTTGCAAACTTTTAAGTTCCGTGATGTCAGTGGGAGGTGGGAGAGAAACAATGGCTTCCATCTTTAAGGGATCAATGTGGATCCCGTCTTTGGAAACGATGAAATCTATGAGGCATCCTGACTTGACGCAAAATATGCACTTGTGAGGGTGGAGACAGATACTATACCATCTACATCTGATGAATATGGTCATCAGATGATTTATGTGGAACTCATGATGATTTGAATGAGCAGGGAGATCGTCGAGATATGGCTCCACAAAGTCCTTCACATCATGGAAAGCGTATGACATGGCCCGCTAGATTGTAGCACCAACATTTTTAAGGCCAAAGGGGAGTTTTCGATAGGAGAACGTACCCCATGGGTAGATAAAAGCAGTTTTTTGTTGATCGGCCTAATGGATCTCAATTTGATTATAACCTGAAAAACCATCCATAAAAGAGAAGATGACACTTTCGTTGCAGTTGTCACTGATTTGGTTGATGAACGAGATAGGGTAGTTGTACTTAGGACAAGCCTTATTCATATCCCTGTAATCGACACAAACGCTAATGGTTCCCTGCTTTTTGGTAACGGGAACGACATTAGAGACCCAATCTGTTAAGGGAACAGGCTAGATGAAGCTCACCTTCAACATATTTTCAATCTTAGCCTTAATAGCCGTAGTTTTTCTAGGGTGCACAGGACTTAACTTTTGTCGGTCAGGTTTAGCGCCCGGATATGTCTGGATCTCATGTACAACAATGGCAGGATCAATCCTGGGCATTTCCTCATAGGTCCATGCAAAGACGCCGTGGAATTGTTTGACTAAGGCCGTATATGTGGTGATCTCTTCAGGAGAGTAGGTTTGGCCAAGTCCGATATGTTCCATGAATCCATGTGTGGCTGAGATGTCAATCAGAATAGTGGGCGTATTTAGCTTGCTCATTTATAACTTATCTTGTGGTCGTATATTTGGTCATTAATTTGGTCATTAATTGTCACAATTAATGACCACATTTTTTGTCACGTGATAAATGACCCCTAATTTGATACCAGCGATCTCCAACTCAAAAGTTGTCATTTATATGCATATTTTGGTCATTTGTTTGGTCACTTATATCTCATGTTGTAGTAGTGGTCGTTTATATGCAAATTTTGGTCATTTTTTTAGTCATTTATCTCTTTTTAGTGATTTCATAATATATATATGTTATTTTTTCATCATTTAATTCAATAGATATAGGATCTTAACTGAGAGAACAACATATACAGCATATCAAGCATAAGAGACAAGAGACAAGAGACACAAAACATTTCAATGGGGAAAACCAAGAAGGTGAAAAACCCCGCAACTTCCTCAAAGATAGAATAAGCATAAAAACAAGGATCACAATGATCAAACCCAAGAGATAGATTTCTTCAGCAGCATGCTCCTACTCCACTTGTGCGCACTCTTCCTCTTCTCTCACTAATGTGAAGCGAGTGAATAATAGAATGTGTAAAATGAGAGAGACACGCTCTTTATTTATACACTAACTCAGTTGTCTTTTAACTTTATCTAGGTCGGACCCAACTTAACCACTTAACATAATGTTGACTGGGCCGACCCCCACTAGGGTGGTCTAATAAACCTTTGACCCACATGACTCATACAGGGCCGATCCCATCAAGGTGGTCTAATAACCCATCAAGTATAAGTTACGACACTTACAATATATATTGCGACACATGCAAGTACAACTGATGACACTTCCAATCAGAGGAATAATACATCTCCGTTGGGGATACAATAAAGTACAAATACAATATACAAGTGAACATCTTCCGAAGTTACAAATACATCAACACTCCCTCTTAACTAGGAAGATATTCTCTTGACACAAGTCATCAATACATATAGGCACAAGTCTTCAATTCTGGATTTGGATCATCGTTACTGGATCACGGAGCATCAACATCATCACTGTTGTAGTACTCGCCATCTCAATCACTGGTGCTATCTCTCAATTCTTCTCGTCATAGGAATTTCTACAGAGCCAACCCTTTTTCATGCTGGATGTAGGCCCACCTCCTGTAGGTCTTCATCAACATTGGCCATACTGTGAAATCCTCAGGACTTATTATGTGCATCACAATGCCTCAAAAGAGTATCCCAGGATCCTTTATGTGTCGAAGCATGACTAGCAAGATCTCCCAGGTCAACTTACATGTGACTCCCACCACAATTCCTTGAAAGAGTATCCCAGGATCCTTTATGTGCCAAAGCATGACCGACAAGATCTCCCAGGTCTACTTACATGTGGTCACCACAAAGCCTCGAAAGAGCATCCCAGGACTGATTACAAGCATACTACTCAATCTATCGTATCTCTCAGGTCTAGTTACATGTGGTCATGGAAAAACCTCGAAAGAGCATCCTAGGACTAATTATGAGCGTACTGCTCAACCTATCAGATCTCCCAGGGTGCTATTATATGCCATAGGACAAAAGCCTCGAAAGAGTATCCCAGGATCCTTTATGTTCCGCAGCACGACCGGCAAGATCTCCCAGTACTAGTTATATGTCCTCCAAGATCAATGCATCGAAAGAGTATCCCAAGATCCTTTATGTGCCACAGCACAACCGACAAGATCTCCGAGGTCAATTTACATGCTCATCTACACAACCTGTCCACGGCCACAGAGTATGAGCTTGATAGTCACCATACATCATCCTGATGTACATCATCACATGATCATCCTGATCATCATCATAGCATCGTCCTGATGCATATCATCCAGAGTATCATCCTGATACTCATCACACATGATCATCCTAATCATCGTCACTACATAGTCCTCATGCATATCATCCAGAGTATTATCCTGATACTCATCACACATGATCATCATGATCATTGTCACTTCATCATCCTGATTCATATCATCTAGAGTATCATCCTGATACTCATCACACATGATCATCTTGATTATTGTCACTGCATCGTCCTGATTCATATCATCGAGAGTATCATCTTGATACTCATCACCCATGATCATCCTGATCATCGTCACTACATCGTCCTGATGCATATCATCCAGAGTATCATCCTGATAATCATCACACATGATCATCTTGATCATCGTCACGGCATCGTCCCGAGGCATATCATCATACATGATCCAACTAATCATACAAAGAATCCAACTAATGCATTTACAAAGCAGGAACTCGAGCATCATCATGATGCTCATCTCACAGTGATTACATCCACAGCCATGGAAGGATCCTCCTATCACCATGCTTGGAATGGCTCCTGCAAATGTGTCCCATCACTTCTTCCTCGAAGTGTCTTCAATCTGAGGAACACCAAGCCTCTCTCTGAAGTACTCAAACTTCACTCTGTATAGTGGTTTCGTCAACACATCTACAACCTGCTCATCCATCGCAACATACAGGAGCTTCATTACTCCTCTCTGCACCATATCCCTGATATAGTGATATTTGATCTCGATATGCTTCGACCTATCATGGAACATTGGGTTCTCTGACAACTTCACACAACTCTAGTTGTCACAATAGATATCGGTAACATCCAACGGGAGATCAAATAACTCAGATAATAGCTTCCTCAACCATACTGCCTCACAACTGGACAAACAAGCTGCGACATACTCTGTTTCAGTTGTACTCAGTGCTATACAGGACTACTTCCTGCTAAACCAGGAGATCACACCTAATCCCATACTGAAGCAGCACCCCGAGGTCCTCTTTCGATCTACAACACTGCCTGCCCAATCTGAATCAACATAACCCTCCAGGTTAAAATTTTGATTCGCATCATACTTGAGCCCATAGTAAACTGTAGCCTTCAGGTACCTCAGAATATGCTTTGCATCAATCAGGTGAACATGTTTCGGATCTGTCAAGAACTGGCTCAAGGTGTTCACCACAAAGTAAATATCTGGTCTCGTGTTCATCAGGTACATCAAGGACCCAATTATCTGACGATACAACATGACATCAATTGAATCAGATGAAGCATCACACAGTAGGTTCAAGTTTGATGCCATAGGTGTGGCCATGGCCTTGCAGTCCATCATCCTGAACCGCTTCAGGTTCTCTACTGCATACTTCCATTACTACATCCCAGATCCTGGGAACTTCAGATTCTTCAATATCTTCAATAGATAGTTTTATTTGAACTTCATTGCTGGAACAAATGTTGTTGTCCTTCTTTTGTAGGTGATTATACACGATCTTTCCAAAAAGTCAAATTCAATTGCATGATTAGAAACTTCTCATAGTTTTTAGAACAAAATCTTACACATAAGAATATATGTCATAGAGTCATGCAATTTTCTTAGCCAATGCTTCAATACAACATTTATCCATATCCTGTAACTTTCTAGATGCCTTCCAGCTCTACCAAAACATTTGTTAAGAGTGTGCACAACTCCCAACATGTTAGCAAAGATTTTTCATTCTAGATAAGAAGCAATGGAATGTTCTAAAGTACCATAGGCCACTTACCCATTACTTGCATATTAGTAGTATCTTGTTCATTAATGCAACTTTTCTAACATGCATAATACATATCCTAAATCTAGGAACATCTGAGTATGTACATAACTAGACAACATCATTTAAGTAGTCATATATACAAGAAATGACAATTCAAATACTTATATTTGTTTGGTTGTAGGGTGGACTCCCTCTCAATCTTTGCTTCCTTGCAGGAACTACTAGAGTGTGCTCCCTCTTGATCTTTGCTTCCTGGATTATCTATCTTTGAACTTATATCCATCCTGGACCACTATGCATGCTTAAGTGTGCACTAGTGTCATCCTCGAGATCTCATACATAATCATACATGCATTAGTATAATATCAATACTATCAAAACATTATGATTCTAAATAATCTTAAATATGTATGGTCATGATCATTTCATACATATGTAATAAGCGTTAGTATTCAAGGTTTTAGGGAAGACTTATTTTACTCATGTATATTCTTATTTGACCATAGGATTCTTCTGGTTAGTCATATCATCAATCAAAGTAACAAACATGATATGCATAAACCCTTGATTACTTAAACTTCTAAATTTCCTTATCATTCATACAAAAGTATAATATCCTAAAGCAAGGTAGGATTATAACTTGATACAGGAAAAACATACCTGGAATATCATGTTAGCTAGTTATGTCTAACATACCCAAACAATGTCTTCTTGTTCTCTTCAATGACTTGTGCTTAGGAACCTGCATAAGTCATAAGTTAATCATTGTAAAACCAAAATTATACATACCTCGTAAGTAGAGCTTCTATGCGATCCATGACTATGGATGATTCTTTGTCTTCATGTCACCATGGTCATATGTTATTGAACTAGAAATTTCTTGATGTACCTTTCATGTTAGCGGACAACATCAACCTCATACAACACCACAGTGCATTAGTACAATCATAAGTGTCATAACCCTAAGCAGTGAATGTCTTCTATCATGCATTCATACTTTTACTAGGATGATAAGACAAGTCTAAAATTAATCAATATTGTACTAACCTCAATAATATGAAGACAAACATATCATAAACTTAATCATGAATAGATTTCAAAACATACTTGCATTTCCTCAAGTCATACCGGTCGAGATTGCTTGTAGTCTTCTTATGTAAGGCCTTAGCCTTATCTCCCTCTGGAACTAGAACTTCTTCACTTATGTAGGTGTCCAATTCATTCTCTTCTAGGATTAACCCAATCCACTTTGATTTGCTGAAACTGGATCTCGAGCTAGATTAGGGTTGTCAGAGAAACCCTAAAAATTCAAATTTTGAATTTCAAACTTTTGAATGGATGGAAAGATGTGTCTTGTTGAGTTGATCAAGCTGGTATACTTCAATTTTTAAAACTGCAAAATTCAACCCCTCAAAATTTCCTTTGAAACTTCCGGATCTTCTGGACAGGATCCCAAACTAGGGTTTGATAAAGCCCAGTCTTCTTCCCATACAAAAGGTTTGATATTTTGTTCTAAACTTTGATGTTTCTGAGGAGCTTCCAACCCTGGTCACATATTTCCAAAATTCCAACTTTTGCAAAAGCCCTAATTTTCCACCTTTCCGATCAAAATCCCGAACTAGGGTTTGATGAAACCCGTCCTTCTGCCCAACCAAAAAATTTGATCTTGGTCTCTAAATTTCGATTTTGATGAGGAGCATCCAACCATGGTCTCCGATTCCAAGAATTCCAACTTTCTTTGAAACCCTAAATTCCCGCAGCAGAGAGACAAACCAAGAATGAAGGTGCTTAGAATCAAATTATGTTTTGACAGAAATATGCACCTGATTGTTTCTGGTGTAACTCAGACATTTCATATCCATAGAGTCTGAAAATTTGGCTTGTAGTATCTTGAACTTTCTTATTTCCAACCCCATGGGTCTGACCTAAATTGGATTCTCTGAGATATATTTATGCCAAGTCTCGCAACGTGACCTATTTATTGGATAAAACAGGAGAGCGAACTTGTACGGCGTTCCGCGTGTCACTGGTACAACTTCGGCCTCTGGAAAGAGGACTTATGAAAGTACAGTCCATGACCTACCTGTTAATTTTTACTAAATTTCATTTGGATCTTCCTATTCCAATTTGTGACCCTTTTTCCTAGGTCACCTGTTTATGACTGAGATCTGGAAGAGGCAGAAACCCGAACTTGTACGGATCATAAATCACAAAGTACAACTAATCAGATGTCTTTCTTCGGACACAAGGTACATGGGGATGTTATCTACGACCTGTAGAAGTTTCAGAACTTGAAACGTTTCCAAAATGGATTTATAGTGAAAGTGCCACGATGACTGGTTTTTCTATATCAAACCCTATTCTCCAATTTGTTGCAAGTGCAACAAGTCTCTTAAATTCCATACCATGCCTTCCTTCAGGATAGCTCTAATACCATGTTATTTTTTCATCATTTAATTGAATAGATCTATGATTTTAACTGAAAGAACAACATGTACATCATATCAAGCATAAGAGATAAGAAACATAAAACATTTCACCGGGGAAAACCAAGAAGGTGAAAAACCCCGCAACTTCCTCAGAGATAGAATAAGCATCAAAACAAGGATCACAATGATCAAACCCAAGAGATATATTTCTTCAGCAGCATGCTCCTCCTCCACTTGTGTGCACTCCTCCTCTTCTCTCACTAATGCAAAGCGAGTGAATAATAGAATGTGTAAAATCAGAGAGACACACTCTCTATTTATACACTAACTCACTTGTCTTTTAACTTTAGCTAGGTCGGCCCCAACTTAACCACTTAACATAATGTTGACTTGGCCGACCCCCACTAGGGTGGTCTAATAACCCTTTGACCCACATGATTCATACAGGGCCGACCCCATCAAGGTGGTCTAATAACCCATCAAGTATAAGTTACGACACTTACAATATAACTTGTGACACATGCAAGTACAACTGATGACACTTCCAATCGGAGGAATAATAAATCTCCGTTGGGGATACAATAAAGTACAAATGAAATATAAAAGTGAATATCTTCCGAAGTTACAAATACATCAACAATATAGGGAATGGAGGAATCGAACCACCAACCTCCTGCCTATAAGGAAGGTGCTCTACCATTGAGCTAGCACCCTTAAATAGAATTCCTTATGGATTTCTCTACCATTGAACTCCGCTCACAGATTCCTCATTGCAAGGTTTTTTGTTTGAGTACAAATCTACTTACCATGTGCCAAAAACAGTAAAAATTTAACAAGTAGTTCTCAATGTAACGAAGGGGAAAGGGCCTAAAGGGGTGTGTGCTCCAAATCAAGGATGTCCAAAAACCAGACATGTCCAAACTATTAGCTACAAAACCTTTGCTTTGTTGTACCCAACTATCCCACAGTCATACCCAGCCACTTCCACCTTTCAAACACAAAGTAAGAGAAAAAAAAAACTCAACTTTCAAAATAACGTTATAACGAATTAGCATAAATCATAGAAAAGAACATATCAAGTTCACATCACATTTTCTTTTGGAATTGTATTCAGTAAAAAAATTACAGTTGGGGAACTACAAACTTTCCATTCAATTCAATGTTCAATAAATTATTTATAATATGAGTATATTTTCCTCCCCAACTTGTAGGTTTCTTATGCAAATATTACTACTTCTAGAGAAACAAAGCAGTTTTTGTGCACTACCAAGTTGTTTGAGAGGATTTCTCTCATATTTTTCATTCATCCTCTCTTATTGTTACACTCCTTAACTTTGAATTCATTATTTTAAAAAAATGAAATAAGACCCATTAAATATTCAATGTAATTAGTTTTGAAACTTCAACTTTATTTTGATCTATATACAGTGAATTGAGATACATATTTTTTTGACATACAATGAAGTAAGGGCATTCCATATGTAAGCAATTTCACCTTCATTTCTTTTAATTGGGAAAAACCTTCAAAACATTAACAGTGATCTTCATTTACTGCTTCTTATGAGCTGAATGTGTCATTTGCAGCCATAACACTTAAGGTTTATTGTTGTTTAATGTATAGACAAAAAATTCCTTTGTCTTTTCTCCCAGGAGTATCCCCTCCATCATTACACTTCAAATTTCTCCTCTATTTTCATGCTGCATATATCCAATCTTTGTTTTTTAGCCAGAGCATTCACGCTTACAGACCTGGAAATTCACTGTGTTGTTTCAAATAAATTCTGGAAAACAAGTAATCTACAATGTGATAACCAATACTCGAGACATTTTATGTTTGAGGAAAAACATTTTCTTAACTTTTATTGTAAAGTTTTATATTTGACCAAGTGGTCAAGGATGACTGTAATTGTATAATATTATTATTTAACAAAATAAAATAGGAGACACTCACCGATGGAGACTATTGAAAGAATGTTTACTGACCCACTAGGTGGAATGGAATCTGGGGTAGAAGATAATGGACAAGTGGCAGCATCATGAACTTAGTAACTAGCTGTTGTTATGGGACAACTCCCTTGAATTGTGGTCAAGTTCCCTGGAATGTGGAACTGGAGCTTGAGGCTCATTTATTGAAAATTGACCACTAAAATACCTAGGCATCTTTTATAAGCCATTGAATTGAGAAGAGTCTCATACTTTTTCTGACTAGAAAATTTACCTTGTGGTTATGTTGTATGCACACAAGAGATTCGATAAGGGGAAGCTATGTTTTGATTTGTAGTGTAAGTCTATCTTATTACTGCTGAGTGCAGAGGTTTATGAGGTGTATGCAAGTCTCCATTGATGGTTGAAGTACAACCTGAGAGCCTTGATTCTACACAGAGTCTTCTACTTAGTGTTTCAGTAAACAGGCTCGGGGTGTTAGAAAAACAGGATCGCAGAGCAATAACAATAAACAGAAATGCAAATATAATCACACATACACATTACAAGAGAGACACAGATATATCATGGTTCACCCAATTTGGGCTACGTCCACACTGAATTTTCCAGTCCTTATTATTATTACCGTCCAACAAGGTGAAGGGATACAACCTGCAGCACAACCGCTGCACTTCCTCTTCTCTGTTTCATAGTCTCTCTCCTGATCTCAGAGATCTTTACAATGCATAAAACCTAATACATCATCATCCCTAGTCGTATTACAATGTCTTTATTTTATAAGGGAAATACAATGAGAAAATACCACGGGATACCCAAAACCATGGGCCCGCAAAACAGCTGGCGAAACCATCCCCCCTGGAACCCCGTGGGGGGGCGATGCCCCCCCACACCCCCCCACTGGGGTGACTGTACATTCCACCTACATATCATATAAAACTGGGGCACAAACACGGCTGATACAATATCATCTATGAGAGTAGAAGATCTGGCTCCACAACCAACAATCTCCCACTTGGAGATTGATCACAGCAACTCCACCGCTGCTGCACTTGCTGGACTTGGACTTGGAAAATTTCTCCTCTTCACCTTCATGCTAGAAGGCCAACTGAAACCGAGCACGAACTCAGTTTCTCTCTGGTCACTACCTTTGTGAACATGTCTGCATGATTCTGGCTAGTATGTATCTTTTCTAGCTTCAACAATTCATCTTCCATAACAGAGCGTATGAAATGGTACTTGAGCTGTATATGTTTAGTCCTGGAATGGAATGCTGAGTTCTTTGCAAGGTGAATGGAACTCTGGCTGTCACTATACAATCTTCTATCCTTCTGCTTCTTACCCACTTCCTCCATAAACCTCTGCAACCAAATCATCTCTTTACTAGCCTCTGTAATGGCAACATACTCTAGTTTTGTTGTTGAAAGTGCAACAACCTTCTGTAGTTTCAAAATCCAGCTTACTGCTATTCCACCTACAGTAAACACATACCCTGTGGTGCTCCTCCTGCTATCCGTGTCACCTGCCATATCTGCATCAACATATCCCTGTAGAACAGTGTCTGAACCTCCAAAACATAATGCCTCAGTGGTAGTACCTCTCAAATACCTGAGAATCCACTGTACTGCCTTCCAATGTTCTTTACCTGGATTGTTCATATATCTGCTCACAACTCCCACTGCATGTGCAATATCTAGTCTTGTGCACACCATGGCATACATGAAACTGCCAACTGCTGATTGATAGGGAATCTTGGACATGTAATCTGTCTCTTCTTGTGTCTTGGGACACATTTCCTTACTTAGACTGAAATGGCTAGCCAAAGGTGTACTTACAGGTTTTTCATTCTGCATTCTGAACCTCTCCAACACCTTTTGTATGTACTCACTTTGAGACAATGTCAATTTGCGATTTTTCCTGTCTCTCGTTATTCTCATACCAAGGATTTGCTTTGCATCACCCAAATCCTTCATCGCAAATGAATTAGCTAGCTTCCTTTTGAGTACATTTATATCCTGCATGTCAGACCCTGCAACAAGCATGTCATCCACATACAATAACAAGATAATATATCTTCCATTGTCTAGCTTCTTGAAATAAACACAGTGGTCAGAATGACATCTACTATAACCTTGTTCTATCATAAACCTGTCAAACTTTAGATACCACTGCCTTGGAGCTTGCTTCAAACCATACAAGCTCTTTTTCAACCTGCATACCAGATCCTCCTTACCTTTGACCTCATACCCTTGTGGCTGCTGCATATATATTTCTTCCTCCAAATCCCCATGGAGGAAGGTTGTTTTTACATCTAACTGTTCAAGATGCAAATCTTCTACTGCCACTAGACTTAAGATAGTCCTAATTGAAGTCATCTTAATAACAGGAGAAAATATTTCATCAAAATCTATACCTTTCTTCTGTGCAAACCCCTTTACAACAAGTCTAGCCTTGTACCGCTTCTTACCTCCTTCTTCTTCCTTCAACCTGTAAATCCATTTGTTTTGCAATGCTCTTTTACCAACAGGAAACTGAACCAAATCCCAAGTCTGGTTTCCTACCAATGACTCCATCTCCTCATTCATGCCTTGCTCCCACTTCTTTCTAGTTTCCACCTGCATTGCTTCTTCATAACATTTTGGTTCACAAAAATCAGTGATCAATAAATAATACATTGAAGGAGAGTATCATTCAAGGAGTCTACTTAACCTGGTAGATCTTCTTACAGTTGCAGGAGTTTCAGGTACTTGCTGCTGCTCTTGATTTTCTGGCACCTTCAGAACTTCATTTTCTTTAATTTCATCAAGCACTATGTACTCTGTTTTCCTTTTCCTGTTTCTTTCCCTGCAACTGATCTTTATACATGACCTTTTCATTGAATATCACATCTCTACTCCTGATGATTTTGTTATTTTCATAATCCCATAAACGATAACCAAATTCATCAACCCCATATCCAATAAAGGTACATTTCTTGGATTTAGCTTCAAGCTTTGTTCTATTTTCTTTATCAATATGGACAAATGCTTCACAACCAAACGTTCTCAGAAATGAGTAGTTTACCTTTTTATCTATCCATGCTTCCTCTGGAATACCACCATCCAAAGCACTTTAAGGTCCTCTGTTTATTAAATAAACAGCAGTATTTACAGCATCCGCCCAAAACTGTAAGGGAAACCTTGCATGCAGTCTCATACACCTTGCACGCTCCATGATCATTCTGTTCATCCTTTCTGACACACCATTTTCCTGTGGTGTTCCTGGGACTGTCTTCTCTCTACGAATCCCATGGTATGAACAGTAACTATCAAACTCCTTGCCACAGCACTCACCTCCATTATCAGATCTGAGACACTTCAATCTTTTTCCTGTCTCATTCTCAACCAAAGCTTTCCACTTCTTAAAAGTAGCAAACACATCAGATTTCTGTCTAATGCAATAAACCCAATTTTTTCTAGTTGTATCATCAATAAATGTAACATAATAATGAGATCCACCAAGAGATTGTACCTGAGCCGGTTCCCATACATCTGTATGCACAAGCTCTAATTTTTCATTCTTCTTCTGTTTCCCAACCCTGAGAAATCTGACTCTCTTTTGTTTTCCATAAACACAGTTTTCACAGAATTCCAAACTTACCTGCTTCAAATCCGGCAGCAACTTCCTTGAGTGGAGAATATACATCCCCTTCTCACTCATGTGGCCAAGCCTATGATGCCACAATGCTGTATCTGTTCCTGTGGAAGCTAAAGAGATAGAATGGTCAGTATTATGAGGACATAAATACAACGTACCTACTCTGTCTCCTTTTTCTATCACCATTGATCCTTTAGTGATCTTCCACCACTTTTCTCCTAACGTAGATAGACAGCCGCCATCTCCCAACTGCCTTGTTGAGATCAGATTTCTTTTCATAGCAGGAATATGCCTAACTTCTTTCAACAACCAATCAGTTCCATTCTTAACTTTTATCCATACCTTACCCATTCCAAAAATTTTACATGGCTCATCATCACCCAATAAAACATGTCCAAAGTCGCCAGGAACATACTCATGAAAGTATTTCCTATGGGGTGTAGCATGACATAAAGCTCCTGAATCTACTACCCAATAATCACTAGTATTATCTAATGCAAGAATCAAAGCATCTTGTAACACATCACCTGCTACATTTGCTTCCTGGGTAGTTTCCTTCTGTGCATCTCCTTTCTTCTTTAGAGATTTGCAGTCTTTCTTCAGATGTCCTTTCTTTCCATAGTTCCAGCACTCTATCTTTCCCAGTTTGGACTTGGATCTGCCTGTTTTAGACTTTCCACGATTACCTTGGCTCTTTCCTCTCTCCTTTTGTCTTCCCCTTCTCTCCATGGTCAACGCATTACCTAATGTCTCACCTGTGCTTTTTCTTCACATTTCCTCGCTAAGAATAACACCAATAACATCATCAAATTTCAAGGTGTTTGAACCAGAGACAGAGTTACTTACAGCCATGACCAAGCTATTCCAGCTTTCTGGCAATGAACACAAGATTAGAAGAGCCCTAACCTCATCATCAAAGTTCACACTCACAGAACTTAGCTGATTTGTAACCGTATTAAACTCATTTAAATGATCAGTAACAAATCCACCTTCAGACATCTTCATATTAAATAAACGCTTCATTAGAAATACCTTGTTGGAGGCTGAGGGTTTTTCATACAGCTTACCCAATGCGCTCATCAAACCCTCTGTTCTCATTTCTTTTGAGATATTGAAAGCTACCGACGAAGCCAGGCTCAACCGTATTGTTCCCAGAGCCTTTCTGTCAAGAACCTCCCATTCTTCATCCTTCATAGCCGTCGGCTGCTTTGCTTTTCCTCCCAACGGTAGGAATAGATCCTTCTGGTACAGATAGTCCTCCATTTGCATCTTCCATAACCCGAATTTTTGGTCGTTAAACTTCTCGACCTTAAACTTTCCTTCTTCTGCCATTGCTCCCACTCGAACCAGAAACCCTAGATTCCTGCGGGTTTAACTGCCAAATAGACCTTTGGCTATGATACCAATTGCTAGAAAAACAGGATCGTAGAGCAATAACAATAAACAGAAATGCAAATATAATCACACATACACATTACAAGAGAGACACAGATATATCGTGGTTCACCCAACTTGGGCTACGTCCACACTGAATTTGCCAGTCCTTATTATTATTACCGTCCAGCAAGGTGAAGGGATACAACCTGCAGCACAACCGCTGCACTTCCTCTTCTTTGTTTCACAGTCTCTCTCCTGATCTCAGAGATCTTTACAATGCATAAAACCTAATACATCATCATCCCTAGCCGTATTACAATGTCTTTATTTTATAAGGGAAATACAATGGGAAAATCCCACACCCCCCCGCTGGGGTGACTGTACAGTCCACCTACATATCATATAAAACTGGGGTACAAACACGGATGATACAATATCATCTATGAGACTAGAAGATCTGGCTCCACAACCAACACGGGGGTCCAAAAGGAGCAAGTGATTTGGTTGCTTCTTCTGGAGAAGGTTGGGAGGAACAGGCCTCTTTAGGTGTTTGTCTACCCTATCCACATTTTCAGGTTCTACTTTTTTTTATTTCATTTCATTCCTGGAACTTGGTTATCTTTTTCTGAAACTGTTGAATGTCTTATGAGTTTTTCTATGAATAGATCATTTATATCAGACAGGTTAGGAAAGAATAGATATATGTTTTGTTAGACTATTTCTGAATGTTATGTATGATCAGATTTGAAACAGTAAATGAAGTAGAATGAATAGAAATGTCTCCTTGTATTTTTCCTTTTGCATTTCAGCAATGTACTCTAGTACATGGAGGAAAGTTAATTAACATAGATTGGATATGATCTCTAAATAATAAAGAAAAGTAAAGTAGTGTATGTTTATTATGTTATTTAAAATCACTACTGTGATTACATAAATAGCTCTGTCAGTCACCTAGGTTCAAATTTCTAAATAACAGAGTTCGTAGAATAAATAGTACAGAACATAAATACATTTCACATAGTGGTGCTATGTTCAATTTACATCTTTCAAAGCAATAAAAGCTTCATAAAACTGAAAATAGAAACACACTCTATCAAAACATTTTATTTCAGAATTCAAACATTTACCCTAGATAGCTGAACTGTAAACATTATGTATTTTGGTTGTATTAACATCTATATATCAACTAGGGTATTATTAACTAAAAGAATGAAATATACATATCTTATGTTTATTTTTGTAAGTAGTTTAACTATAACATAATCACTCTTCGTAAACCAAGTATTATGTAAGAGCTTTAGTGCTAATAAAATATCTTGGATAAGCTATACAACAATATCTATTACAACTTTAGACCTTATACTCATCTTTTTAAACATTATAAATATTGAAGCTACTTAGATGAATCATGAAAGTTAATACCTATCTATGTACATATAGGGTTATATTTCTTAAAGTGTTATGCAAATACAAAAATAGGTCAAATTCACCAAGGGTGAATCCCCAAACTTATAATAATTGATAACTACCAAAAGCCCTGTATAACGATTACTAAGGTTTATTAAACCCTTTCATTATACAGTCGAAGTTACTATATAATATAACAACAAATGTATTATGGGATAAACTCTAATATTTTACCTTTCAACGTTATCGAAGGAATCATACAAACACATATTAATATAAATACAAGTAATTGGAAGGCCACGGGTGCAAGCCTCGTGGAGGAGCATGCCTAGTTGGTCGATACATATTTCACAACCCTATTATATTGTAGTTCGGGTTCGAAACTTGTAAACTCACCGAGACCCCTTTTATATATTTGAACATTATTAAAATAATACACATCCATCCAAATAAAAATACAGTGAATACGATACTAACTCAAACATTAATAATATTGTTATCCCAAATATTTGCTCGATGGCAACCTATGCATCGCAGCATCTAATATTTTAAAAGCAACTATCATCACATAGTTCAAATCTCAACTAAGATATGCCTAGGTGGGCCTTAACGTTTCTTAAAATGCAAACCGCCGTGGCAGGGATGGAAAAAATCCTGATAGGAAAAAAAAGCTATGAAGTTGGGACTAAACCCGTAATATTTTTAATAGCTTCTTTTACATAGTAAAAACCAAAGCCGAGGGTTCGAGTCTCATTGGAGAGCTCGCCCGACCTATATATATCAATAAAATTAATTACGAAGTTCCAGGATTTAAAACCCTGTGACATAATAGAAATAACATTCAACTATCCAAATCAATAATCCAATTTTTTTATTCTGGAACCGATGAGAAGCCAAATATTTTCACATTGCTACAGTACTATTAAATCCAAAACGAAGTTTAAAACTGAGAAACCAGTATCCTTTCATTCCTCAAGATTTTTACAATAAACGTAATAAAACTGTTGAGGGTTCTCTATACAGAGACCTCATCCCTTTAAATCCAACATTAATAGTGGATGGATATCCAAGCAAGGCTTTAAGCCTGTCAAACCCTAACTCTGCCCATGGCTTACATTTTTCTAAAAACAATCAACATGATAGATGAACAACCTAAAAACTGTAATGACCTCCCATCGCTGATAGATGAGACTGTTGGGTATCGCGACCGAGGCTTACCATGGTTCCACACCATTGGAGGTAAGGTTCCACGCCCTTGCACAGTCCAAACACCATAAGCATTGAGTGATATCCCTGTCATAAAAACGTAATGAGGATTAAAAAAAACATCAATATAAAAGCGAGAAGTTTCTACTGTAAATGACAAAGGTTAAATCTTTTAACACTTACCTTATAGGAATAGAACCTTGGCCGAGAGGAAAACCTGAATGGTTGTTACATTTTCACGGCCTTGCCACATTTAAAACACCACTAAATAACTACAACAAACTAGTGCTAGTATTGTGCAGAAGGTGAAACCCTGGTAGCCGAGAGGCCTTCCCTCTCTCCTCCACGATGAAGAATAACAAATGAAAAGAATACCAAACCCCGATTGCATAGCGGTAGGGTTTTTTAAACCCGAGGAACTTTAATTGCCAAGCCATTTGAAGTTCATAAATTCTCCAACTACCACCCAATTCAATAAGAAAACCCACGTTGGTATAGTTTCAACATAGTTCTCAACTCATATTTTATTATGGTGTCGATGAGAAATCTTAACCCACTTTTTCCATACCCCGAAGTATCACTAGTAATACCTTAGTTCACCTTTGTATGAAGTGTGATGTCGATTTCAGCATTCTAGCAAAGTATGAAGACTCCCACCTTTAAGTAAGAATAATAAACTAGAACGATGAAGAGTGAAATCGATCACCTTAGTCTTCTCATAACATAACATCACACATTAAATATGGACACACTACGTAATTATAAACCTTGGTGTTGAATTTACATAGTCACCACCTTTAATAAGGTTAAGGTCTTTAGTAATCTGACATAAGGCTTAAATAGAAAACATCGCACTTTCTCGGAAGTATACAACTTGTAACCTGGGTAGTTAAAAAACCGATGCTTTAGATTTTAAGCTAAATAAACCTCAAGGTCGTACACCAGAATCCAACTGCCAACAAGAAGTAAAGTAAATAAGAGTGTACAAATAATTAAATAATAATACAAGTACCACCTATCAAACCTTAACACAAAGTACAGTCAAGTCATAGTATGATCGCAACTGTATGTAGGAGTATAACATAAATCTCATGCATCATATTAAAGACGATAATTATATAACTGTAGTTATAGTATCGCAATTACTTACGTTGCATTAAATAGTATGCGTAGGCAGCAAGTGACGACTTGAATTAATAATTACAATAGTAAAAATGACATAGGAGTATTAATGCACTTAATTGTCGATAAGGCAATTAAAAAGCTTTAAATATAATTACATGATGTAATTAATTATTATCTAGTTGAATTATTTAATAGGCATTTATTACTTCCGCATAGCATTTAATGCTAAATCTAATGCTTAGAATTTTTTAAAATTTTTATGAATTTTTGGGATGTTACATGTGGTATGAGAACGCGAGTTCAAACTCTAGGCCTAAAATAGGCTCACGCGCGCAAACATAAAATGAAACTAGAAAAACTTAGTTACTAACTTTTGTTTAAATTTGTTTCTGTAGAGAACAGTTTTATATTTAATTGTAGGTATGGAAATACCGGAAGAATCCGCAGAGGACAGATCTCATCATAGTGAACGTAATAATAACCAACATGAGAATGTTAACGAAGAAATTTATGTAGAATTGAATGATCAGTTATCTAAACTTTTACGTACAGTTAAGGACTTCGTTGTATGCACTGATGCATGCAACGATGGACTTGGTGGGGTATTAAATCAAGAAGGTCATGTCATAGCATATGAGTCTAGGAAGCTAAAAATTCACAAAAAAGAACTACGCAACTTATGATCTAGAGCTGCAAGCCGTGATGCATGCATTAAAGATGTGGCGCCATCACTTGATTGGAAGAAAATTTTCACTAATGATAGATAATAAAGGATTAAAATACTTGTTGGATCAAACAAATCTTAATGCAAGGCAAGCTAGGTGGCTAGCTTTCCTTAGCAAATACGATTTCGAGATTCAACACATTAAGGGTAAAGAAAACAAGTTTTTTGATGCCTTGAGCAGAAATGCTAAATTAAATTTTGTGGCTGCAATCAGCACATATAAAACAGATCTGGAAAATCAGATCGAAGAAGGAATTAAACAAGATGAAAATTACCAAAAATTATATGATAAAATTGTTGAAAATGTATCTAAAAATTTAATAACAGATTACAGCATTAACGAAAAAGGTTTAATGAATTATAAAAACAAAATTTATGTGCCTAATGTGTCAAAAGTTAAGCTGCTGATTTTGGATGAAATTCATAAAAGTCCTTATTCGGGACACTTTGGTTATCGGAAAATGATAACTATGCTGAGAAAAGATTGCTTTTGGCCAAACATGAAAAATGAAGTGGTTGAATACATAGCTAGGTGTTTTGAATGTCAGACAATTAAAGCTGAGCATCAACACCCATCTGGCCTATTGCATCCATTGCCGATTCCGGAATGGAAGTGGGAAACTATAAGAATTGATTTTATAACTAGTTTGCATAAGAATAAAAAACAAAATGACTCAATAATGGTGGTTGTGGATAAACTTAGTAAACCGGTTCATTTTATTCCTGTTAAGACTACTTTTAAAGCTCCTAACATTGCTGATGTGTTTATGAAGCAAATCTTTCGCTTACACGGAATTCCAAAGGTAATTATTTCTGATCGAGATTCTAAGTTTACTGGAAATTTCTGGACAACATTGTTTAAAGGTCTAAATACTAAATTAAATTTCAGTACTTCTTTTCACCCACAAACTGACGGGAAAACTGAAAGAGTAAATCATATTTTAGAAGACATGTTAAGAATGTATGTTAAAGATCAACCAATTAAATGGTAAGATTATTTACATTTAGTTGAATTTGCTTACAATAACCATTATCAAGCTTCTGCTAGACTTAGTCCATTTGAAATTTTGTATGGAAGGAAATGTAGTACTCCTATTTCTAGGGAAACCCTTGTTGACAGATTAATGCTAGGACCAGATTTATTAAGAGAGATTGAACTAACTGTGAAACAGGTACAAGGAAATTTAAACATTGCACAAGATAGACAAAAAAGTTACACAGATCTGAAACGGATTGAAAAGGAGTTTCGGGTTGGATATCATGTCTTTGTAAAGGTAAAACCCAAGAAAAGTTATTTTAAGCTTGGGAATTATGCTAAACTAGCACCAAGGTACTGTTGACCATTCGAAGTCCTATCAAGGATCGGACCAGTTGCATATCAGTTGGCTCTACCATCTAACTGAAGAATACATAATGTTTTTCACATTTCTGTTTTAAAGAAATATGTGCACGATGCTACTCATGTGCTGAATTGGAATGACATAAAGGTGGAGCCCGAAGGAGATTTTCAGGTGGAACCGGTTTGTATCCTAAACAGGAGGGAAATTGTGCTCCGAAATCGTACCATAGGGCAAGTAAAGGTGCAATGGAAGCACCCTAGCCCTGTGGAAGCTACCTGGGAATTGGAAAGTAATATGCGGACAACATATCCAATTCTGTTCCAGGGAGGCTCTTATGAAGAATAAGAAACATCAAGGACGATGTTGAGCTTAAGTGGGGGTGTTTGTAACATACCCAATACTTGAGACATTTTATGTTTGAGGAAACACATTGTCTTAAATTTTATTGTAAAGTTTTATATTTGACCAAGTGGTCAAGGATGATTGTAATTGCATAATATTATTATTTAATAAAATAAAATAGGAGACACTCACCCAAGGAGACTGTTGAAAGAGTGTTTACTAACCCACTAGGCGGAATGGAATCTGGGGTAGAAGGAAATGGACAAGTGGCATCATCATGAACTCAGTAACTAGTTGTTGTTATGGAACAAATCCCTTAAATTGTGGTCAAGTTCCCTAGAATGTGGAACTGGAGCTTGAGGCTCATTTATTGAAAATTGACCACTAAAAGACCTAGGCATCTTTTATAAGCCATTGAATTGAGCAAAGGCTCAAACTTTTTCTGACGAGAAAATTTACCTTGTGGTTCTGTTGTATGCACACAAGAGATTCGATGAGGGGAAGCTATGTTTTGAGTTGTAGTTTAAGTCTGTCTTATTTCTGTTGAGTGCAGAGTTTTATTGTTGAGTGTAGAGGCTTATGAGGTGTATGCAAGCCTCCATTGATTGCTAAAGTACAACCTAAGTGCCTTTCTTCTACACGGAGTCTTTTACCTAGTGGTTCAGTAAACAGGCTCAGGGGTCCAAAGGGAGCAAGTGATTTGGTTGCTTCTTCTGGAGAAGGTTGGGAGGAATAGGCCTCTTTGGGTGTTTGTCCACCCTATCAACATTACCAAGTTCTACTTGTTTTTATTTCATTCCATTCCTGGAACTTGTTTATCTTTTTTCTAAAACTGTTGAATGTCTTATGAGTTTTTCTATGAATAGATCATTTATACCAGATAGGTTAGGAAAGAATAGATCTTTGTTTTGTTAGACTATTTTTGAATGTTATGTATGATCAGATTTGAAACAGTAAATGAAGTAGAATGAGTAGAAATGTATCCATGTATTTTTCCTTTCGCATTTCAATGATGTACTCTAGTACAAGGAGGAAAGTTAATTAACATAGATTGGATATGATCTATAAATAATAAAGAAAAGTAAAGTAGTTTATGTTTATTATGTTATTTAAAATCACTACTGTGATTACATAAATAGCTCTTTCAGTCACCTAGGTTCAAATTTCTAAATAACAGAGTTCTTAGAATAAATAGTACATAACATAAATACATTTCACATAGTGGTGCTATGTTCGATTTACATCTTTCAAAGCAGTAAAAGCTTCATAACACTGAAAATAGAAATATACATATCTTATGTTTATTTATGTAACTAGTTTAACTATAACATAATCACTCTTCGTAAATCAAGCATCATGTAAGAGATTTAGTGCTAATAAAATATCTTGGATAAGCTATACAACAATATCTATTACAACTTTAGACCTTCTTATACTCATCTCTTTAAACATTATAAATATTGAAGCTACTTAGATGCATCATAAAAGTTAATCCCTATCTATGTACAGACAAGGTTATAGTTCTTAAAGTGTTAGGCAAATACAAAAATAGGTCGAATTCACCAAGGGTGAATCCCCAAACTTATAATAATTAATAACTACCAAAATACCTACATAACGATTACTAAGGTTAATTAAACCCTTTCATTATATAGTCGGAGTTACTAGATACAATATAACAACAAACATATTATGGGATAAACCCTAAGATTTTACCTTTCAATGTTATCGAATGAATCATACAAACACATATTAATATAAATACAAGTAATCCACAAGTGCAAGCCTTGTCGAGGAGCATGCCCAGTTGGCCGATACATATTTCACAACCCTATTATATTGTGGTTCAGGATCGAAACTTGTAAACTCACCAAGACCCCTTTTATATATTTGAACGTTATTAAAATAATACACATCCATCCAAATAAAAATACAGTGAATACGATACTAACTCAAACATTAATAATATTGTTATCCCAAAGATTTGCTCGATGGAAACCTTTGCATCGCAACATCTATTCTTTTAAAAGAAACTATCATCACACAATTCAAATCTCAACTAAGATACGCCTAGGTGGGCCTTAACTTTTCTTAAAATGCAAACCGTTGTGGTAGGGAGGGAGAAAAACCTGACATGAAACAAAAGCTACGAAGTTGGGACTAAACCCTTAATCTTTTTAATAGCTTCTTTTACATAGTAATATAAACCAAAGCCGAGGGTTCGAGTCTCATTAGAGAGCTCGCCCGGCCTATCTATCTATCTATCTATCTATCTATCTATATATATATCAATTCAATTAATTACGAAAGCTCCAAGATTTAAAACCCATGTTACATAAAAGAATTAACATTCAACTATCCAAATCAATAATCTAGTTTATTATTTTGGAACCGAAGAGAAGCCAAATATTTTCACATTGCTACAGTACTATTAAATCCAAAATGAAGTTTAAAACTGAGAAACCAGTATCCTTTCATTCCACAAGAGTTTTACAATAAATCCAGTAACACTCCTGAGGGTTCTCTATCCAAAGACCCAATCCCTTTAAATCCAACATCAATACTGGATGAAAATCCAAGCAAGGCTTTAAGCCTGTCAAACCCTAACTCTGCCCATGGCTTACATTTTTCTAAAAACAATCAACATGATAGATGAACAACCTAAAAAATGTAACTACCTCCCTTCGCTGACGGAGGAGACTGCTGGGTATCGAGACTGAGGCTTACCATGGTTCCACACCATTAGAGGTAAGGTTCCATGCCCTTGCACAGTCCAAACACCATAAGCATTGACTGATATCCCTGTCATCAAAACGTAATGAGGATTAAAAACAACATGAATATAAAAGCTGGAATTTGCTACTGTAAATGACGAAGGTTAAATCTTTTAGCACTTACCTTATAGGAATAGAACCTTGGCTGAGAGGAAAACCTGGACGATTGTTACATTTGCACAACCTCGCCACATTTAAAACACCACTAAATAATTGCAACAAACTAGTGTTGGTATCATGCAAAAGACGAAACCCTGGCGGCGGAGAGGGCCTTCCCTCTCTCCCCCATGATGAAGAATAACAAATGCAAAGAATAACAAACCTCAATTGCATAGCAGTAGGGTTTTGTCAAACCCAAGGACCTTTAATTGCCAAGACACATGAAGTTCATAAATGCTCCAGCTACCACCCAATTCAATACGAAAAACCACATTGGTATAGTTTCAACATAGTTCTCAGCTCATATTTTATTATGGTGTCGGATGAGAAATCTTAACACACTTTTCCATAGTTCAAAACATAACAATGTCCATACCCCGAAGTATCACTTAGTAATACCTTAGTTCACCTTTGTATGAAGTGTGATGTCGATTTCACCATGCTAGAAAACTATGAAGACTCCCACCTTTAAGTAAGAGTAATAAACTAGAACGATGAGGAGTGAAATTGATCACCTTAGTCTTCTCATAATATAACATCACACATTAAATATGGACACGCTACATAATTATAAACCTTGGTGTTGAATTTACATATTCACCACCTTTAATAAGGTTAAGGTCTTTAGTAATCTGACATAAGGCTTAAATAGAAAACATCGCACTATCTCGGAAGTATACAACCTGTAACCTGGGCAGTTAAAAAAACGATGCTTTAGATTTAAGCTAAGTAAACCTCAAGGTCGTACACCAGAATCCAACTGCCAGCAAGAAGTAAAGTAAATAAGAGTGTACAAATAATTAAATAATAATACAAGTACCACCTATCAGACCTTAACACAAGGTACAGTCGAGTCATAGTATGATCGCAACTGTATGTAGGAGTATAACATAAATCTCATGCATCATATTAAAGACAATAATTATATAATTGTAGTTATAGTATCGCAATTACTTACGTTGCATGAAATAGTATGCGTAGGAAGCAAGTGACGACTTGAATTAATAATTACAATAGTAAAACTAGCATAAGAGTATTAATGCACTTAATTGTCGATAAGACAATTAAAAAGCTTTAAATATAATTACATGTTGTAATTAATTATTATCTAGTTCAGTTATTTAATAGGCATTTATTACTTCTGCATAGCATTTAATGCTAAATCTAATGCTTAGAAATTTTTTAAATTTTTACAAATTTTTGGGATGTTACAATGTGTGCCTTCTTCCAACACTTCACCTTCTTGCCTTCTATAGGAAGATTAAAACAATACCCTAAAAAAAATAATGCTTCTACAGGTATCCACATTATGCTATAGGTTTGGAATCTGAGGTGTTCTTGTATCATGTATTTCTGGAAAGAGTTATAACCTTTGCCAACTCTGCTTTAGGAAAACCCAAATTTCCTTGGAAGCATGAAAATGGATCTATTTATGAGCATACATAATAGCGACCAGGTCAATGCCCCTTCCGAGAGAATAATCCTGACTAATGATTACATTGCCAGCAAATAATGGAGCTAGAACCAGTACATAGGCAGTTATAATCTGTGAATAATAGCTACTGATCTGGCACAAGATCGCCATAGTAATCCCATACTTCTTTCCTATCAGCTTCATGTAATCTACCATTATTTAGGGTGTCAGATCAACAAACCTGATGAGCATCTCAGATTTGTCTCTAAAATTATTTAAGTGCTTCTTCTGGGGCTTCATGGTATGGTAGACGTGTATCATTCTATTTATGATTTCACAATCATTCAAGCAGCAAGAACATATCATCATGCTAAAAGTATTACCTCTCCTTTCTTGCAATTTCCAGATCCTCATGGCCTCCTTTATGCAGATTATGAACTCTGTAGAACATATCAACCATCCAAAAAAAATCATATTTTGAAAGAGCTGCAAAAGAATGTTTAGATCTGCTATACTATCATTAAAATTTTCCAAAAAGAAAATATTGTATCGTGGTAGCAATGCATTCATTGGTGTATCAGATATGCACTATGTGCAAAAACATCAAATGAACCACACAAGTTGAATATTGAAATGCATCTAGAATGACCTACCCCACCATTATGTTTAGGTCTGGGATTCCACTTAGATTGCACAGAGGAAGCATGGATTTGAATGTCGTCCATGTCTTGATTTAAAAAAAAAACTTGGTTTTTTATATCTTCTGATATTGCACCTGAGCAATTCAGTTTTAGCATAATTTTTTCTTGTAGTTCTACTATTATCAACATTACGTTCCATATTGTAAGATGAAAACACTATTGATAATATCACGATTTCCAAAATAACTATAAAACTAATAACATAGGTAACTAGAGTTGGTCTTTACGTTATTCTAGATGTTGCTTGTCGACAGAGAGAATTCAAAAGGAAATATGCATCCGTTGGACAATTTACTCTTTTGCAGTGGGTGGTCCATGGTGTCGGCCTTCTGCTTCAGTTGGAAATATGACCCTGCTTCCCATTGCTTGTGAGTTGTTTAACTCCACTGTGGCTAAAATATATGTAGTTATTACCCCGGAGTCAGCAAAAATGGTTCAACTGAGCATAGGAGATAAATTGTTTCTATCTCTCTTCCCACTATGTGCTCTCCCCCTTTTGACGGGCTCGGTTTGATCCCTGTTGCATATGGATTTTAAGGTCAGCTATCAATTAAGGCATAGCCCTGAATTGGAAAAAACGATACCAACAATAACAAATATGTGAAATGTTGTATAAGAAATGGACTAAAAATTCCTTCGAGTTTTCCTAATGCAAACTATAATTAAATGAAACACTCACCCAAGTTCAAACATGCCCTACCAGTTCTAGATGTCAGACACTACGCACATCCTTTGGAAATGGTATCTTTCTATTTGTATCCTACTATCCAAACAAAGAACTTCAAACTATATTATATATGAAGACATTTTATTTTGCAGCGAGAAACTGATGATAAACATTACCTCTTTTTATGTTTCAAGTTACACTAGTTTAATTTATATCTCTAATGTTTGTCTCATCTACAAACAAGATGAGATGAAAAACAAACATCAAAATCATTAACAAAACCCAAATTTGAGATACCCAAGACCTCTTTGGATTTATCCCAAGAGCATCTGCGGACTCAGTCGAAGAGTGTCTACCAATCGAGCTAACCCTTTGGACACACACTTTCTCTATCGAGAGAGAGTTACATTCCTATACCAGCGCAGTCCATTTATGTGTGCACATTGTTGGCTCATGTTGTAGTGGGGTAGCCATATTCTGATTTTGTGGCCTTGCTTCCCTTGATGAAACAGTGCTTATAGTAAGGGCATCCTCACGGTAAAAAAAAATAATAGAGAAGAGCTTGCATTGTTTCCCAAGAAAACACACACACCCATAAAACCCTGTTGATGTATATGTAACTTCGGAATGTATTTCATCTATGTATTTCATATATATTTATTGTACCCTTATAAGATATGTGTTATTCCTCTATAAGGAAGTGTCGTCATGTGTATTGACAAGTGTCACAAGTGTGTGTACTTTCCGATGGGCTATTAGACCACCATGTGTGGGGTCGGCCCTGAAATATATATTATATGGTTGATGTACCTAGCTAGACAAGTTGGCCCCATAAGGTCACTGGGAAAACAGACTAGTATAAATAGAGATTGGGAGATCTCTATTTTGATCACTCGGAAACTCATACTTCTCTCACTCAGAAAGTGGCGCACTAGTGAGGAGGAGGATCATCTGCTACTAGGAGAATATCTCAGTTTATTTTGGTTGTACTTTGGTTGAGCCATTTCTCTCTCTATCTCTAAGGAAGTTGTGGGGTTTCTCACCTTAGGGTTTTCCCCACGGAAACTCTGTGTCTCTTGTCTCTCATGCTTTTGATTCTTGTGATGATTGACATGCTTGTTACGATTGATATGCATT
This sequence comes from Larix kaempferi, assembly GCA_027924585.1. Lineage (NCBI taxonomy): Eukaryota > Viridiplantae > Streptophyta > Pinopsida > Pinales > Pinaceae > Larix > Larix kaempferi. The sequence continues at coordinate 367,113 of BSBM01000451.1, read as the reverse complement.
GATATACTATTCATGTTATTCTCTCAGTAAAGATCCTAGAGTATTGTGAATTAATGCTCAAAATTTAACATGGTATCAGAGCTAACCTGAGAAGAAGACATTGTGCAGTGATGGAAACTTGGGTTTCTTGTTTATTGGGTTTCTCTCCATAGATTTTGGAAAAGCAGTATAGTAGATTGACTCTACTCATCAAGGAGAATCTATCTGTCCAGTCAGAATTCAATTCTGAGCATTTTCAGATTTGGCCCTAAAAATTAGGGTTTCCACAAAAATAGGAATTTCTGGAATCTGAAGACATAGCTGGAAGCTCCTTGCAAAAATCGAAGTTTAGAGATTTGGATCGAGATTTTTGGCTGAGTAGATCTCTGGGAAACTCAAACCCTAATTCAGGGCTCTCCCTAGTGAACCCGGGAAGACAAAAAGGAAATTTTGAAGGGTGTAGCTTTGCAGATCTCAATTTCTGAATACACCAGGTTTATCATCTCATCAAGGCGCATCTTTCTATCCTTTCAGAAAGTTGAAATTCACATTTTGAAATTTTAGGGTTTTTTCGACAAACCCTGATCTGGGACCAGATCCAGTTTTTAGCAATTCAAGTGGTAAGACCTAAATATTTTCTATTTCCATCTGAAGTACTCTTTAAGATGTCTCACCACACCAAGCTTGAGGATAAGCTTGAAGGGGTTGATAACTTCCGAGCCAGGAAGTATAGGATTGGGTTAATCCTGCAAGAGAATGAGTTGGACTCATATGTAAAAGAAGACATCCCTATCCCAGAGGATGAAGAAGCTAAGATATTGCATAAGAAGAACTTGGTCAAGGCAAAGAGAATCATTGCTGATTCTATCAAGGACCATCTCATCCCCCATGTGTCATCTCTGAAGACACCCAAAGAGATGTTTGATTCACTATCCAAGCTATTTGAAGGGAAGAACATAAATCAGAAGATGACTCTGCGGAACCAATTTAAAGGGGTAAAACTTCAGAATGGAGAATCCATTCAATCTTATTTTTCTAGGGTCTCCCAGATCAAGGAACAACTAGAAGCAGTGGATGAAATGGTGGAGAATGGTGAAGTTGTCATTACCACTGTAAATGGTCTACCTAGGTCATGGGACTCCTTTATTCAAGGAATTTGTGCAAGAAAGAAGTTGGTATCCTTCAGCAGACTACGGGAAGAATGCTCACAAGAAGAAGCAAGGCTTGTGGCACGAGAAGAAAAGATGGGGAATGAAGATCAAGCTCTCACAACTCACACCAAGAAAGGAAAGTCCAAGAGAGAGCCATCTCACTCCAAGAAATCGTCACATCACTATAAAGAAAGTAGAATATGCTTCACCTGTAATGAAAAAGGACATATTGCCATAAATTGTCCCAAGAACAAGAAGGACAACAACAACTTCAACAAGAAGAAGAAGGGTAGCAAAAGAAGGTATCATGTTCATGTTGTCGAGGATGATGAACCTCCCAAGAAGAAGGCTAGAGCAGAAAGTGATGATGATAACTCATCAAGCAAAGAAGAGTATGTTCTAATCTCTGCTCTCACAGGTACTATATCCCATGGTTGTAATGATTGGTTAATTGACAATGGGGCTTCAAAACACATGACTGGGTTTAAAGAATCCTTTGCTAATCTATCTGAACATGAGTCACCCCATAAGGTGAAACTTGGGGATGACTACCAATACCCTATCAAAGGAAGTGGTGAGGCCTCCTACAATCTAGACTTTGGGAAGTCTTTGAAGATGAAAGATTTTTTGTATGTACCTGGGCTCAAGAAGAATCTACTCTCCATATCCGCATTGGATGGAAAAGGTATGAGGGTTGCATTTGTGGATGGCCAAGTCCTAATGTGGCCAAAAGGTAAAACTATTGATGATGCAGTAGTGATTGGAGAGCAAGAGGGAGGATTGTATAAATTGAAGGGACAACCTGAACATGCCATGGTACATGACTCCATGGAGCCAAGTGAAATTTGGCATAGAAGACTTGCACATATGCACTACAGGGCATTACCAATTGCAAGTAAGGCTGTAGAAGGTCTTCCTGAAATCAAGACCAAGCATGAAGGTGTTTGCAAAAGATGTGCAAAAGGAAAGAACAATAAGAAGGCATTTCCAAGCAGTGAAAGCAAGGCAAAAGATATCTTGGAAATCATCCACTCAGATGTATGTGGTCCTATGTCATCCAGTTCTCTGAGTGGGTATGTTTACTATGTCTCTTTCATAGATGACTTCTCCAGGAAGACTTGGGTCTACTTCTTGAAGAACAAAGATGAGGTGTTTGATAAGTTCAAGGAATTCAAAACCTTAATGGAGAATCAAACTGACAAGAAGATCAAAACATTCAGATCTGACAATGGTGGAGAATTCACCTTAGGTGACTTCAAGAAGCTTTGCAGTGATTTAGGGATTAAGAGGGAGTTGACTGCTCCTTACAATCCACAACAGAATGGAGTTGCAGAAAGGAAGAACAGAAAAATCATGGAAGCAGCAAGAGAAATGCTACATGACCAGGATCTACCTATACATCTATGGGCAGAAGTAGCTAGAACAGCTGTATATGTGCAGAACAGAACACCCCACAAGATATTGGACAACAAGACACCAGAAGAAGTCTTTTCTGGTAAGAAACCTGAAGTCAGCCATCTCAGAATATTTGGTTGTCCAGTATACACTCATGTCCCAAAGGAAAAGAGGACCAAACTAGATCCTTCAGGAAAGAAGGGTATCTTTGTGGGTTACAGTAAAAGCTCAAAGGCTTACAGAATATACTTTCCAGGGTTCAAGAAGATTGATATCAGCAGGGATGTAACATTTGATGAAAACTCAGCATTCATCAAATCAAGGAAGGAACCTATCGAAGTTTATGAAGAACCTAAGGAAACTATATTTCAAGACACTACCATGACTGAAGCAATTCCATAAGTTGTTCGTGAGTTTGAAGATCTGCAAGAACCTGTAGATACACCCCGTGAGGATAACTCCCACAAGAGGAAACCTACATGGGCTAGAGAGCTCATTCAAGATGTAGAAAGATTTGGTATTCCAGAAGAAGAACACAGAGCAAAGAAGAGAACCAGATCACATACCAGCTATGTTGCTTTATTCTGTGAGATCATGAATAAAGAACCATCCAGTTATGAAGAAGCAACGGAAAAGAAAGAATGGAAGGATGCCATGGTCGAAGAATACCAATCAATAATGAAAAATGATGTTTGGGATGTTGTCCCAAGACCTAAAGGGAAGTCTGTTGTGACTTCCAAGTGGATCTACAAGATCAAGCATGCTACAGATGGCAGCATAGAAAAATACAAGGAAAGATTTGTAGCTCGCGGCTTCTCTCAGAAAGAGGGAACAGATTATGAAGAAACTTTTGCTTCTGTATCCAGGTACACTTCCATCAGAACAGTACTTGCCCTGGCTACAGTGATGAAATGGAAGATACACTAGATGGATGTCAAGACTGCTTTCTTGAATGGTGTAGTTGAAGAGGAAGTGTATGTGGAGCAGCCACTTGGTTTTGAAATACATGACAAGGAGTCATATGTATGCAGATTGAAGAAAGTCTTGTATGGCTTGAAGCAAGCTCCCATAACTTGGTATGGTAGGATGGACAGTTTCCTATCTAGTTTGGGCTTTACCAAGAGTAAAGTGGATTCCAACCTTTACTACAAGGTTGAGGAAGGGAATCCTGTGATTCTACTCTTGTATGTGGATGACTTATTTGTAACAGGAGATGACAGATTGATTACAGATACTAAGAGGAAGCTTGCTGCCGAGTTCGATATGAAAGACTTAGGAATGATGCACTATTTCCTAGGTATGGAGGTGTGGCAAAGTGAAGATGGGATCTTCCTTGGTCAAGGGAAGTACATAGTAGATATCCTGAAGAGATTCGGGATGATGGATTGCAAGGCCATGGCCACACCTATGGCATCGAACCTGAAGCTTCTATGTGATGCTTCATCTGAGCCAGTTGATATATCTATGTATTGTCAGATGATTGGGTCATTGATGTACCTGACGAACACGAGACTAGATATTTGCTTTGCTGTGAACACATTGAGTCAGTTCCTGACAGATCCGAGGAGTGTTCACCTGATTGCTGTAAAGCATATTCTGAGGTACCTGAAGGGTACAGTTGATTATGGGATCAAGTATGAAGCGAATCAAAAGTTTAACCTACAAGGTTATGTTGATTCAGATTGGGCAGGTAGTGCTGCAGATAGGAAGAGCACATCTGGGTGTTGCTTCAATATGGGATCAGGTGTGATCTCTTGGTTTAGCAAGAAGCAGTCCTGCGTAGCACTGAGTACAGCTGAGGAAAAGTATGTTGCAGCCTGTTCAGCTAGTTTTGAGGTAGTATGGCTTCGGAAGATAATGTCTGAGTTATTTGATCTCCCATTGGATGCTACTAGTATCTTCTGTGATAACCAGAGTTGTGTGAAGCTGTCTGAGAACCTAGTGTTTCACGACAGGTTGAAACACATAGAGATCAAATATCACTATATCAAGGATATGGTGCAGAGAGGAGCAGTGAAGCTCCTATATGTTGTGACAGATGAGCAAATTGCAGATGTGTTGACGAAGCCACTAGCCAGAGTGAAGTTTGAGTACTTCAAAGAGAGGCTTGGTGTTCTTCAGATCGACGACACTTCGAGGAAGAAGTGATGGAGACATTTGTTGTAGCCATTCCTATCATGATGGAAGGGGGATCCTTCATATGGATATGGATGTAGCGCTGGATGATGTGCATCAGGATGATGTTCTAGTTTCTGCTCTGTATGATCAGTTGGATCATTTGTGTATGTATGCATCATGTTGGATGCTGGAGATGATCAGGTGGATCATTTATATGTATTTTGTAGATTAATCATGTTGGATGCTTGGACCATGTATCTGTATTTGTATCAGGTGGATACATTGTATGATCAGGTAGATCATGTATGTTGATATATATCAGGTATGATCAGGTAGATCATGTATGTTGATATATATCAGGTATGATCAGGTAGATCATGTATGTTGATGGATACATTGTGTGGATCATGTATCTATGTATCAGGTGGATACAATGTGTATGGTGATATGTATGAGGTAGATACTTGGTATGCATCAAGTGGATGCATTGTATGATCAGGATGATCGTGGATGACGAGCTTCTCCTGATGACATGCATCGGGACGATGTAGTGATGATGATCAGGATGATCATGTGTACATCAGGATGATGTATGGTGAGTATCAGGATGATACTTTGTGGTCGTGGATCAGGTTGTGCAGATGAGCATGTCTGGGAGATCCTATAGGTCGGAGTTGTGTACCCCTAACAGCCTGGGATGCTCTTTCGAGACATTGCTCTGGGAGGACATGTAATTTGTGCCCTGGGAGATCTTCAGGTCGGAGTTGTGTACCCGTAACATCCTGAGATGCTCTTGCGATGTTTTGTCCTAAGGCATGTAATTTGCTCCTGGGAGATCTGGACAGGATGAAAAAGGCCTCAGATGCTTCAGCCAGGTTTTTCCATGACCACATGTAATTTGCTCTTGGGAGATCTGGATAAGATGAAAAAGGCCTCAAATGCTTCATCCAAGTTTTGTGGTGCACCACATGTAATGTGCTCCTGGAAGATCCGACAGGTAGAGTTGTGTGCTCGTAACTGCCTGGGATGCTTCAGCCAGGTTTTGTGGTGAGATCACATGTAATGTGCTCCTGGGAGATCCGACAGGTACAGCTGGGTGCTCGTAATAGACTGGGATGCTTCAGCCAGTTTTTGTCATGGGTCACATGTAATGTGCTCCTGGGAGATCCAACAGGTAGAGTTGTATGCTCATAACAGCCTGGGATGCTACCGCCAGGTTTTGTGATGCACATAATAAGTCCTGAGGATTCCATAATATGGCCAGTGATGAAGACCTGCAGGTGATGGGCCTACATCCAGTATGAAAAAGGACTGGCGCTGTAGAACTTCCTATGACAAGTAGATTCAGACATTGGTTGAGATAGTAGCAGCAGTGATGATGATGATGACGATGATCCTGGGAAGAAGACTTGTCTAGCAGATCTGTGTCGAGAAATACCTTCCTAGTTAAGAGGGAGTGTTGATGTATATGTAACTTCGGAATGTATTTCATCTATGTATTTCATATATATTTATTGTACCCTTATAAGAGATGTGTTATTCCTCTATAAGGAAGTGTCGTCATTTGTATTGACAAGTGTCGCAAGTGTGTGTACTTGTCGATGGGTTATTAGACTACCATGTGTGGGGTCGGCCCTGAAATATATATTATATGGTTGATGTACCTAGCTAGACAAGTCGGCCCCATAAGGTCACTGGGAAAACAGACTAGTATAAATAGAGATCGAGAGATCTTTATTTTGATCACTCAGAAACTCATACTTCTCTCACTCAGAAAGTGGCGCACTAGTGAGGAGGAGGATCATCTGCTACGAGGAGAATATCTCAGTGTATTTTGGTTGTACTTTGGTTGATCCAATGCTCTCTCTATCTCTGAGGAATTTGTGGGGTTTTTCACCTTAGGGTTTTCCCCACGGAAACTCTGTGTCTCTTGTCTCTCATGCTTTTGATTCTTGTGATGATTGACATGCTTGTTATGATTGATATGCATTGACATACTGTACATGTTATTCTCTCAGTAAAGATCCTAGAGTATTGTGAATTAATGCTCAAAATTTAACAAACCCACATGCATAACATGCTATAGGAATTAGATTGAAGATGAAGAGAATGTAAGTTAGGGTTCCCACTTGTGAAAAATAAATTCATTTAGTCTTATAATGCCAACTATGACAAGATCTGTCAACAATGACTGTTGAGAATCCTATTGTGCAATGAAACTTTCCAACATAATTTTAAACAGTATGTCTGAATTTTTGAAAACATACTAGAGCGTTGCATATGCGAGAGGATGAGGGACACACAATACTATGGCCCTTCCCTGTTTATAAAAGTACATAGGGCCATTGTGAGTTCATCCTCCAGCCCATACACGGTGTCCGATACAAAGCTAAATGTGATAGGAAACATGAGAACATAAATTCCAAGCCACTGATATCAGATAAGACTCTAGTTACCATGTTTGGATAGACTTGGTTCAGGTTCTTCCAAACCTCGAACCTTTCCGACCAGTTGAACCAGTCTGAACCGAATCTTTAAACCTTCCTTAAAATATGCAAGAAACAAAACTTCAAAAACAATCTAAAAGCAAGAACAACTATTTTTATGTATTTTTCTGTGATTATTTGAATTTCTAAGTAATTATGTATAATTTTAAGTGACTATCACATATATCATAAAACATCATAAGGGGCTTATCAAGGTACTTGCTATGTATGGTTCTCGATATTTCGCTAGTTTGGAGATTGAACCTATCAACAACATTAGAACTTCTTTTACTACATCTAGGGGGAAGTGGCACATGGTATTCTTGTCCATTTGAATCTCTAGACAATTATGCACTTTATTCCTAATTTATTCTTCCTCTTTTTTCTCCTAGTTACCATACTTACCATGTTTGTATAGACTTGGCTCAGGTTCCACCAGACCCTGAACCTTTGGGACCAGATGAACCAGTCTAGACCAAATCTTTAAGCCTTTCCTAAAATATGCAAGAAAAAGACTTCAAAAACGATCTAAAAGAATTAACAACTATTTGTATGTTTTTTGTTGTGATTATTTGAATTTCTAAGTAATATGTATAATTTTAAGTGTGTTTATCTACCTACCTACCTATCTCTCTATCTATGTTAGAAAAAATATTTTATATATCAAATGCACGTAAGCTCTCCAGGTACATCAATGTATTCGACAAACTGATACTAAGCCAGGTATAAGAGTCATAAAACATTATAAGGGGCTTATCAGGGAACTCCACATTTATGGTTCTTCAGACTTCACTGGTTTGGAGGCTGAAACCATCAACGACTTTCAGAAATTTTTTTTCCTCTACATATAGTGGGAAGTGGCACCTGATATTCTTGTCCATCATATTCTCAAGACAAGTATGCACTTTTCCTACTATATTCTTCTTCCTCTTCCTTTTCCTTCTCAGCCATACCATGACAAATTCACGTTCAACACCAACATCGATGATTTAATTTCGCCCTAGCTTCCCCAAATTATCAAACTCTTGTTCTTTTAGTTGTTGACCAAAGTTGACTAAAGAAAAATAGATATTCTCATTTAAATTTATGTTGCATGAGTTTCAGAATGTGGAAATGTTGGGAACATGGATCTGAGTGTCCAGAACAACTAGAATTTTTTCCCAAATTTCTAGGAATCCTTGTCAAAGCTTGCCTGAAATTTTCAAAGCCATATGGATCCATTTCCTTCAGAGATGAGGAAGAGTACAACCATATGTATTCACTACCTTCCAGGGAATCCTGTTGCATATTAAGAATCATTGGGACACATGTAGTAAGGAGTTTATCTCGCAGGATCTCAAAATATTAGGCAATTGAAGGAACCCTGAGAGATATAGCATGATTTTCCATGAATGCTGGTGGATTCTAAGGTTCCCCCCTAATCCAAAGAGTAGAATTCTCTTCATTCCCGAGGATGGTTTGGAAAGCATCTCACCATATTACATGGTTAATGACAAAGGAGGCAAATTCCCTCAGCTGAACATATCCTAGAAAAGGTAAAGGATTAGATGGAAAGTCAATATAAAAGCCCTGTCATGTAAATACAATTCACATAACAAATGTTGATCCATGAAATCACTCTTCAGAAAAGTCTCCAAAAACTGAGTAGCTGTTTCCAAATCAAATGATCTCCCTTCCTTGAGAGCTCTTAATTGAAATAAAGTTGTCTACTCATGGAGAAAGATAGGGTAAGAGGGGTATGGAGCCTTGCAACTCAACAATTCTATGGAAAGAGTGTACATTTTGTCTTTTGTTGTTGCAGGGACTTAAGTTTCTTCAATCCTTCCGATTTTTCTTGAAGTTTCTCCCACCGAAGTTTCTGGAAGAATAACTCCTCAGCCCACTTTTCTCTCAGTCCCTTGACATTCCTATGTTCTAGAGAGAGATCATACATGTTCTGAACTGTTCAATCCACTTGAACCATTTATCCAACTCGATATTTAACCAGAGAATCTTCTTCTCCATCCGTTGAATTCTTCTATCTTCTACCTCCTTTTCATCATCAGAATCCAGATAAATGACTTCATTATCTTGCTTTGGCACTGTGACAGCTTCATCCTCTATTGGGGTTGCAGTGGTCTGTGCATGTAGTGCAGTCTCAGCCATGGGTTTTAGGGATGTTGGTTCTTGTGTGACAGCATCCTCCTTCTCCATCTCAATCTCAGCCATCTTAGTCTGTGTTGCCACTGTAGCAAATGATTTTGGAAGCACTGGTTCTTATGTAGCAATGTTTTCCTCCTGGTCCTTGATATCAAATGTTGTTGTCTAAGTTGCAGCTTCACTAAACATTTTCAAGGGTATTGGTTCTTGTGTAACAGTCCCCTGTTCCTCAAATTCTTTGAACTGCTGAGATTGTTTCTGGGTTATATCAGGTTTTTTTTACTGATGAGACTGGTCCTGAAGAAGCTCGGTATCCCCTTATGGTTGGGACTATACTGTTTCATCTCCTAAATTCAAATCAGGGATCTCTTCAATTCTTGGCTCATTTTCCCCCATCAATTTCTGGCATTCCTTCTTCCACCTCCTCTATTTGTACATGCTTTTGTGATGCAAGTCCCAACACAACAAATCTGTGTCCTGCAGTAGAAAATATATCTCCACACTCTGGACAAACAGTCTCCCCATACTTCTCATTTTCAAATGCAAAAGATGGATTTTCCAATAAGTTTGCAGCATTTTCTAATGTGTTCAAATTTTTCTCCGCTTGTTTTCCAACTACTCCCTTCCATCTTTCCAGCTCATTTCGCAATATCTGCACCTCCTCTTTTAATAATTCATTTTCAATCAGGAGATTTTCGATTTGAGGTTCTTCCCTGGAAGGTTCCTGCATAGCAGCAGATGACTTGGGGTTCAAAATGGGAATCTCTATATCTACCCCTGTTACAGGTGCTTTCTCTAACACAGGTGACTCCCTATTCTCTCTAATTGCTCCTACTGTCTCTGCTAAGGGTGCTTCAATATTACCCCCAATTGCATCCACTGTCTCAGCTTCTTCTGCTGTCTCTGCTAAGGGTGCTTCAATATTAACCCCAATTGCATCCACTGTCTCAGCTTCTTCTGCTATCTCTGCTAAGGGTGCTTCAATATTACCCCCAATTGCATCAACTATCTCAGCTTCTTCTGTTGTCTCTACTAACTCTGTTGCTATTGCAGCTACTTCTGCTGCTGCTACTGTCACAGCTGCTACTGCTATCACAACTGCTTCTGCTACTGCTACTGATCGAGTCCTTCTTTTCCTCACTATTCCCACTGGGTGTTCCTCATTGCTTACTGCTACTGACGCTTTGATAGTTCTGATCCTCCTTTTCTTTGATGCAGTGGGTGTCTGACCCCTATTTCCTGATCCTACTCTTCGTTTCTTTGACACAGGGGTTTTTACCTTGGTCTCTTCTTCTTCAATAATGGTACCCCTTATCTCCAAAGAGGACACAACCTCCAAAATTTCCATAATCTCTTCTTCCACCCTTCCCATCTGATATCCTTCCTCCTAGATTCCTGTTTCTGCAATTGCAACTTCTAATGTCGCAGCTTCAATAGCTGCTCCAGTTTCAGCTTCTTTTATTTGAGTATCTTCTTCTGTATTTGCAACTTCTGATTTTTCTGCCTCCTGCTACACGGTTCCCATCACAATTTCCTCAGCAACAAGGTTTTATGTTGATTCTGCTTCTCCCTTTTTTGCTTCCTCTTCGTCATTGGTCTGGTTTTCTAATGCTCCAACCTCCCCCCCAACTGGATTTGAGGAGCGTCGGTCCTCACTATCTTCACCAACACCCTCCATTTCCAATACAGGCTGTATGATTGGCCTATCTTCAGCCAAAAATTATTGCCAGGTTAAATTACGAATTGAAATGGCTCTTAGGACTAGTAATTTAATTAGGCCATGATTAGTAAGGGAGGAAACTGGGTGTTGGGCGGTTCTTGCATATCCAGCCATAGTTTGTAGGTCTTTAAGCAGATAAAATGGTATATTCACCAAATTGCCATGGCGTAGATGAGACAATAAGGGAAGTTCAGAGAAGCAAACAATGTGGTACCTACCTCCACAAGAGATGTATCGTTTCACAAATATTGCCACTTGATTCCAGGGTGGTGGTAAAGATGTTAGTTCCAGCCCACGGCGCTTTGGAATAACCTGCTCACCAACTGCCAAAAATTCCCGTACCGCATTTGCATTATGTGCCTTCTGTCCAAATAACTTCTTGCCAACCAGGGCTAAGCTAGTAACCTCGGTTATGATTTCTTCTGTAACATCCACACGTAGTCCCCTGACCTCAGAGTGAGTATCAGTCATATTGAGGGCAAATTGAAATGCGGTTTCTGTGTGGAAACCGTTCAACCGTTCAAAGTATGTCATCCAACCTGCTACTGTAAAAATATTAAGAACTGCTGCATTGGAACGTACAACTTCTGTATTTACAGGATCATGTTGGACTAGGTTTCCCATTTTAATCCCCCCTCAAAGTTCAGAACAAACACAACAATCTCCAGTCTGGACGTGGAAGTTGAAGCTTTATGAACATGCAAAGGGTCGTTGGGGTTCAAAAATCAGGTCTTAGGCAAGTCTGTGCCAGTATGAACATTCTGTTGAAATGATGAAGTTGGCAGAATAGGAGTAATAGGTGCAAAATCGGGTAAGGTGACAGAAAATAATTACAACTATGACCTTGACATAGTCCCTAGAGGTTAATTCGCATGGGTTCGTTAATCGAGGTTGCGATAGCACATAATCGTTATTACCGTATTTAATTTTTCTACCAAATCATGTAAAAGATGTGATCCGTACCTTTGCATTTATGAGTTTGAGCCATGGCTTAATCATTACAGGCGGTCATCGTCCTCGCGAATATGAATGCACATGTGCTGAAGTGATGTGGCCACTGCCACTTGGGCTGATAGCTACTCAAAGCACCCGAAATTTTCCTTCATGGAAAACCATGATTGGATCTTGTGGAGCGAGAGACAAAACTAACGCCTAATCACATCATTATTGGCATCATCAATCGGAGAGCAAACAAACTGGCGGAGTCACAGCTGCTAGACTTAGCAAAATAAGTCAAAGTGGCGGAGTTGCAGCTGTATGGAAGGAGCGAAAATGAAGTGGAGAGAACAGAGTCGTAGCTACTAGATTTAGCGAAATGGACAAAGGTAGCAGAGTCGCAGCTGCTGGAAAGGGGTCAAAATGAAGCGGAAATAGCGGAGTCACAGCTGCTGGAAAGGGGTAAAATGAAACGGAAATAGTGGATTAGCAGCTGCCAAACTTAGAAAGGTAAGCAGAAATAGTAGAGTCGCAGCTGCGGAATTTGGCAGAACGGGAAAAAGTGGCGGAGTCGCAACCGCAGAAAAGTGAAGTAAAGGGAAAATGGTGGAGTCACAACTACTGAATTTGGCAGAACAGGCAAAAGTGGCAGAGTCACAGCTGCAAAAACAGGAAGAATAGCAAAGCAAGGAGTCGCAACTGTGTCAGAATGAAGTAACAAGCAATTTTTTATCTAACTGCTGAGAGATAATGAATCATCCATCATCTTAAAAAGAGCTTTATTAGATCAGGAACATATGTGGAGTATCTGTAATCGTCTCGCCCAATCACGGCTATTGCTCCTCTAATTAGTTCCTGCACATAGTTCTTCAAAACAAACCGATCAAGTGCAACAATAAAAATAGATAAAATACAGAATGAAAGAAAAACCAATTATTTATGTACAAAATTGTATGGAAATTGCAGCTTTTAGGAATTCACAGGGTTTGAGAAAGATCCCTACCCTGGCGTTAACTGAGAGTCTGGATCACCTGCAATGTGTGAAACAAAAGCTTCCCTTGAGATCGGCTTGTGATACAGTCACAGCCGATGACCATTTGCGAATAATGGTACTTTGATTTCATCAATGGTGATCAACCAGACTGTTCCATTATCGAATACCCGATCTATCTGATAGGGTCCCAACCAACGGGTGCGCAATTTTCCTTTAAATTCCTTCTTAAACCGTGAATAATACAACAGGGCCCAGTCCCTTTCTTGGAAGACTTTCTTCTTTACAAATCGATCATGCCACTTAGAGCGTTGTTGTTGGATTAAAGCTGTATGATATACTGCAGTTGTGCACTTCTCATCCAATTCATTGAGCTGATTCAGTTGGTTCCTCTGTTCCTCTGATAAATCCAGGTTTGCTTCCACAGCTGTTTTCAAGGTTCTAATTTCAAATTCAATTGGAAAAACAGCGTTCTTGCCATACACTAGCTCATATGGGGAAAAACCAGTGGTGTTACGCCATGTAGTACGATAGGCCCATAGTGCCTCTGGAAGCATTTCATCCCAATCTTTATGATGGCTCTTCACTGTTTTTGTCACAATGGCCTCAATAACCTTGTTTGTGCTCTCCACTTATCCATTGGCCTGTGGATGATATGGCGAGGTTATTCTATGTTGAATATGAAATTTATGTAACAATGATTCTAGCTTGTGAGATACAAACTGTGGTCCACCGTCTGTAATGATCTCCTTAGGTACTCTGAACTGAGTAAAAATCTCTTCATACAGGAAATTGTGAAGCACCTGCAACAATTAATTAATAAGAATATGCGAAATAGCAGAAATGACAGAACACAGAATCACTTTTATATTGATCGCAGGCTACTTCGAGGGGGCAACCTCCTTTGAGCAATATCAATACAAATAACTTCACGGTCCTTCATAGGGCTCAACACACACTTATATACTAATTCTAGGCGCCAATACTATGGGTCATAACCATGGGCCACTACAAACTATGGATCAACAATACTACAGGCGACTTACAAAGCATATGCGCCAACAACAATAACACAAACTATTGATCAACAAATACTACGGGACGACTTACAAAGCATACGCATCCAACAACAATATACTAACAAAGTAAAGACATGGGTTCCTAACATCCCCTCCCCCTTAAAAAAAGCTTTGTCCTCAAAGCTTTAGATGTGGAAATTCTTGTTGAATTTGAAGGAGTGGTTCCCATGTAGCATCCTCTGGTTGCATGTCGTGCCACTGAATTAAGACCTCTGTGATAGAGAGAGAGAGAGAGAAGCTAACGAGTGCACCGATTAAGGATGGCCTCCAGCTCCAAAATCATGGTTCCTTCATTATCCAGTTCGGGTAAAATAGTTTGTCCACTGATGTTGGTGCCAAGAACTTTCTTTAGACAAGAGACATAAAATACTGGATGAATGTGGGAAGAAGGAGGAAGTTCCAATTTATAAGCAACAGACCCAATCTTCTAAAGAATCCGATATGGCCCATAGAACTTTGGAGCGAGCTTATGATGCCCTTTGAGTTTCAGGGAGAATTGCATGTATGGCTGGAGACGAAGAAAAACCATATCGCCTGCTTGAAAAGTGCACTCAGAACGGTGTTGATCAACTTGTTGCTTCATGCGATTTCTTGCCATGTGAAGATTGTCCCACAAAATGTGAAGAATCTGATCGCAGTTTCGAAGGACCGTGTCAACTTCCTGAACTGGTGAACTGTTGGGGGTGTATGGAAGAAGAACTGGAGGTGCCTGACCATAGACTACTTCATATGGGGTCATTTTAGAGGCAGTGTGGTAAGAGGTATTGTACCACCATTTAGCGAGAGGGAGCCACTTTGCCCACTGATGTTGTTGTTCAGAGGTGAAGCAACGAACATAAGTTTCCAATCATTTATTAATAATTTCAGTCTAACCATCTATTTGTGGGTGATACCCTGAACTCATCTTCAGTTTGGTGCTAGTGTGGCGAAATAGTTCTGTCCAAAAATGACTGGTGAAAGTCGCATCACGATCCAAGACAATGGAAGAAGGGATGCCATGAAGACGAAAGATCTGGTCCAGGAAAATTTGAGCGACTGAGGAGGTTGTATAGGGATGGCTGAGAGCAAAAAAATGACTATATTTGGAGAGGCGATCAACCACAACGAGAATCATTGTCTTCCCGCCAGATTTAGGGAGCCCTTCAATGAAATCCATAGAAATATCTGTCCAAATCCATGTAGGTATGGGAAAGGGTTCGAGCAATCCTAGAAGGAGTGTTGTTTCACCCTTATTACGCTGGCAGGTATCACATTCAGCCACCATCTGTTGAATTGTCCTTTTCATGCCCTACCAAAAGAGGTTACGCCGTGCCCGTTCATACGTTTTGAGGAACCCAAAGTGCCCTGCCGATGGAGAAGCATGAAGTTCATAGAAGACAGTCTGTTGAAGATCTATGCTCTGGGGAAGCACCAGACGACCCTTGTATCTCAGAGAAGCACCATCCCAAGAGTAATTTGGTACAGCAGAAGGGTTATTGGTCAAGCGTTGGATGATTTGAGATAAGGAATATTCATTGACATAACCTTGTTGAACAAATTGCAACCAATTTGGAACACGCATAGAAATAGCTGAAAGAGAACCTTGGGCATCAAATGTGCGAGAAAGAGCATCTGCCACAATATTGTCTTTACCCTTCTTGTAAGTGATCTCATAGTCATGACCCATGAGTTTGCTAACCCATTTTTGTTGTGCTGGGGAGGAGACATGATGTTCCAAGAAATATTTCAGACTCTGGTGATCAGTCTTGATGCAGAAATGATTCCCTAATAGGTATGGTCACCACTTCTATACTACATGCAAAATAGCCATCATTTCCTTCTCATACGTAGAGACAGCTAAATTCTTACCTGAAAGGGATTTGCTGGTGAACGCAATGGGGTGTTCATCTTGAAGGAGAAAAGCACCAAGTCCATTGCCGCAAGCATCACTCTCAATAGTGAAGGGCTTGGAAAAATCAGGCATAGCTAGAATAGGTGTAGTACACATAGCTTGTTTCAGTTTGTCAGATGCATAATGAGCAGCATGTGTCCTTGTAAAAGCATCCTTTTTCAATAGAGCAGTTAATGGAGCTGCAATATTCCCATAATCCTTGACAAACTTGCGGTAGTAGCCAGTCAACCCCAAAAAACCATGAAGTCTCTTGAGTGTCTGAGGATGCAGCCAATTGTTCATGGCATTGATTTTGGCAGGATCCACGTGAACCCCTTGTGCTGAGATAATGTGCCCGAGATACTCAACTTCCTTCTGTCCAAAAACACATTTAGAATGCTTGGTGTGGGGATGATGGTCAGAGAAAATTTGCATGACAAGATCCAGATGCTGGAGATGTTCATCCCATGTTTTACTGTAGATGAGGATATCATCAAAGAATACCAGAATGAATTTCCGCAAGTAGGGCCAAAATATTTTATTCATTAAGGCATGGAATGTGGAAGGAGCATTAGTGAGGCCAAAGGGCATGACCAAAAACTCATAATGGCCATCATGTGTGCGGAAAGCTATTTTAGGGATATCATCCTCATGAACCCGAATTTGATGATACCCAAAACAAAGATCCAACTTGGAGAAAAATTGAGCCCCATGAAGCTCATCGACAACAGGAATTGGAAACTTATCCTTGATGGTGAGGTGATTAAGTGCTCAGAATTCAATGCAGAGGCGCCATGACCCATCTTTTTTGCGGACAAGAAGAACTGGAGAAGAAAAGGAATTAGTGCTTGGGCGAATAATACCTTGCTTCAATAAGTCCCGAACGAGCATTTCAATCATCGTTTTTTGGTGAAATGGGTAGCGATAGGGCCTGATGTTGGGAGGAACGCTGCTAGGAAGTAGCTGAATACGATGGTATTCTGGCCTTGAAGGTGGCAATCCCACTGGTTCAACAAAGACACCTGTATATCGATCCAGAATGTGTTGTATATCCAAAGGAGTAGTGGAGACCGCTGATGGTTGCATCTAAATGGAATGGATCTGAGCGATGACACCATGTGAATTATTCTTTAGGAGTTTTTCCATGCGATGTGAACTGATGATGTTGAGAGACCTTGGTTGTAATCCTGTCAATGTGTGCTTTTGGCCATTGAGGGAAAACTACATCCAAATTTCAGCAAGATCCCATAAGATAGGGCCAAGTGTACGTAGCCATTGAGCGCCCAAAACCACATCACATCTACCTAAGGTCAAGGAAAACATGTCAAAGTGCAAGGTATAATCTCCCATAGAGATACGCACATTTCAACAATTCCCTTTGCAAGGAAAGGTGCCCCTATTGGAAACCATGACTTCAAAGTTGGAGCAAGGATGGATAAAACAATCAGCTTGTTTGGCGATCCGAGGGTCAATGAAATTATGAGTGCTACCAGAATCAATGAGTATTGTAAGAGGAATCTTCTTGAAGTAACCCTCGACCCACATTGTTTGGGGGGTGGTGATTCCAGCTAAAGTATGGAGAGATATCTCTAGCTGGTCATCCGGAGACAGAGGGTCAATAGGCGGTTGCTGAATGTCGACCTGAGCATCCATTGTATCTGGATCTTCGTCACCAATTTCAGAGGTAGGTAGAGAATCCACATCCAAGAGATAGAGCTTTTGCTTAACACATCTATGTCCCCGAGTGAATTTCTCATCACAATTATAGCAAATCCCCTTTTCTCTGCGTGCTTGCATCTCTATTTCAAACAAACACTTGATAGGAGTTGGTCGAGGAGCCTGTGGTATGGGTGGTCGTTGAGAACCCATATTTCGGAAGGGAACAAAAGTGGGCTTGGAGCGCTGTTGGGATGAAATCTTGTCTTCTGCCAACTTAGCCAACCCTAGGGCTTCCATCATTGTGTTGGGACAGAACATTTTGACCTCAGAGCAGATGGCATCCTTTAGACCACTGATAAAACAACTTCGGTAAAAGTCATCAGACAATCCTTCAGTGTGGTTGGCTAGTTTCTCAAATTCGGTTTGATACTCTCTCACAGTGCCAATTTGGCGAAGTTTAGTGAGGGCTCCTGTGAAGTCATAAAAAGCACTAGGACCAAATCATTGCAAAAGGAACTGGAAAAAGTCTGGCCATTTTGGCTCTTCATGAGCCTTGATGTACCAACGATACCATTGAAGAGCTTCCCATTCCAAATGAAAGGATGCAAGTGGAACTTTGTTGACATCAAAAGTATTATGTAGACTGAAATACTGTTCTGCACGATAGATCCATCCAGTTGGATCAATACCATTGAAGCGAGGAAAATCAAGCTTCGGACCACAGAAATTGCTGGAAGAAGAGAACCCATTGTCTGATGAAGACTCGGACTGTCGTTTGTTGTTCATAGCTGAATGTTCAAGATGGAGGTCGAGAAATTTTTCATCCAGATCCTGGAGTTTGGCTTGGATGACTGCAAGTGCTTCTTCCATGTTTTTTACTCCTACGCAGGTGACAACCATAACTAGGATTTTTTTTATTTTTTTTTACAGAATGGAGCGGTGGTTCGAAAGGGATCTGAAACGGATAGATCTGCAACAGCCCGGAAGTGAGTGGAAACAGAGGGATTTGAAATGGCGTCGAATGGATTGAAAACGGTTGGATCTGGAACGACTTTCAAAATGGATCTAAATGGCTAGATCTGAAACGGCGCAGTAGTGATCGACAACAGTTCAGCTGAAAATAGATATGGACCCCATGTATGTGTGGCTTCCTAACAGTTCAGGGCTTTCACTCGACCACCAATGCTGTTTGACGGCTTGTGTATTGGGGCAGTACCCCTCACTCCATGGCTCAGGTAAAACTGATAACCGCTTTGCCACAAACGACAGCTCTTGGTTTACCTCACAGGTGGGAATAGTCAATCACATAGGGGTCGTTGCCCTTTTCGCTGGCAGGTCCTCGCAATGGGCCAGCTACTTCGGGGTTCCTGTGGTACTCCTCACAATGAGTTTTAGGGCTTATGCCCAAGTACTTCCCAAAGTTAAGAAGTTAGGGATTATTCCCAAATCCGAACCTGCAACAGATGCGAAAAAAAAATTGGTAGAAATTTCACCCAGCGAGCCCAAGAAAGTGCTCTGATACCAGATGTGAAGCACTTGCAACAATTAATTAATAAGAATAAGCGAAATAGCAGAAATGATAGAACTCATAATCACTTTTATATTGATTGCAGGCCACTTCGAGGGGGAAACCTCCTTTGAGCAATCTCAATACAAATAACTTCACAGTCCTTCATAGGCCTCAACACACACTTATATACTAATTCTAGGCGCCAATACTATGGGTCAAAACCATGGGCCACTACAAACTATGGATCAACAATACTATAGACGACTTACAAAGAATATGCACCAACAACAATAACACAAACTATTGATCAACAAATACTACGGGACGACTTACAAAGCATATGCGTCCAACAACAATATACTAACAAAGTAAAGACATGGGTTCCTAATAGAAATCAATCACAGCCTGATCATTGGCCTTGACCAAGGCTACAGCTTCTACCCATTTGGTCATGTAATCTGTGCAAACCAAGATGTAACGTTTCTGCTTTGAGGGAGGGTTGATAGGCCCTACAAAATCTAGAGCCCACCTATCAAACGGTTCAACCAGAAGCTGTGGCTGCAAAGGCATCTCATCTAATCTGTTGGGTTGGCCCATCCTTTGGAAGCTATCACATGCCTGAACATACTTCTTCGCATCCCTGAACAATGTAGGCCAGAAATAGCCCATTCTCAAAACTTTATGACCTGTCCTTTTGTCAGCAAAATGTCCCCCACAGGGCTCATCATGGCAAGCTTTAAGAATGCTAAAGATTTCATCTTCTCTAACACATCTTCTAATCTCTAAATCAAGTCCTGTGTAGAAAAGATGGCCATCAATCCAGTAGTACCTAGCACTCTATTGTATGATCTTTCATTTCTCTCTCTTTGACAGATGTGCTGGAAGCTTACCTGCAGCCAAAAAGTTAGCAATATCTCAATACCATGGGGAATGAGCTGATACTGCAAACAAATGTTCGTCAGGGAAGGAATCTTTGATTGGTAAATTGTCATCATTGTCAGTAGGTCAAGATAAAAAATCTACAACAACATTTTCCTTTCTTGGTCTATCAATAATTGTGATATCAAATTCCTGTAACAGTAACAACCATCTAGTAACTCTAGCATTCATGATTGGTTTATTCATTAAATACTTGATAGAAAAATGATCAGTGTGCACAAAAGTAGAATATCCAGTAATATAATGTCTAAATTTGTTGATGGCATAAACAATAGCAAGAAATTCTTTTTCTGTGACAGTATAATTTAGTTTAGCAAGAGACAAATTTTTACTAATGTAGTAAATGGCATAAGGAGCACTACCTTCCTGCTGTCCCAAAACTGCTCCAATGGTAGTATCTGAAGCATATGAAGCAATGTGAAAAGGCAGAGCCCAATTGGGCCCTCTTAAGATGGGTGTTGTAGACAACCTTTTCTTTAGCTCAGTAAACGTTGTTTGTCATGCATCATTCTAGACAAACTGTGCATCCTTCATCAACATAGTGAACAAAGGAGAAGCTAGTTTGGAAAAACTTTCTATGAACCTTCTGTAATAGCCAGCATGCCCCAAGAAGCTACGTACATCCTTCTGTGTTCCAGGAGTTGGTATATTTTCAATTACCTTGATTTTGGATGGATCTACCTGGATACCATCAGAAGAGATGAAGTGCCCCAACACTATGCATTCACTCATCATCATGTGGCACTTTTCAGTGCTTAAAGAGATTTGGCTTTGTTCACAGCATTTCAAAACCTTTTCTAAATTTTTTAGTGCTTCTTCATAACTATCACCATATGGAGTAAAGTCATCCATAAAAATTTCCATGCAGGAATTCACCATTTCCGAAAAGATTCCAATCACTGCTCTCTAAAATGTAGCTGGTGCGTTGCACAATCCAAAAGGAAGTACTCGGTATGCAAAAGTTCCCCAGGGGCAGGTGAAAGTGGTTTTGTCCTAATCTTCTAAAGCAATGTGAATCTGGTTATAGCCACTAAAGCCATCCAGAAAGGAGAAATACTTTTTCCCAAACAAGGTATCAAGGACCTGATCAATGAAAGGTAAGGGGAAATGGTCCTTCTGCGTTACTTTATTCAATTCTCTGTAATCTAGGTAGACCCTCCATTTCCCATTCTTCTTTGGCACAATCACAAGTGGAGAAACCCACTCACTATCTAAAATTGGGTATATGAATCCTGCTTCCAAAAGTTTTTGGATTTATTCTTTCACTATGTCTCTTAGGTTCGGGTTCATCCTTCGTTGTGGTTGCATACCGGCCTGGAGTCGCTCTTAATATAAATGTGATGGGTGCACAGACGAGAAGGGATTCCTTTCATGTATGTGTACTCCCAAGAAAAAGCTCCCCTACACTGTTTCAACAGAGTGACTAGCTGTTCCAGCTCGCTAGGTGCCAGATTAGGATTGATATTCAATGTTTTTCCTGGCCCAATTTCTACTGGAACACTCTTCGAATTCTTAAGTACTAGAATTATACTGTCATCATCGATTAAAGTTTCTTCTATAAGCTTTTCTTATTCTGTTGCAGCTAGAGTACTGTCCAAGATCTGATAAACACCTTGATTGACTGACATGGGCTCACTAATGAAACTATTAATGGCATCATCCTCTATTTCATCTTTAAATGTTAAGGCTCTCCCTATGGTTAGTAGTGGCTGCACACCCTCTTCCTCCTCCAAATCTTCCCACAATGGAGTCTCAGCTTCTATGCTTGGTCGAGCTGGAGGGTATAGGGTTAGGCTCTTGATCCCAGTTCCATCTGAAATGGTCATAGATCCTCACCGACAGCTAATATAGGCATCTGCTGTGGCCAACCACGGTCTTCCCAGGATCAGTGGGTGTCCCCCCAACTGGGATTTCGGCTGTAACACCAAGAAATCCGCAAGGTATTCCCACGAATCGACTGAGATCATGAGGTCATCTAGGATCCCTTCAGGCTTGATCGTTGATCTATCAGCAAGTTCCAAAACGGTAGGGGTTGGCCGAAGATTAGTGAGTCCCAATTTCTTCACATTTTCTATGGTCATAAAGTTAATAGCTGTGCCTAAATCTACCAAGACATTTGGAATTTGTGTGTTCCCTATGTGAATTGTAACAGTCGGGTTCCCAGGGTCATCGTATTTTGCCACAGGGGCCTTTCCCATTATTAATTCTGAAAGCTTTCCCAACATGTGGACAGTGGGGGGATCCCTGGGCCTTCTTCCTGGTTTCTTGACACATAAATCTTTAACAGTCTTGGCATAAATGGGCACATCATGAAGGGCCTGTAACAGTGGAATTTTAACATACAAATTTTTCAATTCTCCCACGAGATCAAATCGGGGTTGTTCCACTATTTTCTGCAGGGCCAATCATTTAGGATATGGTGGTTCTTTATTCAACTGTGTAGGCTGTGACACATCGTGTGTTACTTTCTGAGTTTCAGCTGTTGTTTCAGTAGGAGTATTAGCATCCTCAATGATGGGGCTTGTTGAATTAACCATGTTCTCATAGTGTTGATTTACTCCAGTTTCAATCACTGGGGATTAAACATCCTCAGTGATAATAGGTTCCACCACCCTCCCTGATCGTAATTGTATATCATTGCAGGGAATCTGAGTGATGGAATACACAGGCATGTTGGAAGTCTCAAATTGATGGACTGCTTTATTGTTTGGGTTCTGGTTAGGTTGTGTAGGTAGCTACGGTCGAAGTGGTGCATTCATAGGTGTGGCATTGTTTTGGAAAGGGACCTGTGGTTGCTGATATTGTTGAGGAGGATACAGTTGATACTGAGTCTGGTGATGGGGAAAGTTATTTCCTTGGTAATAATTTCTCTAGTTGGAATTCCAAGGAGCATAGTTTGACTGCTGTGACCATGGTGTCCATGAGTTAGGATTTTGCATTGGATTCTGAGATGGATGCCACTGGTTATTAGAATAATGTGAAGGGAATTGTGTATTCATATTATGCATATTGTTCATTCCATTCATATTATTCAGAAAAAATGATGGGTCTGGATTCATACCTTGATTTCGAGGCTGCCATGGTTTCTTCTGTGCCATGAAGTATGTTGGCTCCACATATGGAATAGATGCCTGCATGACTGCTTTGACCTTAGGTAAGGAAGGACATTCCTTAGTATCATGCTCAAGTTCGCATATCCTACATACCTCTGCCTTGTCCAACAGGCATTCCTTCAGTGGGTGTTTTTTCCTACATCTAGGGCAGAATACACCAAGTGTAAGATCTTCTACCACTTGCTTCGTCTTTTCTCTCATGACATCTAACTATGAGGAAATGGAGCTCATCATATCTGTTTTAAAATTCTCTAGTAATTTTCCTATTTCTGCTCAAGTGGCTCCTCCACTAGCTGACTTCTGAGTCCTAGTGAATACACCCTGGTCTCAGTATTTGTCTTGTTTGCTGGTTCTAGAGGATCCCCTGGAGTACCTTCAACATAATTCAACAATCTTTTCAAAAGGTTCTTTCAAAATATCCCCTTTTCCCAGTAGATTTAACATACCAAGGCAATCTTCTCTAATTCATCTTAGTAAGATAATATTGAGCACATCCTTGCCAATCTCAACATGACCAGATCTTTGTAAATTGTACAGCAATCTTTCCACAAAGTCCTCCAAACTTTATTCATCCTTCTGAACCATTTTAAACAGCTCCTCTTTCCTATCCCTAGTTCTGTAATATTATTGGTACTTAGAAAGGAAGGTGTTTTTCATTTGGTCCCAAGTAGTAATGGTCTCACGACCCAGACTCATGAACCAGCACAGAGCATTTCCCTTCAAGCTGGCTAGGAATAACTTCAGCTTCTGAGCACTATAGGTGTAATCATAACTAGGATAGAGGATATCAAACTCAAAAAGGAACTCATCAGGATCCTCAAAGGACTTACCATGAAAATTTGGGAGAGCTGATGGTGAGATATTCTTCATAGGAGCTGCTCCGGGTATCTGGAGGATAGGGAATTATAATGTAGCCACAGTATTACCAGGATTATTATTTTCTCCTTCTTCCTCCCGGTTATTCCCATGTTCGTTCTCACCCTCCTGTTCTCTACCAGCCATGGTTCTAGTCCAAAATTCAACAACCTCCTTTATGCGTTCTTCTTCTACTTTAGCTTCTTCCTTTCTTCTCCTCTCTTCTTCTCACCTTCTTTCTTCCTCTGCTATTCGGCGAGTCTCCAACCACACCTCTTTGGTAACTCTGGTTCCATCGATATGATAAATCTCCTCTCTATCTGGTGCACCTACAGCGCTTCCCTTATCTTCAGGAGGTTTACTTTCTGCAATAGGAGTTGAAGGTCCCGTTGTATTCTCCATTGTGGATGCTGAATGTTCAATATTGGGAGGAACAGAATTTCCCCTGCTTGTCGAGTTCCGCAATGGTCTGGTGGAAGAATCAACTCTAGCAATTATCTCATCAATGTATGTGTGTCTTCCCTGACCTGCATTACGACCTCGACCTCTTCCACCTGCAATGTTAGTATTCAAAGGGGGTTCCAGATTTGTTTTTCTTGTATTCATGTATGCTGTAAATAATTGAACTAAAATAAAATCAAATGAAACCAACTACTAACTCTGAATATCTATTACCATCTTCGGTAACAACGCCAAAATGTTGGTCACCCTATATGTCAATTAATTAAATTTAACACACAGGATGGTCAATATAAATTGTCAAACCCAGGAAGGTCTTTTATTTCAAAGGCAATAAGCACGATCTATGCATAAACAGATCAAGCAATTGATTTACTAAATGCAGATAATGAACCTACCTATATGCTCAGCCAACTCATTCCATAAGAAAACTAATCTAATTCATACATCTAAGAATCCAAAGTGCACAAACTTCCTACAGAAATCAACCCAGCAAGTTAATGATCTAATAATGAAATGGAACTACATTACTTTTGCAAGAAGTTAAATCCTATAATTATCAAACTACAGTATTCAATCTTTACCAAAATGATCTATCTAGTGGCTACTGTAACTCTACCATTATTTGTCTAAACTATGAATGCAATTGAAGATACAATAGCAACCAGAATTAAAATGCAAGCTTGAACCCTAACTTATAATTACTGGAAGTCCTAGAAAGCATAAACAACTGAAAGATATTGGAATCGAGCTTGGCTGTCACAACTGATTAAAACACACATGCAATTGAATAAATTATCCTACATAGTCAACTGTCACACCAATCTGCTACAGCTATTCAAGATGCAATTATAAACTACCAAAAGGAAAGCTAATTCTCTGTTGCAGCTACCAATAACATCTGCAATAATTCCACACCACACAACAGAAGTAAAACTAAACTACTCTACCTACTTAAATCGGCTATCTCTGTGAGAAGGCAGGCCCTGGCCTTCTAACAGAGACGCCGAGAGTCACAACAAATTAAGACACGAAAATGAAGAACTTTGCTCTCATATTAATGATGGAAAATCGTCAGTATCAATGCTCTGTTACAACTTATGTAAAATGGTAATTGTCCAACCCCAGGCTACGAGAGCCTTTTGGAATTTATACAAGGAAAATACAGTTTCTAGATCCACTATATTCGTGCAGCAATGAAGATCTATGATCTTCATGCCGCGGAGTTACAGCTAACTGATACAGTCGTATTAAACAAGGATGTTAATTGTGAAGGATGATATTGCTCTAATAATTAATGGATCAACAGACTCAACAACTGGAATGCAACCTGTCCGTCACATCTAGGCTCTGTTTCAGTGGAATCTGTTACAGTGGGGATCTGTTACAGCTCACATGGAAGATGCGTTGTTCCTTGGGGTATGAGGAGCTGGTGCTTTGAAGAGTAACAGCTGGTGCCACTTGGATGATACACCTGCACTTTAGACCTTGGCTAAATGAAATCACACAGATCAGTATAAACCAAGGACTAAGATACATAATCTTTAACAATCTTAGGCATAAAATAAATAAAGCAATAACAAATTATACCTGTCAAGATTATTGATTGGTTTGGAGAAAGACATGGATATAGCTTATAAAAGTAGGATGAAATCAGGGCAAAATGACGTAATCAAGATGGCCAAAAATGGGCATTTCCTAGACCCAACAGAAGATTGCTTCTATGAATTGGTAGCTTGTATCATGAAATTATGTTTCTAAAATTTTCATAAATAAAAGGAAACATCAAAGTCTATAATAAAAGTGGGAAAAATATAAGTTAATCATTTGATCCTTTGCATGTTTATAGTTTGATGATATGGCAATATCGATATGAAAAATCACTTATGATTTATATTTTTTGTGATATGATAGTGTTGCTTATTATTTATAATGTAAAATGTTGATGTTTTTATACATTTTTATTTGAAAATGTTATGGCTTGTGTTGTTAAAGGCCAATTTTGCTTAGCCATATTGATTGACATCTTTGGTGTGATATGCAACCTTGTTTGCTTATAATTGTGTATGTTTGTGAATTTGATAAATGAACTATAATTTTTTTCCTAGGGGTAATAATTTGACACTTTGGAGTGTGTTTATTTATGTTGTGTGTTAGGACACATTGATGTAATTGTTTGATTATATGTTTTCATCCTAAACACACAAATTACATATGGTGCAAATGTTGTTTTAGATCTAAACATTTAGTTTGATATTATATAATGTGTATTTCTAGCATTTAGGTTCATGTGATATAGATGTAAATAGTGCTATGGAAAAGTTCCATAACACTATTTTAAATGATGGTAGAGGAATTTTAAGAGTTTAATTTCATCTTCTAAGAATTTAAATCGAGTCGCAAAATACTCAATTTTAGTTGCATACATAGGTTGATAGTTAGAGAAATGCATGCTTTACACAAATGTAATCATTTGAAACTTGTTGTGGTTCAAGTCCAAATTACAAAGGTATCAGTATGCACAACATATAGTTATGAAACAAACTAGATTAATTTAGAATATATTCATTGAAGCAGGAAAACAAATTACCAGCTAAAAATTTATCATATAACAACATGCAAGTCGTAAGTCACAATTTTGTAAAGCGGTGCAAATAAATAAACTAATGTAAATAATTATAGAAGGCTAGGTGATGAACAAAAGGAAATTTCGAATGGTGTTAAGTATGCATTGTTGCATTTCTATATGTTTCCACCGAGGATATTAAGTAGCCATCTCCACCTAGGGTAGATAACTTATCCCGATTCCATGTATCATGCATCAATCTAAATTTTGTTTTAATGTGAGATTTTTTCTTATTTTGGTTTATTTTATTGGGTTTGTAAGTTAATAAGCATATGATAAACTTTTATGTAGGGAACATCATTCGAATGATATTCTCCACCACCACCTTTTCAGGGCCATCCTTCATGTATTCCACACATGCCACAATATAGTGCCAAGTATATCGTTGTCTTCCATTAGCATTTCCATGCCCCCACCGCAATAGCCATGAGGTTTCTTCTTCCCATTCTACAACCAATGGGGGGATATATCTTCAACCAACCCCCCACCTTTTCCATTAGCTGCACCCATACAACATACACTAGTTTCCAATGTTGCATCCACTTTTGGTGCACCCATCCACCCTACTGCAACCCCCCTATTGCATTCATAGTGGTTGAACCCATTCCCATTGTGCTTGGTTCAATTCCCATTTTGAATTTTATGAGGATGATGCTAATAAGTTGCATGTTGTATGTTGATGTTGTCCTTTTGCAATAAGTGCTTAAATGTCACATGTGTGCAAGATTTGGGTGATAATAATGGAAGCCTTTACCATGACAAAGCGCTACATAAAAAAGAAAAAAAAAATCTTGTATCAATAGAAAAAAAAAAATTTTAAGTCTTTCTAAATTCGATCCTAACTCTTTTTAAGTACAATTCTAACATAAACAAATTGATAGGAGGCATGGGAACCAAACATTGAAAAACATAAAAATGAATTTTGCATAATTAATAATCTATTCAATGTAGATCTGTAAGCATTCACATTTAGACAACATACATCATAAGAAAATCCTACAAAACTGATATATCATAATATATGTCAAAAAAATATATTTTGGAGGACTCGACTTGACCAAAATATTATATCCAGAATCAAAGAACAGACTTCCCAAAAACTACATATATGCCACTCCTAGAATTCGAATGAATCTGGAAACTTCTGAGCTTTTCAAAACAGTAAAATGGTTTATCTACAGCATTAATCACATGTATGGAGGTGGAGTCCAGCATTAATAACGAGTATGGAGGTGGAGTCGGTTACGTCAATCACATTCATGTGGTGGTTGGAATTACATGACATGTTTCAACATTCTCCCCTTTAATTTCAACCACCTACACATTTACAACATGATTAGCATCATAGATGCCCAGAATTTGTCTTTGAAATTCAAAAGTGTCTTTTCCTAGTTGCTTAGTGAATATGTCAGCGAGTTGTTCCTTTGAATTGAAAAAATAGAGATTAATGTCTTCATCATTTACCAATTCTCTAATGTAATGATACTACGTGTCAATATGCTTGGTTCTCTTGTGAAATACATGGTTTTTTAACAGTGCAATAACAGACTTATTATCACAAAGATTGGTGTTGGTGCTCCTTGTTCATGCAACAAATCGAACAAAAATATTCTCATCCATATAGCTTGACATTTTGTTGATGTGGAAATGGCATACTCTGTTGCTGATGATGAAATAGTGATTATGGGTTGTTTCGTTGATGCCCATGAGACAACTCCTGAGCCAAAACATAATGCATATCTAGATGTGATTTTTCTATCATCAACATTTCCAGCAAAATCACTATTTGTGTACCCTGTCAATTTGAAATTTGAACCTGTTGAATATAAAATTCCATTATTCACTGTGCCTGCAACATACCTCAAAATTATTTTACCTACAAGCCAATGAGTACTCTTCGGTGACTCCATGAATCTTGAGATTAGACTGAAAACATACATGATGTCTAGTCTAGTTGCAGTTAGATACATTAAACTGCCAACTAGCCTTTTAAATAGACTAGTATCTACTTGACCTCCAACATCTTGCTTGCTTAACTTTGCGCCTGTAACTACAGGTGTTGAAACTGGCTTGCAATTTAGCATTCTAAATCTTTTCAATATATCGTTTGCATATTTATATTGTGAAATAAAGATTCCACTTTCATATTGCAAGAATTCAATTCCAAGAAAAAACCTCATTAGGACAAGGTCAGTCATCTCGAACTCACTCCTCATTATTGTTTTGAATTCTGCTAACATCAGATTTCCAGTATAAATGATATCATCAACATAAATGCACACAATTAAAACCTCACCATGCTTATTTCTTTTGGTGTACAGGGTAGGTTCATTGATACTCCTCCAAAAGCCATTGCTTATGAGATAGGAATCAATTATGTTGTACCAAGCTCGAGGAGCTTGCTTCATCCCATACAAAGCTTTCTTCAATTTATAAACCTTTTGTTTATGTCCATTTATCTCATAACGTGGAGGTTGTTTTACATATACCTCTTCTTGTAAAATTCTAGTTAAAAATGCAGATTTTACATCCATCTGGTATACTTTCCAAATATTATGAGCTACAATAGCTAAAACAGTTCTAATTGTATCTAATATGGAAACAGGTGAAAAAGTTTCATTATAGTATATTCCATGTTGTTGAGCAAAGCCTTGAGCAACAAGTCTTTCCTTGTGCTTCTCAACTTCACCATCTGCATTGAACTTTGTTTCATACACCCATTTCACACCAATGCAGTCCTTTCCTTCAAGTAGATTCATTAATTCCCAAGTATCATTCCTTTCTGTTGCATCTATTTCATCATTCATAACATCCACCCAAACTTTATCTTTGATAGCATCCTCATAACTAATAGGTTGATATGCTAACAATGCAAAATTTGAATTCAAATCTAATTGATCTTCATGTTGATCATATATCTCCATAAGACTTCTAGTCTTCCTTCCTTTAACTCTAGACCTTAGTGTAGCTAAAGTAAGATTAGATTCATCACTTACCTGCGAATTTAGAGTAGGTTGATTTCTTTGCACTGATACCTCTCCTTGTGCAACACTTCTTGGTGTTTTGACTGCAGGCGATGCATTTCTTGTTGGTGTAGTGGTAACATGTGCTTGTACTTGTTGTCCTCCTTGAAATTCATGCTCTTCTTCTTCGTCATGTTCATGAGATAATACAGCTCCTCCTATAATACACTCATCTGCACTTCCATCCCATGCTTCTTCCTCTTTGAACTCAACAAATATAACAAGCTTTTTGGTAATGGGATTGTACAATCTATATGCTTTAGATTACTCACTATAAACGATGAAGATAGATTTCTCACTATGATAATCCATCTTTCTCCTTAATTCAACTAGTACATGTGCATATGCTCTGCACCCAAAAACTCGTAAATGTGAAATTGAACATTTCCTACCAGTCCCTACCTCTTGAGGTATTTTATTAATCAAGCTACTTGTAGGAATCCTATTCAGAATGTATATTGAACACTAAACAACTTCTTCCCAATAGTCATTTGGTAAGTACTTTGTCTTCAACATGCTCTGGGCCATGTTCATTATGGTCCTATTCTTTCTTTCAGCCACACCATTATGTTGTCGTAAATATCTAATGGTAAATTATCTCTTAATTCCATTGTCCTTGCAAAAATCTAAAAATTCATTTGAACGATACTGACCACCTCTATCATATCTTAGCACTCTAATGTAGTTACCACTCTGCTTTTCAACCAAATCCTTGAAGTTCTTGAAGACTCTGAAAGTTTCAGACTTTTGTTTTAAGAAATATACCCAAGTCTTCATGTTGTAATCATTAGTAAATTTCAAGAAATAGTAAGCTCCGTCCAATGAAGGGGTTTGCAATGGCCCACATAAATATGTATGTATGATTTCCAA
Organism: Larix kaempferi; assembly: GCA_027924585.1. Classification (NCBI taxonomy): domain Eukaryota; kingdom Viridiplantae; phylum Streptophyta; class Pinopsida; order Pinales; family Pinaceae; genus Larix; species Larix kaempferi. The sequence goes on along the minus strand of BSBM01000451.1, from coordinate 336,195 downwards.
AGGTAATTTTTCTCTATACAAACACCTCCATGATAGCTTTCTCTATGTTGTTTCGCAAAGATACATATCTCACATGAGCTTGTTGTTTGTTCTATGATTGGAAACCCTTTCACCATTTCCTTCTTCTGCAATGACCTCAAACCATCAAAATGTAAGTGACCAAACCTCAAGTTCCAAAGCTAAGATTGATCAACACTCTTAGCTTTGTACGCATTAACATAATTTTGAGTATCACTCCTCATTGTAAGAGGGAAGATCCTATTCTTGGTCATCTCAACCCTTGCAATCAACCTATTACAATTATCTCTATCTCGAATTGTGCAAGCTTCATTCCAGGAACAAGATATACGTCTTTCACATTGTTCTTCTCACCGTTCTTTCTCAAAACATCTATGATTCCTTTGCATTTGACATAGACTCTGCTATATGTTCCAAGCTTTAATTATGATTGAACAGAACTATCCAAACAACTAAACAACTCTTGATTTCCACTCATGTGGTTGCTACAACCACTTTCCAAAAACAATACATCTTTTGGACTCTCCTCAACAATATTACAAGTGATAAACATGGACTCAGTTTTAGTCTCAGATACCTCAGATAAATTAGTTGATTGCTTTCTTTCATTTGGTTGCCTTTTTCTACAGTCCCGAATTACATGCCCAAAGTTCTTATAGTAAATGCACTGAAACTTCAATTTATCAAACCTTCTAGACTATTGTTGATTAAGATTACTTCTTGAACCTCTAAATTTTCCTGAATTGGGGCTCTGGACTAATTTACCAGTTTCGCCTGAAATTGGTCTTTCATCACTTTGGTTTTGGAATCTTCCTCTACCTCTATGACTAAATCTTCCTCTGCCTCTACTAACTGAGACAAAGCCAAAAACGAGGCCTCATCTTGAGGTTCAGGATACCCATTTTCCACTAAATCCCAAATATCCTGAGAACGAAAAAGAGTTTTCATTTTTGTTTCCCGAAATTCATAATTTTTACCAGAGAACATGGGAACCTGTGGCTGCACAGAGTTGCTGGTGGTGGCCATGGTTAAAATTTTGACTGTCTATGAATCTTTTGTCTCATTGTTCACATACCCAGCTCACCCTTTCTCTTTGAATGGAACCATCCTGGGTTTTTGGTCCCTGCAATTTTATTATAGACCAACTGACACAAATATCTTATGTCGCGGATCGCTATAAAGGAGAACTTCACGAGTTTTGGCTTCTGCATAGGGCTCGAATGGTGGAGATAAACTCAACACATAGAGCTTCTTCCTTCACACAACATTCCTCACACAACAATCGGCTCCTTCGTTTACGGTGATGACTTTTAAGATTGCGTAGAATAAGCTCTACACCTTGGTATTAGCTCCGATGTACCACAATGATAGGAGGCATGGGAACCAAACATTGAAAAACATAAAAATGAATGTTGCATAATTAATAATCTATTCAATGTAGATCTGTATGCATTCACATTCAGACAACGTACATCATAAGAAAATCCTACAAACTGATATATATCATAATATATGTCAAAAAACTCTATTTTTGAGGACTCGACTTCACCAAAAAATGATAGCAAGAATCAAAGACAAACTTCCCAAAAACTACATATATGCCGCTCCTAAATTTGAATGAATTTGGGGACTTCTGAGCTTTTCAAAACATTAAAATGGTTTACCTACATCATTAATCACAGGTATGGAGGTGGAGTCCAGCATTAATAACAGGTGTGAAGGTTGAGTCGGATACCTCAATCACATTTATGTGGTGGTTGGAATTGCATGATTTGTTTCAACACAAATAAAGTGAATAGTATGGTTGCATTTGAGGGACTAGATTTTGAACCTTGAAAAGCTTTATAGTCTCCTAATGTCATGGACAACTTTCAAACCCTTATTACAAAGGAAAAGGTTTCCACTTTGGAAGAGAGATTATAGGGTTGAAAAACTTGCAAAAAGGGAAATCTAAAGACTTCAAAGGGTATCAAGTAGAAATTCTAAAAATTAGAGAATTGATCTTATCCCTCACATTCACAATCTTTTAGATGTGGTAGTCAAGTAGGGTTCCCCTAAACCATGGCGGGTTCAAAGACTCATAATTCCTAATTTTATAAGAGAGAATATAAAACAACATTCAAATTAGAGGAGCATTATGATTGGTAATCTTTTAGCCAAGTTATATGGAATTATTTTAGAAAAGAAGATTAACATATGGTGAGAAAGTCACGGTTGTAGGAATAAACTGAACTATTTTTTACGACTTTCTTCACCACTATCATCTTATATGGATTTGAAATTTGAGGCTACAACCTTATCAAAGAATTATGGAGAAAGATAAAATAAATCCAAAAACATTTTTTTATTATAATCTTAACATTAAAATCAATTTACATGCACATGCGCATGCACACGGCAACTGTTATTATAATCTTAACATTAAAATAAATTTACATGCACACTACAACAACTAACACTAGAAACAAGAAACTTCAGAAAATTGCTTCCATCTAGAAGTTAACTTATCTTAAGAAAGGATGTCCGAAGTTAACTTATCTTAAGAAAGGATGTATGGCAGAACAATGTTTTCTTATCTCTGCCATGCAGACTTATTTGGGAAAAAAGAACTGCAGATCGCTGGCATGCAAGGTTATTTGGCCAAAATAAAACTGCAGATATCTCCTTGAACCAAAAGAATTCCCACCGTTGCATGCGTTTTTATCGCTGGCATGCAAGCTTATTTGGCCAAAATAAAACTGCGTTACAGGCTTACAGGCTATATAAATCCGCGTTACAGGCTTACAGCTAATTGTATTGTAATTGAAAAAAGAAGAAGAAAGTGAAGCCATGGCCGAGAGAGGAGTCTTCTGCTTTTTAACACAGTTGTGCAAGTGTAATGTTGGTCCAGGCAATGGACTGATGATTTCTATGGAGGCTATAGAGAAGTGTATTCTTCCATTCTGCACCCATTATGAGAAAGAAGCTCTCAATGGCAACTTTACAAGAAGCGGTATTACGTTGCGGATATTTGACATCGACGAGGGAACAGAAAACACATTCACCTTGAAATTCTGGCGAACTTTCAGCTTCTATGTTTTAGCAGATGGATGGAAGGAATTTGTCCAGCGGAAAGGACTCAAGGAAGGTGAGATTCTCACCTTTTTGTGGGAGGAAATCGATGGCCAGGTCAAGTTGTGCATAACTCGCGGTGAATGGTATCTTTCGGTTTAAGCTTTCGGTATCTTTGAAGAACTGGAAATTGATTCCGGATTTCTTGGAAATTGATTCCGGATTTCTTATGTGAAGTTTGTCAAAAGCGTTTAATTTGCACGATTCTTATGTGCAAATTAGGCATAACATAATCTAGACTTCTGTTTGTTCTCCTGAATCCTCTGACGTTAATTTATTTTATTTTATTATAAGATTGGTGTCAATGTTTTCAACGACAGTTTGTTCTGCTAATCTGCAATGAATATTTGCACATTGTATCAGACATGAGCACTTTATTGCACATTATAGCGATTTTCATATCATTAAAAATGAAAATAATAAAAATATCATTTATCAAATACTTCAAGGTTATTGTAACAATGTAAAAGTGATAGTAATTTCATTTTAGGACAATTTGAGTTATTAATCATGGAGAATTTTTTATAAGATTATGTTCATATGGTTAGATTATCTTTATATGGTTAGATGTTTATCTATGTTTTTCTATTGAGATTGATTTTATGGTCCAAAATTCAAAATTCATATTGCGTTGAGCACCGATCTCAGTTTAGATCTTTATACCTTAACCTTTTACTTAGTTTAGATCTTTATACCTTAACCTTTTACTTGGTAATCGGATCCCCGCCTGGCTTAGCTCATTTGAAGAGGTCACACATTCTATACCCTGAAGATAACAGATTACCTAAACTTAATTGATGCGTAGGTAGCAGAGGTGGGATCTAATACTTAAAAATCTAGAAATCCAGATTTGCATTTTGGCAGATCGTGGTATTTCTTTCGGCAGCGTTTTCTTTTATCTTTGCCAATGCGGGATTGCTGTAGGAGGATGGTGAATCCGAAATTATCTTAAAGCCTGAAATTTTATTTCCTTATCTTAAAGCCTGAAATTATCCGAAATTATCTTAAAGCCTGAAATTATCAATTCAATGATTAGTGTAATTTGACAATAATTACTACAAATCCAATTCAATTCAGTCATAACTACAATTCAACAATAATTATTACCAATTCAATTCAATGATAACTACACCATTTCAAAAATTACTACTACTGCCTGCTGACTGCCCTCAACGATATTTCTACTACCTGCTGAGCGCCATCCATGTATAAGAGCAACAATGGAGGATGTGAAATGAACGCAGGATGGAGAGAGCTAGGGGGCGAGGAAGACACTGAAAGCCGGAGGACACTGAAGAGCAGAATGTTTTTTTTTTTTATTGTCCAACGTTTTTTGGTTTATGGACATCCTCGGAGATCTCCAAATTTTGAACTTGACACTACTCTAGCTCATAAACTTTATAGAACAATAAATACTCAGACTTGTAAACTTTTACAGAACAAAATCTGTATAAAAACTTACAGACTTCCAGTATGGCATTGCTCAAACCTATAAACTTAACATAACAGAATCTGGAAAATACTTATACTACATAACATGTAGAAAACAGTCTGAGGATTTTTCCATGGAATTCTCAATCTGTGTGCATATGATCAGATCATATGCCTCTTATTCATAACATAAATGATTAAAAACATAACTTTACCACTTTGGTTAAACTAAAAATCAACTCAAAACGTCACAGTGATTAAACTGAAAATGCTAATTAAACTCTCCTGGAAATCTAACTCCAATGTAACTCCCGACAATTTCGAGAATGAGAGATGTACCAGCTTAGCTCTGTAGACCGCTTCCAATGTAACTCCTCCATTGATACCTATGTTTCCATACTTGGCAGCTCTTCCAGGAGTGCCCACGCGCAGCCCAGCCACCATGGAGAGAGGCTACATCGGGTTCAACGAAGACAACAGAAAGAAGGTTGGTCATGAGCGTGGGTGTTTCCAGCAGAAAGGAGGCCACCCGCAGAGGGTGGAGCTGAAAAGAGGCCACGCGCCAAGGGTGGTTCTGGCGAGCAGGCAGGGGAGCTCCACACGCGTCATACATGCTAAGGACATGGCCACGTGCCCTTGCCTTTCGTGTTGACCACGACTGTAGGTGTATCATCAACCATGTTATTATTTCAATATATGATAAAAAAATTCAATTTTCCATCAAATTATAATTTGTGTAATGATTAAGTGAAACGTTAACAGCATGTGAATTTGAACTTGCCCTTGAATTTGAATTTGTGTATTTGCTGAGTAACCAACAGCAAAAACACTGTCAATCGGGTGTTGCAATATCCTAATAAATTGCACCCGGCTGCATGCAACAATCAACCGACAATAGGATCAAGTCTAAGTACTAATGCGGGTGCAAGGTTCAGAAATCATTGTAGTTGTCTTGCTCTTAGATCGTTGTAGTTATGGAACCTAACGCATGAACTGGAGCTCATAATCTTTAGTGGTTATCATTTAAAAATAATAATTATTAAAGAATAATATTTTAGTGAATTAATCTTTTATGTGTAAGAGCTTTCATTTCATTTATGATGTGAGAGGCTTACTTTTAAGGGAGTTGTTATATAGTGTTGTTATAATAACTAGACTTGCCGTTGTTAATTTAGGAAGGAAAGTTTTAGTTTTAGTGTTATATATATATATATGTTTATATTTTGTGAAGTATTATAATATGTATATTTATGGTATAGTATTTTTTCAAAAAAAATTAAGTAATGAGTATATGTTGAAAAATGATTGATATATATGGGCAAATGTTGTTGTCCCTAAGAATTACTTTAGTATAAGGAAGTAGTGATCTTGCAATAAGAGATATTAACACCTAGAGACAGGGTCACCCTAATGAGGCGATACATGTTTTCAAAATTATTAAATGATTATGTAAACTGTCGGTCAATATAACACATTCGGGTTATTAAAAGATTAGCTCTCAATAAAAATAAAGTACTTTCACTGATTAACATGTTAACATGTCATATACGGCGAATGAAACGAGGCCAATCTCCCCTGCTTTGTTTCATTGAGATTTCGTTTCTCTCTGCTTTTAATGACTTAGCCACATCCTTGTACGACACAATACAAGTTGGCATAGTATACTCAATCTCAAATGGGACAGTCAAACCAATGAACCCAACATACAACCATTTGAAAAGTGCTTTTGAGATTTTCCTTAACCCCTCCTCAACAATTCAACCATGTTTAGAGGAGTGCCCATTGATCCCTTTTCATTGCTTCCACTTTAAATTTATCCATGACATCTAAAGTACACCCCCGAATTCCATGGTTGACCTTATTGGAATTGTCATTTATGTTTCACCTGCTTCAACTATACGCAAAAGAGATGGCTCTGAAACCATTCGCCGAACAGTTGGCGTGAGGGACATGTTCGGGTTTAGCATAGACATCACACTTTGGGGGGAGCACTGCGCAATTGAGGGTGCCCAACTTGTCAACCTTCGAGGTTTAGTTACTCCCCCTATCCTTGCAATCAAAGGTGGATGTTTTACAGAGTTCAATGGAAAAACCATTGGAACCATCTCCAATACCAACCTCCTTATAAACCCAGACATTGAAGAAGATAAACTTCTCCAATCACGGTTTGATGACAATGGATTCCATTCAGCCTCTCCATCATTAAGAAGAAAATACTTGACTACTCTGCTTCCAACTCATCCAAACGCATTTCCATCTCTACGCTCCAGTCTCTCCAACACTCCAAGAAGGAAACTTGGTATTCAGTTGTTGCTACAATCACCCATATTAACGTCGATGACTTTCATTTCCTTGCATGCCCTCTATTTATCGATGGGATACAATGCATGAAAAAAATTTCCCACAAAGTTGGCAATACTTGGCATTGTGAAAAATGCAATGGGGAGTTTATTGAGTGTGATTACCGATACATACTCAAAATCAACCTAACAGATGCTACTGGACAACTATATGGTACTATAGCCTTTGATGATGCTGCGAAACAACTCATGGGGGTCTCTGCAAAATATTTGTGCCTTTTAGCAAATGATCCAACATCTCTCATGGAAATTGTTCAACATGTTTGTGCTCGAGAGTACCTTTTGACCTTATCGGTGAAGACAAAAACTTTTAATTCAAATATTCGCTTGAAGGTGCTCGTTGTCATGTTCGAAGAGGTTTCACCATCATTGGCAACAATTGACCCACTTGATGAAAGCGACAACATTGTGCTCAATAGGCATCCAATTGTCCACAAGCTTTGAACTTTACCTTTACATTCACTTTTTCCAAGTTTGACTGCTTTTCAGTCCCAACTTTGTTTACATTCTTCTCATACTTGGCAGCTACAACTTTTTGTATCAACATTGTTACTTAAGTGGTGCTTGTAACCAACAATGAATAGTATTGAATATTATATTATTTTTGTTTTGTTGTAACAGTGCGGTGACCAACAGATTTATTTTAACCTATCTTGCCACTTTCTAATATGTTTCCTTTCTCTTAGTTAGTAATTAACAACCTAAAATTAACATTGTTTTATCAAGTACTATTTCTAACCTTCATAAGCAATCTTATATATGCTCTTATTTTATACTTCATTTCTTTATAAACAATGTTCAGAAGCACCTATATTTATTTCTTTCAACAACTTATCATCATTTATCCATAATCCCCTTATCTTTTACAATCTACCTTTGTTCACTCTTCCAATGATTAAATATATAGTATGTTTCTCTTTTGCCAAAGGCACCATCAAGATCATAACCACCGCACAATTTTTTTTGTAGGCATGTCGACAAATCTTGACAATGATCAAATCAATGCACTCAGAAGAGTTCTATATGCTCAAAAAAAAAAATAACAAGCGTCAATGCCTTCTATATAGAGATGCTCGTCAACTTGTTAATATCCCTTCCCCATTTCACATTGTCCAACATTCCCCAACACCCTCTCCACCATCCACATCTGTAGCACCCAGGTCAACAAACTCTAGCCTCAATGGTGCACAACAACGATTCCGTACACTATTAGACAAACTATCTCCCATGAATGTATGCTCTATATGCATGGAATCTTATCCTGGAATTAAAGCAAACCACTTTTGTGGTGCATATGCATGTTCTCGTTGTATCGCGGAAAAAAATGTCCACCGCTTTTCCTTGGAAAACAACATGGATCATGGCATACAACCATTTGTACTTGCAAGGATTACTCAAGTTGAAGAAATGCTCATTTCTCATGTTAACCCAATCTTACAAGTCACTCGTGCCCTTGGCGGACAATATACATATTCTGGCCACACTATTAGCTTCCCGCAAAACATTTCTAGCATTGCCACTTCCCTCCCTCCTTTACTTTCAAACATTGACATCCTTATTGTTCGCAAATGTAGCCATACAAACAAGCCTTATGAATTCTTTGTTAGTCGAGCACGTGTTCTTGCTGCTCTTGAATACAAACTATCAAATGACCCATACTACAAAGATGTTCAAGTTAACCCAATTGCATTATCTTATTTTCCTCTTGAACCAATAGACATTTCATCCCTCCTTCATCATGTCACACCCGATGAAACCCCATTTGCTGACCATACCTCATCTTCTACTGTTCAACCACCCATCTTTCTTGAACTCCATGAAGTACAATCCTCCTCCTTTATATCTACACAAACAAATTGTGGAATTGAGGTTGATGAAATCAAACGCTTCTTAGCCACAAGCAATGCACCAACTCCACCTTTCATTGATTGGCTGCCAATAGATGCTTCCCCTATCAATGAGTACAACACAATAGGCCTCCTCTCCATGGCCTTCCCAACCTTGTTTCCCACTCGATTTTCCATGCTTAAACAACCACACATTCAAGAGGTTGGGATGGAAAATTATGCACTGCACCTTCTTCGATACCATTACAATAGATTTGGCCAATATCCTCGGTTTCATTATTACATATATAACCTCATGATGCACCACCATAGCCATTCTACTGATTCCGTATTTTCTCAAATGGAACATTGAAGATACATTTCCTCCAACCATCTTAGAACTTGTACATCAATTACAAGACATGCTTGATGCTAAGATCGCTGAACGAGTCATGCGCTTTGGCTCCACCCTTCGTGGGACACGTTCCTATTGGAATAAAAGTCGGGGTGAACTAGCTGACATGATCAATCAACAAGGGACACCAACATTATTCTTCACTCTCAGCACAGCTGATACCAAGTGGTTGGATTTGCATTCTCTGATGCCTGGACAAGCTCCAACCACTTCAAATCAACAACACCAATGGAGGATTCCCAACATTATTGCCAATCCACATGTTGCATCTCAATACATGCACAATAGATTCAAAATATTCCTTAAAGAGGTTCTTCAAAAAGGGCTTTCTACAAAAGACTATTGGTACAGGTTGGTAAAAAATCATATTCTCATCAAAGTTGCCTATACTCAAAACCTCAAATGTACCTTCCTAATATTTATAATTTCCATGTAGGTATGAATGGCAACATAGGGGCTCTTTGCATATACATGGATTCTTATGGCTTGAAAATGCACCCAATTGGACATGTTAGATTGGGCGGATGCTACCAAGGTTGAAGATGCAAAAAAATAACTTTGACAAATATGTTACTGCAAGGAATCCTCTACCCAACGATTCCACAACTCCATGTATAGCACTCAAATGAAAACTTTGCCTACTACTCTCATTTTTGCAATTTCACTAGATAACAAACTCTTCCAAGGATATATAGTGGTGAACCAACCCTTTTTGTTGTTCATCTATTCTTCTTTGTCAATGAAAACAAATTTCCCTTCTTGAGAAACTATTGCAGAAATGTTTATATGTAATGTGTACTTTTCAATGGATATTATTGGGATTCATTTTATCTAAAAAACCTAAATGCTTGTTCATATTTTCGTAACAATGCTATATTTTACTACTTTTTTAGTTCAATGCTCTTCAGTTTCCTTGTTGGCAATGGCTTTTCAAGCTAAGCTCATAATGGATTATCCCAAGCAGTAGTAATATAAATATTAATCTCAGCTGATTTGTAAACCGTGTACTCTCTTTTACATTCATAAAAGCAAAGTAGTTGTTGGCAGGTGGTTCGATGAGGAAATGTCACAGTACTGTTGATGCTGCGACACATCGGATGAGGGCGCGGAAGGAGTATTTTTTGTTAAAGTATACCGCAGTTGGCGGTTTTTGGGTCACTTGGACCACATGTTATGTAATGTTGAGTCAATTGTACCGCAGTATGTGGGTTTTTGGATCATTTGGACCAAGCCAGTTAGATATTGGGTCATTTGTCCATAGTGTCGATTAGGAAGTCGTTAGTAAGTGGACAAACATTGTAATGGCAGAGGCCTATAAATAGATGCAAGTTGTAAGTGTTAGAGAGATGATAGCAGGCGAGCGATAAGAAGGTGAATGTATATGGAGATCTGGGAACGCTCTGCAGCTAAAAACTCAGGCCCAGCCACAACAACCAGTACAGAATCAAGCACAACAACCAGTACAGAACCAGCCCATGCGACCACCACCGAACACCAATCAAAATATCAATCAACCGAGGAATTTGCAGCAAAACCAGACGTGGGGTGTAAATATTGCGACCATTTATGTAGAACCGTGACCACAGGATGATTTGGTGGCTGTTGTCACTCGTGGAGGCAAGACGACTAGGGAAGATAGTTCGTGACCACTGATTCAGGTGGTTGGTCAGAAGACGGTACCTTTCAACATTGACACAGAGCGGGAGACATTCCTGGAGGCACGTCGCACCTTGGAGAAATATCGCGGTAAGGATGTTGTTTGCGATATGCCACCTTTCTTTGATACTACATCAGACAATGATCGACCGCCACCACTAGGGACATTGCAAAAGTTTCTTGAAAGCTGTCTATTGTTGGCCCGAGACCCGACTTCCCTGGTTGAGATTGAGGGATGGTTGCGGCGATTTATGAAAGGACGGCAGGAGTCGGTAGTAAACTCTCTACAGCGACAGAAGATTGGAAAGGAGATGCAAATGAATATTCATATTGGTGAATATGATGTTGAATCTATTATTATTGACCTTGGTTCGGATGTTAACATATTAACCAAGAAGGCGTGGTAGAAAAAGGGGAGTCCCCCATTTAGCTGGTCTCCTGTGCAGCTCCGGTTGGCTAACCATGCGAAAGTAACCCCCATTGGACGGGTTCCGTGGCTAATGGTTGATATTGAGGGTATGAAGACTTATGCTGACTTCGATGTCATTGAAGTGGTTGAGGGAGGAAGCTCTTACTCAGCACTCTTGGGGATTGGATGGGCTAATGATAGTGGAGCTGTAATCAACTTCAAGAAGCACATGATGACCTTTGAGAATCGCTATTTCAGAGTCATCGCTCCATTGGATCTGGCTGAAGGAGGCCGATACATTGAACCTGTAAGAGATGATGATCCCACTGGATGGGACCATGCATTCAATATTTCTGAGGACTACATTCATCCCACTGCCCACGGTGAGCTGGGATGGCGCAGCAAGAGCTCTGTGTCTTCTGACTCTGATGATGTCTTCGAACTTTGGCAGAACTGGTTGCATGAAGTACCGTTGCAAAAATGTGGCTTAGTTACGCAGTCTTTATGCCATGTTGTGACATAAACGGTCACATTACCTGTCTGTGAAGGGTTTCCTGGGCTAATCAACTTTTTGAAAGAATTTGAAGAATGAGTTTCAGAACCACAATGGTTGCTGGCATTGGAGGAAGCATTGAAGGCTGCTCCAGCACGCTGGTGGGAGACACACAAGAAATTCATTGATGGTTGGTCATAGTGTCGGAGGTTGATGATGGTTCAGTTTGGTGATACTGAGGTTTATCAAACTGGAAAGTATGATGGCCGAAATAATCCTGTGTTCATTTGATAGAATGCCAACGGTTATGGGCAGCGCGACCTAGAGATGAGTGGGTCCATGCTTTTATCCATAAATTAGATGAGATGCCACGCTCGTGGTATACTGCAGCCGAATTACACAGATAAATTACAACATGGGGGGAGATGACGGTCTGTTTCACTCATACGTTCACTTTTGTGGATGCCAACCCTGATGTCAATAATGCATTACAGCTCGTCCGTGACATGGTACTTCAGGTTGTTCCAGCGGCATACCCGGTTGACCTGCACACATACTGTCAGATGCAGTCTCTCATGGAATGCTTCAACATCAGCGGAGGGCCAGCGGATGATGATGATCCCCAAAACATTAACATTCTGGAATCTGAAGGAAGTCGCAATGTGGTACTGCCTGTCGCGCCAAGTACTCCATTCAGTCAACCATTGCAGCTTCGCAAGATGAATATTGGCACAGAGACTACTCCCAAGTTTGCTAATGTTGGGGATTATTGGGATGACGAGATGATGAGTAAGGTTACTCAGTTACTTCATGAGTTTCAGGACGTGTTTCCCACGAAGTTTTCTGAAATGAAGGGAATCCTGGGTGATTTAGGAGAGATGAAGATTCCATTATAACCAGATGCTAATCCAGTCCGACAACGACCTTATGGGCTAAATCCGCGACATAAGGAAAAGGTCAAGGCAGAACTTGATCACATGTTGGATGCTGGTATCATTGAACCTGTGGACGAGTCCGAATGGATCAGTCCTATGGTGGTGTAGGACAAGAAAACAGGTGAAGTGCGCATTTGCATCGACTTGCGGAAGTTGAATGATGCCTGCTTGCATGACCCTTTTCCAACCCCGTTTACTGATGAAGTACGTGAAGGGGTGGGCGGCCAGGAGATGTACTCATTCACTGATGGATTCTCTGGCTACCATCAGATTCGCATTGCCAAGGAAGATTGCCATAAGACAACTTTTGTTACTGAATGGGGTTGCTTTCAGTACACGATAATGCCGTTTGGTTTGAAGAATGCACCTGCGATATTCTCCTAGGTCGTTATTGCCGCATTTAAAGATTTTATTTAGAAATTTTTGTAGGTATATATGGATGATTGGATAGTTTATGGGTTGATTCGTGATCATCTGGCCAATCTATGGTTAATGATTGAGCGATGCCGATAGCACCAGATATCGCTGAACTTGAAGAAATGTATTTTTTGTGCACCATTCGGGATATTGCTAGGTCATATCATGTGTAAGCAGGGATTGCTGGTTGATCCAGCCAAAATTGTGCTCATTTTAGGGTTGCAACCACCAACCACCGTTAAGCAGTTGCAAGCGACTTTGGGTCATACGGGATATTATCGCAAGTTTATCAGGGGTTATGCTACGATTACTACCCCTATGGAAAATTTGTTGAAGAAGCACGCGGCATTCCAGTGGAGCCCGGAATGTCAGGATAGCTTTGAAACACTCAAGGCGAAGATGACGTCAGCACCGATCTTGGTCTTTCCTGACTGAAATAAGGAATTTCATGTCCATGTTGATGCTTCATCGATTGCATTTGGTGTTATGTTGGCTCAACCCGGAGAAGGTGACCTTGATCATCCTATTGCTTTTTCCAGTCGGAAGCTGTCCTCTGTAGAATGGAATTACACTACCACGGAGTGGGAAAGTCTGGCCATGGTTTACACGCTGCAGAAATTCAGGCATTATTTGTTGGGAGGACACTTTAAGATGTTCACTGATCATTTTGCACTAAAATACTTGGTCAATAAGCCTGTGTTGGGGGGGAAGATATGCCGTTGGCTACTTTTGTTTCAGGAATTTGATTTTGAAGTCATTATGAAATCGGGGCGGTTGAATGCTGAACTAGATCATTTATCACGGATTGACACAGGGGAGGAGCCAACTAATATCGAAGACGGGTTGCCGGATGCCCAACTATTTAAGGTTGACGTTGCTGATAACTATTTTGATGACGTCATTCAGTTTCTGACAACGGGAACTGCACCACCAGTCAGAAGAAGCAATTGGTAGTCAAGGCTGTAGACTTTCAACTCATTGTAGGAGAGTTGTATAAATTGGGCGCTGATGAAATATTGCGCAGATGTGTCTTGCCGCATGAGCAAGTACAGATATTGGCTAAAGCACATGTAGAAGTAGCAAGAGGCCACTATGGTGGTCGGGCGATTGCTCGGAAGGTACTGCAGGCAGGGATTTGGTGGCCCACATTACATAATGATGCGACAGACTATGCACGGTCTTGCGATGTTTTTCAACGAACTGGAAAACCATCCCGTTGCGATGAGATGCCGCTGATGCCTCAAATAACATTACAACCGTTCAAAAAATGGGCCATGGATTTTGTAGGACCAATCAATCCCCCAGGGAAACGAACAGGTGCGCGGTATATTGTCACGGCGACAGACTATTTGACCCGATGGGCCGAGGTGGCACCCGTAGTTGATTGTTCTGCTGCAACGGCTGCTCGATTTTTGTTTGATAACATTATCACTCACTTCGGCTGCCCCAAGATATTGCTAAGTGATCAAGGAAGCCACTTTCTTAATCACACCATCAGTGCATTAACGAAGGAGCTGCAGATATAGCATAAGAAGAGTACACCCTATCACCCACAGGCGAATGGAATGGTGGAGGCGTTTAACAAGGTATTGGAGCATGCACTGACAAAGGTGTGCAATGTGAACCACGATGACTGGGATCTGAAAATTCGAGCAGTGTTGTGGGCCTATTGCACCACATGTAAAAGGTTGACTGGCCAGACACCTTTTAAGCTGGTATATGGGAAGGAAGCAATTATGCCAATGGAGTACATTGTTCTGAGTCTTCGAATTGCGGCTGTTATGGGCATGGATGATGTCGCAGCATTAGATGAACTTCTAGCGCAATTGGTGCAGCTGGAAGAGGATCGATTTATTGTTGGCTTTCACCAAGGGGTGGAGAAGGATCGCCATAAGTCATGGCATGATCGCCACATCAAAAATAAATACTTTCAGCAAGGCGACTTGGTGCTATTGTACGACAACAAGTTTATGAAACATCCAAGAAAATTGTAGATGCATTGGCTGGGTCCATATCGCATCAGTAGTATTACTTCAGCAGGAGCGGTTCAGTTGCAGCAGTTGGATGGGGCGATGCTCCCCAAGCTGATAAATGGTCACAGGTTGAAGCCCTATCGGTCGGGATTGGAACAGTGCGATGCCTGAGTCGCATCGAGATTTTTTTTTTTTTTTAAATATAAAAAATAATATGTGTGTTGCAGGTTGCTTGGTGGTAGATGGTGCACCAACAGAAGACGGAATGCGCATGCAGGTAGGCTTGTGCTGCAAGTTTGGAGCAGTCGAAGACATATGGCAACGTTGCGACCAGGTCAAATCAATAATAAATGAAAAAAAATTTAGACAGTTAATTAATGGCGTTGTTCGAGTGATGGGCATTAATGGCGGATCCGATCGATCGGTGGACAAGATCAACGACGGATTTGCGTCATTAATACAGGATTTGGTTGAGTTAATGCCTGAATTAGTAATGATTATGGGGGATTTGGGTGGCTACTATAAATATGGCCTAGCGTCGGTCGGACGACGCCGAGGAATTAGTAAGAAGTGTTGTTGTAGAGTGTTGTAGTGATTTGAGCCAGTTGCTATTAAGTAGCTAACGAGGAGTGGTGAGGTATGCTAGGCGAACTGGAGACAGTGGACATTAGTAGTGAAGTGGAGTCTCCATTCGTTCTGGTTGTTGTAGAACGAGAAGCTGTGTCCTCGAACGCCACTGATCTTGGAGCCGAGGTTTCCATCATGTTGGTGGGTGCATCAAGTGTTGCTAAGAAGTGCCGAGGAAGTCATCCTTCTGAATCCCCGCAGAGTAAGAGGTTGTTGTGGTATGTGACAGCTGCCGAAGCTCCAGAGCAGGTGGGGCAGTCCAGCCACACCATTCGTCCATCGACCCAATGGCTGGGACAGTCAGCTAGTAATATCCTTGGTTACATCCCTCTTGTTCAACCGGAATGCACCCCGCGTAAGATAAACCCGAAACAGAAATACCATGTGCAGATGCCCGCACTTCCGACTGGGATGGAGTGCTCTGTGGATATTGGGCTGGAGTTGATGTGCCTGCGCTACGAGGACCATGACATGGTGGCCTACCCTGACATCGCATCAGCACCCTATGTGCCTGAGACATGCCATTCACCGGTTCCAGAGATACACGAATGGGCACGAGGACTACGGTAGGCCGGCTTGTTAGGGCTAATTAACATGCCGCATTTTGGGTTCCTAGTAGAGGGTACATCAGGTTCAACGAAGACAACAGAAAGAAGGTTGGTCATGAGCGTGGGTGTTTCCAGCAGAAAGGAGGCCACCCGTAGAGGGTGGAGATGAAAAGAGGCCATGTGCCAAGGGTGGTTCTGGCGAGCAGGCAGGGGAGCTCCACACACGTCATACATGCTAAGGACATGGCCACGTGCCCTTGCCTTTCGTGTTGACCACGACTGTAGGTGTATCATCAACCATGTTATTATTTCAATATATGATAAAAAAATTCAATTTTCCATCAAATTAAAATTTGTGTAATGATTAAGTGAAACGTTACCAGCATGTGAATTTGAACTTGCCCTTGAATTTGAATTTGTGTATTTGCTGAGTAACCAACAGCGAAAACACTGTCAATCGGGTGTTGCAACAATCAACCGACAATAGGATCAAGTCTAAGTACTAATGCGAGTGCAAGGTTCAGAAATCATTGTAGTTGTCTCTGCTTTTAGATCGTTCTAACTGATCATTACGGAACCTAACGCATGAACTGGAGCTCATAATCTTTAGTGGTTATCATTTAAAAATAATAATTATTACAGAATAATATTTTAGTGAATTAATCTTTTATGTGTAAGAGCTTTCATTTCATTTATGATGTGAGAGGCTTACTTTTAAGGGAGTTGTTTTTAAGGGAGTTGTTATATAGTGTTGTTACAATAACTAGACTTGCCCTTGTTAATTAGGAAGGAAAGTTTTAGTTTTAGTAGTTTAGTTGATTAACATGTTAACATGTCATATATGGTGAATGAAACAAGGCCAATCTCCCCTTCTTTGTTTCATTGAGATTTCTTTTCTCTCTGCTTTTAATGACTTAGCCACATCTTTGTACGACACAATACAAGTTGGCATAGTATACACGATTTCAAATGGCACAGTCAAACCAGTCAACCCAACATACAACCATTTGAAAAGTGCTTTTGAGATTTTCCTTAACCCCTCCTCAACAATTCAACCATGTTTAGAGGAGTGCCCATTGATCCCTTTTCATTGCTTCCACTTTAAATTTATCCATGACATCCAAACTACACCCCTGAATTCCATGGTTGACCTTATTGGAATTGTCATTTCTGTTTCACCTGCTTCAACTATACGCAAAAGAGATGGCTCTGAAACCATTCGCCGAAGAGTTGGCGTGAGGGACATGTCCGGGTTTAGCATAGACATCACACTTTGGGGGGAGCACTGCGCAATTGAGGGTGCCCAACTTGTCAACCTTCGAGGTTTAGCTACTCCTCCTATCCTTGCAATCAAAGGTGGACGTTTTACAGAGTTCAATAGAAAAACCATTGGAACCATCTCCAATACCAACCTCCTTATAAACCCAGACATTGAAGAAGATAAACTTCTCCAATCATGGTTTGATGACAATGGATTCCGTTTAGCCTCGCCATCATTAAGAAGAAAATACAACTACTCTGCTTCTAACTCATCCAAACGCATTTCCATCTCTACGCTCCAATCTCTCCAACACTTTGAGAAGGAAACTTGGTATTCAGTTGTTGCTACAATCACCCATATTAACGTCGATGACTTTCATTTCCTTGCATGCCCTCTATTTGTCGATGGGATACAATGCATGAAAAAAATTTCCCACAAAGTGATTTAAGTGATTTACCCATATTATGAAGGAACTAATTATAAGTGATTTACATGGGAAAGTAAAATAGTATGAAGTTTATCTTTTTCAGTAAACTTTGTTTAAAAGAATAGAAGTATCATATGGTCCTTGTTAATATTATAAAAGTTACAAATTAATGAGGAATGGTACTACTAATTTGACTTGTTTGATAACAGAGCAAGGTTTATAAAAGTAGTAGTTGCGACTATGACTAAATTAAATTGGTTATGCACGTTTATGATTTCCTTTATGGATTCAATTCAAAATGGTGTTGATGCAAGGATGGCGAGTTTTGGTCTCTAATAAATTCCATTTTAAGTTTAGAGAACTTTAATATTGTGGGAATTGCGAGAAGAGAACCTGGTTTGTGTGTAACATGAATTCATGGAAAAATTGGTGTGTATGATTCTTCCTTATTTTAATGTTAGGATAAACACAAAAAAAGGTATGTAACCTATGAACTACTTTAAGCATGTTTGGAATATAGCTGGTCATATAAGTAGTCATTGAGAAAAGCATTTCTCTTTATTTTTGATTAGTTAAACATAATGGCTTGCCTAGTTATTATGGGTATGTTACAATAGTTTTCAACGGGTGGGAAGACCCACTTCTGCTAATGAAATGCCTTTACAAACCCAAGTAATGATTGAACCCTTTGAAAAATGGGGTCTAGACTTTGTTAGACCAATCTCACCCATGTCACGGAAAAAGAGATATATATTAGTCTGTACTGATTATGTGACTAAATGGGTAGAAGCAAAAGCTCTTTTGACTCGGGTATGTGAACAAGGAGACAAAGGATTCATAGACAGTCAAAATTTTAACCATAGCCACCACCAGCAACTCTGTGCAGCCACAGGTTCCCGCGTTCTTTGGTAAAAATTATGAATTTTGGGAAACAAAAATGAAAACTCTTTTTCGTTCTCAGGATATTTGGGATTTAGTGGAAAATGGGTATCCTAAACCTCAAGATGAGGCCTCCTTTTTG
Organism: Larix kaempferi; assembly: GCA_027924585.1. Classification (NCBI taxonomy): domain Eukaryota; kingdom Viridiplantae; phylum Streptophyta; class Pinopsida; order Pinales; family Pinaceae; genus Larix; species Larix kaempferi. Next base: position 317,267 of record BSBM01000451.1, on the reverse strand, counting down.
GCTTTGTCTCGGGAAGAAAGAGTTCTTCTCAATAATAACAAAAAGAAGAATGCTAAATCCCTACTCTTCATCCAACAGAGTCTGGATGAATGAATCTTTCCAAAAACTGCTTCTGAAGATAACTCAAAAAGAGCATGGTACATTTTAGAGACTGCCTATAAGGGCACTTCTAAGGTTAAGAAAATTAGGCTGCAAACTCTCAAAAGAGAATTTGAGACCCTTCAGATGAAGGATTCAGAATTGATTGACCAGATTTTCAATAGAACCATGAATGTGGTGAACCAAATCAAAACACATGGGGAGGAATTAAATGACCAAAAAATTGTGGAGAAAATTCTATGTAGCCTACCCAAAAAATATGATGCAATTGTAGTGACAATTGAGGAATCAAAAGATCTTTTACAACTGTATGTTGTTGAATTGATGGGATCTTTTTTGTCCCATGAATTTAGACTGAGTAGGAACTCAAATCCCTCATTAGAATCTGCGTTCAAGACTCAAGTTTCAGTTAGTAGAGGCAGAGGAAGATTTAGTCATAGAGGCAGAGGAAAATTCCAAAACTAAAGTGATGAAAGACCAATTTCAGACGAAACCGGTAAATCAGTCCAAAGCCCCAATTCAAAAAAATTTAGAGGTTCAAGACGTAATCTTAATCAACAACAGTCTAGAAGGTTTGATAAATCAAAGTTTCATTGTTTTTACTATAAGAACTTTGGGCATGTAATTCAGGACTACAGAAAAAGGAAACCAAATGAAAGAAAGCAATCAACTAATTTATCTAAGGTATCTGAGACTAAAACTGAGTCCATGTTTATCACTTGTAATATTGCTGAGGAGACTCCAAAAGATGTATTGTTTTTGGACAGTGGTTGTAGAAACCACATGAGTGTAAATCAAGAGTTGTTTAGTTGTTTGGATAGTTCTATTCAATCATAAGTAAAGCTTGGAACATATAGAAGAGCCTATGTCAAATCCAAAGGAATCATAGATGTTTTGAAAAAGAATGGTGAGAAGAAGAATGTGAAAGATGCATATCTTGTTCCTGGAATGAAACGTAATTTGATGAGTATTGGACAATTGATGGAGAATGGGTATGAGATAAATTTTCATGACAAAGATTGCACAATTCGAGATAGAGATCTTTGTAATAGGTTGATTGCAAGGGTTGAGATGACCAAGAATAGGATGTTCCCTCTTACAATGAGGAGTGATACTCAAAATTCTGTTAATGCGTACAAAGCTAAGAGTGTTGATCAATCTTGGCTTTGGAACTTGAGGTTTGGTCACTCACATTTTGATGGTTTGAGGTCAGTGCAGAAGAGGGAAATGGTGAAAGGGTTTCCAATCATAGAACAAACAACAAGCTCATGTAAGACATGTATCTTTGCGAAACAACATAGAGAAATCTTTCATGGAGGTGTTTGTATAGATAAAAATTACCTTAGGAAATCATACATACATATTTATGTGGGCCAATGCAAACCCCTTCATTGGATGGAGCTTACTATTTCTTGAAATTTGTTGATGATTACAACATGAATACTTGGGTATATTTCTTAAAACAAAAGTGTGAAACTTTCACGGGGGATTCACTCAATAAACCGCTATCATAGCACGTTCATTCATGGCATATGAAACAATACCCCTAATTTCACTAAATATTGGAAAATACCTTCCAAAATCATTTTTTTTAACCCCATCCCAATATGCCTTCCCAATTTTAAAAAAAAAAACCATATTTTCACTAGATATTGTATGTATCGGTTTTTTCATTAACATTTTTTATACCCCTTTATATTTCTACCTAGTATATTGATATGATACCCCTCTTATGACCCCACATGCACCTTGATTATTTTGATGTATATTGTGGATGCACATTAATTCACCCAGAATGCAATTACTCAACCACATATCATTATGATTTGCAACATCTAATGGTCTAATGAAGAGATAGGAGATAACTTCTTGTATGTCACTAGAGCCAATGCACATAGTACAACATTTAGATTGCATGTTGCAGTTCCCCAATCGCTGACTAAGCCTATTGTGGACTAGATATCCAAGCCCCCAAGGCCTGTAATAAGCTCTAGGAGGCTGACTAAACCTCCCAAGTCCTATAATAGGAACGAGTGGTTGGGTAGTCAAGCCCCCAAGGCCTATCGAGGAACTATAACAGGCCCTGGAGGCTTAGAGCCTCCCAAGGCTATTGGTAACAACTGGATGAGTTCTATTGGTAACAATTGGCTGTCAATGACCACTGTCTCTCGACTATGATCGACTGGAAACCCACTTCACCACGAAATCCCTGGCCTCAAGCATGCCTCAAGACGCAATTTCCTTGCGTACTAGTAAGCCCGAGCCTTGCGTCAACCCGATTTCTTATCCGACCGTGATCCCGCCATCTCCATTTTGAGGACATTTGTCAGCCCACCCATATAAAAAAGACCCCAAAGTATTTTTTTATTGGTACATTAAATAAAAAAACCCTTTTCCCCTTAATATATAAGCAATATAATTTTTAGTTTTTCATGAATATTTAATACCGCAATATGAATGAACGTGATATTATATTGCCTTCTAGGGAAGCCAATACTATGCTTCAATGACCATAAATACTACGACCAAAAATTATGTTTCATGAGTACAGTCATTTTGCAAGGTTATGCCCAAAAAGGAAGCAACAAGAAACAAAAGAAGCCCCAAAGGAAGAACGAGAACAAAGTGTCTAGGAAAAGAGGGAACAAGGAAAACCCGAACATGCAAAAATCACCCACTAAGGAGAAGGCTCCCTCGAATATTTTCCAAGTTCTTTCTAATGAGGAAGACAAAGAAGAGAAGGAAGCACTAAAGAAAAATAGGTGAAGAAAACAAAGAGATAGAAGAGGCAACAATCTTGGTAGAAGTGGGCCAAGAGGAGAACTATGTTCCAACTCTTCCCTCGCAAGCTTACAAAGAGGTTAGATCATAGGCATCGCTCAGCTCAAGAGGCTCAGTAACAAGATCTGTATCTAAGGAACACCTGGAAGAAACTTCTGAAATCAAAGAAGAAGAAGCAAAACTGCAGATGAAGAAAGGGAGAAAGCGTAATAAAACACTAAGAGATATGGAAGCTACTCAGGAAAAGGTGGCAGGCAAGAAAACCAACTTAGACCAACATATAAGAGTAATTCCATCAAGAAAGAAAATCCAAGGGATAATGGAGGAGAAGAAGGATAAGATCACCCTCAAAGTCAGAAAAAATAATGAAAATTGTCTCCTGGAACTGAAAAGGGTTAGGTGGAAAACAAAAATTAGAAGCAGTGAAAATATTAAGGAAACTTGAATCCACCACAATGTTCATGTTCCAGGAGACAAAAATGCATGAAGAAGACAACAAAGGGGTAATGAGAAAAATTTGGGTAAATGGATAAGGTAAAGGAATTAGTGCAATAGGAGCTTCAGGTGGAATACTAACTTGGTGGGATAAAAACCATTACAGGTTAAGATAATACTCAGAAAATCATCACTAGATCTTTGTTGAACAAGAAGATCTAGTCAACAAGGATATAATCTGGGTGGGAAACATTTATGGACGTACCCTTCCCGGGAACAAGGAGGAATTTTGGAACACTTTGGATCAACAACATGTACGAAAGAAGCAAACCCCCTATATAATCACAGGGGATCTTAATGTTACTATATCGGTTGAGGAGAGAAGAGGTGGGACCAATGTTAGAGACCCCTATGGAATGAGACTGGAAGATCTTATAACTGCTTGGAATTTGATCAAAATCAAGCCAAAAAAGGGGAAGTTCACTTGAAAAAAAAAGCGAGTGGGTATAGGGCACATTGCAGCGAGACTTAACAGATTCCTGGTAAGATCTTCCTTCCTTTGCAAACCTTTTATTCCCGAATAAAAAATTATGGCTTATGCGACCTCTGATCATAGACCCATAGCTTTATACTTCTCCTCTATTGGGAATATTGACCCGATTCCCTTTAGATTCAATCTTGTATGGATGAAATCAGAGGGAACCCTTGATGTAATTCGAGAAGCTTGGAACATTTTTGTAGTTGGCTCTTCAAGTTATATCTCAGAAACCAAACTAAGAAATGCTAAGCTGTATCTTAAAAAGTGGGTTGTGACAAACTACAAGGATCGAGGGGCAGAAATAATTTAAAAAAAAAGAAGAAGAAGAAGAAGAAGAAGGAATCTCAAGAGGAATTAGACCAGCTGCAAGGAAAAATTGAAGCATTTATAGTGACATAGGAAATTTTTTAAAGGGAAAAGAGTTGGATAGAAGAGTCCAATATTTGGTAAGAAAAGAGGAAGAGGAATGGTATCTACGATCTAGAAGTATTTGGCTAAAAGGAGGGGACAAAAACACCAAGTTCCTCCATAACTAGTGTAAAGAGAGGCAGAGAAAGAACACCATCTTGGAGCTAAACAAAGAAAATGGAGAGAATATATCTAATCAACAAGAAATAAAGGATGAGATAAAATCCTTCTTTGAGAATCTCTATAGTGAGGAGGAAGGGGATGCTCAAGAAGAAATGAAATAGTTGTGTGAGGATATTCCAACCTTAATTACTGAGGAAGATATCTCTCTCTTGTGACTTCCAATATCTTAGGATGAGTTATTTAAGGTTGTGTGGTCTCTACACCTTGATAAAATGCCTAGGCCATATGTGTAATGTCCCTACTCAAATAAATTCCTAAAGGAGAAAATTCCACCAATCTACTAGTTTCCTAGGTTGGGTGGAGACATTAAATTTGGAATAAGGAGACTAATAAAACCAAATGGACTTTAGCATTGACATAAATATATTTATGTGGGGATAAATAAATATTTATGGTGATAAAATAAGATGGCACTTGGTTATGGAGACACATGGATGGTGTGGGACCCACACAAGCTAGATTCCCCATGCCACATGGTATTCCACTCTCACCCATTCGAATCCAAGATGGAGTCCACTATTATTGGGGGAGTTGGAAAGGAAAAATACTTGGCATGACTCAATGAGGTTGAAATATTTAGGAAGAGTAACTCACATGGGAGAGGAAGAGGCAATTTGGAGCTAGTGGGACACTTGGGTTAGATTCCCTAGCTTCTATGACACCAATGATGAAGATGCCTATGACACTTATGAAAAATAAGACATGATGGCTGACATCTGACATACATGACATGTTAGGCCAAAAAATTGCCTCGAATAAGGCACACAAGTGAGTTAGGGCAGCCATAGAGACACCAAGTCGAATTTGGGAAGGAGGAAGCTAGAATTGAAGGGACAAGTGGCATAATTGGGAATATCTTCCCAAAGTGAGTTGGAATGAAGCTCATGGATGGAATTTGAATTGGGGAAGCCTTAGAAAGTTTATACAACTCAGGAACAAAGAAGAAGAGGATATTTTTATCATTTTACATTTTGCATTTGCACTTGGAGAGAGAGCTAGTAGAGAGCTAGTCTACTTGCCTTAGCACTAATTTCGAGGGTGAAAGATTCCCATCCTAATTGGAAATTGGAGAGGCCATTAAAACCTTTAATTTTGAGCTAAAATGGATTCTTTATTTACAGGTTGAATCTACAGGGAAGCTCATGGTTCATTCAGCTACAACTCATTCTTGCATCTCTGAGTCACATTTTCTTGCATATTTGGGCCCCTGGAAGAAATGCTCCTTTGGTGAGATGCTGATATCTTTGTGAGAGTCTAAGAATATCCATTTACTTGTATTCTGATATATATACTCTTTATTTACTTCTCATGAGACTCTCAGGTTGAAATACCAAGTGAAGTTATGTAAAATTACCAAACATTGCATAAATGATGCCATTTCCCCTAGATCTTGTTGTTGGGGTTTGAAGAAACATTATTTCAAGTTGTATCAGTTTCTCTCTATTATTTTGTTGATGTATGGAGTGTTATTAAAGTTCTGAATAATTTTCAATAACAGAGCATAATCCCTTGGCACCTAAAATTCGAATTCCATAACACATGGTGAAAATTACTAGATTTCCCCCCTATGTGAAATCTTGCATATAAACATATGATTTAAAGGAGTTGCAGAAGGACCTAAGAACTAATTAAGGATACATTGGGGAGATCATTAAATCCATTTATCAGTACCATACCTCTTTTCAGAAATTAGGAAGGGTTTAACAGCATTTGGGAAGCCATCTTTGTCCACTACCCTTGGGGGTTTTGAAGCTCAAAATTACTAGTAATTCTCCCTACTTTGTCCATATTTTAAATGAATGTTGCAGAAGTGTTTTAAGGGTTTTTAAGCATCTATTAACCTGATTTATATGTATGAATGCCTTCCAAACTCACTCATACCCCATTCGGAAGCAGTAGTGTCAAGACTAGTTTTAAATTCGAATTGGGTAAAATTTGCAATTTTTCCTAGTTTGTGCAAATTCTTAAAAAGGGACAATACAAGTGGTATCAGAGCATGGTCCTTGCACATGATTTGGATTACCATTCACGAGGATGGGAATTCAAACAAATAATCCCCACCCTCATAAACTGAAACTGAAGGTGTTGTTGTTGAAGAGGAAGAACTAGGAAAAGAAGTGCATTTTTCTGAGACTATGGCTAGGGATGAGAAGGATACCTCAGAGGATAAGGAATAATTTACTAAATTCATGAAACCATTCTTTGAATATATGACAAAATAGATCATGAAAGGGTTCGAATTATTATCCAGTCAACTTGGGAGCAAACGATTAATAGGAGGCAACAATAGTTCACATTCAGAAGGAAAGAAGGAAATGGGTGAGCATATTTTCTCAAGCACAGGACCCCATAACAGACCTAATGAATTTTAGAGTACACCAAGGCCTAATACACCTAAATTTCTTGTGCCCAAAGAAGAACCTAACACCCAATTTGATATGAATGCAGTGGTAACATAATGGGAAAATTTGAGTGAAGGTTATAGAAGGACTCTACCATTTGACCAATACTTTACTGTTTCAAACAAACTCAAAAAGAGGGAAGATAATAGGAATCTATTTCAAAATAAGGAATTGAATTGTGCCATTGGTAAAATTCCCCTTTCCACTTTTGATGGCTCCTCTCAAAGTTCTGCTAATACTTGGGTACAAAAACTAGATGTGTATTTTTAGCTGAAACCAATGGTGGAAGAGGATGCCTTAAAAATGGTTATTTTACATCTAGAAGGAGATGCCAATGAGTGGTGATTCCATGGTCTGAAAACCTTCGGACATGATCAGGTTACAACCTATGGATAATTTGTTGATAGGGTATTATAAATATTTGATAAAAAAGACGCAGAATTTCCTTTCAAAGAACTGGCCCAATTGAAGCAAGTTGGAACCCCTGCTGAATATATGATGGAATTCCAAAAATTGTCAGTTAAGGTGGATGATATATCTATGGTAAGGTTAGTATTTTTTTTTATTGAAGGTTTGGATGAACCCTTAAAAGGTTTAGTTAAATCCCATAAACCAACTTCATTAAAGGATGCTATGAGCTTGACAAGGGATCTACAAAATGTGCTACCTAGAACAAGGTTTCCTCCCAAGCCTAACTTCCCTTCCAAATTTAGATTTGAAAAGAAGCCATGGAAAAGAGATTCATTTGGAAAGGATGAAAAATAAGGACCAAATAGGGGAGAACTCAAAAGAAATAAATTGTGCTACACATGATTTCAACCTTGGGTACCAGGGCACAAATGTGTTAAGGGGAAAACATAATACATTGAAGTGTTTTCTGATAATGATGAGTATGAAGGGGGTATGGAGGAAGAAGGACACATATCAGATCAAGATGATGGCTATGATACAACAGAAGAAGGGAAACAAGAATAAAATCATCCTTCACCTGACAAAGGAAGGATGGTATTACTTTCAGTAGTGCGTCGTTTCCACACTATTCGATGCAAAGGAGTATTACAAGGACAAAGGGATTCAGTTTTGGTAGATGGAGGAGCCACACATAACTTCATTGATGCATATATGGTGGAGATGAGGAAGCTGCCTATTGAACCATTTGATGGCTTCACAATTGTCATTCCAGGTCACAACACTATGGAGTGCAAAACATGGATTCCAAAGCTAGAAATCACCATAGGTAACTATACTTTTTCTGATAGCTTTTATGTTGTTGATGTTGTTGATACTAATGTGGTCTTGGGAGTGAAATGGTTGTACTCTATAGGGGAGCATACAGTGAACTATCAAATTCCTGAAGTGAAATTCAAATATTCAAAAGGAAAACAAAGGGTTGTAAGAGGGCAACACGCCTATCCGAATCAAGTAGTGACTTCACATAGTATGAGGTCTATATTGAGGCATGAAGATATTGAATGGGCTTCTAAATGTTGCATTACCTCACCCAAACCAAAAATAAATATTTCAGAACATCCAAAGGAGATAAGGCAACTCCTAAACAAATATGCAAATTTTTTTGGAGACCTTCCCCCTGGAAGGCCACTAGATAGAGGGGTTGAGCACAACATTGTTTTGGAGGAGGGCACTTCTCCTATACAAATTCCACCATATAGTCATCCCAAAAATTTCAGAGAGGAGATTGAAAAGGCTATCCAAGAGCTCTCGGAGTTGGGACTCATTAGACCAAGCTCTAGCCCCTATGCTTCTTCGGTTGTTTTGGTGAAGCAGAAAGATGGGACCTTGAGAATGCACATTGATTTTAGAGCCCTCAACAAGAAGAAAATAAAAAATAGTTACCCCATCCCAAGGATATATGAGCTCATGCATGAGCTACATGGAGCAAAATTATTCTCAAAAATTGATCTTATATCTGGTTACCACCAAATTCGAATGAAGGAGGAGGATGTACCAAATACATCTTTTCGATGTCACTATGGACACTTTGAGTTTCTTGTCATGCCTTTTGGGCTGACCAATGCTCCAGGCACATTTCAATCATGAATGAATCAAATATTCAGCGAATAGCTTCGTAATTTTGTGTTGGTTTTCTTTGATGGCATTCTTATTTATAGCAAAACATGGGAGGAACACTTGCATCATCTAGAAGTTGTTTTGAAAATTTTGCATGATCAATCTTTGTTTGCCAAGTTTTCTAAGTGTGAATTTGGGCTGAAAGAAGTTTAATATATTGGACACATCATTGGTCAAGATCTATTCTTGAATGGCCAACACCCAAAAACATCATAGCTTTGAGGGGCTTCATTGGAATATGCATTTACTACGGAAAATTTGTGAAAGGGTTCTCTAAATTGACTGCTCCACTTACTAATTTGACAAAGAAGGATGCATTCAAGTGGGATGAAGAGGCTGAAAAGTATTTTTCAGCAAATGAAAGAGGTAATGAGTAGTTGTCGAATACTTGCATTACCTGATTTTACTAAACCATGTGTCTTGGAATGTGATGCATCAGGAGAAGGGATAGGGGTTGTCCTAAAACAAAATCAACACCCTATAGCATTTGAGAGAAGAAATTTGCATCCACATGAGAAGATCTATTCCATTTATGACAAAGAAATGTTAGCCATCATGCATGCCTTGGCTAAGTTTAGACAATACTTGGTGGGAAACAAGTTTGTGGTCAAAACTGACCATAATAGTTTGAAGCATTTTCTCACACAAAAGGACCTCAATGAAAGGAAACAAAAGTGGGTAAGAAAAGTCCAAGATTTTGATTTTGACATTGAATATGTTAAGGGAAAGAATAATGTTGTAACAGATGCATTACTTAGAAGGCCATCAATTTCTCTTATGAACATTTTAAAAGATTGGAAAAATATGCTAATAGTTGAATATGCCAAAGATAGTTTTGCTTGTGGTGTGTTAGATGGGGTCAAAGGTGATGATAGGTACAAGGTTTTGGATGGCATAATCTACTATAAGGATATAATATATTTGGTTCATGGTTCAAATCTCAAGTACAATATTTTGAAGGAAGCCCATGACTCTCCTTTAGTAGGCCACCCTGGTTTTTTCAAAACATATAGGAAACTAAGAGAAATACTATTTTGGAAAGGATTGAAAGAGGATGTTCTAAAATATGTGAATGAATGTAATTTATGTCATCAAAACAAATCTAAACATACACATCCTGCTGGTCTACTACAACCATTGCCCATTCCACAACAAAAATGGGAAAGTGTCTCCATGGATTTTATTACAATTTTTCCCAAGGATTTGGGTAAGGATTACATTTATGTTGTGGTGGATAGACTCACTAAATTTGCTCATTTATTTGTTGTTACATCAAATTTTATTGTTTCACAAGTGGTTGATCTATTCTTTAGATAAATTTTCAAATTGCATGGACTCCCCAAGAACATTGTGAGTGATGGAGATAGCAGATTTATGAGTGCCTTTTGGAAAGAAATTTTCAGATTGGTTGGCACTCAATTGACCCCAAGCACAAGCTATCATCCTCAAACTGATGGAAAAACAGAGAAAGTGAATTAATGGTTGGAAGGGTATTTGAGGAATGATGTTGGCGAGCAACAGAAAACATGGGTGAAATGGCTACATCTAGGTGAGTTTTGCTACAACACTACTTTCCATATGTCCATTGGTATGTCTCCTTTTAAATCATTATATGATTATGAAGCACTTACATTTTTTGAGCATATATTTGGTGATAGTAGAGCCCCAAAGGCTAAATATTGGGTGGAAGAAAGTCAAGAAATTTTGAAAATCCTAAAAGACAATTTGCAGGTTGCCCAAAATCAACAGAAACGGTATGTAGATGAACATATAGTGGAAAGAAATTTCCAAGTAAATGATTTGGTCTATTTGAGGATATAGCCATATAAACAAACATCCTTGAAGATGAAAAAGTCATAAAATCTCAAACCAAGATACTATGTTCTTTACAAGATAGTTCGAAGAGTTGGGGAGGTTGCTTATGAGTTGGAGCTTCCGGAAGGGAGCAAAATTCACAATGTATTCCACGTTTCATGCCTCAAGAAGGATATTGGTTAGAAAATATTTGTTTCAGAAACCCTCCCTCCATTGGATGATGAAGGACAACTTACACTTATTCCAGAAAAAATTTTGAAGACAAGAGAAAGAAAATTGAAGAGCAAAACCATAAGGGAGTACTTGGTAAAATGGAAATATTTTCCAAGTGAGGATGCCACATGGGAGGAAGAAAAATTTTTGCAGCATCCTAATTTAGAATTGCTCGAGGGCAAGCGATCTTGGGTGGGGAGGACTGTAATGTCCCTACTCAAATAAATTCTCAAAGGAGAACACCAATCTACTAGTTTCCTAGGTTGGGTGGAGACATTAAATTTGGAATAAGGAGACTAATAAACCCATATAGACTTTAGAATTGACATAAATATATTTATATGGGGATAAATAAATATTTATGGTGAGAAAATAATATGGCACTTGGTTATGGAGACACATGGATGTTGTGGGTCCCACACAAGCTAGATTCCCCATGCCACATGGAATTCCACTCTCACCCATTCGAATCCAAGATGGATTCCACTATTCTTGAGGGAGTTGGAAAGGAAAAATACTTGGAATGACTCAATGAGGTCTAAATATTTAGGAAGAGTAACTCCCATGGGAGAGGAAGAGGCAATTTGGAGCTAGTGTGACACTTGGGTTAGATTCCCTAGCTTCTATGACACCAATGAGGAAGATGCCTATGACACTTATGACAAATCAGATCTGATGGATGACATATGACATACATGACATGTTAGGGATAAAAATATCCTCCAAGAAGGCACACAAGTGATTTAGGGCAGCCAAAGAGACACCAAGTCGAATTTGGGGAAGGAGGAAGCTAGAATTGGAGGGACAAGTGGCATACTTGGGAATCTCTTCCCAAAGTGAGTTGGCATGAAGCTCATGTATGGAATTTGAATTGGGGAAGCCTTAGGACATTTATAAAACTCAGGAACAAAGAAGAAGAGGATATTTTGATCATTTTACATTTTTCATTTGCATTTGGAGAGAGAGCTAGTAGAGAGCTAGTCTACTTGCCTTAGCACCAATTTCGAGGGTGAAAGATTCCCATCCTAATTTGAAATTGGAGAGGCCATTTATACCTTTAATTTGGAGATACAATGGAGTCTTTAGTTACAGTTTGAAGCTATAGGGAATCTCGTGGTTCATTCAGCTACAACTCATTCTTGCATATCTTTCACATTTTCTTGCATATTTGGGCCCCTAGAGGAATTGCGCCTTTGGTGAGATGTTGTTCTCTTTGTGAGAGTATAAGAATATCCATTTATTTTAATTATGATATATACACTATGTATTTACTTCTCATGAGACTCTCAGGTTAAATACCAAGTGAAGTTATGCAAAATTACCAAACAATGCATAAATGATGCCATTTCCCCTAGATCTTGTTGTTGGAGTTTGAAGAGACATTATTTCGAGTTGTATCAGTTTATATCTGTGATTTTGTTGATGTATGGAGTTTCATTAAAGTTATGAAGAATATTCATTAATAGACAATAATCCCTTGGCACTTAAAATTCGAATTTCATAACACATGGTGAAAAATACTAGCTTTTCCCCCTAGGTGAAATCTTGCATATAAACATATAATTTAAAGGAGTTACATAAGGCCCTAAGAACTAATTAAGCATAAATTGGGGAGCTCGATAAAGGCATTTATCAATACCATTCCTCTGTTCAAAAATTAGGAATTTTTTAACATCATTTGGGAAGCCATCTTTGTCCACTACCCTTGGGGGTTTTGAAGTTCGAAATTACTGGTAATTCTCCCTACTTTGTCCAGATTGTAAATGAATGTTGCAGAAGTGTTTTAAGGGTTGTTAAGAATCCATTAAACTCCATTATATGTTTGAATACCTTCCAAACTCATTCAGACCCCATTCATAAGCATTTGGAATCATTCGGAAGCAATAGTGTCAAGACTAGTCTTAAATTCGAATTGGGTAAAATTTGCAATTTTTCCTAGTTTGTGAAAATTCTTAAAAAAGGACACTACAATATGGTTTCTCAATCAATTTCTACATAAGGTGTTTTAGTATCATTAAAAAATATATAATTGGAATGTTAAATTGGACAAGAAATCAGGATAAAATAGGAGGATCCACCAACTCCTCCTTTGTTGCTCTTGTTCCCAAAGAAAGGAATCCTTCTTTTATCAAAAGACACAAGCCTATCTCCTTATGTAATTCATCCTACAAAATTCTAACCAAAATCATGTCCAATAGAATTAAAAAGGTCATTCCAAAACTCATACCTGCCAACCAAGGTGGCTTCATCACTGGGAGACAGATATTTGACAACATCTTATTGGTCCAAGAGGGAATATATTTGTTAACACCTCTATCAATTTTTCCGCCAAATAAGAAAAGGGAACCCCCCTACCGGAACCCCAAGCATGCCCATCGACCTCTTACACCAAAGAAAGAATCAGAAAACCCAAAAATGGCTAAGTATCAATGAATTCCGAGCCAAATGATCGAGTCACAGTGAGAGAAATGGGAAAGACAAGGTAGTGGAATTCTTCCACAATCTACAGAGGTTGAACGGTCAGGATTGAAAAAGAAAATCTAGACATACGTCTGGGAAATGATCCGCAACGCATTCGATCAAGATATTTTTCGCTTTTTCGCTTTCCCATAGGTCTAACTTTCCAAATTTCCGCACCCGCATTGCAGATTGCGGAAGTTGTAACAGTATTTTTTCAAGAGTGTAAAGTTGGGTTATCTATTTCTACAACCCGCATTGCGGAATCCGGATTGCGGAGGAATAATGTTTCCGGGGGCGCAGATTTGGGTTTCCGATTTTCACAACCCACATTGTGGAATGCATATTGCGGAGGCATATTTTTTTCAGGGGCACAGATTCAGGTTTCCAATTTCCGCAACCCGCATTGCGGAATGTGGATTACGGAGGCATAATTTTCCAAGGGGCGCAGATTCAGGTTTCTGATATCCGCAACCCGCATTGTGGAAGTGATATTTTAGAAGCATAAAGTTGGATTTCCGATTCCTGAAACCCGCATTGCAGAATGGGGATTGCGGGAGGATAAATGTGTATCTGAAATGTGTTACATGGTAAATTACAGGTGCGAAAAATGAAGAATTTTACTAGAAAATGGCACGATTGGGAGCCGATCTGGAAGCCAAAGAGAATCACAACATGGTTATCCATCCAAATCAGCCTAAAATGGACTAATCCGAAGGACAAACAGGTGGATTCCAAGGCCCAAAGGCACACTGAAAATGCACAGAGTTTCCCACTGACGCGTCTAACAGACTCAGAGGAATTTGGTTTGAGCAGTTCGATGTGAAATACCTCATCCTTTCCAATTCAAGACTCTTGTCAGAAAACGACCATTTATGTTTTAATTAGTTAGAGGTTGTTTGATATTTTGTAATCCTATAAAGGCAGATTCTGAATTAAACCCAAGAGTTGGATGTTTCTAGATTTTGAGAGACTAAAATCTCTGTGTATGTATCAAACTCGACCTTTCAATTCATGAGAAGACCCGATTCCAGAGTAGAGATTCCTGTGATGAGTGTTTTAATGTCTGTTATTTCCTATGCATGTGTTCTTCATTTTTATTTCCATTGATTGTTTGCTTCTGCAGTATCTAGATCAAGACTACATAGTCTGAAATTTATATTTTATGCTTCAGATGCATATGACTAGGTATTCCACCCTTTCTTCTTGAATTTGCAGGTTAGAATTCATTTACAAATGCTCTCTCCCTGTGATGGAATTTGTTTCCTTTTCTGCCTTCATCTGCTGATATATTTGACTTGAAAAAACCTCATCTACCTTGCCTCTGCCTCTTAAATTGTGGTCTAAATCAGTCATCTGTACTATAAATCCACTAAAGTTTGACTCTATGCCCAATGGTGCTCCTGTCCTTAACCACAACAAGCTAAAAAATCCTTATAAGTCATTATATGGAGTTCTAGCCACCATTTTTACCTATAACTGGCTTGTGCAAATAATATCTTAAGAGTTGAGTGAATCATGAAAGAGAGAGCCCGATCTGTGGTTGGAAAGGCTAGTTTCCATCCACCAAAGCTTGGTTTGAAACAATTACCTCATGATCCCTTTTGCTGTAACCTAGGAGAATCTTCAGTGATAAAATTCTAGTGACCATATTGGGGAATTCAAAGGACTTCTTTCCCAGAATAATAATTTCAAAGCATCAAACCAGATCTTCGAGGGAAAATAGAGGATCAAAAATTTCAAGGTTGTAACATTTTCCCTAGCGACTCCAACTTTCAGATTGGAGAATTTCTTGGAAGAATTAGGGATTCTAGAAGGATACCTACCAGAAGTCAGCCATATCTTGAACTAGCAAATTTTGTATCAGATCCTGAGAATATCATCAGGAAAGCAAAGAAAGAACAAACAGGTATTTCCCCATTAACTAGGTCTTTTTATCTACCTAAAGAAGAGGCACAGGCTATAGATATTGTCTCTTGGGATTTAAGAATTGAACAGTCCTCATTTAGGTCTAAATATGAATTCGATCTAAAGAAAACTCTGTTTGACCAAATAAAATTCCAAACACATTGTTTGATTTCTTTGTCGGTAAATTCACAAGCTAAAGAAGAAAACAATGATTCATTTCTCTTCACTAAAGCTGCTAGCAAAAACACCCAAGTCCTGATTACTCCTCCTGTTGTTCCAAGCCATACTTTTGTAATACCTACTATTACTCCTACTCCTAGGAAAAATATAAGAGCAATGGTTTCCAGATTCCCCCCTTTAGCTCTCCCTGCTAATCTCCATGACTTACCCGTGGGCTATGCCCAACGCCTCATGAGATTTGATGGGGAAGGAAATAGTTCTGCACAATAGCATGTAGACCACTTTACTAATTTTATAGACCTAGAAGAGGTGGATGAAGATGATGTTAAGATGAGGCTATTTTCCCAAAGTCTTGCAAGAGAAGTGAAGAAGTGGTTCAAAGCCCTTCCAAATGGAGGAATTGCTACCTATGAGAGATTTGAACAAGCTTTCCTGGACAGATGACAAGATAAAGAAAACCCTCTTCAAATTCTCTCTCAGTATGAAAACACAAATAAAACCAATTTTGAGACTGTCCAAGAGTTTTCAGCTAGATTCATGAGAATGTATAATTATATCCATGTGGACATCAAGCCTCCCGTGGGAGAAACCAAGCTTCATTATGCTAATTGTTTTGACGATGAATTTTCTCTCATGTTGAGAGAAAGGAGATCTGCCACTCTACCTGATATGTTAAAATATGTTGCAGAAGTAGAATCTAATTTGATGGCCTCGGGTAAAATGAAGCACATAATTGAATATGAGAAAAAGAGATCTAATGAGGCACCCAACCTTCCACATCCCAATCCATTGATACCCGATTTGAGCAGATGATGAGGACTATGGAAAGGCTATTGGATAGGATCTCCCTTGACAATAGGCCTCTTTCCAAAGAAAACCCTGAGCCTCAAGATCAAAATAAAAATTACAGAAGACCTCCTGCCCCACAGGGAAGACCAAGAGATCCAAGGGATCCTAGAAATATTGAGAATCAGCCAATCAGACCACCTTTTGCTGAGAAATTGATAGCAGGATAAGAAGAAGATGGACACCTTGATGATCAAATCCACCTTTTTTATCAGATCCAATCCTAGTTCTATTTAACTAAAGAGGAACATGACCAATCCTCCCTGAAGTTAGATAGTAGTCTAGAAGAATCAGAATCTGATCAATACCAAAGAGAATTCCAAAATGCAATCTATGAATTTTAGAGACAACATAATTTAAGAGGTAGAAAGGTAACAATAGACCAAGGAAAAACTATTGTTGAGCCATCTTCTTCTCATCCACATAGAAAATAAACTTCTAGAAAGGGTGACCCAAAAAATGTAACTTTTGATAAGGAACCTAAGAAGGGGGCAGAAGCTACTAAAAAGGGTCTAGAAGGGAGAGATGAAGGTAATGCAAAGACAATTGAAAATATCCATTCTACTTTCAGTTTAAAGATTGAAATATCTAAGATTAAAATCTCAATTCATTTAAATGAGTTGGTCAAAAACTCAAAGTACACAGATCAAATTTTAAAAGTAGTGAATGGAGAAGAAGGAAAGCATCCTGACACTCTCAATTTGCATGATGACAAACCCACTCTTCTGTTTGGTCCCCATGTTGAAAGTTCTCCATAGGATGATGTTCCTCCCTTCTATACCAGTCTAAACATACATGATCATATATTACACAATGCTATGTTAGATTTTGAAGCTTCACATAACCTCATGCCAAGATCAGTGGTGGAAAGTCTGGGGTTAGAAATCACAAGGCCCTATAAAGATCTATTCTCCTTTGATTCTAGAAGAGTCCAATGTTTAGGGATGATTAAAGACATGGTGGTCTCACTAACTCAAATACTTCAGAAGAATGTAATCATGGATGTGGTAGTGGCTTATATTCCACCTAAATTTGGGATTCTATTATCTAGGTCTTGGGCATCAAAATTAAAAGGAACTCTACAGATGGACATGTCTTATGCTACCATCCTTGTTTTTGGAGAAAACAAAAGACTATATAGGGAGCATAGACTGTCCTATGTAGTGAGTAGTAAGAGTAAGCCTGATAATCATCCCATTTTTTCTATAGACACTGATATAGGCACCTCAATTTTCTATTATGATCCTGGTTCAAAAGAGAAAGGTGTGAAAATTAATGATCTACCTGAAACAAATGATAAGTCTAGTAATGAGCAAGAGATACAATGCATTGACAACTCAACAAACCTAGAAGGAAATGGTCAAAAAATGGAGAAAGGAAGTGATGAAAAATCAGAATTAGAAGTGGAAACTATAGCCATGGTCCAAAGAGAAGAGCACTGGACTATGATGTCTGATGGATCTGTGAATAAAGAAGGAGTTGGGGCAAGAGTATGGATCACCCTCCAAATGAAGTAAGTGAATTCACTACATTGCATACCTTCAAACTAATGTTTGACTGTTCGAATAATGTGGCAGAATATGAAGCCCTACTATTGGGTTTGAATGCACTCAAATTCCTAAGAGCTAAAAGATCAAAGTTTATGGAGATGCAGAGGTAATAATCCAACAGGTGA
Source organism: Larix kaempferi (assembly GCA_027924585.1). Classification (NCBI taxonomy): domain Eukaryota; kingdom Viridiplantae; phylum Streptophyta; class Pinopsida; order Pinales; family Pinaceae; genus Larix; species Larix kaempferi. The sequence continues at coordinate 299,239 of BSBM01000451.1, read as the reverse complement.
ATGGAAATTATGAGACTAAACATCCAAAAATGAGGATTTACAGAAATGTTGTTTGGGATATGTTTGATAATTTCTTCACGGAGCATGATATGTCTTTCATCCCTAGAGAGAAAAATACAATAGCAGACATTTTGGCCATCTCTGCTAGCATATTTCAACTTCCTACCTATCCTACCGAAGCTTACATGATCATTATAAGGCATAGACCCTTTGTTCCAAACAATACCAAACATTGGAAAATATTTGAAGATGATCAACATATCAATAAATTCCTAGATATGACTGAAGAATTTTCCAACACCCATATTGATCAAGAAAATTGTTCATGTGATGAATGGGAACCTGACCCACTAGAGATCCTAACCACTTTGGGAGACAAAGAGATCCTGTAGCTGAAAATAAATTATATACCCAAAGGAATGGCGCCATTGGAAATTTGTTTTGATGAAAATGATGTGGCCAAAAATCACAAGGTTGCTCCAAACCACAGTGAAGTGGAAGACTGTAACATTGGGAATGATGAAGAGCCCAAAATTGTCAAACTGTCAAAGTCTTTAACCCCAGGCACAAAATATGACTATGTGGATTTAATGAGAAAGTGTTTTGATGTGTTTGCATGGTGCTATGAAGACTTGAAATAATATGACACTACTATCATTGAGCATACCATACCAGTCAAGACAGGGGAGAAACCATTAAGGAAGAAACTGACAAGGATTAATCCTATGCTACTCCCACTGATAGAAAAAGAGGTGAAGAGGCTGTATGAAGCCAAAATCATAGTTTCCTTAAGGTTTTCAAAGTGGGTAGCTAAGATAGTCCCAGTGAGGAAGAAAATGGTGAAATTGGAGTGTGTATTGACTTTAGAAATCTGAATAAAGTGTCCCTAAAGGACAACTACCCTCTATCCAAAATGGACCACATTTTACAAAAGGTTGTAGGGGCAGCAAGATTTTCCATGCTTGATGGATTTTCAGGGTACAATTAGATTAAGGTGCAGCCAGAAGACCAAGACAAGACAACCTTTACCACGCCTTGGGGGACCTTCATGTGTGCAAAGATGCCTTTTGGTCTGTTGAATGCAGGAGCTACCTTCCAAAGAGATATGGACATAGATTTTGCAAAAGAGAAAGACAAATTTGTAGTCCTATACATGGATGACATCACTGTGTATTCTAAGTCTTATACAGAGCATTTGAAACATTTGCATCAGGTGTTTTCCAAGTGTAGAAAATTTGGAATCTCTTTGAACCCCAAAAATTCAAACTTTGCCATGCAAGAAGGAAAGCTACTAGGTCACATAATATCTAAAGATGGGATCAAAATTGATCAACATAGAGTTGACACAATACAGAAAATTGAACTCCCCATGAGTAAAAAAGAGGTTCAATCCTTTCTAAGCATAGTGAATTTCTTAAGAAAGTTCATCCCCAATTTTGTATAAATCATAAGGTCAATCACAAACATGATTAAGAAGGACACTCATATCAGGTGGATTTTTGAATCCAAACAAGAATTTGGATACATAAAAAGGGAAATTGTTGAAGCACCTGTACTAATCAGTTATGATTTTGACAAAGAGTTTCGTATGTTTTCTTTTTCCTCTGAGCATTCCATACCTGGAGTGCTTTTACAGAAAAAATAGGAAGGATATGAGCAGCCCATAGATTTATTTATCAGAGCTCTTAGAGATGTTGAGATCAAATACAACATCACGGAGAAGCAAGCATATGCCATGATTAAAAAATTGAAAGATTTCAGAGTATATGTTCTACACTCCCATGTGGTTTCTTATGTTCCTAATGCTGTTGTAAAGGATATATTTGTTAAGATTCAATATGCTAAGACAGAAAATATCAGCATTACATTCCATTTCAGAACAATAGCATATACAGGATCACTGAAGAAACAACAAGCATAGCATAAACACAAGAGACACACATTTATCCTGGGAAACCCTCATGGGGTAGAAAACCCAGCAAAGCTTCCTCAATATAGATGACCAGAAAATGCAAAGATGTAAACCCTAGACAAGAGCACCTCCTCCTTCAATGCAAACCTCTCTCACACAAGTGCGCCAATCACAAGTGAGTGTAGTGTGTGTATAAATGAGGAACACACCTCCTCTATTTATACACATCTCCGACTTGTATTTTATATTAACTAGGTCGGCCCCAACTTAATTACTTAATATAATGTGGCAGGGCCGACCCCACTAGGGTGGTCTAATAACCCCTTTAACCCACATGACACATACATGGCCGACCCCCACTAGGGAATTCTAATAACCCAAGTTACCACATTCTCCACGGAGGAATAAAACATATCCGGATATACAATAAGGTCTTCATGGAGGAATGAAACATCTCTGGAATAATAAATTACAAATAGAAGATTCTTAGAAGTTACAATATCTCAACAATGTTCCTAATGCTATTGTAAAGGATATATTGACACAACCTGATCCAGAGGGTAGAAGGTATAAGTGGATAGATGTGATCTTGGAATATGACTTGGAAATAAAACCTACAAATCTTATCAAAGGACAAGGACTGGCCAGACTCATGGCTAGATCAAATTGGGATTCACTAAGTGTGAACTTGCTTTCACACATGCTGGAAGAAACTTCCCAAGACCCACTGTCACAGGTATCAAACTAATTCTTGTCTTCTCCTTTGTATTATGAGATTATATATGTTTTGCAGAATTTACAAGCACCCCCTGATATGGATAAAAGAAAAGCTAGGTCAACCAAGATGAAGGCTGCAAAATTTTGCATATTGAATGGATACCTTCATTGGAAAGACCCTAAAGGTGTTCTACTTAATTGTATAGTGGAAGATGAAGCCAAAGTGACCTTGAGAGAATTTCACAAAGGTGTTTGTGGGGGACATCATTACCTGAAGGCCACTGTCAACAAAATTCTCAGAGCAGGGTTTTATTTTCCCACCATGTTCAAAGATGCATATAAGGAAATAGCTACTTTCCATGAATGCTAACCCTTTGAGGGGAAGAGGAAGCTCTTATCTTTTCCTTTGAAACCAATCTCTGTAGAATCCCCTTTCCAAAAGTGGGGGCTTGAATTCATTGGTGAAATTTTCCCTAACTCCTCTGGAAAACACAAGTGGATATTGGTTGCAACTGATTATTTCACTAAATGGATTGAGGCAATACCAACCAGGAAATCCACATACACAATCATTATTAAATTTCTAGAAGAGAATATCATGTCCAAGTTTGGTTTCCTTGTTAAAATAATCACTGACAATGATCAAGCCTTCAAATCCAATAAAATGGTCAAATTCTGTGACAAATTCCACATAAAATTGGGCCATTCTACTGCTTACTACCCCCAGGGAAATGGACTGGCTGAATCATCCAACAAAATTCTGGTTAGGATCATCAAGAAGCTGCTGCAAGAAAACAAAAGGGCTTGGCACACCAAGCTAACCTTTTCTCTGTGGGCTGATAGGATCACCTCTAAAATATCCATTAGAAATTCTCCTTTCAAATTAGTATATGGAACATAAGTGATATTTCTTGATTCCCTCAGAGGGCCTGCAATGAGGCTTCCACAAGAGAAGGAAGAAGAGCCAAACCCTAAGCTAAGGAGAACTAACCAACTGGTTGAGATACAGGAGGTTAGAGACAGAGTACATGTTGAAGCTATGCTAGCTCAAGATAGGGTTAAAAATACTTTTAACATAAAGACTAAGGTTGATGATTTCCAGGTAGGAGATCTGGTATTTAAATGGGATGCTAGAAGAGAGGAGCAAGCCAAAAAAATTTATAACCTCTGGAAAGGGCCCTATACAGTCATTGCCCGCCATGGAAACAACGCTTTCTTCTTGCAGGATGGGGATGACGAACCAGTTGGGAAGAGAACCGTCAATGGGCGTTTCCTGAAGCACTATCTCCAGTGAGAAACAAGCCCGTTAGCCCATCCTCGCTGTACATTACCATTTTGTTTTAGCTTCAATTAGCTTTGTTTCAGTCCCATTTTACAAAAAGGAAAAAAGAAAAAAGAAAAGGGCACTAGTCTGTTGTTCTTGCTACCTCATAGGGAGGATAACATCCTCGGTTGGAGCCGCTGTTAACACCTCTATCAATGTTCCCCCCAAAGAAGGAAAGGGATCCCCCCTACCATATCCCCAAGCATTCCCATTGACCTCTTACACCAAAGAAAGAATAAAAAAACCAAAAATATCTAAGTATCAACAAATTTCGAGCCAAATGATTGAGCCATAGTGAGAAAAATGGGAAAGACAAGGCAGTGGAATTATTTCGCAATCTACACAGGTTGAACGGTCAGGATTGAAGAAGCAAATCTAGATCTACGGCTGGGAAATGACCCACAATGCATCCGATCAATAGATTTTCCGCTTTTCCGCTTTCCCGTAGGTCCAACTTTTCGCACCCGCATTGCGGATTGCAGAAGTTGGAGCGGTATCTTTTCAAGAGCGTAAAGTTGGGTTACCGATTTTTGCAACCTGAATTGCAGAATGCAAATTGCGGAGGAATAATGTTTCCGGGGGCGCAAATTTGGGTTTCTGATTTCCGAAACCCGCATTGTGGAGGCATAATTTTTCCGGGGGCGCAGATTCAAGTTTCCGATATCCGCAACCCGTATTGCGGAATGTGGATTGCGGAAGTGATATTTTAGAGGCATAAAGTTGGATTTCCGATCCCCGAAACCCACATTGAGGAATGCGGATTGCAGGAGGATAATTGCAGATCTGAGATGTGTTACAGGGTAAATTACATTCACGGAAAATGAAGAATTTCACAGGGAAATGGCACAATTGGGAGCCAATATGGAATCCAAAGAGAAGCATAGCCTGGTTATCCATCCAAATCAACCAAAATGGCCTAATCCGAAGGACAAATAGGTGGTTTCCAAGGCCCAAAGGCACACTGACAGTGCACAGAGTTTCCCATCGGTGCGTCTAATAGACTCAGAGGCATTTGGTTCGAGCAGTTCAGCATGAACTACATCATCCTTTCTGGTTCAATAATGTTGTCAGTAAATGACAATTTATGGTTGAATTACTTAGAGGTTGTTTGATATTTTGTAAGCCTATAAAGGCAGAGTTTGAATTAAACCCAAGGGTTGGATGTTTCTGGACTCTAAGAGACTAAAAGCCCTATGTATGTATCAAACTCGACCTTTCAATTCATGAGAAGACTTGATTCTGGAGCTGAGATTATTGTGATGAGTGTTTTTATGTCTTATATTTCTTGTGCATGTGTTCTTCATTTCTATTTCCATTGATTGTTTGCTTCTGCAGTATCTAGATCGAGACTACATCGTCTGAAATTCATATTTTATGCTTCAGATGCATATGACTAGGTATTCCACCCTTTCTTCTTGAATTTGCAGGTTAGAATTCATTTACAAATGCTCTAGATATGTGATGGAATTTGTTTCCTTTTCTACCCTCATCTGTTGATATCTTTGATTTGAAAAAACATCATCTACCTTGCCTATGCCCCTTAAATTGTGGTCTAAATCAGTCATCTGTGACTATAAATCCGTTGAATTTTGACTCCATGCCTGATGGTGCTCCTGTCCTTAACCCCAACCAACTGAAAAATACTTATAATTCATTCTATGAAGGTCTAGCCACCATTTTTACCTATAACCATCTTGTGAAAATAATATCTTAAGGGTTGAGTGAACTATGAAAGAGAGAGCCCTCTCTGTGGTTGGAAAGGCTAGTTTCCATCCACCAAAGCTCGGTTTGAAATAATTACCTCATGATACCTTCTGCTGCAACCTAGGAGAATCTTGAGTGATAACAATATTCAAGCGAAAAAAGGAAAGAATTTGGAATGGCTATCAAGCTAGATCTAGCTAACGTCTTTGATAGAGTTCAACATGAATTCATTTATCTAGTTCTCAAAAAGTTTGGCTTCTCCTCCTCCTTTATCAGATGGGTTGAAGCTTGCATAAGCGCGCCCTGGATAGCTCCCCTAGTGAATGGCCAACCCACTGATTTGTTGATGTATTTATAACTTCGGAAGATATTCACTTATATATTGTATGTATTACATTTGTACTTTATTGTATCCCCAACGCAAATGTATTATTTCTCCGATTGGAAGTGTCGTCATGTGTACTTGCAATTGTCGCAAGTTATATTATAAGTGGCATAACTTATACTTGATGGGTTATTAGACCACCTTGTTGGGGTCGGCCCTGCATGAGTCATGTGGTTCAAAGGCTTATTAGACCACCCTATTGGGGTTCGGACCAATCAGCATAATGTTATGTGGTTAAGTTAGGGCCAACCTAGTTGAGTAAAGTTCAAGTGATGTAGTGTATAAATAGAGAGTGTGTCTCTCTCATTTTACACATTCTATTGTTCACTCACTTCAAATTAGTGAGAGAAGAGGAGGATGTGCACAAGTGGAGGAGGAGCATGCTGCTATAGATATCTATCTCTTGGGTTTGATCATGGTGATCATTGTATTGATGCTTATTCTATCTCTGAGGAAGTTGTGGGGTTTTTCACCTTTATGGTTTTCCCCGGTGAAATGTTTTGTGTCTCTTGTCTCTTGTCTCTTATTCTTGATATAATGTACATGTTGTTCTTTCAATTAAGATCCTAGATCAGAATGTATTAAATTATGAAAAACTAACATGGTATCATAGCTAGCCTGAAAGAAGGCATGGTATGGCATTTATGACACTTGTTGCACTTGTGAAGCTAGGGCTTGATATAGCAAAAAGCAATCATCGTAGAACTTTCGCTATAAATTCATTTTGGAAAATTTTCAAAATATGAAAATATTACAGGTCGAAGATACAATCCCCATGTACCTTGTGTCCGAAGGAGAGCCTCTAATTTGTTGTACTTTCATATTTATGATCTGTACAATATAGGGTTTTTTCCTCTTCAGATCTCAATCATAAATAGGTGACCTAGGAAAGAAGGTCACAACTTGGGCTAGGAAGCTCCAAATGAAATTTCGTAAAATGTGACAGGTAGGGCATGGACTGTACAGGTCTGATTTTTAGAGGCCGAAATTGAACAAGTGACACGTGGAACTCCGCACAGGTTCGCTCTCTTGTTTTATCACATAAACAGGTCACGTTGCGACACTTGGAATAACTCTCTCTCAGAGAATCCATTTGAGGTCAGACCTATGGGGTTGGAAAGATAACAGGTCAGGATACCACAATAAGAATTTTCAAACCCTGTAGATCCTAAATTTAGGAGTTACACCAGAAACAATCCGGTGCATATTTCTGTCAAAACAAAATTGGATTTTGGGCACCTTCATTCATGGCTCCGAGAATTTAGGGTTTCGAAGAATGTTTGATTTTTTTGTATCGAAGACTACAGCTGGATGCTTCTCATCAAAATCAAAATTTAGAGACCAAGATCGAATTTTTTGGTTGGGCAGAAGGTCGGGCTTGATCAAGTCCTAGTTCGGGACTTTGATCAGAAAGGTGAAAAATTAGGGCTTCTGCAAAAATGGTAATTTTTGAAATATGTGACCATAGGTGGAAGCTCCTTGGAAAAATCAAAGTTTAGAGATTTGGATCAAACTACTTGGTTGGGTGAAGCTCCGGGAAACTCAAACCCTAATTTAGGGTTGTCACCAATGAATCCGAAAGATTGAAAAGCAAATTTGAGGGGTGAAACTTTGTAGTTTTCAAATTCTGAGTATACCAGGTTGATTATCTCATCAAGGCGCATCTTTCTATCCTTTCAGAAGTTTGAAATTCAAAGTTTGAATTTTTAGGGTTTCCCTGACAACCCCTAATCTAGCTCCATATCTAGTTTCTGCAAATCAAGTGGATTGGGTTAATCCTAGAAGAGAATGGATTGGTCACCTGCATAAGTGAAGAAGCTCCAGTTTCATAGAGAGATGAGGCTAAGGCCTTACACAAGAAGATTACAAGCAAACTCGACAGGTATGACTTACGGGTATGTTTCGAAATTTGTTCATGATTAAGTTTATGTTTGTCTTCATTAAGATTAGTACAATATTGATTAATTTTCGACTTGTTGTATCACCTTAATAAAAATATGAATGCATGATAGAAGATATTCATTGATTAGGGTTTTGACACTTATGATTGTACTAATGCATTGTGGCATTGTATGAGGTTGATGTTGTCCGCTAACATGAAAGGTACATCAAGAAAGACAAATCATGTTCTAGTTCAAGAACATATGACCATGGTGACATGAAGACAAAGATTCATCCATTATCATGGATCACATAGAAGATCTAATTACGAGGTATGTATAACTTGTTTCTATAATGGTTAACCTATGAGATATGCAGGTTACTAGCACAAGTCATTTAAGAGAACACGAAGACATCATGTGGGTGTTGGTTGTGGAGCCAGATGTTCCAGTCTCATAGATGATATTGTTTTAGCCGTGCACCCTGGAGGACTGTACACCCATTCTGCATTTTTAGGGGTTCGACGGCAGCGCTCACGAGAAAAAATTTTGGGGTTGTTTTCACCAGCTGTTTTGTGGGCCCATGGTTTTTGGGTAACCCGTGGTATTTTTCCATTGTATTTACCCTATAAAAGAAAGACATTGTAATACGGCTAGAGCAGGATGTATTAGGTTTTATGCATTGTAAATATCTCTAAGATCAGGAGAGAGACTGTGAGACAGTGAAGACGAAGTGCAGTGGTTGTGCTGCAGGTTGTATCCCTTCACCTTGTTGGATGGTAATAATAATAAGGACTGGAAAATTCAGTGTGGACGTAGCCCAAGTTGAGGTAAACCACGATATATATGTGTCTCTCTTGTAATGTGTGTATGATTATATTTGCATTTATGTTTATTGTTATTGCTCTGCGATCCTGTTTTTCTAACAATTGGTAGTAGAGCCAAAGGTCTATTTGGCAGATAAACCTGTAGGAAGCTAGGGTTTCTGGTTCGAGTGGGAGCAATGGCGGAAGAAGCAAAGTTTAAGGTTGAGAAGTTTAACGGCCAAAACTTCTAGTTATGGAAGATGCAAATGGAGGACTATCTTTACCAGAAGGATCTATTCCTACCGTTGGGAGGAAGAGCAAAGCAGCCAGCGGCCATGAAGGACGAAGAATGGAAAGTTCTTGACAGAAAGGCTCTGGGAACAATACGGCTGAGCCTGGCTTCGTCGGTGGCTTTCAATATCTCAAAAGAAATGACAACAGAGGGTTTGATGAGAGCAATGGGTAAGCTGTATGAAAAACCCTCGGCCTCCAACAAGGTATTTCTAATGAAGCATTTATTTAATATGAAGATGTTTGAAAGTGGATATGTTACTGATCATTTAAATGAGTTTAATACGGTTACAAATCAGCTAAGTTCTATAAGTGTGAACTTTGATGATGAGGTTAGGGCTCTTCTAATCTTGTGTTCATTGCCAGAAAGCTGGAATAGCTTGGTCATGGTTGTAAGTAACTCTATCTCTGGTTCAAACACCTTGAAATTTCATGATGTTATTGGTGTTATTCTTAGCGAGGAAATGCGAAGAAAAAGCACAGGTGAGACATCAGGTAATGCGTTGACCATGGAGAGCATGGGAAGACAAAAGGAGAGAGGAAAGAGCCAAGGTAATCATGGCAAGTCTAAAACGGGCATATCCAAGTCCATATTGGGAAAAATAGAGTGTTGGAACTGTGGAAAGAAAGGACATCTGAAGAAAGACTGCAGATCTCTAAAGAAGAAAGGAGATGCACAGAAGGAAACTACCCAGGAAGCAAATGTAGCAGGTGATGTGTTACAAGATGCTTTGCCGGATTCTTGCATTAGATAATACTAGTGATTATTGGGTAGTAGATTTAGGAGCTTCATGTCATGCTACACCCCATAGGAAATACTTTCATGAGTATGTTCCTGGCGATTTTGGATATGTTTTATTGGGTGATGATGAGCCATGTAAAATTGTTGGAATGGGTAAGGTATGGATAAAAGTTAAGAATGGAACTGACTAGTTGTTAAAAGATGTTAGACATATTCCTGCTATGAAAATAAATATGATCTCAACAGGGCAGTTGGGAGATGGCGGCTGTCTATCTACATTTGGAGAAAAGTGGTGGAACATCACTACAGGATCAATGGTGATAGTAAAAGGAGACAGGATAGGTACGTTGTATTTATGTCCTCATAATACTGACCATTCTATCTCTTTATCTTCCACAGGAACAGATACAGCATTGTGGCATCATAGGCTTGGCCACATGAGTGAGAAGGGGATGTAGATTCTCCACTCAAGGAAGTTGCTACCAGATTTGAAGAAGGTAAGTTTGGAATTCTGTGAAAACTGTGTTTATGGAAAACAGAAGAGAGTCAGATTTCTCAAGGTTGGGAAACAGAAGAAGAATGAAAAGTTAGAGCTAGTGCATACAGATGTATGGGGACCGACTCAGGTACAATCTCTTGGTGGCTCTCATTATTATGTTACAATTATTGATGATGCAACTAGGAAAACTTGATTTTATTGCATTAAACAGAAATCTGATGTGTTTGCTACTTTTAAGAAGTGGAAAGCTTTGGTTGAGAATGAGACAGGGAAAAGGTTGAAGTGTCTCAGATCTGATAATGGTGGTGAGTACTGTGGCAAGGAGTTTGATAGTTACTGTTCATACCATGGGATTCGTAGAGAGAAGACAGTCCCAGGAACACCACAAGAAAATGGTGTGTCAGAAAGGATGAACAGAACGATTATGGAGCGTGCAAGGTGTATGAGACTGCATGCAGGGTCGCCCTTACAATTTTGGGCAGATGCAGTAAATATTGTTGTTTATTTAATAAACAGAGGACCTTCAAGTGCTTTGGATGGTGGTATTCCAGAGGAGGCATGGACAGATAAAGAGGTAAACTACTCATTTCTGAGAACATTTGGTTGTGAAGCATTTGTCCATATTGATAAAGAAAATAGAACAAAGCTTGAAGGTAAATCCAAGAAATGTACCTTTATTGGATATGGGGTTGATGATTTTGGTTATCGTTTATGGGATTATGAAAATCACAAAATCATTAGAAGTAGAGATGTCATATTCAATGAAAAGGTCATGTATAAAGATCAGTTGCAGGGAAAGAAACAGGAAAAGGAAACCAAAGAGTACACAGTACTTGATGAAATTCAAGAAAATGAAGTTCCAAAGGTGCTAGAAAATCAAGAACAACAGCAAGTACCTGAAACTCTTGAAACTACAAGAAGATATACCAGGTTAAGTAGACTCCCTGAACGATACTCTCCTTCAATGTATTATTTATTGATGACTGATGATGGTGAACCAGAATGTTATGAAGAAGCAATGCAGCTGGAAACTAGAAAGAAGTGTGAGCAAGGCATGAATGAGGAGATGGACTCATTGGTAGGAAACCAGACTTGGGATCTGGTTCAGTTGCCTGCTGGTAAAAGAGCATTGCAAAACAAATGGATTTATAGGTTGAAGGAAGAAGAAGGAGGTAAGAATCGGTACAAGGCCAGACTTGTTGTAAAGGGGTTTGCACAGAAGAAAGGTATTTATTTTGATGAAATATTTTCTCCTGTTGTTAAGATGACTTCAATTAGGACTATCTTAAGTCTAGTGGCGGTAGAATATTTTCATCTTGAACAGTTAAATGTAAAAACATCATTTCTCCATGGGGATTTGGAGGAAGAGATATATATGCAGCACCCACAAGGGTATGAGGTCAAAGGTAAGGAGAACCTGGTATGCAGGTTGAAAAAGAGTTTGTATGGCTTGAAGCAAGCTCCAAGGCAGTGGTATTTAAAATTTGACAGGTTTATGACAGAACAAGGTTATAGTAGATGTCATTCTGACCACTATGTTTATTTCAAGAAGCTAGACAATGAAAGATATATTATCTTGTTATTGTATGTGGATGGCATGCTTGTTGCAGGGTCTAACATGCAGAATATAAATGTACTCAAAAGGAAGCTAGCTAATTCATTTGCGATGAAGGATTTGGGTGCTGCAAAGCAAATCCTTGGTATGAGAATAACGAGAGACGGGAAAAAACACAAATTAACATTGTCTCAGAGTGAGTACATACAAAAGGTGTTGGAGAGGTTCAGAATGTAGAATGCAAAACCAGTTAGTACACCTTTGGCCAGCCATTTCAGTAAGTAAGGAAATGTGTCCCAAGACACAGGAAGAGATAGATTACATGTCCAAGATTCCCTATCAATCAGCAGTTGGCAGCTTGATGTATGCCATGGTGTGCACAAGACCATATATTTCACATGCAGTGGGAGTTGTGAGTAGATATATGAACAATCCAGGTAAAGAACATTGGAGGGCAGTACAGTGGATTCTCAGGTATTTGAGAGGTACAACCACTCAAGCATTATGTTTTGGAGGTTTAGACATTGTTCTACAGGGATATGTTGATGCAGATATGGCAGGTGACAAGGATAGTAGGAGGAGCACCACAAGGTATGTGTTTACTGTAGATGGAACAGTAGTAAGCTGGATTTTGAAACTGTAGAAGGTTGTTGCACTTTCAACAATGGAAGCAAAGTATGTTTCTATTACATAGGCTAGTAAAGAGATGATTTGGTTGCAGAGGTTTATGGAGGAAGTGGGTAAGAAGAAGAAGGATAGCAAGTTGTATAGTGACAGCCAGAGTGTCATTCATCTTGCAAAGAACTCAGCATTCCATTCCAGGACTAAATATATATATATCTCAAGTACCATTTCATACGCTCTGTTCTAGAAGATGAACTGTTGAAGCTGGAAAAGATACATACTAGCCAGAATCCTGCAGACATGTTCACAAAGGTAGTGACCAAAGAGAAACTGATTTCTTGCTTGGTTTCAGTTGGCCTTCTAGCATGAAGGTGAAGAGGAGAAATTTTCCAAGTCCAAGTCCAGCAAGTGCAGCAGTGGTGGAGTTGTTGTGATCAGTCTCCAAGTGGGAGATTGTTGGTTGTGGAGCTAGATCTTCCAGTCTCATAGATGACATTGTCTTAGTTGTGCACCTTGGAGGACTGTACACCCATTCTGCATTTTTAGGGGTTTGGGGACAGTGCCCCCGAGAAATGGGGGTTCAGGGGAAATTTTTGGGGTTGTTTTCGCCAGTTGTTTTGCGGGCCCATGGTTTTTGGGTAACCCGTGGTATTTTGTCATTGTATTTCCCCTATAAAAGAAATACATTGTAATACAGCTAGGGCAGGATGTATTAGGTTTTATGCATTGTAAAGATCTCTAAGATCAGGAGAGAGACTGTGAGACAGTGAAGAGGAAGTGCAGCGGCTGTGTTGCAGGTTGTATCCCCTCACCTTGATGGATGGTAATAATAATAAGGACAAGAAAATTCAGTGTGGACGTAGCCCAAGTTGGGGTGAACCACAATATATCTGTGTCTCTCTTGTAATGTGTGTGTGATTATATTTGCATTTTTGTTTATTGTTATTGCTCTACGATCCTGTTTTTCTAACAGTGGGTATGTTAGACATAACCAGCTAACATATTAATCCATGTATGTTTTTCCTATATCAAGTTAGAATCCTACCTTGTGATAGGATCTCTTATATAAGTATACTTGGTATGATTGATAATGATTATTCATGAAGTTATAGGTTTGAGTAATCATGGGTTTAGGCATATTATGCTTCTTACTTTGATTGATGATATAACTAACCAGAAAAGTCCTATGGTCAAATAGGAATATGCTTGAGTAAAAGAATTGTGATAAATCATCTGTGTATGAAATGATCTTGACCATACATGTTTAAGATTACTTAGAATCATAATGTTTTTGATAGAATTAAGATTATACTAATGAATGTATGTATGAGACCTCGAGGATAACACAATGATGATACTAGTAAGTATGCATAGTGATCGAAGATGGATATAAGTTCAAAGACAGGTAATCTAGGAAGAAAATATCAAGAGGGATAACACTCCAGTAGTTCCTGCAAGGCAGCAAAGATTGAGAGGGAGTCCACCCACCAAACAAACAAAGATAAGTATTTGAATTGTCATTTCTTGTATATTTGATTGTTTAAATAATATTGTTCAATGATGTATATGCTTATGTTCCTAGACTTAGGTTGTGTATTATGCATATTAGAATAATTGCATTAATGAACAGTATACTACTAATATGCATGTGATGGATAAGTGGCCTATGGCACTATACAACATTCCATTGCTAGTTATCTAGAATGAAACCTCTTTGTTGACACGTTGGGAGTTGTGCACACTCTTAACAATGTTCTGGTAGAGATTAGAAGGCATCTAGAAAGTGACGGGATATGGATAAATGTTGTATTGAATCATTGGCTAAAATAATTGCATGACTGTATGACATATTTCTTTATGTGTAAGAATTTGTTCTGGAAACTATGAGATGTTTCTAATCATGCAATTTAACTTTTTTTGTAGGAAAGATCGTATACCATCACCTACAAAAGAAGGGCTACAACATTTGTTCCAACAACGAAGTTCAAACTATATATTGAAGATATTGAAGAATCTGAAGTTCCTAGGATACGGAATACAGTAAAAGGATGCCATGGTCGAGAAGTACCAATCCATCATGTTTGGGATGTGGTCCCAAGAACTGAAGGGAAGTTTGTTGTGACTTCCAAATGGATCTATAAGATCAAGCATGCTGCAGATGGTAGCATGGAGAAATACAAAGCGAGGTTTGTAGCTCGTGGCTTCTCCCAGAAAGAGGGGATATACTATGAAGAGAATTTTGCTCCTATAGACAGATACACTTCCATCAGAACAATACTTGCTCTGGCTGCAGTGATGAAGTGGAAGATACACTAGATGGATGTCAAGATAGCTTTCTTGAATGGTGTAGTCGAAGAGAAAGTATATGTGGAGCAGCCACTTGATTTTGAGACACATGACAGGGAGTCATATGTGTGCAGGTTGAAGAAATCCTTGTATGGCTTGAAGCAAGCTCCTAGGACTTGGTATGGTAGGATAGATAGCTTTCTATCCAGTTTGGGATTTACCAAGAGTAAAGCGGATTCCAACATTTACTACAAGGTTGAGGAAGGCAATACAGTGATACTACTTCTGTATGTGGATAACCTATTTGTTGCAGGTGAGGATAGATTGATTGCTGATACAAAGAGGAAGCTTGCTGCCGAGTTCGAGATGAAGGACTTGGGGATGATGCATTATTTTCTAGGCATAGAGGTGTGGCAAAGTGCAGATGGAATCTTCCTTGGACAAGGGAAGTATGTAGTAGAGATCTTGAAGAGGTTCAGGATGATGGACTACAAGGCCATGGCCACACCTATGGAATCGAACCTGAAGCTTCTGTGTGATGCTTCATCTGAGCCGGTTTATGTCACAGTGTATCGTCAGATGATTGGGTCCTTGATGTACCTGACGAACACGAGACCAGATATTTGCTTTATTGTGAACACATTGAGCCAGTTCTTGACGGATCCTAGAGGTGTTCACCTGGTTGTTGTAAAGCATATTCTGAGGTACCTGAAGGGTATAATTGATTATGGGCTCAAGTATGATGCGAATCAAAAATTTAACCTGCAGGGTTATGTTGATTCGAATTGGGCAGGCAATGCTGCAGATAGGAAGAGCAATTCTGGGTGCTACTTCAATATGGGATTAGGTGTGATCTCTTGGTTTAGCAGGAAGCAGTCCTACATAGCACTGAGTATAGCTGAAGCAGAGTATGTTGAAGCTTGTTCGGTTAGTTGTGAGGCAGTATGGCTCCAGAAGCTACTATCTAAGCTATTTGATCTCCCGTTGGAGGCTATTAGTATCTTTTGCGACAACCAGATTTGTGTGAAGCTGTATGAGAACCCTATGTTCCACGATAGGTCGAAGCACATTGAGATCAAATATCACTATATCAGGGATATGGTGCGGAGAGGAGCAGTGAAGCTCCTGTATGTTGCAACAGATGAGCAGGTTGCAAATGTGTTGACGAAACCACTAGCCAGAGTGAAGTTTGAGTACTTCCGAGAGAGGATTGGTGTTCTTTAGATTGATGACACTTCGAGGAAGAAGTGATGGACACATTTGCAGGAACCATTCCAAGCATGGTGAGAGGAGGATCCTTCCCATGGCTGTGGATATAAGTGCTGTGTGATGAGCATCATAACGATGCTACAGTTACTGCTCTGTATATGCATCATGTTGGATGCTTGTTATGATCAGTTGGATTATGTACATGCATATGCATCATGTTGGATGCTTGTTATGATCAGTTGGATCATGTATATGTATATGCATCATGTTGAATGCTTGATATGATCAGGTGGATCATGGATTTGTATATGTATCAGGTGGATACATTGTATGATCAGGTGGATCATGTGTTTGTATATGTATCAGGTGGATACATTGTATGATCATGTGGATCTTGTATTTGTATATGTATCAGGTGGATACATTGTATGATCAGGTGGATCATGTATGATATGTATCAGGTAGATACTTGGTATGCATCAGGTGGATGCATTGTATGATCAGGATGATCATGGATGACAAGCTTCAGGATGTTTCTCCAGATGATATGCATCAGGATGATGCTATGATGATGATCAGGATGATCATATGTGATGATATGTATCAGGTGGATACATTGCATAATTAGTTGGATTATGAGTGATGAGTCCGAAGACACAAATGCACAGAGCCTTTCCGACATGGTGGTAGATGTGTTCTCCCATGTGCGTTGATGTAAGTGCAGAGCCTTTCTGACATGGTGGTAGATGTGTTCTCCCATGTGCGTTGATGTAAGTGCAGAGCCTTTCTGACATGGTGGTAGATGTGTTCTCCCATGTGCGTTGATGTAAGTGCAGAGCCTTTCCGACATGGTGGTAGATGTGTTCTCCCATGTGCGTTGATGTAAGTGCAGAGCCTTTTCGACATGGTGGTAGATGTGTTCTCCCATGTGCGTTGATGTAAGTGCATAGCCTTTCCGACATGGTGGTAGATGTGTGTTCTCCCATGTGCGTTGATGTAAATGCAGATCCTTTCCGACATGGTGGTAGATGTGTTCTCCCATGTGCATTGATGTAAGTGCAGAGCCTTCCCGACATGGTGGTAGATATGTTCTCCCATGTGCGTTGATGTAAGTGTAGAGCCTTTCCGACATGGTGGTAGATGTGTTCTCCCATGTGTGTTGATGTGAGTGCTGAGCCTTTCACGGATGGTTGAATTGTGTCTTCCCATGCCGGTGAGTGTAAGTGTTGTATTGTGTGCATCTGGACTGTGCTTCGTAGACGATGAGATAATCAGTATGATCATGAGTATCAGGATGATACTCCATGGCCGTGGACAGGTTGTGCAGTTACATGTAAAAGATCCTGAGAGATCCGATAGGTTGAGCAGTGAGCTCGTAAAAGTCCTGGGATGCTCTTTCGAGGTTTTCTTGATGCACGTAATAAGTCCCGAGGATTCCACAATATGGCCAGTGATGATGAAGACCTACAGGTGGTGGGCCTACATCCAACATGAAAAAGGGCTGGCTCTATAGAAATTCCTATGACGAGAAGAATTATGAGATAGCACCAGTGATCGAGATGACGAGTACAGCAGCAGTGACGATGATGCTCCGTGATCCAGTGATGATGATCCAACTCCAGTATTGAAGACTTGTGCCTATATGTATTGATGACTTGTGTCAAGAGAATACCTTCCTAGTTAAGAGGGAGTGTTGATGTATTTGTAACTTCGGAAGATATTCAATTGTATATTGTATGTATTACATTTGTACTTTATTGTATCCCCAACGGAGATGTATTATTCCTCCGATTGGAAGTGTCTTCATGTGTACTTGCAAGTGTCACAAGTTATATTGTAAGTGTCGTAACTTATACTTGATGGGTTATTAGACCACCTTGTTGGGGTCAGCCCTGTATGAGTCATGTGGGTCAAAGGGTTATTAGACCACCCTATTGGGGGTCGGACCAGTCAGCATAATGTCATGTGGTTAAGTTAGGGCCGACCTGGTTGAGTAAAGGTCAAGTGATGTAGTTTATAAATAGAGAGTGTGTCTCTCTCATTTTACACATTCTATTATTCACTCACTTCACATTAGTGAGAGAAGAGGAGGATGCGCACAAGTGGAGGAGGAGCATTCTGCTATAGATATCTATCTCTTGGGTTTGATCATGGTGATCATTGTATTGATGCTTATTCTATCTCTGAGGAAGTTGCGGGGTTTTTCACCTTCTTGGTTTTCCCCAGTGAAATGTTTTGTGTCTCTTGTCTCTTGTCTCTTATGATTGATATAATGTACATGTTGTTTTTTCAATTAAGATCCTAGATTAGAATGTATTAAATTCTGAAAAACTAACATGATTTCCAACATAACTCGAGGATTCAATAAGGTTGTCCGATGTCTCCTTTTCTTTATATTTTGGTTGATGGTTCTTTGAGCATAAGTCTTAATAGGATTTTAATGGAAGGAAATATCCCAGGCGTTACAATAATGAGAGGTGTACACCCTATGAACCATGCGCAGTTCACAGACAATACGATCCTATTGGGATGTGCTTCAGTGAAAATAGATAGAAGGTTCAAAAGCATGTTGGATATTTTCCTTAAGGCATCAGGAGGACAAACCAACTTTGAAAAAAACAACTTGTATGGATGGAACTGCAGCCCTAGGACTTTAAATGATATATATTAAGTCCTAGGATTCAAATTGCATATGGAATGCATATCATTCAAATACTTAGGTGTGCCTATCTCTCTTAAAAATATCAATTCTGCAATTTGGCATCCAATTATTCAAAAAATAAAAGATCTGATGCAGTCTTGGGGAATGAGTTGGCTTAACCTGGTAGGAAAAACAACTCTCATTAAATCATTTATGTCTTCCTATCCCATATATACTAGTGCTTTACTTCTTTATCCCAAGGGTGTCATGAACAACATCAGCCTCGAGATAAGGAAATTTCTTTAACAGGGGGAAGGACCTCCACAAAAAAATTCTACCTTGTGAATTGGAATATTGTTAAGGAACCTAAGGAAAAAGGAGGGCTTGGACTGAGAGAACAAAAGAAAATGAGTATAGTGATGGGAGCCAAATTGATATGGAGGATGATCACCGGGAAAAAAAATGGTGGAAGGAAGTTCTATGGAATAAATATGTAAGGAAACCCTGCACGATATGTTGAGATAATGGCTTGGCTGGTACAAGCTCTCCAATTTGTGATATTTGTAAAGCCTCTGTTGGTCTAATTAGAGACTCTCTTCACTAGATTCTCGGTAATGGAAAAAGGATCAAAATATGGACCGACAATATTCTCGAGCAACCCCCTCTAGGAACAATCCTAGATCTTGAAGGCATTTGTGCATGGTTGCAAGAGAACATATACTCCAGCCTTTATGATATTTCAGTCTAGTCGAGAAATGGAGCCTGGAAGGGTTGGAAATCCCTAAACCCTCCTTCTCACCTTTAGCATGAACTCTCTTCCTTCCTCTCTCATCTACACGAGAAGGATCCTATTCATAATAGGGATAAGGATCGCAAAGGTTGGGGATTAACTAGAGCTTACACAATCAAATAGGGTTACAAGAAACTAGAGGTCATCACTCTCTGATCATCTTCCAACTTGTGGTATAAGGTATGGAATTCAGACTGCCTCCCGAAAATCAACTCTTTCTTTTGATTACTGGTGCATAATAAACTTTTTATAGCTGACAACATTCTAAGATGGGGATCGAAGGTACCTTGCGATGTGTTCTCTACAAATCTTCCGAAGAAAACTCCAATCATCCTTTTCTAGCTTGCGATTTATCGAAGAAGTTTTGGGAAAATGTTTTGGGGAATCTAAGTGTTAATCTATCAATTCCTAGACAAGTTCAGGAGCTGATAGAGAACTGGAAAGGAACGTATCTAGGTTCAATGTGAAAGAAACCAACCCTTCAAATAATTTGGAATGCACTCCCAAATAAAATATGTTGGAAAATCTAGTTAGAGGAACAAAGTAATTTTTTAGGACAAGAGAGAAGATTTCAACATGGTTTCTTACAGAGTTGTCATATTGACAGCTAAAATTTTGGCATCTAGTGGTCTTTCCATCCCTAACTCGGAACCCCTATCGAGCAGAGAGGCAATATGGGAAAATAATTTTATGTAGGTGAGCTCACTTCAGTCCATAATGAGTGAACGAAAGTCCATAGAATGGGAAATCAGGAAAATAAAAAAGGAATTCAAACTTTGGTGGAATAAGACGTAGTGTTTCTCACTATTCTTTGATGGGGCTTCCAAAGGAAACCCAAGGGAGGCAGGTGTGTAAGGGATCATTTGTTATCCAGGAGGAAAATAGTTAATTCCTTTGCTTGGGGACTGGGAACCAAATCCAACGATGAAGCTGAATGGTTGGATCTCCTTCTTAGTCTAGAATTAATATCGACATTGAAAATCCCAAAAATTATGGTCTTTGGGGATTCCCGACTGGTAATACATAATATGAGATTTGGTTATGAAAAGGGAACCACTAGATGTAAGAGAATACATGAGCGAATAATCCATATCAATAAGCCTCCTTCTATCTCTTATTTCCACATATTGAGGGAGAATAATGGTATTGTTGACAAGCTAGCAAACCAAGGTACTAGAAACACTCTAGGAATTGTAACTTACACCAACAAAGAAAGGGTGAGCAAATGTGTTCCTTAACAACCTTTAGCATAATGTTTATAGACCATTTCAATATGAAGGTTAAGTGCAAGTTTACATTTTTGGTGTTTCCCCCCTTTTCTCCACGATGGGGAACACGTTGTTGGATGAATGAAGGGTCCATCCCCCTTCTTCTCAAAAGGTTGAGCTCTAAAGGTGCAATTAAGTCGATTGTCTCTTCTATAATAAAGGACAAGCCCGCACAAGTGGCATTAAAGGAGATATAATGGAAGCAATGCAGATTAATAGGGATAATGTATCGATTCCTCTTCTCATTCATCCTGTGGAGGTCACGGGGAAGCGAGGGTGTTGGAATATCAAGCAATACTGAGGGGGGGGTGAATCAGTATTACACTATTTTTCAAATTTTATCACAATTAAAAACTGTATCAAAAAAGAATATAGAAGACATAATTTTATCGTGGAAACCCAATTGGGAGAACCACCAAAACTTTCTATTACTGCAAAATTATATTTACAAAATAATTTGCAAGTTTCAACTTGCTGGATGCACCAACACCCAATTTTTCAGCGACAACTGAAGGATGCACCAACACCCTGTTTTTTCAACTACAACTAATAGGATGCTACAACACCATTAGCAGGCTGAAACCTTCCCTAGCACCACCCTTCCACCCTATTCTGTCTTTATTAGTTTTCCAAAACTTCTTTTCTTCAATTCTATTTCTCCATTTTCATTGGTCTCTGTCTTATCTTTCTTCTTCTTTGATTTGGGCTATTGAGACATCTTCCTTCAATCTTGAATGCTTGTATATATATTATCATATTATTTTTCAATCATTGCATCTCTTCATTATAAAGTTCGTGTCTTTTCATATCACATCCCTTCATTCTTAAACAATTAGATCTTTGCTAATTAATTAATAAGTTCGATCTCTGTATTAGTAAATTCGATCTCTTCAGGATCATATAATTCCTACGGGAATGAGGCTACGGGCATGGGCTGCAGGCATTTCCAAGTTCCTATGGGCATATCTTTAAGCCCTGCAGGCATAAGCCCTTGTGGGTATAAGCCCTTCCTTTGCATGCATACACCTCTACCTACGAGCATAGGTCTTCAATCCCTTACTTGTGAGCATAGAATCCATCCATTGCTTCTTTGCGAGCATAATTCTTCAAGCCCTTCCTTGCGGGTATGAGATTTCGCCATTGCGGGCATAATCTTAGCACCTTGCGGGCATCTCCTTTGTGGGCATATCCAGATGCTGTGTAAAACAGAGTTCTTGGGAGCTTGATTTTTCACGCGTGTCACCTCCATATGGAAAACTAAAGCCATGAATGGATAACTACTTTAACGAGGAACAAATTCATGTCAATTGATGAATTTATTGACACACACACATCATTTGGAGGACATTTGAAACTAGCCTTTTAAACTACCAGTTAAAACCCTAAGTCATCATGAAGGGATTTTTATTTTCATCAAATTGGAACTATGAGACATCCACTGGATAGAGTCCAACAAGGTGATTCCATCCATACCAATTTAATCCTTTGAGACCTCTTTCTCTCTCCTCGGTGAACATTTTTTTGGAGTAGTGCAAATCAAGCTAGGAGGCACTTTTGGCAGATCAATATCTTCACCTATAGAGACTTTTTGGACAAACCAATGATATGGTTGGATGCACCACTCAATAGTCTAGAGACTCATACCATAAAAATACTTTAAGATATCAAAAACAGAAAATGGCAAACATTTTACTGAGGTCACTTAGGCATTTTTAGCAGCAAATTTATACTTAGACAATTCGTGCAATCTACAAGGTGGATTTTTTTTATTTCACCAAAATCCCAAACCAATGATACTAGATGATGTAGTACATCTCACTGAGCACAACCAAAGTGATTTAACCTCCAAACTCATCTTCTTCTGACTTAGGTGGACATTTTACTCGACTGGTGAAAAATTGCCTAAAACCCTATTTTGGCAGACCTATAACTTCCTCCTCAGAAAATATCAATACAAACTGAGGCCATGGTCAAGTAGAAAGATAAAAAAGATACAACCTTATGCTTCCAGATAATTTTTATCATTCTCCCATGAGGTACAACAAACATTTTCCCAAGGCCACTTGGACCAAATTTCCAACACAGTCAATTTCTAGATTTTCTCTAAACTGACAAATCTCTATATAATTAGGTCAAATTGTATACTAGAACATCATCATGTTTTTTTTCATGTCTATCACCCATGCCACATCATCATACATGCCATTTCATCATATCCTTTGTCATTAATGAATGCTTCTGGCATCAATGACAATTATACTCAACAGAGGGTATCTGGAGAGCAATTTAGACTAGAAGGAAATTTGTGAGTTGTTTCAATCTTTCCCCTTTCAGAACTCGGCTCCAGAAGATCTCATTTATTCTATAGACCCTAAGTCGAAAGCAATGGCAGGTTGGTTAGACATTTTCTCTTTCATGAAAGGTAACATGGAGTACTTTAGGAAGCATATGCGTAGGTTCTTCAAGGTAGTTTGTAAAGGAGTGCAGTAGACCACATCGGTTGCAGCAGACGTTAGATACATTTCAGAGCACCTAACCTTTCAGGATTCCAGAATAGAATATTTGGAGGGGAATATGTGTGAGATGATAGGCACAATTGATATAATCAATGAAGAATTCTGAAAATTGATAAGATGAACCAATGCGGCCATTGTCAAGAGTCTCCAATTGATGGAGTCCGTCTGATGGATGAAACTTCAGTCCTGCAACAGGTCTATGGATTTCCAAGCAAGAAGGAATGACTTAATGGGTTTTTTTTAGGAATTTTAAATGTTTTTTTGTGTTTTTTTATTCCAACAGTTTGTAAGGGTATATCCCTCCTATAATATGGTAAAATCTAGGAAGCCTACTAGTAAATTTTGCAAGTATAAGTTAGTCCATGCTCTAGTTTTTTCTTCTTAGATAGTAATAGACATCAGATTGTAGTTTTATTTTGTTTATGGATGGTTGTGTACATCCTTTTTTTATATCATTTGGTTTTTAGTTCCTATTAAAATGAAACAAACAAACCAAAGTAGATCCCAAAAGAAAGAAATTGATGCTCATAACCTATAATGAAACTCACAAGGCATATAAGTTAGTTGATGTGGAAACAAAAAAACTAATATTTAGTCGATATGTTGTGGTTGACAAGAATTTAGGGCTATTTCATACAAATTTGGATCCAAAAAATTATGGGAATGAGGAAGTTTTGACTGGAAGCTTAGGTAGAATGCTTGTATAAACCCCAATTTAAGGTGAGAGGGGGGAATTTTGAGGCTAGAATCTCCCGAAATTCCCAGTCACAAAACCATTGTAGGTACTCCAAATTAGAAAGTGACAATGTTGATATAGAAGAGGAGGATCCTAATAAGAGACCAAAATGGTGGCATGAAATTATTGGAAATGTTTGGCTAGATGAGATGAGGGTAGAAGGAAGACCAAGAAGAGGAAAGAAATATATAACAATCAGTTATTCTTTGATGGATAACATTCAGGACTTATATGAACCTTGGGATTACAAAGAGGCCAAAGGAAGACCATAATTGGAGAATTCCATGCAAGCCAAACATTAGAATCTGATGAAAAATCAAACATAGAGCTACCTCTAGGAAAGAAATCCATTGGTTGTAAATGGGTGTATAAATTTGAGTGCAAAGAAAATGGGACACTTAATGAGCATAAGGTAAGATTGGTTGCAAAGGTATTTGCACAAAAAGAAGGAATTTATTATGAAGAGACCTTTGATCCCACAAAATGATGTGCACGCTCCATTTAGTTCTATCCATAGCAACACAATTTGGCTAGAATTACGCTATATGGATGTGAAGAGTGCCTTCATCAATTCAGACATGGAGGAAGAAGTATACATGTACTAGCCATATGGTTTTTAGGTTTCAAGGAAAGAACCTCTAGTTTGTCAACTGAAGAAATCCCTCTCTGGATTGAAGCAGGCACCTAGATCACGCTACAACAATATTGACAAGTATTTGGGTGGAGATGTGTTGCAACCTAGTCCTTCAAATGCCAATATTTACATAGAAAGCATTGGAGATGATGTAATTATTTTGGTGATATATTTATTGTTGTAAAGAAATAATTCCTATGGCTGGGGTGAGACCATCAACATCTATAGTTAAAAAAGCATCCAAAACTTTTCCAAAATAAAGATTATTCTAAAGGATCAAGATGGTGTACCTTATTTAAGAATATTGGTCCTAGATTTTTAATAGATCCTAAACCCTAACCTCAATCTTTGTCTATGAATTTGGAATACCTGCAAAACAAAATATACCTTTCTCAAAACTTATGTCTACAATAAAATGAACATAAATTGAAACTAGTGTAAACATACACATCATATTTCAATATAATAGACAAACATTTCATTAAACCAATCTGCAACAAGGTATTGGGAAAGGAAAGATGTCTTTATTGATCACAATAACAAGTAAAATTATACCTTGCTATGATGAGGAACTTCATGAAACCTTGACCTAGGTTCCTTTGCTTCTCTTCTCCACAATGCTCCAACAATCTCCAGGTGACATGGATAAATAAATCTCAGCCACATAAATTAGGGATTAGAGGGAGACAAAATTCTTCCAACATTTCATTACCAATGAGCCAAAAAGTCCCTTTCAAGGCCAACTTTACTTGTTTTTATAATATAAGGATGAGACCTCAAATGGATGGGGGTTTGTAGCTACTAGGGAAGTTATCAAGAACTACCCAAAATAACCCCATATTCAATTTTTATTTTATTTTTCAAATTTTAATGAGGTACACGCAGGTGGAAAACCAACATAGTGCGTGTAACATGCATGCTGACCATTAGTAGAGTGCGCGTGCAAATATTTCTTGCACACACATGTGGATGAACTAACAAATTGTGCGTAATACTCAAGATGCACAATCATCACTCACGTGTATGTCACAAAACAAAATAGATAAAATGGAAAAGTTAGATGAACTAGAAATGATATGGGCCAACAAGCTAAGTATAAAGTCAAAAATATTCAATCCATGATGTCCTTTTGTGTGACATACAAAATTTAATGTCGTCACGAATGGAGAAGTGCTATTTTGAATTATAACATATGCCCCCTAATGTATGAGTTCAGAGGGGAACACGATGGATGAAATGCATTATAACATGATATTGTGGAATCAAGAAGCTAAGAAACAAAATGCCTCGGTCTCAATGAAGCACCTAAAACATAAGCAAGTTTTTAGATAATATGATCCCTGATGTATGGAAGATATAATAACATGATCCTCAGTAGACTGATACAAATGTATGACTAATGTACATATCATGGCCACAAATATACAATTTTGGATCCATGAATAACAAAAGCATGAACATAGCCACATGAATACAAGCGTGGATCTATGTCTCATCAAGTGCCAATATGAAAAAAGGCACCGTCTTGCACATCTTGGGAAAAAATGTTATGATAAACCCAAGGTCTTCAAACCAATCCTCGAAAGATACGAATCCAAACCATGTGAATAAAATGAGTTGATGTCGAACATGGAGGAAACTGTTTGATTACTGATCATTAATGTATACCATTGAAAAATGCGAAGGGTTCCACCAATGATGAATATGGCCATCAAGGTATCTAGCACATTCTAATAGGTGCGAATAGATGTTTTGAAGTCAAACACCTGAAGAATCCATCGAGTAGAGGACATTGATGTATTCCTACTACCTGATGGTGAGGTAGACTACCACTGATGACTGCAATATCCAAGGTACTCTTTGAAACTCTAAAATTCATTCCTAGAACAAGATGAGTTGGAGTCGATGGGAAGAATTCTATTGGAAGGGAGGCCTTAAGGAATCCTCCATCATCCAACTTGAGGAAAAAACAAGGATGGATGTGACTTACTAAAAAAAACAGACACCAGGTAATGACCGACACAAAAAGGTTTGGGAAACTGCAGAATGGCCGACACAAGGGATATCCTTGAACAATGAGCACAAGATATAGATGACCGAGGTAGCTGTGGATGAACTAAATATGCAATGTAAGAGACATTGACAGATTCTCCATATGATTGGAAGAGTAACCAATCAGACGACTAAAAATAGTGATGATAAGGTTCACCCTAAGGCTGAAACTAAACCCAATCAATGGTATATTTGGAATGAGTACTCTATTCAAGGATGGATTGGGACTTGTTGTTGTTTTCAGTAAAATAGGACACCTTTCCCTTCCCTTTCTCTTTTTGAGCTTTTCATGGTTTAACGAGCGTGAAAAATAAAGAATGCTCGATATAGTTCACCTACTGATGAGTCCCTTATCATATGTTTAACGAACCTAAAAAAGGAGGGGTTTGGTCCCTAATAGGGTCCATCCATGTGTAATTTTATGAATCCATGGAAGGAAAACTCAACACTTTCTTCATTATTTTATGAGTTTGAAGACAAGATAAAAGACTACTCGATAAAATACTGATCCATGGATTTTAATATCGAGCCCGGATCTATTCATTCTTGACGATGTTTTCATAGTTAAAGAGTTTGAAAAACTGTAACAAGAACTTTATACACTTGCTCGTGAATTTTATAGCAAACCCGGGTTGGTAGATGCTCGTACGAGTTTTCATATTTCGAGAGTCTGAAAATCCTAAAGAAGATTCCAAGGTGTCCTTTTTTGTGAAGTTAGTCTCCTTGCTCGAAAAAGGGTAAAATAGTTCGAGAAAGAACTCTTCTAGCCATGTATGACTAGAGTATTCATTTTTCATATCTAATCTAAATGGTCTAGAAAAGGGTTAAACTTATACCATCTAGATGACCTTTCATGTACTTTAACGAGTATGAAACTGTCAAGTTGGCTCGACAACCTTTTCATGTTTCAAGGAGGTAGAAAAGAGCTTAAAGAAACTCCATAAATGGTAGGATCCTTTAATGGGAGGGTCAGAACAAAACATAATAGTATGCAGGTTCATCTCAGAATAAAGTAAGTAGGCTCCCAATTGTAGTAAGAGGCAACATGGGCACAAAAAGGGCTAATAGGTGCTAACTAGGGTATCCCATGTGTGGTAGGTTCTATCCATGGAAGAACAATGACCATTAGGATGTGATAAGGAGGTTAAAAGGCATAGTCCATGGAGTAAAAGGTCCTATGGCATGATATGTGGTAAGGTCATAATGTAGTGTGGATAATGGAAATGACCTATCCTACATGTGTGAAAAAGTTTTGGACCTTGGATTCCATATCTTATGTAAGATAATCATTGATTCTTTCCCTCCTACTCATTAAAATCACACTTAAAACACAAATGACCCATTAGTACCCTATAAAACAAATTAAATGTAACAAACTATATAAAAGTGGGTAAAAATAAAAATATTTATTATTAAATAGTGAATATTGAAAAATAAATAAGTCATTTTTCATTTTACCACTTGAAAAGCTCCAAAAGCCCCAAACAATATAAAGAAGTAAGTTTCTTGATTGAGTGGATTTTTATAAAGTTTGTGATATACCTCTATCCATTTGGCTTAAGTAATATATTGAAAATTTACAAGTTTGTGGCTACTTCTGCTTGTATAATATAGGTTAGATACCTCGTTTGCATTAGTCTTTAGGTGTAGTTGTTCATAAGATTGTCTCTTCATATATGATAAAAGCAAAATAAAAAGTTTGTTTTTTTTCAATTGATTTGTACTCAGTAAGCACGCTTTTGTACTCAGGAGATGCTATCCATAAGATGGGAATAGTAGAAAAATTTTATAAGGAGAGAAGCAAGCGAACTAAGGAGATAGAAGAAAAAGAGAAAATGAAGACAACGATAGAAAATCAAGAATAAATGGAGAGAAGATTATTATTTTATATAGAATAATTTAATGCCCCTACTTTGAGTAGGTATTCAACACTAGTCAAGTTAGCAATGTCCCTGATGTTTGCATCTAATCCCATAACCCAAGAATCTACATAACAAGCGAAGCTATGACACAAATGCAGGAATTTGATATAAAGTATATACAAGATAAAGACAAATAAAAAAGAGGGATGCAACACATGCATGGCAAGCAAATAATGTTTGGGTAGGGAACAAACAAGTTTAACTACTATGAAAGAAAAGAAACAAAAGAACAACTAAAGCATTGAAATGTAGGTAACTCTAGTGATTATGTAAGTAACATAGAAGCTATAATAAGGAATGAGATATAATCAAGACTACTCATTATGAAATTAGAAGACATTTATCTAAGAAAGAAGAAATGGGATGTCCTAGAAAGAGAGGGTAAGAGAATGATACATGTAACTACCTATGCATAGGTGATGCAGTGTGATAGCCCGTTTTTAGGTGTGCGAGAGCACCCTTGGGAGTAATAGGAAAAAAATGTAAGTAATGTAAAGGAACAACTAGAAATAGAAATCTAAGTGATCCAAGTGGAATGTGAGAAGAGTTAAAATTTCATACATGTGCTTGCTTGAGGAAGAGAGTTGATGATGTGGGAACATATTGAAGCATGTGGAAAAATGTGTACATGGTAATCGCAGTGCCTTGAAAATGATGTACCTACATCACAATGATTAGTGGCTTTCCCCAATCAAGGAGGATATGGTGACGCCAACTCTTAGTGAAAAATAAGAAGTGAGTGAAGGTGAAGAGAAGGGAAAGAGAGAGAGAAGAAGGGATTCTACAACACTGGTGGGGAGTTAGCAGAGGCATGGGAGGAAAGATATGGAGATGTAAATGAAACACCAGTGAAGGAAATACAAGAGGCATAGATGGTAGTGAAACACTAGTAAGGAAAGAGGTGAGAGATGAAAATTATAGTGAAGCACTAGCGAAGGTAGAGGTGAGAGGAAGCATATGTTAAGGAAGTGATCCTATAGTTTTAGTCTACAAGATGAAACAACCAAGATAAAAGTATTATAGGAGGGTGTGGAAATCTATCCCCTTTAGGAATAATATTTCTCAAGTTGGTCCCTACTGAATACAAAGACATAGAGGAATCCAATCATTGATAAGCAAACCAAGAAGAGAGGTGACAAAAAAGGAGAGAAGAAAGAACAAGAAGAGATACCCTTAATGCTTAAGGGAAAGAGATGATAAGAAAAGTGAGATAGGAAATGATGATAAAATGGAAAGTAAGGGTGTTTCTTATTTCTCATAGAATACTAATGAAAGAAGTCCCAAGTTGGATCCACAAAGGTTCGCTTTTCCCTAAACACCAATAGAATAAGATAGGGATGAAGGAAGCAAGGATGCAAGGAAGGGCACAAAATTCAGGAGGGAGGAGAAAAGGGGCTACCCTGAGCCAATCATGGTAGGTAAGGAGAGGAAGAGATACTTCCCTCTTAGGAGAAAGAAAAATTGCACTAATAATCATATGGAAAACCAACAGTATAGATTAGGAAATCCTTGTTATTTATGGTGCTTTATTTTTTTTTCAAGAGAAAAAAAGCTATAACTTGCTATTCATAGGATGAATCAAATTTATAATAGTTTATACATGAAGGTTAATAACATATATATCACTAAGGACTCCATCAACATTCTCTGCAAGTACTCAGAAAGCACTATAAAACAAGACTTAAAAAAAAAACATTCTCATTTATGGTGCTTGCTTATGTGATTATCGTTAAACTAATTTAATAGTTTACTACTAAAATTGTAACCATACTTATAAGTATTAATTATATGTCATTAATGGTATTAATTTATTCGACAAACTACACCTAAGAACTTTTACTATTTTATTGTTATAGTGCACACCCCGTGAATGATCTATCTTCATCCCAACCATTGTGCACTTTAGTGATCTCCTAAAACAATAGAGTACTCCTACAACCACACTTGTTATTCAGTTCATAGTAGTACTTGATGTTCTCTCATCATGAATGATTCTATTCTTAATATACTGCAACCTATTGTGTAGTCCAATTAATCATAGCAAATTGGAGGGAAAAGCACCTATCAATGGATCCTATTGGTATTCTTAATAACACATAGAACCAATAATTGGATAATGGGATGCATATCATTATCTTCTTTCGTAGTTTTAATCAATGGTTCCCCCTCTCAATTCTTTATGGCCTCAAGAGTACTTCAACAAGGTTGTCTATTGTCCCCATTTTTGTTTACTTATTGAGGAAGGATTGAGTCGCTTAATTAAGGAATCAAAATTAAATGGGTGAAAGGGATTAAGGTAATCCCTCATATGTATGCTTACCCTTTTACTCTTTGTAGAAGACATTATGCTCTTTAGTGAAGGTTCTTTAAACGAATGGAAGGATTTTAGAAGTATTATAGACAATTATTTTTTGTTGCTGGGGATGGAGGTTAACCATCAGAAGTCTCTGTTACTCCATCATGCTTTTAGTCATGAATATCAAGTTCAAATATCTCATATTTTCTCAATTTCATTGGGGCAATTGGACGAAGGTTTGAAGTATTTGGGTTTTCTTCTCAAACCCCAATAATTATAGGTTTGCAGATTGGTTGTGGCTCTGCAATAAAGTTGAAGCTTGGATTACATGCCAGTGTGATCATTGGTTGTCAAGGGGTCGAAGCTTGGTCTTAGTGAAATAAATTTTGGAAAGAATTATAGTCTATTGGATGTCAATTGCCCGGATTTCAAAAAGCATTCTAGATAAGGTGGGATAGAAATGTTTTAGTTTTCTATGGATAGGTAGCAAATATTTCAAAGGAATTCCTTTGGTCATATGTTCTACCATTGCTAAGAAAAAAAGAAGGGAGGATGGGGGTAAAAAATATTTATCTATTTGGGAAGGCTTTGGGAGCAAAGAGTCTATAGAGAATTTTGTTTACGAATGGGATTTAGGGTAAAATAATGAAGGATAATATTCCAGGTGTCTACAGTGGACTGGATTAGGTCAAATCATAAATCTCTCAAGGGAACATCAAATGTTTGGAAAAGCTTGATAGATTATTTCCCGATAGTAGGAAAATGGGTGGTGTGGAAGGTTGGGAAAGGCAATAAGGTCATGTTGGGGGTCAATTTGTGGATCGACTGTATAGTGAACTATAGGTTGTCTACAGGATTGGTTTAGGTTTTACATTCACATGGGTACTTAAGACTTAGTGATGTGGCCATGCAAGGTCACAAAAGGTTTAATTGGTTGCAGTCATGGAAATTAGTGGAGGATATTTTTGTGAAGGGTCCATGGGTGGAGGAATGGTGTAGTTATATCAAATTCCTTCTTCATAGTGCAATTAAAATTTTATACTATGACGATAACCTCAAATGATCATGGTACAAATCCATGGGGATTCTTACCCCCAAATTGGGCTATGAAGCCTTATCAATTGTTGAAGAAAAAAGGGGTCATTGATGGTGTTGGAAAAAATCATATGTAGAATGGAGTGTCCACTTAAAATCAAAATTTTTAATTGGTTATCTCTGGAAAATAAAATCTTTATCTGGGACAATAGTCGAAAGATAAATTGGCAAGGTCCTGTTAAAATTCAATATGCTAAGACAGAAAATAGAAGCATTACATTCCATTTCACAATAATAGCATATACAGGATCACTGAAGAAACAACAAGCATAGCATAAACACAAGAGACAGAGATTTATCCTGGGAAACCCTCATGGGGTAGAAAAACCAGCAAAGCTTCCTCAATATAGATGACCAGAAATATACAAAGATGCAAACCCTGAGCATAAGCTCCTTCTCCTCCATAGCAGACCTCTCCTCCACAAATGCGCCTTTCTCAAGTGAGTGAGTGTATCAAATGAGGAACACACCTCCTCTATTTATACACTACTCTGATATGTATTTTACACAAGTACATGTAGGCTCGTATTTAACCATTAGGTTAAATACCCCATTATAACTGACTGGGCCGACCCCCACATGGTGGGTCTAATAACCCTAGTTACCACACCCAACTCGGAGGAATAAACATCTCCGGATTTATAGTATAATCACATCGGAGGTATGGAACATCTCCGGAATAAATAATATACAAATATAATATTCTTTGAAGTTACAATATTTCAACACTCCCCCTTAACGAGAAGGATATTATAACAGTATCTGCACGAGCAAGGAGACATCAACATCATACATGATACATCTATAAATCATTGGAAGCTTTCTCAACATCATCAGTAACTCAAGCAGTTACTGGAACATCTTCAATACTGGAACATCAACATCTTCAGTACTGAGTCTTTATCTTCTGCAGCACTCGAACAGCTACAACAACATCAACATCTGGATCCTCACGATCATCAGTATCGTCATCTCACGATCATCAGCATCGTCATCACACGATCATCAGCATCGTCATCACACGATCATCAGCATCGTCATCACACGATCATCAGCATCGTCATCACACGATCATCAGCATCGTCATCTCACGATCATCAGCATCGTCATCACACGATAATCAGCATCGTCATCTCACGATCATCAGCATCGTCATCACACGATCATCAGCATCGTCATCTCACGATCATCAGCATCGTCATCACACGATCATCAGCATCGTCATCACACGATCATCAGCATCGTCATCACACGATCATCAGCATCGTCATCACACGATCATCAGCATCGTCATCTCACGATCATCAGCATCGTCATCACACGATCATCAGCATCGTCATCGATACAGGTATCCATAACAATACAAGTATCCACATCATTAGTACACGTATTCATGCCAATACAAGTGTACATATCATCAATACAAGTATCCACACTGATACAAGTAACCATATCATCAATACAAGTATCCTACCGATACAAGTAACCACATCATCAATACAAGTATCCTACCGATACAAGTAACCACATCATCAATACAAGTATCCTACCGATACAAGTAACCACATCAGCAATACAAGTATCATACCGATACAAGTAACCACATCATCAATACAAGTATCATACCGATACAAGTAACCACATCATCAATACAAGTATCCTACCGATACAAGTAACCACATCAAAAAAAAAAAAATCACTTTCTCGGAGACCATACGTCTACGGATCAATTCAGGGACCGAAGTCCGGGGATGATACAATCCCCACTTCTCGGAGACCATACGTCTACGGATCAATTCAGGGACCGCAGTCCGGGGATGATACAATCCCCACTTCTCGGAGACCTCACGTCTACGGATCAATTCAGGGACCTAAGTCCGGGGATGATACAATCCCCACTTCTCGGAGACCTCACGTCTACGGATCAATTCAGGGACCTAAGTCCGGGGATGATACAATCCCCACTTCTCGGAGACCTCACGCCTACGGATCAATTCAGGGACCGCAGTCTGGGGATGATACAATCCCCACTTCTCGGAGACCTCACGTCTACGGATCAATTCAGGGACCGCAGTCCGGGGATGATACAATCCCCACTTCTCGGAGACCTCACGTCTACGGATCAATTCAGGGACCTAAGTCCGGGGATGATACAATCCCCACTTCTCGGAGACCATACGTCTACGGATCAATTCAGGGACCTAAGTCCGGGGATGATACAATCCCCACTTCTTGGAGACCTCACGTCTACGGATCAATTCAGGGACCTAAGTCCGGGGATGATACAATCCCCACAACTGTCCACTAAGGACTTCATTCTCGGAGACCTCACGTCTACGGCTCTCTTTAGGACTGAAAGTCCAGGGATGATCCAATCCCCTCAACTGTCCACTAAGGACTTCATTCTCGGAGACCTTACGTCTACGGTTCTCTTTAGTACTGAAAGTCCAGGGATGATCCAATCCCCTTCTGTATTCTCACCTCATCATCGACCTTGTTGTTCGATGAGACAATCTCATCAGCAGTGACTATACTACTCCCCCTTTCGAGGAGGGTCCTTTTGAACTACACCAAGCTTGTCTCGGAAGTTATTCAAACTTCACTCGAGACAGAGGTTTGGTTGGTAACTTCTTCACTTGACGTAGGGGCTTGGTTAGTACAACGGTAACCTGTTACAAATTCAAACTTTTAGAGTTCCTTTCTGTGTCATAACTTGTTAGTTCCCTATGTTCTTTGACTTATCATGGAACACTAGATTCTATGTCATCTTGATACAACTCTAATTATCACATAGGATCTCAGTTGGTTCTATCTCTAAGTCAAACAAACCTAAATCCAAACTTCTTCACAACTAGCAGAGCAAGCAGCCATATATTCCGCTTGTGCTGAGAGCCACACTAGACTGCTTCCAGCTAAACCACGAGATCATGGCTAATTCCAGACAATAACATCCTCTTGATGTGTTCTTCTTGTCTGATACACTTCCTGCCCAAACAGAATCTGAATAGCCATCTGAAGTCATGATCTTCAAGATAGCATAGATCAAATTCTAACGTGTTCTTTATGTGCCTCATCACATACTTTGCAACTATCAGGTAAACACATCTAGTTTCCACTAGATACTAACTCAAGGTGTTCATAACAAAGCATATATCTAACCTAGTATATGTTAGATATATCAAAGACCCAATAAATTGACTGTACAGAGTTATATCCACTAACTCTGATGAGTTATCCCCTAACAGCTTCAAGTTGGAATCCATAAGAGTGGTCATTCCAACACCTCAAGTCATATTTCTCATCATACTTTCCCTGGTTGAGAAATATTCCTTCTGAGCCTTGCCATACTTCCAGACCTAGGAAGTAAAGCATCAAATTGAGATCTTTCATTTTTCATTTCTGCATTGAATGATCTTCTGCATATCTATCTGAGCCATCTCTCATTAGATTGGTCTACTGATATGAGCCTCAATATCATTCGAACTCTGTGGTGAGTTCCTTCTTGCATCCATGTCATATGTGTATCATATTCAACCTTGTAGCAAAGGTTGAGATCCACATCACCCATGGTGATCAATAAGCTTATCAAATTATTATCGATCCTAGGTACCTATACAGAACCTGATTCATACTTCTTCTTTAATTACACCATACTTGGAGCAAACATCTTGTCGTGATTCTCTTCCCCTTTCTAAGAGAATCTTCTAGCCATGAGCCTTCTATATTTTGTTTGATTTGTAAATCTTCTTGTTTGAACATCCACCACTTGTACGGTGTCCATCATTCTTCATGACCTTTCCTACAAATCAAAATTAAGTACATGATTAGTAATACTTCATAATCATCAAAAGATAATCCATTATGCATACAGATATCATTTACATAGTGATGCAACTATTTTGACCAGTACTTTGGCACAACACTTTCCCATATCCTGTATGCATACAGTGGCTATCTAGATGCCTTCCATCTCTACCAGAACATACTATCGAGAGTGCGCACGACTCTCAGCATGTCAGCAAAGAGGTTTCATTCTAGACAAGCAACAATGGAATGTTTGTCCAAACATATGCACATTAGTTGTATACTGTTCAATGCTCTATGAATGTTTACACTCAGCATTATATATTCTAGGGATACAAATATGTATGCAGGCAATATCATTACTATTTCAAATAGCAACTCAAATACTTATCTTTTATGTTTGTGTGGCTGCCTCTCGCTTGATCTTCTGAATGTCTTTTGAACTTCTAATCATTCTGTACCACTGTGCATGCTCAAGAGTCATCCTCATGATCTCATACACAAACATATACTCATTAGTATATTCTAAATGCTATCAAAACATTATAGTACTAAATAATCTTGAAAATGTATAGTCATGATTATAGTTACTAAACATTAGTATTCAAGATTTCAGGGAAGTCTTCTTTTACTCATGCATATCATCAATCAAGATAAAAGATGTAATATGCATAATCCCTTGATTACTAACTTTATGAATAAGCATAACCAATCATTCCAAGTATACTTATATAGGGGATCCTAACACAAGGTAAGATTCATGGGAAACATACCTGGATTAGTATACCTACTTGGTTATGTACAACATACCTAAACAATCTCTTCAATGATTTAGAGATCCTGAGCTAGAACCTGCATGTCTCATAGGTTAAGCATAATATAACAAAGTCATACATACCTCGTAAGTAGAACAAAGATTATGGTTGAGTCTTTGTCTTCATGTTTTCATGGTCATGGAACCTGATTTGTCTTTTGTGATGTACCTGTATCTTGTTAGTGGACAACATCAACCTCACACAACATCATAATGCATTAGTACAATCATAAGTGTCAACACCCTAACCAATGAATATCTTCTATCATGCATTCATAATTTTGTTAAGGTGATACAACAAATCTAAAATCAAGATTGTACTAACCGTAATAACATGAAGACAAACATACCATAAACTTAATCATGAACAAATATCAAAACATACCTCGATGAGTCATACCTGTCGAGATCGCTTGTAATCTCCTTATGTAAAGCCTTAGCCTCATCTCCCTCTGAAACATGAACTCCTTCACTTATGTAGATGACCAATCCATCTTCTTCTAGGATTAACCCTATCCACTTGATTTGCAAGAACTGGACCTGGAGCTGGATATGGGTTTGTCAGAGAAACCCCAAAAATTCAAACTTTGAATTTCAAACTTCCGAAAGGATAGAGATATGCGCCTTGATGAGCTGATCAAACTGATATATTCAGAATTTGAAAACTGCAAAGTTTTACTCCTTAATTTTGCCTTTGAAACTTTCGGATTCACTGGACGTGACCCTGAACTGGGGTTTGATGAAGCCCACTCTTTTTCCCCATCAAAAATTTTGATCCAAAGCTCTAAGCTTCTATTTTTCTGAGGAGCTTCCAGCCGTGGTCACAGATTTCAAAAATTCCCATTTTTACAGAAGCCCTAATTTTCCGCTTTTCTGATCAAAGTCCCGAACTAGGGTCTAATCAAGCCCGGCCTTCTGCCCAACCAAAAATTCTGATCTTGGTCTCTAAATTTCTATTTTGATGAGTAGCATCCAGCCGTGGTCTCCGATTACAAAAATTCCAACTTTCTCCAAAGCCCTAAATTCCGGAAGTCATGAATGAAGGTACCAAAAAATAATTCTGTTTTGACAGAAATATGTACCTGATTGTTTCTGGTGTAACTCCAAAATGTTTGATCCACATGGTCTGAAAAAAGTTTTCTGAGATAGCCTGACCTGTTAGCTTTCCATCCTGACAGGTCTGACCTCAAATGGATGTTCTGAGAGAGATTTATGCCAAATGTCGCAACGTGACCTGTTTTGGGAAAATACAGGAGAGCGAACTTGTACGGCGTGCCACGTATCACTGTTTGACCTTCGGCCTCTGAAAAAGTTTTCTGAGATAGCTCGGCCTATTATCTTTCCATCCTAACAGGTATGACCTCAATTGGATTCTCTGAGAGAGAGTTATCCCAAGTGTCGCAACGTGACCTTTTTATGGGATAATACAGGAGAGCGAAATTGTACGGCATGCCACGTGTCACTGGTTCAACTTCGGCCTCTGAAAAAGTTTTCTGAGATAGTACAGTCTGTGTACTACCTGTCACTTTTCACTAAATTTCATTTGGAGCTTCCTAGCCCAAGTTATGACCTTTTTCCCAAGGTCACCTGATTTTGACTCAGATCTGGAAGAGGCAGAAACCCTATATTGTACAGATCATAAATCACAAATTACAACGAATTAGAGGTTGTCCTTTGGACACAAGGTACCTGGAGATTTTATCTTCGTCCTGTAACAATTTCAGATCCGAAAACTTCTCCAAAACGGATTTATAGCGAAAGTGCTACGATGACTGGTTTTTTCTATGTAAAACCCTAACCTTCAAATTGTCGTAAGTAAAGCAAGTGTCTTTAGTGCCATACCTTGTCTTCCTTCAGGTTAGCTCTGATACCATGTTAAAATTCAATATGCTAAGACAGAAAATAGAAGCATTACATTCCATTTCACAATAATAGCATATACAGGATCACTGAAGAAACAACAAGCATAGCATAAACACAAGAGACAGAGATTTATCCTGGGAAACCCTCATGGGGTAGAAAACCCAGCAAAGCTTCCTCAATATAGATGACCAAAAATATACAAAGATGCAAACCCTGAGCATAAGATCCTTCTCCTCCATAGCAGACCTCTCCTCCACAAATGCGCCTTTCTCAAGTGAGTGAGTGTATCAAATGAGGAACACACCTCCTCTATTTATACACTACTCTGATATGTATTTTACACAAGTACATGTAGGCTCGTATTTAACCATTAGGTTAAATACCCCATTATAACTGACTGGGCCGACCCCCACATGGTGGGTCTAATAACCCTAGTTACCACACCCAACTCGGAGGAATAAACATCTTCGGATTTATAGTATAATCACATCGGAGGTATGGAACATCTCCGGAATAAATAATATACAAATATAATATTCTTTGAAGTTACAATATTTCAACAGGTCCTAATCAATGCATTATGTGCAAGAATGAGGCTAAATCAGTGGATTATATATTTATTTTTTGTCTCTTGGTTTCCAAGCAAGTTTGAGTAGAAGCATTGCAAACTCTAAACTATCCTTGTCAATGGTCGAAGGATTCCTTAATGTCATATCTCAAGAAACATGTTTGAGATCGATATTTAAGGAGGTTTCTAGCTCTGACATGCTTTTTTTATCTAAGGGATATGGCTAGCTAGGGATATGGCTAGCTTTGACATGATTTTTTATCTAAGGGATATGGATAGCTCAAATTAAAATGATATTTGAATACAAATCCCATATCTCTTTGTTGGTTTCACACAAAATATGGGATTCCTTCAAGGAAGGACAAAAGGATAAGAACTCAAATCAATGTATAACGATAAGATATTCGAGTTTTGATCTCTCATGAGTCTGGGGATATTTAGACGAGACCTCATAGGGAGTGTCGAGCATGTGTGAAGATGGAGATATTTTTTTTCAATCAAAATAATTATTTTTTGCTCAAACTTGGGGATGGGCCTAGTATGAATAACATAGCTAAAGTTTTTGCATTATGGCTTCTCTTGAAGTTTGTTGAGGATAAAGAGTTGCAGGGCCTTCAGGTAATGGGTGATTTGAATCTTCTTATAAAATGGTGCAATATTAAGTGTCACATATCCAATATTGCACTGACTTCATGGCTCAATAGGGTTCAAGAAGAAAGAGTGAAGTTCGAGGAAATCTCCTTTAACCATATTTATCTGGAATTTAACGTTCATGTGAACACGATGTCAAAGGAGGCTCTTACCTTATGTGAAGGCTTGCTGGTTTTTAAAGAAATCCAAATGGGGGTGTTAAGCCCTAAATTTTGGCACACTACCCAATATATTGTGGCTCATGACATATCATTGATGTCAGCTTGGTTCCATTAGTTGTAATTGTACCTCTTTGTTTCCTATATATAGGAAGGATACCTTTTCATTTGAATCATCTCATCTTGTCTTGTCTTATGTACTTAGTACATTGTATAAGGAGGTTCCCCCCTCGAAGAAACTTTATATTCATCTATTTTATTCATTATTAATGCGTGGATTACTCTTTCTGGTCTCTTTATTCTCTTTTCATGCTCTTTTGGGGAATTTGTTGCTTAACATTTGGTATCAGAGCTTGGACGCTTTCAAAACAAAACATCTTGTAATTTTCACTATATGCTTTTTTCTACAAATATCTAGACAACAAAACTCAGAACCAGTATAGGAAATAGGGAGAAATATTTATTATAAAATTTTCAAATCCTTACTCATTACAGGTTCGGATTTATACCCAATGGAAGTTAGGGTTTATGACTAGTCCAAAAACTAGTCTAAAACAAGTGTTCCGGGAAAAACGGTTATATCTAGAGCATGGAAGATCCAAATTGGGTGAGACTGATTGCATCAGAAAGAATATAGGAAAATATATTTTGGTTATTAGTTTCAAAATTATAATAAAAAAATTTGACACATGTCATACTATACACTCTCGCTCTTCTAAAAAGGCCAAAAATAACAAGTGTTGGTAAAATTGTCACAACTTTTTTTGTCACATCCAAATTGAATGAAACATGCAACATTGGAAATAGGAAATATCAAGATACCAAAGGATAAGATTTTAGAATTATATGGGCCTAAATTTCATGGTTACCTCAGTTGTAATTTTGTATAGAAAATCACTCTCCAAATTAGGGTTTGAAAAAGGTATGCCATTTAAATTTGAATAAATTTTAGTAGAAGGATCTATTTGAGGTAAAACCAAGGTGTGATATCTATTTATATTGTTCAAAATGCAACCAAAAGGTAGTATAAAAAATCACACTCCACTCAACCCACCTGAGGATTCATCCCTGATCTACGATGAAAATGAAGACCTATCTTTTCGAGTATCCAAGCTGGAAGATATTATTAAAGGGTATGTGAAAATGGTTGATTTACTTAATTTAGAGGAAAGGATGATAGGAAATATGGATAATAAGATGGATGAAACTATTAAAAATATTGCTAATCTCATAAAAAATTCAAAGGATAATTCCCTACAGGCGATGATGTGTTCCGGGGTACTCAGGAAGATAGAGATAATGCCTATGTTGAGAAACCTTCCATTAATAAGAATATTCCAAGAGGAATTGATTCTAGTAATGGAATTCACTAGGGATGGTCCCCAAGAGGTATCCAAATCCCCAAGATTCACATGAGTAAGTTTGATGGAAAATATCCCATAACATGGATATTCC
Source organism: Larix kaempferi (assembly GCA_027924585.1). NCBI lineage: Eukaryota > Viridiplantae > Streptophyta > Pinopsida > Pinales > Pinaceae > Larix > Larix kaempferi. The sequence goes on along the minus strand of BSBM01000451.1, from coordinate 258,042 downwards.
ATATGAATCAATTCTTTGATATACACCAGGTGTCAAATCTCCAAAAGGTACCTATTGCGTATTTATATTTAGAACATGGTCACCTAACCAGTTTGTGTGGTACCAATGGCTTTGTGAATGCAAAGGGATCTCCATTATCTCTTGTTCCATTTTTATAGAAGAGTTGATATCATTCCATAATGATGTTAAGATGGATTCCTTCTTTACACAATTGATAAATTTAAGGAAAAAAGGTCCAGTAAGAAAGCACATTCAACAATTTCAAAAGTTGAGTCTTAGAGTGGTCGGCATACCAGATGATAAATTGTTGGATGCCTTCATTGGAACCTTGAAGGATAACATCCAACATGAGGTGCACCTCTTCGAACCAACATCCTTAGAGAAGGTTTTCATGGTGGCAAGGAAGGTTGAAAGTAAAAATATGGCGATGGCTACTAAAAGGACCACTTCTAACACATATATAGAGAATAATGTTACTTCTTCTAACCCTCCTCAAAGGTTGAAACCCCAAAAATTGGATGAAAGAATAGAAAAAGGTCTATGCTTCAATTGTGACATCAAGTACAGTAAGGGACATAAGTGTGGTGGGAAGAAATTATTCTACATAAATTTTGAAAAAGGAAGAAGCAAAAAAACAGGAACCATCTCAAGCTGAAGAAATAGAAGAGATTACTCCCACCATATCTTGTCATGCATTGGTTGGAATTAGCACTCCCCAAACTCTCAATCTCGAAGGATATATCAAAAAGAAAAAGGTAATAGTATTGATTGATTATGGTAGTACTCATAATTTCATTCGTTGTAAACTAGCTAAATCTCTCATTTGCTTGTATATCCAACACAAGAGTTTCAAGTAATGATTGAAAATGGAGAAACTATCAATTGCTTAGGTAAATTCCATAATATCAATTATGGGGGAATATGTATTGAATAGTCCTATGATTGTTATCCCAATGGGTGGTGTTCATTTTTTCGTAGGGGTTCAATGGTTACAGTCATTGGGAACATTGGATTTTAATTTTCAAAAAATTTCATGAAATTTTCATGGGAAGGAAAATAATTTGAATTAAGGGGTATCACATGGGATCCAAGCAAGGTGATAAGCTCTAATGGTATGACGAAATTTTTGAAAAAGGGAAATCAAGGTGTAATTGCACAATTATGCTTACTAGATGTTCAAACATATAAGCCTCCTATTCCGATGAATCTCCAAAGGGTCATTGATAAGCACTCCAAGGTATTTGAAGATATTCCAAAAGGTATTCCACCTACTTGATATTTTTATCATGTTATTCACTTAATTCCAGTAAGTGTTCCTCCTAACATCATACCTTACAGATACCCCTATGGCCATAAGAGTGAAATTGAGTGTATGGTTGAAGAAATGTTAGAGGTTGGCATAATTAGGCCTAGTCAAAGTTATTACTTTGCACCAGTGGTAATGGTACACAAGAAGGAGGGCTCATGGCATATGTGTACATATTACAAAGAGATCAACAAGATCGCCATTAAAGATAAGTTCCCATTCCTATAATTGATGAATTCTTAGATGAAATACATGGAGAAACTTACTTCACAAAGTTGGATCTTCGTTCAGGGTATCATCATATTAGAATGAAGGAAGAAGACATCCCTAAAAAAACATTCAGAACTCATGAAGGTCATTATGAATTTCTAGTCATGCCTTTTGGTCTTATGAATGCAGCTTCCACATTTCAAGGTTTGATGGATTCCATTTTCAATATCTTCCTTAGAAAATTCGTGTTAGTATTTTTGATGATATACTATTCTATAAGAAGTCTTGTTAAGAACATGTTCAACATGTTGATAGGGTGCTACAGCTACTAAAGGAGAAACAACTATATACAAAACATTCCAAATATTTCTTCTAGGTAAAGGAGGTAGAGTATTTGGGTCATATTGTATCTCATGAAGGTGTCAAGGTAGACCCTAACAAAATTAAAGCTATGATGGACTGGTCAATTCCCAAAAAATTGAAGAATCTTAAAGGATTTTTAGGTTTGTAAAGGTACTACCGCAAGTTTGTTGGGAATTATGGAAGAATAACAACACCTTTAACATCATTATTGAAGAAGGAAGCATTTTCTTGGACTCCATAGGAGACTCAAGCTTTTGAACAACTTAAATAGGCAATGTGCAAAGATCCTGTTTTGACCACACCAGACTTCACAAAAACCTTCATTGTGGAATGTGATGCCTCGGGAAATGGAGTGGGTGTTGTTTTAATGTAAGAAGGACGACCCTTGCTTTTGAAATTCGACCAATCAAGGGGAAGAACTTACAAAAACCCATTTATGAGATGGAAATTATGGCAATAGTACATGCACTTAAGCAATGGTATCCTTACCTAATAGGTAGGCACTTCAAGGTCAAAACAAATCATGATAGTCTTAAATAATTATTGGAACAAAGACCATCTTTAGAAGAGCAACAAAAATGGGTAACCAAGATGTTGGGATATGACTTTGAAATCATCTATAATAAAGGGAAACATAATGTGGTGGTAGATTCACTCTCCAAAAAAGATGAGGATGTTGAGGCATTACTTTGTACGATATCGATTATGCAGCCTGATTGGGTAGTAGAAGCAAGGTAAGAATGGAAGAATGACCAATCTATGCGGGCATTCATTCATAAGCTACAAAAGGATCCCAGTGTATCTATATACTTTTGTGTGGAAAAATGATTCACTATGGTATAAGGATTGCTTATATATGTGTAATAACTCCCAACTCAAACAAAAGATCTTTTTGGAATTACAAACCTCTCCTACTGGTGGGCACTCAAGATTCCTAAAAAAAATACCACGGGGTCAAAAAGGAATTTTTTGGGAAGGTCTTAAATCTAATGTTCAAAGGTTCATGGAAGAATGTTTGGTTTTCCAACAAAATAAGGTTGAAATAGTTAAGACCTTGGGTCTTTTACAACCATTAGAAATACATTATCATCATTGGGAGGAAGTCTCAATGGATTTTATCACAGGTCTAACCAAGTCATAAGGGAAGAATGTTATTATGGTGGTTGTTGATAGACTCACAAAGTATGCACACTTTTGTGCACTTTCTCACCCTTTTAATGCAAGTACAATTGGTGTAGCCTTCATGGAAATAGTTCAGAAGTTACATGGAAACCTGGAGATTATTGTCAGTGATCGAGATCCATTTTTCACTAGAAAATTTTGGACCGAACTATTTTCTTGTTTGGGTACCCAGTTGGCTCACAACTCATCCTATCGTCCTCGATTTGATGGACAAACTAAGATAGTGAACAAATGTTTGGAAGGATACCTTCGCTACTTTGCATTTGACAAACAAACATAGTGGGTGAAATGGTTATCTTTGGAAGAATGGTGGTACAATACTTCCTTCCATGCATCATAAAAAATGTCTCCATTTATGGTACTTTATGGGTACAATCCTCCATCTATCACGTCTCCCTTAAAAGGAAAATCTAAAGTTCAAGCTGTGGAAGATCACCTAGACCACCACCAAGAAGTTCTCTAGTTATTGAAGGACAACCTGGCTATGTCAAAAAAGCTAGATGAAACAACAAGCATATCAACATCACAATGAAAGGAGTTTTGAAGAAGGGGATTGGGTATTTCTGAGGTTGCAACCTTGCAAACAGATGTCCCTTAAGCAAGTGAATAAATACAATAAATTAACACCCAAGTAATAAGGTCCTTATAAAGTGTTGCAGAAGATTGGTAGTATGGATTACAAATTGGAGCTCCTTTCATCTTCAATGGTACACCCAGTTTTCCATGTTTCTTGCTTGAAGAAGGTAATAGGAAACAAGATCCCAATTCAAACTATCTTGCCAGAGATTGAGGAAGAAGGAAAATTCATATTGGAACCTGAACAAATCACGGAAACAAGGACCAAACAATTACGCAATTGAGTTATTACTGAGTACCTCATAAAGTGGAAGAACTTACCAGTTGAAGACTCAACATGGGAAGATGAGTCCTTCATATAGAAGCATCTACAACTAATCAATCGTTGAGGAAAACACTTATCTAAAGGGGAGGGGCATGTTAAGCCCTAAATTTTGGCACATTACCGACTATATTGTGGTTCATTACATATTATTGATGTCATCTTGGGTCTATTAGTGGTAATTGTGTAATACCCCCATTTTGACCCTTGGAATTATTGGCTTGATATGTAACTATTGTAAATATGTGATGTATGCTTCCTAGCATGGAGCTCAAGGCCAAGGCCCTACTAGTGAATCGTCAAATTATGAAGGAAAGTATTTTATATATTGTGTACATGTGCCAGTTGACCATGGAAAAATGTACAACATGTAAATATTTATAATACAAATAAAATGTCCAAGAGTTGGCTATGGAAGCAACAAGAATGAGGGGGATGTGTTTATCCACTAGGGAGAGGTGAGGGGTGCATGGGATCCAATCATTTGTTTCCAAGTGTCATCCTAAGAACCCATGAGCCATAAATGACAAGAAACTACCCAAGTGAACTTCCATGCTGATATTTATTTATGTTGTAAGAATGCAGTTGAGAAATCAACTAATGAATTTAATGGAACATGGGCGCAACCCAGAAATTTGTATGGATGAGTATGGGCTCAGTTCTTAGTACCCAAAAGTCAATCTTCCTCATGGGAATTCGTTTCCCATCATTCCCATTCCATTTTTTTGCAACCGGACACCCATTCTTAGCAAGCTAAGCATTCACAACAAGAAAAATGGCAAAAATCGCAACTTGAGGAAATGCCATGTTTTAGATGGTTAAAATCGTCCAGAAACTCATGTTGGTTGTGAAATCGAGTGGGGGATCCATAGAACGACCCTTGGGGAGAATTTGAGGGTGTCAATAGCCCGAAATTCCATAGGAGAACCCAGATTTGGAAGCCCGAAAGTTGAATTTCATGACTGCAAATTTGTGTTGCCCGAAATCATAAAATACAAGAGACCATTGAAGTCTGAGAGATATGAGAGGTTGGAATGGATTGATAAACCCAGTGTAGGAAAATATCTCTAAAGTTTTAGCAGCTTGGACCTTTCTATGCCCACCTTGAATAGCACTAGAGGTAAGGGGTGTCAAAGGGACTGTGTAGCAGAGAAGGGGACCTTCCTTGTGTTGGATGTGGTAGGTATTGTTGGTGCCAAGGATGGATGAGACGAATTGAGATGCCTGTAGCTCTGTGGTTGAGCTATTGGCTTAGCATTCACCTTCATTTCCTCTCTGCATGCTTGATAAACCTAGCTGTGCGCTGGCTTATCATGAGAGTATGTCTCTATGGCTATGGGTGAGCCTGTGTAGTTCCTCCTTAGTGAATACATAGCCTAGATCGGGGGTGGCCTCTCAATATAGAGGTAAATTGTTGGACATAGTGCATATGGCTAGGTGGAACGTTGCTCTTCCATATCCAATTGCTTGGACGAATTCATTTAAAAAGATGTGTTTATTGTTAATTTACTGTTTGTTGAATGTGCATGAATCATTGTTAGTATTATTATGCTTGTGATAAATATGTTGGTATATGCATGTTGTGTGTGTGAATGAATTTGTGTATTTTTATTATGCATCTGCACATGCATTTAAATGTTTATGAATTTAATAATATGGCAGTGGGGCGAAATTTAGAACCCCCATAATTCGTTCAAGTCCCCATCATCAAATGGATTGATGGGTGGGGACGCCACAATTTTTCATTAGTATTATTATATTAGTTATGTCAGCTTGGGTCCATTAGTTGTAATTGTACCTCTTTGTCTCCTATATATAGGAAGGATGCCTTTTCATTTGAATCATCTCATATTTTCTTGTCTTATGTACTTAGTATATTGTTTAATGAGGGTGCCCCCTAGAAGAGGCTTGCTATTCATCTCTTTTATTCGTTATCAAAGCGTGGATTACTCTTTTTAGTCTCTTTATGCACTTTTCATGCTCTTTGGGGGAATTTGTTGCTTAATAGGGGGTCTTTCAATGAAGCTCAACCGTGGATTCAAAATGGTATATGATTCCTTTTGATGAGTATAAACCTATTTCTTATGGGGTCTGAATTTTCTTGTACCTTTTTGGAGTTTTGGAAGTCTATTTTCTTTAAGACTGTCGGTTTTCTATTTTCAGTTTGATATTGTAGAAAAATAATTGTTGTTGGTTTGCTATTTTTAGTTTGATATTGTAGAAGAACAATATGCTCTCTAGAGATAATGTATATTTTGATTTCTATCTAGAACTAGCACAACCACTTAACTTGTGGTCGGTGAACACCGATAGGTCACAAGTTAAGTGTTGTACAAAGCGCTCAGTATCCATGCATCGGCTACGATTTATTCATGCATCAGTTGCCAGTTATCCATGCATAACTACCATACAATCAATCTAGATAGTACCCTTGTCTTATCCTTATGAAATCTATGAAAAATATAGACGATAATCCACCCCAAATTCTAAGATATAAACACTTATCAGTGTAAAAATATTAAAAAAATATAATTTTCTTCTTAAATATAAAAAATAAATTAAAATTAAAAAATAACACATAAAACCAAATTATTCTATGATATAAACACGTATCGGTGTAAAAATATAAAAATATAAAAATATATAATTTTCTTCTTAAATATAAAAAATAAATTAAAATAAAATAAATAACACATGAAACCAAATTTAAGACCCATGAGAATTAGTTAAGTTTTATCACCATGAAAATAGTTAGATTAAAAAACTGTGTCCTTGTCCTTTGAAGTCTTATTTGGATTCTTTTTTAACACCACAATTTTGACTTTGAGGTTACTAACGATGTATGTGCAAGTTTGTTGGCATCATCTTAACTCAAAGGCATTTTATTCCTTGCAAAAATCTTTTGTAGAATTCATATAATATATTATTTTCAATAATATTATTTTAAATATGCTTTAATTTTTAAAAATAGTTTGAAAAAAAATCATTTATATGGATGATCTTATATATACATATAATCTTTAATTATAATGTGAATGGAATTTCATGACTTATGGTGTTCATTATTTTAGTGATGATCCTTAAGAATCGGTGAAGTATTATTACGATTTCCATTGGGTTTGTAATGGAAATTTGAATAGATATTCATTTATATGTTTGGCTATTCCACATAATAAAGATTTGTTATTATCATGCCATCTTCATAAATGGTCTTCAAATTCACCAGTAAGTTTTAGGGTTTTAATTAATGAATACTAGGTTTTTATTAGTTAATATATTCATCGTTTCATCAATAAAGTCAAATTAAGATAACTATTAGAGACATTGGTTTTACTTTTTTCAAATTTCCAAAAACATTGTATTGATTTTTCGAGATTCCCATTGTTGATTTAGGAGGAGGAGAAGCGTTGTTTGCGAATAATATTAAAAATACTTTCATAACTAATCCATTTTGGAGTTTTGATTTTGTTCATAGTTAGAGTGGTATGCATGTGATGGAATAATGATCTATTTTTACCTAACAATATGGAAACAATATAAATACGAAAAGATTGGCACATATATATCTATATATATATAAAAAAGGAGCTTCAAGTTTATGGAAAATAAAATAAAATAAATGCAAAGAAAAGAAAAATGGGTAAACATAAACTAAATGTAATTGGGAAGATGAAAAATCAAAGGCCCTCCTCATATTGAATATTATGTTGTATCAATCAGTTATGAGTAATCCTCAAAGTGGCTAATTCAATATAAGATGTATCTTTATATACTTCATTCGCACAAGCTAATATGAAAGTAGCGAATTGAAAAGTAATTATGTCAAAGGTGTTCTTTTTCTCTAGAAATCATTGAGCAGACTTTGGTCTACTCAATCAAGATTTTCCATTCATCAGCTTATCTATCGTCCATTTTCCATTCAAATACTTTCTATACGCCTAATGATTTTAGTGGTTCATTGCATGTTGGAAACGTATTGCAGTGATTGATGGGCATGCCTCAATTGAACCTGTTTACAGTTGTATCCTCATTTATACCACATTGTAGATTAAAGGATTGGAAAACTCAGTTCATCATTGATCAAGGGAGAGGGAGAAAATCTAGGTGAAATGAGGGAATTTAGGCAGATGCATTCCACCATCTCACATGTGTATTCCCCATCAATTCACATTGGTGTTGTTGGAATATGACTTCAAAATCCTTGATTTTATATTTCACATTCCGTTTGACAATTTGGCATGGTTTTAATCAATTTTCTAGAGGTTTTTCCTGGATTCTACCAGGTTGTAGCTATCGATTCAATTTGACAATTTTTTTATGCAAAACTCTATAGAAAAATTTGGATAAAATGTGGGTAGAACCCAGTTAATAAATGTGTTCCATCATCCCACCTCTAAATTCCCATGCCACTTCACAATTTTGCATGGTTCTTCTGATCACTCTATTAAACCCTTGGGTATGGACATTTTTTTCCTACTATGAATTTGCATGGCAATATATTATAATTTTTTTACAACAAACAAGCAATAGTTATTCATAGGTATTCCTAATTTTCTCATTCCAACTTTATTTGGTACAATAATAATTCTTTCCTACTCACCCACAGGGTGTAGAATAGACGGTGAATGGATGTACTATTAAGGCACATCCTGTGTTAGGTCACCATTCGAAACTCTGTGGGTACTAGCTTACAAAAAAAAAGATTTCCTACTTGATTTGATAAAATCATAAATCTTTGTTAAGTCTCGTTTCTATGTAGAAGGATAAAAGTTATTATAAATACTGAAATTGCATCCATAAATTCAGGGCGAAATGTATAGAAGCATAAATATTTTTCTAGACATGGGTTTATTGATATTGGAATTCCAATATTTTAAATTGTAGAGATGTGATTTATAATACCATCGGGCAATTTTGAAAGTTTTCAGGTTGCACTAATGCATAGCAAGTCTTTTCACTACCCTGTGAAAAGCATGGTTGATGTTTCTTGGAAAATAGAGATGACGATCTCTGATGAGTTTGTCAAGTTTGTTTGTAAAGGAGATAGATAATTTAAAAAGAAATCTTCCATCTTGGGGTTCATTTTGATTTCATATTGGGTTCCAACAATAAAACGGCATTTGTTAATTTGGACTAAACACACCCACTTATATCCACATGGTTAACCACTACACTAACAATTAGATTGTTCACTCTCATTGTTAATAGAATTAAAAATAATGTCAAGAATTAAGAATGATGTAAAAAAAAAATAAAGTGTTTGTTGAAAGATGTTTTAATTCAAAATATTGAATGCAACCATAACTAGTTTTACGATGTTTGGGGAAATAACATAGTTATGAAAAATTTTGGCTCATATTTAACATGCTTTTATTGTCTATCATTAGCAAGATATTCATTTAGAAGATATCTATGTATCCAAAGGTATGTTTGATCTTATTTCTTATCCAATTGTCATACCCGATTTGTTTCAAAATACATGTCTATTTTATTTAGTTATTTATGATGTTTCTACCTTCCCTGCTTAAGATAGTTTTTTTAAGATTATTTATTTAACAAGAGTCAAATTAAGAATAAAAAATGGCATTGCGGTGTCAGCATGAATTACATGTGTATCTGCTCTAAAAAAAGGAAGATATAAGTGTGATTATATATAAATATCAACATACAATCCAAATTATGTTTGATGACTTCTCTAATCCCATTATCATACCCATCTTATTCCGAATAGGTTTGTTTAGTTTAGTTTTAAACCACTATTAATTATGCGGCTTCGAATTAATTCAAATTAATAAGAATAAATACCAGTGTGATATCTTCACCACTTCACCCAGTACATATGTGTCTACTCTCAAAAACATAAGAATATATAGGAATTAGTGAATGTGAACTATATTATGACATGAAAAACACACCAATATCCGCACTATACTCATTATCGTCATTATAATAGGCCCATCCAAACAACCTTTATTGGATTCCATCTTACAGTAATATTTGAAATGAAATAATATTTGAAGGTTACAGTCTTTTTTTTTTCTTTTCAATGTGGTTCATGTACTGGTTCCATCGGCTGGCATCGCTACATCCACGGAATAATAGCTGGCGGACCCACCCGAAGGGGCCTCACACCTTCGGCACATTTTGTGTACCTAATCCCAAGAGTGTCGAGGAGAATGGATCCCGCGACCTCACATACTGGGAGGCCTAACTACAGGTGCTCGACCGATTGAACTAACTCTTGGGGCTGAAGGTTACAATCTTTAACTACATAGAAGTTTGACATTAAAATTTATTTCATAACTTCTTAATGCTAGACCTTGTAACTCTTATAACCCAAAGTAGGCAAACTCAAAACCATGAAAGAGAGTGAATATAACCATTATATATAAAATGATATATTTTCATTATTTTCATTAGTGGGTAATTTTAATGAAATATATTTTAATAATATTATCATTAGGTAGGTAATTTTAATGATTTTAGATAATATAAATGGGTTTATATTAGTTTTAATAATTAATATATCAAGTATTCCAAATCTCTAGATTGCATCTTGCCATAAATTTTCTTGTGATATATTTATAATTAAGATGAAATAACATTAACAAATAATAAATTAAATAAACTAATTGTATTTAGAGAGGTTAGGCGCATTATAGTATATCTTATTGAAAAGCAAAACAAAACAATGTTTCTAAATCCTAAAATAAACAAAACACAATAAGATTGGATATAGTTTGACTCTTGGCCTCTAAATCCTATGCTATCAAAACAATACAAGTAAAACAAATACACCAAAGCCTTTAAAATAGAGAAACCATCTTGGCCACTTGCCCTTAAATCTTATGCTTTCGTGACAAAAAAATTAAACTAGATACACTAAAGCCTTTCAAATAAAGGGAAATCAGCTTTGTTCCTCACCACTATCATGACAATAGAAGTAGAATAGATAAAATTGAAGCCTAATAGATAAAGGGCTCTAAACCTTGGATGACTTTGAGCAAGAAGTAGTAATTGTCACCAAGTTGTTGCATCTCTTCCATAATGCTACTCAATAAAATAGTTGTTACAACTTTTCCACCCATTATTTCCTCTACTACAATCTAGTTGTTTTCACATTATGGCATGTCTTTGCACATTTAGGGGTAATTGCTAGTTATAAAATAAGTGATAATACAATCATTGATATTGTTTCAATAAAGAAGCACACATGTAATCTTAACTACATATGATGAGTCTTGATAGGATTCTCGTGCAAACAAATTTTGACTTTGGTTCATCATTAAGAGTGTCTTGGGATTTAATTTTTAATATGAACATAACTATGATTATTGTTTAAGTGATGATACCAAATTGATAAAAAAAATTGTTGTTGCAAATAAAGGTTTTCTAGTAATAAATTGCCAATGCAATTCATATTGATTTCGATGCTAATTGTAACAATATGTTTTTTTTCATGTTGAATTATTATTCTTTGATTATTTTCTTTTATTCAACTTGAGTTTTGTTTAAAATGTTTTTCTTCTTATTTATGTCTAATTTAATATTATTATTTAAAATTGCCACACTAAATAAGAATGTTTCGTATCCACTAATGATGTTACAATTAAATTTCAAAACTTGTAATTTCAATGTGTTTTATTGATGAATACTTTATTGTAGACTTTAGATTTCAAAACTTGGGATTTAATTGTGTTTATTGATGAATACTTTATTGTAGACTACCATTTCCCCAATTTTCATTTTCAAACAATTGAATTTAAGGATAACAACTTGACAACTTTTGTAGGGTCTCCTATTTCGGTTTCCCCCAAAATACTTACAGCATAGAACTAACATCATATGAAGATTAAATAAAACTTGAAAATCAAATATAGAACCATAAATAAAATTTCATAAACACAACTTGTACATAAAAATGGAACATTATACCTTTCGACAGTGGTTGAGCACTCTGTTGACGAAGTCCTTGTATGTACGGTCGTTGATCTTCCCCGAGTCGCTTCCAGCCTTGTCAATTTTACCAAGATACCCCTCGGTTTACCACCCTACCGTATCAGGGTTACTATCCTTCACCCCGAACCCCCAAGCTAATGGGTTCGTAAGAACACACTAGAAAGCTTTCAGTTGGGATCTCCCAATCCCCAGTCTAGCTAACCGCAACTCACAAAAACCACAAGAATAATTCTCAATTCCGATGCCCATCCAACACTAGGGAGAAAGAGATGTTTTTCTCCTTCTTCTCCATTCTTTTATAACAAAAGTCTGTGTGCCATGTGTCCTCACATGCACATAATTTATTTAATTTAATATTTTATTACTATTTCTTCTCAAGTTACAAGAGTCTATGTGCCATGTGTCCTCACATGCACATAACTTATTTAATTTAATATTTCATTACTATTTATTCTCAAGTTACAAGTGTCTCTCCCTATCTTAAGTGTGCACCCAATTCCCAAAATCAGTGCAAGGTAGGTGTAGTGGTCTTTAAGGGAGTCTTGGTTGTGTTTGACTTCTCAAATATAGTTGTTGTAGAAAGACACATGTTTATTCTAAATTTTCTTTTCTTTTCCTTTAATAATAAAAGATTAAATTTTATTTAATATATTTTCTCATTCATTTCAAATCTTTTCTTTTCTTTTTCCTTTATAAAAGAAAATATTTTATTTAAATAAATTTTCTAATTTATTTAGAATCTTTTCTTTTCAAAAATAATATAGTAAAAACAATATTTAAAATTCCAATCTAGTTCTTATTTTTCAAAAGTGTTAAAAGTATAATGAGTAAAAATAAGGAAATATTTATTTTATTACAAATTCCCATTTAGTTCACCTTTCTAGTTTTCCTTTTTCAAAATAATAAAATGAAAATAAAAGTAATTTCTTTTATTAATACTCACTTCATTTCAAATTTCTTCTTTCAAAAATATATATAAAGAAAATCATAAAAGAATTTTAAAATAGTTCCTCATAAAATAATTCCAACCTGATTTAAATTCTTTTTCAAAATCATAAAATAAAAGTAAGAGTCAAATAATTCTTTTATTAATAATTCCTATGTTATTTCTAATTCTTTTTCCTCTTTTCAAAACAAAATGGATTAAAATGTTTCTTAAATCTTATGTGAAATTTCCATTTATATAATTGATTTATTTCTTCCTCTTGTTCTTGTCTAGGTACCTCTTTGGTGGGCCCTTCCGATAATTCATTTTCTTTCTTCATGTTCTTGTCTAGGTACCTCTTTAGCGGGCCCTTCCAAAAATTTCTTTTCTTTCTTCTTATGGGGAGTACTATGTAGCGATCAGGAATCTTTACTGCGACCTTCCAACTACACTTTCTTGGAGACTAAGGGATGCTGAGGGATAAGGTCCTCCTTATCGTGCGCTCCTCAACTCATTGTACGCGACCAAGTCATTGTGGCCTCGTCCGTATGGCACACACTTCCCCGGGTGAGCTGAAACGGATTCCTACTCGTGCGTGGAGTTCTATTTCAGGGTCAACAGTCTATCATCGTACCCCTATGTGTTCTTTTTGTTCCTACGACCCCTTTAATTCCATTGTGGGATAGTCGATAAATCGTCTTACCTGCCACTGCACACACTCAAGCGCACATTAGCAGCATTGCACTATAAAATATTTCCATCATTCATTCTAGTATCCCAGTCAGTCGAGCATACAAATTACTCATCATTTATCATCATGTATCAGTCAGTCGAGCATTTTCATCATTCATTATCATTTTCATTATAAAGCATTTTCATCATTGATCATTATTTTCGTTATAAAGTATTTTCATCATTTATCATCATTTTCATTATAAAGCATTTACATCATTCATCATCATTTATCGGTCAGTCAAGCATTCATCTATCATTCATCTAATCATTTCCATTTCACATGATAATTTTCAAAGCAATTTCCATGATCTAAGTTTTATAAAACCGGGTCACTTCAAAACTAGCGTCTTCATTAGTCTAATCAATTAAAGTACTGAGGCGGTCATTACATACACCCCCTCTTATTAAAAACTTTGTCCCGAAGTTAAGTCTCATGTATTTCCATGGTGAGTTTTCTCTTTCTTTCCACATTCATTTCTTCAACATAATCACAATTGATAATAAAATTTCATTTCCTCTTTTCTACCATCATATAATTATACATCTCATAATTGACAATATAACTAAATCGTACCTTTCATAGTGTAGAAATCCCCACATCAATCCTCTATTGGCTCAGTAATTGCAACCAAATTTGAAATCATCCATAACAAATTCCTTTCATTCAACAAAACTATAAATATATCATTTATGTAAATCCTTTAAGCACTAACACATTTCCACATAAGAAATAAAATATCCAATCCCAATTTCTTCATTTTCTATGGTTACGTATAACTATCATATATTTTAAATAATATCTGAATTTCAAAATAAGAATTAACCCTTCCGAATTCCGTTCTTCAATACACACCTTATCCATTCCTAAACTAATCTTACATGCAACCTCTCTCTTTTCATAATCCAAAGTATAATTAAAGATTGGAGTTCCATTTATTTAGTATAGCTAAAAGTATAATCTCATATTTTTATAAACAAAGTTATGCAAGGTTTTCTCCTCTTCCTAACTCAAGTACAACTAATATTCTATAATTCAATGTAATTCTAACTTCTCTATTTTCACAATCCAAAGCATGATTACAGACTAGTAGTGCATACCTACGAAGCCATCGCCTTGATTTCAGAGAATAAGCATTTACAACCAATCGATAAAATTATTAATGCAAACCCTTCATCAAGCATACGAACCCTAAATAACATTCAAACTTTCATACTAGCAAATTTAGAGAAGAATAATTCTAACCTGTTCGGGAAGCTGGAAGTATCCTTGCCGAAGGAGAAGAAGTAAAAACCGCAGCTCTAATTTTTCCACATTGATCTTCATGTATTGTCGTTCATATATATATATCCTATTTTAGTCTATAAGCATCTATAATTATTTATTTCCAAGTTTCCGTCTATTTTACAATAGAGATGTATTCCTTTGATATATAAAAAAAAAAACATGAAAGCAGTAATAATAATCATAATGTTGCACTCTAAAAGATAGTGATCCATTTATAAATTATTTCCAAAACTAGACTGAGACATAACCCTTCATTTCATGCATGCATATCCTTTCCAGAGAAAAAAAAAATGATCACATTGTAAAGAACTCGTATTCGTAAATCTTCACTTTACTGGATAATGTTCCATTCCTAAATGGTACCAATGACCTAAACTATGTTATATCCTTCCATCCCACTAACCACTAAAATATTCATAACATGATAATTAAAATGTAGAGAATTAAGCTATGTTATAATTATTCTTTCCACTAAATACTAATAATTTCATAGCATGATAATGAAATTATATTAATGCAATCATAACATGATATTTTAAAATGCATAGAATTAAACTATGCTATAATCTTTCAATCCTACATTCGTTTATACTAGGATATCTTTCTAGGGATTTAAACTCTTCAAGCATAAGGAAACACCAATAGTGTAATATTAATTGATGTCTTAAATGTTTTGATATTATTTCTACCATGCACGTAAATATAATTGAACCATAGCATTATTTTTGTTCAAAGAACTTTTATTAAAATGATTATACACCAAGTACTCCTATAACATTGCTATTTGGATAATTCCCCTTTTTATGAAGTGATCCTTTAAATGACCATTTGCACTTAACATATTCACAAAATTCCACAATGCACAATTAAAATATCCCACAAATATATAAAATAATCCCCAAGTATAATGGACAAGGTCTATTCCTTCCTACTAAAATAACTTTGTATATATAAACTATCCAAGTCATTAAAATCTAAAACTTGAATTCCACATTTCTTATAGTAAATACGATCATGTCATTTGGTCCAGGCCGGTAACTATCACAACATGGATTTTGTTATAGGTCAAATATGCACTTCTCCGTCCGTGATCACATTATGCTATCGATCACACAAAAGGACAACATGGATTGAAGAGCTAGATTTCCCTGGATGATGTATGGACTAAACCTACCCTCTTCAACTGGGAATTTCCCTGATTTACCTGATATTTTGACATGTGTGCTACTATGTGGGCAGAATACTAGCCACATCTACTAGTATGCCCTACTTTGCTCAAGTGAAACTAGCGCACACCTTGGAAAAGCTGGAGGCACTTGTTGCAACAAAAAAAAGTTGCGTCCTGTGAACTACTATGCCTTGAGAAACTCCCACACATCTTAAGATGAAATCAAAAATATATTAATTTGACGAATTGGGATTAGTTGAAGTTGGTTCTGCAACTTCCCCAAACTCCCAATTCAACCACCTCTCGATTTAAACTGCCTACCTTGTCCCATAAATACAAGGAGGATCTATGAGAGAGGGACCTAGAAGAAAGGCTTTAAGCACTGTTATGCTGGAGGAAAGTCCCAAGTCATTGTGAAGAGCAGGATCCCAGGACTCGGTTGCAGAAACATCTCGACACGTCAGGTATATTGTACTGATTCATGTTTCTTGGACAATAAAGAGGTCGAAATACCCTTCCTGTCCCAAATCAGATGTCTATTGGATTGTATGTCTATTTGGCTTAATATCTGATTAGATTTGATGTTAAATTACTTTCTAATTTCATTATATTTATATATAGTCAAGATACGCTGAGGAAGGTATCATTTGTGTTGCAGGTTCATCATGTGGGAGATCAAGCAGGAGATCAAGTGAAAGCTAGGACCAGTCGTCGAGTAAAGGTATGTCTTTCGATATCCTGATCTCTGTCATTTGTAAGAACTATTTGTAATGCAATTAATGTATTTACCTGTCAACCCCGCCCAATTGGTAGTGTCCATCTCCTCACTATAATTTTAAAATACTGAACAACAGACTGGAAACTGATTCATGTTTCTTTGACAATAAAGAGGTCGAAATACCCTTCCTGTCCCAAATCATATGTCTATTGGATTGTATGTCTATTTGGCTTAATATCTAATTATATTTGATGTTAAATTACTTTATGATTTCATCATATTTATATATAGTCAAGATACGCTGAGGAATGTATCATTTGTGTTGCAGGTTCATCAAGTGGGAGATCAAGCGGGAGATCAATTGAAAGCTAGGACCAATCGTCGAGTAAAGGTATGTCTTTCGATATCCCGATCTCTGTCATTTGTAAGAACTATTTGTAATGCAATTAATGTATTTACCTGTCAACCCCTCCCAGTTGGTAGTGTCCATCTCCTCACAATAAGGTTAAAATCCTGAACAACAGACTGGCGACTCCCCAGCGGAGTCGCCAGTCTGTTGTTCAGGATTTTAACCTTATTGTGAGGAGATGGACACTACCAACTGGGCGGGGTTGACAGGTAAATACATTAATTGCATTACAAATAGTTCTTACAAATGACAGAGATCGGGATATCGAAAGACATACCTTTACTCGACGATTGGTCCTAGCTTTCAATTGATCTCCCACTTGATGAACCTGCAACACAAATGATACCTTCCTCAGCGTATCTTGACTATATATAAATATGATGAAATCATAAAGTAATTTAACATCAAATATAATTAGATATTAAGCCAAATGAGACATACAATCCAATAGACATCTGATTTGGGACAGGAAGAGTATTTCGACCTCTTTATTGTCCAAGAAACATGAATCAATACAATATACCTGATGTGCCAAGATTTTTCTGCAACCGAGTCCTGGGATCCTTCTCTTCACAATGACTTGGGACTTTCCTCCAGCATAACAGTGCTTAAAGCATTTCTTCTAGGTCCCTCTCTCATAGATCCTCCTTGTATTTATGGGACAAGGTAGGCAGTTTAAATCGAGAGGTGGTTGAATTGGGAGGTTGGGGAAGTTGCAGAACCAACTTCAACTAATCCCAATTCGTCGAATTAATATATTTTTGATTTCATCTTAAGATGTGTGCGAGTTTCTCAAGGCATAGTAGTGCACAGGACGCAACTTTTGTGTTTTGCAACAAGTGCCTGCAGCTTTTCCAAGGTGTGTGCTAGTTTCACTTGAGCAAAGTAGGGCATACTAGCAGATGTGCGCTAGTCTTCTTCCCACATAGTAGTGTACATGTCAAAAGATCAGGTAAATCAAGGAAATTCCCAGCTGAAGAGGGTAGGTTCAGTCCATACATCATCCAGGGCAATCTAGCTCTTCAATCCATGTTGTCCTTTTATGTGATCGACAGCATAATGTGATCACGGACGGAGAAGTGCATATTTGACCTATAACAGATTCCAATTCATGCATCAATTTTTGTCATACGATAGCTACCGGAATTTAACATGTCATGCAGCATCAACATAATCCCAATATATGCATCAATTAAATTATATCGTAACTTCCAAAATCAACAACATACAACCCTACCACAATTTCCAATACATGTGTCGATTTGAGCATACGCTAATTTCCAACTTTCAGCAACATACAACAAAGGTGAAGAGAAGTCGACCGACACTGATCTTGCTAAAAAAATTTAGAAAGGGAAAAAGAAATGCATTAGGTGAGGTCGCAGTAGGATCCATGTGCCGTCGACTTATGATAATCAAGATTTAATCACGGATCCATTTCAATCTTCTCTAACTTACAGGTAGCCATTTATGGAGGTTTAACCACGATCTAGATAAACCAAAACGACATAACCTTGATCGCTCCAGATCGACAGTAGGGATGGAGTGCAGGCGTGCTAACTGCCAAAATTAACAACCCAGGATACCACGGGATACTATCTTATGGTCCACCAATCTCACGCTGACTGTGGCAGCATTGGATGAGTACACCGAGATTTAAAATTAAATAAAATGCCAACAATAATATTTATGGATACCAAATGTAATGACCTTCCTTATGTGCGTCGACAAGTGTAATTTTTTTTTTTTTTTAAAGCTTATCAACCCTCGTCAATAAGTATATGTAACCCAACTCATGTCTACTAACATTTCCATCTCAATTCTATACATGCTTCCTTACAACATGAGACACATGAAATAATATTCTCCTCTATTATCAAGAGCATAATTTCTTCACATATGCGACGCATGGCTATATTTCAATTACAAACATTAGAAGTAATCACAAAATGTGATATCTTAATTCTATACATACTTCCTTACGACATGAGACACATGAAATAATATTCCTCTATTATCAAGAGCATATGTTTTCATTATGAGTTACATACTTCATAGTTTGTTCTCAAAATATACATGATTTTTTCTAACATAAGATACCTAAGTTTATCCACATATTTATAAAGTATATAGCTTTTTCCCTCCATGTACATAAACATGAATCACCTTTTTATTACATCTTAATCAAAAGTAATAAACATATAGTTATCGTCCAAATATATATCACCAAATTTACGATTTAAAAAAAAATACCATTTAATTGTAATTTCAAATATATATACACATATGTATATTTTAACCATTTACCTAATCCATGATATGCAACATTTTATGGAAACCAAATATACTACAAAAATACAGTTCTAATTGTGATTTCCAATATATATATATATATACCCTCCATATTATTTACATTCTCATTTAACAATACATTCTCACTCATTTGTTAATCGTATCCCGTGTCTTCCATTATATTAATTTATACAAATGGTTTTATCTCCATTCATATATAAAACCAGCCTTACTTTAAAAACATAACCGATTATAATGTATAAACTCTGTCGATTGCTATAAGTGTATGATATTAAGAACAAAATGAAAATTGACTTGGAACACCGGTACTTAGCCGTAAAATCAAACATTGTATCACATCTCAAATTCCTAGTACAAGTGATGTGTGGCACCAATTGTATACAATTTTTTAATAAAAACCAAATTCATAGCTCTCTACTATGAATAGACATAGCGCCGATGATACACCAAGGCAAAATTCAAAAGGAACCTTAAGGGGATAAGAGCGGGGTTAACAACAAAATTCAGGCTTAGACAACCCAATAACTGCAAGTTTTGTAGGGCCCCTCCTGTAGGGTCCTTCCGTGCTTAACCTGAAACTCAACAACTTGATACAAAAGAGATTAGAAAGCATACTTACTAGATAAGTAAAATAAATTAACTAAATAACTTAGTAAATACAGACAAAACCATAACCTGTCAACCCGATCCAGCTGGTCCATTGTCGTCTGTGTCTTCCGTTGGATCCCTCCAGCAAAGCTCATTTAACCATAGGAGAAGTAACCGTTAGCTTCGCTACCCAACCATAGGCTCATACTTTTAGTCGCATGGCCACCCCCGAGCTTCGGGTCGTAAAGCTCACACACACCTTTCAAGAAAATCCTCAATGGGATTCCCCCCCACAAGAATTTCTAGCCAAACCTCAATAGCAGCAAGTCGCATCTATCGCAAGAATTACGATATCCATCCAAAAACTGGGTGCCTTCTCCCTTCCCAAGGCCTTCCTTAAGTAGGAAAATCCTTTGCGACACATGTCGCTCCATGCAATAATATTTAATTTATTAAACTTCTAATTAAAAACAACTCACACATCCATGTGTTAGTTTTTGTAGGAGATGCACCAACATTTCTAAGTTTGCTCATGTTTGTCCCCAAGATATTTCACTTAACTCCTAAATTTGTGGTGTAGGTGGAGTTGACTAGATGTCCATGCTTAGGATTCCATTTTGCTCCTAAATAAATATTTATATTATTTTTAAATACTCAAAAATATTCTTTTATGTGCAAATACATAAATAACAATTTATAATATTTTAAATGCCAAAAATATTCTTTTATGTGCAAATGTCTAAACTATTAATTTATAAAGTTTAAAAGTACTAAAATGCATTTTTCTAAGTAAATGCTCTATGTGCAATATATACGTTTTTATGCCATTAAGTTAACAATCATTTTTACTAGGATTCCGGTGTCGCGTCGTTGGGCCTCCCCATTCCTTAACTTCATTTCCCCGACATGGCACCACTCCTTCGGGTCCAGTCATCTGCCGTTTCCATTTCTTGGCAAGGTACCACATCGTCGGGTCCTTCCGTCCACTCTTTCCGTTCTCGGTAGGGTACCGCATCATCAGGCCCTTCTGCCACCATCCTTTCATTTCGACTTGCGGGAACCTCATGTAGGGATTTCAGGAGCCGTTACCTTCTATCCTCTGTCTACATGCATTAGGGACTAATGGCGCCAAGGAGTAACTCTGTCCTTACTGCATGCCCCTCAACTCGTATGTGACCAACTCCGTTGTGGTCCACCCGCACGACCTCACACTTCTCCCGAGTAAGCGGATCAATGCTTCTCTACTCATGCGTGGTATTTCGTTGGAAGTTGACATCATCGTCACTCTCCCCGTGTGTGATTTATCCATACTCTACGACCCTTCAATTCCCTTGTGTGTTCGTCGGTGAACCATTTCACCTGTCACTACACACATTTCTCACAAACATATATTAGTAGTACTGTTCTCAATTATCATAATATTATTCATAAATATGTTATTTCATTAAACATTTATAGTTTACTCATAAAATTACTCATTCATCTAATCAAAAATGCATCTCGTCAATATTTACTTTCTCTGTTCTCATCACATAATCAATCATACAACTAGTGTTAAGCATCCTTCAAATGTACATTTTTCATAATCAAAGTTAACCATTAAACAACATGTAATCATTCATTTACATCAACTATCCAGATACACATATATCATTATTTTATTGATTCACAATCAATCGTAGTCATGAATATACTCAATATAAAATCAAGGGGTCATTTTATTAATGTTTCAATCAATCGGGTCACTCAATAGGTACCCTCAAGCTCTGCAGTAGTCTAGGGGCACTACATACACCCCTAGCTATTTAGAACTTCGTCCCAAAGTTCAAAATAAATGTGGAAAGCTATGACACATCTCAATTGCGTCCTCCCAAGTCGCAGATCTAGGACTGTAACTGTCCCACTACACTTTGACTTGATCAATCAAGGCTAATCATTAAGCAAGATGTAATCAATCAATTATATCCCACTCCACACATATAATTTAATTCCTTAATTCATTCATCAATTATTGTCATCATTCACATTTTCAAGTTTTCCTCAATCATTAAGACATAACAAGGCTCAAGAGACCACTATATCGAAGTTGTTCAGCCGGGTTACTTGACAAGTGCTCTTAAGGTCCACAGTCTTTTTAGGGGCATTACAGGTTTCCACCACTCAACTTAATTTCTATGGGAAGATCTCACAAAGAAAGACACATATGAGTTGCCAGGTATGGAAATATTTATGCAAGGGCAAAGATACAGGATTAATTACTGCCACACCTAATGCTAGACCAAATCCAATAGGTGAATCGCACATCTCCAGCAAGATCGATCACAAGAATTTAAAGTACAGAATTAAGGGATTCACGTTTCATTAGAGTATGCTCAAACAGAACACTCGAAACTCGGCTAATTAAATAGATGATCGTATAATAAGGTTCCACAAATTGGAAAAGCCCATGAAATAGATCCATGCCGTGTTATGGCAAATATATAACCGAATTAAAAGTTTTGGAAATGCTAAATATGGGATCCACACAAAGACACTAAAATTCATTTAACATAATTATAATCGCCATTTGAAATGGAAATCGGAGTTCAAATTAAAGGAATCACAATCAGAACCTAGGGTCGCCATTCAAATGGATCGCAGGGAATTTTGAAGGTTTCAAAAATTAAACTATCAATTCACTTCAAATTCTGGAAGACACCTCGGCATTGGAAATTAAAATACTAATTCATTTCAATTTCTGAAGGACGCCACAACACTGGAAATTAAAATACCAATTTATTTCGATTTCTGAAGGACGCCACAACATTGGAATTTAAAATACCAATTTATTTCAATTTCTGAAGGACGCCACAACACTTGAATTTAAAATACCAATTTATTTCAATTTCTGAAGGATGCCACAACATTGGATCCACACAAGCATGATACGATCCGTTTTATAAAATTTGAAAATGCTAAGGAATGGATCTGCGCACAGCTTTAATGGCAAATACAAATTGATTTATGAATTCTGGAAACGTCAATAAAAATGATTCAATCGCAGACAATAAAGAGTAGTTGTAATTCACTTGAAATATCCTGGAAACGCCATTAAAAATAGAGTACGGAGATTTACTAAAGTTCAATTAAAATCATAATACAGCAAAGACAGGGTTTTAATCAGTGATCCAAAAATTGAGTTTGGTAATCTATGATTCAAGCCAAGGTTGTATATCGAAATCGATCTCAATTAAAAAAAATCATGTTCAAGATACAGATCGGATTCGATCTCAGGGAAAAACAATAGCAATTCGACGGCATGTTCAATCTATGAGATTTTCTTACCTACCCAAATAGCAGAGTATAATAAAAATTGGAGAAACAGTGAGACCGATCCAGTTCAAATTCGACTTTCAACGTGAACACAGAGTTTTATAAACAAGATCTCATAAGAAATGTTATATACGCCTTCCCACTTGAATCAAGAAAAACACAAAGAAATTGACAGGATCAACACGCCATTCGATTTGAAATGTAACACCGAGTTTAATAAACAAGATCTTTAAAAAAAAAAATTGGAAATATGGAAGAGGAACGTCGATCTAGGGATTGTAAAATGGATCAACTACAATTCAAATCAATTCTTGGAAAAAGTCGATCAGAGATTTTAATGGTTCGAATTACAATGTGCGTCGTAGATCCGGGGACGCCAATCCATGTTATAAAATAGAGATCTTAATTGGATTCAAATGGTTTCAAATGTAAAACTGAAGATGCCATGCTTGGGCGTACAAAGAATGAAAAGAGAGGGCGACTTACAAGTCCAAGAAACGCCAATTGAAACTAGATGCACAGAGATTATAGAAACACTAACAAATGCCATCAATTATGGATATTGGGAACGCCTTTCCAAATTGAAAACAGAGCAAAGAGGTTTTTAAATAAAAAGTAAAATGCTATCAGGAAACGCATATCCCAATCGAAAATAGAGCCTTCTACGGATCCTACGCTGAAATCAATAGTGTTTTTCATCAACAAAAGGAAACGACAGAGATCACCATCTCGATCTAAATCCCAGCATGATTTCATCAAATTATATGAAGGCAGAGTTTTTCCTGAATCACGATCTCAATACAATAAAAGAAAGGACTGGAACTGGCATTTTATCAACAAATATTTTATCACGGATCATACACAGTGATCATGTTTCAAATAAAAACTCAGTCAACAATATATACAATCATCCAAGCATCTAAAAATGAATCCGCAGCCTGTGTATTTTATACTACAGCATATACATGAAATTATCCAAGCCTTCAAGCCTGCATCCTATGAAGTATTCGAAATTTACCACAACCTATGAATCATTCCAAATAACATACAAAAAAGGAGAATTATTTATTACTTAACACAATACTGAAAGATATTTAACCTGATTCGGAAGGGAAACTTGAAGTCGAGAAGTTCGTTGTAGTAGAAACTGGTTCGCCATCTGGATCAATCCATCTTGATGAAGATACCGACAACCCCTGTATAATATGAGTCCGGTGCCCTCAAGGCTCAACCGACTCTGATACCAAATGTAGGGTCCCCTATTTCGGTTTCCCCAAAAAGACTTCCAGAATAGAACTAACATCATATGAAGATTAAATAAAACTTGAAAATCAAATATAGAACCATAAATAAAATTTCATAAACTCAACTTGTACATAAAAATGGAACATTATACCTTTCCACAGTGGTTGAGCACTCGTTGACGAAGTCCTTGTATGTATGGTCGTCGATCTTCCTCGAGTCGCTTCCAGCGTTACCGATTTTACCAAGAGACCCCTCGGTTTACCACCCTACCGTATCGAGGTTACTCTCCTTCACCCCAAACCCCAAGCTATTGAGTTTGTAAGAACACACTAGCAAGCTTCCAGCCGGGATCTCCCAATCCCCGGTCTAGCTAACCCCAACTCACAAAAACCACAAGAATAATTCTCAATTCTGGTGCCCATCCAGCACTAAGGAGCAAGAGATGCTTTTCTCCTTCTCCTCCCTTATTTTATAACAAAAGTTTGTGTGCCATGTGTCCTCACATGCACATAATTTATTTAATTTAATATTTTATTACTATTTCTTCTCAAGTTACAAGAGTCTGTGTGCCATGTGTCCTCACATGCACATAACTTATTTAATTTAATATTTCATTACTATTTATTCTCAAGTTACAAGTTTCTCTCCCTATCTTAAGTGTGCACCCAATTCCCTAAATCAGTGCAAGGTAGGTGTAGTGGTCTTTAAGGAAGTCCTAGTTCTGTTTGACTTCTCAAATATAGTTGTTGTAGAAAGACACATATTCATTCTAAATTTTCTTTTCTTTTCCTTTTATAATAAGATAAGATATTTTACTTAATATATTTTCTCATTCATTTCAAATATTTTCTTTTCTTCTTCCTTCATAAAAGAAAATATTTTATTTAAATAAATTTTCTAATTTATTTAGAATATTTTCTTTTCAAAAACAATATAGTAAAAACAATATTTAAAATTCCAATCTAGTTTTTCTTTTTCAAAAGTGTTAATAGTATAATGAGTAAAAATAAGGAAAATATTTATTTTATTACACATTCCCATTTAGTTCACCTTTCTAGTTTTCTTTTTTCAAAATAATAAAATGAAAATAAAAATAATTTCTTTTATTAATACTTCATTTCAAATTTCTTTTTTCAAAAAGATATATAAAGAAAATCATAAAAGAATTTTAAAATAGTTCTTCATAAAAGAATTCCAACATAATCTAAATTCTTTTTCAAAATCATAAAATAAAAGTAAGAGTCAAATAATTCTTTTATTAATATTTCCTATTTTTTTTCTAATTTTTTTTCCTCTTTTCAAAACAAATGGATTGAAATATTTTTTAAATCTTATGTGAAATTTTCATTTATACAATTGATTTATTTCTTCTACTTGTTTTTGTCTAGGGATCTCTTTGGCGGGCCCTTCCGACAATTTATTTTATTTCTTTTTATGGGGAGTACTGCGTAGCGATAGGGAATCTTTACCGCGACCTTCCAACTACGCTTTCTTGGAGACTAAGGGCTGCTAAGGGACAAGGTCCTTCTTATCGCGCGCCCCTCAACTCATCGTATGCGACCAAGTCGTTATGGCCTCACCCGTACGGCACACGCTTCCCCAGGTGAGCTGAAACGACTTCCTACCCATGCGCGGATTTCTATTTCAAGGTCGACAGTCTGTCGCCGTACCCCTATGTGTTCTTTATGTTATTACGAACCCTTTAATTCCCTTGTGGATCAATCGGTAAATCATCCTACCTGCCACTGCATACACTCAAGCGCACATTAGTAGCGTTGCACTATAAAATATTTCCATCATGCATTCTAGTATCTCAGTCAGTCGAGCATACAAATTACTCATCATTTATCATCATGTCTCAGTTAGTCGAGCATTTTCATCATTCATCATCATTTTCATTATAAAGCATTTTCATCATTCATCATCATTTTCGTTATAAAGTATTTTCATCATTCATCATCATTTTCATTATAAATCATGTTCATCATTCATCATCATTTCTCAGTCAGTCGATCATTCATCTAATCATTTCCATTTCACATGATAATTTTAAAAGCAATTTCCACGATCTAAGTTTTATAAAACCAAGTCACTTCAAAACTAATGTCCCCATTAGTCTAATTAATTAAAATACCAAGGCGAACATTACAACTTTAAATATTTTAATATTTATTTATCAATTTTCTTTGAATATTTCATCATCTTGATTATAGCTTTTTTCGTTGGTTTATCGGTCCAACTATATTTCCACCTAGTTATAATTGCTTTTGAATTATGAAAACTTGAGAAAAAGGACTGGAAGTTCAATGTTAAAAATTGTATTTTTTTTCAATCAAGATTTTTTTAATCTCTTAATAAAACTCTTTCAAATGATGAATTAAAATGGTTATTGAAGGAATGAAAAATAAATCTTTGCAAAGATTACATTTCGAATCTTTGTATTTAGCAATAAATTTTTAAATACATTTGAACTTCGATTGTATTTAATTAGTGATTAGTTGAAAATTTGGATTTCCAATGCCCACGATAAGAATCCAAAGAATGATGACGACTTCTTGAAGCTCACACCTATTTTTCTTGTTTGATTCACATTCTTTTTAATATGTATTTGTCTTTTATTTTAATAAAATATTTAGCAAATACAATTTGTTTTCCAAATGAGAAACGTCTTTATAAGTTTATATGCATTAAGATAAATTTTGTTCAATGAAAGTATTATGTTTTTTATATTAAAGACATAAAATTTTCAAAATATTATGGTTTATATTAATGTGGACTTGGTTGGTTGATAAAGTAGGGTGTTATTTTCCACCAATATTTAAATCATTTTAGAGCCATGTTCCCTCTTTATGTTGATGTGTCTACATAAAAGACTCACTTGTGGTTGGGGACGGGTGCAATAATTGGGTGAACTTAAGAGAATAGATTCTCAAATCGCAATAAGATAGGAAAAATATTGTTTTCAAACAACCACTAGCTTATGTTTGTTTGTGTTGACTAGAAGCATTTATTATAATTTTGGGAAAGAAAGATCTAACATCTGGCTCATAACCACCTGAGATAACCCTAGAGGCTATAAGAATGACCATATATATATATATATATATATATATATATATATATAATTTTGAGGAAGGAGGACATATCCATGGAGGATTGTCTCATACCACCATCCCCGTTATTCGCTTAAGTGTGTGAGGATGGGTGAGATTATTTCCTTGGTGGACGGACACATATATCTCCCCAAGTAAATAATCTCAACCCACTCACAAACTTAAGTGAAGAATGGAGGTGGTGGTATAAGGAAAACCCTCACGTCACTCTCCCCCTTCTTCCATAAATTTTATGGATGGAAGACAAATCGAATGCCAACGACATAAGGAACTGGCGACACCAAAGGACTGGATGAGATTTGATTTGAGACCTATTAGCAAAGCATCTACCACTCGAGCTAACCATTGGAGCTCTCAAATGTGTGTGTGTGTGTGTGTGTGTGTGTGTGTGTGTGTGTTCACCCCCACCATATTGCTTGTAAGTGAAATTGAAATGTTTCATATGGATTACAACATCCACAATAATTGGTTAATGAAGAAAGACATGTCACAAGAAAAATTTGAACCTAGGCAAGGAAGATATTATTTCTCCTCCCTAACCACCCAATCTAGATCCAATTCATCTCATGTGTGTGTCGAGAGAAAGAGATATCGATTGGAGGGATGGAGGATGTTGAGCTTGTAGATGATGGTGAGGATCCATCAATCATAAACAAGGATTCTATTTTCTATTCGTATGAGGAAATCACAAGTGTCAAGCAAAAGGACAAAATTTCACTTTCTACATTTAACATAGCACTTTATTAGAATCAAATGTGTCCTCTGATGGGTTTTCAAGTTGGTGTGAAATATCCTAAGGAGGCCAATCCTAAGGATTTTGTCCAAGGTTCTAGTGGAACCCCCCATTGTTTTGGTTTCAAAGGTGATAACATTAGGGAATGAACACCCAAGGTCTCCTAGTATAGAGGGTGTCAAAATATGCAAAGTGGAGGAGGTTTTATCAAGTCCTCTAGGTAAGTTAGCCTCAGTCAAAGCATGGGAAGTAGAGTGTGATCCTTAGAGTAGCCTAAAGTCAAACTTCTCCCTACATTGTCCAAACAATGTTGACATGGTTGCTGGTAATGGTGAAACACTACATGCTTATGAAGGAAACCCTAAAATTTCCTTAGGGGTAAAGAGGATGAAATTGAAAGGCCTTATAGGTAAGGATGTGGAGATCCATTAAGAGTTAGCTCCTATAGTCATGAGCCAGACATGAGATATCTCCCACCAAATATGGTGATATCATAGGTTCAACCCTCTTGATCCCATTTGGGTTAGGCTCCATAATCATTGTTGGAAATCTACCCCATTTATCATCCATGGATCACTAGGAAGTACTCGGAGGATTTTCCACAATAAGTATTCCATCAAGAAAAAAATGTGAGGGTGTGAAGGTGAGGATTTTATAGGTTTTCTAGAAAGCGAAGGGTGAACTAGTTTGTGAAGGGAAATCCCATTAGGAGGCAGAGGAAGTGTGATAATATAAGAGTGGAGAAGATCTAAATGGTGATAGGGGAGGATCTAATCTTGGAACAAATCATTCCAATGTAGGAACTAGCTTTGGTGGGAAGGTTCTTTGGTATATGTATTGAGTAGAAATCACACAGGGTGTGGCTTGACAAGATCCAAGGAAATTTTTTGGGGTATATGCCCACTTTCCACATTATATCTTATGTTCATCTTGCATTTTTCTTTAGGGGATACATTGCTAGTTGTCAAAAAATGGACTCCATGCTTTGACCCAAACGTGGAGAGGGTCATTGTACACCCAATAAATTAGTTGAAAAATCCAAGTTTTCAAAAATTTGAGCTATGTTAGGAATTCAAGACATTGTCATTAAGGGGGAAATAGATTTTAATGCCTCATTTTTCCTCCTATGGTGTCACTCTTTTAAATCCTTCAATCTTATGCCAAGGTGTTCTTGAGGGGGGATGTTAGGGTTTTTAGACACTTAGGATTTAGTTAAGTTCAACTTGGTCTAATGTGTGTTTAGGTAAAGTGTGTTTCTTTAGTGTGCCTTTACAACTAACTAATATTATGGTCACAATCATGTTCTAGACATAATGTGATCTAACAATTCGTCTTCTCCTCGCTACTAATAACACTTGATACATAACTTATCACCTAATTGGTCCATGATATCTATTTAAAGAACAAAAGGGTCATTTGTTGATGATCGATTGTGAGATATTATTATGTAAACTATTTTTTGTATTAATATATTGCCTCAAGTGGTTGTATTGGTTTGGGTCATGGACTGTTTCCCTCTTTGAGGATTCTAACATACACCAGTGTACTAATATTTGATTTACTTGTGTGCGTGATTTCCATAAAGTGTTCAACCTATGTGAATATACCATGTTGATTGTACATAATCTAGGTCAAGTTGCTTGGTTACCATTGATTTATGGAATGAAGGTACACTAAAAGAATATGAAAATAGTATATAGAATTTTCTGGGCATGTATAAGGTTTCCTATGATTTGGTGGTTAAAAGGGTGGCTCAAATTCTGGTTTAGATGGATTTAGGACTAGGCTACCAAATGTGGAAATCAATAGGGGTAGCTCAAAATTCTCCCAAAAAATTAGATTATGTTACCATTCCCTTTCATAACAATTATTGTCATATGTATGGACACCTCAATGTTGAATTTCCTTTAGTTAAACCCCAGATGCAATATTGAAAAAACAAGGCTCCTTCTCTAGTGAAGAAGGAAAGACTTCAACCAAATACAAAGAGTCTTGGAAAATATTATGGGATTATGGAAAGACCCCATATACCTACCCATGATGTCGATATTCAATCTATATCTCAATCGTCGGTTCCAATTGACAGGGATCCCTTTTTGTCAAATGAGAAACAGATTTTAAAGGAACTTGCTATGGTAGCATACAAGTGGGATAAGAATGTATTGAAGACTACCAAAAAGTTTTTTTCTTTGGTTCAAGGTAAAGTTTATGTTTATTTCTCCTCCTTAGTTTATTTTTCCTCTAAATATTAATACTAGCTGAAATATACTAAGGTTTTGAGGACTATTGTAGATGGGGATGAGGTTGGAGTTTCAAATGTGGTTTCTCAAAAAAATTAAGACCTTGAACCTTTGAAAGCAGAGAATCTTGTAGATGTGGATCTGCTAAAAGTGGTAGAAGAATCTAGATAATTGAGATAAGTCCCTGGATCCATAAACTCTACCTTCATAACTTTGATCATATGTGATTCAAATGGGGTAGCCCAAAAAGTCCTTTATTTAGTCAAGACTAAGATGATGAAAGCTATAAGGAACAATCTCAATCCTTCAAAAGCCTATGATAGGGTAATTTGGTTGTCTCTTTAGTTAATACTCATCCAAAGTGAGTGTATTGTTTCTTTTGTAAAGATAATGGATTGTCTCAATTCACTCTTTCTCAATTATAATTAATGGATTTGTCTCGATTTTTTTAAAGCTTCTAGAGGTGTTCAATAGGGTTGTCCCTGGTCCCCTCTCTTGTTTTATTGTAGAAAAGGTTTGAGTAGGATGGTGGATGAATTTTATAAGAATGGATCTATCAAAGATATAAAGATTGAGAGGCTCTTGGTTTGTCACGTTTGCTTTTTGTAGATATGTTTTGTTGTTTGTAGATGGTACCATAAGAGAAAATTTGAAACTTAAGGAAATATTGGAATTATGTAGATACAGGATTGGGAATCAATTATATATATATATATATATATAATATACTTTAAGAGGGTGCAACAAGGTAAAAAACCTAATAGTAATAAATGTTGTCTTTTCAATGTATTGAGTTTAATAACTGCTTCGATTACCTTGGCTTTACACTTAAGGAAAATGATTATGGGTTTCATGATCATGATTTAGTTATACTAGAAAGTTGAAAAAAGGGTTACCACGTAGTTCAATGTGTGGTTATAAATTAGTAGGAGGTGGAAACTAGTCAAACATGTTCTTGAAGTTATACATGTTATGGGCATTCAATGGTGTATATCCCTATGGGCATGCTTGAAAATAAGGAAAAACATGTTTCCAATTATTATGGATAGGAAGGATGGAAAGATATGGAATGGAACTTGTTAATTGGAAGAGAATTGCCAATGAAAAGGAAGTAAGTGGATGGGGTTTCAGAAACAAACATCACTTTCAGAAGGCCTTAGCTATTAAAATCCTTTAGAGGCCTATTAATATGAGAGCATGTGGCATAATGTTATCTCTCAAAAATATGTGAAACCATTCCTTTTCAAACAAAGATTAGCTCGAGGCTCTAGTTAAATAAATATCCATTACCTCTATAAGATGGAAAGTTTTGATTCATTCATTTCCTATTATAAGGAATTGGCTTGCTTTGAGAGTTGGAGATGGAAAAAGTGAGCTTATGACTTGAACCTTGGATGGTATGTATTGGGAAATTTCTACTCCTCTGGGATTTCATTATTAGGTTAAATGATCTTGGAATTCTTGTTCTAGTTGATGCAACAAATCTGTTAAAGTGGGAGCAAAGTTGGAAGAAGGTCAAGTCTTTAGGAGAGGGCATTCTTATTGAGCAATGCATGGATATCAGTTAGAGGTTGTCATAGACCTATATCCAATTAAGGATGGAATATGACACATTGGTTTAGTCCAAAATCCAAACAAATGGTAAGTATATTGCAAGCTTAGGTTACAAGGTCATGTTTGAGGATGGAAATAACAAAGCAGACTAGTGGTGGAGTAAAATATGGAAAGTGAAGTCCTATATGAAATCCATTTTTTTATGTGCCTCTCTCTAGTAGGTAAAACCCTAATTGGCATGTAATTCAAAAAAAGAGCAAGGAAAGGTCTTATTATTTGTAGTTGGGAAAAAATATGATGAAGATATTGATCATTTCCTAGTACACTCTGACTTTACAAAATAGGTGTGGAGTTTTATCTTGCTGTTCACAAATGTTAAAGGGTATGTGAAATGAGGGTTATCTACTGAAATACATGAAGAAGTGAATTGAGGATTGAACTATCAAACAATATAGAGCCACTGCTTTAATAGTATCCTCCGCTATCTAGTTAGGTAGGAATGCAAACATTTTCGAAAGTAAGGAGAGTCATTTTCAAGTTCAACTCAAATAAAGTCTTTGTTTGAAGGAATAATTTTTTTTCTAAAGCTGAAAAGGACAAGATAGGTACGTGTATTGGAGGTAGACAAGTCAAACCATGGGCATATTTTCATGGGGTATTCTAGGGAAATCATGCATTTGGTTAGGGTGCTACCCTAACCTCCCTACTTTAGGCTACCTAGGAGTTAGTCAATTAAGGTATGCATCCATCTTCCTTAAAAAAGACTCATTAGATAGTAGTATATAGTCATTCAATGCAAAATGGTGTTATTTATTAAATAAGGCCGCTTAGGTAAACGGTACTCATTAATTATGGGACAATAAGTAGTTAGGGATTTTCTATTGAGAATCTATGTAAAGATCTAGGAGGCTAAGGAATGTTTTGTGGAGTGTTGTGGTGTTTGAATATTTTCTCAAGTGAAGAGTTTCCCTACATTAAGAGGCAAGTGAACATCGCTTTTCCCTTGTATTATCATAATGAAAGGGAATATTATGCATTATTACATTTCAATTGTCTCTTGTATCTTATTTTTGGATTATAATCTATGTATATTGGTTTATGTTCTAAGTTTAAGGGTTAAGGAGCACTACAAGTGGCATTAGAGCTCTTTCTTGAACCAGCACACCTCCATATTTTAACATTTTTTTAGTCAAGATATGTATTTCATTAAATAACACAAAGATGTGCTGCTTGATGGGTAAAATTGTGGTAGGGGAAAAATACACATAGAAAATACAAGTTGTGTCGCCTAGTTGGACACCCTTGTAACCTTTGTTGATACTTGTTTGAGTAGTATTGCATTAGAAAACACTAGGATAAGAAGTTTTCATCCACATACCCTTGGATCTACATAATCCTTTTAGGAAAAATTGAAATGGATATTGTTATAGTACACATAGAACAACCCTCTGGGAAATCACCCCCACGTACCAAGGTATTGGGTAGTATGGCTAAGGGTACAATCTATCTTCCTTGGTTGGTGTCATGAAATATTCAAACAACTATAGCACTTGACACTCCTCTATCCTTAGAACCCTGCAAACTCTAACCTTTTCATCCTTCCAGCAAAATTCCTACATCTTTGCATTAAAAAGTAATTTGTAAATTCTATTAGGGTAGTAATATTCAACACAGAGTATACTCGGACCAAAGTAAAAAAAAGTCTAGGTTTTTCCAACACTATTATGGGAGGCCTATCTCAAAATCATCCTTGTGTCATTTTGATCATGTTGGTATACCTCCTTAGAAACTGATCCGGATTTTATGAGCTGAACGAAATGAATACAGATTATTATCAGATGCTTAACACAAAATAACAGAGATACAGTAAAACTGGTTTTCTATTCAATAAGGAAATAAGCTAGAACTGTAAAATGCAGCGGAAAACAAGCTTGCTGGAATGGTGGCGGCTTATCTCCGAGAAGAGATGTGACGGCTACGCTCATTTCGCAAGAAGATGGTTACCATGAGGCTCTCAAGGCCTTTTAAAATAAACAGGAATGTCAAAAACCCTAGACATCCAAAAACCTAACCCTAGGAGATGAAGCGCCAAAAGTCATGTGGGCCCCGTTTGGGTAAGTCAGTACATCAACTTCCAAGGGCCGTAACTTTTGCATACGATCTCCGTTTGGGGCGCTCGGTAGCCCGTTGGAAAGGTCTATCCGAGATTTACAACTTTTGACATGTATTCCATTGATATGGATTCCCACGGCCTGTCAGGAGTAGGTAGAGGGGTGTATAGGCCCTGTTTCTTAGTGGTCGGTTTGGCAATAGCGCAAGCGGTGCAGGACCTGATATACTTGCCGACATCCTGTCGAAGTTTCGGCCAGTAGAAATGTTTCTGCAACACTGCCACTGTCTTTTCGACGCCAAAGTGTCCTCCCACCCGACTATAGTGAGCTTCCCAAATCAGCTTCGCACGCTCGCTTGATGGAACGCAGAGATGGCCCAGATGACACAACAACCCGTCCTGAAGATGGAAATTAGCAACCACTGAGTTGGTGCCCAACATTTGATAGGTGGTGGAGAAGTCAGGGTCTGTCTCGTAGAGGTGAGGCCATCCGAAGGTCTCGTGGCCACAAGAGTCTAGCACCGCGACTGGAGGTCGACTGAGGCAGTCAGCAACTCGGTTGGTACTCCCTGTTTTATATTTGATGTTGAGGTGGAACTGCTGCAAATATGTTGACCACTTCTGATGGTGGTCATTCTGCAACTTTCCTTGGGTCTGCATGAACTGTAGTGGCTTGTGATCAGTGTGGATGATTGTCTCCTTCCCAAGAATGTAATGTCTCTACTGGCGGCAGGCTTGTACAATGGAGTACATTTCTTTGTCATAGGTAGGGTACTTGCGGACAGCATCTGATAGTGTCTCACTATGATATGCTACGGGGTGGCCGTGTTGAGTGAGAATGGCACCCACAGCATAATCTAAAGCATCTGTCTCGATCTCAAAGGGATGTTGCAGGTTCGGTAATGAGAGTACCGGCGATGAGCACAAACGCTTCTTCAAGTCATCGAAGGCTTGTTGTTGGGAGAGGCCCCACACAAATTTTTCCTTACCACCACCCCTGGTCACTTGGCTGAGGGACCATGCGATATGAGAGAATCCCAGCATGAACCGACGATAGAAATTGGCGAGGCCCAAGAAGCTCTGAAGTTCAGTGAGTGTGGTTGGGGCTGGCCAGTCACGGATGACCTGGATCTTGGCTGGATCCACATGCACACCATGTCGATCAACGATGTAGCCTAAGTAATGGACCCTGTCCATGCCGAAGGAGCATTTTTCCAAGTTTGCATATAGTTTGTGCTTCCGCAGGGTGTGCAGAACCTGCTGAATATGCTGCAAGTGTTCCTACCAAATCTTGTTGTAGATGAGGATGTCATCCAGATACACCACTACAAAATTGTTGGTGAAAGGTCATAGGATATCGTCCATCATCCTCATAAAAGTTGCTGGAGCATTTGTCAAACCAAAAGGCATGACCAACCATTCAAAAAGACCTTCTTTTGACTTGAAGGCATTCTTCCATACAGCTGTCTGTTCTACTGGGACCTGGTGGTAGCCAAGCTTAAGATCAATCTTACTGAAGTATTTGGCCCCCGTGACCGATCAAGGAGGTCGTCGATTCGGGGAATCGGGTACCGGTTACGGACTGTGATTTTATTCAGGGCCCGATAATCAATGCAGAGTCGCCAGGTCCCATCTTTCTTCTGCACCAGCATGATTGGGATCCCACAAGGTGATGAACAGGGACTGATGTGCCCCTTATGGAGAAATTCTTGGATCTGCCTCTTGATCTCCTCGTTTTCCAACAGAGAGCGACGATAGACTGGCCCATTGGGTAGCGGTGCGCCTGGGGTCAGATCGATGGGATGCTTGACCTGGCAGTGCAGAGGTACCCCAGTCGGAGAGGAGAAGATATCTGAGTATCCTTCCACCACCTTATCCACTTGCTTCTGTTGTGTGGATAGATTGGTCGTGGAGGCCCGGGACGTGGCTGCGATCTTTCTTTCACTCTGAGAGCGAATCACGAAGAAGACAAATTTCCCGGTCTGAGAGATGACCTTCCTGCATTGCTTGGCAGAGATCAAGGAAATAGCACTAGGAGGGACTGCCTCGGGTATCCTGTACAATTTCATGTTCAAAGAAATAATAACACTACGAGGCCTAGACTCATATACAGCATGACGTTTCCATAAATAATGTTGGCACAAAAGAACATCTGAAACTTCGAGAGGAGCAACATCACACAATACCTCGTCCTTGAAGGGCTTGATGCCGTATGGCAGTCGACACTGTTGGCTGACGTGGAGATCGCTTCCTTTGCGGACCCATCCAATGGTGTAGGGTTGTGGGTGCGGCGTTGTCGGCAGGGCCAGGCGCTTGACGATGTCTGTTGAGATGAGATTCTTCTGGCTGCCGCTATCAACGATGAAATGCAGTGGGGTGCCTTTTACCCACATCTGTGAATGGAAGAGGCGTTCTCCTTCTTCTGGCTCGTCTGGTTCATCAGGTTGGAGCTTGGTGGTGGCAACGGTGGCACTGGGTTCCGCGTCAATGATCTGTCTTCCCCTTTCTGGTTCGGACTCAGAGTTAGAACCCGCATCTGATTCATACGCTTTCACTTCGGCCACCAGCGACTGCTTTGAGCGGCAATCAACAATGTTATGCCAAGGGCTCTTATGGAAGTCGCACCACTTCCCGGTATCTTTCTTTGTTTTTCCGGTGTCCTTCTTTGCTTGCGGCTTGGACTAGTTGTCCTGATGCTGTCCATCTTTTCTCTATCCTTTATTCTGTGGGTTGGGGCCGCCCTTTACTGTCTTTTGCTGTGAAGGGTTCCCAGGCCCAAATTGCCGTGTCTTTTGTTTGAGCTTCTGCTCGATTTTGATGGCATATCGGTAGGTTGCGCCCAAGGAAGAGATGTCCAGAAATTCCATTTCGGTCTGGATGTATCTATGCAAACCACCGCGATACTTGAGCACCAGATGTCGCTCTGAATCTTTGATACCCAGCTTGGTGCGCAAGGTATGGAAGATATTTGTGAACTCTGGCACTGCTTGGTCTCTATCTTGTCGTAGTGTGGTCCATTTGGTATAGAAATTGTCATAACTTCCAACAGGGTAGTATTGTTCCTTAATAGCATCCCTTAAGGATTCCCAGGTGGCTGTGACTGAAAATAATGAGGCTTCTTCTGTGTCCTTTTGCTCGCAGAATGTTTCCCACCAATCTTTGACATGGGGAATGGCTTTGAGGAGCGCAAAAGTAATCTTTTCTTTATTCGAAAAGTTATGGACAGAAAAATAACCTTCTAGTAGATTCGACCACTTATCTACAGCATCTGCATCTATCCGTCCTTCAAATATAGGGATATCAAAGTTGATTTGTACCTTGAAGAGGGCGGCGCTTCCGCTCGAGGAAGATGGGTCGCTTGTTGGTAGTCGCCGAAGGATTTGCGCGAAATTATCCATCATCTCGTTCCTCTGCTGCATGAGGGCTTCCTCAAGCAACATTTTGATAGGATCTCCTGTCCCGTCATCTTTCTTTTCTCCTGCCATGAGAGGTCGCTTGGGCGTGCGAGAACTTTTGTCCTCAAAAGAAACAAGCTCGAGACCCAATTCTTTATACCCTGACCTCATTGGGGACATGCATTAAGACGACAAGGAGCAGACCGCTCTGATACCACTGATCCAGATTTTATGAGCAGAACGAAATGAATACAGATTATTATCAGATGCTTAACACAAAATAACAGAGATACAGTAAAACTGGTTTTCTATTCAATAAGGAAATAATCTAGAACTGTAAAATGCAGCGGAAAACAAGCTTGCTGGAATGGTGGCGGCTTATCTCCGAGAAGAGATGTGACGGATGCGCTCATTTCGCAAGAAGATGGTTACCATGAGGCTCTCAAGGCCTTTTACAATAAACAGGAATGTCAAAAACCCTAGACATCCAAAAACCTAACCCTAGGAGATGAAGCGCCAAAAGTCATGTGGGCCCCGTTTGGGTAAGTCAGTACATCAACTTCCCGGGGCCGTAACTTTTGCATACGATCTCCGTTTGGGGCGCTCGGTAGCCCGTTGGAAAGGTCTATCCGAGATTTACAACTTTCGACATGTAGTCCATTGAGATGGATTCCCACATCCTATCAGGAGTAGGCAGAGGGGTGTATAGGCCCTGTTTCTTAGTGGTCGATTTGGCAATAGCGCAAGCGGTGCAGGACCTGATATACTTGCCGACATCCTGTCGAAGTTTCGGCCAGTAGAAATGTTTCTGCAACACTGCCACTGTCTTTTCGACGCCAAAGTGTCCTTCCACCCGACTATAGTGAGCTTCCCAAATCAGCTTCGCACGCTCGCTTGATGGAACGCAGAGATGGCCCAGATGACACAACAACCCGTCCCGAAGATGGAAATTAGCAACCACTGAGTTGGTGCCCAACATTTGATAGGTGGTGGAGAAGTCAGGGTCTGTCTCATAGAGGTGAGGCCATCCGGAGGTCTCGTGGCCACAAGAGTCTAGCACCGTGGTAAGTGCCGCGACTGGAGGTCGACTGAGGCAGTCAGCAACTCGGTTGGTACTCCCTGTTTTATATTTGATGTTGAGGTGGAACTGCTGCAAATATGTTGACCACTTCTGATGGCGGTCATTCTGCAACTTTCCTTGGGTGTGCATGAACTGTAGTGGCTTGTGATCAGTGTGGATGACTGTCTCCTTCCCAAGAATGTAATGTCTCCACTGGCGGCAGGCTTGTACAATGGAGTACATTTCTTTGTCATAGGTAGGGTACTTGCGGACAGTATCTGATAGTGTCTCACTATGATATGCTACGGGGTGGCCGTGTTGAGTGAGAACAGCACCCACAGCATAATCTGAAGCATCTATCTCTATCTCAAAGGGATGTTGAAGGTTCGGTAATGAGAGTACCGACGATGAGCACAAACGCTTCTTCAAGTCATCGAAGGCTTGTTGTTGGGACAGGCCCCACACAAATTTTTCCTTACCACTACACCTGGTCACTTGGCTGAGGGCCCATGCGATATGAGAGAATCCCAGCACGAACCGGCGATAGAAATTAGCGAGGCCCAAGAAGATCCGAAGTTCAATGAGTGTGGTTGGGGCTGGCCGTTCATGGATGACCTGGATCTTGGCTGGATCCACATGCACACCATGTCGATCAACGATGTAGCCTAAGTAATGGACCCTGTCCATGCCGAAGGAGCATTTTTCCAAGTTTGCATATAGTTTGTGCTTCCGCAGGGTGTGCAGAACCTGCTGAATATACTGCAAGTGTTCCTCCCAAGTCTCGCTGTAGATGAGGATGTCATCCAGATACACCACTACAAAATTGTTGGTGAAAGGTCGTAGGATATCGTCCATCATCCTCATAAAACTTGATGGAGCATTTGTCAAACCAAAAGGCATGACCAACCATTCAAAAAGACCTTCTTTTGACTTGAAGGCAGTCTTCCATACATCTGTCTGTTCTACTGGGACCTGGTGGTAGCCAGACTTCAGATCAATCTTACTAAAGTATTTGGCCCCCGTGAGCTGATCAAGGAGTTCGTCGATTCGGGGAATCGGGTACCGATTACAGACTGTGATTTTATTCAGGGCCCAGTAATCAATGCAGAGTCGCCAGGTCCCATCTTTCTTCTGCACTAGCACG
This sequence comes from Larix kaempferi, assembly GCA_027924585.1. Taxonomy (NCBI): domain Eukaryota; kingdom Viridiplantae; phylum Streptophyta; class Pinopsida; order Pinales; family Pinaceae; genus Larix; species Larix kaempferi. Next base: position 218,077 of record BSBM01000451.1, on the reverse strand, counting down.
ATTGGGCTCCCACAAGGTGATGAACTGGGACGGATGTGCCCCTTGTGGAGCAATTCTTGGATATGCCTCTTGATCTCCTCGTTTTCCAACAGAGAGCGACGATAGACTGGCCCATTGGGTAGCGGTGCGCCTGGGGTCAGATCGATGGGATGCTTGACCTGGCAGTGCAGAGGTACCCCGATCAGAGAGGAGAAGATATCTGAGTATCCCTCTACCACCTTATCCACTTGCTTCTGTTGTGTGGATAGATTGGTCATGGAGGCCCGGGATGTGGCTGCGATCTTTCCTTCACTCTGAGAGCGAATCACAAAGAAGACAAATTTCTCGGTCTGAGAGATGACCTTCCTGCATTGCTTGGCAGAGATCAAGGAAATAGCACTAGGAGGGACTGCCTCGGGTATCCTGTACAATTTCATGTTCAAAGAAATAATAACACTACGAGGCCTAGACTCATATACAGCATGACGTTTCCATAAATAAGGTTGGCCCAAAAGAACATCTGAAACTTCGAGAGGAGCAACATCACACAATACCTCGTCCTTGAAGGGCTTGATGCCGTATGGCAGTCGGCACTGTTGGCTGACGCGGAGATCGCTTCCTTTGCGGAGCCATCCAATGGTGTAGGGTTGTGGGTGCGGCGTTGTCGGCAGGGCCAGGCGCTTGACGACCTCTGCTGAGATGAGATTCTTCTAGCTGCCGCTATCAACGATGAAATGCAGCGGGGTGCCTTTTACCCACATCTGTGAATGGAAGAGGCGTTCTCCTTCTTCTGGCTCGTCTAGTTCATCAGGTTGGAGCTTGGTGGTGGCAACGGTGGCACTGGGTTCCGCGTCAATGATCCGTCTTCCCCTTTCTGGTTCGAACTCAGAGTCAGAACCCGCATCTGATTCAGATGCTTTCACTTCGGCCACCAGCGACTGCTTTAAGCGGCAATCAGCAGTGTTATGCCAAGGGCTCTTATGGAAGTCGCACCACTTCCCGGTATCTTTCTTTGTTTTTCCGGTGTCCTTCTTTGCTTGCGGCTTGAACTGGTTGTCCTGATGCTGTCCATCTTTGATCTGTCCTTTATTTTGTGGGTTGGGGCCGCCCTTTCCTGTATTTTGCTGTGAAGGGTTCCCAGGCCCAAATTGTCGTGTCTTTTGTTTGAGCTTCTGCTCGATTTTGACGGCATATCGGTAGGCTGCGCCCAAGGAAGAGATGTCCAGAAATTCCATTTCGGTCTGGATGTATCTATGCAAACCACCACGATACTTGAGCACCAGATGTCGCTCTGAATCTTTTATACCCAACTTGGTGCGCAAGGTATGGAAGATATTTGTGAACTCTGGCACTGCTTGGTCTCTTTCTTGTCGCAGTGTGGTCCATTTGGTATACAAATCGTCATAACTTCCAACAGGGTAGTATTGTTCCTTAATAGCATCCCTGAAGGATTCCCAGGTGGCCGTGACTGAAAATAATGAGGCTTCTTCTGTGTCCTTTTGCTCGCAGAATGTTTCCCACCAATCTTTGACATGGGGAACGACTTTGAGGAGCGCAAAAGTAATCTTTTCTTTATTCGAAAAGTTATGGACAGAAAAATACCCTTCTAGTAGATTCAACCACTTATCTACAGCATCTGCGTCTATCTGTCCTTCAAATATAGGGATATCAAAGTTGATTTGTACCTTGAAGGGGGCGGCGCTTCCGCTCGAGGAAGATGCGTCGCTTGTTGGTAGTCGCCGAAGGATTTGCGCAAAATTATCCATCATCTCGTTCCTCTGCTGCATGAGGGCTTCCTCAAGCAATATTTTGATAGGATCTCCTGTCCCGTCATCTTTCTTTTCTCCTGCCATGAGAGGTCGCTTGGGTGTCCAAGAGATTTTTCCCTCAAGAGAAACAAGCTCGAGACCCAATTCTTTGTACCCTGACCTCGTTGGGGACATGCATTAAGACGACAAGGAGCAGACCGCTCTCATACCACTGATCCGGATTTTATGAGCAGAAAGAAATGAATACAGATTATTATCAGATACTTAACACAAAATAACAGAGATACAGTAAAACTGGTTTTCTATTCAATAAGGAAATAAGCTAGAACTGTAAAATGCAGCGGAAAACAAGCTTGCTGGAATGGTGGCGGCTTATCTCCGAGAAGAGATGTGACGGCTGCGCTCATTTCGCAAGAAGATGGTTACCATGAGGCTCTCAAGGCATTTTACAATAAATAGGAATGTCAAAAACCCTAGACATCCAAAAACCTAACCCTAGGAGATGAAGCGCCAAAATTCATGTGGGCCCCCTTTGGGTAAGTCAGTACATCAACTTCCCGGGGCCGTAACTTTTGCATACGATCTCCGTTTGGGGCGCTCGGTAGCCCGTTGGAAAGGTCTATCCGATATTTACAACTTTCGACATGTAGTCAATTGAGATGGATTCCTATGGCCTGTCAAGAGTAGGCAGAGGGGTGTATAGGCCCTGTTTCTTAGTGGTCAGTTTGGCAATAGCGCAAGCGGTGCAGGACCTGATATACTTGCCGACATCCTGTCGAAGTTTCAGCCAATAGAAATGTTTCTGCAACACTCCCACTGTCTTTTTGACGCCAAAGTGTCCTCCGACCCGACTATAGTGAGCTCCCCAAATAAGCTTCACATGCTCGCTTGATGGAACGCAGAGATGGCCCAGATGACACAACAACCCGTCCTGAAGATAGAAATTAGCAACCACTGAGGTGGTGCCCAACATTTGATAGGTGGTGGAGAAGTCAGGGTCTGTCTCGTAGAGGTGAGGCCATCCGGAGGTCTCGTGGCCACAAGAGTCTAGCACCGTGGTAAGTGCCGCGACTGGAGGTCGACTGAGGCAGTCAGCAACTCGGTTGGTACTCCTTGTTTTATATTTTATGTTGAGGTCGAACTGCTGCAAATATGTTGACCATTTCTGATGGCGGTGATTCTGCAACTTTCCTTGGGTCTGCATGAACTGTAGTGGCTTGTGATCAGTGTGGATGACTGTCTCCTTCCCAAGAATGTAATGTCTCCACTGGCGGCAGGCTTGTACAATGGAGTACATTTCTTTGTCATAGGTAGGGTACTTGCGAACAGCATCTGATAGTGTCTCACTATGATATGCTACAGGGTGGCCGTGTTGAGTGATAACGGCACCCACAACATAATCTGAAGCATCTGTCTCGATCTCAAAGGGATGTTGCAGGTTCGGTAATGAGAGTACCGGCGATGAGCACAAACGCTTCTTCAAGTCATCGAAGGCTTGTTGTTGGGACAGGCCCCACACAAATTTTGCCTTATCACCACCCCTGGTCACTTGGCTGAGGGCCCATGCGATATGAGAGAATCCCAGCACGAACCGGCGATAGAAATTGGCGAGGCCCAAGAAGCTCCGAAGTTCAGTGAGTGTGGTTGGGGCTAGCCAGTCAAGGATGACCTGGATCTTGGCTGGATCCACGTGCACACCATGTCGATCAACGATGTAGCCTAAGTAATGGACCCTGTCCATGCCGAATGAGCATTTTTCCAAGTTTGCATATAGTTTGCGCTTCCGCAGGGTGTGCAGAACCTGCTGAATATGCTGCAAGTGTTCCTCCCAAGTCTTGCTGTAGATGAGGATGTCATCCAGATACACCACTACAAAATTGTTGGTGAAAGGTCGTAGGATATCGTCCATCATCCTCATAAAAGTTGCTGGAGCATTTGTCAAACCAAAAGGCATGACCAACCATTCAAAAAGACCTTCTTTTGACTTGGAGGCAGTCTTCCATACATCTGTCTGTTCTACTGGGACCTGGTGGTAGCCAGACTTCAGATCAATCTTACTGAAGTATTTGGCCCCGGTGACCTGATCAAGGAGGTCGTCGATTCGGGGAATCGGGTACCGGTTACGGACTGTGATTTTATTCAGGGCTCGGTAATCAATGCAGAGTCGCCAGGTCCCATCTTTCTTCTGCACCAGCACGATTGGGCTCCCACAAGGTTATGAAATGGGACGGATGTGCCCCTTGTGGAGCAATTCTTGGATATGCCTCTTGATCTCCTTGTTTTCCAACAGAGAGCGACGATAGACTGGCCCATTGGGTAGCGGTGCGCCTGGGGTTAGATCGATGGGATGCTTTACTTGGCAGTGCAGAGGTACCCCGATCGGAGAGGAGAAGATATCTGAGTATCCTTCCACCACCTTATCCACTTGCTTCTGTTGTGTGGATAGATTGGTCGTGGAGGCCCGGGATGTGGCTGCGATCTTTCTTTCACTCTGAGAGCAAATCACGAAGAAGAAAAATTTCCCGGTCTGAGAGATGACCTTCCTGCATTGCTTGGCAGAGATCAAGGAAATAGCACTAGGAGGGACTGCCTCGGGTATCCTGTACAATTTCATGTTCAAAGAAATAATAACACTACGAGGCCTAGACTCATATACAGCATGACGTTTCCATAAATAAGGTTGGCCCAAAAGAACATCTGAAACTTCGAGAGGAGAAACATCACACAATACCTCGTCCTTGAAGGGCTTGATGTTGTATATCAGTCGGCACTGTTGGCTGACGCGGAGATCGATTCCTTTGCGGAGCCATCCAATGGTGTAGGGTTGTAAGTGCGGCGTTGTCGGCAGGGCCAGGCGCTTGACGACCTCTGCTGAGATGAGATTCTTATGGCTGCCGCTATCAACGATGAAATGCAGCGGGGTGCCTTTTACCCACATATGTGAATGGAAGAGGTGTTCTCCTTCTTCTGGCTCGTCTGGTTCATCAGGTTGGATCTTGGTGGTGGCAACGGTGGCACTGGGTTCCGCGTCAATGATCCGTCTTCCCCTTTCTGGTTCAGACTCAGAGTCAGAACCCGCATCTGATTCAGATGCTTTCACTTCGGCCACCAGCGACTGCTTTGAGCGGCAATCAGCAGTGTTATGCCAAGGGCTCTTATGGAAGTCGCACCACTTCCCGGTATCTTTCTTTGTTTTTTCGGTGTCCTTCTTTGCTTGTGGCTTGGACTGGTTGTCCTGATGCTGTCCATCTTTGCTCTGTCCTTTATTCTGTGGGTTGGGGCCACCCTTTCCTGTCTTTTGCTGTGAAGGGTTCCCAGGCCCAAATTGCCGTATCTTTTGTTTGAGCTTATGCTCGATTTTGACGGCATATCGGTAGGCTGCGCCCATGGAAGAGATGTCCAGAAATTCCATTTCGGTCTGGATGTATCTATGCAAACCACCGCGATACTTGAGCACCAGATGTCGCTCTGAATCTTTGATACCCAGCTTGGTGCGCAAGGTATGGAAGATATTTGTGAACTCTGGCACTGCTTGGTCTCTTTCTTGTCGCAGTGTGGTCCATTTGGAATACAAATCGTCATAACTTCCAACAGGGTAGTATTGTTCCTTAATAGCATCCCTGAAGGATTCCCAGGTGGCCGTGACTGAAAATAATGAGGCTTCTTCTGTGTCCTTTTGCTCGCAGAATGTTTCGCGCCAATCTTTGACATGGGGAACGGCTTTGAGGAGCGCAAAAGTAATATTTTCTTTATTCGAAAAGTTATGGACAGAAAAATACCCTTCTAGTAGATTCAACCACTTATCTACAGCATCTGCGTCTATCTGTCCTTCAAATATATGGATATCAAAGTTGATTTGTACCTTGAAGGGGGCGGCGCTTCCGCTCGAGGAAGATGCGTCGCTTGTTGGTAGTCGCCGAAGGATTTGTGCGAAATTATCCATCATCTCGTTCCTTTGCTGCGTGAGGGCTTCCTCAAGCAACATTTTGATAGGATCTCCTGTCCCATCATCTTTCTTTTCTCCTGCCATGAGAGGTCGCTTGGGCGTGCGAGAGCTTTTGTCCTCAAGAGAAACAAGCTCGAGACCCAATTCTTTGTACCCTGACCTCGTTGGGGACATGCATTAAGACGACAAGGAGCAGATCGCTCTGATACCACTGATCCGGATTTTATGAGCAGAACAAAATGAATAAAGATTATTATCAGATGCTTAACAAAAAATAACAGAGATACAGTAAAACTGTTTTTCTATTCAATAAGGAAATAAGCTAGAACTGTAAAATGCAGCGGAAAACAAGCTTGCTGGAATGGTGGCGGCTTATCTCCGAGAAGAGATGTGACGGCTGCGCTCATTTCGCAAGAAGATGGTTACCATGAGGCTCTCAAGGCCTTTTACAATAAACAGGAATGTCAAAAACCCTAGACATCCAAAAACCTAACCCTAGGAGATGAAGCGCCAAAAGTCATGTGGGCCCCGTTTGGGTAAGTCAGTACATCAACTTCCCGGGGCCGTAACTTTTGCATACGATCTCCGTTTGGGGCGCTCGGTAGCCCATTGGAAAGGTCTATCCGAGATTTACAACTTTAGACATGTAGTCCATTGAGATGGATTCCCGTGTCCTTTCAAGAGTAGGCAGAGGGGTGTATAGGCCCTGTTTCTTAGTGGTCGGTTTGGCAAAAGCGCAAGCGGTGCAGGACCTGATATACTTTCCGACATCCTGTCGAAGTTTCGGCCAGTAGAAATGTTTCTGCAACACTGCCACTGTCTTTTCAACGCCAAAGTGTCCTGCCACCCGACTATAGTGAGCTTCCCAAATCAGCTTCGCACGCTCGCTTGATGAAACCCAGAGATGGCCCAGATGACACAACAACCCGTCCTGAAGACGGAAATTAGCAACCACTGAGTTGGTGCCCAACATTTGATAGGCGGTGGAGAAGTCAGGGTCTTTCTCGTAGAGGTGAGGCCATTCGGAGGTCTCGTGGCCATAAGAGTCTAGCACCGTGGTAAGTGCCGCGACTGGAGGTCGACTGAGGAAGTCAGCAACTCGGTTGGTACTCCCTGTTTTATATTTGATGTTGAGGTGGAACTGCTGCAAATATGTTGACCACTTCTGATGGCGGTCATTCTGCAACTTTCCTTGGGTCCGCATGAACTGTAGTGGCTTGTGATCAGTGTGGATGAATGTCTCCTTCCCAAGAATGTAATTTCTCCACTGGCGGCAGGCTTGTACAATGGAGTACATTTCTTTGTCATAGGTAGGGTACTTGCGGACAGCATCTGATAGTGTCTCACTATGATATGCTACGGGGTGGCCGTGTTGAGTGAGAACGACACCCACAGCATAATTTGAAGCATCTATCTCGATCTCAAAGGGATGTTGCAGGTTCGGTAATGAGAGTACCGGCGATGAGCACGAACGCTTCTTCAAGTCATCGAAGGCTTGTTGTTGGGACAGGCCCCACACAAATTTTCCCTTACCACCACCCCTGGTCACTTGGCTGAGGGCCCATGCGATATGAGAGAATCCCAGCATGAACCGGCGATAGAAATTGGCGAGGCTCAAGAAGCTCCGAAGGTCAGTGAGTGTGGTTGGGGCTCGCCAGTCACGGATGACCTGGAGCTTGGCTGGATCCACATGCACACCATGTCGATCAACGATGTAGCCTAAGTAATGGACCCTGTCCATGCCGAATGAGCATTTTTCCAAGTTTGCATATAGTTTGTGCTTCCGTAGGGTGTGCAGAACCTGCTGAATATGCTGCAAGTGTTCCTCCCAAGTCTCGTTGTAGATGAGGATGTCATCCAGATACACCACTACAAAATTGTTGGTGAAAGGTCATAGGATATCGCCCATCATCCTCATAAAAGTTGCTGGAGCATTTGTCAAACCAAAAGGCATGACCAACCATTCAAAAAGACCTTCTTTTGACTTGAAGGCAGTCTTCCATACATCTGTCTGTTCTACTGGGACCTGGTGGTAGCCAGACTTCAGATCAATCTTACTGAAGTATTTGGCCCCCGTGAGCTGATCAAGGAGGTCGTCGATTCGGGGAATCGGGTACCGGTTACGGACTGTGATTTTATTCAGGGCCCAGTAATCAATGCAGAGTCGCCAGGTCCCATCTTTATTCTGCACTAGCACGATTGGGCTCCCACAAGGTGATGAAATGGGACGGATGTGCCCCTTGTGGAGAAATTCTTTGATATGCCTCTTGATCTCCTCGTTTTCCAACAGAGAGCGACGATAGACTGGCCCATTGGGTAGCGGTGCGCCTGGGGTCAGATCGATGGGATGCTTGACCTGGCAGTGCAGAGGTACCCCGATCGGAGAGGAGAAGATATCTGAGTATCCTTCCACCACCTTATCCACTTGCTTCTGTTGTGTGGATAGATTGGTCGTGGAGGCCTGGAATGTGGCTGTGATCTTTCTTTCACTCTGAGAGCAAATCACGAAGAAGACAAATTTCCCGGTCTGAGAGATGACCTTCCTGCATTGCTTGGCAGAGATCAAGGAAATAGCACTAGGAGGGACTGCCTCGGGTATCCTGTACAATTTCATGTTCGAAGAAATAATAACACTACGAGGCCTAGACTCATATACAGCATGACATTTCCATAAATAAGGTTGGCCCAAAAGAACATCTGAAACTTCGAGAGGAGCAACATCACACAATACCTCGTCCTTGAAGGGCTTGATGTCGTATGGCAGTTGGCACTGTTGGCTGACGCGGAGATCGCTTCCTTTGCGGAGCCATCCAATGGTGTAGGGTTGTGGGTGCGACGTTGTCGGCAGGGCCAGGCGCTTGACGACCTCTGCTGAGATGAGATTCTTCTGGCTGCCACTATCAACGATGAAATGCAGCGGGGTGCCTTTTACCCACATATGTGAATGGAAGAGGCGTTCTCCTTCTTCTGGCTCGTCTGGTTCATCAGGTTGGAGCTTGGTGGTGGCAACGGTGGCACTGGGTTCCGCGTCAATGATCCGTCTTCCCCTTTCTGGTTCAGACTCAGAGTCAAAACCCGCATCTGATTCTGTGAACTCTGGCACTGCTTGGTCTCTTTCTTATCACAGTGTGGTCCATTTGCTATAGAAATCGTCATAACTTCCAACAGGGTAGTATTGTTCCTTAATAGCATCCCTGAAGGATTCCCAGGTGGCCGTGACTGAAAATAATGAGGCTTCTTCTGTGTCCTTTTGCTCGCAGAATGTTTCCCACCAATCTTTGACATGGGGAACGGCTTTGAGGAGCGCAAAAGTAATCTTTTCTTTATTCGAAACGTTATGGACAGAAAAATACCCTTCTAGTAGATTCAACTACTTATCTACAACATCTGCGTCTATCTGTCCTTCAAATATAGGGATATCAAAGTTGATTTGTACGTTGAAGGGGGAGGCGCTTCCGCTCGAGGAAGATGCATCGCTTGTTGGTAGTCGCCGAAGGATTTGCGCGAAATTATCCATCATCTCATTCCTCTGCTGCGTGAGGGCTTCCTCAAGCAACATTTGGATAGGATCTCCTGTCCCGTCATCTTTATTTTCTCCTGCCATGAGAGGTCGCTTGGGCGTGCGAGAGCTTTTGTCCTCAAGAGAAACAAGCTCGAGACCCAATTCTTTGTACCCTGACCTCGTTGGGGACATGCATTAAGACGACAAGGAGCAGACCGCTCTGATACCACTGATCTGGATTTTATGAGCAAAACGAAATGAATACAGAATATTATCAGATGCTTAACACAAAATAACAAAGATACAGTAAAACTGGTTTTCTATTCAATATGGAAATAAGCTAGAACTGTAAAATGCAGCGGAAAACAAGCTAGCTGGAATGGTGGCGGCTTATCTCCGAGAAGAGATGTGACGGCTGCGCTCATTTCGCAAGAAGATGGTATCATGAGGCTCTCAAGGCCTTTTACAATAAACAGGAATGTCAAAAACCCTAGACATCCAAAAACCTAGCCCTAGGAGATGAAGCGCCAAAAGTCATGTGGGCCCCGTTTGGGTAAGTCAGTACATCAACTTCCCGGGGCCGTAACTTTTGCATACGATCTCCGTTTGGGGCGCTCGGTAGCCCGTTGGAAAGGTCTATCTGAGATTTACAAATTTCGATTGGGGCCAAATGTATGTTGGGGGCAATTACCAGGCCCCCCAAATTGCCAAATAAGGTCGTTTAGGTCCTCAAAATGGCCCCGGAAGTTCATGACCCAAAAAACTGCTAAAAATAGTACAATACCAAAATTGCCATAAAACTGTTTTGAGCCAGTTGGAAAGGTGGGTGGCCACCAATATCCACCTGGATCAGAAACCCTTTTGCATGAACCCAAAAATATAGTGTTTGGGGGTATATCTCAAAAGATTCCTCTTGAGCCATTAGTCATATTGAGATAAGTAGATAACCTTTTTTCAGGATCTTAACTAGTCACATGTTCCATACAATATGTTATCCATAGAGAACCAAAACACAGACCTACCCAAAACATGGGATCAGCTCGAAACTAAGGTTTCTAAACTTGAGATTTTGGTCAATGGCCTCACTGAACAAATGAAAAACTAATGTTAGATGTTGGCATTGGTATGTCAAAGCACGGGATCCCAAATCCAAACATCGATCCAACCAAAAAGGAATATTTAGCAGATGTGCTGAACATTCACACTCTCTGTTAAGCATCCACCCTTTCAAGATCACAATTTTTATCATCATTTTCCAAAGGTAGACATGAATAAGTTTGATGGCTTAGATCACTCGAGTTGGGTTATCAAAATGTAACACCATTTCTCTCATGGAATCACTAATGACCTACATAAATTAAAAGTGGGGGTCTTATATTTAGATTTGAAACTCTGGAAATAGTGGCAATGGTATAAGAATTTTATGTTGGCTATATTCCTTGGACCCAGTTTGTGAAGATCCTTCATGATCGTTTTGAACATGGCACTCACTACATAGGAAGATTGACAAAATTACGCTAGAGTGAAACAAAAATGGACTATATTACAACATTTGAGAAATTGGAAATCTGCATAAAGGGTCTCTCCAATTATTTTTTTTAAAGAATGTTTCCTTAGTGGTCTCAGGGAGGAAATTAGGGTACATGTCATCATGCAATGCGACAAAACATGGTTGGAAGCTTGTGACAAATCCAAAGAAGCCAAGATGGTGATCAATGCTCTAACCAAAATACCTTACTTCACTACTCTCATTATCCCTCCCACGAAAACCACTACCAACACCTCCAACAACCAACCACTGAGAATCCAAAGTTATATTCAAAGATTGCAGAATGCCAATGCCTCAAACGTGTTGAGTATAATTGTCATTGATGCCAAAAGTATTCATTAATGACAAAGGATATGATGATATGGAATATATGATGATGTGGCATGTATGATGAATGTGAAAATCCATATGATGGTGTTCTATTACCTTCATGATGTCATTGTTACAATTTGACATCATTATATAAAGGTTTGACAGTTTGGTGAAACTCTAGAAATTCAATAAGTATTGGAAAATTAGTCTAAGTTGCTCTCGGAAAATTCCCGCCATATCTCATAGGTTAATGATAAAATTTATCTAAGACTGCCAAGATGTAGCTTATTGACTTGTGCATCTAACCATGGTATCAATTTTATTTAAGAGTGTTTGAGGAGAAAGATACAGGTATGCCAAAACAAGGGTTTAGGTTGTTTTACTGGTTGGGAACCCAGTTCAATAAAATGCCTGCCAAGGTCAGAGGATGATGAATCTGAAGGTGAAACCAATTGTGATGAGCTCAGTTAGATGGATACTATTGTCTTGTATCATATTTTCATTGTTTTGGTGAAATACAAATTCACCTTGAAAATTGAAGGATTTGGCTAAGTATAAACTCTTCCAGTAAAATTGCCGAAGTAGCATCAGGAAAATGCCCGCCACCTTCTGTATTTGATTGATTAATTAATTCTGAGGATATAGGAATGTATATTGTTGGTTTTTGCATCTAACCATATGATTAGTTTTCCAAAACAACCATTGAGGGTGAAGATGTTGGCTTGCCAAAAATGCCCTCTGGCATGATTTACATTGTCCCAGTAAAATTCCCGCCAAGGAGAGAGGATGAGGTTGCAAAAGATGGAATTTACATGGATGGAATCTTCATATTTCCAATATTGGTGAAAATAAAAATCACCTCATGATTGACTTTAGGTTTGCTAAAATTTTCTAAGTGTTAAATCAAGGGTTTAAGAGGCAATTTGTAAATGCACGCCAGATGCTCTATTTGTGTCAATAAATTCAACAAATGATATGGATATGTTCTTTGTTGAATCTTCCATCCATTCATGTTCTCAGTTTTCTCTTTGGTGGTCACACGTGTGAGAAATGGACCTGCCAAGTTGAAGAAAAACCCTGTCTGCACAGTGTATGGAAAATGCTCGCACAAAGCTTTCAAATGCCCGCACGAGCCTAACTATATGCCCGCACAAAGATTTCAAATGCCTGCACGAGCCTTACAAGATGCCTACACAAGGTTTATGAAATGCCTACACATCACTAATCAAATCATAACAAATCTGAAAAATGCAGAGGTCAATATTTGAAGAGTTATGATTAATAAAAAGGCATGATAAAAAATTAATCAATAAACCAGGAATTAATTAATCCTGTGTGAAAAGGTGTGATGATGGAAGGGACACAATGATAAAAAGGAGACACCATTGTCAATTGGAAGGACGCGTAGGTGAATGGACATAATGGATGCAAATACACAATGGTTCGATCTCATAGAAGAATATATAAACATAATATTGAATTGAAGGAAGGGTTTCTCTGTAGTCCAGATCGATGTAGCAGCAAGAAAATATAGAGACCAAGAAAATGAAGAATAACCAGTGAAAGAATTGAATAAATAAGAAGATATGGAAATTTGATAAAATCAAATAAGGGTGGTTTGGAGGTGCAAGGACATGATGCAAGCTTGTAGGGGGTCGTAGCCTCCTTCCAGTTGTTGCTGGTAAACAGGGTGTTGGTGCATCCTTCAGTCATTGCTGAAAAATTTGGGTGTTGGTGCATCCAACAAGTTGATTCTTGCAAACTATTTGTACATATAATTTTCCAGTAATAGAAAGTATTGGTGTTTTTTCCATTTGGGATTCCACGATAATATTGTGTGATCTATCTTCATTGTTGATTCTGGTTTAAGTGATAAAAATTCAAATAGATAGTCTAATACTAATTCAAACCCCCTCAGTATTACTTAATATTCTAACAATTAGTATTAGAGTGGGATCTTCACTAAAATTTTAAAACACTTGAAGAGAAAAAAAATTATCACTATGGATCAACAAGTAAAAATGTCCTCCAAGGTTCCAATATTCATTGGAGAAGATTATGCGTTATGGAGCATCAGGATGAGAAGCTATATAATGTCTCTTGGATTAGATGCTTGGATGTCTATAGAAACATGGTACACATATCCCAAAACCCCTCCCACATATATTGAAGGAATACAAAAATTTGGAAGCAATGCTAAAGCTGCTAATGCAATCTTGGTTGGATTAGCCAGAACAGTCTTTGCCAAAGTGATGCATTGCAAAACAACGAAGGAGATCTGGGACAAATTGCATACTATCTATGAAGGAGACACCAAGGTAAAAAGGGAAAAACTCCAAACTTTTAAAACCCAATTTGAAAGTCTAAAAATGAAGGAAGAAGAAAACATTTCATAATACTTTGAGAGAATTGATGAAATTGTGAATGCAATTCAAGGGCTAGGAGAATAATTGGAAGAAAAAGAAATAGTTGAAAAAGTACTGAGATCACTTCCAATGATTTACAATCCTAAGATTTCCACACTAGAAGATAGAGAAAATATTGACAAACTCACCATGGAAGAACTATATGGAATTCTCATAGCTTATGAAATGAGGATTGGGAAAAACAATTCTCAAAAGAAGGAAGCAGCTTTAAAAGCATCAAAACCAGATAAAAAATCTAAAACGAAGTTTCAATCAGAAGACTCTGATGATGAAGAAGCACTTATTGTTAAAAATATTAAGAGAGGTACTGAAAGGTTCAAAGGGAAATTGCCCTTAAAATGTTTTAACTGTGGGGGAATTGGTCACTTTTCTTCCAAATACCCTTATCCCAAACAAGAAGACGATGATGAGTGCGTTGACAACTTCAAGAGGAACAAAATGATTTTTAATAAAAACAAAAAGAAGACATTTTATTCGATGGATGATAGCTGCTCAAATGAGTCTAGTGAAGATGAAGAAGCATGAGTCTTATTCATGGGAGTAGAAAATAAAATCTATGAAGAAGAAGTAGAAGGTGTGGCAGATCTTAAAGCAAAACTTGAAAGTTCTCTCGAAGAATTAGAAATAATTATTATTGACTTAAAAAATCATCTTCAAGAAGCCAAAAAGGTCAAAAACAATCTAGAACAGTAGGATGCTCACGAAACTAGAGGAAAAATTAGAAAAGATTGAAGATGAAATGATCTTGCTTAGAAAGAAGACTAATGAAGAATCATTTCAGTCAAAATTTAAGAGCATCTCAAAAACTCTAGATGACATCCTAAGTTGTCAAATATCATTCAGTAATAAAAATGGTATAGGTTATGACAAAGGAAAGAAGTCAGAACAATCCTCTTTCATAAATAAAGAAGGAAATAAAAGAAGTTATGTTGATGCACTTATGAAATCAGTTGAAAAGGAATACAGTAAAAAATTTGCTCACTCTCAAAATAAAAGTAGGACAGATAATGTGCCAAGTAGACATCAACAACTCTTTTGGGGAAATTGTTATGCCAATAACAATTTTGGACATATAGCTAGAAATTGTAAACTAAATGCTCCTATTGGGAAAGGCATTACATCACAATATTTGTTGTATAATAAGAATGTCACTAGAAGCAATCCAAAAGGAAGAAGCTTAAACTCTTTTGCTACTCTACAGAGTTATAGAATAGAATGTTACAAATGTGGTAACCTAGGACACATAGCTAGAAATTGTAAACTAGTGATTCCTATGAAGAATTACACCACAAAATCTCAAGGAAATGAGGAAAAGAAGGTTTGGAAGAAGAATGAAGATGTGGAATGTTCATTAGCTCTATGTGCAACATAAAAAGAAAAATATATGGCATGTCGACAATGGATTCTCAAAACATATGACAGGAGTCCCACACAAATTTATAATCCTAAAAATAAATAAAAAAGGAAAAGTCCCTTTTGGAGATAATCTATCCTCTAAAATAATTGGGAAGGGTACAATGGCTCTTAGAGACAAAATGAAAGATGAAAATGTTTTGCTTGTAAAGAAATTGAAACCTAATCTTATAAGTGTGAGCCAAACATGTGATCAAGGACACATATGTATATTCGATTCCAAGAAGTGTGAAATCAGAAGAAAACATTAAGGAAAACTTGTTGGGACTACTGTGAGAACTCCAAGCAATGTGTATATTCTAGAAAATGAAGAACAATTTCATATGAGTCAAATTGATGAGAGTTTGCTATGGCATAGAAGAATGGGACACCAGAACTTTGAAAATCTTGTAAAATTTAGTAAGAAGGGAGCTGTAAGAAATTTACCAAAGATCATAAAACTACCAAACCATGTTTGTAGACACTGTCTTCATGGGAATATAACAAGAACAAGCTTCAAGGTCAAAGAGCATACAACCTCTCAACCATTAGAAATAATTCACACTAATCTTTGTGGACCTAAAAGGACTAAAATTTTTCAAGGTGAACATTAATTCATGTTATTAATTGATGATGATACAAGGATGACTTGAGTGGCACTTCTTAAAGAAAAATCAGAAGCTTTTATGAAGTTCAAAGCCTTCAAAGCACTTGTTGAAAATGAAGGAAATCTCAAGATTAAGTGTCTAAGATCATATAATGGTGGTGATTTCACCTCAATTGAATTCAATGAGTTTTGTGAAACTCATGGAATCAAGAGGCATTTTCCATCCCCAAGAACTCCTCAACAACATGGAGTGGCCGAGAGGAAAAACAGGATTGTCCAAGAAGCAGCTAGAACTATGCCAAATGAAGCAAAACTTCCTGGTGGATATTGGAGAGAAGTAGTATATACAGTTGTCTATGTACAAAACAAAGGACAACTCATAGTAAATAGTGACAAAAATGCTTATGAACTATGGTTTGGAAAACCAGCTTCAATTAAATATTTTAGAGTTTTTGGAAGTAAATGCTACATAAAAAGAGATGATGATAATCTAGGGAAGTTGGACTCTAGAACAGATGAAGGAATATTTCTTGGATATTCTTCCACCAAAAGAGAATACATATGTTATAATCTAAGGTTGTACAAGATCATATAAAGTGAAAATGTAACTATAGATGACACTAAACCAAGAAGGATACAAATCCAAGAAAATATGGACGTTGAAGAAACTGATGATGAAGAAATAGATGATGAAGAGAAATAAGAAAGTTCACAAGAAGAAGATATTCCTGAAGAAGAAGAAGAAGAGAAAGTAGAGAATGAAGACTCCCCTAGATCAGACACAAAAACACCATCCAGACGGGTTCAAAAGAATCATCCTGTTATCTCTAGGATTGTTCCTAAGATTTACTTAGCCTTTACTTATTCTCTGTATATCTTTTCTATCAGTCTAACCTATGCTTTTCCCCATTCCTTAAACATTTTTTGCCATTAGTTATCTTTTCATAATTAAATTAGGATTTGGATCTAGTTCATACTTTTTATTTCAAAATAAATTTCATTTTCTTGCATTAACAAACATTACAAATGCTTGTGAAGCTCTAAATATCATAATTTTGATTTAAAATGGCGAACTGACAGTTTCTGCTGTAATTTCAAATTTGAGAATGCTATCAGTTTCGAATTTCAAATTATGATTTAACAGGGTTGTACATGCTTGTAATTTTAATTCGTTGCAATCATGATTCGAAATGTTTGGGGGACCTATAAGTCATATATGCATGAATTTAACATATGGTCGACATCATGACTACCTTCTACACTCGGCATTTGGCAATCAGGCCAGTACACCAGTCAGGGTCATGAGTAGGTCTGTCAAGCATCGAAATTGGTGAATGCTATGGACAGAGAATGAAATATCGGGAATGTATCATGAAAATTAAGGTCTATTGAACACCGGTTCATGGTTAATCCAGCTAAATTTCCACGCAAGTGCAGAGAAGGGTTTCGAAACTGAAAAGAGGTTATCAGTATTGAGATTTTAAGTATTGTAACAGGATCCAATGGATGAAATTTCCACGCAGAGCCCGAAGAAAAATCCTGGAGGACTCATATGCAGAACTGAGCCCAACAACATTGAATGGATTTCCCAATTTCCTCTGACAACAAGGTTAATGAAAAATGTTGGATGGTTTATATTTTGTGAAAGGTTACAGGGTTATAACCTTTAGGCGACGAAGGCATTTATAAAAAATTACAAAGAAGGTGTGGTCGATTTCAAGGATTTCAAAATTGTGGTAAATGAGCAGGTTGTTGCAGAAGTCACAGGTGTCATTGCTGAAGGCGAACAATGGTTCAAACAGCAAGACTTTGAAGGAGATTATGGCGAGTTCATGTTACCAGGGTTTGAAAGTTTAAACTGGAGTACTGGCATACACATAAGCAAAATAAAACCTAACTGGAAAATTCCACTCGAGGTAATCCAAAATTACATTACCTGTGATGGTCGGTTTGATAAGGTTTGGAGATGCCATGTTAGGTTATTAATGCATTTACAGGGAAGAAAGAAGTTAAATATTCCATATTAATTGTGGAGGAGTTTGCAAAAAATGGTTTTATCAATTCAAAAACGGCCAAAGCACACCGACCATTCTATCTTTCACCAAGGGCTTATCAAATTGTTGATTTTACATCATTTGAAGCAAATAGGCAAAGATTGGGACCAGTTTATTCGTGAACAAGGGTTTGAGACTAAAGAGAAGAAGAAATCCACTAAGAAGAAGAGTAAAGAAAGCAGATCGTCAGATGGGCAAGCACAGTTTGAAAATTATGGAAAAAAGCAAGATACTATTCAAACCCTATTGAACATTGATGAAGATAAACCAATAAACAACGTAAGTGCAGAAAATATGGACTTGGGGCCGAGGACCAGAGCCAGAGCTAAAGTGGCCGCAGAGATTAGATTGTTAAAACAACCTGTAGGATAATATCAAATTGTGCCGGTGAATGAGTCTGACGATGAGATGAATATACAGGAGAAAGATACTCTTGTAACTGAAGGTGAGGGTTCCATTGATATACAGATACATGTAGGGCAAATACCTGAAATATTTGTGGAAAATAAACAAAGCCATATAAAAAACCAATCTTCAAGCTCTGGCATACAAAAGGATAATATTGTAATGGATGCAGAGGAAATTAAAACAGTTCCGAAATTGGATTTGGTAAGGAAATCCTTGCAATCCTATAAAGAGCAGTGTCGTTACTTGCACAGTATTAATGAAAGTTTGATGATATCGAACAAAAGACTGCGAGAGGACCTAGAGCAGAGGGATATTGATTATGAAAAGATAGCAGTGATTGCCAAGGACACTTTGCAGAAAAAGAAAGTTATGAACGAGGAATGCAAGCAGATGAAGGCCTAGCTAGACCAGTTGAAGGGGCAAGAGCGCAATGTAGATGCAGAATTTGCCAAGTTACAACAAAGATCACAAGTTTTAAATGAAATGGCTGATTTAGCTGAGTCATCAAGAAGTCTTTAGCATGTCTTCTACAATTAAGAGATAAGTTGTCTTAGGTGGCAAGTTGTTATGATTAGGTTTGCTTATTGTAACAATTCGATAGACTTGGACTTTATTCTAAAACTCTATTTATTTTTGGAGCGATCAGATCCAATGTAATAGGATCTAGTAATTGTTTTCTATTTTGAACAAATTTTGTATAAATAGGACATAGACAGAGATAATAAGGGTTGGAACTAGAGGAACATGATAGAAGTTTGATTTTAAGGAGTTGTTGCATGCAGATCTGTATGTATTTCTTATGTTAATTTTTGTAGAAGATGACTGTTGTGAATTAAAAATATGATCTTTGAGCCATTTATTTTTCAATTTATGAAGTGTATGCTTTTGGTATTCTGTCCATATGTGGTCTAAATTCCATGTTATGATTCTTCCAAACAGTATATAACTATGCCCCCATCATGAAATATATTTGAGCTCTTATATTCATAGCCTCAAAATCACAGTCTTTCTTCTGCTTCTATTCATATATTGAGATGTTATACTGTACCTGTCTTTTATTTCCTTTCAAATATTTTGCATAGCTCTGTTTTCTGCTTCCACCAAACAAAACTGAAACAGTCATTGTGTAGATGCCTTATTCCTACAACTAAGATCTCCTTAAGCTTGATCCCATGTAGTCTAGGATCAACTTTAGGGATAACATCTTTTGGCGTCGTTGCTGGGGATGGAGAAACGAAAGTATGACTTCCCTGGGTGTTTGACATTTTTAAGCAGTAAATTGGTTTACAAACTACATTCACCTGACAGTTAGAAAGTTACAGTGGCTTCAAAACCGATTGGTACAAGAGGGAATCCTACATATCCTTTACATGAAGGATTTTTTGATCCAGAAAAGATTATCAGGGAGGCTAGAAGGAAGTTAAATTTTCCATCATCCAGTAACCTTCAGTTTTCCACTAATGATACAGATGTAGGATCTTCCTCTTCAAATCCTGTGGATATTCAAGAAGAAAATAATCCAGATCTATCTCTGAACATCCCAAAGGTGGATGATCTAAATCCAACACAGGTTGGTGAATTCAATGTTTATTCAAACCCCCTATCTGTAAAACATAAACATGTCCCTGAAGAAGTCTTTACCCTAAAGTCTTTGACAGTTCCTGAGATTCCTCTCACGAGCAGAATCTTCATTGGCCAGTGGAAGATATAAGGGCCTTCTCCCCCACAAACTAAACCCCCATCTCCTTCACAGGTAGCCCATTTTTCACATATAGTGCAACCTTCAGCTCTACAGCATCAGCAAATTGTCATTCAGACATCTCATTCACCAAATATGGCTTGTCAACCTCCTGATATGTTTGACCGCATGGTAACAGCAAGATATGCCCCATTTGTTATGCCCAGAACCTTAAATCCTTTGCCTGGTGGGGATTACCAAAAATACTTGCCCAGATTTGATGGCCAAGGTGGTAGGACTGCAGAAGAACACTGGGACAAGTTTTGTAGTTATGCTGATAATTACAACATTGAAGCTAGGGATGTGTGGATGAGAATGTTCGTACAGAGTTTGGATGGAGAGGTGAGAAAGTGGTTCAGGGAACTACCAACAAATTCTATAGATACTATAGAGGAATTAAACCAAGTTTTTATTAGGTAGTGGGGAGATACGAAGGATTATCTCTACTACTACACAAAATTTACAGCATTGAAAAGGAAGCCTGATGAAGCAGTGGCAGAATTTTCCAAAAGGTTTAATAAAATGTACAATAAAATTCCCCTAGAAATTAAACCTACTGAACCTGCAGCAAAACTGATCTATGCTAATGCTTTTGATCATCAGTTTTCCCTGTGGCTAAGGGAAAGAAGAGCTGGGTCAGTGATGAATATGCAGGATGCAGCCCTAGAAATTGAGTCAAATATCCTAGCATCAAATAAACTTAAGGAGGAAGATGAATGCCAAAAGATAGACAAAAAAGGTAAAAGGGAAATGATTCCTTCCTCTTTGGTTACAAAGGGTTCAGATCATAAGTATGATGAGATGCAGAGGGCCTTACAAGATATGTTTGCAAAGCTTGATAGAATAGAAAAGGAAAAGAAAAATCAGAACAGGCCTGCCCAGGATTTTGATAACAGAAACCAAAATCAATTTAGGTGCCCTTATCCTCCCAGGTTTATGCCTAGAGAAAGAAGGAACAATGACATCCAAAAAAAGAGGAGAGAAAATGAGGATCAAAAGATCCAGCCAACTTTTCAGGACAATTTGATAAGAGAAGATGACCCCTATGAAACTGCATATGAAGAAATTGAAGAATCAGAACATAACATTGGTCAATTGGATGATGTTGATGTTCCTAATTTCATATCTCAAGATGATTATTATGGTTCAGTCGAATGTGGTGATGAAGAAGTAAAGTTCAATAATAAGCATGCTGAAATCTATCAACAGGAACAACAGAAATCATATGGACTTAGGTCAGGGATAAAAAAGGTAGCACCTATAAAAAGGAAAGCCAAGTTTGCTCCAATCAGAGAATTATTACCTTCTAAAGAACAACAAAATGATAATAGCATTGTTAAAACAGCAGAGGTAGGTAATATCCCTGGTTTTGGCTTAGAGCATGAAATCAATAAACTCAAAGTTCCCATTCCCTTGACTGAATTAATAAAAATAAGATCTTACAGAGAACCTACCATGAAAGCCTTGAATGCATCAGCTATTCATCCTTCATCGGATATAATAAATTTGCAGGAGAAATATCCTACCATTATCACAGGTTCAAAACCCACTAACCATCCAGACATGAAATGTTGCCATCCTCCACCATTTTATATCACACTGACCATCCATGATCAAATGTTGCATAACCGCCTTCTAGATTCAGGTGCTTCGCACAACCTAATGCCCAAGGAGGTTATGGAGGCCTTGGGGTTATCTGTGACAAAACCATATCATGACCTATATGCTTTTGATTCCCGAGCTATAAAATGTTTAGGAGTCATAAAAGATCTTGTAGTCAACCTTGCCCAGCTGCCTATGAAAAGTGTTCTCATGGATGTAGTAGTAGTTGATGTTTCTCCCAAGTTTGGCATGCTTTTGTCAAGATCATGGGCTAAAAATATAGGTGGTACCTTACCAATGGATTTATCATATGCTTCAATCCCTATATTCGGAGGTGAATATAGAAGATTATACAGAGAAGTGCAATTGCAGTTTTTAGTAAGTGATGATAAAAATCCGACAAATCACCCTATTTATACAATAAAAGAGGATATGGGTTCTTGCATGCTAAAGGTAAGTGAAGATGATACAGGTATGTTGCAGATTAAAAAAGATAATACAGTTCAATGTGATGCACAAGAACAAGATAGTGTTTGGAAAATGTACTTTGACGAATCATCAAGTAAAGAGGGAGCAGGGGCTAGTGTGTTGTTGATTTCTCCTGGTGGTGAAATGGTCTCATTAATGTACAAACTGGAATTCCAAACCACAAACAATACTGTTGAATACGAGGCATTGATATTGGGATTAAGAGCTGTAAAAGATATGAACATTCAAAAACTCGCAGTATTTGGCGACTCCGAATTGGTTATTCAGCAAGTCAGGAATGTTTATCAGGTAAAGTAGTCGTTGCTGAAAGTGTATAGAAATGAAGTATGGGATATGATAGACAATTATTTTTCTGCTTTCAATATTACTTATATTCCAAGGGACTCGAATCAAACTGCAAATTCATTGGCATTAGCAGCAGCCCTTTTTAGGATCCAAAAATTGACCCATATGAAATATCCTATTTATGTGAGGTACAGACCAGCAGTTCCGGATAATATTAAACATTGGAGGGCTTTTCAAGATAAACAAGAGATAAAAGGGTTCTTGCAATTAACTGAAGAATTTGCAGATGATCAAGTTGATTTAGATAAAGAAAGCCAGTCACCTCAGTTTTCCACCTATACAGAACAGTCAATTGCTAATCAGAAAATTATGGATTTAAAAACTAATTCCATCCCAAAGGGACTTGTTCCATTGGAGAGACTATTTTCAAAAAATGACACATTGCTAAAAAATAATCTTCAAGCTGCTTAAGAGAATGTAATAAGCTGTAACATTGGTTCTGTAGCAGAAGCTATAATGGTGAAGATTTCAAAGAAATTATTAGAGAAGGACAGAAGCAAATATATTGCCTTGTTGAAGGTTTTCATAGACATATTTGCATGGTCATATGATGATCTAAAAACATATGATACTGATGTTATCCAGCATAAAATCTCCCTAAAGCCAAATACTAAGCCTTTCAAACAGAAACTCGTAAGGCTTAACCCAGCACTGTTGCCAATCATTGAGAAAGAAGTAAAAAAAATATTGGATGCCAAAATCATAGTTCCCCTCAGGTATTCATCTTGGGTAGCCAATCTTGTGCCAGTACGCAAGAAAAATGGAGAAATAAGGCTATGCGTGGACTTTCGAAATCTAAACAGGTCATGCCTCAAAGAAAACTATTCATTGCCCAAAATAGATCAGATTTTGCAGAAAGTGGTCGGTGCAAAAAGGATATCGATGATTGATGGTTTCTATGGTTACAACCAGATTGTAGTCCATCCGAAAGATAGAGAAAAGACAACTTTCACAACCCCTTGGGGTACGTTCATGTATGATAAAATGCCTTTTGGACTAATGAATGCTGGTGCTACGTTTCAGAGGGAAATGGATATAGCATTTGTGGGAGAAAATGAGAAATTTGTAGTCATTTATCAAGATGACATCACAGTTTTTTCTGGATCTGATGATGAGCATCTAAAACATCTGAAACAGACCTTTCTTAAATGCAGAAAATTTGGACTATCATTGAACCCAAAAAAATCTCACTTTGCCATGATTGAAGGCAAATTATTGGGTCATATAGTTTCAGCAGATGGAATTAAGATAGACCCAGACAAATTTAAGGCCATTTTGAAGATTGTTATTCCCATAAATAAGAAGGAAATTCAGTCTTTCATATGAAAAATCAACTTTTTGAGATGGTTTATTCCTAATTTTGCAGAAACTATCAAGTACCTAACAGATATGCTTAAGAAGGATAGGGAGATAAAATGGACTGAACGGGCCAAACAATCATTTGAGAATATCAAAAAAGCACTGATAGAAGCACCAGTGTTGGCAGCCCCTGATTACACCAAATATTTTGCAATATTTTCATTTGCATTAGAAGAAAAAATTGCTGTTGTGTTGTTGCAAAAACATTCTGAGGGATTAGAGTAGCCCATATCCTTCTTTAGTAAAACATTAAGGGATTCAGAGTTGAAATATACTAGAATGGAGAAATAGGCCTATGCTTTGGTAAAGGCACTTAAATTTTTTAGAATATATGTACTCCATTCTAAATTTTTTAGCCTATGTGACTATTTCTGTTGTTAAGGAAATCCTAGTACAGCCGGACAGTGAAGGAAAAAGGGGTATATGGATTGCAAAAGTGATGGAATATGATGTGGAGATCAAGCCCACTAAATTGGTGAAAGGGCAGGGCCTAGCAAAGCTTCTCTCATAATCAAATTGTCAAATACTAGATTTGCATATGATGGCAGAAGGTGCAGAAGAGGTCGAAGAACAAGTCTACAGCAGCAGGTATGATGATAGCCCTTGGTATGCTGAAATTGTATATTTCCTGTTACATTTACAGTGTCCCCAGGAGTTAAGTAAAAATGAATGCCGATCAATAAAATTGAAAGCTCTCAAATATGTGTTGATTGATCAAGTATTGTACTGGAAGGATCCTGGAGGGATACTTCTGAGATGTTTGGATAAATCAGAAGCAAATAATGTCATTGAGGAGATGCATGTTGGTGTGTGTGGTGGACACAAATACTGGAAGGCCACAACCTTCAAAATATTGAGAGTTGGGTATTACTGGCCCACTCTCTTCTCAGATGTGTACCAACGAATTAGAGCTTGTGAAAAATGCAAAAAAATTGCAGGCAAACATCAG
Organism: Larix kaempferi; assembly: GCA_027924585.1. NCBI lineage: Eukaryota > Viridiplantae > Streptophyta > Pinopsida > Pinales > Pinaceae > Larix > Larix kaempferi. Next base: position 193,651 of record BSBM01000451.1, on the reverse strand, counting down.
TTACAGTCATTAGCCTTGAAACCTATTTCAGTAGATTCTCCTTTCCAACAGTGGGGTCTGGATTTTATAGGTGAAATTCATCCTCCGTCTAGTGGCCAACATAGATGGATCTTAACTGCAACGGATTTTTTCACCAAATGGGTAGAATCCATTCCTACCAGAAGAGCCACAGACCAAATTATCATTAATTTCCTGCAAGAAAATATTCTCAGTAGATTTGGGTTCCCTAGAAAACTCCTTACTGATAATGCCCCTGCGTTCAAATCCAAAAAGATGATAAAATTTGCTGAATACCATAACATTTCATTGAGACAATCTACACCCTATTATTCCCAGGGCAATGGACTAGCAGAGTCCAGCAATAAAATCATTATAAACACTATCAAGAAAATGTTATCAGAGAATAAGAAAAATTGGGATACTAAATTAAAATTTGCATTACGGGCAGACGGAGGTACTTTAAAGAAATCCATCTGAACCACTCCATTTCAAATAGTATATGGAACTGAAGCAGTATTCCCAATTCAATTGATGACTCCAATAATTAAGTTTGTGTAGGAGGCTGAAGAAGAACCATAAATAAAGAAAAGGAGAACATTTCAAATAATTCAGCTACAGCAAGAAAGGGAATCCCTTATGGACAAAGCTGAAATACATAGAAGCAGGATGAAAGAAAATTTTGATAAGAAGGTGAAGAAAAATATTTTCTCAGCATGTGACAAAGTGATCCGGATTTATGTGGGAACGAAACAAAAGATAGCATATACAGAATCATATACAGAGATATATTGCAAATAACACAGTGATACAGTAAACACATATTCTATTAAATAGCGGAAATAGAACAGACTGTAAAATACAATAGCTAGAATGGTGGTAGCTATCTCTGAGAAGAGATGTGGCCGCTATGCTCATTCGTGCCAAGATGATTACAAAGAGAGGCCGAAAGGGCCTATTTATCATAAGCATGAGGGAAAGAATCCCAAACATCCAAAAACCTAACCCTAGAAGATGAACCGTCATAAAGTTTGCAGCCCCAAGGTGGTTAGTTGAACAGTCAACTTCCCGGGGTCATAACTTTTGCATACGATCTCCGTTTGGGGCGCTCGGTAGCCCGTTGGGAAGGTCTATCCGAGATTTAAAACTCCCTAATGGGCCCAAATGAATGCCAAAGGCAACCTTTTGGTCCCCCAAATCGCCAAAAAATGTCGTTTAGGGCCTCAAAATGGCTCCGGAAGTTCAGGACCCGAAAAACTGCTAAAAATTGTAATTTACCAAAATTGCCAGAAGACTGTTTTGAGCCAGTTGGAAGAGGTGGGCTGCCACCGATATCCACCTGGATCACAAAGTGTTAATATGGGATTCCCGGAATCAAGATAAAGGTAAGCATGGTAAGTTTGATGTACTGTGGTTGGAACCATTCATAGTGGTAAAAAACTTGGGAAACAACACATTTGTGCTGCAGACTTTGGGTGGTAATGAGATTCCAAGTCTAGTCAATGGATGATTTTTGAAATTATTCCATACATGCTAAAATGACAGGTATATTGTACATAGTCAATGTAAATATCATTTCAAGCAGTTATATGTAGACTCCAGCCCAATAAGACAAGTTTCAGAAGGCACAAGTCATAATGTTCTTAAGATCTTACAGAGAAGACCTTATCCCCAGACGGAGCCAAATTTTATCTCTAGGATTATTCCTAAGATTTACTTAGCCTTTACTTATTATCTGTATATCTTTTCTATCAGTCTAACCTATGCTTTTCCCCATTCCTTAAACATTTTTTGCCATTAGTTATCTTTTCATAATTATATTAGGATTTCGCTCTAGTTCATACTTTTTATTTCAAAATAAGTTTCATTTCCGTGCATTAACAAACATTAAAAATGCTTGTGAAGCTCTAAATATCATAATTTTGATTTAAAATGGCAAACTGACAACTTCTGTTGTAATTTCAAATTTGAGAATGCTGTCAATTTCGAATTTCAAATTATGATTTAATAGGGTTGTAAATGCTTGTAATTTTAATTCGTTGCAATCATGATTCGAAATGTTTGGGGGACCTATAAGTCATATATGCATGAATTTAACATATGGTCGACAGCATGACTACCTTCTCCACTCGACATTTAGCAATCAGGCCAGTACACCGGTCAGGGTCATGAGTAGGTCTGTCCAGCATCGAAATTGGTGAATTCTATGGACAAAGAATGAAATATCAGGAATGTATCATGCAAATTAGGGTCTATTGAACACCAGTTCATGGTTAATCCAGCTAAATTTCCACATAAGTGCAGAGAAGGGTTTCAAAACTGAAAAGAGGTTATCAGTATTGAGATTTTAAGTATTGTAACAGGATCTAATGGATGAAATTTCCATGCAAAGCCCGAAGAAAAAGCCTGGAGGACTCATATGCAGAACTGATCCCAACAACATTGAATGGATTTCCCAATTTCCTCTGACAACAAGGTTAATGAAAAATGCTGGATAGTTTATATTTTGTGAAAGGTTACAAGGTTATATAAACTTCAGGCGATGAAGGCATTTATAAAAAATTACAAAGAAGGAGTGGTCGATTTCAAGGATTTCAAAATTGTGGTAAATGAGCAGGTTCTTGCAGAAGTCATAGGTGTCATTGCTGAAGGCGAACAATGGTTCAAACAGCAAGACTTTGAAGGAGATTATGGCGAGTTCATGTTACCAGGGTTTGAAAGTTTAAACTGGAGCAATGGCATGCACATAAGAAAAATAAAACCTAATTGGCAAATTCCACTCAAGGTAATCCAAAATTACATTATCTGTGATGGTCGGTTTGATAAGGTTTTGAGATGCCATGTTAGGTTATTAATGCATTTACAGGGAAGAAAGACGTTAAATATTCCATATTACTTGTGGAGGAGTTTGCAAAAAATGGTTTTATCAATTCAAAAATGGCCAAAGCACACCGACCGTTCTATCTTTCACCAAGGGCTTATCAAATTGTTGATTTTACATCATTTGAAGCAAATAGGCAAAGATTGGGACCAGTTTATTCGTGAACAAGGGTTTGAGACTAAAGAGAAGAAGAAATCCACTAAGAAGAAGAGTAAAGAAAGCAGATCGTCAGATGGGCAAGCACAGTTTGAAAATTCTGGAAAAAAGCAAGATACTGTTCAAACCCTGCTGAACATTGATGAAGATAAACCAATAAACAGCGTAAGTGCAGAAAATATGGACTTGGGGCCGAGGACCAGAGCCAAAGCTAAAGTGGCCACAAAGATTAGATTGTTAAAACAACCTGTAGGAGAACATCAAATTGTGTCGGTGAATGAGTCTAACGATGAGATAAATATACAGGAGAAAGATACTCTTATAACTGAAGGTGAGGATTCCATTGATATACAGATACATGTAGGGAAAATACCTAAAATATTTGTGGAAAATAAACAAAGCCATATAAAAAACCAAGCTTCAAGCTCTGGCATACATAAGGATAATATTGTAATGGATGCAGAGGAAATTAAAACAGTCCCGAAATTGGATTTGGTAAGGAAATCCTTGCAATCCTATAAAGAGCAGTGTCATTACTTGCACAGTATTAATGATAGTTTGATGATATCGAACAAAAGACTGCGAGAGGACCTGGAGCATATGGATATTGATTATGAAAAGCTAGCAGTGATTGCCAAGGACACTTTGCAGAAAACAAAGTTATGAACGAGGAATGCAAGCAGATGAAGGCCCAGCTAGACCAGTTGAAGGGGCAAGAGCGCAATGTAGATGCAGAATTCGCCAAGTTACAATGAAAATCACAAGTTTTAAATGAAATGGCTGATTTAGCTGAGTCATCAAGAAGTCTTTAGTCTGTCTTCTACAATTAAGAGATAAGATGTCTTAGGTGGCAAGTTGTTATGATTAGGTTTGCTTATTGTAACAATTCGATAGACTTAGACTTTATTCTAAAACTCTATTTTATTTTTGGAGCAATCAGATCCAATGTAATAGGATCTAGTAACTGTTTTCTATTTTGAACAAATTTTGTATAAATAGGACATAGATAGAGATAATAAGGGTTGGAAATGGAGGAACATGATAGAAGTTTGATTTTAAGGAGTTGTTTCATGCAGATCTGTATGTATTTCTTATGTTAATTTTTCTAGAAGATGACTGTTATGAATTAAAAATATGATCTTTGAGCCATTTCTTTTTCAATTTATGAAGTGTATGCTTTTGGTATTCTGTCCATATGTGGTCTAAATTCCATGTTATGATTCCTCCAAACAGTATATAACTATGCCCCCATCATGAAATATATTTGAGCTCTTATATTCATAGCCTTAAAATCACAGTGTTTCTCCTGCTTCTATTCATATATTGAGATGTTATACTGTACCTATCTTTTATTTCCTTTTAAATATTTTACATAGCTCTGTTTTCTGCTTCCACCAAACAAAACTGAAACAATCATTGTGTAGATGCCTTATTCCTACAACTAATATCTCCTTAAGCTTGATCCCATGTAGTCTAGGATCAACTTTAGGGATAACACATCCTGAAATTCAAATAATTGGTAATAAAAATTCAGGAGTTTAAACACGGAGAAAATTGTTTTATGATGAATAAAAGGCACTACTTTCGATAGTAGAACCCAAAACCTTTAAAGAAGCTTGCAAAAGTGAGGATTGGATCAATGCTATGAATGATGAAATTGATCAAATAGAGAAGAGACAAACTTGGGAACTTGTCCCAAGACCTAAGGACATGAATGTTATTGGAACCAAATGGATCTTTAAAAACAAGTTCAATGAGGATGGTCATGTGAGAAGGAACAAGGCCAAATTATTATGCAAGGGATATGCTCAAGTAGAAGGTGTTGATTTTGAAGAAACTTTTGCGCCTATGGAAAGACTTGAAGCCATTGGGATGTTTTTATCTTTTGCGTGGTACAAGAACTTTAAAGTGTATAAAATGGATGTAAAATATGCATTTCTTATTGGAGAAATTGAAGAAGAAGTATATGTTGAGCAGCCTGAAGGTTTTCTCTTATCAGAAAATCGAGATTATGTTTGCAAACTTAAGAAGGCACTCTATGGTCTTAAACAAGATCCAAGATGATGGTTCTCAAGACTTTACAAGTAATTAAAGCGGTAAGGATATAAAAGAGGCACCACTGATAGTAATCTATACATAAAGTTTGAAAACAAAAATATGATCATTGTTGTAGTCTACATAGACGATATCATATTTGGAAGTGATCTACAAATTCTGAGTGTAAACTTTGCTTCAGAAATGAAGAAGGAATTTGAAATTTCAATGTTGGGGGAACTAACATTCTTTCTAGGTGTACAAGTATCTCAATCAGAAAAAAGGGATCTTCATCCCTCAAACTAAGTATATCAAAGAGATGTTGAAAAAGTTCAAAATAGAAGAATCCAAACTTGTTATTACTCCTATGGTCACTGGATGTAAATTGAGCAAGGATGATGAATCCTTAGAAGTAGATCATACTATGTATAGGTCAATGATTGGTAGTTTATTATATGTAACAGCTACAAGACCAGATGTAATGCAGGCTGTAGGTTTGGTTTCCAAATTCCAATCAGCCCCAAAAGAAACACATGTGGCTGCAGTAAAAATAATTCTTAGATATCTAAAAGGTACTATGAATTATGGATTATGGTATCCTGTAGGGTTTGTCTACTTAAGCAATATATATATAAACACACACATTAATTAATAACCTAAATTAATGTAGTATAATCTTTCTTCAAAGTGGTTTAGCAATAACATGCATTGTCACCGATCACAATCAATAATTGACAATAAAGGAACATTAGGGCGTATGCTACCATGGTTAACAAGTACTCTAAAATACATCATTTACCTACTATGAAATTCTACTAACATAACACTTCTATCTTTAAACAATTAGAAACCAATACTCATTTACTTTAGTAACTACGGGTAGTAAGGTGTATGCCATGATTATCATCCCAAATCTACAATATTGAATCTATATCATTATTAGGTACTAGTAAATTACATTTAACTTTAACAGATATAAGCAATGTTTATTTACACTAAACAATATGAACCGTAAGGTATACGTGCTTGATAAACATAATAAACATTACAACCATGATGCTATACCACTATTAGATGATAATTAACTTTATACAAAAAGTGATACCTAAGAGTTCCTTCTCATACATCATTCCTTCAATATATATATATATATATATATATATATAATAATAAAAAATTATCTTTTCAATTCTAACTAAAACGGTTTTTTTTTTTTAATTCATTCTCATAAATCATTCGTTCAACATATGCATATGATTACATAACTAAATAACTAAATATGCATATGATTACATAACTAAAGACATTCACATAAAAGCTCACTTTCAATTCTAAGTAAAAGTGTTAAAGATTTTAATCTAAGATTTCATTCTTATAAACCATTCATACAGCATATGCATATATTTATATAATTAAAGGCACTCCTTTTTTTTATAATAATAAAAATTCACCTTTCAATTCTAAATGAGAAAAGCATTTAACGTTGTAATCCTACTAATTTATTCTCATAACCAATTCGTTCAGCATACAAATAAAAGTTCATTCCAGTGAGCGCCGGTTAAGAGATGGGAACTACGGTCACAACAATTTTTAATAACAATTGACAATTACAATCTACTCCAAAACATTCATGTGTCACGGGTGGATTAAGAAACAATTCTTACAATTATACTGTAGATAACATAACTAATATTTAAAGAGACTGCAAATGGATACGCCCAATTTCCCCATATTATTCCACAATCGCATCCATGAAAAGGGATTATATTTAATTCCCTAATTATAACTCTTGTTGTTATCTCCGTCAAGAGAGTAGGCGATGCAATCGTTAATGATGAACTAACAGTTAGATGATAATAATCAAAAGCTAAGACTCAGGTATGACCGAGAATCCATATGCCAGTCGGGAGAAGTAGAGGTTCCCTTCGGTACTATTTGAGAGAGGCAATGTGTTAATAAAAAGAGGGGTGGATGGCGCAAATCTAAATAAGAGATCCGATAGGGGGTAGAGAGCAAAGTGTTATTCTTAATTCAACGAGGTATAGCTAAACGTTATCAAGCAATTATAATGATGAGTAATATCATATTGAAATACAATCTTTAAGGATCGGCTTCTAAGATCGAGACTCAGGTCGATCTGGTCTATTTCGATCTCTGTTCATTTCATTCAAGTAACGTTATGAAAGCAATTACAGTGGTGAGTAATATCAAATTGAAATACAATCTTTAAGGATCGGCTTCTGAGATCGAGACTCAGGTCGATCTGGTCTATTTCGATCTTTGCTCATTTCATTCAAGTAATGTTATGAAAGCAATTACAGTGGTGAGTAATATCAAATTGAAATACAATCTTTAAGGAACGGCTTCTGAGATCGAGATTCAAGTCGATCTGGTCTATTTCGATCTCTATTCATTTCATTCAGGTAATGTTATGAAAGCAATTACAGTGGTTAGTAATATCAAATTGAAATACAATCTTTAAGGATCGGCTTATGATATCGAGACACAGGTCGATCTTGTCTATTTCCTCCAACTAACATTTATAAGCAATACAACGACAAATACGATCCGTATAACATTAATTTAAAACACAACTCAGAGATCGGTTTCTGAGATTGAAGCACAGGTCGATCTCTGTCTATCATCTTCGACTATCACTTATAAACAATGCAACGGTGAATGTGATCCATATAATATTGATTTAAAACACAAATCAGAGATCGACTTCTGAGATTGAAGCACAGGTCGATCTCTGTCTATTATCTTCGACTATCATTTATAAACAATGCAACGGTGAATGTGATCCATATAATATTGATTTAAAACACAAATCAGAGATCGACTTCTGAAATTGAAGCACAGGTCGATCGCTGTCTATTATCTTCGACTATCATTTATAAATAATGCAATGGTGAATGTGACCCATATAATATTGATTTAAAACACAAATCAGAGATCAACTTTTGAGATTGAAGCACAGGTCGATCTCTGTCTATTATCTTCGACTATCATTTATAAACAATGCAACAATGAATAAGATCCATATAATATTAATTTAAACTACAGCTCTGATAAAACAATATATAATTCCTCAATGACGTTTGGCAAATTCTGATAATGAATTTCATTGATCGTTCAAAATACAGCTAAAATTTTATTCGAAAGATTTCAACAAATAACTACAAATAAATAAATTGCAAGAGTTACCTCTCTGGTCGCTGAAGTTCTACAGAAAATGTTGGAGTTGATCCTTGATGTTCTACTCCTTGAATCCTCGATCCTTCACCGATGGACACCTTGGTAAACCACCCAACCACTCTGGAAGTACTCTTCTTCCTTCTAGACCCCCGAGCTAGTCGGGTCGTAGAGTTCACACACGTATTTCAGAAATCCAGCTTGGGTTTTCCCCTCCCACCAGGATTTCTTAGCCAAACCCTTTAAATAGCAGCAAGTCTTTGAGGCACTCGAAAATTACGACGATCGTCCAAATTATGGGCCCTTTTCCCCTTCCCAATGTCTTCCTTATAAAGGAAAACCTCCTGTGACACATGTCGCTTCATGCACAATTATATAATTATTTTTAAATTTAAAAAAAATACTCACCCATCCAAGTGTTAGCGTTTCTAGGAGATGCACCTAAATCCCTAGGTTTCCTCAAGTCTATCCCCCAGATACTTTAGCTAACTCCTAGCTTTTAGTTGACTAGGTGTCTAAGCTTAGGATTCTATTTTGCTCCTAAATAATGATTTCTATTATTTTAAATGCTAAACAAAAATAGTTATTCATGTGCAAATGCCTAAAATATTTTTATGCATTTGCTAAATAATAATCTAGAGTTAATCTTATAAGTTTTTATGCAGTTAAATTTAACAATCTAACTCACTAGGATCACGGTGTCGCATCGTTGGGCTCTTGGTTCCTTAATTTTAATTCCCTGACATGGCACCACTCCGTCGGGTCCAGTCATCCATGGTTTTCATTCCTTGGCATGGTACTGCATCATTGGGTCATTGCGTCCATTCTTTCTGTTCTCGACAGGGTACCACACCGTCGGGCCCTTCTGTCACCATCTTTCCGTTTTGGCTTGTAGGAATTCTTGAAGGGATTTTAGGAATAGTTACCATCCATCCTCCGTCTACATGCTATATAGGGACTAATGGCGCTGAGGAGTGAGTCCATTCTCACTGCGCGCCCCTCAACTCGTACGTGACCAGCTCCGTCGTGGCCCACCTCGTATGCCCTCACGCATTCCTCTTGAGCAAGCGGATCAGTGCTTATCTTCTCATGCATGGTATTCTTGTCGGAAGTCGACATCGTCGTCTCTCCCCCTGTGTGTGATTTACCCGTACTCTACGACCCTTCATGTTCCTTTGTGTGTCCATTGGTGAACCATCTCACTTGTTTCTACACACATTTCTCACAACAAGTTATTAGTAGCACTGTCCTCAATAATCATCATCTGATTTTCTAAATCTAGTATTGTTAAACATTTATGATTTATTCAAACTTCTTATTCATCTAATCAAATATACATTTCATCGACAATTACATAATCACCGTACAGCTAGTCATTAAGCATTATCCATCAACATAATTTTCCATAGTCATAGCTAATCGTTTAACATATGTAATTATTCATTTACATCAACAGTTCAGATACACATACTCAAAAATAAGGTCAAAAGGTTGTTTAATTAATGTTTCAATCGGTCGGGCCACTCAGCAGGTGCCCTCAATGTCTACAAAATTCTAGGGGCACTACATACACCCCTACTTATTTAGAACTTCGTCCCGAAGTTCAGAATAAAAATGGAAAACTACGACGCATCTCAGTTGCGTCCTCCTAAGTCGCAGAGCTTGGACTATAGCTATCCCACTGTACTTTGACTTGATCAATCACATGGTGCCTAAGTTGCCGCGTTCGCTGGTCTAAAATCTGGATCGGTTCGACCATCACGCCCCGTCGTCCATTATCTGCACATTGCTCAAGTGAATGATATGTGAAGTATCGGGAACATAGTGGCGCAATACAGAAATATGAAAAACATTATGAATTCTACTTAATGATGACGGTAAGTCAAGACGATAGGAAACCGGTCCTATCCGTTCTGAAATCCTAAAGGGTCCTACAAACCTAGGTGACAACTTGGATCCCTTTCCAAACTTTACAGAACTCTTCTGTGGTTTTACCCGTAGAAATACCCTATCCCCAATTTCGTAGTTACGATCAGTCCTGTGCGCATCCGCATAGCTCTTCTGGCGATCCTGTGCTTCCTTTAGTCGAGCACGAATCGTGACCATCTGGTCTTCCATCTCTTGTATTACCTCAGGACTAAGTAATGTCCTATCCTCCAGTATATCGCAACTTATGGGAGTCCTACAAGGTCTCCCATAGAGAAATTCAAATGGAGCCATCTGAATAGAACTCTAATAACTGTTGTTGTATGCAAATTCTACCAAGGGTAGATATTCTTCCCACTTCTTCTGTTGATCCATTACATACATTCTTAGTATGCCCTCCAATACTTGGTTCACTCTTTCTGTTTGTCCGTCTGTTTCAGGGTGGTAGGCGGTGCTAAAGTTAAGTTGAGTACAAAGAGCTTCATGAAAGCTTGTCCAAAACCTTCCAGTAAATATTGATCCTCTATCAGAAATAATTTTCTTCGGAATTCCATGTAGTCTTACTACTTCATTAATGAAAAATCGGGCTATCTCCGGAGCTTGATACGTGTTCTTAATCGGTACAAAATGTGCACTCTTGGTAAGAGTTTCAACGACCACAAAAATTGTGTCGTGTCTCCTGTTGGTTAAGGGAAAACCAACTATAAAATCCATAGAAATAACCTCCCATTTTGATTCTGGGATTGCATGTGGTTGCAGTAATCCGGCTGGGTGTCGATGTTCCGCCTTTACCATCTGGCACTCCATACACTTCGCCACAAAACTTACCACATCCCTCTTCATACCATGCCAAAAGAACAAAGGTTTCAAATCTGCGTACATCTTTTTTATTCCAGGATGTGCTCTATAGACGGCTCGGTGAGCCTCAGACAGTATTAAACCTCGAATTTCTTCATTATCAGGAACATACATGCGACGGTTATACCGTAATAAACCATCCATGTCCAAAGAGTACCCTTCAAACTTGGGTATCCTCATCTGTTCATTCTCCAACTCGGCTTTTACTTCATTATACCATGTGTCCTTCTATTGTAGTGTCAATATCTTTTCTCTTAAGTTGGTCTTTAATGGTATGACAGAGAATATCCTAGGTCTACGACTAAGTGCATCTGCCACTTTGTTTAAGGTCCCTTTCACATAAGTTATGTCGAAGTCGTACTCACTGAGCACTTCCGACCATCTTCTTTGTCTTGCATTAAGGTCACTTTGAGTGAAGATGTGTTGTAACCCACAATGGTCAGTCTTTAATTCAAACTTTCTCCCTACCAAGTAGTGTCTCCATAGCCTCAAAGCATGCATCACTGTAGTCATCTCCATATCATGGGTCGCATAGTTCTCTTCATGCGGCCTAAGTCTTCTGGACGTGTACGCAATTACTCTTCCATCTTGCATCAATACACAACCAACACCATCCTTTGAAGCATCCGTGCACACTAGGAAATATTTATCCATATCGGGAACTCTTAAGATTGGTGTCGTAGTCAGTAATTCTTTTAATTTAGCAAAGGACTCTTCACATTTCTCCGTCCAAATGAAAGGACGGTTCTTCTTTTGCAATTTAGTAATAGGTCCCGCTACTCTAGAGAAGCCTTCCATAAAACGTCTATAATACTCGACAATTCCCATAAAGCTTCGTACCTCATGTATGTTTGTGGGTGCTGGCCAGTCCCAAATGGATTCAATCTTGGCTGGATCTACAGCTATCCCTTCGCCGGATATGTTGTGTCCAAGATAATGAATCTCCTTCTGGAAGAATGAACACTTTGATAATTTTCCATAAAGGTGATTATCTCTTAAACATTTTAAGACTATCCTCAGGTGTTCCTCATGTTCTTTCGGTGTTCTTGAATAAATCAAAATGTCGTCTAAGAACACCTGTACAAACTTGTCAAGGTGTTGCCGAAACACACCGTTCATCAAGTTCATAAACACATTGGGTGCATTTGTTAAGCCGAAAGGTACTACGACAAATTCGTAGTGTCCAAATCTAGTTTTAAACGCTGTCTTGGAGATATCTTCATCCTTGATCCTCAACTGGTGGTATCCCGACCTTAGGTCGATTTTCGAGAATACCATCGCACCCTTCATCTGGTCAAAGAGGTCATCTATTCTGCGTAGGGGATACTGATTTCTTACGGTCACCTTGTTCAATTAACGATAGTCAATGCACAAGCGCCAAGACCCCTCCTTCTTCTTTACAAAAATAACAGGTGCTCCCCAAGGAGACACACTAGGTCTGATCAGTCCTAAATCTAACAACTCTTGTAGTTGAATTTGCAATTCCTTCAATTCTGGTACTGACATTCGGTAAGGGGTTCTAGCTATGGGTTCGGTTCCAGGTTTTAGTTCTATGGTGAAATCCAGTTCACGCTGTGGCGGTAATCCGGGTAATGTGTCAAGAAACACATCCATGAATTCTGAGAACAAGGGGTGATTAATTACTTCTACCTTATCTCCTTCCTTATTCAATGCAATCACCGCATACAATTGACACCCTTTTCTCATGCTCTTCTTCAGCTGCATAGCCGATATCATTCTCAAGGAAACTTTCTTTTTCTTCCCAGTTAACATCCTCTTGTAACCTTCATCGTCGATGAAAGTTATTTCCTTACTTCGGCAATCCATCACCGCCAAGTGTGCTTCTAGCCAATCCATCCCCTGGATTAGATCGTATGTACCCAATTCTGTAACATAAAAGGATATTCTAGAAGAACATACTCCTAGGTCGACTTCACAGTTCTCTACCTTAAGACCCACACTCTGGACACTACCGGATGCCATCTCGACAGTGTCGAAATCATCTTGACTTATTTCCATCATTTTATTATTTTCTACAACTTTTAAGGAAATAAAACTTTCAGTAGCTCCAGGGTCTATAAGCAAGGAAAATACATTACCATGTATCTTACCAGTAGTTTCGAGGATGGTGGACTGATGTTCAACTTGGCGATTGTTGACGGCAGCGTGTATACGATGCGCTCGTCCTAAATCTGCTGCGGTAGTTTGTCGCGGTGCTTGGGCTCTTTGGTTTCCCCGGTCCTGCTAAGGACATTCGCTTTGGAAGTGTGGTCCCCCACACCTCCAACATCCTGCTTTGGGCCCTCTTGTTTTGTTTCTAGTAGGTGCATCATTTCTTCTTGGTCCAAACTGCGCCGGTTTTTCAAAAGGCTTTGCATGATCATTCCGTGGTGGCGGTCGGTATGGTGTTCTGTCATCTTTGTTAGACCCTCCGTTGAAAGGTCTCCTTCCAAAATTCTTATTCCCATACTGATTTTTGGGTACATGCGAAGGTTGACTTCCTCGGTCTGTACTCGTAAAGTTCTTATTCTGCAATATCTTGTCGGGAAGCTCTTCTTCCGCTATGAGGGCCTTCTGGACCGCATCGTGCAAAGTAGAAGGTGTCAAAATACGAACCTTGTCCCGGATGACTGGGTTTAATCCGTAGATGAACTTATTGACCTTTAATTTCTCCGTGGCAACATGAGGTGCATACCTTAGTAACTCTATAAAACGTATTGCGTACTCTTGTATTGTCCGTAGTCCTTGCTTTAGTGCATGGAAATCATTCAGTTGTCACTCAATGAATTCGTCTGATAGGTAATGCTGATGGAAATGTTCATCGAACAATTCCCAAGATATCTCCTCAAGCTCTAGACCTAGCTGAGGTCGCAAGGTCTTCCACCAAAGAAGGGCTTCCCCCTTCAGTTGTAATATCGCCATCCGTACCTTCATGTTAGACGTGTAGTCTCTCAAGGAAAAACACATGGCCATGTTTTCTAGCCATGCCTCTGCAGCAGTCCCCTCAGTGGAACCCCAAAATTTAGGAAACTTCACCTTTTCTAACTCTCAGTGTATGTTGACCAGAGGTGGCGCCCGCGGTACTGCAGTGACTTGAGAACCAATAGATAATAAAGGAACATTAGGGCATATGCTACCATGGTTAACAAGTACTCTAAAATACATCATTTACCTACTATGAAATTCTACTAACATAGCACTTCTATCTTTAAACAATTATAAACCAATACTCATTTACTTTAGTAACTACGGGTAGTAAGGTGTATGCCATGATTATCATCCCAACTCTACAATATTGAATCTATATCATTATTAGGTACTAGTAAATTACATTTAACTTTAACAGATGTAAGCAATGTTTATTTACACTAAACAATATGAACCGTAAGGTATATGTTCTTGATAGACATAATAAACATTACAACCATGATGCTATACCACTATTAGATGATAATTAACTTTATACAAAAAGTGATACCTAAGAGTTCCTTCTCATTTATCATTCCTTCAAATATATATATATATATAATAAAAAATTATCTTTTCAATTCTAACTAAAAGGGTTTTTTTTTTTTTTAATTCATTCTCATAAATCATTCATTCAACATATGCATATGATTACATAACTAAATAACTAAATATGCATATGATTACATAACTAAAGACATTCACATAAAAGTTCACTTTCAATTCTAAGTAAAAGTGTTAAAGATTTTAATCTAAGATGTCATTCTTATAAACCATTCATACAGCATATGCATATATTTATATAATTAAAGGCACTCCTTTTTTTTTATAATAATAAAAATTCACCTTTCAATTCTAAATGAGAAAAGCATTTAACGTTTTAATCCTACTAATTTATTCTCATAACCAATTCGTTCAGCATACAAATAAAAGTTCATTCCAGTGAGCGTCGGTTAAGAGATGGGATCTACGGTCACAACAATTTTTAATAACAATTGATAATTACGATCTACTCCAAAACATTCATGTGTCACGGGTGGATTAAGAAACAATTCTTACAATTATACTGTAGATAACATAACTAATATTTAAAGAGACTGCAAATGGATACGCCCAATTTCCCCATATTATTCCACAATCGCATCCATGAAAAGGGATTATATTTAATTCCCTAATTATAACTCTTGTTGTTATCTCCGTCAAGACAATAGGTGATGCAATCATTAATGATGAACTATCAGTTAGAAGATAATAATCAAAAGCTAAGACTCAGGTATGACCGAGAATCCATATGCCAGACGGGAGAAGTAGTAACTCTTGTTGTTATCTCCGTCAAGAGAGTAGGTGATGCAATCGTTAATGATGAACTATCACTTAGATGATAATAATCAAAAGCTAAGACTCGGGTATGACCGAGAATCCATATTCCAGACGGGAGAAGTAGAGGTTCCCTTCGGTACTATTTGAGAGAGGCAATGTGTTAATAAAAAGAGGGGTGGATGGCGCAAATCTAAACAGGAGATCCTATAGGGGGTAGAGAGCAAAGTGTTATTCTTAATTCAATGAGGTATAGCTAAACGTTATCAAGCAATTACAGTGATGAGTAATATCAAATTGAAATACAATCTTTAAGGATCGGCTTCTAAGATCAATACTCAGGTCGATCTGGTCTATTTCGATCTCTATTCATTTCATTCAGGTAACGTTATGAAAGAAATTACAGTGGTGAGTAATATCAAATTGAAATACAATCTTTAAGGATCGGCTTCTGAGATCGAGACTCAGGTCGATCTGGTCTATTTCGATCTCTGCTCATTTCATTGACGTAACGTTATGAAAGCAATTACAGTGGTGAGTAATATCAAATTGAAATACAATCTTTAAGGATCGTCTTCTAAGATCGAGACTCAGGTCGATCTGGTCTATTTCGATCTATATTAATTTCATTCAGGTAACGTTATGAAAGCAATTATAGTGGTGAGTAATATCAAATTGAAATACAATCTTTAAGGATCGGCTTCTGAGATCGAGACACAGGTCGATCTTGTCTATTTCCTCCAACTAACATTTATAAGCAATACAATGGCAAATACGATCCATATAATATTAATTTAAAACACAACTCAGAGATCGGTTTCTGAGATTGAAGCACAGGTCGATCTCTGTCTATCATCTTCGACTATCACTTATAAACAATGCAACGGGAATGTGATCCATATAATATTGATTTAAAACAAAAATCAGAGATCGACTTCTGAGATTGAAGCACAGGTCGATCTCTGTCTATTATCTTCGACTATCATTTATAAACAATGCAACGGTGAATGTGATCCATATAATATTGATTTAAAACACAAATCAGAGATCGACTTCTGAGATTGAAGCACAGGTCGATCTCTGTCTATTATCTTCGACTATCATTTATAAATAATGCAACGGTGAATGTGACCCATATAATATTGATTTAAAACACAAATCAGAGATCGACTTCTGAGATTGAAGCACAGGTCGATCTCTGTCTATTATCTTCGACTATCATTTATAAACGATGCAACAATGAATAAGATCCATATAATATTAATTTAAACTACAGCTCTGATAAAACAATATATAATTCCTCAATGACGTTTGGCAAATTCTGATAATGAATTTCATTGATCGATCAAAATACAGCTAAAATTTTATTTGGAAGATTTAAACAAATAACTACAAATAAATAGATTGCAAGAGTTACCTCTCTGGTCGCTGAAGTTCTACAGAAAATGTTGGAGTTGATCCTCGTTGTTCTACTCCTTGAATCCTCGATCCTTCACCGATGGACACCTCGGTAAACCACCCAACCACTCTGGAAGTACTCTTCTTCCTTCCAGACCCCCGAGCTAGTCGGGCCGTAGAGTTCACACACGTATTTCAGAAATCCAGCTTGGGTTTTCCCCTCCCACCAGGATTTCTTATCCAAACCCTTTAAATAGCAGCAAGTCTTTGAGGCACTCGAAAATTACCACAATCGTCCAAATTATGGGCCCTTTTCCCCTTCCCAATGTCTTCCTTATAAAGGAAAACCTCCTGTGACACATGTCGCTTCATGCACAATTATATAATTATTTTTAAATTTTAAAAAAAATACTCACCCATCCAAGTGTCAGCTTTTCTAGGAGATGCACCTAAATCCCTAGGTTTCCTCAAGTCTGTCCCCCAGATACTTTAGCTAACTCCTAGCTTTTAGTTGACTAGGTGTCTAAGCTTAGGATTCTATTTTTCTCCTAAATAATGATTTCTATTATTTTAAATGCTAAACAAAAATAACTATTCATGTGCAAATGCCTAAAATATTTTTATGCATTTGCTAAATAATAATCTAGAGTTAATCGTATAAGTTTTTATGCAGTTAAATTTAACAATCTAACTCACTAGGATCACGGTGCCGCGTCGTTGGGCTCCTGGTTCCTTAATTTTAATTCCCTGACATGGCACCACTCCGTCAGGTCCAGTCATCCATGGTTTTCATTCCTTGGCATGGTACCGCATCGTTGGGTCCTTGTGTCCATTCTTTCCGTTCTCGACAGGGTACCGCACCGGCGGGCCCTTCTGTCACCATCTTTCAATTTTGGCTTGTAAGAATTCTTGTAGGGATTTTAGGAATCGTTACCATCCATCCTCCATCTACATGCTATCTAGGGACTAATGGCGCTGAGGAGTGAGTCCTTTCTCACTGTGCGCCCCTCAACTCGTACGTGACGAGCTCCGTCGTGGCCCACCTCGTACGCCCTCACGCATTCCTCTTGAGCAAGCGGATCAGTGCTTATCTTCTCATGCGTGGTAGTCTTGTCGGAAGTCAACATCGTCGTCGCTCCCCCTGTGTGTGATTTACCCGTACTCTACGACCCTTCATGTTCCTTTGTGTGTCCGTTGGTGAACCGTCTCACTTGTTTCTACACACACTTCTCACAACAAGTTATTAGTAGCACTGTCCTCAATAATCATCATCTGATTTTCTAAATCTAGTATTGTTAAACATTTATGATTTATTCAAACTTCTTATTCATCTAATCAAATATACATTTCGTCGACAATTACATAATCACCGTACAGCTAGTCGTTAAGCATTATCCATCAACATAATTTTCCATAGTCATAGATAATCGTTTAACATATTTAATTATTCATTTACATCAACAGTTCAGATACACATACTCAAAAATAAGGTCAAAAGGTTGTTTAATTAATGTTTCAATCGGCCGGGTCACTCAGCAGGTGCCCTCAATGTCTACAAAAGTCTAGGGGCACTACATATCCAAAAAACAATAACTTCAATCTAAGGGAATTCACTGATGCAGATTGGAAATGAAGTATTGATGATAGAAAAAGCACTAGTGGAGCAGCATTTTACTTAGGAGATTGCTTGGTATCATGGATAAGCAAACAACAGTCTTCCATTTCACTATCTACAACAGAAGCCGAGTATATTTTTGCTGCATCATGTTGTACACAAGTCATTTGGATGAAGAAAACATTGGAATATTTACTTGTAAAATATGAGGATCCCATTGTTATACATTGTGACAATGCAAGTGTTATAAACATATCCAAAAATATTGTTATGCACTCTAAGACAAAATATATACCAATCAAATATCATTTTTTAAGAGAGCAAGTGCCACAAAAGGTTTCCAAACTGGAGTAAGTTGATACAAAGGAACAGATAGTTGATACTTTCACTAAACCATTTCCAAGAGAGTCATTTTCCTATCTTAGGAAAAAACTAGGAATTATCTCTCTTCTTTAAGATAAAATGAAGATTGTAACCCTGTCACAAAAGGGACATAGTTGACAGGGGGAGAAATGGTGAGAGGGGGAGATTTATGAATCTTTTGTCATTAATGTCAAAATGGGAGAGAAAAATTTGAAGTTGTTGTCATCAATGACAAAGGGGGAGAATGTTGAGTATAATTGTCATTGATGCCAAAAGTATTCATTAATGACAAAGGATATGATGATGTGGCATGTGTTATGAATGTGCAATTACATCTGATGGTGTTCTAGTACCTTCATGATGTCATTGTTACAATTTGACATCATTAAATAAAGGTTTGATAGTTTGGTGAAACTCTGGAAATTGACTAACTATCTGAAAATTAGTATAATTTGCTCTAGGAAAATGCCCGTCATATCTTATAGGTTAATGTTAAAAATTATCTAAGAGGTTCAGGTTGTATCTTATTGACGTGTGCATCTGACCATGGTCTTAGTTTGATTTAAGAGTGTTTGAGGAGAAAGATACAGGTCTATCAAAACAAGGGTTCATGATGTTTTACCGGTTGGGAACCCAATTCAATAAAATGTCCGCCTAGGTCAGAGGATGATGAATCTGAAGGTGAAACCAATTGTGATGAGCTCAATTAGATGGATATTATTTTCCGGTATCATAGTTTCAATGTTTTGGTGAAATAAAAATTCACCTTGAAAATTGAAGGATTTGGCTAAGTATAAACTCTTCCAGTAAAAATGCCTAAGTAGCCTCAGGAAAATGCCCGCCACCTTTTGTATTTGATTGATTAATAAATTCTGAGGATATAGGAATTTATATTGTTGGTTTTTGCATCTAACCATATGATTATTTTTCCAAAAAAATCATTGAGGGTGAAGATATTGGCTTGCCAAAAATGCCCCCTAGCATGATTTACACTGTCCCAGTAAATTGCCCGCCAAGGAGAGAGGATGAGGTTGTAGAGGATGGAATTTACATGGATAGAATCTGCAAGATGTCCCCCATGTTGTGGATGCTTCATATTTCCAATATTGGTGAAAATAACAATCCCCTCATGATTGACTTAGGGTTTGATAAAATTTTCAAGTGTTAAACCAGGGGTTTAAGATGCCATTTGCAAATGCACGCTAGATGATCTATTTGTGTCAATAAATTCAACAAATGATATGGATCTGTTCTTTGTTGAATATTCCATCCATTCATGTTCTCATTTTTCCCTCTAGTGGTCACACGAGTGAGAAATGGACCTACCAAGTTGAAGAAAAATCATGTCTGCACAGTGTATGGAAAATGCCCACACAAAACTTTCAAATGCCCACACGAGCCTAACTATATCCCCGCACAAAGATTTCAAATTCCCGCAGGAGCCTTACAAGATGCCTACACAAGGTTTATGAATTGCCTGCACATCACTAATCAGATCATAACGAATCTAAAAAATGCAGAGGTTAATATTTGAAGAGTTATGATTAATAAAAAGGCATGATCGAAAATTAATCAATAAACCAGGAATTAATTAACCCTGTGTGAAAAGGTGTGATGATGGAAGGGACGCAATGATAAAAAGGAGACACCATTCTCAATTAGAAGGACGCAAAGGTGAATGGACACGATGGATGAAAATACACAATGGTTCGATCTCATAGAAGAATATATAAACAAAAGATTGAATTGAACGAAGGGTGTCTCTATAGTCCAGATTTATGTAACAGCAAGAAAAGACAGAGACCAAGAAAATCAAGAATAGCCAGTGACAAAATTGAATAAATAAGAAGATCTAGAAATTTGATAAAATAAAATAAGGGTGGTTGGGAGGTTCAAGGACAGGATGCAATCCTGTAGGGGGTCATAGCCTCCTTCCAGTTGTTGCTAGTAAACAGGGTGTTGGTGCATCCTTCAGTCGTTGTTGAAAATTTGAGTGTTGGTGCATCCAGCAAGTTGGTGCTTGCAAACTATTTGTAAATATAATTTTGCAGTAATAGAAAGTATTGGTGGTTTTCCCAATTGGGCTTCCACGATAATATTGTGTGTTTTGTCTTCATTGTTGATTATGTTTTAAGTGATAAAAAATTAAATAGATATCCTAATACTGATTCACCCCCCCCTCTCAGTATTACTTGATATTCTAACAAAACTTTGTTATAATTGTGATGAATGATATTTCAAAGTTCATAAATGTTAAGAACATAAATTATTCCAAATGGATGTATCTCTACAAGACCACTTCGAATCCATACCAAATGAAGACACTTAGGAACCAAAAGAAAAGGATGCCACTCTACCCATGGACGAAGAAACCATTTTGCAAGCTCCTAATGAGGAACCCCAAATTTATCTCCTTTCCTTATCAAGTTTTTTGACACCCAAAACCTTGAAGTTGATTGGCTACATCAAAAAATAACAAGATAAAGGAAAGACAGCATTCATGTACTATTTTCCTTATCCCTATGCATTTATTGGAAAATCATTGAACTATCTAGGTTAAGCCATCAAACCTGTGGAAACAAGGAAATAGAATTGATACAAAAGTATGTAATTTGAATCTCCACATTCAGTCAAGGGGATTTCTATCTTGTGCCCTAGACTCTATTCATCTCCTTAGGCTTGGCTTCAAAATTGATGGAATAAAATAGTAATTGATGCTTGTATTTAAGCCCCAAATTTGGAGGGGAAGGAAATGGATTCACCAATGACACTATAATTGATTCGTAAGGAATTTCCATCCTATACCAAATTTCCAAAATATGATAGAAAATGGTGGTGTGATGAAATGTTGGGCTCGATGTGAAAATGTGAAACTTCAAATCAGTGATTACCATCTCAAAATTCACATGTTTGTTATTGAAATTGGTAGTTGTAATGTAGTTTTGGGTACAAAATGGCTATGCACTTTGGGTCTTGTCACCACATATTTCAAAGATCTATAAATGAGCTTCAGTAGGGATTAGAAAATACATAACATCAAGGGGATCACCTCAAATTGTATGGAAAAGTTATTAAAAAATGTCCATAGGAATTATTGTGCAATTCAATGCAATACAAGGAGTGAACATCACCCATGGGACATTCACCCTGAATTATAACTGGTTATCTCTAAACACCAACATGTATTTGAAACACACAAGGGTTTACTAACCTCATGTGGGGAACATGACCATGACATTCCACTAATTCAATAAAGTCAACCACCCAATAGTATGTCCTTGTAGGAATCCTTTTGCACAAAAGAATGAAATGAAAAAGATCATTCATGAGTTGTTGGATGATGGCGTCATTCGTTCAAACACCAACCCTTATTCATCCCATGTGGTCATCTAATTAAAAATTAAGGCACTTGGTGAGTGTGCCCGAATTTTTGGGCTCTCAATAAGTTGATCGTCAAGAATAAATTTCACTTTCCAATCATTGATGATCTCTTGGATGAACTTCATCGAGCCAAGTTTTTCACTAAACTTGACCTCCATTAAGAATATCACAAAATAAGTACGAAAGAGACGAACATCCCTAAGACAACTTTCCACACACATGGAATTCATTGTGAGTTTTTGGTGATTCACTTTGACCTTTGCAATGCTCCATCCACTTTTGAAAGCCTCGTGAACAAGATTTTTTGCCCTTTCCTAAATAAATTTGTGCTAGTATTCTTTGAGGATATCTTGATCTACATCTCAAGATGGGAATCCCACCTAATGCACATCGATCATGCCTCACATCTATTGATGGACCACAACCCCTAACCCTAAGAGACATATCCCATAACCCTATGATACATGTCCCCACATTTCCTCATCCTAGGTGGCACATCCCACATATTTAGTGTGAGAAGATGTCCCTAACTAAACTCAAATGATGCCCTTTGAAACAATTTGAAATTATGATTTATATGGTCTAATTCATGCCTAATATTCTCAATTTTTAGGTTTAATATGCATCCTCAATGCCAACTATTTAATCTAAAGTTGTCCATTGGATGTAGCTTGGGTGGTTGGGAGTACTGATTAATAACCTCACCCGGGTTTAGATCCTTGTAAGTGAAATATAATGCTCTTGTTGTTGAGCTCCTAATATTCCAACTATGTTCAGCCTCCCCACATGCCTCACAATATAACGGGGAAGTATCGTGGATGTAGTGACCTCTTGGAAGATAGAGGCATGAACCACATGAAAAAAAATAAAAAATATTTATCTAAAGTCTCATTTGCAATGTGATCATTTTGATTAATATGATTAGTTAGTTATCTTAAGAATTGATCTACATATTTCATTCCCAACCATCTATTATAGAGGTTTAGTCTATATTTTATGTTCAAAAGTCAATAAAAGCATTAATTAGTCTTTCGTATTGCTTGGCAATCAATTACAAAAATCCAACATGTATATCTAGAGTGAAAATATACACTATACCTACTCAACGTTCCTAAAATTTGTACTTCCCACAATTATATACCCTTCCCCAAGTTTTTGTAGAACCATATAACTTGAAGACACCTATCAATTTTCCTAAGATTTATACTTCCCACAATTATATACCCTTCCGCTTGCACAAACCTATAACTTGAATAATATATGCCGTTATTTAACACTGTAAAGTTTGGTTTTACAACTCAAATCACAAATTTTTATGTTTATAATTTTACATCATAATAATTATAATGATTTTAAAAGCATTAATATATACACACACACACACACACACACCTCCCTTGTACCCCAACACCGTGATTTTAAAAATTGTATTTCCATTCTTACATCCACATACCCTCAGTACTTAGATAATGCATTCGTTCGAAGATTGAGTAATGTGAATCAACACAATAATGTTGTTATCACACAACTTGTAGTTGTTCCAAAAGGTGTTACTATCCAGGATGGTAGAGGTGTTGGACAACTAAAAAGGTGACCAAAGAGAGCCACAATTCCCAAGGATAAATGGTTGTCACGCTAATCGAGGCACTCTTCAGTTTAGATCAAGCAAATTAAAGACCAAGGGGGAGACCCTAGCTAACCAAAAGAGGTTAGAGAACCTACTCTAGACCTTCTAAGGAAATGTGAAGTTAAAAGAGAGAGAGAGATCAAGAGTAAGTGGATCTAGATCTAGGGAATATAAGTGGACAAATGGAGTTAGGGCTTGGTTGAGGAGGCTTATAGGAGGGATAAATGCTCAACCATTAATAGATGTGTCACTTATGAGATTAAAAAGGTAGATCTGGATAGATCTAATTCCAATAAAAAATACCCAAGTGGGGCCCACCCTTAAATTAAGGAAAGAGATTGAAATGGGGCCCACAAGGTGAAATTTAAGTTGGAATGGCACTAGGAGGGTGGCTAAACTAGATATCTGAGGTTTTAATGACAAAATAGAAACACCTAGATGATAGATCTAGAAAAAGACCACTAACCCACAAGTGTGACCTCCGTTGGAGATATCCAATGCCTTAGATCGAGGGGTAAATGGAGACGGATTCCCACCAAATTTGGTCTACAAGGTTCATTAATTAATTGTGAGGTGGGTTTTAATTACTAAGC
Organism: Larix kaempferi; assembly: GCA_027924585.1. NCBI lineage: Eukaryota > Viridiplantae > Streptophyta > Pinopsida > Pinales > Pinaceae > Larix > Larix kaempferi. Next base: position 169,343 of record BSBM01000451.1, on the reverse strand, counting down.
CCAAATTTTCGCCAGATCTATCAGATCTAAAAACTAGGGTTTCAATCAATGAGGGTTTGGAGAGACCAATGGGTAAAATGCATGAAAACCAATACGTACCTTGTCTCTTTAAATATGTATGCATATTTGTAACAACCCTCATGTATGCATATTTGTGGAATATTTATAATGAAATGTAAAATATATAAATAAAGGGTAAATAATAAAAAGGAATATGAAAGAAAAATGAAGGAAAACAAATTGCATTAAAGGAAATTAAGAAAAAGGGGAGAAAGGGGAGATAAAAGGAGGAGGATAAGAAAAGAGGGGGGGGGTCTTTTTTTGGTTTTTTTTCTTTGGCATTTTGGAAGGAGAGATTTGGAGGAGCCAAGGAAGAATAAAAAGGCTGATAGAAAGAGGGAAGCAAGCAAGCTCTGGCATAGGGTTAATTGTTGGGGGCTCAGGGGCCTTAGCCATTGGCCGAGGGTTGGTTGGGTGGAGATTTTTTTTCCTTTTAAGAAAGTCGAATAATATTCATCTCGAATTATTTTTTATCTTCAACTGTGATATCATTTGATTTTCCCCAAAGTGTAGAATAGAGATCCACAACGATGACACTTGTTGTAATCACACTACACAATTTTTCTTATCAAGATCAGAATGAAACAACAATTGAAATAATACACTTGTGTTTAGATTTTTTGAAATCTAAAGACCAATATTATATTCTTAGAGCCTGTAATTTGCAACACTGTCTGACGATTATTTGAATGAGATAGCGAAGAGATAAAACCATCAATAATTTCAATGATTCCATATATTTTTACTTACCTTAACATGCAAAGATAGACATGTAGAAAGATAAGCTCAAAAAAATTGCAGTAACGATTGTTCCTACTGGACAGAAAATCACCACGAATAGAGGTCCTTGTTTGCTTATACACCAAGCTTGAGAAAACATCTCCAATGTTGAACATATTATTCCCTAAAACATTTCATATATTTATTTATGTTTAGTAAGCAAAATCCTGTCGTTTGTTCCAATTAAAACACTGTTGATAATAAATGTGTGTACTCATGGAAGCATGATATTCTAATAAGATTATTTAATTGAGTTTAAAAACTTACTGCGTACAAAACGCCTAGAAGCTCTAGCCCAAATATTGTATTTATTACCCTCCTAGATTACAAGAATTATAGCATATTCTACTACACTAGCAAGACACATCAGTGTTGTTAATGATATGTGAGCCAGATACCTTTTCAAAACATTTTCCTGTATTTGATTCCAACCATCATTGACTCAGTGGTGAAATTAGAAGTACATTAATTTTAGTATTTGAAATAAATGTAATTTCCAATACAAGTGGTGATTAATGATGATGAATATCACCTGAAAAGCAAGACATGTGGCTATAATCACAATGCTTATCTTGCTTTTTAAGCAAAATCCTGCTTGTCCAAACCAAACACAACTATATATGCATTATTCTTTCAAAAGGAAGGTTTTGCGAACCCGTCGAGCAAATTGTTGAGGTCTTGTAAATCTGTCAACCGAAGATCAGAAATCTGAATCGGTCGATCTAGTTACTAGAGTTAACGAATCTGTTGAAGTAGAATTGGATCTGTAATTATATGTTCAAATTAGTGCTTTTGGGAGGCCAACTATGGCTAAAATCGATGGCCCGATTATATATGAAACCTCCTTTGTGGAGACTACATATAAAACATTTTTGTATGCATATATATACACACACCTTTCTAGCCAGTCAATGAATTGTATAGCATTATTCAAAGATCAATTGGTCAATTGACACTATCACACTGGAAACCAATCTCTGTAGTTAGCGAACTTCAAAATAGAGCTCCATTGAAATTGATTATAGGTTGCCACATACATGGTCTTTCGAGCTATTGGTAATTCTAATCCGTGCTCCTTGGCACTACTATTAAGAGTCTGTTGTTGTCGAGATGCACACCTTGAGGAGGGAGCGCAACAAAAATATTTCGAAGTTGCTCGGTGTGGCCTTGGGGGAAAGCAAAGAGTCAGGTGTTGTCACCTGATCCCGACTCCTCGGTTGAGGGAAACTCCTAAAGAAACATAGGGGGTAGATCCTAAAAAAGAGTTTCTAAGGCTCTTTAAAGTTTAAGTTAAAATGGTGATGGGAAGAGTGTTGTTTTTAGGAGTTTTTTGAATTGTAACAAAATTGAACCAAGTTTATTCGCAAAATTAATGGCACATCCACAACATAATATGATAAACAACAAAATACAGATAAAAAGAAAATATTTTGAAAATGTTGTTGTTTCTCAAAGACCATTGCCAAATGGAGTCATTGTCTGTAAAATATTGTTGAGGGGCCGTTGTGCAAATGTCTCTTGGTTTATTTTATTATGTGTTTTGAAAGATGAAGTTGAATTATTGTGGGAAGGGGGATTTCTGGTATACCTTGTGGTACAGGGAATATGTCCGGAATGTGATCTAGGTGGCTCTGTACAAGGACATGTGGGTTGGGACGGAGTCTCGAGAGCAGTGTTCAACACTACACCAACAAGGATGTAGTCTAACTAGTGCTTTGAGGTCTCCTCCAAATGGTTCCCGCTTTCTTAGTAAGAATTTCCCCACTTTCGATCACAACGAGGCAACGCCGAATTTTCGTTGGTTTTCGTGGGATAGTTTTTATTACTGAGTATTTATTAAATGTGAAAATTTATGAAGTGCAAAACATCCACTTTTGATATCCCAAAGCTCAGACCAGCCTGCGATGGATAGAGCATACGCGGTGTTTGCAAAAATATTCGTTAAGATTGACTCTCTGATAGAGATCACTCTTGATCCGATTTAGAACGAGATACAAGATATTTTTTAAGTTAAATTTTAAGATTGACTCTCTGATAGAGAGCACTCTTGATCCGCAAATGGTGAGATTCAAGAGATTTTAGTGACAGAAATTGTAAAAAATGTGAAATCTAAAGCTTTGAAATAATCTAAAAACTACCCAAGAATCTCTTTCAGGTCTAGGACCGTACTCAGGAGAGCAAGGGGGTTAGCAAAAAGAACAAAAACAAAGTAAACTCTCCGACAGAGAACACTCTTGATCCGCAAATGGAGAGATTCAAGAGATTTTACGATTTTAATGACTTGAAGCAAAGCAAGAGTATAAAAACTTTGAAACTAAATTGTACTTTGCAAAAATGAAACTTTTTGAAAAATTTTGAAACCTTTAAACCTCAAGCAAAAAATAAAGCTAACCTAGCATGCTACATTATCTAACTTGTTGCAGGTAAAAAGCAAATAAATGTAAAGTAGATACAGGCTTCCCCCAAATGGGGGAAGAGGGTTGTGGGAGCCGTAATCCCACTTGATTTTTATTAATCTTATTATAACAAATTTTATTAACCCTCCGGTAGAGAGCTCTCTTGATCCGCTTATTTAGCGTGATTCAAGAGACTTTAGACCTAAGAAGGCAAAGGGATAGCAAGGGGATTGAAGAAAAGGGATTTAGTTTATGTTTTTAAGCTTAAAATTTCACTTCTTATCCTCGCTTTTCCTATAAAACAAACATAAAAACCAGTAAACTATGATTTATTTGGATTAGTGGATTAGACTTAAAAATACAAAAATTTACAAAAGATTTAATACTTGCAAAATAATGAAAACTTTAAACTACAAGTATTAACCAACTAGGACTAGATCTAAACTTGAAATATGAAAAATATGAAACTCTTTAGATCTTCCTAAGCATATAACAAATAGATGATTAGATAATCTTCAAGAAATTTAGATCTATTTGTTATGAAAATAAATTAACCAAGAGAGAGATTGAAATTTTATGAGAAGGAAGAAAGGCCTCAATCTCAAGCTTGAATGTTGCTAAGATGTGGAAGCTCCTGTGGGACAAGAAACGTTAGATCCAAAATTGTATTGAAGGTAAAAAATACGCAAACCGAGCTCAACATTGTCCTCAACTTTGGTGATCTGTAAAGCTACAAAACCTCAAACAAAAGAGATCAAGTCTAGTGTGATAAATAAACTAAGACTGAAAGAACATTAGTATAACTGACTACGGCTTGTTACTTTCAAATCTTAGAGAACCTAACACAAGCAAGCAAATTGAAACTTCAAATGCCTACTCTATGGATTAGAATATAACCTTCTAAGCTGGATGATAGATCTACAAATTGCATAAGGAGAAAAATAGCTAAACTAGTATCACCTCGATTTTAAGCCTAGCATTCATAATCATGAGAGTTCTTGCACCATAGGGACCTCCAAAGTCTCAGATTTATTTAGTGATCATACAAAATTTACAATTGAGCAAAGATTATTTGCATCCCTCAAGAATGAGGAGCAAGAGCCTACTTTTATAGTAATACAAGAGGAGAGGGTGAATGCATGGAGAGGGAGGTGCATGGCTTCCATGGAGGGAGAATGAGCGAAAATTGCTTCCTTAATCAATGGAGTGATTCACGTTGATTGACTTGGAGCTCAAGCTTAGTTGGTGTGATGGGATGAGGTGGTTTCCACCTCATGAGAGGGGCGCCCCTCTCCCTTTGGAACCAACGCACCCTCCATTAGCGAATTTCTCAACGTGGATATCCTCCCACATGAAGGAAAGCGCATGAGTTGGTTCAATTCACTATCCTAAGTTTTAAAATGGCATGTGCTTTAATCACAAATCATGATCGCCCACCTTAATGTTAAATTTTTAACTTTTAATCAATACTTATCTAGGATATTACTGAGATATTAGCAAGCACAACATAAACACAAGAGACACAAATATTTTCCTCGGGTAAACCATAAAGGAGAAAACCATGCAACTTCCTCAAAGATAGAATGATCACCAATACAATGTCACAAAAGTAAAACCCAAACTAGAGATGGTCTTCAGCAACTTCTCTCTTCTCCACTTGTGCGAACTTGTCCTCTCTCTCACTAATGCGAACTTGAGTGAGTGAGTGAATGTATAAATGAGAGAGCTTGGCTCTCTATTTATACTTTACCTTTCACTTAAAATTTTCACTTAACAGGTCGGCCCCTAACTAAATCTGACTGGGCCGACTCCTCTAAGGGACTTAAAAACCCCATTACAAATGACTCTAGGGGGAACTAATGCCCCGACTTACATGGGAGGATTAACCTCAATGACTTTACATGACCAAATACAATAATGACTTCTCCGACGGGAGGAATAAACATCTTCATCGGAGGTACAAATAAAATACAATATAAAATACAAGTGAATATCTTCCGAATTTACAATTACATTGACTCTCCCTCTTAACTAGGAAGGTATTCTCTTGAAACATACATCAACACAAGTCTTCAATGTTGGATCATCTTCACGGGATCATCGTCGTCATTGTTACTGCAATCCTCATCATCTCAATCATCGATTGGTGACATCTCTTGAATCTACTCATCATAGGAATTTCTACATAGCCATCCCTTTTTCATGTCGGATGTAGGCCTAGCCTCCATGTAGGTATTCATCATCTCTGCGAGCAAGCCATCAAGTAGGTACAACCCAGGACCAGTCATTATATTTCCTTTTCAAACACCTACATCTCCTATTGTCGCCTCATCATCTTTATATCATCTCAGCGTCACATGGAGCACAACCCAGATGCACATCACACAACACTTACATCAACCGACATGGGAGTACTTTCCTACCACCATTTGGGAATGGATTAGCACTTACATCAATGCTCATGGGAGGACTTTTCTACCACCATGCAGAAATGGCTCCAGTTCTTATATCAACGGCCATGGGAGGAATTTCCTACCACCATGTCGAAATGGCTCCAGCACTTATATCAACGGCCATGGGAGGACTTTCCTACCACCATGTCGGAATTTCTCAGCACTTATTTCAACGGCCATGGGAGGACTAGCCTACCACCATGTCGGACTTCCCTCGACACTTATGTCAACAACCATGGGAGGACTATCCTACCACCATGTCGGAATGCCCTCGGCACTTATGTCAACGACCATGGGAGGAATAGCCTACCACCATGCCGGACTTCCCTTGGAACTTATGTCAACGGACATGGGAGCACTTTCCTACCACCATGTCGGACTGGCCCATGTGCATCTGTGTCTTTCGGACTCATCACTTCCCCTTGGAAGGAACCTCGATCTGAAGAAAACCAATCTTATCTCTGAAGTACTCAAACTTCATTCTAGATATCGGCTTGGTCAACACATCGGCTATATGCTCGTCCATCGCAACATGCTGGAGCTTCACTGCTCCTCTCTTCACCATATCCATGATATAGTGATACTTGATCTCAATATGCTTCGACTTGTAGTGGAACACCGAATTCTTGGACAACTTCACACAACTCTGGTTGTCACAGAATATACAAGTCGCATCTAACTGGAGATCAAACAAATCAGACAATAGCTTCCCAAGCCATACTACCTCACAACTAGCTGAACAAGCTAAAACATACTCTACTTCAGCTGTACTCAGTGCCACGCAGTACTGCTTCCTACTAAACCAGGAGATCATACCGGATCCCATCCCGAAGTGCTCTTCCTATCATCAGAACTTCCTGCCCAATTTGAATCAATAGAACCCTCCAGTTTAATATTCTGATTTACGTCATACTTGAGCCCATAATCAACTGTACCCTTCAGGTACCTCAAAATATGTTTTGCGACAATTAAGTGAACATGTCTTGGATCCATCAGGAACTGGCTCAATGTGTTCACAACAAAGCATATGTCTAGTCTTTTATTCGTCAGGTACATCAAAGATCCAATCATCTGACAATACATCGTGGAATCAACAGAATCTGATGAAGCATCACTCAATAGCTTTAGGTTCAATGCCATAGGTGTGGCCATGGCCTTGCAGTCCATCATCCCGAACCTATTTAGGATCTCCACTACATACTTCCCTTGTCCAAGGAAGATTCCATCCACACTCTACCACACCTCCATACCTATAAAATAATGCATCATGCCTAGATCCTTCATCTCGAACTCTACGGGAAGATTCCTCTTTGTATCTGGAATAATCCCATCCTCACCTGTCACAAGCAGGTCATCTACATAGAGTAGAAGTATCACTGGGTTCCCTTCCTCAACCTTGTACAAAAGGTTGGAATCTACTTTACTCTTAGTAAAGCCCAAGCTCATAAGGAAATTATCCATCCATTCATACCATGTCCTGGGTTCCTGTTTCAATCCATACAAGGCCTTCTTCAATTTGCACACGAGTCTGCTTGTCATGTGTTTCAAATATGAGTGGCTGCTCCACGTACACTTCCTGCTCTACTACACTATTCAAGAACGTTGTCTTGACATCCATCTGGTGTACTTTCCATTTCATCATTGCATTCAGTGCAAGTACAAATCGGATGGAAGTGTATCTGGCTACATGTGAAAATGTCTCCTCATAATCTATGCCTTCCTTCTGGGAGAAACCACATGCCACAAAACTCGCCTTGTGTTTCTCTATGCTCCCATCTCTAGCATGCTTGATCTTGTAGATCCACTTAGAAGTCACAACAGACTTCCCTTATGGTCTCGGAACTACCTCCCAAACATCATTCTTCATGATCGACTGGTACTCCTCGATCATGGCATCCTTCCATTCTTTCTTCTTTGTCGTTTCCTCATAGTTGGTAGGTTCCTTGTCAATGATGTTGTACAATAGGGATACATAGCTGCAGTATGGCCTAGGTCTCTTTTTTTTTTTTCTATGCATCTCCTCTAGAGCACCATACTTCTCTGCATCTTGTATTGCTTCTCCTACCCATGTTGGTTTCCTCTTGTGGGATTTATTCTCACGAGGTGGATCTATACGTTCTTGTGGTTCTGTGATCTTCTGGAATCTCTTATTCCATCAATGAGTCTCTAATCCTGGGAACTTTAGGTTCTTCATTTTCTTCAATAGGTAGTTTTCTTGTATGTTGAGTCGCTTGTTCTTCGAAACACGTCTCTCTTGTAGGTGATGGTACATGATCTTTCCTACAAGTCAATTTAGTTGTGTGGTTAGAAACATTTCATAATTTTCAAAATGAATTCTTATACATAAGGACATAGGTCACACAGTTATGCAACTATCTTAGCCAAGGTTTCAACACAACATTCATCCATATCCCATATTCATAAGGTAAATTTCTAGATGCCTTCCATCTCTACCAGAACATCATTAACAGTGTGCACTACTCCCAACATGTCAGCAAAAAGGTTTAATTCTAGATAAGTAGCACTGGAATGTTGTACAGTACCATAGGCCACTTACCCATCACATGCATATTAGTAGTATATTGTTCATTAATTCAAATATCCTAATATGCATAATACACAACCTAAATCTAGGAATATAAGTATGTACACCACTGAACAATATTATTTAAATAAATAGATACACAAGAAATGACAATTCAAATACTTACCTTTGTTTGTTTGTTGGGTGAACTCCCTCTTGATATTTGCTTCCTTGCAGGAACTACTAGAGTCTCTGACAGAGTGTTCTTCTTCATCGTGAGGTCTTGTTCCTCTCTTGCTTATGATCGTAAATGTTGAGCAAGTGTTCTACACTTGTTCTTTGTGCTGGAGTAGACTCTTTGTTCTCCTTCTTTTGCATCTTAACCAATGCCGAAATGGATGAGAGGTTCTTCCATAGACACTCCATAGAGCATTGATCCTTATTTTTTTCCGAAGTCCAACTTTGTAGGAGATTTTCCTACTCCTTTGATGTAATATTAAAAGTCATCTCTAGCTTCACCTTATGAGGTGGAACCTTCTAAATCAACCCTTGTAACTAGTTACCTTCATTACAATACATATTCTTCATCACTTGAAGAATCATCTATTTCTTCTTTGGCTCTCTTCCTTGGAGGTTCATCATCTTCTGCAGTGTGCGCATGGTGCCTTTTCTCATTGTTCTTGTTGTTGTGGGAGCCACTTTTGTTTCTGGGACAATCTCTAGAGTAGTGTCCCTTCTCATCGCATGTATAAAATCTAACAGTAGATAGATATTTTCTGGATCTTCTAAAGTTCTCCCTCTGACTTTGGTGGTGGTGTTTCTCCCTCTTACTGTGATGATGGTGTTCCCTCTTGTTATTATTCCTTCTGGTGTGTCTTGTGAGATATTGATCATCATTTGCTCCCATCTTCTCTTCTCGAGCCACAATTCGATCTTCTTCTTGTGAGCATTCCTCCCATAGCATACTGAATGTGATTAACTTCTTTCTAGCACAAATCCCTTGAATGAAAGAGTCATGTGATCTAGGGATACTATTCAAGGTGGTCATCACAATTTATCCATCTTTTACATTTTGTCCCATAGCTTCAAGTTGCTCCTTGATTTGAGAGACCCTTGTAAAGAAGGACTACATGGTCTCTGCATTTTGTATCTTCATATTCTTCAACTGGTTTCGAAATGTGATCTTTTGATTTATATTCTTTCCTTCGAATAGCTTGGTGAAGGAATCAAACATTTATGTAGGTGTCTTCAAGGATGACACATGTGGGATGAGATGATCCTTAATAGAATATGCAATGATCCTCTTGGCCTTAACCAATTTCTTCTTGTGTAGGGCTTTAGCCTCATCTCCCTCTGGAACTGGAACCTCTTCATTCACATATGTGTCCAATTCATTTTCTTCAAGGACAAGTGTAATCCTATACTTCCATGCTCGAAAGTTATCAACCCCTTCAAGATTATCCTCAAGCTTGGTGTGGTGAGACATATTTAATGAGTACTTCAAATGGAAATAGAAAATCTCTGAGGTCTTACCACTTTGATTTATTGAAACTGGTTTTGGTTGACCCTAGAGTTTGACAGAGAAACCCTAAATTTTGAAACTTGGAATTCAAAACTTCTGACAGGATGGATAGATGCAATTGACTGAGGTGAGTATGTTGGTACACTTGGTTTCAGAAGATTCCAAAAATTCACCCTTGAAAATTGACTTGCGAAATTTTGATATGCAGTTTATGGTCTTTTCTGGTTTTCTGGTTTTTCTGGTCCAGAGTCAACTAGGGTTTGAATTTCTAGGATTTTTACCCACTCAAAAACTTCGATATTGGTCTCAAAATTTAGATTTTTGGGAGGCGCACTTCCCTATGCCACTTGCACTCCAAAATTCCAATTCTGTGAAAAGCCCTAATTTTCCTCAGTAGTGACGGGCCAAAAATGAAAATGCTTAGAATCAACTTCTGCTTTGATAGAAAGATGTGCCCTCCTTAGGCGAGTTAGCCTAACCTATTTTTGTTAATGATCTGTGGAGAGAAGTCCAAAAATTAAGAATCCCTAGCTTCCGCAACTGCACAATGTCTTCTTCTCAGGCTAGCTCTGATACCATGTTATATTTTTAACTTTTAATCAATACTTATCTAGGATCTTACTGAGAGAATAACAAGCACAACATAAACACAAGAGACACGCAGATTTTCCTCAGGGAAACCATAAAGGGGAAAACCCCGCAACTTCCTCAGCAATAGAATGATCACCAATACAATGTCACAAAAGTAAAACCCAAAATAGAGATGGTCTTTAGCAACTTCTCTCTTCTCCACTTGTGCGAACTTGTCCTCTCTCTCACTAATGAGAACTTGAGTGAGAGTGAATGTATACATGAGAGAGCCTAACTCTCTATTTATACTTTACCTTTCACTTAACCTTTTCACTTGACAAGTCGGCCCCTAACTAAATCTGAATGGGACGAATCCTCTAGGGGACTTAAAAACACCAATACAAATGACTCTAGGGGGGAACTAATGCCACGACTTACATGGGAGGATTAACCTCAATGACTTTACATGACCAAATACAATAATGACTTCTCCGACCGGAGGAATAAACATCTTCGTTGGAGGTACAAATAAAATACAAGTGAATATCTTCCGAAGTTTTGATTACATTAACACTTAATAAACCATATGCCACCCTTTTCCAAATTCCACCCTTGTGCATTTCATAGAACAACTAATAATTAAGTGTCGTTTTGTAGCACCTTTAGGAACAAATGCCACAAATGACCACTTAGTCGCTTGAAACCCAAAAAAGGTGGGTCCTAGGTTAAAGAGGATGCTCTGAGCATGAAAACAAGCATCCCCATGCCAAATTCCGCCTCCATATCGGGCTTTTATTACATTTTTAAATTTTCCAATTAAACCATTAAAAAATGGTCTAATTTTAAAGAAATATATATATATATATATAGGAATGAAACCAAACTCCTAGGGGACCTAGTGCATGTCCACACTGTAGAAATTTCACTTCTCTAACAAGCTTTCAAGTTAAATCAGATTAACAATGTTTAATAAACCATCTCATTCAACCATAGATAGCTGAAAATGAAATTTCACTCATAAACATATCTGAACCGGAAGCACAAAAGAAGTACTACCAAAATATTGGGAACAGAAACAACATAACATCCATGCACATAAAATTTCAGACTCGGATATTTTAGCCAAAATGGCCCGGGAAAAACCCCGAAGGGAAAACCTGTGAGAGATATTTTATTAATTTCTTCTTCAATAAAATGTACATCAAAATTTTAATAGTAACAAGCAAAACTTATCTCAACCATCAAAATTAGCATGCTGCCTCTAATTCTGTGCAAGAATCTGCCTCAAATTTTGTGCATATATTTCTGGAAACCGTGCCTTTCTCAACCAACACAAAGCTGTATGGACAACTCCTCGATTTTAGTGACAAACTCAATTTTCTTCCTGGAAATTTGTGCCCACGGAAATTAATTTTCTGCCTTGAAAATTGTGCACTGTACGAAATTGTACGGACTGTACGAAATTAATTATATGTACTTGTCTTGAAATTTGTGCCTCTGCTTGAAAATATGTGCCACTGTTTTCTTCTCGAAAATCATGCCCAAAATTGTTGTACGGTCTTGTAATCCATGCTGTACCTAGCTGTTATCTCAGATAGCCACTTTCTCTCTCTCAAATTCCAACTGGAACTTGCTTTCCAATTCTCTTGGAATATCTTCACTTCTCCAACTCTCTTGGAATGTGTGTAATTGAAGGAATGGGGTGCCTTATTTATTTTTTTTTCCTTGTCTTTTCACTTCACCTTCCTGGGATAGCGGAAAGGACACTGGATCAAGGGCCCATATTTAATCTAGTGTTTTCTCATCAATGGATGAGAAAAGTCACTTTTCTCTCCATTAAATATTTTATCTCTCAACCACAACTTAAATAAATTGAAAAGTCACTTTATAACTCTAAAGTGACATTAATTACTTTTCTCAAGCAATTAATGCAAGGGTTATGTACTTTTTCCCTTTTTAGTGACTTAGGGAAAAGTCACTAGGGGAACACTTCCTTGGTACAAATTTCAACACTCCCTCTTACCAAGGAAGGTGTTCTCCCTCTCTCCCAACTTATCCCTGAAGAAGATAAACTGCTTCCCCACCAAATTTGGTAAATTACTCATGTGCTTCTCTCACAATATCAAAGTCTGCTCATGTGCTTCTCGCACAATGTCGAAGATTCCCACCCTTTCTAAACTCTTCTCTAGAAAGGTCAAATCAAGTGTCCCTTCATGTTAGACATCATCACATGAAGAAAATCATCTTGAGCTACAAAGCTCAATGCTTCTGCTTCACGTGGGAAGACCTGTTGGCATATCCTCTGCCAGAACCTCTCTCCAGTCTCATACTATCAACAGTAGAATCTCCCCCTGTCTCTGGAATCTGTCCTACATCCTACACTGATGCCTCATGTCGGGACATATCATCTCGCTCATCCATTGGTGACAAGTCATACCAGTTGACCCTCTTTCGATTACTAGAGTAAGTAGCCTCTCGTTGACTCCTTTGAATAGAGCATGAACTACTCGGTACCACAATAATATCTGGAGCATCTTGCTCTCTCCTCTGAACTACGGACTGACTACTCGGTGCCACAACAATCCTCAAAGCATCTCGCTCACTATCTGTCTCAGACTTATGATATTTTATCCACCCAGATCCTCCAACTATAGGCTGACCATGCACTACATACTCTCCATCTCTCCGATGACCTATAAGCACAAGGTCAACTGGATCCACTCCCAATACATAAATGAGGATGTGTTCACTCTTGAACAATACTGCATATCCTCCTCCCTCCAAGGTTGGAATTGAAAGTTTGTTGTCTTGCAACCCTGGAATATAGCGTACTCCTGTAATCTCCAGAATCTCTCCAAACACAAGCTAGAACCGTACTCATCCCAAACCTCTGACTGCATGCACTATCCCATCTCTATCCACTGTCCCATCTCTATCCTATACGAGCTGCTCTGGAATAGTCTCAAAGGTGAGGAAGGAATCTCGCCTCCCAGTCATGTGACTACAATAGGAACTATCCACAATCCACTTCCCAGTATCAACTGGTCCACTACTGTCGCAACTCGAAATAGTAGTGACAAGATAGAACTCTTTCTCGAACTGTGTAGCAAAACACTCAATCTCTGTTGTAGCTGCAACCTGATCCTATTTCTCCTACTTGTTCTTCTTCTACTTAGGACATTGGCCTGCATAATGGCCAAAATAATTGCATGCATAGCACCTGACTCTACTCAGGTCCCTCTTCTTCTCACCTCTCTGCTGCTTAGCCCCTCTCGGGCCCTTCTTGGACTTCTTGCCTTTAGCTGATAAGGAAATGTTCTGCTCATTAGTATCCTGCTCAGTCTTCCCTTGAGACCCTTCTCGGATCAAATTGTCAAATACTGGATTTTCATATGATGGCAGAAAGTGCAGAAGAGGTCTAAGAACAAGTCTATAGCAGCAGGTATGATGACAGCCCTTGGTATGCTGAAATTGTATATTTCCTGTTACATTTACAGTGTCCCCAGGAGTTAAGTAAAAATGAATGCCGATCAATAAAATTGAAAGATCTCAAATATGTGTTGATTGATCAAGTATTGTACTAGAAGGATCCTGGAGGGATACTTCTGAGATGTTTGGATAAATCAGAAGAAAATAATGGCATTGAGGAGATGCATGCTGGTGTGTGTGGTGGACACAAATAATGGAAGGCCACAGCCTTCAAAATATTGAGAGTTGGGTATTACTGGCCCACTCTCTTCTCAAATGTGTACCAACGAATTAGAGCTTGTGAAAAATGCCAAAACTTTGCGGGCAAACATCAGTTACAGTCATTAACCTTGAAACCTATTTCAGTAGATGCTCCTTTCCGACAGTGGGGTCTGGATTTTATAGGTGAAATTCATCCCCCATCTAGTGGCCAACATAGGTGTATCTTAACTGCAACGGATTTTTTCACCAAATGTGTAGAAGCCATTCCTACCAGAAGAGCCACAGACCAAATTATAATTAATTTCCTGCAAGAAAATATTCTCAGTAGATTTGGGTGCCCTAGAAAAATCCTTACTGATAATGCCCCTGTGTTCAAATCCAAAAATATGATAAAATTTGTTGAAGACCATAACATTTCCTTGAGACAATATACACCCTATTATCTCCAGGGCAATGGACTAGCAGAGTCCAGCAATAAAAGCATTATAAACACTATCAAGAAAATGTTATCAGAGAATACGAAAAATTGGGATACTAAATTAAAATTTGCATTATGGGCAGACAGAGGTACTTTAAAGAAATCCATCAGAACCACTCCATTTCAAATAGTATATGGAACTGAAGCAGTATTCCCAATTCAATTGATGACTCCAGTAATTAAGTTTGTGTAGGAGACTGAAGAAGAACCAGAAATAAAGAAAAGGAGAACATTTCAGATAATTCAGCTACAGCAAGAAAGGGAATCTCTTATGGACAAAGCTGAAATACATAGAAGCAGGATGAAAGAAAATTTTGATAAGAAGGTGAAGAAAAATATTTTCTCAGCAGGTGACAAAGTGTTAAGATGGGATTCCCGGAATGAAGATAAAGGTAAGCATGGTAAGTTTGATGCACTGTGGTTGGGACCATTCATAGTGGTAAAAAACTTGGGAAACAACACATTTGTGTTGCAGACTTTGGGTGGTAATGAGATTCCAGGTCCAGTCAATCGATGATTTTTGAAATTATTCCATACATGCTAAAATGACAGGTATATTGTACATAGTCAGTGTAAATATCATTTCAAGCAGTTATATGTAGACTCCATCCCAATAAGACAAGTTTCAGAAGGCACGGGTCATAATGTTCTTAAGATCTTACAGAGAAGACCTTATCCCCAGACGGAGCCAGATGTTATCTCTAGGATTGTTCGTAAGATTTACTTAGCCTTTACTTATTCTCTCATATCTTTTCTATCAGTCTAACCTATGCTTTTCCCCATTCCTTAAACATTTTTTACCATTAGTTATCTTTTCATAATTAAATTAGGATTTGGCTCTAGTTCATACTTTTTATTTCAAAATAAATTTCATTTTCTTGCATTAACAAACATTACAAATGCTTGTGAAGCTCTAAATATCGTAATTTTGATTTAAAATGGCGAACTGACAGCTTCTGCTGTAATTTCAAATTTGAGAATGCTGTCAGTTTCGAATTTCAAATTATGATTTAATAGGGTTGTAAATGCTTGTAATTTTAATTCGTTGCAATCATGATTCAAAATGTTTGGGGGACCTATAAGTCATATATGCATGAATTTAACATATGGTCAACATCATGACTACCTTCTCCACTCGACATTTGGCAATCAGGCCAGTACACCGGTCAAGTTCATGAGTAGGTCTATCCAACATCGAAATTTGTGAATGCTATGGACAGAGAATGAAATATCGGGAATGTATCATGCAAATTAGGGTCTATTGAACACCGGTTCATGGTTAATCCAACTAAATTTCCATGCAAGTGCAGAGAAGGGTTTCGAAACTGAAAAGAGGTTATCAGTATTGAGATTTTAAGTATTGTAACAGGATCCAATGGATGAAATTTCCACGCAGAGCCCGAAGAAAAAGCCTGGAGGACTCATATGCAGAACTGAGCCCAACAACATTAAATGGATTTCCCAATTTCCTTTGACAACAAGGTTAATGAAAAATGTTGGATGGTTTATATTTTGTGAAAGGTTACAAGGTTATAACCTTCAGACGACGAAGGCATTTATAAAAAATTACAAAGAAGGAGTGGTCGATTTCAAGGATTTCAAAATTGTGGTAAATGAGCAGGTTGTTGCAGAAGTCACAGGTGTCATTCCTGAAGGCGAACAATGGTTCAAACATCAAGACTTTGAAGGAGATTAATGCGAGTTCATGTTACCAGGGTTTGAAAGTTTAAACTGGAGCAGTGGCGTGCACATAAGAAAAATAAAACCTAATTGGAAAATTCCACTCGAGGTAATCCAAAATTACATTACCTGTGATGGTCGGTTTGATAAGGTTTTGAGATGCCATGTTAGGTTATTAATGCATTTACAGGGAAGAAAGAAGTTAAATCTTCCATATTACTTGTGGAGGAGTCTGCAAAAAATGGTTTTATCAATTCAAAAACGGCCAAAGCACACCAACCGTTCTATCTTTCACCAAGGGATTATCAAATTGTTGATTTTACATCATTTGAAGCAAATAGGCAAAGATTGGGACGAGTTTATTCGTGAACAAGGTTTTGAGACTAAAGAGAAGAAGAAATCCACTAAGAAGAAGAGTAAAGAAAGCAGATCGTCAGATGGGCAAGCACAGTTTGAAAATTCTGGAAAAAAGCAAGATACTGTTCAAACCTTGCTGAACATTGATGAAGATAAACCAATAAACAGCGTAAGTGCAAAAAATATGGACTTGGGGCCGAGGACCAGAGCCAGAGCTAAAGTGGCCGCAGAGATTAGATTGTTAAAACAACCTGTAGGAGAACATCAAATTGTGCCGGTGAATGAGTCTGACGATGAGATAAATATACAGGAGAAAGATACTCTTGTAACTGAAGGTGAGGGTTCCATTGAATATATACAGATACATGTAGGGCAAATACCTAATATATTTGTGGAAAATAAACAAAGCCATATAAAAAACCAAGCTTCAAGCTCTGGCATACAGAAGGATAATATTGTAATGGATGCAGAGGAAATTAAAACAGTCCCGGAATTGGATTTGGTAAGGAAATCCTTGCAATCCTATAAAGAGCAGTGTCATTACTTGCACAGTATTAATGAAAGTTTGATGATATCAAACAAAAGACTGCGAGAGGACCTGGAGCATAGGGATATTGATTATGAAAAGCTAGCAGTGATTTCCAAGGACACTTTGCAGAAAAAGAAAAAAAAAAAAAAAAAAAAAAAAAAAAAAAAGAAGAAGTTATGAATGAGGAATGCAAGCAGATGAAGGCCCAGCTAGAGCAGTTGAAGGGGCAAGAGCGCAATGTAGATGCAGAATTTGCCAAGTTACAACGAAGATCACAAGTTTTAAATGAAATGTATGATTTAGCTGTCATCAAGAAGTCTTTAGTCTGTCTTCTAGAATTAAGAGATAAGATGTCTTAGGTGGCAATTTGTTATGATTAGGTTTGCTTATTGTAACAATTCGATAGAATTAGACTTTATTCTAAAAGTCTATTTTATTTTTGGAGTGATCAGATCCAATGTAATAGGATCTAGTAACTGTTTTCTATTTTGAACAAATTTTGTATAAATAGGACATAGAGAGAGATAATAAGGGTTGGAACTGGAGGAACATGATAGAAGTTTGATTTTAAGGAGTTGTTTCATGCAGATCTGTATGTATTTCTTATGTTAATTTTTGCAGAAGATGACTGTTATGAATTAAAAATATGATCTTGAGACATTTCTTTTTCAATTTATGAAGTGTATGCTTTTGGTATTCTGTCCATATGTGGTCTAAATTCCATGTTATGATTCTTCCAAACAGTATATAACTATGCCCCCATCATGAAATATATTTGAGCTCTTATATTCATAGCCTTAAAATCACAGTCTTTCTTCTGCTTCTATTCATATATTGAGATGTTATACTGTACCTGTCTTTTATTTCCTTTTAAATATTTTACATAGCTCTGTTTTCTGCTTCCACCAAACAAAATTGAAACAATCATTGTGTAGATGCCTTATTCCTACAACTAAGATCTCCTTAAGCACATCCCCTGTAGTCTAGGATCAACTTTAGGGATAACACATCCTGAAATTCAAATAATTGGTAATAAAAATTCAGGAGTTTAAACAAGGAGAAAATTGTTTTATGATGAATAAAAAGCACTACTTTCGATAGTAGAACCCAAAACCTTTAAAGAAGCTTGCAAAAGTGAGGATTGGATCAATGCTATGAATGATGAACTTGATCAAATAGAGAAGAGACAAACTTGGGAACTTGTCCCAAGACCTAAGGACATGAATGTTATTGGAACCAAATGGATCTTTAAAAACAAGTTCAATGAGGATGGTCATGTGATAAGGAACAAGGCCAAATTAGTATGCAAGGGATATGCTCAAGTAGAAGGTGTTGATTTTGAAGAAACTTTTGCACCTATGGAAATACTTGAAGCCATTGGGATGTGTTTATCTTTTGCGTGGTACAAGAACTTTAAAGTGTATAAAATGGATGTAAAATATGCATTTCTTATTGGAGAAATTGAAGAAGAAGTATATGTTGAGCAACCTGAAGGTTTTCTCTTATCAGAAAATAGAGATTATGTTTGAAAACTTAAGAAGGCACTCTATGGTCTTAAACAAGATCCAAGAGGATGGTTCTCAAGACTTGACAAGTATTTAAAGCGGCAAGGATATAAAAGAGGCACCACTGACAGTAATCTATACATAAAGTTTGAAAACAAAAATATGATCACTATTGTAGTCTACGTATACGATATCATATTTGGAAGTGATCTACAAATTCTGAGTGTAAACTTTGCTTCAGATAAGAAGAAGGAATTTGAAATTTCAATGTTGGGGGAACTAACATTCTTTCTACGTTTACAAGTATCTCAATCAGAAAAAAAGGATCTTCATCTCTCAAACTAAGTATATCAAAGAGATGTTGAAAAAGTTCAGAATGGAAGAATCCAAACTTGTTAGTACTCCTATGTTCACTAGATGTAAATTGAGCAAGGATGATGAATCCTTACAAGTAGATCATACTATGTATAGGTCAATGATTGGTAGTTTATTATATGTAACAGATACAAGACCAAATGTAATGCAGGCTGTAGGTTTGGTTGCCAGATTCCAATCAGCCCCAAAAGAAACACATGTGGCTGCAGTAAAAATAATTCTTAGATATCTAAAAGGTACTATGAATTATGGATTATGGTATTCAAAAAACAATAACTTCAATCTAAGGGAATTCACTGATGCAGATTGGAAATGAAGTATTGATGATAGAAAAAGCACTAGTGGATCAACATTTTACTTAGGAGATTGCTTGGTATCATGGATAAGTTAAAAACAGTCTTCCATTTCACTATCTACAACAGAAGCCGAGTATATTGTTGTTGCATCATGTTGTACACAAGTCATTTGGATGAAGCAAACATTGGAATATTTACTTGTAAAATATGAGGATCCCATTGTTATACATTGTGACAATGCAAGTGTTATAAACATATCCAAAAATATTGTTATGCACTCTAAGACAAAACATATACCAATCAAATATCATTTTTTAAGAGAGCAAGTGCCACAAAAGGTTTCCAAACTAGAGTAAGTTGATACAAAGGAACATATAGTTGATACTTTCACTAAACCATTGCCTAGAGAGTCATTTGCCTATCTTAGGAAAAAACTAGGAATTATCTCTCTTCTTTAAGATAAAATGAAGATTGTAACCCTATCACAAAAGGGACATAGTTGACAGGGGGAGAAATGGTGAGAGGGGGAGATTTATGAATCTTTGTCATTAATGTCAAAATGGGAGAGAAAAATTTGAAGTTGTTGTCATCAATGACAAAGGGGGAGAATGTTGAGTATAATTGTCATTGATGCCAAAAGTATTCATTAATGACAAAGGATATGATGATGTGGCATGTGTTATGAATGTGCAAATACATCTGATGGTGTTCTAGTACCTTCATGATGTCATTGTTACAATTTTTCATCATTAAATAAAGGTTTGATAGTTTGGTGAAACTCTGGAAATTGACTAACTATTGGAAAATTAGTATAATTTGCTCTAGGAAAATGCCCGTCATATCTTATAGGTTAATGTTAAAAATTATCTAAGAGTGTTAGGTTGTATCTTGTTGACTTGTGCATCTGACCATGGTCTCAGTTTGATTTAAGAGTGTTTGAGGAGAAAGATACAGGTCTGTCAAAACAAGGGTTCATGATGTTTTACCGGTTGGGAACCCAATTCAATAAAATGTCCGCCCAGGTCAGAGGATGATGAATCTGAAGGTGAAACCAATTGTGATGAGCTCAGTTAGATGGATATTATTTTCTGGTATCATAGTTTCAATGTTTTGGTGAAATAAAAATTCACCTTGAAAATTGAAGGATTTGGCTAAGTATAAACTCTTCCAGTAAAAATGCCTAAGTAGCCTCAGGAAAATGTCCGCCACCTTTTGTATTTGATTGATTAATAAATTCTGAGGATATAGGAATTTATATTGTTGGTTTTTGCATCTAACCATATGATTATTTTTCCAAAAAAATCATTGAGGGTGAAGATGTTGGCTTGCCAAAAATGCCCTCTGGCATCATTTACATTGTCCCAGTAAATTGCCCGCCAAGGAGAGAGGATGAGGTTGTATAGGATGGAACTTACATGGATAGAAACTGCAAGATGTCCCCCATGTTGTGGATGCTTCATATTTCCAATATTGGTGAAAAATAAAAATCCCATCATGATTCTAATCCGTGCTCCTTGGCACTACTATTAAGAGTCTGTTGTTGTCGAGATGCACACCTTGAGGAGGGAGCGCAACAAAAATATTTCGAAGTTGCTCGGTGTGGCCTTGGGGGAAAGCAAAGATTCAGGTGTTGTCACCTAATCCCGACTCCTCGGTTTAGGGAAACTCCTAACGAAACATAGGGGGTAGATCCTAAAAAAGAGTTTCTAAGGCTCTTTAAAGTTTAAGTTAAAATGGTTATGGGAAGAGTGTTGTTTTCATGAGTTTTTTGAATTGTAACAAAATTGAACCAAGTTTATTCACAAAATTAATGGCACATCCACAACATAATATGATAAACAACAAAATACAGATAAAAAGAAAAGATTTTGAAAATTTTGTTGTTTCTCAAAGACCATTTCCAAATGGAGTCATTGTCCGTAAAATATTGTTGAGGGGCCATTGTGCAAATGTCTCTTGGTTTATTTTATTATGTGATTTGAAAGATGAAGTTGAATTATTGTGGGAAGGGGGGATTTCTGGTATACCTTGTGGTACAGGAAATATGTTCGGAATGTGATCTAGGTGGCTCTGTACAAGGACGTGTGGGTTGGGACGGAGTCTCAAGAGTAGTGTTCAACACTACACCAACAAGGATGTAGTCTAATTGGTGATTTGAGGTCTCCTCCCAGTGGTTCCCGCTTTCTTAGTAAGAATTTCCCCACTTTCGATCACAACGAGGCAACGCCGGATTTTCGTTGCTTTTCGCGGGACAGTTTTTATTAATGAGTATTGACTAAATGTGAAAAATTATGAAGTGCAAAATAATCTCTTTTGATATCCCAAAGCTCAGACCAGCCTACGATGGGTAGAGCATACGCAGTGTTTGCAAAAATATTCGTTAAGTTTGACTCTCTGATAGAGAGCGCTCTTGATCCAATTTAGAACAAGATTCAAGATATTTTTTAAGTTAAATTTTAAGATTGAATCTTTGATAGAGAGCACTCTTGATCCGCAAATGGCGAGATTCAAGAGATTTTAGTGACATAAATTGTAAAAAATGTGAAATGTAAAGCTTTGAAATAATCTAAAAACTACCCAAGAATCTCTTTTAGGTCTAGGACCGTACTCAGGAGAGCAAGAGGGTTAGCAAAAAGAACAAAAACAAAGTAAACTCTCCGACAGAGAGCACTCTTGATCCACAAATGGCGAGATTCAAGAGATTTTACGATTTTAATGACTTGAAGCAAAGCAAGAGTATAAAAACTTTGAAACTAAATTGTACTTTGCAAAAATGAAACTTTTTGAAAATTTTTGAAACCTTTAAACCTAAAGAAAAAATTAAAGCTAACCTAGCATGCTACTTTATCTAACTTGTTGCAAGTAAAAAGCAAATAAATGTAAAGTAGATACAGGCTTCCCCCAAATGGGGGAAGAGGGTTGTGGGAGCCGTAATCCCACTTGATTTTTATTAATCTTATTATAACAAATTTTTTTAACCCTCTGATAGACATCTTTCTTGATCCTCTTATTCAACGTGATTCAAGAGACTTTAGGCCTAAGAAGGCAAAGGGATAGCAAGGGGATTGAAGAAAAGGGATTTTGTTTATGTTTTTAAGCTTAAAATTTCACTTCTTATCCTCGCTTTTCCTGTAAAACAAACATAAAAACCAGCAAACTATGATTTATTTGGATTAGTGGATTAGACTTAAAAATACAAAAGATTTAATACTTACAAAATAATGAAAACTTTAAACTACAAGTATTAATCAACTAGGACTAGATCTAAACTTGAAATATGAAAAATATGAAACTCTTTAGATCTTCCTAAGCATATAACAAATAGATGTTAGATAATATTCAAGAAATTTAGATCTATTTGTTATGAAAATAAAGTAACCAAGAGAGAAATTGAAAGTTTATGAGAAGGAAGAAAGGCCTCAAGCTCAAGCTTGAATGTTGCTAAGATGTGGAAGCTCCTGTGGGACAAGAAACGTTAGATCCAAAATTGTATTGAAGGTAAAAAATACGCAAACCAAGCTCAACATTGTCCTCAACTTTGGTGATCTGTAAAGCTACAAAACCTCAAACAAAAGAGATCAAGTCTAGTGTGATAAATAAACTAAGACTGAAAGAACATTAGTATAACTAACTACGGCTTGTTACTTTCAAATCTTAGAGAACCTAACACAAGAAAGCAAATTGAAACTTCAAATGCCTACTCTATGGATTAGAATATAACCTTCTAAGCTGGATGATAGATCTACAAATTGCATATGGAGAAAAATAGCTAAACTAGTATCACCTCAATTTTAAGCCTAGCATTCATAATCATGAGAGTTCTTGCACCATAGGGACCTCCAAAGTCTCAGCTTTATTCAGTGATCATACAAAATTTACAATTGAGCAG
This sequence comes from Larix kaempferi, assembly GCA_027924585.1. Taxonomy (NCBI): domain Eukaryota; kingdom Viridiplantae; phylum Streptophyta; class Pinopsida; order Pinales; family Pinaceae; genus Larix; species Larix kaempferi. The sequence continues at coordinate 146,239 of BSBM01000451.1, read as the reverse complement.
AGATTATTTGCATCCCTCAAGAATGAGGAGCAAGAGCCTACTTTTATAGTAATACAAGAGGAGAGGGCGAATGCATGGAGAGGGAGGTGCATGGCTTCCATGGAGGGAGAATGAGTGAAAATTGCTTCCTTAATCAATGGAGTGATTCGCGTTGATTGACTTGGAGCTCGAGCTTGGTTGGTGTGATGGGATGAGGTGGTTTCCAGCTCATGAGAGGGGCTCCCCTCTCCCTTTGGAACCAACGCACCCTCCATTAGCGAATTTCCCAACGTGGATATCCTCCCACGTGAAGGAAAGCGCATGAGTTGGTTCAATTCACTATCCTAAGTTTTAAAATGTCATGTGCTTTAATCACTAATCATGATCGCCCACCTTAATGTTAAATTTTTAACTTTTAATCAATACTTATCTAGGATATTAATGAGATATTAGCAAGCACAACATAAACACAAGAGACACAAATATTTTCCTCAGGTAAACCATAAAGGAGAAAACCCTGCAACTTCCTCAAATATAGAATGATCACTAATACAATGTCACAAAAGTAAAACCCAAAATAGAAATGGTCTTCAGCAACTTCTCTCTTCTCCACTTGTGCGAACTTGTCCTCTCTCTCACTAATGCAAACTTGAGTGAGTGAGTGAATGTATAAATGAGAGAGCTTAGCTCTCTATTTATACTTTACCTTTCACTTAAACTTTTCACTTAACAGGTCGGCCCCTAACTAAATCTGACTGGGCCGACTCCTCTAGGGGACTTAAAAACCCCATTACAAATGACTCTAGGGGGAACTAATGCCCCGACTTACATGGGAGGATTAACCTCAATGACTTTACATGACCAAATACAATAATGACTTCTCCGACCGGAGGAATAAACATCTTCGTCGGAGGTACAAATAAAGTACAATATAAAATACAAGTGAATATCTTCCGAAGTTACAATTACATTAACACTCCCTCTTAACTAGGAAGGTATTCTCTTGACACGGACATCAACACAAGTCTTCAATGTTGGATCATCTTCGTCGTTGTTACTGGAATCCTCATCATCTCGATCATCGATTGGTGACATCTCTCGAATCTACTCATCATAAGAAGTTCTACAGAGCCAACCCTTTTTCATGCCGGATGTAGGCCTAGCCTCCATGTAGGTATTCATCATCTCTACGAGCAAGCCATCAAGTAGGTACAACCTAGGACCAGTCATTATATTTCCTCTGCAAACACCTGCATCTCCTATTGTCGCCTCATCGTCTTTAGATCATCTTAGCGTCACATGGAGCACAACCCAGATGCACATCACACAACACTTACATCAACCGACATGGGAGTACTTTCCTACCACCATTTGGGAATGGATTAGCACTTACATCAACGCTCATGGGAGGACTTTTCTACCACCATGTCGAAATGGCTCCAGTGCTTATATCAATGGCCATGGTAGGAATTTCCTACCACCATGTCGGAATGGCTCCAGCACTTATATCAACGGCCATGGGAGGAATTTCCTACCACCATGTTCGAATTGCTCAACACTTATTTCAACGGCCATGGGAGGACTAGACTACCACCATGTCGGACTTCCCTCGGCACTTATGTCAACAACCATGGGAGGACTATCCTACCACCATGTCGGAATTCCCTCGGCACTTATGTCAACGACCATGGGAGGAATAGCCTACCACCATGCCGGATTTCCCTCAGCACTTATGTCAACGGACATGGGAGCACTTTCCTACCACCATGTCGGACTGGCCCATGTGCATCTGTGTCTTCCGGACTCATCAATTCCCCTTGGAAGGAACCTCGATCTGAAGAAAACCAATCTTATCTCTGAAGTACTCGAACTTCCCTCTAGATATTGGCTTGGTCAACAGATCGGCTATATGCTCGTCTGTCGCAACATCCTGGAGCTTCACTGCTCCTCTCTTCACCATATCCATGATATAGTGATACTTGATCTCAATATGCTTTGACTTGTTGTGGAACACCGAGTTCTTGGAAAACTTCACACAACTCTGGTTTTCATAGAATATACAAGTCACATCTAACTGGAGATCAAACAAATCAGACAATAGCTTCCCAAGCCATACTACCTCACAACTAGCTGAACAAGCTACGAGATACTCTACTTCGGCTGTACTCATTGCCATGCAGGACTGCTTCCTACTAAACCAGGAGATCATACGAGATCCCATACCAAAGCAGCATCCTGAAGTGCTCTTCCTATCAGCGGAACTTCCTGCCCAATCTGAATCAATAGAACCCTCCATTTTAATCTTCTGATTTACGTCATACTTGAGCCCATAATCAACTGTACCCTTCAGGTACCTCAAAATATGCTTTGCAACAATTAAGTGAACATGTCTTGGATCCGTCAGGAACTGGCTCAATGTGTTCACAGCAAAGCATATGTATTGTCTTGTATTTGTCAGGTACATCAAAGATCCAATCATCTGACGATACATCGTGGAATCAACCGAATCTGATGAAGCATCGCTCAATAGATTCATGTTTGATGCCATAGGTGTAGCCATGGCCTTGCAATCCATCATCCTGAACCTATTCAAGATCTCCACTACATACTTCCCTTGTCCAAGGAAGATTCCATCCGCAATCTTCCACACCTCCATACCTGGAAAATAATGCATCATACCCAGGTCCTTCATCTCGAACTCTGTAGCAAGCTTCCTCTTTGTATCTGGAATAATCCCATCCTCACCTGTCACAAGCAGGTCATCTACATAGAGTAGAAGTATCACTGGGTTCCCTTCCTCAACCTTGTAGTAAAGGTTGGAATCTACTTTACTCTTAGTAAAGCCCAAGCTCATAAGGTAATTATGAGCTTCAATCCATATGAGTGGGTTCCCTTCGTACCATGTCCTAGGTTCCTGTTTCAATCCATACAAGGCCTTCTTCAACTTGCACACAAATCTGCCTGTCATGTGTTTCAAATATGAGTGGTTGCTCCACGTACAATTCCTCCTCTACTACACCATTCAAGAACGTTGTCTTGACATCCATCTGGTGTACTTTCCATTTCATCATTGAATTCAGTGCAAGTACAGATCGGATGGAAGTGTATCTGGCTACAGGTGAAAATGTCTCCTCATAATCTATGCCTTCCTTCTGGGAGAAACCACATGCCACAAAACTCGCCTTGTGTTTCTCTATGCTGCCATCTGCAACATGCTTGATCTTGTAGATCCACTTAGAAGTCGCAACAGACTTCCCTTATGGTCTTGGAACTACCTCCCAAACATCATTCTTCATGATCAACTGGTACTCCTCGATCATGGCATCCTCCCATTCTTTCTTCTTTGTCGTTTCCTCATAGTTGGCAAGTTCCTTGTCAATGATGTCGTACAATAGGGATACATAGCTGGAGTATGGCCTCGGTCTTTTTTTTTCTGTGCATCTCCTCTACAGCGCCATACTTCTCTGCATATTGTATTGCTTCTCATACCCATGTTGGTTTCCTCTTGTGGGATTTCTTCTCATGAGGTGGATCTATAAGTTCTTGTGGTTCTGTGATCTTCTGGAATCTCTTATTCCATCAATGAGTCTCTAATCCTGGGAACTTCAGGTTCTTCATTTTCTTCAATAGGTAGTTTTCTTGTATGCTGAGTCGCTTGTTCTTTGAAACACGTCTCTCTTGTAGGTGAGGGAACATGATCTTTCCTACAAGTCAATTTAGTTGTGTGGTTAGAAACATTTCATAATTTTCAAAACGAATTCTTATACATAAGGACATAGGTCACACGGTTATGGAATTATCTTAGCCAAGGTTTCAACACAACATTCATCCATATCCCATATTCATAAGGTAACTTTCTAGATGCCTTCCATCTCTACCAGAACATTGTTAACAGTGTGCACTACTCCCAACATGTCAGCAAAAAGGTTTAATTCTAGATAAGTAGAACTGGAATGTTGTATAGTACCACAGGCCACTTACCCATCACATGCATATTAGTAGTATATTGTTCATTAATGCAAATATCCTAATATGCATAATACACAACCTAAATCTAGCAACATAAGTATGTACACCATTGAACAATATTATTTAAATAAATAGATACACAAGAAATGACAATTCAAATACTTACCTTTGTTTGTTTGTTGGGTGGACTCCCTCTTGATATTTGCTTCCTTGCAGGAACTACTAGAGTCTCTGACAGAGTGTTCTTCTTCATCGTGAGGTCTTGTTCCTCTCTTGATTATGATCGGAAATGTTGAGCAAGTGTTCTACACTTGTTTTTTGTGCAGGAGTAGACTCTTTGTTCTCCTTCTTCTGCATCTTAACCAATGCCGAAATGGATGAGAGGTTCTTCCATAGACACTCCATAGAGCATTGATCCTTATTTTTTTCCGGATTCCAACTTTGTAGGAGATTTTCCTACTCCTTTCATGTAATACTGAAAGTCATCTCTAGCTTCACCTTGTGAGGTAGAACCTTCTAAATGAACCCTTGTAACTAGTTACCTTCATTACAAAACATATTCTTCATCACTTGAAGAATCAACTATTTGTTCTTTGGCTCTCTTCCTTAGAGGTTAATCATCTTCTGCAGTGTGTGCATGGTGCATTTTCTCGTTGTTCTTCTTGTTGTGGGAGCCACTTTTGTTTTTGGGACAATCTCTGGAGTAGTGTCCCTTCTCATCGCATGTATAAAATCTAACAGTAGATAGATCTTTTCTGGATCTTCTAAAGTTCTCCCTCAGACTTTGGTGGTGGTGTTTCTCCCTCTTACTGTGATGATGGTGTTCCCTCTTGTTATTATTCCATCTGGTGTGTCTTGTGAGATATTTATCATCATTTGCTCCCATCTTCTCTTCTCGAGCCACAAGTCAATCTTCTTCTTGTGAGCATTCCTCCCACAGCCTACTGAATGTGATTAACTTCTTTCTAGCACAAATCTCTTGAATGAAAGAGTCATGTGTTCTAGGGATACTATTCAAGGTGGTCATCACAATTTCTCCATCTTATACATTTTTTCCCATAGCTTCAAGTCGCTCCTTCATTTGAGAGACCCTTGTAAAGAAGGACTACATGGTCTATGCATTTTGTATCTTCATATTCTTCAACTGGTTTCGAAAGGTGATCTTCTGATTTATATTCTTTCCTTCGAATAGCTTGGTCAAGGAATCAAACATTTATGTAGGTGTCTTCAAGGATGACACATGTGGGATGAGATGATCCTTAATAGAATCTGCAATGATCCTCTTGGCCTTAACCAATTTATCCTTGTGTAGGGCTTTAGCCTCATCTCCCTCTGGAACTGGAACCTCTTCATTCACATATGTGTCCAATTCATTTTCTTCAAGGACAAGTGTAATCCTATACTTCCATGCTCGAAAGTTATCAGCCCCTTCAAGATTATCCTCAAGCTTGGTGTGGTGAGACATCTTTAATGAGTACTTCAAATGGAAATAGAAAATCTCTTAGGTCTTACCACTTTGATTTGTTGAAACTGGTTCTGGTTGACCCTAAGGTTTGACAGAGAAACCCTAAATTTTGAAACTTGGAATTCAAAACTTCTGACAGGATGGATAGATGCAATTGACTGAGGTGAGTATGTTGGTACACTTGGTTTCTGAAGATTCCAAAAACTCACCCTTGAAAATTGACTTGCGAAATTTTGATCTGCAGTTTATGGTTTTTTCTGGTTTTCTGGTTTTTCTGGTCCAGAGTCAAACTAGGGTTTGAATTTTTGGGAGTTTTACCCACTCAAAAACTTTGATATTGATCTCAAAATTTTGATTTTTGGGAGGCGCACTTCCCTATGCCACTTTCACTCCAAAATTCCAATTCTGTGAAAAGCCCTAATTTTCCTCAGTAGTGACGGGCCAAAAATGAAAATGCTCAAAATCAACTTCTGCTTCGATAGAAAGATGTGCCCTCCTTAGGCGAGTTAGCCTAACCTATTTTTGTTAATGATCTGTGGAGAGAAGTCCAAAAATTAAGAAGCCCTAGCTTCCACAGCTGCACAATGTCTTCTTCTCAGGTTAGCTCTGATACCATGTTATATTTTTAACTTTTAATCAATACTTATCTAGGATCTTACTGAGAGAATAACAAGCACAACATAAACACAAGAGACACACAGATTTTCCTCGGGGAAACCATAAAGGGGAAAACCCCGCAACTTCCTCAGCAATAGAATGATCACCAATACAATGTCACAAAAGTAAAACCCAAAATAGAGCTGGTCTTCAGCAGCTTCTCTCTTCTCCACTTGTGCAAACTTGTCCTCTCTCTCACTAATGAGAACTTGAGTGAGTGAGTGAATGTATAAATGAGAGAGCCTATCTCTCTATTTATACTTTACCTTTCACTTAACCTTTTCACTTGACAAGTCGGCCCCTAACTAAATCTGACTGGGACGACTCCTCTAGGGGACTTAAAAACACCAATACAAATGACTCTAGGGGGGAACTAATGCCACGACTTACATGGGAGGATTAACCTCAATGACTTTACATGACCAAATACAATAATGACTTCTCCGACCGGAGGAATAAACATCTTCGTTGGAGGTACAAATAAAATACAATATAAAATACAAGTGAATATCTTCTGAAGTTACAATTACATTAACACTTAATAAACCATATGCCACCCTTTTCCAAATTCCACCCTTGTGCATTTCGTAGAACATTTAATAATTAAGTGTTGTTTTGTAGCACCTTTAGGAACAAATGCCACAAATGACCACTTAGTCGCTTGAAACCCAAAAAAGTGGGTCCTATGTTAAAGAGGATGCTCTGAGCATGAAAACAAACATCCCCACGCCAAATTCCGCCTCCATATCGGGCTTTTATTACATTTTTAAATTTTCCAATTAAAACATTAAAAAATGGTCTAATTTTACGGAAATATATATATATATATAGGAATGAAACCAAACTCCTAGGGGACCTAGTGCATGTCCATACTGTAGAAATTTAATTTCTCTAACAAGCTTTCAAGTTAAATCAGATTAACAATGTTTAATAAACCATCTCATTCAACCATAGATAGCTGAAAATGAAATTTCACTCATAAACATATCTGAACCGAAAGCACAAAAGAAGTACTACCAAAATATTGAGAACAGAAAGAACATAACATCCATGCAAATAAAATTTCAGACTCGGATATTTTAGCCAAAATGGCCCAGGAAAAACCCCGAAGGGAAAACCTGTGAGAGATATTTTATTAATTTCTTCTTCAATAAAATGTACATCAAAATTTTAATTGTAACAAGCACAACTTATCTCAACCATCAAAATTAACATGATGCCTCTAATTCTATGCAAGAATCTGCCTCGAATTCTGTGCATATATTTCTAGAAATCATGCCTTTCTCAACCAACACAGAGCTGTACGGACAACTCCTCGATTTCAGTGACAAACTCAATTTTCTTCCTGGAAATTTGTGCCCATGGAAATTAATTTTCTGCCTTGAAAATTGTGCACTGTACGAAATTGTACGGACTGTACGGAATTATTATATGTACTTGTCTTTAAATTTGTGCCTCTGCTTGAAAATACGTGCCACTGTTTTCTTCTCGAATATTGTGCCTAGAACTGTTGTACGGTCTTGTAATCCATGTTGTACCTAGCTATTATCTCAAATAGCCACTTTCTCTCTCTCAAACTCCAACTGGAACTTGCTTTCCAATTCTCTTGGAATATCTCCACTTCTCCAACTCTCTTGGAATGTGTGTAATTGAAGGAATGGGGTGCCTTATTTCTTGTTTTTTCCTTGTCTTTTCACTTCACCTTCTTGGGATAGCTGAAAGGACACTAGATCAAGTGCCCACATTTAATCTAGTGTTTTCTCATCAATGGATGAGAAAAGTCACTTTTCTCTCCATTAAATATTTTATCTCTCAACCACAACTTAAATAAATTGAAAAGTCACTTTATAACTCTAAAGTGACATTAATTACTTTTCTCAAGCAATTAATGCAAGGGTTATGTACTTTTCCCTTTTTAGTGACTTAGGGAAAAGCCACTAGGGGAACACTTCCTTGGTACAAATTTCAACACTCCCTCTTACCAAGGAAGATGTTCTCCCTCTCTCCCAACTTATCCCTGAAGAAGATAAAGTGCTTCCCCACCAAAGTTGGTAAACTACTCATGTGCTTCTCTCACAATATCAATGTCTGCTCATGTTCTTCTTGCACAATGTCGAAGATGCCCACCCTTTCTAAACTCTACTCTAGAAAGGTCAAATCAAGTGTCCCTTCATGTTAGACATCATCACATGAAGGAAATCATCCTGAGCTACAAATCTCAATGCTTATGCTTCACGCGGGAATACCTATTGGCATATCCTCTGCCAGAACCTCTTTCCAGTCTCATACTATCAATAGTAGAATCTCCCCCTATCTCTAGAATCTATCCTGCATCCTACACTGATGCCTCATGTCGAGACATCTCATCTCGCTCATCCATTGGTGACAAGTCATACCAGCTGACCCTCTTTCCATCACTGGAGGAAGTAGCCTCTCGTTGACTCCTCTGAATAGAAGATGAACTACTCGGTACCACAATAATATCTGGAGCATCTCGCTCTCTCCTCTGAACTGTGGACTGACTACTCGGTGCCACATCAATCCTCGAAGCATCTCGCTCACTATCTGTCTCAGACTTATGATCTGTTTTCCACCCAGATCCTCCAACTATAAGCTGACCACACACTACATACTCTCCATCTCTCCGATGACCTATAAGCACAAGGTCAACTGGATCCACTCCCAATACATAAATGAGGATGTGTTCACTCTTGAACAATACTGCATATCCTGCTCCCTCCAAGGTTGGAATTGAAAGTTTTTTGTCTTGCAACCCTGGAATATAATGTACTCCTGTAATCTCCAGAATCTCTCCAAACATAAGCTGGAACCGTACTAGTCCCAAACCTCTGACTGCATGCACTGTCCCATCTCTATCCTGTACGAGCTGCTCTGGAATAGTCTCAAAGGTGAGGAAGGCATCTCGCCTCCCAGTCATGTGACTACAATAGGAACTATCCACAACCACTTCCCAATATCAACTGGTCTGCTACTGTCGCAACTCAAAATAGTAGTGACAAGATAGAACCTCAATCTCTGTTGTAGCTGCAACTTGATCCTCTTTCTTCTACTTGTTCTTCTTCTTATTAGGACATTGGCCTGCATAATGGCCAAAATCATTGCATGCATAGCACCTGACTCTACTTAGGTCCCTCTTCTTCTCACCTCTCTGCTGCTTATCCCCTCTCAGTCCCTTCTTGGATTTCTTGCCTTTAGCTGATAAGGCAATGGTCTGCTCATCAGTATCCTGCTCAGTCTTCCCTTGAGACCCTTCTCGGATCTCCTACTGAGTAAAATCATACCTCAGTCTTTCCCAAGAGGTAAAGTTATCTCGACCAACTACACACTTCACGAACACATCCCGCTCCTTAGTGAATCCTTTCAGAGCTATCCACACTAGCTCGAGATCGGGAATCACCTCACCAACTACACTTAGTTCATCTTTTACCTATCTGAGTCTAGTGAGCTAAGAGGCTACATTCTCACCTCTCGCCATATTTGTGCCATGAAGCTTATCCTTTAAAGCCATTTTACAATTTTCATTCTCGTTCTCATACAAACTTTCAAGTATCCCACATCTCCTTGGCGGTATGTTTCTCTGCCAAATGAGGAATGAGGTGATCTCGAACACCATATAGAAGAAATCTATATGTTCTATCCTCCTTCACCCCATGTATGTCAAAGTCTATAGGATCAGCTGAGGGAGGAACCACTGTGGTACTAACGAAGTTCCATAACTTGTTCTCCTTGAGAACCACTGTCATCCAAGCTTTCCACTGCAAGTAGTTGAAACTATCTTCCAACCGATATTCATACCGGATGCAAGCCATCATTCACTGAGAATAACAGTCCAACAAATCTGCTAGGTAAACAAAGATTAAATCTCCCACAAGTCTAAAAAAATTTGACTGTCAATCTGCCCTTAATAGGGCTCTGATACCATGTAGAAATTTCACTTCTCTAACAGGATTTCAAGTTAACTTAGATTATCAATGTTTAATAAACCATCTCATTCAACCATAGATAGTTGAAAATGAAATTTCACTCATAAACATATCTGAACTGAAAGCACAAAAGAAGTACTACCAAAATACTGAGAACAGAAAGAACATAACAACCATGCACATAAAATTTCAGACTCGGATATTTTAGCCAAAATGTCCCAGGAAAAACCCCGAAGGGAAAACCTGTGAGAGAGATATTTTATTAATTTCTTCTTTAATAAAATGTACAACGGAATTTTAATAGTAACAAGCACAACTTATCTCAACCAGCAAAATTAACAGGTTACCTCAAATTATGTGCATATATTTTTGGAAATCATGTCCTTCTCAAGCAACCAAAGTTGTATGGACAACTCCTCAAATTTAGTGTCAAACTCAATTTTCTGCCTAGAAATTTGTGCCCACAAAAATTATTTTTATGCCTCGAAAATCATGCATTGTAGGGACTATACGAAATTGTATGGACTGTACGGAATTAATTTTCTGTACTTGTCTCGAAATTCATGCCTCTTCCTGAAAATACGTGCCACTATTTTCTTCTCGAATATCGTTCCCAGAACTGTTATATGGTCTTGGAATCCGTGTTGTACCTTGCTACTATCTCAGACAACCACTTTCTCTCTCTCAAACTCCAACTGGAACTTGCTTTCCAATTCTCTTGGAATATCTCCACTTCTCCAACTCTCTTGGGATGTGTGTAAATGAAGGAATTGGGTGTCTTATTTATTTATTTTCCCTTGTCTTTTCACTTCACCTTCCTGGGATAGATGAAAGGACACTAGATCAAAGGCCCACATTTAATCTAGTGTTTTCTCATCAATGGATGAGAAAAGTCACTTTTCTCTCCATTAAATATTTTCTCTCTCAACCACAACTTAAATAAATTGAAAAGTCACTTTATAACTCTAAAGTGGTATTAATTACTTTTCTCAAGCATATAATGCAAGGGTTATGTACTTTGTCCCCTTTTTAGTGACTTAGGAAAACGTTACTAGGGGAACACTTCCTTGGTACAAATTTAAACACATACGACTCAATTTAGATGTCTCGCATGTAAAAAATACATAGACACATAGACTTTAATAACCTCCCTAGGTTCAACCACCGTGGTAAATACTTCAGCTTTGGAGGTGTGAGTGAAAAACTCAGGAATTATACGCCACTGACGCGTAACGCATAATTCCTAAGGAAAAAACACTCTAGAGTATCCCCTTGAAAGATAAACCTAATTTAAACCAAGTCTTTTACAAAATAATCATGCTTAGACCAACTTATTACAATTACCCCATGGGGCCTGTACATGCAATTATTACAAAGGGGCCAAAATTGGCCCTGAAAACGTCTTCTGAACCTCTGAACCTTGATGATGAACATTGAACATGTTCATGAAACTGGTGGTTCACAAGAAGTCCAACTATGGTACAAAATAGTTGGTAACAGAGTCAAAACACAATTACAACTCAGTAGGAATTGCTCAACTCACATCAGATATAGAAGATATTTTTTCTTGATGCAGTCTAGTATTCAAGAAATCCATGTCAGTTGGGATAGGATGAGGACTTTACTAACCATTCGCCAAAACCAATATAGCAAAGTCAAATTCTTTTTTATCATACAAGTAAATGTCATTTTGATTCTGAAAGAAGATGCAACTCTTCATATATAAAGGATTTTGCATGGAATTCATCACGATCATGCTTATATTTCAAATGCAAAGGAGTAAAGATCAGACATCATACTCCAAATAGGATAGCATCATTGCAAACAATCCCCTTGACAAAGCAAATGCTTCTTTAACTGAGCCAGATTCCAGAATAGTACACTTTGTATCATAACCATAAACCTTCTCTGTGGAGATCCCAACTATAGGGGTACCAAATGCATAAAAAGATCCCCCCTCTTCTTCTCCTCCTCCTTTTATCTCCCCTTTTTCTTAATTTATTTTAATGCAATTTGTTTTCCTTCATTTTTCTTTCATATTCCTTTTCATTATTTACCCTTTGTTTTTACATTTCATTATAAATATTCCACAAATATGCATACATGAGGGTTGTTACACCTTGTAAATCTTGCGGATGTTAAGATGATATGTTACTATAGACTAAATTCCAATTTCATTAGCATTCAATACATTATTCACAATAGCAGCATAATAAGGATCTCTGAAAGATACACAATCACAAAGCACAAAAAATATACCTTGGGAAACCCTCAAGGGGAAGAAAACCCAGCAAGAACTTCCTCAATATAGATTATCAAAGTGTTGGTTGTGGAGCTTGATCTCTAGATTCAGAGATATTATTATTCAGCCGTGTCCGTACCCTAGGTTTGGTTATGATCCCAGCACGGTCCTCAGGGGGTCCGAGGGTAGAGCCCCCGAAGGAAATTGTTTGGGCTATTTCGCAAACATATTTCGGGCCCATGGTTTTGGGTAACCCGTGGTATTTTCCCATTGTATTTACCTTATAAAATAAATTCATTGTAACACAGCTAGGGTTGATGTATTAGGTTTTATGCATTGTAAAGATCTCTGGGATCAAGAAGAAAAATTGTGAGACAGTGAAGAGGAAGTGCAGCGGTTGTGCTATAGGTTGTATCCCTTCACTTTGCTGGACAGTATAATAATAAGGACTAGAAACTTCAGTGTGGACGTATCCCAAGTTGGGTGAACCACGATATATCTGTGTCTCTCTTGTAATGTGTATGTGTGATTATATTTGCATTTTTGTTTATTTTTATTGCTCTGCGATCCTGTTTTTCTAACAATTGGTATCAGAGCCAAAGGTCTATTTGGCAGATAAACCCGCAGGAAACTAGGGTTTTTGGTTCATGTGGGAGCAATGGCGGAAGAAGGAAAGTTTAAGGTCGAGAAGTTTAACGGCCAAAACTTCCAATTATGGAAGATGCAAATGGAGGACTATCTATACCAGAAGGATCTATTCCTATCGTTGGGAGGAAAAGCAAAACAGCCGGCAGCTATGAGGATGAAGAATGGGAAGTTCTTGACAAAAAGGATCCGGCAACAATACGGCTGAGCCTAGCTTCGTAGGTGGATTTCACTATCTCAAAAGAAATGACAACAGAGGTTTTGATGAGCGCATTGGGTAAGCTGTATGAAAAACCCTCAGCCTCCAACAAGGTATATCTAATGAAGCGTTTATTTAATATGAAGATGTCTAAAGGTAGATCTGTTACTAATCATTTAAATGAGTTTAATACGGTTACAAATCAACTAAGTTATGTAAGTGTGAACTTTGATGATGAGGCTAGGGCTCTTCTAATCATGTGTTCATTGCCAGGAAGCTAGAATAGCTTAGTCATGGTTGTAAGTAACTATGTCTCTGGTTAAACCACCTTGAAATTTGATGATGTTATTGGTGTTATTCTTAGTGAGGAAATGCGAAGAAAAGGCACAGGTGAGACATCAGGTAATGCATTGACCATGGAGAGCAGGGGAAGACAAAAGGAGAGATGAAAGAGCCAAGGTAATCGTACCAAGTCTAAAATGGACAGATCCAAATCCATACTGGGAAAGATAGAGTGTTGGAACTGTGGAAAGAAAGGACATCTGAAGAAAGACTGCATATCTCTAAAGAAGAAAGTAGGTGGACAGAAGGAAACTACCCAGGAAGCAAATGTAGCAGGTGATGTGTTACAAGATGCTTTGATTCTTTCATTAGATAATACTAGTGATTATTGGGTAGTAGATTCAGGGACTTCATGTCATGCTACACCCCATAGGAAATATTTTCATGATTATGTTCCAAGCGATTTTGGACATGTTTTATTGGGTGATGATGAACCATGTAAAATTGTTGGAATGGGTAATGTATGGATAAAAGTTAAGAATGGAACTGATTGGTTGCTAAACAATGTTAGGCATATTCCTGCTATGAAAATAAATCTGATCTCAATAGGGCAGTTGAGAGATGGAGGCTGTCTATCTACGTTTGGAGAAAAGTGGTGTAAGATCACTGAAGGATCAATCGTGATAGCAAAAGGATACAGGGTAGGTACGTTGTATTTATGTCCTCATAATACTGACCATTCTATCTCTTTAGTTTCCACAGGAACAAATACAGCATTGTGGCATCATAGGCTTGGCCACATGAGTGAGAAGGGGATGCAGATTCTCCACTCAAGGAAGTTGCTGCCAGATTTGAAGCAGGTGAGTTTGGAATTCTGTGAAAACTATGTTTATGGAAAACATAAGAGAGTCATATTTCTCAGGGTTGGGAAACAAAAGAAGAATGAAAAGTTATATCTTGTGCGTACAGATGTATGGGGACCGACTCAGGTACATTCTCTTGGTGGCTCTCATTACTATGTTACATTTATTGATGATGCAACTAGGAAAACTTGGTTTTATTGCATTAGACAGAAATCTGACGTGTTTGCTACTTTTAAGAAGTGGAAAGCTTTGGTTGAGAATGAGACAGGAAAAACGTTGAAGTGTCTCAGATCTGATAATGGAGGTGAGTACCGCGGCAAGGAGTTTGATAGTTAATGTTCATACCATGGGATTTGTAGAAAGAAGACAGTCCCAGGAACACCACAAGAAAATGGTGTGTCTAAAAGGATGAACAGAACGATCATGGAGTGTGCAAGGTGTATGAGATTGCATGCAGGGTTTCCCTTACAGTTTTGGGCGGACGCTGTAAACACTGTTGTTTATTTAATAAACAAAGGACCTTCAAGTGCTTTGGATGGTGGTATTCCAGAGGAGGCATGGACAGATAAAAATGTAAACTACTCAATTCTGAAAACGTTTGGTTGTGAAGCATTTGTCCATATTGATAAAGAAAATAGAACAAAGCTTGAAGCTAAATCCAAGAAATGTACCTTTATTGGATATGGGGTTGATGATTTTGGTTATTGCTTATGGGATTATGAAAATCACAAAATCATTAGAAGTAGAGATGTGATATTCAACGAAAAGGTCATGTATAAAGATCAGTTGCAGGGAAAGAAACATGAAAAGGAAAACACAGAGTACATAGTACTTGATGAAATCCCAAAAAATGAAGTTCCAAAGGTGCCAGAAAATCAAGAACAACAGCAAGTACCTGAAACTCTTGCAACTGCAAGAAGATCTACCAGATTAAGTAGAATCCCTAAACGATATTATCCTTCAATGTATTATTTATTGATGATTGATGCTAGTGAACCAGAGTGTTATGAAGAAGCAATGCGGGTGGAAACTAGAAAGAAGTGGGAGCAAGGCATGAATGAGGAGATGGACTCATTGGTAGGAAACCAGACTTGGGATTTGTTTCAGTTGCCTGCTGGTAAAAGAGCATTGCAGAACAAATGGATTTACAGGTTGAAGGAAGAAGAAGGAGGTAAGAAGCGGTACAAAGCCAGACTTATTGTAAAGGGGTTTGCACAAAAGAAAGGTGTATAGATTTTGATGAAATATTTTCTCCTGTTGTTAAGATGACTTCAATTAGGACTATTTTAAGTATAGTGGTTGTAGAAGATTTGCATGTTGAACAATTAGATGTAAAAACAGCCTTTCTCCATGGGGATTTGGAGGAAAAGATATATATGCAGCAGCCACAAGGGTATGAGGTCAAAGGTAAGGAGAATTTGGTGTGTAGGTTGAAAAAGAGCTTGTATGGATTGAAGCAAGCTCCAAGGCAGTGGTATTTAAAATTTGACAGGTTTATGATAGAACAAGTTTATAGTAGATGTCATTCTGACCACTGTGTTTATTTCAAGAAGCTAGACAATGAAAGATATATTATCTTGCTATTGTATGTGGATGACATGCTTGTTGCAGGGTGTAACATGCAGGATATAAATGTACTCAAAAGGAAGCTAGCTAATTCATTTGAGATGAAGGATTTAGGTGTTGCAAAGCAAATCCTTGGTATGAGAATAACGAGAGACAAGAAAATCGCAAATTGACATTGTCTCAGAGTGAGTACATACAAAAGGTGTTGGAGAGGTTCAGAATGCAGAATGAAAAACCAGTTAGTACACCTTTGGCTAGACATTTCAGTCTAAGTAAGGAAATGTGTCCCAAGACACAAGAAGAGACAGAATACATGTCCACGATTCCCTATCAATCAGCAATTGGCAGGTTGATGTATGCCATGGTGTGCACAAGACCAGATATTGCACAAGCAGTGGGAGTTGTGAGCAGATATATGAACAATCCAGGTAAAGAACATTAGAAGGAAGTACAGTGGATTCTCAGGTATTTGAGAGGTACTACCACTCAAGAATTATGTTTTGGAGGTCCAGACACTGTTCTATAGGGATATGTTGATGCAGATATGGCAGGTGATGAGGATAGCAAGAGGAGCACCATAGGGTATGTGTTTACTGTAGGTGGAACAACAGTAAGTTGGATTTCGAGACTGCAGAAAGTTGTTGCACTTTCAACAACGGAAGCTGAGTATGTTGCTGTTACAAAGGCTAGTAAAGAGATGATTTGGTTGCAGAGGTTTTGGAGGAAGTGGGTAAGAAGCAGAAGGATAACATGTTGTATAGTGACAGCCAGAGTGCCATTCATCTTGCAAGGAACTCAGCATACCATTCCAGGACTAAACATATACAGCTCAAGTACCATTTCATACGCTCTGTTCTGGAAGATGAACTGTTGAAGCTGGAAAAGATACATACTAGCCAGAATCCTGCAGACATGTTCACAAAGGTAGTGACCAGAGAGAAACTGATTTCCTGCTCAGTTTCAGTTGGCCTTCTAGCATGAAGGTGAAGATGAGAAAGTTTCCAAGTCCAAGGTCCAGCAAGTGCAGCAACGGTGGAGTTGTTGTGATCAGTCTCCAAGTGGGAGATTGTTGGTTGTGCAGCCTGATCTCCAGATTCAGAGATATTATTACTCATCCGTGTCCATACCCCAGGTTTGGTTATGATCCCGACACAATCCTTAGGGGGTTCGGGGGCGGATCCCCCAAAGGAAATTTTTTGGGTTGTTTCACCAACAGATTTCGGGCCCATGGTTTTGGGTAACCCGTGGTATTTTCCCATTGTATTTCCCTTATAAAAGAAAGTCATTGTAACACGTCTAGGGTTGATGTATTAATTTTTATGCATTGTAAAGATCTTTGAGATCAAGAAGAGAAACTATGAGACAGTGAAGAGGAAGTGCAGCGGCTGTGCTGCAGGTTGTATCACTTCACTTTGTTGGATGGTATAATAATAAGGACTGGCAACTTCAGTATGGACATAGCCCAAGTTGGGTGAACCATGATATATTTGTGTCTCTCTTGTAATGTGTCTGTGTGATTATATTTGCATTTGTGTTTATTGTTATTGCTCTGCGATCCTATTTTTCTAACACAAAGTACAATGCCCAAAATAGGTCTCACAAATAAGAGAGACAAGCCCAAACTCTAGACCCAAGCCAATCCTCCTCCTCCTTCGCAGATATCTCTCTCTCCTCTAATGTGAATTGCACAAGTGAGTGATGGTACAAATGAGAGGAACTCACTCTCTATTTATACTTTACCTTTTACTTGACTTTTATCCTAGCTAGGTCGACCTCACTTTAACTGACTGGGACGACTTGACCTCCTAGAAAGACTCAAATAATATTGTATTACATTCTTTAGGGTACTAACGACCCGACTTACAATGGAGGCTTTACCCTCATGACTTTTACATGACCAAATATAATAATGACATCTCCGAATGGAGGTAAAACATCCCCGACGGAGTTACAATAATAAATTACAAGTAGAATATTCTTTGAAGTTACATTAATTTAACACTCCCCCTTAACAAGAAGGGTATTCTACTGACAACAACATCTACATGTGTAACTCTACACAACATCATCGGAGGGAGGAGGGGCGTCATCAACAACATCATCTGGAACATTGGTTGATACATCTTTAGATCATTGGAAGTTCTTCAACAACATCATAATCTTCAGTATAGAGCTGAAGTATCATCATCTTCAATACTAGAGCATCCTCATCTTGAACACTGGAGCATCATCTTCTACAGCACTGGAGCATCCTAATATTAAGTACTGGAACATAATCTTCTTCAACATTGGAGCATCTTCATCTTCAACACTGGAATATCTGCAGCATTAGAGCATCCTCATCTTCAGCACTGGAACATATGCAGTACTGGAGAATCCTCATCTTCATCACTAAAACATCATCATCTGCAGCACTGGATCATCTTGGAACATCATCATCTGTAGCACAGGAGCATCCTCATCTACAGTACTGGAATATCATTAGTAGCATCATCACCTGTAGCACACATGATCCTTCCTTTTGGAACTAGGGATCCTAGAAAATCCTTCCTTTTGAAACTCGGGATTCAGTCCAACAACTCTGGTGATCCTTCCTTTCGGAACTAGGATCATGGACAATCCTTCCTTTGAGAACTCGGGATTCAGTACAACAACTCTGGTGATCATTCCTTTCGGAACTGGGATCATGGAAAATCCTTCCTTTCGGAACCAGGGATTCAGTCCAACAACTCTGGTGATCCTTCCTTTCAGAATTGGGATCATGGACAATCCTTCCTTTCAGAACTAGGGATCTTGGATAATCATTCCTTTCGAAACTAGGGATTCAGTCCAACAACACTGGTGATCCTTCCTTTCAGAACTAGGGATCATGTACAATCCTTCCTTTCAGAACCAGGGATTCAGTCCAACAACACTGGTGATCCTTCCTTTCAGAACTAGGGATCATG
This sequence comes from Larix kaempferi, assembly GCA_027924585.1. NCBI lineage: Eukaryota > Viridiplantae > Streptophyta > Pinopsida > Pinales > Pinaceae > Larix > Larix kaempferi. The sequence continues at coordinate 127,480 of BSBM01000451.1, read as the reverse complement.
TACAATCCTTCCATTCGGAACCGATGATTCAGTCCAACAACATTGGTGATCCTTCCTTTCGAAACTAGGGATCATGGACAATCCTTCCTTTCGGGACTAGGGATTCATTCCAACAACACTAGTTATCCTTCCTTTCGGAACTAGGGTTCATGGACAATCCTTCCTTTCGGAACCAAGGATTCAGTCCAACAACACCAGTGATCCTTCCTTTCAGAACTAGGTATCATGGACAATCCTTCCTTTCGAAACCAAGGATTCAGTCTAACAACATTGGTGATCTTTCCTTTCGGAAATAGGGATCATGGACAATCCTTCCTTTCGGAACCAAGGATTCAGTCCAACAACACTAGTGATCCTTCCTTTCGGAACTAGGGATCATGTACAATCCTTCCTTTCGGAACCAAGGATTCAATCCAACAACACTGGTGATCCTTCCTTTCAGAATTACGGGATCATTGTCTAGGTATGATCAATCCCACTGCACCACAATATCATCGGCACTAATCCCCCTTTCGAGGGAAGTACTTACGGAATACACCAAGCTTGTCACGGAAGTGCACAAACTTCACACGAGACAGAGGCTTAGTCAACACATCTGCAACCTGCTCATCCGTGCTCACATATTGGATATTTATATCTCCCTTCTGCACCATATCACGGATGTAGAAATAGTGTATTTCTATGTGCTTTGACTTATCATGGAACACAGGGTTATATGTCATCTTTATACAACTCTAGTTATCACATAGAATCACTGTTGTATCCAACTCCAAATCAAGTAGACCTGATAACAAATTCCGAAGTCATATAGCTTCACAACTGGCAGAACAGGATGCAATATATTCTACTTATCCAGTGCTGAGAGAAACACTAGACTGCTTCTTACTTAGCCATGAGATCATGGTTGACCCCAGACTGTAACATCTGCCTGAAGTGATCTTCCTATCTAAGACACTTCCTGCCCAATCGAAATCTGTATAACCATATAGTCTGAACTGATGATCCCATAGTCTATTGTACCTTTTAGGTACCTCATCACATGCTTTGCAGCTACAGGGTGAACATGTCTGGGCTCAACCAGATACTGACTCAGTTTGTTCAACAACCCAATAATATGCATGTATAGAGTCACATCCACTAATTCTGACAAAGTATCATATAATAACTTCAAGTTGGTATCCATGGGTGTGGCCATGGATTTACACTCCAACATATCAAATCTTTTCAATATTTCTACTGCATACTTCCCTTGGTTAAGGAAGATTCCCTCCAGGATCTTTCATACCTCGAGACCTAGAAAATAATGCATCAGGCCAAGGCCTTTCATCTCGAATTACGCATCGAGCTTCTTCTTGCACTCTGATAATTGCTTCTCATTACCTGTCAGGATCAAGTCATCCACATATAGCAATAATATGACTGGTTCATCATCCATGACCTTGAAGTAAAGGTTAGGATCAACTTTACTTTTGGTAAAGCACGAGCTCGTAAGAAAACTATCAATTCTTCCATTCCAATATCTTGGAGCTTGCTTCAACCCATACAGAGCCTTCTTTAGTTTGCATACATGTGTTTCTTTGTCTTCAACCTCAAAACCTTGTGGTTGTTCTATGTACACTTCTTTTTAAATGACACCATTCAGAAAAGTTGTTTTCACATCCATCTAGTGTAACTTCCGGTAAATGCCATGATGGTTCTAATGGAAGTGTACCTTGCTACAAGAGAAAATGTCTCTTCATAATTGATTCCTTCCTTTTGAGAGAATCCACGAGTCACAATACTTCCATCTTGTATATCCATTTATTTCATCATTCTAAGTCACTGGATACCAAGATCTTGAACTCTATTGCAAGTTCTCTCTTGCACCCATCTATGAGCTTCTCATCTTCAACCTTGTAGAAAAGGTTGATGTCTCATCACTCTAGGTGATCCTTGATCTCATCATTCTATCCACGGGTGAATTATGAGCCCATGCAAAGTCTTCTTCAATCTACATACATGTGGTTCTCTGAATCATAGAGGTTGCTCGATATCTTCTTCTACTTTGATTACACCATGAGTCTGGCTACTAGAGCAACATCTCGTCATAGTCGAATTCCTCTTCTTGATTTTATAAGTCTTGTTTATAGTTGAACCATCGCCACTTGTTCTCCGGAACAAGTCTCATCATTATTCTCTTGTAGGAGAGTACACATGATCTTTCCTACAAGTCAAATTTAGTAGCATGGTTAGAAACATTTCATAGTTTCCAAAACATATGCATAAAACAAAAGTCACACTATCATAATGCTAACACAACATTCATCCACATCCTACATTCATATGGTAACTTTCTAGATGCCTTCCATCTTTAGCATGACATTATTAAGAGCATGCACTACTCCTAATATGTCAGCAAAGAGGTTTCACTCTAGATAAGTAACAATGGAATGTTGTATAGCACCATAGGCTACTTACCCATCACATGCATATCACTGCAAACATTCTAACATGCATAACACACATCCTAAATAAATGTGTACACAACTGGACACTATCATTTAAACAACTTGATGAAATGACAATTCAGTTACTTATCTTTGTTTGTTTGGTAGGATCTATTTTGATCCTAGTCTCCTTGCAAGGATTACTGGAATGTCTGATGGTGAACTCTACTCCATCATCAGAGTTCTTGAATCAAGCTTGAGAGAGTGCTTTGAAGCACCACTATTACAAAACATAATCTTTGATTTCTTCCTTTGGTAGCTTCCTGGTAGGTCCTTCTTCTTCTTCTTCTTCGGAAAAATGAGCATGATGTCTTTTGTTGCTCTTCTTCTTACATTCTTATTTTCTTTCTGGACAATCTTTGGAAATATGTCCCATCTTATCACAACGAAAACATTTATAAAAAGAGAAGTCTCTTCACTTGTAGTTTCCCTTCTTATACTTTTGAAACTTCTTAGGAGGATGGAATTCATGGTTTTCCTTCTTGAAATGAGGTTTTTCCTTTCCTCTTTTAGTATGGGTAGATAGAGCTTGATCGTCATCTCTGAGTAGTGCTTCTCGATTTGCCACTCTAGCCTCCTCTTGGACACATTCTTCCCATACTACTTCAAATAGTAAACATTCCTTTCTTGCACACATAGTCTGGATAAAAGAGTCCCAAGGTCTAGTAAGACCATTGAGAGTAGTCATCACAAGTTCATATCCATCAAGCTTATCTCCAATTTCTTCTAGTTGTTCTTTGAAATGAGAAAACCTATTAAAGTAATCTTGTATAGATTCACCTTGATTCATCTTCGTTCTTTTGAGTTGGGTTCTCAAATTCATCTTTCGATTGATGTTCTTTCCTTCATACATCCTTGATAGGGCATCAAACATCTTCTTTGGGGTTTTCTTGGAGGACACTTGTGGAATCAAATGATCCTTGATGAATCTACTATGATCATCTTGGCTCTAATCATATCCTTCTTATGCTTTTCCTTGGCTTCAGCTTCAGTAGGTTCTGGTACAACTTATTTAATAAACTTTGAAAGACCATTCTCTTCTAGAATGAGTCCAATCCTATAATTCCAAGCCCAGAAGTTCTCTATGCCTTCAAACTTGTCATCAAGCTTAGTGCTTGGGGCCATCTTATCCCAGAGAGTAGAGAATAACCAAAAATAAAAATTTCTCAAAATAAAAAACTGAACTCACCAAAATTTGCGCTTGACTGAGGCGAGTATACTAGTACACTTAGTTTCTGCGGTTTTCTGGCTTTCTTTGGTTTTTTTCTTTTTCTGGTCTAGATTCAAACTAGGTTTTGACTTTCCAGGAGTTTCACCAACTGAAAAACTTCGATCTCAGTACCAAAATTTCGATCTTGGAGAGGCGCACTTCCCTTTGCCAATTGCACTAAAAAATTCCACTTCTGTGAGAAGCCCTAATTTTTCACTTTGGAGAGAGAGAGATATTTCTACCTTGTGAAAGTTGCTCTTTTTGGTCTAGCTCTGATACCATGTTAATATTATATGCTACGATAGACTAGATTCCAATTTCATTAGCATTCAATACATTATTCACAATAGCAACATAATAAGGATCTCTGAAAGATACACAATCACAAAGCACAAAACAATATACCCTGGGAAACCCTCGAGGGGAAGAAAATCCAACAAGAACTTCCTCAATATAGATGATCAAAGTACAATGCCCAAAATAGGTCTCACAAATAAGAGATACAAACCCAAACTCTAGACCCAAGCCAATCCTCCTCCTCCTTCGCAGATATCTCTCTCTCTCCTCTAATGTGAAGTGCCCGAGTGAGTGATGGTACAAATGAGAGGAACTCACTCTCTATTTATACTTTACCTTTTACTTGAATTTTATCCTAGCTAGGTCGGACTCACTTTAACTGACTGGGCCGACCTCTCCTATAAAGACTCAAATAATATTATATTACATTCTTTAGGGTACTAACGACCCGACTAACAATGGAGGCTTTACCTCATGACTTTTACATCATCATCACATTTCCCTATGAGATCTAGTTTGGGTTCGCTATCCTTCATTGGCTAAGCTAGGGTCTCCCCCTTGGTCTTGCCTAGGCTTGATCTAAAGTGAAGAGTGCCTCGGTTAACGTGACACCCAACTTGCATTGGGAACCATGGCATCTCTTGGGTCACCTCTTTATATGTCTACACCTCTACCGTCCTGGATAGGATACCTTTAGAAACAACTACAAGTTGTGTGATAACATTTTTGACGTCGTTGTCGAGAAGGTAGAGGCTTACCTTAGGTGTCTGCGAGTATCCATGCATAACTTATATCTTATTGCATCTAGTATTGTAAACTAGATGGTTATCATTTGTATTCCTAAATATTTCATAACCATCCATTTTCACTCATATCTCCCTGCTTGTTCACGAAATATCTTTTGGTATAAAAGAACCTAAATCTACCTAGAGACTCCTAATCGTGACTCCAATGAGGAATGAACTCATAGACATCGTTACGATCTCATAAGTAGGGCTAATTCAAATCAATCAGAAGGAACCCCACTTGTTTATCATAGAAGAGATCCCATAGCCCAATCATCTAATTTCTTTTGGAAAATCATCAATTATGATTCTCCAAATCGTTTCTTGGGATCCCCTTCAACCAATTCGGTTCATCCTTCATCTCCAAATCATAATTTAAATCCAGCAAATCAAATGGCTAGAACAACTCATACTCCTCCATGAAACAATCATCAAACCAATCCACCTGTCGTTTGTAGATTTGGAAACAAAGCCAAAGCCTCACCTTTAGAATTTTCCCAAATTCTGGTTCACCCCATGATATTCCAGACAAGTACTTTGAAAAAATCCCTAAGTTCAATGGGAATTGTGCAACCACCATTGAGGACCACATTGAAAATGTCTGGCCACACATGGAGGCTTATGGGACAGAAGAAGAAGATGTTTACATGAGGGGTCTTTTTGCATCTAGGGAAGGAGATGCATGTAAATGGTTTGATCATTTTCCTGCATCATCGATCACAGGATATGATGACTTTATAAAAAACGTAAGTATGAGTGGTCAGGAAATTTGGATGGGCGTTTTCTTTTGAACCAACTTTTTGAAGTTAAGAAAAAAGAAAATGAATATGTCCATGAATTCAACATTTGTTTTGACAAGATAGTGGCCAATACCCCTGATGATATTAGGCCTAAAGAACAAGCTGTGTTGATTCACTACCTCAATTCATTTGAAGGTTACCTAGGCTACCATCTCAAAGACAAAGACCCTAAATACTTAAAAGTTGCTCAAGAGAATGCTAGAAGGGATGAAGAAAAACCTGCCTCCATGGGGAAGCAAAAATTCTTTGATTCAATTAGTGCTTGATCCTCTAAATATGAGCCCAAAGCCAAAAAGGGAAAAGAACCAGTGAAAGATCCCAACGATATGATGGAGAGTATGCAAGAAATGATGAAAACCCTAACTCTCCTGACTAGGGATCTAGCTAAAAGTAAAGGGGCGGAAAGGTATAGGAAACCTTATGGACCGAAACCTTATTGGAACCCACAAAAGAGGCCTAATAATGAGAACGATAGAAGAAACCCTATGAGCCAAACATCTCCTGAACCTCCTGGAATCAACTGGTCAGAAGAACAGAAAGAGGAAGATCCTGACTATCCCACTCATAATGAGGATACTCAAGATTATCCTAAGAAGATTAACTGGGTCGATAACTTGGACTTTGATAAAGACTTTCGAAAAATTTTGATCAATCAATAAGAAGCGTATGAAGAGAATCTTAGTTCTAGTTTTCCCGTTTATGCCACTAAATAGCCTGGAAGTAGTGGCCAAGCTCCTATTAGAGTCTATCTGTTGACGCAATGGCTATCGACAGGGGTTCACTTCTCACTGTCGTCAACAAAGTAATAACCCAAACTCCCTTACACACCGGCCCGGAAAGGTATAACCCTTCCAGCAACACTTGCGGAGCAAGTGCAGTCTCACCTGAGATGGATAAGGGGGCTACAAGTACCAAGTGTCCGCAGTGGAGTTGAGGATATGCTTTCAACACACGTTACCCTTGTATAAACTAGAGATTATGACTTCCGCAGCATATCATTACTTCATCATTCGTATATTAATTCATTCGCAGATTTTCAATAGATAACAACTGTTATCCCTAAAGTTGAACCCTGACTGCTAGGGTCAATCTTAGAGAAATATTTTTCAGTAAACACAATTTAATTGGGAAACAAATTTGTAAATTTAAGTGGTAGGAAGACCAGCACTACAGAAATCAAGTTAAATTTGAAAGCAAATACTGAAAAGCAGTATATGTATCACAATCAAGACTAATAAGACAAAGCTACAAGTATGACTTTATGAAATACATGAACCAAGTTCTGCATTAAGCACTCTAAAAATAACTTCACATTTAATAATGAGAATCTAGCAATGGATTTAAGACCATACACCAGACAAAATCACAAAAACATGAAATTCAATTATTAAAGCAGAAAGCAGACTCATATGAACATAATCATTTCAAACCAGCTTATTATATCAGCACAAGATGAAATGTATACATGCCCTTGCCACTCCAGTATCATAATTTTCAAACCCCTGCCTCAGTTCCCTCGGCTGGAACTCTCCTCTCCTTCATATTACAAACTGATCGAATATATACTTATTACATAACCTGAACTATTACTAACATTTAGGAATGAAATTCTATCAACAACTAAGGATAAAAACAATGTTTTAATAATATGCAAAAAATATCGAATTGGAGTCAGATGCTTGTTGAATCTGGGATTAATTGATCAACTGTGTCCTCAGATGCAAAAATTTATGTCCCAACTGATGCCTTAGAATCTGGAGTTGATCCTCAAATGTTGCCTTCAAATATGATATGGACCTTTTGAAATCATGTAGCTGCCAAGTACTCGATCTATGACTCAAATTATACTCATCCATTTGGTATTTGTGTTGGCACATGGGCTTATTTGATGCTTAAATCATTGGTGCTCTGTTCATCAAATTGTGATGACACTTATGCACTCCTCTAATCATTTGTTGTCGATGCTTCAAATCGGGAATAAGTTCTTGACCATAAATTGTGATTTATATAACCCAATCTTCAGAGAACTCCACAACTGGCAGCAAAATGTCAACCATCTACTAATGTTCACATCGCAAGTTCTGGGAATCAATAAACACCTTGAGCGTATGGGTAGAAAATAAACACATATGGGGTTTTCAACTTACTTATTTTGAAACCCAAAATATTTTAAAAATTAAGCAAGCCTGCCATTCTGAAGAGCTATAACCATGAGAATCCTATCACTCTAACAACTCACAAAACACGGATGATTCAAAATCTAAACTTTGTCCACATTTCTCCTCATAACCGATACTGAATTCCGTCATTCATAGAAGCAGAAAACTACGTGGGTGTCTCTGATTCCTCCAGTTGGTGGAATTCTTGACATGTAATGGAACGGAAGCACTGTCATCGTTACCAAAAATGGGGAAAAGGTATTCCAAGATCAAAATGCAAGCCCATCTAATACAATAGTTTGAGAAATTATAGCACTTCAGAGCCTCCAACGCCACCGACAAATCCTTCCTAATGGTTTTCCAGTCTTTAATTAATGAAGTTGTCACAATAGTCAAACTCATCGACAGAAAGAGAAAGCTTCCTTGATGATAAAATAAACCATTCTCCTCAAGCAAGTATCCTTGGACTGAAAAAGCTTTGTGACAGCAAAGAAAACTTCTATAGCTTGAACCTTTGTGAAAGTCTCATAATGACATGAGCACATCTCCTTGCATAGACTCTCCATGTGGATACTTCCTCAATCCCCTATTTCAATTTAAATTCATGGAGTGATAATAATAAAAAGTATAAACTTTCAACAATTACATCCAATTCACCGTGTGCTTGGACATCTAGCTTTTAATATGAATGTATTAGTGAATTTTGACACCTGTGAACACTTATATTAACGGGTTTAGCCCTGGGTGTTTTGACGGATGAAGCTTTGTCTTGAAGTCAAAGGCACATTTTGAATGACTAATGGAACACTTCGTTTACATATACACTGGCATAATATGAACAAATTTAATTGGAATAAGCCTAGTGACAACAACAACCATTCGCAACAACATGCTTAATCTACTTATTCATATCAACAATAACCCCTAAACCCATAGCATAATCGCATCAATCAAACCTACAGCAGCATAATAGACATTCACATTCATCATCACACTAAGATAAATATAGAAATTGCACCATAATCGTACATCTTCATGCATTCATTAAACCCTGCGGAATGAACTTCGCAGAAATAGTCAATACTCCATGCAGATACAAAACAGACCAAAAGATCGAATCTATCATCAAAAACTGGATGCCCTTAGGATTACAATCCTACTTTGTTTGTATGCTTCTATTCGGTTACAAAACAGTCCACATGGCCAATTCTAACTAAATTAATTGTTCTTGCGCTTTCGTGAATGGTCCTTCTTTCATGGATTTAACCCTTTCGCACCTATCGGCTTCCGCACTTCCTACAGACTTATCTTGTGCCAACAAGCCCCCAACACAAACCTGTGGCTCGTCCCCGAGCCACCTCAGTTGGACATTGTTGGTCTGCACTCATCCGTCACTGTATTATTGTTCTGAAACTGTTCTTGTTGTCTGGAACTCCTTGTTGTGTACTTATCAACCTTGTACATCGATTTCCGGCTCGTTGTCATGTAATTCTTGAACTGATCCTCCAGTCTCTTGGAACCTTGACCATCTACCTCTCAATCATCTTCTACCCCGCTCCATGCTTGTTCCATACTGACGAAAAATTCCTCACTGCCGCCAAGGTGGGAAACAGGCCGACTGCTCCAGCACATCTATTTCGCACCCTGAACCGCCGTCTACCGGGGCCAGGGGGCCTCCATCCCTGGCGTTCTAGTGGTCATCGGGACCATGGCTGTTCTGATTACCACCACACACTTAGATATCACGATTGAGACCTCGTATATGTTCCTCCCGAGTGTCGACGTTGCTTTATTGTTTGGTTGTTCATGAACACTCGTCATTCTGGCCCTCAGCACGCCCGGTGTGCTACCACACGAAATGAAATGGATCATTTCCACAGCTTCCTTGGAATTCCTAACTCAACTCGCCCCCTTCTCTACTGGAAGCATGGAGTTCTTTCGACTATCAGAAACTTCCTTGCTCAGCTAGCCTCTCACGTCTGCATTTATGCTTGTTCGTGATGTCCTCGATTCCTGTCTTTAAAATCATTTGCAAATCCCTCTGCATAATCTGTTGATCCTGTCATCATGCCATGTTGTCGTCTGGTGAGGCTGAGCCACAGCACTGATGCTTGGACTGAACTCTTCACGTGTCAATCGTGCAACCATCGATGGCGACCATGCTACCAACTCCTGTGTGCTAATCATGCGAAGCATCGACCATGTTGCCACCTGTTGTCCACTGTGCGAGCATCAACCATGCTTTATTCTTTCAGTATGCATCTGTATATATTCACCTATTTATTATTTTATATATATATATATATATATATATATATATATATATATATATATATATATATATATATATATATATATATATATATATTTTACCTTCTGCGGATCAATCGCTCTGCGGCGGGTCATGGCGATAGGGCTTCAGCCTATTCCTGTTGACCAACCTAGGTAATAGTACTCCATCAAAACTTTGTAATTGGACTGCGTCTCTATTGGTGAGAAAATTGATTATGTATGGTCCTAACCAGTGCATTTGCAACTTACCCAGGTGTTTCGCAAACTTACTGTCATACAGCAGAACGATATCCCCCTTCTGAAAGTGCTTTGTTTTGATGTGGCGGTCGTGCCACGCCTTCTGTCGGTCCTTTTCCACCTTCTGATGGAATCCTGCGATGAGGCGATCTTCGTCAAGTTGTATCATTTGTGCCAAACATTCCTCCACTGCGCCATCGTCGCTCATCCCAGTTGTTGCTGCAATGCGTAAGCTCGGTACAATGTATTCCATTGGTATAACTGCTTCCTGGCCGTAAACAAGCTTAAATGGAGTCTTGCCAATCAGTCGCTTGCATGTATTGTGATACGCCCAAAGGACTGCTGGTATTTTTAAATCCCAATCGTCGTAGTTCGCATTGCATATCTTGGTGAGTGCGTGCTCCAATACCTTCTTAAACACCTCAACTGCCCCGTTTGCTTGAGGGTGGTAAGGGGTACTCTTCTTATGTTGGATCTGAAATTATTCCATCATTGCAGCAATCGTCTGGTTGACAAAGTGCGTCCCCTGTTCACTTAACAACACCTTTGGGAACCCAAACCTGGTGACCACATTGTCGAATAAAAATCGTACTGTAGTCGCAGCGGAGCAATATTTTACTGGTGCTGCTTCCGCCCAATGCGTCAAGTAATTCGTCGCAGTGATGATGTAGCGCGACCTTGTTCTCTTCCCAAGTGGGTTGATGGGTCCCACAAAATCAACTTCCCATTTGTCAAATTCCTGTAGCGTTACTTGTGGTACGAGTGTCATTTCATCTCGTAGTGACGGCTTCTCGATTCATTGACAGACGTCGCAACTCCTAGCATAGTCCGCAGCATCTCCATGCAAGGTTGGCCACCACAACCCTGCTCGAAGGATCTTCCTAGCAGTTGCTCTCCCCCCATAATGTTCCCTAGATATTCCATCATGAGCTTCCGACAGAATCCTCTCTTGTTCTTGCGGGAGGACGTAGCGTCACAGAATCTCATCTGGGCCTATTTTGTATAATTCCCCTGCAATTACCTGGAAGTCTGCAGCTCTGACAACTAGGTGCTTCTTTTGATTGGTAGTGAATTCTACTGGCGCCTCCCCTGTTGCTAAAAATTGAATGATCTGCTTGTAGTGGTTATCAACCATGCCAACTCTGAATAACTGAGCATATGGTAACCCTTTATCGATGCTCCTTGGTTCTTCGCCTGACTCTATCCATGATAGGTGATCGAGCCCTGCATTCAATCGTCCCAGATTTAAGATGATCTCAAAATCAAAATCCTGAAATAGTAGCAACCAACGGCAAATATTTTCCCCCGACACAGGCTTTTTCACCAAGTATTTTAGTGCAGAATGGTATGTGAACACTTGAAGTGGCCCCTAAGAGGTAATGCCGGAATTTCTGCAGAGCATAGACCATCGCCAACCCTTCCCGCTCCGTGGTTGTATAGTTCTTCTTTGTAATAGACAGCTTCCTACTTGCGAAGACTATCGGGTGGTTGATGTCACATGTTCCTGGTTGGGCCATAATGACACCTAGTGCGACTGACGATGCATCGACATGCACATGAAATTCCTTTGTCCAATCTGGAAATGCAAGTATGGGTGCTGCGACCACCTTCGCTTTCAGTATGTCCATGCTTTTCTGACATTCCTTGTTCCACTCAAACTTAGCATCCTTCTTTAATAACTTCTCCATGGGTGTCATAATGGCTGTATATCCTCAGATGAATTTCCTGTAGTATCATGTATGTCCCAACGACGCTCGCAGTTGTTTGACTATCGTCGGTGGTGGGAGGTCGACAATGATGGAAATCTTTGTCGGATCTAGCAACATTCCTTCTCTGCAGACGATGTGTCCTAACAAGATTCTGAATGGAGTACAAAAGATGCATTTCTTGAGTTTCAAGGAAATTTGGTGTTGTCGACATCGTTCCAGCATTAGTCTTAAGTTCGCAACCTAATCCTTGACTAATCCATATATTGTCCAGTCATCCATGTAGACAGCAAGGAACATATGAATATAGTCTTTGAATGCCACAACCACTAATCTGGAAAAAATTGTCGGAGCATTCTTCAACCCAAACGGCATCACTTTGTACTGAAAACATCCCCACTCCATGATGAATGTAGTCTTGTGTCGATCTTCTTTCGCAATCTTGATTTGGTGGTAGCTAGAAAATCCGTCTGTAAATGAATATATCTCCTGACCTCCTACTCCTTCAAGCACCTCATCTGTGAATGGGGTCAGGAACGGATCATTTAGGCAGGCATCTTTTAGCTTCCTCAAGTCGACGCATATTCGCACTTCGCCGGTTTTCTTGTCCTGAATGACCATTGGGATGATCCATTCTGATTCGTCCACATGTTCTATAATGTTGGCCTCAAGCATTCTTTCAATTTCATCTTGCACACATTCCTTGTATCTTGGATTCATTCAATACAGCCGCTGCTTCACTGGCTTCGCATCGGGTTTCATGGGGATATTCATTTCCCCTAAGTCTCCAGAAATTCCCTTCATCTCGAAGAATTTCATTGGAAATAGATCCTGAAACTCATGCAGCAAGTCAGTCACCTTCGCAATGGTCGACTCGTCCCAGTAGTCTCTGATGCTTGCAAACTTTGGGTTCTCTTCTGATCCAATGTTCACCTTCTTGATCTTTAATGGTTGTTGAAACTTATCCAACGGTATTTCTGGTGCCTCAACACTGCGACTTCCTTCTGATTCTGGCACACATATGGTCTGTGGATCATCCTTATCGTCGAGCTCTCCAGTGACATTGTAACACTCCATCAACATCTCCAGTGTCACAGTCCATTGAAGTGCCATCGGTTGTTCTATTGGTGCTACCTCAAATATCTTTCTGCAGATCGTCTGTAGCGCAGTGTGGATGAATGGGTTTTTGTCTGAGAAGGAAAATTATTGGCTGAATCCAATGGTTAGTTGTTCCCAAGAAGTTGTCCCACATCGTAGTTCTGCTACGACATACTAGCTCTGCGGTACTTCATCCAACGTGTGTACGAATGCATGTACCCACTCCTGCTTCACTCTTGATCCCCATTGGTGTTGACAAGCATTCAGATGCTCCTTCAGGTCACCTCGTCCATCATACCCCATTCTATCGTATCCCGCAACTTCACCGAAACGAACCTCCATGAGGCGTTGACATAGTGCCCAGGTTGTGATGTTTGATTTGTGTGCTTCCCACCATTGCGCAGGAGTAGCCTTCGAGGCTTCCTCTAGGGCCAGTAGATGTTGCGGTTCTGCTACTTTCTACTCAAACTCCGTGAGAAACTTGCTCAAGTTGGACAATCCTTCATATGTATGTAACACATATTCCTCGGTGGCTACCCATCGCAGTGACTGTGTTACCCGTGCACATCTTCTAAAGGATACTTCGTGTAATCAGTTCTGCCAATTCTCAAGTGCTTCGTCTGAATCTGATGATGTTGAACTGGCACTGCGCCACCTTAGCTCTCCATCTATGGTGGGATTAATATAATGCTCAGATATTTTATACAAAATGTCCCATCCTTCTGCAAACTCTTCCCTGGCTGGTTCAAGGTATCACTGCCCTTCCGCAGGATCCAGAGGTGCAATGACTCTTATTTCGTGATTCTCAAATGACATTGTCCGCTTTTTGGAATTAATAATCGCTTGATTGTCCAATGCCCGGTATATCCCCAACAGTACCCGATAGGGACTGGTGTTATGCACGATTTCAATGATGTCGAGATCAGCATACGTCCTGAGCCCCTCAATTTCGACTGGGAGTTGACATACTCAACCAAGCGGAGTGACCTTGCTTTGATTTGTCAGTCGCAGCTGCACTGGTGACCAAATCATCTGTGGCTTCCCCATTGTCTCCCATATATACTTAGTTAGAATATTCACATCCGAACCCAAATCCAAAATTATGGAGTCGACATCAAATGCCCCAATTTGTGCCAATATCTGCATCTCCCTTCCTGTCTTCCTCTTATGTATGCGATTAACCTTTTGTTCTTGACGTGCACCTTCTCGTCGATGCAGTAGACCAGCTATTTCTTCCAGTGCTTCTGAGTCCTTTTCCAATTCCAGACAACTCTCCAAGAATGGTTTTAGAGTGTTTTCCTTCCTCCATGACTTCGTCGACTCGAACATGGGTGGCATGTCGTAGATTTCTTACTGAAGAGGTAGCTGCCTTTGATTCCTCATTGCCTTCTGTTCCTCCAAGAAGACATTCCTTTCAGCTTCCGCATCAAAGGTGGCCTGCTTCCGCTATGCTTCTGTTGGTCAAACATTAGTGTGCAATCTATCGCCTCATGTTACCACCCCTCCTCGTTTTACTATTCCATCCATTGCATGGCTACTTCTAGCCTCCGTTGATATCATCTTCACCGATGGTGGTGCATTCTAATTGCTCCGGTTCTGGTTCTAGGGTGGATTCTTATTTTTCCATTTCGAAATGAGCAGAGGACAGTCCTCCACACTGTGACCTACACCACTGCAATAACTACACTGCGCTGTTGGGTTTGGGCAGTCCCTCTGGTAGTGCCCCTGCTATCCACAATTGTAACAGATGATCGGCCCTCTTCCCCGTCCAGCAGCTCTGCCACATCCCATACCAGTGCCCCAGCCTCCATGGAATCCTCCTCTAAAACCTCCATGTGGTGGCCCATATGGTTGATACTGTGGCTGCTGATACTGCAGTTGTCCATACTGTGGTTGGCCATATGATGGTGGTGGGTACTGCGAGTGCCTGTACTACGACTACCCATATTGCTCCTGATCATATTGCTATGGTTGGTTGAAATGCGGCTATGGTTGGTTGTACTGCGGTTGCACTGTTGGATGCTCTTCTCCCTTCATGAAATATGCGTCCACCATCCGTTCCTACGGCACGTCATAGGCCCTGCAGTCCTTCTCATCATGGCCAATTGACCGACAAAATTTACAGTACAAATTCGTTGGTTTCGACACCATCTTTTGTAGGTATACACATTCCTTTGGTCGATGCCCTCTGGTCTGGAAGATAGGACACGACGACATTCCTCCTTGAAAAAGAGGGTTTGGTGCTCCCGCCTGTAAATACTCGCGGAACTCTGGGCAATTGTCTTTATGATGTCCCTCATCCTTAAACCCGGTACACCATATATTGCTACAGGTTTCCTTCCCCTTCTTGATATCTTCCAGCTGAAGTGTTAAAGTAGCCAGTTGCACCTGGATCCTATCCATTCCTATTCCTACTTCACCAATCGATGAAGCCCAGCTTCATCGCAATTTCTAGTGCTTTCGTATGTGTCGCTAATTTTTGTTGCATCAAAGGTCCACAGATATGCGGTACCAATCCTGTGATGAACCATTCTTTGTGTTGTAGCTCATTTATCGGAAAGCTCACTTTTTCTATTTTGTATCGTTGATCAAATTCCCACACTGGTTCGTTCGGGAATTCCTTAATCTCCTTAAGCTCTGTAACATACTGCGATTCAGATTTTGGCTTTTTAAATTCATCAATCAATGCGGTTCTTACCTACTCCAATGTCTTGGTCGCTGCTCCTGTCGGAACCCTCGTAAACTTCATGAACTAGTCTAACATCCAGCCCCTAAGGGTCATCGCTATCTGTCCCATCTTTATGGCGTCGTCTTGGACCTACTTTACAGTCCAAACTGCTTCGCATATGAACCAATACTGTTCAGGGTCCTCGTTCCCATTCCCCTGAAAGTGGGCATCTTCGCTTCGTCCGTCATCTTGAAGTTCCTACTATTATTATTTACTAAAGTGCTACTTTTACCGCTGCACGTAGGGAAACTCTGTGAGAGTTTGTATTTCTTCCTATCAAGTTTGGAGTAGTGCGCGGGGTTGAAGGTATGTTGTAACTTACGATCTATCTTCCTTCTGCTTCTAGGGTAGCCTGGTCAGTGTCTCCTTCACAGTAAGGTAGCTTCCTCCGTTGTGGTCCTGTTTCGCAGCCTTCTCTTCCGGTCTTCTCAGGAGACTCTCTCTCAGTCCTCCTCTTCTTCTCGGGACGTTAGAATATCGCTCCACTCCTCAAGGTACCACACTCTTCGTAAGCCTCCCTTAGATACTCATCGTCGCTTATGTCCATCTACCCCACATCCTTCTTTCAGATCCGCATTCACACGATACCCTCAACCTTCGCACACTGATTTTTCTACTCATTAGACGACATCCTCAATATTCCCTTTTCGCAAACAAGCATCTTAATCCACAAATTTAACAGCGACAGGAACCTTCCCCTCGGCCCTTGGAAACAATTTCTTTCTGCGTCGCTATAGGACTTGATGGTATCTAGTGCAAACTCAGTCATGTATCCTTCAAGGATGTTATCCACCCAAAAATCAATAGCCCGCGATACCTTGTTATTGACTTGCTTCAGTTGTCGGATCAATTCTGGATTCCAACAATCAGGTTCAGTCTTCTGGCAGTAATTCTTTCGGAATGTCAACTATGCTTACCACTCATGCAGTAAAACTGCGAATTCACTCAAGAATATCTCATGGATATACGAATAAATATATTTCTCCAGCCAACTGGTTGTTGTCAGTATAGGGTCCTGCTTCTCACTTTCTGTGAATTCCTCTACCTTCTTATCAAACTAGTATTGGATCTCCGGTTTGTTGATGTATATGTAACTTCGGAATGTATTTCACATATATGTATATTGTATTCCTATAGAGATGTTATTCCTCTATACGGAAGTGTTTGTATTCCTATAGATATGTTATTATTCCTCTATACGAAAGTGTCGTCATTTATATTGTAAGTGTCGTAACTTATACTTGATGGGTTATTAGACCACCTTGTTGGGGTCGGCCTTGTATAAGTCATGTGGGTCAAAGGGTAATTAGACCACCCTATTGGGGGTCGGCCATGTCGGTCAAAGGGTTATTAGGCCACCCTACTAGGGGTCGGCCCAGTCAGCATTATGTTATGTGGTTAAGTTAAGGCTGACCTAGTAAAGGTTATTAGGCAATTCAAGTCAAGTATAAATAGAGTACGGGAGGCACTCTATTTGATCATTCTATTCTCAGACACACTCTTTGGAGAGTGGCGCACTTGTGGAGGAGGAGAAGCTGCTGCTAGGAGATGTTTATTCTTCCTTCACTCGAAAAGTGGTGCACTTGTGAGGAGGAGGATCAGCTGCTAAGGGGAGTCTATCTCTTGTACTTTGGTTGTACTTTGGTTGAGCTATTGCTCTATCTATCTCTGAGGAAGTTGTGGGGTTTTTCACCTTAGGGTTTTCCCCACGGAAACTCTGTGTGTCTATTGTCTCTCATGATTTTGCTTCTTGTGATGATTGACATGCTTGTTATGATATGCATTGATATACTGTACATTTTATTCTCTTAGTAAAGATCCTAGAGTATTGTGAATTAATGCTCAAAATTTAACATGGTATCAGAGCTAACCTGAGAAGAAGACATTGTGCAGTGACGGAAACCAAGGGTTTCTTGTTTATTGGGTTTCTCTCCACAGATTTTGGAAAAGCAGTATAGTAGATTGACTCTACTCATCAAGGAGAATCTATCTGTCCAATCAGAATTCAATTCTGAGCATTTTCCGATTTGGCCCTAAAAATTAGGGTTTCCTCAAAAATAGGAATTTATTAAATCTGAAGACATAGCTGGAAGCGCCTTGGAAAAATCGAAGTTTAGAGCTTTGGATCAAGATTTTTGGCTTGATAAATCTCCGGGAAACTCAAACCCTAATTCAAGGTCCTCCTTAGTGAATCCGGAAAGACTCAAAGGCATTTCTGAAGGGTGAAACTTTGAAGATCTCAAATTCTGCATACACCAGGCTGATCATCTCATCAAGGCGCATCCTTCTATCCTTTCAAAATTTTGAAATTCACATTTTGAATTTTTAGGTTTTCTCTGACAAACCCTAATCCGGGACCAGATCCTGTTTTCAACAAATCAAGTGGTAAGACCTAAATATTTTCTATTTCCATTTGAAGTACTCTTTAAGATGTCTCACCACACCAGTCTTGAGGATAAGCTTGAAGGGGATGATAACTTCCGAGCCTGGAAGTATAGGATTGGGTTAATCCTGGAAGAGAATGAGTTGGACTCATATGTAAAAGAAGACATCCCTATCCCAGAGGATGAAGAGGCTAATATATTGCATAACAATAACTTGGTCAAGCAAAAAAGAATCATTGTTGATTCTATCAAAGACCATCTCATACCACATGTGTCATCTCTGAAGACACCCAAGGAGATGTTTGACTCCCTGACCAAGCTATTTGAAGGGAAGAACATAAATCGGAAGATGACCCTACGGAATCAATTGAAAGGGGTCAAGATGTCGAATGGAGAGACCATTCAATCCTATTTCTCCAAGGTCTCTCAGATCAAGGAACAACTTGAAGCTGTAGATGAAATGGTGGAGAATGGTGAAATTGTTATGACCACTTTGAATGGCCTACCTAGGTCATGGGACTCCTTTATCCAAGGGATATGTGCAAGAAAGAAATTGATCTCCTTCAGTAGACTGTGGGAGGAATGTTCTCAAGAAGAAGAAAGGCTTGTGGCACGAGAAGAAAAGATGGGGAATGAATATCAAGCTCTCATAGCACACACCAAGAAAGGAAAGTTCAAGAGGGAGCCATCCCATCACAAGAAGAAATATTCTTATCCATATCACAAACAAAAGAAAGATCTGAGGTGTTTCAATTGCAATGAGAAAGGACATTTTGCCTCAGAATGTCCCAAGAAAAGGAAAGAAGATTCCAACAACTTCAACAAGAATAAGAAGAACAGGAAAAGAAGGTATCATGCTCATGATGCCGAGGATGATGAACCTCCCAAGAAGAAAGCTAGAACAGAAAGTGATGATCACTCATCAAGAGAAGAAGAGTATGTTCTAATCTCTGCTCTCACAGGTACTATCTCTCATGGTTATAATGATTGGCTTATTGACAGTGGTGCTTCCAAACACATTACTGGGTTTAAAGAATCTTTTGTAAATCTATCTGAACATGAATCACCCCATAAAGTGAAACTTGGGGATGACTATCAATACCCTATCAAAGGAAGTGGTGAAGCCTCCCACAACCTAGATTCTGGAAAGTCCTTGAAGATGAAATAAGTTCTCTATGTACCTGGGCCCAAGAAAAACCTACTCTCCATATCCGCATTGGATGCAAAAGGTATGAGGGTTTCATTTGTGGATGGCCAAGTTCTAATGTGGCCAAAGGGAAAGACCATAGATGATGCAGTGGTGATTGGAGAGCAAGAGGGAGGATTGTATAAATTGAAGGGGAAACCTGAACATGCCATGGTACATGATTCCATGGAGCCAAGTGAACTTTGGCACAGAAGACTTGCACATATGCACTACAGATCATTATCAATTGCAAATAAAGTTGTAGAAGGTCTTCCTGAAATCAAGACCAAGCATGAAGGTGTTTGCAAAGGATGTGCAAAAGGAAAGAACATAAAGAAGGCATTTCCAAGCAGTGAAAGCAAGGCAAAAAGTATCTTGGAAACTATCCACTCCGATGTATGTGGTCCGATGTCATCCACTTCTCTGAGTGGGTATGTTTACTATGTATCTTTCATTGATGACTTCTCCAGGAAGACGTGAGTTTACTTCTTGAAGAAAAAAGATGAAGTATTTTATAAGTTCAAGGAATTCAAAACCTTGATGGAGAACCAAACTGATAAGAAGATCAAGACTTTCAGATCCAACAATGGTGGCGAATTCACTTCAGGTGACTTCAAGAAACTATGCAGTGATTCAAGGATTAAGAGGGATTTGACTACTCCTTACAATCCACAACAAAATGGAGTTGCAGAAAGAAAGAATTGAACAATCATGGAAGCAGCATGGGAAATGCTACATGACCAGAATCTACCTATGCATCTATGGGTAGAAGCAACTAGGACAGTTGTATATGTGCAGAACAGAACACCCCACAATATATTGGACAACAAAACACCAGAAGAGGTCTTCTCTGGTAAGAAACCTAAAGTCAACCATCTCAGAATATTTGGTTTTCCAGTATATACTCATGTCCCAAAGGAAAAGAGGACTAAGCTAGATCCTTCAGGAAAGAAGGGTATCTTTGTGGGTTACAGTGAAAACTCAAAGGCTTACAGAATATACTTTCCAGGGTTCAAAAAGATTGATGTCAGCAGGGATGTAACATTTGATGAAAACTCAGCATTCATCAAATCAAGGAAGACACATGTTGAAGTTTATGAAGAACCTAAGAAAACTAGATTTCAAGACACTACCATGACTGAAGCAATTCCAAATGTTGATCGTGAAAATGAAGATCCGCAACAATCTATAGATCCACCACATGAGAAAAACTCTCACAAGAGGAAACCTGCATGGGCTAGAGAGCTCATGCAAGATGCAGAAAGATATGGCATTCCAGAAGAAGAACACGGAGCAAAGAAGAGAACCATATCACATACCAGCTATGTTGCTTTACTCTGTGATATCATGAACAAAGAACCTTCCAGTTATGAAGAAGCAACGGAAAAGAAAGAATGGAAGGATGCCATGGTCGAAGAATACCAATCAATAATGAAGAATGATGTTTGGGATGTTGTCCCAAGACCTGAAGGGAAGTCTGTTGTGACTTCCAAATGGATATACAAGATCAAGCATGCTGCAGATGGCAGCATAGAGAAATACAAGGCAAGATTCATAGCTCGTGGCTTCTCTCAGAAAGAGGGAATAGATTATGAAGAAACTTTTGCTCATGTAGCTAGGTACACTTCCATCATAACAGTACCTACCCTGGCTATAGCGATGAAATGGAAGATACACCAGATGGATGTCAAGACTTCCTTCTTGAATGGTGTAGTTGAAGAGGAAGTATATGTGGAGCAGCCACTCGGTGTTGAAACACATGACAGGGAGTCATATGTGTGTAGATTGAAGAAATCCTTGTATGGCTTGAAGCAAGCTCCTAGGACTTGGTATGGAAGGATGGATAGTTTCCTATCTAGTTTGGGATTTTCCAAGAGTAAAGCGGATTCCAACCTTTACTACAAGGTTGAGGAAGGAAATCCTATGATACTACTATATGTAGATGACCTGTTTGTAACAGGAGATGACAGATTGATTGCCGATACAAAGAGGAAGCTTGCTGTCAAGTTTGATATGAAGGACTTAGGGATGATGCATTATTTCCTAGGTATGGATGTGTGGCAGAGTGCAGATGGGATCTTCCTTGGACAAGGGAAGTATGCAGTAGATATCCTGAAGAGATTCGTGATGATGGACTGCAAGGCCATGACCACACCTATGGCATCAAACCTAAAGCTTCTGTGTGATGCTTCATATGAGCCGGTTGATGTCTCTATGTATCGTCAGATGATTGGGTCCTTGGTGTACCTGACAAATACGAGACCAGATATTTTCTTTGCGGTGAACATATTAAGCCAGTTCTTGACGGATTCGAGGAGTGTTCACCTGGTTTCTATAAAGCATATTCTGAGGTACCTGAAGGGTACAGTTGATTATGGGATCGAGTATGATGCGAATCAAAAGTTTAACCTGCAGGGTTATGTTGATTCATATTGGGCAGGCAGTGCCGCAGATAGGAAGAGCACATCTGGGTGCTGCTTCAGTATGGGATCAGGTGTGATCTCTTGGTTTAGCAGGAAGCAGTCCTGCGTAGCACTGAGTACAGTCAAGGAAGAGTATGTTGCAGCCTGTTTGGCTAGTTGTGAGGTAGTATGGCTCCGGAAGCTACTGTCTGAGTTATTTGATCTCCCGCTGGAGGCTACTGGTATCTTTTGTGACAACCAGAGTTGTGTGAAGCTTTCTGAGAACCCGGTGTTCCACAACAGGTCGAAACACATAGAGATCAAATATCACTATATCAGGGATATGGTGCAGAGAGGAGCAGTGAAGCTTCTGTATGTTGCGACAGATGAGCAAATTGCAGATGTGCTAATGAAGCCACTAGCCAGAGTGAAGTTTGATTACTTCAGAGAGAGGCTTGGTGTTCTTCAGATCGACGACACTTCGAAGAAGAAGTGATGGACACATTTTTCGAAGCCATTCCAAGCATGTTGGAAGGAGGATCCTTCACATGGTTGTGGATGTAAGCGTTGGATGATGAGCATCAGGACGATGCTCCAATTACTGCTCTGTATATGCATCAGGATGATGCTGGATATGATCAGTTGGATCATTTATATGTATATGTATGTACGCATCATGTTGGATGTTGGATATGATCAGTTGGATCATTTGTATGTATTTTGTATATGCATCATGTTGGATGCTTGGACCATGTATATGTATATGTATCAGGTGGATACATTGTATGATCAGGTAGATCATGTATGTTGATATATATCAGGTGGATCATGTATTTGTGTATGTATCAGGTGGATCATGTATGATGATATGTATCAGGTAGATACTTGGTATGCATCAGGTGGATGCATTGTATGATCAGGATGATCATGATGACAAGCTTGGGGATGTTGCTCCAGATGATATGTATCAGGATGGTACAGTGATGATGATCAGAATGATCATGAGCATCAGGATGATGCTTCGTGCGATGATGATCAGTTAGATCATGAGTATCAGGTTGATATTTGGAGGTCGGAGATGATATGTGGCAGGTTGTGCAAATAACATGTAATCAGTCCTCAAAAATCCGATAGGTTGAGCTGTGTGCTCGTAATCAGTCCTGGGATGAGGTATTGCTATGTAGTATGTAATTAGTCCTCAGAGATCTGATAGGTTGAGTTGTGTGCTCGTAATCAGTCCTGGGATGAGGTATTACTACGGAGACATGTAATCAGTCCTGGAGATCTGATAGGTTGAGCTGTGTGCTCGTAATAAGTCCTGGGATGCTCTTTAGAGATATTTCCGGTCGTGTTATGGCACATAAATGTTCCTAGGATGCTCTTTAAAAGTATTGTCTATTCACATGTAATTATTCCTGGAGATCCGATAGGTTGCGCTGTGTGCTCGTAATAAGTCCTGGGATGCTCTTTAGAGATCTTGCCGGTCGTGTTGTGGCACATAAATGTTCCTGGGATGCTCTTTAAAGGTATTTGTGAAGGGGATGCATGTAATCAGTCCTGGGTAATCTTGCAGGTCGTGCTTAGGCGCATAAATGTTCTTGGGATTCTCTTGTCAGTTATTGCATCAGCACATAAAATTAGTCCTGAGAGACCACCTCTATCAGACTGTTCGCACAAATGATGAAGACCTACAGGAAGTGGGCCTACATCCAGTATGAAAAAGGACTGGCTCTGTAGAACTTCCTATGACGAGTAGATTCAGAGATTGGTTGAGGTAGCAGCAGCAGTGACGATGATGATGACGATGCATCGATGACGATGATCTAGAGAAGAAGACTTGTGCTAGCAGATCTGTGTCGAGAAATACCTTCCTACTTAAGAGGGAGTGTTGATGTATATGTAACTTCGGAATGTATTTCATCCATGTATTTCCTTTATATATTATTGTACTCCTATAGAGATGTGTCATTCCTCTATATGGAAGTGTCGTCATGTGTATTGACAAGTGTCGCAAGTGTGTTAACTTGCCGATGGGTTATTAGACCACCATGTGTGGGGTCGGCCCTGAATTATGTAATAGATAGACAAGTTGGCCCCATAATATTATTGGAAAAATAGAACAAGTATAAATAGAGATCGAGATATCTCTATTTGGATCACTCAGAAACTCATTCTTCCTTCACTCGGAAAGTGGCGCACTTGTGAGGAGGAGGATCAACTGCTAAGAGGATTCTATCTCTTGTACTTTGGTTGAGCTATTGCTCTATATATCTCTGAGAAAGTTGTGGGGTTTTTCACCTTAGGGTTTTCCCCACGGAAACTCTGTGTGTCTATTGTCTCTCATACTTTTGCTTCTTGTGATGATTGACATGCTTGTTATGATATGCATTGATATACTGTACATGTTATTCTCTCAATAAAGATCCTGGAGTATTGTGAATTAATGCTCAAAATTTAACATCTATCTCTTATTCTTGGGTTGTATCATTGCTCTATCTATCTCTGAGGAATTTATTGGGGTTTTTCACCTTTATGGTTTTCCCCAAGTAAACTCTGTGTCTCTTGTGTGCTTGCATTATTGTGTCCATGATTGATATGCTATAGATATGTTGTACATGTTGTTCTCTCAGTTAAGATCTTAGATCATATTGAAGTAAATTCTGAAAAAACTAACATGGTATCAGAGCTAGCCTAAAAGAAGGCATGGTGTGGCATGTGTGACACTTGTTGCACTTGCGATGCTAGGGCTTGATATAGAAAAAACCAGTCATCGTAGAACTTTCGCTATAAATCCATTTTGGAGAATTTTTCGAATATGAAACTTTTACAGGTCGACGATTCGATCCCCATGTACCTTGTTTCCAAAGGAAAACTTCTAATACATTGTAATTTGTGTTTTATGATCTGTATAATCTAGGGTTTTTGCCTCTTCCAGATCTGAGTCATAAACAGGTGACCTAGGAAAAAAGGTCATAACTTGGGATAGGAAGATCCAAATGAAATTTCGTAAAAAGTGACAGGTAGTGCACGGAATAAAATTTCACAAGTAACGTTTTTAGAGGCCGAAACTAAACCAGTGACATGTGGCGCGCCATGCAAGTTCTCTCTCTTGTTTTATCCCATAAACAGATCACGTTGCGACACTTGGCATAACTCTCTCTCAGATAATCCAATTGAGGTCAAACCTATGGGGTTGGAAAGATGATAGGTCAGGCTACCACAGGTAGAAGTTTCACACCCTGTGGATTGGAAATTCTGGAGTTAGACCAGAAACAATCAGGTACATATTTCTGTCAAAACAGAAGTATTTTGTAGCACCTTCATTCATGGCTTCGGGAATTTAGGGTTTCGGAGAAAGATGAAATTTTTGTAATCTGAGACCACGGCTGAATGCTACTCATCAAAATCGAAATTTAGAGACCAAGATCAGAATTTTTGGTTGGGAAGAAAGCCGGGCTTGATCAGACACTAGTTCAGGACTTTGATCGAAAAGTGGAAAATTAGGGCTTTTGCAAAAATGGAAATTTTTGAAATCTGTGACCACGGTTGGAAGCTCCTCAGAAAAATAGAAGCTTAGGGATTTGGATCGAACCTTTTTTATTGGGCAGAAGGGTGGGATTTATCAAACCCTAGTTTGGGATCCTATCCAAAAGATCCGGAAGTTTCAAAGGCAATTTTGAGGGGTAAAACTTTGCAGTTTTCAAATTCTAAGTATACCAGCTTGATCAGCTCATCAAGGCACATATTTCTATCCTTTCGGAAGTTTGAAATTCAAAGTTTGAATTCTTAGGGTTTCTTTGACAAACCCTAATCCATCTCCAGATCCAGTTCCTACAAATCAAGTGGATTGGGTTAATCCTAGAAGAGAATGGATTGGTCACCTGCATAAGTGAAGAAGTTCATGTTTCAGAGGGAGATGAGGCTAAGGCCTTACATAAGAAGATTACAAGAAATCTCAACAAGTATGACTTATCCAGGTATGTTTCGAGATTTGTTCATGATTAAGTTTATGGTATGTTTGTCTTCATATTATTATGGTTAGTACAATCTTGATTAAATTTAGACTTTTCGTATCACCTTAATAAAATTATGAATGCATGATAGAAGATATTCATTGATTAGGGTGTTGACACTTATGATTGTACTAATGCATTATGGTGTTGTATGAGGTTTATGTTGTCCGCTAACATGAAAGGTACACCAAGAAAGACAAATCATGTTCTAGTTCAAGAACATATGATCATGGTGACATGATGACAAAGATTCATCCATTGTCATGGATCACATAGAAGATCTATTTACGAGATATGTATAACTTGGTTCTATAATGGTTAACTTATGAGATATGCAGGTTACTAGCCCAAGTCATTGAAGAGAACAAGAAGACATCATGTGGGTATGTTAGACATAACAAGCTAACATACTAATCCAGGTATGTTTTTCCTATATCAAGTTAGAATCCTACCTTGTGATAGGATCTCTTATATAAGTATACATGGAATGGTTGATAATGATTATTCATAGGTTTGAATGATCATGGGTGTATGCATATTATGTTTCTTACCTTAATTGATGATATGACTAACCAGAAGAGTCATGAAAGTATAGGTTTGAGTAATCACGGGTTTAGGCATATTATGTTTCTTACTTTAATTTATGATATGACTAACCATAAGAGTCCTTGAATACTAATGTTTATTATTTCTGTTTGAAATGATCATGACTATACATGCTTAAGATTATTGTGTTTTGAATATACTAATAAATGTATGATTATGTATGAGATCTCGAGGATATCACAATAATGATACTTGTAAGCATGCATAGTGATCGAGGATGGATATAAGTTCAAGGACAGGTAATCCAGGAAACAAAGATCGAGAGGGAGCACACTCCGGTAGTTTTTGCAAGGATGCAGATATTCAGAGGGAGTCGACCTCTTCTCACAATCCACATCGGAATGGAGTTGCAAAGATTCAAAGGGAGTCCACCCAACAACCAAACAAAGATAAGTATTTGAATTGTCATTTCTTACATATTTGTTTGTTTAAATAATGTTGTTCAATGATGTATATGCTTATGTTCCTAGACTTAGGTTGTGTATTATGCATATTAGAATAATCGCATTAATGAACAGTATACTACTAATATGCATGTGATGGGTAAGTGGCCTCTGGCACTGTCCAACATTCCATTGCTACTTATCTAAAATGAAACCTCTTTGCTGACATGTTGGGAGTAGTGCAAACTCTTAACAATGTTCTGGTAGAGATTGGAAGGCATCTAGAAAGTTACAGGATATGGATGAATGTTGTATTGAAGCATTGGCTAAAATAATTGCATGACTGTATGACATATTTCTTTATGTGTAAGAATTTGTTCTGAAAACTATGAGATGTTTCTAATCATGCAATTTAACTTGTTTTGTAGGAAAGATCATATACCATCACCTACAAAAGAAAGACTACAACATTTGTTCAGCAATAAAGTTATATATTGAAGATATTGAATATATTGAAGTTCCCAGGATTCGGGAAGAATGCCATGATCGAGGAGTTCCATTCGATTATGAAGAATGATGTTTGGGATGCAGTCCCAAGACCTAAAGGGAAATCTGCTATGACTTCCAAATGGATCTATAAGATCAAGCATGTTGTAGATGGTAGCATGGAGAAATACAAAATGACGTTTGTAGCTCGTGGCTTCTCCTAGAAAGAGGGATTGAGTATGAAGAGACTTCTACACCTATAGCCAAGCACACTTCCATCAGATCAGTACTTGCTCTGGCTGCAGTGATGAAATAGAAGATACATCATATAGATGTCAAGACAGCTTTCTTGAATGGTGTAGTCAAAGAGGAAGTGTATGTGGAGCAGCCACTTGGTTTTGAGACACATGACGGGAAGTCATATATGTGCAGAACTTGGCATGGTAGGATAGACAGCTTTCTATCCAGTTTGGACTTTACCAAGAGTAAAGAGGAATCCAACCTTTACTACAAGGTTGAGGAAGGAAATCCAATGATACTACTTTTATATGTAGATAACATGTTTGTTATAGGTGACGATAGATTGATTACCGACACACAGCGGAAGCTTGCTGCCGAGTTCAAGATTAAGAACTTGTGGATGATGCACTACTTTCTAGGCATGGAAGTGTGGCAGAGTGCAGATGGAATCTTCCTTGGACCAGGGAAGTTTGTAGTAGAGATCCTGAAGAGGTTTGGGATGATGGACTGCAAGGCTGGCATTGAACCTGAAGCTTCTATGTGATGCTTCATCTGATCCAGTTGATGTCACTGTGTATCGTTAGATGATTGGGTCCTTGATGTACCTGACGAACACAAGACCAGATATTTGCTTTACGGTGAACACATTGAGCCAGTTCCTGACAGATCCGAGGAGTGTTCACCTAGTTGTTGTAAAGCATATTCTGAGGTACCTAAAGGGTACAGTTGATTATGGGCTCAAGTTTGATGCGAATCAAAATTTTAACCTACAGGGTTATGTTGATTCAGATTGGGCACGCAATGATGCAGATAGGAAGAGCACTTCTGGGTGTTGTTTCAATATGGGATTAGGTGTGATCTCTTGGTTTAGCAGGAAGCAGTCCTACGTAGCACTGAGTACAGTCGAAGCAGAGTATG
The DNA here is from genome assembly GCA_027924585.1 of Larix kaempferi. Taxonomy (NCBI): domain Eukaryota; kingdom Viridiplantae; phylum Streptophyta; class Pinopsida; order Pinales; family Pinaceae; genus Larix; species Larix kaempferi. The sequence goes on along the minus strand of BSBM01000451.1, from coordinate 99,064 downwards.
TTGCAGCTTGTTCGGATAGTTGTGAGGCAGTATGGCTGAGGAAGCTATTGTATGAGTTATTTGATCTCCCACTGGAGGCTACTGGTATCTTTTGTGATAACCAAATTTGTGTGAAGCTGTCTGAGAACCCGGTGTTCCACGACAGGTCAAAGCACATTGAGATCAAATATCACTATATCAAGGATATGGTGCAGAGAGGAGCAGTGAAGCTCCTGTATGTTGCGACAAACGAGCAGATTGCAGATGTGCTGAAGAAACCACTAGCCAGAGTGAAGTTTGAATACTTCAGAGGGAGGCTTGGTGTTCTTCATATTGACAACACTTCTAGGAAGAAGTGATGGAGACATTTTTCTGAAGCCATTCCAAGCATGGTGGAAGGAGGATCCTTCACATGGCTATGGATATAAGCACTGGATGATAAGCATCAGGATGATGTTCTAGTTTCTGCTCTGTATGATCAGTTGGATCATTTATGTATGTATGCATCATGTTGGATTTTGGATATGATCAGTTGGATCATTTGTATGTATTTGTATATGCATCATGTTGGATGCTTGGACCATGTATCTGTATATGTATCGGGTGGATACGTTGTAGGATCAGGTAGATCATGTATGTTGATATGTATCAGGTAGATACATTGTGTGATCAGGTGGATCATGTATCTATGTATGTATCAGGTGGATACATTGTATGATCAGGTGGATCATGTATGATGATATGTATCAGGTAGATACTTGGTATGCATCAGGTAGATGCATTGTATGATCAGGATGATCATGGATGACGAGCTTCAGGATGTTGCTCCAGATGACATGCATCAGGACGATGCAGTGTTGATGATCAGGATGATCATGTGTACATCAGGATGATGTATGGTGAGTATCAGGTTGATACTCTGTGGCCATGGACAGGTTGTGCAGATGAGCATGTAAGTAGACCTCGGAGATCTGGACAGGATGAAAAAGGCCTCAGATGCTCTTTCGAGGCATTGCTCTGGGAGGACATGTACGTAGACCTGGGAGATCTGGACAGGATGAAAAAGGCCTCAAATGCTCTTTCGAGGCATTATCCTATGGCATGTAAGTAGACCTGGGAGATCTGGACAGGATGAAAAAGGCCTCAAATTTTCTTTCGAGGCATTGCCATGACCACATGTAATAAGTCTTGGAGATCTGGACAGGATGAAAAAGGCCTCAGATGCTCTTTAGGGTTCTTGCTTGGCAAGACACTCTTTTAAGGTTTTGTGGTGGGGGTCACATGTAATAAGTCCTCGAGATCTGGACAGAATGAAAAAGGCCTCAAATGCTCTTTAGGGTTCTTGCTAGTCAAAATACTCTTTTAAGTTTTTGTGACAGTCACATCTAATAAGTCCTGGAGATCTGGACAGGATGAAAAAGGCCTCAGATGCTCTTTAGGGTTCTTTCTAGTCAATATACTCTTTTAAGGTTTTGTGACACACGTAATAAGTCCTGAGGATTCCACAGTATGGCCAGTGATGATGAAGACCTGCAGGTGGTGGGCCTACATCCAGTATGAAAAAAGACTGGCTCTGTAGAACTTCCTATGACGAGTAGATTCATAGATTGATTGAGATAGCAGCAGCAGTGACGATGACGATGATCCAGAGAAAAAGACTTGTTCTAGAAGACCTGTGTCGATAAATACCTTCCTAGTTAAGAGGGAGTGTTGATGTATATGTAACTTCGGAATGTATTTCACATATATGTATATTGTATTCCTATAGAGATGTTATTCCTCTATACGGAAGTGTTCGTATTCCTATAGAGATGTTATTATTCCTCTATACAAAAGTGTCGTCATTTATATTGTAAGTGTCGTAACTTATACTTGATGGGTTATTAGACCACCTTGTTGGGGTCGGCCCTGTATAAGTCATGTGGATCAAAGGGTAATTAGACCACCCTATTAGGGGTCGGCCATGTGGGTCAAAGGTTTATTAGACCACCCTACTAGGGGTCGGCCCAATCAGCATTATGTTATGTGGTTAAGTTAAGGCTAACCTAGTAAAGGTTATTAGGCAAGTCAAGTATAAATAGAGTGTGGGAGGCACTCTATTTGATCATTCTATTCTCACACACACTCTTTGGAGAGTGGCGCACTTGTGGAGGAGGAGAAGATGTTGTTAGTAGATGTCTATCTCTTATGCTTGGGTTGTATCATTGCTCTATCTCTGAGGAATTTATTGGGGTTTTTCACCTTTATGGTTTTCCCCAAGTAAACTCTGTGTCTCTTGTGTGCTTGCATTATTGTGTCCATGATTGATATGTTGTAGATGTTGTTCGCTCAGTTAATATCCTAGATTAGATTGAAGTAAATTCTAAAAAACTAACACGGTTTCGTTGGATGCCACAACATATCCTCTTCAAATAATTGCATAGTAAGACAATCCCATCAATCCTACTAGTTTCCTAGGTTGGATGGGAACATGTGGAATTGTAATAAAGAAGCTAATAAATGATGTTTAGACATTAGAAGGGTTCGATTATTTAATAAATATGGTGAATAAATAAATTCAAGAGAAATTATCGGTGGCAAGTGGTTTTGGAGACATATGGAGGGTGTGGGACCCACACTAGCTTGATTTTTCAATGACACATGGCATCTCTCTCTTGCCAATTCGAATTCATGGAAAGGTTGGAACTAGGAGACAAGTGGCAAATGTGGAATATTTCCTAAGTGGAAATATCTTAAATCTATTGAGAGGATTTCAACCCTTAGAAGGCTAATTTTGGTTATAAAATGTAGAAATCAAGTATGAGAATGGCTTTTGATGATTTGAGAAAAATTGCATTTGTGAAGAGAGAGCTAGTGGATGACTAGTTTCTTGCCTTAACCAATTTCGAGGGTGAAAGATTCCCATCCAAGTTGGTTTTTGGAGAGGCCACTCAGGTATTTCATGGAGCTTTAATGGAGTTTTCTTTGCAGGTATCAACTACAGGGCAGCTCGTGGTTTTATTTAGTGCAGCACCATCTCTCAACCATTTCCAGTTTTGAAGGCATATTCATGCTCCTTGAGGGAGGGCATTTTTGGTGAGCCCTTGTGATTCTTGGGAGAGCTTAATTGATGTATTTATGATTGTAATAGCATTATATACTATTTTATTCACCTTCAGAAAGTCTCAGGTCGAAATACCATGTGGTTGTATGTAAAAATGAAGATTAATGAGCAAACAATGTCCACTTCCCCACTACATTGATGTATTCCATCATAATGATGATGATTTCGAATAAAGGAATGTTTCTCTGATATATTTGTGATGAATGGACTTCCATTGATGTGTATTACAAGTTTCATATTCAGTACTTGAGCATTTGAAGCCATTCTACTCAGTTTATTTGCATTTGAAGAAGATTTGGTGCCATTTCCCCAAGGGTCGAATTAGTGGTTTTTGTTGTTGTTTGGGAGAGGGTTGGAACAGATATTATAACTAATGAATGATGCATTTGGTACCTTAATAACATCCCTGAAACATCCCCTACCTATTTTCAGAAATTCGAGTGGGTTTGGAAGCATTTGGAAAGCTATTTTCAGTACTTACCCCCGGGGGATTTGAACCCCAAATTACTAGTAAATTGCATACTTGAACCAAAATCTAAAGAGAGTTTGCAGAGGTATTTTGGTGGCCATATTTCATCCCTGGACATCATATTTAAGTCCTAATATCATTAATACACCTTCCCTGAATATTTGGGACCATTTGGACCAAAATTGGGACCTAGACATCAAAACTAGTCAAAGGTTGAAATTGGGGAAAAGTAGAAAATTGGGCATTTTCTTAAAATTTTGAAAAAGGGACATTACACTCTGTAACATACTACGATTCATATTTTTTCTTTTTAAATTCATCAATCAACGCGGTTCTGACCTACTTCAATGTCTTAGTCGTTGCTCCTGTTGGAACCCTCGTAAACTTCATGAACCAGTCTAATGCCCGGCCCCTAAGGGTCGCCACTATCTGTCCCATCTTTATGGTGTTGTCCTGGACCTACTTTACAGTCCAAACTGCTTCGCATATGAACCAATACTGTTCAGGGTCCTCGTTCCCATTCCCCTGAAAGTGGGCATCTTCGCTTCGACCGTCATCTTGAAGTTCCTACTATTATTATTTATTGAAGTGCTACTTTTACCGCTGCACATAGGGAAACTCTGTGAGTAGTTTGTATTTCTTCCTATCAAGTTTGGAGTAGTGCACGGGGTTGAAGGTATGTTGTAACTTATGATATGTATTCCTTCTGCTTCTGGGGTATCCTGGTCAACGTCTCCTTCGCAGTAAGGTAGCTTCCTCCGTTGTGGTCCTATTTCGCAGCCTTCTCTTCCGGTCTTCTCAGGAGACTCTCTCTCAGTCCTCCTCTTCTTATCGGGACACCGGAATATCGCTCCACTCCTCAAGGTACCACACTCTTCGTAAGCCTCCCTTAGATACTCGTCGTCACTTATGTCCATCTACCCCACATCCTTCTTTCAGATCCACATTCACGCGATACCTTCAACCTCCGCACACTGATTTTTCTACTCATTAGATGACATCCTCAATATTCTTTTTTCGCATCCACAAATTTAACAGCGACAAAAACCTTCCCCTCGGCCCTTGGAAAAAATTTATTTCTGCGTTGCTATAGGACTTGATGGTATCTAGTGCGAACTCAGTCATGTATCCTTCAAGAATGCTATCCACCCAAAAATCAACAGCCAGGGATACCTTGTTATTGACTTGCTTCAGTTGTCAGATCAATTCTGGAGTCCAACAATCAGGTTCAGTCTTATGGCAATGATTCTTTCGAAACATCAACTATGCTAACCACTCATGCAGTAAAACTGGGAATTCACTGAAGAATATCTCGTGGATATACGAATAAATATATTTCTCCAACCAACTGGTTGTTGTCTGTCTAGGGTCATGCTTCTCACTTTCTGCGAATTCCTCTGCCTTCTTATCAAACTAGTCTTGGATCTTCGGTTTCGTCGGATGCCACAGCACATCCTCTTCTTTTCTTCCTCAAGGTCCCAGCAATGGAACCATTTGTTGATGCAGCAGCTATTGACAGGGGTTCACTTCGCACTGTTGTCAACAAAGTATCAACCCAAACTCCCTTACACACCAGCCCAGAAAGGTATAACCCTTTCCAGCAACACTTGCAGAGCAAGTGCATTCTCACCCGAGATGGATAAGGGGTCTGCAAGAACCAAGTTTCCGCAGTGGAGTTGAGGATATGCTTTCAACACACGTTACCCTTGTAGAAACCAGATATTATGACTTCCGCATCATATCATTACTTCATCATTCGTATATTAATTCATTTGCATATTTCAACAGATAATAACCATTCGCAACAACATGCTTAATCTACTTATTCATATCAACAATAACCCTAAACCCATAGCATAATCGCATCAATTAAACCTACAGCAGCATAATAGACATTCACATTCATCATCACACCAAGGTAAAGACAGAAATTGCACCATTCACATTCGGTTACAAAACGGTCCACATGACAAATTCTAACTAAATTAATTGTTCTTGCGCTTCCACGAACTCCGCGAATGGACCTTCTTTTGCGGATTTAGCCCTTTTGCACCTGTCGGCTTGCGCACTTCCTGCGTACTTATCCTGTTCCAACACTATAAAAGAAGAAAGGATGGTAAAAATCCTACCCCTTTCATTGAATGAAAGAATAGTGAGTTTCATATCCCAATGAGTGAGCCAATCCCTCTCCCGGAGTATGATTTAGACATTAACATTGAGAAGGAATTGGATAAAGTTATGAAGAAGATTTGGTGCCATTTCCCCAAGGGTCGAATTAGTAGTTTTTGTTGTTGTTTGGGAGAGGGTTGGAACAAATATTATAACTAATGAATGATGCATTTGGTACCTTAATAAAATCCCTGAAACATCCCCTACCTCTTTTCAGAAATTCGAGTGGGTTTGGAAGCATTTGGGAAGCTATTTTCAGTACTTACCCCCGGGGGATTTGAACCCCAAATTACTAGTAAAATTGCATACTTGAACCAGAATCTTAAGAGAGTTTGCAGAGGTATTTTGGTGGCCATATATCATCCCTGAACATCATATTTAAGTCCTAATATCAGTAATACACCTTCCCTGAATATTTGGGACCATTTGGACCAAAATTGGGACCTAGACATCAAAACTAGTCAAAGGTCGAAATTGGGGAAAAGTGGAAAATTGGGCATTTTCTTAAAATTTTGAAAAAGTGACATTACACTCTGTAACATACTGCGATTCAGATTTTGGATTTTTAAATTCATCAATCAACACGGTTCTGACCTACTCCAATGTCTTGGTCGTTGCTCCTGTTGGAACCCTCGTAAACTTCATGAACCAGTCTAATGCCCGGCCCCTAAGGGTCGCCGCTATCTGTCCCATCTTTATGGCGTCGTCCTGGACCTACTTTACAGTCTAGACTGCTTCGCATATGAACCAATACTATTCAGGGTCCTCGTTCACATTCCCCTAAAAGTGGGCATCTTCGCTTCGTCCGTCATCTTGAAGTTCCTACTATTATTATTTATTGAAGTGCTACTTTTACCGCTACACATAGGGAAACTCTGTGAGTAGTTTGTATTTCTTCCTATCAATTTTGGAGTAGTCCGCGGGGTTGAAGGTATGTTGTAACTTACGATCTGTCTTCCTTCTGCTTCTGGGGTAGCCTGGTCAACGTCTCCTTCGCAGTAAGGTAGCTTCCTCCGTTGTGGTCCTGTTTCGCAGCCTTCTCTTCCGGTCTTCTCAGGAGACTCTCTCTCAGTCCTCCTCTTCTTCTCTGGACACCGGAATATCGCTCCACTCCTCAAGGTACCACACTCTTTGTAAGCCTCCCTTAGATACTCGTCGTCGCTTATGTCCATCTACCCCACATCCTTCTTTCATATATGCATTCACGCGATACCCTCAACCTCCGCACACTGATTTTTCTACTCATTAGACGACATCCTCAATATTCCCTTTTCGCAGACAAGCATCTTAATCCACAAATTTAACAGCGACAGGAACCTTCCCCTCGGCCCTTGGAAACAATTTATTTCTGCGTCGCTATAGGACTTGATGGTATCTAGTGCGAACTCAGTCATGTATCCTTCAAGGATGCTATCCACCCAAAAATCAACAGCCAGCGATACCTTGTTATTGACTTGCTTCAGTTGTCGGATCAATTCTAGAGTCCAACAATCAGGTTCAGTCTTATGGCAATGATTCTTTCGGAACGTCAACTATGCTAACCACTCATGCAGTAAAACTGGGAATTCACTGAAGAATATCTCGTGGATATACGAATAAATATATTTCTCCAGCCAACTGGTTGTTGTCTTTCTAGGGTCATGCTTCTCACTTTCTGTGAATTCCTCTGCCTTCTTATCAAACTAGTCTTGGATCTTCGGTTTCGTCGGATGCCACAGCATATCCTCTTCTTTTCTTCCTCAAGGTCCCAGCAACGGAACCATTTGTTGACGCAACAACTATTGATAGGGGTTCACTTTGCACTGTCGTCAACAAAGTATCAACCCAAACTCCCTTACACACCAGCCCGGAAAGGTATAACCCTTTTCAGCAACACTTGCAGAGCAAGTGCATTCTCACCCGAGATGGATAAGGGGTCTGCAAGAACCAAGTTTCCGCAGTGGAGTTGAGGATATGCTTTCAACACACGTTACCCTTGTAGAAACCAAATATTATGACTTCCGCATCATATCATCACTTCATCATTCGTATATTAATTCATTTGCATATTTCAACAGATAACAACCATTTGCAACAACATGCTTAATCTACTTATTCATATCAACAATAACCCTAAACCCATAGCATAATCACATCAATTAAACCTACAACAGCATAATAGGCATTCACATTCATCATCACACAAAGATAAAGACAGAAATTGCACCATTCACATTTGGTTACAAAACGGTCCACATGACAAATTCTAACTAAATTAATTGTTCTTGCGCTTCCACGAACTCCGCGAATGGACTTTCTTTTGCAGATTTAACCCTTTTGCACTTGTCGGCATCCGCACTTCCTGCGTACTTATCCTGTTCCAACACTATAAAAGAAGAAAGGATGGTCAAAATCCTACCCCTTTCATTGAAAGAAAGAATAGTGAGTTTCCTAGCCCAATGAGTGAGCCAATCCCTCTCCCAGAGTATGATTTAGACATTAACATTGAGAAGGAATTGGATAAAGTTATGCACAACATCCCACTCACTAAACTTATGAAAATCCCATCCATTAAAGAACAAGTGGTAGGATTTTTCGAGAGTATCCCTGAACCTACCACTAGTCATGGTAGGGATCAACTTCTTCCATACTTGGCACCTATTGCTATTGTTGAAGAAGAAGAGGATCCTCCCATCAATATCCAGACAGCACTGTATGAGAGGAAGAATGGTGGTCGTCAACCCTTTTATCTTACACTTCATATAGGTGACACCCTTCTTCATAACTGTATGTTATATTTTGGAGCTTCCGTGAATTTCATGCCTTTGCAAGTCATGGAAGCCATGGGGTTAAAAATAACTAGGCCATATGGAAATGTGTGTGGAATCGACTCAAGACCAATCCAAGTCTTTGGTTTAATTAAGAACTTGAGAGCTAGACTATTTTCATGCCCTGATATATCCATGCTAATGGGCATAGTAGTCATAGATCTACCCCCAGTCTACGGAATTCTTTTGTGTAGAGAGTGGTATGTTGGATTAGGGGGTCATCTTCAAATGGACTTATTGAACGCTATTATTCCCAACTCTGATGGGTCTTTAGTTAGGATATATCGGGAGCCATTTTACGATGGTCACCTTGAAAGTTATGAGGATGGTGTAAGGAACACTTTTGGTGAGAGTGAATTATTACCTGAGGGCATTTTTATGGTCATGGGTGGCCATAATGAGGATCGTAGTACAGGAAGAGAAGAGATTTGGAGACCTTTTGGAGCTGATAGTTCTTCTGAGGAAGAGAGGGATGCAGTTATTTTTGCTAGAGAAATTAGTCTGGAATTGCATCGTGGTGAAGTGTTAGAAGAAATTAGAGCTTTGAACCAACTTAATGATGTGGAGCCATAGATTGATCAACTTGAGCCCATCACTGAAACAAACAACTCTGAGACTAATTTAAATCAAATAAGGAGGGGTGAGCATATACCTAGGACGGTAATTGAATGGATTGCTTTGGTTGATCATAATATGGAAAGAGAAAGACAAGGGCTTGATCACAGTATTCCTTTGGAAAACAACATTGAAGGAACACATGCTTCCCCTAGTCTAGGAAGTGATGAATAACCTAATGAATTTCATTTTTCTGATGTTCCAGATCATTTATCTCATATGTCCTTGGAAGATGGTGTTTTGAGGCAAGTTAATGACAACTCTATGAGTTGTCAAGAACATGCCTTAATGCATGATGCACCTGAAGGAGATTTTTCATTGAACAACCTAGCCATTTTTCAGGAAAATCCTCAAGCCAACATTACAACCAATGAGGATGAGTTGTCTTTACGTTATCCGTTACTTAGGGGCATCCCTAGTTTTCTATTTCCCTGTGAGTTACCTATTGGTGAAGAGAGTATGCACTCTATTGATGCATCTCACCTTCCTACTCCTTCACCAACATCTTTGAACAAGAGAGATCATAATACTTCTACTATAGTTTCGAGTCATTCGTCACTTCCCACCAACCACCTAGCAATTTTAAAAGACATGGTTGTTCCCATCCTGATCCAGGAGGATCACCTCATCACCGATCAGATTTAAAGTCTTCAAAAATCAATACAAAGGTTACCGTGGAAAAGGGCTCATCGACATCTTTGTGTCAATGTTCGTTTCGCATGAAACGGCCTCCAGATGAAGAAGTTGTCAATGGTTGAAGTTTTGTCAATGTTGTGTAAAAATAGTTAAAAGTTATTTTGGGGCTATGGGAATCGAACCCAAGACCTCATGGTAAGGCCACCATGACCCCAATAACATGGTTCAAAGGGTCACATTAAGCAATGGTGGAAAATATTGAAAAAAAGGGATTATATTAAAAAGTTGAAATATTACATTATAAGCCTTATAATATGCACATACCATAATATAATAAAGCATATCCAAGCATGTTATAACGTGGGAGCAAAGGTTATCTTATAATGTGGGCATAAACCATATTATTAAACCATGGAATGAACCATATTATGGTGGGCGCACATCATAAGGGGAGGCACATGTTATAACTAAATATTATCCAACATAATGTAGAGCGCCGCCAAACAATAATGTAGCCATAAAATAATACTATTACAATCATATTGTAATACGTGGTATACCATATAGCGCCAAGTTTCAAAACCAACAAACAAAGTAGAGAATCCCGTGGGTTTGACACCAGGACCTCTCCCTGTTATTCATGGACGTTTATCATTGGGCCACAGGCTCTCCGTTGAAATAGAAACGGTGCCAAAAGCTTAAAAGGTTACAACGCCAAGGTTATAAAAAGGCCACGAAAAACCAAGCCACAGGCATGTTACAAGTTCAAAATTCGGAGCTTAGAGTTAAAAAAACAGAGCGCTGCACAGATCCCTAGGTGGAGTACGGGAACAATCCCGAGGCAAAGTACAGAGCATTTAGTATTTTTGTCTTTTGTGTAGATTGGTTGTCTCGAATTGTGTGCCAGAGGAGGCCTCAGGAAAACAGGGTCAACTTTATACTCATTTTACTTAGAATTTCGAGACGGACGCAATGGTGTATTCTGTTTCTGCATTTGATAGACAGAAAACAGAGGTGTTTTCCAGAACGTCCAATTTGTACTCTTTGAAGACTTAATAAGATCGACCTTCCCATTGGAAGCGGCCCGGAGACATAGCCCAAGAGGGGTGAACTCCGTTATCAGTTGTTGTGTTTTTTTTGTTGGTTTTCATCTCTCTTTTATGTGTTTATGTGATTCATTTATGCTCTTTAAATTTTTCATTTAAGCTTTTTTAATGGATTTTAGCATTTAAACATTCACATGCAAATATTGGTTATAAAGATCTTGAGATTTTCAGATCAAGTTGGTGTCAGAGCTGGTTAACCATTGCATTGTGAGTTTGTTTATGTTAACAAGATATAGGATTCAAAGAGGTGAAGGAGAGCTTGAAGAGATTGATCCTGAGATTGGATCAAGAAGAAAGAGAATGGCTTCAAAAAAAGGAGATGATGGGACTTCTTCAATTATTTCTGAAGGGGATTTTCTTAAAGCTTTCATGAGGATGTAAAGTATGGTGGAAGAACTTTACCAAGATCGGAAGAAGGGCGAACAAGGTAGTTCTTCTCATGAAAAAGGTAAAGAAGAAGAAGGTGGTGAAGAACCTCCTAAATCTCGTCCATCATCACCATCTTTCCTTGATGGTTCTTTAAATACCTCACCTAAACAGAAAATTGATCTCAATATGCCTCAATTAAAGCTTGATATTAAGTTTGAATTCCCTGTTTATAATGGAGAACTTAATGCTGAAACATTAGATAATTGGATCCGTCAGATTGAAGTTTATTGTAGGATTCAAAATTTTAATGAAGATAGCTTGAAAATTCAGTTAGCTTCTCTCAGACTTGGAGGGACCGCTCTCATATGGTGGGAGAGTAGAACTCAAAAGGATTTGGCCTCAAAAGGAAACATTATATCCTCTTGGCATGAATTCAAGTCAGCAATAAAAAAGCAGTTCTATCCATTGGGTTACATACTGCAAGCAATGATAGATTGGTAGAATTTGAGGCAAGGTAAGGGTCAAAGTGTACAAGAATACACACGAGTTTCGGAAGAGAGCTTTAATACTTGGTATACCTCTCTACACCCATGAAATTATTCTCAAGTACATAGGTGGATTACAAAGCTATTAAGACACATGATACTTATGTTTAATCCAACTAATCTTGATGAGGTATGTGTTCAAGCAACTCATATGGAGTCAAAAAGAAAGAGTGATCATGATTTTCTTCAGTTGGTTCCAATCAACCAACAAAAGGCAAGGCAAAAGAGAAGAGAAAACATGTTGCTACCATGAAGAAAGGGGACACAAAGCTTTCTTGCACTCATTGTCAAATACATGGACATGATGCAGAACATTGTTGGAAGTTGCATCCAGAAATGAAGCCAAAATGGTTTAAAGATTGGAAAGCGAAGCAGAAAGCTACGGTGATCGTTGAGGACCTTGGATCTGATTCCGAGAATGAAACCAAGATATCCATTGTAAGTATGAAAGGTAAATCTCTTGTTAGTAATTCTAACATTGCCTCTTCAGATGCTTCTACATCCAAAGATCATGATGGTTCTAAAGATAGAAAAATAAATGCACTATTTCATATAAGGGTGATCACTAAACAAACCAAGATCGACACACTCATAGATAGTGGATCTCAAGCTAATCTTATTTCAAAAGAAATAGTTAAGCAGTTGGGATTAATAACTAAACCACACAAGAAACCTTATCCACTAGGTTGGGTATGCAAAGATAACGGATTACAAGTAACCAGACAATGTGATCTCAAGTTTGCAATTACATCCAATTTTGTAGATGAAGTAGAATTTGATGTGGTTCCGTTAGATATCTGTGGGATTGTGTTGGGTAGCCCGTATTTATATGATCGCAAAGCAATATTCTATCGAGAACATAATCAGTATCATTTGTTTAAGTAAGGAATTGAGTACATAGTACATTCACATTCATATAAAAATGACAAATCATTGGGAACTACACAACAATTAAAAAGGGTTGTTAATGCAAGTCAGAATTTGTTAAAGAATAAAAGAATCATAACTATGAAGAGGAAGTGTCATTGCATGACAATACACCTATTCTGGTTAATAATGTTCATATGATAAATCATAAGCATGATATAAGTACAATCTCTTTCACATGTTCAATGTTGATATTCAGCTTATTACTGATCAGCAGTATATGGTTTGTCCCTACAATATTGGATGAAGATTGTGTTGAAAAAGGAGTTAATGTACTTAACAATATTTGTGCAGTGTTTATGATTGTCATGTTGAGTTAGATGTACAGGTTCCAAGAATGGACAAGTGATACAGGGAAAGTGAGACGAAGATGTCTTCACTTGATTGCAAGATGATTCCATGCTTTTGGTGGTCCAAAAGCTTCTCAGTGGGGAGGTTTGATCCAAGAGGATCATCTCATCACCGATCAGATTTAAAGTCTTCAAAAATTAGTACAAAGGTTACCGTGGAAAAGGGAACGTCGACAGCTTTCTGTCAACGTTCATTTCGCGTGAAACGACCTCCTGATGAAGAAGTTGTCAGTGGTTGAAGTTTTGTCAATGTTGGGTGAAAGTGGTTAAAAATGGTTAAAAGTTATTTTGGGGCTATGGGAATCGAACCCAAGACCTCATGGTAAGGCCACCATGACCCCAATAACATGGTTCAAAGGGTCACATTAAGCAATGGTGCAAAATATTTTTTTTAAAAAGGGTTATATTAAAAAGTCGAAATATTATATTATAAGCCATATAATATGCACATACCATAACATAATAAAGCATATCCAAGCATGTTATAATGTGGGAGCAAAGGTTATCTTATAATGTGGGCATAAACCATATTATTAGTCCCTGTCGTAGGCCAGGGTAATTTAATGTATTCGATCCATCGCTGACTCTTTATTAGTTCACTTTGACTTTAAATTTCTTTTGATTTTCAAATGTTAAACATAGAACATTGCAAATAATATTTATTATAATTATTTTAATAAACCAAAAGTCTTAATTTTTAAGCATATCATTGGCTATCAACTTGGAAGTGTTATTATCGGGGTGGCTGTGATATTGTTGGTAATATCATTGGCATTAAATACATTTCATCATGTTGTCACCTTCGAACCCACTACCATCTGCTTGCATTAAATTAAATTCAATCATTAGCCTTGAACCTACCACTTCCATCACCGCCCACTTCCTTCACTGCCTTAACCGCCTCTTCTTGCACCACCCTGCACCCTTCAGGGTCATGCACCTACACCGCCTTGATAAGATAAAAAAATATGGATGCATAAGTTATATATACAGAACCAACACTTCACTTATCCATCTTGTTCTTTCACAATTACAAAGACGGAGATTGTATATAGCAAAGACGAGATTGTATATATTGATATGAGGGGAATTTACTGAAAATATTAAGAAGCATACCATCAATTGAATGCAAGATTGTAGCAGCGCCCAGTACCTCTTCAAATCAAGTCCTCAAGCCAGTGGTGTAGGCACAAGCACAGGAACATGCACCTCTACCTCATAGCATCTGAGGTCTGGAAAAGTTGTTTTTTCCATGTAAATTATTTTTGGTTTCACTGCAAGAAAGCAGGAAAAACAACTAGACAAAGATAGAGAGACAAACATCGATTGAAAGCATATCTATAAGCATACCTAGCCTGACTGTGTTATTTCGGGGTTCACATACCTCGTCATATATATTGTAAGTAAGCAAGAGACAACTCTTTGGCAAGCATCCACGTTGTATCGAAAAGAGGCGTTGTGCCTAACAGTGTCTATATTACTGTGTTTCAATTCGAAGACTATCGAACCCACGATCTATGCATTGGAGCATTGACTACGTGAAGTTGGAGAATCCTTTGAGTTGCCTCTGTGGAGACTGTGTGAGAATCGCTTGAATGGTGGCATCATCGGTAACTAAGTGGAGCTCTCAATTCTGGGTCCTATTTAAGCAATACCACCAAACGTTGGAGATGCAATATATGGGAACACGACTATATTAGAGATAGAGGCAAAATATCGAGCAGCTTTCTTCGATACAGCAGCAGTAGTTTATCAACCAGCCTGAACCGATGATCCAATTGCTTCTGACCCAACAATAGAAAAGGTAAGCGGCCTTCCAAGTCCAGGTCCAGGTGCTTAAGATCCAAATCCAGTGTGTGATTCACCAAATCACAACTTTCTGATCGTGATGTTGATAAACTACTACTGCAAAAATGCATGCATTTCAAGACCTCAAGCCACTTTCATGTCCGATAGATGTCCACACCAATTATCCGGACCTTAAGTTGGACTGTAATGCAAGCAATTATAGGCGCTGAAGTTGGTGTATAATTTCCATTCCAACGGTTCCCTGTCCTGGAATGATATCCGAATGATTAGAAGGAGGTATGAAAGCCATATGCTCCTCTTCACTTCGTTTCTTAGCATATTGTATGGATCACCAACAAGCACAACAGTTGCACCAAGTTGCTTAACTGATTTCCTCTTGATTTTAGGGGTAGTAATAGGCATTGCTATCATTACCAATGCAACGCCTTGAGCATGATTCCTGGCAGTTGAGTAAGTAACTCCCCTATCTAGCTGCTCCCTTGGTAGATTGGCCATCGTGTTGTATGCTCCACACAACTTAAAAATGAAAACGTAGGACGCAGATCCTTGCCTTTGAGCCAAATCTCTATGCATGTCTTCACAGAGAACTTTGGGACAATTGTCAAATATTAGGCTTCCAACAGAACATTACTGGTACTACAATGAATCCGAGGAATCCTCATTAGCAGCGCCTAACTGGCCTGGCCACTTATTGGCCTCATCAATAAAGTTGTGTTTTACACACAATCTATGATGTTTGATACATGACACTTAGTGGCTATGGCCTTTGCATGCGAAGAGTTTGACAGTTTGGTGCGATGTGTTTGTTTGCATATAATCTTAATGCAACGTGTTTGTTAATTTAACTTTCTTGGCTGTCATTTCGATTGGAGTGAACGTCCGGGGCGAGAGCTACCACTAGAACCCCTCTTGCCATAGCCACGCGGATACCATGCAATCAGACCGTAAAACTAAAAAATCATGGAAATGCATTTAAGTAAACTTTTACTGGCTTTATTTTCTTACTTTTATATAATTCAAATTTTAAAATTACCAAAGAGCTCTTCATTATTTTCATATTTGATTTTGGTTTCCCTCTAATCTCGAATTGATTAGACTCTGAGCCACTTGTTACAGAAAAAGCTCTTTGTTGTAGTCATTTTTGCTTTTGGTTTCCTTGTGATCTTGACTTGATTTGATTCTTAGTGACGAGTTATTCATTTTTGTTTTTGGTTTCCTTGTGATCTTGACCTGATTTGATTTTTAATGACGGGTTGCTTAGAATGTTTAGGCCCAAAGCTTTACCAACCCAAAGGAAACTCCGAATAAACTCTAAATACTGGCTTAATCAATCGTATAGACAAACTTTGGGGGCGTTCATCCAGAGTCAGAGGGAAACAACCCATATCGTACATCAAATAACCAATTAACCAAATAGTCAACATCCAAACCTACTCCAAATCGCCAACGTCCAAACCTATGACTATCAATTCGCCCAACTAATCTAGTGCCAAGTCATACAATTCGGCAGGGACATCGCTATCCCATGGCACTTGTTAAACCATGGAATGAACCATATTATGGTGGGCGCACATCATAAGGGGAGGCACATGTTATAACTAAATATTATCCAACATAATGTGGAGCGCCTCCAAACAATAATGTATCCATAAAATAATACTATTACAACCATATTGTAATACGTGGTATACCATATAGCGCCAAGTTTCAAAACCAACAAACAAAGTGGAGAGGCCCACATGTTTGACCCCGGGACCTCTCTCTGTTATGCACCGTCATTTACCATTGGACCATGGGCCCTCCATTGAAATAGAAACTGCCCCAAAAGCTTAAAAGGTTGCAATGCCCAAGTTATAAAAGGGCCACGAAAAACCAAGCCACGGGCATGTTACAGGTTCAGATTCGGAGTTTAGGGTTAAAAAAATAGAGCATCGCACAGATCCCGAGGTGGAGTACGGGCACAGTTCCTGAGGCAAAGTACAGAGCATTTAGTATTTTTGTCTTTTGTGCAGATTGGTTGTCCCGAATTGCGTGCCAGAGGAGGCCTCAAGAAAACAGGGTCAACTTTATACTCATTTTACTCAGAATTTCAAGACGGACGCAGTGGTGTAGTCTATTTCTGCATTTGACAGACGGAAAGTAGAGGTGTTTTCCAGAATGCCCAATTTGTACTCTTTGAAGACTTAATAAGATCGCCCTTTGTGGTGAACCTGCAATAATTAATTAATGAAAACACACAAAATAGCAGAAATAACAGAACTCAGAATCACTTTTATATTGATCACAGGCCACTTTGAGGGGGCAACCTCTTTTGAGAAAGCTCAATACAAATAACTTCACGGTACCTTCATTGGTCTCAACACAAACTTATATACTAAGTCTAGGCGCCAATACTATGTTTCAATACAAACCATGGGACAATACAAAATATGGATCAATAATTACTACGGGACGACTTACAAAGCATATGCGTCCAACAATAATAATACAAACTATGGATCAACAAATACTACGGGACAACTTACAAAGCATATGCGTCCAACAACAATATACTAACAAAGTAAATAGAAGGGTTGACATGGGTTCCTAACATCCCCTCTCCCTTAGAAAAAGATTTGTCCTCAAAGCTTTAGATGTGGAAATTGATGCAGAATCTAAAGGAGTGGTGCCCTTCTAGCATCCTCGGGTTGCATTCCGGCCCACTGACGCCTGATGAGTTTCAGGGAGGATTGCTTGGAAGGTTGTATACAAAGAAGGACCATATCAACTACGTGAAAGTTGCGCTCAGAACGGTGTTGATCGGCTTGTTGTTTCAGTCGAATTATTGCCATGTGAAGATTGTCCTGCAAAATGAGAAGAATCTGATCATGGTTTCGAAGAACTGAGTCAATTGCCTGAACTGGGGAGCTACTGAGTGTGTATGGAAGAAGAACTGGCGGTGCCTGTCCATAAACTGCTTCATATGGTGTCCTTTTAGATGTGGTATTGTACCACTAGAGCACTTCTAGGAAATCCATAGAAATAGTTGTCCACATCTGTGTAGGGATGGGCAAGGGTTCGAGCAGTCTCGAAAGGAGTGTCGTTTCACCCTTGTTAACCTGGAAAGTATCACACTCAACCACCATTTGGTGAATTTTCATTTTTCAGTCCCTGCCAAATGAAGTTACATTGTTCCCGGTCATAGGTTTTGAGGAACCCAGAGTGCCCTGTCGATGAAGAAGCATGGAGTTCATAGAACAGATAGCCCTGTTGAACAGATTGAAACCAATTTGGAACAAGCAGAGAAATAACTATAAGAGAAACTGGGTCATCAAAGTGGCGAGAAGGAGCATCTGCCACCATATTATCCTTACCCTTCTTGTAAGTGATCACATGGTCATAACCCATGAGTTGGATAACCCATTTCCGGTGTGCTAGTGAGGAGACCCATTGTTCCAGAAAATGTTCCAGACTCTGGAGATCAATCTTGAGGCAGAAATAATTTCCTAATAGGGATGGCTACCACTTCTGTACTACATGCAAAATAGCCATCATTTCCTGCTGAGATGTAGATGTGGCTAAAGGCTTACCAAAAAGCTCTCTTGAAGGAGGCAAGCCCACTGGTGCAACAAAGACACCTGCATATCTATCCAAAGAAGTAGTGGAGACCATTGGTGGTTGCATCTGAATGGAATGGAGCTGAGGGATGACACCATGTGAATTCTTATTAAGGATCTTTTCTAGGTGATGTGAACTAATGATGCAGAGAGACCCTTGTTGTAAGCCCATAAATTTGTGTTATGTCCCATTTACTGAAAACTGCATCCAAAGTTCAACAAAATTTCATAAGATGGGGCCAAGTGTACGTAACCATTGAATGCCCAAAACCACATCACATCCGTCTAAGGACAAGGCAAACATGTCAGAGCGCAGGTTATAATCTTCCAGAGAGATACGCACATTGTGACACTTCCCCTTACAAGGTAAGGTGCCACCATTGGCAACCATGACTTCAAAGTTGGAGCAAGGATGGACAAAACAATCAACCTGTTTAGCGATCCGAGGGTCAATGAAGTTATGAGTGCTGCCAGAATCAATGAGTATTGTAAGAGGAAGCTTCTTAAAGTAACCCCTGACCTGCATTGTTTGGGGGGTGGTGACGCCGGATAAAGCATGGAGAGATATCTCTGGGTGGTCGTCTTGAGATGGAAGGTCAATAGGCGGCTCCTGAATGTCGACTTGATCATCCGATGTATCTGGAGCCTCTTCACCAACTTTAGAGGTGGGCGGAAAATCCGCATCCAAGAGATAAAGCTTTTGTTGAACACATCTATGTCCCCGAGTGAATTTTTCATCACAATTATAACAAAGCCCTTTTTCTCTGCGTGCCTGCATCTCTGTTTCGTACAAATGCTTGATAGGAGTTGGTCGAGGAGCTGGCGAGATGGGAGGTCGTTGAGAACCCATATTTCGAAAGGGAACCAAAGTGGGTTTGGAGCGCTGTTGGGCGGCAATTTTTTCTTCTGCCAACTTATCCAACCCCAGGGCTTCCATCATTGTGTTGGGACGGAACATTTTGACCTCTGGGCGGATTTCCTCCTTAAGACCACTGATAAAACAACTCCTGTAGAATTCATCAGACAATTCTTCTTTGTGGTTGGCTAGTTTCTCAAATTCTGTCTAATACTCTCTCATAGTGCCAATTTGACGAAGTTTAGTGAGTGCTCCGGTGAAGTCATCAAAAGCACTAAGACCAAATCGTTGCAAAAGGAGTTGGCGAAAATCTGTCTATTTTGGCTCATAATGAGCCTTGATGTACCCACGGTACCATTAAAGGGCTTCTTGTTCTAAATGAAAGGATGCAAGTGGAACTTTTTGAACATCAAAAGTATTCTGTAGACTGAAATATTGTTCTGCACGATAGATCCATCCAGTCGGATCAGTACCATTGAAGCAAGGAAATTCAAGCTTCAGACCACAGAAAGTGTTGGAAGAAGAGAACCCATTGGCTGCAGAAGATTCTGGTTGTCGGTTATTGTTCATGGTCGAATGCTCAAGATGGAGGCTGAGAAATTTTTCATCCAGATCTTGGAGTTTGGTTTGGATGGATGCAAGTGCTTCCTCCATGGTTTTTGCTCGTGCGCGGGTGACAACCATAATCAAGAGTTTTTTTTTTTTGGGGGGGGGGAATGGATAGAAAAACACAAACAAAAGCTTGATTAGTAAAGGAAAATTTGGATTTGGGAAAAACTCATATGGGTAATTGGAATTTGACTAGGTTTTGAACACTGTCAAAGGGACGGAGAAGCAAAAAATGAGGATTTTAGAAGCGGGGTGAAAGAATGAGAAAATTTAGCAGAGAGGGACAAAGAAGCAGAATTAGGAAAGGAACTCTGTGGTAAAATTTGAAGATGATTGGTAAAATCTGAGGAAGTTATTGTAAACCCTAAAAATAGAGAAATGTAGGATTTCAGGCTTTGGGATAGGGTCATCAGGAATGAAATATGCAGAATGGGATTACAGCGGTTCAAGGGAAGGTTCAACAAAAACGGAGTGAAAACAAGGGGGATATAGAAAAAAAAAAAAAAAAAAAAAAAAAAAAAAAAAAAAAAAAAAAAAAAAAAAAAAAAAAACTCTTCTTTCTTTTTTCTTTCTTTCTTTCTTTTTTTTCTTTTTTTTTTTTTTTTTTTTTTTTTTTTTTTCAGAGAATGGAGCTGCTACGGCGCGGAAGGCATCTGAAACAGATAGATCTGCAACGGCGCGAAAGGGATCTGAAACAGATAGATCCGAAACGACGCCGAATGGAACGAAAACAGATGGATCTAAAATAGATCTTAAACAGGTGGATTTTGAACGGCTTTCGGAATGGATCTGAAACAGCGCAGCAGTGATCGGCAATAGTTCAACTGAAAACAGATATATACTCCAGGTATGTGCGGCTTCCTAACAGTTTAGGGGTTTCACTCGGCCACCAATGTTGTCTGACGGCTTGCGTATTGGGGCAGTACCCCTCACTCCACGGCTTAGGTAAAACTGACAACCGCTTTGCCACAAACAACAGCTCTTGTTTTACCTCACAGGTGGGAACTAGTCAATCAGGTAGGGGTCGTTACCCTTTTCGCTGGCAGGTCCTCTTAATGGGCCAGCTACTTTGGGGTTCCTGTGGTACTCTTCACAATGATTTTTAGGGCTTATGCCCAAGTACTTCCCACAGTTAAGCGGATAGGGATTATTCCCAAATCCAAAGCTGCAACAGATGCGAAAAAAAAATTGGGTAGAAATTCCACCCAACGAGCCCAAGAAACTGCTCTGATACCAGATGTGGTGAACCTGCAATAATTAATTAATGAAAACACACAAAATATCAAAAATAACAGAACTCGGAATTACTTTTATATTGATCGCGGGCCACTTCGAGGGGGCAACCTCCTTTGAGCAAGCTCAATACAAATAACTTCACGGTACCTTCATTGGTCTCAACACAAACTTATATACTAAGTCTAGGCGCCAATACCATGGGTCAATACCATGTGTCAATACAAACCATGGGACAATACAAAATATGAATCAATAATTACTACGGGACGACTTACAAAGCATATGCGTCCAACAACAATAATACAAACTAAGGATCAACAAATACTACGAGACGACTTACAAAGCATATGCGTCCAACAACAATATACTAACAAAGTAAATAGAAGGGTTGACATGGGTTCCTAACACCCTTCCCATTGGAAGCGGCCTAGAGACGTAGCCCAAGAGGGGTGAACTCCTTTATTAGCTATTGTGTTCGTTTTGCTTGTTTGCATCTCTCTTTTATGTGTTTATGTGATTCATTTATGCTCTTTAAATTTGTCATTTAAGCCTTTTTAATGGATTTTAGCATTTAAACATTCACATGCAAATATTGGTTATAAAGATCTTGATATTTTCATATCACATCCCAACTTAGAAGGTAGTAGTAGAAGTATTGAAAACTAAAACATACCATCTCCATTGGAAGATGAGGTTGTCATCGTAGACTTTTGGACTGTGAGAGAAAATCCTAAGCATATCATCCACCCACAGAGTGAAGAACTGAGAGATGAACATCCAAGGAGAAGAGTGATTCAGGAAGTCCTTATTGGTAGGGTAGCCATTCCTTTAGAAAGTGGACCTCCCAAGTTTGATGCAGTTCCTCCTAATAGGAACTACAAGATAGTCACAACCCAGCCTCAGTGCAACTATGATATCCATCCCATTTCTATTTGTAATGTTGAATCCATCCCTGAGTCTGTGAATCTCCGTAGATTTTCATGCAGTGATAGGGTCGTCATTCCTAGTGATTTATTTTACATACGATCCAGGGGATCTGGTGATATTTGGGTTGGACCACTCACAATTGAGCATTGTATTGATGATATGTGTTTCCTCACTACTAGGACTAGGAAGCAGATCATGCTACCTATCAATCAAACAGAGGTAAGGGATTATATCCCTAACTTGACTCGAGCTAGGACTCCTCTTCCCTGTTCAGAGTAGGTAGGTCTTTAAATAAGCTCACTTGAGCAGTAGGATCTGAGTGTCTTTTGTTTTGTTTTTTCTGAGTGTTGAGTATTGCGAGTCTTTCGAGTTTCTTTTAAGTGATTTTCATTTTTTATGAGTCTTTTGAGTTTCTTTTGAGTGCTTTTTCTTTTTTCATTTTCATGAGTCTTTTGAGTGAGTTGAGTCTACTCCTTTCTAAGCCTTTTTCATCTCCTACATCCAAAATATTATAATAATAATAAAAAATTAAAAAAAAATGTTAAAAAAATTATGAGTTAGTATTTCATTTCATATGCACTTTAATTTTTGCTCTAGAATAGAATTTCATTTATGCAGTTTATTTTGGTTTATTTTTATTCCATACATGCGTCACGTGGTATTTTTCTTTCCATGTGTGTAGAGAAAGGTGCAAATAAAGATGAAAGCTAAACAAGTCGAGTGCTGGATTGAAGATTGGTGCAGTTAGTGTTGGGGACCAGAGATTCTGAGGTTCTCAAACACTCTCTCCCTTAGAGCACTTGTCCCAGCTGGAGCCAGATTTTATCACATACATAGCAGTTGAGCTACCATGTTAGCAGAGCAGATATCTGCACTTTTTTTAGCTTTTCCTTTGCACATTTTTAGTGAGATCAGCTATGATGAGCAGCATGATTTATGATCACTCACATATCATAGCATCATTATATCAGACATTTAGTAGACCTTATGCCAAGGCTGAGCCTTGAGACCATAGATTTGATGACCAATATAACCTTTTGTTCCATACAGATACAGGGAAGTGTTCAATGTTTCAGATGCAATGTTCTCAGTGGGTATAGTTGGTCCATATTACAGATATTGATATATGACTCAGTATATATATGATGTGCATTGGTGTTATTATCTTGTTGTTTAGGTCATTTTGATAACATTGACTTGGCATATAGTAATTATGATTTGCAGTGTATTAATGTTAAAATGAAACTGGTTGTTATGGATTACGTGCATGATTATATTACTGACATTTGGAAACCCTTGCTTTATACTTGTTGATCTTTACCTTCCTAGGAATGTGGACATGATCATTTATTGTCTTTTTGACTTGCTAGCTTAGGCACCATTTCCACTTGTCTCCACCCATTCATTTATCCTTCCTCATTTGTTTATCTTCACCCTGACTTACACCTTGACTTGTGATATGGAGGACCTCCCTGCTTTTTCCTCCGTGTTGGACATACATCCATGTTTATTTTGTGTCTTGGCTCTGAGTTGGCAACAAAACTTGCTTTTGGTAAGTTGGATTTTATGTCTTTATCATTCTAGTCAGTTGCCCTGATGTGTGGTTTTGATTGCAGAAGTCCCCCTAATTGCTCAAGTTGTGTTGACTAAAACCTGAAGCAAATTGTACTACATGTGGAAACTATTGTTATATCTTGTAAAGCCCAATGAAAAGGGCTATGAAATGGAAAAGAAATTCAATGCTATGAAATGTAAATGCACCCCGGATGAAAGCTGCGATTAGTTGTGCTTGTAAGCACATGCAAAATCCCAGAGGGGTCATATTAGGCCTAAAAAGCAATGGATAAATGTATGTTAAATCTAAAGATTGTTGGCCATGAAATTATATGAAATGAAAGGTCCAAATAAAGCAGTGGTTAAATGTATGCCAAATCCAAAGATTGATGACCTTATGTGAAGTTTTCCTCATTGAACCTGCGGGTGATGATATGAGATGGACCAAGATACAGCTAATTCTAAGTGTCCCCTGGAACCTCAAGTTACGGTTAGTTGGGCACCCAACTCACGGCGGTTCTAGTAGTAGACATTTTGCCAAGGTTGAATAAGTACTTCTCTGAACAACTCACTCATTTGTGAGACACCGCCATTCCTTGTGTATTCTTTGTCCAACACATGCTTAAGTGTGTAACACCATTTCTCGTATCCAAAGTATCACAGTGTCAAGTCATTCAAGTCATCCTCATTCATCCTAGCCTTACATCCTTATCCTTCACCCTTTGCTAGCAATTTGATCATGTTTATAAACGATTATATTCTTGAGATTCTTCTTGAAAGTAAGTTATTAACTAACCTATTATTATTTTTTAACTATCAGTGAAATGATGCTTAATGCTTTAGAGTCTTGCTATGAAAATGATTTAGAGAGCATGTCTTAACCATTTTCACTTGCAGCAGCATGGCTTCTTTGGCCATGGTCATATTTTGATCAGTTTGATCGGTCAAAGCTAGTTTGACCAAGGTCAACCTTGGGATCCGTGATGAGATGGACCACTTTTATTGTATAATGTTGATCTATGGTCCTTTATATACCTCTTGATGATTACATATGATGGGCATAGACTTCAAAATATGATTGATCCAATTTTTCATGATTATTATTATTTCCAGATCATCATATTTTTACTTGTCTGGGTATGGTAGATGATACAGATGATCTTACAAGTTGCCATAAGGTGTATGAGTACTCATTTCTAGTGGATTTGGGTCTTCTGGATCCATTGGGATACTTATTTTTCAGTTTCGGGCACTCCTGAGCATGATTTGAGCATTTTTTTCACCTGTTGACCAATTTGGCCATGCTGATGTGGCATGTCTAGCTAGAGCATTGGAGGCTATTCGTTTCCTAGGGCGCTACAGAGGAAAGGGGTCGTCTAACCACTTGTTTTTACCATATTACCCCCCTTCTGGACATGATGGCATAGTCAGTTTCTGTGCACAGGCACCAGACAGTGGACTGTGGGAAGTTTGGTGGTTTTCAAGTGGATTAAAAATGGAATAAAAAGGTCATAAAGGAATTCAATTTGGGAAATTAAGGCAATTTTTTGGCATGAGGTCTGCTTTGAGGTCATCTATGGTGTATCCCACTCCTTCTAGATCAGTTTGCACCAGTCAGTGGGGTTCACACAGTCATCAGGATGTGATTTGATGCATTCTTCTATGAGCCGAGGGGGATAGGATTTGATCATTTGTACACTTGGACATGTCACTGAGTCTTATGGTATATTATTGTGCCATGGGGTGATGCTAATGAAGGGAAGTAATATCTCCTAGCCCCACCATGTGCTCTTATTCATTTGTCCTAGTCATCTATTGTGGCACACTTTTGTTTTAGCCACCCCCATGTAGTGCGCACCCCCCTTAGTCTCTCTATCATGTAGTGCACACTCCCCTCATGTGAGTGATCCATGTTATATTGTATCGGCTCATCTTAGCCGTTGATTGTATTATTTTATATTTTGATCTCAACCACTTATTTCAAAAGTGGTTTAGGGTTTTGGTCTCCCTCCTTGTACATTATTATACATCTCTTGATTTAGACATGTTTGTTTGTTATAGGTGATTTTGACAACTATAGAGGGAGGCCGAATTGACATGGGCAAGGAGTGTGAATTGCTTGAAGGGAAGATTGTTGGGTTTCTCACATCCCCCTTGGGAAAGACATTTTCATCTTGAAGGGGGTTTTTCAATTGTGTTTTGTCCATTGATTTTCTTCTTTTGATATTCCATGCTTAAATCTCATTCATATGTGGATCAAATCTAACTTATTGTAGTTTGTTTTACAAGTTGAGCGGAACGTTTTTTCTCCTAGGGCTTGGACGTTTTTGCTTGGAATCACTTGGATCTAGATTGGAATTGTAACTAAATGCAAGGATCATCTATGTGCAAGGTAGCCAAAGGCATTCGAGGTAAGATCTACAAGGTACATATCCATTCTCTTGTCTTTCATCCTATTGGTCATCAAAACCCTTAAAATCAAAACCCTTAAAATTAAAACACTTATATTTTTTATTTTTCAAATCTATGGAGATCTAGCAATTATTGGGGCTTAATAATTAAAACCCACCTCTACATTAGTCATAATTATCCCAATACAAAGTTTGGTGGACATCCAACTCCATTTACCCCTCGATCTAAGGCACTAGACCTCTCCAAGGGAGGTCGCACTAGTTGGGTGAGTGGTCTTTTGCTAGATCACATTCATGGGAATTGCATTTTCTTCTTCAAAGTCATAGATCCATTGTGTAGCATACCCATTAATGCCATTTCATTTTGATTTTGACCTGATGAACCCCATTTGGACCATTTTCCATATTTTAAGGGTGGGCCCCACTTGGGTACTTTTTCTTGGCATTAGATCTATCTAGATCTACTACTCCTAATCCATAAGTGGCCTTATCTTACATTTGGTTGAACATTTTTCCTTGTCTTAAGCCTCTTCAACCAAGCCCTAACCTCTTGGGTCCACTTATTTTTCTAGATCTAGTTCTAATCTCATCTTGATCACCTACTTTATCATCATCACATTTCCCTAGGAGATCTAGTTTGGGTTCGCTAGCCTTCATTGGTTAAGCTAGCGTCTCCCCCTTGGTCTTGCTTAGGCTTGATCTAAAGTGAAGAGTGTATCGGTTAACGTGACACCCAACTTGCATTGGGAACCATGGCATCTCTTGGGTCAACTCTTTAGTTGTCTACACCTCTATCGTCTTGAATAGGATACCTTTAGAGACAACTACAAGTTGTGTGATAACATGACCATTCTATTCCAACCACTTACACTATGAAACGAGAACTTTATACTATGAACGAGAATTCTAGCCATAAAAATGATGATTTTTGCAAAAAAAACACCCCCCAAATAGAAAAGTGTTGATACCAGTATACATTTTTTTCAGGGTAAAATATCGAGCTATGACCTAAACATCTCATACTGTTGTTTACAAAAACTGTAAAATCAACCCTTAAATTGGAAGAAAAAAAAACTTCAACAGATAAATTACAACTTTTTTGAAACTTGCATATTCTTTGAAATTTTCCTCCTTTAAATTCTTTGGCACACGGACAAAATGTGGCAAAAGTGTTTTTTTCTTATCCATGCCATCAATTATCAAACCCATATACTTATGTGGAGCATTATAACACTTCTTGCGATGTTTGTACAACTTTTGTCGTTGATTTGATTCTTGATTGTGATGTTCTTGCAATGCATTGATTATGGAATCTACAAACAAATTTTAATTTTGGTTTTCAAAAAAAAAACTTTTTTTTTACTTAGATTTACAAAAAAAATAAACCTCCTCCTGCTGCCTCCCATCCCTCCCGACCCCTTCCCCTCCACCCACTCCCTCTAAACTATATAAAAAAAAAATTAAAAACAATTAAAACCTAAACAGACCCCCCTAAAGTATATATATATATATATATATATATATATAATAAAACCTAAACCCAAAACAAAAACTATATAAAAAAAATTAAAACCTAAGCCCAAGAAAAAAAACTATTAAAAAAAAATTAAAATTAAAACAAACTATATTAAAAAACATTTAAAAAAAATCACACCAACCCTTCCATAAAAGGTGGGAATGAACACGTCCACACAACTAAGAGGGTATAACCAACGAGTATAAACAAGAGCTTCTAGCTCTGAGTAATAAGACCTTTTAGATAATCATATACAACCATATCCATATCATACATATATGTGTACCGCTAGATCATGACAACTAGATACTAAGTCAAGCTACTAAGATGACCAAAAGAGCAAGACAATCATAACCAATGCACACTCTATACCTGTTGGGCCATATACCTGTATTTGCCATCTGGATCATAAATAACCACTAGAAACACTGCTGCTGAAACTCTGGGCACTGCACTGCACTGCTCTGTATGGAATAAAAAGGTCACCTCGGTCATCAAATTTGAGGTCATGAGGCTCAGTCTTGGCATAAGGTTCACTGCATGTCTGATCTGGAGCTGCTCTGACATATGAGTGATCATCAACAATACTGTTCATCATAGGCTGATCTCATCAACATTGTGCAAAGGCCTGGCTCAAAAATATACAATAAACTGCTCTGCAATCATGGTAGCCCAGCTACTATGGATGTGATAACAAGTGCAAATATAAAATGCCACAAAAATTGGTCTATTATCTAGAGCTCAGAATAATGGCACTTCCACGTGGTCTACAATGTGATTTAGCATGAAGTTCACAAGTTTCTAAAATTCTCTTGCCCTAGAATCGATTTAAGTTTCCTCTGAAAATGAAAATTAAAATATTTCCCTTAATTAGATAAATTTGGAATCCCAACTTTACAAAATCGTATGCCATATAGCCACTAATCACATACCTTCTCTGGAAAATTATCGTCTCAACTCTTCCTTTATCTCTAGACCTCTAACCCTTTTCGCATATTGCATGATCCCTTTTATAAGGGCTCTGATATATTAAAGGCTTTCAAGTGTGAATATATTCTGAGGGCCACTTTGCATGGAGACAAAGCATATTGAGCACCACGGCAGATTTTATACGGAATAGCAATATGTTTAACTGGTTTTGAATATTGATAGGAATCTGTTAAGCCACTAAGTTTAATTAGAAAATACAGTTTTAGAATTCTCAAGTTCAAATCCTGGGGAAACAACTTTAACCTCCCTGGGCACTAGCAATGGTAATGGTGGACAGAGTATGTGCATTACACTGCATGTGAACTTAACAGGTTGTAATAAAGTTGTTATAAAGTCACTTTTTAAAATGATTAGCTGGCCGAGTTGATTATAAGCCTCTGCTACTTCCATTCCGTCTCAAGTTCAAAACTGATTAGCTGGCCGAGTTGATTATAAGCCTCTGCTACTTCCATTCCGTCTCAAGTTCAAAAATGATTAGTTGGCCGAGTTGTTGATTCTGAGTCTCTGCTACTTCCATTCTGGTCTCAAGTTCAGAAACTAGCTTTTGAAATTATAAATATCCCCGATTTCTTACAGCTATATATTTCATTCTATCATATTTTCACCCAATTAGCATCACAGTAGTGTGCATGACCAGGTCAACTCCATCATAGAAAATCCATCAGGTGGACAAGCTTGTGCAGAAGCTCTTTCTTTAATCAAAATGTTATACATCGCTCAGTGGAAAGATTGCCTAATGAAAAACCGAATCTTATATCAGTAAGCAGAATATATCCACATGGAATGGGAACTTTGGGAACTTTTAAGATGCTTCTTATTTACGACTGCTAAGCATATATCACCTATGAAGAGGTAGCATACCATGTCTCATTTCATGGCAAATGCTTCACCCAACTAAACTTGACTATGTGGATGAAACATACCACTTATGGGAATTGAACCTGGTGGGAGAATATCACCATCGTGCTTGACCAACTAGTGAAGTGGCCCTCAGTCAGTAAAACCATAATGAAATGTTAATATAAGCATAATTTTTATGTCAATAAAGACCACATATTCAATACACATGCTAAACACTAAAGGACCTATTTGTCACAGCCACGTTTTCGGCACAACATCCACACTTGCCCAAGAGGCTGACTTGGGCGCCCGGTTGGGCAAAACGAAGTTCGGTTGCACAGGACTTAGCGAGAAGGCAAGTGACGGGTCGAACGTAGGAGTGCGTGGACCATGTGTGGCGCGCTCCAATAAACGGCGCCCACACTCACTCATCGGCTCATGGAAAGCCCTAGAGTGGGGGTGCGGTTGCAAATCAACAAGTCGGCAAGAGAAGGGACATCGGGCGCACCCTTGGACCAACGAATGTTGGGAGTATTGGCACGACGGACCAAGTGCCCACATACTCCATGAAGCAAGCGCCCAAGAACTCCAAGTTTCCAACACTTAGCCAAAAATGTTAGCATGGGCATTGAGCTCGGGTTGGGAGCCCACGAGCGAACTCTAGTTGGGAGCCAGACGAATTCATGTTGAGAGCCCAGGAAAACGAGCTCGGTTTGGGAGCTCCGCGCGAGCTCGGGTTGGGAGTTCCACGCGAACTCGAGATAGAACCCCACGTGAACATTCCCGCGAACTCGAGATGGAAGCCCGCGAACTATGGAAGCCCATGCCAACTCGGGATGGAGGCTCCGTCGGAAGACCGCGAACTCGGAATGGAAACCAGCGAACTCGGGATGGGAGCACGCCACGAACTCGGGTTGGGAGCACGCCGCGAAGTTGGGATGGGAGCAAGACGAACTCGAGTTGGGAGCATATAAAAAGGCTCAAGGCCAAAACCAAAGAAGGCAGATTCAAGTTGGAAATTTCGGACAAGGAGAAGATGCAGAGCTAGGGAGGCTATCCGAGCTATGTGTACTGTACAGTTTGTTCCAACAGAATCCAGTTGCAGCAAGGGGTTGCAGAAGAAGCAGATCAGTGGAGGTTTGCATCCGTTCCGGTTGCACAGTGAGACAGTTCGGCAGCAGCAAGGGGTTGCAGAAGTTGGCAGTTTCATGAGTTAGACGCATGTTGGAAGGGTCTACTCTATCTTTGTAATTTGTATATCGATTGTAAGGCGTGTTGCTGGTTTGGCTCATGTCGGAGCTCTGCTAGGGCAAATCCACCTGTTGTAAACGATTGATTATACAAAAGCTTAAGGGTTGCTGGTTTGGCAACCCCAACATAATATTGTGTTGTGTATTTAGTATTTACTTGATGTATGCATGGTTGAGAAATTTGGCTAAGTGTAGGCAAGTGAAACTGTAAACTGTTAAACAAGTAAACAAGTTGCAAGTGTTAAGTTGAAACGAATTCCGCAGGTTAGGTGTAGTCTGCAGGTGCAATGGTTGAGTTGGTCATGCTCTCAAGTCGTTCCCGGGCAGTGCCGCACACCGCAGTTTGACGCTGGTGACTAGCCAAAAATTGTGGCTGTGACACTATTGGGCTATAACATACCCAATACCCACAGAAAACAAACATGCCTACAGAAGAAATATAGTCGTATCTTAACAAACAAAATAATGATGCAGATATTTTATGCTTTTCAAAATTGCAGAAAATTATAATTGTTAAGTCTCATTATCTTAAATTCAGTGTTGGCATCAATTGGTATTTTGTTCATATTTTAATAAAGCCCTTCATGACAAATCTTCAACTACAAATTGCATAGGGCTAAGCTCCCATAACAAAGAAAATTATCTTCACCTATGAATTTTCTTTTGTTCAAGACCCTGAGCAAGATGCAAGAACGCAAATGCTGTAACGTGGAGAATCTAGTCTTGCCATTTCAGACAACACGAGCAATCCTTTAGGGTTTCGTACAGAAAAATGATATCGGTAAAAACGTAGCACATGAAGTGGATTAGCTCCTGAACAACAAACCGACATATTACATCCAACCATAGTAACCATCATGACCCAACGAATTATGTTCAGCAAATTTATTTGATCAAGACCAAGTTTGAATTTATTTGCCAAGTAAATTCGAATTGGTTCATAGAATGCGAATAACATGGAATTTATTATCTATGTTTTTAACTCTTGAGAAATTTGAATCACGTATTTTTTTAACTTAATGGCTAATTTTACCATTTTATACTAGGATTTTTTTCAGAATTCCGTTGTCACCGAATTGGAACAGGAACATAAACCAATTGACCTGGTATAATGCAACCATGGTTCATGATGTAGTGCTGGACGTTTACAACCATTCCAGACGATCCTCACTCCTAAAGGAAGCAAAGGCACTAATCGTAATTATATACATCTTCTGAAGATAGCTTTTAGAACAATAGGTGAACACTATGCACTAAGCAATATGATTTTACGTATACAATCCCCAGTCTCAAAAGCTCAAGGATAGGGGAAAACCATTGCTTCAGCAATGCCAGTAGCTTTTTCCAGTCCAAACATTTTTTCCACAATAGCTAATGCAAATTCCATGGCTGTTCCCGGGCCTCTGCTTGTAATCAAATTTCCATCAATTACAACTCGTGTGCCCACTGCACTTTGATCAGCAATTTTTTGAGAGAAGGCTGGATGTGCAGTAGCTTTCTTTTCCTGTTAAAAAATAAACATAAACAATGTAACACTGTGCTAAAAAAGAAAACCAAGTAGATTTGCAAGCATACGATGAATTAATCTTACATCTTTATGTTTCTTGCAAAGCGAAATATTATAGCTACATACCTTCAGCAAACCATGGGTCTCTAGCACTACAGCTGGGGATGCACATATAGCTCCGTATATCTTCTTCGACTCTGCTTGTTCTTTAAGTAACTTTATCAGAGACTCTGTCTTGCTCAACCTTTCAGCTCCTGGCATTCCGCCCTACGAATCATTGAAGAATTCAATAGAGCAGCATTAGAACTAGCAGCCTATTAGGTAATAAATATGGAAAAATGCCTTTGTTTGACTTTGGTTCCTGTTCCAAAGTAGGAGGATAGCAGTCAGACAGGGCTAATCACTTCGACAAAATGCAAAGAATTGTGTACAACTAAATCATAGGCAAGGATTAATTCTTCTTTGTGAAAAAATAAACAATTTCACTTTAATGATAACAATTCAATCTCCATCCCCCCGGGTGGGGTGTTAGGGATGTACACAAGGCCACAGGTACATCAACCTCCTGCTCAGGATGGCCAACATCTGGCGGAAAGAGATGGCACACAGGAGGCACTTAATGTTTGGGGCTTTGGGCTAAGGAAGACATTGGTATCGTTTCCACCACCAGGGGTTGACTGGCTAATGTCCATGCACCCGGTATTGATGAGGAAAGCAGGATGGAGGGGATGGCAGTAAACTTGCCCGCTCATAGACATGAGGACACCAGGACGATGGGGAAGAGCAGCACTTCCGCTTATGAGGATCAATGGGAGACCAGACGACCCCATCCAAAATGATGTGTCACATTTGCTATAAAATGGCCTGGGTGATAGCCACAAGGTTGCATGGCAGACAAAGGAGTGCATTCGCTGTAAAATGGCCTCTGAGATAGCCGTGGCAGACAAAGGACAGGAGAAACAGAAGTCAAAGAAGATACTTCAAGGGAAATGGATCTCAAAGAGCATGTTCTGGTCTACGAAGCACCCCAGGATCCAGGGTACAGAGCAGCAGGGAAGAAGGCCAAGGAGCAGCCTCCAAACAGAGGTTGTCCACGTCACCACAAGCAGCAGCAGCAGTCCCACCGGGGCAACCAAAGAAAGGCAGAAATCTGAGAGAGGTGCAGAGGATAGCCCAGTTTTTGCAGAGAGACACAAGCCCGAAACAGTCCATTGCCTATATCAAATAGAGGAAGAGGTTCAATTGAAGAGGCAGAACACCAGCAGCGCTGCAAAACCTGGTTCTCCCTCACCCTCGACGTATACCGGCCAGGCTCATGGATGAGAGGGAGGAGTTCAACAACAATGTTCTAACTTCTGCATGGCATCTATGCTTAGCTAAGGAAGTTCAATGACAACTACCATTTTCTCTTATAGGCCATTCAAGGTTAAGAGCAAGCTACATAGGAAGAGTACACCCAGGATGGTGCAGACCCTTCAGACCCAATCTCTTAAGATGATACCGATGACTAGGATGCGGAGACTTCGGGCTCCACTAAACTCTGCAGATATGTGTTTATGTTTATGTGTAATATGCTAGTTTTGGGTCTAGAGGCCACAGGCCAGAATGATAGGAATGCTGTTTTTGGCTTAATATATTTAGCCTGTTTGCAATACTGTTAAAAAGTTATGCTGTTCAAGTTAAGACTCATAGTTTTTTATTATAAAAGCATCTTGAGACTAGAGCTGAACAAGTTGAATCACAGGTTCTAGACTGAGGATACTCAGCAGGAATCCTGTCAGCTGTATATTTGTGTAATTTTTTGACTGAATATGAAGATTCCTCACTTATTTACAAAAAGAAACAATTCAATCTCCATCATTACAGAATATCACAATGGTTCAATGAAGGTGTTGTATGAAGAAAAACCATAGATTATAGTAAAAAGAAAACAAGTTTTTAGATCGTTTTTAATATATGATTTGTGAAAGCTAAAGTATATAAGAAACCCTGTGGATATAATTTACTCTATTGGCCTGCTGAAAAAATGCTGCATATATTATCTATATTGCATACGCATGTCCAATAAAAATATATGGGACCTCTGCAACATGTCAGATATCTTGATATGAGAACTAACATAACAATTATTAAAATAACGAAATAGCAGTTGAACAAGAAAAAAGGGCACATGCCACATCCATACATACAAAGAAAAAACTGCATACGCAACAAATGTCAAAAACTGAAGGCACGCATATAATTATAGAAAATGGCATTCATTTGGAGACTCACCGGCAGGACAATCAAGTCATATGCTGATGATGAAGCATCTTCCATAAGCTTATCTGCAACAATTTTCACCTTTCTGGAGGCGACTATTTCTAATGTCTCTTCTACTGAAGCAACCACTACATCTGCATTAGCTCTCCTCAAAACATCAATGATTATTACAGCTTCCATCTCCTCTGAACCATTAGCGATTGGCACTAGAATCTGAAAGGACATAGTAACATGCTCAAATTGTAAGTCAGTTTTTCCAAAGATACATGTTTCTCACCAACAACTTTTGTTATTCTTTTATTCCCCAAACTATCATGCTATGGTTGATTTCGAGCCACATACATTTACATCTGCAGATAAAGATTTTTGTTACAAGCATATACAAGATCTGAAAAGGTCTGTTGGAACTTGGAAGAGAGAGACAGAGTGAGACAGGAAAAGATTTATAAAATAGCAGAATTTCAAGGGCTCTTAACTGTGCATTATTAACAATTTGCAATACAGGGAAGATAATGAAAATCGGAAAATAACATTGTACATGTAGCCTTATTGCCATTATTGGAAGCAACAGGGCTCAATGTAGAAATAATTTGGTTCACTTCTTGTTATCACGCCAATCTGCACCAGCAAGACCTGCGTGATAATTATAGGCCACTTAGCCCTGTCACCACTAGATGCCTCTGCATTCAGACTAGTGGTTTTCCAATCTGAGGGGGGAGGTCCCTAAAAGGTTTATGATGCCATCTAATCAATAAATCTGCACAAAGTCCCAAAACAATAAGTACATAAAAGACTTCTGTTGAACCGTCCATAAACAGTCAAGATTGAGGGTAAGTTTCAAATAACAATTTTAAGTCGATGGGATCAAGTCCTTTATGTTAGATTTATATCATAAATCAGACCTGATTACTATTTATTCTCTGATTTTTATATACCCAGATATAATGCAGATACACATTAACCACTGAAATCAGAAATAGCAACACACTGATTTATTCAACTAGACATGCACAGCAGAATATAAATAGACCATTCACAGATGCAGAAGATATACCCTGGAAACCCCAACCCCTGGGGAAAACCAGCAAACAGATGTCTTTTAATTATGTGATTCACAGGAATGTTACAGCACTTACAGTCAATCAGAGAAACTTCTGTAACTCAGTGAGATTTCAACAGAATCTTGACAGACTACTTACAGTAGGTCCCTAAGACCCTTACACCTCCCAATCAGCTGAACACTCAGCCTACACCCTTCTCTCCCAGGCTGTACGGTGATCCGTACGGATCTGTTAGGTATAGTACGGTCTACAGTACAGCTCCTTCAAACCTTCCAAAAACACATGCAGCTGGCAGAAGAACTTGTACACTTTCTATTGCTGACTGATGGACTCAAAACTCTCACTTTCTGACTGTGCTCAAACCCTCAATAACTGATAGACAACTTCAGCTAGAAAGATTCACTCTTTCCTTAGCCCTCGAGAAAATCCCTCTCTCAAGTTAGATTACTCTATGTGTCTATTGACCCTCCATAGACCTCCTTTTATATCATTTACAATATGTAAAGACCATGGGCCCTCCAATACCATGGGCT
The DNA here is from genome assembly GCA_027924585.1 of Larix kaempferi. Lineage (NCBI taxonomy): Eukaryota > Viridiplantae > Streptophyta > Pinopsida > Pinales > Pinaceae > Larix > Larix kaempferi. The sequence continues at coordinate 63,032 of BSBM01000451.1, read as the reverse complement.
TAATAAAAGAACTTTATAAAATAAAGTTGTCTAGAGTCATAATATTAGGAAAACTTCCACATGCTAGACACAAGACAACATAGAAGCACCTGTCCTCACTATACAAACTCAATACTTTAGATAGTTGCAACAACGAATTAAGGGAAATGAGTGGAGTGAATGTGTGCCTTGGGTGAAAGAAATTCAAATAAGTGCAGTTCAAGCCTCCCTAACACTGCAAACAATTTAACCAATGAAAGAGAAAGCAAACCCTTATATAGCCTTTAGCCCATCTTCCTTCTACATTAAAATAACAATAAATTCCTAGGTCTAGCATAAGATAGAGTAAGGAAATCAAAATACTCCAACTACCACAACAATATCCATGAAACAAGGTGGTCAAAGCCACATGTACAAGTTTCTAGTAAAGAAAGAGAGGGGTGCCTCCAACAAATGAGGAATAATGCCAAACCAAATCCCGATGATCTAACCTCTAAAGGCTCTCCAAAGTAGTGCTCCAAGAGAAGAAGTCCAATAAACCATGAATGACCCTAGATCTAGGATTTGACCCCCTAGATCTCCTCCAATGTCAAACGACCTCCTCAAAATCCATGAAAGAATGTGCCATAAGTCCTCCAAACTAGGACGCTACAAGGAAGAAGCTCTCAAATGCGGAACACTTCTTCAAAAGGTGGCATAAAATGGCAAGTGGTGTTGAATTTTGACTACTTTCATAAATAGGTAATTATGTATGTATTTTTAAAAAAATTCTTTAACACAATTACACATGAAAGTATAATTTCTTAAGAGCAGTATGGCAGTAAACTAAATAGAGCTGAAAGTAAACACATCACATCTCAATAACATGCACAGTAGACACCATGATTTTTACCCTGGGGAAACCCTCTCTTCTTCGGAGGGAAAAACCCAGCAACCTTTCTTATGATAGATTCATCAATAGAAGAACAAGTATACATCAAATGACCATGAACCTCAAACCCTTCTCGGATGAGGGTAAACAAACATAGAGACCAAGTACTTATCTTTTCATCTGAAGCAAGAAACTGCAGAAATAGGAGCTGCTACTCTTTTCTTTATCATAACTGATGTAAGCCCTTCTAGATGTTGACATCAACCCTATCTCTTCTTTTTTGTCCCTGCTGACAGAACAAAGATGAATTCTGTAACAACCCACTGTCCAACAATTGTAGGTGAAGGCAACCTGAGTCTGATCCAACAGTATCCCTATTAGGGCTTGATCTCATTACCAGTGATCTAAAGTAAACTATGAAAGCCCTGTTTGATCTGATCCACAGTGGAAAGGATTGAGTAATGGAAACCTTGTTGAGTCTTTGGTTTGACCTTTAGTGCCCTTGATCTGAACAACATTAACCTTATTATGCCTGTTGTCACTTGTATCAGCCCTCTTAGGGCTTGACTTACCTACGTTAGGCCTGTAACAAACCTCATAGGGACTGATCTTCCTTTGGTAATCCTGTAAAAGTCCCTTTAGGGCTAGATCTGCCTTAGGAAGCCCTCTTTAGGGCCAGAACAATACTCGGTCGGCATCCCTCCTGAAAACCTCGCCTGCCCTTCTTAGGAGATAACAACCCTATTAGGGATCAATCTGCTCCAATATTGTAGTTTATCTCGACCAACCACACACTTTACAAAGACTTCCCAATCCTTGGTGAAGTCTTTCAAAGCTATCCTCACCAACTCAAAATCAAAGATGACCTCCCCAACTGCTGCCAACTCATCTTTCACCTATGCCACCCGAGTAAGATAGTATACCACACCCTCACCCTTGGCCATCTTGGTCGCATGTAATTTATCCTTGAGTGCCATCTTTCGATCCTCATTCATCGCCTCATACAAGTTTTTCGGTGTGTCCCACACATCTCATAAGCTGACTTATTCTCAACCAAGTGTGGGATGAGATGGTCCTGTTATCACGCAACTTGTAGTTGCCCCTAATGATGATCCTATTCAAGACGGTAGAGGTGATGGGAAACTAAAGAGGTGACCTAAGAGGACCTCGATCCCCAAGATGGACTGGTTGTCATGCCAACCGAGGCACTCTTCGCTTCTTGCTATCCGAGCCCCAGATAGCAAAGGGGAGACCCTGATCTACTCCAAATAAGAGAGATCTAACCCAATTACCAGATCAAGCTATGAGAATAGGGTACGTAAGGTAATGAGTGTGGAACTCTAGATCTAAGGGATGAAATCATTGTGGAGGCTTAGGATGGATGAGATCTAACTTTTAAGTATATCATACACAATAATTTCTAGATTGGAGAAGGATCCAGGATTTGAATGCTAGGGTAAATGGTCAAAATCAACCGCCTTGGGAAACATGTAATTAGAAAAGGGGAAATGGTCTGAAGGAGTAGATCAGACAAGTTGGAGGATTCCTAGCAGAGCTCAGCAATAGATCTGGCAGTATCAAAGGTCGAAAGCTCAACAAACAAGGTTTTGATCATCCTGAAGACGAGCAAACAACGAGGTCATAAGCATGGAGAGATCAGTGACTAGGGAAATGGGCAGAAGGAGTGCACAGAGAAAGACGCCCTTGAGGACCCACTTGGGGTTAGGGCTAAGGATGAAAACCCAAAATTTGTTCGCCAGAAAACCAAATAACAAAGCCTAGAGAATTTTTATAAATTTTTCTAGTTAGGGTTTGAGCAGAAAATTCAAATGGCCAATTGTTTAAAACTTCAAACAAGAGATCAAGTGTAGATCTTACCCAGAAAATCTTGTAATTGCCTTGAAAGTGATGATTTACCTCTACCCGATCAATTTGAGACGATTTAACAGTGTATCCAAGTGAAATCGATTTGCCCAAGGAAGCCAATGCACCCCTCTTTCCTGCACAAGCAAACTACGCAAGTAAGATTTGATGCTCAAAAGATAAAGACTATTACAACAAGAGAAATATCAAGAAGCATAACAATGATCAAAAATACAATTGAAAAACCCCCTTGTACAAAGCCACTTCAAGTGGAACGAGTTGAGGAAACCCCTGCAAAAACGCCCAAGATGAAATTGCCCTCCTGCAGTAAAACAATGTTTCCACAAAAATATTTTGGATCCACAGAGATATCTCAAATGCTAGGAAAGATCAACTTTACAATCTCCATTCAAGAACAATCCAAAAAGAAAATCCAAGAGTCTGCAAAATTTCTCTATATTCTGAAAATTCCAAGAGTCAAAGTCCCTTTACAATCAGGGGGGTCTCTTCCTTAAATAGGAATGAGAGAGACCAAAACCCTAACCACCTTTTGAACGAGTGGTTGAGATTAAAAGATATAACAATGACAATCAACGACTAAGATGAGCCGGCAATGCAATACATGGATCAACTCAAAAATAGAGGGGGCGCACTCACTAAGACGCCCTAGGGGGACGCACCACATGACAAGTGACTATAACTCATGAAATAAGCACATGTTGGGGCTAGGAGGTGTAACATGTCCTTCTCTAGCATGACCCCATGGCACAATAACATATAATAACTTAATATAACATACTGTGACCATATGAGCAAATCGGAAGGTGTGGGATGCATCACAAAAATCTTCTGAATAAGCCTCCTGCCAATTCTTTGCCTCAATTTCCCAAATCGATTTCCTCAGTAGCCATTTCTTCCATTTTTTATCCTTAGAAAATCACCTGTAAAATAATAAAATGCTTGTATCTCTCTTCCCGATTCCCCAGGCACAAATCTGACTGCACCACATTGTCTAAGAGCATGGTAATATGGTAATAACAAGTGGTTGGACCCCATACTCCCTCTATAGCGCCCTAGGAGAACCAAAAAGGTCTCAAAATGTGCTGACAGACCATTTTATATGGCAAATATACAATAAAGTGATAACCTGACCATAAACTCATCTGAAAGTGCTTGAAACTGATATTTGAGTGTACCAATGGACTCAGAAGGCCCAAATGTAGTAGAGATGAGTACTCATACATCATGTGACCACTTGGATAATCATCTGTAAGCTCAACCATGCCCGGACAATAAAAATAATGGCCTGTAAATAATAATAATAATAATAAATTCATCAAACCATCACATAAAACCTATGTCTGATGCATGGAACCATCAAATGGGAACTGTTATCACATTTATAGTAGTCGGGCTACCATACATTATTTTTCTGATGCCAGTACACTATTCTGCCAGTTCCCCTACATTTGAGATGCTGAGATGAGCATCTATATTGGATCATTATCAGATTGTGGACAGCAGTTATATTCCCCATGCCATGACTGAGTCTCGGGACACTCAGAGAGATGACCGATGTAGCCATTATACCATTGGTATAGAGCAGTCAGTAGTGCCCAGAGTTACAGCAGCAATTTCAGAGGACAGAGGATGGTACAGGTTGATGAGCATTCAGGTATATGACTCAGCAAGTATATCATGGTGTTATGGTTAGATTGCTTTTATACTTATTCTTATAGCATGTCTTAGCACTTAGTGTCATGATCTGGCGATCATATAGATATTTGGACCTGGTTGATCTATATATATATTATATTGTCCCCACTCAGACTTAGAAGTTCACTATTCATACTCATTGGTATGTACCCTCCTTAGGGAGAATAGAGGTGATCATTCAACCATACCTTGGCTTGCTAGTGTCGGTTCCATCATTCACTGTCTCCATCCATCCATGGCCTACCTTTTAGTTTATCACCCTGACTTACTACTTGACTAGTGACATGGAGGATCTTTTCCCCACTGTAGCCTCTGTATTGGATGAGCTTCCTTGTTTATTGTGTCTCGACTCTGAGTTGGTGACAAAACTTACCTATGGTAAGTTGGAGTTCCTTGGAATTCCCCCTAGTCACTAAAGTTGTGTTGGCTAAACCTGAAACTTTTGGTGCTGCCATGAATACAAAATCTGGAAAAAATGAAATGCTATATCTTGTATGAAAAGCCCATTCATGCAATGTGTTTCTGAACACACATGAATGAGAGGCATGCCAAATGAAAATGACCATGAAAATAAAATGTTATATCTTTTGGAAAATAAATACCTAGGTAAACATGATGTCCATGACACACCTAGAAGTGCTCAGGTAAAAAAGTGCCTTAAAAACACACCTGCAGCAAAAAGCCTAAAATAAATGTAAATCTATGCAATGTGTTTATAAACACACATAGATCAAGGCTATGGAAATTTCAGGCCCAAAAAGCAATGGAACTTAAATGCTATATCTAAACAATTTCTGGCCTTATTTGTATTATGGATTGTGCGCATCTGTGAAGGTGAATAAACCCTCTTTAAACAACTCATCCATTTGTGAGACACCGCCATTCCCTGTGTTATTGCTCATTCAGTATATACTATGGTGTGTATTCCCTTTCCCTTGCCAAAGTGTCACAAAGTCAAGTCAGTCAAGTCATCCCTTAGCCTAGCCAATTATTTCAGCCTTCACCCTTCACTAGCAAATTGATCACAGCTATGAAGTGAGTATGATCCTGAAAGTCTAGTCTGAGTAATAATAATAATTAACGACACTATATATTTGGATTTAGATCGCCAGTTATGATTACTCTGTGTTATAATTGTTATTTGAATAAGTTGTAAAGCATGTATTAACCTTGACACTTTGCAGCAGCCTTGGATGATGGTCTGAGTTATATTTGATCTTGGTTAGACCCAGTTTGACCATGGAGGACCATGGGACATGAGATGTTGGACCTTATGATGATATGGATAGATGATATATGGTCTATGTATACATACATGATGACTCTATGCAGCAGCTACAGGGTTATGATGATGATTCTTGGTTTACAGCAGTGTTTGGTCATTTACAGATTATTATTATTGGCCATGTTCCGGTATATTGGATATTTATTTTGATCATGCAGAGACTCATATGGTGTATGAGTACACATCTTGGATGGATTTGGACCTTCTGAGTCCAATGGGGCAGTTTGTTTTCAGATCCGGGCACTTACAGCGATGATTGAGCCTCAGTAGGCTATCCCAGTGCAGTTTTGGTCTGTCGGAGGCCCTATCAGAGCAGATGAGATTTTTATTCGGTTGACCTAGGGCGCTGATGATGGAAGGGGTGGTCCAGCCACTTGTTTTTACCATATTACCCCCCCTCCCGGACACACTAGTGCCCTCACCTTGACAGCGCAGGCACTCCAGGAGGCTTTTTGGGGCAGTTTCACGCTTCCCGAGGCATTTCAGGATTGGTAGAAATGGCTATTGAGGAAATCGATTTGGGCTACTGAGGCAAAGTTATGGCATGGGATGATCAGTGATGATAGATCGGGGCCTTCCACACCTTCTCCAGCAGTTTCAGCTTCGTCGGGGCCCGCATCCATCACTTATGGCACTTTCTGATGATTTTTTGAGGTCTTTTAAGGACCACGACTTGACCATGGAGGCACGATTTGGTACATTGATGATTATTTTATATTTATTGTGCTATGGGGATTGACCAAGGAGGGATAAAATTACCCCTTGGACCCACCATAAGCCTCTTATGATATTTTGTCATCATGATTTGGTGGGATTCCCCTCTTCTAGGGCGATTTTGTCCACTCACATAATATTTTATTTGTGATCCATGTATTTTATTGTTGAGCTCATCTCAACCATTGATTAGACCTTTGTATCTTTTAATCTTAGCCACTCATTCAAAAAGTGGTTAGGGTTTTGGTGCCTCTCCTTCCTATTTAAAGGAGAGAGCTTCTCATTGTAAGGGGACTGGTGGCTCTGGATTATTGGAATAGAAAATTATTATTGCATCTATCTCCAGTGTTGTGGTGAATGTTTTTGGTGTTCGTTCGTTGGTTCTTCCTTTGCACTGAGTTATTGGAGATCTTGTTTGCAATATCTTTTGTACCACGTTTTTGCATCTACAGGGGGAGGCCGATTTGTTTTGAGGAGGAGGTATTGGTAGGGGAAGACTCTCCCTACTTCTTCTTTGGAGCTCTTCGTTGGTAACAAGGAGTATTACTGTCCCAGGACCTTCTATTTCATGTTACTATTGCATTTCTCTTGTATTTCTTCCATACTTGATCTTACTGATTGAATCTTCATTCCTTGGTTTGACAGGTAGAGGAAGGCGCACTTGTGGGCTAGGGCATCAATTTGGCAAGCAAAATCAAAAATCTCTCATTTGATCTCTGCGGGAATCTTCCTCAACATCAAGGCATCTCTCCTCATCACTCAGGTATGATCTCAAGGTAATTTCTATCTCCATGATCTATCCACTTGTCTAAAAATATTTAAAACCCCATTTTACATTTTCTCAGATCTACTTAGATCTAGTGGGTTGTTGGGCATAATATTGAAAACCCACCTCTATAGCATCCACGGCATCCCGGATCTATAGTTTGGTGAGGATTGGCTTCCATTTGACCCCCTTCCCAAGCCAACTTAGCTTCTCCCAAGCAAGGCGCACTTCCTAGTTTGAGCAAGTTGACCTAGATCTAGTACGTGGGTAGTTGTGATTCCACTTGATTCGTAATCTACACATCCAATAACCTACCCCCAGATCATCACTTTTCTGATTTTCACCTTGTGGGCCCTATTCCACATTTTAAGAGATTTAATCTCCTTTTTGGACCACTTGGTGCATTGAAACTCAGATCTAGTAAGATCTAGCCATCGGATTGCCGTAAAATTATAGATCCACACTCCTACTTGACTAACCTACTCGGATCTAAAGTTTGGATGCCATCCGACTTGTCTTGACCTACCTAACCCTCATTTTAGGCCTCCTTGGGCAAAGTCGCACCACCTTGGAGAAGTGAGATAACTCACTTCTAGGACATGGGTACTTGAGATTTTTGGAGATTTGGAACCGGAATAATTCAAAACCTAGGTCTAGAGTATCCCTTTGTCAAATCTTGCCTTGGGGATAGCATTCCTTGTTTTAAGGGATTGTGGTCCACTTGGGTCAAACCTAGATCTAGACACATTCATCCATCAAGACCTCTATTGCCCACTTGTCCCATGTACCAGGAGTCCTAAACCACAAGTCAACCCTACTTTGACTCCACTTCCCAATTCCCAAGGCACTGGTTTCTCTACAAGTTAATTCGACTTTCCTAGATTGTTGGATTGACTTGTGGTTTGACCTATGCATGGTGAACTAAACCTTTGAAGCCATCATGTACCATGGTCAAGCTTGTCATATGTACTAGTTAGCCCCAATTTAACCCTTAAAAACCACCTTGCATTGGACACGGGTCCCAAGGCAGTGTATCATCCAACATTGAACTAGTACTCTAACCCTAGATCTCACTTCAGACATCTTAAGCCACTTTCACATCAACCACGAACCAAAGCTATACTCATTGAACCCCTCATTTGGCTTGTGACTTCATCCTAAGGTCTAGGATAAACCATACACCTCACTTCATTTAGAAACAACTTGATTTGGTGTCTTGGTTTTGATCTCTCCTGTCGGGAGTAGATCGGGTCTCCCCCTTTGTTATCTGGGCTAGATAACATAAAGTGAAGGTTGCCTCGACTGGCGTGACAACCATATATTGGAGGTCGAGGTGATCGTGGTTGCACCTTTTGAGTTGCCCTTCCCTATTGCCATCCATGACTGGATACATCCATAGGGGTAACTACAACTTGAGTGATAACAGGAACCATAGGACCACAAATAATCAATCTCGAACATCATTAGTCCAACTCATCTCGGATCTTGCAGTTGACTTCATCAAACTGGGTTAACTAGGTCAAAACTGGTCAAAATAATGACCCAGGCTAACGATCACTAATGTTGTAAGTGCAAATGGATAAGATATGCTTCTTTAATTATTTCAATAGCAGGACTAAAGTATAAAGTAGCATTTCACTGGCGATTAAGCAACAATACATCAAATATAAGTCTAGATGAAAGTAACAAATTACTAAGAGAAAGACCCTCAAGTGTATACTCATTTCATGGACTTGACCATTTTGCTAGAAATGGGTGAATGTGGAAAAAACAAGGCTAGGACAAGGGAATGACTTTACCATCTTCAACACTGTGACACTTTGGATAAAGGGAACAAGGAAAATCACCTAAGCATATGTTGGACAAAAAATACACAAGGAATGGCGGTGTCTCACAAATGGAATAAATTGAATTGAGGAGTGCCTATTCAACTTTAGCAAATGTCTACAGCTCACATCCAAGCTTGAACCAACTCAGTGAGGATCTTTTCTAGAACCACTGTGACTGGGTGCACAACTATCTGTAACATGAGGTTCTAGAGGACACTTAGAATTAGTTGTCCCTTACTCCATCTCACATCCCAACCCGTAGGCTCCGTGAGGAATTAATCATTACATTTCAATTATGGCCATCAGTCTTTAGATTTAGCATACATTTAACCACTGCTTTTTAGGGCTTATGACCCTTAGGATTTTGCATGTGCTTAGAAGCACAACTAATTGCAGTTTTTATCTAGGGTGCTTTACATTTCATTTCATAGCCCTCTTTCATTGTGCTTAAAAGCACAGTTTTAATTTATAATCATGGGCTTGCATAGAAGATATAACAATCAGTCATATATGCATGTAATGATGGTAGTACTATTTGCTTCAAGTTTAGCTGACACAACTCAGGCAACTGGGGGGATCATTCACAAACAGGACCAAACATCGGGGGCAAATGACCAGAGAGGTCAAGGCTTCAAATCCAAATCACCTAAGCGCAATAACCAACACCAATGGGTTCTCGTGGCCCAAAAGGATCAAGGCTTCGGTAAGTTATGTTGCAACTCAAAGCCGAGACACAAAACAAGAGGGAGTCTATCCAACATAGAGGCAGAGTGGGGAAGTCATCAATATCACTGGTTGAAGTGTAAGTCAGGATAAAACCATATATGGAAGAGAATGGATAGATGGGGAAAGGTGACAGGTGATGCCATAACTAGCAAGCCATAAATGGTGGGAATGACCAAGTCCATACTACTTAAGAGGGTAAGACCAACGAGTATACACAAGAAATTATGATTCCAAGTAATTAGACCACTTTAATTCCAAACAATCAACTAATAACCATATCCATATATATCACCAGATCATGACCACTAAATACCTAGTCAAGCTACTGAGATAAATAAAAGAGCACAATAAAGGTATCCAATGCACAACCATATGCCTGCTGGGTCACATACCTGTATCCATCATCTAAACCATCAATTGTCACTGGAACACTATTGCTGCATAACTTTGGGCACTATCGCACTTCTCTGTATGGAAGGAAATGGCCACCTCAGTCATCAAATCTGAGGTCATGAGGCTTAGTCATGGCATAAGGTTGTAATGTCTGCTCTGGGGTTGCTGAAAATATGAGTGATCATAGAATAACTGTCGATCTCAGGCATCTCATAGTAAAGGACTGGCTCAAAAAAATACTGGAATCTGGTCTGAAGACAAGGTAGCCCCAGCTACTATGAATGTGATAACAAGTCCTTAAAACCATCCAGAATAGCCCAATGTGCTCTAGCCTCTTTTACTCCATGAATGTCAAGAGCAATAGGGTCAACAGTGGGAGGAGTAATCACAGTGCTGACATTAGCCCACAGTCTGCTTCTTTAAGCACGGCATTCATCCTGACTTTCCATTGCAAATAGTTGGAAATGCCATCCAACCGATCCTCAAATATGATGCAAACAGTCATTTCCTTCTGTTAGTCCAAACAAAAACAAACACAAGCTTTTCCCCCCTCTGCCCAACACTTGCAGACAAAGTTTTCCCGTACACAAGTTGTCACAATCAAATATAACCTTTCCCAACAACTCAATACATTATTGCACCAATAATATATTGTTTTCTCAAAGCCCTAACTCTAATACCATGATGAAAAATCAGGCCTAAAAAGCCATCCAAACACCCAGCAAAACCCAGATTTCAGACTTAGGCAGTCATTAAATAAATGACAAATCATAGGCACTTAAATAATGATCAATAAGCTGAAACACTAATGCACAGACTGTTAGCAGAAGAAAAATAACTAAAACAACAGTCTGAAAATTGCATGCACAATGATGTTTGATCAATACAGACCCTGAAAAACCCCACAAGGGGAAAACCAGTCCAAAAGCAAATTTTTATTAAGCATTTATAGAGTTTCAACAACATAAAAACAACAATAAAGTGGATTGAACTAGTACCTCAGAAAACGTGCCCACCTCGAAAAACGTGCACAAAACAGTTGCACGGCCCAACAGACAGTACGACCTTCACTCCCTCGAAATCAGTGCCAAGAATAGCAATATGGCCCAGCAGCACTGTACAGCCTTCACTGCCTCGATTTCTATGCCCACCTTGAATTTTGTGTGACTTTTCGATTTCTGTGCAGTATTAAATTTCTAGAACTGCATGCCAACAAAGCTGTATGGCCCAACAAATAGCAGCAGCATGCTGCCTAGGGATTCGAGCCAGCACTTCTTGGGATATGATTCCTATTATCACACAACTTGTAGTTGTCCCTAATGGTATCCCATCCAGGACAGTAGAGGAGATGGACAACTAAAGAGATGACCCAAGAGATGCCACAGTTCCCAATGCAAGGTGGGAGTCACGTCAACCGAGGCACTCCACTTTAGATCTAGATAAACCAAGACCTAGGGGGAGACCCTACTACCAATCAAAGATGATTGGACTCAAACAAAGGTTCCTAGGGATAAGTAAATAATGAGTTACGGAAACCAATGCAAGGTTAAGTGGACCTAGAAGTTAAAGTATGGTTGATGGTGGTTTGAGAGATGATTAGTGTTTCAACCAATATATGATTTAGGCCACATGATTAGTTATAATGACAAGATCTAGTACCATGTGTTACACAAGTGGGACCTACTTTCTTGGGATATGTGAATGGTTCAAATGGGACCCACAAGGTGAAATTAAGAGATGCAATTGGTACTAGTGGATATGCAATGAGTAGATCTATGGATCTAAGTTGAAATTAGGAATACCCACATATGGGATCTAAGGTTTGACACAATTCCCAAGGAGTGCGACTTGCCTAAGGAGGACTAGTGCCTTGTTGGATGGGTTAATGGAGTCAAAAGATATGTCAAAGTGTAGATCAGGACACCTAGTATGCAAAACAAGTGGGCTACTTGGGATGTAGTGGTTGGATTTTGCTAGATCTAGGATTTCATGATATGACCCTAAGTGGACCACAATCCCTTAAAACAAGGAATGCTACCCCCAAGGCAGATCGTCACAAAATGATACTCTAGACCTAGGTTTCAAGGTATGCTCGTTCCAAATCCACAAAAATCTCAACTACCCACGTCCTCAAAGTGGGCAAACTCAATCACCCAAGGAAGTGCGACCTTGCTCAAGGAGGGCTAAAAGATGGGAAAGGTGTGTCAAAACAAGTCCAATGGCCACCAAATTGTAGATCCAAGTAGTTTAGGCAATGATCTATGTGGATCTAGAAAATCAAGACAATCCAAGGGTTAGATCTTACTAGATCTGAATTTTAAGGTGCCAAGTAGTCCAAAATGAGGTTTTAATCCCTTAAAATGTGGAATGATGCCCACAAGGTAGAAATCACCAAAGCAAGAGTCTAGGGGTAGGTTATCAAGTATGTAGATTGCAAATCAAGTGGGATCTCACCTACCCAAATGCCAGATCTAACCAAACAAACCTCTCCCAAGGAAGTGCAATTTGCCTCAAGAGAGCTATATTGCCTTGAAAAGTGTGTAAATTTTAACCCAATCACCACCAAACTATAGATCCAACTAGGGGTGGATGCTCTAGAGGTGGGTTCTTAAGATCTTTTCAAAAGCAAGGCTAGATCTAAGTAGATCTAAGTAGATCTAAGTAGATCTAAGAAAAAACAAATTGGAGTTTTGATTAATTAGGGTTTGTGACCAATGAAGATAGAATGGATGGAAAGAGGGCACATACCTTGTAGATCTTACCTCAATTGCTTATGGCCACCCTTGCAAATTGATAGCATTCTCCTATGTGTATATTCAAGAGTGCAATTTTGTTGCTCCAAGCTAAACGTCATCTTCAAAGAAGCCAAATCGTCCCTCCTCAAAGAAGCCAAATCGTCCTCCTCCTACAAGACAACATCAAGAGAAACAAGTCAAGCAAGATGATTATGAAAATGGTAGAAAGATGTAATAGAGAGCATCAGCTATGTCACAAAGATACAATAATGATACTCCCTTTCACCAAGATCAACCCAAGAGAGAATATGTGGATCCCTTCAACAATAACCCTCAAGAAATCGCCCTCCTCTCCACCAATTCGACTTCCCTGCAAGAAAACTAGATGTAGCACCAAAATCCACATGATACATAGAAGAGATACTGTATACTCAAGATGCAAGAGAATCCACAAGACAAGAGAGATATGCTCCACAAAGAAGTGTTCTATTCCAATATTCCAGAGCTCCAAAGGTCTCTTATACAATAGGGGGTCTCCTCCTTATATAGGATAATAAAGACCAAAACCCTATACCACTTTACAATACTACATCAAATGAGTGGTTGAGATTAAAAGATCTCATCATACAATCAATGGCTAAGATGAACCATAATAACATAACACATGGATCAGTCATAGAGTGATGACGTCATAGTCTAAAAATAATCATGGAGGTTGACGTCATCCACTAGAGGGGGTAAAAGTACCAAAATCCACCTCATAATGACTAGAACATGGCATAAAGAGCACATGGTGGCGTTAGGAGGCATCAATCTTTACTAGCTCATCCCCAAGGCACAATAAAATAATAAAATATGTCCAATATAATATAAAAGATCAAATCTGTCCTCAAAATCTATGACAGATAAGCAGTAAAAAGACCTGCTGTGATCGCTGTGGGCCTACCCACATGGTGAAAACTGGCTGGAAGGTAGTGGGATCACCCTGGAAGACCTCTGTGAAAACCAAGTGCCAAAACCTTGCCTCAATTGCCCAAATCGAATTCCTCAATGACCACTTTATCCCACTCTTTAACTGCCTCGGGAACTGTGAAAAGTGCCAAAACTACCTCCTAGGGCATCTACGCTGTCCAACTGAGCCCACCAGGCTCTCCAAAAGGGGGGGTAAATGGTAATAACAAGTGGCTGGACCACCCCCTCCTCATACAGCGCCCTAGGTAAAACTGGTCAACAAGTGTAAAACTGCATCAATCACTACCAGAAGTGCCCGGAACTGAAAGATAAGTGTCTCATTGGATCCAGAAGACCCAAATCCACTAGGAATGTGTACTCATACACCATGGGTTGCCCTAATGGGCCAGCTGTAGGGTCCACCATATATGGACAGTGTATAATCTGATGATTTGAAGTAATAAATAAAACTGTTGAACTGCATCAATCATCATCTGCATCGTATATCCATCATATGGCATCATCATCAAGAGTATGTGGGTCCATCAATCATCATCTATAAGCATATGTGGCCCACATCATCACGGATCCCAAGAAATGACCATAGTCAAACTAGGTTTGACTAGGTCCATATATAACCAAGGAAAAATCATATCAGTAGACTAAGACATGTTCCTCTAATCATTCTCACAACTTAGCTCAAAGTATAACATCCATTCAGTGGCATTAATCAAGTTATCATGTTCCTTTGTTATATGAAATTACTTGCACAATAGTTTAAATGACAAACTCACCCATTGGACATGGTCAAACTGCTAGTGAAGGATGAAGGCTATGAACAAGGTTGGGCCAAGGGGTTGACTTGTCTAACTCAACTCAAAAATACTTTGGACTGGGAGAAGGGGAGAACTACAAACTCTGTGCTGGACAAAATAACACGGGGAATGGCTGTGCCTCACAAATGGATAAGTTGTTTAGAGAGTGCTTATTCAACTTAGGCATCATGTCTACATCAAGTTGATCCAGGTTCATTAGGATCATTCAATTTCATTTCATGGCCTTTTGGCCTACATAACCCTTCGGATCTCAGGTGTGCTGATAAGCACAACTAGTTGCAGCTTGCATCCAGGGCATGTTTTCAAATACATATAAGGTCAGCAATTGTTTAGATCTAGCTTTTAAGAACCATTGCTTTTTGGACCTTTCTTATACTCTTCGAGGAGTATTTTTAGCAGTTCATCGCTCTTGCCCTTTTTAGTTTCCATGGGCAAATTTATAAGTTTCCATAAGTAGTACATGAGCTTTCAGTTTTAGCCAACAACATCTCAAGTGACTAGGGGGAGTTCGAGCCAATGCCAAACATCGGGACGACCGACCAGAATGATTTAGGCCTACAATCCAACTCACCAAAGGTAAGTTTTGTCACCAACTTAGAGCCGAGACACTGAACATACAGGGGAAATGGGGAAGTCCTAAGTATCAGAAAGTCAAATGAGACATGTCAAGGTTTAAAGTCAAATAAGGAAAGTCATGCATGGATGGAGTCAGGTGAATATGGAGCCTAAACTAGTAGACAACTGGTGTTAGGAAAGACCATATCTATGTAAGGTGGT
This sequence comes from Larix kaempferi, assembly GCA_027924585.1. Taxonomy (NCBI): domain Eukaryota; kingdom Viridiplantae; phylum Streptophyta; class Pinopsida; order Pinales; family Pinaceae; genus Larix; species Larix kaempferi. The sequence continues at coordinate 47,591 of BSBM01000451.1, read as the reverse complement.
AAACCAGTGAGTTTTGTCAAACAACCTAAATGTGCAAGTAAATGTCCATTTTATAATTTATAGTTCATTTTAAACAGTTTGCCACATCAGGAATAATATACCAAGCAGATGCTGTGAATATGACTAAATCAACAAGATAATAATCCACAGTCAATGATAAAACATCCATAGGTCATATAACATCATCACAATAATAATCATCATACATCATCTGAAACACTGCTGCAATACATCTCTAAGCACTGAATTGAAACTATATGGGATAAAGGGTCACATCGGTCATCAAATCTGAACTCTCAAGGCTCAGCCTTGACACAAGGTCTAACATAAGTCATAATAATACACTGCTCTGATCATGAGTGATCTCTCAAAATATACAATCATCATAGCCAAGCTCTGAATAATGGAAGTGCTGGAATGTGCAGATATCTGCTAAGCAAGAATAGTAGCCTTGCTACTATGGTGTGATAACAAGTCCCTCACCTAGGGATTCGAGCCACCCTCTTGAGACTCTTTCTCTCTCTCACAAACTCAACAATGCCAAATGCTCACTTTCTCGAAAAAAATGTGTCTTGCCCACTACCCTAAGTTTGTTCTTATAACTGTAAAATGACTTTTGACCTTCCCCATCCCTAAATCCAACGGACAAGATCTAAACTTGTCATTAAAAGATCACGGGACAAGATTCATTCCCTCCAAAATGAATCGGTTACAATTTTTAATAAAGTAAGTTCGCTTTATGAAATAAGTGCACTTTATCTCGTAAAGTCACTTTATAAAATTAAACTAGGAACATTACATAAAAAGTCACTTTATTAAAGAGCCACTTTATTACAACTTTATAAAAGTCAAGTCCCTAGGTAATGTAAATGCACAGTCACTTCCGCATACAAGACAAACATGCGGAGTGCCTCCAGAGCTAAAATACTAACACTCCCTCTTAGCGAGGGAGGTACTCATTGCCATCACCATCAGCTGGTCCGATCCTCAGGTCCATCACACTGTTCATAGTAGGAGCTCCCTCTGAACCTGGAGCGAAATCTACCACCTATATTGAACTTGAATCTGAAGACACCCTCCTGGCAGCGATACTGAACCCTGAGCTCCTAGGAGAATCCAAACTCCAATCCTGAGCATCGGTCTTTTCATACTAACTAAGCCTCCTGCAAGTACTCTGAAGACTCCCTCTCTACCATCGAAAATCAAGACTAAAACCTTGGTACCACTACAGCCTCAGGAGCCTCCTGCTCCTCTTTCGATTCTGAATCATCTTTCGTGCGCTCTCCACCTAACTTGTACAACTCACCGAACCGATCAACAATCAACTGTGGATTGATCAATTTCGCTCCCTTTAAGTAGATATAAACATGTCCCCTCTGGAACAGTGTCGAACACCCTGCATCCTCCAAAGCTGAAACAAAGAACATGTTAACCCTCATCCCTGGAACAAATAGAACTCCATCCTACTCTAGGAGTCCTCCATGATGAATCTAGAATCTAACTTTTCCAAATCCACGAACTGCACGTGTCGTTCCCCCTTCACTCTCAACCTAAGTCACCTGACACAAGACACGAGTGTCCCCAAAATACGAGTGTCCCCACGGGACACAGTGACCCCCAAAATCAGGACACGTTTTATATACATATATATATTTTTTAAAATATATTAAAATTTAAAAATATAGACATATAGATCCAATAAAATTTAGAAACTATAACATTTACAATTACAAATATTCAATAGAAATTACATTTACAATTACAAATTGAAATATTCAATAGAAATTAGATCATTCACAAATCACAACACATTTGTCATTCGCAATCACAAATCACAATGAGACACATAGATGCATATCGGAGACTCAGAACCATATTTCTCATTAAGTCATCAAAATCAAAATGTATTACATAGATGTCGAAATGCCACTGGGCACTAGCAAATGCCAAATAGACTAATAGTAGATACAAAAAGGGGTGGATCGAGATGGAAGAATCCCATCTGTCAATGACTCAATAGTCCTCCTCCAAGCCTGAATCAACAAACTCATCACTGCCCTGATCCTCCTCCTCCTCCTCCTCCTCCTCCTCTCTGCCAATCTGACTAACTCCATCTGCCGGTGTGGAAGATGACCCCTCCATATGATCACCCTCATCAAAAGTGGCCAGCTCTAGCACTGGATCATTAAGATCCATGTTGGCTAATGCCAACTCAGTACTGCTATCCAAACCCATCTCATCAGGAAAGACATCCCACATATTTGTCTTTCCCTTCCCCCACTCCTCCTTCTTCCTGTAAATAAGACGAAGGCTGGAGTGCACATACATCATCGTCTCTGCCCTGGACTGCTCAAGCCTGCTTTTCTTCACACTGTACAAGTTCCCATATGTGCTCCAATTCCTCTCACAACAAGAGGATGAAGTAACTTGAGAGATGACCCTCAAGGCTATCTTCTGTAGAAGAGGGCATGTTGCCCCATGAGTTGTCCACCAAACAAGGGGTTTCTTAACCCCCATGTCTCTAACCACCTCATATCCTCCAAATCTCCCAGTGCCACTGGAAAACTCAGAAAATCCCTCCTCCACCGCCTCAAGGTGGTCTCTATCCTAAAGTAGCCGTCTAAATGTTGTCTTCCTCCCCTCTAAAATCTCTCCATCCATGTGAGGAGGGAATCTGGATGAGGGCCCCGACCCACCACTGAGCCAATCCTGAGCGTAGAACCTGGGGTTCAATGAGTGGGCCAAGCAATGCAAAGGTGTGCAATTCTTATCCCACCTGGAGATAAGAATGCCCTGTATGATGGACCATAAGTTCTCTGTCGATGTCTCATACTCAACACACTCATTCTCCATAACAATGGTCCTCATGTACTCAATCATGGAATCCCACCCCTCATAAACATCTGCTAAGATGGGCTGGTCCGTGTCTGCAAACCGCAACAAAGAAATGATTGGCTCCATGATCTTGATGCTAAGGACTACCCTATCCCACCAACCATCATCTAACACCATGTCCTTCACCTTTTGTGAAGCACTCTGATCCGACTTTCTCCAAAAAGCCCAAAACTCTGAAATCACCATGGACCCAAGAGCGGTTTTGACCTCTCTCAACCTATTGAGCATGATGAATGAGGAAGCAAACTGAGTATCTGCAACCTTCAACAATGAAAGATGTGTGTACTCTTTGTAGATTTTGAGGGCATTGGTGTGGTTGTGTACAAAGTTACGGATATGGCGTGCATCCTCAATAAGTTTTCCAATCCATGGCACATCTGAAGCAATAGATTTCAATGCTAAATTCAAAGAATGGACAATGCAAGGTGTCCAAAATACCTGTAAGATCAATAAAAGAAAGTATAAATGAGTCATTGAGTCTAGACTCCTAAACTCTACAAGACTACAACTAAGTTACTAACAACTCAAAATTTCAAATAAATGAGTAAATTAACAATCACATACCTATGGATATTTAGCTTCCACAATCATGCCAGCAGCCTTGCAAACAAGTGCATTGTCCATGATGATTGGTACACAAGAATCAACACCTACTTCTTCAATGGTGTTGATGAACAAATCACCCATATATTGTGCATCCTTGTATTTCCCAAGAGCATCCACCGCTTTCAAGAACACCAATCCATTTGTGGAAGACACCATGAAATTAATGAGTGGATGGCGTGTTGGATCCGTCCATCCATCCAAAACAATACTAACACCACATGTGGACCATTTTGATCTAATTGGATCAATAATTTTATCCACCTCCTTCCTCGCCTTAACCAACAATGTGGTTCTAAGCTTCTCTAAACCAGGAGGTACATAACCAGTTGGAGCTCGTTCCATTATAGATCGAAACATCTCACAGTGCAATGGTGACCGTGCAACATTGAATGAGATGAAGTTGAGGTAAAAGAAAAATGCAATGGAGAGGTCCACCTCTTCTCGTGCCTCTTGCTGGAAAATCCTATCCATTGGACCTCTTGAAGTTGGCCTCTTTCTTGTTGGATAAGCAAGAGCATCAACCCCACTCCTAGTGCTAGAGGGTTTCCTCAAGAATGGAAGAGGATCCTCACGATGTTGTGTCTTGCTTGTTGCAGCCACCTTCCCTACCCCAACATGGTCCTCTCTTTCCATCTCCCTCCTTTGGTTAACACTCACTGCTTTGCATGAAGAAATCCCACAAGGGAGGGCCAACAAATGGCCCTTAACCCGGTAATATGTGATCTTGAAATCATTCTTGCAGAAATTGCAAGTCCAACACACATTGCCTCCCCCACCAAGCTTTGCTCCAGCACCTTCTTTCCTTGTCACATACTTCCACAAAGGGTATTTACTCTCTTGTGCTTGTTGTTTTGCCAGAGCATGGCTATAATGAGGATGAGCTTCACTAGAAGCATTTGGAGCACTACTAGGAGTAGAAGGGGTTGTGCTTGGAGGAGGAATAGGACTAGAGGGAATAGATGGGGCATTCTTCCCTTTCCTTTGCCCTCTACCTGTTGCCCTAGCTGGTTGAGACATTTTCCTTCAACCGTGATGGTGAAATCACACTTGAATCTCCTTCACCTGCAAGAAAACACTCTTCAATCTCCTTCACCTGCAAAAAAAATGACTATGGGCTCTCTCTAGCTCACTCACCCTCACTCTCCCTTCACTTAGCAAATGACAAAAAAAAGGGCGTTTTTATGGGCCCGCGGGCATCCCTCGCGCAATTTTCGTGTCCTAGAATCGGGACACACTGTGCAGAATTCCCCCACGCGTGTCCCGAAATCGGGACAAGACCTTTTTCGTGTCCCCCACGTGGGGGGGTCGTGTCCGCGCCCAAACGTGGCCCACATGACACGAGGCCCTGGAGGACATGTCCGATTTCTTAGCTCTCAACCATCCAGTCTGGCCATATTCAAGTCATGTGACAAGAGGCTCCACTGTTAATGAACCAACTACTGTTTTGCACAAATCCATTGCTGTCAGCACTCGATACAAGAGAGAACAACGAGAATTCTTTCTCAAACTTTTCCACAAAGTCCTCTCTCTCTACAATTGTTGCAACAGACACATCCTCCTCCTTCTTCTGCTAAGGACACGAAGAAGCAAGGTGGCCATACTGGTTTCAAGTAAAACATCTGAGTTTGCTTAAGTCCTTACTGGACTTCTTCTTGCTCTTTGCAAAAAGAGCAACATTTTCTTCATCGGCACCCTCATTCAGTCCACTGTTCTGAGATCCCTCCCAAATCTCTTCCTGAGTGAAATCATCCCACAATTTGCTCCAATTTGGTAGTTTCTCTCGACCAACCACACACTTCACGAAAACTTCCCAGTCCTTGGTGAATCCTTTCAAAGCTATCCTCACCAACTCAGAATCAAAGATGACCTCCCCAACTGCAGCCAACTTATCTTTCACTTGTGTTACCCGGGTAAGATAGGATACCACACCCTCACCCTTGGCCATCTTGGTTGCATGCAATTTGTCCTTGAGTGCCATCTTTCGATTCTCATTCTTTGCCTCATACAAGTTTTTCAGTGTGTCCCACATCTCATAAGCTGACTTCTTCTTGGCCAAGTGTGGGATGAGATGGTCCTTAACACCATCCATTATAACCCTATGTGCTCTGGCCTCTTTTACTTCATGAATGTCGAGCAATAGGGTCGGCAGTGGGAGGAGTGATCACAGTGCTAACATTAACCCACAGTCTGCTTTCTTTAAGCACAGCAGTATTCCTAACTTTCCATTGCAAATAGTTGGAAATGCCATCCAACCAGTCCTCAAATCTGATGCAAACATCCATCTCCTTCTACTAGTCCAAAAGAAAACAAACACAAGTTTTCCCCTATCTAACCAACACTTGCAGATAAAGTTTTCCACTACACAAGTTGTCAAAATCAACAATAACCTTGCCCAACAACTCAATACACTGCTGCACCAATAATCTATTGTTATCTCAAAGCCCTAGCTCTAATACCATGATGAAAAAATCCATCCAAACACCCAGTAAAACCCAAATTTCATAATTAGGCAGTCATTAAATAAATGACAAATCACAGGCACTTAAAATAATGATCAACAAGCTGAAACACTAATACCGAGACTGTTAGTTTTAGTTTTTCTACTTTTAATCAATATTATCTAGGATCTTAACTGAAAGAATAACAAGCACAGCTTAACACAAGAGACACAAAGATTTCCCTTGGGGAAACCATAAAGGAGAAAACCCAGCAAGTTCCTCAGAGATAGAATCTTCACCAATACAATATCACAAAATGGAAAACCCCAAAACAAGATAGTCTTTTGCAGCTCTCTCTCTTTTCTCCTATGCGAACTTGTCTTCTCTCTCTCACTTATGCGAACTCAAGTGAGTGAGTGTGTGTCCAAATGAGAGAGCCTTGCTCTCTATTTATACTTTACTTTTCACTTGACCTTTTCACTAGCTAGGTCGGCCCTAGTTAAACCTGATTGGGCTGACTTCTCTAGGAAGACTTCAATAACCCTAATACATTTGACTCTAGGGGATATATCGCCCCGACTTACAATGGAGGATTTACCTCAATGACTTTGCATGACCAAATGTAATAATGACATATCCAACTAGAGGGAAAAACATCTCTGTCGGAGGTACAAATAAAATACAATAATAATAACAATATAAAATGCAAGGGAATATTCTCCTCGAAGTTAGAATTACAACAATAGTTAGCAGCAAAAAAATAACTAAAACAGCAGTCTGAAAATTGCATGCACAGTGATGTTTGGTCAATACAGACCCTAGAGAAACCCACAAGTGGAAAACTAGTCCAAGAGCAGATTTTTATTTAGCATATACAGGCATTTACAAAGTTTCAACCACATAAAAACAGCAAAAAAGTGGACTGTACCAATGCCCAAAAAAATGTGCCAACCTCGAAAAGTGTGCCCAAAACAGTTGTATGGCCCAACAGACAGTATGGCCTTCACTCCCTCTAAATCAGTGGCCATAACAGCAGTACAGCTTAGCAGCATTGTACGGCCTTCACTACCTCAATTTCTATGCCCACCTCGAATTTTTTGCAACATCTCTATTTTTGTGCAGCAGTAAATTTCTAGAACTGTGTGCCAACAAGGTTGTACAACCTAGCAAATAGCAGCAGCATGTTGCCTAGGTATTCGAGCCACCTCTTCTTCGGATATGAGTCCCTTATCTAGGGATTCGAGCCACCCTCTTGAGAATCTTACTCTCTCACAAACTCAACAATGCCAAATGCTCACTCTCTTGGAAAAAATGTGTCTTGCCCACTACCCTAAGCTTGTTCTAATAATGGTAATGACTTTTCACCTTCCCCATCCCTAAATCCGACGGACAAGATCTAATCTTGTCATTAAAAGATCAAGGGACAAGATTTATTCCCTCCGAAATGAATCAGTTACAATTTTTAATAAAATAATTTCACTATGAAATAAGTGCACTTTATCTCATAAAGTCACTTTATAAAAATAAACTAGGAACATTACATAAAAAGTCACTTTATTAAAGAGCCACTTTATTACAACTTTATAAAAGTCAAGTGCCTAGGTAATGTAAATGCACGATCACTTCCACATACAAGACAAACATGCAAAGTGCCTCCAGAGCTAAAATACTAACAGTAAATGCCTTGGGGTATGTGGTTTGTGATGAAGGCTTGGATTTCCTTTGCCTCTTCAACAATAAGTCGCATCCACTCAATTTGAGTCCCCATCTTGCTCAACATCAGGTTCAATGAACAAATAGCACAAGGGATCCAAAAGATGTGTTGATATTTGCCTTCTACAATTAGGCTCGTTGCTCTGCACACCGTTGCATTTTCAGTTATGACTTGGACAACATTTTCTGCCCCCACAAATTCAATTACTTCAATCAAGATGTTAGCAATGAATTGAGCATCCTTTTGCTACCCCTCACAATCCACTTCCTTCAAAAACATTGCCTCTCTAGGGCTTTGAGCAATCACATTGATCAAAGGCCTATTCCTTTGATCTTTCCATCCATCAGAAACGATGGACACCCCTGAAATGCGCCATGAATTATGGATAAGGTTCAATGCACCCTCCAAAAGTAACTGTTATCACCAAACTTGTAGTTGTCCCTAGAGATGGATCCAAGATGGATGGCAGAAGGAAAGGGCAGCCAAAGAGGTGCAACCAAGAGAGCCTCAACTCCCAATGGATGGTTGTCACACCAATCGAGGCAATCTTCACTTTATGTTATCTAGCCCAAGACAACAAAGGGGGAGACCCTGATCTACTCCTGACAGGAGAGATCAGACCAAGACACCAGATCAAATCAAATGATGATGAAGTACGTAAGGTGTATGGTAAACTCTAGATCTATGAATGAAGTCACAAGGTAAGTAATAGGTTGGATCAAGGGGTTTAAACAATGTAGATTTGGTCCAACATGTTTATGCAAGTGACTTATGAGGTTTAGAATAAGATCCAGAATCAGGGTACTAGTCAATTGTGAGAAAATCCACTGCCTTGGGAACCGTGTCCAATGCAAGGTAGTTAAGGACTGAATTAGGGCTAACCAGTACCAGAGATGAGCTTGATTGGGTGATATGACGATGTCAAGGGGTTCAAGCAACCAAAACAAGGATCAAACCACAAGCTAACCCAACAATCCAAGAAAGTCAAATGGGCTTGGAGAAAGATCAGTGCCTTGGGAAATGAGCCAAATGGAGTCAGATGTCCACCAAATTACAGATCTGGAATGTTGAGGTATTGAGGTAGATGGATCTAAAAGATTAAGGTCATCCAATGGCTGGATCTCAGTAGATCTGAGATTGAAGTATGCCACAAAGTGACCCAAGTGGGGCACAACCCTCAAAATGAGGAATGGGACCCATAAGGTCAAAATCACTGAAGTGACACACTAGGGGTAGGTTATTGAATGTGTAGATTACAGAGCAAGTGGAATCTCACCTTCCCAGATGCTAGATCCTAGCAAACTCACCCCTCCCAGGAAGTGCGACCTCCCTTGGAGAAGCTTCTTTGCCTTGGGAAGTGGGTCAAATGAAGGCCAATCCTCACCAAACTATAGATCTGAATTGTCGTGGATGCTATAGAGGTGGGTTTTAAATTTTATACCCAAAAGCCAAGTGGATCAAGCTAGATCTGAAAAATTGTAAAATGAGAGTTTTGTAATAGTAAGGGTTTGAAGCATTTAGACAAATGGATAGATCATGGAAAGAGAAATTACCTTGAGATCATACCTGAGTGATGAGATGAGATGCCTTGTTGTTGAGGAAGACTCCTGCAAAGATCAAATGAGAAATTGTTGAATTTGCTTGCCAAAATGATGCCCTAGCCCACAAGCGCGACCTCCTCTACTTGTCAAACCAAGGAAACAGATTCAATCAGTGAGATCAAGTATGGAGGAAATACAAATAAAATGCAATGATAACATGAAATAGAAGGTCCTGGGACAATAATACTCCCTGTTACCAACGAAGAGATCCAAAGAAGAAGTAGGGAGGGTCCTGTTATCACACAACTTGTAGTTGCCCCTAGTGGTATCCCATCCGGGATGGTAGAGGAGATAGGCAACTAAAGAGGTGACCCAAGAGATGCCACGATTCCCAATGCAAGGTGGGAGTCACGTCAACCGAGGCACTCTTCGCTTTAGATCAAGGTGAAACAAGACCTAGGGGGAGACCCTATAACCAATCACAGATGATTGGACTCAAACAAAGGTTCCTAAGGCTAAGTAAATGATGAGTTACGGAAACCAATGCAAGGTTGAGTGGACCTATAAGTTAAGGTATGGTTGAAGGTGGTTTAAGAGGTTGAAGGTGGTTTAAGAGATGGCTAGTATTTCAACCAATGTGTGATTTAGGCCCCATAATAATGACAAGGTATAGTACCATGTGCTACACAAGTGGATCCTACTTTCTTGGGATATGTGAAATGGCTTGAAGTGGACCCAGAAGGTGAAGCTAAGGGATGCAATTGGCACTAAAGGATATGTAATGAGTAGATCTATGGATCTAAGTTGATTTTAGGTGTACCCATGTACCGGATCTAAGGTTTGACACAATTCCCAAGGAGTGCGACTTGCTTTGAGGAGGACTAGTGCCTTGTTGGATGGGGTAATGGAGTCAAAAGATATGTCAAAGTGTAGATCGGGACACCTAGAGGTCAAGTCAAGTGGGCTAATTGAGATAGAATGGTTGGATCTTGCTAGATCTAGGTTTTCATGAAATGACCCAAGTGGACCACAATCCCTTGAAACAAGGAATGATGCCCCCAAGGCAGATCGTCACAAAATGATACTCTAGACCTAGGTTTCAAGGTATGGCCGTTCCAAATCTACAAAAATCTCAACCACCCACTTCCTCAAAGTGGGCAAACTCACTCACCCAAGGGAGTGCGACCTTGCTCAAGGAGGGCTAAAAGGTTGATTAAGTGGACCAAATCAAGTCCAATGGCCACCAAAATGTAGATCCAAGTAGCTTATGCATCGATCTATGTGGATCTAGAAAATCAAGTCAATCCAAGGGTTAGATCTTACTAGATCTGAGTTTTAAGATGCCAAGAAATTCAAAAGGGGGTTTTAATCCATTAAAACGTGGAATGATGCCCACAAGGTAGAAATCACCAAAGTAAAAGTCTGGGGATAGGTTATCAAGCGTGTAGATTGCAAATCAAGTGGGATCTCACCTACCCATGTGCTAGATCTAACCAAACAAGCCTCTCCAAGGAAGTGTGATTTAGTTCAAGAGGGCTTTATTGCCTTGAAAAGTATGTCAAATTTTACCCAATCACCACCAAACTATAGATCCCACTAGGGGTGGATGCTATAGAGGTGGGTTTTTAAAATCTCTTCAAAAGCAAGGCTAGATCTAAGTAGATCTAAGAAAAACCAAAAATGAGGGTTTTAATCAATTAGGGTTTTTATGATCTAGAAATTATGGATGGTTCAAGGAAGAAGAAGATCATACCTTTGGAGCATACCTGGATGAAGAGATGAATGCTAGTTGAGACGAGGATTACTTTTGACAAAGATCAAATAGAGAATTTTTGAAGCCCTCTTGCCAAATCGATTTTTCCAAGCCACATATGAGTCCCTCTAACCTGTCAAAACCAAGGAGCAAAGCATCAATCAATTTAACATGTTGAGGGTAGATACAAGCAAGAAAGAGATAAGCAAAGAATAGTTGGTGCAAACACAAAACCACTCCCTGTTTAACCCAAAACGTCCTCCTCCAAGCTTGAAGGGCAAGCCTCCCCACCAATTCGCACTTGTTGAAGAAGTCTTCTCCACCTGTAAAAAGATATGGCAAATATGCAAGATAGCTACAATAGATCCTCCAGTGCAATGGACAAAAGCATTTACAATCGAAACAACCAACATCCACTCCAATCCAAGCATGTACTCCAAAAGATAGAAATTTTATTCCAAGAGCCAAAAGCAAAAAATATCTAGATGATTTTACAATGAGAGGCTCCCTCCTTAAATAGGATGGGGAGAGAGTACAATCCTAACCACTTTTTACATGAGTGGCTAAGATTAAAAGATCAAAAGATCTAATCAACGGCTAATAATAAATCATAACAATACATCACATGGATCACCCAATATAATGATGACGTCCTAACTAAATGGTACACAGGGAGGATGACGTCATCCACTAGAGGGGTAAAAGTACAAAAATCCACCTCATAATGACTAGGACATGACAAGATAAGCACATGGTGGGGCTAGGAGGCATCAATCCTTACTAGCTCATCCCCAAGGCACAATAAAATAATAAAATATGTCCAAGATAATATAAATGATCAAATCTGTCCTCAAAATCTGTGACAGATAAGCAGTAAAAGACCTCCTGTGATCGATGTGGGCCTACCCACATGGTGAAAACTGGCTGGAAGATAGTGGGATCACCCTGGAATACCTCTGTGAAGACCAAATGCCAAAGCCTTGCCTTAATTGCCCAAATCGAATTCCTCAGTGACCACTCTATCCCATTTTTTAACTGCCTTGGTAACTGTGAAAGTGCCAAAACTGCCTCCTAGGGCATCTGCGTTGTCCATCTGAGCCCACCAGGCTCTCCAAAAGGGGGGGTAAATGGTAAAAACAAGTGGCTGGACCACCCCCTCCTCATATAGCGCCCTAGGTGAACTGGCCTCTCATGGCCCCTGCTGCTCAGGCTGGGAAATCAGCCCCAAATCTGGTCAACAAGTGTAAAACTGCATCAATCACTGTCAGAAGTGCCCGGAACTGAAAGATAAGTGTCTCATTGGATCCAGAAGACCCAAATCCACTAGGAATGTGTACTCATACACCATGGGTTGCCCTAATGGGCCAACTGTAGGGTCCACCATATATAGACAATGCATAATCTGTTGATCTGAAGTAATAATAAAACCTGCTGAACTGCATCAATCATCATCTGCATCATATGTCCATCATATGATATCATCACCAAGTATGTGGGACCATCAATCATCATCAATAAGCATATATATATGGCCCACATCATCACGGATCCCAATAATATAAAACCAAGGATAAATCACATCAGTAGACTAAGACATGCTTCTCTAATCATTCTCACAGCCAAGCTCAAAGTATAACATCCATTCTGTTGCATTAATCAAGTTAGCATATTCCTTTGTAATATAAAATTACTTGCACACTAGTTCAAATGACAAACTCACCCATTGGACATGGTCAAACTGCTAGTGAAGGATGAAGGCGAGGAACAAGGTTGGGCCAAGGGGTTGACTTGTCTAACTTAACTCAAAAATACTTTGGACTGGGAGAAGGGGGAAGCTACAAACTCTGTGCTGGACAAAATAAAACGGGGAATGGTTGTGTCTCACAAATGGATAAGTTGTTTAGAGAGTGCTTATTCAACTTAGGCATCATGTCTACATCAAGTTGATCCAGGTTCATTAGGATCATTCAATTTCATTTCATGGCCTTTTTGGCCTACATAACCCTTCGGATCTCAGGTGTGTTGATAAGCACAACTAGTTGCAGCTTGCATCCAGGGCATGTTTTTCAAATACATATAAGGTCAGCAATTGTTTAGATATAGCTTTTAAGAACCATTGCTTTTTTGGACCTTTCTTATACTCTTCGAGGAGTATTTTTAGTTGTTCATCGCTCTTGCCCTTTTTAGTTTCCCTGGGCGAATTTATAAGTTTCCATAAGTAGAACATGAGCTTTCAGTTTTAGCCAACAACATCTCAAGTGACTAGGGGGAGTTCGAGCCAATGCCAAACATCAGGACAAACGACCAGAATGATTTAGGCCTACAATCCAACTCACCAAAGGCAAGTTTTGTCACCAACTTAGAGCCGAGACACTGAACATACAGGGATGCGGTCCAAACACAGAGGTAGAAAAATGGGGAAGTCCTCCATATCAGAAAGTCAAACGAGACATGTCAAGGTTTAAAGTCAAATAGGAAAGTCATGTATGGATGGAGTCAAGTGAATATGGAGCCTACACTAGCAGACAACTGGTGTCAGGAAAGACCATATCTATGTAAGGTGGAAAACCAGTGGGTTTTGTTAAATGACCTAACTGTGCAGGCAATTGTCCATTTTATGATTTATAGTTCATTTTAAACAGTTTGCCACATCAGGAATAATATACCAAGCAGATGCTGTGAACATGACTAAATCAACAAGATAATAATCCACAGTCAATGATAAAATATCCATAGATCATACAACATCATCATAGTAATAAACATCATATACCATCTGAAACATTGCTGCAATACATCTCTAAGCACTGAATTGAAACTGTATGGGATAAAGGGTCACATCGGTCATCAAATCTGAACTCTCAAGGCTCAGCCTTGACATAAGTCTGAATAATACACTGCTCTGATCATGAGTGATCACAAAATATACAATCATCATAGCCATGCTCTGAATAATGGAAGCTCTGGAATGTGCAGATATCTGCTAAACAAGAATAGTAGCCCAACTACTATGGTGTGATAACAAGTCCTCCCCTACCAATACGTCCTCCTCAAACCAAATCGGCCTCCAGCTGTAGATGCAAAAAACGTGGTACAAAAATATAGCAAAACAAAATCTCCGAGAACCCAGTGCAAAGAAAGAATCAACGAACGAACTCCAAAAGCATTCACCACAACACAACAGATACATGCAATAATAATTCTCTATTCCAATAATCCAGAGCCAAGAGTCCCCTTTACAATGAGAAGCTCTCTCCTTTAAATAGGAGGGAGAGAGTCCACAATCTAACCACTTTTTAAATGAGTGGCTAAGATTAAAAGATCAAAAGATCTAATCAATGGTTGAGATGAGCTCAACAATACAATACATGGATCATTAATAAAAAAATACAATATGTGGACAAACTCACCCTAGAAGAGGGGATCCCACCAAATCATGATGATAAAATATAAAAAATAGCTCATGGTGGGTCCAAGGGGTGATTTCTAGCACCCTTGGTCAATCCCCATGGCACGATATCCAAGAATAAATGATCTAGACACCAAATCGTGCCTCTCTGGGAAAGTCGTGAGCCTTAGGAGGCTCCAGAAATCATCAAAAAGTGCCATAAGTGATGGATGTGGGTCCCGATGAAGCTGAAACTGTTGGAGAAGGTGTGGAAGACATCCCACTCATCATCACTGATCATTCCATGCCATAACCTTGCCTCAGTAGCCCAAATCGAATTCCTTTGTAGCCATTTTTACCATTTCTGGACTGCCTCGGGAAATGTGAAACTGCCCAAACTGCCTCCTAGAGTGCCTTCCCTGTCAAGGTGAGCTCACCAATGAGTCTGGGAAGGGGGTAATATGGTAATAACAAGTGGTTGGACCACCCCTTCCATGCACAGCGTCCTAGGTGAACCAAGTAAATCTCATCACTGCTCTCACAGAACCTCCGACAGACCAAAACTGCACTCGGATAGCCAACTGAGGCTCAATCATCACTGTAACTGCCCGGAACTGAAAACAGGTTGTCTCATTGGACTCAGAAGGTCCAAATCTATCTAAGATGTGTACTCATACACCATATAAACCTCTGCATGGTCCAAAATAGATACTCATCATATCCAGCAGACCAAATAATAATAATCTGTAAAAGTGTTGAAAAGCACAAATCATCATCATAAGCTTGAAACCACTGCATAAGCCCACCATGGTGACCTCTACCAGACCATATATCATCTATCTGTAATACCTGAGGTCTGCCACCTCATGTCCTATGGTTGACTTTTGGTCAAACTGACGTTTGACCAAGTCAACATGACCAAAATATGACTTAAACTGTCATCAAGCTGCCGCAAGGTGTCCAAGGTTAAAACATGCTTTACAATCCATTCAATTAGCAATTATAACAAGAAGTAATCATTACTGGCGATCTAAATCCAAATATAATAAGTCATAATTATTATTTATTACTCATACAAGACTTTCAAGGTCATACTGACTTCATAGCTATGATCAATTTGCTAGTGAAGGGTGAAGGCTAAGAAATAAGTGGCTAGGTCAAAGGATGACTTACTGACTTAACACTGTGACACTTTGGAAATGGAAAAGGGAATACACACAATAGCATATAGTGGACAAGCAATAACACAGGGAATGGTGGTGTCTCACAAATCGATAAGTTGTTCAAAGAGTGTTTATTCACCTTTCACAGATGCGCACAATCCATAATACAAATGAGGCCATCAATCTTTTTGATATAGAGTTTAGGTTCCATTGTTTTTTGGGCCTAGAGTTTCCATAGCCTTTGATCTGTGTGTGTTTATAAACACATTGCATAGATTTACATTTATTTAGGCTTCTTGCTGCAGGTGTGTTTTTAAAGCACTTGTTTACCTGAGCACTTCTAGGTGTGTCACAGATAGCTTGTTTACCTAGGTATTTACATTTCACAAAAGATATAACATTTGATATTTCATAGCCATTTTCATTTGGCTTGCCTTTCATTCAAGTGTGTTGAGAAACACATTGCATGAATGGGCTTTTCATACAAGATACAACATTTCATTTCCATATTTTGCATTAATGGCAGCACTAAAAGTTTCAGGTTTAGCCAACATCTTTAGTGACTAGGGGGAATTCACAAGGAAATCCAACTCACCATAGGTAAATTTTGTCACCAACTTAGAGCCGAGACACAATAAACAGAGAAGTTTATCCAATATAGAGGCTGCAGTGGGGAAAGGTCCTCCATGCCACTAGTCAAGTAGTAAGTCAAAGTAATGAACAAATTGGGTAAGTCATGGATGGATGAAGACAGTGAATAATGAAACCGATACTAGCAAGCCAAAGTATGGCAGGAATGATCGCCTCTATTCTCCCTAAGGAGGGTAAAACCAATGAGTATAGGCCAAGAACTTTTAAGTCTGAGTAGGGACAAATATGTTATATATATATATATATAGTGCAACCAGGTCGACATATCTATATGATCAACAGATCATGACACTAAATGCTAAGACATGCTAAGAGAATGGAAATAAAAGCAATATAACCACAACACCATAATATAGTTGTTGAGTCATATACCTGAATGCTTATCATCTGAGCCAACATCTGTTCTCTGAAACTGTTGCTATAATTATGGGCACTACTCACTGCTCCGTATAAATAGCTAAATAGCTACATCGGTCATCTCTCAGAGTGTCATGAGACTCAGTCATGGCATAGGGAATAAAACTATTGTCCAAAATCTGATAGTGATCCATAATAGATGCTCATCTCACCATCTCAATGCAAGGGAACTGGCTGAATAGTGTACTGGAATCAGAAAAATAATGTATGGTAGCCCGGCTACTATATGATGAATAGGATTGTCATTGATGACAACATTAATGACAAAAATTGAAGATATGACATGGACATGATGACAGAGGACAAGGCAAATGACATGAAGCACAAGTGAGCATTGATGACTTGGCAACCTGATCGACACACCTAGTCAAATGACCCAGACTGTGGTCATTTGAAGATGACTTGGACAAGACAAGACAAGAACAATTGACAAGGAATTCATGATGATGTTGGTAACTTGGCATAAGTGGAGCATGTGGGCATATCCAGTAAGACATGCTTGCGGGCATGAAAAGACAAGGAAGACATTGAATAGAAAACGCATGGCACACATGGCATGGAGGATTTGGCACTTGACATGGAGGACAATGACATAGCCTAGAAAGCATATGTGTGACCTCATTGCGGGCATCTTCACAACCAAATGCGGGCATTTCCATATGAGGCTGCGGGCATCTTTTAAAAGACATGTGGGCATCTTCCTTGAAGCCACAAAGATCAGTGCGGGCATCTTTATAGTGTATTGCGGGCATCCTAAGAAGACAGTTGCGGGCATGAAAGAAGGTCTCCCTATGAGGAATATGACAAGCATCTGCGGGCATTTAAAAGAAGATTGTGGGCATATCTATTGGGAGTTTAATGACCCCTGCGAGCATAAGAAAAGTGTGGACACATATGGAAGGTTAAGTATGATGGGTATAGAGGTATCATATCCACTTTGTTAATGTGGCAAAAAGACCAAACAAATATATATATATATATATATATATATATATATATATATTTGTTGATGATAATATGGAAGCAAAAAAAAATTATATATATAATTAATGAAATAAAATATCATTTAATGTTGAAGTCGACCTCCACAAGTTAAGAAGAATTTTATGGAATAAAATATTATTTGAAGAAGTCGGCGTCCAGTTTATGTGGAAATAAAAAATGTATTATTTAATGATGAACAAGTCGGCCACTAATATGATGGAGAAATCAACTATAAATGAAGAATGAAACTCATTGTTTTGGTGAGCCTTTTGGAAAGGGGATCTCGTGTAAAAAAAAAAAAAAAAGGGCTCTGAGTTTGTTGGTCAAGCTCAGATGAGGAAAGTTCGGTGATATGTAGGAACAGTAGCAGGAGCAGAATAAAGAGGTTACTCTTTTTATCTTTTATATCTGGGTTACATAAAGACACGATGATAGTATGCCAGAATGCTGAGGATAGTTTGTTGATATCTTGGGGCTACAGTATAATGCTGAAGATTGAAATGATATGTTGATTGATACTGGACAGAATGAACATGATGTTGGTTGACTTGAACACCAGAATGATAATCTGAATGTGGTTAATGACAGTTTGATGTGTTTAAGAAAATGCTAGCCATGATGAAACAGTGACAGAATGATTGCTAGGGCAGCAGGCAGAAAGTTAATGTTGACAAGACTGAATGCTGATATGACTGCTAGATGAAATCGATGATGCTGATATGTGTATGATGTTGATAATGGACAATTTGATGATGTTACAGGGACAAGATGCTTGGTTGGGACAAAATTGTAATGATATTGATTATTGTAAATGACATAGACAAAGATGCTGATAATTGTGATGTAATGTATGTTTGCTGACAAGCTGAGTCTTGTATAGAAATGTGCTTGTAAATACAAGCAGGGTCTTGTATCATTTTCTTAGCTGGGTCTAAGAAATACTAGGCTGGGTCCTAGATAAGAGTTGGTGCTCTTGTATATCAGTTGGTGCTGATTGACCTCACGGTTGTAGCCGTTGACCAAATACAAAAAGATTACAAAATCATATCTTGTCTCTCTTGCAATGTGTTGATATGTTTTATTGATGAATGATATGTGATTAAATGACTGCTGATATATATACAATTCATTGATGAATAAGATGCTTAAGTGAATGTGAAATGATGATTTAAGATTTATTGATAAGAGATAGAAATTTAAGTGGAAATTTGCATAAAGTGTAGGGTCATTGATTCACCCCCCCCCCCTCTCAGTGACCCATTGTGTCTAACAATTGGTATCAGAGCAGGCCTTCAACAGAAGCCTAACAAGCTTGAAGGAATTCAGTAGACATAAGTCATGGAGGATTATTCGAAAGATGGAATTCCAGTATTCAATGGCTCAAATTATGATACTTGGAACATCAGAATGAGAACTCATATACAAGCAGAGGGATTTCTTATTTGGAAATCAGTCAAGGATGGCTACACTCCTTCAAAAGACAAACCGAAGGAAGTAGCAGGTAGAAAACTACATGAAGCAAATGAAAAGGCTCTAAGCTTGATCATAAGTGGCTTATCTCAGATCGAGAAGGAAAGATTGAATGTTTGTGAGTACATCTCAACCAAAGATCTTTGGCTCAAGCTAGAGGAAGAATATAAAAGAAGAAGTCAAGACAAAGAAGCCAAGACATTCGAAGATAAAGAACAAGAAAAGAAGGAGGCTCATGCTTCAAGCTCCAGTGAAGGTAAGAATTCCTCTATTGACAATAATTCTAAAGTTAATGATGAACTTGTACTTATAAAAGAAGATGAGTTATTGAAAATCAATGAGGCATTTGCAAAAACCTTATTGGATAAGGATGTCAAATCCAACATAAGGCTCAAAAAGAAGATTATGGGAGCTTTTGAAAAATACCAAGAGGAGACAAAAGCATTGTTCATGAGTTTGAAACTCAAGAACAAAAACTTGCAAAGTGAATTACAAGATAAACATCTTGAGATCAAAAAGTTAAAGGATGAACTAGGAAATGAACAAGAAAAAATTGATGTGGATTCTAGAGAATTTGAAGAGATAAGATGGGCAAATCTTGACTTGAAAATTCAAGTGGAAGAAGCTAAAAGAAGAGAAGAAATATTGAGAAGTCACTTGGATGAAAAGGAGAAGTAAAATAAAGAACTTGAAATGGAAGTTGTTGGACTCAATAAGAAAAATGAAAAGTTGAATGCATATGGCAAGTTCAAACACAGCTCAACTATCCTAGATGAAATCTTGGATTGTCAAAGGTCTCCCCTTGACAAATCTGGCCTTGGGTACAAGAAAGAAGAAGAGAAATCTGAGGGTGACTTACTATATCTCAAGACTTCGGAAGCTGGTCCATCAATGACCAAGGATGTTCCTCATACACCTGCACATGACAACCAAGAAGTTGAAAGCTCAAGAATGCATCAAGAAGACAGGTCCAGTCCTCAAGGCAAGACAAGAGGAGAAACAAGTCCAAGATTGAATCAAGGTCCAAGGTATGAAAACAAATTTAATGGTTACTGCTTTGCTAATTCTAACCTTGGTCATAAGGTTGTGAATTGTAGAAATGCTGGAAGTCTACATGACAAGGCAAGGTGCTGGACATGCAATCAAAAAGGACATATAGCTGCCAACTGTCACACCATGAGGTGTTACACATGTGGTGGTATTGGCCATAAAGCCAATGTGTGTGCAAGCCCAAGAAGACAGTATATGAGAAGCTTTTCATACACATCAACAAGGAGATCCAATGAAGCTTGGAAGAAGAATGTCACCAGCAGAGTTAAAGATCAAAAGACAAACAATCTTAGTCAACTCGGCCAAGGAAGCTCTAAGGTATGGGTGAAGAAAAATATCTTGTTGGATCTAAATGAAGTAGAGGATCCTGATGATAATGGCTACCATATGGCAAGCCAAGTTTGAGGTCTCTTAAAGACCTTGGCACACCATGAGTTCATTATGCTGGAGGATGAACTCAATGATGATTGGTGAGTGCTCCAAGTGTATAATCAGGTCCAAGGATCGGGGCATAATGGATTCAGACTGAGGAAATTCGGGACTGATTTAGCAGCAGTATAATAACAATCTTTTGCAGCAGTGGACTTGTTTTTAAAAGCTCTCAGTGATGGTTTGAACAGCAGCAGCAATGGTTAAAATTTTCATTAGCATGCAAGGACCCGAATCTGGATACATAAACAGTTTAACTCCTATACTTGATGCTTGATGTCGATGCCCTAGTTCCTATACATTGACAAGTTACACATACAGTGATGAAGTTTCAGATTGAATCTTTTTGATGAAGTAAAGCAGCACAAGCTCAGGGGGAGTATATATGTGAAGTCTGAAGATGACAAGATCAGACTTGTTGCTTTTTACAAATGAATTGTTGAAAAGAATACCTTTCAGCCCGATCTGAAAAGAAGCTTGATGATGACAATCTGAGTGATGACACATGATTATTGACCAAATTTTTTTTGAAGACTTCCAGCTACAGTATGAAGCAGACTCTGTGGTTAAAGAAAGGCATCTGAAAGTTTGTTCTCAGCAATTTTCTTGAAGACAAGAAGCTACAGGTTGACTTTATTCTTCTAAGGTGATCCAATGGCAAGAAGAGAGGTGGAATTCGATGGTGAAAATATTTTATCTCTGATTTTCAATGGGTATGAAGAAGAAGTTTTGGAGCAGAGGTATGAGAAGTGTGCTTGACAAGGAAGGCATGAAAATTGATACAAGTATGGTTGACAAGTTGGTTGTGCAAGAAGTGGCATAACAACAGATTGATAGTGAAGAATGAGACAAGTTGTAGACAGTGATTATCATGAAATTGTTTGACAAATGAAATATGGGATGAGCAGCTTGACATTGATTAGCAATACTTTATGATGACAATATCTTCTGATGAGCAGACTGAAAATGATGATGCATTTCAGTGATCTCTTTACAGTCGGTGTATAAGTTCTTTGAGAAGTCTGATCAAGAGGTTGATGTTGGAATTATGACATACTCGTGTACTATGATAATTTTTGGTATCCAAAAGACATACTCAGTTTGACAAAGTTTTTTGATGATGACAGCTTGTCTTGACAATAGATCAGATTGTCATACTGGGAAGGGAGAGTATGGTGATGCATGCTTACCTTTTATGAATTTACTAGATTGTATCCAGCTATTGAAATGATTGGCAAAGAAACACTTATCTAATTTGGAGAGCAGGTGAACCATTTGCACAAACATATCCAGAAAAGATATTGGCATCAGAAACAACATGTAAATATGGGCATGCAAGCTTCTACTACAGTTTTTTGAAGAAAGAAACATTCAGGCATATAATCACAGTGAATTGAAGTCAAAGTCTCCAAAGGAAACAACTTATTCAAAGGATATAGCAGTACATCTGATAGGGGGAGCAATTAGACATGAAAAATTCAGCAGCAAGAATTTCATGGATAGTATGTGTGTGACAAGTGAAAAGACACAGGAATGATTTGCAAGAAACAACACCAAGCTCAGTCAAAGATCAGTCAAAAGTTCATGCAGCATTCAAGGTTGAAATTTTTTTTGTGAAGCCATTTATGGCTCACTGATCCTTTGTCATTAATGTCAAAGGGGAAGAAAAAGAAGCCGGATAGTTGCCATCAATGACAAAGGGGGAGATTGATGAATAGGATTGTCATTGATGACAACATTAATGACAAAAATTGAAGATATGACATGGACATGATGACAGAGGACAAGGCAAATGACATGAAGCACAAGTGAGCATTGATGACTTGGCAACCTGATCGACACACCTAGTCAAATGACCCAGACTGTGGTCATTTGAAGATGACTTGGACAAGACAAGACAAGAACAATTGACAAGGAATTCATGATGATGTTGGTAACTTGGCATAAGTGGAGCATGTGGGCATATCCAGTAAGACATGCTTGCGGGCATGAAAAGACAAGGAAGACATTGAATAGAAAACGCATGGCACACATGGCATGGAGGATTTGGCACTTGACATGGAGGACAATGACATAGCCTAGAAAGCATATGTGTGACCTCATTGCGGGCATCTTCACAACCAAATGCGGGCATTTCCATATGAGGCTGCGGGCATCTTTTAAAAGACATGTGGGCATCTTCCTTGAAGCCACAAAGATCAGTGCGGGCATCTTTATAGTGTATTGCGGGCATCCTAAGAAGATAGTTGCGGGCATGAAAGAAGGTCTCCCTATGAGGAATATGACAAGCATCTGCGGGCATTTAAAAGAAGATTGTGGGCATATCTATTGGGAATTTAATGACCCCTGCGGGCATAAGAAAAGTGTGGACACATATGGAAGGTTAAGTATGATGGGTATAGAGGTATCATATCCACTTTGTTAATATGGCAAAAAGACCAAACAAATATATATATATATATATTTGTTGATGATAATATGGAAGCAAAAAAAAATTATATATATAATTAATGAAATAAAATATCATTTAATTTTGAAGTCGGCCTCCACAAGTTAAGAAGAATTTTATGGAATAAAATATTATTTGAAGAAGTCGGCCTCCAGTTTATGTGCAAATAAAAAATGCATTATTTAATGATGAACAAGTCGGCCCCTAATATGATGGAGAAATCAACTATAAATGAAGAATGAAACTCATTGTTTTGGTGAGCCTTTTGGAAAGAAGATCTCGTGTAAAAAAAAAAAAAAAGGGCTCTGAGTTCGTTGGTCAAGCTCAAATGAGGAAAGTTCGGTGATATGTAGGAACAGTAGTAGGAGCAGAATAAAGAGGTTACTCTT
The DNA here is from genome assembly GCA_027924585.1 of Larix kaempferi. Taxonomy (NCBI): domain Eukaryota; kingdom Viridiplantae; phylum Streptophyta; class Pinopsida; order Pinales; family Pinaceae; genus Larix; species Larix kaempferi. The sequence continues at coordinate 24,254 of BSBM01000451.1, read as the reverse complement.
TTTATCTTTTATATCTGGGTTACATAAAGACACGATGACAGTATGCCAGAATGCTGAGGATAGTTTGCTGATATCTTGGGGCTACAGAATGATGCTGAAGATTGAAATGATATGCTGATTGATACTGGACAGAATGAACATGATGTTGGTTGACTTGAACACCAGAATGATAATCTGAATGTGGTTAATGACAGTTTGATGTGTTTAAGAAAATGCTGGCCATGATGAAACAGTGACAGAATGATTGCTAGGTCAGCAGGCAGAAAGTTAATGTCGACAAGACTGAATGCTGATATGACTGCTAGATGAAATCGATGATGCTGATATGTGTATGATGTTGATAATGGACAGTTTGATGATGTTACAGGGACAGAATGCTTGGTTGGGACAGAATTGTAATGATATTGCTTATTGTAAATGACATAGACAGAGATGCTGATAATTGTGATGTAATGTATGTTTGCTGACAAGCTGGGTCTTGTACAGAAATGTACTTGTAAATACAAGCAGGGTCTTGTATCATTTTCTTGGCTGGGTCTAAGAAATACTAGACTGGGTCCTAGATAAGAGTTGGTGCTCTTGTATATCAGTTGGTGCTGATTGACCTCACGGTTGTAGCCGTTGACCAAATACAAAAAGATTACAAAATCATATCTTGTCTCTCTTGCAATGTGTTGATATGTTGATATGTTGATATGTTTTATTGATGAATGATATGTGATTAAATGACTGCTGATATATATACAATTCATTGATGAATAAGATGCTTAAGTGAATGTGAAATGATGATTTAAGATTTATTGATAAGATATAGAAATTTAGGTGGAAATTTGCATAAAGTGTAGGGTCACTGATTCACCCCCCCCGCTCAGTGACCCATTGTGTCTAACACTATATATGTGATAACAGTATCTTCTCACCTGTCAACAGTGTAGTGCGGATCTTCTCATAACCAGGGCCAACGTATCCTTTTGGGGCATCATTAACTGCTTTAATTATCCTTGCCCAATAAGGAGATCACACAAGGTTAAAAGGAAGGCCATTTGCATAAATGCATCAACCTATAGCTTCATCTGCTGTGCCTCAAGCATCATTATTAAAACTCTTTTCAAGCGGTCCCAAATTAGACCACTCTGAGTTTGAAGGACTACCAATTTCATGAGAAGGAAATGGAGTCTTTGATGAATATGCCCCCATTCTTGTTGGTTGTTTGAATTGAAAGGCAGCATTTGACTCATTTGCTTTAACATCTACCTCATCCTGTTCTTTCTTATATTTTGTTATCTTTGCTCAAACCTTTTCCATCTTTTCCATCCAATTTAAGTGGACCAGTGCATACTCGAATGCCAGTGTTCTTTATCCCAAGCAAATGTGCTTTCACCCAAGTGTAGGATGTCTTGAATTCCTTTTGACATTCACTGCAAATCCATATTAAAGACCCTCCTCCTTGGATCTTCCCCACAACAGTGACATATTTCCAAAGAGGAGACTTTGGATCAATTTTCTCTATAGGGCAGATTCAATTTCCTGTTCCCCAACTTTGACAGATGACAAAAACGCAGAGCCTCCAGTCATGTCATTCTAGACAAAGGGAGGAATTTGGAAATAGTGTTAAATAGAGCTCTGTGACTCTGTCTATTGGCATGGCAAGTTATCTTGACTCAAGGTGGAATAATGGAGATGGCAATGCTAAGTTTAAAAGATTCTGAGGCAAATGTCAGGCGAACTGGAGGGAATGAGGAAAACAATTGAATGTTTGAGTATGCATATGGAAAGACAAGAAACAAAACTACAGGAAATGGACACCAAGCTCAGGGAACTAAATCTGAAATATGATAAATTGGTTAGTGAGCCAGAGATGCATTATAACATTATCTTGGGCTTTGCTTGGAGTTCCCAATCCATGGCTGGCTTTCCTAATGTTTCTACAGGTTTAGTGAAAGATCAGGCTATAGAGAAGGACACTATGCAGAAGACAGCAATCACCTTCAGCGGACAGCAGAAGACGTCTTGAAAACGAGGACCTGAAAGGGATGATGTGCCAACGGAGGAGAACCACAGCAGGCATAAATTTGGTCATGTTTAATTGCTCTTATGTTGTTTACTTGCATTTTGTTTTTGGGACAGTATGGCAAGCAGTATAGCTATCGGTACAATAGGAATAAACTAGGCTCTGCATACAATAGATATTTTTAGGAAGACTGTAATATTTTGGACAGAATTTGCAAAGCAATTTGGTATGAATTTTGAATTCTTTGTATCTCTACAGCTGCATGGAGTTCCAGCAGCTTCTTTATAAATATAAATTATGCCCATTCTTGTTATAAAAAAATAATTGCTGTTAACAAGTTTACTGAATTATCTTTCACTCCTTGGTCAAGATCTAAGCCTTCATTATCATTCCTAACACCAAAACCTTTGGATGAGGCACTAATACACTGAAATCCACCACTAAATACATTAAAAATCTATGAATATTTTTGTTTTAGCAATCTGGAAATTGTTACAGGGCTTAAAGGACAGATTGGTAATCCTTTCAGAGAATATCCCCTTGTGCTGGAAAAGAACAAAAAGCTAAAGAGAGGGAAGCAACCACTGAGGTGACAGTGGGTGGTGCTTTTGTGTTCTCCTTGGTTTGCATCTTTGTTGAAGTTGAAGATTTTGAAGTGCATATTTTAGAGGTAACAAGGCCTATATTCATGTAAAACTACACTAAGGAACATCCCAAATTTGTAATCAAGCTTTGCTTGTATCAAAGTTGGTTTGGAACTTTTCCACCTGAACAAGGTGAGCTCAGACACTGACTGCAGGATTAACCAAATCAACTGTATACGACTTTTGCAAGTAAAACTGGAGATAAAAAACTACTATCTCAACTCCAAAACATAAAACATATCATACTCAATAATCAGCCTTACACGAGGAGTTTTACTGAATGACCACTCCACTCCGTTAAACTCTTGATTGACTAGCTCACTGTTGTCTTTAGTACGCATCACCTGCATGCATAAATACAAACAAAACTAGGTGACTAAATGAAACATGTCATCATGTTTTAAATGACTACAGATACAGAAATAAATAAATAAAAGCTGCCAGGCATTATCTCCAAAAGAGAATGTAAAAGACAAATCCATTAACAAATGAAGAGCTAACAAAATTCTTTGCCAGAAAAGTTAATCAAATTACATAACTATTTTAACTCTCTTCAATCACCATTCATACTCACTGAAAAAAAGGCTTTTAGTTTTTCAGCCTCATTCTATCCTCTTTCTCTGAATTTAAGATTCTTGGTTTTAATTGGTTATTTCCTTTCTTTAAATTAGTCCTTGTTATTTCCATGCACTCGATTTTTAACACAGCTACTTCAGAACTGCACAGTTCAGTTTTTCCACCCATTACAAAAGACAGTTTTGTCATGTGGATGCCAAAAAATAGAGGAAAGACATCATTGGATTCAATCCAGGAAACTGCCTGTCAACTGTGAAATAAACATGAGAATCACATTAAATCGTTGGATTGAGTCGAACTCTTTCCAAAAGCCTACAAAAAAGTAGTAAACTTTCAAAGAGCGATGACGTGTCTCCTCGATGGCCCGGAGAATAAGAATGTGGTCAATGGTCTAGTGTGCCGATCTAAACCCAACCTGTCTTCTGGCTCTAAGACCAAGGTTCCAGAAAGCCCATAAGGACCACATGATTGAACAGATCAGCCAGGGTACTGTCTGTTGGACACAATGGTACACTGAGAGGGGTGGTGAATCAGTGTACTAGCAACTCTAGCAATTTTTTCTTCTTAAAATTGTTAGACAGAGTTCATCATTCATATTATGTTGGGGTATCTATCCTCAATGATTGCTCCCGCTGCTTTCCAATTAGCAGCATTATCAGTAATTTCTGGATGACGTTGTATGGCCCAATAGATTCAATAGTTTTAATTAAGGCTTCTGCAATGTTGATGCCAGTCTTGAACCGATCCAAGTAGTCATGGGATGAAAGGAAGATTGCACCACTGGCAGACACCTCGAGAATATTTATCAATGGTTTTCCCTTTACATTTGTCCAACCATCAGATACAATGGATACCCCATACTCATTCCAAGAATTCATGAATTGCCCCAAAGCATTTTGGATCTTGCCTTTTTCCTTGTCAAGTCCCACGATTCTAGTTTTATCATACCCTGGGAGTATCCTGTAGGGGCCCTGGGAGTATCCTGTAGGGGCACTTCGAATGGCTTCAACCATTTCATGCCAATAGGGTGAGCGAAGAACATTAAATGGTATGCCACATGCATAGAGAAATCGGAACACTTTTGCATCCACATCATCCCTACCACCTTGGTCAAGGAAATCTGATATTGTTCGACGCCCTAAATGCGAGGGAGAGAATCCACTGCCATGGGTGGATGGGGATCGAGCACTAAATGTTCTATGTGAGCTTGCAATTTCATGCTAAGTTGCCAGGAACGGGGAAACGTCTGGAAGTTTCTGAAACGGGTACGGCAGGAAACGCGACCCTCAAAAAAAATGAATTTGGGGCCAATCTGAGGGATCCGTTGCCCTCTTTCTTGCCCATACGGCCGATCCGTTGCCCTCTTTCTTGCCCATACGGCCCACACAGGCCAAAAAATCATGGAAACGGCATTCATACAGCCCGAAACCCCATCGAAATGCTGTCGACCATACAGTACGGTGTTTCGTACTCACGAAACGCCGTACAGTATGGCTGGCAATGTTTCGGCAAGGTTTCATACCAGTTTCAGCATTTCGTGGAGTTTCGAAAACTAGTACGTGGGTTTGGTAGGCATTTCCTGCACCATAGAACTTTCATGTTCAACCCTTGTTTTCTTGCAAAGGTATTGTGCTTCCTCCTCTTCCCTCTTATATTTGGCTTTGTCATTTGATGGCACTTGTGTACAGGTTTTGACTCCTATAGTCGTGTTTTCATCCCATGGCATAACCCCACATAAGTGCTTTCTCACACGAGTATATGAACCTGTGTAAGTTACTCCACAATGGGGGCATGTAAATGTTGTGGTTCCACCCCCTCTCCCTCCTCCAAGTTTTGTGACATATTTCCACAAGGGTGTTTGGTTGTCTCTGGTTTTCTTTCCATCACCACCATCACTATCATTTTCCTCATCCTCCTCTTCCTCTCCCACCTCTCCATGATATGTGCCACTACCCACTTCTTCATCGTCTTCATCATTTCTCCTCCGGTTTCCAATCAACACCATCATAATAAACAATGGAACCAAAAGGACAAACCATATTGACATACCCATCACCATGCTTGTAGTCTTGTAGAGATTTAGAGAATAACTCTTTGCCTACAATGGAATGAGGGAGAAGGAATGGGAAGGAGTAGGTGAAGAAAAACTAAAAGCATTCAAAACTTCAAACAATAAACAAATACAAGTTTATATGGAAAAGAAAAAACAAGAAAGATTTTAGTGTCCTACCTCTTTATCTCTCTAATGGTGTTTGAAGTTGAAACTTGAACCCTATGGCAGCCTTCAAGCTCCCCTCCAAGCTCTTGCAAATGGCTCTCCAAATCTTCACCAAATCTCCAAATCCACTCCAAGCTCCTCAAACCCTTGCAAACATGAGTCAAATGGAAATAATGAAGTGAAAAGAGGTTGGGGGGTGCTTTAAAGCCCAAGCAAACCCTCCAAAATGGTCAAAAGTCAATTTCCTCTCCTCAAGGCGCACAGAGGCGCGCGAATGACGTGGGAGAGGTCTCGAGAGCGATGGGAGCAATTTTGGGAGCATTTTCGGGAGCGGAATTTTAGTCTCCAGAGCGATTAGGGAGTGATCAAGGAGCGAACACTCCTGATCGCTCCCTATGTGTGCAGATGCATAATCAAATAAACATGCACAGCGGAATTTAACTATCCACACACAATTCACATGCATTGATCAACATAATCATAATTGTTTTCAAATAAAATGCAGAAGTAAAACACATAGAGAATACTTATCTTTATTGTGAAGATGCCCCAAGCAACTAGCTACACAACTGAAACGTTCCACCCAGCAATAGGCCAATTGTGTTCATCAATCTCTCAACACAATTGCCACCCCCGAGCTGGGCATGATTCCTACAAGGAAAGGGTACACTCAATCTCATACATAGCCAAAGCAATGGATACCCATCTCAACCCCAACATTCTCTTCCACACACACCAATCTCAAATATGGGGCATGGATACACATTTTCAACAAAGGGATTTACAAAACAGGGTCCATGGGTTTCCCCCAAATCGTGGGCACACCAAAAACGGATTGTGGGAAGAGGAAATCAACCACATTGAAGAAACCGATTTCTCCCACGAATATGTGAGCATTCGGATGGCCAAAACGACCTCTATGGAATCCCAAATTGATTTCCTCTCTTCCCCATTGTTATACAATACAAAAACGCCCTTCCCCAGCTAGAAAAATGAAGGAAACCACAACAAAAACAGGGAGGAAAACGCCCAGCAAGCTCCAAAATCGTGAGAGAGCCACACTAATGGGTGAAAAATGGATTGGGGAGCAAATTCATGGCTCTTTTATTGCCAAAGAAGCCAAACACGTTTTTCCCCAAAATGGTGGCTTGCCCATACTCGAATTTGGACAGCCATACCTCCCCATTCCTGAAGGCATTAACTACCTCAACCAACTCTTGGAAGAAATAAATGATTGGGTACAAAAGTCAACATGGGTAGTTGAGGGTTTATGGGTTCTCTCATTGACACTTGGCTTGACTTGATTGGCTCCAAGGGTTTGAATATTTCCCTCCCAATTCCTTGTAAAAATCATGCCCCCATCTCTTGTTGCATTGCATTGCATAACTAGTTGTGAGAATTTTATTAAAATGCATATTTACATTATATTTGCAATTCCATTGTGCCTGGCTAGCACGCAAACCATATGCATCACTAAATCGATGGCGAGGCCATGACCTTGAGCTCCTCAATCCTCACCACGATTTTATAACAATATTACATCATTTACATTTTAATGCAATGGGGTCAAAATCGGGATATTACATGTATAAGCTAGGGTATGAGCTAGATTTTCAATCAAAGGTGTATGCTTAGGTGATCCCCTCTTGGAGGGATTTTTGCAAGGAACCCAAAGGATTGGGGGAAATTTGTAATGCTCTTTTGCAGGTGTTCCAGCCAAACAAACTAATACAATGCCCAAGGAGAAGTACTCTAAAGACTAAATTCTACCGAAGGATTCAAGGCACTAGTCCTAACCTCCATTTCTTCAACCAAAACACCATAAAAAGTTTTCATTTTCCATTTTGTTTAAAGGTGAGAACTAAATCTAAAAAGTCTAAAAATATTTCAGCCTTTCACCCAAGTCAAGCCATGATAATTTTCTCTTGCTCTTACATCTTTTAGGCTTGATAAATCTAAGTTTTATTTTCTATTTTGTTCCACTGATTTACCGCAGAAAAATAGCAATAAAACAGCCCTATTTGGTCGTCAATCACATGTTTCTTAAGGGTTTCATGCTAGAGCCTAGGACAGATCATTAAAAATTATGGGTTGTAAGTCTGAATTTTCTTGCTGGTTTTAGTGATCTAATTGCATAATTCTGCAATTTTACTAATTCTGGAGAATATTACAGCAAGTTACTTTAATTTCTGGAAAGTTTCTAAGCCATCTAGCCTTGAAAAAAATCAGATTTAAGTGCTTTAATTTTCTATAATAATTTATGGGTTAATTTTGAAACTTTTTCAAGTTTTCCTATTTAATTTACCACTGGAAACACCTTGGGACAGCAAGCTAATAATTTTGGAAATTTCTGAGTTTGCTATTTTATTTGATCACAATAGATACTTTATAACAGCAATTAAACTTCAAGTGTTTTATTTCGTTAATGCTGGTTTATAATCTTACATTTCTTCAAGTACATTGACTAAATAATTTCACTTTGGTTTGATGGTTCAATTTTGCACGCTAAATTTAACATAACTGTTGGCTAATTGTATCTTTGAATTCTGGAAATTTCTATAGTGCATTTCACTTGTCTTGCAAATTCTTTCTAGTGCACAAGCTTTCGATGATATTTTTTATCTTGTAGTGCATTTCACTTGTCTTGCAAATTCTTTCTAGTGCACAAGCTTTCGATGATATTTTTTATCTTGTGGATCATGGATGTATGAGGCATTGTCACATAGATTATTAGCTTGAAGCATTGGCACTTTAACTACAAGATCTACGTACCACACTTGGAAAAGTGATTTTCATCACTTCAATAAGTCTGGAAAAATCTCACACTAATTAACCTTGAGTGACTCCCTTTTTCAAATATTTTCTCTCAAAATGGGACTCATCCAAGGGCCAAACTTCATAATCTATTAAGACATAAATTTCATAACTTATGTGCACTTACATTTTTTGGATATATCTTTATCATGGCAAATGAACCCACTTGTTTAACCATACTTTACTTTCAAGTCTTCTGAGTTATTTGCTACTATTTCTTTCTATAAATTGGGGTCTTGTTAAATGTCCATGGTTTATTTTATATGTACATCTTTGAGCTTCTTTTTCAAGTGTTTGATCTATGTCACTGTTATCCACTAAATTGCACTTAGTGGATTCCGAGTGAACCGTTGAAGACTTGAACAATCAAATTGTTCATCATCAGTGTTCCGAGATCCATCACGCCAAAAAAAAATGGCCCTTTGTAAAAAATGCATGCTCATACCCCCTTGGGGAAATTGTAAAAAGTTGGTCTAAGTTTGGTCCTTTTATAAAATACTTGGCTTACCTTAGGTTTGGCTATCAGGTGGATACTCTAGAGTGTTTTTTCCATAGGAATTATGCACTACTCTTCAGTGGCGTATAATTCCTGAGTTTTTCACTCACACCTCTAAAGCTGGAGTATTCTCATGGTGGTCGAACCTAGGGAGGTTATTAAAGTCTTCGTGTCTAGGATTTTTTACATGCTAGCCATCTCGAGAAGTCGTATGGACATGCACTAGGTCCCCTAAGAATTTGAATCGATTCCGAGGAAAATAATTTTTTCCGTAAATTAAACCATTTTTTAATGGTTTAATTGGATATTTTCAAAGTGTAATAAAAGTGTCTTATGGAGGCAGAATTTGGCGTGGGGAGGCTTGTTTTAACGCTCAGAGCGTCCTCTTTACCCTAGTGCCCGCTTTCTTCAGGTTCTGGGCGATTACGTTGCCTCTGGGAGCATTTTTCATTAAAGATGCATCAAATTGGCATTTTAATGTTAAAAAAATCCAAATTGCACTAAAGTGACAAAAATCAAAAAAGACAAAAAAATTATAAAAAATCATTTTGAAAGGGTGGCATTATGTTCTAATGAAGTGGGCGAAGACATTAAAAGGAGAAAGCGTCTTTTTTGGATAACATAAAAGTCAAAAGTTTGATTTTTTAATGGGTCGCCCCCTTCCTTCGCGTGGGCGAGAGTTCTAAGTGGTGGGCGAAGGTTCTTATGTGTGGGCATTGATTACAAGGGAGAGGGGTGCCCCTATTGTGAGGTGGCTGCCACCTCTTCCCTTTCACGCCAACCCAACTCCAAGCTTCTCAATCAATGCGTGAATCTCTCCATCTATTCGCATGCCTTCACATATCTGCCTCCTCTTCATGCATTCGCTCTCCTCTTGTAACTCTATTTAAGCAGGATCTTTGCTCCATTATTCACATGGATGCATAGAACCCCTGCTCGATTGTATACTTGTTGATACTATGAATATATGTTGAAGACTTTGGAGGTCTACAATGTGCATGTGTGTGGAATAAGCGTTTTATGAGGTGATATTGTGGATTTATGCTTGTCTTATCATTTCATTATTGATAGATCTAGCTTAGTTGATAAGAAATAAATATTTGCAGATGTCAACTTGTTTACTTGTGCTTGAATCTTAGAGATCTAGAAGTAGCCAAAGATATTCGGTTGTATTTAGGCTCTTCTGGTTTTCTTTTATTTCTAACACACTAGATCTAACAATTTTGTGGCAAGATTTGTCTTACAAGATGCAAATCACAAGGCTCATGGGGATTTGAACTCGGTTGTAGCTTCTCTTTCCTTCAACAATACTTTCTAAACTCACATATGTTACAAGATCCTCCAAGAGCAAAGCAAGCTTTGGCTTGAAGGGTTTCATCCATCATTCTTCAAATAAACTCTCTTATTTCCCTTTTTGTTTCATGCTTAGAAGTTTTAGATCTAGGGCTTCCATTTGTTTATCATTTTCAGATCTGAGCTTTCTCAAGCATTCTTAGTAGATCTAGATCTTCATTTTCTTAAAAAAGCTTATTCATAAGTAGATCTAGATTTCAAGCTTTTGTACTTGCATTTTTTCAAATTTTCAAATTTTTTTTCAAGTACAAAAAATTTTCAATTTTTTTATTTGTTTAAACTCATTTCCACCACTTTCTAACAAAGTTTGTTTGCTGGTTTTTAGCAGGTCCAAAGAAATACAGAGAGAAACTCTGTCCATTTTCAGCCAGAAAACACCACAACGGGCTTTCCAAGGACCCCTTTCTTCTAGCTTTTCATTCTAAGTTATTGTAAGCCCTTTAGATCCATGAAGATGGACTAAAGAGGCATTCTTTCTTGAGCTTTATTGTAAACATTTAAACGAGAGCAGTGGGATACCCAGCGCCCACACCCCATCCCCCCTGGGGGGATTTGTACTTTTGTCAACTTTTTGTGATTAATTTTTTCTAACCTCACAAAGTTCACACACTCACTTTGAAAGTGCAGGGTGTATGCTTTAAATGATTTTTAGTTTTAATTCATTTCCATTTTTGCAAGCGTAACTTAAAAATAAAACCAGTTTCGTCGCCATGAAGTATGCTCTCACCACCACCTAAAGGCATCGTCGATTGGTGGTGGTTGATCAGAAAGTGACGCATAAGCTTGGTGACGTATATCTTTTTCAGTTTTGCATTTTACTTTCCACAACACAACTTTATTTAATAAAAGGAACCCAAAGTCTCTTGAACCTCGCTGAAAAGCAGGTCAAGAGCACTCCCTATCGAAGAGCACAATGGTGCTCTTTTCTCAATTTGAAAAAATCATTTGTCTACATTGCGTATGCTCTACCCACCAGCAGTTCGTCTGAGTTGAGGGATACCAAAAACAGTTGGAAGCACTATTTAACTTTTCACACTTAACTTAATACTCACTTAATAAAATCAACATCCCTTTTAAGATAAGTGAAAATCCGGCACTTCAGTTAGACTTTGTGTGGGGAAATTATGCCTAGGGACATGGGAACCACTGGGACAAGACCTCAAAGCACCAGTTAGACTACATCATTGTTGGTGTAGTGTTGAACACCGCTCTCGAGACTCTGGCCAGCCCACATGTCCTTATACGGAACCACCAATTTCTAAATTTCCGGACATTCCTCCTTGTACCTCACGGTATCTCGGGAGTTCCCCCCTTTTTTCCCCTAATCAAGTTTCACACTTTAATAATTAAAATCAACCAAGACAAAACTCGCAAAACATTTCAATTTTTGCTTCATTTCAGCATACTATTTGACTCCATAAGGCACTGGTTTTTTGTATTAGCTTAATATCATTATTGTGCATCTTTATTTCTTGCTGGTGAAAGCACTTATCTAGTTACAAATCATTTTGCAAAGGCTATCTTGTGACATTTTACCCTAAAAACATAATAAACTCCTAAAAACATAAAACACCTTTTAACTATTTCATTAGAAGCTCTAACAACCTTAGAAACATTCCTTAGGGACTACTCCCCTTGGCTTCGTTGGGATTTTTGCCTAAACGGAGGAGTCAAGATCAGGTGACAGCCTTGACTCGAGACTTGCCCCCAAGGGCACACCGAGCAGTAGCAAAGATTTTATGTTCATTAACCAGGTGTGTTGATCCAGCGGCAACAGTTACTACTTGATATCTTGCATGGTTAAATACTTTTGGAAAGATTAACCTAATAATACACCTCAACAAATCTTAACTAGGTTGTCTTATCCCTTAGCTCTCTCAAATCTTCATCCAATCAACCCAGAGGGAAGCCTCCCTTGCCCTTGAGAGCTGGTCTAAAAAAGGGAAGTTAGCACTAAGGTAACAGTGGTGCTCTCTTCCAAAGTTGCTCCTTGATAGCACTAGTTGATTAAGACTCTTCCACTTCGATGCTAAATCAAGTTGTAACAGACCTAACTTTCATTAAGTTAGAAGACTCTTAATCTAATTTGGAAATTGATTCCAAAGACAAGAAGTGATAATGGTTGGCACGTAACTTATCATTATAAGATAAAGGGCCAAGAAAGAAATGATTGAGGAGATAGTTTCTTAATAGTATGCAAAGCTAAGACATGCAATAAAAATTGCAGAACACAAAAAAGCAAAGGGAGCTCAGATAAAATCTCATTTCTACTGGAAGATGGACCTTTAAAAGAGTTTTTAAAGGATCTGGTGAACAAGCATACCTTCGTGCATCACAACCAACCAGAAATACCTAGTGAATTCTTTCACCATTATAATTTTCTTCCATGCCCAAGTGTGGGCACCTGAAGATTAAGAGGTAACGTAAACTTGTCTAGATGTGACTGTAAGAAAATTATCCGTTGAACACAAGAACCAGTGTGCGATATCATTATCCATGAATGAGATTATTAATGACCTCAAAGTAATAACTGGTGAGAAGTACCCCAGACTGGCTAGTTTCTTAAGTAAATTTTGCACAACCACATGGGAGTTTGGAGGTTTAGCTCACTATAAATTTATCAGGAAGCTCTAGGAAATTAGTCATTAAGAGAACTCATTAATAAAGGTAATATCAAATTGATACCTAAACTGTTAAACAGATAATCCTAAGCTTATCTCCATTTGGAAAACAATAATGTTGCTAAATCTTTTCTACAAGATTCTAGGTAAAGATATGGCATTGATAATTATGAGCATCCTGTATCTTAGCATTAACTCAGAAGAAAGAAAGAAAATTGGAAATTAATTATTATATTTAATGTCTATAGATGTCCAAAATAGGTCAATGGGGTTCAAAAGTACAACCAACCATAGCCGTTGTGTGGGAATTCCAAAGGCATCTCCCAAACACAGAAAAAAATAAAAGTATAAGGGTAAACCCAAGAAGTGAAGAGCCCGATAGGCTAGCTTGAGTGGTTGAGTGCTTTGAGCTTCATACAGGAGGCCTCAAGGGCTATTCCCCGGGTTGGCTACCGATGTTTCGTGCCTCACTCAATGTCCCTACTATGACAGGCATAGTAATCAATGCCGGCAGGTTTACAATGAGTATTGTGTCTCAGCTCTGATTTGCCTAAGTTGTGTTGGCTAGACCTGAAACAGATAGTGCTACGATCATTAGATTCATTACAATGTGTCCGGAAATGAAATGTTATATCTTAAATGAAAGCCCATTCTAGAATGTGTTTCTTAACACACGTGAATGAAAGGCATGTGAACTAAATGTAAATCCAAGAATGTTTCTTAACACACGGATAAAAAACCTAATAAATGAAAATCCAAGAATGTGTTTTTTAACACACACGAATCAAGGCTATGGAAATGTACTAAAGGCCTAAAAAGCAATGGTTTAACAAATGCTACATCTAATGATTGCTAGCCTCACTTGCAATGATTTATTCCTCACCAACTTGCGAGTTATCATGTGAGATGGAGTAAGGGACAGCTAATTCTAAGTGTCCCCTAGAGTCTGGAGTTATGGTTTGCCAGGCACCTAGTCATGGCGGCTCTAGAAAAGATCCTCACAGAGCTGTATCAACTTGGATGTGAGTTGTAGACATTGCTCTCCCCTGTGTTACTACTTGTCCAGCATATGCTTTAGTGTGTATTTCCTTTCCATTTCCAAAGTGTGACAGTGTCAATTCAGTGGTCATCCCTTAGCCTAGCCTTATAATTTTTCAGCCTTCACCCATCATTAGCAAATTGATCACAGCTATGAAGTGAGTATAATCTTGAGGTTCTAGTCTGTGTCATAATAATAAAAACATTGAATATTTGGTTATAGATCGCCAGAGAAATGATTACTATATGTTATATTGCTACTTGAATGATTTGTAAAGCATGTCTTAACCTTTTAACACTTGCAGCAGCTTGTTTTTAGCCTGGGTCATTTTATTGGTCATGTTGACTTGGTCAAACCTACTTTGAACAAGGTCAACTACAGGACATGAGGTGGATAGTCCTTGGATGATGCAGATGGATGATATATGGTTTATTACAGGTCACCAAGTGGTTCCATGCATTGGTTACAGGTTTATGATGATGATCTGGAATTTTATTATATTTGATCATTTACAAATTATTGTTATATTTTATCTGTTTAGGTATATTTGAGATATTATATGATCATGCAGAGATCCATATGGTGTATGAGTACACACCCTTGGTAGATTTGAGCTCTCTGAGTTGTTCATTGAGACAGTTGGTTTTCAATTCCGAGCAATTACAGTTGGTATTTTCTTCAATTTATCATTCTGGTGCATATTTGCCATTAAAAATGGCCTGTCAAAGCAGTTCCATGATGTTATTGGTTCACCTATGGCGCTACTGAGGGGATATAGGGTGTAGCCACTTGTTTTTATTACATTGCTATGTTCCCCGACATGTTGGTGCAGTTACATTTGGCCCTAGGTGACCAAGTAGAGAGTTACAAGCATTTTTATACTTTCCAGAGGATTTATAGAGGATGAAAAATGGTTAAAATGGCTACTGAAGAAATCGATTTGCGCTACTGAGGGAGGGAAATGGCATGGGAATTGTTTTGATGATGAGTGTTATGTCTTCCACCCCAGTTTCAACATTCAATGGGGCCCTTACACATCTCTCCGGCACATTTTATGATTTTCTGGAGCCTTTGGAGGCTCACGACTTTCCCAGAGGAGCACGATTTGGTGCTTGAGTTGGTCATTTGTTATGTTTGTGCCATGGGGACACACTAGGGAGGGAAATGGCATGGGAATTGTTTTGATGATGAGTGTATGTCTTCCACCCCAGTTTCAACATTCAGTGGGGCCCTCACACATCTCTCTGGCACATTTTATGATTTTCTGGAGCCTTTGGAGGCGCACGACTTTCCCAGAGGAGCACGATTTGGTGCTTGAGTTGGTCATTTGTTATGTTTGTGCCATGGGGACACACTAGGGAGGTTAGATATCACCCGCTAGACCCACCATGTGCGATTTTTCATGTTTATCTAGTCACATTGAATGGGACCCCCCCTTCCTAGGGTGTTTTTGTCCATGTATGTTATATTTTTGAGTTGATCCATGTACTTTATGTTGAGCTCATCTCAACCATTGATTAGAACTTAAGTATCTTTTAATCTTAGCCATCCATTCAAAAGGTGGTTAGGGTTTTGGTATCTCTTCTTCCTATTTAAAGGAGAGATCTTCTCATTGTAAAGGGACTTTTGGCTCTTGGCTTATGGAATAAAATATTTTCTTTGCAAACTCTTGTCTCTTGGTTGTGGATGCTATCGATGTTGATTGAAACTGTTCTTCCTTTGCACTGAGAGTATTGGTGAAGATCCTTTGCATATATTTCTCCACGTTTTGATCTACAGGTGAAGAAGTCGATTTGGTGAGGAAGGCGCATTGGCTGGGGAGACCCTCCCTGCTATCTTCTCTTCTCTTCGTTGGTTACAGCGAATATCATTGTCACAGTACCTCTTACTCTTTGTTTCCATGTTCATTACTTGTATTTCTTCCATTCTTGCATTAGACCGATTGATCTTACTGTCCTTGGTTTATCAGGAAGAGGAAGGCGCATTGGTGGAGCTGGGCAATTCACACAAGCAAGGAAACTCTCCAATCTTTCATTTGATCTCTGCGAGAACAATCCTCGGCATCATAGCAAACATTTCCATGACTCAGGTATGTTTGTGAGGTAAGTTATTTATTTCTCTATCCTACCCATCTGTCATTTTCATTGAAAACCCTAAGTAAAATTCTTCTTAAAAATCCATGGCTCTAAAGCCTTGGTTTACAGCATAACCATTTCTGGGTTTTTGGTATCCGACAATTATCTAGGTGGGTTCTCCAAGACGTCATCCTTGGAGGACTCCATAGGCCCAAATCCCAAGGCACTGGCTTCCTCAAACCCTCACGACTTTCCTAAGCTATGTCTGTTTTGCCTGTCTTTTGATCCATCTTCCCGAGCTTGTGTACTTTGACACTCACATTTGTCTATTAAGTTGTGCTAGAAATCCCTAATCCACAAACTCACTCTTTGGGTCAGTTTCCCTGTTTTAAGGGTCACGTTTCCCAAGGCAGCTGAATTTGTCATTTTAAACTAGCACCTGAATCCTGAATCATACTTAACTGTCAAGTCACTGTGTATAACTAATCATTATCAATTCATATCTTTCCTAAGCCTCCACAGTGGTCTTGTTTTCCTTAAATCTAGGGTTCCATACCTGTCCCCTTACGTACTTCCTTTGATTGATTTGATTTGGTGATTGGGTTTGATCTCTCCTGTCGAGAGTAGTCTGGGTCTTCCCCCTTGTTATCTTGGCTTTGATAACACAAGTGAAGAGTGCCTCGATTGGCGTGACAACCAATCCTTTGGAGATCGAGGCTCTCTAGTTTCACCACTTTAGTTGCCTGTCCCCTCTACTGTCCTTCTGGACCCATCTTTAGGGGCAACTACGAGATTGGTGATAACAAGTACTCGAATGAGTAGGCCTAGGTGACCTTGTGAGACATCTAGTAATTTTCTTGGTTGTTCCAAAATGGGGGCATTGCCTCTTTCTGTAATACCCCGGTCTCGACCCTTTGAACTTGATATCGTTTAGTACTTTTAATGGTATCAATTTTCTAGAGAGCGACCTCCTCATCTACCCTCCAATGGTTAGCCAAGTGATTTGAATCTTTATCCCACCCTCTCTTGAATCTTCAGTGACTTCTACTAGTATTAGATGCAATGCTAGGAAGCCTCTCGATCTTCATGTTAATTAGCTTGTGCTTCCACATTAAGTATCTAATCATACTGCTTGTACATTGACTACCTAATCATAGACTTACTCTGAAGGGGTGGAATCCCAGCCTCTCAAACGAAGAATGGATAGGATGTATTGCATTTAATTTTACGAATATTAATTATAAAACAGTTCTGTATTTTCTTGATCTTCCTCCAAGTTTTTCTAAAAACACTACAACCCCAAACTTCATAAGCATATAAGATCATTGGGTGTATCAAAAAGGACCTTTTTTCTCAGAACCAAAAATCTACTTCTTCACAATTGTTTCAAGACCATGTTAGGTTTTCAAACCTCACATTAATCCTTCTTTCAACAGTGTAGTTCCATTAATCCTTTTTATTGTCTCAGTTTACAATAGATATAGAAAGCTTTTTTACATTGTTGATAACAGTATCTTGATGGTACTTTCCAACATAGAAAATTAAATAGTTTTATTTTTCCTGAAAAGATCAAAGTTGCCTTTGCAAGTAACTTGAAAATAGCACATGCTGAGGGCCAAGGTCCTAATCCATATAGAATGGATGAAAGAAAACATTACAGCTTAAAAGGAGTAAGAAAATGCGAGTGACTTACCATAGGCTTTGCAACCTCCTCAGTTTTTTCCTTCCCATACAATTGTTCCACAAAAGAGAGAGCAAACTCCATTGTTGTGCCTGGACCACGGCTTGTGGTTACTATTCCATCTTTCTGAACCCTTGATCCAACAGTCAGCGATGATGATAATTGACTAATGAATGATGGGTGACAAGTTGCCTTGAAACAAAGAAAAGAGAGTGCAGTCAAAATGTAATAGTTATATCAATCCATTGGAAGCAATGTGTGTGTGTTTGTGTGTGAAGTTTATGAGACTTGCTTAAAGGTTACATGTTACAAAGACTGTTTTATGGGGAGCAAAAGAAACCAACAAACATGGCAGCAATAAGAACATACAATGACACCAACAAGTGCATTATTCTAAATATAGCAATCATCAAAAATCCAAATAAGCATGAATGAGTTTAACTCCCTTTTACAACTGAGCATAAAAAGGCATTTTGAGACAATACTAATGAAGTTGGACAATCATACCCGCAATCCCTTCAACAAGCCCCATGTTTCAAGGGCAACAGCTGGTGCAGCACATACAGCACCATAAAGACGACCATCTGCTGCCTGTTTTTTAGTTATGCTTTGTAGAATTTCAGAGTCTCTAAGTCTTGAAGAACCTGGCATTCCTCCCTAACAATCAGGCCACAAAGCTAGTTCAATAATTTGATCTCTAGGTATCCCTCGACAATCAACTAAAATTCTTAATAGAATGTCTATTCAAAGTATTAGAATAATGGAAAACCACTACAGAAGATGCTCCACAGACAGCTTGTTTATTATCCAACTAACATTTTTTTTCTAAAACACAACGTTTTAAGGCCCATATCAAAAGTAAAATATGGGTCAAGTCGAGAGTAGGCCGGTTACAGAAAATCAACAAGCTAGCTCCATAGTCAGAATGCACATTCTCCCCTATTTAAAAATGGAGTCAAAAGAAAAATGAACAATCATACCGGTAGGACAACAAGGTCAAACATCTCTTCAGTGCAGTTGGAGATAAGTGTGTCTGCAACAAGCTTCACTCTCCTTGAAGCCTCAATCTGAAGGTCGGTTTCAACCGATGCCACTGTTACATCAGACCCTGCTCTTCTTAGAACATCAATTAAAATGACAGCCTCCATTTCCTCTGTGCCAAAAGCAATTGGAACTAAAACCTGCAAAAGGCCAACTCAGTCACCGGCAGCATTAGTAAACCACCAAAATTGGGACTTTGACAGTCAAACTACCAAAAAGTTCTTCAGCACAAATAGTGGCAGCTCAGAAGAGAGGTCATCACAAGCTTCCCAATTTCCATCATGTTATATGCATGTAAAGAATATTTCAAGTTCAGAATATTGTCTGCATGAAGCATACCAAGGAAGAAGAATTGGGACTAGTTTAATTTAAGTGCAAAAATAAGTCACAAATTATCTTAAAATTGCAGTAAAAGTTTTGGTGACAAGTAGGGGATGCAAACAAAATTAAAATCTGCAAACAACTTAGACTCTCAACTTAAAAAACAACTCACACTATATAAGGTCTGCATATATTTCAGTTGTCCACTTGACAACATGAACTACAAGAATCCTAATAAGAAGTTAAAATTTTACTCTTCAAAATACTTTATCAGAGGGAAAATAGTAGTACAATATATATTCCTGGGACTCACAAAAGTATTTCAAAGAATTAAATACTGGACCTGTGACTAGCAGGTCACAAACAATATATTGCAAAAATTTTAATAGCAATATTGAATAAAGTTTCTTATGTGACTTTTGAAGTTCAAGCATAAGAAAATTGCAATTGAAAATATTAACTCATAGAAGATTCTCTTGTATAGCTTATTAAGAGTGGTTTGCCATGGACAGATACATTAAAAGAGGTGTAGTCATTGGTTTACAAAATTATTGCCATTTCTTCTGGATTCTGTCAAATTGCATTTGAAAACATTAACTCATAGAAGACTTTCTTGTATAGCTTATTAAGAGTGATTTGCCATGGACAGATACATTAAAAGAGGTGGAGTCATTGGTTTACAGAATTATTTCCATTTCTTCTGGATTCTGTCAAAAAAATAAAACTGAGATTGGATTCATTTTGGCTTACTTCTTATCTATTACCCCTTTTCTACAGGACCTAGATAAGATAAGATAATTTTATAAATGTCCAACTAATGACCACAAAAGTAGATCCATGGGACTAGAAGATACATCTAATGTGAATACAATGTGGGATCCAAAAGAGCATTAGAAAGGTCTCTTTCATATTCCAGCATAGAAATTTGGATAAATGACTTATAAGTTTTGGCAAGAATCTCTTAAATACTCGATATAACTAGCATCCCATCTCTTACAAAATGCTAGAACCAAATCTTCAACAGTAGACACCTTCCTAGACATGTTCTTAAGCCAAAATTTTGCAATCCCTTGCAATGAAATTGCAAACATCTTTATTAAGACATCTTCATGGACAACAATGTGATTTGACATAAATTCCCGTAACAAATAAAATATTAAAATAATAATAATAATACAATAATAAAATAATAAAATAACATAACATTAATTATATTTAATGAAGGGACACACCCGTTGGTGAATAGTCACCATGTGAGCCTATTTATACGGGCTACACCCTCATTGTAAACATCATCTTTTATATATTCATCAATTATATCTTTTATGGAGTTATCTTCAATTGGATGACTTATCCATTTGGATAGTCTTGAGTACAACCAAATTGGTTGTAACATTGGTATCAGAGCTACGTTCGTGATTCGGGCCTGTTATCACCTAAGATGTAGTTGCCCCTATGGATGTATCCAGTCATGAATGGAAATAGGGAAGGGCAACTCAAAGGTGCAACCACGATCACCTCGACCTCCAATATGTATGGTTGTCACGCCAGTCGAGGCAACCTTCGCTTTATGTTATCTAGCCCAGACAACAAAGGGGGAGACCCGATCTACTCCCGACAGGAGAGATCAAAACCAAGACACCAAATCAGGGTATTTCTAAGTGAAGTTAGATGTATGGTTTATCCTAGACCTTATAGGTTGAAGTCACAAGCCAAGTGAGGGGTTCAATAGGTATAGCTTTGGTTCATAGTTGAAGTGAAAGTGACTTGTAATGTTTAAAGTGAGATCTAGGGTTAGTGTACTAGGTCAATGTCAAAAGAATCACTGCCTTGGGAACCGTGTCCAATGCAGGGTTGTTTAGGGGTTATATTGGGGCTAACTAGTACATGAGACAATCTTGACCATGGTCCATGATGTCTTCAAAGGTATAGTTCACCATGCAAAAGTCAAACCACAGGTCAATCCCACAATCTAGGAGAGTGGGTTGTCTTGGAGTTAAACCAGTGCCTTGGGAATTGGGAAGTGGAGTCAAAGTAGGGTTGACTTTATGGTTTAGGACTCCTACAACATGAGATAAGTGGACAGTATAGGTCTTGATGATTAAATGTGTCTAGATCTAGGTTTGACCCAAGTGGACCACAATCCCTTAAAACAAGGAATGCAGTCCCCAAGGCAAGATTTGACAAAGTGACAGTCTAGACCTAGGTTTTGAAATATTCTGATTCCGGATCTGCAAAAATCTCAAGTACCCAGTTCCTCGAAGTGAGTGAACTCACTTCTCCAAGGTGGTGCGACTTTCCCTAAGGAGGCTTCAATCGGGGTTTAGGTGGGTCAAATCATGTCGGATGGCATCCAAACTTTAGATCCGGGTAGATCAGTCAAGTAGGGATATGGATCTACAATTTCGTGGCAATCCACCGGTTAGATCTTTGTAGATCTGAGTTTTAGTGTTCCAAGTGGTCCAAAATGGGGATTAAATCCCTTAAAATGTGGAATGGGGCCCACAAGGTGATTTTCAAGAAAGGGACAACCTGGGTGTATGTTATTTGATGTGTAGATGTCAAATCAAGTGGAATCTCAAACACCCATCGCTTAGATCTAGGTCAACCTGCTCAAATGGTGAAGTGCGCCTTCCTTGGGAGAAGCTAGGTTGGCTTGGGAGAGGGGTCAAATGGAAGCCAATCCTCACCAAACTATAGATCCGGGATGCCGTGGATGCTATAGAGGTGGGTTTTCAATATCAAGCCCAACAACCCACTAGATCTCAGTAGATCTAAGAAAATGCAAAATTGGGGTTTTAATTAATTAGGGTTTTAAGAGTTTTTGACAATTGGATAGACTATGGAGATAGAACTTACCTTGAGATCATACCTGAATGATGTGGTTGAGATGCCTTGATGTTGAGGAAGATTCCCGCAGAGATCAAATGAGAGATTGTTGAGTTGCTTGCCAAGTTGATGCCCTAGTCCACAAGTGCGCCTTCCTCTACCTGTCAAACCAAGGAATGAAATTCAATCAGTAAGATCAAGCATGGAAGAAATACAAGAGAAATGCAAATAGTAACATGAAATAGAAGGTCCTGGGACAGTAATACTCCCTGTTACCAACGAAGAGCTCCAAAGAAGAAGTAGGGAGAGTCTTCCCCTACCAATACCTCCTCCTTCAAGCAAATCGGCCTCCACCTGTAGATGCAAAAATCGTGGTACAATAGATATGGCAAACAAGATCTCCAATAACTCAGTGCAAAGGAAGAACCAACGAACGAACACCAAAAAACATTCACCACAACATTGGAGATAGATGCAATAATAATTTTCTATTCCAATAATCCAGAGCCAAAAGTCCCTTTACAATCAGAGGCTCTCTCCTTTAAATAGGAAGGAGAGGCACCAAAACCCTAACCACTTTTTGAATGAGTGGCTAAGATTAAAAGATACAAATGTCTAATCAATGGTTGAGATGAGCTCAACAACATAATACATGGATCACACCTAAAATATAACATAAGTGGACAAAGTCGCCCTAGGAGAGGGGAATCCCACCAAATCATGATGACAAAATATCATAAGAGGCTCATGGTGGGTCCAAGGGGTAATTTTATCCCTCCTTGGTCAATCCCCATGGCACAATAACCAATAAATAATCATGAATATACCAAATCGTGCCTCCAAGGTGAAGTCGTGGTCCTCAAAAGACCTCAAAAATCCACAGAAAGTGCCATAAGTGATGGATGCGGGCCCCGATGAAGCTGAAACTGCAGGAGGAGGTGTGGAAGGTCCCGATCTATCATCACTGATCATCCCATGCCATAATTTTGCCTCAGTAGCCCAAATCGATTTCCTCAATAGCCATTTCTACCAATCCTGAAATGCCTCGGGAAACGTGAAACTGCCCAAACTGCCTCCTGGAGTGATGGCGCTGTCAAGGTGAGGGTGCCAATGTGTCCGGGAGGGGGGTAATATGGTAAAAACAAGTGGCTGGACCACCCCCTCCATCATCAGCGCCCTAGGTCAACTGGATAAAAGTCATCTCTGCTCCGACAGGGCCTCCAATAGACCAAAACTGCACTAGGACAGCCTACTGAGGCTAAATCATCACTGTAAGTGCCCGGAACTGAAAACAAACTGTCCCATTGGACTCAGAAGGTCCAAATCCATCCAAGATGTGTACTCATACACCATATGAATCTCTGCATGATCAAAATAAATATCCAATGTACCGGAACAAGGCCAATAATAATGATCTGTAAATGACCAAACACTGATGTATCCCAAGAATCATCATCATAACCCTGTAGCTGCTGCATAGAATCATCCTGTATGTGTACATAGACCATATATCATCTATCCATATCATCATAAGGTCCAACATCTCATGTCCCATGGTCCTCCATGGTCAAACTAGGTCTAACCAAGACCAAATACAACTCAGACTATCATCCATAGCTGCTGCAAGGTGTCAAGGTTAATACATGCTTTACAATTTATTCAAATAGCTTCTATAACACAGAGTAATCATGACTGGCGATCTAAATCCAAATATATAGTGTCGTTAGTTATTATTATTACCCAGACTAGACTTTCAGGACCATACTCACTTCATAGTTGTGATCAATTTGCTAGTGAAGGGTGAAGGCTGAAATAAATGGCTAGGCTAAGGGATGACTTGACTGACTTGACTTTGTGACACTTTGGCAAGGGAAAGGGAATACACACCATAGTATATACTGAATGAGCAATAACACAGGGAATGGCGGTGTCTCACAAATGGATGAGTTGTTTAAAGAGGGTTTATTCACCTTCACAGATGCGCACAATCCATAATACAAACAAGGCCAGCAATTGTTTAGATATAACATTTAAGTTCCATTGCTTTTTGGGCCTGAGGTTTCCATAGCCTTGATCTATGTGTGTTTACAAACACATTGCATAGATTTACATTTATTTTAGGCTTTCTGCTGCAGGTGTGTTTTTAAGGCACTTGTTTACCTGAGCACTTCTAGGTGTGTCATGGACAACTTGTTTACCTAGGTATTTATTTTTCCAAAAGATATAACATTTTATTTTTCATGGCCATTTTCATTTGGCATTTCTTTCATATACAAGATATAGCATTTGATTTTTCCAGATTTTGTATTGATGGCAGCACTAAAAGTTTCAGGTTTAGCCAACACAACTTTAGTGACTAGGGGGAATTCTCAAGGAACTCCAACTCACCATAGGTAAGTTTTGTCACCAACTCAGAGCCGAGACACAATAAACAGGGAAGCTCATCCAATACAGAGGCTACAGTGGGGAAAGGTCCTCCATGTCACTAGTCAAGTAGCAAATCAAGGTAATAATCTAAAAGGTAGGCCACGGATG